>JAGSMW010000024.1:0-4800000 GCA_029286795.1 Byasa hedistus
ATAACTTTGTTGCAATTCGTTATTTTGCACGTGTTCTCCTATCCAGGCAGGGATGGCCCGGCGCGCGCGCAGGCGAGCCAATGAGAGTGACAAGCTTGAAATAATTATTTATTAATTACAAATGAAATGCACTAAAAATATTAATCAATTTAAAATATAATAGTATAACAAATTGTTTTGATTTAAAATAGTAACAAGCACATTCCTTAACAATTAAAGCTGCAAATCGACTTAAAATGTAACTAAATAGATATTGGCACGAGGCGATACCTGCACCAGCAGCTACGGCTCGACGCGGAGCGACGATAAAACAGTATTTTATTAATAAATGCACCTTTGAGAGTTTTCGTAAATACTACCTAGCAAACAAATAATATAAACATGACGATAATAGTTGAATTACAGTTCCACAATTATCAAGTAAACAAAGGTTCTATCACGGTGCGCGCGATGCAGCTCCGGTCCCGCGGTGCCGCCGCCCCGCAGTGTTCGATACGAGTTGCTTTGGCGTGGGTCGCGGGGCGGCGGGCGGGCGCGGGGCGGCGGGCGGCGCCGGGCGGGCGCCTCACGCGAGCAGCACGCCGCAGGTCGCGTCGTTGGGCGCGCCGAGCGCGAGCGTGCGGCCCGGCTGCGGCGCGCGCACGGTGCGCGTGCGCCGCACGCCGCGCCGCTCCTCGCCCAGCGCCGACTGCAGCGTCGAGTTGGACCTGTGGGCGCACGGCGCGGCCAACGCTTACATTTTTAAACAATCTTAATAAAGCCTTTTATAAATGAGATGCCACATTAAGAGTTTCGGAGAGTGGAGCGACAATCCGACCTCTCCACTCCCACAGACGCCGGCGAGCGCGCGCATTGGTGCAGTTAAATATTTATCAAAAAGTCACCGCGCAGCGTCCGGCGCGCTCGGCTTCGTGCCGGAGCATATACTCGTACTCGGGCATGTTTGTAAATATGTATAAATAAACGGAGACTTCGGCTGGAGCTTCCTGCGCTCACCTGCGTGCGTAATCATCGACTGCGACGCGCATGCACAGCGACACGCGATCATAGAAATCGAGGTCCGCGGTGACGTGCAGGCGCGGCTCCGCGGCGAACTCGCTCCGCGCGCGCAGCGTGCCCGCCGCCAGCTGCAGCGCGGCACTCACGCCGCCCGCTGCGCCGACCCGCAGCTCAAGCTGCGCTCTCGCCGTGCGCGACCACAGCGATACCTGCGCCTGCGCATCCAGCGCGAGCGCCAGCACTGCGTCACTTTGCAGCCGCAGCACGCCGGCGGCCAGCAGCGGCACGCGACTCTCCTCCGCACCCAATGGTAAAAGCGCGCGCAACGCGGGCGTGGGCGTACTGCCCGTGCCCGCCCAGATGTGGCCCAGCAGCTCCGCCTGCGGGACCGCGTTTTTTATTTATTTTTACTGCTTCGTACATACCAGTAGACTATAACTATGCGCAATCGGAACGGTACTCGAGATATCAGCTCAGGTTGAGTTTTCTACCGGCTACCCCGGCGAGAAGGATCAAAAACTATAGCTTCCGTAGCGTATAGTATTCCTATCTCTTTCGCATATTTTATGTGTAAATGAAACTCAAAGTTGAACACAGAGACTAACTTTACATTACCGCCGACTGCGCCGATGCGCGCGGGCTCGGTTGGAGGACGATCTGCGTCGCACCGTCGCACCGTCGCACCGTCGCACCGTCGCACCGTCGCACCGTCGCACCGTCGCACCGTCGCACCGTCGCACCGTCGCACCGTCGCACCGTCGCACCGTCGCACCGTCGCACCGTCGCACCGTCGCACCGTCGCACCGTCGCACCGTCGCACCGTCGCACCGTCGCACCGTCGCACCGTCGCACCGTCGCACCGTCGCACCGTCGCACCGTCGCACCGTCGCACCGTCGCACCGTCGCACCGTCGCACCGTCGCACCGTCGCACCGTCGCACCGTCGCACCGTCGCACCGTCGCACCGTCGCACCGTCGCACCGTCGCACCGTCGCACCGTCGCACCGTCGCACCGTCGCACCGTCGCACCGTCGCACCGTCGCACCGTCGCACCGTCGCACCGTCGCACCGTCGCACCGTCGCACCGTCGCACCGTCGCACCGTCGCACCGTCGCACCGTCGCACCGTCGCACCGTCGCACCGTCGCACCGTCGCACCGTCGCACCGTCGCACCGTCGCACCGTCGCACCGTCGCACCGTCGCACCGTCGCACCGTCGCACCGTCGCACCGTCGCACCGTCGCACCGTCGCACCGTCGCACCGTCGCACCGTCGCACCGTCGCACCGTCGCACCGTCGCACCGTCGCACCGTCGCACCGTCGCACCGTCGCACCGTCGCACCGTCGCACCGTCGCACCGTCGCACCGTCGCACCGTCGCACCGTCGCACCGTCGCACCGTCGCACCGTCGCACCGTCGCACCGTCGCACCGTCGCACCGTCGCACCGTCGCACCGTCGCACCGTCGCACCGTCGCACCGTCGCACCGTCGCACCGTCGCACCGTCGCACCGTCGCACCGTCGCACCGTCGCACCGTCGCACCGTCGCACCGTCGCACCGTCGCACCGTCGCACCGTCGCACCGTCGCACCGTCGCACCGTCGCACCGTCGCACCGTCGCACCGTCGCACCGTCGCACCGTCGCACCGTCGCACCGTCGCACCGTCGCACCGTCGCACCGTCGCACCGTCGCACCGTCGCACCGTCGCACCGTCGCACCGTCGCACCGTCGCACCGTCGCACCGTCGCACCGTCGCACCGTCGCACCGTCGCACCGTCGCACCGTCGCACCGTCGCACCGTCGCACCGTCGCACCGTCGCACCGTCGCACCGTCGCACCGTCGCACCGTCGCACCGTCGCACCGTCGCACCGTCGCACCGTCGCACCGTCGCACCGTCGCACCGTCGCACCGTCGCACCGTCGCACCGTCGCACCGTCGCACCGTCGCACCGTCGCACCGTCGCACCGTCGCACCGTCGCACCGTCGCACCGTCGCACCGTCGCACCGTCGCACCGTCGCACCGTCGCACCGTCGCACCGTCGCACCGTCGCACCGTCGCACCGTCGCACCGTCGCACCGTCGCACCGTCGCACCGTCGCACCGTCGCACCGTCGCACCGTCGCACCGTCGCACCGTCGCACCGTCGCACCGTCGCACCGTCGCACCGTCGCACCGTCGCACCGTCGCACCGTCGCACCGTCGCACCGTCGCACCGTCGCACCGTCGCACCGTCGCACCGTCGCACCGTCGCACCGTCGCACCGTCGCACCGTCGCACCGTCGCACCGTCGCACCGTCGCACCGTCGCACCGTCGCACCGTCGCACCGTCGCACCGTCGCACCGTCGCACCGTCGCACCGTCGCACCGTCGCACCGTCGCACCGTCGCACCGTCGCACCGTCGCACCGTCGCACCGTCGCACCGTCGCACCGTCGCACCGTCGCACCGTCGCACCGTCGCACCGTCGCACCGCAGCAGCCCGCCGCGCGCCAGCTGCACGGACTCGAGCCGCGCCTCGCCGGTGCCGAAGCTGCCCAGCGAGCGCGCCATCACCGACGACGTCCCTGCGCGAAACCGTCCCGCGGTACTAATATAAAACGCATCGCAACTGATTTCATTATTGTTTGGCTCATTAACCAGCTGACACCGAGCGGCCCGCGGGCTTCCTCCGCATGCAACACCTTTTCTGCAAATTCCCTTCATGTATAACTCATCCGCTAAAGAACTTGAGACCGGAGTCTTACGCGTACTCCTTGTCCAGGATAGCTGTGAGATTTTCTGTCATGATTAGGAATGCTGATGCATTCACAGTGGTGTGGATCTTAAAATGCTTTTTTAAATATGTTGATTTGACAAGTTGTGCTGTGCCGAACAAAACGGGTTCGGGAGCCCGCGGCACAATGTCTCCGTGAACTACGTGCTACCCGCTTACCTCACACGCGCCCGCGTCGCTCCTTGGTAGACGTCTTGAAGATTGTCACGTCCGTCAGTCAGTCAGTCAGTCAGTATTCTGATGCGAGCCGAAGCCGTTCCTGCTGCAACCCCCTGTAGTGGCAGCGCAGCTCGCCTCCCGGTACACCGCTAAGCACTCGAACCGTGGACCGCAACACTAGCTGAACGTGCTGACCCGCGCGAGACCACGTCCGAACTCGACCTCGCTACCGCGCGACAACTAACCGACTCTCTCCCCGCACCAGCCCGCGCGTCCGTCCAATACGGAAGGGTATTTACCGATACCCGCTGGTGCGAGGAGAAAAATATAAAAAATTGTGGGTCGTACCCACAGCCGTACTATGTACCTATTCCGAACAGTCCCCCGCCCCAGCCAGGCAATACCTGGCTGAGTTCAAATCCCTGAACCGTTTCGATGTCCATCGTCTGCCTTAACGTTGAAACCACATGATTCAAAAGCCTAGTTAGAAGCAATGCTCCTGACAACTCCAACTTGGGTATAGTGAGCCGTGTCCGAATAGGCGCAACCTTACTCTTGGCCAGAACCAACTTTACCGTGACCGCACCATACCTATCGACAGCCCGGATGTACACTGCAGCTGCATAACCCGCTTCCGAGGCATCGCAAAAGCCATGGAGACTCACCAGACATTTACCAGAAGGCAGAAACTCTCTGCCTATCTTAACTAACTGGATGTCTGGGAGAGTGCCTACAAAACGAGACCATGCCAACAATAACTCTCCATTAAGAGGGGCATCCCAAGTAAGATTTTGTAACCAAAGTTTTTGAAGGAAACATTTTGCCCAAAACACAACCGGCGCTAACCATCCATTGGGATCGAATATTCGGGCAACTGTGGAGAGTATCAACCGTTTAGTCCAAACCCGAGATGTCTCTAACTCCTGCACCCGAAACGTGAAGACATCCTGAACAGGCTGGTACTGTACACCGAGTACTGCTACGGCATCGGGATTGTCCACATTCTGAAAGAGATGAGGATCTTGCTGGTGCTCCTTGGGTAAGTCGTCCAGGAGAGCCGGAGAGTTGGATACCCATTTCCTCAACTCGTAACCACCAGCTTTCAAAATGCCAATCAACTCATCTCGCAGTACAAGCGCCTCACTCTCACTGGCAGCACCGGTGCAGATATCATCCACGTACACATCGCTCGACAGAACAGCTGCAGCTCTGGGGAAGTCCAACCGCTCACGCTCCGCAAGTTCCAGCAGACTCCTGATAGCGATGAACGGACTCGATTTAAGACCATATGTGTTTGTATTCAGCTCATAAACTGAAATAGGACGCGAGGGATCGTCGCGCCACAATATGAGCTGATATCGGCGATCTTCCGGATGTATAATAGTCTGACGAAACATCATCTTAATATCCGCAACAAAGACGACTTGATGTCGGCGGAAACTCGTCAGAATGTCGGAGATCAGATGTCTCGATGCAACTTAGGACCAGCATGCAAACCCTGATTTAAACAGACACCATTCGAAGTAGGAGCAGAACCATCGAAGACGACCCGTATCTTCTCTCCCTTAAAATCTGCATGATGCGGTATAAAATAATGTTCCTCTGAACGCCAGTCAAATCTTGATACTGACATGTGGCCCAAGTCCCGATACTCCTGCATAAATTCGATGTATTTTTGTTTAAATACCGCATCCCTCTTCATACGCCGTTCCATAGACATGAGTCTCTTTTCTGCCACCATTCTGGACTGTCCCAGCGGCGAGCGAGATGAAAGGAAGGGCAGCCGCGCAACGAACCGACCAGACCGGAGCCGCCCGACATTGCTCTGGAAGAACTCCTCACACTCCAGATGCTCCGGGTCATCACGTGGTGCCGTAGGTGGTTCTTCAATCTCCCAAAACCGCTGGACAGCATTGGCTAGAGAAAGACCTACCAGGAGATGTGTATCCGTGGCAGGGGAGGTCACCGGATATGCTGGGCCCATAATAACTTCACCAAGATCAGTGGAAACCGCGGACAAACCTCCTGCCTGCAGAAGTTTACTGCACCGAATTTGCAGCAGTCCCAGAACATCTGCACCTAACAAAAGATCTACATTCCCCGGAATATGAAACCTCGTATCAGCTAAAGAGAGACCTGAAGTTAAATTTACTACCCCTGGAGGCAAAGAAACTAGAGGATGCCTCCCTAAAATGTTGTCCATGATAATAGCCGTACAAGTAATGCGAGGGTAGGAACTACGAACCGGTGAGAAACCGAGTGATACCTTTCCCACTAACTCAGACACAATTACCCCACCTACTCCACGAATATAGTCCGCACCCTTTTCAATCCGCAACCGTAAATGCTCCACCAGCCGAGTCGACACAATGCACCCTTGAGAACCGGAATCCAAGACCGCACGCGCGGTAACCTGCTCACACATAAGTGAACCGACGCGTACCTGTGCGGTAGGTAATAATACCGTAAGGGGAGAAGGGATGCGAGGCGATGGAGCATGCGGAATGAGTCAACACTCCTCAGAGTAGTAGTTGTTATGTGGTGGGGAAGTACGGTCCTGGACACTTACCAGTCGCTGTTCCCGTCGGCGCGAGCGGCGCTGCTCCAACCGAGGCCAGTCAGTGAAGGGGAGCGGCGAACAAGCACCAGCTCCACGCGTCTCCTCTGAAGATGTGCGCGGGACGCTGTGAGCATCACATGCACCCCCGCCCGTGCGCGCTTGCGTGCCTTGACCACGTGTCTGCATTCGCTTCCCGTTCGGCCGTGGTGGTGATCGCACACCACGGCGAAATGAACCATGATGAACACCTCCAGCCCACTGCTCACCTTTATCCCCTGTGCCCCTGTTATTAACAGGAGAAGCAGCGCGCCCCTGAGCGGCTGACGGAGGCGAGCCGTTGCAATTCCCACAGAGCAGGTGATGGTGCCTACCTCCACACTGTCTGCAGACACGAGCAGACTGGCAATGCGACACTAAGTGATTCCCCAGACAACAGTAGCACCAATATCGCTGGCGAGCAATACCACGTCGAGCTTGCCAACGCAGTTCTCTAAACTTAGGACAACTCGTTACTGCGTGCCCTGGGCTCCGACAATAGCCACAAGACTCCTGCGGTCGCGCCACCGCTGCGTTAAACAGGCGTGGTCCGTCACGCGACCGAACCGGTGGACGAAGTTCTCTTGGCAAGGGCCTTGCTCCAGACGCGACAACGGAGGACCCTGGAGGAGGAGGAGGAACATTTTCCGTACGACGACACTCATCCTCTAAAAACAAAATTAAATCCTCAAAAGTGGGTAGATGAGTGGCCGAGTCCCCGCCGTATTCTAACTCAAAACGATTTCTTAAGTCGTGAGGTAGTTTCGATAAAACTATATGTAATAGTAAAAACGACCAGCTCGACACGGGTAAATCTAAACCCTTAAGTCCGTTCACCGCGATTAATAAAGGGTTGAGAAGTCGCGTGCGCAGCGACTGCGCGGCGGATATCCTAGGCAGACCTAGAATCGTGGCCACGTGGCAATCCGCTAAACGCCGAACGTTTTGATACCTACGGTTGAGTAGGTCCCGAGCGATCTCATAGTTGGCGTCAATGAGTCCTAAATGTTGAACCAACCCCTTGGCCTCGCCTGTTAATGAGGCCAACAAATATGCTAACTTTTGAGCCGGGGTCAAATCCTTACGGCAATGGACTATACTCTCGTATAAATTATTAAAGGCTACCCATTGGTCTAAATCGCCGCTAAACCGTGGTAAATCGAGCAGTGGCAGCCTGCTGATGAGCGCCGGTGACGCGGCAGACTCCGCCGCAGCGCGCGAGTCATCGCCGCTCGACCCCCTTATACATCCTACCGCCTGACGGATCTGATCGGCCAGGTCGTCCGCCTGATCGATATCCGCATTTATTTTCTTAATTACATCCGGCTCTAATCCCAACTCGAGTACGCCGCGGTACGCCTCATACAAATCCGCCATTTGGTCATCTAAGACCTGATATCTCGACAGAAGGGCCTGCGTTCGATCCGGACGCGATATGTTTAATACCGCGGAGCCGAGCCACCGTAGCACGCCGGCTATCCTCGCCGTATATTTGCCGGCCATTATTACAAATAAAATAAAAAAAAAGAATGTCGGTAGGACTGAGAAAAAAAGTCGCGATCTCAAACTAGACAAAAACAACGAAAAAACCGATCGGCCGTACACCTGTTCACTAATACGGCTACGTAACAAAATAACTAAATGTATAACAATACGACAAGCTAAACACAAAACAATTGATTATATTTAACGAGGTAACGACGTGACGAGCGGGCGTTGTATAACGCAACGTAACACGTACCCGAATATAACCGGTTATAACCTGACTATAACCTGTCTATAACCTACCAGGTTATAAACCACGCTCTGCTACCAGCACGATGTGCCGAACAAAACGGGTTCGGGAGCCCGCGGCACAATGTCTCCGTGAACTACGTGCTACCCGCTTACCTCACACGCGCCCGCGTCGCTCCTTGTAGACGTCTTGAAGATTGTCACGTCCGTCAGTCAGTCAGTCAGTCAGTCAGTCAGTCAGTCAGTCAGTCAGTCAGTCAGTCAGTCAGTCAGTCAGTCAGTCAGTCAGTCAGTCAGTCAGTCAGTCAGTCAGTCAGTCAGTCAGTCAGTCAGTCAGTCAGTCAGTCAGTCAGTCAGTCAGTCAGTCAGTCAGTCAGTCAGTCAGTCAGTCAGTCAGTCAGTCAGTCAGTCAGTCAGTCAGTCAGTCAGTCAGTCAGTCAGTCAGTCAGTCAGTCAGTCAGTCAGTCAGTCAGTCAGTCAGTCAGTCAGTCAGTCAGTCAGTCAGTCAGTCAGTCAGTCAGTCAGTCAGTCAGTCAGTCAGTCAGTCAGTCAGTCAGTCAGTCAGTCAGTCAGTCAGTCAGTCAGTCAGTCAGTCAGTCAGTCAGTCAGTCAGTCAGTCAGTCAGTCAGTCAGTCAGTCAGTCAGTCAGTCAGTCAGTCAGTCAGTCAGTCAGTCAGTCAGTCAGTCAGTCAGTCAGTCAGTCAGTCAGTCAGTCAGTCAGTCAGTCAGTCAGTCAGTCAGTCAGTCAGTCAGTCAGTCAGTCAGTCAGTCAGTCAGTCAGTCAGTCAGTCAGTCAGTCAGTCAGTCAGTCAGTCAGTCAGTCAGTCAGTCAGTCAGTCAGTCAGTCAGTCAGTCAGTCAGTCAGTCAGTCAGTCAGTCAGTCAGTCAGTCAGTCAGTCAGTCAGTCAGTCAGTCAGTCAGTCAGTCAGTCAGTCAGTCAGTCAGTCAGTCAGTCAGTCAGTCAGTCAGTCAGTCAGTCAGTCAGTCAGTCAGTCAGTCAGTCAGTCAGTCAGTCAGTCAGTCAGTCAGTCAGTCAGTCAGTCAGTCAGTCAGTCAGTCAGTCAGTCAGTCAGTCAGTCAGTCAGTCAGTCAGTCAGTCAGTCAGTCAGTCAGTCAGTCAGTCAGTCAGTCAGTCAGTCAGTCAGTCAGTCAGTCAGTCAGTCAGTCAGTCAGTCAGTCAGTCAGTCAGTCAGTCAGTCAGTCAGTCAGTCAGTCAGTCAGTCAGTCAGTCAGTCAGTCAGTCAGTCAGTCAGTCAGTCAGTCAGTCAGTCAGTCAGTCAGTCAGTCAGTCAGTCAGTCAGTCAGTCAGTCAGTCAGTCAGTCAGTCAGTCAGTCAGTCAGTCAGTCAGTCAGTCAGTCAGTCAGTCAGTCAGTCAGTCAGTCAGTCAGTCAGTCAGTCAGTCAGTCAGTCAGTCAGTCAGTCAGTCAGTCAGTCAGTCAGTCAGTCAGTCAGTCAGTCAGTCAGTCAGTCAGTCAGTCAGTCAGTCAGTCAGTCAGTCAGTCAGTCAGTCAGTCAGTCAGTCAGTCAGTCAGTCAGTCAGTCAGTCAGTCAGTCAGTCAGTCAGTCAGTCAGTCAGTCAGTCAGTCAGTCAGTCAGTCAGTCAGTCAGTCAGTCAGTCAGTCAGTCAGTCAGTCAGTCAGTCAGTCAGTCAGTCAGTCAGTCAGTCAGTCAGTCAGTCAGTCAGTCAGTCAGTCAGTCAGTCAGTCAGTCAGTCAGTCAGTCAGTCAGTCAGTCAGTCAGTCAGTCAGTCAGTCAGTCAGTCAGTCAGTCAGTCAGTCAGTCAGTCAGTCAGTCAGTCAGTCAGTCAGTCAGTCAGTCAGTCAGTCAGTCAGTCAGTCAGTCAGTCAGTCAGTCAGTCAGTCAGTCAGTCAGTCAGTCAGTCAGTCAGTCAGTCAGTCAGTCAGTCAGTCAGTCAGTCAGTCAGTCAGTCAGTCAGTCAGTCAGTCAGTCAGTCAGTCAGTCAGTCAGTCAGTCAGTCAGTCAGTCAGTCAGTCAGTCAGTCAGTCAGTCAGTCAGTCAGTCAGTCAGTCAGTCAGTCAGTCAGTCAGTCAGTCAGTCAGTCAGTCAGTCAGTCAGTCAGTCAGTCAGTCAGTCAGTCAGTCAGTCAGTCAGTCAGTCAGTCAGTCAGTCAGTCAGTCAGTCAGTCAGTCAGTCAGTCAGTCAGTCAGTCAGTCAGTCAGTCAGTCAGTCAGTCAGTCAGTCAGTCAGTCAGTCAGTCAGTCAGTCAGTCAGTCAGTCAGTCAGTCAGTCAGTCAGTCAGTCAGTCAGTCAGTCAGTCAGTCAGTCAGTCAGTCAGTCAGTCAGTCAGTCAGTCAGTCAGTCAGTCAGTCAGTCAGTCAGTCAGTCAGTCAGTCAGTCAGTCAGTCAGTCAGTCAGTCAGTCAGTCAGTCAGTCAGTCAGTCAGTCAGTCAGTCAGTCAGTCAGTCAGTCAGTCAGTCAGTCAGTCAGTCAGTCAGTCAGTCAGTCAGTCAGTCAGTCAGTCAGTCAGTCAGTCAGTCAGTCAGTCAGTCAGTCAGTCAGTCAGTCAGTCAGTCAGTCAGTCAGTCAGTCAGTCAGTCAGTCAGTCAGTCAGTCAGTCAGTCAGTCAGTCAGTCAGTCAGTCAGTCAGTCAGTCAGTCAGTCAGTCAGTCAGTCAGTCAGTCAGTCAGTCAGTCAGTCAGTCAGTCAGTCAGTCAGTCAGTCAGTCAGTCAGTCAGTCAGTCAGTCAGTCAGTCAGTCAGTCAGTCAGTCAGTCAGTCAGTCAGTCAGTCAGTCAGTCAGTCAGTCAGTCAGTCAGTCAGTCAGTCAGTCAGTCAGTCAGTCAGTCAGTCAGTCAGTCAGTCAGTCAGTCAGTCAGTCAGTCAGTCAGTCAGTCAGTCAGTCAGTCAGTCAGTCAGTCAGTCAGTCAGTCAGTCAGTCAGTCAGTCAGTCAGTCAGTCAGTCAGTCAGTCAGTCAGTCAGTCAGTCAGTCAGTCAGTCAGTCAGTCAGTCAGTCAGTCAGTCAGTCAGTCAGTCAGTCAGTCAGTCAGTCAGTCAGTCAGTCAGTCAGTCAGTCAGTCAGTCAGTCAGTCACCGCGCGGCACTCCTCGTCCTTAAATCGCAAATAGTAGTGTGATTACTTCCGAGTCACCGGCACGAGTAAAATAAACAAACGGATCGCAACATCGACCGGCACGCGCTCGCCACTCGCACGGCGCAAGTCGCCCGCTCGCAGGGCGGACGTCGTCGTCGAACACTTGTCGAAACGGTTTCCTGCGAAGAGCGTTCGAGATGCAACAGTTGTGGTAAAATGTGCACTGACCACGCAGCGGGCTAGTAGCCGGGGCAGCGCATCGCGCAGCGCGGCCGCGGCGGCGGCGTGCGGCGGCAGGCGCGCGGCCCCCGCCGCCGCCGCGCCCGCCGCGCCGCCGCCGCGCCCGCCGCGCCGCCGCCGCGCCCGCCGCGCCGCCGCCGCGCCCGCCGCGCCGCCGCCGCGCCCGCCGCGCCGCCGCCGCGCCCGCCGCGCCGCCGCCGCGCCCGCCGCGCCGCCGCCGCGCCCGCCGCGCCGCCGCCGCGCCCGCCGCGCCGCCGCCGCGCCCGCCGCGCCGCCGCCGCGCCCGCCGCGCCGCCGCCGCGCCCGCCGCGCCGCCGCCGCGCCCGCCGCGCCGCCGCCGCGCCCGCCGCGCCGCCGCCGCGCCCGCCGCGCCGCCGCCGCGCCCGCCGCGCCGCCGCCGCGCCCGCCGCGCCGCCGCCGCGCCCGCCGCGCCCGCCAGCCGACACAGAGCTGCCCTGCGTACGCCGCCGGACAAAAACCTCCGTTGTCATCATTATTTCAACCTCTCGATATAATCCCACTTCGATAACGAATTCGATGGAATCCGTCGCCAAAGAGCAGTAGTGAGGCAGGAAAAGAAGTCGAGTAGGAAGACGCACTGTGTGTTCCAGCGCTCCACGTCATCAGGACAAAGGCAGCGGCATCTACCCGGGAGGGTGCCGCGAGCCGCCCCCGCTCTCACTCCCGCACGACGCGTGCCGCGCGCACCTTGTGTTCATCGCGCATCAATTTAAATTAAATTAATTTATCTACAATTAATATTTGTCCAACAGTGGGCGTTTATAGGCTGATGTTTGATTGTGATCTTTTCTGTAATCAGAGCTCGCGGCGTGGGTGGGGGACGGGACCAGGGGCGGAGGGGAGCGCACGGCGCGGCGTACTCACAGGGAGCGCGCGTCGGGCTGCGCGCGCAGGGCGGCCGCCAGGCGCGCGGCGGGCGCGGTGCGCAGCGCGCGCACGGCCCGCAGCGCCGCCGCCGCGCCCGCCGCGCCGCCGCCGCGCCCGCCGCGCCGCCGCCGCCGCCCGCCTGCTCGTGCGCGCCGCCGCCGATCGCGTCTCGGAGCACTTCCTCCAAGTTCTGAAAAGATTCATACAGATTATTGCTTTTTTTATTTATGATGAGCGGGAGGGATATTTGTAGCGTAATACAAATTACAATTATAACTACCAGCATAGTTAAATAGATAAAGCGTTTATTGTAACCAAACAGAACACACACGCACACATGGACAAACAAAACAATTTTCTTACATAAGAACGGTTAATTGCTTTTGTACATATGCACTGCATGATACAGGCGCAACCGTGTGCGTGTGCGTGCGCGTGTGCGTGCGCGTGTGCGTGCGCGTGCGCGTGCGCGTGTGCGTGCGCGTGCGCGTGCGCGTGCGCGTGCGCGTGTGCGTGCGCGTGCGCGTGCGCGTGCGCGTGTGCGTGCGCGTGCGCGTGTGCGTGCGCGTGCGCGTGTGCGTGCGCGTGCGCGTGCGCGTGCGCGTGTGCGTGCGCGTGCGCGTGTGCGTGCGCGTGCGCGTGTGCGTGCGCGTGCGCGTGCGCGTGTGCGTGCGCGTGCGCGTGCGCGTGCGCGTGCGCGTGCGCGTGTGCGTGCGCGTGCGCGTGTGCGTGCGCGTGCGCGTGTGCGTGCGCGTGCGCGTGCGCGTGCGCGTGTGCGTGCGCGTGCGCGTGTGCGTGCGCGTGCGCGTGCGCGTGTGCGTGCGCGTGCGCGTGCGCGTGTGCGTGCGCGTGCGCGTGTGCGTGCGCGTGCGCGTGTGCGTGCGCGTGCGCGTGCGCGTGCGCGTGTGCGTGCGCGTGCGCGTGTGCGTGCGCGTGCGCGTGCGCGTGCGCGTGTGCGTGCGCGTGCGCGTGCGCGTGCGCGTGCGCGTGCGCGTGCGCGTGCGCGTGCGCGTGCGCGTGCGCGTGCGCGTGCGCGTGTGCGTGCGCGTGCGCGTGCGCGTGTGCGTGCGCGTGCGCGTGTGCGTGCGCGTGCGCGTGTGCGTGCGCGTGCGCGTGCGCGTGTGCGTGCGCGTGCGCGTGCGCGTGTGCGTGCGCGTGCGCGTGTGCGTGCGCGTGCGCGTGTGCGTGCGCGTGCGCGTGCGCGTGCGCGTGCGCGTGTGCGTGCGCGTGCGCGTGCGCGTGTGCGTGCGCGTGCGCGTGCGCGTGCGCGTGTGCGTGCGCGTGCGCGTGTGCGTGCGCGTGCGCGTGCGCGTGCGCGTGTGCGTGCGCGTGCGCGTGTGCGTGCGCGTGCGCGTGCGCGTGTGCGTGCGCGTGCGCGTGTGCGTGCGCGTGCGCGTGTGCGTGCGCGTGCGCGTGCGCGTGCGCGTGCGCGTGTGCGTGCGCGTGCGCGTGCGCGTGTGCGTGCGCGTGCGCGTGTGCGTGCGCGTGCGCGTGCGCGTGCGCGTGTGCGTGCGCGTGCGCGTGTGCGTGCGCGTGCGCGTGTGCGTGCGCGTGCGCGTGTGCGTGCGCGTGCGCGTGTGCGTGCGCGTGCGCGTGTGCGTGCGCGTGCGCGTGCGCGTGTGCGTGCGCGTGCGCGTGTGCGTGCGCGTGCGCGTGCGCGTGTGCGTGCGCGTGCGCGTGCGCGTGCGCGTGTGCGTGCGCGTGCGCGTGCGCGTGCGCGTGTGCGTGCGCGTGCGCGTGTGCGTGCGCGTGCGCGTGCGCGTGCGCGTGCGCGTGTGCGTGCGCGTGCGCGTGCGCGTGTGCGTGCGCGTGCGCGTGTGCGTGCGCGTGCGCGTGTGCGTGCGCGTGCGCGTGTGCGTGCGCGTGCGCGTGCGCGTGCGCGTGTGCGTGCGCGTGCGCGTGTGCGTGCGCGTGCGCGTGCGCGTGTGCGTGCGCGTGCGCGTGTGCGTGCGCGTGCGCGTGTGCGTGCGCGTGCGCGTGCGCGTGTGCGTGCGCGTGCGCGTGTGCGTGCGCGTGCGCGTGTGCGTGCGCGTGCGCGTGTGCGTGCGCGTGCGCGTGTGCGTGCGCGTGCGCGTGTGCGTGCGCGTGCGCGTGCGCGTGTGCGTGCGCGTGCGCGTGCGCGTGTGCGTGCGCGTGCGCGTGTGCGTGCGCGTGCGCGTGTGCGTGCGCGTGCGCGTGTGCGTGCGCGTGCGCGTGCGCGTGTGCGTGCGCGTGCGCGTGCGCGTGTGCGTGCAGCTCCTCGCTGAACGTGAAGCGCGTGAGCCGGCGCGAGGTCACGCCGCCGCCGCCGCCGCCGCCGCCGCCGCCGGCCGCCGCCCCGCAGTGCCGCTGCGACGCAATGTCGAAGGTTGCAAACACACTCTGCATACCGATCGGGCCCCACAAGAGCCACGCTCACCTTGGTCTTCCTGATGACGTGCATCGAGAGGGAGTCGTACAGCACCCGGCACGCGCCCGACGCGTCCGTCTCGTTGCGCTCCCCGTCAATTAATTGAAGCTATAAAAACAAAAACGGTTTAAAACTTTTCTTTTACCTATGTACTTCTATTTTGTTTTTTTTTTAATTTGTGTACAATAAATAAATAAAAAAAAATCGTGAATCAAAATCGTCCAATCGTAAATATTCAACAAAGCAAAGAATAAAATAAAAGAAGTGTACCTGAAAGAGGCTAATCAAAGACTTTTTGAAGTTCAAAAGGTCAGATATTTCATCAGGATTCAAATATGCCTCAGTGATTAGACCATTCCTCCAATATGCATAGAACTCGCTTCTGTGGTGGGTGTCCCAGAATGACTTGACGGGAAGGTAATCAGCACTTACTAGTTTTCCTTTGGCTAGCAACTTCGGTGAATGCAGCTGTTAAGTGATAAATAACTTCTATAGAAAACAGTTTGTGGTATCTCACATAATGCAAGAAAGCAAAAGTGGGGAGATGGAGTAAACATACTTTAAGGTTGGTTACAATTAATGATTAGAACACAAATTACAAATGGTTGCAAACAAAATGATTAAAATAGACACAAAGTGATTATGATGTTTATCTAGATATATAAGAAATCCATAATAAACAACAAAAGTCTTTAAAGTATCCTCAATTCTTGCTCCACCACTAGTTTACATTACAAACAGTTATGTTAACATTCAGATACTAGTTTATGGTTTATGAACCCATGGTTACTTCACTTACCAATTAATAAACACTTTAAAATTCTAATAATGTAATTCTGTACTCCTTACCTAATGTACTTTCAAGTATTGAAAGTGTTTAAATAATTACACAGGAAAATTTCTGTAAAAAATTTCGTAATTTTTTACTTCATACCGGATGTTGCAGATGCTCTAAGGTTAAGAATGTTATCTAATTTTTGTTTTATTTGATTTATAGTTTTTTACTGAATTCCTTTTTAGTATAATGTTTACTAATAGTATCTACACAAGTGATTAATTTATTTGCCTACTGTTTAAACTTTAATTTTCTTTGTTATTTTATGTTTGATAGTATTTTATTATTGTTTTATCTTTTCTTGGAAAACTTATGAATACATAAACTTTAACAAACTGAAACAAGTAAATTATACCCGGCAGAGTGTATTTATTACATACATATTATTTAAAATTAACAGAATATATAAATATATTGATATACAAGAACAATTGCACATTTTCGCGATATAATAATGTAATTGGTTCATTATATTTTTATATTTCGGTTGTTCTAATCCAAAATCGCTAAACCGGGAGCTGCAGCGACACACAGCTATGGTTCTTTAGTCTTTACGTTTTCTATTATGTACCAAAACTTTGCGCCCGGCTCCAAACAGAAGAGATACATACAACAAATTTCAAAAGGTAGTCGGAGTCGACGCCCCAGACGGCCTCTACGTCCAAGCTGCCGGCGACTCTGTACCCGACCTCCTTGCTCTTCCTGCCGGCGTCGTTCAGCAGCACCATGCTGTCCACGCTGTACGTAGCCGGTGACTGGAATAACTTAATATCGCCATGTTCCATCCGGGATACCGCAGCCGTGACCGTACACTTTATCACAAATAGTAACAATGCCTCCGTGACTTTCATGTTGGTGTTAATAATGACATTTAAATGTATCAGCATTAAAGCCCGATTTGAACAACGGAGCGTTCCACTACGACACGCTGCGCGGGCGCCGGCCGCTCGAGAACTGAATTTGACATTAAGACCCTGACGTAATGATTGCCTTGGAATTTATCGATATTAAGCATTCGATATCGATGTATCGGATGATTGCTGTTTCGATGTCCGTCCGATACATCGATGTATTTTTTGGTGTTTTTTGCGATGTAATTTTTTGTGGAGTAGCCAGCTTGTTTATTCCAAATGAATGTGTGCATTTATACGTAACCCATAAAAGTTTTTGCAGAGCACATGCTTCAGCATTTTTGTGTGTTGACGAGCGCTCAGTATAAAACTTCACTCATTGTTATACACGACACGTCAGTGAACTGTATGTTCTTTGCAGCTGATAGTGTAACTACTTCTGCGCTCCGGTCCAACCGCTGCTACAAACGAACGATTTATTTGGCTTTGAATTACTCAACACTACAACCAGCTATATGAAAGCTCTTGCCGTGAGACACGGGGCACGCCCCATCACCTCTGCGACTTCGGACCGCAGCGACTTGCGGAAAATCGGAAAACAGTAACGCTTGATAACACGCAGCGGCACAGACATGTTCTGCGGTGCTGCTCACTTATGCCGCCTCTGGCAAGTACGTATACCTCGAGTGCTACGTGTGAACGTGAGCCGTGGTGTGTAATATGCCGAGTCGTCACTTCTAGTTAGCAGTAGTGTGTACACTAGAACCACTCCACGGGCAGCTTGGACCGATCGTCAGTCGTCAGCTGCAGCGTGTTTCGCGTTAGAGGCAGCGCCAGTGCCGTGTACTGGCCCCGGAGCTCTGCACTGCGTGCAACGAGACCTTACAAAATGAAACAACCCAACACAATAAATCATTATATTATTAACTATAACTATAAACCATTTATCCACGAAGCAAGTCGGCTGTAGCGACGCTGCGGCCCCGGCGGCACCCCGCGCGCTCCTCGTCGAGCAAATGTGTTATAAGAATTAGGTGAAGGCAACCATCGTCTGACGTGTACCGCCCCACGCGCACGCGCACGCGCACGCGCGGTGCCGCCGGTGAGGTGCAGAAGGCGGAAGAGATTCAATACGGGACGAGGCTTAGTCGGAGAGGTCTTCGGCGTGGTCGATGTGATCGACATGCTCGTGCAGGTGGTAGTCGCGGACGAGATCCTCCTCGTAGTCGGGCTCGTCGAGCGGGTCGAGCGGGGCGCGCGCGGGCGCTCCGGGCGGCTCGCCGGCGCGCTCCGGCTCGGCGCGCGCTGGCTCCTCGTCCGACTCGGAGCCGGAGTCCGAAGGCTGCGTGTCCGCCTCGCAGCAGGAGCGCTCGCCGCCCTGCCGCAAGTGACCACATCACACCACGTCCACACGGACGACGTGCTCTCCACGAGTTACTTGCGCAACCTAGAGTCGGCGCGGGCGCACACGCCGGCGGATATTTCTAAACACATAACATTTCACTGCTATGCTATAACAAGATAGCCCACTCTCGTTAGCCAAGTTAAAAGTAAACCGATCCGGTCCCCAGTGCGCCACCGAGACTGGGCCCGACTCGGTGGACGGTATTGGAATGGAAAGATTCATTTGCCCGAGCTGCGGGTCGCGGTGCTCACGCGGGAGTCTGACGCATCGGAGGCTCCGCGAGGCGAGCGCGGTGACAGGAATGGTACTGGTAAGGACGCGCAGCAGCGTTACGTCACATTGCAGCACTGACCGGCAGCGCGCAGTGCAGGCGCTGGCTCTCGGGCAGCAGGTGGTACGAGCAGGAGGGGCGGGGCGCGTGCGCGTGCTGGTGCGCGTGCGCGTGCGGTGGCCGCCAGCGCTGCAGGAGCAACAGCGCGGGCGCGTCCGGCGGCGGCAGCGCGCCCGTGGACGCGGAGAGCGCCACGCGCACGCCGCACACGCCGCGCACCAGGCGGCGCGCGCGCGGCACCGTGCCCGCCCCCGCGCCGCCCATCGCGCCACCTGAGCGCGCACGCGATACTTCCGTGTATAAGCAACATTCCAATTAAACGTAACATTATTTCCGATTTGAATGCGTACCGTGGTGGTCCTGCGCACGGTGGTGATGCTCGTGAAATTCGAGCGTCTGCGAGGCGCGCCGGTGGCGGTGCCTGGCGCCGGCCACGCGCCACCACCAGTACGCGGCGGCGGCGGCGGCCCCCGCGGCGCCTCCGACGCCCCCCGCGCCGCCCGCTCCCGCTACCTTCACGCTCTCGTAGGCGCCCTCCGCCGCCCCGCGCACGCACAGCGCGCGCCACCCGCGCCCGCCACCCACCGCGCCGCCCGGCGCCGCGCCCGCGCCCGCCATGCCCGCCCCCGCGACGCCCACGCCCGCGTACCTGAGCGACACATTTGCGCATTAGGTTGAGCCGTCTATCAAAAGATGTGATACTTTCAAAAAGTGTTTTGTAATCACTAGAAATTGTAATGTATTGTATGCGTATTGCAATTTGAACACATTCAATACATTGCTGAACGTCTTCCGAGATTGGTACCGTGAACTCGGCCAGAGGAAATATTTTTAAAGGCGGCTGGAGGGGTTTACCGGGTTACCGCGGTGCGCGGTTACAGAGCCTTAATATTATAGAAGCTGTTTAATTCTGTAAAAACTCTTTAAAAAATATCGCTTTACCCCGGTTCGTGGTGCACGCGCACGCGCACGTTGCGCAGGCGGTCGTAGTGCGCGGCGTGCGAGAGGCGCGCGTGCGGGCGGTGCGCGGGCGCGGCGACGGCGGCCGCGGACGTCGCCTCGGGCGCGTCCGGCTCCGTCTCGGGCTCGAGGTGGGCGGCGGGCGCGGGGGCCGTGCGTCAGGTGGGCTCGTCCAGGACGGCCACGCCTGCGTACGAGCGCGCAACCGACATGCCGGTCGACAGCGTCGTCCAGGATTCCGTCGCCGGGTCAAAAACCTGAGCAGAGGAGTGCACGCGTGAGTCACACCCGCCCGCGTGTGTGGACGCAAGTACGTGAGTGAGAGTGCATAAGGTTTTCGTCGAATTTTAAAACAAAATGTTTACTTTAGTTGTGTTACCATGATAGTACCGGTAAAATAAAAAAAAACTACTTTAATTAGTAGAAGTTTGTGTGCGCGAGCAGTCGTTGTCGCAGCGAGGGTAGCTCACCGCTCACGTACACGTACTGATCACGAGGCAGGTACCAATTGGCCCCATCTAACACGCATCGGATAAATGCAACTTGGTGCGAACATGATATATACTCTAGAGCTGCATATTAAGGCCGAGCTCCTAGCTCACCTCGACCGTAGCGAGGTTTGCTGCACCGTCGTCACCCCCCACCACGTACAGCCGGTTATTGTGCGCGGCCACGCCGGCGTTGCGACGCGCCGTGGCCATGGGCGGCGCCGGCGCCCAGCCCGCACCCTCGCGGTAGCGTTCCACGGAGCGGCGCACGGCCGGCCCGTCATGCCCGCCCACCGCGTACAGTGTGCCCTCGGCCACGCCCACGCCGCAGCCGGAGCGGCGTGCGCTCATCTCGGCGACCGGCTCCCATGCGTCTGCGCCGGGGTCGTAGCGCTCCACCGTGTGCAGGCACTGCCGCGCGGCGCCGTCGTACCCGCCCACCGCGTACAGCCGCCCCCCCAGCACGGCCACGCCCACGGATGAGCGGCGCGTACTCATGCTGGCGATGGGCCGCCACACGCCCTCTCGAGCGTCCAACGCCTCCGCGGAGCTCAGGCCCGACGCGCCGTCGAAACTGCGAGTGCAACGCTTCCATGTTATTTCGCAACTACTTATAGGAAATTCACTAGATTGTAAGTGTTTGCTAAAACAATAAGGTGCGTCACAGGTTGTTTACACAGCATCCCAATGCGTCCATCACATTTCGATGAACACATTAAGGTTTTTCCAGCAACGCTTAACAGTGCTAGAATTTCGTACGTTAGTAAATATCAGTGCGCAAGGTGTGTGTGTGTGGGACTCACCCTCCCACCGCGTAGACGGTGTTCCCGATGACCGCGACGCCGAGCGTGGAGCGGCGCGCGCACAGCGGCGGGCCCGGCGCCCACGTGTCCGTGCATGCGTCGTATATGTCTACGCTGCGCACGCGCAGGGTGCCTGCACGCGACGAGTGTTATGTTTACCAGCTGCAAACAGACACGCTTCGCGCCGGCGAGCACATAACACAGGTACAGTTAACTCTCGACGTACCGTTGAAGCCACCGACGGCGTAGAGTTTCCCCGCGACGACGGCGAGTCCGGCGCGGCAGCGGCGCGTGGGAAGGTCGGCGGCGCGGCGCCAGCGGCCCGCCTCCAACTGCAATGCTTCCACCGAGCGGATCGCCTTAGGCGCCTGTCCACCGACCACCAGCAGAACCTGCAGCGCAATATGCGTGTGGTACACATCGTGCTTTCCACTCCGGCCGGTTCGCCGCCGAGCGTACCTTGGGCGCGCGCGGTGGCTGCCGGGGGCGAGCGCGCGCGCACGCCGCCGCCGCCGCTGCGCGTCGCTCCGGCCGCAGCAGGTGAAACGATAACGCTTCTATCACGAGGTCCTGCAACAAATACGCAAGAAAGATGAAATGAAATTTAGCTGAGTGTTTATTGTATAATCTAAGCAGACATTAAATAATGCTCGTTTAAATGAGACCACTGAACTCCATCAGCCATGGAATCTGATATACTAAAGAGAAATATGCTCGGCGCACCTTGACCCGGAGACCAGCACCGGCGAGCGGCTCGGCGGCGGCGCGCGCGACTAGTACGTCCTGCGCGAGCAATGGAAGCCGCACGTGCTCCAACAGCGCCCCCAGATGTTGCTGCCGCTCCTAAGAAATGCAGACACGCGGTCATAAAGAACAGACAGCCTCCCCTTCACCACCGAGCGTCACAGTGCCCAGCAGTGGGCGCGGCCCGCGGACCGACACAGGGTACAACAAATTGTTTTAAATATATATATACATATTTATACTACTATGCGACGAGACGAGCAAGACGTTCACCTGATGGTGAGTGTTACGCTTGCCCTTGACATTGCGCGCCTTGAGACATGAGGTGTTAAGTCTCGTTACCCCAGTAACTACACTAGCTACAGCGCCCTTCAAACCGGAACACAGTAATGTTCGCACATTACTATTTGTCGGTTGCAATAGGAGCTGCGGTGGTACCCATCCAGAGGGTCTCCGGCAACAGAGACCTACCACCAGTGACGTACGTATTCTTATACGGCGACGTTGCTCACGTCCTTTGAAGCCTGCGTGTACAAACTGTTCACGCCACAAATGGCCAAGGAGCGACGCACCACTCCTCTCCAACCGCGCCACATCGTAGTTTTTGTACATTTAATAATAAGAAGTATTAGTATTCAATTGGGTCCTGTTAATTTCAAACTGTCGTCTTCTAATCAAAGACAGTTTTTGGCGACCGTGACAGGACACTACATCAAAAGTTGCTTTGGGGTCATCATTGCGCGGAGTCTGCTGAAGGTCTAACCCAGGGAAGTTAGCCCAAATCACGTTTGTCCGTTCTTAATATAAATATCACCACGATCACCTCTGGGTTATGTTGCATCCATCGGATCACGGCGTCTAGCACCACCTCTTCATTCGGCACCTGTGGACACGGCTCAAGTTCACTTGAAGCTACGGCTCGCGCTACGTCCGCGATTTAGATTTAGCTCAAAAAAAAAAGATAAAGTCGCGCGTTCTGTTCTTAAAAGTATTACGATAATTAGAACCGGCAAATGTGTTCGGATCAAACGTTGCAATAGAGTCAAGTTACAATAAACAGTCTAAACAAAAAAAAAACTTCTGGTGGTCATGACGTATCCGCTCCATCACTCAATAAACGTAACTTTCTAGAACTTGTAGGTTTGTCCGGCCACTGTAACCCATTCACGAGGTTATCAAATAGAACTCGAAATGATTTGAACTCCAGCGGGCGGCGCGCACGTCCCCCCGCGCGCACGTCCCCCCGCGCGCACGTACCCCCGCGCGCACGTCGCCCCGCGCTCACGTTCCCCCGCGCAGCAGCGACGTGCGTGTATACGTACCGGGGCGCGGGCACACACATAGCAGGCCCACAGATTTGTCTATGATTTCAATTATGATATAAACTTTAACGAAGTTATTAATGTAAAACGAAAACATTATTTAATGAAAGATAGGCGCATTGATTTCATTTATAAATGTTAAATAATACGTACAACTGAGTAAGTCATAATAATAACAAGTAATCTTATTTATTTGCTAAAAAAGCAACTCGACCACTTGTTGTTAGAGGATGGGCGACGCGCTGTAACGTTTCGGACGCAGCGGCGGGCGCAGCGGCGAGACGAGCAAGACGTTCGCCTGATGGTAAGTGATACGCTTGCCATGACAATGTGCTGCTAGTTAAGATGGTACACACTGTACCACATTGCGCTTGTCGCCTTGAGACATGAGGTGTTAAGTCTCGTTACCCCAGTAACTACACTAGCTACAGCGCCCTTCAAACCGGAACACAGTAATGTTCGCACACTACTATTTGTCGGTTGCAATAGGAGCTGCGGTGGTACCCATCCAGAGGGTCTCCGGCAACAGAGACCTACCACCAGTGACGTACGTATTCTTATACGGCGACGTTGCTCACGTCCTTTGAAGCCTGCGTGTACAAACTGTTCACGCCACAAATGGCCAAGGAGCGACGCACCACTCCTCTCCAACCGCGCCACATTGTAGTTTTTGTACATTTAATAATAAGAAGTATTAGTATTCAATTGGGTCCTGTTAATTTCAAACTGTCGTCTTCTAATCAAAGACAGTTTTTGGCGACCGTGACAGGACACTACATCGAAAGTTGCTTTGGGGTCATCATTGCGCGGAGTCTGCTGAAGGTCTAACCCAGGGAAGTTAGCCCAAATCACGTTTGTCCTTTCTTAATATAAATATCACCGCGATCACCTCTGGGTTATGTTGCATCCATCGGATCACGGCGTCTAGCACCACCTCTTCATTCGGCACCTGTGGACACGGCTCAAGTTCACTTGAAGCTACGGCTCGCGCTGCGTCCGCGATTTAGATTTAGCTCAAAAAAAAAGATAAAGTCGCGCGTTCTGTTCTTAAAAAGTATTACGATAATTAGAACCGGCAAATGTGTTCGGATCAAACGTTGCAATAGAGTCAAGTTTCAATAAACAGTCTAAACAAAAAAAAAACTTCTGGTGGTCATGACGTATCCGCTCCATCACTCAATAAACGTAACTTTCTAGAACTTGTAGGTTTGTCCTGAACTCGAAATGATTTGAACTGCAGCGGGCGGCGCGCACGTCCCCCCGCGCGCACGTCCCCCCGCGCGCACGTCCCCCCGCGCGCACGTCCCCCCGCGCGCACGACCCCCGCGCGCACGTCGCCCCGCGCGCACGTCCCCCCGCGCGCACGTCCCCCCGCGCGCACGTCCCCCCGCGCGCACGACCCCCGCGCGCACGTCGCCCCGCGCGCACGTCCCCCCGCGCGCACGTCCCCCCGCGCGCACGTCCCCCCGCGCGCACGACCCCCGCGCGCACGTCGCCCCGCGCGCACGTCCCCCCGCGCAGCAGCGACGTGCGTGTATACGTACCGGGGCGCGGGCACACAGCGGGCCCACAGATTTGTCTATGATTTCAATTATGATATAAACTTTAACGAAATTATTAGTGTAAAACGAAAACATTATTTAATGAAAGATAGGCGCATTGATTTCATTTATAAATGTTAAATAATACGTACAACTGAGTAAGTCATAATAATAACATGTAATCTTATTTATTTGCTGAAAAAGCAACTCGACCACTTGTTGTTAAAGGATGGGCGACGCGCTGTAACGTTTCGGACGCAGCGGCGGGCGCAGCGGCGAGACGAGCAAGACGTTCACCCGATGGTAAGTGATACGCTTGCCATGACAATGTGCTGCTAGTTAAGATGGTACACACTGCACCACACTGCGCTCGTCGCCTTGAGACATAAGGTGTTAAGTCTCGTTACCCCAGTAATTACACTAGCTACAGCGCGCTTCAAACCGGAACACAGTAATGTTCGCACACTACTATTTGTCGGTTGCAATAGGAGCTGCGGTGGTACCCACCCAGACGGTCTCCGGCAATAGAGACCTACCACAAGTGAAATATATACAGTAATATACAGTGAAGTTCAAACAGAACAAAGTTTAGATCGATACCAAATGCGTCTGACTGCACGAAGCACTCATTTCACGAAGCAATATGCAAACGTACGCGTTTTCTAGTGAACAATTTACTAAGAAAATATTAAAGCTGTTATTTTTTTAATTTCATGTACAAAACATCTCAACTTTGTTTGGAATAATTGAAACCGTTTCCTTAATGTAGGATGAACCTTTGGGTGTCGGCTCTATTCGCGGCTCCCGGCGGCAGCGCGGAACGCAGATTTAATTTTGGGGTTGGGTTATTTAACACTTAGCCTGTGAGTTTGGACACGGACCATGATGCGGTCGCTGTCCAGCAGCTGCGCCAGCGTCTCCGGGGCCAACGAAAGAAACTCCTCGGTCTCCAGCACCTGCAAGCGTTTGCGCAGCGGTGAGTGCGGGCGTGTCGTGTCGTGTCGCGTCGTGTCGCGTCGCGTCGCGTCGGGGCGGCGCGGGTCGGCGAGCTCACCTCGACGAAGTGGCGGTGTATGTAGCGCGCGGCGCACAGCAGCAGGTCGGGGCAGGCGTGCAGCTCGGCGAAGGCGCGGATGCCGAGCGCGTTGTCCGGCGCGAGGGCGGCCGCCAGGAAGCAGCAGCAGGCCGCGCGCACGCCCGCCACCTGCAGCAGCGAGGCCGCCGACAGCACGCTCTGTCACCGCGGCGGCCGTCACGTTAGCCTCCACCGTCCACCGTCCACCGTGCACCGTCCACCGCGGAGCGCCGCGCGACAACACGACATCACCTGCACGTTCTCCTCGTTGATGACCAGAGAATCGGGATTGTACACGTACTCAATGATCGCCTCCAGCGCGTGCGGCTCCACGTTCTGAAAACGAAGTGCTTTTGGTTAAGTACGGTCAACAATTGATTTCCGGCGAGTAGCGTGCGTATGCGGCGCAGCTACCTGTATGGTGACGACGGGCTGCGTGCGCTCGTCGAACTGCGTGAACATGGCGCGGAAGTACGGCGAGCAGGCGGCCAGCACGGCGCGGTGCGCGCACACGCCCTCCGCCGCGCCCGCCGCCGCAGCACCCGCACCCGCCGCGCCCCCCACCGCCGCACCCGCCGCGCCCCCCACCCGCCGCGCCCTCCGGCTGCGCCTGCAACGCGCGAACTGCGTGACGTACAGCGTGACGTTAGCTGACGCAGGCCTGGTTTGACAGTAGTGATCTCTTTATCCACGGCGCTTTTATTTATTTTTTTACTTATTTACTCATTTGCTTTATACATAGAAACAAAATCCTTTACTACAAATTAAGATCACATGTCGAGTCCTACGAATCTTAACAAGGTATTAATTTTTTGTCAAGATTCATTTTCAAATGATGATAGACATCACAACCAATTATTTTTTATTATGGATTATAAAATTAACGTTGCGTTCTTTTTAATTTATATAACAGCTCTTTTAAGAACTTTAGAATACTCGTTGTAATGAGTTTAATTTTGATTATGCAGTATTTATAATAACTGTGTGTCTCAGTATTTGTTTTGTATTACATCCTAGTTTCATTCCCCGTCTAGCCAACAATTTTATCGGTGTCACTGATTTTAAGCCTCTTAACCGGAGAGCAAAGATTATGTAATAACTGAAACAAGTCATAAAATGAAGCACATGCTACATTCATTTTCTCCGTAAATATCAGAAGTGAAAACATTTCTCAAAGCATACACGGACCTGCAGGCGCACGTCGCACAGCGCCGCGTCGCAGCGCAGCCGCGCGAGCGCGTCCAGCAGCGCGGCGGCGTGCTGCGCGCCGGCGCCCGCCGCACCCGCCCCGCACGCGCCCGCCTCACCCGCCGCGCCCGCGCACGCGCCCCCCGCGCCGCCGCACCCGCGCCGCTGCGACGACTCGTCCAGCGAAGACTGCGACGCGCATCGCACTAGCATGCTGCAACCCGAACCTCAATGCTCAAACTACTCTCCTGCGATCTAGCTCACTTCCGACGACGTGGACCGCATCGTTTAAATAAGCTTAGTTAGCAAGCCTCCGTTGTGCATGTAGTGCACGCTGGCTTGTATAGTTATTATAACAACTCGATCTGAATATTTGCGTCTATCTCTCTTGAGATCAATATGCACATTACAACACACACAACAGACTTGCACATTCTTTGTGTCTGGACACACGATGATGTTATCTCTCCAACTATAGCACTACAAAATCAACAATATTTTTTACTATTCTTTGTGAAAACGCTGACAAGATCTAGACCTGGTATTACGGAGTCTCTTTTTTCAAACTTGTCGTGAACAGGTTTCAGGAGCTTTGGTATAAATATAATTGGAATTGTCATGGTGGCGTTGTCAATTGTGATGTCACCTTTATTAAAATTTAGTATCGTATTCATGATTTAATATGTAATAATTTTTCCATGTTGCTTCACAATTATTTTTTATTATGGATTATAAAATTAACGTTGCGTTCTTTTTAATTTATATAACAGCTCTTTTAACAGCAGAACTTTAGAATACTCGTTGTAATGAGTTTAATTTTGATTATCCAGTATTTATAATAACTGTGTGTCTCAGTATTTGTTTTGTATTACATCCTAGTTTCATTCCCCGTCTTGCCAACAATTTTATCGGTGTCACTGATTTTAAGCCTCTTAACCGGAGAGCAAAGATTATGTAATAACTGAAACAAGTCATAAAATAAAGCATATGCTACATTCATTTTGTCCGTAAATATCAGAAGTGAAAACATTTCTCAAAGCATACACGGACCTGCAGGCGCACGTCGCACAGCGCCGCGTCGCAGCGCAGCCGCGCGAGCGCGTCCAGCAGCGCGGCGGCGTGCTGCGCGCCGGCGCCCGCCGCACCCGCCCCGCACGCGCCCGCCTCACCCGCCGCGCCCGCGCACGCGCCCCCCGCGCCGCCGCACCCGCGCCGCTGCGACGACTCGTCCAGCGAAGACTGCGACGCGCATCGCACTAGCATGCTGCAACCCGAACCTCAATGCTCAAACTACTCTCCTGCGATCTAGCTCACTTCCGACGACGTGGACCGCATCGTTTAAATAAGCTTAGTTAGCAAGCCTCCGTTGTGCATGTAGTGCACGCTGGCTTGTATAGTTATTATAACAACTCGATCTGAATATTTGCGTCTATCTCTCTTGAGATCAATATGCACATTACAACACACACAACAGACTTGCACATTCTTTGTGTCTGGACACACGATGATGTTATCTCTCCAACTATAGCACTACAAAATCAACAATATTTTTTGCAATGGATCCTCCAAACCACAACACAACCGTTTCCATAGACAGCATGATGTCTAATAACATGCTCCCATAACTTAATAAAATGCAAATGTTTATAAATGAACCTGTATCTGCTGCGGTCCCCATCACCCTCCACTGCACTGGGGTCCACTCTGTATGATAGACCAAAAATTCATTAATCATGATTACACATTTTTTGGTTGTCATTACAAAATTGGTTTATAACCTTTGTCCATTAGCACAATTAAATTTATAGCACCTTTATATATCTATATGAGGATTTGACGATGTTCATCTAAAGTTTGTTGTGCTCCATATGCAAACACTATAAAGCGGAACCAAAATAAATTTAGTTTCCTACCCTCTTCTATTGTACTATTTAGTAAGGAAACATGGTTTATTTTTACCTCGAATTGCGCATACAAAAAAAATAAAAATTATTTATTAAAGAACCTTGGTCCTGTTTTGTGAAATGTAAACTCCAAACTCATGGTCGGAAGATGATATACTGCAAAACCTGATGGCAAGCAGGTTATACTATATAAAAACATTCTCCAAGAACTATCAATAGACATCAAAGTTAACTATTTGAATAACTTCAAAATTGTTCCTTAAACTGCTCTCCAGCAATCTGCTTGTAGTTGACAGATTGCACCAATGAACTATTATTCAATTTACTGTATTTATAAGAAACTTTTTATATAATTTATCACTTTGGATGTGTATTTACATTATATATTTCTTTAAGTATGCTCATGTGTTTGTGCAAGCAATATGCTTAAATAAGTACTACTTAGTTTTCACAGATTGAAAATTAATAAATTTTTAATCTTGTGTACTATTATACTATAAAGAACACATTGATTAACTGATGTACCACACCTAAAAGCGGTAAATTCTGTGACTGATCTTCACGAATAAATGTCACTGTTTGCCATTTGTCTTGTATTAAATATAGATTCACAAAGATAAGAATTTTTATTTAAGTACGTTTTTTAAAATTCTAATTTATAAAAGAACACTGATTTCTTTTATTATTCTTCGCATGTATTATAATTCAGAATTTTCTTAATTTTTGTTTTAGTAACAATTATATATAATACGAACACAAAACATAAAATTGTATTTTACAAAATGTAAACAAAAACAATAGAAAGCGAAATTACAGAACTGCTTCCCAATGACGATCACGAGAATGGTCGACCAGAACCTTAGTTCAACAATTGCCAGTTACACAGTTGACAGGTTCACTACTTACAGCCCTCGGTCACTGTCGGGATCAGCGTTGCCCTCCATACGCCGCTCCCCGTGGGTTGTCTACAGCAGGCACTGCACCACACCACGGTTGGGCTAAATCTTAATAACTATAATTTTTTACCACTCATCAGTACTTTACACGTACGTACAGGAAATGCATACCATCACTTTCCCTTACGCTTAAAAGTTTATAACGTAATTAACCACAAAACTTTTAACATTCCCTCAATTTTTTCGCCATGTCCGCGGATACGAATCGATACAAACAAATTAAAGGTGAAATATGTCACTGAAATGTAACAAGAACGCTTCCGCAGACTATAAAGGCATACCTCGACACAGATCCTTAATTATTAAATATTAAATAATTACAACACAAATACAAAATCTTTTTGCTACCTTCGCTTGTTTTAAGATGTATAATATTTTGTTTTATTGTGTGTAAAATAAATTTATTTATTATATTAATTACTTCATAATTTTATCAACTACAACTGTATTTACTACGAATTACTTTATTAGCGGTTACTCTGTCGACAAGATAGTGGCATTACTTACGATATTATAGTACAATTGGGCTCAAAAGGATTCGTATCCAGAGCCGTAAAAACATTTACAAAAAGAAAAAAATATTGTACAAGTACTAGCTCGCTTCGTCGTGTTTACTAATAAAAGTTCTCTTAAATAATATTGTGATAATTTAAGACAGCGTATTCCACTGCGCTCTGTTTATGTTATTGTACCAGAATAGATTGCATTCATTTAGTGTATACTTCAAAAGGGCCACATAAAATATGCGATTAGAAATGTGCTTTTCTTTATTGCCTACACATAACGAGAATTTCACTCACACATGAGTACATACTGGAAATAAGTGTACAACACACATATTGCGACTAGTTCCGTAAAAACAGATATTTCGCTATTACATTCTCTGGTTTAATAATATAATAAGGATTTTTAAACAACCGAGCTTTAGTTGAAATATCCTTAGCGTACATCTATAAGACGCGATAGCGTCGCCCCGATGACATCCGTCTGAACGCGTGGGTCTTTTTTTTATGTATATTTATGTATACATTAAGAAAAAAATCTATGTACTCGGGATCGGAATGTAATGATATTTTTTGTATTTTTCGGTGAAAATGGAAGTTGACCCATTTAAAAGAAATCAGTTTATAAATGCGGTTATAGAACTACATAAGTTAGAAATTTTAGCAAAAAATATATGTACTACATATACGTATATAAATAATACATAAATACAATATTTATATTTTATATTGCAGCATTGTACGTATTTTGTTAAAATTTCTAAATAACGGACGTTAACGTCACATCATCACGACGTTAGCATCCGGTGATTGGTCGCCTGGTTGCTTGACCAACAAGCACGCAACAAGCTCTCCGGCATCGGAGCTTACCATGGCAGAAAAAGCAAGATTCTTAATTTCTTTTGTGATATTTATTCAGCTACCAACTTTCATAACCTATAAAAAATCTGAGACACCGTCGTGGGACGTATCGGACGTAGGATAATTCGGGCACCCGTCAGTTGATATCGTCGTCGGCAAAAGGCAAGGTCGTGAGGGGCGCGTCCATAATTACCGGCAACCCTCCTTTAACACGGTGGATACGTTTCTAAATTATTACTCGTTCGAAAAGAGAGCCAGAACAAAAAGGAAACCCTAATAACAACAAATATTTTCTAATTTAACCAAGCAATCTTAACTTTTATTAAAAATATGTATATCGAAAACAAAAAATTCTTGGCAACGTATCTCGCAAGCACCCACTCTGTCCTCATATGACGACATGCATGCACTTTCCGTGTGGTCATTACACGCCGTCTGCCGGGAGCAGCGCCCGGGGCACCGGGGTGCCGGCGGGGCGGGGCGGGGCGGCGGCACCCACTCGTGCACCGCGGCGGGCAACATGCTGACGACTCCCTATCAACACGAATATTATTTTAATATCCGCTACATAATGAAGTTATTACATTCAAAATATTCTAGAGCGTTAGCACGGCACCCGCGGGGCGGCGCGCGGCGGGCGCGGCGGCGGGCGGCGGGCGGCGGGCGCGCGCCCCGACGTGCTCCCGTGCCCGCGGCGCGCGGTGCGGGGCGCGCGGCGCGCGGCGCGGTGCGGCGCGGCGCGGCGCGGCGCGGCGCGGCGCGGCGCGGCGCGGCGCGGCGCGGCGCGGCGCGGCGCGGCGGCGGCGGGCGGCGGGCGGCGGGCGCGCGGCGCGGTGCGGCGCGGCGCGGCGCGGCGCGGCGCGGCGCGGCGCGGCGCGGCGCGGCGCGGCGGCGGCGGCGGGCGGCGGGCGGCGGGCGGCGGGCGCGGCGCGGCCGGCGGCGGGCCGCGAGCTGGCTCAGTGCGCCGCACGCCGGCCCGCGCGTCGCCCGCCGCTCGTCGCCGCACGCACCATGGAACACTTCATCGAAACCGTTCGCAAATACCCCTGCCTGTGGAACACCACCGCCATCGAGTACCGCGACCAGGAGCTCAAGGATGCGGCATGGACGGAGGTGATGAAAGAAACGGATCTATCGTCAGGTGAGCCGCACTACCTGCCCCGCGTGCCCCCCCCCCCCGCCGCCCCCGCCGGCCGCGCGCCCGCCCGCGCCTCTGTATTGTTTCGTTGTGTGCTAGGTACCGCAGCGTGCCCGCCGGCGCGCCCCGGCGCTGCTGTATGTGGTACACCAGCTCCCCTCGCAAGCGGAACGGGCTTTCAGCCGGTTGACGGTGTGCAATGAGATATTCCGCGGTGCGGTGCGGCGCGGGCGCGGGGGACGCCCCGGCCCCGGCGGCGCAGCGGCGCCACGCCGCCGCCGGCACACTGACTCGAAGGAGACGAGGAGTCGAGCATAACTTCGACATTCTGATAAAAAGCACTGCTTGTGTATAGTTGTATGACTGTTCTTATTATTTTAAGATTTTATTTTCAAGCGCACGAGCCAATCGCATCGGCCAATGTCTGATTTTTTTAAGCAACGCCCGGGGCGGCGGGCGGCGGGGGGGGCGGCTCCGGCGGGGTTTTGGATTATCTCTGTTATAGCAGACAGTAAATGAACATTGATATGCACCGTCCCTCCGCAAGCGGTGCGCAGGCGCGTGCGCGCGCGCCCGCCGCCCGCCGCCCGCCGCCCGCCGCCCGCCGCCCGCCGCACCGTCTGCGGCGAGAGACGTACCGTGCAGTTAAAAATTGTGCTTCTTTTGCAGTAAAAGAAGTGAAGATGAAGTGGAAGAAGTTACGCGACAGCTACCGGGACGCCCTGAAGCGGCAAAACGAGATGCTGGCCAAGGAGCCCGGCAACTCCGCCAAGAAGAGCTACCCGTGGAAGTACATGAAGCCCATGCAGTTCCTGCAGCCGCACATGAGCGTCCGCAAGAAGCCGCCGGAGTGCGGGTACGCGGCGGGCGCGCCGGACGGGCCCGCGGACGGCGCGCCGGACGCCGCCTCCGACACCGTGCCCAACGGCGCCGAGCCGCACTCCTCCGACGAGTCGGACTCGGAGGCGGAGTCGTCGGCGCGGCGCGGCGGCGGCGGCGGCGGCGGCGGGGGCGCGCGGCTCGCGCTCATCCACCGCAAGCTGGACTACCTCTGCAAGGCGCAGGGCAAGCGGCAGTTCGCGGAGGCGCAGCTGCGCGCGCGCGGCCGCCCGCCGCCCGCCGCGCCCGACCCGCTCGACATCTTCTTCAACGGCATGTGCCAGGCCACGAAGCGCTTCCCCTACCCCGCGCAGATCAAGATCAAGCGCACGGTGTTCGAGGCGGTGATCGCGGCGGAGGAGGCGCTCGTAGCGGAGCAGCAGAGCTACGCGAGCCTGTGGGCGCGCGGCGGCGGCAGCTCCAGCAGCAGCTCCGGGGAGCCGGACGCGGCGGCGGGGCCGGCGGGCGCGGCGGGCGCGGCGGGGCCCGGCGGCGAGCCCCGCGCCGCGCCGCGCGCCCCGCTCTGAGCGGCGCGGCGCGGTGTAGTGCAGTGCAGTGTACATAGTACGGGAGGCGGACTGAAGCTATGATAAGTTTAGGTTGTAAGTACTCGCGGAGCGCGTTCCGCTTACATTGTCAGTAATAAATACATCTTCACGTTCTCTGTGTGGTTATTGAACATATAGCGCCGCCCCGCGCCCCGCGCCCCGCGCCCCGCGCCCCGCGCCCCGCGCCCCGCGCCCCGCGCCCCGCGCCCCGCGCCGCCCGCCCCCGCCCGCACGTCGGGGCCGCGGCGCGGGGAGCGGGGGTCCCCCCGCACTACGAATGGGTGATTGTTACAAAATTGATAGGTTTTAAAACATATTTCTTTTGTTCCCTCCGGGTTTCCGGACATAATTTTAATGAGAATTCCGTTTAGTTAGATAATAAAAATAAAAATAGTGTTGTATGCAATAAGGTCGATTTTTGTTTGTGTGGTTAGTGATTGAATTAAAGAGAGGTGCGCTTCTGTCCAATGTTTTATTGCGACTGACTTCTTACACTTGCTTACAACATGACATTATATGACGTATAAGTATACTCAACAAATAGAAAAAGTAGACGTTGTTCCTGTAATCCTTTCCATATTAGATGTTATCCCACAGCACCACCTCGACATCCTCAAGTTAATACACCTAAAAGAAGCCCTCTGCACAACCCGTCAAAAGGCCGTAATTTTGAACGCCTGCAGAGTCGCAGTCCATGCGAACAGAACACTCGGGACACGCGCGCGCGCCGCGTTCACTACGGGCTAAAAAACTGAGATAAAATAGTAAAAATAAAAATAATGCTTACTAGTAGTAATAAAAACTACAAAATAATATTTATCAAAGACTGTAATGCTGCTCGTAATCATGAATACAGGAACGGTTTCCAACGAACAGAACCGCTGCACACGCGCACGCGCCGCCGCCGCCGCCGCTCTCGAGGCCCGTCTCCGTCTGCTGCGCTGCTGTAATCGCAGGCTTTGTTAGTATTTCCTCGGCACCCGACACCCGTGCTGTCTCGCGATTCGCGTAGCGGTGCTGGCCGCTGACCTGCTAACGTATTTTTTAAACATTACAAAAATCAGCGATTTATGCTAGATCTGTGTTAGCTGGGCCCTGCCGCTCCCCCCCCCCCCCCCCGCGCCCCCTGCGCCGCAAACGTGTTCCTTAAGGTCACTCAAAACCAAAAGTTACGGGAGCGGTGCGGGCCCGCGCTCAGATGCTGCGCTTACGTAGGGTCACCTGGCCGCCAGCGGACCGGGCGGGAGCGCACCGCGACCCCGCGGGGGGGGCGTCCGTCACCCCCCCCGCCGCCGCCGCCGCCGCCGCGAACTTTGTGCAGCTAAAGAAGCCGCTTCACGTTCATCACAATCTACGTTCATATTTGAATCATCATCGCCATCAGTGACGGAGACAGTGCGCCGGGTGCTGAAATGAAGACCGTAAATAAACTGTCAGCGCCCCCCCCTCTCCCCCCCCCCGTCCGCGGCCCGCCCGACCGGGTCGATACGGCGCGCGGCCGGGCGGCCGGGCGGCGGCGGGCGGCGAGCTGGAATTTATAAAAGTAGTCGACCGCCATCGGACAGAGCGTCTGCGCTCTTGCTTTTTCACGTGCTTCCGCGACCGGCCCGCTCGCTCCCGCGCGAGCCCAGCGGGTGCGAGCGGGCCGGCGATGTTTGCGCGCTTGCTTCCCGCTGCGCGTGTCTGCTTGCCGCCGTGAGCGTCGTCGCGTTCGCTTCGCGCTCTCGTTGCGATGTGACGTGTCGTATTATTTATTTACTCCTGGACCGCCGGGAGCCGCGTGCTGCGTGCTGCGTGCTGCGTGCTGCGTGCCGCGTGCTGCGTGCTGCGTGCCGCGTGCTGCGTGCCGCGTGCTGCGTGCTGCGTGCTGGGGGACGGCCCGACATGCGCGCGCTCCGTCCGGACAGCGCTCAAGTTGCGACCGTACCTGAGGAGCGGTGAGCCAGGGCCGGCTCGCGCGTTGCCATGTCGAAGACGGATCAGCTCGCAGAGACGCGGGGCACGCTCGTGGAAGTAGGCAGACTCGTCGACTCCAACCAAGCCGACGACCGCAAAATAATTAGACTCGTCAAAGAAAGGAGATTGTTGTACGCGCGGAACAATATGCCCGTGGCGAGCTACTACACGCAGGTGAAGAGGCTGTGGGAGGACGTCGCCGCGGACATGGGCTGGAGCGGTGAGGGCGGCAGCGGCGTCGCGCGGAGTGCGCGGAATGAAACACGTTTCAGTATTTACAAGTCGCCTTTACGTTTTCAGTCGCCGACGTGCGCAGGAAGTGGTCCCACATCCGCAACTCGTACTCGCGCCACCTGCGCAACGAGCTGCACGGCGCGCGCACCGGCCGCGGCCGCATGGTGTCGCGCTGGTACCTCGCCGACGAGCTGGAGTTCCTGCGCGAGCACATGGCCACGGACACGTAAGGAATGTTTGCTCACGACGCCCCGCGCCTGCGTACACTTGCGTGTGCATGTCCATGTTTAAAAACTCATTTCTACTTTCATGTATTTATTGCAAACGTAGTCCGACCTGAACTTTATTGCAATTGTAAACGTATGTAGAGACGTTTGTCGCGCGAATGAATGATGACGGTCACGTGTTCCAGGAGGGCCTCACCTTATTCGGCATATGCGCCGACTTTTCTGGAAATGGATCTGGCAGAACCGTCTAATGCGGAGCAAGTGGACATAAAACCGTTCGTACACAACCCGTGGTTTCCTCTAAACTCGCAAGCCGCCGCAAAGTTCGTGGAAGCCAAGGCCGAGCCGTCCTTCCACAACGACGACACTTCGAGCTCACACACTTTCGCTCCCGACGAGAACTGTTCCTATTTTCAATTTTTTCGGGGCATTTATAATGATTATCAAGAATTATCCACTAAAAAGCAACGGTTTTTTAAACGACAATGTTTAAATTTCTTACACGACTTGTTGGACGAAGAGGAAGACCAGCGAGTGACGGTTTATAACCAGCGAGATGCAGTAAATCTATCGAACTCGGGACAAGCGAGTGAGGATGAGAAGGAATCGAGAGAAAATGAAGGTTACTGCATTTTGCCTTCCAAATGACTGTGATATAGAGTATCATTAAAAAATGATTTATGGCGATTATTGTTATTCATTATTCACATTAATGTAATTTTATTTATTCTAACCTTTCATTATTTAATTTTACTTTAAAATTTTAATCTCGCTGTCTATAATAAACAGCTGTAAATAATATAACATAATATCAATCAAAGAAATGAACACAACCCAAAGCATAAAAAAGATATTTTTTGTTTTTACCAATTTCGTGCTCGGGTCGAAATTTAAATTTAGCCAATGAATTGTAGCAGTTTCTTATGCTGAAACACAAAGTTTGGTTATAAAACATAAACGTAATACTTTACAAAAGCCCCTGCATTCACGACATGCCCAGCTGTGGCCCGCGACCTCGTCCGCGTGGGATTTAACAAAAAAAAAATAGTTGTTCAACTGAACAAAAATTATTATTGCGAACTCGCAGTTTACGATATCGTTTTGGTTGTGTAGTTCGCGTATAGAAGTACTTAGGCTAATTTGAATGAAATGCTTCTACTTTATGAGCCGAACTCTTGTCATCGCGGGCCGACGTGTCCTACACGATCATTTTCTTGACGCTGATCTGTAGATTCCAAAGTTTCTCGAGTCCTTAACGATGAAGGACACGTTTTAAGTAACTGCAACCGTTCGTTGCTCCCAGAACTACTCGTTTCGACGTACACGCGGACACGCGGCACGCGGACACGCGGACACGCGGCACGCGGACACGCGGCACGCGGCACGCGGACACGCGGCACGCGGACACGCGGCACGCGGACACGCGGACATCCGTAATGTACTATTTGTAAGACGACTTTCGCTATCCCGTTGAGACTCATGTTCACGTTACAATCTTTGGCTTTTGGTCTTTCTCGTGTTTTGAGAGAGATTTGATTTTCTTTTAGGCATAACTATTGGATATGCACTTTTATATAAAAAACTCAAAACGGAACTTACAAATTTTATTTAAGAAAAAAAACAACTATCTACGTTACTAACTAAATGAATCCATCATTTCCAATCTATCTATATAATAAAAATGAATTGCTGTTCGCTAGTCTCGCTAAAACTCGAGAACGGACTGGACCGATTTGGCTAAATGTGGTCTTGAATTATTCGTGGCAGTCCAGGGAAGGTGTAAAAGGTGAGAAAATATGGAAAAAGTGCCCGGAACGTGGTAAAAACAACAATTTCTCTTTTCCATTAAGGTGACCAGATTTTTAGATGGGCAAAGCGGGACAACTTTGAAGGAATAATAATAACGTAACATTTTTTTTAGTCCAAACATTAGTACAATTTATAAATATAAAAATGTATAATATTTTATTCCTTGACATATTTCTTTCTAAATTTCTTTTAGAGTTAAGGTCGGTGACATACATTTTGTCATTAATATAAAATATTAAGTTTACAAGTACTTTAGGCTTAGTTTAAGAAAATTTATGTATTTATGAAATATACCTTAATTTTCTATGGCAAGAAGCAGAACACGAAGTGTATTATCTGAGAGACAAGTGCAATGTAACTGGGTAGCATAAGCAACGTGTTACGCAAAACAATGATTTTCATAAATTTAAAATTTAACTTAATTCTAAAAGTCAGGACTTTTGAAACACGTCGAGGGACTAATTGTAAAAAATCGGGACTGTGCCGCTAAAAGCGGAACGTCTGGTCACCTTACATTAGATACATAAAACGTCAAACATTTGAAATGCGTCCCGTCATTTAGAAACCAAATACAATTTAAAAGAATATTTTTGATTTTGACATTTGACATTGACAACCAACAATTTCTGATTGCAACTATAATATTTTACGAGAAAGGGGAGGAACATAGCGGCCAAATTGACCACGCAGACAATTTTTTAAGGATTTTTATTCTTTTATTTTATTCGTCTACACATGACACTGGCTCATTCACAAACCGTGCTCATGCCATCAATTGGGAAGAAGAAGAATATTTTACGAACTTTAGCGGGAATCTGGGCGTGAAGGTCGCGTTGTCTCGGTTCATTTTTATGTTTTTGTGCATAATGCGGTTGAATGATGTGAGTGTAGTATCATGCAGTAAATTAGTGTGTTCGTGTGCACCGATTGTAGAATTCAAGCAGGAACACCGCTGTCCTAAGTTCAGATTGGTTCAAAATTGTAGTTAAGTTTTAACTTTACTTTTTTGATCTTTTGTGATAGTGACACTATTAACCGCTGAGTGCGCGAGAACTATCTTTACTTTGATTACCTACAATTTATAATACCAAGGAGAAGACGTCCTGACTTGAGTCGTGGAAGTCAATCAACAAGTGCATTTAAATATAATAGAAAAACCAAATTCATAACGGGCATTTACTTTGATTACGAATTATTTTTGTTCTGGTTAAGTTTTGCCCGCATAGTTTAGCTTTTTTATTTAATGATTTTGAGGCGATACGAAGTTTGCCGGGGCAGCTAGTAAAATATAATTATTTACTGTACACAATAAATTGTCATGAAGAAAACGTTAAACATTAATTTAAGTATAGTTTTAGTCAAAGGTAAAAAAAGAAAAGTTGTAACAAAATATTTGTAAATAAGAAACGATCGGGAAAATTATAAATAATACCGAATGAAACAAAAACAAAACATAAAATATTGATATCTGGAAATAAATTTTTTAACGAACTCGTCGAGAGCGCCGCCCACGCGCCGGCGCGCGCGCGTGCGCTCTGTGCAGAATTAATTAAAAAATAATAATATTTAAATGCGAGCAACAACAATCACTTCGTTATATTAATTTTTATGTTGCCATACTTTTGAGAAATTTATTTAAATGAGGCTGGATGAGTTTTTTCTAATTTATGTCATTTTCGTTTGCACCCATATCCTTGCAATGAGAGAATAATTTCAAATTCAAATTTACAAAATAAAGTGTTTTTAAAACATGGATGTAAAAATGTTCGGCGCAATTTGGTTAGTAATCTTTTGTATTAGTGTTTCGAGAGCTTGCCCGGGCGAGCGCCTGCTTCGCTCGAGGTATGAAACAATCCCTCGCGTTTCATTAATGCAAATTTTATCTGGAATTAGAATCACTGTTTAACCTTAGTATTTTTAAGCAATGGAATAATTAGAATTATTGCAGAAAAAACAATATTTAGAAGGCGACAAGTACGTTACAACCATTATTTCAACTTCCATTAAATCGTTCGTTTAGTTCACACACGGGCGACTACCGGCCGCCGTAAGACGCACTCCGCTCCGCGGGACGTTTCAAATCGTTTGTTGTTTGCACAAAAATATTATCATTACTTTAAAATGCACAAAGTACTTCTAAGCGCGGCCCGCGAACGTATTTGCACGCCAAAGTTTGGTCCCCAACATGTCAAAGGTGCCCGTACCTGGTTTAGTTCATCGAAACATAAATGTCAGCTATCAACAGACTTATGACTTGACAACTGACATCGAATCGAAGCTTCGGTTTGTAATTTAATCCCTCGGCGTGTTATTGTATTTGTTCTTATGTAATTAGTGCAAAGTTAATGTGGCAAGTGTAACGAGGAGACGTTCGCATGACCAGCGCATTGTCGGAGGGCCGGTTTTTAACTCGAGTAACATTTTGTTGCGGTTACTATTCTATTGAGAACTGTGACAATTTGTTATTGTCTTCTCAAAGCAGAGGACTCCAGGAGTAATTCTTGTATTTTTTTTGTTTTTGAAACGAGCGAGACGTTCACCTCGTGGTGAGTGTTACGCTCGCCCACGACATCGCGCTCGTCGCCTCGAGACGTGAGGTGTTGTCTCGCTGCTCCGGTAATGTCAACGGCTTACAGCGCGCTGCACACCGGAACACAGTAACGTTTGGCGGCAGAAACGAGCCGCGGCGGTACCCACCTACACGTTCTGCGGCAACAGAGACCTAGACACAGACAGAATAGAGTCTTCAATATGTCGACACAAACTAGTAATACCTTTTATTTATAATGCAATCTATTTGCAAAACCGGGGATCTTTGTGTGATGATGCCGAAATAAGCCTGATCGACTTGATGCTGAAATAACTCTGCCCTACCTGCCTTGCAATACTGAATTGCTTTACAATTTGGTGGATAGGATACAGTATAAATAAAAAGGATCACTAGTTTGCATCGACATTTGGAAGTCTTTTTAATTTCAGAATTCACAGCGATGTATCCTTATTGACATTGTCAATTTTCTAATTCATTTACAAATTTGATAATAATTCAAAATGAGTTGAATGATTGCATTCAAGAAGTTAATAACAATTGTAATGTGCCGTTTCATTATATACTTTAACACCACCATCACATACGAAAATTACAAAAAACAAGATTTTTTGCGGCACTCGATCAATAATTATAACAAATTCTTCAGTTAGATTGCCATGTTCCATAATTCAATAAGTATTAAGTTTATTTAAAAATAATGTCACGAAAGTAATGTCTTAGTGTTAAGGCATTTTTACTCCACAACGAGTAGTCCATGACGGACTTCTCCGACGGCGAGCGGACGTGCAGAAGAAGCCGCTCATGGGTCCGCGCCGCCGCCGCCGCCGCACGCGCCGCACGCGCTGCCGCCGGAGGACACCATGGGAACTAGTTCTCATTGCGATTAATTTTTCCAATTCACAGAGGAAATAAAATACAAAAAAATATTTTTACAAAATTTTATTCGAATCTACGTTGAGTTCTTTGCGTTCCGTCAAGATGTATACAAAATATACAAACATACAAAATGTATAACGAGTCGGTAAGATCACATTCAGGACACGCGTGAGCGCCGCCCCCCCCCGCCCCGCGAGCGCGCGGCTGACGGGCCCGCGCTCGTGTCATAAGACAATGGTCAAGTACCATCTGACGTGAGGCTACGCGCGGGCGGGCGCGGGGCGGGGCGCGGGGGCGAACAGTTCCGACGAGATAATAAAGTACTGAAATGCATAAATATTTGTCATGTAGGTACCCAGATGTAAAGTGCCAGGGGGCAGCGTGTACAAGAAATGTATCTGATCAGTGTGGAATAAACGTCACGCGAACCGCTGTGTATTATTTCCTTCCGCATACATACTAATATTTAGGTTAATTTTTTTATTATTTCGCGATTAATTTGTTCATTTATTCATTACTTTGCGAACATATCGCGCTTCGCACTTTTTTCATAGCCAATTTGTTTTTTTTTTGTAACTATACTGTATTTTAAATGATAAGTTATTCCACACTCATTATGTAAACTTGGACCGGTGAACAGGGATTAAAGTTATAGTTTACATCGGTGAGCGTTCCGAGCGCGACGCCGCCGCAGCGGGCGCGGGCGCGGCGCGGGCGCGGGCGCGGGCGCGGGCGCGGCGCGGGCGCGGGCGCGGGCGCGGGCGCGGGCGCGGGCGCGGGCGCGGCGCGGGCGCGGGCGCGGGCGCGGGAGCGGGCGCCGCCGAAGCGTTGCCAATAATATAAAATACAATATATGTCACTATTCTTTGTGTTTATGCTAACAATTACACGCTCGCGGCCAAGTTGCACAAACAGAAATGATCTCAGCGAGTCCCTCGAGGAAGCCAATGTAATTATTTAGTGAGTTTTGCTTGTAATTTTGCACCTTTATTCCTGCTTAGTCTCCAACAAGGAAAACAAAAGTAAAAGTCCTTGTGCACGTATAGTCGCACCCCGCCGGCCACCCCGCCGCGCTGGCTATCAATATTGCTTCCGTGAAAATACGCGCGGCGCGGCGCGGTGACAGCTGACAGGTGACACGACGACGGGTTCATGGCCAACCGGAGACTACAGTCCGCCAGTCGATTTTACGATAATGGAATTATAGACCAAAAATATCACTAAGTATATTTATGCGTGAAAAAATTAAAAAAATCATCATAACTTTTGTCTAGACGGACGTGCGGGCGCCCCCCACCCCCCGCCCCGCGCCGCGTGTTCAAGTGTTAGTGAAGAAGAAATATTAGGGAATCGTAAAAATAGTTCGCGGACGCAGCCGAGTGCCGGCAGGCGGCGGGGGCGGGCGCTAGGGGCAGGGGCGCGGCGCGGCCTCGCCCTCGTGCTCCTCCTCGGCCCGCAGCAGCGCCTCCAGCACCTGCCTCTTGACGCGGTTGCGGTACCTGGCCGGCAGCCGGCGCGCGCTCTGGCAGACGCTCGCGAAAAACAAGTCCAGCGAGTCCTCGTCGCCGCCGCTCGGCTCCCACACCGCCCGCTCCCGCTCCCGCTCCGCGTCCGACGGCACCTCCTCGTCGTCGAGTTTGATTTCGTCCCTCGCGGCGGCGCCCTCGCCCTCGCCCCTGCTGTTATCAAAGTTCATCTAAAACCTCCAGACCATTGGCGCTGGACGCGGCGGGGTGGGGGGGCGGCACCTGCGCATCATCATGTGCGGCAGCACGAAGGACATGCGGCTCTGGAAGCGCCACTTCTTGCACGGCAGACCGGCCTTGGTGGTGGCTCCCTTCCTGCTCTTCTTGAGGGCCTGCCGCAGCGAGTCCCGCAGTATCTTCCACTCCCGCTTCAGCACCTCGCCTGCCACCACACGCGCACTATTACAAACAAATGAATACTTCGCCTCGCCCACACGAGCACGCGCGCGCCGCCCCCCGCCCCCCGCCCCGCGCGGCGCGCCCGCGGGTTCTAGACGTGTACAGGGTGTACTGAGCGTGCTGTCGTTAAATGAAACCAAATGATGTGAACTGCGACGTTGTGGTTGTGCGCGGCCGGCAGCGCCGAGTGCGAGGGGAGCGGGCGAGTGTGTGAGGGTGAGAGCGTGGGGCCGGTCGCACGCGCAGCGCAGCGAGCTCACAGTTGGCGCCGAGCCGCCGCGAGATGTCGGCCCAGCAGCGGTCGCGCGCGTCGATGTCGCGGTGGTGCTCGTGGCGCGTGTCGTACAGCACCGGGTACCGCTTCACCTCGTCGATCAGCCGCTCGCGGTACTCGCGCGAGCCGGACATGGCGCGCCGCCTCGCACCGCCGCGCCGCCGCCGCGCCGCCGCGATACTGCGCGATGCGGAGCGAGCGCGCGGCGCGCCGCGGCGGGGTGGGGCGGGGCGGGGAGGGGGAGCGGGGCGCGAGCGAGGCGATGCGACGTTGCCGCACCGCGCCGCCGCCGCGCGCCCCCCCCGTCCCGCGCCGCCCCGCCGCGCGACACACAGCGGTGCTCGTTAACAGCTGGCGCCCCAGCCCACGGAGCTTACGAGCACCATGTTGTATTTGAAGGGCAACGTGCGGTGCACGTTGTAACAATCAAACGGATAACAGTAATGTCACGTCATTTACACATTTCCTTGATGACCCGGGTGTGACGGACATATTAACATTTCAAAGAAAAAAAAAAAGCAATATGTAGTGCCGGCGACTCACTCGGTGAGTCCTCTGTCAGTTTGTCAACTCTAAATGCATCGACATTAGAGAGAGGCGTTCTCTGTACATAACTAACGTTGAATATCGCTTGTATATTGTACAGATTTAGCGATCAGTTTATATGCCCCAGCTCACGAGTTGCGGGCCCGGACGCTCCTACGACCTCTATACTCTATACTTACAAATTATGGTTTCGTTTGAATGCTGTTCCGACTACTTTGGCAATTTTAATCGGATTTTGAGTGTTCTGCCTCGATTAGAACAAAACGAGTGCACCTGACAGCGGGGCAGTGCGAAACATAGCGCATGTCGAGTGAAACACCGGAGACGAGAGGCGGCGGGCCCCTCCCGCCCAGTGAGGCGCGGGCCTGGTGCAACAGATCACTCTTCATCTGGTGACGTTCTCTCACCGAGCCGGCGCACGAGCGCGGCGCGCACCGGCCGCCGACAAACTGTCAATGTTGATCTGAACAAAATAGCTTAAATAATTTTTAATGTTGACTTTAGATTATTCTAAAACATAAAGCTATAAAAGCACACAGGTGCAGGGCGGTGGCGGTGGTGGCGGCGGCCGCGTTGCAGTAGGGGCGGCTGCAGACGCACACGTGGTAGCGCACGTAGAGCGAGACGGCGCGGCTGAAGGGCGTGAGCGAGGCGGTGGGGCTGTGCACGCAGACGTCGTCGTGCCCGCGCGCCGCCACCTCCAGCCGCGCCAGGCGGTGCGCGGCGAGCGTGCGCGAGTAGGCGCGCTGCGGCAGGTGCGCGCCGCGGCAGCCGCGCGCCGTGTACAGCGGGCCCACGTCCACGAACCGCTTGAAGCAGCCGCGCATGTACGGCCCGAACACGCGCACCTTGGCGCCGGGGTCGGCCGCCCCCGCCGCGCGCTGCTGCACGCCCGCCCGCGCCTCGTACAGGTAGCACTGCGCGCGGAAGAACCGCGCGGCGCCGCGCGCGCCCTCCTGCGGCGAGGCGAACGCGTCGTGGCACAGCGTGCTGCCGGGCAGCAGGCTCTCGTTCAGCCCGCACCAGTAGCACGACGTCACGTACGGGTAGTGCAGGTGCCAGGCGACGTCCGCGCCGCCCGCCGCGCGCGCTGCGCTCGCTCTCTGCCGCGGCGGGGGCCAGTGCGTCCTGCGCGCGGAGCCGCCGCCGCCGGTGGAGGTGCTGGTGGTGGCGGCGGTGGTGGCGCCGCTCCGCCTGTACAGGTAGGGCAGCGCGGACGCGTTGCGCCGGCGGCCGCCCCTCGCCCCGTTGCCTCTGAACACTTGCCGCAGAATGGGGATCTCGTTCATGAGGTCTTCGTAAGTCTTGTCGTCCAGACTCTTTATCACCTCGAGGTCCGCGTTGGGCACGTACTCCTGCCGGTTCCGGAAGCGCGACAGCAGCGACGCCGACGCGCACCCCGCCAGCACCACCGCCGCGCTCCACACCACGAGCTTCGTAAATAATAAATGAAACGCCATCGCGCCGCCGCTGACAGCGCTGTCGGCACTGACAGCACTGACAGCGTTGACAGCGGCTAATACCATTTTTGTCATTTTTGGCAAAATGAATGATTATTAAATAAGAAATTAAATTACAAACTGGCCATGCGTATTTAACACTGCGCCGCGGCGGCCCATGCACATTACGACGAGCTGAAAAGGTCCGCCGCCCCCCCACCCCCGCACCCCCCGGCCACACGCCGCGCGCGCGGTCACGTAGGCCCGGCCGGCCCGCGATCACTGTCGAGTCGTAAGGACATAGGATCGGCCGGGAGTTCGTTCTTTGTTTTCTCCGCCTCGTCCCGCCCCGCCGGGCGGGTCGCGGAGGTACGGTTCACGCCCCATTGAGAGGTTTCATTTATTTTAACTAATTGTTAGAATTCCCGATATCCATTCACGAAAATCTGTTTAGTTTGCCTTAAATTATATTTTGAAGTGTAGTATCGGCAGTAGATGCCTTACCGAATAGACCGGTAAAACTTTTAGGCGATGTTGTACGTCGTCGAGTTATGAGAGCGTCCGCATCGCTCGACAGCGAGTGCACGTAGCAACAGTGCGCGTCGGCTGCGGGGCGTGCGGCGCGGCGGCGCGGCGGGGGGGAGCACCTCGTAGCAGAGGCGAGCAGCGGAGCGGACGCGCGCGGCTGCCGCGCCGCCGGCTCTCGGGGCTCCTTCGCTGGAGGCGCGTGCGCGTTGAGCTCGCTCCTCCCCTCCTGAGTATTGAACTGTTGCGGTGCCCCGCGTGCCCGCGTGCCCGCGTGCGCGCGTGCAGACCGACATTGTACGGAACACGAGACGCAACAGTATCCACTCGGCGCCCCCCGCCCCGCCGCCGCGCCAACACCGAGCGGACGTTGCATCAGACCGCGCGCGCGCCAAGGTCAAGGTGACGCGCGCGCACGTCGCTGCACTTACCGGTACATCGCCTAATTACTTGCAACTGGCACCCGGCGCGGGGCGGCGCGCGTGACGTCACACCGCCCCGCCGCTAACATCACACAGATCATAACAATAACAAAAGAAAGGAAATTCCACGTGCGAACTGTTGGAGCACAGGGCGCCGGAAGCAGAAATTTTAATGTAAAATAACAAGTACTCGTTGAATGTTTAGAACGCAAAGGTCATGTGAAACTTTTCTTTTTTGTGTTTCCTCCTATGCCCGGTGCTAACTGTGGCCTATCGTATCTGCTTAACCGGAACAGCTCATCATTCAACAATCTCATTTCAACCGATGGACGTCCACTGCTGGACATAGGTCTTGTAATGTATTCCACAAAATACGGTCTTGTGCTGTTTGAATCCAGTGATTCCCAGCGATTCTTTTTATGTCGTCTGTCCACCTAGTGGGAGGTCTGCCAACGCTACGCTTTACTGTGCGGGGTCGCCATTCCGGCACTCGAACAGCTGTAGGTTTCTATTTCGGATTTCTCGTATGTTTATCGTGTATTTCATTTATCCTGAAAAAGTGTAACATCCGGCTCTTTCCATTTAAATGCAAACGTTACAGAGTATTTGACTCGGCGCATTATTCTCTTTTACGCTGATGCAATCAAGTGATACAAACTAAACACTCGAGAAACGCAACGAGCAAGTTAATATCGGAAAACGCACTTCAAATGAACGACTGAAAGTTCATTATCAAATGTCACCGCGCAGGGACGCCACGCAATGGCGACCATTTTGTTTATTTGAGGAGCGCTCCCCCCTTCCCGTACACCGCGCGCGCGAGCGAGCGAGCGAGCGAGCGAACGAACGAACGAACGTCGCCGAGCGCCGCGCGCGCTCTGCCGCCCCCGCCCCACCCCGCGCCGCGCCCGCTCGCACGCGACGCCCCGCGCCGCCCGCAGTCTGCGCTCGGCGCGGTCGCGAGCGAACACGTCGCGAATTCACGTTCGCGCGCACGCGTGCTCCCCCGCCCGCCGCCCGCCGCCCGCCGCGCGGCGATGTCGGACGTGGAGTGGACCAACGAGCTGGTGGTGAGGCTGATGCGCGAGTACAGGAAGCGGCCCGAGCTGTGGGACGGCGCGCACGACCTGTACCGCGTGCACACCGCCAAGTACGAGGCGTGGGCGGAGCTGGCGGGGCTGTTCGAGTGCGACATCGTGGACCTGCGCAAGAAGCTCAACTCGATCTTCGCGTCGCACCGCCGCGAGAAGGCGAAGGTGCGGTGCGGCGGCCGCTCCACCTGGTTCCTGTACCCGCACATGAGCTTCCTGCCGACGCACGTCGAGAACGACGAGACCACTGCGGCGGTAAACTCCTCGGATGCTTCCACTGTTTCATTTTATTCATTTTACATTTTATTGGCGTTGGCGGCACCGGCGATAACTATACTAGGGATACTAGGGACACGCCGTCAGCGGACGCGCCACGGCGCCACGGCGCACGGGCAGCGCGCAGCGGGCAGACCCTAACGTACGTTAACTTCTCTACAGAGCGAGCGGCGCAGGCGCATCCTGCAGCTGCCGGAGGCGGCGGAGGAGCCGGCGAGGTGCTCGGCGGAGGAGGAGGAGGAGGAGGCGGAGGCGGAGGCCCGCGGCGTCGTCGTCAAGAGCGAAGCGGGCGCGGGGTTGCCGAAGGTGCGGCGCGGCGTGCGGTACGCGGCGGGCCGGCCCCCGCGGCCCCCGCGGCGCGCCAGGCTCGCCAAGCGCAGGGGGGCGAAAGAGAAGCACGACGAGGACGACAGAAGTAGACTCGCGGAGATGATGAGACTGCTCAGAAGATCCGACTCGTTCAAGAAGAAAGACGAGTGCGACAGCTTCGGGGAGTACATCGCGGACTCGCTGCGGAAGCACGACGAGCGGACGCAGTCGATGATCAAGCAGGCGATCAACAACATCCTGTTCGAGCAGGAGATGAAGCGGTGCGGCGGCGGGCACTACGCGGCGGCGGCGGCGGCGGCGGCGGCGGGCGGCGGCAACCCGCTCGCCGCGCCGGACCTCGCCTGAAGTTTGCATGCACTTCTCAATTAAATCACAAGCAACGAGCGAGAACAACGTATCATTTAACAAGCGCACGCGCACACACGCACACGCGCACACGCACGCGCCGCGTCCGCTTGTCTTATACAACAGACTCGTTGTCGCCAGATCTAAATGAAGCGCTTGCGCGCGCCGCGCCCTCCCCCGCCCCGCCGCGCACCGCGCCGCGCACGCCGCAGTCCCCGACGGCGCGCGGCTCGTTGCTACGCAAGTCCCTGCGCAATGCTTCCAATGGCTGACGCAACGCGGCGCGGGGCGGCGGCGCGGCGCGGGGCGGGGGGCGCGTGTTGTCATTTCTGTTGTTGTTTTTCGCGTTTGCATCGATTGAATTGAGGTGCACCGGTGCGGGGCGGGGCGGGGAGCGGGGCGCCGCTAACGCAGCTTCGAACTAATGATGGCAACACTCTCTCATCCAGGTTTAGGGTTTTCTTTGAGATCGAGGACTATTACGGCAAATTGTATGCCGCACAGAAGATTATAATGAAAAAAGGGACGGCATGATATAACATTGTTTCGCTATAAAAGACAGATGAGTGTAAGTTTGGGCAGTGTGCGAGGTGTGAGCTCTGCGACTGGTGCAGTGTGAATGTGAGAGGTTTGGCAGATTTAATTTGTATTCGAATAGACGTTTCTAATATTTGTGTCATACTATAAAATTAATACATAACTATGAGCTTTAAAATGTCGTATATTACATATTGATACGTACTTACATCACTTGTAATTTTAATTTAACTTTAAATTTTTTTTTTTCTTTCAAAACCTGGCACCTTGATGAGGTCACTTTCTTATCAAAATTTGTTAAGCTTCTAATATTAGACCCCCATAAAAATAATCGTATCGAAAACGCCATTGTCTTTCGGTATATACAAATAACAATGTCTTCACGTTCGCAACCCCATAAATCCGAAGGCGGCAGGTGACGGCAGCTGACTTAACTTTTTATATGTACAGGGCAACTAGGACTTACAGGATATATACACCACTCCTTAACCAAATGATACCATGAGCAGAAAAAAATAATATATGAATTCGTCCATACAATTTTTTTTTAATATTTATTTTCTCGTAAACTGGACGTTTTTCGAAAAAAAGTGAACCAGTAAAAGACGTTTGTAGTGACGTCAGCTACCTAGGAAAAAAATGAGACCTCTGCATCAACTTTGATCCCTATGTCCACAAAAATTGACTTTGGAACCAGTGCGCGGCGGGTGCGAGTGCCGCTTCTAAGAACATAGTTTGTGGTGCCGTCCTCGGTGCTGCGTGGTGCCCAGAGGAAACAGGAGTTCCTTATTCTTTCTAGAAAAGACTAGAGCCTCGATATTGATGAAAAGTAAAACTCGATGTCTGACGAGTGAAAGGAGCGCTCCGCCGTCGCGTCGTGTCGGGGCGGGGCGCGGGGCGCGGCGTCAGTGCTGCGATCGCGTCGACTTGTTTACTTTCGTTACTTAATAATTGTTCAATTAAACTCCAACTGCTCATCGATGTTCTTACCGTTTCAATTAAAGAACACCTACAAACGTTCAGAGGCGACGGTCAGCTGCCGCTGGGCACACGCCCGCCCGCAAGCGGCGAGACGCTGCACGCTGCACCGCATTGCGCCCGGCGTCGTGTCGTTACCCCAGCTATTGCAGTAACATCACTTATCAGCAGTGCAGCAGTGCAGCAGCACCACCTGGGAACCGGAACACGGCAACGTCTGCACACGCCCCGGTACTCTCGTAGCGTGCGTGTGTGCGTGTGTGCGTGTGTGCGGGGCGGGGTGCGGGGCGGCGGCGCGGTGACCGGCAGCGGTGACTCACCGCCGCTCTACAGTTCGCTCGATAAATGTTATGACTAAACAGTAGTTAAATAACAGTAATAAAATGCACACGTTTAGCTCTACTTTGGTATCATCTTGTAACGGCCTTTACCATGACTAAGTTTTAATTAATTTTCGCTCTCTCGCCGTGTCGCGACGTGTCGCGACGTGTCCCGGCGTGTCGCGACGTGTCCCGGCGTGTCCCGGCGTGTCGCGACGTGTCCCGGCGTGTAATGTAATCTTCAAAACGGCTGGATCATTTTTGACGGGAATTTCACTGGGAGATAATTGATGTGACAGGGAGTCTCTCAGGCTACTACTTTCTTTGTAAAAATCATAGGATCTCACGGAAAAATATTAAAATCTAAGAAAAATGTAACAATACTCGGTTCGAATAAGGAAGCAATATACATTTTCTGTGTCCATGTCGCAGAGTTGTCCACACCTTGTTTCATTATATTATTACAACTTTTTTATTTATTTTGTATTTTTAAGCATAAAATGTCTGTAATTTACATTCATTCATTGATACTGAAAGTATTTTTTTAAACAAAATTTCTACTTTTTTTTTTAAGCTTTCATATTTGTAAGCACTGTCACGGTGCGCCCGCAGCCCGCGAAGTCCAGAATTCGATTCAAAAAGTAGAAGAATTTCATTAAAATTAGCCTGGGTACTTCTTCACACGAAATACAGAATCAACAAGTTAACGTGAACTCCGCGAAGTGGACAGCGAGTACCCAGTACCCAGTAGAGGCATTGATGCGCGCCGTGCGGCCGCCGGCAGCGCTCCTGCCCTCCAACATTAATTATAAAATATAATGAACATTTCTCTCCGAACTTATTGTTCGTACGCGAGTCTCGGGCAGCACCCGGCGGCAGGTTGTGAAATAAAACGCGCAGCTCCATCGGTGAATGCATTTATTGCAATGAATAGTACAACACGCGCGCAGGTTGCGTAGGCCGGTGCCGGGAGCGCCCCGCCCCGCCGCTACCCCGCCGGTCCCCACGTCGCGTCAAGACATCTATTTCGTAATGATGATCACGCCATTGACGATGTTTTGTTCATAAATTTTTTTCACGATGTCGATTGCAAAAAAAGGTTAACGTTACCACGAAACATTGTAAAGCTCGGTATCCGTGAATAGTTCATTCAAAACATCTTGTTATTCACACTCTAAATACTTTTGATAAGATAATTTTCAAGTAACATTTGTTTGTCCGTCGCACACGCGCGCAGCCGCCGCGGAGCCGCAACGTGCCGCCGCGACGGGGACGCCGTCAACAATGACTCACCCCGCGGCCAAGGCCGGCCCGCGCGCCCCCCGCCCCGCCGCGCCGCGCGCATGGCAACAAGGTTTTTGTATTGTTGTGTGCGCGCGCGCGTGTGTGTGTGCGTGTGATCGCACCACACCGCCCCCCCCCGCCCCGCCCCGCGCGCGCACACCCCGCCCCGCGCGCCCGTACACTTTGTGTTCGAGTCCTGATATAAATAGATATGACAGAGGGAGAGTGAGAGAGGAGGTGGAGGTGGAGGTGGAGGGAGGGAGAGCGCTCCACGTCACAGCTCGTTATAGCGACGTATGTTTATTAGTTGTTTTGATATTTTCGTGTCTCATTTGCTTATCGCTGCACGCCGTACCGACGATGGTTATTGTTTATATAAATTGTTCTCGCACACGAGCGGGCGCGCGGGCGGGGGGCACCGCGCGAAAGTTCCGGCGCCCGGCTGACGCAACCGCGCGGCGGGGGGCGCGTGCGTGCGCGCGTGCACGTACACACGCACGCACGCACGCACGCGCGCACGTCGCGCCAGTCGACTACGGATTATTATTAAAATAAAAAGACTATGACAACAGAACATTCAGCGGGCGGCGGGCGGTGATCAATACACATCATTATTCAATTGGAGCTATATATACAATTTTCTGTTGACAATAAATGCACAATGAAACTCTCTGTCTGTACACTATAAACCTGCGCGCGGCGGACCGACCTTAGTTCGTCGCTTCTCACAAAGGGGACACGGCGACCGACGGCCGGGGGATGTCAAGATGACAACATTCATTCATATTATAACTTAGACCTATGATAACGAGTGACAAAGGCTGAGCAGAGGAAGCGTTTTGCGGCTCGAAGCACCGGAGCACCCGCGCGTGTCTCTCGCGTTAGACGAGTTCAAATGGAACTTTTCCAACGGCGAGTGAAACAAAGGAGCCGGCCGGCGCGCACCCGGCGGCGGCGCGGAGGAGCGCGGAGACGTGCGGCACGGGCGGCGCGCCGGCTCGACTGGCGCGCGGGGTCCCCGCGGCCGCCCGCGACCGCGTCCCGCGCACCCCGCGCCCGCCCGTCTATATAAGCGGCTGCCGCTTCCCGAACTCGTCAGTCCCTCACGGAGAGCGATAGAGTCGGCCGGGTTCGACGGTCAGCCGTACGGGCGAGGCGCGGAGCCCCACGGTTACGAGATCAGATCTGATGCAGTCGTGTTAACTCGCTCGTGTGACAGTTTGCAAGCCCTCGATCCGGGAGTCTGCGGTGGAGCGGAGCCGCGCGCGCGTCCGCAGCGCGAGAGAGACGTCGTGATACACCGCTAGTGTGGCGAGTGCGAGACGGCGCGCGTCCCGCTCGTGAGGTGTGCGACACGAGCAAGGATTTGGAGGACATGGAGGTCCTGCCGGTCGCGAGCCGCTTCGGCGTCGGCTTCGGCGGCGACAAAGGTGAGTCGGACTTTCTATAGCGGCGGCGGGGCTCGGTGCGGAGCGGAGCGGGGCGCGGCGCGGCGCGGCGCGGGGAGCCGCTCGCGGCTTTCCAACCGGCCGTCAGGTGTGTTGCCATGCGGCGCGCGCACGTCCGCCGCCCCGCGCCGCGCACCCCGCGAGTCAGCTGGGCGCTGCTCCTTTGTAGTTGAGCTGCTTTTGTTACAAAACGTTTATAATGCAAACAAAGAGGTTTCATTATGTTTTGAGTTATTGCGAAGTGTGGTGGTGGTGTTGATGGTGGTGGTGATGGTGGTCGCGTCACTCACCGGCGGGCGTGTCGTTGCAGCGTGGGGCGGGCCGACGTGGCGGGAGGCGCCGGCGCCGGTGCCCACGGAGGCGGCGCTGGCCCAGCGGCTCGAGCGGGAGCTGCGCGCGGCCAAGGGCGCCAGCGAGCTGGCCGCGGCCGAGGTGCTGGTGCCGGGCGAGCTGCTCGCGCGCGCCGCGCGGCAGACCCTCGCGCTGGCGGAGGGCGAGCCGTGCGGGGCGCGGGGCGCGGCGGTCATCGTGGACGTGGCGGGCCGCCGGCTGGCCGCCTTCAAGATCGACCCGGGCACCCTCACCACGCACGAGATACACCTGCACCTGGAGCACGACGCCACCAACTGGACCAGCCTGCTGCCGCAGTTCCTGAAGTGAGTGTGCGCGCCCGCCCCGCGCCGCGCCGCGCGACCCGCGCCACCTCCCGGCCGGGACTGATCGTTGTTGCTCTTTACAGGAACCTGACGCGAGGCGGCACCATCATCATCAGCCCCCAGTTCACGATAGAGAAGAAAAAGCTGTTCCGGAGCCAGGCGGAGTGAGCAGCGGGAGCGCTGCCGCCGCCCCGCGCCCCGCCCCGCCCCGCCGCGCCCCGCCGCGCGCGTTGTGTTTACTTTAACGGATATCAATACATGATGTGTATGTTGATGATTGCATGTATACATACATACACATACATAATATATTGTAAAGAGGCGATAAGCGCAGCGTGACATGTAAAGTATAGTTGTGGTGCGGGGCGGGGCGCGGTGCGGGGTGCGGGCGCGCGGGGTGCACCTCGCTCGTTGGTCCGGCGTTGCGTATTGTCTTCACTGTCCCGCGTTCGATGCCGAGCGCGCGGCGCGGCGCGGGCACTGCGCGTTGTCGTACATGTACTAGTTCGTACATTTATTTGTGATACTACTTTTGTAATGTATAAAGTTTTAATGAGAGTAATATGCTACGTGTGTGTGTGGGTGTGTGTGAGTGTGCGCGCGCGGAGGAGGAGGAGGGAGGGGGAGGCGCGCTGACCGAGGCAATAAGCGCAGCGCGGTGCGCGCTTTAATATATTGCAAAGATCTCAGGTTATATTATTATAGTTATTACATAACAAGTATTAAGTTATTTAAGTTAACATGAATGTAAGTTTTGTAAGATTGACCGCTCCGTCGGAGCGGCGGCGGCTCCGAATGCAGGGCCCGGAGGTCCGCAACGCACAAGGTCACGGGACTGGAGGTCACTGTCATTGTAATAAAAGCATTTTGTAAATTCAACAAAAGGTTAAATAAACTTCAGAACTTGTGCGCTAGACGAGCGACAGGAGACAGCTGACAGGCGACAGGCGACAACGACTAACAACAACATTGTATTTTTATCAATTGTTTGTAATTGATGTTTATTTTATAGACATTAAAAAAAGAAAATGTAGAAATTATATAAAAAAAAATACATAGTTTCAGTAATGGATGCGTTTGTTTTGTTTCACTGCACGGTCGGGGGGGGGGGGGGGGGGCGGTAACCGAATGCTCTAAACCGGGGAGTGCCCTACCACATAACTGTTTTAAATTTTTCGTACAATTTTTGTACTTTACTAGCTCTCAACCACCCTCCACTCCTACCGCCGACTCCCCTTTTTTAATAGCAATATCAGAACTAATAGCTCATGTGCAAGACTGGCCGAATGCTGCCAGGCGCTGCCGAGTGCTGGCAGGCGCCGCCGTGCACGCGGTCGCGTTGTGCCGCCATTTGATCGCTACGATTTCGTTAATTATGATATCAAGTTGCACGCGGCGCAGGGACCCGATGATTTCTCACATTGCCGCGAACCGTACACATTTATTAAAACTAAATATTTCGTCCGCTTTGCAGCAGCCGCGGTCAGGAGAGGACTGCGGAAGAAACGAAGAATACTGTGTTTTAAGCAGTTTAATATGATTCTTTATATGTTTAATAAAATTCTATATTTAGTATTTTCCACTGATATAGGTACGGTGAGTGTCCTTATGCTCTTGTTCCTCTCGACTCCTACCTACCTGCTATATTTATAAGTACAGACTTTGCTGCGCTAGCACCACCCAAACGACCGCCGCGCAAAATGTGTCTGTATGACGAGGGTGACCGAGTCCACTGCGGAACAAACACCAAGTACTGATCGAGAGAGGACATCCGCCTCCAAGTCGAACGATTACACCACTTTCTGTTGTAGTAATTTAGTGGATTTGCAAAGTAATGGCATACCACTTTGAGCGATAGCGGATATTTGGGATGAATTAACTTTAAAAGTTCTACATGAAAGAGCCAAAGATCTAGAAAATATTTGTTGTAGTAATAACATTTTATGATTTTATCTTTTTTTAAAAAGAATCTTGAGAATCTTTTCAATAAAAGGTTGCGTAATGTTTTGACATTTACGGACTTGTGTAAAAAACGTTCTCCGCTACGCTCTATACCCAACAACCTGAAGTGTACCCAGCAACCTGAAGTGTACCCAACAACCTGAAGTGTACCCAGCAACCTGAAGTGTACCCAACAACCTGAAGTGTACCCAACAACCTGAAGTGTACCCAGCAACCTGAAGTGTACCCAACAACCTGAAGTGTACCCAACAACCTGAAGTGTACCCAGCAACCTGAAGTGTACCCAGCAACCTGAAGTGTACCCAACAACCTGAAGTGTACCCAGCAACCTGAAGTGTACCCACAACCTGAAGTGTACCCACAACCTGAAGTGTACCCAGCAACCTGAAGTGTACCCAACAACCTGAAGTGTACCAACAACCTGAAGTGTACCCACAACCTGAAGTGTACCCAACAACCTGAGTGTACCCAACACCTGAAGTGTACCCAGCAACCTGAAGTGTACCCAACAACCTGAAGTGTAACCCAACAACCTGAAGTGTAACCCAACAACCTGAAGTGTAACCCAACAACCTGAAGTGTACCCAGCACCTGAAGTGTACCCAGCAACCTGAAGTGTACCAGCAACCTGAAGTGTACCCAGCAACCTGAAGTGTACCCAACAACCTGAAGTGTACCCAACAACCTGAAGTGTACCCAACAACCTGAAGTGTACCCAGCAACCTGAAGTGTACCCAACAACCTGAAGTGTACCCAGCAACCTGAAGTGTACCCAACAACCTGAGTGTACCCAACAACCTGAAGTGTAACCCAACAACCTGAAGTGTACCCAGCAACCTGAAGTGTAACCCAACAACCTGAAGTGTACCCACAACCTGAAGTGTTACCCAGCAACCTGAAGTGTACCCAGCAACCTGAAGTGTACCCAACAACCTGAAGTGTACCCACAACCTGAAGTGTTACCCAGCAACCTGAAGTGTACCCAGCAACCTGAAGTGTACCCAGCACCTGAAGTGTACCCAACAACCTGAAGTGTACCCACAACTGAAGTGTACCCAACAACCTGAAGTGTACCCAGCAACTGAAGTGTACCCAGCAACCTGAAGTGTACCCAGCAACCTGAAGTGTACCAGAAACCTGAAGTGTACCCAACAACCTGAAGTGTACCCAACAACCTGAGTGTACCCAACAACCGAAGTGTACCCAACAACCTGAAGTGTACCCACAACTGAAGTGTACCAACAACTGAAGTGTACCAACAACCTGAAGTGTTACCCAACAACCTTGAAGTGTACCCAACAACCTGAAGTGGTACCCAGCAACCTGAAGGTACCCAGCAACCTGAAGTGTACCCAACAACCTGAAGTGTACCCAACACCTGAAGTGTACCCACAACCTGAAGTTGTACCCAGCAACCTGAAGTGTACCCGCAACCTGAAGTGTAACCAGCAACCTGAAGTGTACCCAACAACCTGAAGTGTACCCAACAACCTGAAGTGTACCCAGCAACCTGAAGTGTACCCAACAACCTGAAGTGTACCCAGCAACCTGAAGTGTACCCAGCAACCTGAAGTGTACCCAACAACCTGAAGTGTACCCAACAACCTGAGTGTACCCAACAACCTGAAGTGTCCCAACAACCTGAAGTGTAACCCAACAACCTGAGTGTACCCAACAACCTGAAGTGTACCCAACAACCTGAAGTGTACCCAACACCTGAAGTGTACCCAACAACCTGAAGTGTACCCATCAACCTGAAGTGTACCCAACACCTGAAGTGTACCCAACAACCTGAAGTGTAACCCAACAACCTGAATGTACCCAACAACCTGAAGTGTACCCAGCAACCTGAATTGTACCCAGCAACCTGAAGTGTAACCCAACAACCTGAAGTGTCCCAACAACCTGAAGTGTACCCAGCAACCTGAAGTGTACCAACAACCTGAAGTGTACCAGCAACCTGAAGTGTACCAACAACCTGAGTGTACCAGCAACCTGAAGTTGTACCCAACAACCTGAAGTTGTACCCAACAACCTAAGTGTACCCACAACCTGAAGTGTACCAGCAACCTGAAGTGTACCTTACAACCTGAAGTGTACCAGCAACTGAAGTGTACCCAAACCTGAAGTGTACCCAACACCTGAAGTGTACCCAGCAACCTGAAGTGTACCCAACCACCTGAAGTGTAACCAACAACCTGAAGTGTACCCAACACCTGAGTGTACCCAGCACCTGAGTGTACCCAGCAACCTGAAGTGTACCTTACAACCTGAAGTTACCCAACAACCTGAATTGTACCCAGCAACCTGAATGTACCCAACAACCTGAAGTGTACCCACAACCTGAAGTGTAACCAACAACCTGAAGTGTACCCAGCACCTGAAGTGTAACCCAACAACCTGAAGTGTACCTTACAACCTGAAGTTACCCAACAACCTGAAGTGTACCCAACAACCTGAAGTGTACCAACAACCTGAATTGTACCCAGCAACCTGAAGTGTACCCAACAACTGAAGTGTACCCACAACCTGAAGTGGTACCCAACAACCTGAAGTGTACCCAACAACCTAAGTGTACCCAACAACCTGAAGTGTAACCAGCAACCTGAAGTGTACCCAACCACCTGAAGTGTACCCAACAACCTGAAGTTACCCAACAACCTGAAGTGTAACCCAGCAACCTGAAGTTACCCAACAACCTGAATTGTACCCAGCAACCTGAAGTGTACCTTACAACCTGAAGTGTACCAACAACCTGAAGTGTAACCCACAACCTGAAGTGTACCACAACCTGAAGTGTCCCAACAACCTGAAGTGTACCCGCAACCTGAAGTGTACCCAACCAACCTGAAGTGTAACCCAGCAACCTGAAGGTACCCAACAACCTGAGTGTACCCAGCAACCTGAGTGTACCCAACAACCTGAAGTGTAACCCAACAACCTGAGTGTAACCCAACAACCTGAAGTGTACCCAGGCAACCTGAAGTGTAACCCACAACCTGAAGTGTACCCAACAACCTAAGTGTACCCAACAACCTAAGTGTACCCAGCAACCTGACGTGTACCCAGCAACCTGAATGTACCCAGCAACCTGAAGTGGTACCCAGCAACCTGAAGTGTAACCCAGCAACCTGAAGTGTACCCACAACCTGAAGTTACCCAACAACCTGAAGTGTAACCCACAACCTGAAGTGTACCTTACAACCTGAGTGTAACCCAGCAACCTGAATGTACCCAACAACCTGAAGTGTACCCAACAACCTGAAGTGTACCCACAACCTGAAGTGTACCCACAACCTGAAGTGTACCCAGCAACCTGAAGTGTACCCAACAACCTGAAGTGTACCCAACAACCTGAAGTGTACCCAGCAACCTGAAGTGTACCTTACAACCTGAAGTGTACCCAGCACCTGAAGTGTACCCACAACCTGAAGTGTCCCAACAACCTGAAGTGTACCCAACAACCTGAAGTGGTACCCAGCAACCTGAAGTGTACCCACAACCTGAAGTGTAACCCAGCAACCTGAAGTGTACCCACACCTGAAGTGTACCCAACAACCTGAGTGTACCCAGCAACCTAAGTGTACCCAACAACCTGAAGTGACCCAACAACCTGAAGTGTACCCACAACCTGAAGTGTAACCCAACAACCTGAATGTACCCAGCAACCTTAAGTGTACCCAACAACCTGAAGTGTACCCAGCAACCTGAATTGTACCCAACAACCTAAGTGTACCCAACACCTGAAGTGTACCCAACACCTGAAGTGTACCCAACACCTGAAGTGTACCCAGCAACCTGAAGTGTAACCCAACAACCTGAAGTGTACCAACAACCTGAAGTGTACCCAACAACCTGAAGTGTACCAGCAACCTGAAGTGTTACCCAACAACCTGAAGTGTACCCAGCAACCTGAAGTGTACCCAACAACCTGAAGTGTACCCAACAACCTGAAGTGTACCCAGCAACCTGAAGTGTACCCAACAACCTGAAGTGTACCCAACAACCTGAAGTGTACCCAACAACCTGAAGTGTACCCAGCAACCTGAAGTGTACCCAACAACCTGAAGTGTACCCAGCAACCTGAAGTGTACCTTACAACCTGAAGTGTACCCAACAACCTGAAGTGTACCTTACAACCTGAAGTGTACCAACAACCTGAAGTGTAACCCAACAACCTGAAGGTACCCAGCAACCTGAAGTGTTACCCAACAACCTGAAGTTGTACCCAGCAACATGAAGTGTACCCAACAACCTGAAGTGTACCCAGCAACCTGAAGTGTAACCCAACAACCTGAAGTGTACCCAACAACCTGAAGTGTAACCCAACAACCTGAAGTGTACCCAGCAACCTGAAGTGTACCCAGCAACCTGAAGTGTACCCAACAACCTGAAGTGTACCCAGCAACCTGAAGTGTACCCAACAACCTGAAGTGTACCCAGCAACCTGAAGTGTACCCAACAACCTGAAGTGTACCCAACAACCTGAAGTGTACCCAACAACCTGAAGTGTACCCAGCAACCTGAAGTGTACCCAACAACCTTGAAGTGTACCCAGCAACCTTGAAGTGTACCCAGCAACCTGAAGTGTACCCAACAACCTGAAGTGTACCCAGCAACCTGAAGTGTACCCAACAACCTGAAGTGTACCCAACAACCTGAAGTGTACCAACAACCTGAAGTGTACCCAGAAACCTGAAGTGTACCTTACAACCTGAAGTGTACCAGCAACCTGAAGTGTACCTTACAACCTGAAGTGACCCAACAACCTGAGTGTACCCAACAACCTGAGTGTACCCAGCAACCTGAAGTGTACCAACAACCTGAAGGTACCCAACAACCTGAAGTGTACCCAACAACCGAAGTGTACCCAACAACCTGAAGTGTACCCAACAACTGAAGTGTACCCAGCAACCTGAAGTGTACCAACAACCTGAAGTGTACCCAACAACCTGAAGTGTACCCAAAACCTGAAGTGTAACCCAACAACCTGAAGTGTACCCAACACCTGAAGTGTACCAACAACCTGAAGTTACCCAACAACCTGAAGTGTACCCAGAAACCTGAAGTGTACCAACAACCTGAAGTGTACCCAGCACCTGAAGTGTAACCCAACAACCTGAAGTGTACCCAGCAACATGAAGTGTACCCAGCAACATGAAGTGTACCCAACAACCTGAAGTGTACCCAGCAACCTGAAGTGTACCCAACAACCTGAAGTGTACCCAGCAACCTGAAGTGTACCCAACAACCTGAAGTGTACCCAGCAACCTGAAGTGTACCCAACAACCTGAAGTGTACCCAGCACACTGAAATTACTTAATTTAGTCTAGGCCTCATTTAATTTCACCCAATTTTTTTACAAAATGTACCAAAACTATAGCTGTACCCATTTCCCTACTATTCAAAAAATCTCTGTCTTCTTGGGTTTTTCCTTAGATTTAGAAGTCTGCTTATATTGCATTTGTCCATAAAAAGGATTCCTAACCGAATCCATGGACGTCGGCAAGCAAGTGGATGTTGTATATACGGATTACAAGAACGCCTTAGTTTATTTATTTATTTATTTAACCAGATTTTACTTTGACCAGATAAATCATAATATTTTATTGAAAAAGTTTCAGGCATTGGAGGTGATCTCTTGAGATGGTTTTCCTTATATATTAGTAGCAGACCACAAGTTGTAGTACTAAAGAATTATTCATCTTCGTGTGTCCTTCATTCCTTGTTGGTGTTTCCAAGAGATCTTCGTCGGGCCCCCTGTTGTTTACTATTTATATAAGTAGCAGATTACTGTTATCGCACATTATACCTGCTTTGATTTGCAGATGATTGAAGATTTTTGCCACAATAAATTTAAAGACTGATATGGATCTGCTCCGAAATTACTTATTACGTTTATGTCTACTGTAAAATCAATATGCTCGATCTAATTCCGCAAAAATGCTCTGTTATTACCTTTAGCCGCAAATATAACGAAATTTATACAACATATAAACTAAATAAGAAACTGTTTTCAAAATATAACGTAGTGCGGGATTTAGAAGATTTTAAACTTATTTTTAACAGCATGTTAATAAAATTGTAAATAAAACTTCTAGAACCCTTGGGATTTTGTACCGCAAATACATTTAAAAATACTACATAAACACTCTGTAGTAGCATTTTTCAACAACAGATGCCGCCTGCTGCTGCACACTGTTTCAGTAAATTTCTTGCAAAGGCAGGAGTACCTTATCAAATTGATTTGTTCCTAATGAAAAGATTTAAAACATGGTAATTCTGTTTCTGTTAGCACTCTAAATCATCCAAGGCCGCAGTCCTGGGCAATGCAGAAAAGTTTGGTCTTGGTATATGTAACTATTTATTTCAGTTCCTCTTTGGCACAGCAGCTGCCCCTTTCTTAGTAAAGCAAACGTTTCCGTAGTTCGATGTGCGGCCACATATGATGAAGTATCGCAAACCTCATGAAAATCCACTGCCATAACTGCATTGCTGACTTCCTGGACACTTAACATTCTCCGTTCGTCTGATCTCATGTTCATATTACGTCATAAAATTGAGTGTTTTTAAAATATAGAAACCTACATCTTACTGTTTCTTTTTATTAGTTTACAGAATATCGATCTTATCGATTATTTTCTGCGCCCACTTAACGATTAGAGTTTCGAGGTCGCGGAGCCGCGGCCGCGCGCGCTCCGGCAGCGCCATCTGTTGTTTGTTTATTTATTAGTGCAGCGTCGCGCGAACTGAAAACAATGTTTATGTTTTAAAAGAAGTTAACGAAATGCGTGTAATTGTAACAAGTATAACAAATAAACAATGACGTATGTATACCGTCCATTATTGGTAATACTTATCAATGAATGCTAACCTGACTGCCGACCTCCGGTAATGGAAAGGCACTTTAAGGAAAAGAGGAATCTGCGCCGACGACATCCGCGTGGCGAGCGGCCGCCCGCGCACCGCACCGCGAGCCGGGACCGGAAGTGTTCGCGGCAATAACGAGCGCCAGAGCTCTGAGAGAAATGTTGCGTTTTTATTTAGTGAAACTGTTTCCACTCGACTGTTCACTTCTAAAATGACCATGTCCGGCGGGGGCACGCACTCGCCCCTCGCCCACTCGGTCTCCGCGCAGCGCTCTACTAATGATCCCTACAATTAACCAATCTACGGACTCTAGCGACCAATTCAGCCAATTGCATTGTGTCGCCGCCGCACCGCGCTCGCTCGCACTTTCTTCTTTTTATCTTAAACTAGCTGACCCAGCTAACTTCGTTTCGCCTCAAAATCAATAAATAAAAAAGCTTATTGATAATTCCAGGCTGTTTCAACTTTAGTAAATAAAGTGGTGAAAACTTAAACAGAAAAAAATAATTCGTAATCAAAAGAAATGCCCGTTATTAATTTGGTTTTTCTCTTATATTTAAATGCACACGTTGACTGATTTCGACGACCTAAGTCAGGACGTCTTCTGCTAGGTATTATAAATTGTAGATAATCAAAGTTCTCGCGCACTCAGCGGTAAATAGTGTGACTATCACAAAAGATCAATAAAGTAAAGTTAAGACTTAACTACTATTTTGAACCAATCTGAACTTAGGACAGCGGTGTTCCTGCTTGGATTCTACAATCGCTGCACACGAACACACTAATTTACTGCATGATACACTCACATCGTACATTCAACCGCATTATGCACAAAAAAATAAAAATAAATCGAGACAATTCCACCTCTACGCCTAGATTCCCGCTATAGTAAAACATTCTTCTTCGTCTCAACTGATGGCATGAGCACGGTTTGTGCGTGAGCTATGGTCATGTGTAGTACACGTATAAAACAAAAGAATAAAAATACTTAAAAAATTGTCTGTGTGGTCATTTTGTCCGCCATGTTCCTCATTACCACGTAAAATATTATAGTTGCAATCAGTAATTGTTGGTTGTCAATGTCAAATGTCAAAATCAAAAATATTCTTTTAAATTGTATTTGGTTTCTAAATGACGGGACGCATTTCAAATGTTTGACGTTTTATGTATCTAATGTAAGGTAGCCAGACGACCCGCTTTTGGTGGGACTGTCCCAATTTTTCACAATTAAGAACTTTTAGAATTCACGATTTAGACGTCACGCCGCTGTTATCCCTTTCAATACTTATATCGAGGAACAAGATCGTAAATATCGTTGATCGACACCAGGTTGTGCCCTCCCCGAAGTGGTGTCGGGCGGTCAGTCGGAGAAAACTATCGCCAGCCGAACTGACGAGCGATCACTCCAGAGATCAGTTACCGTCCGTGAGTACCGTTAACTTTTAGTAATAATAAAATTTTACTAAGGCAGTGTAAAGTGAAGCAAGACATTAGTTAACTTTATCGCTTGCGCCGTTCGGGTGGAGTCGTCACCGCGCTCTCCGGAGCATCTCCGCGGCGCGGCGCGGCGCGGCGGGGCGGGGGAGCGGGCGGTTCCATTCGTTTAATTATAGAACGGGCCGCCACGTGCGCGTTCGATTATTGCCGCGCCACGTGTGCGCGCCATCTTGGCCGCCATCTTGCCGCGTGCGCGCCGCGCCACGCTTGTCAGCTGAACATCCGCAACAGTCCGGAGACAGTGCGCCCGCCCGCTCTCTGTTATTGTTTCAATTTCAATAACGCCTTTCATGAAAGAATCCGCTGAAGTCAATTGTCTACAAGAAAATGCTCTCCATCTTAACTTTACTGTGTCAATGTGCAATGTGTGCTCAGTCACATTCAGACGATTTTCAGGCGATTCGTTTCGTCTTATAAAAACGTCTTCGAAGCACCCAGCGGAGGCCAACAACAATATTCTTTGCTGCGCGGGTGCAGCGCAGCACCGGGCATGCAGCGCTGAATAAATAACCGGTACGAGCGGGGAGTGCCGGTTATACCTGCCGCTGCGGAACATTTGATTCCTACAACGAAGAGCATCAAGAATCCATTTCCAGATCGTTTCAAAAAACCCGGCCTCGCCCTGCGTCCGCCGTTTAAAATATATGTCCATGTGGCGACCAGTTTTTATTCGACTGCGCCTGCGCCTGCGCCTGGGCACTGCCGAGCAACCCACTGAGCGGACACGATTCTGCGGTGGGGGGGGGCCTGCTGCTAACTACAAACGAACATTAGCGACATGAGTTTGTTCCCACCGACCAGTTCTGTTCACTCGCGAGCCGCACGGGGGCGCTGTGTTGGTTAAGCCGCGGATATACTTTATTCTTCAACACCTCGGTCGCGGCGCGGCGGGGCCGGGCCGGGCGCGCCCGACGGCCGCCGAGCGGGGCGACGACCCGACCCACATCCGAGCGGCGCGGCCCCGGCGCAGGCGCGAGCTGTCGCTAGCTGGAATTGTAAAGAGCGCGCGGGGCGCCGCGCCGTGATATTACACTCGCCGAGCGGAGGAGCGGAGGCAGCGGCCGAGCCGGGGCTCCGGGCGGAGAACTGCGCCGGCGCCGCGGCGACGGGCCGGGGGGCGGGCAGTGGGCGTCCGGCGGGCGGCGGGCAGACGGCCGCGTCCCTCGTGGGCCCACGGGCGCCCGAGGGACTGCTCTGCAGCTCCGGAGGCGGCACGGCGGCCCCGGTTCATTTCTGTAGCGCTGCAGTCGGGGACCCTGCAGTGACAGCTTTCTATTTCAAAACCTGTCTACCCGGTTCCGAAGGCGAGGTGCTATCGAGTTGTGTTCTCTGTGTGTGTAGTTTCATATAAACAGACGACACGCGGGGCTCTCCCGGCTGCCGGCTGCCGGCGCGGTGAGGAGCTGCAGCGACGAGGCAATAGCGAGCTGACCGGGGCGGTGCCGCGGTGCTGCACGCAAGTGGGGAGGACCTGGTGTTTAACGCAAAGTGTGCCGAACGAACACGGGTCCGGCAGCCCGCGGCACAGTGTCACCGTACACTACGTGCTGCCGCTTACCTCGCACGCGCCCGCGCCGCTCTTTGCAGACTTCTTGCAGTGTTTGTCGCGCCAGTCAGTCAGTCAAGTACCAGTACCCTGATGCGAGCCGAAGCCGTTCCTGCTGTAATGGCAGCGCAGCTCGCCTCTCGGTACACCGCTCAGCAATCGAACCGCGGACCGCAGCCAGCTGCCCGCGCCGCCCCGCGCCGCCCCGCGCCGCCCCGCGCCGCCCCGCGCCGCCCCGCGCCGCCCCGCGCCGCCCCGCGCGAGACCACGCCCCGACTCCACCTCGCTACCGCGCGACTGCTCACCCCCCCCCCCCCCGCACCAGCCCGCACGTCCTTCCCGTACGGAGAGGTATGTGCAGATATCCGCTGATGCAAGGAAAAATTAAAAAATATTGAGTCGTAACCACATCCATTCAATATATCTATTCCGAACACAAAGGTTACGGAAATATTTGACATTTGTCTGTTGGGAGCCAGCTCCCCCCCCCCTCCCCCCCCCCCCGCGCGCGGCGCACTGGACTGGTTCTCGCGCGTCGCAGTGCACAATCCAAAAGTTCAGCGAAATCGCAATGAACCTATTTACATTTAAAACGTTCGAGGTGAAGGTGCAGCACCCCGGCCCGGCCCCGCCCGGCCCCGGGACCCCTGAACACGACACCGGCCCAGCTTTAAAACTCAACACAGTAGCAGACGGAGCCCGCCGTGAATCGCTGAGCACCGAGCCCCGCTGGCTGAGGTTTCATTTGTAACTTTTTATATTCAATAAATTTAACTTCGAGTTCAATGTGCGTTTCTTCCGCAACTTCCGGCCGCGGCCTTCGCCGTCAGCGCCGGGCCCGCGGCAAATGTCCAGCAGTGGGCAACGGTGGACTGAAACGATATGACGATGCGTTTACCATCTACAGTGAAGTGTTACGGCATTGTGTTTACAGCGCGAGCTTATTTACTGGAGCGACGCGGCCCCGCCCCGCCTCCCCGCCTCCCCGCCGCGCCGCCTCCCCGCCGCGCCGCCGCATGGCAACAGGCTGCATGTAACGGGCGCGGTACGGGGCGGTGCGGTGCGGGGCGGGGCCGCGCAACGAGCGCGCGCTCTCCCCCGCCCGCCCCGCCCCGCACCGCGCGCTGTTGCCACGCGACACAGAGCAGTCCCGCAGACGCGGCACCGCGCTCCGCACACATTGAATATTGAACTATGCTAAGTTATTGTACATTTTGAAGCGATTGATTTTTTTGTTGCTCGTGAAAATCTTTTTCATGTCAACTATTTAGAAAACACACACACACACAGATTGAACTCAAATGCAATAGCACCGCGATGCCTCTCATGTTTTTTTTAATGCCGAATACACAATCAAAGCTTTTATTACAACAACGTCGTAACAAACGAGTCGCACGGGTCACATCTTAGCGGTCGAGTTCGAGCCCGCCGGCGCCGCCTGGTGACCTGCCCTGCGCTGGTGGGACGCACCGAGCTGCTGCGAGCGGGGATCGGGATCGGGAGCGGGAGCGAACAGAGCAACCTGTTTGTTCGCGGGGAGAACGCGCGGTCTGTTCACTCGGTAGTCTTTGCAGATGTCAGCGACCCCGGCCCCGGCCCGCCCCGCGCGCCCCGCCCGGCCCCACAACAAACAACAGCTGAGCCGCGCCTGCGTGTGTGCGCGTGTGCGCGTGTGCGTGCGCGTGTGCGCGTGCAGCGAAAGGCTCCACGTAGCGCGGCGCCGCGTCTCCAAGAAGGTAAACCGGTAGACGCGCACGTAACGGTCGCGCCGCAGCCGCCGGGGCAGCCTGCAGTGTTACGTCGGGGCCGGCTGGTGCGGCTGGTGCGGCCCGCGCCGCCCCCACACCGCCCCGCACGCAGCACGCAGCACGCAGCACGCAGCACGCAGCACGCAGCACCACGCTACAGCGTCCTACTAAAATATCGTTAGACAAGTAGCGCTCCAGCTCCTCGTCGCACCGTGCACCTCCTGCGCGCTCTCACTCACAAGTAGCTTTAATAAACAAACACCTCGACACACACAACTAACGTGTGACGGGCGGTGCGGGGCGGGGGGGAGGGGGTGCGAAGAGGGAGAGCAAACAATAGAAGTATTTGAACGGAAGACGCGATACGCTTGGTCCAATCCAGAATGAATTACAGCGTACAAAGTCAAAATTTTCATTCACCATGGGAACAGCAGTTCACTTATTGAACGTCAAAATCTACCGCCGCTCGCAAAACAAATGCCACGGACCTGAGGAGAATGGGCGAGAAACTCAGCGGGCTGTATATATATGTAGTCTTCTTTTTTTTCATTTCGTTTCAAAATGTGGTACCAGGTGGTAGGTCTCTGTTGCCGGAGACCGTCTGGATGGGTACCACCGCAGCTCCTATTGCAACCGACAAATAGTAGTGTGCGAACATTACTGTGTTCCGGTTTGAAGGGCGCTGTAGCTAGTGTAATTACTGGGGTAACGAGACAACACCTTATGTCTCAGGCGACGAGCGCAATGTGGTGCAGTGTGTACCATCTTAACTAGCGCCGCGTTGTCATGGGCAAGCGTATCACTTACCATCAGGTGAACGTCTTGCTCGTCTCATCGCATAGTAGTATAAAAAAAATGTCCTACACGTAATATATACATTACGATTGACAGTTCGCCTCGCAGACAATTTTTAAAGGATTTTTATTCTTTTATTTTATACGTGTACACATGTCACCGGCCCACGCACAAACCGTGCTCATGCCATCAATTAAGAAGAAGACGAAGAATATTTTACTTTAGCGGGAATCTAGGCGAAGAGGTGGAATAGTCTCGGTTCACTTTTATTTTTTTTTATTTGAGTGTCATGTGTAGTACACGTATAAAACAAAAGAATAAAAATACTTAAAAAATTGTCTGCGTGGTCATTTTGTCCGACATGTTCCTCATTACCTCGTAAAATATTATAATTGCAATCAGAAATTGTTGGTTGTCAATGTCAAATGTCAAAATCAAAAATATTCTTCCAAACGGGTATGCGGCGAGACTTGCGCTCATCTGTCTGTTGGATATTGAGGGAAAATATATGTGATTACAAACATTTTGTTAGTAAGATAGCAGGGGCACCGACTTTTTAAAAAACTAAAATAAAAAGCGAGAGTATGACATAACATCGTTGCGTTGTAAAAGATATAGATAACTGTAAGTCTCTGCGAGTGGCGGCGCGTGGAGGTGAGAGGTGTGGCAGGTGGAGTTTATATTTGAATAGATGTTTCTAATGTGTGTTTTGTAGCGGAACTCCGCTATGTCATCCCCTCCCTTTTTTATTTTAATCTTTCAATAAGTCAATACAATTACCGTCTCACTAACAAAATGTAATGACAATCATTTTCTCAATTACTAATAGCAGTAACAATTATGTGAAATGAACGTGGTAGCGGTGTGGTCGCGGTGTGGTCGCGGTGTGGTCGCGGTGTGGTCGCGGTGTGGTCGCGGTGTGGTCGCGGTGTGGTCGCGGTGTGGTCGCGGTGTGGTCGCGGTGTGGTCGCGGTGAGGTCGCGGTGTGGTCGCGGTGTGGTCGCGGTGTGGTCGCGGTGTGGTCGCGGTGTGGTCGCGGTGTGGTCGCGGTGTGGTCGCGATCGCGGCTCGTTATCGCCGACATACAAAACAAACCGCTCCGGAGGAGGCGCCCCGCGCCCCGCCCCGCCGCGCACTAGAAGCGGGCGCGCGGCGGGGCGGAGCGGGCGGGCGCGGGGGTGGGCAGAGCTCAAAACAGATGTAGATAAATCAAGCCAATAAAGTGGACGAGCGCTAAAAATACTCACATCTCAATAATTCGCGGCCGCCGCTCACACCGCAGCGCACCCGCGTTGTTTAGTTGTAATGCACGTAACCGTCGCGCCCCCCGCTCCCCCCCGCTCATCCCGCTACACGTGTATACAGTACTCATGCGTGTGTTTGTTTCAAACAACGCTTCCATACAATTTCTTTGTACTTCGCCAAAGTTGCGCGCGTGCAGGTTATTCTTTTCTGTTGTACTTGCAAAGCAAATAGCGCGGCTCGCTCGCGCAGCGCGCCGGCGTGCGGCGTGCGGCGGCGTGCGGCGTGCGGCGTGCGGCGGCGTGCGGCGTGCGGCGGCGTGCGGCGTGCGGCGTGCGACGTGCGGCGGCGTGCGACGTGCGGCGGCGTGCGGCGTGCGGCGGCGTGCGACGTGCGGCGGCGTGCGACGTGCGGCGGCGTGCGACGTGCGGCGGCGTGCGGCGTGCGGTGGCGTGCGGGCCGGCGCACAGTCTAACTGTATCTGTATGTATAAAACGAGTTCTGCTAATCAATTCACTCGGCTATAAATATGTTAATAAGTAAACAAGTTGTTACAACAATAACAAAGAAGACTAATTCTGTTGCAAACAAATACCTCGCCGAGTTCCAGCTGGAATATTGAATGATTAACATTTAATATTGACAATTTGTTTGTTCCCCGGCGGCGGGGCGGCGGGGCGGCGGCCATCTTGCTTCCGAACCTCTCCCGCGAGCCGCGGCCCCCGCCTCCGTCCGGAACGCGTTTGGCACTGCATGATTATCACTAAACATTATTCATAATAAACTTCCGACTAAAAGTAGAATGTTTAAATGTTGCTCTAGATAAGTGCTGATAGAACGAAGACGCGGAGCTGTTTATCAGTTGTGTGTATGTGTGTGTGTGTGCGTGTGTATAACCAACGAAACACTTTCGTGTAGGTTCTCCGGACCCGCGCCGAATATTAATGTGCGATTGTTGAGGTGCGCGGGGCGGGCGCGGGGCGGCGGCCCTCGAATATCTAATGAGGATTAAAACCTGTTTATTGGATTGTAATTGCATTGTTTAACCAGCGCGCGCGCTGCGTCACTGCCAACACTAAATATCTGGGAGATGGTTTAAAATCCCTTATTCATTTCTCGAAAGTTTCATTTCATTTAATTTTCGAGCAATTTAGACATATAACAAAAACATTGTAAAAGTTGAAGGAGCACCTCGCTTACGCTTTACAAAATAGTAAAACGATTGAGAGAGTGCGTCGTGTCGCATACATTACCTCGCATAATGCAAGACTACGGAATAAATGGAACGAAATATCCGTTCCGGAGAAGAGAAACACGAAACTGTTCCATTTAATGGTAAGCTCCTCGCCCGCTGAGACGGAGGGCGACTGATCAGAAGAAAAAGAAGATATGTTGAGTGCGAAGATGAGCGCCGCGCCGCCTCGCGTCGGACGCGGTGGAGCCTCCCCCGCCCCGACGTCCGCACACAAATACGTATTACAACGTACGCTCACGTCGCAGTTCATCGTGACACGAAGTGATGACGCTGCAGCAGCGACTCACCACACACCACTGCTCGTTTGTCAGCACCACCACCACCACCGCCGCCACGTGCGCTACCCATGTCGATGCCGTATAGCTAACTCGTGGCTGCGGCTCGCGTGCGACCTGCGTGCGCCGCCGGGCGCGCGGCTTCAGAGCTGGTCGGAATCAATTAAAAGTTATCCAAGTAAAACGAGGTGATCAAGTGCAGGGGGTGCGCGTAGCGGAGTGTTCCGGTCAACCAAACCCATTTTTAACAAAAACCCGTCGCCGTACAATCTCCCAGCGGTGTTTATTTTTAAATGGCGCCAACTAGCTCTAAATGTGTACCAGTGATTATCATACAAACGAGCAATAGAATAAAAAGAAGGTCAAGCGTGTTGCCGCCGCCCCCCACCCCACGCCGCCGCCGCCGCGCGCGCGCGCCGCTGTGACCCCTGTGCGCGACGCAATACGGCGCAGTTCGGCGCGCGCGCGCGTCCCCCCGCCGCGCCCCGCCGCGCCGCGAGCTTTCCCCGCGGAGTGTTCGGATGAAGGTTGTCTAACAACTCCGCCTCGCAAACGAACCGAACACGTCGCGCACGCGCACGCGCACGCCGCGTCGCTCGCGGCTCGCGGCACGTAAACGCACAGGAAAGCTTCGTCGCGGTGACGGGTCGCGCAGACGCGACGCACACTTGTCGTTGTTCTTTGTTATTACAAACTTCAACAAGTTCACACGAACTTGTTTCAAAACTGGAATTAAACTGACACAATTCCAAAATGTAGCGGCCGCGGGGGCGCGCCGTAATCAAAATAACTAATTGAAATAACTGAACGCTCCGAGCTATTTTCACTGGAAACAAAGTGAGAGCGAGCAGTCCCCCTCCGCCCGCCGCCGCGTTACTGCAGAGTGGCGCGTTAAAAACTTACGCGGCGCCTCCATAACACGAAAAGACATATTTCAGAGCAACATAACAAACACGATGAAAGAGTTGTATACATAAACACAGCGGGACGTCGCGCGCGCGGGCGGCGCTCTCCGGTTGCAGTGGTTCCCGATGGGTACGCCGCGGGGGTGCGGCGGGGGGGGGGGACGCGCTTTGCCTTTTCCCTCCTAAGTAATTTATATCGCGTTTATTATCAGACCTGAAATAACCTCCCCCCCCCCCCACCGCACGCCCCCGCCGCGGCCGCAAACTTGGCTCCTTTAGAGCACTTTCACTTTCATCGCAGTGCCTTTAATGTGCTCGGGAGGAATTTTTAAATTGCATGACGTTTTTATTAATTTTATAGCGAAAAATTAAATTCCGGTGAAACAGGGCTCGCGCGGGGGTCGCGCGGGGGTCGCGCGGGGGTCACGCGGGGGTCGCGCGGGGGACGCGCGGGGCTCGCGCGGGGTCGCGCTCGAGGGTCCACCCACATCCTGAGCAGAAGTTACATTACAAGGTGTTGTAAACAATATGTTTAGGTCGGTGAGCCGCCGCGCCGCTCCTGGCAGCAGCTCACCGCGACGCGAAGTTGAGAAACGGATACGGAACCGAACGCGGACCCCCGGGTGGACGGCTGAAGGTGATCGCGAAATGTTCGCATCGCCGGATGTTACGTCACGACCTTACAATTAAGACGTCCACCTGTAGCTGAACCCTTAATCCGAGTAACGCTAGACGCCAAGAACACAAACAACCGACGAACTTTCAATAGTCGAACAAACTCGAAGAGCGGACCGGACTGAAGTTAGCAAAGATTACAAGCATTGAAAGTCCTAAAAATTATGAAAATCTCCTTTTTATTTCTATCCTGCTGCGACGCGGTTCGCGCAGCGCTTGTGAAAAATTTACTTTAAGCATCAGCAATGTGTAGGTCAAACACGAAGAACGAAGCCGTGACGCAGATAAATGGAAGGGTCGTAAAGGTGGGGAGCGTTTTCCGAGGAGGTTGCCTTATCCCCCGCAGCGGGCCCAGGCGGTGCCGCCTGAGGCGCACCAGGTCTCGAGGATGTATATTTTCACCCCGAAGCTTAAAAACTTAAGAAGTAACTTCTATTGAAGGCCGAGTGATATTAAACCAAGACCTCGAACTATTACACGGGTACTTAAGATTGGTTTTTAAAAAAAAAAGATTTATTTCACGAACTGAAACTTTAATCACCACAAAAATATTACAATGAAAATAAAAAACGAGGAAGGGATGAAGGATTGAGACGGACTGCCGTGGGCTGTGCCACCGCTGTTATATACCGATAATAAGGTGCTGATGCTGCCTTACCTACCTTGGTCATGCTCATCCCATACTCAGGGGAGATATAACAGGACGCGAACCTGCCCGGCTCGTCCCCTCGCTCAAACCACACAAAGAGGTTCTCAGGAGTCGCGTTCAGTAATGGCCAACCTGGAAGCAACCGCCTGCACCTATATAGCTGGTCGGCCTCGCCCGCCGCCTCGCCGCCTCGCCCGCCGCCTCGCCGCCTCGCCCGCCGCCTCGCCGCCTCGCCCGCCGCCTCGCCCGCGCCTCGCCCGCCTCCTCGCCCGCCGCTCGCCCGCCGCCTCGCCCGCCGCTCGCCCGCCGCCTCGCCGCGCCTCGCCGCCTCGCCCGCCGCCTCGCCCGCCGCCTCGCCGCCTCGCCGCCGCCTCGCCCGCCGCCTCGCCGCCTCGCCCGCCGCCTCGCCCGCCGCCTTCGCCCGCCGCCTCGCCGCCTCGCCCTCCGCCTCGCCCGCCTCCTCGCCCGCCGCCTCGGCCCGCCGCCTCGCCCGCCGCCTCGCCGCCTCGCCCTCCGCCTCGCCCGCCTCCTCGCCCGCCGCTCGCCCGCCGCCTCGCCCGCCGCCTCGCCCTCCGCCTCGCCGCCTCGCCCGCCGCCTCGCCCGCCGCTCGCCGCCTCGCCCGCCGCCTCGCCCGCCGCCTCGCCGCCTCGCCCGCCTCCTCGCCCGCCGCCTCTCCCGCCGCCTCGCCCGCCGCCTCGCCGCCTCGCCCGCGCCTCGCCGCCTCGCCGCCTCGCCCGCGCCTCGCCCGCCGCCTCGCCCGCCGCCTCGCCCGCCGCCTCGCCGCCGCCTCGCCCGCCGCCTCGCCGCCTCGCCGCCGCCTCGCCCGCGCCTCGCCCGCCGCCTCGCCCGCCGCTCGCCGCCTCGCCCGCCGCCTCGCCGCCGCCTCGCCCGCCGCCTCGCCGCCGCCTCGCCCGCCGCTCGCCCGCCGCCTCGCCCGCCGCTCGCCGCCTCGCCCGCCGCCTCGCCCGCCGCCTCGCCCGCCGCTCGCCGCCTCGCCCGCCGCCTCGCCCGCCGCTCGCCCGCCGCCTCGCCCGCCGCTCGCCCGCCGCCTCGCCCGCCGCCTCGCGCCTCGCCCGCCGCCTCGCCCGCGCCTCGCCCGCCGCCTCGCCGCCTCGCCCGCCGCCTCGCCCGCCGCCTCGACCGCCGCCTCGCCGCCTCGCCCGCCGCCTCGCCCGCCGCCTCGCCCGCCGCCTCGCCGCCTCGCCCGCCGCTCGCCGCCTCGCCCGCCGCCTCGCCCGCCGCCTCGCCGCCTCGCCCGCGCTCGCCCGCCGCCTCGCCCGCCGCCTCGCCGCGCCTCGCCGCCTCGCCCGCCGCCTCGCTCGCCGCCTCGCCCGCCGCCTCGCCGCCTCGTCCGCCGCCTCGCCCGCGCCTCGCCCTCCGTCAGCCGGCCACTAGTGACGCAGTACTCTCGCGGCGCTTTCTTCTCGGCGCCGGTGGTTCATTAGAAAGGCGACGGTTCACCGTTCGACTCCCGACCCGCGCCGGCCCGGCGGCTTCGCGGCCGAAAGAGAAAACTCGCTTCTTCTTCAACCTGCCGCGCTCACGAACCGCTCTGAAACCGCGTTTGTAATTATAAACTATGTATAATATTTTAATTAACGATATTGTTTTCGGTACTTTTTGAAACATTATAATAAAAAATAGCTTTGTTACATTATCTATACAGGGTAACACTCACATGCATGAAATACTTTTCTTTTATCAATTCGACTTAAATCGTAGTAAATTGAGTTACTAGCGTAAAGTTGCTTTGATTCATTTCAGCGATTAAAAAGCGTTTGGTTTTACACCGTTCATTACTGCGAGTGACGCTCTTTTTTTAATGTTAATTTAAAAAGCAATTACCAACGCCTGACACAATATTAACATTTTAGTTTAGTTTCGAAGCTTGCTATTTAAATTTGCCAGGCGTTTACTTATTTACGCCAAATTCTTTGCATTGAATTATAAAACCACTCTATTTATTTTTGTTAAAGTAACATAAATTTATTATGTTTACATGCAATAAAAACGTGGAGTTTTTATTCTTTAAATATAATTCCAGCCGGTATTTTATCTGATATTTAAATACGTTAATAATTATGATTTTTTTAACGGACAGATGTTAAATACCATTACAAGTATCGCGGAGGTCATTCTTTGTTTAAAAGTAATTATTTAATGAAATTAATTCAATTAAATTGATTTGTTTGACTTTAGAGAAAAGGTGTTGGAAAATAATTTACAAACAAGGTTGTTTGAGCTGTTACTCACAAACAGTTCACTTATGGTACCTATTAGTTTTTTTTAAGATTGTAGACGATGTTTTACATGTAATTAAAATATTTAAATAATCAAACACTTTTTGGTGAATAATATCGAATAACATAGGTGTTTAAATGAGTTTGTATTAAAATTGCTGCACATTACCACATATTATAAAATGATTGTAATAAAAAACTATAAAATAACACGAAGTTAATAAGACACGAAGCAATTGTTTTTGATAATACTTTATGTATATAAGGTACGATTAAGCTAAATCAAAATCGGTTGAATCGTTACATAAAACTTAAAGACAAGAAAATGAGAGGCGGCTCGGGGCCGTGCCCGCTGATTTCCTTTTAATTATTTATTAAACCATAAATATTTCATGGTTTCAAAAGAGGCGCGACCAAATTTCATTAATAATTCATGTTTTGGGGATATTTCCGCGGACAGTCCGTGCCGCGCACTGTGGACGGTGGACGGAGTCGCGGAGGTTCTAATGTGTTTATTCATTTTATATAACAAAATATACTGACGGCATAAAGTTTTCAGGGAAGGTTCCAGGTTCCGTCCCGGACGTCGCATCGTCCAGCTCAAGAACGAAGCCGCCGGAGCGCGGCCCCGTCCCCGCGCCCGCTACTTACGCCGTGTAAGTTGAGATCCCGCCCTACCCACTAAAACGTTGTATGAAAATTGATAGCTGAAGAAAAGTATCACTGAAAGCATTCTTACAATGACTCAATTGAAAAAAACATAAACAGCTTCGTTCACGTGCCAACCGTGAAATGATTTCAATCCGCTCCCCCCCCCTGCGTCGTGGATGGGGGTCGCTTTTATTGGCCAACACTTCCGCCGAGGACGTTTCCCCAACCTCGACGTGTTCGCATTACTAGCACGTGAACACTCGCAGCGGGTTTGCAGTTTCAATATTTGTTGTCGTACGTTCTGAAGAGAGCAATTCATTATCAAACGTTTACTTCTTTCAAACGATTCTTGCAAATATTAATCGCTTTGACTTGAATTAACGCTCGACTACGATCCCACCTGATGGTATGTGGCGATGTAGTCTTTGATGGTAAAGCGATTAATAATATTATATTTAATATTCTTTGGTCAATAGCTGGACAGGCAGTAGTCAGGTGCGCAGTGCGTGCCGCACGCGGACGTGCTCGTGCTGCTACTGCTCGTTGTTGTAATGCTGTGTAACTTGTCCTCGTGCACAAACTTTGTTTATTATGCCGTGTAACATCATCTTTACTTCAACTGTGTACAATACAACTGAGAAACATTCGATGAAATCGATAAGAAGAACATTCGTTCGTTCAAACCTTAAAACAACTCGGAGTGCGATCGTAGTGAAATGAATTGACGACCGATTCCTGTTGCTCCTGGCCTGCTCCGTGGCCGGGCCGGTGCCTGCAGGCTCCGAACAACATATGTCGACGGTTAATGTCGCCGCGGTGCAGCTAGAATTAGATTTCAGCGCGGCGTGTGTTTAAAATAGGTTAACGCAGGAGCGCAAGGTCCTCATGCAGTAGCTATTGCTTGTGTTGGCTTGTTCGCATATATTCACTATATACACTAAATACGCACACACGACGAAATCACCGTACCGCCCCGCTCAATCCTTTGAACCTCGACGACCCGGCTCCGGCAGAGCAGTTTCAGATAAATTGTTTCAAAGGCTTCAAAAGTACCTCCTCATCATTGAGGAGATCCCAACTTTGATGGTTTACTTAAAATAATAAATTTCAACGTTACATTTTCCCCGAGTGCCGGGCGCTGTACATAACTTGCAACTCTATGACGAGCGCGACAGGTGCCAAAGTCGCGTGACGGCCGGCGGCGGCTCGTTTATCTCCGCGTGGACTTTTTTCGTGACGTTTTGTTGTGAATAAACCGTGCCATGAATTTGATTACTTACGTCAAGAGAGAAATAAATAGCCACGAAAACAGCGAGAGCTCGGATAGTTGGCTTTGCGGAAATGATGTTTTTGTAAAAAGAAAATGTATTAAATGTTAAGAGACAGACAGAGACAACACGACGCGCCGCCACCTCCCGCTCACGTAGTTGTGACCACATCACCCGGCGCCACTCCAACCAACTAATACTGTAGCTAGTGTAATTACTGGGGTAACGAAACTTGACACCTTATGTCTCAAGGCGACGAGCGCAATGTGGTGCAGTGTGTACCATCTCAACTAGCGCCGCGTTGTCATGGGCAAGCGTATCACTTACCATCAGGTGAACGTCTTGCTCGTCTCGTCGCATAGTAGTATAAATAAAAAAAAAAATACTCGCCGCGTGCACAACTAGCACTGCGAGTACTCTTAATAACGGAATGAACTTAGTATTACTTTACATACTTAAACACAAATGTAATTTGCGTCATGAACAGGTGTTAAGTGGTGGTTAATGTGGGGTAGGTGGTGGTGGAGGTGTTGGGGGTGGGGAGTGGATATTCGCGTGTCAAGAGACAGTTAAATCGCAGTCGTACCCCCGCGGCGGCAGCACGTGTATAAAGTCATTGGGTTTATCGGGAAAGTTAAATTACATGGAAACATTAACCTCTGGTTAATTTAACCGCCCTAGAGCACTAGCGGCAGCGCGCTCCGCTGTCAATTGTTTAGCTTCAGGGCCCAAAGTAACGTCCCGTGAACACCGAGCCCACGCCCACGCCCACGGAGCAGCGCCGCGAGTCAGCCGCGCCGCGGTTCTGTTCTGTACAGGAGGTAACTGTGCTAACTAGAAGTACAACCCCGGCTCCCTTAACGGGGAAAATATATATCAGTAAAAGTATCGCGAGTGCACCGCCGCTCTGATGACACGAAATGTTCTATTATCATACGGAGACTACACTTTCCCCCCCTCCCCCCACATACATAAAACATGAATATTATGCGCGGCAACATAACTTAGCGGATCTACACGGCCGCTGCGGCCGGGGGACGTCCGGCAGTGGGCGTGGGCAAGATATGAACCTCTTTTTATAGCTCGCTAGATTTTATTGTCGGGTACGTTATGACGGTCGCACGGGAGACAACGCGGACTGTTTAGGCGAGCATTGTTTATCCGACGACAGGCGGGGGGTGCCCGGCGGCGCTCCTCGCGTACATGTTGTTCTTCATGTATGAGCGCGCATAACTTTTCCCAGAGCGGACCGGTTTCGATGGTCTCATAAATATAAAAGAAAATGAAATGAGTATATAGGAAAGTTTGATTATGCACGCGTTGAAACTTACGTTTGTTCTTTTTGGTTTATCTGCTGTACGTTCAAATTATATTTCGTTATCATTTTAAAGTAAAGTCGGACAAACACTTCGATATCTAATCAATAAAACCATTAAAGGAACTTAACTCACTTCAAGCGTTTGAACCAATTATTGTGGACGATAGTTACGTATTCTCGCGACGCTAACGAGTTGCGATCTTCTGGATGGTGTCCGGAGTGAAGCGAAATAAAAAAAGAAAAGAAGGAAGGATGATCGTTACATAACGAAACTATCGCTAAGAAGTTTGATACAACACACTTTGCTCGCTCCTCTGGTACATGGGATAAACTCCGAGCTGATAAATATACGAGTAAATATTAAAAATCAAAACATGTAACAAATTGAAATCACAACAGATTTAGTCGGGAGTGCGCGCGGTGTGCGCGTCGCCCGCCATCGTTCCTTTGTTCGTTTGCGAAGACGACGCGCGTCACAGAGACATCTAGCGTCGCCGCCGCGACACTCGCTTTTATCTTTGCGATTAACGTAATAACGTTGACATGTTTACGAACATGTTTTTAGATGATTTGGTTGCAGAGGAAAGAACCCGTCCATTTCATATTTACATTTGTCAGAGATGGGGAGCAATAAAATACACTTTTAATTAAGCCGGCGCCGCGCGGCTCCAAGGCCGAAAAACAAATTAATTCTCGCGGTGTTGCCACCCCACATAACTCAATACACGGTTTGGGTAAAAAGTTCACTTTATTTCAAGAGAAAATCAAAGCAACACGCTTTAATTAAGTTTCTGCGGGTTTTAGTTTTCGATTAAAATTATGAGTAATAGAAACACAAGATCCGCAGCTTATAGTGCATGACGAAATATATATTTTTTTACTGAATGATCATATTTACCGGAGCACTACAACTCAGTTATCACTCAATTGACGGTCTTATATGTAATTTTAGTAAATAATTTTAAAAATTGTTTATCGAAGTAAGTGTTTTTGAGTTTTAGACATGAAATTTTTTCCATCGATCCACCTTTTGAGCAAATAAATAATAATGCGATACTGTTCAGTTGATTTGGAAGCCGCGCTTGTTGTCCGGAGCGCAGGTATTCAAATGCCCTACTGTAGCAAACAAGATTCCGGCGTGACTGATGGTAAGCGGTCACCGTAGCTCATGGAAACAGGAAACACAGCCAGAGTGTTCGTGACCCGGCATAGGAGACGGAGGATTTCATTTCCGAGGAGTTTTAAATTTGAATGTTTGCAGCACATCGGTGGCCTTGATGGGAGACGCGACCAGCGACTTGTTTTGGTGCTCCCCCCCCCCCCTCCGCGTCCCCCTGTAACTGTACCCATTTATACAAAACATCGTAATAATTTTAATCAGATGCAAAAAGAGGAGTCGAGATACACCGGCTCTTGAAAATGGTCTACTTACAGAACATTTAACAGTCTCCTAGACGCGGTGGTGGAACGTTAACCCAGTAACTAGTAGGTTCATGTTCGATTTCCGTTCGCTGGTTTTCTGAACCCGGTCAGCCACCAGCCCCACTTCGCAACCTGTCGCCGCGCTGCCACGTCCACGTTGCCACATCGCTGACGCCGTGTGACATTGAGGTCAAGTGTTCGTCGTGTACAGGCCACGGCTCCGTTCCCACCGGAAGACCTCGGTGTTTCCACAATACTATACAGAAACGCCCAGTCTGCGGTAAGAGAGAATGATAACCGGGCTGTTCCATGGTGCGGTCAGTGTATATAATCTTAACATAATGAAATATAATACAAATTAAAATAGCGCATATTCGACCGTGTAGTTCGTCACCTGTACTTCGCGTGCAGGCCACCAACACCGAACCGAAGCTGAGGACTCGTTTAGTTTTTCTTATAAACAACTTAAATTATATTTACAGCCTGCACCCCGGGCGGTGTCGCGGCGCCATCACATCGCCAGCTCGCCTGCCTCGCTTCACCGAAATTAATAACTCAACATTTGTTTCAAGCGACACAATCAGTAAAATTTTGTTCTGTTCAATGTTTAATATTCGCATGAACATAAAAGATTATTGAATTTTTAAGTTAACTATGTATATGCTTAACTTTTTAACTACGAGTATAATGAGATTTAACACAACTCGGTGTAAGTACACCCACGCCGCTGCCCGCGCCGCTCCTGCTATTCAATTACAACTTAACTTCATTAATACAATTTCGCAAAATATTAGTCCAACTATTGACATTCAGCTCTTTCATCAAATACCCTCACTTCCGTGTATAATAAAGGTCACATTGATGCGCTGTTCGGGCTATGAATACGTACGCGAGGGCCCACATCAGCTCCCCGGGGCCCATTCCTGTTGCCAAAGGTAATTGCTCTTTGTTCTTGCGCTTCAAAATAAACTATAAAAGTAAATATCTACGCGTGGCCTGCGAGCCGTTTCGATACAACTCTAATTCACTGAAACATTGCACACAATAAGTATCTCATTTACTTACATTTGAAGCTAACTCAGCAGAAGATTCGTTGCATCAATAAAAAATCCTATTTCATACTTTACATAAACAAACGCCTGATTTATATATAATTTTTATGTCTTTACACTTGCCTTTAGTATTTAGATTACTTACTATTTATACATCGCTTTAGATGTGTGAATACATAGTACGGCGCAGAGAATGCAAGTCACAGCTTAGGAATTGCAAATTGTGTGATATTCTAGAATAAATTTAGAACAAGTGTTGCTTTTTACTGAACTTAGGCTTAACTTGGTTGTATCTATTAAAAAAGTGAATTAAATCATGAAATTTCTCAGATCTACGTTCTTTAGGAGTGTTACGAAGATAAAGCAGGTATTTTCAACAAATAGTTTATAGTTTTTTTCTTTTGAACGTCGAAGACAGGTAATGAAAGTAATAACAGAGCCACCGGCCGTCGTGTGTCCGGTGTGCTTCAGTAAAGGTTATAAAGGTAATAGTCCAGGAGAAGCGCGCGTGCGCTGTGCGGACACTGGAACGAGCGAGAGCCGTAAAGTGTTCCGTGCCTCCGCGGAACGCGCTCCGGCGGGGCGCGGCGGGGCGCGGCGGGGCGCGGCGGGGCGCGGCGGGGCGCGGCGGGGCGCGGCGGGGCGCGGGGAAGTCTTTCAATAAAATAGATTTCCATCCCGGGGGCGCGTCTCCGGGGCGATGCCCGACCCGCCCTGCTTTATTTAGGGCCTTCTTAAGGCCCTTTATCAATTTTAAAACGTTTTTCCCTTTTCGCCTTAACGAGGTACATTCGACCAATTTTCGGATACACCTTCAGCGACCTCGTCAACGGACATTCAATAACTTTACAAACGAGGCGCCCGGAGGGCGGGCCGGCGCCCCTGCTGACACTTGCTTCACGAATACTGCGGGCAACCTGAGAGGTGTTGGTTCAACTTAGTACGAACGTATGTTTATCACTTACGTCTTAACTAAATACGAAAGTGACCTTAAGTGCGTAACTATTTTAATATTTATTAAAGGAAACCCTCAGGAAATCTCAAATAGCTATTTTTTTACTTCTTTAATTATTTACTTCCCATCAAAGCTTCGAACAAAAACAAAATCCCGTGTAATTCCGGCGGACGGGAGGTAGGAGGTGGGGGTGGGGGTGTGTCCAACGAGATGCTCAAGTTACTTTGCTCCCTTGCACTCCGCGAGACACCAGCTCACGCAGACGCTCGCTCTCGAGGCGGTCTCAATGTATTTTTTGGATGTTATTCCTGTGTTTCATTTTACCGGTCGCTTAGCTGATCATAGATAAGCAAACTCCATTATTTAATACGGGACGGTAAACAAGGATAACGAGAAGTTCGCCGCTGCTGATCTAACCACTTTCTCCATCTGTGGATATTGGAAAAATTCAAATTGTTGAGTACAGGAATCTGCGCTAGCCGTCGTTTCTCGAGCCGGAGAGATAGTAGACTGACTGTCTATCGTCGATTCATTTATTTATTTAATGTAATAACAAACGTCCCGGTTTATAAATCAAGGACGTAACGGAGCGGAGTGTCCGCCGGGAAGCCCCCGACGCGGCGGATCCTTTGCTGTCAGTTTGCCGCGGGCGCTACCGAGCCGAAACGAAATCGAGCCCTTCTGTGTGTACAGGGAGCAGCGGGGGGCGACGCGTGACGTCACCGCGAATGGCGGAGGGCTCCCCCCCCTCCTCATCGTCACATTTTTTAAACTAATCATAACCTCATGTGGAAAAAACCAGGAGCTCTACTAGCACCCCGCTCAGGGTACAGGTTACGTAGAACACTGAATTTTTTTAATTATCCGCATCATCACACAAATGTTCTTAAACAGTTAAACATCGCGTAAGCATGTGGTCACGAGCACTGTCGCTGGTGAAATGACTGGAGGCAGGGTGCTCCACCCCGTGTGCCGCGCGTCCACGAGTGCGAAGGTACATAAAACTAAAGTTTCAATATTGCATACAAAGCGGAGTCTGCACAACCTGCCGCGCCTGGTCACCCCACCTGCAGGCACACGGGAGAGGAAAAATCTGCAGAGCTTGCACCCTCCTCACCACCGCCGTCTCGCTCACCTCGCACACACAACTCATAATACCCCATGAACACGAGCACAGCAGCACTGCTCCAGCACCAACGAAAGTAAAAATATACGAAAAGTTTTACAAACTTTTTGCACCGCCACGTGTCCCCGCGCGGCGCCTGCCGCCGACGTATACATGAGGCTGAATAAGGGAAACCACGCCATGTTGCCGATGTTCTGACCAACCGACAGCAGTGTAATCGATGTCCTCCTCGTAACAAAAAGAAATCATTCTCGCTAAAAACTGTGAGTACCGCTGCATGGTAACAAATAATGACGTTTCCCAGTTTATATTCGTAGCGGGTGATGTTCTGATTATAAGAGAGACAGTGTCCGTTAATAGTACACTAAATAAAAAGTCCGATCAGTCAGGACGGCGACGTCACGCCGCGTGGTGATCTGATGTCTGTTCCATTGTCGCTCTGTATTTGCGTAACTATGTAAATGCTAGTGACGTTGTTTCGGAAAGCTCTCGCACACAAAATGGCCGCGCGGTAACTCAGTACTCGCAGCATTATGCAAATGTGTGACGACACACAATTAAATACGAAAAGTAAATGCAATCCAACAAACAACAAACAAATTACTTCCACGACAGACTTCTAAAGTCACACCTAGCAGCAAAATGCATGCGAACGAATACTATTGCTTATTTAATTGATTAAGAACCCTTTATGACGAATCCTCTGCACATACAATACCTTAAAATGATTTTGTAGTGCACTCGGTCGTTGTCCCGTTTGGAGACGCGCCGCCGCGAGCCTACGGAACGGAAGTAGTTTCATTATAACAAAAGTAATATTGTTTCAACGGCTGAACCAAGTTAAAAATATTATATTTAAAACTCTACTCCATCTGGACTAGCCGGTATATAGTAGATAGGATGCTAATAAGATACACAACACTTCAATATATGATATAGGAATAAAAACATATATTTACTTTTATCTGCGCTGCAACAGTGAGTCACCGTTGAAAATTGCGATGTCTGTTAAACATACCATTCCTTTGTTCTTTTGTCCTAAATGCGGCGAAAAATGCGCCGTCTCTGGAGCTGATAAAGCGTCACAAAGCCGCCAAATTGTCGTCATCGTCGCCAGGAGTGCGCCCGGGCGCGGAGGGCCCTCTGGACGCACTCGGGCGCTGCTCCGGCCCTTGCACTTTAGCAGCCGCTGACGCCGCGTCTGCAGCGTGCCACTTGTCGCCAGGGGGACTACTTGCAAGTGTCTATCCGAAAAATAGACAAAACTACTCCGGCCGCGAGGTACTTCGCCGGAAAACATGAAAGCCCATATTTCTCTATAAACATTTCGTTTTTCTTTATTCCAGAGCTAGAATCGATAGAGAAAGCACCTTCACTTGTTTAATGTAATAGTATACAGTAGCTCCACTCGAATAGCATGATACAACAGCATTAGGCGCCTAATTACCGATTAATTATTCAGTTTACTGCGTCACTTCCTCTAGTTCCGGTTGCGCGGCCAGCCACCCGCCGGCAAATGAACAGCGCCGCAGTGTTTTTATGAAGCTTTTATTAAAATTTTAGATATCGGAAATAACATGAGATTACTTTGTCATCGAACTTTATGACACAGAAAGAATATACGAGTATAACGTCCAATACAAGCGCCGCGCCCCGCCCCGCGCGGAGCTCGGCGCGCTACTTCCGCTTGCCGTCTTCGGCGGGCGAGAGGTCCATCTTCTCGGAGCTGACCTCGTACTGCGTGTCCAACCTGACGCGGGGAGAAAATGAGATTGAGTAAACAATTGTCGCTTGAGCTCGTACTACAATCCTTACAAGTTTAACATATTTTTATTAACTATTAAGTTTCCATTTGCCGCCGCAAACAATTTAACGAAAATTAAAAGTCCGAAATCCGGTGCGAGCGCGCGCGCGGTTTAACATAAAAATAAGAATTCATTTGACGACAGGACACATGAAACATTAGTAGAACTGTACGGTTCCGTTCGGCGGCCGGCTACGGCGCTGCGACGAGAGGACTGCTCACGAGGTCTCCTCCGGGGAACCGGCTCAAAAGCAACCACGTTCCAGGAGTCCCAGCGCGGCCACCTTGACACCACCTACACTTTATTTATTACCTACCTCCATATTGTAGAACCCTCAAAAGAGAATTGCGATGTTGTCTTTACCTTCAGCCGTACTGTCACTTAACATCGCGTGACACTAAGGTCAAGTCCTGCTCTGCAAATACAATGTGTTATGAAAATCTAACTGTACACACAACACAGCGCACAAACGAGATCCAGTTCGCACCGTGCCCCAATTCCATTACGGGCTGTTCGCGGCGACCCTCAACACAGACCAGGTAACGGTGACGCCGCGGCCTGCAACAAGTACGAACTGAACTGCGCAGTTGTTGTATGTTTCAGATACAACATCAACGCTTCCTGTACATCACAACGAGAAGTCGTTTTCTCTTCAGTTTAAAGAGCAAAGCCGCGCGGGACGCGCAAACAAATTGTTAATGATTTTTTATTCGATTAAACGTTCACCTGATGGTAAGTGACACGCTTGCGTATGTCAACTTGGCGCTGGTTGAGATGGTATACACTGCGCCGCATTGCGCTCGTCGCCTTGAGACTTATGTTTAGTCTGGCTACCCCAGTAATTTCACTGTCTTACAGCGATATTCAAACCGGAACACGGTAATGGTTGCACACTGCTGTTTGACGATCGGTACTGGCGAGCAGCGAGCTACTCCGTGTTGCTCAGCTATGCTCGATGTTTTTCTTTGCTCGTCTGTGTCACACCGTGTGCCAATTCTTGTGCAAATACAATATGATATTTTGCGTGTGGTTGGAGAGTGACCCCCCAGCCCACCCCTGTGGACTCCTCGCCGATAAATCATTTTTACAGCTTCCGTCCTACTGCAGAGTTTTTGTGGGTAGATGGCTGCTGTCGCCATGACACCATCGCAGTGTTATGGCGATAGAGAGAGACAGACTATTCTTGAGCACAAATATTATCTTTAGGTAAACAAGAAAAAACCGCTCCCGGCTTCGGGCAGCAGACAAAAAATTTAATGGAGTTCTTCCTTCTGCGTGATCGTTTTCACAATAATAAAAGAAAGTAGCCGCTCGAGTGAAACGGAGGCTGCCGCCGCCGGGTCAACGGTTCAATATCCAAACCGGATGAGGGTTTTGCGGAGCCCTCAAAGGAGTTCCGACGCCTCATCGGTTCGTTAGGGTCGCTGTAAAGTGAGGTCAGGGGGAGCCACTTGACGGACAGGACGCGGACCGCGACGCGAACTGCGATGTTTACATGATTATTTTCAAATGTGTTCGCGTTATAGCACCCTACTTATACATCTATTTATAATCATACAGATATCTTTTACTGCACACTGTTCATAAGACTGCTTTAATTCTTCACCAAAACGCATCGTTACATCATTATAACTCTATTAGTTGCAAAACAAATACCCATTTTTTTTTAATAATGTAAACAATGAAATGATTCCAAAGGTATCGAGCATCGCAGCAGCGGGTGCCCGTGACGTGCGAGTGCGGAGATCAGCAACACTTTCCGTAACGTGCCAGGAACTAAACTAAGGGCCAGTGGACAGCTGCTGCGCTAGCCTCTACTGAGACTCGACTGCTTACCGGACGGACCGGGGGGTGTAGACCGCCTAGCAAGTTCTTAACACATTCCGTACAGAATTCTAAATCCACTCAAGTCCTCTCATAAATGTCATGAATAAAACAGTATTATAGTTGAATCCGACGCCTGTCATTCCGCGCACCCCTCCATCGGGCGCGTCCATACCTCCGGGTGATTGTCCGATCACCTCGCGGTCACCGGTTCGAACCCCGCCTGGCGCGCTGGATACTTATGCATCGTGTGCAGGACATGACGGACTCGCGGAATACCTGAGTAGGTTTCAATGTAAAGACAGTCCCGCATGCGTGTGATCTCGGAAAAGAAGAAACGGTACTACTACACATACTGACAGAATGCCCGATTTATTTAAGTGCCAAAAGAGACCTAGAAATAGAAATAGAGATAAAAATTAATGAAAGTAATATTAGTGAAAAAGTGTACAATAAACATAGTAGAGACAAGTTGTTTAATTATTGTAAAAATGTAACACAAAGATATTTGTAAAAATAAATAATAGTTAATTTATGTATAATAACAGGTTAAGTTTACTTGCAAATAGATATATTATGAAAGTATGTAGAAAGAAGAAGGAGCAAAATGAGATCCCTAAGTTTTGATGTCAGGGGAAAGTAAATAAAGAAAAAAAAAACAAAAAAAGCTATTACCCCACAAAAGTTTGTGTCGTGGTCATGTCACAGGAAGCAGGTCATGACTCAGCAGTCCAGAATAGAATAGAACGAAGCCATAAGAATGCCGTACTCCTTGTGCTCCGTTAGCGAGCTTCTTTTTAAAGAATAATTTTTAGTCTCTACTTTTGCCTCACGTCGAGGTTAAACGGACGATGGTTATAATTTGACCCGCCAAAGATAAAGTTGTTATAGATCCACTTTATTTCCAATTGTGACATTCAATATATTTGCAACCCCCCCTATACGGACTCCGGCGGGGCGAGGGGTGTCTTCTAATACACAGACAGGAATATCGCAGAGATGATGAGCTCGTAATCCGATTTATAAATCATAACTCGACGCAAATCGGGGAGAGGGGAGGGTACTGCAGATATGATATTACAGCACCGATTACACCGACGAGTTCGAGGTCTGGGGTCTGGGGGAAGTCTGCCCGTGTGAGGAGCGCCTGACAGTACTCCACAAATGATTGGTTTCTTCAGCACTTTGTGCGTCATACAGGAACGGACGGATATACGTATCGGAGAATGCATGTGACATGTCCTCGAAGCCTACTGTATACTGTATTGGAGCACCTCGGCTTTTACCACGATGTTCTAATGGAGCGAAAGTGCACTGCGTGTCTCCGCAAGAGCTTGCACGGCTTTAACGCGTACCTCCGCGGAAATGGAATGTATATACAAATGTGCGTGCGATCACAAAGGACACAACGAACCTCTCCGAGTTCTTAGTCGGTCCTCTGAGAGGAGGACGCAGCACGAACTCACTCTAATGATATATGATTGACTGTTGAAAGTAATAACACAAATACAATTAACAAAACGTTGACTATAACAGTTTATAGTATCTCAATGAACGTATACGTTGAAACAATGAATACATCTTATTGTACATACATTACATATGATTTACATGTATAAACTGATGAAACATTTATATATGCATGTATACAGTTTAAAATATGAACCCGTGCCGAGCACACAAATACTGAATTTTGTATTCAAATATATGTAAAAATCGCGTACATGTGAAAATAAAGTTAATCATTGTTGACTATTTTTTTAACGCGTCATATTCACAAACACCCAGAAAAACGTAGCACTTTTTTGGACATGGGTTAAAAATAACCGAACACCTTCCGGCACCATCTCCTCGCAAAGTTTATTGGCCGCTGGTGCTTTATGAAATGTAAAAATTTGTTTTGCAATTTAAAACGCTGACGGCCCGGCTTCAGCATGGAGCGGGGCGCGCGGCCGAGGGGGTATATAACTTTATGCAATTCAATGAAACACTATAAAAAAGTATTCACATATTCCCAAGTTTAAGTTATATCTCAATGAAGTTATAGAGACGTAAGTCTAGGTAAGTGATTCTCGAACTTGGAACCGATAAAACTTTATGATATTTTTTCGTACATAATGCTCCATGTTAAAAGTTTTAACCTCATTATGAACAGTGTCAATATATTTAAAACATGTAAAGATGGCGTGAGCTGTACGTATGCCTGTCGCAATACTTATCTGTCGAGATTGCATTCAAAATGTTAGTTTTAAGATTTACTACGACAGACAAAAATATAACTGAAAAGTAACTCAATTCTATTCTCAATGTAAAACGTAACGTTCACACGAACAAAGAAAGTTGGAGTGTCTATGCGTAATTTCAAAATTAAAGTTATTCACTTGAGTTATGTGAATGTAATTGTACTTACGTCAGAGAAACAATTAGCAAAATTTTGTGATCTTCAAAACGATTATTATTTGTAAATTTTAACTGTCAAATTTCACGTACGTTATCGTCAATATGTTTCCATCTGAAATTTGTTGCATATCAAGGGTTTTGTGTTATTTGTGTTATATAATTAGTATGTATTTCATCGCAGCTTCGTGCATTTGTTAAGTGATTAGGAGACGAGCCTATTCGCAGCCAATTGGCATGAAACCATTTCGTATTAGACTCATTCTGCGACGCACAATACACGACACGCGCCCGGCGCGCCGCGGGCACGACGCAGCACTACACATGAACGCAACCAAATCATTAAGTTTACGCTTCGAACGATCTCGCCCTCCGCCCTGCGCCCTCCGCCCTCCGCCCTCCGCCCTCTCGGCGCCTGATAGAACAAAGGAAACGTCACAAAAATGACGCACACACTCCGCCAAATGAAACCAGCCGCTCGCGCCCCGCCCGTCACCGATATTACAGACAAAGGCTTTTAGCGGGACAAAGCGCGCCAACCCTTCCGGCGCCATTTTGTTTTAACGCCGTTGCGGCGCGGATACGCTTTCTATTAATTACAATTGCTCATTCCCTTAATAGTTTCCACCTTCGCGGATGCACCCACACGTCCGAGCTGCGCCCCGGGCCGCCCCGCGCCGCTCCTACTTCTGCTTTAATGTTCCCCTGCGCCGGTCGACATATTTTTTTCAAAATGGCATAGCGCCAACTTTTTCTGCCTCCGAAAATCAAATAATAATAAAATGCACAGTAACACGAACGCGCGCCCCGGTCTGAAACACAAAATGGAAAAAAAAATTCTCTGTTTTAGTTCTGAATGCAACATGAAATATAACAAAAAGCGAAATACAAAACCCGCTGAAGAGTAACTAGCATTAAACTTTGCGTTGCTGCTGATTGGCACTACGGTCCAGGTCCAGTTCACACAGATTACAACAAACGTATGCTGCCGCTTCATGTTCTTCTTCCACCATGATCTATTTTATGTTGATTGCTCGGTATGTAACAACTAGAAGTTTACTGACACATCAACTTAATAAAGTGTTTCTTATCTCCCTTTTTTACATTTCGTCAGTTAAATGGAAAAGTGACATGTTCCAAAAATATTTTGAAATCAAGTTTAATATCTAAAATGATAAATTCTTAAAATTGCAACCTTTAAAAGACGGACTGAAAATTTTGAATTTTACTTAGTTATGTCATATATTAAAGATTCAAATAATGAGCGTTAATTTATTTATGTAATATATAGCTCAGCAATAGGAATGTTTAAGCAAGGTTTATACAATAAAACATCCGGTCCCTCTGTAACATGTAAATAGTAACAACGAACCGAACGCAAGGCGCGCGATGCTTTGAAATTTTATAATACAACGAGTTCAGTCGGCGCTCCCTCGGCATCTCATTGAATTAATTTTTTATAAAAGATTCGAATCGGAAAGACAAAGACTCGGCCCGGGGTCAAAGAACCGCCTTTACAATGTCCTTTTTCCCTGCACCAGGTCACCGCCACCATCTCAGCTGACAACTGTGCCATTGTCGCGCTGCACGTGTTCGCGAGCGCCGCTCCTTCTCGGCTTCACGTCACCGTCGACGAGTACTAACGGTTAGGGTTACTATTATTATTAACCCTAACCATTACAACTCATAAGCTCTGGTGAATGTTAACACGATTTCGAACAACAATACCGTATTGGACCTTTTTTGAATGATTAAAGTATTCAAAATTAATACTCAGATGTACATCATTTGATCCGTGGGGACGTCACATGAATGAGCGTTACTAGTTACACCGAATTGAATTTGTATGCAATGTTTTAAAGCGTTTTTTTATAATATTACTGGAGCTATCATCTATATCATATTGTGACTGCAGCGAGCTTGTAAGTTCTTTGAGTATTAATGCTCCATCCAGAATCCCGCGAAAAGGTGTATATAACCTTCTGTATTATCCCCCATTTAGAACCAACTTGGGTCATTTCGCTGCTGTGCCAAGGCTCTGTAGGCAGTATAACTCTTTGGCAAAAACTCATGATCTAGACATCACGGACATTTCAAGGTACAGGAAACGGGTTCTGCAACTGTTAATCAACAATAAATTGTGAACTATACGGTACTCAACTATGTTCAACATTATTTTTTGTTATTTTGTTGTTTAAATTTGCATGCTGTGGTCTCCTATAATTGAGGAGCACGTCGCAAAGTGAAACTATTATTTGTTATTGTTAAACTTGTTACATGTCGTGTAAGCGTCGTTGGAGATCCTTAAGTAAATAAAATAAATAAATAAACAGTTACTAATCCGACGTACAACGCGGCAGTGAATGCACAACTTTGTTTAGTAAATTGAGCTCTAGGATTACAATTTTTAAGAAAAATCAAATTGTCACCAAAAAGTTTACCTTTGAAAGTTAGTAAGTAAATATAATCACTGTATAGATATTTGATAAAATTCGCTAAGCACGTGAGTTTAAGATGTGTGATAGTACCTCAAGTGATACATACCTCAAGTTTCTCAAGCGGCAGTCGGAGATGATGCTGAGGCGGGAGCGGGAGTCGGAGGAGAGCGGCGGCAGGCTGGCGCGCGAGCGCGTCGTCGCGCTGCCGGGCGGGCCGTCCGGAGAGACCGCACCGCGGATCCACCAAACAGGTATTCATATATAAATTCACTCTAATAGAACTCACAAAACCTCTTAAACCACTGAATGAAACCAAATGTTACGAAGCTTTCTGCGGTTATTTTAATAATTAACTACCGACCGCGCTGCGGCAGCTACAACCGCGAGAAGACCGAGATGACGTGTACAGATGTCATCATATCACAAAATACCTTCTGCGGGTTTTGATAATTATTAAAAATTAAAGGTAGTTCGCGATAACTTTCTTTTGCATTTAATGTTGCCTTTATTTTTGCATATGTTATTTGTTTTGCATTTATTATTCAGTTTGCAAAGTCTTAAATAGCATAACGAATGGAACGAACCGATCGAACAAATTCGCTCAGCCGTTTGAAACTCGCTTTTTGGTTGAAGACAAGAGCGATGTAAAGAAAACGTGAATGCTTGAAAGAACTACAAAGTGAATCTCGTACAAAGCGGAGTACCTGGAGCAGGGCCGCTGCATTGTGCGCCGAGTTCGCGAGGACTTGGCAGACACATCGCCACTGCCGCCCACGGCGCTTCCTCGACCGACAAGTGACACCTTCTTCTCCTCGGATCCCTGACCAACGACAAACATTAGGGGTGGCGGTACCTTTTCTATACAAAAAGCTGCCGTACCGGGTGACCAAGCAGTGGTAAATAAACATGCGTCGAGAAGAGAAACTAATCAAGATGTTTACACAATATCTCATGTTGGTTGGCGATCACATTGATGGGAATCAACATGAAGTGTGCACACTGCTGTTCGCGATAATTCAAATAGGTGATGCAGTGGTGACTACACGATTTGCTATATATTTATGTACAGATTATTAATTTCTTTTCAATTTTGTACATCACAGAATACCAGGTACAATAAGATAATATTATTATTTTTTTGTGGAAAAATTATTTGTGTTACATTTTGTGAATACTTTATGTATTATAATAATATCTGTTCTCAAATTGTAGTCGAGTGTTATGTAGAGCCAGTACGGCATACTCAATCTTTTGGTATTGTGATTGTAATACTTGTGGCGATTCCTCCTTCAACGTCTTCTCACTGCTGTAGTCGGTGACTTTCTGCAGAACCTCGCTCTCCACCGCCATGTTGTCGTCGTACACGGAGGTGCTGCTTTCCTGAATCAGACGATTTATTCAGATGTATTGGTAAATAAAGAGTGCTAATCAAAATGGTGTCAAGTATGATCTCTGAAGACAAAAAGTTTTACTTAACAAACCTTTTATAAAACATAAACAACAATATTTACATAATAAATGATGATAACGTACGTAATCTCGCGATCCATCAACCTCACTGCTTCTCTCGTCGCCCTCGATAACAATATTCACTCTTCCAGGGAACCTTATAATAAATGAATCACCCGTCATCACACGTACGTTGAACTTAGCCGCTCATATTGTTGCGGGACTTTGATTAAAATGTCATAATGGAATATAATAGCTGTAATACATTAATAATATACCAGCACTCCCGCGGTATCTCCTCCACAATTGGGTACTCCAACGATGAAGAGCTAAAGCATTCCGGCAGACTGTCCTTAGTCTCGTCTTCCAGGACCTCGAGCCGCTGCCGGCAGAAGGGGTCACGAGGCGATGGTTTCGGAGGCTCGTCCGGTTGCCAGGAGTCTTCGCGCTTCGGTATGAAACATTCGGGCGCTGCGCTCACGTCCTCTCCAGGATCATGACGGTAGAAATACCTACACATTTTTACACGCTTCAAATTAGTTTTTCCTGACCTATTTTAATATACAACGCTGCGAAGAACTGTATGTAATGTTTAGGATAACTCACTACATGTCTTTCGATACATGCTGTTAGAAGACAAACATAAGAGCTGAATGAGTTCGAAAGTTTAAATGGTTGTATGTAGTTGCTCCCAGGAGAATATAATCATATACATAAGGCATACAGAATGAGTACCACCGCATACATCGCGCACTATGTTAACGATATAAATCCAAAATTGCATCAAATTAAACACATTGCATAAAGTTTAATTTTCATACGAACATACCAATCAAATAACTTCAACCAAGCTTTGACAGTGCAGTGCACCGTAAATGTGACATTTTGCTTCTCCAAGTAACGCAAATACCCAATGGCAAGAACAGTGTCGATAATTTCCTCTCGTATATCGAAAATAATCGCGTCATTCTCTTCTTTTTCAAATATATGCGCCCTAGAAGGAAACTAGTAAAACTACCAAATAAGATAACCGTAAATACAATTTAAAATCCTATTTACCAAATTCGCTCCGGAACCTCTTTCGGCAGAGAGGTAAAAAACTTAAAATCTTCAAATACGTTCAATTTTTTACCTCTTCTTGATAACGTATACTTACTCCTACTAAAAGAAACTCTTCCTATTGTAGACCTATTCATTTTTAATTATTTTATTCTTTTATATTTGTATCACAATGATCATTCGCCCATATTTAACAGATATTTGAAATATCTCTAGACGTTATATTGGAATGATTCACAGATTAAACATTTACATTGATTACGAATAACAATACTTAACTTTAAGTCGAAGAATGTTCGTCTGTCGGATCTGTATGCACACAGTCATACTGTTATGGAAGCAAATTTACGATTTGAGGGTAGGATATGGTCTGGCTAAAAATAAAATAAGATTCTTATGATACTTTTATCCGCAACAAAGACAATATCGTAAATATAACAATTTTTCTAAAGAATCTTTTGTTTTATTTCAATATTGCCCTAAAGCTAATAAGTAAAATTATTTTGGAATAGCTATCTGCGCAGCTGCCGAATTTAGATTTATTATCGAAAATAGATAACGTAATCTATATGGTTAAGCGTAGGAAAGCTTGACTGGAAGTACGCATGTTTTCCAAATATCTTCAACAGTGTACCCCGTGTTAATTAAAAAAGATATTTCGATAGACATTTCATCGTTTCTCATTTTTTAATATCAATTTATTTTTTAAGATTGTATCGCAATGCCGGCGAACTGACCATGGCCGGAAACAACATTGGCTATGGCTTTCGGCTCTGACAGCTGTTTGAAAAATAAACAGGACCAAAACAGAACGCCAAAAAAACGGTGTCAATTTCAGAACATTGAAAGTGCAAAATATGTTATTAACTTTAGTTCATTAAAGTTTATTCAGTTGATTTGATTAAAATGACCGTCAAATAATGTGTGTGTATTTACTGTGTCTAGAGCTTATTGTTTACTGAAAATGTATACTTTAAAGGGTATATTCCCGGAGCCTAGTAAGTGTCAAGAAAATTCGTTGCTTTCAAATTTTCAGTCATAGTAAAATTTTACACAAACGTTGTAACCATTCATTATTACAATAGCGCTGAATTACTTTCAGAGAAGGAGCAGAAAAAAAACTTTATAAAAGAAAACATGAAACAACTTAAATTTATTCAGGGTAAATCACCTCGAGAACAGGAGTTGGGTATTAAAAAAGTTCACCATTCGCGGCAACTGATCGCTTCAGCTCCGGAAAGTTCCATCAACCATATGAATTCATCATCATCCAGCCGCGTCCAGCCGACTTTGAATGTTGCCAAAAACATTTCTCCCACTCTGCGCAAACGACGTCAAGATATTCGCATCAAAAAAGGCGACATGGCTGAATTTTTGAAACGGAAAGAACTGCGACAGACTAAGTCTAAACCGGCTGAAGAATCACCCGGAGAAGACGAAGATGCCGGTTCTGAATCGTCTTTGGGTGTAAGAGACATTGGCTGCCAAACTATCGAGACCAATTTAGCCCAGAAATTCGGCGAAAGTACTAAATTAACAATGCTCTATCCGAAAAAAGAAGTAGAGGACAATGAAACTAAAGCTAACGCAAGCGGCGATTCGGCCAGCTTCAGGAACATGTCACCAACACAGAGAAACTCCAGCAGAGTTTCTGAAGAGGTAGTAGAGATTGACAAGAACCACAGTCGGCTGAATGCTATCTTAGAGAGGAAAGGAAAGGATCCTTATTTACCTACGGGTAAATGTTAATATTTTTTATTAATTTTAACATAAACATTCATTATTGCATAGTATTAAAGTGACAAAATCCACATCACTTGTTGCCATTACAATTTAAATTATAATTTAGCTAATGATTTCATGGTGAGTGTAAAGAAGTAAAGCTTACCAGTTTTAAAATATTTAGCAGAATTGCCTAAAGCATTGATAATTGAATATACAAATAATCATTAAAAAACATGTAAAACATTTTTAAACAACAGTGATTTTTTTCACTATTATTGCACTTATAAACTTACTGAATAACAGTTGATGACTATATTACATAGCAATACATGAAAATGAAACTTTGGCTGCGAAATTCAACATTTAAAGCAGTGTTTGTGATGAAACGCTTAATCTCCTCTTTGAGCTAATTAACATTCCCTACAGCAGATTTAATATGTTGAAACTTATCTGTTTTAACTTACGCTGTGTGTCCTATTAAAAAGGTTACTGGAGTTTTTGCTATTTTCGCTGCTAAATTTCATTACATTCATTGTATCAATATTGCCAGATTTGTTTTCTCTTCTATTATAACCAAATTTTCTTTAAATTCCAACATTCCTTATATTCATCAGGCTACCAGAAAGGAGTCCTGCCAAAGTATCTACGAGAGCGCAAGGAACAAGGACCTAAAGAAATAGAAGGGGCAAAAGCAGATGACTCTGCCACTTGCCCTCCCGGTCATGTCCCGTTACCGGACACGGAGAGGAAAGAGACTTTGAGGATGCTTAGAAATAGTTTGTATTTTAACATTTAGTCATTTCAATATATTTTGTAAATTAAGGACAAGTGGTACAAATCCTTAAGAGCTAATGCCACATGCCACAACATCAAAAGTTTTCCAGCTTTCTTCACCAGATTGTGACACCCTTGTGAAATGGTGGTCCCTCTCTTGGTTCTCACTGCCCAGTCTACTGTCAGATCCTTGTACAAGTTCACTCACCCATTGAAAATAATTGACTAGACTATGTCATCAACCTTCATTACTTTACAATTTTCTTACTGTTTTTTTGATTCATGGAGTCTTACTTGTTCCTATAGCTTTAATCAGTAAGGGCTTATAACATCACTGCATTGTACCCATTGGTTTGTGATATGATGGTCATCATATTACATGATGCACTTAAGACTGTTAATGTTAGGGCTAGCACAACACTATAGAAATTTTAAATATGACTTAGGAATTATTTTAGACACAACATTTTCCAGGTTTTGCAGAACTTGTGAGTGAACTCAACAAAATGCCAGTGAAGACTGACACACTGCGGATGCGAAACAGAAAGATGGAATTGGAGAAGCAGTTAGCAAAGCTCGAAGAGGGCATTAAAGTGTTTTCTAGGCCCAAGGTCTTCGTCAAGATAGGAGAGTAATCATTCATCACAGCTACGTTTCCATGTTGTTGTTTTAAAACACCAGCTTTCTTCACAAAAAAAAGAGCACATGAATTTTTAATAATACTACATCTAAATTACTAGTCCAGTTCTTTTGTTAAAATGATCTCAAATTATTATAATTCTTGCAAGTGTTATGTATATGTGTGTGTGTATACATAAATGATATGTTCATAAATTCTTGTGAAATGTGTAATGTAATTTGTAATGTATTTATAGTGTTAACGGTTGTATGGTATATACGGTTCCTTGTAATTAATATATAGACATTTGTTTATATGATATACAGTGTTTTGGAATTTTTAAATACATATTTTACTTTGTCTTCACATTGATTTGCTTCATTGAATCAGTTTTGTTGACAAATTTGCACCAGACCAATTAGATTGGGTGGACTGAACACTTTCATGGTTTGATTAAAAATGTTATTACAATCTAGGTCTGAATCTATTCATGATTAGATTGATTACTATTATATCTTTGGACATTCTGCAATAGCCCACTCATCATATGCAGATTTAGGAATTTTTTTTTGTTATGATTCTTTTTGGTGACTTTTCTTTTCAACAGAAAATAAAGTTCATAAATCATTCAGTTTATAAAGTAGAAATTGTATTTCTATAATAATTTAAAAAAATAACTACAAATAATTCTTTATAACAAATAATGGAACACATCAAATGCATTACACTATAGCTTTCTAACATGTTCAAATAAATATTTGTTAAATATAATTGGGCCTTTCCTATATCGTATTTCATCATTGTTGTGCCAGTCATAGAATGAAAAATCAGGAAAGAAAAATTTAATTTCCCTCTCTGCAGATAGTGTGGAATCTGAAATATAACATGGTTTGTTAATTAAATTAGAAACAAAAAGAATATAGTAGAAAAGATAGAATTTAAAACCTAATGAAATTAGGGTTAAAACATTTGAAAACAATTTATCAGGCTCTAGAGACAAATCTTTACCCTTTTGACAATGAGAAGTGAATAAGTTCTGACCTTGGATACTCTTAACCAATAGACTAATGGTTTTTATAAAGATTCTTTAACAATCCATGTTCTTACAAAGTATACACACAAGTGTACACATGAACAGATGAGAAGTACTAAATATTTTGGTGCATATCTCTTATCTTTCTTTTAAGTTATGCAGTTTCTTTAAGGTCTTAAATTGTTTAAGATCAATTGGGATACTATTATGTATATCACATGCAAAATTTTTGTCAGTCTCTTAGTTTAAATAATGTAAAAATAAAACAAGTTGCTTCTGTTTATGAAATAAAATTATAACATTTCGCTAGCCTTTTTACAAAAAAATAAGTAGAGAATGCTATAATAAAATAAAATATTAATACCTGATCCATGAGCCACATTTCTTGTATCAGATATACCAAACATAGCTCTAAGGCTACTGGGATCCTGAAATTGGGCTTTGTATACTTTGGTGGGACCAAGCATCCCCCGCCACAATTCTACAGCGTTTGTGTGTCCAATAACATGCAGGTCAATGCATCCACTGTAATGTACAATAGCAATAGTAATACATCTAATGAAAGTCAAAAGTGCACCTTAAAGTACCTAATGAATAATTACTATACAAAAGGTCTTGAAGTTTCATTAACACCAATATACTTATGAGCTTTATTTTTTGCGAAATAATACATTTCGTTTATTCATCAATATACAAATATCTTTACAACATCCTATGAAACTAGATGTTTAAATCTGGTTGAAAAACGAATTGTAGAAAGCAAAAGCCATACCTTGCCATAAATGTAACTAAACGATTGTAAAAGAATTTTCCTTCGTGTTCCTTGTAAAAATCACCGGCTTCCTCGGTGTCCAGAATAATTCTCCTAGTTTTCACAACCACAAATTTTTGTTTTAATATATTTCTTATATATGAAACTGCGACTGGATTTTGCACTGCATGTGGTTTAATGATAGCTAGAGTTAGTTGCAATTTATCCATGATTAATGTAGCACTAATGACCGAACTAAAAGGTTCATTTTAAATTTTTGTTAATTTAAAATTTGAAAACTGTATTGTTTTGACTTGGCCATAGTGTTACAATATGCCGATGTTTTATGTTGGTCTGTATTTACTTTTAAAAAACAATATGTTATCTAAACAATTTACCGTTTTCCGTGTTAAATAGCTTCTTTCGTGCATTAAAATATTCGATAATAGTTTAATTTATTACATATGTACGATAATTATTAAAAATATATTTTTTTGGCTTTGCCGTTTAGTGTATTACTATTTTAAATTAACTTTGAATAATAAAAGGTATTGTTTAAAATGTGAAAACAGATTGATTTAGGTCGAGTTTTTTAATTTTAGAAAGGCTCTACGTTTCTTTCTCAATACAAAACTTAATAAAAACATTCATGTAGTGGAGCTGTCAAAAACCAAAACGATTTGTTGTGTTTAGATATTTAAGAATTGTGGAAATATATATTGCAAAATGCCTGAATTGGAGATAAAAAGAAAGGCTGATGATTATTCAGTCGTACCTGCTAAGAAAATCCGCCATGAAATTTCTGTGGTTGGAACAAGAGAAAAGGCTGTTGTAACCTCTAATGTTAGTATAATTTAATAAATGTTTATAAAGATATTTACCCTATTCTAAATTAAAGCTTCAATAAATATTTAGGTACTTGTTCACTTTTTCATTATTGACTAAAAATTATCCCACATAAAATACGCGTCCAGTCGTCGAGTTACTTATTTAGACAATTTAATGATTGATAATTTTTTTTAGGTGCCACGAACGTCTAATCTTTATGCCCCAATAATGTTACTAGAAGGTCATCAAGGTGAAATATTTACAGCCAAATTTCACCCTGAGGGTAAACACTTAGCATCAGCTGGATTTGATAGACAAATATGTAAGTAACTAATCAAAACATTTTGTTGTTAAAACCATCATAACAACAAGTTAATTTAGTTTAGTTAGAAGTTCCCGTCTTTGTTTTATTGTAGATTTTAACACATTCATTTTAATATTTATTCACTTTTAATTTATTGACTGGACAACTTCCGGTAATTTAAGGCACTTTAAGAAGAAGAACACATTGACCAATATGAATTGGCAATGATATGTGTACCGCACAATGAAAAGTGAAATGTGTCCACATTTATTTTTCTTATAATCCTCTCTTCCTCCTGACTACTTTGCATAAATAGTTGAGTATAAGTAGTAATAATAGTAGTAGAAAAATATATATCAAAATGTTTTTTTTTTTAGTGTAGGTGAGTATTATTATAATTTAATAGTTTTATTATCTCCCATTAAATACATGTTGAATATATAACATTAGAATCTCTACTTCATACTATTTAAAAAATTTAAATGTAATTTTATCCATTTCAGTTCTATGGAGTGTTTATGGACAATGTGAGAATGTCATGGTTATGAAAGGTCACACCGGTGCTATCATGGAACTATGTTTCTCGCCGGACGGCTCCCACTTGTACACATGTGCAACAGATAACACAGTGGCGGTGTGGGATGTACCGACAGGCACAAGAATTAAGAAATTGAAAGGCCATGCAAATTTTGTCAATAGTGTATCTGGTAACATGATCTTTAGAACTTTTTATAAATAAGTCTGTAATTTTGATAATTTATTGGTATTACTTATAATATTGTTTTCACAAGATATTTCAAAATATTTATGGGGTGGTGGGTAATTCACAACAATCAACAGTCAACATACATTGCCTTTTGGAGTTAATAGTGAAATAATCACAATTATTTTTTTGTTACCTATGTTGAAACATACTGTATACAGGTATACTTCATTGCAGGTGCGAGAAGAGGGCCAGAACTTTTAGTCTCTGCTTCAGATGACAACACAATAAAACTGTGGGATGCGAGAAAGAGAAATCCTATAGCTTCATTTGACAGTGGCTACCCTATCACTGCAGTACTGTTTAATGACACAGCAGAAAAGATTATATCTGGAGGCCTAGACAATGTGGTCAAAGTGTGGGACATCAGGAATAATCAGCTGTCTTACAAAATAAAAGGACATACAGATACCATTACAGGTATTTTTTTCGTTGACAATACATAAGATCAACATTCCATGTAACAATGCAATCAGAATCTTAATTATCAGTTGTTAAGTGACAATGAGGGCTAAAATCTTTCTTTGGCTTTTATGTGTTGGCATTCAGACTGCAGTGGTCCTGTCATGACGACGGATTGTAATGTGCTAGAAATATGGGTTCAAGGCAACTCCACCAAGAACCAAACTTTTCAATGAGAATTGGGGATTTATCACAAAATATTTCACAAGGCTCTGTATGTTTCCACTAATTGACAATGGCCTGTAAATAATTCTAACATTTGTGGCTGCCTGTCCCCGCTCCAGGGTTGTCGCTGTCGTACGACGGCTCGTACCTTCTGTCGAACAGCATGGACAACACGCTGCGCATCTGGGACGTGCGCCCGTTCGCGCCGGCCGAACGCTGCGTCAAGCTTCTTTCCGGGCATCAGCATAACTTCGAAAGGAACCTGCTGCGCTGCGCTTGGTCCGCCGACGGTTCGAAGGTACATGGTTTTTTTCACTTTTATTCAACGTCACGGTAACCTTCCGGCATTAATAACCACTGGTAGATAGAGGTAAGGTCCCCGTATACGTCTACAACCAGAAAAAGTAATGCACTCCGCTGTTCGTTCAGGTGGCGGGCGGCTCCTCGGACCGCTTCTTGTACGTGTGGGACACGACCTCGCGGCGCGTGCTGTACAAGCTGCCCGGCCACCACGGCTCCGTCAACGACGTGGACTTCCACCGCACGGAGCCGGTGGTGCTGTCCGCCTCCAGCGACAAGCAGATATACCTCGGCGAGATCGACCACTGAACGCATTAGCTTTTTTAACAATAAATTTATTTTTATTAATTTATGTATTATTTATTGTAATTCTCACGTGTGGGCTACAAAGGCGAAATGTAATGCCCGAGTTGCGTGCTAGTCAACAGAGGAGTACACAAATTATCAGATTACTTTAGAATTTATTTTATACATTTTTGTTTATTATTTACAATTATCGATTATTAATTACTACAACAGTAACTATAGTTATTTTCTTAAAGTGCCTCTCCATTACCGGAGGTTGGCCGTCAGTTCTGCGAATAGTTATTTTATATCAGTTAAGGTGCACCATAAATATTTCAAGCAAGAAATAAAAAAATGTCTGAAGTAATTATTATTTTTATTACAAAGTGTAGAACAAACAAATATATGTAAATATTTAAAGTGAAAAATATATTTTATTATTCAAACACTTTCATTGTCAGAAGAACCATCATCTTCATCTTTTGTTTAACACCAGTATTATGATGTAATTGTTTTGATGACATTATAAAGGTACAGCCTTTTAAAAATTTGACCAACGTGGACGGTTACCGCACAGTGATTGCAAGTCCGCTGCGTGCGCCAGGTGTTTACGTACCTTGGTATCTAGCAGTCAACCCGCTCCATCAACTCCATAAGACCCACAAAGACACTTAAAATTGTGCGTCTTATTTTTTATTATAGTACGGCATTAGTTTTGGTATGGTATATTAGTGTTTGTAACATAATAACTTTTCAGTAACACTGTCTGTTGAACCTGATTTAACACAGAGTATTTCTTATAAAAAAATAGAGATCCCTATGTTATGTTACTACTTGCCACTGATCTTACAATCGCAATCAGCTGTTTTGAAATTGAACCATTAATAATACATGCAAATTAGCATAATTAGTACAGATCTCAACATTTTGTTTCATTTATCAACAAAAATGTAAATGATTGTGAGTTAAAAGAAACAATTTTCTCTTGTAGTAAAAGTATTTACAGAAAATGGTTAAAAAGAGCAGTTTTTTTTTTTATTTAGTTCAAAATCAGATGAAAACTTTTTGTGAATTTATTGTTATTATTTATATGAACAGAAGACTGGCTCTGATGAAACATATAGGGAAAGGCCTGTTCCCAACAATGGATAAAGCCTCATGATGATGACAAGGTTTTTAAAAAGTATTACAGATCTCGTCAGTTGTACTCTTTCCTATTAAATCTTGCAAATGTATGTTGTTATCCAAGAGATGTAAAGCTCTAAACGCACAGTGACTGTGGAGGAGGCAATTCAGGTATGAAGCCCAGTTTGAATTCATTACTATGGAATGCTTCTAAATCATCAGGTGATAAATCTTCAATTTTGCTGTAAACATCATCATTCACGCTTGGACTTTGCTCAAACACATTGTTGGCCACACCGAAAACACTCTGAAGCTCTGCGCTTTGGGAGGGGTGAGGTTGATAAGTACTCTGGAAAATGTTTCCTGATGGTTGACTTTGAAATACTGTACTGCTTTGAGGAAATGTTTCACTCTTGCCAAATATACTTTGAGAAGAGCTAGTGAAGATACTGGCTGGGTTGTTGACTGCTGTCTGACCAAAAATCTTTTGGTTCTCTTGTGCAAACAAGGTATTGGGTGAGTCATTTTGATTGGGAAACAGCATTGGACTAGTCTGACCAAAATTAGCTTGATTAGCTTGTGCAAATATTGACTTTGCAGCTCCACTATCAGAGCTTTGTGCAAACACATTTGAGTTTGTGTTGAAGACAGACATGTTGGTATTATTCACTGCACTCCTGAATATTGATGAGGCATTGTTTGCTGTTCCAAAGGAGGAATTTTGCACAGGAGATAATGACACAGGCTCTCCTTTGTATAAACTTCTCAATATATTTATTGTGTTTGCATTTGGCTGAAGCAGCTGTTCATATTTGTATCTAGATTCTTTAAAGAGATTGTCCATGTATGCGACCTGATAAGCAAAACATTTTGATTATAAAAATAATGTTTCTGTATTTGTAAGAAATATAATTCTTAGTTTAATATAACAAAACTGTTTAATATTTCTATTCATGTCAGACAAGCATAACACACAACATATAATCTTAAATTTTGTTTAATAAATAGATGTTTTGTACAATCATGTTACATCAACACACATTACTACTTACAGCTTGCTCAACATTGTTATTTGCTTTAGCTTCATACATAAATAATCTTGCTTCCTCTGGTGAGAGCTCAGTTAGTCCTGGGTAAATAGGTTTCTCTTTAAAGGGTGCATAGCTGGAAATTATCCATTGCCCACCCTTAAGTGCAGCCTGGATGTCGCACTGCACTTGGTTTACCAGCTGCTCATCTGTCACAACATTTGTAGTTTGTGTTGGTTGCGTTTGAGTGGGTGTAGTAGGTGCTGAAAACATTTAAATGCAATTATTTATGTGTTATTCAATGAATCTTCTTTAAACAAAAATCTAGTTATAGTCTACACTGACAATCTATTGTTAAAATGTCCCAGAAATTTGTGACTACAACAAAGCACTACCTGTAAACAAAAGAAAACGTAACACACTGGGAATTTTCTAAATAAGTGTAACATTAACTGTTTCATCAAAAATTTTGGTTATATCATTATTGTATTGTATAAAAAAAATCTAACTTGTAAATAAAACAGAAATCTATCTCACAAACATTGAAACGAGAACTTTTTATAATTTGTATTTATAATTAGGTTTCTTATCATTTAAAATAACATACCATGATAAGAATACTTGGAGCCATAAATATGTTCAAATCTACAATTCTGTCCATATCGACAATAGCCTTGCTGAAAAAATTTGCAAACTGTCATTTTTATACTTCGCAAATAAACTATTTTGGACAACTTATCATTATAACATATAGTGCTTTATTATTTTATTATTATTTATTATGTTGTTAGTTTGTTCAAGTCGTGACGTTTATTTTACAGAACGTATGATTTATTTGACAGAGCCACAGATCATGTCCTGGAGTGGTTAATGATCAGAGACGACATAATCTCATATTTCTTTTCCTGTGGCTAAATATCAAACGGTTTATAGTTGACCCAGTCATGACAAAAATAAATCTTTATCTGCTATTGCTAGTAAAAACTGATGACAAGGAAGACATTCAAAAATCGACGTGTATAACGTTAAACACAGTTAAGCCACGTATCAATTCACGCGGCTCTAAGGCTGAAAAAAAACCGCTAAACAGAGTAATCCAATATTGATGATTTCTTGTACAACAAGAGTATTTCGCAATTTTGTCCTAAAATTAAAATCAATCTTGTTTGTTCAAAATAGAAAAGATTTCATTTTGAACCTATTTATTTTCGTTGAGGGTTGTACACATTTTTTGCAGCGGTGAAAATAGTTTTACAGTTCTTACTATTGTCAGGTGATATAATCGATTACATAGAAAGAGTAATTAATAAGCTCTTTTTTAAATCATCTATTTTAAAAAAAATTCCATTTATATTACAGATTAACAATAAAAACAATCGAATTTTATTAGAAAATTTTTATGATCTATGGCCAAAAGGCCATTTTTATGATCAATGCAAAGGCATTACAGGAAAAGGAAAATTTTAAATTGTAATCTGCAATGTAATATTTTTAGGTTGCCTATTTCTTATTTATTTTTTAAAGTTTTTTTTCAACTTGACTTGTTAAATTAGTTTTTGGTTTTATCTAAGATAAGGTGTTTGATTATTAATAATCTAAACCAGTACAATACTTTTTACTGTTTAAAGTTCTAGATTAAAATTTTAGGTATTACTGCATTAGTGATAATTTGTTATTGAGTATTAATATTGAATTAAAAAAATATTAGGGGAATATGTATAAATGAAATGTTAACAATTTTCAATCATGTACCTGCAGTTGTGAAATAATATTTTAATGCCAATAAGAAAGGAACGTTTGCTGGGAGAGGCGATAGGTAATAACTTTAGAGGGACATAAGAAAAATATTTACACAAGTATAAATAAGTTATATTATCTTTTAATGAGAAGTTGAATTCATCTAGCTGGCTTAACTGTCAATTATCCGAATTTACAATTTGTAGAACTTCTTGATTTTTTTTTACAAGACAATATTTAATTTTGATTTTTATCTTTTTTTTAGTCTCCCTTTTCGTGTTTATAAAATACTTATTGGCTGATATTTTACTATTCAATAAAAAAATGATTAATTACAATGTGCTTAATTTACGACATAGTTTTCATGAGATTCATTATTCATATAATATACTGTTTCTGTTCTAGTATCATTTTTGATAATCATATAGCCTGCTTTATTTTCAGTATATTTTTTTGGCATATACAAATGTGTGAATTATTTTTATGCACAAAACCCATGAGTTGTACAGGTGTGTTACAATAATAAGCAAAATTACTCATGCCCTGTCCATGATAAAGTGTAGACAAGATTGTACACATATCTCTACATTTTTCATCTGTATTTGCTTTGAGATATACATTCTCCTTACTTCAGTAATTTCTCTAGCCACAGTTTCCATTTGAACTGGAAACTAATGTTTAACACTACTGTCCGGAGACTAAAATAATTTTTTTAGGCAGTATCTGCAACAAATATATTTTTCTTATTCAATACCTTGGTAACATATCATCATTATTGCACTTCATCTCATTTGAAATGTTAATACACATTTAGAAAATGTGGCCAAAGATGGTGAAGGACAATACTTTGGCTCTCTTAGAACTGCTGGACAAAGCAATATTATTCTCAGATAGATTGATAATATTGGGAGAGGTAAGGAAGCAGTTCCATCATTTAAGTTACATCACATGGTGCACTGGAATTGGACCAAGGCCTTCCATGTTGTTAGCTACTGCTATATTGTGACTGTGTTATACATAGTAAACACTTGACTCACCAAAGTTCCATTTTATCCATTTCTATAATAGTAAAATAACTTTTAATGATATTTGAAATTTTTAGGATGACTGACAAAAGTGTGTATATTTATACCTCTCAAATTATTTTTGTCTGCGCTATAAGTTTTGGTGAGTAATTTTTAATTGCACTACCAATGTCCTGCCTATGCATTATTACTATTATTATAAGGTGCCAAAGAAAACTGAAAGAGTTTCTCACAAACTGGATTACTTAATTTGAGAGAGTTAAATAATTCTAACTCAATTAGAATAGGTTCATAAATTTAAGAATTTAATTTAGTTGTGCTGACCCTAATTCGTTTTTTATAATATTAACCTGTTATAGTACAAATCTTTAGTAACTCCATATGTATGAGTTTTTTTTTGTTCTTTTCACAACCCAAAGGTCGGCTGGAGGAGAATGCCTAGTGGCTTTATTGTTTCTCTTTTGTTTTGTTTAGAATACACTGTATCACAGAGTACACAGAACAAGCAAATACAAACATTTTTGAATGATATTGCTAATAAGCATTGTGTTAATTTTCATATAAATTAAAAACAAACGCCTGTAATTAGATATTATTTTACAAACAGTAATTTGAATTTTAATGATGTTCTGATGCAATTAGTTTTATTTTGTAATTAGTAGATTTTATAAATAATTGTATGTCAGTGTATTCATACAGCATTCTACAATCAGTTACTCTTACAGATAAAAGATGGTAATATGCGACTGCTAGAGCACGTTATACGAGCTTGACAAACAAGAGTATCACGTGGTGGTAAGTGGTCACCGTCTCCGTCGCCGGAGACCGTCTAGGTAGGTATCACCGCAGTGACTATTACAGACGCGAAACAGTAGTGTGCAAACATTACTGTATTTTGAAGAGCGCTGTAAGCTAGTGAAATTACTGGGGTAACGATACTCAACACCTTATGCCTGAAGGGTACGTGCGCAATGTGGTGCAGTGTACACCGTCTCAACTAGCACCAGGTCACGGACGGTCAGACCGGCTACCACCAGGTGGACGGCCGGCCCGTGACGTCGCATCGTCAAATAAAATAACAGTTACATTATTTAATCTGTAATAGTAATTCCACTCAACGGTTTATATGTCAGAGGCCGCGTGCAGTGTAATATTTATCGCTTACTTTGAAAAGCCGTCGAACAATTCCATGAAGGATTGTTATTGTTTAAATATAACATAAACAAAGAAAGCGTTATTGTTACTAGGAATTAGTTTGGGCGATATGACGAGATGGCCACGAGGAGAGCTTAAGCGGGAATCGGAACAGTTGATAACACCAGCGTAACACTTCGATTGGAAGTATGTAATGCTGCACCAGCATTCGGAAGTGATCCGAAACGATAGTGATATTTGATAAGTTGGTGATTAAGTGAGGATATAGTTTATATATACACTAAGCAGGGTATTCACTTTTACTCAGATGTTCCGCTTGCGCTAGTCGCTGGTACACGAGCCGATAGCTCTCGGCCATGTTTATAAGCGGGCGCGCGCTGCGAGCGCCCCACAGCCGCCGCGCGCCGCGAGCGTACCGCGTGCAGCGACGAGCCGAAATGTTTTACAATTACATCCTGCTGACCTTGAGTCTTACTCTTTTAGGTTACCAGGGTATCAATATCGACAATGCTAACAAATGGGTCACGATTGTCGGTAAGTGGATTTTTTTTACTCAACTTCATTTCTAAGTTAAATATCATCCAACAGTTAAGGCGCGAGATTATAAAATTATCATTCGGTAGTAGGTGTCTGTTGCCAGAGACCGTCTGGGTACCACCGCAGCTCCTATTGCAACCGCCAAATAGTAGTGTGCGAACATTACTGTGTTCCGGTTTGAAGCGCGCTGTAGCTAGTGTAATTACTGGGGTAACGAGACTTAACACCTCATGTCTCAAAGCGGCGAGCGCCATGTGGTGCAGTGTGTACCATCTTAACTAGCGCCGCGTTGTCATGGGCAAGCGTATCACTTACCATCAGGTGAACGTCTTGCTCGTCTCGACGCAAAGTAACATAAAAAAAAAATCGTGTGTAACAAAACTGATTTAGATTAAGAAATCCGAATTTTAATATAAACTAAATAAGAGCCACGGAGACTCTTCCCGTCCATTTCCTGCTCAGCCGGGCAGCAGATCCTCTGGTGCGTCGGCCTGAACTACATTTAAATATGTCGTCGAAGATCGGACCGGTGGATATAAATCTGCTACAATAGATCCTCATTTATTAAAACTAAATTTTACGGATTTTATCGCGTTTATTATTTGTTTGTTTATTCCCGACGTTTCGACCGCTTTGCAGCAGTCATGGTCACGGGAGGACTGAGATGACAGACGTCCAAATGTCACAGCTATCACGTGGTACCCACAACTTTTTAATGGTCCGATCTACGCAGAAAGATCCTCATGCTACTCCAGACCCATTTTTTTATTACTAATAGTAATGCATTATTTATCTTGTTTTTCAGCCCGCTATGTCCTTTACATGTTGATAATAAAAGGCTCCAGAGAGATCTGCGCCGTAGGATACTCCGTGATAAACTCCAAAGAGAAACTGAATCCTGAAAAACTGTTCAGGGATAGCAGAAAATATGGTTTCATTAGCATTACGTCGGTGGTCGTATTGCTGTATAACAAACAGAAGATTCTCGGCGAGGACTTCCTGTTGTGGTTCATAGCGTACCTCATAACGAGGTATCCGGAAATAGTGAGTATTGTATTTTGGATTTTTAGGGTCGTAAAAGTTTTTTATTTGGTCAGTATCTGCGTAATGTAATAGAAGGTTAGATTTCACAATTCGACAACGAGGGTTCGGAAGTACACCCGGCAGTAAGTCATACTTGTCCATAGCAATGAAGTCGTAAGTCACCGCTTAAGATTTTAACTCTAATCTCTAAAGGCTGTGTTCACCGCGTTACATTTTACGTGAGGTGCTGTACAGAATAACCCTGTGTACATTTAGTCTCTCTCACCTGATTGCTTCAGAGTAAAAGAGACTGATGCGCCGAGTTAAATACTCCGTAACGCTTGCATTTAAACCGAAAGAGTTGCATGTTACACTCTGTCAGGATAAATGTAGTACGGGATGAGGAGACGAGAAATCAGAAATAGAAATTTACAGCTCTTCCGGTTAAGCAGATATGAAGAGTCAACGTTAGTACTACGGAAAGGGTAGAAAGCAAAAATGAAAAATTTCGCTGAGAATCGAACTCATGACCTTTGTGTCCAGAGCATGAAAATTATCCCCTTGGTCATTCTGGCACGTTCTAATGTCATTAGGTAATAGAGGCCCGCACAGTAAGAATGCGCGTGGCCGCTCCGGCTCGTTTATTTATGTATTTTTATTCGAGCGAGCGATAGGCCGCCACGTGGGACGTCCGTAAGACGTTGAGCCTTGTTACTGTTGTCATAAACGCAGGAGCAGGCCAAGCCCACGATCAACTACGGGGTGGGTATGGCGTGCAGTTTCTTCGAAGGCTACTTGGCGCACGTGCTGCCGAGTGACGGCGCCATGTTCGTGGGCTTCGAGGAGAACATGGAGATATTCGCCGCCAAGCAGGGCATCGTGTTCCCCGTCAAGAGGCTGTTGATTGTCATCACCAAGTCGCTGTACTGTCCGCCCGATCTGAAGCACTTCAACAAGAAGAACAGGAAGGACCTGCCGTACATGGAGGCGTGTCAGGTCAGTGTTTGTGATTGTGTGTAACTTGCTAGCGGGCAGAATGGTCACCGGCGCTGCCGCTGTGTCTAAGTACGTAGCAGTGCAGCGTTTGTTTCTGCCTAAAAACAGTAGTGTGCAGACATTACAGTGTTCTGGTTAGAAAGGCGTAGTAGCCAATGTAAACACTGGACAACGAGTGACTCAAGTTCACTAGAGGGTGCTGTGTATATCATAACTAGCGCCGCGTTGTTGTGGGCGGGCGGGGTCAGGTGAACGTCTCACTCTTTTTGTGTCTTCGTTAAATAAAGAGCAGTAACTGGAAGAGATATATTTATTGTTGCAAATGTTTCACATGAATTACGTTTGTATTATATAATACTTTTGAGTGTGCGGCGGCGGGAGAGCGGTGGTGAGAGGGCGGAGGTCGGACGTAGACGTCGGAAGGCTACTAAACTGCTTGATCTCTGACCGTTAGCTACCGCAGCCGGTATTGAGTATGTGCGTGTACAGTCGCTCCTGGACGTCGAGAAGGACGTGGCCGGCGTGAAGAACCGCACCTACCGCAACTCCGCGTACAAGATCTACCGGCCGGGCCGCCCGCCCGTGTACCTGGCCGCCGAGTGCGCGACGCCGCTGCACACGCTGCACCGCGTGCTGCAGAAGACCGCGCTCTACGAAGGTACCGCTGCATCCTTATCGCTTTATCCTATACACGTCCTCTGCTGGACGTCTGCTTACCTAAACGGTATTTGCTGTAGTCATTGCGCGTGGTATGATCGGCTGACACAGTCCATTGGGTAAGTTCACATTGCAAAGCTGCTGCCTTCTTTCTGAAGCTATTATCTTAGTCGTGTTTTATTTGAAACATCGCTCTGCGAACCGGTGTAACTGAATCGACTAAATATGTAAAACTTCCGGTCGCAGAACTGGCGCAAGTGAGCGTGCAGGAGATCGTGGACGACTTCTGCAACATGCTGCGCTCCGTCATCGCGAAGAGTCCGGAGTGCAGGGACAAGTGCGAGTTGGTGTATTACGACGGTAAGTCTACGCTTTACAATCCAACATACGTACATACATAAACTCTACATTAACCCTATATTTTAACAAGGACGAGCAATCATCAATCGATAGACGCTCATAAAAAGGCAAAGAAAAAGTCATTTAAATAAAAATAAACGTAATAAACATTATAGAATAAGAGACAATGGCGCAAACATCATGTAAAATAAAACATTATATTATCTTATTGTAGACACGGACCCGAAGCAAAACCTGGCGGACGTACTGCTGGACAGGATACGGGAGTTGGAGCCTAACTTCGAGAATATGAAGAACGCTTAGTACATTAAGTTGTAGTGATGATCGAGCAAACGTCAACACGCTACCCGGCGCAGGCGGGTTTGTGGAGCGGGGTTAAGTTACATAGGCCATAACCATGGTAAAATATAATAGTATACTCTAATTGATAATAAACCATATATATCCTAGTATTAAGCTTTTAATCGTTTTACACAATTTGTTGAATAGTATATAAAAATAATACGCGAAATGCAAACGAAATTTATTCGCATTCTGCGTTTATAATTGTTTCTTATTGAACACCGCCATTTTGTTATTCGATCCAAAAATTGTTTATTTGATAGATTTAAGTTCATCGAAAAAATCATGTAAATCTTAGCTTGATAGATTTAGTCGTTTTTTCGTTTAACGTATTAAGACTACAGTCACAACTTCAAGTAATTTAAAAAAAAATATCATAAATTCAGTTTGTAACTGTCTCTGTGGCCTCCTTTATGATATGGAGGTCGCGGTGTGATTCAGAGACTACATAAGATTAGACGCCGAAGTATTGTAGGCGAGCACGCTTCACCGGCTACGATTTTTAGTCATTTAACATCTTGTGATATTGAGAAAAACGATATACCTTATTATAAAGTATAAATAACGTCTCGTCTGTGTTCGTTAGTTTTAAATGACTTTAATATCGGTAAAATAAGTGAATTACAAAAAGTAGTATAATCGTACGTGCGAACAAAGACTGAGTACCTACTGCAAAGTATTTGAAGCAGGTCTGGGAATGTCATACCAATGAGAAATAATTCATTACCAGGCCAGCACCGACAACTTCCTTGACTTTCCTTGCCTTGCAAACGTTGGTCGAATTTTAGCCATTATAGCCATGTTTTTATATAAGCAATGTAAAACGAAATGTTAAACATTTTATACATAATTAATTATGCAACCGTTTCGGAGATTAAAGTTAGCAAACAGTTGATGCTTTCCATTTTTATATGCATGTAGATATAGATTTATACGACGATTTTATACGACTTGTGTGACGTGAAGTCAATTAGATCGATTTACATAATGTGCTTATTAGATGATAAGATATTTTTATCGCAATATAATTGCCTTGTAATATGTACACGGAGTAAACTCCAATTTTTGTTAATTCTAGATATTTCATTTTTGTGTAAGAGTCATTCTCTATCCAGCGTTAACATTAAGATATTAATGTATACATTTTTGAACAAGACTTAATTTTGTATATTTTTTAATTAAAGTAAAACCTTTTAAATTGATTGTGTTTTATGTTAATATTCCTACATCAGTTGACGACGTTGATGACGATGAAACGATTAGATGCATTATAAAAAAATAACCAAATGACTGGATATATATCCTTTAAACAATACTATTTTGTTTAAGTATTAATACTTTTCGTACTACAAATTACTGATGCGGAGTTTTGTGAGATAAGTCTGAGTCATACAGGTTTAGCAGTTTGCAGTATTAGAACCCCCCCCTGCTGTCTAATTTTTTCTTTATGGTTTTATTGTATGCATTTATTATAGTTCATCTATACTTTTAAAATGTTCATATATATGAACACAGGCAGTAATTTATTATTTTTTTCTTAATTCTTTTTATGTTAGTATTTACTTTGAATAAACTATCGCTTACATAGTTTTACATTGCAGGACATAGCATTAGTACAAAAAAAATGTGTAAGATAATATTTATATCGAATACGCCAGAAAAAACCAAGTATTTATTTAAAAGAAATTACCGAAAATTTTAATGGAATAAATTTGGATAGATATGCTCCTTTAGCGATATCATAACTATGTGTCATAAACTTTTAAAACCTTAAAATATGTACCTATAAAGAATATACAAGAAAAAGTTAAAGATTTGTTTTTAAATATCGTCATGGGTTACTTTGCAATGTAAGAAGCATTATTTAGTTAAAAATTACACTTAAAACTCTGTTAAAAATTTACTTTAGTAATATAACTTAATTTTGACAAGACGAGAGATTTTAAAAGCATTTCCACATTTTCTCTTAAATTTATATAACTGTATCTTCAAACGTAATAAAAAGTACCAGCAGGTTTATTTTAGCAGGACTTTTACTATTTATTATACTAGTGAAATAAAAAACTAAATATAATTTTTGGCTGCCCACAGATTATATTTTTAATTAAGAAACGTCAAAACAAACTCACGTGTGCGGTGTGCGATGCTATGCAATATTTTTATAATTACTTAATGCAACTTTAAGTAATGGGTAAAAGAAAATATAACAGTAAGGACACAGAATCCTCAAAGAAACTGAAAGCAACTGATAACCAAGAAAACACCGATCATGAAGATTCAGAGCAACCTCAAAATCAACACATTATTCCAAACAGTAAAAATTCATCCCGAAAGCATGATTTTGATTTGAAACACTTTAGGAAAGAGTTATCTTCAAAACAAGGACAAACTATGGGTAAGTTTTAATTTTATCTATACTTTAAGCAATTAAAAATTGAACTCAGACTAATCTTTTTCTTTAAAATAACACATCTTTAATAATACGAATAACCCTACTACTCAAATAAATGTAAGAGAAGAATGTTCTCTGTACATTGCACAATAATGAAACAGGTACATATTATATATTATAACATATATATTTTCCTTGGAATAAAAGTTGTAGTTTGAGCAACAAATATTAAAAAAATTATAGATTTGCTTACACTCAGTAACTCTGAATCAAGAATCTTTATTAATAATTAAATTATAATTATTTTAATTTTATTGGCCACTATAGTCTTTGATAATCTACACTCCTAATGCACTTATTAGCTGACACTATGCAAATTATAATCAGATTACATAGTTGCTCCACTCATGTGATTCTGTTTTATTCATAGCTTTTGTGGAATAAAAAGATGTAGTATTTTTATTTTTATTGTCTCTACCATATGATATGCAGAATAATGCATTTGTGCTATTTATTTTAAGAGGGAGGACAACAAATAAAAAAATTAAATAAAAATAGTTTATGACAAAGTAAAATAAAATAGGATAATAAAACCATTAGAACTTGCCTTGTTGGTCTGGTTACATTTCATAATCAAATTTGTCATAATTTTAATTTAGCTGACCTTTCTATAAGGAATATCTATGAAAAGATCTCTAATTTCCATTTACAAATTAATGAAAAATTATACAATGTAATTTCACTGCAGTAAACAATATCTAATGTTTTAGTGTAAAATTTGATTTCACATTTCCTTCTTTTGATGTTGTTTACAGTTCTGACACAGTTCCTGAATGTATGCCTCAATCCAGATAATGAAGTTGACTATGTACAGGAATACCTTAAGGTCGGTGGAAACTCACATGAGATACTCCGTCAGATAACACAAGACAACAAGAAGAACCTTACTCTAGCGACACCTGCCTTCCATCTCTTCCACCTAATCATCCTCAAGGTGCAATCTACCATGCCTCATATGATCACAATAACGGAAGAAGCTTGTAGATATTTTTTGAACACATTCATACCAACAGTTGAGATTATGATAAGTGAAAACTCTGGACCACGTCACAGAAAAATTATACTTAATTTACTTACATCAATGGTCACTTTAAATTCAGATTTAGGTGTAGAAATCCTAAACCAGCTGCCACTGACGCCAAAACACTTGCAATATATTATCGAAAAACCCAATTACAAAGAGAAGGACAATGTCAGAACATCTTTTGTTCATTTCATGACATCATTTCTTATCGAGGGTCATTTGCCATTAATAAAAGCGTTGTTAGAGAAGCAAGGGCTCTTGGGATTAGTTATTCCTGGATTAGTTCAAGACGAAGCAGAGGCTGTGCTCATATTTCTAAATATTCTGAAGAAAAATGTTATTGACAATCCACTGATATCAAAGACACTGAAACTTAAAACGTTTAGCCAACAAGTTCTGCATAATATGTTTAAAGTTTTCTCGTGGAAAGGACCACCGGAAATGAATAACGAGCTGAGAAACGAATTAAGGCCGGAAATAACAAGTCTCTTGTCTGATATTTTGACAATATTATTCACATCACACAAACTTGGGCTTTATTTTATTGACAATTCTTTAGGAACATCTGATACAAATAAAAACCAGAACTTGTACAAATCACTTCTGAGCTTGAAGAGACCGTGGGAGAACGAAAATGAATGCGAAGTCATTCTTAAAATAATTTGTAAGTGCCCGGACTTACACAGAGCAATTGTTAATGTAGTCGAGCAAAGTTTCCAACCCCAGCATTCTCCCATTTGGGCGAGGACGCTCGAATTTACAATAAAACTAATCGACACGTTGAGACCTGAGGCGATGTTACAGAGAATGAAGAATTTAAACCCTTTACAAACGGCGAACTTTGTGAGATTTGTGACACTTCCAGTGCCGCTGTTGAAACATATACAACCGAGTATTGGAAAAGACCGAATCATTTCTTTGTACTGTGCAAAAATTTTAGTCAAGATGTTGCGGTCGTTAAAGCGTTATATTCAAATATTAGACGATGATAATTCTAACTCGCACATATCAGAATTAAAAAGTAAACTGGAGTACTTTGTCCCTAAGCATCTGCCACCGCCAGGAACAATCGTTTTGTTAATTCAAGATGTTATAAACCGATCACGCAACGATGAAGCCGCGCAAGATTATCGATTACCACCATTCGATGATGCCGATGAGTTATTAGTGCTTGTGGAATTGTTATTACTTTACAATGACATATATCCCGCATTCTATGAATCTCTTGAAGGAAACATCGACATGAAAACCATCCTTGATTACTCGAGGACGATATCCGGTAGATCAACCACTTTATTGAAATTTAAGATAGTATCTTTATGGTTGATGCTCGATGATTCCGCTATGTCTATAAATAACCCGATGTTCGGTGACTTATTCCGTATAATGCTAGATGTTTACACCAACGAGACTGATGATACCTGGGTTGAAGCTAAAGATATATTACAAGTATATTTTAAAAATACAACCATTTTTGAAGGCGATGAAGACGAAATTCACCTTGTTTTGTACACATTGCGCAATGTACAAGTGACTCCAATGTCGCTAATAATTGATATAGTTGAATATGCCATAGCTAACAAAAAAGAACTCACTGAATTTGTGCGCAATCAAATTCTCCATTTTGAAATATCAAATGCTAGCGATGAAGATAATTTAGAATCGTTGTTCAACGGCCTAATGACGAAAATAAGCTATAATGATAATGTATTTATGGAGAATAAAGTTCCGTCGCCGTTTATTGTCGGGTGCTTGCAATATACGCAGAACAATAAAGAGACAAAGAAAAATTTAAAACATTTCTTGTCACTTTACGTCGCTAATTTATTGCATTGCAATTATTCGCCTGAAATGACAGAAATATTAATGGGAGATTCAAAGTTGGATGTAAGAAATTATATTGCAAGCTGGGTAGGAGAACCAATACCACTACCAGAAATTATTACTGGTAAAGACAAAGTTTTATATCGTCTCTCCCAGTCACTAGTTGGTCACGAAAATTTGACACTTAAAGATATTTTTGTTTGCCTTGAAGAGTCGATAGAAGAAGATGTAGCTATTTCAAATGGTTTTATAAAAATAACAGGAAAAGCAGAAAGCTCGGAATTGGTAATATGGGCGAGCTATCTTGCCTTTTGTCTGGTGAAGTTTACAGAAATGAATAAATTAACACAAGTGGAAGTAGGAAAGCTGAAAATCTACTTTGATTGTGTGATTGCGCTGGGGAAAAAACATCACATGCTACAAGAATGTCGCGATATTATTTTAAACTTATTTAAAAATTCACACGTCCTTAATGTTTACACACCTGTGGACTTGACAAAAAATGAATCTAAAGTTAATGCCATGCATTTTCTTCTTCATGTATTTACTCAACATTCGGATGTAGTTAACTATTTAGATAATAAACATAATGTATTACGACCATACAGAATGAAAAATTACACAGACATAATGAAGACGTTAGTGAAGATTAAGAAAAGGAAAGAGACAAAATGTGACCACACTGTCAGGATCCTTAAAGAGGTTGGATTGCGCAAAGAAGACGATGTTTTGATTTTAAAACATATAATCAATGCGGAATTAAGCAATTATGTTAGAGACGACAAAGAAGCGAGTCTATTCTTGGAGATACTTTGTGCTGTGATAGAGAAGTATTCAAAATCAATAGCGTTGAATCTTTCACAAGACACTTTCCAAAAAACAATGAATTTGTACTTTCAGTTATTGAAAACTACAGAAATTAGCGTAAATTTAAATGGCATGGATGAAGCTTTGATAATTTTCTTTAAAAATAAACCGCAGTACGTAACTCGTGTATCAGAGGAAATGTTTAGGTCGTTCTTTCAGTCGAACACTTTATCAAAATCTACTTCGCATCTGGCATCGGTTTTGCTAAAATTTAATAAAAAATTCTGCAATGTTTTCAAAGAAGAGATCAACAGAGCAGAAGTATTAAGCCAAAGAGAACTAACGCTGCCGTTGGGCAACGCTATTTTGAATCATAATATATTTTTGACTACTAATAAGGATTTTTTATCGCGAATCTACGATGAGTATAAATCCAATATTAACAAATATCTGGAAAAACCTCATAAGGCCGGACAGATCTATTTGAAAAACTGGAAATTTATTAAAAAGCTAATAATCGAATGCATGGATACAGAGAGTTGCACAAAAATAATTAAAAAAATGCACAAATTTGAAATAATTGACGTTGGACATATCAATTTGTTCCATTCAATGTTTTTAAAAATTTGTTTATTCGTAGAACAATTGAAAATGGACTGTGTTATAAATTATTTCTTATCGATGCTCAATTTAATTACAACAGCGATTAAAGAAGAGTCAGAGGCTGGCGTGTTGAACCTGATTGCGAATAACGTACTACAGGTCGTTCAGATTTCCGAGTCTATTGCGGTGTTTCAGACCAAGCAGAAAGAGGACTTTGTTAAAGTAACAGAGAGTTCAGTTTGGCAAAATTTCTGCAAGACGGTTTTAAAGCATTCATTAAGAGTTAAAACTGCAAAACTTGTTGTACAATCGGGACCAAAACTTTTGTGTTTACTGACGACACTGGTGAAATTGTTTTATCCCGTAAACCACGACGACATTGTTACCATTTTTGATATGGTTACGTCTCATTCTGAATTTTTAAATGTGATGTTAAGCCATCACAGCCCCGAGATTAAATCTAGGTTACTGGAGATCCTTTGTACGTTAATATCTATTAATAAATCCGTGATGAAGTCGCAGCAGATACCGGTGTATTTAAGCGCATACGGTGCGACGCGAAGTCCCTGCGATAGGCTCATTCTGTTTATACTTTATTTATACGAAAGCAACGGACAACCTGTGAACGAGTACAAGCCTTACGTGTGGGGCGACTCCGCGGCAAATTACTATTCAGTACGCAAAACCAGGTCGTCAAGTCTATGGGGGCATCCTACACCGAATCAAGTGTTAAATCTTTTTGATAAGGAGATAATAGAAAGAACTATTGAAAATTTTCCAGTGGCCCAGAAATTGGAATATACGTATAATCTTCCCGAATATTATGTTGAAGATGATAAAGGTTCATACATTAAAGATTCCATCAAGACTGTTTTAAGTGACGGCTGTAGAAATAATGAAATTAATGTTAAATCTTCAAATGATAGCGAAGCAGATATTAAAGCATTTCTAGAAAAAGCTCGACTTGAAAGGATAATTTTGGAAACCAAAGAGGATGACATAGCAGGTCGTTCTCATACAGATTTGGATTTTGAAATATATGACCCCGTGTTCGTCTACTCTTTATTAAGCCACCTATTAGCACCCGGATCTGTGGCGTCCTGTTTCAAGTTACTCCGCACTGGTCTGCTGTCGGTGTCTGTGATGGCCCTAAGTTCCTATTGTCCTTCAATGCGAGCGGCGGCGTATCACGTGCTGCACAGATTCAGCATGCTACTAGAAACTGAAACGTAAGTATTTTATGCCCGAGGCACACAACGAGAATGATTTTTACTAGATGCTAAGTGATACGCCTCGGTCGATCGTGATTTTTACTCGATACTTAAATTATGCTCGCACTCATTCACACGTGTGATGGTACGTTTCTCAATACCTATAATATAAACTATTGATAAAGTATATATAATCTTCACTATTTATTTTATTAAGTGTAAAATCCCTAGGCCCATATGATATACACTGAAAGATGTTTTAAGTGCATTCAGTGGAGAAGTGGTGTTATCCCTTCAGTTAAAGCATGAACACTTAACGTTTACCCTCCAGCCGACATGGCCACATTTTACTAGCTACATTAATTTTAAAGTAGTACATAGGTTCTCATTGCCGTGATAGTTTGCTGTCTTTGGAAGATTGGGCTGGAGGAGTTTTACTTGAAGTGTTATGAAGTCATTTTATTATTATGTTAATAATTATACATGCCATAAATGTATAGAAAGTATTCATTATTTAAAGTAATTAATCAGATATATATCAATTTTAAATATTGTTGCATATTTGTAGGAGGCACAAAAACGACAAACTACTCCTCACCGACTTCATCTCTACTTTGCGCCAGAGTTTGTCGAGTGCCATTAACGCACCAGCCAACGGGAGTAACGAAGATCTAGAAGTAAAGAACCCTCGTGTGCCGGCGGTCGGTGCGCTGTATCTGGCGCGGGCTCTGATGGTGTCCACGGCCCCCTTCGACCCTTTGTACAAGCCAGTTAACAATTTCCTCATTGCGAAGCAGTTCGTTGACCTCAGCGCTGTGCCCGACTTCCTCAGTCTTTTCCACGACAGTGATGTTGAATCGGCGGACCGGAGGCAATGGGTGATCGACGTCATCAGAGACGGAACTAAAACAATGACGGACGTTAATGTTGTTTTCAAAAGCATGTGCTTGAAGATGATGATGGATTTCTACAGCACAGTGTTATGCGATCGTAGAACCAGGGAAAAGATTTTGGGTGCTCTCAGTTCTATAGTAACCATTCCCAGAGCTCTCGAAATATTGATCGAAGGGTATGGACTTCTCTCGTGGTTACATTACGTTGTCAGACAGATCGGAAGAGATGATAGATGTATTGCGGTGGTAATGTTTGGGCTCCTAAAAAACATTTTACACAGTTTGCAAATTGCAGCGTTTTGTAAGATTGCCAGTTCAGTTAATGGCAGAACTTTAGAAGCGGTCTCTGACTTGAAAATAGATAAAGACGTAGAAATTAAAGTTTTGCTCATCACTAATGAACTGTCTAATCATTTAGAAGGATTAGAATTAGTTGACGTCCATCGATACGTTAGTGTATTCAAGTTGATGTCGAGGCGGACTTTGAAATTCTTGTCCAAGAAGCAAATTTTAAATTTGATTAACAAATGTACCGCTCCATTCAGTTTGTGCGAGAGTGTCGAGTTGTTGTCGCGCGCTGTTGTTAACGGAGCGTTGTTGTTGAGAAGCGAAGAAATTGAAAATTTAGACGACTTTTCAATGGACAGGTGTATTGTAAAGGAGTTAGTGCATTTGGTGCGGACATATTTAGAGTAAGGAGTATTGTAATTATGTTTTGTGTAAATATGTTAACGATGATAATTAAATTAATATTTTATTATTTTTTACTTCTTTATTACATTCAACAACTTCTAATGTTTTTATTTAACAAGGTCACTTAGACTTTAAATAGGAAGAAAAATTAAAAAAATATCTGGATAGATCTATTGGTACTGTCGAATCGCCCGTCTGCAGCAGATAACACACAGAAAACTCAGAGAGATGATATCTAATTAAATTGCTATCAGTAGATGAACTTAATTTTAAATATTGTTGCATATTTGTAGGAGGCACAAAAACGACAAACTACTCCTCACCGACTTCATCTCTACTTTGCGCCAGAGTTTGTCGAGTGCCATTACCGCACCAGCAAACGGGAGTAAAGAAGATCTAGAAGTAAAGAACCCTCGTGTACCGGCGGTCGGCGCGCTGTATCTGGCGCGGGCTCTGATGGTGTCCACGGCCCCCTTCGACCCTTTGTACAAGCCAGTTAACAATTTCCTCATTGCGAAGCAGTTTGTTGACCTCAGCGCTGTGCCCGACTTCCTCAGTCTTTTCCACGACAGTGATGTTGAATCGGCGGACCGGAGGCAATGGGTGATCGACGTCATCAGAGACGGAACTAAAACAATGACGGACGTTAATGTTGTTTTCAAAAGCATGTGCTTGAAGATGATGATGGATTTTTACAGCACAGTGTTATGCGATCGTAGAACCAGAGAAAAGATTTTGGGTGCCCTCAGTTCTATAGTAACCATTCCCAGAGCTCTCGAAATATTGATCGAAGGGTACGGACTTCTCTCGTGGTTACATTACGTTGTCAGGCAGATCGGAAGAGATGATAGATGTATTGCGGTGGTAACGTTTGGGCTCCTAAAAAACATTTTACACAGTTTGCAAATTGCAGCGTTTTGTAAGTCTGCCAGTTCAGTTAATGGCAGAACTTTGGAAGCGGTCTCTGACTTGAAAATAGACAAAGACGTAGAAATTAAAGTTTTGCTCATCACTAATGAACTGTCTAATCATTTAGAAGGATTAGAATTAGTTGACGTCCATCGATACGTTAGTGTATTCAAGTTGATGTCGAGGCGGACTTTGAAATTCTTGTCCAAGAAGCAAATTTTAAATTTGATTAACAAATGTACCGCTCCATTCAGTTTGTGCGAGAGTGTCGAGTTGTTGTCGCGCGCTGTTGTTAACGGAGCGTTGTTGTTGAGAAGCGAAGAAATTGAAAAGTTAGACGACTTTTCAATGGACAGGTGTATTATAAAGGAGTTAGTGCATTTGGTGCGGACATATTTAGAGTAAGGAATATTGTAATTATGTTTTGTGTAAATATGTTAACGATGATAATTAAATTAATATTTTATTATTTTTTACTTCTTTATTACATTCAACAACTTCTAATGTTTTTATTTAACAAGGTCACTTAGACTTTAAATAGGAAGAAAAATTAAAAAAATATCTGGATAGATCTATTGGTACTGTCGAATCGCCCGTCTGCAGCAGATAACACACAGAAAACTCAGAGAGATGATACCTAACTAAATTGCCATCAGTAGATGAACTTAATTTTAAATATTCCGCTGATTCATGAGCTTTCTTTGCAAATATATTCTTCACCTCAACAGATGCACATGAAATTATATTTTTTTATTTTGTTACTGATTGTTTTTACACTTACTTTTTTATGGTTGTGATACTTGAACGAATCAACCGTGGGCACAATCATGTAGATGAGTCTGATTAATAAAGACAAATGATTAATAATGCAGGAAAAGCCTTGAGTTTAGTGTGCGTTATGATTTTGCTTTTTAAAAATATGCTTGGTGCTCGTAATGGGTGGGGGTTATGCTGAAATATTTCGCAGTTCGTGTTAATCGATGACAACCGGAAGTTGTCGCTTTATCGAAAACGACCATAACATAAATTAATGTCACGGCTCGTTATAAAAAAAACTTGGAGCAGTAATGTTGTATACGTCGATTGGAAAAAGAAAAGCCGCTCCATTCTGATGGTCCATTAAAGGCTTTTCATACCAATACGTGTGCGGTGTGCCCGACGCGAGGACACGCTGGTGCGCGAGAGGGACGGGCGAGCTTATCGTTAGCTGTGTGAGTGCCAACAGCAACAGTAAGCCGCGGCGCGCGATCGCGACGCATTCAAGTGGAGTTAAGTGAACCAAATGATCAAATTAAGTGCCCGAATTGGTCAAAAGTGCAATGTAGATTAACATTGTTCAAGAGATTTCATTACTGTGTGGTTTTGTGACAAAAGAATAGCTGGGAGTCACTGGACTCAAACCGCACAAGACCGTATTTTGTGGAACAAATTGTAAGAGACCTATGTCCAGCAGTGGACGTCCATCGGTTGAAATGATGATGATGATGATGATGGTTTTGTGAACAATTCGAAACAGCCTTGGATTGGAAAGTATGTTTTATGGTTACCATGACAACCGAGGACTTTAACAAGAGATGTAAGTGATTTTGCATGTTGTACATATAAGTTTGGTCAAATTCGCCGAATACAAATCTATACACCCAAATTACACATAGATGAAACAGTATTTACATTGCAGCAGTTTATATAAATAATTTACGGTTTTATCATAGCGGAGTTTTTCTTTTCTCGCACGAAAAGAAAAAGGACCCTAAACACTCAAAATAAATGGTCTATGTACTTTATACATCAAGATATGAAATTCAATTCGCGTTGCAAGTTTCTTAACTCCATAAGGCAATACAAAAGAGGTATCCCTTAAATTTAACGCCTTCACATATTTGCATTTGCGTTTTTGGCATATCTCCCAAATGTTGATGCGTATTTGTTGTTTTTAAACGTATCTCTCTCGTGTGTTCCTAGATATAATTACAAAACGTGCTTACCCATTTAACGACTAATTCCTGCACTCAAGAGATTTTGATTCTAAATAAATAATAAACATTTAATGCTTGCCATATTAAGTGAAGAGAGCGTGTAACCGATCGATATTAATAACGATGGATATTGCGCTCTGCCCATAATAATTTAATGACACCAAAGAAAGTACCACACTGCGCTTGTCCGTATGAATGTCAAGCCTCTGTGAGAAAAGATGCTACCATCGGACCAACATGGATCGAATAACATTGCCAGTATCCGATCTTGCGTTCCGATGACAAAAAATGGTATTATACCCACAAAGAAGCAATTTATCGCCGAGAACGGCCTAATTAAGAGCACTTAGTACTCCAGTTGGGGACCCGTTGTGACGTCACGCTTAATTGAAAAGTGATGCGGTGCTGCCCTCCGGGAATACAAACGTCTTCAATTTTCTTAATTTGGTTTTGTTAATTGATCATCTTGCTCCTATAAAACAATATGACTAAGGCTTCCGCGGGAATTTTGCGTTTGTTATTCTTTTAAATCTACTGACGACGGAAGTCATATTTATAAGGTGCAATTGGAGAATGTCTATAAGTCTGTTCAATATTGATAGGCAATTGACCACACAGTTTCTGGGAAGTGAGGTGTTCTCAGTGAACAGAATATTCGAAAACAAGTGACTATCACGTACTTTTTTGTTTGTTTTTTTTTTTATGATGATTTTTGATTATATGCGTTGTTCTCTTTAACCATCAATCGCGTATTAAGCTGAAAGACAGTTGTGATAGAACTAGTGTTGTCAAGTGTAATAATACAGCCTAAAATATTCTCGTATGTATGTGTTGATATTTGACATGATCGACTTTAACCAATAACAAAATGTAAGTCATCAATTTGTTTTTCAACGACAACCCATTGTGCGCTGTTTTAAGTTGAAGATCGACGGATGTGGCGAGTGGTGGTGGGCGAGGTGCGGATCACCTTCGCAGCAGCGCAGTACACACGGCGGTGAGGCTGAGATCGTTTCCGAGAACAGATGTTGACGGGGCGTGTTATGGTCTATCGCCATAGCGGGCGTACCGGTCCACAACCGGCATGATCGATGGGACATTTCTCAGTGGAAACTCGTTTGTTACTTTGTGAGTTTTTTTTTACAATATTACAGAGCCGTAGCATTACCTTTAATACGTTATGTTGGCTTGATGTAATGGTAGCTCATCAGATCTTTTTTTATTTACATTTGTTATTTTATTAATCTACTGCTGCTATGATCACATGACGTTTATTTTTACTTTTCTAAACCTTATAACCTTATATTCATCTCATTAACACTATAACAAGCAAAATTTTAAAACAATTTTAGCTTTAAACTTTGGTAGTAGTTTTTTTGAACCCGTTAGGTATGCTTACATCCTCATGCTGTAAAATGTGGCTATAACAGCATCGTTATGTTCTAGTTTACAAGCTATAGGCGCCAGAGTATTCCAAATAAGCGTGTTTCTCCACCCACGCCCTTTTGTCGTCAGCGCCATGGGATATCGAGATCGAGTGTTAGCCCATTGTAGATTAAAGAAACCAGCTAATACAAAGAATGAAAGCTTACATCCTACAACCTTCACATCTCTGAGTTAATTTTATAACATGTATAGTTTTTATACTAATTTCGCCGAATCTGATTATTTTATAACCGATAACAATGAAGAGAAGTTTTAAGCACAAACATTTTTATTCTTCCGTAGCTGTCATATTCGTATGTGGTGTATCATAATTATGCCCATAACTGGTCCAATGGGTTGCTTTTTGTAATGTCTATTGTATCGGGCGGGCGTAAAAAAATTAAAAGCATGTGGACGCGCTGTGAACCAGTGCCCATAAACGTCGCCGAACCACCATCCTGACAGGACCCGTTGAGGACTTACATATTAATTTATCGACCTCTAAATTACCAGCGACGGTATCGTAACCATATACATATCTTTTCTGTTGATCCATACTTCAAGTTCTTTCAGAAATTGTTACCTTTCATTCGAGACTTACATTTACCAAGTTTACCTGGTCGGCATTTTTCGTAATCACAAATTAAAATTTACAAACAAAAAGATATTAAGAAGCAGTTATTATACGAAAACTGTAAATTTATTCTTACATATATTACCTTTAGATATTTTAACGCCCAATGAAAAGTTTAAGTTTATTTCTATCTAAACCACTTTATTACTGTTATGCGGTGCAAGGGGCTCGCCTTTAAGAAAAGTCACATAGAATTGAGCAAATGTGATGTAATTAATAAATAGAAATGTAATACACACAAAGGCAAGTTATTCAGTATGTCGATATTTTCTGTTGGGAATTCAATCGTGTCTGTTTGGAACCCGAGATGTTATCAACAGTCGTTAGCACGGCACTAACGAGCGCCCGCAACGTGTGTCTGGATGCAGCGGGTGCCGGTACCGGTACCGGTACGGGTATAGTCCGCTGACAGATCCGATCAGGTTAGATTCAAATACCTATTTCTTAATACATCTATCATTTGTGAATGCCATAAATTAAGAACCTTAAACCATTAGCCAGATCACCATAAATTTTGGGTATCTATTTTTTTTAAGGTTTTTGTTTAAAGATGTTTTTTGAACATCGTTTACTCATAATTAAAGAGGTAATATGATGAGGTTTAATTACTGGCCAAGACAATGATATATAACAAATAGTTTTTAAATTGTTTTACTTTTGATCAATAGATGGCGTTATATGTTCACGTCAAGATTATTGCATCGCGATGGGGTAATATTGGGGTCGAATTGTATAAGGAATTGTAAAAAGAAAAACGTAAACAGTGCAATAAAATTGTTACAGTTGGTGTGTACCCGTATGCGAACAGTAACAATGAAATAATATATATGAAAATATTAGTAAGTTATTCCATTAGTAAGGAAATAAGCCGGTCGACGTCGCGCCGCTGTTCTGTGGTCCCAACGCCACGGGTAAAGGTTATATAAATACCTAAACTTTTATAACAGTTAGTAAGATTAATGTTTACGGAGTCACCGAAGAGACGAGAAGGTCTCATTATAGAAAAGTAACGTATTAGATTTATTGTTCCATTAATGGGGATCGACGCGGGCCCCATACATCAAGCAGACAAGCCGGCCGCGCCCGCCGCGATGCGTTTACTTAAGCCGCACTAAATCAAACTGTAACGAGCGCGATACTGCTTATGTTTATATTATTTACAGCGGTGAAAATCATTTACTCAAAGGGAGGATCATTCTATTATAAAATTTCACGACTCAAAGTAAAATATTATAAAAGTTAAACAGCATGAAAGCTAATACGTTTCGGCATTCGCGGCTAAATATATTTTGAATTACATTAGATATATTGCTGGGCATCTTCCAAAAAAGCTAGTTCAATATTGGCTTAACTGTTTAGGAATTATAGTGGCATACCGTGTGTATAATATATTCACCAAATCTAAAAAGTCTAAAATCTAGAAAGTTCACTCCTTTGTTTGTAAAATAGGAGAGGACTATCCCACGTACGGAAAAGTATAGCGATGTCCATCAAGGTACGCGATACGCACTTTTAGCTTACAGCAGGTATTTAGTTTCGTTGCGAGTTTAAATTTATTGAAAATAGTACTCGTATTTGCTTATGTTCCGCCGGGCTGCGAAACGCGAGCTGATGCTGGTGGCGCGGATAAATTCCTTAAGATATGTTACCAGTAACAGCGATCACTTTACACCAGCTTAGTAAGTTCTCGCTTGAAATTAAATATAAAAACAACAACGTTTTAAGTTTTAACTTCAGTATTCGTGAGGCACCGGTTATCCGTTTTCCTTGTAACGCGGAGATGTCTGGTCCAACGTCGGGGCTTCGTACCTGGTGGATTTTAAATAACGGCTTGGTTTAGCGTATACTAGCAATCATATAACCATGGCTCGGTAGTAAGAAAAATAATTTTCGTTGGCCTCTCCTGTTAATGCACAGATTGTATTGTATAACTCACTAATTTGAGCCGCTTTCTCAATTTAAGATGTTTCGGTGTGTCGGATTAGAACCTTATACGAACAATGGACGGACTGTTTGTAAAAGCAATATAACAGCTCTTAGTTCAGTCATTAAGGGAATAATAAACTACAGCTTTGATTTACATAAAGGTCACAGTACACTGTAGATATATAGCAGAGGCTGTAGTGTTAAAATATATATGTCGACAGTTTATCGGTCAGAATTGGATTACACTTCAATACGGTTGCTTTCAAAGTTTCTTCCTTTCTTATGATTCCAAAAAACACCAAATTCTATTGGTGATTATCACCTATTTTTATTTGTTACAGTATTGTAGAGTAGAAAATCAGCCCTGTAGTCCCGGGCTTATTAGAATAGGGCTAAGGTAAGCCCTGCCTGTCGTAGAAGGCGACTAAAAGGGTCTCGAGTCGAGTTCGGGTTCGCGAGCATTGGGGGTGGGGGTCCCTAAAGCTCGATTAATGAGCCGCAGGAGGACGGCAAATGCAAGGTGGTCTTGGATTTGCCGTAACATATGGAAAGGTGGAGGGATTTTACCCCTCTAGAGTGCAGGGGGGCACCGGTGCGTTCCATAGGAGATCACGGAGCCTCTCCTAATGCACTGGGAAAGACCACCGAGGGGGTTTTAGTGGGTACAAATCCCACATAACCCTGACCTTCCCTCCAGAAACAGGGTATCTTTAGAAGATTAGCCCCTCGAAAAAAAAGAGTAGTAGTTGTACACACATGTACGCCTGCAGCTGCTTACATAGGTTGCTTACAACTCGTTGCCTCACTGTATTGGGCACGCACAAAGCTTTGCGGAAGTTCGATCGCTTGCAGTGGGCGAGGAGCGTTATACCGGTCTAGTAGACGTTCACAATTTGTACTTGGGCCGTACGGAGCCGGGCGCGCTAACCGACTCCGCAAACAAACGCTCTTACCGCTCATTTTAGAGTTATCAGAACTTTCAAGAAGATTTGTTCGAATGTTACCTCAATATTGCTGCCAAAACCTTCACGTGTTGCTATGCCGTACTCCTGTCTGTGATGATGAGTCGTTTTTTAGACTATGTACACAGTATTACATTACACACACGGAGACAAGTGTTTTGTTATTGGAGTGCAGACTGATTACCTGGTGCAGAAAGCTGCTAAAGAACTTGCGAGTTTCCTTTCCTTTGTCCCTTTGTTAAACACTGAGTAGTCTCGTGATTTCCGCTTGTTAGATCCACCGAAGGTATTTTTGCGGGTAGAAAACCTGCATAGTCATCTGAAAATTATTCCCAACCGCTCCCACCTTACCAATATGGATTCATTATACAATGCTACATTTAGTTTCGAATTGGGTTTATTTTAATTGTGTAACACTTACAGCATTTTAATGTGTAGGTGAAATTCTTGCAGCTGCCGTGACTTAACACCTTCACTTGTCAAATTTAATTGCATACAATTATTAAGGTACTGTGCCGGTACATAATTACAGTTAAGTTGTTAAATATGGCCGCAAGAGAAAAGATATTGGAAAGGGAGATGTATCTCATTATCTTTTTTTTAATCTTGCGCCGGTTCTGTTAATTTAATCTTTTAAACAGTCAACGTACACTTTTTTATGAATCATTTTTGATATGTAGCATTTTCTGTCGTATACGTTACTATTGATATCAACCTGTCCCGCAACCAATACAATTAGTGTGTAAAGTCCACTATCTATCTACAGAACCAGTTGTCATGACCGCTGTCTATGCTTTCACCTATCAAGAGATTTATGATAACATTTTTTAGAACTTCCTTCTCTTTTGAAAGTCAATTGCTGGTAACTTAAGATTTATCTCGACCACATTGCTATCAGAGGCGGAAGTGTATTCGTAATGCGAAGACGTACGTTGTGTATATTTCAATTTACCTTTATATTAAATTCCTAACGGAAAATTAATAATTATTGTCATGAAAAATTAATGCTGTAAAAGTATTGTATAAACTCCAAAGGACCACATAAAAAAAGACGCTTAGAAACTCTGCAGTCTTTATTGGTAACACATATTTTTGAATTTTACTATTACATTTTTCCTAAATGACGCGATAGCGTCCTTTCAAATCAACTGTCAAGATGCGTCGCTTTTTTATTCTTTTTTTGGTTGTTCTTTATTTAAATGTATTATACAAATTCCGCCCACCAAAGACGAAGTCTTTTAACTCCGCCTATTTGAAAAATATTAACATATTAACAATGAAAAAGAAACAAAAATAATATATTTTATACTACTAAACAAATTAAAAGTTGTACCTTAAAACTAAAAACAAACAGTCACACTGATACCGGTAACACAATTAATTTGGATGTTGGACGTTTAACATATATTAACAATGAAAAGAACCAAAAAACAATATCTTTTACGTAAATATGACAACATTAGCTGCAAACCCCCGTGTAATGTTTTAAAGTGTGCATCAGAAACTAGAAGAGGAGTGAGAAACGAATCTTTCGGAACAAAATAGGATGTTTTTGATCTTCGGGAATACTTGCGTATTGAAGACGACCACCCACCCGAAGAACTTCAAGATGATCGAGATATGGATTCAGAGAGATAAGTACACTCCTTTTATTTATTTCTAAACCTTCCTTGAGATTAGTTACTTCCTTCGGAAAACCCTGTTCTTCCGCTTTCTTGATCATAATAATTAATGCACTCTCTAATTCTTTAGTAGATACACAAGTATACTTACTCCTGTTCCTCTTCAAAAATCTTCTACAGTAGGCCACAACGCGTATTAATTTATTTAATGAAGAAAATTTAGACCATGCTTCCTCTATCTGATCTATTGCCGTCATGTGTATCCTTGCAATTTTCAATTTTTCTTCTAAATTTGTACATAAATTCCTTGGGTTTACATAATTTATATTCCTTTCATTTAACCATTGAGGCCCATAGATCCACATGTCAAAGTTATTCAATTGACTTGGTATAAGCCCTCTAGATGCACAATCTGCTGGATTATGCTCAGATTTTACATAAGCCCATTGATCTCGATTCAGTACAGAAATTATTTCAGACACTCTATTCCCAACATAATTCTTCCACTTGCTGGGATGACTGCTCAACCAGGCCAAAACAACTTCTGAGTCTGTCCAAGCATGTAATTTATTTTTTGGTATATCTAATACATTTGAAACTTCTGCCAAAAGTTTAGTCAGCAAGACTGCACCGCATAATTCTAAACGTGGAATGGATATTTGCTTTATAGGTGCAACCTTAGTTCTGGCTGTCAATAAACGGACGTGTATTCTTTCGTTGTGATCGATGGCTCGTATATAAACAACAGCAGCAAAAGCAGCACTAGATGCATCACTAAAACCATGAAGTTCGACTACTGAATCATTATCGGTTCGGTGAATCCACCGAGGTAATCGAAACATAGTGAGCATTGATAAACTTCTCCGATAGTTGAGCCCTTCTGATAGTAATTGTGATGGTAACTCCTCATCCCATCCTATTCCTGATAGCCATATACGTTGAATAAATATCTTTGCAATTATAATGCTTGGTGCTACCCATCCCAAAGGATCGTATAATCTACAAATATCTGAAATGACCTTTCTTTTTGTTATTGGTGCTGAAACTGAAGGTAGCTGCACTGCGTATTCAAACTCATCCGAACTCCGATTCCAGGTAAGTCCTAATATTTTATTTATTATATCAGATTTTACAGTTAAACCTTTTTCATCCACTACTTCTTCATTTCCTTTCTTTATCTCTTTTAGCATTCTGTCGCTATTACTTGTCCATTTCTGTAGTTCAAATCCACCCTTTCTTAGTAGCTCCTGCATTTGTTTGTAAATTTCTACAGCCGTGTCCTCATCTTGACATCCAGACATCAAATCATCCATGTAAAAATCACGCATGACTCTTTCTGCCGCTAATGGAAACGCTTCACCTTCATCTTTGGCTACTTGCATTAAGCTTTTTACTGCTAAATACGGAGCTGAAGAAGTACCAAAAGTGACTCTTAATAGTTTGTATTCCTTAATTTCGTTTGCAGGGTCATCGCGCCACAGAATGCACTGAAAATTCGCATCGTCTTCATCTACTTTCACTTGGCGATACATTTTTACAATGTCTGCAACAAAACATATGGGGTGAACCCGCCATCGCATAATAATTTTTCTTAGTTCCAGTTGTAAGGTAGGTCCTACCATAAGATCATCATTTAATGAGACGCCATTATTTCCTTTGCAGGACGCATCGAAAACTACTCGAACCTTAGTAGTAGTTTTATCCTCACGGATCACCGCATGGTACGGTAAGTAGACCCTTTCATTATCAGAAATGTTGTCTTGTATAATTTTCATGTGATTTAAATCCAAGTATTCATTAAATGTTTTGATATATTCCTTTTTCAGATGTTCATCACGCTGCAATCTTCTTTCTAGGCCTTGAAATCTCTTTAATGCTATCTGCCTTGAATTACCATATTTACAGGCAGGATCATCGTGTCGAAACGGTAACTTAACAATATAACGCCCATCTTCATCGCGCCGTGTCGTTTTATTATAATAACTTTCGCATAGCTGCTCTTCTTCTGTAAAAATCTTGTGCTCTATAGAAGGATCAACAGCTTCGACCTCCCAAAACCTCTTTAGAATATCATCATTTAAGGTAACATGTAGGTTTACTGAGAGGTGATTATGTTCCTGAAACATCTTACCATGTGATGCTGTTTCTCCTGACAAGATCCAACCTAAAGTGGTGTTCTGTGCTAATGGTACTCCTGATGTACCGCCCATGAATCCTTCTTTAATAATCAAAGCATATTCCTTCGCGCCTAACAAAATGTCTATCTTGTTTGGCGTGTGAAATTCCGGATCTGCTAGAGGAATATCTTTGAATTTTAATATTTCAGGCTGTGAAATTTTCCTATTGGGAAGAAGTGAGGTGATAGTTCGTAAAACATACGCTTTTATCTTTAAATTGAATTCTTCATCATGACGTGATCGTATGTTTAAGATAACTGTACTCTTAATTGCTGTGTTCTTACTACCTCCCAAACCTGAAACATTGCCTTTACATGCGGTTTTCTTAAGACCTAGTACCTGTACCGTTGACTCCGTGACAAAAGATGATTGAGACCCTTGATCAATTAAAGCTCTGAATAACTGAACATCCCCCGCTCTCGACTCAACATTAACAAGAGCGGTTGCAAGCAAAACTTGATTGTCGGTTGTTTTCATTGAAAAATGAGTACTTAATGTTTCTGTAGGAATTTCTTCCACAGATGAAACTTGTGCGACTTCAGACCGTTGAGGACGGTGTAATAAAGAATGATGTCTTTTATGACATAGTTGACAGGTTGTGGTTTTACGACAATATTTAACAGAATGTGATCCTAAACAATTAAAACATTGTCTGTTAGATTTTACAAAACTATATCTAGCTTCAGGTGACTCTTTTACAAATAGTTGACAATTAATAATTCTATGAGCTCCTTTACAAAATTGACAATTGTAAATTACATTATCAGCTGTATGGTAAACCTTTTGTTTGCTAATAACATTACATTTCTTTATTAATTTAGGTTCTAAGAATTCTAAAGATCGGAATCTGCATTCTAAAAAATTAATAAATTCTTGTAATGTGGGTAATTCATTATTGTTATTACTAGTAGAATATTCCCACTGTTTCCGTGACTCGCTATCTAACTTTGAACTAATTATGTATATAATTATAATATCCCAGGAACTCACATCTATACCTATATTCTTTAAACCATTCAAACTATCTACAGTAGTATCCATAAGAGATTTAAACCCAGTCGATGATTCATGAAACAAATTACTTTGATTTATTAAACGTTTTAACCAACAATTAGCTAGATATTTTTTGTTGTTATATCTCTTATGCAATAAATCCCAACTATCCTCGTAATTATTACCAGTAACGGGTACATGCCGAAGAAGCTGTTCAGCTTCACCTGAAATATGACCTTTTAAGTAATGAAGCTTCTGAACATTGTCTAACAACTCATTTTCATGAACCAGTGAAATAAACAAATCTCTAAATGAAGTCCATTGAGAATAATCCCCTGAAAATATCGGAATACTAATTTTAGGTAATTTAATATTACAATTAGGTCTACATTCTTTTTCGACAGTTTGAATTATTTTTAATTTGTCCAAAGTATCCTTTAACTCAGTTTTGTGATCTATATAAATTTCTTCAACCATACCATATAAATCTTCTGTAAAATACTTATTGTTCATATCCTTAGTCGTCGCACATTTAATAATTTCTTTATGATTTCTTCCAAAATCATTCCATACTGATTGTACATTTTCTAAACGCGTTTCTAAGTATGATTTACTGGATAAACGGTCCTTTGAAGCTTTCTTATAATTTCTTATTAATCTTTCAATGTTAGTCTTAGAATCATGTTGTAACTTAATTAGATCTTCCATTTTCACAAGTTGAACAACAATTTACAAGATTTGAATACAATTTTTCATTGAGCTGAAATATAGCACTTTTAAATATAACACTTTTGCAAGATACTAATAATGTAGAATGTTTAAAACTTTTCTTGCAAATCACTGCACCTTTATCACTTCTCACACTTCACTTCCGACTCGTAAGGACCAATGTTTAAACTCCAAAGGACCACATAAAAAAAGACGCTTAGAAACTCTGCAGTCTTTATTGGTAACACATATTTTTGAATTTTACTATTACATTTTTCCTAAATGACGCGATAGCGTCCTTTCAAATCAACTGTCAAGATGCGTCGCTTTTTTATTCTTTTTTTTGGTTGTTCTTTATTTAAATGTATTATACAAGTATGTTGAGTAACAACAAAGATATTAATAATAAAACTTACACCATTAAGTCAATACTTGAATCAACTGACGATTTAATCGTTTCGTAGTTTCACGATCTTTTGCATAACTTATAACATACTTGTTTATACATATTCCTTGCATTATGTTCTTCATTCATTAAATATTAAAAATAATAATTTGAGTATTTACTGCCTGTTAAATACTGTAAGTATTTTTCGACAACAGTATTAACATGATGAATTTGGAGGAGGGCAATACTCAGTAGCGGGCGTCTCGGCTAATGATGATGATCATCATCTGTATTATAAGAACGATTAATCAAATTTGAAATATATCTCAGTGGTAAAGTTATGAACTTTGTTAAGCGGGCTCCTTATTATCATATGAAATGTATTGATTGCAGATGTTAACGGAACTTGCGCTACATTTGCATACACTAGCGCCTGTTAACGCGTCGGTATGTTTGTTAATATTTGCATTGACATACCGTTATAAAACTGTTCACAAATATGCTGTGTTGTATTTAATGACTTACTAAACATTGGTATGTATGATATTCTTTGTCAAAGTTAATTTTTTTATGTATAAACAAATAGTTATACTAACACGGTAACATGTAGCTGTAGTTAAAATCAAGTAGTGACTTGATTTCCTTATAAAACCCATTTAAAATAATGACCTGATATTATGTTACATTTCGGATCTATCGATAACATCATCCGCTTCTCCGTTAATGTGGTGAAGGAGTTTTTGTGTGTAAAACCAATTAATATGACGTGAAACATATTTTCTTAATTAAAATAGATGTTGGGATAATTATCTCGACGTAGCTGCGCGATGTCGCCGATGTTATCGCGCAGGGGACATCGCGCGGGTGACGACCGTCGCGGCTCGTTTGTGGTAATGAACATCAAAATGAGTCATATTGCGCAGACTTCTGTTGAATTGGACCATAACGATCTCATAGCTCATTTTATATTAGCACTAGCAGATACTATCCCTGTTTATGGTCAATGAAGATGTTGTCTATCGCAGTAAAGAGCATTATTCCCACGCATACGTCTTACTCCGGACAGATCGATTCGTATGTAAAATGTTATAATATATCTGTACTCATAATTGAAATTCACATATATTAGGTAAATAGTGTACATATAAACTTCTTATAAGAGCAAATTTTATTTAAAAATAAATGTGTTTTGGTATGTTTGTTTACTGTAATACATTTTTGTAAAATGGTTGTCTCTATAAAAAGTAGACTGTTATTATGCTTGAGCTGGGCTGAGAATAATTTTGAAAAAACATCTTATTCATTACTTAAGTTCGTTCCTTTCGCAGCAGGTAACGAAGCGATGTAAACACTAATGGAAACATTAATCTAGACTTGTCGGGGCGCGGGCGCGGGCGCTGACGAATGTTGATCCGTACGCAATTTCACGGCTGCCAACCAACTCGTTACCATTCCAACTCCACAATGATGAGGAAACTAATTTCACGTCTCGAAGAAATAATGATCGGAGAAGTCCTGGAACTGAACCGCCATCGCAGTGTTATTAGATCGATTCCGAATTGTTTCACATCGAGTAGCTTTTTTTATTATAAAGAACTGTTGCGGTACGTCTCATACGCGATTACATTTAATGTGAAGCGCACTGTAGCTTTATTAATTATACCGGTAACGAGACTCAATACTTGTCTTAAAATGTAAATGCAGTACTATTACAATTACTGGACAAAGAAGTATTATTTTAAAGCGATGTTTCCAGATAAGCGAATCGTAAAATTCCTACTCGTCTTTAGAAAAGTTAATGTTGATTGAAAACTTTCGCCATCATCTGGCTGTGATACAAACGTTTCATGTAATCAATCAATAATCAAACTCCCACACATTTCTAGTTTGTACAATATACAATAGAGAAGATTTGTTTGTGCTTGAGTAAAGTTGGAATATAAATATAAAATATTAACGTGGCGTGGGCGAGCGATCTCGACGAGCACAGCGTGCTCTTAAACTATATGGCCTATCCATGGTAAAACTATTATGTTCAATTAGATAATAGCATCTACAACTTAATGAATATAGAAACCTTAAATTATATATGTACATATGTTGATGTTAAGACCGCTACACGACTACGTTGATATATATATTTAATGGGAAAGGTTTTCATAGAATTTCCTTTGTTGCAATTCGCTATGAGACGGTGCTGTAGCATTTCAACGAAAATCAAGCCATGGCAGTTAATTTATAATTAATTAATTTTTAATGATGAATGACATTACGAGTAGAGCGGCAAAGTTAGTTCAATTTCTATGTAGCAATTAAGACAAAGGTAAAACAAAATTGTCGGATGTTAGCAATAGATATGTTTACCGATTTAGCGTAAATGATTAGTGTCTGTTCATAGTGATTTAGAATCAATTAAAAAAATATATAATTGTTATAAATTTGCTTCATTAACTCATTTGTTCGTACAGCATCTTCTGTATATGTCTATAACTTTAAATGATTTGTTGAATTTAGTAATTTCACTGGCTACAGCGGTCAAATTCTGTTTAACTGCTGTAGTGTTTGCGTGGTGTTGCCCGGCGGCCTTCCAGGCAGCCTTTGCGAGTTATATCTTCAGTTATATTCCCTTCCCTTTGTATTATTAGTACAAGTTTGTGAAGCTACCCTTACGCTACCGGTTACTGCCGCAGCGAGGTAGTTGTTTTTTTAAAAAACTTCATTTTTAAACGTTTAATATGTAGGCAATTTGTCTGGAAGCGTCCGCCCGCAGAGCGCTCCGGCGCGTTATCTCGCCCTCATTAATAAAGCGGGCCACCGCAGCGCTGCGCGAGTCAACTTCCATTTAACGCTATTAAACGTAAACAACTCTTGTTAAGTATCTTATTAATGATGTAAATATATCTACTAAAGATATGTTGTAGATAACAAAATAAGCAATGATATATTCTCATTAACAACATCCAACCATACTCTTTCACTACACACAAAACTACTGTCAAAAGTTGTGTTTTGAGAATCTCGTTTTATTCTTCGGTTAGGAAGAAATGAGTAAAGGCATTGAATATTGGATATTATGTTAAACAGAGTACCACTGTATCAGTCTTGCAGACTGTTTGTTCTTTACTAGCAGCAGGTCCTTTCTCAAAGGTCGGTAAGACTGCTGTGTATTGGTGACGGTGACGGTTATGATTAGATGAGTTGATCGTTGAACTTATACATTTTCAATTATAGCACACAATGTAAGCCTGTGGTGTACTCGTACATAAACAACTTAAATGTATCAACGAAGCAAGTGCGACTGCGCTCCATGTTGCCTGCGAACCGAACAAAAAGTCCGTCCGGTTCTATCAAACTTGTATTCTCCATTGTCGCGGTCACGAACACTGTGTGCCGGTTGCGATATCTAATGCTGCCACCCGGATCATCAGTATTTTATTATTTATTTAAAATCTTTATTGTATACGCCAAAACGTTACAATGGGCGAACTTAATGCGTAGTGGCATTCTCTACCAGTCAACCCCGGGAGAATGTTTGACAGTGGAATAGAGAGGAATGGCGGGTGCTAATTTTAGTTTAAATTAATACTCACATATATACATACATACACAACATCTACATATATACATACAAACATATTACTTACATATTATACATACATAAAACTTACATACATACATAATATTTAATTTGTTTATTGCGAGATGTGCTCGTGTTGCAGTAAATGGCTTTTCAAACGTCTTTTAAAAGATAGCTTACTTGGCGCATTCGTGACGTCAGAGGGCAGGGCGTTCCGAAGTCTTATAGCTCGTACACTGTGCGTATGCTGTGGAAAGAGTAATTTGTGACAGTTAAGAGATCTAGGCACTGGTTCCTGAGTAGAAGACAGAGGTACGAATTTTTCCTTTAGGTAATTCGGAGAAGCAGAGGTTTATTAGTGTTCCGGCCGAGTGCAGCGCGCCCGCTGCGGGCACAACATTTGCGAATACTTCCCACTCGCTCGCGACGCTTTTTGGTTACACGTTACATCGCTTATTTATAGTTTTAGAAACCATAGGTGAAATTTAAATAAAAATAAGAAAAACTATAACGGTCACTTACAAATATTTTTAATAAGAATTTAAATGAAAATACTGTTACAAAATGAAAAGAGTCCTAACGTATTAACAATCTTAAGGAATATCGTGACAAGTTATTTACAGTTCTAAATTACGAAAATAGACAGGTTGACTTTTCAAACGGACAAAGCTTATATATTATATTATATACGCGCTGGTGCCACCACCCGACATCCTTCTCCACGATGACGTCTTCTTGCTATGCTCCTGACAATATTATTACATTCATAAGTGTTTTCAATTATATATCGCGATGTCGTATTTGTTATTAAATGTTATTCGACTTTAATTCTGCGGTATACATTTTAAACATAAGCTTAGATTCAGAGATTTTATAAGACAAATACACAACCCTCTCGCAATAACTTACTGTGTAATAATACAAGGTGTTATTAGCCTGAAAGGTATTTCTTTAATTAGACAGTATTTTCGCAATTTTTATATGCTATATAATCTGTATTAATGATTTGTATCACTAAGTACGGATTCTTTTTGCATAGTTTGTTCCGATTAGAAATGTTTATAAATTAATTCGGAGTTAAGTTCTGTGCTATTTTTTTTAGCAATAAGTTAAATTCAATGTTGTCTAATGTAATATTCTTTATTAAAATAAGCTACGACATTATAGCTCTTTGGCACTGAATAGAAAAAATCTTTAAAATAATGAATACTGTTCTATAATAATATTTATTACAGCGATACTTTAAATACTTTCATCAGTAACAATTTTTTTAAAGAGAGAAACTGTAGTTATGTATGAAAGCTTTAATTAAAGTGCAAGTTAAGAAGTGTCCTTCACGTCTTTGACCAACTTGCCGGCTAGCGGTTCGAGCTGCTCCAGTTAAAGTGTTGGACGCCGTTAACTAGTAACTACAGTCATTAACATATCTGCCGGCGCCGTGCGAACCGGGCCTCTTGTTTAATCTTTAATGTTAAATTCACGTACGCTTTGCCCGTTAACTTAGTTTGCAATTCACTTCTGTAAACATCTTATGGCTATCGCAGATGTAAAAAGACAAAGGAAAAGGCGACTTAAATACTTTTTTCTTTCAACTCATTCGCTTCACGTACTGCAGTGTCTGTTATCTAGTTCCTGCGCGACTCCAGTAGCTCACAATAGTATCTTATCAGTTGCAATACAAGCATCGCTTCCCGGTGCGTCGCGCACTGCACTTAACGCCGGCGGTAATGGAAATTAAATGTCTTCCTTATCTCGTGGATGTAGGAAAGCACTAAAAATACTATGACATGACGTCTCGAAGAAATAATGATCGGAGAAGTCCTGGAACTGAACCGCCATCGCAGTGTTATTAGATCGATTCCGAATTGTTTCACATCGAGTAGCTTTTTTTATTATAAAGAACTGTTGCGGTACGTCTCATACGCGATTACATTTAATGTGAAGCGCACTGTAGCTTTATTAATTATACCGGTAACGAGACTCAATACTTGTCTTAAAATGTAAATGCAGTACTATTACAATTACTGGACAAAGAAGTATTATTTTAAAGCGATGTTTCCAGATAAGCGAATCGTAAAATTCCTACTCGTCTTTAGAAAAGTTAATGTTGATTGAAAACTTTCGCCATCATCTGGCTGTGATACAAACGTTTCATGTAATCAATCAATAATCAAACTCCCACACATTTCTAGTTTGTACAATATACAATAGAGAAGATTTATTTGTGCTTGAGTAAAGTTGGAATATAAATATAAAATAATAACTTGGCGTGGGCGAGCGATCTCGACGAGCACAGCGTCCTCTTACAAACTTTAATGTTCAATTAGATAATAGCATCTACAACTTAATAAATATACAAACCTTAAATTATATATCGCGATGTCGTATTTGTTATTAAATATTATTCGACTTTAATTCTGCGGTATACATTTAAAACATAAGCTTAGATTTAGAGATTTTAAAGGACAAATACACAACCCTCTCGCAATAACTTACTGTGTAATAATACAAGGTGTTATTAGCCTGAAAGGTATTTCTTTAATTAGACAGTATTTTCGCAATTTTTATATGCTATATAATCTGTATTAATGATTTGTATCACTAAGTACGGATTCTTTTTGCATAGTTTGTTCCGATTAGAAATGTTTATAAATTAATTCGGAGTTAAGTTCTGTGCTATTTTTTTTAGCAATAAGTTAAATTCAATGTTGTCTAATGTAATATTCTTTATTAAAATAAGCTACGACATTATAGCTCTTTGGCACTGAATAGAAAAAATCTTTAAAATAATGAATACTGTTCTATAATAATATTTATTACAGCGATACTTTATATACTTTTATCAGCAAATATTTTTTTTAAAGAGAGAAACTGTAGTTATGTATGAAAGCTTTCATTAAAGTGCAAGTTAAGAAGTGTCCTTCACGTCTTTGACCAACTTGCCGGCTAGCGGTTCGAGCTGCTCCAGTTAAAGTGTTGGACGCCGTTAACTAGTAACTACAGTCATTAACATATCTGCCGGCGCCGTGCGAACCGGGCCTCTTGTTTAATGTTTAATCTTAAATTCACGTACGTTTTACCCGTTAACTTAGTTTGAAATTCACTTCTGTAAACATCTTACGGCTGAATGAGATGCGACCTCACTCGCAGATGTAAAAAGACAAAGGAAAAGGCGACTTTAATACTTTTTTCTTTCAACTCATTCGCTTCACGTACTGCAGTGTCTGTTATCTAGTTCCTGCGCGACTCCAGTAGCTCACAATAGTATCTTATCAGTTGCAATACAAGCGTCGCTATCCGGCGTGCGTCGCGCACTGCACTTAACGCCAGCGGTAATGGAAATTAAATGTCTTCCTTATCTCGTGGATGTAGGAAAGCACTAAAAATACTATGACATGACGTCTCGAAGAAATAATGATCGGAGAAGTCCTGGAACTGAACCGCCATCGCAGTGTTATTAGCCTGAAAGGTATTTCTTTAATTAGACGGTATTTTCGCAATTTTTATATGCTATATAATCTGTATTAATGATTTGTATCACTAAGTATGGATTCTTTTTGCATAGTTTGTTCCGATTAGAAATGTTTATAAATTAATTCGGAGCTCCCGTGTTACGTTCTGTGCTATTTTTTTTAGCAATAAGTTAAATTCAATGTTGTCTAATGTAATATTCTTTATTAAAATAAGCTACGACATTATAGCTCTTTGACACTGAATAGAAAAAAAATCTTTAAAATAATGAATACTGTTCTATAACATTGTTTATTACAGCGATACTTTAAATACTTTCATCAGTAACAATTTTTTTAAAGAGAGAAACTGTAGTTATGTATGAAAGCTTTAATTAAAGTGCAAGTTAAGAAGTGTCCTTCACGTCTTTGACCAACTTGCCAGCTAGCGGTTCGAGCTGCTCCAGTTAAAGTGTTGGACGCCGTTAACTAGTAACTACAGTCATTAACATATCTGCCGGCGCCGTGCGAACCGGGTCTCTTGTTTAATGTTTAATCTTAAATTCACGTACGTTTTACCCGTTAACTTAGTTTGAAATTCACTTCTGTAAACATCTTACGGCTGAATGAGATGCGACCTCACTCGCAGATGTAAAAAGACAAAGGAAAAGGCGACTTTAATACTTTTTTCTTTCAACTCATTCGCTTCACGTACTGCAGTGTCTGTAATCTAGTTCCTGCGCGACTCCAGTAGCTCACAATAGTATCTTATCAGTTGCAATACAAGCATCGCTTCCCGGTGCGTCGCGCACTGCACTTAACGCCGGCGGTAATGGAAATTAAATGTCTTCCTTATCTCGTGGATGTAGGAAAGCACTAAAAATACTATGACATGACGTCTCGAAGAAATAATGATCGGAGAAGTCCTGGAACTGAACAGCCATCGCAGTGTTATTAGATCGATTTCGAATTGTTTCACATCGAGTAGCTTTTTTTATTATAAAGAACTGTTGCGGTACGTCTCATACGCGATTACATTTAATGTGAAGCGCACTGTAGCTTTATTAATTATACCGGTAACGAGACTCAATACTTGTCTTAAAATGTAAATGCAGTACTATTGCAATTACTGGACAAAGGAGTATTATTTTAAAGCGATGTTTCCAGATAAGCGAATCGTAAAATTCCTACTCGTCTTTAGAAAAGTTAATGTTGATTGAAAACTTTCGCCATCATCTGGCTGTGATACAAACGTTTCATGTAATCAATCAATAATCAAACTCCCACACATTTTTAGTATGTACAATATACAATAGAGAAGATTTGTTTGTGCTTGAGTAAAGTTGGAATATAAATATAAATAATAACTTGTCGTGGGCGAGCGATCTCGACGAGCACAGCGTGCTCTTACAAACTTTAATGTTCAATTAGATAATAGCATCTACAACTTAATAATATACAAACCTTAAATTATATATGTACATATGTTGATGTTAAGACCGCTACACGACTACGTTGATATATTATATATTTAATGGGAAAGGTTTTCATAGAATTTCCTTTGTTGCAATTCGCTATGAGACGGTGCTGTAGCATTTCAACAAATATCAAGCCATGGCCGTTAATTTATAATTAATTAATATATTTAATGATGAATGACATTACGAGTAGAGCGGCAAAGTTGGTTCAATTTCTATGTAGCAATTAAGACAAAGGTAAAACAAAATTGTCGGATGTTAGCAATAGATATGTTTACCGATTTAGCGTAAATGATGAGTGTCTGTTCATAGTGATTTACGACAATTAAATAAAATATATAATTGTTACAAATTTGCTTCATTAACTTATTGGTTCGTACAGCATCTTCTGTATATGTCTATAACTTTAAATGATTTGTTGAGTTTAGTAATTTCACTGTCTACAGCGACTTCCAAATTCTGTTTAACCGCTGTAGTGTTTGCGTGGTGGTGCCCGGCGGCCTTCCGGGCAGCCTTTGCGAGTTATATCTTCAGTTATATTCCCTTCCCTTTGTATTATTAGTACAAGTTTGTGAAGCTATCCTTACGCTACCGGTTACTGCCGCAGCGAGGTAGTTGTTTTTTTAAAAAACATCATTTTTAAACGTTTAATATGTAGGCAATTTGTCTGGCAGCGTCCGCCCGCAGAGCGCTCCGGCGCGCTATCTCGCCCTCATTAATAAAGCGGGCCACCGCAGCGCTGCGCGAGTCAACTTCCATTTAACGCTATTAAACGTAAACAACTCTTGTTAAGTATCTTATTAATGATGTAAATATATCTACTTAAGATATGTTGTAGATAACAAAATAAGCAATGATATATTCTCATTAACAACATCCAACCATACTCTTTCACTACACACAAAACTACTGTCAAAAGTTGTGTTTTGCGAATCTCGTTTTATTCTTCGGTTAGGAAGAAATGAGTAAAGGCATGAACCAAAGCGTATTTGAGTATAAGATATTATGTTAAACAGAGTACCACTGTATCAGTCTTGCAGACTGTTTGTTCTTTACTAGCAGCAGGTCCTTTCTCAAAGGTCGGTAAGACTGCTGTGTATTGGTGACGGTGACGGTTACGATTAGATGAGTTGATCGTTGAATTTCTTCATTTTCAATTATAGCACACAATGTAAGCCTGTGGTGTACTCGTATATGAACAACTTAAATGTATCAACGAAGCAAGTGCGACTGCGCTCCATGTTGCCTGCGAACCGAACAAAAAGTCCGTCCGGTTCTATCAAACTTGTATTCTCCATTGTCGCGGTCACGAACACTGTGCCGGTTGCGATATCTAATGCCGCCACCCGGATCATCAGTATTTTATTATTTATTTATTTATTTAAAAACTTTATTGTATACGCCAAAACGTTACAATGGGCGGACTTAATGCGTAGTGGCATTCTCTACCAGTCAACCCCGGGAGAATGTTTGACAGTGGAATAGAGAGGAACGGCGGGTGCTAATTTTAGTTTAAATTAATACTTACATATATACATACATACACAACATCTACATATATACATACAAACATATTACTTACATAAAACTTACATACATACATAATATTTAATTTGTTTATTGCGAGATGTGCTCGTGTTGCAGTAAATGGCTTTTCAAACGTCTTTTAAAAGATAGCTTACTTGGCGCATTCGTCACGTCAGAGGGCAGGGCGTTCCGAAGTCTTATAGCTCGTACACTGTGCGTATGCTGTGGAAAGAGTAATTTGTGACAGTTAAGAGATCTAGGCACTGGTTCCTGAGTAGAAGACAGAGGTACGAATTTTTTCCTTTAGGTAATTCGGAGAAGCAGAGGTTTATTAGTGTTCCGGCCGAGTGCAGCGCGCCCGCTGCGGGCACAACATTTGCGAATACTTCCCACTCGCTCGCGACGCTTTTTGGTTACACGTTACATCGCTTATTTATAGTTTTAGAAACCATAGGTGAAATTTAAATAAAAATAAGAATAACTATAACGGTCACTTACATACAAATTTTTTTAATAAGAATTTAAATGAAAATACTGTTACAAAATTAAAAGAGTCCTAACTTATTAACAATCTTAAAGAATATCGTGACAAGTTATTTACAGTTCTAAATTACAAAAATAGACAGGTTGACTTTTCAAACGGACAAAGCTTATATATTATATTATATACGCGCTGGTGCCACCACCCGACATCCTTCTCCACGATGACGTCTTCTTGCTATGCTCCTGACAATATTATTACATTCATAAGTGTTTTCAATTATATATCGCGATGTCGTATTTGTTATTAAATGTTATTCGACTTTAATTCTGCGGTATACATTTTAAACATAAGCTTAGATTCAGAGATTTTATAAGACAAATACACAACCCTCTCGCAATAACTTACTGTGTAATAATACAAGGTGTTATTAGCCTGAAAGGTATTTCTTTAATTAGACAGTATTTTCGCAATTTTTATATGCTATATAATCTGTAATGGTTTGGATGACTAAGTACGGATTCTTTTTGCATAGTTTGTTCCGATTAAAATGTTTATAAATTAATTCGGAGTTAAGTTCTGTGCTATTTTTTTTAGCAATAAGTTAAATTCAATGTTGTCTAATGTAATATTCTTTATTAAAATAAGCTACGACATTATAGCTCTTTGACACTGAATAGAAAAAAAATCTTTAAAATAATGAATACTGTTCTATAACATTGTTTATTACAGCGATACTTTAAATACTTTCATCAGTAACAATTTTTTTAAAGAGAGAAACTGTAGTTATGTGTGAAAGCTTTAATTAAAGTGCAAGTTAAGAAGTGTCCTTCACGTCTTTGACCAACTTGCCAGCTAGCGGTTCGAGCTGCTCCAGTTAAAGTGTTGGACGCCGTTAACTAGTAACTACAGTCATTAACATATCTGCCGGCGCCGTGCGAACCGGGCCTCTTGTTTAATCTTAATGTTAAATTCACGTACGCTTTACCCGTTAACTTAGTTTGCAATTCACTTCTGTAAACATCTTTCGGCTGAATGAGATGCGACCTCACTCGCAGATGTAAAAAGACAAAGGAAACGGCGACTTTAATACTTTTTTCTTTCAACTCATTCGCTTCACGTGTTGCAGTGTCTGTAATCTAGTTCCTGCGCGACTCCAGTAGCTCACAATAGTATCTTATCAGTTGCAATACAAGCATCGCTTCCCGGTGCGTCGCGCACTGCACTTAACGCCGGCGGTAATGGAAATTAAATGTCTTCCTTATCTCGTGGATGTAGGAAAGCACTAAAAATACTATGACATGACGTCTCGAAGAAATAATGATCGGAGAAGTCCTGGAACTGAACCGCCATCGCAGTGTTATTAGATCGATTCCGAATTGTTTCACATCGAGTAGCTTTTTTTATTATAAAGAACTGTTGCGGTACGTCTCATACGCGATTACATTTAATGTGAAGCGCACTGTAGCTTTATTAATTATACCGGTAACGAGACTCAATACTTGTCTTAAAATGTAAATGCAGTACTATTGCAATTACTGGACAAAGGAGTATTATTTTAAAGCGATGTTTCCAGATAAGCGAATCGTAAAATTCCTACTCGTCTTTAGAAAAGTTAATGTTGATTGAAAACTTTCGCCATCATCTGGCTGTGATACAAACGTTTCATGTAATCAATCAATAATCAAACTCCCACACATTTCTAGTTTGTACAATATACAATAGAGAAGATTTATTTGTGCTTGAGTAAAGTTGGAATATAAATATAAAATAATAACTTGGCGTGGGCGAGCGATCTCGACGAGCACAGCGTCCTCTTAAACTATATGGCCTATCCATGCTAAAACTATTATGTTCAATTAGATAATAATCTACAACTTAATAAATATACAAACCATAAATTATATATGTACATATGTTGATGTTAAGACCGCTACACGACTACGTTGATATATATTTAATGGGAAAGGTTTTCATAGAATTTCCTTTGTTGCAATTCGCTATGAGACGGTGCTGTAGCATTTCAACAAATATCAAGCCATGGCCGTTAATTTATAATTAATTAATATATTTAATGATGAATGACATTACGAGTAGAGCGGCAAAGTTGGTTCAATTTCTATGTAGCAATTAAGACAAAGGTAAAACAAAATTGTCGGATGTTAGCAATAGATATGTTTACCGATTTAGCGTAAATGATGAGTGTCTGTTCATAGTGATTTACGACAATTAAATAAAATATATAATTGTTACAAATTTGCTTCATTAACTCATTTGTTCGAACAGCATCTTTTGTGTATGTCTATAACTTTAATATAACTTTAATTAAAGAATTTAAAATTATATTAGCAACACGGTAAAGTCGGAGTATAGTGTCTGTAAAACTTTACAGAACAGTAATAATTAGTATTTAGCATGATTAGTAGGAGTTTCAACTAAAAATATTTGGTAATGTTTAAAGTAATTTTATTCATCGAGTCGACGCGAAGTGCCGGAAGTTCACCGGCGTGCACCCGCCCGCTCATATCAATGAGGTGTTAGTGAAGTTGTTCACTTGACACTTGCGTTCGTCGCCTTGTGATATGAAATGCTGTCTCCTTACATCAGTAAATAGCAGGACAAAAGAGTTTGCATTTTATTAATATGCATTATAATGTTACCCATGTCCAGTAAGAAAAAGCAACCACGAGAAAAACGATCGAGTTATAAAAGCGGTTTTATTGAACAGCTAACATTTTTTAATAACATATAGAACTTAAATGAATTCTTCAAGTGTTTGTATTTAGTAATGATAATTAGACACTATAATAAAGTTATCTAGTTATAATATAGTTACGTATTAATCAATCATCGAAATAAGTTATTGCAATTACTTGGTATGATCGTGTTGATTGTAAGCTAATGAAGAAACATTAGAATAACATTAAGTAACGTTATATGGGTGTACTCGGGCTGTTTGTAAGCGGCTTCCAACGCTTTGTACCGGGACGTGCGGGCTACTTAGTAATGCTCTTATGAACAAAGCTTAAGCCGTGCGCGGAAGCTTAAGTCGAGGAGGACACCTAAACGAAAGGGAGGCTATACACAGAGCTGCTCACATGTCGGCGTGGCTTTGTGTGTGGCTGTAAATACACATAGAGATGTGTGTGTACGCGTCAGCTGCTCGTTGTGTGTACACATGTGCAGTGTACACAGCCGCGCACTTTGAATATATAAATTTCGTTCGGTTGTACCCGCGGCGCGCTGCTGCTCTCAGAACAATGCGTCCTTCAAGAGCTTCCTGTCTTTTCCGGTTCGTGTGACCCAAGAGGGGCTGAAAGTATTATATCCCCTTAAGCACTCGTGTGGGGATGTTACTAACAACATTACTACGTATAGATAGTAACACCGCCGTGATAAAATTATAATGGAAAAAATGGTAATACTAAGTACTATAAACAGTATTAGTGAATACTGCGGATTTTCCCTTTAGGTAGGAGGTATGATCAGCAATGGTTATCAATAAGTTGAAATGAGTTTGTCTAAATAAACCATACTAATTCAAAAGCTAAAGAACTCGTACTTTCCTGCCCATAGAGATATCGATGTACTTCATTCTGTATAAACTTAAATGTAATGATAATTAAAAGAAGATTTGAAAAAAAAATACATCGAATTCTGATATTGTTCTCCTTCTCATTGGTAAGTGATAGTGTATATATATATATGTCGGCACGATCGCGCTGTAAACTTATTTGTTCGTTATAATTTCATTATTTATGATGACTCATGTTTTTTGTAATTCTTGTGCGGGTATAAAAAGAAACGCGAAGCCAAACACGTTACAACAACAGTCGCGCTTTGTCCGCCGGAGTGTGCGGACGTGTTAATAGGTCGTTACGCTGTCGGATAAATGTAAAATTTTGCAAATTTACGTTTTATTAAACAATGGACAATCCTCAAAAAGATGTAGGCGGTCAACGGTGACATCATATTTTAAAAATAGTTTTGAAGCTACACCTCTTACATATATACATATAGTATCGCTCACTACTCGCTGTATACTAACAACTTAACGCATGCGTATTGTTTTAAACTGCGTTCCGGCAAATTGCTCTCACAAATAGCGCGATCATTGTGCATTGTGAAACGATTCACATTACCCGGTCCAACGGTGTGTTACCGGTAACGAACACAATGATTTAATATATGTGATTCTATTACACGCCAGCTCGCGTGAGGGTAAATGTACTCATTAATGTTAAAATGTGCATGTTGAGAACTAATTCATTCTTCTATTATATTATCCGTCGTTGGGTCTGCGGCTTGCAAGGTCCCGGTTTCGATTTCAGGACAGCATGTGGTTAAGTTTGAATAGACGGAAGGTTTTATCGAACTCGCCTAGCTAGCTACTATTCTAATATTATAAATAAGCTTTAATGCGTTTTTAACATACGGTTTCTTAGTAGACGATTACTTTTTCTTTATTTAAGAAAGTAACGAAACGAGCAGGACGATCAATTGTAATCAACACGTCAATAAGCTTCATGTAAATTAGCCACAATGACTGTATGTCAAATGTAAAAAATATTTTTAAATCGCTATTAAAAGTTTAAACTTCATAGCTATTAAATATATTTCCTACAAGTAATTACATCTATACAAAGTTTAATTGCGACATCGAATTGTAAAACCGAAAGATCTTGTCTCCCTTCGCGCCGTATCGCGGTGTAATTAAGTAATTGCTCTATCGGATGGATGGGTGTCATTATTACCATCAGGACCCGCGCCGGCGCCGCGTCGGCCGCGGACTCATCAGTTTGTTTCAATCGCAGCGCCGTTTGTTAAGTAATAGACGTTGAAGGGACGATGACTATTTTTTCAATGTGTTTTTATTTTACGTTTTGTTTAATTTTTTTAACTAAACTTTTTCGTATATGCTAAAACGTTACAATTGACGGACTTGATGCCCAAGGGCATTCTCTACCAGGCAATCTCGAAGGAATGTTTAGAACTTAAATGGAATGAAAAAATTAAAAAGAATTTTTTTTTGTTTTTATTTATTTTTCAATGCATGTTTCGGCCTATAAGAGCGACCGATCAAGGAGTATTTAATGTTAAGACAAAGGAGGTTACTTCATTGTTACCGTTAAATGATCTTAGAAGATAATTTAAATTTGACACATTATAACATGATTCGATAAAAAAGTGAATAAAACAGTTTGTAAAAAGTAAAATTAAAAATTGGGTTTTATTAAAACATAAAGCCACATTATGTACGCTGATACAGTGCATAACTATTAATTGGCAAAAAAAACCTTTTCGTTCACCAAAACAGTTGGAATTCTTAACGGTTTAAATAGTTAATACGAGTAATTGCGGGTAGAAAATATTTAATTTACACGTATCGCCATGTTAAAATATACATCTTGATTTGGAGAGAAGTTTGAGTTGCATTGGGTAATTAATATTTGCATAAATATTACACACGTATGTTAATTATTAAGAAATACTTAAATATGTATATATTACTACAAATACATATATCGGAAAATTATTAAACATTTCTATTGACCAACTGTAGTGTTTTTATCCATTATTTTGACAAATTATTCTGGATAATCGTAATTAGAATAAAACCCTAGGCTTGTCTACATCTAATATCTCATGGCTTGTGTAATCGTCGTCTTGTCTAATGTCTTCTTAACAATTGGATAAATAAACGTTACATTTACTCGACAAATTTAAAGGTATTTACTTGAACTTGACTGACAAAAATTTTAGTTTTGTATTAAGAGGTGAGTTACAACAAATAAAAATAGGTAAAAAAACTTTTAAGTTAAACGGTTTTCTTTAAGTGCACTGAAATCTACAAAATCTATATAATAAAAATGAATTGCTGTTCGTTAGTCTCGCTAAAACTCGAGAACGGCTGGACCGATTTGGCTAAATGTGGTCTTGAATTATTCGTGGAAGTCCAGGGAAGGTTAGTAAGGTGAGAAAATATGGAAAAAGTGCCTGGAATATGGTAAAAACAACAATTTCTCTTTTTCATTGAGGTGACCAGATTTTTAGATAGGCAAAGCGGGACAACTCTGAAGGAATAATAATATCGTAATTTTTTTTTAGTTTTAACATAAGTACAGTTTATAAATGTTTTTTTATATAAGTGAATTTGTTTGAGTAGATTGTAGTAATTTTGTAAAATATTGTAAAAATCTTCACAAGAATTTGATAAATTAGTTTGATTGACTTGAAATATTTGCAAAATTTTATTCGTATATTACTTTCTAAAATTTCTTTCAAGGTTAAGGTGGGTGATACACGTTTTGTCATCAATATAAAATATGAAGACTACGAGTATTTTAAGCTAAGTTTAAGAAAACTTATGCATTTATGAAATATTTAAATAAATTACTTACTTTATTTTTCTATGGTAGAAACAGATTTGTAATATTTATTTGTTTAATTATCTTGCTAGCACGCAGTACGGATACAAAGTGTATCATTTGAGAGACAAATACAATGTAACTGGGTAGCAAAAGCAATATGTTACGCAAAACAATGATTTTCATAAATTTAAAATTTTACTTAATTCTAAAAGTCGGGACTTTTGAAAAACGTCGCGTGACGCGGGGTTAATAGTAAAAAAATCGGGACTGTCCCGCTAAAAGCGAGATGTCTGGTCTCCTTACTTTAGATACATAAAACGTCAAAAATTTGAAGTTCGTCCCGTCATTTAGACACCAAATACAATTTAAAAGAATATTTTTGATTTAGACATTTGATATTGACAACCAACAATTTCTGATGCAACTATAATATTTTACGAACTTTAGCGGGAATCTGGGCGTAAAGGTCGCGTTGTCTCGGTTGAATTTTTTTTAGTGCATAATGCAGTTGAATGTTCAATGTGAGTGTATCATGCAGTAAATTAGTGTGTTCGTGTGCAGCGATTGTAGAATTCAAGCAGGAACACGACTTTCCCAAGTTCAGATTGGTTCAAAATAGTAGTTAAGTCTTAACTTTACTTTGTTGATCTTTTGTGATAGTGACACTATTTACCGCTGAGTGCGCGAGAACTTCCCTACTTTGATTATCTACAATTTATAATGCCAAAGATAAGACGTCGTGACTTAGGTCAATCAACGTGTGCATTTAAATATAATAGAAAAACCAAATTAATAACGGGCATTTTTTGTGATTACGAATTATTTTTTTCTGGTTAAGTTTTCATCACACTCTTTACTAAAGTTGAAATAGTCTGGAATTATCAATAAGCGTTTTTATTTATTGATTTTGAAGCGAAACGAAGTTTGCTGGGTCAGCTAGTAAATAAATAAAAAAAACAATTAATGGGCCCCTCGTTTTTATTATTTATTAATTGTTTTTTTTTATTTTTTTATTTATTTATTTTGTAGTTTTCAGTGCACATTAACTTAAAAGTTTTTTTACCGATTTTTATTTTCTTGTTTTTAGTATTTAGTGAAATTGTCTACCGAATATTCTGACATATATTATATATTCATAATGACAGTATTCTGCTAGTGTAGTCCTATTATTTGATACCCATATTGTGGTGGTTGTGGAAAAATATGTACCTAGTCCGCCATATTGGAACGACGTCCATCTTGAATTTTAAATTTTGACATAATCATCGTGTTTTACTAGTGTAGCCCTTTCATTTGATACCCATATTGAGGGGGTTAAGGAAAAATATGTAATCCGCCATTTTGTATCGGCGGCCATCTTAGATTTATAATGTTATTGATTTTATTATATTGTATTGTCATCTAAATTAAATGTGTGTACCAAATTTCAGATCAATCTGACAACGGGGAGGTGCTTAAATTATTTCTAATTTTGACCCAAATAAATTCCGTACGGGTCGAGCTAAATAAAACCGTTTAAAAACGAATACAAGATACGAACCCGCTTTATATTTACAAGTGCACGAAACCGTTAGACGTTACGTAGTTGTTTATCGCAGAATATAGTTCTTTGATTTGACTCCTTGTAATAGCAAAGCGCGAGTCGCAGCAGTAGTGTTGTAAAGAGGACTGTTTATTATTCATTGTGATATATAACCCTCTGGCGATAACTACAGGTTACACGAGGACCGGTAAAGGCTGCACTGCGGGGTGAGCAGTAAACAACCCGCAGCGCAGATTTAATTACACGGCTCGTAGATTACGAAGCGCATTCGGTCGTGTGTTTACACTGCGTCGCGGACTCGCACACTATTTATCTTACTGCCGGCCGCAGCGCGTTCGTGATATTTGCATACGTAACCGCGGGTTACATCTGCAGTCGTATTTCACGACAAAGGACCGGCAATAGGTTTTATTGATGAGCTTTTTATCTACAATAAGATAAAATTAAAAAGACAATTTTCATGAGTGAATTGCTTTATTAAACAAATTTACAATTGTGTTAAAAATATTTTCCACTGAATTTGTCGCACGCTCTTTTCAGTAGAGAGTGTATTGAGGATTTACTTTAAGTGTTTATACAAGTAATTGATTTCAAGTCTATTTTCTTAAATCAAGCCGCGTGGCTTAGCTTGAATTCGATCTCTGTATCTACCGTTTGTCTGCGAGGCGTCCACGAACTAATGAGACCACTAGCGGCGGTGACGGTGCGAAGTCGCGTAACGACGCGCACCGTCCGCCACCAGCCGCCACCAGCCGCCACCGTCCACCACCGTCCGCCACCAGCCGCCACCAGCACGGACGACCGCGCACACCATTACACTGCTCTCATTATTACATATAACGGAAAATAATTTGAAACTATTTGTAGAAAAGTTTCTAAATTGAGGTTTCTGTTTTTTTTTTTGATTTGTTGAAGCATTAGAAAGATCAATTGGTCGAACCAGTCTTTCGTACTTTAAATAACATTTATATCTACTTCTTCTTCTTCTTAAAGTGCCTCCCCATTACTGGAGGTTGGCCGTCAGTTCTGCGAATTTCTGCCTATTTTGTGCCACCCGGAACAGTCGCTCCACGTTGGTGATACCAGTCCACTCCCTTATGTTCCGTAGCCAGGATTTTTTTTCGGCGTCCAACACGTCTTTCTATATCTACTTAAAAAAACTAAATTAAAGGAAAGACACAAAAATATTGTGTATTTGATGACTCTCTTTCTCGTAGACGGTTAAAAACGTTCGCTGTTCCGACAGTAAACGGGGGCGACAACTTGACGTTCCCGCCTGTCAAGTCGTTGGACTTATTGATTATTGACATGGGAGCTGCGTTCTCGCTTCTTGTCCACCGCGGTTAGGGTGAAGGGTTTGAGATGTTTTTTTTATTTATTTATAAGTGTGCTCTACAGAGGACGGTAGGTGGGATAATCGTCACAACGAGCCGGTCCCGAAAGATATTAGCGCGCTAACGTCAGCCTGTAACCCGACGACGCACGTCATAATGTTTTAAAGCAATCCGCCTACGGATTCATTTCATTTTTATTAAAGGCCCTTTCACACTCGACTGAGACCCTAAGACCCTTTATGAAATACATAATAAACTTGAAAATATTACATAAAATAACAAGTTAATAAATAATATATCAAGGTAGATGGTACTATCATAATTTTAAAATTCAGACAAAAGCACTTACTCAACCATTTCTATGGTGTTGTCACTTAGAAAGCAGTGCTGTATTATTATGACTATAGATTTATTATGTAAGGTACTTGCCTTCATAATTCATACACTTGTAGGTCCGAAATCGAACCGGCGACCTCTGTGTTAAAAGGCGGTTGCGCCAGAGAAGCAGTTAAAACAAATTAAAAAGAAATCATTTAGGACATTTAAGACCGTTAGTCGTTTTTGATAGATTCTTGTTATTATCTGGAGAATTTTAAGTTCTTAATTTAATATTAGATGCGATCACAGCTCACTGGCGTTTACTAGTTTTAAATATATGTTAAAAATAGACAAGATATATACCGGAGTTGTTTAGCGGTCCTAGGAGCTAATTACTAACTTAATAAGTGTGGTAAGGTGAGTGTGTACACGCCTTTACACGTCACATCACTCCGCCTCACTGAACTTCAGGATCAGGCAGCGCGGCCCGGGAACCGAACCGCGGCGACGGCGCGACCACCGGCGCACCCGCACCCGCACCCACTGGCCATTAAGATCTCTGTTACATTAATCATTTCCGAAACCGTTCACATTAAAAATTAGTGATATGTATATAATAATGTCTCAGTCAATATTTGTTTTGAGAGAATTTCCTTAAGATTTTAATGTTGTTTAAGACTATTAATTTACTAAGCAAACCGCTGGGCCTTAAGCGAACAGAATACAACACATCAATAAAACGCATTCGACGCAATTGTGTGCTGAGCACGAGTTCGGGAAATTTGCATTTTATTCGTTTATACCGGCCCACGCCCACGCCCACGCACGCGTGCTCTGGTCAAATATTTACCATACTGGTTTAAGGCTACGGTGTTGTCTGGTGTTTGTATATAGTGTAGCTTATTGCTTTAGTTATATAACCTTACAGATTTACTAAACACGCACTGAAGCAGCTCAGGAAACGTATTTAAGCTTAAATATTTTTTTAAGTGAACTTTTAAACAACAAGTAAATGCAATTAAAGTTGATTAAACGATTCCTAAATAACTTTTTTATATGTCCAGTGAATATTAAATTTAAGCAGTTAATAACTAAATATTTCATTTTACAGACATAACATATAAAACATTAATAAATATGCGGATAAACTTTTAATGATAATAACTAAGTTTAAACGTCTATTGGCTCGTAAATATTATCACTTTCTGTGACCCACGCGCGCTGCACTATCGTGTAACATTAAAGCGATATACTAGCATAGCTGTGTTGAGAACAAATGGGTTCCGTGAGCATTTTTGATAAGAAATCTTTATTAACAAAAGATATAAAGAAACAAATGGATCACGGACGACATGCCGCAAAATAAATCAAAGGAAGCACACGCCGTCATTACATATCGGAGTTGTAATTAAGAAAGCTCTCCACCGCTCGGTGCTTTCGTAGTTCATATAGATCGTTTATCTTTCTTGCGCATACTATGCATTGTGTGTGTGTGAGTGAGACGGAGCATGGAGGTGCGAGCGAAGTCGACGCCAGCGCCTCGCGGCGGCAGTCATTGTGAAACTCCGCCGAGGGCCAGTTGTTCGCGGTGTAGTTGTTTTTTATTTTAGTGACGATGCGAAACAACTATACGAATTTATGACATATGCGTTAGACAAATATATGTTAAGTCAGTGTGTTGTGTGTAAACGAGATATATATAAGAACACTGTTTACTTAAGGGTTGTGTTTGGAAAACCGTCATGTGCGAAGTGTGATCGGTGAGTGTTGTTATGTGTAATCAATCAATCACATAGTTTTTAGTCTGTCGCTTATAATTGCATTTAACATATACTTATTATAAATTAGTAGATAACGAGATTTTAAAATTGTGTTATTGGAAATAAAATTTATGTTGTGAAAATGTGACCAATAAATTTTTACCTTATTTATAAAGTCTGATAAACAATATCTATTCAGTACATAAGTAAAAATTAGAGATAAATATAGAATAACTAAACATTTTTAAAATGCACTTTAAATTATCATTTACTAAATAAATGATTACAAAAACGATGTTTAACCTCAAGTACACTTGAATATAATGAATTCTGTTATAATGTTTTTAGGAATGGAACTGTATGGAATGTAAGCAGGTTGTAAGGAGATAGCGTGAACCAAGAAGGATGTAAGGGAATTAAAAAGCAAAGGTAAAAACAATGGAAGGACAGAGTGTCAGAGTGACAACGGGAAGGATAGGTTATAGAAAAGCGTTGTGGTGGTTGCGTGGATTGCTGGTTTAGATCACGACGCCTAATTCCCACATGTTATAAAAAGAACTTTAAAAGAGACTCAAAAATCGTGGTTTTAAAGTAAAGTTAGCGGAGTTGTTAGCTATTATGAATGTTCGAGAAATACAATATCGATTATGAAATTTACACAAATAACAAATGACTCAAGTTTACGTTCAGAGACGTGTTGGTTGAAGGCGGTGGTTTCCAGATCTTAGAAAAGACATCAACGCACCCGCGCGCTGTTTATGTAAATTAAGTCAAAGGGACGCGCAGCGCTTATGATTGTTAAATTCCTTCCACACGCATGTAGTTTGCTTTTAGTTTAAAACCACACGCGGTAAGGAGTCCGAGCTCATTGAGAGTGACTTATAAACTTGCTGATGAATGTTAAGCATAATCAATGTCTTTAGTTCTACGAACCTCCTGCATCGAATGCGCGGAAATACTTCGTGTTGTCCTTTTAGGTTACTACGTGCTGGGTGAATTTAACCAATTTTAACTCGTATCTTGGCTAGCTGTACTGCAAATAATTTGACTATTGATAAATTTAAGTTTTCCGCTTCGTTTTGTACTTTTCTTTAAAAATTATCATGAGTAAGTTTCACACAATTTACTTTAAAACTAAAAAAAAATAGGTTAGATATAGAAATATCCATATTATTAACAGGACAGATTCTGATAATATTAGCTGTATATTTTTTTGATTTTTTTACAGTTTCTAGTACTAATCAAAAGACAAGAAGTTAGTTACTTTGTTTCACAACTCGAGCTGTTTGTAAAGGTGAGCTGTTTACTTATACAATGGAAGTAAACTTAAAGGAAACATTTATTAGTACAGGTTTACATCCTCAACTTAATATGGCGATAAACAATGGCCGTTGGGAATCCTCAAGTGAAGCCGTAAAACTTAGCGGACAGCTTTACAGATATCACTAATACGTAACTTGAAACTAGATGTGAAACTTGGCTTTCTTTTATATAATATGATTAAATATTTATTTAATTATTTATACAATATTTGACCGTTTAATATACAGCTTTGTTTCAAGTAATAGATACAGTGTATTTATCTTAAAAAAATAAGTGAATTAGGTTACAATACTTGATTGTGACTAGCTAAAAGACATCTGAAGTCAGTCATCTAATGTAAAGTGTATTTATGGTTAAGTATATATACTTAATATGATTAAGTAAACAACAGTAAGTAGGTAATACGAATTAATATACAGGTATAGCCCTTCATGTTGTATTACTATTTGGAGATATCTTAACAAACTACTGTACGTACAAATAGTTATGCGTTTTATGTTATTCTTAAGCAAAAATATGCTCAGGATTGAGTTATATGTAAGTTATACGACTACTTTGGGACGTGAGGCGGAAGTTAAGATATTCATACAACGTCACATATAACTTTAAACCGATTTATAATAACATTTACTCACACTTGGTTACAGAACTATCTATCTAAATAATAAGCGGCGGACCTTTTCAGCGATTGCCCGTGTAATATACTATCAGGTATAGTTCATCGGAATCCCATCGCTTTAAATTATAAAATAGCCATTCATCATCTAGAATCAGAAAGCACAATGCTCTGTTGTGCCCGTCGCCCGATGGCAACCACAAATGACCGCCTGCGGTGATGATAATCCGTTTCCTTATCCCGTAATCAATCATTCGACTCTTTTTAATTACTGTCCATGTTACTTTACATCTCACCCGTACGCCTACTGTGATCATCACAAGAAAATATTTTTAAGAGCTTTGGTTCTTTACTTAACCTCTTATATATCACAGCGAAAGGTAATTTGTGGCTAAGTAAACTAAGTACCGTCTCATTGTCATTAGTAAGCGCTTCATTTATAATTAGTGAAGCTTTGACCGATGTTTTAGTATAAATATAAAAAAGTAGAGATTTGAAAAACAAAATTTACGTTTGCCGGCTTTTTAAGTTTCATTTGTTACATATCATGTTATAAAGTTATGACATGTTAAGTGATTAGGATCTATTGACACTACCGCATACAACACACATTTTTGTTTTGTTCGCTTAAATTAACAAAAACGATTTCTAAAATGAGATCACCAGAGAACAGGCGCACGTTACAAGACATCCTATTTTTATATAAATTGTTAAACAACTCACTCGATGACTCAGAATTACTTGGTCAAAATTCATTTGATGTACCGCCTCGTATACCACGCCACTTAAAGTCTCTCCTCACTCATAGAACGTACAAATCGATTTGGGTCACCATTCGCTGATCCCTAGAATGTGCAGGCTATTTAACTATTTTTTAAAAAAAGACAACACTCTTGACATATTTCACGATAGATTGCCAGTGTTTAAATAAAAAATTGTCAAAGTATTAAATCCCCCTACAGACGCAGACATCTAGCATTCTTCTATGTATATATGTTTATAGCACCTGCCTTGATACGGTTTATGCACCCATACTCAATGTACGCAGTGTTTGTCTGTAATTGCGAGTACACGTCGCTTATTACCTAAGTTAAGAAATGTATACAATATAACTGATACATGTATTTTTGGAGACAGACCAAATAAATAAATAAATAAATCAGTTTTTGAATATATAGAGTACGTTAATGAGGTTTCCGGGGTGCGAGAGGTTCGCAGGGGCCCCTTAAGGTCCTGGACGAGCAATTAACCCTTTGACTCGGCCGCGGGCTGCACGAGCGGGCAGCTCACGTCGCCGGCTAACGACCACATTGTGACCTCCGTGTGCAGGCACAGGCACAGGCACAGACACCTGCACAGGCACAGGCACAGGCACAGGCACAGGCACAGGCACAGGCACAGGCACAGGCACAGGCACAGGCACAGGCACAGGCACAGGCACAGGCACAGGCACAGGCACAGGCACAGGCACAGGCACAGGCACAGGCACAGGCACAGGCACAGGCACAGGCACAGGCACAGGCACAGGCACAGGCACAGGCACAGGCACAGGCACAGGCACAGGCACAGGCACAGGCACAGGCACAGGCACAGGCACAGGCACAGGCACAGGCACAGGCACAGGCACAGGCACAGGCACAGGCACAGGCACAGGCACAGGCACAGGCACAGGCACAGGCACAGGCACAGGCACAGGCACAGGCACAGGCACAGGCACAGGCACAGGCACAGGCACAGGCACAGGCACAGGCACAGGCACAGGCACAGGCACAGGCACAGGCACAGGCACAGGCACAGGCACAGGCACAGGCACAGGCACAGGCACAGGCACAGGCACAGGCACAGGCACAGGCACAGGCACAGGCACAGGCACAGGCACAGGCACAGGCACAGGCACAGGCACAGGCACAGGCACAGGCACAGGCACAGGCACAGGCACAGGCACAGGCACAGGCACAGGCACAGGCACAGGCACAGGCACAGGCACAGGCACAGGCACAGGCACAGGCACAGGCACAGGCACAGGCACAGGCACAGGCACAGGCACAGGCACAGGCACAGGCACAGGCACAGGCACAGGCACAGGCACAGGCACAGGCACAGGCACAGGCACAGGCACAGGCACAGGCACAGGCACAGGCACAGGCACAGGCACAGGCACAGGCACAGGCACAGGCACAGGCACAGGCACAGGCACAGGCACAGGCACAGGCACAGGCACAGGCACAGGCACAGGCACAGGCACAGGCACAGGCACAGGCACAGGCACAGGCACAGGCACAGGCACAGGCACAGGCACAGGCACAGGCACAGGCACAGGCACAGGCACAGGCACAGGCACAGGCACAGGCACAGGCACAGGCACAGGCACAGGCACAGGCACAGGCACAGGCACAGGCACAGGCACAGGCACAGGCACAGGCACAGGCACAGGCACAGGCACAGGCACAGGCACAGGCACAGGCACAGGCACAGGCACAGGCACAGGCACAGGCACAGGCACAGGCACAGGCACAGGCACAGGCACAGGCACAGGCACAGGCACAGGCACAGGCACAGGCACAGGCACAGGCACAGGCACAGGCACAGGCACAGGCACAGGCACAGGCACAGGCACAGGCACAGGCACAGGCACAGGCACAGGCACAGGCACAGGCACAGGCACAGGCACAGGCACAGGCACAGGCACAGGCACAGGCACAGGCACAGGCACAGGCACAGGCACAGGCACAGGCACAGGCACAGGCACAGGCACAGGCACAGGCACAGGCACAGGCACAGGCACAGGCACAGGCACAGGCACAGGCACAGGCACAGGCACAGGCACAGGCACAGGCACAGGCACAGGCACAGGCACAGGCACAGGCACAGGCACAGGCACAGGCACAGGCACAGGCACAGGCACAGGCACAGGCACAGGCACAGGCACAGGCACAGGCACAGGCACAGGCACAGGCACAGGCACAGGCACAGGCACAGGCACAGGCACAGGCACAGGCACAGGCACAGGCACAGGCACAGGCACAGGCACAGGCACAGGCACAGGCACAGGCACAGGCACAGGCACAGGCACAGGCACAGGCACAGGCACAGGCACAGGCACAGGCACAGGCACAGGCACAGGCACAGGCACAGGCACAGGCACAGGCACAGGCACAGGCACAGGCACAGGCACAGGCACAGGCACAGGCACAGGCACAGGCACAGGCACAGGCACAGGCACAGGCACAGGCACAGGCACAGGCACAGGCACAGGCACTATTTAGAATTGTTTCTAGATCTGTTGCCCTGCAATCGGAGGGCAATCTTAGAGAGCAGCGAGGCAGGGAGGGCGCCGCGCGTTCTCTGACCTCTCCGTAGATCAGCTACTCATTACTTAAATATTCACGAAGAGAGAAAACTGTGAAATTATTGATCGAGTTGTTCGTTTTTGTTACAGAAATATAAACCATCTGTTAGGTGTATCATTATACCATTTTTATACAAATACTTTTTTGGTAATATTCAAACTGTGTAATTTCTAAAGGAAATCAACTTTTCTTTGCATTTTAAACAAAAATATCGTGAAAACTGTTGAGCAGTTTGAGTGCTGCGACACCACAGACATGCGGGTGACACTGTTCATACCAGCATGTCTGTGGCGCCGCAGACACATAAAAAACCTTTTAATATCCTTTTTTTTGTTAGAGAGTTAAAATGAGGTGATCGAGGTTAATCGATTTGAGTAGATCAGTTTTAGCGAAAAATTCTGCCTCCTGGGTCACTTCGTCATCAACTCTATCTACAACTAGATAAGGTATACCATACCGGTTCCGCCTACACTTCATAACTAAAAGTTTATTTAAATTTATGCGAAACTTATGACTATGACATTCGTTAGTGTAACGCAACTCAAAATTTCTACGATTGTTTAGTTTGCCGGTGAACTTGTTTACTTAAAGATTGAGGATTGAAGAAATCGGGCCAACAAATAACGGCCAAGCCTCTCTGCTCCATCACAAATATTGACCGAACGCGTAGAAAGGTGCTACGGGCGAGTGGGTAGAAAGTGCTCCGCGTCCGCACCAATTACGAGCTGATGCCGTGGGTACGGCGCCGGTGTTTTTTACTTAATTTCCGCTAACGAACCGAACAGTACTCGTTTTCATAATTGATTTCACTCGAGCTACGCGTGTGTTATAAACGATTGTGTTCTTCACTACGAGATTTCACATGGTTTTAACCGACCACCGGAATAGAAGTGCTTAGTTTTTTTGTAAATGTGTTTTCAGATCCTTTCTTTATCTAAAAATATGCATTAGTTTTTACAGAGCGGTCTCATATTGTTACTCTTCCGGTAAAAAAATTTCACCGCGAGTAGTGATTATTATTTCTCCTACTCAAACATCATGCTCCTACGATTTTCACTTATCATGGGTTCGTTGTTTCGTTGATTTTGACGGAGATTAATCCATCGGACCTGGTGATACGAGATGTCCACCTGCAGTGTATTTCAGCAACCGGGTTTTTCCAGTTAATGTGAAATAAAGCATTAAAGTGCTATATTAATTTATAAAGGAACATACGTTTCAATAGAAAGTGCAAGTCATTACATCGATTGAATTAGCTGTAACCACTACTCCAGTTTCCGGCGGCGCTCCGTCCGTCCGAATGTTCACAAATTAACATACATGACTCCGCACTATCGCGGTGCTATTGGCCGTCATTATGTTAATACAATTACGAGCTCCATAACAAATAAGTGAAGGTCTCACAAGTACGTCCTTGTGCATTTAAAATGTTCGCCGATTGATTGACGGAAATAGTTTATTTTGTTCGCGTGCCTACACGAAGCGGTGATGTTTAAAGACCTTGGATTTTGATAACTTGTTTGAAGAATATATGTAGAAGCGAACTTTAACAAAAGATTAGGCTTTTTTTAAGTTCATCTCTCAATTCTACTCCACGTGGAAAACAGGTTAAAATACCATACCTAGCTGGTCTATGAGGGAACAACTCTAGGAAAAGGCTCTCAATGGTATTTATCAATACCGTGCGTTCGCCGCTTGATCGACTTCCTGATCTTGGTGATGCTTCACCAAATATCATTTTCAGAGTCAACGCACGTCCGCTAAGGTTTACAACGCTGTTAAAGCGAATCATAATAGAATACTAAGAAAATAGACATCGTGCATTGCAATACTGCCTCGCGGCGTATAGAGTTGTCACGGCGGGGCCGAGTGGGAAGAGTTGCTTGATTCAGACAACGACACATTCACCACCAGCGCAACGAACTAACCACTCTGCTGCTGTGTAAATAAGATCGTAATGAAGCGTAAAGTTTTGTTTGTCGCCTCGGAACGGTCTGCTCGTGAGCGCAACAAAGAGCGAGGCTGCGGCGGTACTGCCTCCTAGTATTCTTATTTCAGAGCGCACGAAGGCTCTACAATACTCCGCTCGTTTATTTACTGTTCGGCATTGAACGTTTTGTTTATTTTATACATCGCTACGTGAGCTATGGTCTAAACAGAAACACCTACATTTCTTTGGGTCAATTTTGTGTAACACTTTTTTTCTAGTTATACATTTTGTTTTGAAAACCGCACTCCTAACTTTAATTTGTTTTTATTGATTGACAAACATTATTATACGTAAAGTGCTTGAATATGCGTCTATTTTCTCAATTTATCTTAATCGTATCACTTATCACATGAAGATTTTAACTTACACGCTCTATTGTAATGCATTTCTGTTCTTTATCGATATACGTATGAGTTACAGGCGAGTACAACAAAATAAGCGTACGAAACGTCTGATGATAAGTTATCTTATACAGACGCCTGAAATACTGGAGTCATCATGCGACTTATCATCATCATGAACGTCTCGTATAATTAATGTGTTATGTGAATGCAAATTAAAGTTATAAAGCGCCATAAAATCAATATAAATTGGCGACATTAGTTGTAAAACTTGCGCGCACGCAGCCGCCCGCGCGATTATTGACGCTTTCAAGTTCATTACTCGTAATTGAGCATAAAACAACGTTTTTCATCACGAGTTCTGGTGAACGAGCGACGCCGCTTTGATTGCTGCGAGCCTCATTTACATGTAATTGCCGATTCTTTATTTACTTCATTCGCTTTATTTTTCTATTATTTGTTATACCCGACGACGGAATGTTGAGATGTTTTATTTATACATTTTGTTTAATAGACGGAGCGAACAAAGCAGGACGTCCACCCGATGGTCAGTGATTGGCTTTAATTTATGCTCCGTTTTAGGGTTCTGTCTGTCTGACCTGAAACTTTATTGTAATGGTCCACAGATTAAAGCAGCAACATTTATTTGATCCTTTTATAATTGAATAGTAAGTATACATTAACTGTTTTTACATAACAAAATGGTGGCAAATTTTTTTAAAAAATTTACGGATTTTTTCGTTGAAATAAATTTAATGTTGCATTAACATATTTTTTATCTATAATATACATTTTAACTTATTGTTATTGTGTCTGTTGTTGTGCATGCGGAAGTAGCCTGCAGGAGATTGTTACGCTTATGTAACTGTATATAGTCTGTGTATGTTTTAGGTTTAAGGTGTAACATTTGTTGAATTATTATATAAATAAATAAAATAAAACCTAACCCAACCATTACATCATTCGTTGAAAAGTAGATAGATTCATACACTAAATTATTTGAGCCACTGCAATTGATAATGTCGATGATCAGTCAAACTTACCTCAAACATTTCACAACAGTTCATTATTTTTATTGAATTACATATCTTTTTAATTTCAGTAATCAATAATTAGCATTGTATTTTAAATTTATGTTTTTCTATGCAGTAAATAAAAACTTTTATTCCTTATAAACATTATTGAGAAAAAGCTTGTGTATGTGTACAGTTGGGCGAGGCCCCCGGACATAACGCACACGTCCGCTAATGAGTAACGAGTGATCACCGTCCATTATCTTCTCAAAATGACAGCAACAAAAAATTATATTCAATGTGTTTTGTAATTAAAGTACTAAATTTATTATCCTCGCGCAAGATCGTTATTATGGGCAGTTTATGTATGAAATCTTTTGAAATATAATTATTCTTACATGTTTAATGGAAGCTGCGTTTATGAGTTTTTAATTTGACTGATTCTTTGTTACTAATTTTTGTTTCAGTTGTATCTTTATTAAGTAACTAACGGAGATCAGGAAACGTGAAAAGCCTGCTCATTTAACACTGCAATCCACCGATGATTACCGCTGAACGTAGTTCTCCTCAATTTTAGGATATTTGTTGTACTCACCACATGATTATTATTTATAGGAATACCACTTCCTTTCTCTTGTATTTAATACCATCATAGTCGCTTTTTTCATATGTCCGGGGTAGAGTGTTGATGAGGATATTTTAATCCGAATCCGTTGAGATAAATGGCAATAGAAAATACCGACGTTAATGATCGATAAAAATGACTTAAACAGTACTTAGCAATATAAGCTAAAATGAATGCCCTGTACTTTTCATTACCTTAATAAACTGTAAAATAATTAGGCTGTATACGTTGTTCAGGAAACATTATATACTAGGTCATTATTTTGTACACATAATAGCAATGAACTATTTTCTATTTTTCTTTTTATTGAAGTTTGTGGAAACGGCTTCAAATAAAAAAGTTAAAAGAGTCCCGTCCGATCCCTTTCTCCAAGTTCTCATGTTACAACGGTCACTTGGCTGAGCATGAGATTGAAAAACAAACAAAACCCGACGCGTACGTTATACGTATCAAACGTCGGGCGAAACAAAAAGTATCTCGCGGCGGCACAATATTTACCCCGCGGCCGTTTTAATCTGATATTAATCGGATCCATTAACTTGTACGATCTCGCTGTCGGAGCGCATCGGCGCGCACGTCGGCGCGCACTGCAACCTTACGGGAGTTCAGGCAATGAGATGCTCAATAATTACTTTATTAACAAGATATTACACTAAAAATTAATAGAAACTGTACCGCTATTAAGCTTAGTTTTTGTTCATAGAACTAAGTAGGAAGTCTACTAAGAATTTGCTTTAAAGTTAAACCACTTTTTTAACGAACGCCGAAATGTTCTCAATTTGTCGTCGGTCAAACGAGTAACATTAAATAAAAAATTTATTTTTAAATAAAACATCAACGACGGGCACTGTAAATAATTCATTATTTATTAAACAGCAAGAACGATTATCGGTTTTCCTGCGATAGTCTTCATACATTCAGAAATTTAAATAGTTCCGCCGCCAGTAGAAAGTGAACTATGATCATATATGTGGGGAAAAAGTTAAGGTGTTATTATTAATGCCATTAAAAAATAAAGAAAAGACGCCAAGTTTGACAGAGAACATTCGAGTGCAGAGAGTCAAAAAAGAGGATTAAGATGAAAGACGTAATGTAAAGAATAATAAAGATTTGAGAGCTTAACCTGCTTCTTTCGCATTAAAACGATCCCACATATATATTAACTATAATTTTTTTAATTGTTCATAAACATTAATTAATTGCTCCATTTTATGTAAATTAGAACCGTGCTAGAAATGTAACAACGTATAGACAGAATTCATAAAATACACACGCGTTCAAACAAAACTTAGATAAGTTGTTCAGATATGACTGCCCCCGCAGCGCGGCGGCGCGGCCGTGATGCGGGACGTCAACAGTACTGGGCGGTATACCTGTTCGATTCCTTTCGGTGGGTGAGCGCGAGGCACGCGAGCTGCCGCACTACCTACATGGTAGTGGTGTGAACGTCACCTGACACCGCCACGAGATTCATGCGGCGACGTACTTTTTTGTGATTACTACTATATTGCGGCGACGGACCGACATCTCTTCATTCGATGTAACGACCCACGAACTTCATCTATTTCATTTTATTTATTTATAAATATATATATATGTAAAACCTTTCTTGGCGAATACTCCAGCCTACAGTACTAAACAGTTACTGCCAATCAAATTCTATAATTCTATATGTGCCCGTAGGTATGTACTGGGTTTCCTCGATACAGGCATCGCCTAGTGAGGAACCCAATAGTTAAAAGTTAATTAAAAACCGGTACGCAAACTAAAATTACCTTATAGTCACTGTCATCATATTGTACTGACATTGTAAGTTTGGCTGAAATAAAAACATTTTTAATTTTTTTTTCTCACATCTGTTGTTACTGCTTCAGTATTAATCCGTCGAAGCCCGCGGGCATCAGGCGATGTCGCGCAAAAATGTGTCCCTCAGACCCATGGGCATCGAGCGATGTCGTGAGTTCCGAACTTTGTTTGAGTGTGTTTTAAGTATGTTTATAGTCAATTTTATATTGAAAACTGGGTGTCTATAGATTCTTTATGAAATTCGCTACAAAATGAGCTCAAAATAATACTGGCCACAATAGAAAAAAATTATAATTTTACAGTCAGAAAGTTGTGTCTGCCTCGGCGTCAACGTGAGTATTTTTTTGTGAACCGGTTCCAAAATATTTCAAACGAAAATCAAAGAAAATTTTAAGGAAAAGGCTAATTCAGTGTTTTATTAGCAAAATGGCTGTATAATTTTAGATAGAATACAATGTTTCGTGCTATTATCCCACGAAAAGATTTTATAAACCTAAATGTCGTTCGAGCGCAAAAACGTTCACGGCCTGTTTTTCACTAATTATAATATTATATTCATGTAGGAAAATACATCATCTTATCGTAAATTTATTGTAGATTCTATATTTACGTGTCATTTTTTGAATAAACACGTAAAATTATAGATTTTACGTGTTGAAACTGTGTTTACAATTCAGACCCTCCAAATAGCACTCACACAACGACAAATCTACGTCTGTGTGTATTACAAAATGACCACTGGGCAGGACCCGCAAACAGGATAACAAAAGGACCGCTAGGCTCGAGCGGCAGACGCACAAACAGGATGTTCACCTTTGTGTTTAGATTTGAGACAGAATTGAGATTTTTTATATTTAAAATTTTTATTTCTAATTTTTTTATCATTATTAGCGGCGCAGCGGCCCAGTTAAAGGAGTGTCGAAACAATAACTACAATACAACATCTGCGAAAGAGTATCATTGTTTGAACGGGCCGTCTACTAATCCGCGCAATTTACTAAATATTTATTGTAGTAATAAAAACCGATACTTTATAAAGTCCGCTGGGCTGTTATTGTCCAACGGTCCACATGCGCGGGTAACGCCAGCGAAAAGTTCTGTTTGTTAAAGTCTGTACATCTGTGTGTAAATACGATTTGTTTACATGGTTGTTTGTGATTTAAATATAATTTCTTTTACTTTATATCAAGTCTATTAGCTTTTAGCGTCGTCAAGATTTGACCCTCTCGCATTTCGCAGATAATGTGCTAATAACATAACAAGGCTCGACTTTTAGGTGTACAAACGCCCACGATTTGAGAAACCACATGGATTGTCAACTCATACGGTTTGTCAACTGTTACGCTTGATGTTCTGTAGCATCACGCATATGTAAATACAACGTTTTTTTTTCCGAGGGGATACTGGCGGCATAGCGAGATCGACTAAGTCATGCGATCGCTATGTCGCCCGCGCCTGGTCCCTGGGACTCCACCTTCGCGGATAGACTGTGAGCCAGCCATTTCCCCTGCTCCAGAGCAACGTGCTGAAAACGCCCAGCATGCTGCTCGCATTCCGTGCTGTGATGTTACCGAGTGTAAGACTCCCCATCCAACACCCGCAGTTCCGCTCATAGGGGCGGCATCAGGCGAGCATTAGCTGAGCCAGCGTATACTGAGCTGTGTCATCATCGCAATCGCAATGATGACACTCCGCGGTCGGTTCGCTTTCTGCGGTGTCACAGAGATACCTCCCGAAGCTACCGTGCCCCGAGAGGATTTGCACCAGCTGGAAGGCGACTTGTGGCGCCGGTACACCCTCTCTTTGAGGAGCGGACGAATAGCCTCCCGGTTCACTGCCCAGCTCTCGGCTCAGGGAGCCGGCGTTTCCACAGCCGCATGATATCCTCATGGGCTGAGCGACGGCTTCCCTTTACCTTTCTACAGGTGGAGCTACACCTCTAGCTCTAGCTCTGGCTCTGGCGCGCTGACTGTAGACCTCCGCTAGGACACGGCCGTCAAAGTCCCAGAGAGGAGTTCCATGCGAGACCGTGCGGTATGCCCGAATAGCCCTTATCGCCATGACCCGCTGCACTCTGTACAACAGGGCCAGACTCTCGCGGATAGGACATCGGCCCACAGGTGCTCCGTACAGCGCCATCGAGCGCAGCACACCGGTGTAAAGTTTTGTAAATACCATGCTAACCGTTAGAAAGGCAACTGCTGCCTACGATATGCTTTGTCAAAAACGTTTCGATTCAATTTTACAGTACAGCTAGCTGCGGCTTTTTTATGTAAATGCTCAGAATGCAAAAAAAAGTTTCTCTTTTAAAATGTCATGTATTTTCAACCTCTTATTTGTGCTATATATATATATATGTATATACTTTGTGTCACGATAAACGTGCATGCACTTTTTACATTTTCCTTTTTGTTATTGAACAAATATTTTATGTTACAGATTTTAAGCTACTTTTAGTTTCACTACCTTTATAACAAAATCAAAACTCAGCACTGGCACAAAGATAACTAGTGCCATAAGTAGAATAAAAAAGTTAAGTATATTCCGGACAGTACAATCCTAAACTTTAAGCACGCTGTATAGCGGACCTCTGGTGACGTCACGCGCTTGGCCCCGCCCCTACCCCAGCTCGGACACCGCAGTCGCTTCGATGTCGTGCAAACCGCAAAGATAAGTTTGTGCGTAGTATCAAATTTCAAGTGCGTGAATGACTGGTTTATGTTTACTATTTCAATTGTTATGCTACAGTGTCGTGTAGAGAATTTATCACTCGAACGATTATGAGTAATTCTAGACGCGTAGTTGTGATGTGTATCCCTACAGAAGCCTAAAACCGAACGTCTTCAATTGTAGCGAAGCGATGGCCCCCGTCGGGTATTTTGTCTCACCAACGGTTCTTATTCATTTATTATATGCTAAATTGTACAAATTTGTATTTGTGAATAAATTATCTTTTTAGTGGTATATAACAATCATACAAAGGTGCTATAGTTTCAACACATTTCGACTTTCAATTCTCGTGATGATAGCCGCCGCATACTTAGCCGGCCGCGCACTTAAGCGGTCGGCCGTTTGTAGGCTCCGGGTGTGGGGGCCACAACGTACTTTTGACGCCCGGGCTTTGACAGTAAACACTAATCAGTTCATAGAGCGCTATAACTAGTTAAAGTTCACGGGGGTAACGAGACATCTTTTGTTATAAGGCGAGCACGCTTTTCTCCATTTCCAATATCATTTCTCTTTAATATTCCGTAAAATAAAAGTCAAATACAACAATTAGCCTACTCCTGATAACAATACACGTTTACTAGGTGTATCGTGTTTTTAGATTATGTAGCTATTCATTAAAAAAAAAAGCATCTGTAGTTTCTTTTGAATTGAACTGTAAAATAATATACACTCCCGGACACATCTATCGGCCCACCTAGTGTTTAAAAGTTTTAACGGTGCCTAGCTAAAAATAAATGTTAGGTGGAGCAATAAGTTTTAATGCAGTTTTAAAGCTGATTTTTTGGACAACCTTTATGTATGTTTTTTTTTAAATTTTGAATTCAGGATTATGAAAAAAAAACGAAAATTCGAGTCTGTTTATTGTTTTCAACGACCCAGGTATGGAGAAAACTTTTTATTTCGCACAAGTTAGATTTTTTATTTGATGTGTCCGATTATTGGTTCCTTAAAAAGGCAAATCTAAACTTAGAGCTAATTTTGACCAAAAAATATGGATACTGCGCGAAATTGTCGCCCAAGCTGTAAAACTTCTGCCGGCCAAATCAATTCGAAATTACAAAAAAAATAAAAAAAATCGTACATAGGGGTTGACCAATAAATCTGCTTTAAAACTGCATTAAAACTTATTGCTCCACCTAACATTTATTTTTAACTAGACACCGTCGAAACTTTAAACACTGGGTGATGGGCCGATAGATGTGTCCGGGAGTATATACCGGCCCGACCTCGTTATGAAATAATTTGATGGTTAAAATTAGTTAAATATCAGCGCAAATACGTTTGAAAGTCATTTGTTTGTTGAAAATTGTGCAGACTTAGTCGCGCTCCGTCCGTCCGAGTGTACGCTTCTCTTATATAATCGTTACTCTGTTGAACTAATATAAAAAAATCTGCAAAACTTCGTTTAATTGTAAAATGGAGTAATTGCCTAAATGGTATTACTAGTGTCAAAGCCATTGACATCAAGTTCTTTATGAGCACGTGTTCCGGCAGATATCAACCTGTAAGTTACAGACGCTAACGATCTCGTTTTATTATCTCTAACTAGTTATAAAGTATCAAATCATAATCGTGTTGATTTTTGTTTTATCATTTGCTCTTTCCGCCATCAAATTCGAAACACTTCCCTTTAAAGTCTTTTAATTTACAAATCAAAAAAGTTTTCATTACACTAATATACTTATTGTAACTAATTCTTTCCGTACTTAACTGTAAAAGCGCATAATTACACATCATAACACCCACCTCGATCGCCAGTTGATATTATTCATGTTTTTTTGTAAAGACCACTGGGAGAAATAAGTTATTAGTTAAGTATTTCTTATTCCCCGCTCAGCTCGGCAATGGCTGACATTACGGCGGCAACCCGATACCAGATAACGAGCGCGCCGTCCTCGAAACGCTCCTCCTCATTTGATAATAACTTAATAACTTTATTCGTCGCAGCGGCGTAATTGTGGTCTGCACAAGTACTCCTCGCTTGGAGCAGGTCTCGTAGATTCCTTTACTTATTGCCATTCGTTCCCACACTTGGAACTATTTTTTTTTGTCGCGATGGACTGGTCTCGGGACGTCCGGGGACCAGAGTGTGGCATCTTTCTAAGTATTCTCCAACTTCTGCGTTTTTAGTTAAAGGCATTCGGTTTGCTGTGTTTATCTGATTGGAGGTTGACAAATTGATATATTTTTTTTATGCTACTATGCGACGAGACGGGCAAGACGTTCACCTGATGGTAAGTGATACGCTTGCCCATGACAACGCGGTGCTAGTTAAGATGGTACACACTGCACCACATTGCGCTCGTCGCCTTGAGACATAAGGTGTTGTCTCGTTACCCCAGTAATTACACTAGCTACAGCTCCCTTCAAACCGGAACACAGTAATGTTTGCACACTACTATTTGGCGGTTGAAATAGGAGCTGCGGTGGTACCCATCCAGACGGTCTCCGGCAACAGAGACCTACCACCTGGTGAAATTGATTCTAAACTCTTCGGTGCAAGTGCTAAGACGAGCAATAGTCATTATGATTAATTTGTTGAAACAATTTCTTACTTAACCAATATTACAATAGGCTCGTACATTGCATTGCAGCATTCTTTCAACATCCATGAAGGTAACAATATTTAAAAAACTTTTCTTTCCTTTTCTACTTTCCAACTTCTCGGTTGTTACAATGCTTAATGGTAATTATATTAGTAACATTGGCAGTGTACTCCGTCTGCCATATTTGAAGATGCATGTTGATTGTAGTGTATATGTTTGTTGTCAAATAATATTCTACTTTCACACACAATTATTCTCCCATTCGAGTCGAACTTGCGGAAGTGACGTCACCGCCGTACCGAATCGACGCCGGCTGCGGCTCCTAATAATTGTTTAGTTTTAATTAACACGACGCAAAAACCATTCGACGCACCCGCCGCACGCTTGTTTTGTTTTCGTCACGCCCTCCCGCGGCGTCCTCCTCCTCACCCGCTACCCTCCCTGCTGGCCCTCCGCCGCGTGTCTGTCACCAGGCGACACTCGGTCACGTTCACGTCGAGCATAAATCTATCGATTACGGTACAGTCGTGCGAACAGTATGGAAACGTTGTTGAAATACAAAACAAACATTTTTTGATCTACTAAGGTCTAACACTAGACCTCCATTTCTAATGATTTCAAGTGACAACTTGACTGTAGATAAAAAAGTGCACCTGGACATAATACTCCTGTTCTTATAGACAGCCGGGACACAACGTTGTTGTAATGGCGGCAGATTTACAATATGGTGGTATCTACACAGGCGTGCTTGAAAAAACCTTGCCAACCACCAGCCAAACTCCAAATGGGGTCCCGGGACCCTAAGGTACATAGTGATAGTAATTGTCATATCTTTCCGTTGCTGGTTTATAATGAAACCTGTATACGATGATGATGATTCATTTGGTGAAATATAATTTGTACGCTGTATATACTATATGTATATACAGCGTGTATTTTACCAGGTGGTAGGTCTCTGTTGCCGGAGACCGTCTGGGTGGGTACCACCGCAGCTCCTATTGCAACCGACAAATAGTAGTGTGCGAACATTACTGTGTTCCGGTTTGAAGGGCGGTGTAGCTGTAATTACTGGGGTAACGAGACTTAACACCTTATGTCTAAAGGCGACGAGCGCAATGTGGTGCAGTGTGTACCATCTTAACTAGCGCCGCGTTGTTAACAAGTGTATCACTTACCATCAGGTGAACGTCTTGCTCGTCTCGTCGCAAATTAGTATAAAATAAAATAAATGTATGTATAAATATCTGTACATTACCAGATTATTTCTAGATTGTTCTGTAGGTATTCTTAGATTTAAATATTAATGTGTGTGTGTAAGCGCGCGCAGGCCGGGGGCGGCGCCGCGGGAGCTTTTGTGGGTCCCCGGAGCGCCGGGTCGCGGGAAGCGGGTCCGCGTTGTTGTACTTTGTACCGGCACAAAGCCGATCCGTGTACGAGCGGATATTAGAAACGTCCGCCGGCAGCGGTACTGCCTCGCAAAACCTCGCAAACTTCATAAATTAAAAAATAAAATTAAAAATGTTTTAATTAGTAAATCATATTATAGTGTTAACGATTATTTAAATGATAAAGATGTGTGGAAATAAATGGCGCTGATTCTCGAGCAGTATGTGTCAGTACGTGTAAGACATTCAAAAATGAAGATGGCAAACAAAAAAATGCATATATATATAGCCCGCTGAGTTTCTTGCCCATTCTTCTCAGGTCCGTGGCATTTGTTTTGCGAATGGCTGGTAGATTTTGACGTTCAATAAGTGAACTATTGTTCCCATGTTGAATAAAAATGTTGACTTTGACTTTGACTTTGAAACCCGCCGAGACCTTTTCGCACAACGAAACCAACACACAGCGTAAACTCCGCACAGCACAAGCCGCGAGCAGCTGCTGTTTAAATAAACTTCCCGCTTGATTTTTGGCGTACTTCCGGTTAAATACAAAAGAATATTTCATATAGTTTAGAAAAGTTAAAACAAAACAATTGTTCTAAAACCGGAACTGAGCATACATGCAATTTATTTAACAATGCAATCACTTTCATTAAACTAAGGGTGGAGACCAGTAAATGGTTCAACTGATGGAAAATGATACGCCTTCCCAATTAATTTGAACAAAAACGGTAAAATCACAATACTGTGTACAGCTGTAAAGACAGTAGGTACAGTGGTACCCGCTGCTGTCCTAATATTATACTTTTAATAATATTGTCCCCTAAACAAATATCTAAGACATCTTTAACGGGCAATGTTATTAAAGCTGTTAAAAGCTCTGAATAGTTTGATAGGTATAACAGCGCATTAGCTAAGTGTTCATTAATCGAATCCAGAGTTTTGTTGTTGTTTTTTACTCAACATTCAGAGCGGGCTGTTCACTTCATAACTTCACGTCAGTTATGTTACAAATAAGTGCCGCGGGTCTCGTTTGCGGCAGACCGTTTAGGTATTTTTAGAATTGAAAATACCCTAATTTACTTTGGAACTAGCTGACCCGACAGACTTCGTTCTGTCAAAAAAATTGGAATGTGGCAGTTTTTTGTTCTTACCTATTTTATAGCCAGCGCAAAAAATCTGGACTGAACCGTCACCCTGGTGATAGGGCGGTGTGTGGGGTTCAGCTCTATATATGTTCATCTAATAACTAATAGTGGGTTCCAGAAAAGTGGCCAAAGTTATAATTATAGTACATACATTATATTTACTATTATTATTTTACAAGCTTTATTATATACATATATATAGCCTATGACCATTTCTAGGTTATCATCTATCACCATACCAAATTTCATCAAAATCCGTTCAGCCGTTTAGGCGTGAAAGAGGAACAGACAGACAGACAGAGTTACTTTCGCATTTATAATATTAGTATGGATTAAGATATAAGAATCCGACATGGACTACTTTATCCTATTTAGCCGTTCGTTATCGTGATAATAAAGAGTTTTACGTCTAAATAAGTCGCTGATGAAGCTTGGAGCTGGAATTGTCTCATAAAATCTGTTTTGTGATTACATTCGGTTAACGAATCGAAATGCTCCGGATATTATCGTCACTAAAGGTACTTAGTTTGGAAAGCTCAAGTGAAGTTGTCGTCCGTCTGCTCCGCTGCTCCGCTGCAATGTCAACGAATGAACCTTTCCACTGTCAAAGCTTTTGTTCGTACTGACTTGCTATCTCCCTTCTCAGGTGTTCGCGGCGCGCGCGAGCAGGACGGAGAGACAAGGTGCAAACCCATTCCGCGTCAGTTGTAAAGCAACTGCCGCCGCGCCTGCTGTCTGCCGAGTGTTGGTGTCGACTTTATGATACATTTGTGCAACACTGATGAATGGCCAATGTTTAGTGTCACATAGTGCAGTGAAGTGCCGTTTGGATTGTGGCTTCCGCGAGGGCGACACTTATTGGATGTTTTGGAGGTGAGCCTTCACTTATTATTGTTCATTTAAGTACGACGAGTTTACATTACTTATAAACTAAATCATAATACAAAGACATGTTATTAATAGCTTTCGGCTTGTGTGCAATGTAAACAAACATTTGTAATTACCAATCAGCAATATGTATAAACTTTAGACCCGGCTTTTGACGCAACATAACTGCGCATCTCTTCAACTACGTATTAACAATGATCGTAAGCGAACTGATTGTTTAACATAAATTAAACTGTTTAAATGAAAGCCGATCTTTACTTACTAATATCTTACTGCTTTCGTTCTAGAAAAAACCCATGATTTTGTTTTAATACACAAAAACAGGTTAACTTTATATACAACTAAGTATCTACATATACATTTATTCGAAAACAATATAGTTCTTCTATCAATTAAATTTTACTAATAATTACATAGAATACAAAAAGTGGTTATAGTCTATTGTACCCATTAAAACCTATATAACTTTGGCTTAATTATATTTTAAGTATTGTGAAAGAAAGTAAAAGTTGTATTACTAACAATTTAATTTATTACAATAGCGTATATGAATTGTCTTCTAGATAAGTTAATTTCATTCTAAGCTGCTGTTTGTTTATAATTCAAACTCAAAATATTTACATTGAGCGGGATCCATTGTACAATCACTTTTGGTCGTCGGCGTATCATTTAGATCAATTTATAATCTCTACCGAAGCCTTCCTTAGAGAAGTACTGACAATAAACTCAAAGGCTTCGTAACTATTTGTAATTGTATTGAAAGCCGCGTAAAACACAGAAACAATATGAAGTGGAGTTCATTTTCAAACGCCTGTGTTATACTAAACACTTACCTGCATCGCTGGAGGCTGTATTTTACAATATTTGTTTATTTACATTAAATATAATAACGAGTAACTTCCTGGTGGTACCATCACAATACCTTTTATCTAACTTATTAGGACGATCGGTATAAGTTATTGCACTGTGAACATCTTAATAAATATTGCATTATTATATCAGGTGAACGTTGTGAACAAATAAAAAGTAACGAATGTAATTATGTTACTTATTTTGCACGTATCGTTTACTTAGTTTAAAATATAACACCAATTGCCAAAGTAATAAGTCGAATGGAAGTTTTTAATAGATATATAATACTATTACGCTAACGCTATTAAATATCACTACTGCTTTTCACAACGGTAAATGAAAATACCATTTACTTACTAACTATACGTAATATCGTATGGCGTGCTTATAGAGAGATCGTAACTTAAATGTACACCTACATAGTAAAACGTTGTAATATCACGTGATTATTTTTAATAGTGTTTGTTAGTTTCCAAGATATGTATCCAATTATAATTTACTAATAATGATTAAAATCTTCGCGTTAGTTCAGTAAGCCAAACTTTTCGATTTATATAGTCGATATTAACAAATTTTTCAGATGATACTTTACGTAATAAAAAGCAAGTTAACTTTGCGCCGGTTTCAATTGATCTGCAAAAGTTTTATATGATAATTTTTCAAGTAGGTGTTGAATGTACCAAAGAGGGCAATAAGTTAATTTTAACCCGTCATAAACACTCGACGCGCGATAACGTCGATGCTATCTAAGAGAAGACATCGACGCGTCGCGGAGCAAAGCGCGCCGCGTTTGCACTAAGCTAAAAAGTTCAAATAAAAGTTTATTGCTTGTTATTCATGAGCAGCTCATTCAATATTTATATTTTAATAACTGTTATAAAATAAGGAGCCGTGATAGCCTAGTGGTTTGAACGCCGGCCTTCCAATGCGAAGGTACCGGGTTCGAATCCGGCCTGCACCAATGGATTGTTCAATTTATGTGCAGTTAGCATAAAAACACCAACTAATATCACGTGCTTTGACGGTGAAGGAAAACCTCGTGAGGAAACCTGCATATCTATGTCATGACCATCAGTGGTCAGACTAGTATGTGAAATGTAGAAGGCAATGGCAACACCACTCCATTATAACTGCCAAGAGAGTCGTCGTGTGTTTCAATAAAAACATGATGACCACGACCCTCAGTCATGAGGAAATACGACTTAAAGAGAAATAAAATAAGAATTTATGAACATGAATATTGATGTCAGAAATCCCCTTTTTTTTTAAATAACTTACTGACTCTTGAGAAAGGTAATCCTGTCATGGAGGGTAACTAAAATGGCTTTTGGTCACGAATTTCATACTAAGACCCCACAAATAACCCTTGGTGGGATTAAAAACGCGTTTTATCGTCATTTCTGTAACACAGAGGGGGTGCAAAGAAGGGCTATGCTCAACATAGAACGTACTTAAGCGTAGTAGAGAAAGTTCAAGTTCAGTCAACAATAATGTGGTCGTAGTGGACTTTTATGAGCTCTCGTTACCGGACAATAATGGCAAAATTAAGTAAAGTATTTACAGCTATTATCGTAAACATTCTGCGACAATCTGTTACTTAGCCTACAGAACATTTTACAGCTTTTTTCTATTCAATAAAGTAACGAGACGGCATATCACCAAGCTAAGCGGCACGGCTGTCCATAACAATGATCAGAATTTTCACACAGCGCCGCATTACTCACGTTACCTTAACATATAAGATGCGGGGTCTCGTTATATCAATTCATAGGTACAGAGCCTCTCGAACTGGGAAACACTGATATTATTATTTTGCTATAATGATGAGGTGGTAAGCACATTGATAGTCTTAACAATAAAGATCTACTAGCAGTAACCACTGACGTCTATATGAATTACAAAGACAGATTCATTTAATTCTTACCCCTAAATAGACGAAATGATTTTATTGTTCTTGTACGTATTTCTCTTTTATTGATTTAAACGTTATCACCTCTTTTTAGCTTTAATTATCTATTTACGGTAATTGACGTTTCACCAACGCATGCCTGAGTCCGTCTCCGGCTACAGTAACCTAATACCATTATTGTCACATGCAAGTACGCAACGAGAAGTGTTACAGGGATAAATAGCATATTTATATCACTGCATAATAGTGCTCATAGTTAAAATACTCCAAGACGTACAACTTCATTTAAATACCGGTATAAAGACATGAAAATGTCGCGGGCAGCTATAAAAGACATAAGCTCGATAATATATGCGCCCGAGCGAATGGTGCCGACCCATCCACGCATGCGGACCTTGTGGGATGGTGTTAAAGTTCAAAATTGTGTAATTCTTTCGTAGAAGCGATTTCGTGTTAAAAAAACGATCTACGTTACACGATTTTAAGTTTTATTGCTTACGAGTTAAGTTGGTTTATGTATTGTCGGCACGGAAACGTTTAATGTGCAAATACGGCGACATTTTAAATGATTTTCGATTTGAAATTGTAAATCCGTGTATATTCTTAATTTATGCATATGTATAAATGCATCACTGCTAAGACAGAATGTTTTCTTTTGGCAAAGTTCTAAAATGCAAGTCGATTTTGTTCTTCAATTGTCATTTGCTTAATCTAGAAATAGCATCGCTTGAAAAGCTGCACTTGCTTCGTAATTGTAAAAGTTTATGTTATATTTACATTAACCTTAAACATTCAAAGTTTTATAGATTTTTCTAAACTTTTACAAAGTACTCGTAATGTTAGACTCTATAAATAAAAAAAAATAATTAACATTTTCATCATATTACGAGTGTAATAATAACTTTTGTTACTTGCTGGTGATAATTTCTCATATTTACGTTAAATTATAAATCTTAATTAAACTTAGGTGAGTATTGTCAATTTACAAATTTCCTTCACCTACTGAAGAGAATATTCAGTGTTCGGAAAGAGAACGTAAATTCCGTCTGTGTACAACATTGACAGGTGTATTAGATTAAATATGGTGCTCGTTAAAACGATCACCAAGTGCACCATGTTGTGCTCATCGATTTAACAAAAAATTATTTTATTAATTTGTCTGTCAACAACACTCTGTAAACTGCAATATAGTAATGTTTTCGCACTACTGTTCGGTGGTAGGAATAATCTGCAGCGAATTAAGTTTTCGCATGAAGAATTTCTATATTCATTTAAATCCTCAAAATAATAATTAATGATACAGACAAACGTTCGTCAAGTACGAACAGAATTATATTTTTGAATTTTTCGTAGTATATGATTTATATTTTATGAGCAGTTTTGTTTAAACACCGCCCGCACTTTGCAGCAATTTCAACACTGCTGCATTAACAAAACGACATACTAATTAAGATCGCAGCTTTGTAATATCAATTCGATCGAAACGTAAAAACAAACGAGTCGCGAAATTAAAGCATCGAACCCGCTACCGCCAAACGAGACTCGCGATCAATTCCGCGAATGCGCCCCGCTCCGCCGGTCATTGACCCCGCCGCTTTTTGTCCGTCTGCGTGTCGGCCCGTCGCTAAGTTCAAACCGCGTCCGCGAAGCTCCTTTTAATTGCTACAACGGTTCAGACCTTCGGCGGACGTCACCTGCCGACTTCAGGTGGCAGGTCTCTCCCCGCAGGGCCGCCGGTGGCGAACTCCTAAGGACCTCTACATATCAAGTTCCCCAACCATAGAAGAGAATTACTCACTAATGTTTGAAATCCCAAAGCGTACTTTAAAGTTTTTCATAATTTAGTCTAGATAAGATTTTAAATTAGATAAATATCCAATTAACAGCTCGCCATCCAAACACATCAAAGGCAAGTTGAAACTAGACGAGAGCTGCGCGACGGGAATGTTGATTTCATAAAAACTTATATTAAGTCATAAATTCGCGCAGACACTAATCGCCCGCCTTCTATACACGCTGCGTCTTATTTCCGTCGCGAAATAAAATAAATTATAGCTTACGAGATAATAGAAGTGGCTTTGATACAGTTTCGTGACACGTAAATATATAACTTGATTCCAAGTTCACTACGCGCAGAACTTAACGCTTTCCGTGCTGCAAGCCGGCGGTAGCTCTGAGTTACCGAAAACCTTACTTACGTCTCTGATGTTACCGCAGTGTGCAGTAAGCAATAACATACTGTAAGTAAGCTGATTTACTAAGCATGGAGATATAGTAAAAAATAATCTACCATATGTTAAGAAAATCAACTTTCACAATTCAATGATGGGAGCGATCGTTTAAGCGATTAAGATACTAATCATGTAGATGTTTTATAAAAAAAATGTAACTACTCAAAACGGGCGGCAAAATACATTGGAGATATTTACCAATCCCTACTCCGTTGGAAAAAGTATACTTCGAATCACGTTACGTAACGTTAAAATGTGACGCGTAACGAAAAAAAGTTACACTAAATTTTTTTCCAACCCCGATAAAGAAGTTTCACTTCAAAAATTCTGTTTTTTATTGTGTTCAGTCGGAGACTGACTCAGGTCACAGGCGATGGACGGGAGGAGGGACTGAGGTCGACATTCCTCCCGATACGGCTCCTCGCGAATGGCTCGTTACTGACCTTTAACACGACGCAAGCTTCTTTCAATAGACGTTATTACCGAGAAATAGATTGCACTATTATGGGATGAATTCGATAAGTAAAGTGCTTTCGCATCATAAAGAGCTTAGTTCAGTGTTTCTGGAGAGTTATTAATGGCTAAAGCGGCACCCATCAACGCAACTACGAGCATTTTCAACTACTAAATAAAAATTTTAAAGCGTCCAAGTGTAAGTATGAAATGTCGTCATTAAATTTTGTTTCTTTCTTTATCAATCGACATAGATATAAATCTACTCACATAGATATACTTAGTTCTAAATGCACCGCTCTCTCTGTTTAGGAGAAACTTGATATTTATTCTGCTTGAATCAATGTTAAACTATCTTTCTCTTTATATTACAAGTTGTTGGCGAAGATATCAATAAAAAGTGTGATATACTCGTAGTTTGTTGTGGTAATGAACTAGAAATACCGTCCCACCCGTTAATTGCATTTATGCATTTTATTTCTTGTCCACGTCCACGTTTCGTTCGTTCTTACACTATCTACATCCACTTTCATGCTTAGAACCTTCTATGTCCTATGGTTATAAGATTTTGTGTCAATTTTCCAAAAATCCGATAAATAATCTACATAGAATATGTTAAGTTTTTCTAGTTTTATTTAACTATGATTAATTTCAAGTGTTTTGATTCATCACTATCATCATAAAGAGAAGAGTTTTCTTTCATTTGATTCATAGTTCATATCGAAAAGCTTCTGCAATAGAGTGCAGAATAATGTGTACTAAAACTTATGATTTATTGTTTAACACTGTTAATTGAAAACATAAAATATAAATAAGACATTTAAGTATCAATTTTGACTAACTTATTGATAGCTACCATTTGTAATAATTTATCCCTCAACATAATGCCGTATGTTAACCATAGTATCTCTACATACATTGTTGGAATACCTGCGTGTGCTCGTCTACGCCGGAAGTTTTTGCTAGGCGAAGATCGGCTTGCCTTATGGCTCGCCGTGGTGACTGAATGGCATGAAATCGGTAAACCAGACTAGACAGGTTTTGTGAGAAAACAGCACACACAAAAGTGAATTTCTTATTCTCATTGATTCAACAGGCGGAAAGTTGGCTGACGAACGTTTTTGATAATAGCCTTATAACAATTTTTCAACATAGAGAGACTAATCGTCATAACTTTCACATCTTTTATGCAGCAGAGGACTTGATTGGACTAAAATGGCACCAGTTAGAATCGAAGGTGTACAATCTTTATAAACCTCCTCTAATATGTGAAGATTGATCAGATACAAAAATTAGACAAGTTTATATAGCTGAAGCGTTGTGTAATACAGTTACAACAAGAATAACTTAACCAAGTTTTTTATAACAAATTCATTTATTTTAAATGATGATCATTGTAAAAGATTCGATGATTAAAGTACTCAAAACATTTATGATATCAATATATTAATTTATTTACAACGAGCTCGCACTTGACCTCAATCTCACGTGATATTAACTGATAATGACGCCATAGAGTTCTGAACCCTATCATTAAATAATCTCCAGGCCATGTGGCATCGAAATCGAACCGGGGACCTCTGTGTCAGCTCGGCGGAGTCTGTTGATATGTATGTGTATAATGTTCCCGCGGCCGTGTCATGTTAATTCGATACCCTCGAAGCGATTGCTGTTACACACGCCACGGTGTTTGTTTGGTTTGTTTGCACAACGTATAACCTTGTCGTGGAATCGTAACGGCCTTGACTGCTCTGTCTCCGCCTATTCACGCAGGACCTTGGACTATTTGGGTCTGAATTACGTAATCATACTCTAGTGTATTTATTGCACGCAGCGCGTAAAACCAGGGCCAGGTGAGGCTCGTATCACTACTCCTCGTCTACCGTCCATTCAGATCTATTACTCTCTAAAGCCTCTCAGAGTTTATGTGTTATCTTAAGAAAATTCCAACTGAAAGCAGCTGTAATTACAGTATCTTTAAGTCACATAAAACTATTTTTGTTTATGTGAACCGCCAATTAAGTCGAACGATTCCCCGCTTTGGATAACGACTTTATAATTGATACTTTAACTTTTAAATATTAAAACGTTTCATTACCGATAAAAAGTATATTAAAATATATAAAACTGCATGCTAGTAGAGCATACATTACGGGTTCTTTTAATTTATATAATATTGAATGAACAAACACTAAAAAAAGGTAAAAAGATGAAGGTCAGAGGACGATGCGATAGACGACATGCGTGAGTTACAATTTATACATCAAAGATATTTTAGATTACAATTATTTGTTTTAATTACTATAAATAGACATGTGCCAGTCCGCATTACCATCTGATGGTAAGTAAAGATAAAGTATACAGTGTTTAAGCGACAGTATCCCGGAAGCAGCCCTGTCAGCTGTGGTTTAAAGACGTCGCCGGAAGCACCAACGCCGGTAAGCCATCACGTCGCTATTCGCATAACTTAAACATAACCGTTTCTCCCGACCGCCGAGTCATAAGTCTGTAGGACGTCTCTCTTGTGCCGTCTCCCCTCTCTCCAAACATCATCAGCTCGCAGCCAATCTGTATTTAAATAGCCTACGCATTGTTTTTACTCGCATTCCTGGAGACTTATTGCACTCGCGTCCGCCGCTCACGGAATTTTAATGAGGTTTGTTTCAATACGAACACATTGTTGAAGATGTACAGCGAAAGGTTCCTCATAACGTATTATAGTCTTGACTGACGTTAATTTGTTTGATCTAGTCTTTGTTATTAGTGTGCCGTTGTTTTTTTGATAACGAATCTAACTTGTACGGCGACGCGGACTGTAAGTTCAACACATCTAACTGTGATATAGATATCTTCTTAACGGATTCACCGTATTCTTCTACTCTTGTTTTAAGTATTTCTTTTAAAACGTTCAGTAGTTGACTTCTTTTGTTATTTTACTTTTTAAATATTTCGGTAACAATAGGACTTAAATTAATAAAAAAATGGTAATTGATATTTCAAGCAATTTTCTGTTCAAATCAGTATAAAATATGACTCTACAATTGTCTCTGATCATGTCTTAGATCAAGCGATACTTTAATAAAGTGTCCAAGACAAACGTACGAGAAAAAGAAAATTGCTTTAAAATGTTATAAATAAAATCTGAACATACAGAAGAATTACATATCCTTATGACGCTATCTGATTGGTGAATTATCAGTGCATTAACTAAGCAGAACGTCTCGTCGGAGCAGTCCCGGGCCGCGCCCCACCGAATTAATTAGGACGGGTTTTGTTTTCAATGATGTAAATCGTTTAGTGAAACCTGCGAACGCATGTTCGATACGAATTTGTTTACTTTTGTTATACATACACAATTGAAAGAAAACGTGTACATTACTTGTTAGTTATATGTCTAACTCTTAATCCCTTTTTGAAATATGTTATCCTAAATGGTTGAATGTATTTTTTTCTGTGGCGTTGTAGCCTTCAATCGACATTGGTTTAGTTTCTTTTTTTATAAACCATGTAGTATAACTGTGTTACAGTAAAGCATCCATAGTAGTATGTTTATTCTTGTTATACAATGTTTAGGTTACACGAGAACCTAAGAGGTAAAAGTGCTGTTTGACCTCGCGGACACTCGCTGCGAAGATATTCTTAATATACATTTGTAACTGCAAACGAATATTTTTTTAACGAACTTTAACCCCAGCGATATTTTAATTTTATTTTATTGGTAAAGGATTGCTGACGGAGTTAACAATACTAAATAATGCTACATACATATGACTATGGTCGCTTACACAATTGCAACTGATTATAAGCAATCACTAAAACAACATAATGACATTAATGTTCAGCGGTATTCAAAATTTTTGATTTAAATTGCGACAATTTTCCCCAAATATGTCGATGTCGTTACTTATACCGGCTAAGTGATTGTACAGGCTGGACAGGCGAGGAACAGGTGCTTGCTTGCCTGTGTTAGTTCTGGTGAGTCGAACATGAAGTATAGGTCCAGGTTTACGAGGTGCTCTACTAGGCACCCTCAATGAGAACTTATTTTTAGTAAAGATGGTGCATCTATCGTACCATTAACAAAATTAAGAGATTTCAACTTATAGTGTTGCAGCCTATCTTTATGTGGGCAGGTAGGTGGGTTTTAGGAATAACATCAGTTATTTATGTATTAGTTTTAATATTAGACAAGTTATATTGTTATAGGTTGGAGTTAATTACCAGCATGATAACATCTTGCTAGAAGAATTGTTAATAAGGCCTTACACGTTGCTATACTATTTCTTTGCTCCAATTTATGTAAGCATCCGTCGGTATCTTCGGTTCGTGTAGGTATTGTTCATTGATATGGTCATAAACCTCATTCAGTTGCCATTCGGGCTGTTCGGCTGCTTCGCCTCGCGGAAGGGAGGGGCTGCCCACCGCTGCGTGAATAATACATTATTGTCAAGACTCATTGCTTACACAGAGGCGCGCGAACACTCGGTGCAAGAATCGTATGTTTTTTGTCCACAAGTTAAATGGAGTTGCATATTAACGTAACGACTCGGGCGGGATATTTCTCTGATGATCAAAGAGGCGCATCTTTGGTGTTCCTCCCCAAAAATGTTGATCCAGCACCAGAATGAGCTCAACTACTACTGGAGACGTGTCTTCGCCATGGAGATCTATCTCCAGTATGTTTGTTAACTAATTCTAAACTACCTAAAGTAATATTCACTATGGTTAGAATGTTGTCGGTTGGATATTGTAATCCGTCTCCCACTCTTTACCCTCGTGCCATTAAAGGCGCCGAAGAAGGAAAAGGGCATCAGCATTCCCTGCGACCGTTACCAGCATTACGCGCGCCAATCCATATGTCAAGCGTGACCAGCTCGGCTAATACTCTTTTTAGTCTATGATCAAGAGGGTGTATAAATATGCTGAAATAACGATGTTAATAAAATGAACGCACTCATAGCTTCACATTGCATTATTTCACTATCAAAGAACTATAACTTTAAAACTTATTTACAACGAAAATCTGTACTTGTTTGTTTTCTATCTGTTAAGGATGTAAGGAAGATATAATTTTCAACAAAATATTATCAGAATTGGGTTTATATGTAGCGGTCGAATAGAGAACTTATTTTTTATAATTGTATATAGAATATCTGTATAATTTACGTGTAACTGATAGTTAGTTATACCAACCCCGCTACCGCTACCGCCTGTCGCGTGCAGCGGCGCGATCGCTCCAGTTACATGGCCAATAAGTAGGCACCGCCGGCGCAGCGCCGAGGAGTTGTGCCGCGGCTTTTGGTGCGTGTTGCCGGAACTATAAACATGGACCAGATCTTCACAGTACAGGTGAGGTCCTGGCGGGAAATTCACTTTATGTCCATTAGTTAAAGCATTAAACATTAACAAAGTCAATTAATCTAAGAAGCTCACTAAACAACGGCGTCAGGCAAAAACAAAACTATTCAGTTATTTATAATATTACTTTAAAGTACGTACACACATAACCGAAATCGTTCAAGAGATTATAATTCAAATATGACTTAGCACGAGTTACGTAACCACAACATGGAATAAGTGTAACTTAAGTACTGTACATTTAGCGATAACATTCATTCTGTAACATAAAGCCCTTATTGTATTTCATAGTGTATTTAAGAAATAAGTTACAGAGCGGTTGTCTGCCTGTAGAATAAAGTATTATTTTATAAAAAGCTTCTTTATTGGTTGCACAACATAACTCACGAAACACATCAATTGCATTTCATGTATAAGAAACAAAGTTCTTATTACGTCAACATTTGACAACTTACTAAGAATAGTGAAATGTTAATTTTTAATTTAATTATTTTAATAACAGCCTAAATATACTATTATTTTTTTTAGAAGTCTAACGTTTTAAGATGAAAAAGGTGTTTTTTTAATATCAGCCTTTTATGGTTGAAAAATACTTAAGTTACAATTCTTACGTCAAAGAGTAACGAAACGCCACTGTTCACTATTTTCCTGATGAAATATTATAACATGGAATGCTGTAAGGATGTTATTAAAATCATAACAATCTATTTAAGCTGATTACTTAGTTTTAACTTTGATAATGTATATATTTAATCATTACAAGCGTATATATTTTATTTATTTTTATTCTACTAAGCCGCGAGACGAGAGAGCATTTCCATGTATATTGGCCAAATTTCAATTGTCATCGTAAGCAGTGAATAATAATAAATTAATATCATAGAAACATACAATATTGATACTTATAGATAGTTAAAATTTATTTCGACCAGATATCCAGTTCGATTCAAATGTGATTTCATACCACACTTAGCAAAATTGTATGTATTTTGGATATAATCTGTGACCGCTCGTTATTGGAAATGACGCGAATGAAAAATTTTCAGTTAATATTTGAATATTGTATTGATTAGTAAAGAAAACGTTGATGATTTCTGAATTATTTTTTAGTTAATATAAATGAAGTTCTAGGGAGCAAGAGAAAACTATGTTATTATTTATTTAAATATAGTACCAACGAATCGGTGTGCAAGGTCGCCGGCGCTGTTCACATAAACTGCAGCGGAGCGCAGCGCTGACAAAAACGTGTGCGGAATTTTTAATGTATCGATGTCGATGGATTCTATGCACCCTCGATGCCAGGTCTCGGAATATACGACTGAATACCACAAAACTAACGAACTGTAAATAAGTTACCGCGTTTATAATTTCAAATTATTTAACTCAACACGTCGACGGCGGCTACCTCTCATCTTCTCTACCGACGAATCAAGAACAGCTACGGCAAAGATCGTAAAATAATAACGTAAACGAATAATTGACCTGTGGAAAGATAAAGAGTCTTGGTTTGAGTGCTCATTAAATTATGGAAATTTAGAAATCTTTATGAGCCGTGATAGCCCAGTGGTTTGAACGCCGGCCTTCCACTCCGGAGGTACCGGGTTCGAATCCGGCGTGGACCAATGAATTTTTTCAATTTATGTGCAGTTAGTATAACACCAACTAATATCACGTGCTTTGACGGTGAAGGAAAACATCGTGAGGAAACCTGCATATCTACGTCATTGACCATCCGAGGTCGGACTGGTATGTGAAATGTAGAAAGCAATGGCAAACCACTCCATTATAACTGCCAAGAGAGTCGTCGTGTGTTTCATTAAAAACATGATGGCCACGACCCTCAGTCATGAGGAAATACAACTTAGAAAGATATCTTTAAAAGTGCCGTGGCAGTCAACGTGTGAGAAGGGCACAAATCTATCAGAAACGTTTTCTGGTACTGAGGGGTTTGCGTGATTAAGACGGCTTTGTAATTTTATATAGTATGATTTTAGGTTGTACGGTTACAAAGCGATAAAAGTATAACAGTTATGGGGTCCAATAGCTTGTACCAGCAGTTCCATAGAACAGAACCGCTGTTTGATCCTTGCATGCATCGTCTAGTACTATTTTGATATAGATATTACTGTTATACTTAACATTTCTACCTCGTAGGCTACTGTCCAGACACTGTCTTTACGCGACAACCTTGCTCATCCAAACGAACCATCATGCGTTGTTGAGGACTCATGATTTTCATTGTAAAAAATTATCGTCTCCGGTTCTTTATGTAGATGTTTGTATATGTTCAGTTGCGCTGTGTATGTGTTATTGTATATTTATGTTGTTTTTTTTTTGTCTGAGGAAAAATGCACTTACGCACTATGTGTCGGATTCAGCAATTGGCCATACCGACTAAAAAACCTCCCAAGGGACCTTCTTGAGCCCCCGCGGAACCACCGTTAGGTATTACTTCGCGAGGGCGGTCTAGCAATCTTGCTGTACCTTATATATGGGCTTTTCGCCTCTTCTGTTCCTCTTGCCTCAATGTGGTCATCACTTCTGCGGTGTAAGCACTCATTTTATCCCACGCTTTTTCAGACTCCAGCATACTCTGCACTATATTGTCCAGTATATTTATGTGTGTGTGTGTGTGTGTGCAGTGATGGTGTGAGGCCGCATGGGTGCGGGCGGCGCGGTGCTGGAGGCGGCGGCGCGCGGGGACGCGGCGCGGCTGGCGGGGCTGCTGCGCGCGGCGCCGCGCGAGCGGGACGCGGCCGACGAGGTAACACGCTGCACTACACGCTACACTACACGCTACACTACACGCTACACTACACGCTGCACTACACGCTACACTACACGCTACACTACACGCTACACTACACGCTGCACTACACGCTGCAATACACGCTGCACTACACGCTACACTACACGCTGCACTACCGCTACACTACACGTACACTACACGCTGCCACTACACGCTGCACTACACGCTACATACACGCTACAATACACGCTACACTACACGCTTACACTACACGCTGCACTTACACGCTACACTACACGCTGCACTACAACGCTACACTACACGCTACAATACACGCTACACTACACGCTTACACTACACGCTACACTAACGCTACACTACACTACACGCTACACTACACGCTACACTACACGCTCACTACACGCTACACTACCACGCTACACTACACGCTGCACTACACGCTACATACACGCTACACTACACGCTGCACTACACGCTAACTACACGCTACACTACACGCTTACACTACACGCTGCACTACACGCTGCACTACACGCCTGCACTACACGCTACACTACCACGCTACACTACACCGCTACACTACACGCTACATACACGCTACACTACACGCTACACTACACGCTACACTACACGCTACACTACCACGCTACACTACCGCTACACTACACGCGCACTACACGCTACATACACGCTACAATACACGCTACACTACCACGCTACACTACACGTACACTACACGCTGCACTACACGCTGCACTACACGCTACACACACGCTACACTACACGCACACTACACGCTACACTACAAGCTACACTACACGCTGCACTACACGCTGCATACACGCTACACTACACGCTTACACTACACGTACACTACACGCTACACTACACGCTGCCACTACACGCTGCACTACACGCTGCACTACACGCTGCATACACGCTACACTACACGCTACCACTACACGCTACAACTACACGCTACACTACACGCTGCCACTACACGCTACACTACACGCCTACACTACACGCTACACTACACGCTACAATACACGCTACACTACACGCTACACTACACGCTACACTACACGCTGCCACTACACGCTACACTACACGCTACACTACACGCTACCACTACACGCTACACTACACGCTGCACTACACGCTGCCACTACACGCTACCACTACACGCTGCACTACACGCTGCACTACACGCTACAATACACGCTACACTACACGCTACATACACGCTACACTACACGCTACACTACCGCTACACTACACGCTACAATACACGCTACACTACACTACACGCTTACACTACACGCTACACTACAACGCTACACTACACGCTACAATACACGCTACACTACACTACACGCTGCCACTACACGCTGCACTACACGCTGCACTACACGCTACACTACACTACACGCTACACTACAACGCTACACTACACGCTGCACTACACGCTACATACACGCTACACTACAACGCTACACTACACGCTTACACTACACGCTTACACTACACGCTACATACACGCTACACTACCGCTACACTACACGCTTACACTACACGCTACACTACACGCTTACACTACACGCTACACTACACGCTGCACTACACGCTACAATACACGCTACACTACACTACACGCTTACACTACACGCTTACACTACACGCTGCCACTACACGCTGCACTACACGCTACACTACACGCTTACACTACACGCTGCACTACACGCTGCCACTACACGCTACAATACACGCTACACTACACGCTGCACTACACGCTACATACACGCTACACTACACGCTGCACTACACGCTGCACTACACGCTGCACTACACGCTACATACACGCTACACTACACGCTTACACTACACGCTACACTACCGCTACACTACACGCTTACACTACACGCTACATACACGCTACACTACAACGCTACACTACAACGCTACACTACACGCTACACTACCGCTACACTACACTACACGCTGCACTACACGCTGCACTACACGCTGCACTACACGCTACCACTACACGCTACCTACACGCTACACTACACGCTGCACTACACGCTACACTACCGCTACACTACACGCTTACACTACACGCTTACACTACACGCTACAATACACGCTACACTACAACGCTACACTACACTCTACACTACACGCTTACACTACACGCTGCACTACACGCTGCACTACACGCTACACTACACGCTTACACTACACGCTACACTACACTCTACACTACACGCTTACACTACACGCTACACTACAACGCTACACTACACGCTACAATACACGCTACACTACACTCTACACTACACGCTTACACTACACGCTGCACTACACGCTGCACTACACGCTACCACTACACGCTACAATACACGCTACACTACACGCTTACACTACACGCTGCACTACACGCTGCACTACACGCTACAATACACGCTACACTACAACGCTACACTACACGCTTACACTACACGCTGCCACTACACGCTACAATACACGCTACACTACAACGCTACACTACAACGCTACACTACACGCTGCACTACACGCTACACTACACGCTACCTACACGCTACACTACCGCTACACTACACTCTACACTACACGCTGCACTACACGCTGCACTACACGCTACAATACACGCTACACTACACTACACGCTGCACTACACGCTACACTACACTCTACACTACACGCTGCACTACACGCTACCTACACGCTACACTACACTCTACACTACACGCTGCACTACACGCTACCTACACGCTACACTACACGCTGCACTACACGCTACCACTACACGCTACACTACACGCTGCACTACACGCTACACTACACTCTACACTACACGCTACCTACACGCTACACTACAACGCTACACTACACTACACGCTACACTACCGCTACACTACACTACACGCTACACTACACTACACGCTGCACTACACGCTGCACTACACGCTACACTACACGCTGCACTACACGCTACATACACGCTACACTACACGCTACATACACGCTACACTACACTCTACACTACACGCTTACACTACACGCTGCACTACACGCTGCACTACACGCTACATACACGCTACACTACCGCTACACTACACGCTGCACTACACGCTACATACACGCTACACTACACGCTACAATACACGCTACACTACACGCTTACACTACACGCTGCACTACACGCTACAATACACGCTACACTACACTCTACACTACACGCTACACTACACTACACGCTACACTACCGCTACACTACACTCTACACTACACGCTTACACTACACGCTGCACTACACGCTACACTACACTCTACACTACACGCTTACACTACACGCTACACTACACTCTACACTACACGCTACACTACACGCTGCACTACACGCTACACTACACTACACGCTACAATACACGCTACACTACAACGCTACACTACACGCTTACACTACACGCTGCACTACACGCTACACTACAACGCTACACTACAACGCTACCACCTGGTGATCCTATTTCAACCGCCAAATAGTAGTGTGCGAACATTACTGTGTTCCGGTTTGAAGGGCGCTGTAGCTAGTGTAATTACTGGGGTAACGAGACTTAACACCTTATGTCTCGTGACGAGCGCAATATGGTGCAGTGTGTACCATCTTAACTTGCACCACGTTGTCATGGGCAAGCGTATCACTTACCATCAGGTGAACGTCTTGCTCGTCTCGTCGCATAGTTGCATAAAAAAAAATGTAACCACAACGGAGACCATGTTAAACCATTGCCGTCCTCAAATTTATTGTAAGGATGATAAGGACCTTACTGCCTACAACAAAAGGCCCCGTTAAAGTAAATGAACACTATTCATCAGAATGCCGTGATAGAGCGAAGAATTCGTCACCAAGACGGCCTCGTCTTCTCCGAGCGGGATCGATCCTCAACAGTCTAACTTTGTAATATCTCCAAGCGATGTTGAATAGCACCATTAACGGATGAACTGCTTCTCATTAACGTCTCCTTTTCGTTTTAAAAATGTAATAACATCCAGCAAGTCCGCCCGACGGCAGTTCATACATTATGCAACCGCTGGCTTCGCTCTTTGTATTAGCATCAGGATCTAAGCAAGGGGAGGCGCTAATTTATTTTGTTCCGTGTAATTGTATGATGTTTGCATTTAATTACAGTTTGCCGGACTTATACGCTGCGTAGTACTTCTTGATACTCGAAAAAACTATTTATACAACGTGTCGTTATAAATGTACTCCTTATACATACATTCAGTAGCTAACATCCGTTACTTTAACTTTACAGGTCTTGGTTTCGTTGATTTAAAACTTTTTTAACTGGTAGTAGGTCTCTGCTGCTGCCGCGAAACAGTAGCCCGCAAATATTACTGTGGTCCGGTTTAAAAGGGGCTGTAGCTATTAAAATTACTGAAGTTACTCTTCTCAAATCCTTTGTACCTAACGAATACAAGGTGTTATAACGAATAAATTACACGGAATGAGACATGTCGCCTCGTGTATTGTGGGATGTGGTATGCAACCACGGTAGACGACACCCCGCCGCGTGACAATTAACAGCGTAACATTTAAAACCACACCCACACGCCGACATCGCCCTTAAGCCTCCGAGTAAAAGTTTCTAACACACAATGATCGGAATAAGGAATTTAATAAATACATAATGGATGCTCTTCGAAATCGATCGATAAATAATTAAAATTCATCTACAGATCGATCCGTATTTATAAATCAGCGGCTGTCACTACGAAATCGATTTACGGCCGGCGTAAAACTTGTTGGTTATTGAATTGAAAATTTTTAATCAAAAATTCTTCTCACCATTTAGTGTGTATGCATTTAGATTAATATTTAAACACATGTCGATAAAATGTAGCGATCAAATTCCATCAGCGATACGTTTTATAACAATTACATATTAATTTAGCTACATTAATCATTCGAACGAAAATAGAAGTAAACGAAATCAGAAGTTATTACATTAAAAAGTTTCTAACGCTGATTGATTTTTGTAGAAATGACACAGATAAGTTTTATAACAGTATTATTATCAATGATCTTGTTATACCTTTGTTTATGAAAAGTATTAGTTAATAAATACTACTACTACTACTACTACTAGCTCCGACCTTCACATTCCTCTCTGCTAAACCAACTTCCTTTACAATTCATTTACTGCTCGATCTGTTAGACTTTGGAATGAGCTCCCTCCAAATATTCGGGCAGCTCGTAGTAAGGCTTCCTTTAAGCGAATGTTGTGGCAACACTACTTGTCACTATGAATATATGCTCTTCTCCTCCTTTTCTGTACTTATATCTGCCATCATTTATATATATGTGTATGCTTCAGCCAATGTATAACACTAACATTTCCTATAACATATGTACCAATCATAGTTGTGTCCACCACTATTATTGTGTTTTATATTGTAATATATGTAATTACTCAACTACAACAATAATGCACCCTAATTTATCTTCTCTGCTCAACCTATGGTAGACTGGGAGAGAATGCCCTATGGCATTAAGTCCGCCTTTTTGTACATTTTTCTTTGTGTGCAAATAAAGTTTTAAATAAAAATAAAAATAAATAAATACACAAATAAAAATAAAAAACAATAACGCCAATGCGCCAGACGGTGATCTGGTGGAGGTGCAGGAAGCCGTTGTATGTGGGAAGCTTGGTAGCTAACAGAGTGGAAATGTTTAAGAAGGCTTATGTCAAGCTGTGGACGAGTATCGATTGATGATGATGAACAAACATTTGATTAGTGTATATCAAATCGCTTTGCCTAACTTCTCTCTGAAAACTAACTAGAATTCCATATTTTTAACGATAATTGTCATTTATGTATAAAAAATAAGGTGCACGAGCAACCGTTGCCATCGCATTAGATCGTGTTCGTTATTTACTCGCCGGCTATGTGTCCCATATAAATATTGCCGGGTGACAGGACTTCTTGCGGCTCTAGAATGTTGCCGTTTATTAAAAATATTTACGACGACGTGTTGTCGTCATTTGCAAAAAGTATGAGACCTGTTTCAATTAAAGTGTATACTTTGTAATTGAATGATGCCACATTCAATATTAAAGTGGGAAAAAATTTAATTCTTAAACGCACATATTTTATGAAATACATTTCAATGTAACAATAAAAATTATATTTCATTTGAACTATTAAGTAAATTGGAGAAAATTGCCAATATATCATACATGTCATGAATGTCATATTGTAAAAGTAAATGTAGATGGAAAACTTTAATTGCACGTAATGGTATAGAATCTATTACACTATAAACGACTCGTTAGGCTCTCTTTGAGCCGCTGCGCCGGAGCAATAAGTACACTATAAATATTTTTATGTAGGATAATCGACTTTTAACGATCGGGATCGAAAACACTTAAAAATGCAACTCATCTCGATAAGGAAATCCGAAACTCGTCGGCTTTTAACGTAATTTTGCAAAAAAAAAATAGAAGAATTCTATCGAACCTTTTTTTGGTGTAGAGAGAAATCTTTAAAAGATTCCTTGCGTATGAGTGAAATTCAGACTTATATTGGATATGTGCTTTTTTGCACTTTGGCTATGTTTCCACGACCGGTATCCTTACCTTGGTTTACCTTATTTCTGTTCTTACCAGCTCGATACTGCGATGCTGATCCAATCATAAACTACGTCAGTAAATCGCGACCGCATAAAAAACATTTGACGTTTGACAGGTTATAATTTGCGTCTGGCAACAAACCAGCCGGCGACGAGCGCGCTGATCGATGGGGCCAGTATGGCGGGGACGCGTGTTGTAAATGATTATAGGCCAACAATTATCTCCGTAATTTTTTTATCAAAGCTAACGAGTAACATAATCGATCTACAAAGTCTTCAAGCTCGATGTATTCACGCGCGTTCAGGACCTTAATCTCGAGCGGTTAAATTGAAGTTTTAATTGCTACAGTCAGGGTATTTATAGAATTCGTCTTTTTAACTTTTAATGAAATTCTTAGCGTTATACCTTTTTCTTAATTACGCACCATTAAAGCTCTTCTCAACATTTTTATATTTTCAAACTGTAAAATTCTTTCGCAAAACGTATTATCAGAATCAAAAAAATTATCGGTGTGCTCTCATAGACCTCTAAAAATATTTTAATACCAATGCTACTAGTATTTTGAAATTAAAAGTTAATAAACAGGAAAGCGATCGTAACTCTATTAAATTAATGGTGATCATTCCCACACCTGAGGGAGGTGAAGCTGCTTTAGCCGTCTCAGATATATGACGACCAGTAGCTCGATTAGAACAAAATAATCTCTATTTATATCCTTATTCAAAGCTTAACACTTAACTGCTCACCTCCACTAATCCCTCAGGTCAAACTCATTCATACGCTTGTGAAAATGTCTGTAATATTATAATATGTTCTAATTATCTTTACAACCAGTAGCTAATAATTGCCCGAGGAACCGACAGACAGAGGACGTATTAGTTCTGTTCAAACCGCACAGTTTGCCGTGCAAAGATCAATAATAGTATATATTTAGGGGGGACCGTAACAACGGTGGGGTATAACCGGTCTCATTTACTAATGATGAGCACAGCGGGCTGCGCGGCCACGCGACCGCGTCGTGGAGACCTCAAGGAAATCATTGCGCTCCTGGAACTGAAATAGCTATAATTTTTTTTAACCACCAATGCGGAGAGACGATCAGACCGTTACCGTAATACGTAATACGACTGCTCAAGTGCTACTTAAGATATTCACATACCACCAAATCGCGTTCATCGCTTTATCATAATGTTTCTATACTACTCCTTTTTTATAGTTAGTCGGCAACACCTAAATAAATTAGCCACTCCTATAATCCTCTAAGTATCTTGTTTTAGCAATTGCATGCAATTGTAACAAAAGAGACAGGGTATGAATTTAGTAAACAAAGGACATGATCACGTTTTGTAAAGAATATAAAACCAAACAAAAGTGTTTACGCTAAAACAATTTTGTGTATGTGTAATGTATTTCTTAATAATGCACGGATTAATGAATTGAATTGCAGACTAATAGGTTTTTAGTAAGCGGATAAAATTAGTGGCAATAAAGGAACGGAAACTCCGCGACGACAGCGCCGGGTAAGTGTACGTGGTCGGGTTTTGTTAGTTTTTGTTGGCGGTGTCGAGGCTTAGACGACTTTCTCCACGCCCAGGGTCGGACGCGCATAAATTACACTCTATTAGGAAATTAACGTGACAAGATTAATGTTACTTCTGACAGTTATCAATTATGTAAATAAATATGTGATTAATATTTGTAATTCTATTTTATCGTCCGAGGTTTTCCTTCTTATATTTATAACTTAAACATCGGCCGGATGACGCCCACAGCCCGCCCTGTCCTAGTAATCACACTGATCGGTCGAATGCTATACGTAACCATCGGCTTCTAGCGGATTTTACCAGATTATTACACATGACTTTAATTATTGTAAAAATAAATCTGACAACTTTTACTGGTTTCATGACTTCTTATTTATTTATTATTCGTAGATACAAAAGATTAGTATTTCATTCTTCACAAATAGATCAAATAATGTTAAGCGATTTTAAAATCAAAACAGGTAGAGACTTAGTGCCTAAATATTTTAAGATAGTTCTATTTCATTTAAAACTACATAGAAATTGTCAGCCGTTTAAAATCAATTGGAAAAAAACGCTAGTGCGGCTCTGCGTGATGTCTTATGCAACCGTCTGACTCTGATCCAGTTAATAAAACGACGCCTATCAATCAATAGTAAACAAGTGTAGTACAATTATGTTCACCGTTACCGTACAAACGGCATTGGGAGTAATTGGTATGTTGATCAGTGCGCACCACGAGAAACTGGTATCGGAGAGTAAACTGTAATTAAGTAGTGTAGTGAGATCACGATTGGATCGTTTTATAACCGCAAAGTTTGCAAACGTTGAGATGGTGTGAACGAAGTGAAAACACATCGCTCATTTTGCTTCCTACAAATATATCAAATTAAACAAAACATACACAGTTGCTTTCCTTTACTATCAGGTACAGATTAAACATCGTTATAGTCAATTTAACCTATTAATGTCAATTGCTGAAATAATGCCTGTAGAGGCAACAAGGTGGGGGAAAGTGAAATACTTGCCACGGCTTGGCGATCACAGTGTCATGGTAAAAGTTACAGAGAAAGCTGTTGTCGCTTCCATGGAATTATGTCATAATTTCTCTCCATTTTTGTGTAATTGGAATATTCTGTACACACCCCACGTGGGATAAATTATATTAATCAAATAAATAAATAAAAAAATCGCATATCAAAGCAATTTTTTAGAGTTGATATAATAAATTAGTGTAAAATTTGTAAACTTCAATAAATGAGTATGTTTTAATAGTAAAGTTATGTGATTTGCACAAGATAGACCTTTTCTTTTATAACAAGAGGAACTCCGTGAGGTGTTGAAACTATTAAATATCATATAACATGAGATATGAGGTAGTTGGGTTCATTAGATTAAGGATTTAACGAGCTCCGTCGCTGTTCAAACCGGAATACAGTAATGTTTGCAAAGCGCTCCTTGGGGGCAGAAGTACGCGCTGCGGTGGTACCCACCTACATGGCCTCGGGTGACAAACATCTACCACTTGTAAACTCATCTTCTTCATTGCAGAATGAAAGTATAAAGGTAAATTTCACACAGGAGGTACATTTCATTGTCAAAGTGTACCGCGAAGTATAATGGTGGCAGTGATATGTACAATATGTACCTTTTATTGCAACTGTATTATTACGTCGCGAATTTCGCACGTTACACAACACACTGCGTTCGGATTTGTTCACCTAACAGCGTTACACAACGTGTATCAGTTAACACATAGTTTCATCAAACATCAACTTTCACTGCCTACATTTTCACGATTCAGCGGCCGTGAAATGAGGACAGCCGATGGTTCATTGCGAAACCCACCCGCCGTTTTATTCATTATACTTCAAACAAAGGTGATTTTACATTTGTTCATTATTAATTTTACTGATATTACATCATTCACAAGTCTTGCTGGCAAAAAGAAGAAGTTGTGATAATGTAACATACGGGAATAGACCGGCAGCACATCCGCCTTTGATCTTTTCCACCTTGCACAAGATAACCGTCTAATTTAGGAATTAACAACCAACCTTTAAGTACAAAGCACGAAACAAAGATATCATTAACTAATAAATATCTAAAGATATATTATAAAATTAAAATTAAGTATCTGGCGTACTGTACAAGTTATCGTCTTTGTCTTTAACCGCTACAATAAAGTTTGTAACATTTACAGTTAATATAAAGTTGTATCTAACTTACATATCTATACTAAAATAATTCTATATGAAACATGTATTATCGACGATTGTACATCTACAAATTCTTAGTTTCCTTTGGACACGTTAGCCGTGAACAATATCGCAAAATCAGCAATTAAAGAAACGGGCCTCATTCCGTTTTTCCAACGATTCTGTCAACACTGAATAACTCAGAGGATTAAGAATGAAGATATAAACTACAAGTTTCGTTATAAGCTAATTGGAATGGATCACACTATGATACATATATTTCACTTCGCTTTATTCCTTTAAAATCGTCGCAAATGATGTTTACGTCGCAACGGACGGCGGATCTAAAACGTCGGTTTAAGCAGTACTCGATGCTATAAATCCATTTCTAGACGTAAAGCGTAGACCTAGTTTCTTAATGGTAAACGGGGAATCCGAGACCTCCGAGCCTTTCGAGTATTCTTGCAAATAGGTTTCTATGTCACGTTTATATGCAATTTATTTAAAATCTCTATCGTTAGACCTAAAATTAGGTTACAAAAGGCGGACTAAATGTCTGTGGGCATTCTCTAGCAGTCAACATAGCAATTCTTAATAACGTTAAGTTAAAATTAGTCAGGAGATAGTGAAGCTTTCTTACCCAGAATATTCCGGCTCTCAAAGATTGATAGATACAACACAGCAACGCTGTTATGGCGGAAGTGTGGATCATGATGATGATTCAGAAAAGGAAAAGTATCTATAGTACGATCTAGCCGTTTACTGATAAACTGCGATCACACGGCGATCAGTAGAAATAATGAATGATCTATCAAATGCGATGAAAGAAATACAAAGTGGGATATCAACGATGAGGTGACATGGACATTCGAGATGGTTTTCCCGCGTTGCCGCGATATTTACGTTCCTAAACGTCAACGATTAATTTATTCGGTATCGGAAATTTTATCTGCTGTCATCTAGGCGCAACCGAGACCCCCATATCGGGCAGACGGGGATCATTAAAAAACTAGTTCGGTTACAGGGACCGGTTTCAAAGATTGTTCTCCCGTTGTACTTTTTTTTCGTCGTCGGATCGACCGCGGACATATCGGCCCCGCTTGCAACACACCTAAAGATTTAAGGGCAACGACATTTTTTAAAATATACTCCGTAGCCGCTGAGGTGAGCACTTCGCCAGTGTCAGTCCATGAAGTAACGCCATATCTAATACACAAAAAATGTACTCACTTACTTAGTCACAAGTTTATTTACCTGATAGTAATCCCTGAACTATGCAATTCATCATAACAATTCGTCCGACATTTTATTCCGTTTTGAATAAATGCTTTAGCAATCCTCCGCAAGATTTCTTAACACAATGTCCGTAATAGCTTTACGTGCATTATAAGATAAAATTTTGAACTTTGTTACTCCCAAAAAACATGCCTTCAACTTATGTAATTGAAATGAAATTAAATAAATGTAATTTTTAGTTTATTACATGTCACAAACTCGCGCCGTCAATTCTCTTACAAGATCTGAATAAATTCCCCAACTTTTTCCGCTCGCTAACAATTAACAACATTGTTTATATTCATTTGGCGGACGTTTTTAAAACGAATCAGACCAACTCCGGAGCTTCACAATTTGCATACAATGTGCGGGATCATTAAAGAAATTCGCGTTTATAACTTTCATTACAGCGCCGGCATGTTGGCCGACGTACCGCCGCCATTTTATTGATGAAATATACATTTATTTGGCACCACAACAACCGCCCGCCACTGATGGGTTGTTTAATACAACATGTAAGGGATGTTTACATATTTACATTCCATAGAACCTATGATGGTACAGTTTGTAAGTGTGATCAATTAAGTATTGACCGCGCTCAATGTTGCATAAGCTAAAATGCTAATACAACTAATTAAAAATAAACTTAACTAATCCGTGACGTATCGTAAATTCTTTCCGATTTGTAATTCTAAATCGATTTTACAATCGTAATCGTTTAAAGTCGTTTCGATACGAGGTGCGATATTAAACTTTCCTTAGATAAGTTATAAAAAAATACGTTATCTTAACTACCTATACTGTACTTTTATATAGCTTTAAAACCGTTTGTTATATTTTTGATTGAATACATATTGATACGGCATACAGAAGCATTTATCGGCTAAAAAGAACAAAATCATAAAGCAAATTTGTATCATTTTTCAAAAAAAAATCACAGCGCGACATCGTATCATTTGGTTTGATCTTCAAGTTTTAAGAAGTTATATACAAAAGTCAACAAGCTTGAAGTTTTCGTCGGGCGTGCGGCGCGATTGTTTGCGGCACGTGAACTCATTACCAAATGACCTCATAAATTTTCTTCTCACGATGCGTTACCAATTCATTTTATCGCTTACCAATGAAACGGTCTTTTGAATCCAAATTATTTAATAGCTGCGTCCATTTGATGGTTAAGTTAGTTCCCAATCCAATCCTAAACAAATGTTGTTTGTGTATGATCGATTTGTTTATTAAAAAAATGGGTTTTCTCTTCACCTTTTTCTTACTGTTTACCCCTTCTTAATTTATATATCTAAATAATTAATGTAAGTAAAATTAAGAACTATTATACTTCCGTATTGCGAAGACAAGGATTGAAAAATATTTTAATGGTAATACTTCGAGTTGCTCGTTTGTTAAAGGTTATCTTTAAACAAAGAATATAATGATGTATACAAAGAACTTTACATTTTTATCGAGGCGAAGAAAAGACTTCTGCGCTACACTTCAGAAGGAATTCTAAGAGCGACATATGCCGGCCACACGGACGGCATTCCGCTGTAATAAAGGGTAATTTTATAACCATTTGGGGATAGTGGCTGATTGTGGAGCCTCAACGCCGGGGCGATAGCTTCAGCCTTCATACATCAAGTGTTTCGACTTCAGACACTTTTTAGAGGCGATTGTAAGCATCGATTATAAAAAATAATCTAAGCGATACGATCGTATTTATTTATTTATTTATTTATTCGACACATCAGCGATGACACAAAGTAACAATAAACACAGTACAGATAAAGGTATTGGACAGTTTGTAGCCACCATTGTAGATGTGCACAGCATATACTCTCATTTTCGCAGCTCTACCTGTATTAATTCAAAAATTAAAAAAAAAAAACAAAATAAGAAAAACAATATCGACCAAAAGAAAAAATAAACTACAAATAACAATTACAATTCCTTTAAAGCTAGACACAATTTAAGTTTGAAGACAGGAAAGGGATGCCCGAAGATGTCAATGTCGTGTTTAGATTGTAAAGAGTTGTATGACGCCATTATGCGGTTTATTGGAGACCACTGACCGCAATTAGTACGAACGATTGGTATTCTGAAGGTATTCTGTATAGGCACTCTTGGAATTTTGGAGGGAACAGCTATGTTGATTTGATTTAAAATGTCTGGAGCAATAATTTTACCATGGATGAGTTTATATAAAAACATAATATCAAAACGTTTCCGACGTGTTTCTAGGGAATCCATGGAGAAGTGACGCAGCCGATTGGTGTAATCAATACGGTATGAGCAAGATGGATCCTTAAACTCTAGGTATTTAGTAAAATTGCGTTGGACTTTTTCAAGGCGATCGATGTGACAGTGATAGCGAGGATTCCATATAGAGCTTGCGTATTCGAGGATACTTCTTACATAAGCATTGTAAAGACATATGATTGCAGAGATATGTTTAAAGTCCAAACAGCTACGTTTAATAAAACCAGCCATTTTCGTTGCTTTTTGAATCACTTGGTCGATGTGCTTTATAAAATTAAGTTTTGTGTTTTTTAACAAAGAAATAAACAGCCGTTTTAAAAATTATGTTTGTCTATGTCCACTGCATCCATTTCTGCTACTAAGTTTCAAGTGTGCGAATGCTATTGTATTGAAAGGGTGCTGCATCCCAAGCGGGTATTGTAGAATTCTTAACTAGCAGGTGCTTAACTTATGGTCAAGTGAATGTGTCTTTCGTGTCATCGCTTCATTGAATATAAACATAAATTTTTATTGGGCAATAAACGAAGCTCTAAAGAGCCGTAACTAAATGCAATGTTCATATTTAAATTGGCGGGTTGATGTTTAATTAGCGTCTCGAATCGTTTACTTTGTCACTTCGATTGCCCGCCCGTCCCGTCCCGCCTTCACGCCTGCGTTATCATTACTAATTGGATCGCATTGGCGGCACGACGGATTTTTATGGCTCAATCCACTGCCGACTTTATCCATTAGTTACTTTGTACCCGTTAAGTTATAGGCCAATAAAATCTCCAAGCTTTTAATAAGGTGTTAATTTCAACTTATTCTTTTTATACATTAACAATGCTGTAAAGCAATATTCCATTCACCCTTCATTTTAATCTTTGAAAATAACACACTGTTTGAGGTAAGCATCTCTTGGGATCAACAACGCAGCATTTAATTTTATTACTAATCTATAGTGTGACAATATACTGTGTTACATATAGAAAATAGTTATTAAGTCTTGTTGCGTTATGGTACTTTGTAAACATACAATAGAAAAACTTATTGTTATGTGCAAGCGTATCAGTTACTAACGGGCGAACGTCCTGGTCCCCATACTGCTTTGTAGAATAAAATAAAATCATTTCCAAAAGATATCATTGGTTATAAATAATTCATTAATATTGCGTCGATAAAAATGTGAGCATAAATTTTTATAGTATCAAATGTTTAGAAAGAATTATTTATTAAACACTTCTGATAACGTATTTTCTTCTTAGAAAAAGTCAAACCAAAAATAAATTCTATTGTGTGATAATGTCGTAATTGATGGAGTATTGGATTGGGTTGCTTTACATGTCAAATAAATTTAAAGAAAAATGTAGGTTACGTAATAAATTACTCTCTAAGTATTATATTTTGTTATAAAGCAAAAGACTTGTTTGGTGTTAAAAAAGAAAAAAATTGCATTTAACATAAAAAAAGAATGCAAAACCTATAAGGTTAATCGATTTAGTACCGCAAAAGTTAAAATTTCTAGTGGTTTTAAAATAAATACTCGAAGCGCCTTTGTGAATGATAACTATATAACAATTTTTATAGATGGTTGTCAGACCTGTAGATGTCACTATAAATATTTAAAATGAAAATAAACTAATGTGGAATGTCAGAGTTCATAGATGTAGGATACGTATACATCTATGAACTAAGATGTAGAATCTTAGTAACAGTTAGTTTGTGTCCAGTCTCCTCCAATATTTACATAAAAAGAAAATAAATTAAAAACATTTTTATTTTATATTTATTAATATGTATACAAAAAGGAACAAATTGACAAATGGCTTTGACCTGTACCACAGAATAAAAATTCTCTTCGTCGAATTTTAAAACTCGCAAAACATTATTCTACAGAAACGTTCGTCCATCACTGAGTTTAAAAAAAAAACACAATTTATACTCCATTAATAGTTCTTTTCAAGAACAAAATGAAAAATGAAGAAATAATTAACAGAGTCAAAGATGTATACCATAAATAACCTAATTTAAAAATTTGTTACCTTTTTTTTATTATCTTGTAATTTGGATATGAATATTCTAGATCGGTATCATGATTTCGGAACCAGTTTATCAATTATTCAAAATCTGTTAGTTTTTATCCGATCTGATGATTTTTCTAAGTATATTTATAAATGTAAAATATTTTTATTCTTATATTGTAAATATTACTTTAATTTCAATCAACACACGGTACAGCGGAGTTAGATTATAATTTAACATTAATATTGACTTCTATGATGATATGTGGTAAGCATGCGTATAGAATTTTGTGTTGATCCATGTTTAAAGCTTAAATGCATAGAGACGTAAGTCTGAGCCTTATATTTAAAACGTTAAAAAAAAATTTGACTACTATACAACGAATATACTATATGTGATTACACCTAACTTGTTACTTTGTTTCCATGGTTTTTATGTAGTTGTTTTATTTGTATTATTTTTCTTGTTCTAAACCTATTCATTAAAAGAGGTGCAAGCGAATTAATAATACCAATTTTAAAATTTAAACGAATACCATATACTTCCCATGTATATAAAACATTTACACCAACGTATAAAAGTAGTTTTACCTCTCCGTCCATTAATTTATAACAAGCATGTCTATTTATATCCAGGCTATACAATTTTATGAACATCGCACGTAAATCGCATCGAAAGGAATCACCACTAAATCGATTCTCGTTATAGTAACGATACATTGATGAACGTTGCCGATGTGCGCTGTATTTTATCGTTCCATTCACATCACTAGTGCGGCCAGTGAGGATGCAGTTGGGAACGCTCGGGGCACATGGTCCGCCTCGCCATCGCCGCTCTAGCAGAAGAGATTCCGCAGCTCATGATAAGTCTGTCCTTCGCGTACGTTAATGCGTCCGATTTAAATTTTCAAACTGGTCTAGCCATAGCTTACTTTATGCGCAGCCAGTTGGAGATAGATTCGCTTGCTTACAGCACTCTGCCGGAAGTTTGCCTCCTTACAGAACGTTAGATGATGCTCTAACGGTTTTTGATGGCTGTCCGAGTACAATATAAGTGTTATTAAGTTTTACGTGTTTTTTATTATAATTTAATATTGATCGTTTCTACGCTTCGAACTACAAAAGAGTTCGTTTCCCTACTGATAAACTATACGGTTGCCAAAAACGTGGGTGGCGACGTGTTTGTTCACACAATGTATTATAATATATTCTATTGAATGTATGGCGCTCTTTAAACCGAAGCCCGGTTATGTTTTTCTATTACCGCCTATTTATATTTATACATAAGTAGGAGTTGTGATGATTTCTGCCCAGATGGTCCGTGGCAAAAAATATCTAACACTTGTAACAATACCTAATAACACGTAACCAAAGGTTAGAAAGAAAAAGTCCATTTTCGGTGTAACTAACATCTTTCAATTTCAATTTATTAAATTTAAAAAATAAAAAATGTTGTTGAAGTTTTACAATGTCACATGTTTACTATCAGAACATTAAACATTCGGCTGGCAACTACACATTAAAAATGGCCGTTCTCGTACATGTAGAGGTCATAATTTACATACAATGACTGCATCAAAAAAGACAAATCAGTTTAATATTTTCCATGCAACATTCCGATGAAAGTACCATATGAGTCGAGTGTATTTGTTATTTGTTGCCTTTAAAAACATTTAAAAAAAAATATTTTATTTAAATCATCAAAAATTAGGCTTTAAAACGATGAATAATCTGAGGTTTTGAATCTACTATTACATTTACATTTAACACTTAAATATTTCTTTATGTTACCGTTTCACACATTTCCGTCGAGCAAACTGTCGGGGGATTGTAATAAATTAAATGAGAATTGAATTCAAAATCACATTGCGCAACGATTACGCCAATGAAAAAGCTTACACGGTGTTGCCATACGCTATAATATCGTGGATTTGTAAACGTGTTACCTAATGACAGGTGACATCTAAATAAATTCTTAAATTACTACACCATTTATGATAAAAAGGCAATAGATATTCTTATGTCGCAATTTTTACAACCCATAGAATTTTTATTCAGTTTTAAAACTACAATAAGATTGAAGAAATCTGCGTCAGGACGACAACGTCAAAAAATTTTGAGAAAAAAAATAGTTTTTAACTCGATTATTAAAAGAATTAACCTATGATTAAAGCAGTGAATTGAATGCATGGCTGTTGAACATAGATAATTAAAGTACGTCGTAAAATTCAAGTGGAGTGATATTACAGACTCCAGCAGCCTGTAGACCGCGCCCCGTCTGGCCCAAATCGTTATAAAATTGCCGCCATTACAGACGCAAACAGCTAGCACACAACAACAGGTTGACGGGTAGTGATGTAAGTAAATATATCAATATTTATTTGATGAACTTTAGTCAAAAACAGAAAAATTATAGCCAAATATTTTACATTTAAGAATTATTAATACAAATAACTATTTGAAGATTTTAGTTACGCAAATAATATTTAAAAAAAATACGTTTTTTCTTTTACTTAATCTTTACAAGTTTTAACAGACTGATCGTGGTCATCAAGTATTTGTGGTGACTCCACGCCGACTGCTGCTTTTCGGCATATTAGTGCTCTAAATACATAAATTATTGTGTTTGTGTGTATACAGAGATAAATAATGAGGTTATTGGTCAGCCCTAAGTAACGTAAAAAATCAACAAACTACACTACGACGGCATGTGGAATGCGGGAGAACGGACCCACAAGCAAAAACATGTTCACGTCATAAAAGGGTTTACAAACATACACAAGTGAATTACTTACATTATTTATTCACCCTCGAGGCTCTGTAATAATAATAAACTACTTATCCATTAACTTAATTTAAATTTTTCCAATAACTCGTATACATGAAATAGTTTTACAATTAATGTTATAAGTAATATCGTTAAATGATGCTTAAGGTTTGAAGATCAGTATTGATAAAGTAAATAAATAGACAACACTTAATATTAATGTGTACATGTCGTTGCTAGCGATAGGATCTTTGATAGCGTTATTTCTGTATATGGTCTGAAAGTTAAGGACTATCCATTTTTAATTTATTACTATAATGGATTCCAAGTAAGGCTATTACATCGAACCCGGGGAATATAAAGAGCACGAAGTCGTCGCGTTTTTAAAAAGCATAGGGTGGTGCTCGTAATAAAGTGCTAAGTAATACTTATAACTTATAATAACAGTTAACTTTGAAAATGGAAGGGAGAGGTTTCAATAGAATAAAGTCGTTATAACCACAGAGTATATCACAGAATTTTTAAACTCAACAAGGCTCAAAGACAATAAAAACACATAAATTTAACATTTATTCTTTTTATCAAAAAAGGTGCGCGGCTCGTGATATTTTAAATGCCGGTTATAAAAGAATATAATTGCGGCCGTACTCCGCAGTCACGGCGCGTTGACAAAAAGTTTATTGTGTGTTAATGTTTTTTAATGTGAAATGGAAACTCTTTACGAAGTTTTCGTGACTTTGCGGGACCGTTCAAAGTCCCTCACCGACCGGGCACCGGCGCGCGCGCACGACTCGCTTACATCTACTTCACATTGATTACATTACCCTATTAGGCTTCTATTAGAAAATTATTGCTATTGTAAAAATAATTAAACGTCATTAATAAATAAGGACATTATAATAAATTAAACTGTCTATTATTATACTACTACAATTTTATATGAATGCCTTTGAATGATGAAAGCCTTTGGAGTATTATGTAATAAGTTAGTTTAGTCATAATTAACTAAAAACTAATTTTTTTAAACATCTTTGAAGAGTAAGCAGATAATATTATATTAATGAAAAGACGGATGTAATGGCATAAGACATTCTCTTCTAGTTAATGTTTTGAGTTGAGAAAACAAAAAATACTAATAAAATGGATGCGTAATTACAAAAAAGTTATAATGGCACAAAATAATATATTTAATAGAAACTTAACTGTCTCCGTATCTAAGCGTTTGCTTTATATATAAAATATAATACGCAAAACGAAACAACGAAAACATTAGTTTTTATCGTACTTTCATGTATTCCTTATCATCATATTTTAAATATGAAAATGTTATAACGAGTTATCAGTAAGTAAAAACATGAAATTTAAAATGCTGGTGGCCAAAACGTAATTTGGAAAAAAGTTTATCTTTAACCTCGTTTTGGTGTGAATACTCACGTTTAACTAAATGACGGGATGAAAGAGAAATAAAATACGTATAATTAAGTATACATTTAACCACTGATTAAAATGTGTGGTCGAAATGTTTATCCGTATCTTATATTTAAACACCATGTAAGATACACATTATACATAAAAAGATCACGAAAATAAAATAAATGCATACAAATGAGCCTTTACAATATACGAGATGGCGCGACCGCCGCCATTACGCGCGCCGGAGGCCCGGCGCCTTGTACTTTATATTACGCCAATTTGTCGTTAAAATGTCACTTGTTTGTAAACGACGATTATATACGAATTGCGCAAAAACGTTATCATATTTTTAATCATAAAATACTGTAAGTTTTAAAATATTTTATCTTAAAAAATGCTCGTTTTGATCCCAACTAAACTTGAGATTCCGATGAAAAGAAGGCCCTGAATCCCAGTTGTAGGATCACGGGGAAAGAGGACTGCCTGTATCATATGTTTAGTTTTGAGTAGCAAAATAATCACGCATTGTTCTTTTGCAACAGGATTTTTTAAAGCTAATAGTGTATAAAACATTTTATCGAAAGTACTTACACTGCATTATAATATAGGCAGTGTATATTTTTTGGCATGAAAATCAAAACTATCAGTGACTTGATCTATCTATATTCGAATTAGCATCTTATTCTATTCTGATGAATGTTATTTCTTCCCATTTTTAATAAAAACACTTAATAATCACTGCCGAGTGTTACCACATTTGTGTACTGTTATAAATTAATTTAATTCGCAGCCATAAATTTTCAATTATTGAGGTAGCGTTGAATGGTGAAAAACCGGCCGCGAGGGTCGTAACCGTTGAGGCAGGAGGAGCTCGGTGCGGTGGGAGGGGTGAGGGGAGGGAGATGTTCATTTGCAAATTAATGAGGTTTCGTGTTTTACCACTTAACACTGCTCTTAATGTCTGTAAATCAATTATAACTAGTAACACGTAAAGTTTTATAGTAAACCAATTGCAGTTATTATAAAATATACTTAGTCTTGATATTAACATGAATAAAAATAAAGAAATATATCACAAGCAGCATAAATTGAGCACGTCAACCTCTGAAACTTCAGAATGGTAGAACGCATTACCAACAGGTGGTTATTGAAAAGTTTTATCTAAATATCAATGTGTATTGCAGAATGGATGCTGCGCTCTGCAGCGGGCCGCTGCGGACGGCCACGTGGACGTGGTGCGACTCCTGCTGGAGAATGGAGCGGACCCCAACAAGCAAGACCTCGTGGTGAGTATATTAAAAACTGTTAAAGCTTAAATAGCTAATCTTAGATGGTCTGTTACAAAATTCCCGATTTCATTATCCCGATAATTTGACTTACATCCCCTAGCAAATGTGAAGTTTAAATGAAGGGTATGAGGAATAGTTTTTAATTTGTAAAGAGTATTATTATATCATACCTGCATGATAATGTGTTTAATACGACAATAGATTTGAAACGCTGTCCCAATCTGTGACACAAATCAGATGCGACTGACTTATGAAAAAGATCAATTAACTGATTACGTCTGAGAGTTTAATGGAATTACCAATGAACTCTTTCATACACTCTGCGACGTCTGTTATATGACAATCTGGCAACTGCATGTTGTGGGTCATTCATGTCAAAATTGTAGTGTTAAAATAGTTGAAAATATCTCTAATATTTGTAAGGAAACGAGCGCAACGAAAGCGGCACTCGCTTATTTTTGTGAGTACGCTTGGCGACCCACAGAAAATCGTCAACAGCAGATGGCGTAGATTGGGGAAGCTTATCTTCAACAGTCGTCACAAATGATGATAATGATTTCTTTCAGCACGGGAACACCGCTGCTCACGAGGCGGCATGGAAGGGTTACTCTCGCTGCGCTGCGCTGCTGGCGCGCGGCGGGGCGGAGCTGCGCGCGCGCAACGCCGCCGGCTTCGCGCCCCTCCACCTGGCCTGCCAGAACGGGCACAATCAGACCTGCCGGGAACTCCTACTTGCCGGCGCGCAGCCAGACTTGCAAAACAATGTTAGACTTCTTTATTTTTTACCATTATACCTTATATGAAAATAGACTAATTAAAATAAAAACAAAATATTGCTTACTAAATAAAGCTAAATAAGTATTAAAACGCCATAAGCCTAACATTAAGCTGCTGCAATTATAAATCGCACTAAGTAAAGTAGTAATACCATTTTTTCTATGAAAGAAACCTTTGTTTATATTGCACTGTACATTTTTAATAACTATTTACGGAATTGTATTTTACACTGTTTACATTTTTATATAAGAGTTTGTTTATTCACAGTACGGTGATACATCCTTGCACACGGCCGCGCGGTACGGTCACGCCGGGGTTACGAGGATCCTCATCTCGGCGCAGTGCAAAGTCTCGGAGCAAAATAAAAACGGCGACACGGCGTTACACATCGCCGCTGCGATGGGAAGACGGAAACTAACGCGGATATTACTAGAAGCTGGCTGCGACAAGTCCTTGCGGAACCACCAAGAAGAAACAGCCAGGGACATCGCTACGAGAAAAGGTTTAGAAGAGATCATCAACATACTAAATACGCCTGTTGCGAAACAGCAGAAGAAGAAAGATAAAAACAGAGATAAAAGCAAAGAGAGAACCATCGACGAACCGGATGACGCAAAGAAGAAAGATAAAGGCAAGGACAAAAAGAAGAAGAATGTGCACTTCGAAACGACGCCTCCGCCGGTGCAGTGGTCGCCGTACGGGTGCCATTACTACCCCGATCCGAAATACTTTCCCAAACCAAAACTAAGTTCGCTTCCCACCGAACCTTTAAAAAAAGGCGAGCAATATTTTTTGGATTTGGCTGGAAACATAAAGAAAGGGCCCATCGGGGCGGGTTATACATGTTACTGTGCACCTTTCTTCAAGCACATGGAAGAAAAATTAAACGAGGATAAGAGAGATTTAAAGCGACATATAGACAAAGCTCACGAAAAATTGGATCAGAAAGTAACTAATTTGGAAATGAAAACTCAAGGACAAATTTCCGAACTAACTAAATTTGTTGCTGCTGAAAGAGCTCTATGTAAAGAAAGGCATAGACATTTAGAGCAATGGCTTACGAGAGGCATGATGTTCAGAGCTTCTGAAAGAAATAGGAAGTTAGACTACAGTCCCAAAGGTTCCATAGATATACCACCTATAAAGAGAACGAGAAGCTTGGAAATACTAGACCCAAACTCTGAAGAATGGAACAAAGTCGATCGAATAATACGAAGCTTTAATGAAAATTCTGAACAATTCGATAATAACTCTAAAGAGTCGAACGATAGCAAGGTGACGTCCAAAAGCACAGAAGGTTTAGACCGAACACCGTCGAGTCCACGGCGTAAATATATTCTAAAAGGTTCTAGAAGCAACGATCAACTAGACGCTGGACCGAGTAATTGTAGATCTAATCATATTTGTGATAATGAGAACCGTTTACATAATGTTACGGCTGAGATTCATATCAAATCAAATAAAATTGTGGGGTCCGTATCACCGGTTTCCATGGAAGTACAGGGTATCACAGAAAGGTATACCTTGCCAAGTGAACCATCTACAACTAAGTCACCCAGCAATAGTAATCGTCAATCAGACTATAAAGCAAGTGATTCTGATGGTGATGTAATTCTTAGAAATAATCATCAAGAAAACTCCCAAAATCTGCCGCCGTGGAAAAGTCAAGTGCTACAGCGAACAGCTGATGACATCAGAAAACGTGTTATACTAGAAAAGGAGATGGCAAACGTAATAACGAGAAACCCAAAATCTTTAGACATATTGCAAGATGGCTATGTTAAACTACATAAACAAGTTAATTATCCTCCAAGAGAAGACAATGCTCTCGAAAAAGAGCAAAGGAAATCCGTACAAGAGCTAGTAGCACAAGTAGAGCATCAGCAAAGATGCACCTCTCCCGAACGAATAGTTTTACCGAGAAAAACCCCCACCGACTTTCAGGAAGTTCCTATAACTCCGCCTAAAATACGACCGAGCCAAGGCATTCTAAAAATGCCTCAACAACCGCAGCGGCCTGCTCCTGTTCTGAAAGAAAAACCACCGAAGAATAAAAGGTTTAGTCTACACAATCTCATACCATTTCCGACGAGAAAAACTTTTCATACACCGCCAAAAGATAAAGACGGAAACAATTCTGAAAGCAGTGACGAAGAAGACAGCCCGATTAGGAGCTCACATCAACCGGGTCCCATGAGAAATTCAAACTTACTTCAAACTCTACCATTGCCTAACTATGAAACCATGTCAAGCAAGTCTCACTCTCCCGCGCCGCAACAAGCCCAACCGCAAAGCAAACCTTATCATCCAGATGATATGCGGCCAATGATCCCTAAAGACGCATATTTTCACGAGCTCCCTAACAGACCGATCAACCATCAAATGCCTTATCGCGACATGATGGACGGCAATATTCCGTTACCTCAATATCCTGGCGAATCTCACTACGATTACAACGAGCCGGGCCTACCTCAAACTCCGCAGGCGCGCAACAGGAACCCCCTGTACCACCTTCAGACCGGTGTGTTTGACGCTATGATGCAAGATCATATAATGAGGGAAATGGAACGAATACCCCATCGGTACAGCGAGCATTTAGATCAAGATACAGAGATTGAGATTGCCAACCAGAACGAACACTTTCGTGACGGTTACTACGGTAACCGTCCGCCAGTGTATCCGAACTTCAGAGGGAATCCGCACACCTCGCGAAAACCACAACCCGATCACAGTTTGCTCCACAGCCGCTTACAGTCCTTGGCGATCAACACACATTTGACAGAAACCCAGAGTCAAACGGATAGAGAGTCACATAATGACTCGGGGTACAGCACCAAAGTGTACGGCAGTTCTCAAGGCCCATCGCCAAGTTTATCTGGTCACGTGGAAGGTTCAGATACGCTATCCGGGCAAAGAGTTAACATCCTACCAACTGGAAAGGGTATTGGACCAATTGGAACATCCAGTTTAGTTTGAACAAATCTACAGTGCTATCAAAATGGCGCTATGGAATACACACTAGAGGTTTCAAAAAAATATTCAATACTCATTTCCTGTTGTAAAAACTAGTTGTTATGCTTCAAATCTAAGTCAAACTTTACACATGACATAGTATTAATAATATTTAGTTTTGTAATCCAGATTATGTTATAAGTACAAATAAAATGACACGATCTAATACAATGGAGCACAGACTAAACAAAAATACAGTAAGATTATTAAAAAGTACAAAATAAAACGGTATACTGTTGCCATGTATCATGAATAAAAGATTAAAATATAAATTAAATTTAAGTTCTGCCTTATTAATTAATTATTTGTAAAAATGTAAAAATGCTTGTTAGTAAACTACTGGTCACAATTATGAGAGTTTTTGTATGTAGTTTTGTATTTATTGTGTTTACTTGAGACTGGTTTGTACTGACTACGAATAAATGCACTTGAGAAGTGTTACCGAGCACTAAATGAGATTTTTTTCTGCCACTTTTAAAAACGAACTTATATTTTAACTAATCAAAATATCGAAGAGGGAAGCAACGACAAAGCTTAACACATAAAACATTCATAATTTCCTTAAAAGTTTTATTTTTCACTAATATGAACTCCACATCGAAATGAGGACTCGTTTAATTATTTTTATAAAAAGATTAGTCGGGTGAGGAGTAAATAATTGTTAAAATAAAACATTGTTCGTATTACTTTCTGTAGTTATGTTAATTTTCTTTTTGAACTTTTGTCTGTCTTTTATTTATTTAACGAGTTGGTCACGGGCGAAGTTAACCGTCATTTAGTCATTCTCTGCCAAACACCCTTGGGTGCGGTAGAAAACTTTGTTTATCAACTGGTAGGTCTTTCATGTAGAAGTGTCTAGCAGGCTACCACCACAGAGCCTAGTTCTACCAAAAGCACTAGTCCGCAGACGTTGCTATGGTCTTTTTTATAGCTAGTGTAACACGATGAGTATGGGACAAGGGGATGAGTATCATGAGAGAGATTATAAGCCAAACTGTCCAATTCAACGACTTGTTTAGTATAAAAAAATTAAAACATTTATTAGTTTTTACTTACTAATAATATACTTGATTACTACTAATTAACTATATACAATTTTACACATGGCAACTTATTACATAGCTCGCTTTTTGTACATTATTGACTTCAATTCATCAGACTTCAGAAGCAGAATGGATCCTCGTTTCATCTGCTAAGTTTACAGTCCTCTGCAGACCGCGATCTCCCCAACTAACGTTTTTGTAAAACTCTCCAATGCTCGTGTGGTACAGCGCCACCCCATTCAGCACTGAACACCGCGCACTCGTGATCCTGACGGCGACGTAGTCCCCCGGCTTAGCCACCCTCCGACCTCCATCCTCTGACGTTATCTCCCCCTGATCGAACGCCACTTTAAGGTAAAATTCATTTCTACCAACGACCTCACCGGTCTTCTTCAGGTTACCCTCGACCAACACGAGGTGCACGTTGCCCACTTCTTCCTCGTTTAGCGCCTGACATTTCCTTCTGTACAGCTGTATCATACGCCTGTGACGGTCTTTCTTCACGTCGTCAGGAACGTCGTCCTTATACCGACGGTAAGCTGCGGTCTTCTGTTACAGAATGAAACAGAGAAATTTTAAACTAAAAGTAAGTGTGATCCTGTCTGGGCATCTTAACTAATCTCGTTTCATTGTACACAAAGATAAATCTTAGTTATATTCCAATTAAAAGAAAAAACATATTCCTGTATTACTAACACCTACTACCTCCAGTCGAACGACCTGCCATCAGCCATAGCATGTATTCGTAGTGCAATGTAAAGCATACCTCTCGCATGCTGTACGGGAACAGGAACGCGATGTTATAGTCAACCATCTCCATCAATGAAAGAGTCTCTTGAAACTCTTCCTCCGTCTCCCCGCAGAAACCGCATATCATATCCGTCGACAGTCCAACTGTAATTAGTTTATTGATGAATAAAAGAATGGATCAAAAAATTAATATATAGATGGATAAATGAATGAATGGATGAAAGAATAAATGAAACTACTACTCTTGGCAGCACAGTTCGCTTACCGCCTGGTATTTTTTTCTTCACGGTTTCCACCAGCTCGAGGTAGGCCTCGCGCGTGTACCCGCGCCGCATTCTCTCCAGGACAGTGCTGGCGCCGGACTGCGCGGGTAGGTGTAGCAGTTTACATATATTCGGACGCTCCGATATAACCTTCAGCACCTGGAGGGCATAACGGGAGAGCTCGATAACATTTGCAACAAGTGTATTTAAGTTATAACACAGCAAAGGAAATGTGCACATGAAAAAATATTGAATGATTAAAAAAACCGATTTTGTTCTTAACTATTAAATGACTCACCTCGTCTGGAAAATCCTTGGGGTGTGCTGCAGTAAACCTTATCCTCATCTCCGGATCTATGGAGGACACCTTATCCAACAGATCTGCAAATCTTAGCCCACCCATCTTGCTCTTGTACACCGTCTTGAAACCTGTATTACAAACCTTGGGATCAATTACGAAACATTTAACTATTGATGTCATTTATTACAGTCATGGGCACTGACCTTTCCAAACATACAGAGATTGATCAATCTATCTTTTCTAAAAATTAGATATCGAAGAACAACTTTCAGTAGGTACACTTAATTATATTTTCTGCAATGCAGACTAATTAATATTAACTAATTATAACTTTACCTTTGGCTAGTTGTGTGGCGGCAGGTTCTTTGCGCTGAGCTACATCCCTATAGCTGTTAACATTCTGACCCAACAGGGTGACCTCTCTAACACCTCTGTCTGCCAAATGCCTAACTTCGTCCAGCAGCGAGGACACAGGCCTCGACCTCTCGCGACCTCTCGTGAACGGCACTATGCAGTACGTGCACATGTTGTCGCAGCCGCGCATTATCGACCTGAATAACGTGCACAGATAATTATATAATTACATTTTAAAATAGATACAGCTAAATTAGGGTATCTAACTAGAAACAATGAAATTATAAATGAGTCTTTAGCATTCTATAAACATTATCCATGAAGAATTGCCCATAAAAAAAGATTTGGAGATTTTAAAAAAACCTTCAGAAACTAGAAGTTTTTTTTAACTCCAACGCCTGCCAGTGGAAATGGTGTATCAATAAATAAAAGTAGTATGACTTGAATGACTTACACAAATGCAGAGATTTTGTTCTGATTTAAGCTGACAGGCATCACATCTGCATAGGTCTCATCCAACGACAGCAGGACATTAACTGCTGTCTGTCCACTGTCAGTGAGTGCCAACAGCCTGGGCAGGTCTCGATAACTGTCTGGTCCAGCAACTGTGGACAACATGCAAATATTTTTTAACCCATATAATGAAAAATCTAGAAACCAATGGCAGGTTTAAAGATCATTTACACAATTTTTTTATGAGTTTTTTAGGCTTTGATTAGAGTTAAACAACTCTAAATAACCTAATAGCTTATAGTCACACAATATGCAAAATATTAATACTACAATACACACACTGAACTATTGGACAACTGTGCAGCATTAGCCTGACAATTTGTTATGAAATGGTGAACTAATACACTGTGGTAAGACAGAGAGATCTTTCAGTTTGTACTCGCAACTTATACTTATAAAAAAGATGTTCTCTTTCAGCCTAGCAATTTCACTGATACATTACAGTGTTTCTATAGGTATGCATTCAAATTTCACTTCATCACTACCAAGCGAAATTCATATTAAAAAAATTTATTATGCTTAACAAAATTATTTAATAAACTATTAGGCCTTATTTTCAAAATCTTATAGTTAAATATAAATAAAGCTATTGCCATATAATTACTAAATAATACTACAACTTCTTACATAATTACCAACATCAACAGCTTTTTCCTTTTCAATCAACTTTTGCTTCAACCGCTCTGCCATGCATCCCAGTATACCAATCTTAACTGGCTTGTTTTTGTTTTTTGATAGTGCACGACGTCTTTTAAACCCTCTTAAATGATCCAAACGGTGCCAAATTTTGCTTTCGGCACCTTCTCTTACCGCGCAAGTCATTACGAGAAATATATCAGCTTCCTCTTCAATCTCAGTCTTCTCAAATCCGCTTTTCTTCAAAATAGACCATACAATTTCAGTATCATTAAGATTCATTTGGCAGCCGTAAACATCGAAAAAAATCTTTCTCGTCTCAACATTTTCGATATCATTTGAAAGATATGGTATTTGCGGAGGATCTAACATGGTTGGTTGTGCCATTCCAGACGTTGCAAGTATAAATTCTTTTAAATCTGGTCCGTTTTTTACCTTTTCTTTAAATTCATATCGTGATTGGTTAGAAGTACATCTATATAGATAAAAAGAGTGAAGATACATTTTATTTAACCATTTAGTTCGTTGGAGAAACAACATTTTTCTTATTATTCGTCTATATTCAAGTGATAAACTTTATAATTTAAAATGTTCAACATTGAATTTGAAAATAACAAAACATAACCTAGAAATTTAGACAAATGTCACAAGAAATGTCAATTGACTTTTTATAAAAAGTCTACAGTTAAAACTAAAACTTTATTCATAATTTTAATAAAAAATTTAAAAAATTACCCAGATGGAAACGACATCAAAATATTTTTTTTGACTTTTTATAGTTATGACTGCACTAAACGTTCTTGTTGTCAATAGACTAAAGATAAAATAAAAATTAAGATGGAGGGTAGAAAATGACGTTTAGTTGACATATGAGTTGACTTATGAGGTTTTTTTGGTTCCACATTATTACTAAAACATTATTATACTCGAAGAGCATTTGTTTAAGATAAACCCATATTTAAACTAACACATATGAAAAGAATTGTTTGTAAAATATCAAAGGAAATATGAGCGATCGCTATGGCAAAGGTATTCGAGTTATAAAATTTATTTTATTCCCCCATTTAAATTTGATCCGAGATTAAAAAACTTATCCACTAGATATTGTTATTAAAATGTATATATTTTATTTATCTTTGCCAGTGTTTTCGCATTGGCAGGGTCGTCTCGATCCGCGCGTGATGATTCTAGGACTGGCAGGGAGAAGCGGCGTACCAGATCGAGGTCCAGGTCCCCGCCCAGAAGACGATGGGATTCACATGAGGAGCCTAAAAGCCGAGATATTGAGGGTTAGCTTCCATGTTTATCAATTAGTTCCATTATTCAATTAAAAAAAATATCTTAATTAGTCATTCATTCTAAAGGTAAAGTATATGTATATATACACCGGTGGTATAAATATGTACAGATGGGTGTTATATTACCTTCCACCAAGTAAATCTATGCCTCTGTAGCTTCGTAGTATAAACAACAAACTTATGTCTTACAGTGAAGAAAAGGAGTTCTGTAGAAGACTGGGATGATTCTGATGAGGAAGTACCAGCTGCACCGCCTCCACCTCGTATTAGCAAAATTTCCATTGGGTTCACCAAACCAAAAGTACCAATCAAAATGACCTTGGGTGTCCCAACGAAAACTCCTTTTAACTCCAAGCCCACAGTTGCTTCTGTCTTCAATGATGATGAAGATGATGAGGAGCCAGAAGAAATGCCTGCAGAAGCTCGCATGAGAATGAGAAATATTGGAAGGTAAATTACTTATATAAATTACTGATATGGCATAACATGTACTCGCAGATGACAGATCTCTCTTACCAGAAACTGGGTAGGTACTACCTGAACTTCAACTACCAAGCAGTAGTGTGTAAGATTACTTGGGTTTCAAGTCAGCCTGTGAGCAAAAACAGTAAAATTGGTTTAATGACCAGTAGCTGTTCTAACATGCATCACATTGATATGAATGGATGATTCATTCACCACTAGATTAGCATGCTGTTCATCTATATTTCCCTTATTAAAGAAATAGTATAATTTTTTATTTGAATTCTGCAGGGAAACACCTACATCAGCAGGGCCAAATTCATTTGGTAAAACAAAGCAAGGCTTCTGTGATGCCAAGAAGGTGTTTGAGAAAAATCTGAAAGAAGCTCTGGAGTCCGTAGACAAACCAACAATGGCAAAACTGCCGCAGACTATATACAAAATAAAAGGGCCATGATAACCAGTCGATATTTTAGTGCAGGTTGAATCCTTCCCATGAATTTTATTTTTTTTTTCCTTTTAATTATTCACATCATTTTAATCCGTTGAGGACCGAGTGGATCAAGAAACAATGAAAAAGCTAATATCTTGCTAGATTGAATTATTAAAATTGTTGATGACGTAAGACTGTCATAATTTTTAAAAAGTTCTATCTGTACTCCAACTTCTGCTGACACTCGGTAGACCTCAGCCTGGTCACAGATTCATCAGACACTATTTTAAACAGAATATTCCTTTACAGTTAACATTGAAGACCCGTTTTTGGAGATTATAATCTGAATCATATTATTCTCCGTTATACTTAACACTGTACTATATCATTGCCTTCATTATGAAACAAATAGAAGAATAAAAAACTTCTTGAAACTTAGATAAGATTTTAAAAGAAGTATGTTGATATCATGAACACTATGATAAATTCTTTTAAAAATAAAGGAAATGGTTGAAAATTTTACTATATTTAATTCTTTGTTTTAGTATTCATTGTTTTTTTTTTAATTGAGCATTGAATTAATAATTTACTATAAGTATATACTTATGTTTTTTAATATCTATGAAGTTGGTAATTGTTTTTTAGTTGCATATAAATTTTAAAACATACTGGTGACTGTTGAACTATTAACTGAAGAAACTGTTTTTTTTTACCAAAAAATTTTTATTAGTAATGAACTCTGTAGTCTACGAAAATATTTTTTTTAACAGGAACGTTCTATGAATACTATTTTAATCTGCATTAATCATATTTATATACTTCGTGAACTGTTTGTAGCAAATTGTGAGTTGTGTAAATGTACTACTAAATATTTGTCAGTGTTCTCTTAGCCGTAAGCGAGAAAACGCCTAAAGGCAACGTTTAGTTTACTTACAGCAAGAATATAGTAAAATTTGCTTACTGGTATTGGTTTTATTTTTAATCCCAAAAACAAAACGATGTCAATACAGGGGGTATGTCTTTTACAGAAGACAGTTTAGGTAGGCGCCACCGCAGCTCCTTTCATCTGCCGCCAAATGATAGTGCGATTCACTTTGAAGGGTGTTGCAGCTAAAAAAAGTTACTGCAGTAACGAGACTAAACATCTTGTGTCAAGTCGAGTATAATTTGATGCTGTGTATAGCATCCTAACTAGTGCCACATGCGCGGCTGTATCATTTACCATAAGTGCACGACCTGCTCGTCAATTTCGTCAAATAAAGAGTCCTTAAAACTTAAACAGCTCAGATTATTCTAAAACGTCGCTTATATATTTTACGTTGCAGTGGCATTACGGTCTTGTAGAGATATTTTTTACGAATACAAATGTTTCTATTGTTTCTGATAAACATTCAAAATTATTTTTACATAAATATTAGAATGGTTAAATAAGTAATCGTTATCACAAAGTTAAAGATGTAGAAATCAAATCATGTATTTACATTTCTTTGTTTCATTTATTATACGAATTGTATTGATTACAAACTCGGATCTGCTTTAGGATTTGTAGTTTCATATTATCTAGAATATTTATAGTTGGCGATACTTTATTGTAAACCATTTTGAATTCCCGCCATTAGAAGTGTAAAAATATTGTGCGTCGTCATATTTGTTTAATATCGTTTCAAACGCGAAAAATCATTGCCTAATTTTTCCTGCGAATCGCGACAAATACTTCTGAGACCCCCTCCTTGAAAAGGACGACTACCCCAGATCTAAAACTTAGAACCAGAATTTAGTGGAAACGGTTGACGCATGATCAATAGAGATGTTAATCTATATCTATATATAAAAATATCATAAACTAAATATAACTATATTATAACTGATTATCATTAGAAGAGAAGGAGAATGCGCGCAGGCAGTCACCACCACCACGTCACCAGATACCACCGTATTGCGAAATTACAACTTATTTACAAAGTCGATTGCTTTTTTTGCCTTTATAAGGTGTTGGTACAGAAATGAGAACACAATTTAGATTTTTTTACAGTTTTTTATTTAAACTTATCACTTCCTCTGCACGTTCTGTGGGCGAGCGTTGTCCCTGGGGTAGGTGCTCTTGGGAGGAGTACGAATGCGCCTGTCCTTCTTGGATCTGTTGCGGACCACTTTGCTGTGGATCGCGCATGACACGCAGTAGTGCAGCTTAGCATACAGCTTGGGCAGTTGGAACGCTGGAGAATAAAATACATGTTATTTATACGGCTAAAGACAAAATTACAAAATCCTTCTTAAAATTCAAATATTGCAAAATCAACATGAAAATTTTTAAAAGGTTTGTATGATGTTTATTTAATATAGTTCAATGTCAACATTTACTTAGTATCTTTAGTGTATGCTCACGTTCCATGAGATACAACCTGATGATTTCAATGAAATTTTAAAACTCTAAGCTAGTTTACAAAATAAATAGCCTTTAAAATATGTTAACACTTTTATATCATGTAATAATTTTTATCAATGTATGTTCATCAATAGTATTGTACCACTCGAAGAAATCTCAAAACCAGGATATGTCCTGAATCTTGTGCCAAAAGCATGAATACCAGAATTCATAAACCGTTCTAATCATAATTAATATAAAAAAGCTGCCAAACAAAGTTATCCTAAAGCGGAGCAAGTCTTTTTAAAATGGTTTACAGTTACATTTATAACTGCAGAGATAAATTGGAGTCATACACAATCATACAGCTTGATTTACTTTTGCAAAACACAATTTCTAAAGTGAATAAAATAAACATTTTTCAGACATACAAATTAATGAAAACAAAAATTAACTTCATAACCTAATAGAACAACTAGTTACAAACAGGTTACATGATTTTTGAATGAGGATAGCAGCTTGGTAAAAAATTAATGTAAGGCATATCAATGCTACTTACAAGTGTACACTGAAGCTTCATTTATATCTCTGACGGCAGCCGCCTCAACAATGTTTCTAATGACGAATTTCTTGATGGCTTTGTCCTTTGGGACGCATCGCGCGCAGTTGGTGCATCTTACGGCCTTGACGTGACCACGGCCGTGCTTGGCTCGTCCTCCATTGCGGCGTTTGCGAGTCTGTAAGAAAAATTAAACTTTACTATAAAGCCACATGTCCAAGATGTACCGTCATGAATACGACATGTAGTATATATGTGAATATACGCAAAAACAATAATAACATGGCCGTGAATAAATATTCTGTATATAATGTTGTCTTTTACTATTGAATTAACATATGTTTTTAGTACTTTTTCATTAAAATTTTACGCACCATTTTTATAACCTCTGATACAGTAAACGAAGAACGACGGAAAAGAAACCGAGCGCATAGACAATTGTGAATGAGTCAGTGTATGATAACCGATTTCCGCGAAAGCTGCAGAACAATATTATAATAGTCTATACATTTTTAGAAAAATTAAAGTAATTTTAGCTGAAAATATATTCTTTCAGTACAATTTATAATTTCTGATATTAATAAATTAATGTTTATTTTTTTCTTAAGAATTTTATCATGGTTCTGAAAATAATTCACTATGTCTATGCTTGGAATATATTAACTTCTCTTTTTAATTTATTGTATTGTTTATCTGTTACATTCATATTATTTAAAGCATAATATAATTTGTTTTCTATGCTCTGTGGTTAAATATTTCTTACATTCAGTCCAGTCGTTGTTTGTGTAATATTTAGTTATTAAAATAATAGAAAAACAGCTTTTAAAATTTTCCTTGTGTTTAACTGTTTGCATGTTCGATGTTGGTATAAGACATACAAACACATGTTTACTTCGTCATCAAAAGATTGTCCTAGAACATTATCTACACATTTTATCATAATTTAAGTTGTATAAATTTTTTTGGATTTGCAATGTTGCGTAGATAGTTTTAGTGTGTACCGCGTGTGAAATGTCACAACATGGATACCCTGAGAGACTGTCTAATAGATCGAAGGGTTTTCAAGAAGATGGTCCAAGTCAGCCCACAATGGAAGTACTGGTGGAGACCCTCACGGGCACAGCTTTCGAAATGACAGTGTCACCGTCCGATACAATATTTGCTATAAAGTCGAAGATATTTCGAGTAGAAGGTGAGTATGGACCGCACCAGTTACACAACCCCATCTCTGTCACAATCACACCATGTGCCATAATTTAACAATAACCAATGGGTCTTGTTTCAACTACCTTGACAATGGCGGAAAACTTTTTAATTTAATTTTCTGATAAAGCTATATGACTCATATGTATAACAAATCTGTCCTTCAAGATGTCAAACTTGTTATAAGGATGTAAACTTCTGTTGTTGTCTGAGTACTAATTTTCTTTAATATTTATTATCAATATAATTGAATAATGAGTCATAATGAAGAAGTAAATTATGGACTATCAAGTAGACAGTTAATGTTTATTTATGAACTTGATATTTTATTTGTAAATAATATGTGGTGTGTTTGCATCCAAACACTTTGGTCTTTAGATTACTAATGCTTTTTAATACTCTTCATCATAGCTGTACATATAGCTGACTTATCATAGCTCTAATATACATTAAGTTAACTATTAGAAGTAATGTAAATAAATTTTCATTTCTAATATTATACATTTCGACCTCCAGAAATGGAACTGAACTTTGGAGAACAAAATCTCTAAAACAAAAACTGGAAGTTTTAAAAACAAATTTTAAGTATTCCTAAATATGTTAATGCTGAAAGGTGGACCAATGATCTGGTAAAAGTCATGGAAAGCTGATGGTTGCAAGCAGTTTGAGACCGGTTGGTATGAAGATCTTTGGGGAAAGCCTATGTCCTGCAGAGATTGTCGATTGGCTGATGATGATGAAAAATAATTTTAGCTTGTTTGTACATAATATTTACAAATGTAGTCATTTACTAGTGAATAAACATTCAAAATTCTGTCAATAAATTAAAAAGTATTTCTTGAATTAACCTGATTTGTAAAAAAAAGAATTTAGGATTTGACATTGGTCATTCTTTGTCACTCTTTTTAGTTATTAAATTCTACCCTCGTTTGCTAGTAATTTTAGTTTTTATGAGTATTTTATGTAAAGATGGTGTACCAATGTTATATATCAATAGTGTTTAAATAAATTCCCTGATAACATGTGCTAGACATTAATGGAACTTTGATAATATTTTCTATTATTAGGCATAAACTTAAAGACAAGGTAAACATTAACATATTGATAACTAACATATCACATGTTATTGGGATTAACAATGAAACTTTTTGTGTAATTAATAAACAATTAGCTAATGGTTAACAGAATCCTGATCTGATATTGGAGTAAACAAATTTTAAGATGTATCAAACATTGTTATTCATTAAAACAAATTTTATTATACAAATGACACGCAATACATTTTGTCAGCGTAAGGTAAATTGCAAACAATACTCCAGCAGTGAGTTATATAGAAATAGTTTGTGGTGTTATCTTAGACAGGTGACATACGGAGCCACTTGAATGTATTAGATATGTGAAATGTTCTATTTAACACAATATCTAGACAATTTAATGTGTTTTTGCACATTACCTTACAATACTTAAATTGTTTACATTACAGTGTAAATTAAGAAATATATACACAACAAAGTATTAAAATTTTATATGTTTAATGTCACTCTTTAGTTGATTATAAATAATTAAATTTTAATAATAACATCTGAACAAAACTCGACTGGTAGGTAGGTTGACTGGTAGAGCATGCCACTAGGCATTAAGTCCGCCCATTGTAACGTTTTGGCGTATACAATAAAGTTTTTTAATTAAATAAAATAAAACCTCATGAAAATTTATAGTGTAAGAAGTCTATGCAAAATATGTAAAATTTAATTCACCAATTTAATAGGTTCCTTATCTCTAGAAGTCCTAAAAAAACCCGCATTTACCACAAATTGTAATTTAATAATAAATATTACCACAATTGTAGACAAGGACATTTAATTGATATTGTATTTACGAGGAGGGATCAAAAAGTAGTGAGTGCGTAGAATGTGATAGAATATAATGACTATTGATAACTTAATAATTTATCTTTTTACATAGTCTCCGAGTCTGTCTGCACACCGAGTCCAGGGCTTTTCCAAGGCTTCAATCCCATTCAAAAAAAGTTTTGGCTTGGTAATGCGAAAAGCTCTCCACGGCATCCATCACCTCGTTATAGTCTTCTCCTTAAGTATTCGTTCAATTTGGGAAACATATAAAAATAGCTAAGCGCTAGATCTGGTGAATGAGGGGGGTTGTGAACCAATTCGTAGCCAGCTCGCTGAATGGCAGCCATCGCAACTGCTGACCTGTGATGAAACCGCACGCCCTTTCAAAGTTTCCCGTCTCCTTTTCTCTTTGATGGCATTCCTCAACTTGGAAATTAAAGCTGCATAATATTGGCCTGTAATAGTAGTTCCTCCAGGTAATCAATCAACAACATCCCTTCCGAGTCCCAAAATATTGGAGCTATAACCTTGCCATCTAATGCCACGGCACGAAACTTCTTCGGGGTCGGTGATGGCCGTTTCCATTGCTAAGATTGTCACGGGATCAAAGAGATGGACCTATGTTTCGACCATTGTTACGATACGAGACAAAAAGTTTTCAAAATCTTGTAACTTATCCAACAATACCTTTGAAATGTTAAGTCGATTTTGTTTCCCGAGTTTCGGTTAACATTCTCGGCACACATCTTGCGGAGACTTTCCTCATATTCAAAGATTGTTTCATTATGAATTGCATACTTCCATATGAAATGCCCGTTTCTTAAATTAAGTATCGGATGGTAACTCTTCGATCGCTCAATACAATTTTCTCGACTTTCGCAACATTTTCTTGGGTGACCGACGTCGATGGTCTTCCGCGCTCGTTGTCCCTACTTGAAATTGAGAAGCCCACCTTGCGACGGTAGAATACGGCAGAGCAGACTCCTAAGGACTCCAAATCTCTTGCGTCGTTAACTTTTTTAAACAGAGGTATTTAATAACGGATCGTACTTCGTTTTTCTTCATTTCCGGGAACACGAAGTAAACAAGTGACTGCATTCAGAAAAAAACTAAAGAGAATCCAAGATTTTTTTTTCTTTATTATTTATCACAAATATGTATCTGAGCTATGCTTTATATTTTTTTTTCTTACCAAGGTATATATGTTCTAACTACTTTTTGATCCATCCTCGTATATTTAAGGATGATTCTTAAAGATCCAAATAATAAATAAACCATATGGAAACATGATGGGTTTGCTAATGGTGTCGTGCAAATCTAACTTCCAAGACCTGACCACAAATAATGCTGCTTGTTGTCATACGTATCGATAGTTTATTTTTATCTGTGATACTATGGACTACTTTATTTTTATATGCCAGTGGAATTACCCGGTGTTTTCTCTTGGCCTTGCTCCAGCCTTGTGAGTCATTGCGCCTGACAATTAAATTTGTGTCGCAATTGAACAGCTGTTGCTAGCTTCCCGTTTAATGTGTAAACACATTACCGATACATCTTATAGAGGCATATGTAAATTCTTGATAAATTTTTTAATGAGGTAGGTAGTTACTATCACAATAATTTTCCGGTTTTGTCTACGATGTTGCTAATGAATAATATTACCTATATGTCAATTGAAGTAATAAAATTACTGTTAACAGTAACAATATTGAAGCAGCCACAACATTTATTTAATTACATATATATATCGAATGTGTGAATTGCTGTTTGGTTTATATGCAATGTTAACTAACAATTTGTAGATTTTAATATGGACAAAGTCACTTCCGTATAGGCCTTGAAGTGAGTAGAGTTTGCGAATATAAGCTCTATTTGTTAGACTTTCATATATGGAGAGGAGCGAGGTTGTAATGTAATAATGCAATCAGCAATAATCGCACAAAGATCACTATGAGTGAGAGGTCGTAAAATCTACTCGACAAATTCTTGCTTTGACCTAATTTTCTTTGATACCTGGTAGAGATTAGTCTTTTGGATCCATAGGCTATCGCATGTCGTTCGCAAGGTACATAACCACGAGACTGCGGTGAAACTTCATCGAGAACTTTATTGTGAAAACGTTAATGAACATTCGCAGGCATCCCAGTGTCACAACAGCACTTGGTGTACAACCTGCGCGAGCTGGCCGACGGGGCTTCGCTGCGGGAGCACGGCGTCGCCGCCGGCGCTAAGCTCCGGCTGGTGCTCGCGCTGCGCGGCGGCCCCGTCACGACACGCAGGCCTCCGCCCCCCGAGCGGCCGCCTCCTGACAGGTACTTCAATATTGATTGTACTAGATTAGTCACTATGTACATTCTCCTTATTTCGAAGTAGTATTCATAGGTTGTGATGATGATAACTGATGGAATCGATTTTGAACCTGAGTACGTCTGTTCCATAGGGAGGACATAGACTGGGGCGGCGAGGGCGGCGCCGGCAACAGCTGCAAGGTGACGGTGCTGTTGTACCACGAGGGCGAGCGCGTGAACATGCTGCGCGTGCGCGAGAACCGCGACGGCACCTACTCACCGCTGGACCACGCCAAGTGTAAGTTCCAACACGCCAGTTCTTTTATCCAGGGGCCCCTGCAAAAGCTTATTATTTTTGTATTCGTAAATCATAATAATTTAAGCTTTTGTCAAACGTATGCCTCTAAAGTGCTCTGAAGGTGCGTGTCATAAGCCTGTTCCTCCGCAGACTCGTCGTCACTCACGCATCTACTGGAGCAAGAAGCGGACGAGGCACTGACCGGCTCGCTGCAAGAGAACGCGGTCACCATGGGCAAGATGCTGGACCTGCGCCGGAGAATGGAGTCGCTCTCTGTACACCGGCGGCGCAACCCTCTGCGATCAGGTTTCTACTTTTAACTTAAATTACGAGACGAGTCAGGATATGTACACAGCACTGTATCGCACTTATCACTCTAAGACATGTTACCATAATACTTTCTCTAGTTATAACATCCATCAATCTAGAACATTGTCAAGTTTCGACGCTACTACCACAGAAATGGGCACCGTGTTAGTAACTAAGTAGATGGTTGTGGTCGTCCCTCTTAATATTAAATAGAAAACAGATCATTATATTAAAACGTCGCGATTGATTTATAACATCTCAATTCCCCCTGTAGGGGTTCTCTGGTTCAGTTCTGAAGCTACCTGTAGATTTTGATTGTTGGTAGCGTTTTTTTCTTTAGATTCACTTGTTAAACTTAAATGGTAAACATTTTAGTCGGCTATTAACGTCAACCGTGCTTAAACAGGTGACAAACCGGAGATCCAGAAGACTAGAAGCGAAGAAACTCTATCCGTCCCTAGTTTGTTAGACGAGCCGGCCGCCGGCGCGTTCTCCGTGCGCAGGCGCACGCCGTTCCGCGAGCCAGGCGACGGGTTCGCGCCGCTCGGAGACGTGCACTACACCCGCTTCGACTACGAGTACACGTTCGCGGACCGCTACACGCTGCTGCCGCCCATCGGCGCGCGCACGGATTCGAACCAGTCCCTGCAGGACACCCTCACCGACAGCGAGAGGTGAGCGACTGTCTATACTGGATCTAATCCTCCCTAATCAATGTGCAAACATCACTACAACAGTAAGGAATATGCTGTAATTAATGAAATTGAGTAACTTAACATCTTGTCTCAAACTGACAAGCTAAGAGTTGTGTAATCATCCTAACTAGCACCACATTGTTGCGGTTTAATTCTCCCCACGCAGTTGATGCTCTCTATCTACCAACCGCTAACACTAATTTAGGCAACATTTTTTTTCTATGGAGTTTGTTTTATGTAGTGCTGCAGAGTATAATGGTCGTATTTGGTATAACAAACTAATCTTACATGTTCACATCATCGGCCTGCGGAAGTCCTCTGCTGGTCAAAACCAGCATAGTTAAACGTAATTGTGATACGATGATTGTATGAGTTATATTGTTACTGGTAAGACAAAGTGTACAGAGATGTTGTCGCTATGATCAGCATGTCAACCGCTAGGCGGTTTTTGGTCAGTGTCCCTTATGTAATATATAATGGTGCGCCAGGTTCAAGCTGCCGGAGACGCTGGCTGGTTCAATATTGGTTAAGGGCGGGCAGCGCGACGCGGAGGAGGATGCGGCGGCCATATTGGAGGAGTGCGCGGAGGGCGGCGTCGAGGAGTGCCGCGTGCGGGAGGACCCCCGATACCGTGCAGGCAACCTGGCGCCTCTCCCCGCCCCTAAATACGGTAAGTCACTAACTTTCTATCCGGCTAAGTGGCAGAAGGTTTTTAAATGCGGTTTGGTGTTCCTTGCAACACGCTGACTGGGACCACAGCGGTGGTATTACATAAAAGGACCCAGAAAAATGTTATAAATGCTAAATGTTTGTGTATAAAGTATATACACCAGGTGGTAGGTCTCTGTTGCCGGAGACCGTCTGGGTGGGTACCACCGCAGCTCCTATTGCAACCGCCAAATAGTAGTGTGCGAACATTACTGTGTTCCGGTTTGAAGGGCGCTGTAGCTAGTGTAATTACTGTGGTAACGAGACTTAACACCTTATGTCTCAGGCGACGAGCGAAATGTGGTGCAGTGTGTACCATCTTAACTAGCACCGCGTTGTCATGGGCAAGCGTATCACTTACCATCAGGTGAACGTGTTGCTCATCGCAAAGTAGTATAAAAAAAAAAGTATATTTATTGAGGTAGTTTTTTTGCAGGTGCTTTAGTTGGTGGCGAAGCGCGAAGCTGGCGCAGGGGTTTCGGGTCCAGCTCGCAACTGGCCAGCGGAGGAGGCGCGGGGGCGGGCGCGGCGGGCGGTGGCGGGGGCTGCAGCGCGGGAGTGCTCCGCGCGCCGCGCCCGCACCGCGCGCCGCCCCTCTCCGCCTCCACCTCCGATCTGGAGCAGCTCACGCGTAACAGGTGCGGTCACTATCGTACTTTTTAAACCCCTTCAAACCTTCTGATAATCACACACATGTGAGTCGGGGTGTTCGAGATGACCATGCTTCAGTCTGGGGCCACATAGTCACTTAGCATTACGTGAAATTGTGTTTAAGTGTTAGCTTGATATAAATAACAAGCAAACGGCCTCCTACAAAGCAAGACTGCGTTATCTTCTCTTTATAACAACGTGAAAAACCAAGATTTAATTTTGCTAGCACCTTATTTAATCTTCTTTATGAAGCTGACCTCTAGTAGTAAATATCTATCCTCCGGTAGTGCAGCAAGTGCTTATCGCCAGTATGTTACTGTTTAACCGCAGTTGGTGCAATAAATTGTAACTACTTTGTACGTTCATAAAATGTATGAATCGTTTTTCTTCATAAACATGTACTTAATGCCTTCGTCTTGTCGTTAATACATTAAATTTACAGAATACTGCCTGCTCTGAGCCGGCACCGCAACCGCGAGCATTTGCACCTGAGCGACGAGCGGCTGGAGTTGGCGCGCCCGCCGCCCCGCCCCGAGAAGCAACCCTGCTCCGAGAACAAGCAGATCTGCGACGTCAAGGAGACCTGCACCGGCAGCAAGCAGCCTGCAGACAAGCCGGCCCCCGCCGAACAAGGTAAGGAGCCGCGGCGGCTGCGCTGCGGACTGTGCCGGCGGCGGCTGACGGCCGCCACGGAGCACCGCTGCCGGTGCAGCGGGGCGTACTGCGCGCCGCACCGCTACGCGGAGGTGCACGGCTGCGCCTACGACTACAAGTCGCTGCGCCCGCACCGGAACTGAGCGCGACGTGCAGCGCGGCCACCGCACGTACACGTACACGTACTATACACGCTCATACATACATCAATAACATAAATGCTTCATTTGCCAAACAAAACGTTATGAGAGCTGGAAAAAATTATAAAATAGTGTATATTGTATATGTACGTATATAGATACCACCTAAGCTGTTTTGACACCCATCAAAAAGGGTTTAATTAACAAGTTCATAGATTGCGCCCGAGTCGACTGTGGGGTGAGAGTCGTTTATGTTATAAAAGTTTACGGCAAATTTAAAGAAAAAAAATGACATTTTTTATAAAAAATATAATTTTTGGTCTTGTATACACTAGCCATCGCAACATATTTTTTCTATAATTTTATTTAAAACAAATCTGTCTTAATATATAACTAGGGTTGGAAACATACATAAAACTGAATTCTTAAATTCTAAAAAAAATGTAATGAATATTTTGCTTTGTAATTTATGAAAAGAAATATAAGAGATCATATTTTCAGAGTAGTTATTGAGTAATGTTTAATGCGTTTGAATTAGTCGCAGATAGATTTGGCAAGTGAAGCATCCTCATTGATCTTTAAGTTGCTTCAAACGGATGCAGGTCCTTCGGAACTTGTACATGTTACATTAAAAATAGAAACCAGTTACAATTGAAATCTATTTGTGACCCATTTGAATGTCAAATCAATTTTGAATTGTATTTAAATAATTCTCCGATAAAAAAATTCAGAAAGAAATCAACGATAAATTGAATTAGACTCACTGCCCTTAGACATAAAGTGTGTATTGTGTTGGTACTACGCCATAGTTTTCGTCGAGCACGGTGCACGTGCACGGGTCCACGCCGGGGCTCCGTGTGATGCGATACACTATTTCCTGGGACTGATGTTGCCTGTTTACGAATTTTTATAATGATAAATCATGAACACTCGCGGAGAACAGGCAATGTAAAAACTTAACGATTTTATTGTTGATTCAATTCAGTGTCTGGAGATTTTATTTAAATGATTACTACTTTTTATAATATTTACAAATGTGTGACTCGTCAATTTTTTATGAGAAAAAAAATTCATAGGGTCGTTAATATTTGATTGATATACGGTTTGTGAGTATTTAATTTAATTTGTTTTATAAATGCATTCGAAACTTTTATTTTGAATACATGATTTTAATGTATTACATTTATACTAGAAAGTTTAAAAGTAGATTTTAATGAATATTTAAAAACTTAACAACATACGAATGGACCTAATATTATATTGAAGGAATTATCTGTATGATTAATAAATGTTGAATTACTCTGTTTATACTATGGCAACATAGGATAAGATTTTGTTTAAAAATGTATGTTCTTTCAATGTTTGCAGTATATTTATTGGCAATTAACCTTTTGGTGTATTGTGGTAATACTTACCAATTTCACACAAGTCCTAATTTTAATGCTTTATTCTATATAGTATTAAGTCGTCTTTTAAAAAACATGAGTGGAGAATGTTAACATTAATATTTTATTTGTGCAAATCAACTTGTTACAGAAAATGGTCCCGGAAATAGTGTTTAATAATTGATGTCCAATTAACAGAAGTGTCTTAGGAATATGCTGTAGTTTGCCGATGATATGCTGTTATCCCAAAAGGGGCCAGTCAGTTGAACAGTTCGTCAGTTTGGAAGGTTTATTGGCCCTTATCGAAATTCAGCTCTTAATTATATACCATAATGTTTTAAGACACTGCTGTCTATGGTATTATATAATTCTAATAATTGTTTATGATTTTTTTTAAATGCATATAAATATCATTAAAAATAAACTTGTTTAGGTTTGGTAACTTTTCATATCATTTATTTTATTATTGAATTTAGATCAAACTACAACGAATTTTTTTTTATTAAGTTTCGTCAATCACTTTTTATAATTGAACATTAAAGACAACTCGAAGGGGTTTTGCACGCTGCATTTAATTTTACAGACACTTCTCTCTTCCGTCAACTGAATTGATTAACTGGCTTAACGTGACGCAACTTGCAGGAGTTTTATCGCATGACATCTGTCGCGGGTTCCCGCCATTACATCTGTCATCGGAATTTTTTTATTTTACGAGCATCGCTTTGTATTGTGCCAATTATCTATCGACTTAGATACAAGTTATCTATTATTTATACATTTAGCAAACCACAGAAACGTAATCATTGTTTACAGATGGCAATGTGCTAGTTTTTATTTCCTTTCTGCGTACAGTGCGTTTTAAATTAAAACTATGGACATCAAATGAAATTAGATGAGTTATTTTTTTTAGTAAGGGTCAATTACCTTTCTCTCGGTCGAACCAGGCGAGGTATGTTTGCTGCACCCCTCCCCCATTGCTGGACGTCCTCCCGCACCGTTCTGTTCTCCCGCGCTCGCTCGGAGCCAGCGCTCCGGCGGAGTCTTAACGAATTGTGATATTCCGACCTAAATTAAGGTGAAAATGTTGAAATTCCTCTGACGTGTGTAGTGTTGTTTTCATAAATAAATATATTGAAGAAAATTTATAAAAAAAATGAGAATGTAATTAAATGATATTAAATACTCTAACGTGTCGCTACTAGTTCGTAATGCGGTGCTTCGTTTTGTGCTAGGTCTGTTTTTTTTTTTATTTTCTTTTTCCTTTGTTGTATATTATATGGTAACCCTAGATTTAATAATGCTTGTAACATTTATATTCGACACGGACGCAAAGAAATGTTACAGATTAAAAAAGTATTATGACGTAATGGGATAATGGCTTTTCTTAACTCGTTTTTTTTAACGTTTTTAGTTCGCGGCTGTAACATATCTTTGGCGGTGTCGTTACGGATTAAAACTGTACGTTAGGTTTATATTTGCTTCATATGCCACATTCGCGCACGTATTTAAATATGGTTGTTAAATATATATGTATATAAAAATTTTAAGTTCTGTCGGCCCCATTTCTATGTAGCTGCCGACTGCGGCGGCTGTTGGTTCACGTTCAAATTGTATTTCTATATATAAATATATGCATATACATAGTATTGTATAGTGTTGCATTTATTGTGAAAGCTGTATAAGATTGAGTCTTACTTACGCTTTAAACACTCTTGCCATTATTTGATTTTGTAATATAAAATAAAGTTTCGTAGTTACTACCTTTTCCTTGCACCGGCAACCTACACGATATATGTACGTTAAATCTCTATTTCAATGTAAAGAAATTGTATATATATCTATATCGGAATGTAAAAAAGCAGTTGTTTTCGAGTGTACCTCTTGTATTTGTATTATAGTAGGGTAAATACGGTCTACGTTGAAGATTGTTGAAAATGTTTGTGCGTATGTATTGTAAAGGCGGTAACAGAAATGTCGGCATTTATACACGTCGCGGGAGGCTTTGCGTCGCTAAAGTAAATGTCGCCTGTGCCGCTGTGAAGTCACCAGTGCGGTATGGTACCGCCTTTACGATACGACACCAGCCGCGCGGCCGGCAGCCGACCGTCACCCCCACGCCCTCTACGGGACAGCTGCTGATTTATGTTTTGTTTGGAATAAATAATTTTGGCTGATTTCATTGAATTAAATAATTTATAATGTGAAAGCGAATTATGTTTTTTATTTATTAATTTTAATATTACACAACAATAACAATACCTTATAAAAATAACGTTTGCTGTCAAGTATTTGTTAAAGCTAATTATAACCTACATCGTTATGTCTCATAATACAAAATATTGAAACATGATACGGAAATACATGTATGGTAAAATGTTAAGATGAAACTGAACACACGTGCTCTCGCAAAAAATTAGTTTCCAGAACCAAATACCACGAGACTACTTAATTAACGGTCAAAGCTGTTCTCGGCGTGACTCAAATATCTGTAGTCATTTCAAGATCACATTATTACAGGGTAAACAAGGTCTTTTCGAACGGACTTTAGTGAGTAACAATCTATTGTTATCCACAAATATCACAGCCTGAGTTTCCGGGGCAAACATACTTCCCCATCTGCGGTCTCATTGTCATTAAACGTTATAAAATTGAGGTCCATTGTAATTCGAAAAAAACCGTATCACTAATGGTAGGTCGCACCACGAGCATCTAAGTCATATAAGTGGATACCAGCAACACTACTGTGTTCCGTTTTATGGTACGTTGACGCTTGTGAAAATTGCCACTACTGAAACAAATTTGTGAAAACGAAATTCTACTATCGAGTGAGTGGTCTGCTCCAATTTTTTTCCAAATCCCACAATGGAAGAGAACAAATATATGTCGATAAGAGATGGATTGATTGTAATTATGAAATACGGAATCGACATGTCATACTTTGCTTTTTTTCCTTAATTTTGGCACAGTCTTTACATGTGTATCTTAAGTACAAGGTATCATTAGACAAGTAGCAAACACACAACAAACTAATATAATAACTAATAATTGTTGAAAGATTAAATATTAGATAGTTGAAAGCTTGAGGCAATAAAATTTGAATTTAAGTATTATCTCAATCTTTCTGACCTTGCGAACGATTAACAAAAAACGCTCAGTATTTGTCCGTAAATGACTAATCAGTATTATATATCAACGGTAATTGAGCAAAAAAATATAGCTAACGAAGAAAATCGTCAGGGCCATTGCCGCACATTTTAATAATACGACAATCAACTTCCAACAAAAAATTGTGTAAAACAATTTATACATTTCTACTTTTTTTTCTTAAAAGCATCATTGCGCATTACATACTCGAATATTGTTCTTTGTATTTTTGTGAAATAACCTCGTAGATTTGAAAATTCTTATGATTAATACAATACTTTAATGCGGCTATGCCTGCTTTTAAAAAACTAAAAGCCATCAAATAATCTGTACATTTCAACAACGTTCAAAACTCAGTGACGTCAGAAAACTTGATCGTCTGTTTCCGCCAGCAGCGATTCGAAGATCTGGACGAAGTTGTCGATGCCTTCCTTAAAATTGTAGTCTACTGCTTTCTCTTCATCGTCGCTGAAGAACGCGTGTGCGAAGTCGATGAGTTTCACGGTCCCCCAGGGGTTGGGGTAGGGCGACTCGCTCGACAGCTGGTCCAGCATCGCCCTGTAGTTCATTTTGATTTTGGACAGTTTATTCTCGTAGTTGTGCTCGAAAGAGTGGCTGTGGTTGAGCTTCTCGAGTGCTTCCGACCACGGGGAGTTGACCGGCGGCGAGGGCGCAAAGTACCCGTGTGCCAGGGACATGGAGCTCAGCGGCACCGAGTTCACCTTGCGATACACCGGACCCTTGCTGCCGAGTTGCCCGCTGAAGTTGGAGCCCGCCGTCGGGTTGTGCGTGGAGTGAATGGACTTGCGGCGCGTGAGCGGCTGCTGGGTGCAGGTGGTGCGGTTTCTGGAAACGAAAAGTTATATAATATATAAGAGCGAATGGATAATCTTCTGTTAATTTATGAATAAATCGGTTCAATTATTGCGATGTTAGTGAATTGTGTAGTGGGATGTAGCACTCACTGGTCGTGCGACGGGGCGCAGCAGGCGCGCAGCCGCGCGGCGTCGTACACGAGCAGCAGCGAGGCGGCCACGAGGCGCAGCGAGGTCGCGCGCGCCGCCCACCGCTGCAGCGCCCACAGCGCGGCCAGCTGCTGCAGCAGCAGCGCCCTGCACGCCGCGCCGCCCACCGCTGCAGCGCCCACAGCGCGGCCAGCTGCTGCAGCAGCAGCGCCCTGCACGCCGCGCCGCCCACCGCTGCAGCGCCCACAGCGCGGCCAGCTGCTGCAGCAGCAGCGCCCTGCACGCCGCGCCGCCCACCGCTGCAGCGCCCACAGCGCGGCCAGCTGCTGCAGCAGCAGCGCCCTGCACGCCGCGCCGCCCGCGCCCGTCGCGTTCAGGTAGTTCCTGATCGCTGCGTAAACATATACATCACTTACCCCGTTAAGCTTTTTTAACTCCGTCGCAAAAATGGACAAGTAATTTGCATTACACAACAAAGTGTAAAAAGTGACGAAAATTCCTCAAAAAAGTTAAGGCGAATATGTTTATATATTTCGTTTATTAAATCTCGTTACTTTCTTTTAATTTCTTTCGCATATCATTATATCAGCGGTACTTGGGCTATCGCAAGTGACTCCTGGAGGATAACTAATGTAATATATTTTTTTCATTTGAGGCAGTATTTTTACCGCACTCACCCGCTATAATCATCTGGCCGTGCATCTTCTTGCCGTGCTCCTTGCCGTACTTATGCAGCTTACCGCTGGCCAGCTTGTACACCTGGTAGCCCGGGATGCAGAAGGCGAACTCCTGCTTGCAGCTCCTGTACTTGCTCTCCTCGCTTTTTATTTTCTCAGCGGTCGCGAACGGATCCCACGTTCTCTTGCCTGAAAATATTGACGACAAACGCGATCATACACAAATAATACACGCGTCGGAGTGAGCTCCCGAAACTCGAAATCGCGTTACCGATCTTGACGTCCATAATGCACGGCTCCAGCATCCTGTCAGTGAGGTCTTCCAGCATGATGTAGTCTTGCTCGTGCCCGTTGTAGCAGAACTTCCTCACTCCGAAATACTCCGGCACGAACTTGCGCAACTCCACCAGGTCCGGGTCTCTGGTGCTCGCCAGTCGCTCGTAGAAGTCCACTTCGCGCCTCTGCGACTCCTTCAGGATCGGCTTCAGGATCCTGCCGTTGCTGCATTGTAAGAGACCTGTAACACGTTTATTTATTAATTGACAACTATAATTTATATTCTTTTTTATTCTGACGAGCAGTACGATCATTTGATAGCAAGATATAATACATCTGTCTGCGTTACGCAACACAACACGACATGAGATGATATCTTGTAACCGCAGAAGTTTTGCTAAGTACATCGCTTATGAAAGTGATATAATGTTAACACATTGTCTTCAGACACTGGAAACAGGCGCTGCACTGGTGCCTACATGACATCCAGCAAGAGGGCTCTGCCAGCAGAAATTATAAAACATATATTAACGTATCACAGTGTCATATTATTACAGTACAGTAAATATTTTTTTAAACTGATATGTAGTTGTGCGGTTTATGTGACATAAGGAGATATTTAATTTTGTCCTGTTTAACTACAATAAACAGTTTTTTTTTATATTAATGGCGGCAATAGTTTATTGGTGTGATTACAATAAAACCCTACTTAAAATATAAAACTAGAGCATATGTTCAGCAGTGGACGTCTGATGAATAATAATTTAGATTTCATTTCACATATATCCATTCGTCGCAGTCGCTAACTATTTTCAAACAGAAGTTGAAGAGGATATGAGAATTTTAGCAATGTTTCAGTTACAAAATAAAAACAACTTGTTATTCCTAAGTTACGAAACTAACATCAAACCGCACAGTCATCAAAACACCGGCGGGAAAGTAAACGGACACTTAACACTGCTTAGTGCATATTCTATGTAATAAGAAACGCCGCGTGCAATTCGTATGACGTAAGCTTCGATATAGAATTATTCCTGAACCCGTGCCTGGTGTCAGACCCTGACTTCCTTTACAATGCTATAAAGGCCATCAACAAGGTTTTTGAGGGATACAATGACATGTAATGATACTCCAATAACTTGACTAGCTACACTGCGTTCTAATTATACGATATTTAAGAATATGTACGAAAGAATCCGAAGACCCAGTCGCCTTTTACGACAGAGGTTATAACTTGCCTAGATACTTCGTGTCCTCCGTGGTCTGGTGGCCGGCTACCTGCAGCGTGTACGCCTGCACCTCCACCGCGTCGCTCGGCAGCTCGAGGGGTTTCGCCGTCATCTCGTCCACGTGAGCTTTTAGTCCGTAATGTACCTGCCGACGTACAAAGATGTCGCTCGCACAATCACAAACAACTGTTAAGTCTGAAGCAAACTATTCGTCGTTACCAAGTCAAAGTGTCGTTTATGAGTGATGTCATAATTTCACTAGTTTTGTTAATTGTTACTGTCGTTAGCTATTTATAGCTATAGAATAGTATTGATTGTACACTACAGAATATCGCTAGAACTTGGCGCTGCTGCGATGTCTGCAGGCGGTCTCCGGTAAGAGACCTACCACCAGTAGAATGTTAAAGAAAACAATCGATACGTACCTGATAAATGGACCGCATTCGACGCAGCGGCCTCCTCTCCCGTTTCTCCCTCTCGCACACATCACTCATTTAGTGAATATTCTGAAAACGGAAAATACTAAATGAATATAATGATTATACTAGCGGTAGGTCTCCGTTGCCGGATACCGTCTAGTTAGGTATCGCCGCAGCGTCTTTTTCCGCCGCCGAACAAGAGTTCGCGAACATAATTGTGTTTTATTAAAAATAATAGTACAATAATTTTAACTAATGAATCATTACAGACCATACTAAATAAAAAAAATCACACTCTTTACAACAAAAATCCCATGTCCCTGGAGAAGGAACATAAAGTGAGCTGTTAATTATAATTTATATTTACGCTTTAATTTCTTTTTTGCTATGAAAAATGTATTGCAAGTACATAGAATACTAAATATTTACATATTCGAATATATTACAGTTTTTTTTATACCTGTTATCTGTTTTTATAAAGATAGCAAGTTGCGTTCGATAAAACTTTTCACACGTTTAGTCACACTCGAAGTTATTTAAAGGTTTTGCAACGGAGTTATTAATTCATTATTATCAAATTAGCTATGAATTTTAAATTGTTTATAGACACACCAGCGACACATCAACACGGTTAAATAAAAATTTGTATTATTCACGCATTATTCGTAAACACTAGAATAATTTATAATATTATTGCATAACAGTTTTTGATCATTTCTTCTACAATTTTGTTATTTATTCACCAAATATATAACGTGATAACCTTTAACGGCGGTCCGAAATGTAATAATTGTAATAATTGCACGTTTGTCCCGCAGTCGGCCAACGGAAAGTGAAGTAAGCGTACAAAACGAATCCGCGGAGTCGGCGGGTCCGCGCCGCTGCAATGGGACGCCGGACACCACCAAGGTGTCTTTTATCTAATCAAAAAAGAAATCATTACCGGCGACGGTTTATCTTTTACGAAACTCAATATGTATCGACAAATTTCAGCCGAACCTATCTCTGGTTACAAACAAAGTACTAATGGCAAAACCTTAACCCTGAATTTTACTTCCTCCTTGTTTTTAAACATGGCCGTGTGACGATTAAACTATTAAAAAAACAAGTGTATTTTGAATGCAGACAGATATCTTTTTCACGTGATCTAGAACTTGATGATCACGTGAAAAAGTTACTATTAAGTTTTCATTTGTCTTAGAGAGCATTTATTGAAAAAGTAAGCTCTTGCATTCAAACCGCTGCAAATATTATTATTATTTATACACTATTGTGAAGCTTATTTCATTAGCTTTCCAAAAATATAACTCTTATCGTTCCAAGTCTAACAATTCCACTAAAAATCGATAAAAACACTCAAGTGGTCGGCCCCTTAGGGATCCGACCGGATTGTGAGAGGCTATACTAAAAAAAGAAATTTAAAGCTAGACTTACGAAAATATTACTCAAATCCGCCCGTTTATCTACCTTATATTGTAAATTTATCACCATAATGGTTAAACTACTCCTACTGTCAATATATAAGAACCAGAGTACTCCTGGAGAGCATGCTTTATTATCTTCGGCCTAATTGTCACTTAAAGTAGTGTGTATTAAAAGTACACGTATCGGTCTTTTCAAATATTAGCACAAGGAATGAATATCACTGAATTTTTGTTTAAAATTATTTATACTTAAATTTGGAAAGAAGTACAAAACTTTATCTCTATACACATAAGAAGTAATTTAGCTAATGAAATATTCTCATATTTCAGAACTACCCGCAGCTTTTTAATTACATGCTAATTTTAACAAGCGGTCTATAGCTATGAGCAAACATTGCAGTTTTACTATTGGAAGTACGCTGTAACTAAGTTATTGTAGTAACAAGAGAGCATCGTCATCTTAGCATTTTAACTAAGCGTATTATTGCACAAATAGGGCTTTGGTATAACGCAGTCGCCACGTGAACTGATGGTAGCCCTGGTGTGCTGTGGTCATTGTAATGCTGCTGCATTGGACAGTTAGTACCTACGGCATAATCATGGTGTTAAACGTATAATGCGTTATGTCACCGAGAGATGGCGCTACATGTGGGCAAATGCGCGGTATAGTTTAGTTGCTGACATTTGCTTAAAGGCCTGACCGTGCATTTGTCCCACATGAAGAACAAAACCGGATTTAACAAGAAGAATAAAGTGTTACTTAAACAGTGCAGTTTCAATGTAACAAGAAGAAGTTCCCTCGGATCCTGAGTGTGAAGTCAAACACATGGATACATGTAATAGTTAGAGAGTGACGTGTCTTTTAGAAAATAATTGCAAAAATTGTTTAGATTAAAACCATTATTTGTAATATATATTAAACGCGACGCATGTTATGATCATATGACTTGCACACTCTGTACGTAAATAAAAGACGAAAACCAAGAATTCAATGTAAAGTATAACTACAAATATATAACAATCGGAAAATCCACGTTCACATCGGCCCTGATCTTTGCTGTTTAATTAAAAACTGAGCAAAAAAACAAAACTGCTTTTAGTTTACGTAGAAACATTAAAATAAAAACGAATTGTGATTTCTTGTTGAATATCACATAATGTACTTTGATCAAGAAATAAAACTGTTTAACCTTTGTACTACAATATAAATACCATCGCTATTTTTCACCAGAAAAAAAATAATTGATATTATGGTTTGAATGTAATCAGACTTTGTTATATACAACACAATTCATTCTATATTTATTTATATATTTGTCACAAAAAAAGACAACTTAGATCAGCGTTTCGTTAATAATACAAAGAATTAATTCAGAATTTATTATGTACAAAGAATTGAACTCTATATTTTTATTCTTAATTAAATGAACTTCCCGCATCCACTTGAAGTTTAGGAAAACTTTTATTACACAAGGAAAAGGTGTTTTTAAATTCGCCGACAAACCAACTAGTATCATGGATTATCGTTATCAGTCAATGCTAAACGGATTACCGTGTTCAAGTTTACATTTGATACGCAAATAAAATTATTAAAGACGGGAAAATTGTGCAAATTTAGTTTTTCACACCCATTATGTGTAAACTTCGTAACCACTATCTACAACTAAATAGATGGGAAATGTGTTTTAATGTTAATATATCATCAGACGCATAACAGAACACGCTAAGTTCCTTCTCATATTTTTTCTTCGTGATATTTTTTTTAAATTTTCCGAACAATATATTAACAACACTGCGTATTGATAATGAAAATAAAATAGGTTTTATAACAAAAAAAAACCAGATAACATAAAATATTTAATCCGAAAATAGTGCACAGTGTATATATTACATTTACAAATAGAGTGTATTAATAATGTAAAGTGGAATATAAAATCGGAATTATTCATGAGTGTGACAATCTCAAAAAAAAAAATGTTTTTCGTGAATATTTATTGTTGTAATACAAAACTCATTACTGTCCCTCTTTGAAGTTTTAAAATTACCAATTCCCTGACACATTATAAAAACTATTGTTATAAAAACTTAAAAGTTTTTCCATAAATTTATTTCAAATATAAAAACATTATTACATAATAAAAAATTATAATATTGAAATGCTTAGAAAAACCTCTCCTGTTGTAAATAGTATATTATAGCAAATAACATTTACTTCTTATATTTATAAAATCCTTCCCCGGTCTTAATGCCCAACTTTCCTTCCTCCACCATCTTGTCCAATAGCGGTATTGGTTTGAATACTGGGTCTTTGGTCTTTTCGTACATGACTTGCAGTACGTATTTGTTGGTGTCGAGACCGGTGTAATCGGCTAACTCGAACGGTCCCATTGGATATCCAGCGCCCAGCTTCATGCCAATATCTATATCCTCTTTTGATGCATCTCCTAAAGAAATTTTTTATTTATTAAAAGCATTACATGTTTATAAGTCTGGTGGTCGCGTGCTCTTTAGTGTGGAGAGACAGCAGAACAGAACAAACCTTTACCCTGTTGTTGTGGAGTTTGAAGGACTCTGTAGTGGTATCTTCACAAAATGTCTTTCAGTAACAAAGACCACCATACACGGCCCTGGATAGATTCTTTCTACCATTGCCAGCAATAAAACATAAGTACATAAACAATGTATGAGGTACATTAAATTCTGGTAACTAACCTCTTTCATACATCCTCAATGCCTCCGCTCTGTAAGGACCCAGGAGCCGGTTTACAACGAAACCTGGCGTATCTTTGCAAGTAATACAGGTCTTGCCGATAGACTTGCCCCATTCCATCATTGTCTGGTAAGTGGCTTCAGAGGTATGTTCACTTTTAATCACTTCCAATAAACGCATAACAGGAACGGGGTTGAAGAAGTGAAGGCCACCATACCTTAAAATTAATAATCACATACTTTAAAAAATTTTTCACTAATCGTTTACTGCAGCATTGGTTATTACAGCAGCTGTTAATAAAAGCTGTTGTTTAAGAAGCACAAGAATGAATTAAGAGCTTGGAGTATTCTTTCGTCTATACACATGATAGAAAAAGCAAAGAGTTTTGTTTAAAATAAAAACTATCAACCTGTCCTTCCGTTTTATTCCAGCTCCAATCTCAGTGACGGGGATAGAAGAAGTGTTGGTAGCCAATATTGTGTGTTCTGGAGCCAGCTGAAAGAAAAAAATAACATGACAAATACTTATACATAATGAAAATTAGAATGACCTTTGTCTAATTTAAATATAATGCTAGTAAATACTAAAGACATATGTACAAGTCTTGTTATGCTTTCGTTTTTTGTAATTAATATTCAGTTTACACACAACCTCAATTTTACAGGATATTTGGAATATCTCAACAGCACTGGTAATAAAAGAATAATGAGTTGTTGGTGGTAACGAAGAAACCTGTACCTCTTCAAATTTGGGAGCTCCAGAATTGATCCCGAGGCTCATATTAATAGGTAAATGGTTAGTCTCAAAGCCCTAGGATATTCGTAAAGATAATGCAAATTTTAATTATATTAGCTGCAACATCAATATTCATAGCAACATTAGCTTTTTTTTTTAAAGTTATATTAGAAAAAAACTTACCTGGTCCAATTTATTGAATAACTCCTGCTTAACATCCAGTTTTTCAACAATGGCTTCAATAATTAAATCAGCATTTACACCATCCTCTATTTTAGTTGATACTTTAATCCTATCAACACATTCTTTGACAAAATTTTCAATTTTCGCCGTGTCATCTTTGTACAATTTCTTACCTACTCTAGTTAAATTATTTTGTATAGATTTCTGTGCTTTTTCAAGCAATTCAGGCTTTATATCGACTATAGTCACATTCTGCCCAGCCTGTGCTGCAACCTTTAAGAAGAAATTTTAAATGAAAAACTAATAGTAGGACAAAAGTTGTTCTTCCTGCTGGAAGTATCTTCCAGACAATGAAGTCATTATTGTAATTATATATATAACAATATAATTATTTTCAGTTTATGCGAATCAAAATTATTGTATAAAATCATTAGTTAATGAAACAAATTAAATAAATAAATTCAGTAATACATAGAGATACATTGAACACTATTTCAGTCACACAAAAGCAAGGATGAAGAGAAGCATCAATAAAGAAATAAGCAATAGCTTACCTGTGCAATTCCTGATCCCATAAGTCCACCTCCTACAACCGTTACAGTTTTAACTGCATTTAACGAAACTGAACTAGAAAAATTTCTAGTAAGACCGGCCAATTTATTCATTTTGCGCGTTAATATAAATTTTCAACGATTGTTTTAAATTTTCACATATATGCACTTTCTCCTCAGTTTAAAGTCCGAAGAAACAAACGTATAACTCAGTATAACGGTAGAAACTGTTGTATCGCTACTCTCTAGGTAGCAACATCTATGAGCCATCTATAGGCAAAAGTGACAATTATTCTTATCAGTACATGTTACATGATAAGTTTTGACTTACCTGTCATAATAAAAAAATATTCAGCAGAGAAATTAGAACCTGCACATTTTGCTTAACACATTTTTCACATAATACGAGAGAAGTCATTCTAATTTCTAATATTTATTTAGATACGGTTTCATATTATACAGAATAAGTTTTTGTCAAAACAAACAAAACGTCACATTTTCACGTTCCTTTTAACATAATATTCACAGTAAAGTTTGTCAGTGTCATCGCATCATCATCATATTTAAAAGCTATATACAAAAAATAAGTAAATCTTTTACTGCTATCAACTTTTATAACATAGTAATATATAAATACTTGTAAATGACTTAAAATATATGTAAAACAATTAAGGAACACCTATAAAGAAGTAAAGAAATTATTTGTATCTTTGATTTTGTAACGGAACGCAAGTGTCCTAAAGGCAGTGAACTTTGGAATTTGATAACTTTTACTTTTGATAAAAACTTTAATTATTTTTTAATTCATCTGAATATATATAAGAAAAAATGAATCAACTAGGAGTAATCGCTAGGCATTTTTCTAGTTCTTCTGCAGTCCAAAGTGCTATTAAAAATGTAACAGTAATAGGCGGTGGGTTGATGGGATCCGGAATTGCCCAGGTAAACTTATTTATATTGTTTTAGTATGAGTGATTGCTGTGAAAAGTAATTTTCTATATTGTCAACGTACACAATATTAAAAAATTGATTATTACTTGTCTATTTTGCAAAGAAATTTTGTTTAGCTAATAAATAAATATATTAAAACAGCATATTTAATAAAAATCTCCATACTCAGTACACAACATCCCGCACCTTCAGATCTATTACATAAAAAAATTGTGTATATTCAGAACTACAAATTACCAGCAACTTTAGAATAGATTTGTAGGGTACCAATAACCTCTTGTTAACACTTGTCTGCAAATTTCCTACATTAAACTAATTTTTATTTTTCTCTATCATTTCCTTTTAAATTTTCTTTTGCCAGATGGTAGGGATAGGGATATTATAACACCCTTATTAGAGAAACACTATTTTAAATTTAAAAATAACAATATCAGTTTTAATATTAGGAGTTCTTGATACACAGTAAGTCACATTATCGGGGAGCTGGTAACAATTCCCTGATGCGAATGTATTCTCAACCACTCTGCTTTTATGTGTATATATAATCACTGAAAACTGGAAAGAAAAAACTGTACTAATAATAAATTTTTATCTCATCAAATCATAAATGATTGTGAACTTATTTAATAAGACAATTACCAAATGCAAACTTTTTCAAAAATTCAAGCATTGTGGTAATTTAGATATGTAGATAACACATAAGAACATACAATACAACCAATGTTACAGCCACAACTTGCATTCTATTTTTGTTAGATTTATTTATTACAATTAGGTGGCAGCTCAAGCTGGTCAAAATGTCACACTGGTGGATGTCAATGCAGACATCTTGGCAAAAGCCCAGAAGTCGATCGGCACCAACTTGGGGCGTGTCGCTAAAAAGGTCTACAAAGACAACCCACAAGAGGGTGAAAAATTTGTAACTGAGTCTATGAGCAGAATCAAAACGGCCACGGATCCTGTGAGCGCCTCGCAGACTGCAGATCTTGTGGTGGAGGCTATTGTCGAAAACGTTGATGTGAAGCATCAGCTGTTCCAAAAGCTTGATCAAGTAAATTAATTTGAATATTTTAAAACATAATGTAAAGTAATTTTTTCATTATCAACATCAGCACATATTCATTAATGTTTATATATATTTTGCAATCTTCATAAAAAAGTCAGTCGAGTTACTACAAGGAAAACAGTGTTGTTATATAATTATTTATCTAAATCCTTATAAACAAAAAAAAGAGCCTTGCTGAATATAAATACATGAACATCTTATCAATCAGTTTGTTTGACTTTTATATATGTAATGCTTAAACCATTTTTAGATTTAACATAAATTCTTATTTTCGTAATTGTTACAACTGAAACATTTAAATGTTAAATTTTCAGGTGGCCCCTGACCATACAATTTTTGCATCGAACACATCCTCTCTTTCTATAAATGAAATAGCATCGGTTGTTAAAAGGAAAGACAAGTGAGTAAACACAATTTTAACAGATTGCTACACTTGACTCCGAACTTATCACTAACATTAAGTAAAGATAAAGCTGTTTAAGTTCTTGATTTTGTACAAATTTGAAAAGCATGTTGGAATGGAAAACCATCCACAGTAGCTAGAATCTCAAAAACTGGTAGAATATTTGTATTTTTATGTAATAATATATTATTTAGTATTAGTGGATTGGAAATTATTCATATTTTATATACAAAACTATACTTTCCCGCAATTAACACCTTTTTTGTGGTCCCTTAAAAAGTGTAGAGGGGTTCTACTGCAAAAGTGACATCTATTTTAGGCATCAACTTGAAACTAATCTGGCAAAAAGTTGAACATAATCTGTGTAGACATCTTAATATGCCTACCATTGTACCTTTAAGGTTTTACCAAAAGAGTACATAGCACTTTTAAGAATATTTCAATGTAGCAAGTAGTCAGTGTTAATTTTTTTCTAGGTTTGCATATTACAATTGAATAGGATTTGGAATATTTTTTTAATGGTACCAGGTTCGGTGGATTACATTTCTTCAACCCAGTGCCTGTGATGCGTCTCCTGGAGGTGGTGCGCGGTGCAGAGACCTCCGAAACTACTTACAGGAGCATGATGGATTGGGGCAAGGCGCTAGGGAAGACCTGCATCACCTGCAAGGACACCCCCGGATTTGTTGTGAACAGGCTGCTGGTGCCATACATTGCAGAAGCTATAAGGCTGTTTGAGAGGGGTAATTATTTTAATATTACTTATGAGGCCGTTGAGGTAGGTGCCTCCGCAATTCCTATTTCTACTACCAAGCAGTAGTGTGTGCAAAGTTGCTGCTTGTATGTCGGCAATAATTTCTATTCTTATTCACTCATCTAATGATTGGATGACCCTGAAGACCTACTTGGCATTAGGTTATAATATATAACTATTTCTTCCAGGAGACGCATCCGCAAAAGATATTGATATTGCAATGAAACTCGGTGCTGGTTATCCAATGGGTCCGCTGGAGTTAGCGGACTACGTTGGCCTGGACACCAATAAATTTATCCTGGATGGTTGGCACAAGAAGTACCCTGAGCAGCAGTTGTTCAAACCAATACCATTACTGAACAAACTGGTGGCCGAGGGTAAACTCGGCGTGAAAGCTGGTGAAGGTTTTTACAAGTATGAAAAGAAATAAAATCATGTAATATTTTTATACAGTGCTTATAGTATTTGTAAGTGTTTTTGAGGTTGTATATTTATATCATAGATAATAAAAAGTTTATTTTTAAACAGATTATTGTTTATTATTTACCATGTCAGAGTACAATTTTCATCAAGTTGAATTTCTGGCTACACCGTTGTCTCTTTTATTTTGTTTTAAAAATGTATTGATGGAAATACATCTTATTTTAATTATATTATTATTATTGCTAAAAACATGTTGATTAAGACTTACTGCTTAGTGATCTTAAACTAATTCTCTCTCATCTTAAAAAGTACAGCATGTGAATGTCGCATACTAGGGGTGAATAACCCATAGTCGTTATAACAAGTGGCAGCAGTTTGATATTGATGGATATACTGCAATCTGGAGATACATCAGCATATACTTTCTTAAGAATGACCCATGGCATTGATTCACACAGTCACCTTATGTATCAATGTTTTTTTATTTTCTCTTTGTTATATTAACTCTTACAGTTTAAACATACGCTTATACACAATTATCTTTACATATCATAGTCCTCCTCCTCCCTCTTGCGCTTCTGCGCTCCCATCTCGTCCACTTCCATTTTGATAGGCGCCTGCGAGGACGGTCCGGCGGTAACGCGCACCGCCGGTTTAGCAACCACCTGCAAATATACATAAAAAAATATATTAAAAAGATATACTCTTTTCAACTTCACCTTGTTATCTCTTTAATACTTCAGTTGAAAAAGTATGGGTTGTTACAATTATAGCACTTTTCTCTTCCCAAGTAATTTGACATATATTACCATCAACAATACTCCATCCTATATCTCAAGCTGATGTCATCAAACAAGATGAATACTTCACATAGTTACTTTGTGTTTTATAAAAATCTTTTTGTACAAAGAAATGTTAATTGTATAAAGAAATGTTCTATAACTTACAACTGTTTTTAACTGACTAAAATATATAAATTAAAATTTAAACCCAAGAGATTTTCAAACTTTTAAATGACTTCAGGGCAAACACAACAGGGTTTTTTTGTAAAATGTACTTTATACATGATTAGTAAAAATTTAATAAAATAATGAAATAAAACAGCTGCTTTAAACCTAATTTATGTCAAAGCATATCAGTGTGATATTATTTCTGTAATGATATTATTTAAAGAATTTGACAAGTTTTCCATACCTTACTACCTGAAGTGAATTTTAGTAATGGTTTTGGCACAACGCTCGGTTTAGACGTAGACACATTGACAATGGTTGCCTGCGGTCTCTTCACCACTACATTCTGCTGGCTCGTGTTAGGTTTTTGTGAAGTAACTGTTTTGATGGTAGGAGCAGCAGGCACTGGTGGTTTAGTTATCAATTTCTTTGTTGCAGGCTTTAGTCTATAGTTACATGCTGAGAGGCAATAACTGAAAGATGTAAGGAAAAATGTTAAAGTAAGTCTAAGAAATTAATTAATCAATTGAATAGATGAGAAGATTTTCAAGTAAACATGTACAGGAAGTTATCTAGCTTATTTTGTGTAACTGTCACATGAAGTACAATACTGTAATAATAACTATAAAGTTAGAATATTGTTGTACACTTACCGGTCAGGTGGCAGCCGAAGCCCACAATGTGGCTTTATTAATGGCAGAGGGTTGACATTTTTCACTCTGGCGATCTCCTGCAGCACTTCACGCGGCGGCGGGCTTGTGAACGACTTGTCCAACTGCATTTGAACTGCTAGCCTCACGTCGTCTAAATCTATGGTCTTTTTCTTCGCGTGGTTAGCGAACACCCGAGCGTCATCCAAAATACATGTCACATACCTGTATATGAATTCTAGTAGCTGATTAACGACGCGCGGCTCATAATCCGTTACCCCTATTTCTTTCATAATGGACATTATTACTTGTGCATCCTTCGGGATGTGTTTTGTTTGCGTGTTTATTTTGCCCTTGTCTTTATCAGACATTGTTGTTGTATTTTAGTTTTTTAATCAAATATAGCTCTTTTGAGTACGAAAGGATGTATAAAAAGATAAATTTCTATAACCTTAACATTGAATTAACTTGTTTATAGGAACAAGTCAATAAACACCAAGCAACAACTTTTGTTCGACTTGGCGATATGTCAATGTCAATTTTGAACACTGACAAAGAAATCGCAGATAATACATGTTTAATTTGAACCAGAGACTAAACAATATTGTCTTAGTTAACAATCAAAAAGTTTATCATAAACTTAAGATAACGGAAAAAATTTGGACGCGGAAAAAAATAATGAGGCCGAGGCAAAAAAGTTTTTGTCAGTTTAAAACAAAAAATATTGTTTTAGAAGCATTTTTGTTTATTTAAATCAAGTACATAGTGTACATATGAAAATCAAAAATAAATTATTATATATGGTTCACATCACCTAACATGATTATTCAATGTACACCCACCACCTTCGCACCACAATTGAGTAAAACCGTAAAAAGTCTTAAGATATTTGGGTTCTTTCTATTACATTCTAAAATGGAATTTAAGTTATAAACAATGTATTTATTTATAGAAAAACCAAATATGTATAACTTTCTTAAATAATCACAAATCACGTATACAATCGCTACTAATTCTTTCGCGTACTTGAATAAGATGTCCGCTGACGGGGCGCAGCGCTGTCTATTTTGAGCTCCATCTTTTCATCTTGCGACATGAACTCCAGCTCCTTCGTACAATGGACAATGATTGTTTTCATTAAACACATCGCGTAATGTTTGCCTGGAGGTAATCATAAAATAACAAAAAGATCAATTCATTTCCCACAGCCTACTTGACATAATGAGTACACACACATATCGGTTGCGTTAAATTATATACAATAAACCTTATGTGACGGATGTAAATAATATTCTGTTTAGGAAATTTTTATACAAGTATTTACCGATGCAAGTCCTTTTGCCCGTGCTGAAGTTGAGTAGCGACGGAAGTTTAGAAGGAAGGGTGGAGAGCCAGCGTTCTGGTTGGTACAGTGCGGCTGTGTCTCCCCAAAGAGCACGAGACCGGCCCGCGCCCCAGATGTTGATACAGCAGGTCGCGCCCTCGTGGACCGTGCAACCGGGAAACTGATGGTAGAGGTCTCGCCTGTGTCTAAGTGGGTGTAGTAATGAATGTGCTGGAGTAAAGAGCACTTGTGTACGTGATATAAGGTGAACACCATACGTCGGTGACAAACTAACTGAGGTGCAGGTCGCGGCGCGGCACACCAAGCGCCGGCTGCAGCAGGCGTAACGTCTCACAGATTACGGCCTCGCAGTACCGTAAACGTATAAGCTCTTCTTTCAACACATCACCCTAACTCTTGCCAAAAACAAATTGAATTCTGTTAAAGAATATTATTAACCACTTCATGAATCTCATTTAGAAAAAATATTTTATAATTATTCATCGTTTGCAAATGAAGTCCTTTTAATTGAAAAAAACTTACAGATTTAGTTAGTTTTGATCGATATACAATCCGTGCTAAATCATAGAAGAAAGAAAAGACGCTTATATTACTCCGGATTATGATCATACGGATACGTGTCATGGACAAATTTAACATTAAAGCTCCTGACATTACTGTCTTATAAAGTTAGCATATGTAAGAACTCTTCGCAAAGCTTCCGTTGCACGTCCGGCCTGCATCCGAGCATGAGGAAGACAAAATTGAGAGCGGTAGCCACGGTCTCCTGGTCGGTCAGGATTATCGTGTCCACCTCCGCTTCGACCCTCTCGTCTGCCAGCGCGGACTCGGACCCTCTCATCTCCAGCAGCATGTCCAGAAACAATAGTATTTAACAGGTACAGAGAATACTTTAATTATTACCTGTAACTCGCCAGATGGCGCTGCAGTGTATTAACTTCTAATCGATCAAGCGATAGTCTAGACCAATGCTTTGGCTCAAGAAAAAAGAGACTAAGTTGACTGAGTGTTTTAATGATCTTTGTACAATAAGTTGTTCGTTAAACTGCGATATCATACGATCGACATATGAAGAAATTTATAACAATAGCTTGACTTTTTATATCTCAAAGTTCACTCTATAACGAGTGTTAAGGTTTATTCATGCCAATGTGATAGTAGTTACTTTCAAATCTAGAAGTAATAATAGATTATTAACATAGTGATTATAATACAGCACTCATTGCCGAGTGGATGTTGATTCAATAATAACTCAGCGGATAAAACTAAGAGATGCATTAAGTTAGCCGAAGACCGTCCTTAATGCAGAAGTACATCTCATTACGAGATCGTGGCTTCGGATCATGTTATGATTGCACATTCTACTTATTAATCAATTTATTTCATTTCTTGCGTGATTTGCATTTCGTTTGCATCCACTGTATGCCGATTGAATCGACTCGTTTCTGACAAAACACATAGCGACAAGATGTGGACGTTTACCGTGTGGTAAGTTATATACATTTAATACAAAGTGGACGGCGACAGATCATTTGACATACCGTAGATTCGTTCCGCGTTCCAATTTAAGGCGCGTAAATATATATGTTTAGGAAATTTTTATACAAGTATTTACCGATGCAAGTCCTTTTGCCCGTGCTGAAGTTGAGTAGCGACGGAAGTTTAGAAGGAAGGGTGGAGAGCCAGCGTTCTGGTTGGTACAGTGCGGCTGTGTCTCCCCAAAGAGCACGAGACCGGCCCGCGCCCTAGATGTTGATACAGCAGGTCGCGCCCTCGGGGACCGTGCAACCGGGAAACTGATGGTAGAGGTCTCGCCTGTGTCTAAGTGGGTGTAGTAATGAAAGTGCTGGAGTAAAGAGCACTTGTGTACGTGATATAAGGTGAACACCATACGTTGGTGACAAACTAACTGAGGTGCAGGTCGCGGCGCGGCACACCGAGCGCCGGCTGCAGCAGGCGTAACGTGTCACAGATTACGACCTCGCAGTACCGTAAACGTATAAGCTCTTCTTACAACACAGCACCCTTACTGTCCCCAAAAACAAATTGAATTCTGTTAAAGAATATTATTAACCACTTCATGAATTTCATTTAGAAAAAATATTTTATAATTAATCATCGTTTGCAAATGTAGTCCTTTTAATTGAAAAAAAACTTACAGATTTCAAATGAATAATCATTTGTTTTGATCGATATACAATCCGTGCTAAATCATAGAAGAAAGAAAAGACACTTATGTTACTCAGGATTATGATCATACGGATACGTGTCATGGACAAATTTAACATTAAAGCTCCTGACATTACTGTCTTATAAAGTTAGCATATGTAAGTACTCTTCGCAAAGCTTCCGTTGCACGTCCGGCCTGCATCCGAGCATGAGGAAGACAAAATTGAGAGCGGTAGCCACGGTCTCCTGGCCGGCCAGGATTATCGTGTCCACCTCCGCTTCGACCCTCTCGTCTGCCAGCGCGGACTCGGACCCTCTCATCTCCAGCAGCATGTCCAGAAACAATAGTATTTAACAGGTACAGAGAATACTTTAATTATTACCTGTAACTCGCCAGATGGCGCTGCAGTGTATTAACTTCTAATCGATCAAGCGATAGTCTAGACCAATGCTTTGGCTCAAGAAAAAAGAGACTAAGTTGACTGAGTGTTTTAGAGATCTTTGTACAATAAGTTGTTCGTTAAACTGCGTTATCATACGATCGATATATTAATGAAGCAATTTATAACAATAGCTTGACTTTTTATATCACAAAGTTCACTCTATAACGAGTGTTAAGGTTTATTCATGCCAATGTGATAATAGTTACTTTCAAATCTAGAAATAATAATACATTATTAACATAGTGATAATAATACACCACTCATTGCAGAGTGAATGTTGATTTAGTAATAACTCAGCGGTTAAAACTAAGATATGCATTAAGTTAGCCGAAGACCGTGCTTAATGTAGAAGTACACCTCATTACGAGATCGTGGCTTAGGATCATGTTTTGATTGCACATTCTACTTATTAATCAATTTATTTCATTTCCTGCGTGATTTGCATTTCGTTTGCATCCACTGTATGCCGATTGAATTGAGCCGTTTCTGACAAACACATAGCGACAAGATGTGGACGTTTACCGTGTGGTAAGTTATATACATTTAATACAAAGTGGACGGCGACAGGTCATTTGACATATAGTAGATTCGTTCCGCGTTCCAATTTAAGTCGCGTAAATTATTAGCGATAAAAAGAGGTTCTTGTTTTTAAGTTGTGTTATGGGGGATGAGTTTTAACATTGTGAATCTCAAGAACACAAGCACAACGCCATTATCATCATCATAGTCATCACAATGAGGTGCAATGAAAACATTCTATAGCCACGTGCAACGTGAACAGGTGTATCACCTGCCATCAGAAGAATGTCCTGCTCGTCTCGTTTGTTAAAATGAGTGTTAATTCAGATGTTATTTGCTATAACGCATGATTTAGTATCAGATCAGTACTTTGTTATTCAGTCATCAATCACAATGATATGTTCCGCGTTAAAGCTATGGCAGCTTGAATTTTGGTTCGTCAGTAATACACATTCAATTGGACACTTCTCAACGGTTAACTTAAATGTGTTGTGACACAAATGAAACACAATAAAATAATAACCATTTCGATTTATTCAGTTAAAATATGAAATAACTTACGATTACAGTAAAAATAAGTTTTTATCTAGGTAGTCGTCAAGTGTCAACCTCCTTAGCCTACGTGCAACGAGCCGCCCGCGCGCCGCTCCCTCCCACCTCCCACCCCCCCACACCCCGCGCACCGCGAGCCCTCCCCCCCTCCCCCTCCGCTAGTACATTATTGTAATTTGCATAAGGTAAATTAACATATGAATGGACAGTTTGGACGTACAGTTTGTATGCTCCCCAGTCCGCAGGCGACGTCGCTCCACTTCCGCTCCGTTCAGCCTCCTCGTTATATTTACACGTGTCCCTTCGCCGCGCCGACTTACATTCAAATATACTCATTTAATATTTATTGTATACTCTTCAAAGCCTTCACTATATAACTCGCGCGTCTACGTCCTACACTTCGCAGTGGACCTCGCGCAGACCCCGCTACGGCAGCGGGCTACGCAGCGCCTACGCTCAATGTACTCGTACATAATAACTTCTTAAAGTAGATCCTAAAGTTTACCGCTACGGAGGATTACGTACACTACCGTCCGGTTTAGTCTCTACGAACACTACGTTGAACGGGGCCAGATTCAAATCAAACCTACACAATGGAACAACTTACCAAGTTACACTATTAACAATGGATATGCACGTAGCTGGTCTCGGAGGGGGACAGTAACCTTTTATACGCGATGGTCGTAAGACGTGGTGACCGTTTACAGCAGCGAGTCACTAACGTAACGTCAGAAAGGTCTAATTTATACGACTGGTATTGATCGTGGGCGCATCTGAAGTCGTCGTCAGGTTCCACTTGCTCCGTATAAAGGTATAACTTCTACAAGTGATGTACGGAGACAAAAATCGTGTTAAAATAATATATGTTTATATCAAAGTAAAAATATATTTTAACAAATAGTTTACAAAGTCAATAATAGTTGGAGTAAGCGTAGTTAACAACTAAATAAACAATTTACTCCAAATAATGCTAACAACGTGAAACGATGCTTTCCGAATACACCTGACTGCTTTGTTTCGCCCTCCGTAGCACAGCGGCTAACCGCCTGTATTTTCGATTACGGAATCACATAGCAGTCGACTTTTGATAGGTTTTTTCGGACTCACCTTTTGTAACTACTATCTTCATAACGTTATAACTAAAGATATTTAGCACGCTCCCAATATTTCTGCCGCCAAACAGTAGTGTGCGAACATTACAGTGCGCCAGTGATAGGAGCCGTAAGCTAGTGACTTTACTGGAGTAACGAGACTTAACACTTTATGTCCCAAGGCGACGAGGACAATATGCTGCAGTGTGAAAAACAAGGCACGTGACTGTCTTATACTACGTCGAAGTAGGTGAAGTAATAAATTTAATATTTTTTATTGCGCTTTGAAAACTCTTTAAAACAGAAATGATCGTCATTTTGAATCACTTGCCCGCTTCAAGTCCCAGCTACGAGTGAAGAGCGGCCAAGCCCGCGCGGTGCTGAACTCTGCTGCTGCGCGGGCCACGCCGGACGTGATATGTAACCGAGAGGCCCGAGTGACGCAGACAGAATTATTGCTTTCGAACGCCCCACCGTCTCGCTCTAAGGTTGTGCTCGTGGTAACGTCTATATACTAACGTACAACAATATCACCTAGTGAGGTTCCAAACAGTTACCTAAGGGAGCACCCGCGCACCCCTCGCCTTCCAACAGCCGGTACACTGTCTCAGTAGATATTAAAATGGCTAGATTAAGATATCAACAGCTTTTTTAAAGTTCGGTAAGATATATCGTTCAAAATATAAGTTATGAAAGAGGATAACGATGATGTTGCTTATTTTGAAATACAGCGAATGGCTTTCATGAAGCCGGTATTTCAAAATCTTGCGTTGTACTGGAGCCTGCACTTTTGAGGCATTAACTAAAAATGGGAAAAGGTAAGTTAGTGTTATTATAAACAGCTGTGTGGACGAATGGCGGGGGTGCGCGGGTGCTCTACGGGGACTACTTAAGTTATGTACTTGGGTCGAGGACCATCAACAACGCGACTAACTACAGCGATGACTGGGAACACCGCCTCGCCAGCGACCTGTATGCGGCGCACACACGCACGCTACATCATATACATATGTGTATATATATATAAATAAAACATTGCACATTACGTGGGCAGCGATACGCGAACATTCGCACCTCATACACATTGTTGTAACGGATGATTGTGAATCCTCTTTTTTTAATATATTCCCTTCTAACAGTATATTATGCCAGATGAAACAAATGTAACGTCCTGGTTTATTAAAAGCAATGTTTATTTTGAGTGTGGAGTGTTCGTGCATCGTGCGCTCTATGACTAAGCTTAACCACAAGTTAAATTACACCGCGGCTCTGAAAAATCGCGGCCCGAACCGTCTCACTAGATTACATTAAAAAATAAAAACCATTAACACTTAATAACCAGTCCTTAGCGGTCCGAAGGCACTCCGCGCCGGCCGCGTGCAGCTTCCGCCGGAGCGCGGCGAACGTGCCGGTGCTTAACCTACGTACATAAGAAATGGGAAGTGTGCGCGGCGGGCAGCGGCGCAGCTCGCCCGGCGCCCGGCGCCTCCCGCCCACCGCCCGCGTGCTCACGCCCCGCCGAGCACCACGGCTGCCACCTGCCGCGACCACAAGCGTGTTACCATGTTGAGCAAACAGACTGCAGCTATTGATATGAGCGGCACAACGAAACAAATCCTGTAATGTGAGTATCGTAAGCATTATAATACCACACCGACGTCCATCTGCATCAGTGGCTACGCGCTCACCTATCGATTCGGACGCTGGTAGGGTTTTCTAGAATTTGCTTGAATAACTTCCATCTTTATATTGCAAATCTGCCATCATATCATTGCTGTGTTAAAGCAGTGTCAACAAATGAGTTTACCATTCACGGCCTCTGCCAGTTTTTTTACTCCGAATGAAATTGGGATCAAATGTTAGCCAATTGTAGATAAAAAAAAAGCAAAATTGCAATTGAATGTTTCGGCTGTCCTGGTGATTCAATTAATTAAAATCCTGGAGTATGTACCTATGTAGTGAGTGCAGGCTGGGTGTGGTCCGGGGGCGGCGCGTGCGCGGGCGCGGGCGGCGGCGCGGCGTACTCCACCACCTCATGATAGATGAGCTGCTTCCACTGCTCCACCGTGTGCTCGCGCTCGTCCACCGAGTGGTCGTACGACGCGGGCGCCGGCTGAACACATGCAGACTACATATGTAACTTTTTTCACTTACAACAATTGGTTTGAAAAAGTTTTCCGCCTTTTTTTTTTGTAAATGTAATAACAAACATAAATCGCATACATCTTTACGAAGCGAGAAAGACGAAAAGCTGTTGTAACGTGATAAAATTATCAAAAAGTCAGTTACCGCGTTGACCTCGCCCTCGTCGTACCACACGTTGATGTAGGGGTGCAGCAGCGCCTCGTCCACGGAGATGCGCCGCTCGGGGTCGATCACCAGCATGCGCGACAGCAGGTCCCGCGCCTGCGACGCCTGCAACGCGAACCGACCGTGCTTAATTCGGTCTTTTAGTAATGATGGGGTTCAGTCCCAGCCTAAACCATTACACGGATGTCCACAACTGAAAATAGGGCTTTTAAAAAAGAGCATTTTGTTGCCGTTTCGCATCATACGCTACGTGTGACGTCCGCGATACGCGGAGCTGGATATCACAAATAAATATATATTAACAATAAAAGTGTACCTGTGGTCACTGCCGGCGACTGCTTCGGGGTACCCCAATCCGCTTCACACTGCACTTTGTGTATATGTTGTGTAGTGTATGTGTAATAAGTTCCGATATCCAACTCTTTTAACATATATCACTTGCAACCGCTTCGAGTGCAATATACGGGGACAGCTGCGCGCGCGATCCGACCGCGAACCCGAATCTCTAGCAACTCAACTGTCATTTGGCCACAGATTATAAATAACCGACCATAAGAGTAGACTATATTAAACACTACGTGTTGGGGTAAAGTGGATATTCATGAGGGTACCTTGAGGCGGTTGTGCTCGTTGCTGTCGCTGGGGAACAGTATGTCGGGGAAGAGCCGCTCGAAGCTGTAGCCCGCGTAGCGCGGCCGGTTCTCCACGTAGTTGCGCACGGTGGGCTGCAGCCGCGCCATGAACGCAGCCGACGGCGTGCCCAGTTGCTCTGCGGAATAATGTCCCACGCTTACAGGAAGTGTTTAACCCTCCGATGCAAAAAGATCATATAAAATAACGTGTGCGACTGTTGCATTGCATCTGCAGAACAAAATAATCGACTGGATGTTGGAAGATGCCGTTTGTTAGATAGTTTTGGTTCTGCTCGCGCATATTTGTGAATTTATGTTATAATAAAACCTATGAACTTAACAATTATAAGAGTTTTCTCAAATATATCGTTTCATAAAAAAAACAGTCGATGGCGCGTTATAATGTTATATATGATTTACATCAATTTCACATCGTGTTGTGACAATGAGGCTGTAGATGGTGAAAGGTTCACGCGATGAATATTTTCTTGAGTCAACTGTTGGAATATAACAATAATGATATGGCGGTAGATGTACAATACGAGGATGGTAGCTAGACAGCTTCGAAAAACCCTTTCACTAATCAAATCCTATAACAAGTACCCAAAATCGAATCAGACGCCCGTGTTACAAAGCAACCGGCAAGCCACTGCGCCACGGAGGCATTTGTATTAAATGTTTATTACAAATAACATATGTAAAATATAACTTTTGCAGGCGTACAAAAGCGGGCGGTGACTCACCGATGATCTTATTCCACTGATCGATGTGGTCGGTCCCCGGGAACAGCACGCCGCCGCGGATCATCTCGCCCATGATGCAGCCCACCGACCAAATGTCCACGTTCTCTGTGTACCCCATTCCCAGGATCACCTGCGCAATGGCGGTAGAGGTTAATGACTGATTGAGGTTTAATACCCGTGATCCCCGGAACTAAGAGTAAGGCCAGCCTACAGAGGGTCTCTGGAAACCTTTATGGACACAAGGCCAAGCCGGATGTTTACGATAAAATTAAAGTTTTAAACATTGTAATCAATTTAAATATTGCGTTTGTTATTTATAAGCCGGCACATTTGAGGCTCGTACCTCCGGAGCCCTGTAGTATCTGGTGACGACGTACGGCGTCATCATGAAGGTGGTGCCGGCGGTACGCGCCAGCCCGAAATCTAGGATCTTCAGCGTGCAGTCGCTCTTCACCACGATATTGGACGGCTTCAGGTCCTGTGAATGGATACTATTGTTAGATTCTAACTGACATCGGCAGTTTAGTTTAATTTTTTATAACGTAGATATGTTTCTTTTTACTTAATTATACTGCATTCATATTTTCTTTTTATGCAGACAAGTTATCGCATTTATATACAAACTTTTGAGAGAGTAAAGAAAAATCACACAATGTCTGAAGACAATCTGATTTTAAGTGTACGAGTACGTGCGATAAAATTTCAATTCAATCTTCAATCACGCACCCGGTGTATGATCCCGGCGAGATGGAGGTGCTTGATGCCGCACAGCATCTGATACAGCAGGTAGCTCATCCGCTCGTGGTCGAGATCCATCTGAATGACCTGGCAGAGGTTCGCGTCCATCAGCTCCATAACCAGGTACACGTCCTGGAACTCTTCGAGGCTCCGCTGCGGCGTGAACGCGTTCAGCAGGCCGATGATCTAAACACAATGATTAAGATTTAACTTCGCGCCTGTCAATTAATTGTTTATAGAAATGATCTCTGTAAATCAAAAGGGTCTTCGCACTGTCAATTGGTTCAGACACTCACGTTTTTATGGTTGACGAGCTTCATCAGCTTGAACTCCCTGTAGGCGCGCTTCGCGTGCGTCACGTTCTGGAACGGCCGCGACAGCTTCTTGATGGCGACGTTCTGCTGCGTCACCGTGTCGTACGCGGCGCTGCAACGGAAACACCGCCTCATAGCAAACTGCTCATGACTTCCCCCCCACTTTTTTTTAATTCCATTCAACTAAATACTTGAGTTAATGAGGTATTCACCAAAGCAGCACTCTCGATTATATCAATGTACCTTAACTTATTACTCTTATCATTGTTAAACATAACTGAGGTAATATTAAACACATCAACCGGCGGCAGTTCACTGTTGGACGTTGGTCCGTCCCAAGTAACATCACTTAGCCCTAATCCTTCGGCTTTACGAATTATATGCAAAAAGACTAACTGTTGGTTGACATTATTAAGTCAATTACATAAAGTACAATAATAAAGAAGTTAAATATGATAAAAAATTCTAAACATTTAGATTAAAAGAAAAGTAAACAGTTTAAAAAAAAAATACTGTAAAATTACGGCCTTCTGTTACAAGTACATATATTTGGTAAATTTGTCTGAAACGTGTAAGAATAGAATAAATACACACAAACGAACTATCTTGAACAGATGTGAGGCAGAAACATGCAAACTAGATGAATTTAAAAGTTTCATATAAATTTTAATATTCATCTGGTTTATGTTAAAGTAAATGTTATAAAAAGTAATCATTATATCGACGAATAATTAAGTTCCATAAAGTAATTATTAGTGAATATTATTTATTAGTGACCGTAACACTTCAAAAGTTAGTCAAGAACGTTAACAAGTGTAAGCTTCTTTAATAGTAAGTTAACTTTGTCACAGGAAGTAACGCGGGCGTGTCTCCAGTCGTACTTTATGTCGAAATAGATTCATTTTCAAGATTTTTTTTAATCTGTAATCTGAATACCTAATTAAAACTTTACCGGAAACCGGATCTTGAGAGGGGAAGCCTTTAACGTTTTTCCAAGCGGAGCGCCGGAGTTTCCAAACGTTTTAACTTAAAACTTTTGTTTGAAGGAAGAACGGAAAGATCATTTTGATACATCAAAGTGCCGACTGAACATTTTAATTTTAATAGTCCATTATGATTTTTATAGATTGATCGATTGCCAACATGAAAAGAGAATAAGTCAAGATGTTTGTTAAGCAAGTACGAAATTTTGATCCTATCTTCATCAGATTCAAAAACAATTATTATAATAAAGTGAATTTTCGTAAACATTTTAAATGTTTAAATGAGAGTCGCAGACGGTGAAGGACAGTACACATCGCGAACGTGAACCGGCGGGGTGCGGAGCTGGTGGACGTTAGTACAAACACCGAAGCGGAGCGGTGGAGCGGTGTGGTGGTGTGGTGGTGCGGTGGTGGTGGTGGTGGTGTGACGTGGCACAGAGAAAGCGTGAAGCATCCCAAAAGGTCGGCGGAGGTCTTACCACACCATGCCCTGGGCGCCGGCGCCGCGCCGCACTAGCTCGGTGTACCGCGCGGGCACAGTGAACACCGTATCACCGAAACTGACCGAGTAAAACTGAACCATCGCTACTCCGTTAACAATACACCGCGTCAGCTATAAACAAAACATATTATATAGGCGGTGCGTGGTGCTGGTGGTGGTGGTGGTGGTGGTGGTGCAGTGCTCGTGCGCTAGCCTGCGGTACCATCAAATAACACTGCGATCTGAATCGATTTATGAACCAATGTGAAGTTAAGGCATCGAATGAGAGTTTGGTGTTAATTTTAAGTTCGTGCATGTTATGATTGGAGTTTTGGCGACGTAAGAAATATGTCGATGATATGAAGTAGTGTTATATGATTGTTTGCATCGGACATCAAAATACAGTGCATACAGTATATACACGTCACAGCGGCGGGAGGTCGGGTGCGAACACTTAGACAGTGCTCAGTAACAATATTCAAGTTTCAATTTGTACGTGAGTTGAGGAAAGTAAAACTAAGAACTAATTAAAGTTCTTTGAAGTATATTCCTGGGAAGTATCAATTGAATATATCCGTATTAAAATAGTACACGGCTGCAGGTTGTCTTTGGCGAGAGAAAGATTTCTGAAATTTTCTTTTAAAATGAGCAAACTTCATATGTTATACCTTCGTATTGTAAAAATGTGGTAAAGTATTGTTGTCTTGTCTTCGCCCATACTAATTATATTTCTTTACCTATTCAAATTCCATTAGTGCGGTACAATCAAGAATTTATTAATGTTTGAAACTTTCATAAGTGACCTCTATAAATTCCGACAAGTTACATGGGGAACATCGTGAAGCATTTACACTGTACGTGTACGTGTATACAATTACATTTAGAACTTAGAGGTTAAGTACCGACCACTAAATTTTAAATGCAATACTATATAAAGAAATAGAGAAGTTAATAATATAACTATTTATCTGATTAAGTTTTTAATACCATAAACAGAGAACGAACTCTCAAAGTATATAAATTGCGGTAATTGAAAAATAACTTAGATTCTTTAAAGCGTTCTGCTCATGGACTATACGAGCTTAAGTTAAATAGTAAACATACGTCTGCAACTGTTTGCATTATAGTAAGAAACGACTGAACAGGATTAAGTAAAGTTTAAAAGAAATACTATAATTTTCCTTAACATGCAGTTTTATTAGATTTTTGAATAATTTATTAGAAACTTAATTAAATACAAAAAGGCAAAATGTGAAGTCTTGAAATGTGGGAAAAGAGAAACTTTTTCTCAAGATTTCGCCGGCGGAAATCCTCTTACCGGCAAACTTACAAACTCAAACCGAAGTTGGAACATTTCGAACAAAGAGGAGCGCAAATAAATACAGCTTCAGCATCATTCGAGAGACGGAAATAAATATTAACTAGTCGAAAAACGAGAAAGGAATAAACAAGAATCTCAATATTAAAGTTCTGCGAATACACCGAAACCTCAACAATGCAGTAATATTAAGAATCGAATAATGAAAATTCAAAGTTTTGTTTGGTAAAGAAGTCTCACTGTTACAGGAACTGGTTAACTTATTACGTTAACTATAAACTTGTGTGGAATTAGTAAATTCGTGGTTTAAATTGTTTATATAGAAAGTAACGAACAGTTAACAGTTTGTTACGGTTTACTTAATTGTAATTGAAAATGTAATTATTATAAACAAAATTAACTTTGAAATATTTTGATTTCTTCACGCCGTTAAATGTGAGTGTTTTCTAATGAAGGATCAAATAATTTTGATCCAACCACTATCCTCTGTTACATTTGAAACTATTTCTACCTCTAGTTTATGTAAAGTGAAAAAATTGTGAAACATTAATTAAAATTTCCGTCAAGTAAGTCAGTTTAACAATCGTGTACCTACAAAAGGCTAGAAGGTGAAACTTTTTTTCTTATACTACTTTGCGACGAGACGAGCAAGACCATCACCTGATGGTAAGTGATACGCTTGCCCATGACAACGTGCTGCTAGTTAAGATGGTACACACTGCACCACATTGCGCTCGTCGCCCGAGACATAAGGTGTTAAGTCTCGTTACCCCAGTAATTACACTAGCTACAGCGCCCTTCAAACCGGAACACAGTAATGTTCGCACACTACTATTTGTCGGTTGCAATAGGAGCTGCGGTGGTACCCATCCAGACGGTCTCCGGCAACAGAGACCTACCACCTGGAAACTGTAAATAAACATAAAGTTTGCGAGTGGAGCTACTGACCATACTATCCCCTGTGCGCCGGAGCCGATGGGCTTGAGGTTCTGGTAGCGCTTGAGGATCGTGAAGCGCGTGTCGCCGACCTCCACGGTGTAGAAGTGAGGGTGGCGCGGCGGGGCCGACATGGCGGAGGCGGGCGCCGCGTGGGGCATGAACCGCCCTACCTGCACAACACACGCGCACACGCATACATACACACTTGCAGTAAGGGCACATGTGAACACCTTTATCAACAAGACGATATAAAACAACTCGTCTAACGCATTCAATCGTAACAGAACGACAATGCTGCAGAAGTTAGATAAGAATACAAATGTACTACACCACTAAATCAATTGAAGTTCATTTGAAATCGATTACTTACTTTATTAAGTTATTTGTGTAGAACGAACACAGGAAGTCCATAAATCGTGATCGGGTATTCTTCACTCGGCAGCCAGGACGTACGCGTAATGTTTGAAGGTTCAAAGTACGTCAGAAAGCACGGCAGCGGTCTCGCGGACAGTTGGAAGACTTCAAACACGCTTACGTCTGAAACAAGAGAAAAACAGATGTATTATTATTTTTTATATATCATGAATCGACGCTAGACATACATACTTATGAATAATGTCTGTAATACATAACTACGAGATTGTTGAACGTGGTGCCGTCCCACGTTCAGTCCAACAGGAACATAGTAATATTAATGAGAACCTCTCCAATATCCGACTCATATTTATGTTGTATTTTTTTAGTAAATTCTAAATAACTATTTAATAAATCGTAGAACTGAAAAAAATTAAAGTCAACTTATTACTAAAGTTGATATTTCTATTCAAATATAAATTCAATGACACGTCACCAGTGACAGAGCTCACGCCTCGCACACTGCCCAGACACCGATGACGCGAAACTTACACTCATCTGTCTTTTATAGCGGAACGACGCTATGCCACCCCCTCCAATTTTTTCATTTTAGTCTTTAAAGTCGATACGCCTACTATTTTACTAACAAAATGTTTGAAATAACAATTATTTCTCATCAATATCTAACAAAAGGGAATATTCACCGGCCTCGTCAGCGGATTGCGCGAAAAGAAAAAAAATACATCATCAGTTTCTCAAGTTCGCTAAATAAATTCAGGGTGGAGAGGGGTGTGGTGATCGTTCACTAAGCGAGCAGGGGCTGCCGCTCGGATCATCTCCATCTAATACGAATCCGCTGCGAGATTGCTCATTTGCGTCTGCTTAACGATGTAACGACCTCTTAAAATTACAAAATCTTCCAATTTTCGTATAAACACGGTCGCGGTGCACAAACCGAGCGGGAGTTGGATTCGCGCTCCCAACATTACTCAAACTAAATAAGCACTGGAAAGAGAACATGAATTATGAAGACGATGTAAAAACTTTTTCAAAGCGAACCTTATTACTTTAAAACATCCGCGACCGGAACGTCACAGGTTAGTTTTTACAAAGCAAACGACTTCATAAAGCAGCGCGCCTTAACTTTGCATCTTTCTCTCGTTTCTTCTTTAAAGTGCACAAACATTTTCCACGTGAGATGTCTCGGAGCATGCAACACTGAGCAACTGGGCCAAGAGGAAGCCTGCACACCTCTTCACATCCCGCGCCCTGGTGTCTCAGCACCGGGGTGTAGGTCCAGGCTACAGTCAAAAGACATACACGTTTAATATTAGATACTCGTATTTTTACATGAACATCCGGTTCGAAGAAATCCGCTTTTGGTACGAAAAAAAATCGTCCAAATTATATAGATTATACGATCCCTCTCCCTTGTGTACGAAATCCCTTCCATCGAAACGAGTTCACAGCCTCGCTGTTTACAATGTGAAAAAGTTAATCGGAAGTGCGGCAGTAACAGCGAAGCACCGCTGTAACTTAGACGATGAGCTTTCATTTGCGTCGGAAACTTGCTGGTATTAAGCTTTATGGCGGCCGGTATAAAGTTTATATCAATTATGAACCCCTCGCCTGACAGAGCGAGGATAAAGCTTTGTTATTGTTTAATGAAATTAACATAACTACATTTAAAGAGTAGTGTGCGGTGATTTTTATTTAAGTGAAAAAAACTTTTTTTTGAAAATTGTTATTAAGTACACACACACCTTTATTGTGTTTTATAAAAACAATAGTAGTAATTAACAGCCGTATAATATTCCCACAGCTGGGACTTGGTGCTTTCTGTCACTAACAAAGAGAAAGCGGATATTTTCATCACGCCGGCGGAATGCGCGTCGGTAGATATCGTACTTCCTCAGTAGCTGTTCTCAGAATATGTTGGATACTGTCATAATGTACTCCTTCACCAGGAACTTGAGTTTAGCGGGGATCGAAGCAGCGCCTCCGAATTAATTTCATCTCCAAAAAGTACGTTATAAATGTTCCCGTGAATCTCTGTTAAAACTCTATTCATCTTATATACTTTTTCCTTAAATCTATATCAATGAGCTTTATATAATTAATCAAATAGCATCGTTACCAGGTGGTAGGTCTCTGTTGCCGGAGACCGTCTGGGTACCACCGCAGTGACTATTTCAATCGCCAAATAGCAGTGTGCGAACATTACTGTGTTCCGGTTTGAAGGGCGCTGTAGCTAGTGTAATTACTGCGGTAACGAGACTTAACATATGTCTCAAGGCGACGAGCGTAATGTGGTGCAGTGTGTAGCATCTTAACTAGCACCACGTTGTTATCAAGCGTATCACTTACCGTCAGGTGAACGTCTTGCTCGTATCGTCGCATAGTAGTATAAAAAAATATTGAATTGTTAAAGGAATAGAGTTAAGCTTTGTAAAGATATCGGGCATAATACTCTTTGAGCTGAACTCTTTTCAAGAGGAAAGCTCGTCGCGTGGCAGCCCGCGCGCGGCGGGCGGCGGGCGGCGGGCGGCGGGAAGCGTGTCAAGTGCAGGGAGTAATTGGAGCGGGTGGAGACCGCGCCGGCTGTCGAGTGGAGAGCGAGCAGAGCGCGATCCCGCAATCATCTCATTGAAACGTACCTTCTTTAATGATCATCTAAAAATACATCGACTCGACAACACTATCATTTAACGAACACCAACATTCACTGAAGGTTTTTTTTTTTCAAATTAAAACTGAGAGCGCACCTCATTTACTGGACGTCGTATTATTCAAAATCATGTAGCACTTCTTTCAGCAATTAATGTAATTGAAAAACTTTTGAGCGCACATTTGCCAGCTTGGCTGAAATTATGCTAATAAGCAGAAGCAGCTAACTTCACGTTCACACTGCCGGGACTTGAAATCATTTTTCGCAAGAAGAGAGCTACAGCCAAGTACGTATTTTATGAAACATATCGGTTTCCATAGCTTTTGTAGCGTCTAGCCGAAAATTCTTTAGCATTTGCATCGGAGCTTTTACTGTTTCAAAGCAAATACATTTTCTTATTTATTTTTACGGCTTACAACATTAAGGTTATTTTCGAACCCGCAATTCAATTAGAGCTTTTTTTCAATTATATAACCTGAGCAAAAAGAACAGTCGTGTTAAAGTATTAAGGAAAACTTTATTTATATAGCCATTAAGTTTTTTTTTAACGGAGTGAAAGAAACTCGATTTAACTTTATATTTTTAATATTAACATTTTTATTTAATGTCAAAATATACTTTATTAAACTTATTGTCTGCGAGGATGAAGACTCGAAGCTCAAAGGAAACTGACGACGTTGCAGTGCAAGTTAAAGAGATTAAGTAAAAGTTTGAGATACACCCGTACTGAAAGTTTAAGCAAGTTTATCCGTGAAAATGATAAATCGCATCTTCAGCGAAAGAATTTCAGTGATGCAGAGTTTTTTTATACAAGTAATAAGAAGAGCAGAACTTTCACTCGAGCTTCACTTCTTTATAACTACGACGGGGCTAGGTATTTACACAGCATCGCTTTGCGGTCATCGCCCTAAAATTACATAAGCATTTGTATATATTACCAATTAAAGTTTTACCATTAAAAATACACTTGTTAAAAGTTTTAAGATGATAGATATTTATTAATCATGTCTACAAAAATACTTCGGCCTGGTCCTTCAGTCTTGGTAATGCGTTAAGATAAAATAATTTTTTTTTTTTTATACTACTATGCGACGAGACGAGCAAGACGTTCACCTGATGGTAAGTGATACGCTTGCCCGTGACAACGTGGTGCTAGTTAAGATGGTACACACTGCACCACATTACTCGTCGCCTTGAGACATGCGGTGTTAAGTCTCGTTACTCCAGTAATTACACTAGCTACAGCGCCCTTCAAACCGGAACACAGTAATGTTTGCACACTACTATTTGTCGGTTGCAATAGTCACTGCGGTGGTACCCACCCAGACGGTCTCCGGCAACAGAGACCTACCACCTGGTAAAATATAACCTGGTATAATGATATAAATTAAAAAAAAAATTGCCTTGATTTCCGTACCTCTCGTTGTTCACTCGATTCTCTAAGTCTGCACTTCATTTTTTAGCGGGCGAGTAAAAAATTACAACAATCGCCGTGCTCTCGTAACCGCTGCGAGGTTGCGCTGCGCGGAAATGAGGTTAATGCGAATCCCCGAAAGCTGGTGAGGGACTCATCAGCACAAGTAGGCATAACAACTCGACGAGCCGCGGGTAGGAGGGGGGTGTTCGTGAAAAAGTAGCAATTTGTTACAAGTCGAGTTTACGCTTCGCTCGCCGCCGCACCCTCGGCCCTCGCGGAGAGGAGGGCCGAGGGTGCGGCATCAGCGGTATGGCCGAGCAGTAAGGTTCAGAGCACGCGTGTAGCTTACTGCCATTACGTCGGTTCAGCGGGAAATGCGCCCCGGAGACCAGCGCCGCAAATCAGAACAAATGCGGGCGCTGTTCGTGTGGAAGATGAAATATTTTCCGTATAACCGAACGATGTCTGCGTTCAATAAATATTCCTTTGAGACAGGACAGGTTTCAGTGTGTAAATTTAATGAAGCTATCAATCATCTTTTCATGAACTAATATTTGTAATAATATATTATTATATATCGACTCTATATATAAATGTATGGAGGATCGTTTGAAAACGTTGACCTCCGGTACTATTGAGCGAAATGTATATTTGGGCGCACGTGGTGCTGCCATCTAGTTTTAAAATGTTTAAACTTATTATTAAGATTTGTTACCGACACTTCCGCTTTGTTGTCATATCGTTCAATTTACTAAAATCGATACAATTAAGAACCAAATTAACGAAGGAAGACATTTTCAGAGTTTTGTATAAATAGTTTGTAATTTTATATTGTTCTTGTAATTATAAAGGGTCAAGTAATTTTACATTTGTATTTAGTAATAAAAATAGACATGTAATTGAAAAACAACCGAGCAAGGTTTAAAATCTTCGCTGTCATCGAGTTCGATCGATTTAGTATTCTGCTTTTGACGTGTAAAGTTGTCTCTGTACTCGGAAGTTTCATTTCGCCATGAATTCCTGCGGAAGCTCTGGCCGTCCACCGATATATACGTATCCCTTAACGGAGAACGATTTTATATCCAACTTGTAACTTGCCCGATGACTGTGCAGGTTTTCTATTCATGTTCACATATATATGTATCGGTTTATTAAATACACAAAACACAGCCGAGCAACTAGTACGATATAAATCTCGCGATAAAATGAGATCGAGTCCTCGTTTTATGAAAACATGTCCTGGCAGTCTGTTACACGGCGCAGAGGACACTCCGAAGGTCCAATTACAATGTGCCATTATTATGCGCAGACGTGTGACATTCAGACCCACTTATCGCAGGGGTCGTTTAGTCTGGACTAATTTTATTTATTTAAACCATGCAAAATTATTTATATTAGATTCTAGACGAACCTCTCTGTAAGTTTACCTGAAGGTAGAGCAAGGTGAAGTTATCCCATCAAGGACAGATTATTACAAATTCCTATTAAATAGTGAAATATTATAAAATCTTTTCAATAATAAAAATAAACAAGTTTTATAGCCTCCTTTACGTTAACTTAATTAGCTTCAACAAAGCGACGAACGAAACAAAACATACAGTCGGTTTTACTGTGTTGTAGTAACTTTACCATCAACTGATGGTAGGTCATGGTGACATTCTAGAAAGATATTTTTAATGATTTTCGTTGCAGTAAAACTCATTTGAATATATAATCAACTGTCTCCATACAATTTGAAATGGTACACAAAACAAATTTGCGGCTGTCAACGGTGAGATCCCCCGGGAGGCGGCGGTGGCGCGCCGTCACCACCACCGATGAAAGCCGGGTAAAGCTAACCACTTGGGAAATGAATACCGGATATGCATACAGAGGACATTTCTAGTTCCGATACATTGGATGTCGTGATTTAAACGAGTACAAATAACGTACTAAGTTATTTACTATTTACAAGTTTCAAGTCACATTCTTCTTTTTATTTTTTTATACTACTTTGCGACGAGACGAGCAAGACGTTCACCTGATGGTAAGTGATACGCTTGCCCATGACAACGCGGCGCTAGTTAAGATGGTACACACTGCACCACATTGCGCTCGTCGCCTTGAAACATAAGGTGTTAAGTCTCGTTACCCCAGTAATTACACTAGCTACAGCGCCCTTCAAACCGGAACACAGTAATGTTTGCACACTACTATTTGTCGGTTGCAATAGGAGCTGCGGTGGTACCCATCCAGACGGTCTCCGGCAACAGAGACCTACCACCTGGACAACAGAGACCTGCCACCTGGCAAGCCCTATGGAACCCTATTTCATCATGAGGTTTACCTTAAACAAAAAATCATTAAGTTTTTTCATACAAATTACTTCAGTATTGTTTGTCCTTTGTTGTATAAAATACTTCAGGATTATAATTTATTGTTTTCAGTATTGTATTACATAGAATGCTAAGTTTCACCTGTGGGTAAAATAAAAAAATGGTTTACGCTTTAAGCTGCCAGCGGGTTGGTATTAAGCTATAAAGCCTCCCAAAGGTAATAACCCGCGGAGGGACGGACGCTCGCAGATATAAGAATTTCCCAACGAGCAGTAATCCTCAACATCAAGAGAGCTGAGCCCAAATGGAAAAATAATAAGAGAGATCGGATTTCAATCGGTGTCCGGGACAATCCGTCGCTCGCGATTGTTAATAATGTAAAACGATTCTTTTCCTGTCGGTTTATATGTGGATACGCCGCAGCGGATGATACCCTTTATATCTTAAGACTATATCTACATTCTAAACTACAGACTAAATCACTTAAGAGCTAATATCATTCAGATTCGCCAAGGACATCAGGTCTTTGGCGAATTTGGATGTTGGGTCTGCCAGCGCGGTTTGCACCACGCCAACATCCCTGATGTTAATCCTGTGTGATGTCAGCAATGAATTCCTCTTAAAATTATTCTGTTTACATTCCATCAGCAAATGTTGCACATCCTCAATCTGATTACAAATTTTGCACATTGGAGAATCAACTTTTTTCATAAGAAATGCGAACTTTGCTGACGGAATGTGACCACAGCGAAGTCTCAATGCTAGTTTTAGGATGTTCCTTGGCAGGTTACACTTCTCAAACCAGGGCACTCGGTAAGGCACAGATCGTATGGTCCTATACCAAATGCCTTTCTCTTGACATACATTAACAAAATGTTTTGTCCAAGTTTCGTAACAGACATTACTGTAATGCAGTATATGTTCCCAATGATCTGGTAAAAAGATGACAGGATTACCATTTTTAGCTGCTGTCTTAGATAATTGATCTGCCGTTTCATTTCCTTTCAGGCCAATGTGAGCTGGAACCCACTGCAATATCACGCTAGTCTCAATTCGTGTAAGGTGTAAGATCATTTTTAAATATCATAGGCTATCGAGCGCAGCGGATGATAATCGAGTTTGTTGTGGCTACTAAACGGTTGAACCGATTTTCATACTTTTTCTGTTATTCGTTTCAAATTATTTATCCGTGTATTTTTGACCCTGGATTCTAGGACACGTTTGAAAATAATGTAGTGTAACATTGAATTATTAAGTCATTGCTACATTAAATGTCGTTTGTGTGCCGATTGTACTACATAGTCTCGCGTTGAATTTTTGAAGGCATGGGTCTCTTGGGGGAAGTAGTTTTATTGTACCATTAACAAAAGTTAGCTTAATGTTGATTAAAAAAAACATTAGTATTGTTAGTTGTAATAAATGAAAATACTATTAAACTAAATAAGTGATCAGTGGACAGCGATTATTCTAATTCCCAAATTAGCTGTTTTACAAATTTACTGTTATAATTGAATTAATTACTTAATGGTAAATTGATTGTTATATGCAGTAATCAATTAATAAGTTTATACGGCACTGTTACTGATCGGTAGCTGTCTCATAGTAAATTTTAAGTGTTCACGACAGCTTTGTTTTCTTTTAAAATACTTTGTTAAAACGCAGTAGTTATATTCACAGTAATACACATTGTAGCCTTATTATGTTGCAGCATGTTGAGCCAGTCGCTTGCCTTATGTATTAGAATTCAAGCAAGGATATGTTAGCTAGTTCCCAGCATTATATAATAGTCAGAATATTTTTTATTTTTATACTACTGTGCGACGAGACGAGCAAGACGTTCACCTGATGGTAAGTGATACGCTTGCCCATGACAACGCGGCGCTAGTTAAGATGGTACACACTGCACCACATCGCGCTCGCCTTGAGACATAAGGTGTTGTCTCGTTAGCCCAGTAATTACACTAGCTACAGCGCCCTTCAAACCGGAGCCACAGTAATGTTCGCACACTACTATTTGTCGGTTGCAATAGGAGCTGCGGTGGTACCCACCCAGACGGTCTCCGGCAACAGAGACCTGCCACCTGGTATAAATATTTGAGCATGCTTTACGAAGATACGATATTCGGTTCCAACAGCATTTGAAATTGTGTTAATTTGATTCAAGTGTTTCTTTGTAATTTTTTTAAGTTTACTCGTAACAACGCGACGTCGAAAACATTCACATTACGCTCGTCGTCTTAAGACATGAGGTGTTGTCTCGTTGTCCCAGTAATTTCTTTAGCTTACACCGCGCTACAAACCGGAACACGGTAATGTTTACACGCTACTGTTAGTCGGTTGAAATAGTCACTGCGGTGGTAACTCGACGGTCTGTAGCAACAGAGACCTACCAGCAGTTAAACACGAGTACATTATCTATGTATGAGCCGTGATAGCCTAGTGGTTTGAACGCCGGCCTTCCAATGCGAACGTACCGGGTTCGAATCCGGCCTGCACCAATGAATTTTTCAGTTTATGTGCAGTTAGCATAAAACACCAACTAATATCACTTGCTCTGACGATGAAGGCACTGCATATCTATGTCATGAACATCCGTGCTCGCACTACTATGTGAAATGGAGAAGGCAATGGCAACACCACTCCATTATAAATGCCAAGAGAGTCGTCGTGTGTTTCAATAAAAACATGATGACCACGACCCTCAGTCATGAGGAAATACGAATTAGAAGAAGAAGAATCTATCTGGTTGATAAAAATAAAATTTGTAATTATGTGTTACAATATACACGGTGCCGGGGCTGCGGTTCATACGTAAACTTTCCTGTGGACTGCAGCGAAGTAGGGCAGCGCGCGCCGAGGGAAATCAGCGCGGGGTGCGGCACACACTACTGCTATATATTAATAAGCCGCGACCAAAATAATGTTAATTCCCTAATGGTGTTAGCTCTATGCTACTAGAAGTCTAGGTAGTCTGCAAATTTTACTTAGTTCCGTTTGAACGTCGCTACACATAGTAAAGGAGAACGTGGCTTAAAATGCCCCAAAATAATTAGCATAAACTGATGACGTAACTAGTACACAGGACGTGTCACTCATCTTCAGGTGATCGTTCTGCTCGTATCGCGGTTTTGTATAACAATAAATAAAATATACGTGTATTTATGACAAGCATCGATTCCTCGAACATTTCGATCGTTTCTGATCTAGATCACATAAATTATTATTAAAATTTATTCAGTAATTTCATATCGGCTCTCTTAATCATTAACCAAATTTTATTATTATCGAGATTTATGAACGATTTTTTTTATTGTTTGAATGAGAAAATTGAACAAAGTTTTAATTTCTTTCCTTCCTCGTAGAGCCGTCTCTACGATACTGATACGGCGATATGAAGTATATTTATCGCTGCACGCGATTGTGAGGGAAAGGGATTACGAAGCGGCACCACTATCCGATCCATCCGATATATTTACGAGAGGGACACCACCGGCCTCCCGGGGGCCATTATCGGAGCTAGTTATTATAGGAGGGTTTAGGAAACTGATCTGCTGATACGGACAGAAGCGAAGTAATCTTATATGAATAGTAATAATAAACTTTTCATTCAAACTGAGAAATGAAAGATGCTTTACGCTGACAAAGTATCTCATTTTGTATAATTGGTGGGTTGTTTGTTTGCTGTCTGATATATATGGGGATAAAAGCGACGGTAACACCAAACAAGTTCCGTTTGTTACTGTTCATTATATGTAACTGTCGTCTTTCCATAATAGTTTTGTATTTATTCTAGTGACAAAAGTATATACTGAAAGTGTGATACTGTGGAGAACATTGCTATAGATCGTCGACTAGTGAATAGTCTCGACTTCGGTCAGAGTTCCGAAATGTTTTTAGTCAACTCCATCGTGATTCAATTAACAGGCAAAATTGTCTAAATAAAATGACGGTAACTAATGGCAATTGAGTTGTAACAAGTGTCTTGAGTTGACTTATCCCATTTTCTTAAGAGATTAACAAAGAAAACAAAACTGTGAAGGCGCTATGTTAACTGCATACAATGATTAAGGTGCACGCGAAGTAAGGTCAACGTGACCGCCGCGTATTCATTCAGGAGAGATGAAGGTGGGTGCATCGGCTGCCGGGGAAGCCGTACTCTTGGGGCAGGGCTCTCCGTAATGCTGAGAGGAATTCACTTAAATACACTTAACCTTATGCCAGTTTTGCGCCGACCGACATCACACACTTGTTCACTATCACAACACTACGATTCGGCACTGATACATTTTGCGAATCACTGGTGATACTAGTGACCGGCTTCTATTTGTCGGAAACCGTTACAGTGACTACCGCTGTATTACTGTTAAACAGTAGTAAACAAACTAGATTTTAAAAGGCGCAATGTAATGTATATAAGCTCAGAACATCTTTGTTAACAGAAGGCGTACCTCTAACCACCAGATAAATGAGGTGTCGTTTGTCTTAAACATCTTAACCGATATAACGTAGTCTCAAAAAAAAAGTTTGCTATTTTTGGACCGAGAAAACAGATACTATCTATTATATTATATATAGAAAATCTTAATAAAATGATACTTTTGATTAGACTACTCTCACGTTGTATTTGTTTAGATTCTTCTTCTTCTCCTTAGCATTTTTCCCGTGTATTGACGGGGTCTGCTTTCCTACTTCTTGCCCTCCACTTCGCTCTGTCCCGGACGTCACTTTCTTCGAGATCGCAGTTTACCATGTCCTTTTCAACCACACTGAGCCATCGTAACTTCGGTCTTCCTTTCCGCCGTTTGCCGGGTATGCTGAAGCCGAGTGCTTTATTGCCTATGTAATCAGGTGGTCTTCTTTTGACATGCCCATACCATCGTAGCCGGTTTTCCTGCAATTTGTCAGCGATGTCGCGTACCCCAAGGCTACCGTGTAGTGTATTTGTTTAGATTGGAAAGAGAAAAACAATCTTTCGAAGTTTAAAGTGAAATACGCCGAGCTTATTAACAGAGTTAACAAACTTTATTTATATCGTTATTTGATCTCATTAAAAATGATTAATAAGAGTGATAGTATTGGTTTATTATGTAGAGTATTTGTGATAAAGAAACTCATTTGAATCCGACAAAAGCGCCTAATTAAAAGAAGTTGAACGCAATCCCCGCCGGGGGGGAACACTCCGCGGAATGTATTTACGGATATAAGCTTACCCTTACAGTGAAGAAGGCTCCGGCGGTGGGGTGGGGAGCTGGGGATGGGTGGGGTGGGTGCTGGGGATGGGTCGGCCGGGCTCGCGATCATCGCTACTGAATACTGTTTTATGCTCGCTGAGAAATTTCTATTATTGCGCTCCAGCAGTTTGGAGAATACAGAATATTCTTCCTGTCTTCGGTATGACGTCAGTATTTTAAATAGAATCTAATATATAAAATTCTCTTGTCACAATGTTCGTTCCCATACTCCTCCGAAACGGCTTTACCGATTCTTATGAAATTTTTTGTGCATATTCAGTAGGTCTGAGAATCGGTTACTATCTATTTTTCAAACCTCTAAGTGATCAGGGTTGCCCACACCGAAAAATTTTTTTTTATTTTTTTGGGTTTTTTTTTCTATTTTATTTTATTATTGTGTGGCATCAAAAACTACATACAACCCTAAATTTTCACTTTTCTATCACCAACCCCTGCTTTTTAATAGACATTTTAATATTTTTGTCTCGCTCGTTATCATCAATTGTACATGGCCACGTATCAAACCGCGTGGCTGTAAACTCCAAAAAAAAAATATTATCACTTGGTAAGTGATCCCCTCCACGTGTGTACCGGTGTCACTTCTCACCAGTACACAGCACGGAGTGGGGATGACAACGAATTCTTTATCTCTCAAACATTATGCCTTTTGTCACTCCCTCTACATATAAATATATTCTCAAGCAACTCTATTATTTATTTATTATTAACTAATGTCATTGAATATAATTTATTATTAATCTATAATACAAATATGTGTCGGTAAGCGCATCACTCTACAACGCCAGGACCAATTTGGCCAATTTGAGAAAAATTCGAATAATCGCCGGGAAGCCCCTAAAAACAGCGCTTTTCTTTTTCCTATACAAACGTTCTCTAACTAAAATGTAGGGTCAATTTGAACTTTATTGCTATTTCATAAAGTTCATATTAAATTACAAGCTTTCACTGCTGTCTAGCGTCGTAACGCTAAAGAGTCAATTTTAACTTTATTACAGCTGCTCAAAGTTCAAATTAGATCATTCTTTCAAAAGTGTGCGTATGCGCGTCGGAGGATCTAACGCCGCGTGCCGAAATTAAAACGAATGAAATAATAACATAAATAGTCACAAAATGTAAGAGCTAAAGATCATTACTGCTGATTTTCAATTAGGTCGGCTTCGCGGTATTATTTATTTTGTTTTAGTTTCTTTTTCACGACATCACATCAGTCCAGCACAAACCGCGTTACCGTCTGGCGGACCTAACAGACTTCATTCCGTCAAAAAGATTTGGAATGAGGCAGTTATTGGAAAATGGAACATGGAAAACGGAAAACGGAAAACGGAAAATGGAAAATGGAAAATGGAAAATGGAAAAAGGAAAATGGAAAATGGAAAATGGAAAATGGAAAATGGAAAATGGAAAAAGGAAAATGGAATATTGGAATATTGGAATGTTGGAATGTGGAATGTTGGAATGTGGAATGTTGGAATGTTGGAATGTTGGAATGTTGGAATGTGGAATGTTGGAATGTGGAATGTTGGAATGTTGGAATGTTGGAATGTTGGAATATTGAATATTGAATATTGAAAATGGAAAATGGAAAATGGAAAATGGAAAATGGAAAAGGAAAATGGAAAATGGAAAAGGAAAATGGAAAATGGAAAATGGAAAATGGAAAATGGAAAATGGAAAATGGAAAATGGAAAATGGAAAAGGGAAAAGGAAAATGGAAAAGGAAAATGGAAAAGGAAAATGGAAAATGGAAAATGGAAAATGGAAAATGAAAATGGAAAATGGAAAATGGAAAATGGAAAATGGAAAATGGAAAATGGAAAATGGAAAATGGAAAATGGATAAAGGAAAATGGAAAATGGAAAATGGAAAATGGAAAATGGAAAATGGAAAATGGAAAATGGAAAATGGAAAATGGAAAATGGAAAATGGAAAATGGAAAATGGAAAATGGAAAATGGAAAATGGAAAATGGAAAATGGAAAATGGAAAAAGGAAAATGGATTATTGGAATATTGGAATGTTGGAATGTTGGAATGTTGGAATGTTGGAATGTTGGAATGTTGGAATGTTGGAATGTTGGAATGTTGGAATATTGAATATTGAAAATGGAAAATGGAAAATGGAAAATGGAAAATGGAAAATGGAAAATGGAAAATGGAAAATGGAAAATGGAAAATGGAAAATGGAAAATGGAAAATGGAAAATGGAAAATGGAAAATGGAAAATGGAAAATGGAAAATGGAAAATGGAAAATGGAAAATGGAAAATGGAAAATGGAAAATGGAAAATGGAAAATGGAAAATGGAAAATGGAAAATGGAAAATGGAAAATGGAAAATGGAAAATGAAAATGGAAAATGGAAAATGGAAAAGGGAAAAGGAAAATGGAAAAGGAAAATGGAAAATGGAAAATGGAAAATGGAAAATGGAACAGAGAAAAGGGAAAATGGAAAATGAAAAATTGAAATCTGAAATCTAGTAACCAGAAACCAGTAACCAGAATCAAGAAACCAGAAACCAGAAACCAGTAACCAGTAAACCAGTACACCAGTAAACCATAACCAGTAAACCAGTACACCAGTACACCAGTACACCAGTACACCAGTACACCAGTACACCAGTAGACCAGGTAGACCAGTAGAACCAGTAGACCAGTAGACCAGTAACCAGTAGACCAGTAGACAGTAGACAGTAGACCAGTAAACCAGTAACCAGTAAACCAGTACACCAGTAAACCAGTAAACCGTAAACCAGTAAACCAGTAACCAGTAAACCATAACCAGTAAACCATAAACCATAAACCAGTAAACCAGTAAACAGTAAACCAGTAACCAGTAACCAGTAAACCATAAACCAGTAACCAGTAAACCATTAAACCAGTAACCAGTAAACCATTAAACCAGTAAACCAGTAACCAGTAGACCATAGACCAGTAGACCATTAGACCAGTAGACCAGTATACCAGTAGACCAGTAGACCGTAGACCAGTAGAACCAGTAGACCAGTATAGACCAGTAGACCAGTAGACCATAGACCAGTAGACCAGTACACCAGTAGACCAGTAGACCAGTAGACCAGTTAGACCAGTAGACAGTAGACCAGTAGACCAGTAGGACCAGTAGACCAGTAGAACCAGTAGACCAGAGACCAGTAGACCAGTAAACCAGTAGACCAGTAACCAGTAACCAGTAAACCAGTAAACCAGTAAACCAGTAACCAGTAAACAGTAAACCAGTAAAACCAGGTAAACCAGTAAACCAGTAAACAGTAAACCAGTTAAACCAGTAAACCAGTAAACCAGTAAACCAGTAAACCAGTAAACCAGTAAAACCAGGTAAACCAGTAACCAGTAAAACCAGGTAAACCAGTAACCAGTAAAACCAGAAACCAGTAAACCAGTAGACCAGTAGACCAAGTAGACCAGTAGACAAGTAGACCAGTAGACCAGTAGACCAGTAGACCAGTATAGACCAGTAGACAGTAGACAGTAGACAGTAGACCAGTAGACCAGTAGACCAGTATACCAGTAGACCAGTACACCAGTAAACCAGTAGACCAGTATAGACCAGTAGACCAGTTAGACCAGTAGACCAGTAGGACCAGTAGACCATAGACCAGTAGACCATAGACCAGTAGACCAGTAGACCAGTAACCAGTAACCAGTAGACCAGTAACCAGTAGACCAGTAGCCCAGTAGACCAGTAGACCAGTAACCAGTAAACCATTAAACCAGTAAACCAGTAGACCAGTAGACCAGTAGACCAGTACACCAGTAGACCAGTAGACCATAGACCAGTAGACCATTAGACCAGTAGACCAGTAGACCAGTAACCAGTAACCAGTAAACCAGTAACCAGTAAACAGTAAACAGTAAACCAGTAACCAGTAAACCATAAACCAGTAAACCAGTAACCAGTAAACCAGTAAACCAGTAACCAGTAAACCAGTAAACCAGTAACCAGTAACCAGTAAACCAGTAAACCAGTAAACCAGTAAACCAGTAAACAGTAAACCAGTTAAACCAGTAAACCAGTAAACCAGTAAAACCAGAAACCATAACCAGTAAACCAGTAAACCATTAAACCAGTAACCAGTAAACCAGTAAACCAGTAAACCAGTAGACCAGTAAACCAGTAACCAGTAAACCAGTAACCAGTAAACCAGTAACCAGTAAACCAGTAAACCAGTAAACAGTAAACCAGTAACCAGTAAACCAGTAAACAGTAAACCAGTAACCAGTAAACCAGTAACCAGTAAACCAGTAAACAGTAAACCAGTAAACAGTAAACCAGTAACCAGTAAACCAGTAAACCAGTAAACCAGTAAACAGTAAACCAGTAAACCAGTAAACCAGTAAACCAGTAAACAGTAAACCAGTAAACCAGTAAACAGTAAACCAGTAAACCAGTAAACCAGTAAACAGTAAACCAGTAAACCAGTAAACAGTAAACCAGTAAACCAGTAAACAGTAAACCAGTAACCAGTAAACCAGTAAACAGTAAACCAGTAAACAGTAAACCAGTAAACAGTAAACCAGTAAACAGTAAACCAGTAAACCAGTAAACAGTAAACCAGTAAACCAGTAAACCAGTAAACCAGTAAACCAGTAAACCAGTAAACCAGTAAACAGTAAACCAGTAAACAGTAAACCAGTAAACAGTAAACCAGTAACCAGTAGACCAGTAGACCAGTAGACCAGTAGACAGTAGACCAGTAGACAGTAGACCAGTAGACAGTAGACCAGTAGACCAGTAGACAGTAGACCAGTAGACAGTAGACCAGTAGACCAGTAGACAGTAGACCAGTAGACAGTAGACCAGTAGACCAGTAGACAGTAGACCAGTAGACAGTAGACCAGTAGACAGTAGACCAGTAGACAGTAGACCAGTAGACAGTAGACCAGTAGACAGTAGACCAGTAGACAGTAGACCAGTAGACCAGTAGACCAGTAGACAGTAGACCAGTAGACAGTAGACCAGTAGACCAGTAGACAGTAGACCAGTAGACCAGTAGACAGTAGACCAGTAGACAGTAGACCAGTAGACAGTAGACCAGTAGACAGTAGACCAGTAGACCAGTAGACCAGTAGACCAGTAGACCAGTAGACCAGTAGACCAGTAGACCAGTAGACAGTAGACCAGTAGACCAGTAGACAGTAGACCAGTAGACAGTAGACCAGTAGACAGTAGACCAGTAGACAGTAGACCAGTAGACAGTAGACCAGTAGACCAGTAGACAGTAGACCAGTAGACAGTAGACCAGTAGACAGTAGACCAGTAGACCAGTAGACAGTAGACCAGTAGACCAGTAGACAGTAGACCAGTAGACCAGTAGACAGTAGACCAGTAGACAGTAGACCAGTAGACAGTAGACCAGTAAACCAGTAAACAGTAAACCAGTAAACCAGTAAACAGTAAACCAGTAAACAGTAAACCAGTAAACAGTAAACCAGTAAACCAGTAAACAGTAAACCAGTAAACAGTAAACCAGTAAACAGTAAACCAGTAAACAGTAAACCAGTAAACAGTAAACCAGTAAACAGTAAACCAGTAAACCAGTAACCAGAAACAAACAAAACAAAAGTTGTTTTTTAGTAAATATTATAAAGGATCATACTAATGAAAGTGATATATCAATTTTTTAGAATGAAAGCTCTCATTTCCTCCGGCTTCTGTTATTTTGAAACGATTTTAATTTTATATTGAAAAGTATTCTTGGATATTTTTCGTCGCATTTAAAGATATACGATAATATATCACATGAAATAATTACATGATGAATTTTGCAGCAGACTTTCAGACTCTCCGTATCGCATGGTTATTTAGCACAAGGGGAAATGTTGAAAGTTTCCCACGCGCGTACATTAGCGCCATTGTAATACTTCACTTTAAAAGGGATCTGAAAGCTAACGGCGTTACTCAACCGGCGGACGTAAATCATCCTTTCCCCTATACCATAGGCCCCCGTGACCCGACAGATATATTATAGAGGCTCAACAAAAGCAAATGTTTTTCTTTTTCAAAGTAGTACGAAGACGAACTGCCCGAAACAATGCTACTAAGTCCTTTCCAAAATGACGATTTAAAGTGTAAATTACGTTTGACACAGCCGCGCTAATACCAGTGTTCCATCGTTGCCACATTACAGGGGCTCGTTTAATTTCCGCCGACGCCGGATTTGAACCGGGACACCTTCGGCCGGCCTCGACGCGGCTGTACCGGCTTAATCCCGTTTGTGATAGTGCTCAGCGAAATGTTTTACTAAGTTATAAACAAAATTGCGAAAACATCAATTGTATAAAAAAATTATCTTACAAAAAAAAAGCAAGCTAAAGAGTTTTTTCAACTGCACAGATTTCAGGATCAGCTGATCAACAATGATCGCAGTGTGTATATTCTCGCAAACGGATGAGACGTTATAATATATTTTTAAAAACATCTCTACGTTGTTATGTGACGGAAACACTTGCTGATAAGTTGGCCAGGTCACCGGTGTTAAGCATTTTATATGACATCGGAATGGATACGCTCACCCGTAAGTAGATTTGAATGTAGTTGACATTCGCAAAAACAGAAAAAATACTGAACAAACGAGTGTTATTACATAAGTTAAGGAATGTAATTATTTACTGTACCCTACACCTCGCTAAAGCTGAACTATCCACTGCGGTAATGCCGCAGAGGAGCGCTGCAGACACTCCGACGTGAATATTTTATCCCCGAGCCTTTGTCCTTATCGCGCCAACTTAACCGTTGGCGTAGCTTACGCAAGTTCAAAAGTTGTACTTATCTTGCCTAAAATTTTGAAATGTACAGCTAAAGTTAGACAAAGAAAAATTATAAATTGCAAATAAAAAAAAATGTTATTACTGTTTGTCTTTTGTTATCCGTTTTCGGTTGCGGCGGAAGGATTGGAATATTTCCAGCGTGACTCCAACTCCATCTTCATTAAACGTTCGTAATTAATTGGGGTCGCGGAAGAGTCTTCACTCGTGTTTTTCAAAGTCGGCCCATAAGAACCACTTATAGCGAAGAAGCCTTACGATTGTCAACGTTGCAGTGCCGATATTCCCCGCTGGGTGGCGCTGCGAGCCTCCCCCCCGCACGTGATGTGTCGGCCCGTCGTCGCACGATGTCCGACACATTCATCTAAGCACTTAAACCTAGGGATTGTGCGACGTACCAGTTTCTGCTGGTGCATCGTTCATGAGTAATGAGATACTTTATCTCCAACATTAAGCCTCACGATTGATGATTGTACGTATCTTTTTGTGTAAGTGGAAAATTTTTGTTAAGATAACCTGTATTCGAGGGGGTGAAGTTAGGTTTATGAGATGATTTAAAACAACTAAAATCAACTCCGCCGTTGCCCGTAAAACTAAGAGAGGTCATGGGATCTCTGTTCGGAAGACAACCGTGGCCTTTTTAACAATGTTTCGAGACTGCATGAAACAATCCACAACACCCCCGAGGATGACCGGACACGTCAGGATCACCAGAGACCACGTCCAGCCATCGTCCTCTCCAGGCTCGTGTGTTGCCTGCGATCGTAGACAAGTCATTCCATCAACTTGCAACAAACTTTATTCAATCGTTCAGTTAGTTTACCTCAAACGTTACGCAGCCAAGTTATGGACATTGATAAGTAATTTAACTGATAAGCACACCGAGCGGCGACTTCACAAAGGTGCCAACTTGGCGCTCACTCCGCTGAGCAACGCAAGCCTTATAAATTGAACGCCCGCCCGGGAATGTGCGGAAACTATCCAGACTGGAGATACTCCGGAATAGTTTCGCGGCTGGTGGAGAAATTCTCGAAGAATGAAGTGCAACCCCGGGAGGAAAAACTGTTTGTTTGGTTGTAACAATTTTAAAACAGACGGTAATGTTAACGTTACTTTAAAAAAAAACATGTATTTCGGGTGTGTTCGGAATATTTTTTTATCTTAAATATCTTCTGTTTGTTCAGTTAATATTACAGGATATTGTTTCACAGGATCTACTAACTGTTGCATAAACTATCCAATTATAAATAAAACTATCCTTACATATTCAAGTAAAATAATTATAGATAAAATAATTATATATTAGATAGGTATTTAAACGGGGACTCTCACCACCATCCATCACAGTTAGCTACCGTGGGAAAATCTTTGTTTCAGAGAGCACAAGGGATCTGCGACCAGAAACACCTGGCTGCCGAGCTTCAGCATGTCAAGCAGGTGCTGCAGGACAACAAGCTCAGCGTGCCGCGTCAACGTCGCAGGGACCGAGTGAAACCAGCCACAGTCGAGCGTGTACCTGCCGTGTTACCATATGTCAGAGGAGTCACGGACAAGATTGGCTATATTTTAAAGCGAGCTTCAATTAAAACTTTTTTCAAGCCGCCCAAGAAGATAAGTCAATTCCTACCACCTGTCAAGTGCAATATCCCTCTACAAGATGCAGGAGTATACAAGTTAGATTGTGAATGTGGTCTCTCTTATATAGGTCAAACAAAGAGATCAGTGAAGACCCGCGTGAAGGAACATATAGCTGACTTGAAACATCAGCGCACTAAGAAGTCTGCAATCTGTGACCATGTTTGGATCATCCCAACCATTACATCAGATTCGATGAACCTCAAATCCTCGCCAAAGAACACCGATTCCTGCCAAGGATGATTCGCGAGGCTATTGAAATTAAAAAACATCCTAATTTTAATAGAGAAGATGGTTGGGTAATACCACCTGCCTGGGATCCTATTATCAATAAAATTAAACCAAATCCCAGGCGAACCACTAGAAGACTTCAAGATACAGTGAGCTCTTTCTGCGTAGATCGGACCATTATTAATAATTAAAAAGTTGTGGGTACCATGTGATAGCTGTGACATTTGGACGTCTGTCATCTTAGTCCTCCCGTGACCATGACTGCTGCAAAGCGGTCGAAACGTCGGGAATAATTAAACAAATAATAAACGCGATAAAATCCGTAAAATCGAGTTTTAATAAATAAAATAATTATGGTCGCAAACATTTTTCTTAGAAAAATAGTAATTCCATTGACTTGTAACAAAGTCTATATACAATGTATCTATTTTGTAGAACAACTTATGCATTTTAGTATAAAAGAAATATCTATGCCGGCGTGGTATTTGCGATAACCGTAAAGGCGAGCATGTGCCTGCACGTTACACTTGTAATAATGGTAAGTATTCATTATTTAGATATTCATGGCTCGTACACTAGTTTGTAATGCCTGTTATTACTTTCGTGTATATGTAATGTTATGTATGTTATATATTATATTAATAAAATGTAATATTCCTCTACTGACACTCCCCTTTTCTACCTCAACTATTGCTCAGAGTTTAAAAGGTATAGATTGCTTATAGGCATTAAGATCACATGTTGCGATTTCCGTTTTAACTGGTCCCATAGTTTTTTAGCAAAAATTGTTACATTTCCGTTTTGATGGTGATTAGAAATGGTCAAAATACATTCTAATTAATACTTAGTATAATTAGTATCTTAAGTATACGTATGATTACAGTACCACCACTCGCACCAGATAGGTGCTGACTCAATCACATCGACCAACGGAAAACCTTGTATTCAGTATTGATCTCGGAGACAAGATCAACTGAGGCGATACATGACGCGAACAGAAAAGAAACAGCACAGGAAGTTCAAGTGTAAGTGTGTCATATGTTCAGAGTGGCAGAAGAGAGATGGGGAGTGAAGATCGCGTTAGGTTTTTGATTGTAAGACGCTCTACCTTTGTATAAACTGCCAATCTAGAGCTCTGGTGTCCTATAAGCTACTATTAGAGTAGCGATGAGGAAAAGTCCTTGTGTTTGTCCAGTATATACCCTCATACACAACAGTCTCTCGAACGATGAAGTTATAAGATGTAATGTGCAAAACTTCTCCGTGTCCACGAGAGCAAAGTTAAACACTCTGATCCAACAATTGGCCGGGAGACTGGCAACGTGGGGGAAAAGTTCCGCAACTTTTATTTATCATCTCAAAAAGCAGGGTTTGGGTTATGAAATGGACTTTTTGATATTTACAAACAAAAAACTTATGTTAAAATATTTACTCGTGTTCATCGTACTATTAAATTTGGCAGAAGCGGGGTTTTGATTTCAAGTATATTCCCGATACAAACCAAAATGTTTGAAATGGAAATTAAGTTATTGATAGACATGTTTTGAATTATAATATCATATCAGTCTCCAATGTTCAGGTATTTAGTGTATATTGTGAAATAAGTTGCAAGTTCTCCTACTTACTTTAAAAGTATATCAAAATTGATTAAGTGAAGGTTTGTATAAATACTTATTAGTCATGGTTTGGTTAAAGTCAGCTCTTTCTTGCCGTTACTACGGCGGGTGACTATTACTGTTAAATTACACCTGCTACCATTACTGCATTGCTATTTTCACCTCTCCACACATGAGTTAGTGCCTCGTGTTACTTGTAAGTTGCCGGTACTCACCATAAGGTCCGCGCATCCATCGTGTGTCCACCGATTACGTGTAACTATATTGCACATCTGCAACAAACAAAACTTACTTTGTAACTGTCGCTCATTTCTTCAAAGTATAAAGTGTGTGATTTGAGGTCCTTTGGGAGGGCAAAGTACTATTTAGACAACGAGGTGCCGTGACCATAATTTATTAAAACCTCTTAAGCATAATTTCGTATTTCCATAAAAGGTAAATCAATCATTTCCCCTCCTCGATAGAATTGATCGCGCCGAAGCGTTGGGTCCCTTCACGGCTCAGACCCTATACATCGCTGTTAATCCAGTCGGAATAATTTCTGGTTTAATGCGGATCCCGTTTTCAGATCAGCGGGTATTCAATTAGAATACGGGGACCTTCGGCGGTGTAAAGCTTTGGTCAACTATTGCGGGTCAAATAGTTCAGACAAATGTTTGAACAAAGTTTGTTAGACCTTTACACGTTACAAACTTACATCGCAACATTATATTATACAAATTTTGACAGCCAATAATGTGATGAGTGAAAATACAGGTTTATATTTCTCTTTATATGTTATGGAAGGCAATAAATGTGACTTGGAGTAGACTATTTTACGGGATAGTAAATAAACATTGTTTCAAAGAAACCGTCTTTAACCATATGAAGTTAAGTCAATATAAACTATCCACCCGGCATTGAATACGCGACTTAGAAATCGAATGGTAGATTAATTTACTAAAAGCCGTAAGTATAAAAAAGCGTGAGGTGTATGCTGCAAAATTGAGTCGCCGCCGCGCCCGCCGGCGGGGCGTGCTGCGCAGGTGCACCTTCAATGAGCCGGGTAATCTTTTGAAGGCACGCGATCGATACCTTCTACTGGGTGGGGAAAGCTTTCAGTAGCGTTCCTGTCAAATCGTGTAAACGGAATCCTTTGTTTTTATTTTCATTTCCTATTTAATTTATGCTTAATTAAACTCCACGAAGAGGTAGTAAGTTAAAATAGATGGCAGTTTAACATTATTATCACGCGGTTATATCTGCATCGTTTCATACCAGCTTCTAGCTTCTAGTTTCTTCAGCAAAAAACTTTGACCACCATTTAATAAAAGATTGTTACTTAATTATAATTTGATATGGTATTAAGCGACGAGCTACCAGGTGGTAGGTCTCTGTTGCCGGAGACCGTCTGGGTACCACCGCAGCTCCTATTGCAACCGCCAAATAGTAGTGTGCGAACATTACTGTGTTCCGGTTTGAAGGGCGCTGTAGCTAGTGTAATTACTGGGGTAACGAGACTTAACACCTCATGTCTCAAGGCGATGAGCGCAATGTGGTGCAGTGTATACCATCTCAACTAGCACCACGTTGTCATGGGCAAGCGTATCACTTACCATCAGGTGAACGTCTTGCTCGTCTCGTCGCAATGTAGTATAAAAAAAGACGATGATAATTCTTAGTTCGGTTCGAGCAAACTAAGAAGCAACTTATACATATTTCGAAAAGTCCCAAGTTTTAATTGGAAAGGAAGGCAATTTAAATGACAACGCGAAAATTTTCATCATCCGCCGGACGCGGTGGCTATATTAATAGAAGAATAAAATTTGGCAATTCCAACGCATACTCCGACTGTCGATACCGGCATGCTGTAGATGTTGGTCACCAGCACACATAGCTTGTTGGCTCACCTTCTTAATAAAATTTCTGATTGTAATGGGCAGGCATATCAGATAGGATCGAGAAAAATTTTTCACGTCTTGTTATTCTGTCGGATAAAAAATATTTATTCGAAGTACTCGGTGCAGAGCCTGCGAGCTCTTACCGGGCCCATTATGATAATTTATAAGGGACAGAGCTGGGGTATGAGTGTTTGCGAGTTCTCGCACCGTCCCTAATGAGTAGCAGGTTCACACGGACGGAATGAACCCTGTTATATGTATATATTTTGATAGCGCGGAGCGGCGAGGCGGTGCGTCGCACTCCAAATAAGTCCTTGACATTCGTACAGATTGGCGCAATGCAGGCTTTTAATGGTATTATATTTATATTATTGAAAATAAAGACTTTTAACCCTTGATCAGATGCACATACTGTCGATGGGTTATTTGGCATTAGTATTACAAAGGAATTAAATATAAAATACATCGTTTGTACAATGGATGTTAAGAATATCTATGAAAAGGCATAAAATTACTGAAATCGCAATAAAAATAATCAAACTGTATGTATGATAATAAGTATACTTTACATTTTAGTGGCCGATATATTTCGTGTTCCCATTTTAATGCCTGGTTACAAACACCTAAGTACAAGTTGGCGCGGTGCCGAAGTTCTTAAGTTCAGGCTCCGCACTGAACATCACTTACATTATTTCCGCACAATGCCCACCGCAGAACAACTCGCAGTAATGCGGACCTTTACTGAATACAATCCTTCTCAGTGCCTCGTACTATGGAACAATGAGTTCCGTTTAAATATTACTGCATTACATAATAATTGAACTATAACGTAACATTGATAATTTACGATAATCTAAACCATTTATTAAAAATTATAACTGATTTGTTATGTTACTAAATGTTAATACAGTCGACTGTCATTAGGAAATACTTGGCGGGGTATGAAATGGTATTTGTATGATGTACAATATGATTATAGTTTAAAGCAGTAAGATTGCTATTTAGCAATTATAATCGACGGATGTTGCTTTACATACACATTCCGCGTGAACGAGCCGGTGCCTCACGCAGACAACCTCCGCGACTATCAAACGGGGCCTCGCATCAAAGACACGCCACTTGAGTGTTATCGCTTCCCTCTCCCTCCTCCCCCCCTCCCGCCGCAACCCCCTCACCCCCGGCCCGCAGCAGGGCTACACCACAGATATTAAGTGGCCGCCGTTGTCCTGTAGCTTTTAATAAATCAGCGCATTTCATGTCCAAGCCCGCTCCGACTTTAATAAATGTCTGCTACATAACATCCGAAATAAATTGTTATGAAAATTTCGGTCCCTTTACAGTTGAGTACAAAGTACCAGCGTACTGGGGAGTTGAAAATAATACTGAATTATTGTACGTAGCAAACGTTTGTAACTCACTTCGTTTAGTGACTTGTGGTCGTGTATTTATATATACATTGCAGCATTTTTATTTGGCAAACTTATAGACTACAGCTTGAAATGATAATGGTGAAATTATTACGATGCGAAAGTATAGTGAATTAGCTAATTACTAATGTGCTTAGTCACCATGTACTTTACTATATTATTGTATTATCTAACTTTATTGTAGTGTGTATATAATATTCTTTGTTTTATATAACATAAGATAAGATAAGATAGATAAATATTATTTATTGTACACCAGTAACAAATTTAACAAAAGAAAGAAATACATAAGACAAACAACATAAACGGTATTATAAATTGTACAAGACTTCCCTTGTATAGTCCAGAATAAAGCGCCGAGTATCAGGGAGGGTTTACTACTGAAAAGATATATAAACACATATTTTATCATTACAAAAAAAAACTGAAAAAAGAAATCGTAAGTATATCCCGCTTCATATAAAAAGACTTTTTATGGTTTAACGTTTCTAAAACAAAATAGTAAGTTTTCTTTGTTAAAGCCGTGCAACCCAGTGAGCAGGTTACGGTAACAAGTTACACCTGTCCCCACCTCCCCTCTCAGTGTTTGCTCCATCGGAGCTGGATGATGAGCGTGTGGAGTGGGAGGGGAACAAACAAGCGATGTGAGATCAGCTGCTAATGCACACACCCGTTCGCAACGACGCATTAACGAGCCCGGTTGCAGGTTCGACTCCAGTGTTATGCAAACATTCCCGTTCCATGTGCATTCGTCGCTATTCGACTTGCAATTGAGTTTCCATTTTATACATTCATACGTATGAATCTCAGATTGGAGGTCGCCCTGAAACATACGAGCCATATGACGCTTCCGCCTAAATAGGCTGGGGACAGGGAAGTCGATGTGTTGTCAGTGGTAAACTATATCTACATGTTTTTCTAAGCCGTATTTCCTCATGACTGAGGGTCGTGGTCATGTGTAATGAAACACGACGACTCTCTTTCCAGTTATAATGGAGTGGTGTTGCCATTGCATTCTCCATTTCACATACTAGTGCGAGCACGGATGGTCATGACAGATATGTAGGTTTCCTCACGATATTGATATGTTATGACGATGTGTATATTGTTATGACTCTATATGCAATAACTTGCATCAACATATAATCAAGCCTTCTTTTTCTTATAAAAAAATAATAAGATCACACATTGTAAAGTTTTCGTTAAATCTTTGACTGACGAGGCTCAAGGTCACGCCAACTGCTGCGGGAACGCGCGCTGTGTATAAAGCTTAATTACTGCTTAAGTAGCTACTGCCTTGATTAAAGCTTAAAAACTGTTATTAAGCTGTGTGTTCACATTCAATTTGCATCATTACAGACTGCATTCAAACGGTGAAGTCCGCAGAGTGTACGCGCAGTGCAATCAAGCCGCACATTCAAGCGATTGTTGGAATATTTGCAGCGGCCGAGCCTGCCCGTGTGCTCGCATGTGGGTCACCAGCTTCCTGGCATTACTACCTGCTGGTAATGCAATGCGACGTGAATTCTATTTCAAACGGCACTTACGCTTACGTTGTACTTTTAACAAAGGCCATCGGAATGTAAACTCGAAGCTAATATTACTTTGAGGAACTTGTACTTAGCCATTTCCACCATTCCGTAGTAATAAAACGTAAGAAAAATTCGTTTAAACGTTATTCCGTTCGTAATGTTACTTGTGTACATGATGTTGCTAAATGAAACGAATAAAGACTAGGTCGTGTGTTGAACGCGGCTCGTTATTGAAAGAGCGCTATTACGCAACGCAATGTGAAAGCCGCGTGTGTCGGCGACGTCGTTTCAGAGGCAGTGGGTCAGGAAGCTGTCGGGTACACGTGAGTCGACCATTTTCAAGAGTGGTTAGACGTTTATTAGGATGAAGAGGCAATAATGCGATTTTAAATACGTAGCTCAAAAATACTAATGTTTATTACTAAAGCAAATTTATAATAAGAAATGATTAAATGAACATGGAATAAAAGAAACACACTTTACGTTATCGCAAGCTTTGTGTAGTACAGCGCACGGCGCGTCGTGCCCAACGAGCTGGTAATGCGGAAACTTCCCGCCGGCATCCGGTTCAATTATGATGTAGTAGGCAGCGGGATGAGTGGGCGAATTTGTCGATAATTAGTCATTAATCCGCACACTCGCGCTAAATTATAGCCGCCTGCACGAAGCTGGCCCGCTCATTCAATTACACACGAGCAGGTGATTAGCAGCCTGCCGGTGGAGGTTGCATCGCACGCGTACTGTACTACTGTAAAGTATATTTTTAGTCAACAAAATAATCGTATAAAGGTTCAAAAGGAATTATACGAGTATATTAAACGCGAATAAATGTCTGACTCATGTGTGTCAATTAATTTTAGTCTTAATTTTTACCCAACAGACTCTGGAGCAGTCATTTATTACTAACAGTTGCTATATTAGTGCATAGATTAGCAGTAGTTTTAAATACTAATGGGTTAAAAGTTATATCGTGTTACTGAAAATGACGATCTATGTGATACATTCATCACATCAAATTTTGGATTTCAGCTTGTGATACTACTTAAAAAAAAATATTTAGAAATGAAAAAGGGTTGTACTGGAAATGGAGCTAATAATTGTGATTGGCCTCGTTAACAGTTAAATGTATTCGTTAACCGCGCTGTAGCAGAGCATTCAGCCGGCGCGGTGGCCGCGGGCGACACGAAAATATTTTTTTCAGTAGCGGGGCCTGTAACGAGGTCAGCGCGTCGCGTGCGCGCCGAGCATCACTCACTCGCGGCCAGATGTAATCGGCGACACTAACGCCGCTCCGTACGCCCGACTAAACAGTATCGTAGCGCGCTCTACGACGCGCTACGCAGCGCTACGAGTTTTCTTCATGAATCAATTTCGAAAGCTAATCATCATACAGTCATATGAAAAGGAAATTAAAAAAAATTCACTGCTCATGTTATCGCTGTATATTAATGTAATGAAGCAGGTTAAGTTAAAAAAAAAGCTGTAGTGGCCCTGAAATCTAATTGGGTACCTGTTACCGAGATAAGCGATCAGCTCCTGCGCGGTGACTCTAATTACCGCAGCAGTAATTTGACAAACAGTTCAAAGTAGAATTTTGTTATAATTCTCTAATGAGACTTGAGTTTTAATTGTTGCGGTTATATATAACTATAAACAGTTATTAGCAGTAATTAGAATTAGAAGTACCGGATTTAAACATAGATGGAAAAAGTCAGTTTGTTGTTGTAGTGTGAAAGAAAGAAAGAAAGAAACCATTTATTAGGGAACCAGTACATACATACAGGAAATTTACAGAACAAAAAATAAATAAAATAGAATTAGAGCTTAAGGTAAGTACTGCACCCCCTAATAGGGCCCAACTCAGCATAAAGCTGCGGCACTAGTACCCAGTGCCACAGCGCTGGTATTCTGTTGGTGCCCTTTGTAGCGCGAGTTCGCCATCAATATATCATATGATTATATATCTATATATATATATATATATATATATATATATATATATATATATATATATATATATATATATATATATATATATATATATATATATATATATATATATATATATATATATATATATATATATATATATATATATATATATATATATATATATATATATATATATATATATATATATATATATATATATATATATATATATATATATATATATATATATATATATATATATATATATATATATATATATATATATATATATATATATATATATATATATATATATATATATATATATATATATATATATATATATATATATATATATATATATATATATATATATATATATATATATATATATATATATATATATATATATATATATATATATATATATATATATATATATATATATATATATATATATATATATATATATATATATATATATATATATATATATATATATATATATATATATATATATATATATATATATATATATATATATATATATATATATATATATATATATATATATATATATATATATATATATATATATATATATATATATATATATATATATATATATATATATATATATATATATATATATATATATATATATATATATATATATATATATATATATATATATATATATATATATATATATATATATATATATATATATATATATATATATATATATATATATATATATATATATATATATATATATATATATATATATATATATATATATATATATATATATATATATATATATATATATATATATATATATATATATATATATATATATATATATATATATATATATATATATATATATATATATATATATATATATATATATATATATATATATATATATATATATATATATATATATATATATATATATATATATATATATATATATATATATATATATATATATATATATATATATATATATATATATATATATATATATATATATATATATATATATATATATATATATATATATATATATATATATATATATATATATATATATATATATATATATATATATATATATATATATATATATATATATATATATATATATATATATATATATATATATATATATATATATATATATATATATATATATATATATATATATATATATATATATATATATATATATATATATATATATATATATATATATATATATATATATATATATATATATATATATATATATATATATATATATATATATATATATATATATATATATATATATATATATATATATATATATATATATATATATATATATATATATATATATATATATATATATATATATATATATATATATATATATATATATATATATATATATATATATATATATATATATATATAAAATATATATATACGGCGTGTTGCGTATATATATAAAATACAATTAATGTGTCCTCTGTGTTAACTTGCTCTGTGTAAGCCCGGGCACGTAGCAACCAATTGTCGGTGGGTTGCGCGCGGGTGGGTGTGCGCGGGGGTGCGGGGGAGTGGAGGGCGGCAGGGTGTTGCTCCGAGGGTAGAATGCATAACAGGGCCGCGTGCGGGCTCCTTCCGCGAAACCGTGCAAAGGGAACTTGTGAATGTAAAACTACTTTGCGGCCCCGCCTGTGAAATCGGTCAGCGGCTGAGCAGCGCCCCGGCGTGCCGTTTGTCACGCGAGTGTTGTTACCCTTAATAAACAAAAACGTTAACATAGAAACTCTACGGACTCGTTTCCTAGCAAATGATTTCAGTTATTATGACAAAATGTATAACAGCGGCGGTACTAATATCAGTACGTCTTTTTTCTATTTATTGTCTACCAATTTTCCTAAGGAGTCGTATCTATGTCGTTGTAAAACATATTACCGGTCGTTAGACTTTGTGAAATTAATTAATTAGCGTCATCGACTTCTCAGTATATTGCTGTGCGTTTGCGGTTTACGAACACGCGGGGCCGGACTACATAAATAACAATCTAACGGCGCAGTGTGCGGCGGAGGGTGCCGGAGGGTGCCGGAGGGCGCGGGAGGGTCGGCACAAATAAAATGTGCCATATTGGCTTACATTTTGTGTGGCGAGGGATTTTTTAAACAATGGGTACGAAGCGCTTTACTTGAACTATTTGCAGTTACTTTCTAATAATGTATTTAAAAAACTTTATTGTATACGCCAAAACGTTAACATAAAAACTCGTTTCCTAGCAAATGATTTAGTTTTTTTTTTTTTTTTTTTTTTTTTTTTTTTTTTTTTTTTTTTATTTATTTAAAAAACTTTATTGTATACGCCAAAACGTTACAATGGGCGAACTTAATGCGTAGTGGCATTCTCTACCAGTCAACCCGGGAGAATGTTTGACAGTGGAATAGAGAGGAATGGCGGGTGCTAATTTTAGTTTAAATTAATACTCACATATATACATACATAAAACTTACATATACAAACTTACATACATACATAAAACTTACATATACAAACTTACATACATACATAAAACTTACATATACAAACTTACATACATACATAATATTTAATTTGTTTATTGCGAGATGTGCTCGTGTTGCAGTAAATGGCTTTTCAAACGTCTTTTAAAAGATAGTTTATTTGGCACATTCGTGACGTCAGAGGCAGGGCGTTCCAAAGCCTTATAGCGCGTACACTAAAGGAGTTTTCAAAAAACGTGGTGCTATGCTGTGGAAAGAGTTATTTGTGACAGTTAAGAGATCTAGGCACTCGTTCCTGAGTAGAAGACATAGGTAGGAATTTTCCCTTTAGGTAATTCGGAGAAGCAGGGTTGTTTAATATAGAGTAAAGAGTTAACAAGATTCTGGAGTTGCGCCGTATATATATAAAATACAATTAATGTGTCCTCTGTGTTAACTTGCTCTGTGTAAGCCGGGGCACGTAGCAACCAATTGTCGGTGGGTGTGCGCGGGGGTGCGGGAGTTGGAGTGGAGGGCCAGGGTGTTGCTCCGAGGGTAGAATGCATAACAGGGCCGCGTGCGGGCTCCTTCCGCGAAACCGTGCAAAGGGAACTTGTGAATGTAAAACTACTTTGCGGCCCCGCCTGTGAAATCGGTCAGCGACAGCAGCGCCCCGGCGTGCCGTTTGTCACGCGAGTGTTGTTACCCTTAATAAACAAAAACGTTAACATAAAAACTCTACGGACTCGTTTCCTAGCAAATGATTTTAGTTATTATGACAAAATGTATAACAGCGGCGGTACTAATATCAGTACGTCTTTTTATACCAATTTTCCTAAGGAGTCGTATCTATGTTGATGTAAAACATTACCGGTCGTTAGACTTTGTGAAATTAGTTAATTAGCGTCATCGACTTCTCAGTAAATTGCTGTGCGTTTGCGGTTTACGAACACGCGGGGCCGGGCTACATAAATAACAATCTAACGGCGCAGTGTGCGCCGGAGGGTGCCGGAGGGCGCGGGAGGGTCGGCACAAATAAAATGTGCCATATTGGCTTACATTTTGTGTGGCGAGGGATTTTTTTAACAAGGGGTACGAAGGGTGTACAGCGGAAAAGCGCTTTACTTGAACTATTCGCAGTTACTTTCTAATAATGTATTTAAAACTTAACCAACGACAAATATCGCAAAAATTAACACAACAGTGTAAAACGTTAGATCACAAAAGCCTTTTCACACCTTAGACAATAGTTAAGAAATATAATATCGTTAAAGCTCCTTTATAAATCTGTCTGTAACGTTTACAGTTGTGACGTCATCATATTCCTAACATAATTCATTTTAAACAGCTACGTTCGACAGTTTACAAGAAGCGAGAAATGATGATCATATTCCGGATATAACTGAAATTAAAGGTTTTTTGTTAGTTTTACGATCGCCTGTTCTAGTATGAAAGTATATTTCCCGCTTGACTGATACAAAACAATACAAATGTGAACCCCATCAGCCGCACGCCGTTGATCCGCGTTGGATTCGCGCCAAGTGGGGCAACGCGGCGTGCGTCCATTTTTTTTTTTTTTGAGCGGGAAATCTTCGTAAAGATACCCTGTCTTCTGGGGGGAAGACAGGGTTATGTGGAGATTTTTACCCACTAAAACCCCCTCGGTGGTCGTCCTCAACGTTTGGAGAGGTGACAGGAACTCCGTTCAGAACACAACTGACACCTCCCTAACGCTATGCTGAGATAGCCCGCCCCGGGGACTGGTTTATGCAGCCCCCAACATCCTCACGCTATTACAATAGCTGGAGACCACGTCCAGCCATCGTCCTCTTCGGAGTCGTTAAGAAGGCGATGAAGACCCCCATCCTAACCGCCCACGACGCGGCGTGAGTCCCTAAACTATCCCAGCACATTGTTGCCATATTGTTTTTGTGGGTTGACTGTGGGTCACTCACTGTGGTTTTAATTAATTTATCTTATTATTAAGTTGTATCCGTTATCGATGTGGACCCTGAAGCGATCTGGGTATCCTGAATCCTTTCAATTAATCCTTAAATGTTGTATTAATAAGTAGCGCTTAGTATCCAGGAGGAAAATATAAATAGCATTTCGAGAGGTACTGTTGCAATGGCTGGCATGTCAAAGCATCGTCCTCCTCAGGGTCGTTGCAGGGCGATAAGGTCCCCAGTTTGAATCGACCACAACTCCCTTTGACCATGCGCGATCTTATCAACAAAGATATGGCCCCGTAGACCCAAAAGTGGATAAATCTATTTATGTTTTTATCTGCGGTCACTGAAAAATATATATATTGGATGCGTACATCCGTGTTGAGCAGCGGTTTGGTGTTTGTCGTGAGCTTGGTTAATTACAACATACAGTATCAGAATAGAAAAATTGTCGCCGTAATATTATTACTCCCGAAATTAATTTGGCAATGCGGCTTTCTTCACATAATAACAGAGTACGAGGAAAATAAGAAAAATATGGAAAAGTAACGCGAGAGCCGGAGGTGGCAACACGAGTTGGCAACCGGCGCCAGACAACGCGATTACCGACATCGCCTCGCTGTTGGCAGCCCGCCAACTCTCTTAATCGGCCATTGTGTGATTAAACATTCACCAATTACCAGTAACAGCGGCGCGTCGGTTCGTTAAACGAATGTCACGCGCAGACATTTGCGATGGTTTTTTTTATGAACAGCTTCACGAAATAATACAGTACTCAAAGTATCACACAGAACGCTTCAGGGGAGCCTGGTATTCTGTTCTCTTTAAGTAATACACAAAGTTAAATAGTTCAATGCATTTCGTAGGTTATGTGTACTTTTCAGCAGTTATTAAATGTTTACTTCAGAAAACTATGTGTTGGTCCCTTGGGAGCTATGAGCGGTTTCTTATGACATGTTTATATTCCACACTTAATAAGTCCATGACCACATGTTAACTTATTTCAACACGCAGACTTATTTAAATTTTTTTACAAAGAAGTGAAATAGTTTTTAGATATATGTAATAATTAGTTTAATAAACGAAATAATGCATCACATAATTTTTGAAAACTAAACAAGAATGAACATAATTCATGATAATTAGAATTTTTTGTTTCAATATTGCCGTGTGGCAGCGGTAGAATAGAATAGCCTCGTAGCACCTCCACTCATTTGTAAAAGGTTATTATGATATGATGATGAGATGAGTTAATAGATAATAAGTTTGATAATGTTGTCGGTATGCAATAATTAACTGAACACGATGGTTCTACTAACGACAGCATTATAAAGAAGGGTTGAAATCAAGAAGGCAACCGATCTTAAAACACGTCTCACTATTTCGACATAATGTTGTGCCGATCGTGTATAGAGGAACAGGGGTAAAATTTAATTTTTCCGTTTGTATTTTAAATGCAAATTCTACAAAAGTATCTTGTAAAAAACACAGCTGATGCAAAAATAAAACTAGACGGTTTCATGAAAGAGAACGCGACAGGGCAACTAAAAATGGTACCGTTGCTCGCGTCGGCTCCTGTGCGAGGCTTTTATCCGGTTGGTGGCGCAGTAGGTGCTGGGGTGGGGGTGGGGGTGGTGAGGAGGAGCGGCGGCAGCAGCACCGGCTGCGGCAGGACAATGCGCCGCCCGCAGCCGGGTCACTGAGCCACCGCGCTCCGTGCAAGTGGAGCAGCGCTGAAGGGGAAACGCTAAGAAATCTGTTGCACTACTTACACACTGCCATTTTTGCGAGAGTCCTGCACCTGCAGATGTGCAGGTAAACAATCTTGCAAAAACGAGCCATAACGATGACGCGCTATTTAAGTTATGTATCTATTTAGGATGATATACACTGCACCACATTGCGCACGTCCACTTGAGACATGAGGTGTTAAGTCTCGTTACTCCATTAATTACAATATCCTACAAACTGGAACACAGTAATGTTCTTGCACACTACTGTACAGCAGTAGAAACGGTATCCGACGACAGAGACCTGGCACCAGTTAAACAATATTTACACGACACCATCAAACGCTGTTCCGTCTTGGTATACGACACGCTGTTATTACTTTCACACATAACTTGATTACATCTTGTTGAATCCATAACCGAACGCTGTCTCCGATCTACTACTAGCTCCGACCTTCACATTCCTCTCTGCCAAACCAACTTCCTTTACAATTCATTTACTGCTCGATCTGTTAGACTTTGGAATGAGCTCCCGCCAAATATTCGGGCAGCTCGTAGTAAGGCTTCCTTTAAGCGAATGTTGTGGCAACACTACTTGTCACTATGATATATGCTCTTCTCCTCCTTTTCTGTACTTATATCAGCCATCATTTATATATATGTGTATGCTTCAGCCAATGTATAACACTAACCTTTCCAATAAAATATGTACCAATCATAGTTGTGTCCACCACTATTATTGTGTTTTATATTGTACTATATGTAATTATACTCAACTACAAAATAATGCACCCTTATTTATCTTCTCTGCTCAACCTATGGTAGACTGGGAGAGAATGCCCTATGGCATTAAGTCCGCCTTTTTGTACATGGTTCTTTGTGTGCAAATAAAGTTTTGGAAACTAAACAAGAATCTACATAATTCATGACAATTAGAATTTTTTGTTTCAATATTGCCGTGTGGCAGCGGTAGAATAGAATAGTCTCGTAGCACCTCCACTCATTTGCAAAAGGTTATTATGATATGATGATGAGATGAGTTAATAGATAATAAGTTTGATAATGTTGTCGGTATGCAATACTTAACTGAACACGATGGTTCTACTAACGACAGCATTATAAAGAAGGGTTGAAATCAAGAAGGCAACCGATCTTAAAACACGTCTCACTATTTCGACATAATGTTGTGCCGATCGTGTATAGAGGAACAGGGGTAAAATTTAATTTTTCCGTTTGTATTTTAAATGCAAATTCTACAAAAGTATCTTGTAAAAAACACAGCTGATGCAAAAATAAAACTAGACGGTTTCATGAAAGAGAACGCGACAGGGCAACTAAAAATGGTACCGTTGCTCGCGTCGGCTTCTGTGCGAGGCTTTTATCCGGTTTGTGGCGCAGTAGGTGCTGGGGTGGGGGTGGGGGTGGGGGTGGGGGTGGGGGTGGGGGTGGGGGTGGGGGTGGGGGTGGGGGTGGGGGTGGGGGTGGGGGTGGGGGTGGGGGTGGGGGTGGGGGTGGGGGTGGGGGTGGGGGTGGGGGTGGGGGTGGGGGTGGGGGTGGGGGTGGGGGTGGGGGTGGGGGTGGGGGTGGGGGTGGGGGTGGGGGTGGGGGTGGGGGTGGGGGTGGGGGTGGGGGTGGGGGTGGGGGTGGGGGTGGGGGTGGGGGTGGGGGTGGGGGTGGGGGTGGGGGTGGGGGTGGTGAGGAGGAGCGGCGGCAGCACCGGCTGCGGCAGGACAATGCGCCACCCGCAGCCGGGTCAAAGCCCACGCGGGCATACCTGGGAACGAGCGTGCGGATGAACTGGCCAAGCTGCTTCCCTTAACAGCAGAAGGAAGCCAGACTATGACCAGTGCCCAGTGTCGTATGTTAAGTGTCTACTTCGAAAGGCCTCAGTTGCGAGATGGAGCACCCGATATAACGAGGGTACAACCGCGTCCATCACGAAACTGTTTTTCCCCAGACGCAACTGAGGCGTATAACTTGATAAGAAAGATCCGGCCAACTGGTCACTTAACCCAGATATTTACTGGCCACGGCGGATTCTCCCAATACTTGAACCGTTTCAAGTGTCGGGACAATCCATGGTGCATATGTGATAACGCCACGGAGGAAACGGTTCCTCATTTGCTAACGGAGTGTCCTATCCATATAAACTCGCGGCATGAATTCGAGCAAGAGAAAGGGCTGAAAATAGATAAAGTAGGTTTATGCGAGTTAGTAAAAAATAAGTTAGTTAGAGATAAATTTTTTAAATTCTGTATAAATATATGTACAGTAGTTAACAATAGGAATAAGGATTAGTAAATACGATTTTCGTAATGATATTTAAAATATTATTACTAGTAAATTATGTGAATAGGATAAAAAGCCCCTGAATAATAATATCAGGGAAAAGTAGGAAAAAACTAAAAAAAAAAAAAATGTTCTTGCACACTACTGTACAGCAGTAGAAACGGTATCCGACGACAGAGACCTGGCACCAGTTAAACAATATTTACACGACACCATCAAACGCTGTTCCGTCTTGGTATACGACACGCTGTTATTACCTTCACACATAACTTGATTACATCTCGTTGAATCCATAACCGAACGCTGTCTCCGATCTACTACTAGCTCCGACCTTCACATTCCTCTCTGCCAAACCAACTTCCTTTACAATTCATTTACTGCTCGATCTGTTAGACTTTGGAATGAGCTCCCGCCAAATATTCGGGCAGCTCGTAGTAAGGCTTCCTTTAAGCGAATGTTGTGGCAACACTACTTGTCACTATGATATATGCTCTTCTCCTCCTTTTCTGTACTTATATCAGCCATCATTTATATATATGTGTATGCTTCAACCAATGTATAACACTAACCTTTCCTATAACATATGTACCAATCATAGTTGTGTCCACCACTATTATTGTGTTTTATATTGTACTATATGTAGTTATACTCAACTACAAAATAATGCACCCTTATTTATCTTCTCTGCTCAACCTATGGTAGACTGGGAGAGAATGCCCTATGGCATTAAGTCCGCCTTTTTGTACATGGTTCTTTGTGTGCAAATAAAGTTTTTATATAAATAAATAAATAACCAGTTAGTCGAAATAAAAAAAATTGTTATGTAAATAGAAATTACATGAATCCGTTGTCTATAGAATGGAGAAAAACAATGACTTTACAATTGAGTATCACGTATCACTAGGTGGAGTCGTGGGTCTCGTAGCAACTAACAAACACTGCAGTGTCGACAATCTTGTGCGATGTACCGACAGCCGTTCAGCGCGGAACTTGCGGCGCCCGGCGTGAACACAAAAGCCCTCGGCGAGGAAACGCCGCCGACGTGCGGCGTCAACCGGAGCGATCGGAAACCTTTTACACTTTTGTATATCAACTGGTCCGCTCCAGTTCCGCGTGTGTTTCATTTTCAAACGTTGCTTTAAAATTATACATAATCTGTATACATTGTAGTCATCTATTACACTACTTCATCTTCTACTACTACTACGTCATCTTTTTACCAGGTGGTAGGTCTCTGTTGCCGGAGACCGTCTGGATGTGTACCACCGCAGCTCCTATTTCAACCGCCAAATAGTAGTGTGCAAACATTACTGTGTTCCGGTTTGAAGGGCGCTGTAGCTAGTGTAATTACTGGGGTAACGAGACTTAACACCTTATGTCTCCGGCGACGAGCGCAATGTGGTGCAGTGTGTACCATCTTAACTAGCACCGCGTTGTCACGGGCAAGCGTATCACTTACCAACAGGTGAACGTCTTGCTCGTCTCGTCGCTTAGTAGTATAAAAAAAAAAAAAAACTTGAGGTTTTAAACTGTAGCTAGTAGATCAATGAAATTCCAAAAGAATATTAAATTAAACTTATTGATCTAAATATTATTAACAACCCTGTCGTGGTAGTTAAACGTTTGTGAATAGTACGTTTTACCGACAGATGTCACTTTAAATGAAAAATAAAAAGTTTTATAAATTTTTAGTTAAAAAAAAATGTGCTTTAAAGTGATGATTGCATAAGATATTTTAGCTAATATTATATCCTTGAAAGTATGATGAAGCATCATAACAAAAACCTCTTTTACAAATAACATATAACTTTATAGTCTAGAATCGAAAACGGTCGATTAAACGAAATAAAACCTATAAATTTTCATGACACTTGTTTCTGTTTAAGTTAGAAAGTATCTTAGACAAGTTACCGTATGATAGGTCAAGTTATTTATGGCCTCTACAGCTAAGCCCCAGGTGTCGGGTCGCGCGGGGCTCATCTCGCATTCACAGCCGGCAGTCAGGGCCGATGGAAGCCGCCTCAAACGATATCTCTCCCTATCGATAATTATTCATAAAGGAATAATAACACGAAATATTATACAAGTAAAACACGGTAACGGCTCAGTTTGTAACTTGAACGAAAATATTTTCCGATCTACACTTCACCAGCATGGTGATCTTCACGTCCTGCGTCCCCGTAAAAGAAACGTTAAGAGTGCTGCTTATTATTATACATCCACACAAAATATTTTTATGAAACGTAGAGAAAAACTTCAATTGCTATAAGGCTTTTCTGCTCAAGCGCGGGTTGCGATGCATATACGTATGTGAAGATAAGCTACATCGGGCCCTTCAGGTGCTGAATAGAAAAAACAGAACTCTATACAACACTCGTCTGCCTCTACAGACAGAGCGTGCCGATGCAGCCCAGGGGGTAGTTATGAAATACTTGCCGCCGCCCGGGGCCGGCTGGCTCCGAGTGCCTTTCAATTTAATTATTCACAGACTGCACAACTCTTCACTCTACGCTCTGAATCTGTATTTAAAAAAAAAAAAAAAACTTGAGGTTTTAAACTGTAGCTAGTAGATCAATGAAATTCCAAAAGAATATTAAATTGGGGGGGATTCGTATTACAATAATTTGAGGGCGCGCGCCGCCGCACCCCGACTGAGCAATGTCGCTCGCGGGGACCGAAATCAGGTTTTATAGCAATAAAAAGTTACCAGAGATGTTAGTGTTCTTTAAACAGCTTTAAGAATTCATCGATATGAGTAACTCGATGTTCTTGGGTGAAAAGATATAGCCTCATCTTCATCAGCTGATAAAACATCCACTGCTGAATACGGATCTATGATAAAGATTTCCACACCGATCACTCTTGCTCGCATACAGCTAATTCCCATAGGTGCTTGTATGGTTTTTTTGGATAGTCATATATTATTCAAAATAATAAAATTTCACAAACGGACAGTAACTATAGGTACAGCTAAAACTTTTTAATTCTGTTGATACAAATATTATTAACAACCCTGTCGTGGTAGTTAAACGTTTGTGAATAGTACGTTTTACCGACAGATGTCACTTTAAATGAAAAATAAAAAGTTTTATAAATTTTTAGTTAAAAAAAAATGTGCTTTAAAGTGATGATTGCATAAGATATTTTAGCTAATATTATATCCTTGAAAGTATGATGAAGCATCATAACAAAAACCTCTTTTACAAATAACATATATCTTTATAGTCTAGAATCGAAAACGGTCGATTAAACAAAATAAAACCTATAAATTTTCATGACGTTTGTTTCTGTTTAAGTTAGAAAGTATCTTAGACAAGTTACCGTATGATAGGTCAAGTTATTTATGGCCTCTACAGCGAAGCCCCTGGTGTCGGGTCGCGCGGGGCTCATCTCGCATTCACAGCCGGCAGTCAGGGCCGATAGAAGCCGCCTCAAACGATATCCCTCCCTATCGATAATTATTCATGGAGGAATAATAACACGAAATATTATACAAGTAAAACACGGTAACGGCTAAGTGTGTACCTTAAACAAAAATATTTTCCGATCTACACTTCACCAGCATTGTGATCTTCACGTCCTGCGTCCCCGTAAAAGAAACGTTAAGAGTGCTGCTTATTATTATACATCCACACAAAATATTTTTATGAAACGTAGAGAAAAACTTCAATTGCCATAAGGCTTTTCTTCTCAAGCGCGGGTTGCGATGCATATACGTATGTGAAGATAAGCTACATCGGGCCCTTCAGGTGCTGAATAGAAAAAACAGAACTCTATACAACACTCGTCTGCCTCTACAGAGAGCGTGCCGATGCAGCCCAGGGGGTAGTTATGAAATACTTGCCGCCGCCCGGGGCCGGCTGGCTCCGAGTGCCTTTCAATTTAATTATTCACAGACGTGCACAACTCTTCACTCTACGCTCTGAATCTGTATTTAAAAAAAATTAAAAATGCAAGTGTAATTTCAGTGGAGGTCGTACGCGGCTCGGTGGGGCGGGGACGACCCTCCATCCACATGAACTGACCACCACGTGAAAGCGGGAAATGAGAGTACAGTAAAAGTAGAGGATCTAATTTGGTGGTCATAAAGGCCAACCAAGCAGTGGATAGTCAAAGGCCAAGTCAAAGCTTTGTCTGCCACACCGTAGTGCTTTTGAAATGACCTGAAGACGTGTCACGATAAACATATTTCTCCTACAAACAGTTGTATACAAATATTATTGTATTTTGGACGAAGAGCTTAATTAGTAATTGAACCAATGTACTAGTGAAACAGTTACTGGAATTGAGAGGAAACGTCAAAAGTTGGTGACTTAAGCGACGATTACAACGTGGTGGTCGTGTAAACAACATTATTAAGACCTACCACATAATATTTTTTAACTTATGAGTTTAGTTTTAAAACAATATCCTAGTACATAACAATAAATCAACTTTTACAATTTAACATTATAATAACAAACCAAAATTAACTATATGTACATTCAGTTACCGTTAAATACTAAATACAGTTAATTATTTTAAACCCAAAATCAAGTCCGACGTTATCATTACATCTATTGATACCTTCAAACAAAACGTATTGGGTATCTGATATGATGATGAACCTTACCGGTAAATGATTTAAAAAGGCTTAGCAATGATACAGCGCCGTGGAGGTGTGTATGATAACTCCTCGTTAAATAGCACCGATCGTAAACCGCCGAACCCTCTACTATGGAGGTGAGCCCTCCGACATTCTTTATCGCAGCGAACCACATATAAACCCTGGCACTCCCCATCCTCGACGACGCGTTAAAACTCCAATTAAGCTGCTGCTGTGCAAGGTAAGTTTTCAACTTGCACACGCTACTGGAATTTCGACTCTAAACGAACACGGTTGCGGATAAGAGTAGCTTTAAAGCAATACCCGTTGGAAATATTTCGTAGTAGTTAAAGCAGACGCCTGTTCCGGACAGCGGGTGATAAACTTCGCTGGCCCCTTAATGCACAAAGCGCTGTCTTAAACATTTCAGAGTTGCCTACGAATAATGTGATTAACTTTACCTTTTACGTGAAAACATGATGGCGTCTATTGTTTGATGATGCGAAGGCGTTTAACCGACATATACGTATTGCGGCTCAGCTACCCGATGCTGAGCACGCGGACTCGGAGTCTACGGCTTTAAATATTTTGGTGAGCCCATAGCAATATAGTCTTTCAGCAAGGTCATGAAAATAAAAAAAATCCAAATTCTCGTATGAGATACGATTAAAGATTTCCTCACCGTTTTACCTCGGCGCGTCGTAAGCGATCAAGAAGTAAGTCCAGGATGAGAGCCGCGCAGTTATCTGATGTACTGCACTCATTGGTAGTGTTTGCAGTTCTTCTGACGTTGTGAAGATCTTCTGTGCGTGTTGAAGGTGATTTCCCACTGCAGCCGCCTAAGAGTCGCGAAGGGTACGTATGACCGCGAAAACGCTACGCACCCTCCGCGACTCTTGCGCGGACACGTGGACAAAAGGCAGCGCTTGACGGACGCAGCTCTTCTTCCTTTCTGATGCAGCTTTATAGAGCTAATAGATAATAAACAAATTGCGATGAAAATAATATATATCAATTCAATACTCTTGCTCTCGGCTGTTTTCTGTTTCATTTTATTTCTGCTCTCATGTCAGCATTGCCACATCCCTCTGTTCAGTATTACGTCCGTCTGTTCAACATCTTTATTGGATGGTATCCTGGCCATTGACGATCAGTCGCAACTCTTCTATTATCAAATCACTAATATTAATAGATTTGTTACAAAATAAATCATAATCATTCAATCACCATACCTTATTTTTAGTTCAGTTATTCAAAGTTTAATATGTATCGTTGTGTCTAAAACTAAACTACTCGCTAGTTTCGACTAACCGCATTCGGATTTCGTTTAATAAATATCCCGTTGTACTCGGGCTTCAAATTGAATTTACTTTGCAAATAAAATTTTAGGAGCGGGTCCCGGCTGCGCAGTTTACAAAGCGCTTCGGCACCGACTGCGCCAGATGTGGGCACAACATCCACTGCCTTCTACACTCTATTGAATACTTTACCTTTTTTATATCCCGATTTAGTATTACTGTGCAAATACTTTATTCGCATTTGTATGTTTATAAAAATGTGAAGTTTTTTCATGTTTCAAACGATTTAACGAGTTATGTACGACAGTGAAGAGCTCAGTGCATTTATTTCTAAGGAAATAGCAAATCTAGGTTAGGTTAGTCTTTAGTTAAAGCTTGCCGAAGACAATCTTTATTTAGAATTTTAACTTAGCCTTCAGCTTCATTTAAAGTGAATTGTTTTTAAGCCAAATAAAATTGTATTATCAACGTTCTCCCGCAGCCACGCACTTTTCGATAAGATATAAACTATTGAATAACAATATGATATACCTACAATATATCTCTTAAACACAATAAATTTAAGTATATTCATTTCGCAAATAAGTTGCGTATTTATTTAATTAACGTTAAAAGTAATTACATAACAAAACAAAGTACGACAAAAGCGAAAACAACAATGTGGTAGGTAAGTGATGGTGTAGTGAACTGGGCGCTAATAAGAATGATTGTAGACCACTTCACAATTACTGTCTTGAAAATAATTTACTACTTTACGTTATGTTAGTAATATTACTATCATTTCACTGCCTTTTGAAAATGCCAAACGCTTATTGGCAAAGATTCACTGGAGTTATAACATAGAAATTTCTTTCAACGAACTAAGTTGAACAATAGTTCAACTTAATAACTATAATTATATCTATAATTAAATAAATTAGCGATATCTAAAGATGGCTTGTATCGACTGTAAAATGATTTCATAAACTCTCCCCTTCAAAAGTTAATAGAATCCCGTCGCGACTTTTGATTTCGCGAAACTCAAAACAAGACGAACTCTCGAAAATTATTTTGTGAAACATCACAAAATCGGTCTTGTTTCATGAATGAAATTATATTGAAGGGGAAAAGATTTCTTAATATCTCCTACTCGGAAACACTTTGCTAACGGCGCGGTTAAAAATAAACTTAACGATTATTAAGCTTCCATCATTGGAGAACGATCACTTTAATACTATAAAAGTTAAGTTTCTAAGTACCATTCAGTTCTAAAATTATCCAGTTTTAATAGTTAGAAGATTAAGCTTTGTTATTTTGATTGCCATTAGTAAAGGTATATACCAAAATAATATAGTATGTGGTATACGGAGCAAAATAAGCTTGAAGGGAAGCTATACGTAACCCAACTCAATCTATCAAAAAATAACCATCGCAATTTATCAATGTCTTCGACGTAGACAGTTCCTTACATGTGTCTAATAATTCTATCTTCTGATGTAAAAAAAGGTATGAACTATTACTGTATTATTGTATTACTTACATATTTTTTTACAATAGATGCAAGTAATATTAAAACAAATTGAGTTTTTTCTAATCCAACTAACCAGTTACCATTATCTTACTGTAAACGTGCTGATTGTACAGCATCAGCTTGTCAGCTGGATGTTCACTGCTTAACAGTTGTCACCATCTACGGGCTCATTTAATTCAAATTCAAAGTTGTTAATATATGGTCGGGAATAAAATAATATTAACGATATTTTCATTGCCTTATTAAAAGTATAATGTAAGCCACGCGTTAACAGCAATTATTGATAATGAAGAATAAAAGGAGGTAAACGATGAGGGGCACTGTGTGAACCCTGTCCATCATAGAGGGTCCGATGTGCAGGTATGCAGCTGCTGGTCAGTCGCGAGGGTCCACCACGCGAGATTAATTAGCAGCAAATAGCGTCAGGGGAGCCGCCAATCAGCACCACGTACGGCGGCCCATTGCGCTAATTGGATGTCGCTATTAAACCCGGACAGGACCTGTTCCCCTTCCCGAAACAAACACATCTACTATTTATCATTAAAAAAATATATTCAGAGCTTATGCCATTTAAGTTCCTAAATCGTCGAAATTTTATATAGTTTTGTTAAAGTTTGTTTCAGGCCATTCACGTTGATTTGTTCAATCGTCTGAACATTACTTAATTTCGTGTATTAATTCAACTATCGATATTATTAAATATATGTTTTATTAATAACGTACATACTTCACTTAAATAGATTAACGATTGAAAATATCTCAGACTTCTTTTATGAAATATAAAACGTAGTGATCGGTAATCAAGTAACAGCGGCATTGTGCTCTGCTAATGTTCAATTGAGATGCGTAATAATTCAAAATCTGCACCGATTACCAACAATTATGAAGTAGTAAGTAGTGAACTAATTAGTGCGGGGTCGGGGTGGTGGAATTAACCGGCGGAGTTATCCGGGCGCAGGATCAGACCGCGCTCTACAAATTCCGGGCCGCGGCCGAGTGCACTCCGCGGCGCCGGCCTTTGTAATTGGACAGCCGACGTACTGCCGCAACCGCAACCGCGACCGCGACCGCACACTTCATAAATACATTCAGCTGCACAGTAATAGAATGGCTATTTATAGATAACTTGATCTAGCTTGCTGTGTTCAATTGACATAGAGCATATGATATTTAAATAATATAAAAATCGGTAAAAAAAAAACTTTTAAGTTAAACGGTTTTCTTTATGTGCACTGAAAACTACAAAATAAATAAATAAAAAAATAAAAAAAAAACAATTAATAAATATTTTTTTTTTTCTAATACTATTATGCGACGAGACGAGCAAGACGTTCACCTGATGGTAAGTGATACGCTTGCCCATGACAACGTGCTGCTAGTTAAGATGGTACACACTGCACCACATTGCGCTCGTCGCCTGAGACATAAGGTGTTGTCTCGTTACCCCAGTAATTACACTAGCTACAGCGCGCTTCAAACCGGAACACAGTAATGTTCGCACACTACTATTTGGCGGTTGCAATAGGAGCTGCGGTGGTACCCACCCAGACGGTCTCCGGCAACAGAGACCTACCACCTGGTAAATAAAAACGTGGGGCCCATTAACTATTTCTGTATTACTTTCTACTAATGTGGTCGAGCTAAATAAAACCGTTTAAAAACAGCAATTTTGTAGTTTTGCAGTACACACATTTATACGTATTGTATTAATTATCTTTAGTATCTTAGCTACCGAAGGGTTGATCTATATTTTCTTCAATTTAAACATTATTTGATAACCAAATCGGTATCATTAGACAAAGGCCACTTTTAGTTTGCAGCGACTCCTGTTCTACTTCCAAGCAGAAGATATTACTATATACTGTAGAAGAGCGAAACATATCGTCCATTTCATGTATATAGTATAATACGGTTAAATATATATATACTAACAATTTATCGTTAACCGCAATCTAGTCTATTCCACGTGGTAAACGTTCTGCTGCGTGTCTTTTAAACTATATCGTTGAACATAAACTGGGTTCACAGTCAAGCGTAACTTAATATAGGAATCAATAACGCAATAGGAATGAAAATGTATGAAAATTCTTTTAAAATTTCACGCTGTGGTAATATCAAATGCACTTAAGCTTATTCAAGAGAGCGCCTGTAAGTTGTGTCGCAGTGTCGCTCGTAACGTTTCCCGCGAGCAGCCCCGCTGCTAGATAAAACTTTTATGCCACTGCTAATGCCCAACAGTGAGCATTTTAAATGCACTTCCCAACATTACGCTAGCAGCTTTAAAAAGTAAGGAGCTCGGCGCAATTAGCACTTGGCGTTAAGTCGTTATCGTATCCTTTATTTTAACGTGTTGCGACAAAGATAAAAACATTGAATAAAAACCTCTTTTTTGTTGGTAATACATACATGATTTTTAAACAACACATTATAAACAGGTACAGACGGACTGAAACATTTTATTCAAGTCGTTGAATTTATCGGTAAAGTGATACGTTGTAATCCGATTACAATTAAATAATTTAAGTTCATGTGTTCAGAGACCAGTTCACGTGGTAAACATTACCAGAAGAAGATTTTAACACCATTATTCATTTTCTATTAAATTATTACACGACACATAAACAGTTGATCTTGTGAGGAAACCGCCGTTTATTTTATGCAACAAACCTCATATCGCTAGAAGAGATATGAAAGACGTAAACTCTTATCGACACCTCACACCTCCATACACAATAAGGTGATACTTCGGAAGGTAACAGCATCAGATCGCTCTCGTCGCGTCGACACGTGACGTCATGTCTCGTTACGTCATCGTTTTCCGTAGACAGTGCCTTTCATAATAAAACAGAATGTTGGCGGAGGAATAAGCGCTGCGGTGGTTAATAACTAGACGGCTTCTGGCAGCAGACAGTTTCTGCAGCTTAAGTAAACATGGTTGTATTTGTTTTAACCTCGTTGTATATATCTGTGTGGCCGGGTATAATGTAACGTCGCTGTGTGCGGGGAGGGTGTGCCGGCGCCCTATCAAAATGTAATTTCGGTCTGTACAGTTGTTCTCCTTCACTGACACTGAGATTGGTTTAATATCACAATAAATAAAAACATTCAACCGACCATTTACAGAAACTGAAATATACACACAGTAATAAGCACAATAAGTTATCCCTCTTTTATATATATATGCCTTAGTGTGATCTTGCTAACGCAATGTACGCGTCGAAATTATGTCATATTTTATCGGTTAAAAATTGTTAATGGCAACATCAAATGCATAGTGGTGTTATTTAGAATATATACACAATCGTCTTTAGGGTCATAATTCAAATACAAGATAATGAATCTGATTAATCCTGTAACTGTAAAAGTTAAATACATATTTTTTATTCTGTATATAGATGAACTGTCGTATATAATTCCAAAAATCAATAAGAATTGGCAAAACAATATAATCTATAGAAGATTCCTGCTCAGTGTATATTATTTTCCAATAACATCTTTGTGATAAATGAAATTAATAATTGTAATCTGAATATTGATAACTTTCAGACTATAACATCCAGGCAATTAGATGTTCCGCGACGACGGACTTTAATTACGCCGCTGGCTTTGATCGGAACACATCGCCAGCGTCTCCACTCTCTTATTCATAACAGAATCGATCAGCGTTTATAATTAAACGATTATGTTCATCGCTTCCAATACAATGGTAAAAAATAATGATACAATACTACAAGTCCGAACTTAATACTTCCGGTTACAATTCGATCTCATTGAGCCCATTCTTCTTCTGTCTTTACATAACTCTGTGTTTACTTATTAGCCTATGTAATAAAGAAATGAGAAATATATAAATGATTAATAAAATGAAAATTGCAAATTATAAAAAAAAACCTTAAAAATCGTAAAGCGCCTGAAAAGATTGTTAAAATTGTGTTTCAGTGCATTCGAGTAGTACACTTAGATATCTAAAGAGACTTTAAAAAAAAACTAGTGCCGGAGCCGCCATTTTACATTTTAAAAAACCGACGAAATCTTATTTTCAGTAACAAATCGTCCGGCCGGGGCAGAACTTCAGTCATAATTAACGTCGACTTTTGGCTTATCCCAATTAAAATCTGGCGGTAGGAGGGTGGGTGGGGAGGCACTCTCCCCTCCCCCCGCGCCTCCCGCAGCCGGGGGAGCAGGAGAGGGGGGCGGGAGTGGGGTTGGATAAATATTCAAAACAACATTGATGCGCCGGCAGTACCCGCTGCAGATGGGCACTCTATCAACCGCATGTCACACCCTCCTCCTCCTCCACCAGCCCGCGGAGGGTTTGCAGCGAAAACATGCAAATTTGACGCCACTTTATTACGGTTCCATTTAAGCTTTATTATTAACATTCTTTATCATGAGTGAGTTTAATTTTTATTACATTCAGTTTACAGAACATCAAGTTATATTGTGCCCGAGGTCGTATAAAAATTTAAATAAAGGTATTTGGGGGTCCGTTTATTTTTAGCAATAACAATGAAATCTCACAGATATCATTATTAGTATTAACTTTTGATATACTCTCTGTAAACTGTTAATGAAACTTCAAACCGGTGAACATATTTGAGAGAGAAAACCTAAATATACGAAGTTGGTACATGTTCACTAAAGATAAACAAAAGTAAGAGAAATTTTCCACAAATTTTAAACTAACCGAAATAGCGTCTAATTTGAATGGAATAATAAAAAGTGGTTTGTTTGCTATAAGATTACAGGTAATTTAATCAGTGTGTCTATTATATGAGTTGGCACATGAAATAATCGAGACAGCGATTCAATTTTCGTAATTCACGACATGAATAGCGCACGGCTCCTCTATGTGCGGAATGTTTAATGAGACGTCTGAACCTGAGCCTGGCGCCGGGAGCCACCTGCTGCTTACCTTTCATTTCCACGCAGCAGTCCCCCGCTGAAGTGGAACGAGCGGAAACCTACTCCTATTGATGACAGCCAGCCCGGGGACCGGAAGTAAAGCTGTTCACACACCGACCTCGTTAAACTATCCAACATTATATTCTGCGCGTTGAATTTAAAGTTAATTCTTCTCCCCATTACTGGAGGTTGGCCGTCAGTTCTGCGAATTTCTGCTTATTTTGAGCCACACGGAACAGTTGCTCCACGTTGGTGATACCAGTGGAAGTCATTATGTGGAAGAGTTTTCTTTCTAAATTTACTATAACCAAGCGAACCTGTTTTTACATGCAAAATTGTGACCAAATCTTAACCCCTGTACAAATTTTAAATATATTTACAGCTTTCATAAAGAACCCCCTGAACTACTAATTTGATTAGAAAAGCGACCGATATTCTGGTAAGAGATATGCCTGCCAAATGTAATAACGGCACTGCTCCCATCGTATCTCATTACCACTCTTTTCTAATCGGAACACAGTTAAAAAAAACTATTCGTACTCCATCCCCTGTTTCAAAAGTGTGTAAACTTGTTCAGATCCGTGTGTGCTTCTGAAACGTGTAATCGCTGCGGACTTGGGACAGCCGGTGCGCACCGCCCTAATCTAAGTAATTGAGACTTGCCTCCGGACCCCGGATTACATTCAGCGTTATGAGGTACTCCGCCCTCATTCGCGGGAGCGAGCGCAACGCAACCCGAGCGAGACGGCAATACATCTTTTATTTACACCACCTGTACCTTCTGAAGATCAAAGATGAGATCAAAAGAATATTAAAACATTGAATTATTTATCATACCATAAATAACAAAAATATGAAAACATCAATGGTTTCCGTAAACCCTCAAATCTTACATTCGTCAAATTTTACATTATATTTAAAAAAATATCTGCTATATCATAATGATTTATACGAAACCTCTTCTTAGTCGTATTTCCTCATGACTGAGGGTCGTGGTCATCATATGTCGTGAAACACACGAAGACTCTCTTGGCAGTTCTGATGGAGTGGTTTGCCATTGCCTTCTCCATTCCACGTACTAGTCAAGATGGTCAAGACATAGATATGCAGGTTTCCTCACGATATTTTCCTTCACCGTCAAAGCACGTGATATTAGTTGGTGTTTTATACAAACTGCACATAAATTTAAAAATTCATTGGTGCAGGCCGGATTCGAACCCGGTACCTTCGCATTGGAAGGCCGGTGTTCAGACCACTAGGCTATCACGGCTATATATATATATATATATACACGAAACTAAACATACTTTAAACTTAACAAGGTCTATAAACAGCGTTCCCTATTAGCGGCGTAGCAAGCTCGTAGCGCCGTAGCAAGCTCGTAGCGCCGTAGAGCATCTACGACGTTGAGAGTATATGCGGCGCGTGTGGAGGCGATCGCTACGTATTATATTTACAGTGTAGAGCAGTGATTCCCAAAGTGGTCTATATCGACCCCTAGGGGTCTATGACATCCTGCAAGTGGTCTACGTCAGCGAAAAAAAATTTGGGAAACCATGAAATGAAAATGGGGGTCCACGATAGTGGATCTCAACACACACACTGATAGTACCTATTTACTAACATCATACTATCTTATAATATCAAAACATATACATTATTTATAAAAATGCCTATGAAGTAAAAAATGTATTATGTGTTTATAAAATTGTGTAAGTTGTAGGATGTTGGTATTCGCTTTGTGGTCGCAATACATTTTGATCTTGTAAAAACCTGAGATAATCAATATGAGGTCTAGCCAACACGGAAAAACATGGCAAGGGGTCTACGACACAAAAAGTTTGGGGAACCCTGGTGTAGAGGGACTGTAATATACGAAAGTATACTTAGTTAAATTGAATGGAATACTAACGCTTTACTTTTAAAGTTATAAAAATATTAATAATGATTAGACAAGAATTTTAATTAATATTAAAGAAACCGGAATATTGTTAAATCTTAAAAGATCTTTACGTGTGTTAAAAATGAAAAAAGGAAACAAATATAACACAGAACAGAAGTAGATGAAGCAACCTCTATAAGCGATTGTCACGTAGGTAACACTAAGAATTTATAACCAAAACAAGAGTCAAGTTTTCGTGAAACGTGAACTATATTTTATAATGTCCATCGCTTTTTTCCGTTACTTTAATACAAAATAAAAACGCTGTAAAAATATGGAAAAACGTTATCTGTTAATTGGAAACAGGAATACACACACACTGCTCCGGCTGCAGTTTTTATTTAGCGAATGGACTCATCGCACGCTATCGGCACATCTATCGCATTTGTCGAACTCTTTCCGACGAAACGCTCACGTGGACCAAGCGGCTGTACTGTTGCTTTTAGGACTCAATTTATGTGAAAGCCTAACTATATTCCTCCATACTTATCGTTAAAAGTGATAGAAAGATTAACCCCATCAGTAGATCAACTAAGGTGCAGTCTTACAATTAGTAACAGAGTGAAGCTAGCTGGTGTATCAATACTGCGAGAGGTACGATGCTGTGAGCTACTCGCTCTGATGCAAATTTGTCAAAAAATACTTTCGACTGTTTTCTCTAAAGATAATATGTTTATTTTAACACAATCATCAATAACAATGCACAAAATAATCATATAGATCAAACTTAATGTATAAATGTAAGGTGCTTGAACGATTTGTAAATATAAGCTCAGTTAAGTTATATCTAAATTAAATATTGATTAATTTTCAGTGACGAATAAAGTGTTTAGATAACTTTAATGAAACGTAACGTTTAGCTGCATTACATTGTTCCCGTCGTGTACATGTACGGTGTAGTTGCACAAGACGCTAACGTTTCTTACGCCGCTTCATTACCGGCATTGTGCCGTGAAGTGCAAACTCACACAGCACGGGAGGGGGGCCGGCTCACAAACGCGTTCACACCGCCACCTAGTGGTGGGGATGTGTAATTGACTTCGTTCCGACAACTGCGGGCCCCCAAGCCCTTGCTTTTCTACTTGTTTACAAACTTTGCGGCTCCTGCTGCACGAGCGATATTACAAGTAATAATTATTAAAACGGCGAAATTCAAATGCAATTTTATGAAAAAGTACAAAGCGATGACGTAAAGTAATATGTAGTAAAATGGATTAACATCAAAACCAAAATATAAAATTTAAAGTACCGAGACGCTTAATCTCTTATGTTTTCGTCGGAGAACAGCTTGACCACTAACAAAAAAAAATCTAAATCTGTATTCGTTTTGGGAGAGGAAGTAAATAAATACTTATCATCAATCGCAAGTAGACGGAAGGAGCATATCAATAAATAAATAGAGAAGCATGCTTCGTTCGTATACAAAAAGAACCTCATTCACGAAGCACCGACAACGCTGCGACATCCGAAAAAAATTCAATTACGACCCCTGGCCTTCGCGAGGAATTATTACTCCAGCAATATTTAACGGCAGAATGGCCATGAATGTGTTATTTCCGACCTCTGGCACCGCGCCGAAATATTCTTGAACTAATTTCTATGTAAAGCTAAATTGCTTCGGTGCCATTTACTTTTTTATATAAACACTACTTCAAACTGTAATTATGCGCGGTACATTAACTTAGATCCTAATTCGATGCGAAATCGCTTTGGTAAAGAAATAAACAGAAGCCATTTGAACTTTTTAAAGTTAAAACGGTTCTTTGAATACTTTCCTACGATTCAATTATCGTGCCGTCGAATGTAAACTGTGCAGGTGTCTGAAACTTTGTAGCACGATACATACATCAAAATAAATGAGCATGTATCTTATATTAAAACGGCGAGGTTCAAATGCAATTTTATGAAAATGTACAAAGCGATGACGTAAAGTAATATTTAAAATGGATTAACATCATAACAAAAATATAAATTTTAAAGTACCGAGACGCTTAATATCTTATGTTTTCGTCGGAGAACAGCTTGACCATTAACAAAAAAAAAAAAAAAAAAAAAAAAAAAAAAAAAAAAAAAAAAAAAAAAAAAAAAAAAAAAAAAAAAAAAAAAAAAAAAAAAAAAAAAAAAAAAAAAAAAAAAAAACTAAATCTGTATTCGTTTTAGCCACAGTATACTAGTTTTGGGAGAGGAAGTAAATAAATAGTTATCATCAATCGCAAGTAGACGGAAGAAGTATATCAATAAAAAATAGAGAAGCATGCTTCATTCGTATACAAAAAGAACCTCATTCACGAAGCACCGACAACGCTGCGACATCCGAAAGAAATTCAATTACGACCCCTGGCCTTCGCGAGGAATTATTACTCCAGCAATATTTAATGGCAGAATGGCCATGAATGTGTTATTTCCGACCTCTGGCACCGCGCCGAAATATTCTTGAGCTAATTTCTATGTAAAGCTAAATTGCTTCGGTGCCATTTACTTTTTTATATAAACACTACTTCAAACTGTAATTATGCGCGGTACATTAACTTAGATCCTAATTCGATGCGAAATCGCTTTGGTAAAGAAATAAACAGAAGTCATTTGAACTTTTTAAAGTTAAAACGGTTCTTTGAATACTTTTCTACAATTCAATTATCGTGCCGACGAATGTAAACTGTGCTGGTGTCTGAAACTTTGTAGCACGATACATACATCAAAATAAATGTGCATGTATCTTATATTAAACACGTTTGAAAAGTTTTAACAGACGAAATAAAGTTTTTGTGATAAATCATAAAAATAAACGCTAAGAGGTTTTGAATACACTAAACATTGAATTTTTAAAACAAAATCTGTAATGTTAAAAAAAATTGGCAAAGGAACAGAATAAGTTTGTCTCCAAAATAATCCATAAGTTACATTGCACATGTGTATGTCTACACCGAACGGAACTCCGTCGATTCAAAAATATTCCTTTAATTATTATTGTTGTTAATATTAAACTAGATCAAAGTAAATAAATTTATAACAGAGGGAACCATTTTTTGGTGTGACAAACTTTCTGTTTTATTAATGAAATTGTATCCATCCTTGTTTGTAACCTTCCATGTGTATAATAAACAGATAGTATAAAAATATTTACTCTTGGTTATAAATAACCAGTAGATACTAATGAGGAGTAAATTAAAAGTTGTCATAACGATATACCAAACAGACGCTTCATGACTTTTCATGTAAAGATAATATTTCAAAAACTTCTTTAAATTTAAGTTTAAAATTTAAATTTTATACGTTTCAAATATAACTATGTATCCGTATATATCTGAAAATGCATACTGTATACCACTTGTCGTATATTGAAGTGTATATACATTTAAATGCTGTCCGAGCTACTGCACAAAGTAGGCAGCGTAAAAATATTGTTATTATTAAAATTTACTCGAATTTACATTTTGGTTTGACTGGTTGAGCGCCGCGCGGCGCCACTTGTACTCCTATTGATTTGGTACAGATGTTATGTTAGAAAGCACCGCGAATATTTTCCCGTTTACGAAAAAAAATATGTATTTCATTTACTTAATACATATTTTATTACAACAAATTCATGTTCCATACGAAAATCTAAAATTGAACCATATTTTTTATGATTTCTACATATAGTTCGGTATAGTCGCATTGCGGACTTTGCTACAAAACTCTGCACACCAATAAGTATAATAGAGAAGACTATGATAATGAGGCTAAAAACGAATAAATAAAAAAGCTTAATCTATTCTTAAAAATAAATCGTACTTGTTTAATTGAATAAGTTGAAGTATTATTTTGATAAAGTGATATTAAACTGAGCGGGAAGTAAACAAAATGAACAATTACCGATTCACAGCGTCCGTAACAAGAGGCGGCGGGCGGGCTGCATCTGCTAATTGGGCGTTTTAATTGCAAAAATACAATTCATTTGCTGCTCTCTCCGATAGCGCGAGAGGTCTGAACAGCGACCGCGGGCCCGGCTGAAAACGAGTGCCGCCGGTGAAAAGGCTTTCTGAATGCATTTAGACCTCGCCGCTATACAACGCGGGGAGATTTCGGCTTCCATTATACTGCGAATTAAACACAAACACTTGCAATTCACGTTTTATTGTTTCTGCATAAAAACCGCTGCGATTTGCATGTTTACCAGTGGCGAAGTTAAAATAAAAACTCTAGCGAATTTTCATGAGAATCATATTTTCATTCAGCGTCGCGACCGAATCGAATGCAAATGAATTGCTACAGTCTTTGGAATTCATAAAGCTGCATGTTATTACATTAACATTTACAACCCAACCGTTACCGGTAACTGTGGCCATGGTATTCATCTCTTCATTTTATACCAGACAAACTGTTCAGTTAGAATTAAAAACTATTTTTCATAAAATTAAAAACATTTCGTATCACTGGAGAGTTTTGAATCGAAGAATACTTCTGATAACTCGTTTTCAAACATACAGACACAAAGCTTACGTTAATCTTATAAAACCTCCTTTTTTAGTTAATAAAAAGTAAAATCCATAACTTATGACAATTTGTAACAAAAAAAACTCTATTGTATGTTTATATTTATTTATTTAAAAACTTTGTTTGCACACGAATAAAATTTGTACAAAAAGGCGGACTTAATGCCATAGGGCATCTCTCCCAGTCAACCTCGGCAGTGGGGAAATGCAGTGGTAGGTGAAGGTAAAAGAGAAGTATTGTTATAAAAAATACATATAAAAAAGGAAGATATATACTAATATATACATACATACACATACAAATACATACATAAAATATGAATACTATTATATATATAAGTATTATTATTGTATATACACATATACATAAACATAAAAATACATAAGTAAATAAATACATACATAATTAATATATACATAACATACATAAGAATTAATGTTCTATATCTAAGTAAAACCTCCTCACCATTCTCTTAAAGATATTTTTGTTTGGAGCCCTTCTAATATCGTCGGGCAAGGAGTTCCAGAGTCGTGCTGCCTGAACTGTAAAAGAGTTACCGACGAAGCCAGTGAAGTGTTGTGGAATACTAATTGTTAAATTAGTAGTTGAGCGGAGGTCCCTGTCATGGGTGGAAGAAAGAAATTGAAAGCTACCTTTAAGGTACAAAGGAGTTTTTGGATCATTTAAAATTGAGAAGAGAACAAGTAATATTCTAGAATTGCGCCTCTGATGAATAGTGAGCCATTTAAGGCGAGAGCGGTATTCAGAGATGTGGTCATATTTTCGAAGTCCGAAAATATATCTTATACAATTGTTGGAAAGGCGTTCTAGCTTGTTAAGAAGATCTTTATTCAAGTCGAGGTAGCACACATCTGCGTAATCAATTATTGGCATTATTAAGGACTGCACAAGCATAATCTTAGTTTTGGGACAGAGGAAATGTTTTAGGCGGTATAAGGAACGTAAAGAGGAAAAGACTCTACGGCTGACTTCAGTGACCTGTGCGTTCCAACTCATAGAGGAATCCATTAGTAGGCCAAGGTTTCTGATGGACTCAGAGAAAGGTATGAGATCCATGTTGTAATAAACTGGAGGTATCGTAGTGTAATCAATTTTTTGCAACATTCTTGAGCTACCTACAATCATTGCTTGGCACTTAGAAGTGTTGACAGATATACCGAAGCGCCTAGACCAGTTGCAGATAGACTGAAGATCATTATTTATTTTGGCAATTGCCCCGTGAATATTTCCTATATCTGATTCCTCGTAAATTTGTAAATCGTCAGCGTAAAGATGGTACGCACAATTGAGACTAGACGTGATAGAGTTTATAAAAACTGAGAAAATTATAGGAGAAAGAATACCGCCTTGCGGAACACCAGAGTCGTTGTCAATCCAGCCCGAAGTTTTATATGCAAGACGGACAGACTGCTGGCGTCCGTGAAGATAAGAAGAGAACCATTCCACGGCAGCGGGCCCAAATCGAAGATGGGAGAGGATGGCAAGGAGTATATTATGGTCGACTGCGTTAAAAGCGTTAGAAAAGTCAACAAGCACCATCACTGTGATCTTCTTGTCTTCCATTGCACATCTGATATCTTCAGTGACTTTTAGAAGTGCAGTAGTGGTGCTGTGACTAGGACGAAACCCGGACTGGTAAACACTCAGCAGGTTATGTTTAGAAATGAACATAGAGATTTGCTTATATACACAGGCTTCCAGAACTTTCGATAAATAGGGTAAAATAGATATAGGGCGATAATGATTAGGAAGCACAGGATTAGATATTTTTGGTAAAGGGCGCACAAAGGCTTTTTCCATAGACAAGGAAACTGGCCAGATTCAAGGGAGAAGTTAACTATATGAGTTACTATTGGCAGTAAACAGTCTAGGATGTTAACAGTCATAGTCCTACTGATGTCATCGTAGCCCACGGCCTTGGATTTAATGGTCAGCATGTGCTTTTTAACCTCTTCTGTGGTGACAGGGGAGAACTGAAAATCTGAAATGTGTGAAGAAGGAATAATAGAGGCTAAGCTGTTAATGGTTTCAGCCCGTATGGCGGGGTCAATTATATTAGACGAAACAAAATGACGATTTAAAACATCAGGAGAAACTGAAAGATCACAATCAGGGATAGATGAATTACCCACACCAATAGAGTTGAGAAATTTCCACACATTCGCAGGAGAAGTATTAATGACATTGTTATGAATATGTCGGCGTTTAGCAGTACGTACCATCTGATTACACTTGTTACGAGCTTTTTTAAACACCAGCCAATTTTCATCCGACCGCTGGTTCTTAAACCTTGAGAAAGCGCGGTTACGTTTAATCATTGCCCTACGTATATCATCCGTTAGCCAAGGTGCTGGGGAGCGTTTAATTTTAACTTGGTGAATAGGTGCATGCATGTTATATAGGTTGATGATTGACATATTCAGTAGAGAAACCTTTTCGTCAACCGTATTAGCTGACACCAGTGATGTGAAGTTTATGCTAGCAGCATCACTCGCTAGTCGATCATAATCGATTTTATTAAAATTACGTAAGCACAGAAAGGAGGGACCAGATTTGGGAATTTTAAGCTTGTAGGAAGCATAGATAAGGTCATGTCGGGAAAAACCTGGAGCGGATAATTGGCCGTGCAAAGCGACACGGTCAGGGGAGCCACAGATAATAAGGTCGATGAGAGAATCTTCAGTGTCCAAATTTTGATGAGTAGCTCTTAGAGGCAGAGTTGAGAAATTGACAGATTCTAACATATTTAAAAGTTTGAAGGAACGTGACGTGTTTTTCAGAAGATCGGTATTTAAGTCGCCCATAATCATACAGTGTGTGTACTCGGAACTTATATTTTCGAGAGCCGTTTCTAAATTGGCGAAGTAATCGATAGAAGGAGGACAATACACTACTCCGAGAAGCATCCTTGTACCCTTGATATTGAGCTCCAAAAACAAAAATTCAGCTGTGGCAGAATAAGGAGGTGATGTGAGAGCAATTTTGTATGATATCGACTTGTGTATATATATGGCCACACCTCCGCCTCTTCTGTCCAGCCTATCATTTCTAGCAAGAACGAAATCAGGTAAAGAGTACAATGCTGAGCTTAAACACGGCTTCAGCCAGGTCTCAGATACTAAGATAGCATGAACAGTATCAAGAGGAAAGAAGAGAGAAGTTCAGAATGGTGAGAAGGAATACTCTGAGCGTTAATATGGCAAATGTTCAATAATTTATCCTTAGAAATAAAAACATCTTTTAGTTGTTCATCCAAAGTTTTTATACTGCTGTTCATTGAGACCGGAGAGGATGTACCAGAAGAAATTGAACACTTTGCCGAGCCGAACGATTTATCCAGCGACATAATATGTTATGTATAAAATATATACAAAAAAATATTAAATAAATAATATATAAAAGTTACAAAAACAAAAATATATATATATATAAAATTGAGAAAAATAAAAATAAAATAAGAGGAAATTAACTTGAAACCAAATCATCATCCCATCCGGTTGACTGTTTGCATAAAAATCACTTAAAATGTAGCAACATACAAAATATAATAGTTAAAAAAAAAAAAAAAGAAGAAAACCTTACATATACTATATGAGTAACAAATTAGAAAACAAGTACAATAACTATAAAAATAATTGTTAGCGAACAAAATTAATTTAAGTTATTCTGTGCCAATTACACTTACACTAATCTGTGGGAATACACTCTAGTATTAATTTGACATCTCCAAAAAAAAAAAAAAAATAAGTAAACATGGATGTAATTATAAATCATTAAAAACCAAAAAAAAAAAAGAAATTAGAAAAGTTGTACATACAAATGGAGGAATTGTTAGCATTAACAATTAAGTGCTATACTAAAGAAAGAGAAACAGTACTTATAACTACTTATCCAAACCATACAGCAAAAATACAAAACATTTATTATCAGTAGTAAATTCAAGCACTAATCAGTATTTGTATATGTTTAGCAAAAGTTTATAAACCAATAATACTACGAGCAAATATTGGCAGAGAACTAAATTACCAATTGCAAAAGAAAAACAAAGCATGGAACTATAAAAATAAACCAGACAACGGGATAGCAACAACACTACTTTTTACAGACCATTCTCCTCAGTCTTCTTCCATCCTCAGCTTTGGCATTGTTTTTCTTGGTCAGAGGGGAAATCTGTTGGTGAACCACATTAAGTGATGTATGAGGTGACAACTGTGAAGTTACACGTGGGATCACTTTCTCCATGGACTCTTGACCACTACTCTGACCACCAGAAAAACAAGTTGAAGGGTAACGAGCCAACAAATCCTCAAGTTCCTCCTCTGTAGAGACTTTTGCTCGGCCATCTTGAAGTTTAATATAAATTGTGCCATCCAAACTCCAGACATTTTTAATACCAAAGTGTTTTCTGGCCCGCTGATGTATTTGTTGTCTAGCTCTAGTTAAGAATTCGCAGACAGAGATTTGTGACCCCTTCAATTTCGCTTTTGAATTCCACACCTGAGATTTAATGGCATGATCATGGAAGTATACTAATACTGGCCTAGTGCGATCAGTACCCCGCTGGCCAAGTCTCCGGCACTGCTTCAGTGCATCAATGTGAACATTGGCTAGACCCAATTTATTATGCAGTATTTCATGAATGTCATACTTAATATCAGTCTGAGATGCCTCAGGGACTCCATGAAAGAGAAGAGCCTTCCGCCTATGCCGCATGTTGATGACATCAATATTTCTAGTACATTCAAGAACTTGTTGCCGAAGAATGCTGAACATTGAGCCAACTATATCTTTGAAGGCATGAAATTCTTCATTAAGTTGGGCCATCGTTTGATTACTGTGAGAAGGTGCAATTGACTTCAACCGCTGCTCAAAATCATCCATCTTTTGAAGTAAACTTCCCTCCAGACGTTTATGAAGGCTCTCAACATCAGACACAGTTGCCATTATAGTAAAATTGAGACAGAGTACAGGAGTGTTGTGATTTAAAAGTGTGAATTAGAGGTTAAGGAGGGATGATGCAAGTACTTAATGTAACTTTAAATTATGCTGACACTTTATACACTAATAACACTAAGACAAATAATTTCACTGTTATTCCTTGAAATATCACTATATAATTTAGTTTAAATGAATTTTAACAATAAAAGCAATAGCAGAACAAAAATTTGCTGTTTACTGTATAAACACCTACCCTCAAAAAAAAAAAGTACAGTCGGGCCAACGTGGGCACACCGCTGTTGTTACAGAGGGAGCCCAGCGATGGTAGAGGGTTGGGAGGGTGGAGGGACGTGTGCAGGCTTTGCCCTCTGTTATCTTAGTAACACAACACCGGCGCCTCGGACGCAATTTATTAAAGTGAACTTTTAAAATGAACTCATGGTAAAACATAGTTATTGCCATTTGTATATCCTACATGTGAAATTAAATGTATTTTTATCGTGATGGGTTTTTTTTTTGTGTTAGCTTAATCGACGCAAATAAGTTTAACCAAGATTTAGGAGCCCCGCTTTTGGATACAGGGCTATTCGACCTGTCTAACTTAGACAAGTTTTGTGTTACTCTGAGTCTGTCCATAGGTTTTTAATATAAGTAGAGGTTTTTGATTGGAGATTTAAAATTAAAACCTGGATGGTAAAAAGTTAATGATTGGTTAAGGTAAGTTTTAATAAATGTAAAATATAGTGGTTTGGGTAAGATTAGGTGTATAGAGGTACGGACATATAAGTAAATTTTAAAAGTTTAATCGGTATTGGGCATAGAGTTGTATATTGATAATAGTGCTTATCGTGATGGGTTTAAATATAACTAGATAAGTGATGTAGGCGTTGTGTCCGTTGCTGTGAGCGAACACGCTGTACATGCACTGGTACGTTCAGGGATAACAAGTTTTATTTATAATTTGTTGCTGAACACCTTCATAGTCCAGCTACTTCATTAATGACAATTCAAGTTAATCACGCTACCTCTATTGACAATTCGCTACAATATCAGTGAAGTTTAAATTACTTCGTGATCAATTGACATAATCATTTAAATATATATGATACATTACGCCATGCGTCATGGTTAAACGTACAAAGTTATATATTTTTTTTAAATATAATATATATAATAATTGCAAAACTATCAGTAAAATTACTTACTTCATCCGTTTTATATAGTTAAACGATCGCTGTAGATTTTTTTTTAGATCTATGTCCAAAAGTGGGCGTATGTCGGCTGACAATGAATCCAGTTGGAGGGTGGGAATGCGATAAGTTCACAAAAAGTCCACTTTAAATCTCCCGAATAAAATCGCTAGCTCAGCACCGCTCTCCCGATCCCCTCGTAAAAAACAAATCGACTGTAAAATTCAAATCACCATTTCTTTGCTGTCGGTTGGCGGAGTTAAAATTCCTAAAGTCATTCGTAGCTACGGGACTGCTACGTTGTAGATGTCTACACTTTTCGCGTAGCACACTCCTAGCAAGAATTTTATATTAATCAAATCCTACTTGTTTACATCAACTCGCGCAAGTAACGATTCGTAAATGAACTGGTTGGTAGTAACCAACTACTACCATTCTTGAGACTGTTCTTGTGTTGCGATGCCGCAAGTAAATGGACGCAAAATAAGCCACCTCCACTTGGGTCGTCGTTATAAAAAATTCTCACATACAAGTAGAACTTGTCGTTAATCATATTCCTATTTGAACAGTAATAAGTAAACAGTGGTAACTACGTAGGAGCGAGACCTTTGAATAATGCAAAGAGCGCTGCGCTGTATGTACCGGCCGCCTGCAGCACTGTCTACTCACTACACGACAACTTGACTGAAACGAAACGAATATACTTCTATTCTTTCTGATACCAGTCTAATCTTCTTTCAGTTCTAATAAATCGTAATTTAAGTTACTTCAAACGCGATAAAACAAAACTGCTTAGTTTGTGGTGATCGCGCTCTATTGTAACTTACGATTTATTCATCTACAGCGTAGTAATCCGCGAAAATCAATCAATAACTTACACTATTGAAACTTTAAAAATCTGTGTGAAAAATAGTTAATTTTTGTAACGTTGATAAAATTTCTATATAACTTTTCAGTAATATAATATAACTTACCATAACTAATGAAGTTAAAAGAGTGTGTACTCAATGATGTGCAAGTGGGTTAAGCCAATCAACTCCCGCATCGGTTTGTTATATTGAAAAATACAATTACGAATACAGTTTCATGATATATTTCATGAGTTATTAACCGAACTGCATATTGCCTGTATTCAGCTGTAAACTCTGCTGAATGATCGATTAGTAGCAGGCGGTGCGCGTGGTGGGCCAGTTCTAAGTAAACAGCGTACCGTCTGCCCCCCACTTGACAAACTTTACTAATATATTAAAGCACAATGTCTCGTTGCTGGTGGTATGTCTCCCCTCGTCTAGAAGTCGCCTGGACAATTAATTACTGAGCGACCGCGGCCCTAAAGTACGCGCTATATAATGTTGTGCAACAAAGAATTATATTTTAACTAAATACAGTGACTATACATTAAATTATTAGAATAATCATGTTTTACTAGCGGATAGTGTTCATTACACATTTTTTAATAAATTATAATTTTAATATTGCCGGTAGAAATGAATCTGACTATTCTTGTAAAATCTACCCGAGTCGATGATGGACGTAAAAAAAAATAACAGTCCCCATTATTTACTTGGTCATGTTGACTTTTATGAGACTAATTTAAAAGTTTATCACCGTATGTTAAAAAGCAAACTGCATTATATAAATCTACAGTTACCAACACAAAGTACCGCTTCAGCTTCATCCGAAGCTGCCGCTCCCCGCCAGCGACTCCGCCAGTTGCCGGCCGCGGCGGTCACTTCGCTTTACGTGATAACTTGATTTATTTGACTTTAGTATTTAGAAGCGTGAGCTTCTAGTGATGGTTAACGATCCGCCTGCCCATTGTATATAAGAATAAATTGTTGTCTGATCGTGTGTATGGTCGAAGTGTTCAAGGTTCGGTCCTGGGGCGGCGGCGGGTCGCCGGGGTGCCAGTGAGTCAAGGTGAATGGCAGCAGCGCGCCGCTGCGTCTAGACGCTGGGCGCCCGCCTCGCCGCCTCACCGCCTCGCCGCCTCGCCGCCTCGCCGCCTCGCCGCCTCGCCGCCTCGCCGCCTCGCCGCCTCGCTGCCTCACCGCCGCGACGCCGGGAGCCCTATTGTTTCGCCCCCGATCATATATCTCTGAGAGCTAAATTTAGATACAAAATATATCTCGCGTATCTGCAAGGTTATATCTAAAGGTGAGAGTTGAGTTATTTCCCCACAGCAGACTACCTCTGGATGTCGCATTAAGTGACAACAACGACGAGGACGGATGCGCGTTCGCACATAAAACTCAGGCGTCTCACATATGTGTGACTATCTCAACACTACAACGCTAGCAAATTCGAGAAAACACAAATATACTACCGTCTGTAATACCTAATGCGAGGCCTGATTACAGTAGGTGTCTAACGGTCGATAATGATGATGACCATCATCATTCTCATTCCATTGTGTCCCGCGTTGACAAGTAACTGGGTTTACAAAGTTCTGTCAAAATCAGTTTTATTGGACACCCGCTCAAAATTTTGGAAATAGCGAATCTATAAAAGATACTCCAAATAAAATCGCCGAAAGTTTTATAAAGTATTGAAAACGTCTAGAAGTTTTCTTTACTACGTCGATTAAATGCTCAAGTTATATGAATTAATGAAACGATTTGGGAAAAACACTGAATAATACAACACGGAGGGGTGAAGTATTAAAAGCTTATCCGAATCGTAATTGAGCAGAGGGATTAATGTATGATTTGCGGTCCGGACCGGCCCGCCCCGTCCGCGTCCACAAATTGACCTCCTTTGTGTTCTCCAACTGATTGGATTGATTCAAACGTACACGATGTGTGCTGCAGAATCTATTATCACTTTGGGTGGGACTTACATGCTATTTAGTAATTAGTAAATTAATTACAAACTGTATAGTACCATTGAATAATTGAAATTTGGGGCAGAAACAATGAATTTACTGCAGGTAACGTACAGTGAGTACAGTCGTACGTACTGTGTTTCGGGTTTTAGTAAAAAGACTCCAAATGTTAAGTGCCCTTAAAAAAAAAACTTACGAAGAGAAAATTCTTAATACGTTTACATTAGTTGTTAAATTTAATTTGGTATCTAAACATAAATCGATATGACACATAATTATTCTCAGCCGTGCTTATAACATTGTCTTATGTGACAATATTTACTGAAAGATAATTTGAAAAATTATTCATAGTACATATAATGATGAATGTGAGTTAGTAAACAAGAGATTAATACTTGAAAGAACTGTAGTAGGAATAAAAAAATAGCTAGTGCAGTAATCAAATCACTTGAATAATTTAATTTATAAAATTACGTTGTTGTTATTTTTAATGATTCAATGGCTCACGTTATACAAATCACCGGACATTTTAAACTATTCAATTGAACAATATTCAATTAAGCTACACTTTCGTACTGTTTAGTACAGTACAAGTCAAATAAGACCTGACAAAATCCATTTGTAACTATTACACAACGAAGAGTACAAAATAATCTCTTACCGATACGACAGTTATAATAATGCGAACAGGAATGATGATCCGGTCCAATTCGACGATGGAAACACAAAATCAAATCCACTCGTAATCCACGACGTCAACAATAACTCACAAGGTGTTTAATTGCACCGCATACCGCAATATGTTACCGGAATATAACTATATGTGGGAAGCGGTCAACCACAATCATGTCCACACGCAAATTGAATGAAGCCTTCACGCTCACGCCGCGACTGATGCACCACAGCGAGCTGCAGCCTCTCGGATGCCCTATTAGGGGCAATCTGTGTTGCCCCGGGGACACGTTCCCGGTATATATCAGGTGCGCTCCACCGCCCCCCGCCGCCCGACGCCGTCTAGACCGATACACGCTCTTATTAGAAACTCTACAAATTTATTACAAGCTCCGTTGGAAAAGTGCACTCGGTTCAAAGAACGCTCCCTGCGGAACCCGACATCTACAAAATACAGAGTAAACACAAATATATACTTCGGGATATTTACTGTCTCAAGCTTCTAGACCGATAGGCAATATTGGATATAGCAAATACGATGAAACAGAATAATCGGAGAATTTTCGTACACTGTATTCCAAAGCAATAGGAGTTTACTTTTAATAGAATCTATCATATTTTAAAATGGGTATAACTTTAAGATATTTATAAAACTGTGTATTAGCTATCGTATCATTCACGTCTGTGAAAATTTAAATATTTAAAACAATCACAGCATCATCACACTTTTTTAATATATAACAACTTTATATTAGCAGCTATACTTCACTACAAATAAAGCTATGGAATGCTAGTAGCGTTTCCAACATTACATTTTTTTCTCGTGATAGCAATATCTCATACAGAAATGAGATCACGTGTGCACAACTAACGCCGACCGCTGTATCCACTTGGCGGTACTTTTAAGACACAATGTTGAGACGTGCAGCACATTGATCTGTTGTTTATCATACGCTTTAAAGGCATCGAATCGTAAAACTTAAAGAAAATCGAATGGAGCGACGCTCTGATATAATATGAAAATCGAATGGTCTCTGTTGCCGGAGACCGTTTGGGTGGATACCACCGCAGCTCCTATTTCAGCCGCCAAATAGTAATGTGCGAACATTACTGTGTGCGAACATTACTAAAACGCGCCTCGTACGGAGCAGAGACTTGGACAATGAAGCTAGCCGATCGTAAGCGAATAGACGCCTTTGAAATGTGGTGCTGGAGACGGTTGCTGAATATATCCTGGACAGAGCATAGGACCAACATCTCCATCTTAAAATTACTCAAAATCAAAGAGCGCCTTTCAACCGTCTGTCTGCGCCGCACACTTGAGTTTTTCGGTCACATTGCGAGAAAAAAGGGAAATGACTTAGAGAAGCTCGTCGTGACCGGCAAGATTGATGGGCAAAAGGCCGCGTGACGAAGTCCAGACGTTGGACCGACCAGGTGAAGGAGGCCATTGACGCACCTGTATACGACGCTATACACAGAGCGGATAACCGAGGGAACTGGCGGAATATAATTAAAAGCAGGTTATCTATAAGGAGTCACGACCCTCAGCATTGAGGTATCGACTTCCAGAGAGAGAGTCTGTGTTCCGGTTTGAAGCGCGCTGTAGCTAGTGTAATTACAGGGGTAACGAGACTTAACACCTTATGTCTCAAGGCGACGAGCGCAATGTGGTGCAGTGTGTACCATCTTAACTAGCAGCACGTTGTCATGGGCAAGCGTATCACTTACCATCAGGTGAACGTCTTGCTCGTCTCGACGCATTGTAGTATAAAAAAATAAAAAACATACGCGTATTGACGATTGCTGAGTAATGTGCTGATAAATCCAAAAAAAAGGACCGGCTATTATATTATTAGACGCGGTCACACGACAAAGAGACGCCTTGAGGCAGGCCAGTGTCCCCGCGCCGGTGGCTGCTGACTAACGCGGAATGTCAACAAAAACCCGTCCGCTGCCAATCACTTTCATACATAAAAGGTAACCAACAGGAACGAATGCCGTTTTTCTCGTTTGTTATCTAAACCACCGCAACATTGTCATAACAAAATAACATGTAATGAGTTGTGTTGTATGTCTCTCTATGCACCGACTAAAGCAAAAAATTACGAACTTATTGCAGTATCAAAGTATAAACTAAAACTCAGAGCCTATTTTTCGGGTTACTTCATATAGGAGTACATTCGATAATTTTTTTAGTCACAGAATATCGTTGAATAGTTTGGTAAGTCTTATTAGTTGTTTCTTAATAAACAAATACTAATAATAGATCGTAAAATCAACGAACCATTTATCGCTGAAATGAGACAATTCATCACAAAATCTCATTCGAAAGCAAGAAATGAAATGAGACTCCCCGAGGGTACAGTTCTCGTGCGGCGTCCGTTGTATTAAACGTATAATATTATATGAAGGTTATACTAAAGCGGGTACTTCACGCTGAAGTGGGTGATGATTTATACGCGCAAAAACAATCGCCGGCCCCCGCGCAACTTTATAAATGGCAGACGTTACAAACGGACACATCTACTGAGAGCCGCGGCCCGGACCCCGGTCCCCGGCCGCTCCCGGACAGACCCTTTGTTGACGCGGGATAATTGATTACATCTTTTTGCGCTTCCGCTGAATAAGTAATGCGCCGATCGAGGGGAAAACCGGCGGCTGTCGTTTAGTGCGCCGCCAGACAAATATTTACCTTTTTTTTACTTAAAAGAGGGACGATCGGACGTCCGCGTGACTTGGCCGCTGAAAAAATAACCGCCTTATTCATTTGTACAACACATTTACGCCACGTGTTGATGTGCAGAGATGTAGCAGATACGTTTTATGTGTTCAATATATAAAGTAATAAATATAAATCGGAGAAATGTTCTCTACGTCACATGATCATGAATGAGGGACTTTACGTAACAAACGAAAGAGGAGTTATATAAACGATATAAGTCAAAGTCAAAGTCAACATTTTTATTCAACATGGGAACAATAGTTCACTTATTGAACGTCAAAATCTACCAGCCATTCGCAAAACAAATGCCACGGACCTGAGAAGAATGGGCAAGAAACTCAGCGGGCTATATATATATATACATTTTTTTTGTCTTTTTCATTTTTAAATGTCTTACACGTACTGACACATACTGCTTGAGAATCAGCGCCATTAACTTCCACACATCTTTATCATTTAAATAATCGTTAACACTATAATATGATTTACTTATCAAAACATTTTTAATATTATTTTTTAATTTATGAAGTAGCAAATCTAAAACAGATTGTGGAACCTTATTATACACTCGGATACCGAGCCCCACAAAGCTTCCATTAATTTTGTGCAGACGAAAGTAAGGCACACTACTAATATACTATTCAAACATAAATATCCCACTTAATGTTCCCGTTATTAGAACTCAATCTTCTCCGACGAAGTGAGTCAGAGCAGTACAGGTATACCAACGGTAACAAATTGTTCCATCGCCGCTTCATTTCATTATATATGAAAAAAATAGAATAAGAGAAGCAAAGAGCAGTTATTGTTCACACAGCAAACTTATTAACTTGCCGGCCAAACCCAACAGTGGAGATTCACAGATCTCACACCGCTCGCGTAGGAACTAATCCGTGCGTTTGCACAAACGCTTGCTATTTAATTGCATCGCCGGACATGAAACGAAAATGTCAACGAGTCTGTCACGTCACGGTATTAACGTCGCGTGGCTCTCGTGCCTGTCCGCGTATGAATTGTTAGTCGGTATTTTGTTTTATGTACGTAGCACTCTATTGTGTTTCATGTGCCAAAATAAAAGTATTCTATTTCACACGCAAAACAAAACCAGAACTTTTTGTTATAAGTTAAATAATCATAATTGCATAACTGCATGATCTAATACCGCCTTCGCCCTTTTATCATCGGACGTACAGACACACCGCAGGCATCCATCCCTTCGTTGTCGATCTCCCGCGCATTAGGACTAAGCGTTTCGCTTCGTCCTTCATAATGCGTACAGCGAGGGAGTGGAACAGTCTGCCGGCGTCAGTGTTTCCGTCCAGGTATGATGTGGGGGTCTTCAAAAAAAGAGTGAACAGGCTTCTTCTAGACCAGTGCGCTTTACCACCTAGATTACATCGCCGCTTACCATCAGGTAGGATCGTAGTCAAGCACTAGTCTAGCCTAAATTAAAAAAAAAATCATATCAGACTTGATTTTAAAAACAAGAGTTGTGTACTCATGACAAATAGACGTATAATAAAACACACAAACGCGACAGGGTGTAACAATATCGTCAGCCCGGTCCGGGGTGCGGAGGCGCGCCGCGGCTCACAACGCGTATGCGGCCATGTCGGCGTCGACATGACACATGGCAGATTTAGAATAACGCCGCAGTCTATCCACTTTATCACGTCGCTCCGAAATGGACTTATCTGTATATATAAAAGCAAAAACATGGGATATTCCATCCATATTTATAAAATGATCGATTGTTACACAATTATCAAAGAAAACGTGTGGGCATGGTAAATTTAAACGAATTGTCATAAAACCACACACTTGTGTGTTACGTGGTCGCTACTGAAGGAACTTTCTAATCAGCTGGGCTACGACAGCTATTTTGTACTTCTGAGGATCTCCTCATTTCTAAATCGTTCAGCTAGTGCTTTTTCCACAGGGGATGCTAAAATACCATTAAACTACACACCAATTTTTGTGTAGACACAGCACGTTTAATTACACGCTGGGTGTACATAGAAATGCTCGTCTATTAGATCGTTACCCGGCTTAGTGCACGGGGGTCGCCGAGCCCCGGGACACGGACCCCGTGTCCGTTGTACTCACGACTCGAGCCGGAGCAGGCAGTAAATAATTCTAGATACATATTATTCTAACCGTCTTATATGTACGATCATGTGATAAAGATCCATATCATTAAAAAAATTTATTGCATTATAAAAAAACAATTCAATACAGATTTAATGTATGCTTAAAGGCAGGTCCAAGATCATGTGGAAAAATGTAGTGTCAAGAGACATGCGAGAGTGCCAAGTGACCGACGACGATGACGTAGACAGGAAGAAGCGAAGAAGGAAATAAAGAAAGATGACCCCACCACCATATGAAATAATTCCTAGGAAGACACAAATTGGATGTTCATCTCTATACCCTAATGAGAATGTACTCAAAGTTTCACATTGCGCTCGTCGCCATCACAAGTTAACATATCTCGCCTATATAAATATGTTCGCTTTATCTTCATTTAACACCTAATTGTGGCTAAGCACCGCGACATATAAAAATCATGTTTAACATTTTTATCTAGACTAGCACGGTTGTCGTGACGTCCGTAGCAACGGGAGCGGTTCCTAGCCTCTATCTCCACTACCTCTCCACCCTCCCGCGCCTCACCTGCGGGCACGCGGGGGCTGCGCCTCATCCGCGTACAAGTGTAATTATTTGGGCGGATAAGTGAAGCGATCCGGCGCAATTTGCGAGCCGCAAGGAGGGTCGCGGGATCGATTCCTTTGTGCGGCGCGCTCGTCGGTGTAAGCGGACGTGAATAGAGCGTACGGGGGCTGAGTTAATTGAACTGAGACTCGGGATGAATATTGTTGGAAAAGTTCAGGCTATTGTTAGTAAGCTGAAGACGCTACGATCGAGCACGCGGTGCGAAGTGCGGACAGTTGAGTGGATAGGAAGACGTCAGACCGTAGACAAGCACAGCGTGGAACGGCTGCCGGCCAGGTGCATCGATTACTTGGTGAAGATCGTGAGGAATTATTAAGCGCAGTTGGAGTCCATAATGATTATAGAGCATGTCGTTCATTTGTGAAATTGTCTGAATAGGTGATTACAATAGGCCATCGTTATACAATAATAACGTTCATACTACAACTACTTTTGCAAAAAAAAAAAAATAATCAATCAACATTTTATAATTCAAGAATTAATGTTTTAGACAGCAATAGTTTTAGTTAGTACAAAAGAAGTACAAGACAGAGCTTCTACAGCTCAAATTCTTCGTTATTATAAGATATCTCGCCTAACATGTTCTTACATGATAATCCTTTATGCTGTGCGCTTTATAAATAATGTCAGTAAAGGTATAATTTACGTAAAATGCTAAAGTTACATTTTAACTTGCGTTAGATGGTTAGCAGAAGTTTCGAACTCGCAACCACCGCAGTCCACGAAATTTTGTTGTTTAAATGCACTCTAAACTATTACAACTAATAAACATAGAATATACCGGCGGAGTGCAATTAATCAGAGTCAGTGATGAGACGATTAAACTGTAAACCCCGCGAGAGTTACACAAGCAAGTCGTAACCAGGCGGAGTTTCCGAGGTATTTTCATGTAAATTTTTCCCCCGGCCAGCGCGGCGTGCGGAGCCGATGTGGATGGGGTGCGTCGGCACCAGCGCCCCAAGTTATTCGATCGGGAACCTTCACACACAATGCAATCCGGCATCGGCCCGGAGCGGTCCCCGGGGCGCAGTCCCGCGGCCGCGACCACACCGCGCCATGTTTGCGATCTCCATAATGAGTTACCGACCGGTGAGCCGCGGTGGAAATTTGTTCGAAAGCGATGCGAACGCGGAACCTTCTCTTAATGTAGTACGGTTTGTAATTTCGCGTAATCGATCTCTAGAGAATGCACTGTATTAAACTTAGTTAAACGATTTTGTTATATTTACCAGGTGGTAGGTCTCTGTTGCCGGAGACCTTCTGGATGGGTACCACCGCAGCTCCCTATTGCAACCGCCAAATAGTAGTGTGCAAACATTACTGTGTTCCGGTTTGAAGGGCGCTGTAGCTAGTGTAATTACTGGGGTAACGAGACTTAACACCTTATGTCTTAGCGACGAGCGCAATGTGGTGCAGTGTGTACCATCTTAACTATCACCACGTTGTCATGGGCAAGCGTATCACTTACCATCAGGTGAACGTCTTGCTCGTCTCGTCGCATACTTGTATAAAAAAATATACAATATCAAAGTTAATCAGCAAATTCGATATTTCACAGGGCACAAGGTCGCTCAGTCTTCAGCTCGCACTGATTTAGAAACTTCCTTAACCTATATTTAAATGTGAATAAATTTAATGTTGAATGTTAAATTCAAAACACTTTTCAGGTTGGAAAATTAACTTTGAGTGCGATTAAATACTTGCAAGGTTTTAAAAGCTCGGACGTTGTTACATAGCTACAGCCTCGCGTAAGGACCGTCGACCTTTTTTCCTTTTAACTCAAAAGAAAAATTCCTGGAGTCTGCCTAATTGTATGATTTTGTTAATGGAGCCGCCGCCTTGATGTCTCCTAAAAGAATTTGAGAGCGAGGAGTCCAATTAGGTTAATGGATCAATTACATACGGCGGCGCCTGTACTCACTCCTGTTTCACATTTTGATAATCAGTTGTGATAAAAATGCTGAGAATGAGGTGGAATCATATATGAATAGACAACACGGTGCAAAATATTGTCAATTCGTTACATACATTATCTTAACTTTTGTATGACTACGCCATCTCTGTCAGGTCGTTCCTTCATTACCGAAGGTCGTGGTGCCGCTGTGTTGTTGTCCCCGAATAAACAAGTTGCTTTTTTCCTACTTCTGTCAGAGGCAATTCATGCATGTATATAGATATTAAATGTTTTTCATTTTGGGATCTAAATTATATGTAACATGTTCACCACTGGTAAATCTTTTGTTTTCTAAGTAATAATCTAAGTGAAATTGTTGCTGTATATTAATACAGAGGTAACGTGATTTCGTTTCGTATAAAATTACTGATTAATATAAACAAAAATTTAACTGGTGCTCACTCGTAGTTTTTTATAATAAATTGTGTTATTGGCAATACGATTAAAATGAGAGTATATTTCTACGAAACTAATTCAATAAGAGAACCGTTAAATTTCTAATATCGCTGAATAATTTGATATCGAGCGACACGCTCTCCGCTTAATCATATTAACTCGGATAAAATATTAAAAGCTTTATATATTTTGAATAGATCAGCAGAAAGGTCTCGGAAAGGTCTCACATAGGACTAACAGCACTGAATTTAAATTTTTTGACACCACGATCGAGTACGGAAATAAAAACTACAAGAGATTTAATGTTATGTTATTTTACATTTACACGTCTCTTACGGGGACTGAAAATATTCTTATCTACTATCTCACTCGGAACCGCGCTCTAAATAAATGAGAAAGGACATGTCGGGTAACTTCGTCGGATATTTCCACTTCTACCGCTGAGTGCTCCTTCCCAAGGGATAATTTACTAATAAATTTTATATAAACCTTGAGAAGGGTACGGACTCGGCCGACGATTACCGGGGATGACCGGGAGCCATCCAACCTTCCGATAAATCATACATGTTTAAGATGTATAAATCTCTCATATCTCATAAGGATATTACTGACGTACTCCAGATGATAAGTAGAAAAAATTTAGGCTTCGAACTGAGAACTTAGTTCTATACAAATCCTGAATGAAATTCCTTATAACGAACTATTGAAATTGTATGAAAAAATGTCGTCTTCGTTCAGTTACAATATTCAATACGCAGCACTTTGGGCGAGAGTAAAATTAGCCGGGGAGGGAGCCGAGCCGGCGGGAACCTCCCCCGGGCCGAGCGAACAGCACCCGGGGGAAGTGGATCAATGTGTACAAGTCCACGCGAACATTGTTTCGTCATTAGTCGACATGTCATGTCATGTTACATTATAACATAAATTACGTCGCTAACCTGGCAATGGTGCGGAAGTAGGCGGGACAGGAAATTGACGGGCATTATCAAAACCTGACTTTGATTTACTTAAAATGTCTACACTGGTTTGATTTATAATTAAAGCGCAGAGTATATGCTTAACGTGTTAGAGAAGAATATTGCACATAACATGGAGAATGGAGAACAGGTGAATACATTCTAGAACAACTGGAGATCTAGAACAGAATTTTCCTCAGCTTATTACTATTTGATCGCCGAAAATTAGAGCTGTTATTGTTATTGCCCTAATATTGTACATGCGCATGCACTCAATGAACGTTTTCTCTTAATCTATTATTGAAGATGGTTTTCCTCTACACCGATGAGATAAAGAAGCAAGTAAAGGATTGTATACTTGTGTCTCTACTCGACGAACCGACCCTGCACTAGCTTCTCCTTTTAACAAAATCAAACAAATTAACCAAAACAGCAAGAGTTCGATACCTAAAATATATCTATACTCCACACATATAATCACTCTATCGATAACTAACATACATATATAGAAAAAACGTGTATCGGTATATTCCAGTATCATAACACAATCTATCGTGACTGATAAAAATATCTTAATGAAAGGAAATCAAAGACTTTTACGCCCACGCACAAAGTAACGAAGAGGAAAATGAACGAAGAAAACTCAAGAGATACAAATAAAATTACTTGTCCCCGGCAACGGGTCCAGCCCACGCCCACACCCACGCGCTGCTCCAAAGGGCGGCGCTAATAAAGACGCTTAGCTATGCTTAGCGACAGGAAAAAACATATTTATCTGGATCACGTTTTACTGAAATAACTTTAAGTCTCGGACGGATGTAGAACCTTTTAAAAAGAAAATTCCATAAAGAATATATTATTATATAGAAGAGATACAAAGTGTATAATTATAGAACACTTCCATAAATACATGTATGAAGAACTAGAAATACTTGAAGGTTCATTACCTTCGCGCATTTTTTAAGAAACAAATGGGTCCTGAAAACTAATCAGAAACTATACTTGAGCTATCTTTAATGAAATCCATATAAATTTGTTCCACTTCGTAACTTCGCCGAAGTTGCTACGGTTAGCAATTTACAGTACTACGCAACTCTACGAGTTGCTACGAAATGCTACGTCATGCAGCGGGCTACGAGCTGCTCGTGATTCAGCGGACGGCGGCAAATTTTCAAGTTGAAATTGAAGACGGCGGTAGAAAAATAAACAACTAGAAAGAAAAATGTAGAAACCTTACGGCAGTCGAAGACCGGAAGTTAACGTACCTGAAAAGAAAAGTAAAATGGATTAGCACTTTGTACATTTTATAACAAGTTCTTAAGTTTTCTGATCGTTTTGTCTTCATAATGAAATGCTACATGTGAATTAATTTCACAGGCTTGTGACAAGACAAAGTAATGATGTTAACAGTATAAGAAACGCGTGAATTGTGTATTTTTTAACTACGACATCATTACGCGGAGACAGCTGAACCGATTTGATTTGCCCTTCCCATTTGAACAGAATCGTAGCGGTAGCGTTTTAAATAACTTAAAAATTCGATTGAAAATACGGAACGACTGCTTTAATTGTATCACAATACTATGTCTATAGTAGGAAACTATTTATTCTGCTTCTCAATACGTACAAGACAACATCGCGTTACGACTTTTTTTTTATACTACTTTGCGACGAGACGAGCAAGACGTTCACCTGATGGTAAGTGATACGCTTGCCCATGACAACGCGGCGCTAGTTAAGATGGTACACACTGCACCACATTGCGCTCGTCGCCTTGAGACATATGTTAAGTCTCGTTACCCCAGTAATTACACTAGCTACAGCGCCCTTCGAACCGGAACACAGTAATGTTCGCACACTACTATTTGGCGGTTGAAATAGGAGCTGCGGTGGTACCCACGCAGATGGTCTCCGGCAACAGAGACCTACCACCTGGGCAGATCTGGGCGACATAATTTCCATATGAAATCAAGTTCAGCAGAGCTTGCAGAGCAGGGCCAGTCCAAGTCGTGGAACACACGAACTAAGCAAACGGACCGCGTGCCGGTAACGAAGAGAGCGTTAACCCTGGCATCGATCAGAGCTGCCATCGCCGCCGATAATTACCGCGAAAGCCTTCGCGGGGTCGGGGCCAATCAAGCGCGCGCGTGACCGGAATACAGGCCCTGGGCAGCAGGCCTCCAAAACGCCCCAGTGTTCGTTACGGCGACTGGATTACGAGGCCGCCCCGACTACACTCCGCGCACTACCTCTTTCTTATCCACTTACAAGTTTACACTTTAATCACTCCTCTGCATCAACGACCGAATTACTAAATAGTATTTAATTAAAATCCAATTAGCAACACGCAATTCAGACCTCGTGTGAAATCATAATACATTGTGGTCAATTTTATTAAAACAAAATAGATCCTTGCTGGTTACATTGTACCATCACTATCAGCTATCTGCCAAAGACCTGTCTACTTAATATAAAATGCTTGAAATTTTTTATATCTAACCGCATAAACAATCAACAAGAGATCACCTATACAGCGAAGACTGTTAAGTAATTGAAGTGCGTCACGAGTTGGTAATGCAGAGGTGCTGGTGGTGTAATCGTTACACCACTACGCGTACTCGAGGCGGTAGAACATACACGTATCGTTACTATATCGGACACACGCTGATTGTCGACTTCGTGACAAAAGGTATTAAAAGCTCACGTATAAAGGCACTTCTTAAACGAAGTACTTAATGTCCTGCAAAACATTTTTATCTTTTATCTTCATAAGTTAATTAAATGAAAATATTTGTTATTGGCAGCGCAAGTGAACCTTTGTATGTAGTCAAACTGTACATTTTTATGATTCGATATAAATATGTAACGGTATTACGAAAGTCGTAAATAAAATGACCGCATAAAATGGTGGCTAAAATTATTTCCAACATCCTGTATTACAGGCGTAATTGATCACATTACATATCACGTGTCAGGGTACGGGTACGGGCCGAACTAATACAGTGGTGTCCTCGGAAAAATCAATTCCTTACACCATGAGGTGACCTTCGGCTGTCACCCGCGCGCCTCATAAATCGCGGCATTGTAATAAGACACCCCCTCCTTGCCCACTGCACCGGGGTGGGGGTGGGGGTGGGCACGGGCCCACCTGCCCCCGGGCCCGACGCGCAGCCACGTTCAAGTGTTGAAGCTCACGCGATATCGGATTCCGCATAGCAACAGATCGCGATATTCCTTACAAATAATGTTTTTATTTTATTAACCGACGGACAATGAAAATGTTCTCCGTTACACGTAATATTTCCATTAAATTCACTGGCACAAAGAACAGTCTCCCCACAGTTTAAATCTGTAAGAGTTCCCAACTACTTCTAAGGTGTCTGTTGTTTTAATGCTTAAAAACTTAAAGCTGCTAAGATAACTGTGCGTCAGTATCCAAATTGACAGTAAAACCTGAAAGGAATTCTTACTGCAACAAACCTAAATATAAATTATAAACTTGTCCATATCATTGTATTTGTAACGCATGTTACGTATTACCAAATTTAATTTTCTACACATAAGTGTACATTTAGCCATCGAAAAATAGAGGTGGTGCCAACTACGACAGAAAATTTAATATTTAGTTGTCAGATGGAGAGACACTTTCGCTGCACATTTGTCGTTATCGCACCTCGGGATACAATTCCGGGATGTGCAACGAGCGGCCTCCGCACTGGAACTCGCGAATATTTTAACTTAACTACTTGGCAACGGCGACGGAAACTGCAGTGGATCAAGGGCGAAACTACACCCAGTGAAAATGTGTGAAGTTCAGCTATACATTCACACAGTGATTACAAATTGAATAGCTTTGGTAAGGTCTCTGCGACGGTGGTCTTAGCCGTTGAAGACAGACAAAGTAACACAAAAGTAAAATTCGTTGTAGCTAATGAAATTATTGTTAACGATACCTAATTTTGTTTCAATTAAATGCAAATAAAATTAATTATCGCCCCAACTGGCGCCACATTATTATAAGGTTATTGTGAGGTGTATCACTTACCATCAGGTGAATGAACGTCCCGCTCGTTTGTATTGTATTCTATATACAAAGAGCTGACAGTGTGAGGAAAATCTAAAAGAGACAAATAATATAGATCTCTCATAGAGACTACCATACAATAGAAGCGGGGCAACAGGGCTACAATATCCTTGCGGTGACGTTAATAAGGAGAGCGCAGGATATCGGAGCCGACCCAGTTTCACGCGAACAATTGCAAACTACTCTTTTGTTAGTGTTTTTGTTGGATCAGTTTTAATCAAGCGTTTATTAAGTATAAACATATTAATTACTACTAACTCAACAAATTAATTGTTTTATAACAATTGATATATTTTTGAAAGTCCGTAGTAAGTGCCTCTAAACTTTTGTCATAAGATTAAAATGTTTAAACACTACAAAACGAAAAGTTGTAAAAGAAATAGCTAAATGTTAAAGAGCTAATAGTCGTGGGTGTGCAAAAACTCCAGAAAAAAGGGGGTCCTCTTTGTTACGGGTCCTATGAAATAAAGTGACAGAATAAAATAAATAGTAGACTTTATAAGCAGCGATAGATCAACCCACCCATCCGCCCACATGCTCCTGTCCGAGCCTGTTAGCGGCAGCAGGCAGCCGGCGACGAGCGGGGGCGTTCGTTCCGAGTGGAGGAATAATTGAGCTGATATTCAACGATATTTCAGCATTTACCAGCTTCAATAATAAAAGGGGTTGTCTGTTTTTATCAATCGAAAATATCTATATTGATCGGTGGGTGCCGCTGGACGCGAGCGAGACCGTGCGTTGGTGAATGTGTTACAAGAGACTCATGCCCAGCAGTGGAGCTCCTACCATCATGTGACATGAAGATTGCTTATATAACTAATTATGATACAGAAAGTAGACGAAACATTTTAACAATAATCAGTACTGTCTGAATCAATTCCCAGCGCTACTAGCACCCGATCTACCTGTCCAATTTTAGTATTTACACTACAATTACACAAATCACGTTTCTTTTTAAACGATTTCGAGTAAATTTTAAACGCGTAACGTGCGCAGTGATTACAGGACGGGGAAAACAAATCCGCACCCTGGACAAATGTGGAAAACCTTTAAAAAGGCTATTACCGGCTACATGTAGGTATGGAGTGCGGAAGTGCGCCCGGGGGTTGGATGACAGGGTAAACGAGGTTAATGGCACGCGGCGCGGGGGGGAGGGAGGGAGAGGGAGAGCGGGGAGGGAAGAGGGAACAGGGGGGAGAGACGCTATTTTTAATTTACGGTATTTCAGAGCCAATCGCGGCCCATTGCGAGTTAATTGATCGGCGGACCCCTGGATACGGTGACTATAAAAAAGGACTCGCACCGAGCTGGACGTGTGCTGGTCGATCGAGCAATATTTAAGTTATCAATGTGAGAAACAGTGTGACGAAGCGAAAACATTCAGCTGATGATTAAAAGTAGGTACTCAATTTGATGCATCAACACAATACTGAAGCTTAAAAAACCAATGTAGCTATAAACATACAGAGAATATTACGTCAAATTAAAAAGTATAGGGCAACAGAAGAAAGAAGAACAGAACGACTGCTTTAACTGTTCCAACTTCGGAGAGCTTCTTGCTTAATATCATTTCAGATATATAAATACAAAGATACAACATTCTTGTATCAAAGTGGAGGAACCCGTAAAACCTAGTATCAGTGCGATAAGCAAGCGTTGGATTTGATTAATGCAAGGGTCAAGAAATAACAAATACCATCATAAAGCCGTTTACCGATACTGTTAATAATTGTAGCTTTAATAAATATGAAAGAGATATAAAAAGATTGCAAACTTGTAACACAAAACTGTATTCAATAGTAATGGGGTGAAATATTTAGAAGTTGTAGGCCTTAAGGTCTCATCTCAAAGCATAAAAAGTATAACGAATTCCTAATTATAACTAAGCGAGCTGATCTCATTAGTTAAGTTAAATATCTAAAACGGTAATTATGTGAGTGTCGCAGAAAAATTATATACATTAAATATTCGAAACTGAAACCGTAATTACTCTTAATTGTTGTTTATAAAGTATAACATTATAAACAAACGGCGAATAGCTGTTTTATTTCATGAGAGCCCCGCGCTATCATTATTTAACGGATGTTGTAGACTAGTTGTGAGCAAGTGCGAGTGTCGGCACCACGTCACGTGGACACGGCGCGGGGACCGTCGCCGGATGCGGCGTCAGGTCCAGGCGCAGCTGGAGCTGGAGGCTCTGCGGCGGAGGCGGCGTTACGTAATAATGTAATAGGAGTGCGACCCCGGCGCGGCGGCGGGGCTGCAATAGTGACGCGGTGCGCCAGCGCCATCTGTCCGCGTGCGTACACTCACCGGTGCTGGTGCTGGTGCGGGGGCGGCGCGCGGCGGTGCGCGGGGGGGCGGTGCGGCTGTAGCTGGGCGGACGAGTGCCGGTGCCCGAGTGCGCGGGCGGACTGCCGCGGCCGCCCTGCGCCCCGGGCTGCGCGGCTCAGCTCACCCCCCACACCTTCCCACCACCCCCGTTACCCCCGTCACACACCCCCACACCCCGCTACCTCGCCCCCTCGCTCGCCTTTGTCATCTAAATACGTTGTCGCTTTTCTTCTAAAGTCAATTGATTCTTTACTTTTGATCGCGCGCTCTGCACATACATGTATACGATGTGTTAAGCTGACGCTTCAAGTTATTAATTTCGAAAGCGTAAGTGTAACGTGTGCTACCGGCGTAGAGTACCGCAGCCCCCGCACTGTACGACGCATGCTGTTCCGATTGTTTCCATAGCGGTGAATCGATTCACGTGTTACAGATAATAACTACACAAAACTAAAAAAATAAAAAAATATGACGACGTCCATTTTCTGATTATTTGTTGTATACAAGTGGCGTTGGTTGTTTATTTATTTCAGCGTTATGATTTATGTTACAATTTAATATCACAAAATCCATGTTTGTGCGATAAGTTCTAAAAAAATATAACATATGAACCTCATTTATTAAAACTAAATTTTACGGATTTTATCGCGTTTATTATTTCGTTTGTTTATTCCCGACGTTTCGACCGCAGATCGGACCATTAATAATAATCAAAAAGTTGTGGGTACCATGTGATAGCTGTGACATTTGTACGTCTGTCATCTCAGTCCTCCCGTGACCATGACTGCTGCAAAGCGCACGAAACGTCGGGAATAAACAAACGAAATAATAAACGCGATAAAATCCGTAAAATTTTGTTTTAATAAATGTGTAACATTCGCGGAAATATAAGAAATCATTATATTGAACCTCCTTGTTATAATATCTAAAACGGTTCCGGCGTTACTTAGGAAGTGAAACGGCGGTGAAGGGGGGCGGTGTAGCGGTGATACCTGTCAAGGGCTGAGCTATTTGTGTTGTGAGATGGCAGCCCAATCGGGCTTAAGTGCTGTTGATAACTCGAGAACCTGGAGAATAACGTTACAGAAACGAATATGATCACCTTGTTTACGGACCTCGACTCAATGCTTGGATTCGGTGTTCATTTCTCTACCCTCACCACGATGACGTACATGTATAAATTGTAGCAAAACAAATTGTCCAAATTTAAATAGCATTCATTACACTTATTTACTTATACAAGTACTCAATATTTTGCGCACATTTACTACTTTATTTGTAATTGCAATGAATATGTAATAAAAATTCACCATAACAAAAAAGCTTTAATATAAGAGTACAATCGAATTCAAAAACACATTATCAAAATGATCAGGCGGAATAGAAGAGGCGACGGAGAACAACGTCAAGCGGTGACATTCAGCAGGGATAGTACCGGCTTTTTTTTTTACTACTATGCGACGAGACGAGCAAGACGTTCACCTGATGGTAAGTGATACGCTTGCCCATGACAACATGCTGCTAGTTAAGATGGTACACACTGCACCACATTACTCGTCGCCTTGAGACATAAGGTGTTAAGTCTCGTTACCCCAGTAATTACACTAGCTACAGCGGCACTAGCTACCCCGGGGCGACCGCAAACAAACAGCGCGGGCGCTCCTCCGCGGAGAGGGTCGCGTGGGAGCCGGGCACCTGGCCTCACGGAGGAGTCCTCCCTACGGCACCTCGCCCTTGTAAACGGTGCCAAATCGTCAACCAACCGCTTGTTTGTTTTTCTCGGTCTGGCCGACTGGCATTCTAGAGGCTTTCAATTAGCTCACATTGTCAGTGTGCTAACTTCTACAATACTGTCACTCCGGAAACCTTGCCGGAGATGATCTATGTAGACATCACCGCTTTTTTCTGCCGCCGGATATCCAAACATTCGTTTCCTAATTTATTTTTGGTTACGTCGCAAAGTGAAATAAAAATTTACGGCACTTGTCACTTTAACATATAACATGACGATAGATATAACTATCACTAATCGATCTCACGTACACGGTCTCTTATATTAAAAACTGAAGGACCAATTAAACCAGATGCAACTTGTACTTTTAAAAATATCAAGGCATGTGCAAAAAAAATTCAACTATATTTATAAAAAAAACCGTAAGACGGAAAATTCACCGGGTTATAAGGAAAACGCTTGTTCATAATAAAGAGGCGCAAGTTTCCGCAGTCCCACATTGCGCTCCTCTTAAAACGTTAAGTTTTGTTACTTAAGTAACTTCACAAGCTGCAGCGTCGATCCAAGCTATAACTATAGATAATAACGCTGCTGCGGAACTAACTCCCGCCACATATACCGGTATACATTTACATGTTAAGCTTTTCACGAAACTTATTTAAACCTTATTATTTTTGTCTACTCTAATACTTAGTCACAAAGGGCCGAAGCCTAGAAGCCAATGTGGCATCTCTTACTAAATACAGGGTGTGATGAGAATTAGATCTAAATCATCTAAACGAAACGCTACAAACATGTCACTGCACTAATAATATCGATTTAAAACAAATCGATATTGTCTAATCATCGCACCTCCGGCGACATGCTCGGTTCCGTGTCAATTAAGGAATAAAAATCCGGTACATCGCATTAGTGATGTTAATTAATAAGGTATCAGCCAGACGGGGCCGGGCAGGGTAGGGCAGGGTCCAGCTACCCTAACCCCCGCCGCAGTTGCGTCTGTAAATAATAAATAGTTTGAGCGACCGCCGGCAGGGTGCGGGGCAGTAAGCCCGTAAGTCGACACGTCGCATTCAGGGGTCCATAACTTGGACCTTCCCCAAGCCGTTAGTTGGCAGTGTTTGACAAGCTGCTGATTAAGTTGAACGCAACTTCATCGACCGGTCCGATATTTACGCGTTTACTACGGCGCTCAAACTTTTGTTTCATTTTTGTTAATGAAGTTAGAAGTAAATATAATGGTGCAGTTCATACATGCACAGTACAGTCCCATGAAGTGCGATGGTGAATAAAGATACATTGACAACCACTACCTTTGTTAATAAATATCTAAAACCAGTCAGACTGATACGTATTTCTTCCTGAATCGCTAACATCTAAGAAAAAGGGTATCGAATGTTTCTTTTCGCATGAAAACTTGAAGAGGGCGAAATGAGAATGAAATTGTTTTGGGCTGAAGCTCGTTCTTTTAACATTTGTTAAAAAATATTGATTTCAACAACAGTTTAAATTAATTCATCACTGTTCAATAAAAATGTTTAGAGTTCCGAAAAAAAATGTCTCGCATAGAATATAAAAGCAATTTGCGTATATTGCCATCTATTGTCAAAACATTGAACTATGTAGGTTTGTTTACCATCACGGCGGTGAGGTAGTTGATATTACTGTAAACTTTACTGTTGTATACAAATGGGGTTTATTGCAGAAAATGAAAACTCAAGATCTCAGCTGGCAGCGGGACACCGGGCCCGCGCCGCAGCCTCTTGTGATCGAACCTCGGACCCGCGCTCGGGAATTTTCACGATCGTTTCACTTCGCTCCCCGCTGATTGCTATCTACCGAGTGGAGCCTTTTTATTGGACAATCGATAAAAAGCGAGCCGAAATCGTTCCGACACGGGAGAACAGTGAAGCGAGGTCTGCTGCGGAGCCTTTTAGAGATTGTTCGATTTATAACAAATATAAGAACTCATCATCACTCTATGCCTACTTGTGATCCATCACAAATGCGGTGCATGGTCTGATATTCGGATAGTTTTATCCAGTTGCTGCCCGCAGCCACGACCAAACCCTCGCTACATTTAGGCGGGAGAGTTTTTCTAACACATCTACTTCAACAAACTTAAAGACTTATCATTTATATCCCAGATAGATAATATCAATGAGTGTTCAATATTATTCTCAAAGTAAAATATAAATTGAATAGAAACGGCAAAGTACTTAAAATACAACACAAGCTGCAACTTGAGGGAACAACTTTAATCATTTTATTTCCCGCTCTGCGATCTCGGGTTTCATGTCGCATTTCCTCATCCGTCGGTTACTTTAGCTGCGCTGGCACTATCTACTTGCTTCGCTTAATCCGTGCTCACCGATGACGTTTAGAGAAAGAAGTAAGCACGAGTAGACAAATGCCAAAGAAGCTAGTTACAAAAAGCAGCACCAAAAGAACCGTAAATTTATTTTGAAATAACATCCAGACAAACACTCGCGCTGCTTTCCTTTAACGCGTTAATTAAATTTCTTAATTAATTAAACTGTCCGTCAAAACTGTATAGAACTGTTAGTTTATACGATAACCATAATTTCACAAAGGGCCGCCGACGGACTCGCCTCGTGGCAGAATAAAAGGACAAGCGCGCGCCGGCGCACCTGATCCCTGGTGGTGGAGGAGAGCCTTCTTGCAGTTGTCGAGGACAATCTGTTGATATTACATTATTTTCTCAATTTTTATATTTACAATCGAAGTTATAGAAGTATAATTTTTAAAGCGCTCATACACGATGTTAGTTTTAAAGACGTGCAGGTTCGGTACCAACTGAATTTGAGCTTCCGGTGAAAAAACACACATTAAACCAAACAGAAGTATGAAAACATTACTGTTTACCAGTTACGAAGTGCGCTGCAACTGGTGGAGATTGTTAGTGTGAAATGATTCAACACATTACCCTAGGCACAAACATAACTGAACACAACAAACACGTAATTGTTATGAAGTCGTAGTTCCTTACTGTCGAGTGAACGTCTCAATCATTTCTTAACAATGTCAATTTAGAAAATCAAATGAAAAACCCGCGATGAAATCCGAAAAGTATAAAGCAAGAAAACCTAACTAAATCGAGACGAGAAAAGTTTTATGAAAGGCACATTCACATTACAATAATCTGGTAACAGCAGATAGTTTCATTAGTAAGTTAAGCTGGCAGAGGGCGCCCGCAGCGCTGACTCCCAAAGCTCTCCGCAAAGCTAATTCTCAGCGCTGCGCACTCTTTGCGCAGCACGCGGAGCTAACTTAGTGGCGGCGGCTCTTTGCTAAGTGTAAACTTAGTTAAACGGGGAGCTGTTTAATAACCAATGCTTACACTTAGACGTTCGCGCTTCAGTTTCCCAGAGCTTTATCTTTGAATGGATAAGTTTGCCTAAACCATTCGTAGATTATGCAACCGAATGCGAGTGATGGTATGCTCTAAGTCATGACATATCAAATGGCTCAACAATTTTCTAGAATGTAATTGCAAACTTTTAAATTAAATAAAGGATATGTTATATCAGAATTTCTCGATTCAGTACAATCACTCTCGGGATGAAATTGTTTAAGACTTTAACAGATTTGCTAAAGTTACAGACGAGCTAAGCTATAGGTAATAAGATTATACGTAAACGCCGCAGCATCCGAGCCGGGTAAAAAACAATTAAGTTAGTATTTAACCATTAGGCTGAGAGCAACTGCGAGGGGAGGGTGCAGGGAGGGAGAGGACGCTCCCATAATGCAAGTGAACATTCACTCGCCGGAACTGTTTACTTCGCGCATTCCTCGGCGGAAATATCAACTTAATTGTGTAAGCCAACTCTCATTTACGTTTGCCATTTTAACTTAATAGAATCAATATCATAATTAGAATTAGATGGAGAAGGCAATGGCAAACCACTCCATTATAACTGCCAAGAGAGTCGTCGTGTGTTTCAATAAAAACATGATGACCACGACCCTCAGTCATGAGGAAATACCGACTTAGAAGAAGAATCATAATTAGAAGTTCTTTTTGTACATTAAGTTACTGCTCATTTAATTACCTACCACGGCTTGAAAGGGATCCTCTTTTGAGATAAACTACTTACTGCGTTGGGTTTTTACTTATTATACAATACTCAATATGAGCGATCCACGTTATAATAAGCTTTTTTCTATTTATTCATGCGGACATTGTATACCACGTTTAATAGCTACATAATGTGTAATGTAGATAGATAGATAAATAACTTCGTTTACTTATCCAAGCAGCACGTACACATACAAACAAACAATTATTACAGTTCAAGAAAATAAATATTAAACACGTTTGGTGCGATCTTATTACGAGATGCTCATGTGCGCACTTATGTAGCTGGTTCAAGTTATGAAATAATATAAACAGTGACAATTTGGATAAGTGAAAAACGATTGAAATGAAGTTAAATTATACTAAAAAAGAAAATACAATAAACAAAGATAACATTATATTGTGACGTTGGCTGGCGTACAGGAATTTGTATGGCCGGGAATTAAGTGGGCCGGGAGTAAAGAACGAAGTGTTGAAAAATTTCAAAATTTCAAAAGCCCAGCAAAAGACAGGCAAGGTGTATTTATCAGCATGTTCAACATTTAAATACGAGGAAATATGAGATCGTGGAGGAATATCGAAACAGAACCGTGAACAGGCATTCTGAACTCGCTTTATTAAACGCTTTGTTCTGCAAAGTAACAATGATACATGAAATAGTTTGATACCTCAAGAAGCCTGTCAGCGGGAGAGTAGTTATAATTACATAAGTAGTACTTTAAATAAATCTCGGAAATTATTATAATTATCGTATATAATTTCTATTCCAAATAGTCATTACAAAGCCACCAGCACTAGCACGGTGTACATACGGTGATACATATTTTTCTCTTAACAAAATACGTCGTAACTGATATTAACATAAACCGTCACATAATAATCGGCAATAAAAAGATGAGCTCCTATCCCTTTCGGCCATTTATAACATTACGAAATTTAGAATACCAAAATGAAAAGTAAATTCTGGATCAGTTCACGTCGGCAAGACAGAGCGTTGCCGTTCGCCGATGCCACTTTCAATATCAAATTCAATTTATTCACTTGGACCATTTATGAAAGTCAGCTTCACCAGCGGCCCCGGAACGTAACAATATAGACTTTAAGATTTCGCGCTCTTTATTGAGAGATAAGCTTCAGCCGTTTCTAATTTCGAAACCGCAACAACACATGTACTTAAATACAACTTTACTTGTGTATTTTACACATAAGTACAATCCTAAGTATCGACACGCACAGAATCATAAGTCAACGTCTTGTACTTTTCGCGTCTACACAGCGAATGCCGCTCGCCAGTACAAATACGCAAACAACTTCCAATTACCCCCACTCAAACTTATTTGGTTGACTGTGTTGCCAGTAAAAGTTGCTATATAGATTAATAATTACAACAATCTTAGTATCGAATTGTTTTTAAACTTTATAGTATTTAGCAGTTGCGTACCAATAGGACAAGCGTTTGGTATTACAATAAATTACAAAGGATTGCTTAATACATAGATCAATCAATTCTAATAATTGCTTAAGTAGTACATAATAAGTATATAACAAAATTTTAAGTTGTTTTGTTATGTTATAAACCTATATTACCATATCGGAGCAACACCTCCTAAACTGTTTTAAATAAGATATTATATTATTGACACGGGCATTACTTACATTATGTGCGAATTGCCCACTGTCCAATAAAATGTAGCCTTGCAAAATCTTCTAATATTTGAACGACTCAGTAACTTTTTTTTTTTATATACTACTATGCGACGAGACGAGCAAGACGTTCACCTGATGGTAAGTGATACGCTTTGCCCATGACAACGTGCTGCTAGTTAAGATGGTACACACTACACCGCATTGCGCTCGACGCCTTTAGACATAAGGTGTTAAGTCTCGTTTACCCCCGTAATTTACACTAGCTACAGCGCGCTTCAAACCGGAACACAGTAATGTTCGCACACTACTATTTGTCGGTTGCAATAGGAGCTGCGGTGGTACCCATCCAGACGGTCTCCGGCAACAGAGACCTACCACCTGGTGTAGAGTAACTATTACTTAAGAGGTGTGTATACTCTGGCGGACGGAACGCGACTGTGTCCGTACCGCTAGCGCGTTCCTATTTCTACCCGCACATTAATTACAAAAAAAAATACTCGAATTGAAGAAACGATTTCCAAATTCGACTTAAAATTATTATTTATGATTTTTTAAGAAACAAATATTTTTAAAACGCATTTGCGCTGGTATTCATTTAATAATCAATTTATTTTAAAACGCGGTCGCGCCGACATATAAATCAAATAAATTCCCCGCGTTTACTGATTACATTTTTACCGGATAAACTTAAACGTGTATTTGCGTGCATTTTATTATATTTGCAAAGAAAAAAAAAACTGCGAACTCGTTATTATTGGTTAAATGACATGGCAACACGGGCTCGCTGCAGTGGCCGAGTGTGACGTCAGCGCGATCAATGGACTGACGTAGAAACGAAAGCTGCGACCCCCCCCCCTCCCCACCCCACCGCCCAGCTCACGTGCACCGAAATTGCACATTAAATGCAGCATCGCGCAGTTTTTAATTATAATTATCATTATTGTTGTTTAATTAAATGAATACACTTAAAACTTTCAAAGCTCGTCGCACGTTGAATACAAATGTACAACTTAATTGTTAATAAGTTTACTGCGGGTTACTCCGTCTGGGTGGGTACCACCGCATTTCCCACGTCAAATAATCTTATCTTATCTTATCTTATAATATATATAAATCTCGTGTCACAATGTTTGTCCTCAATGGACTCCTAACCCACTTAACCGATTATAATAAAATTCGCACACCATGTGCAGTTCGATCCAACTTGAGAGATAGGATAGTTTAAATCTCAAATTACAGTCGCAATTTTAATTTATGGGTAATTATTTGTCTGTTATTATTTGACAGTCACAATTATCTGTTAACTCCAAATGATTCTAACAGATGTCGATACCTTTCGACTGGGTTGAGTAAGTAATCAATAGATGGCGCTGCTATGGTAAATCTACGAACGTGTCATATAAGCTACATTTTAACAGCATAATTACCACGTGTTGTTGACGCTATAAAATTAATAAAATTTATTTTATAGTGAACGAAATACCGTATAATTCAATTATAATATATAAGTAAATAGACGTATATAAATATTACAATGTCTGTAAAAAGATCCACCATACTGATTTTCAATTTGGTCGGCTTCGCGATATTATTTTTGTTTTAGTTTCGGCGCGCGACATAAAATGCATTAGTTTACACGTCAATACATCAGTCGAGTACAAACCGCATTACCATCTGGCGGACCTGACAGACTACATTCTGTCAAAAAGATTTGGAATGTGACAGTTATTTGTTCCTTAAAAATTATTATAGTAAATATAACTTATGTACCTTAATTATAACTTTGGCCACTCTTCTGGAACCCACTAATATTTAAATATTAGTTATTAGACGAATATATATAGTGCTGAACCCCACACACCGCCCATAACCAGGGTGACGGTTCTGTTCAGGAGATTTTTTTGCACCGGATATAAAACAGGCAGGAACAAAGAACATTCCAATTTTTTTTGACAGAACGAAGTCTGTCGGGTCAGCTAGTATTGTACACATTACTGTGCTCAGGATCGAAGGGAGTTGTAGCTACTGATACTGCGGTAACGAGACCTAACGTCTCTTAAAGCTACAAGCACAATGAGGTGCTGTGTATATCATCCTAAGTACGGCGGAGGTATCAAATTCAAATTCAAATCATTTATTTGCTAGAATGTGGTAACAAATATGATGGTTTATAATAAAAAAAGTAAGCGCACATTCTACTTAATACTAAGCATGCAAATCTTTACAATTATTTATTTAATTAACACTACCGGTACATATATACAAACTGGAAGACGACTAAATATAATATACATAAAACAAACTAGTGTATATTATATCATTTATCTATAACTAAAAGTTCTGATCCTGCGGGCACTGCGAAATAATTAAAAATGGTGTTATATTACAATTATATTAAATAAAGCTAAAACTTGTGTGTCTGTAAGTATATAACGCTTTGTGTCCGGAGGAAAAATATATTACTCGAGTACAGTAACAAAACTGAGTAAACATAGCTAACTTCCGGCTTATAAAGGATTAACGTCCCATAACCTTTTACTGTCACTTAAGATCAAAAATAATTAAATACACTAAATGAAATTAAAAGAAAATAATCTTAACAGTAAATATCACTAACCAAGTGCATCCGGTTAATAACAACTTGCTCGTTAACCGGAAGTGGATAGCTAACAGCCACTGTCGCATCACCTGCCCCATCATGGGCATTCTTTAACGTAACGCAACTCACGCTTTGCTTAATAAAGTTATCAAAAACAACATTAACAATTTAAAATATAAAGAGTTTGTTTAAAAAAGTTATCTTCATTAATTTAATTATAACTATAACAGTTTAACTTTAACCTTGCGGTAGCTTCCGACCGTGGGAACATAAACTTAATTATAAACTTAAACTTAATAACATTATATTGTTATTTGTAATTTTATTTTATAGGATCTGTACTTATTAGAGTTATGTTGTTATTAGTTTTAGATAGATTTTCCACATTTTCTTACAGTTATAATTAATAAATTAAAAATTTCTTTCAGCGCTTTCCAACGTACTTAATTAATGTACAATTAAACCTCATTTAGCATTACATATTGTAATCAATTAGAATCTAATATATAAAATTCTCTTGTCACAATGTTCGTTCCCATACTCCTCCGAAACGGCTTTACCGATTCTTATAAAATTTTTGTGCATATTCAGTAGGTCTGAGAATCGGTTACTATCTATTTTTCAAACCTCTAAGTGATCAGGGTTGCCCACACCAAAAAACTTTTTTTTATTTTTTGGGATTTTTTTTTCTATTTTATTTTATTATTGTGTGGCATCAAAAACTACTACAACCCTAAATTTTCACTTTTCTATCACCAACCCCTGCTTTTTAATAGACATTTTAATATTTTTGTCTCGCTCGATATCATCAATTGTACATGGCCACGTATCAAACCGCGTGGCTGTAAACTCCAAAAAAAAAATATTATCACTTGGTAAGTGATCCCCTCCACGTGTGTACCGGTGTTCACCTCTCACCAGTACACAGCACGGAGTGGGGATGACAACGAATTCTATATCTCTCAAACATTATGCCTTTTGTCACTCCCTCTACATATAAATATATTCTCTAGCAACATGATTATTTATTATTAATAACTAATGTCATTGAATATAATTTATTATTAATCTATAATACAAATATGTGTCGGTAAGCGCATCACTCTACAACGCCAGGACCAATTTGGCCAATTTGAGAAAAATTCGAATAATCGCCGGGAAGCCAACAAACGTTCTCTAACTAAAATGTAGGGTCAATTTGAACTTTATTGCTATTCCATAAAGTTCATATTAAATTACAAGCTTTCACTGCTGTCTTAGCAATGTAGGTGTGTTCCTAACGCTAAAGAGTCAATTTTAACTTTCAAAAGTTCAAATTAGATCATTCTTTCAAAGTGTGCGTATGCGCGTCGGAGGATCTAACGCCGCGTGCCGAAATTAAAACGAATGAAATAATAACATAAATAGTCACAAAAATGTAAGAGCTAAAGATCATTACTGCTGATTTTCAATTAGGTCGGCTTCGCGGTATTATTTATTTTGTTTTAGTTTCTTTTTCACGACATCACATCAGTCCAGCTCAAACCGCGTTACCGTCTGGCGGACCTAACAGACTTCATTCCGTCAAAAAGATTTGGAATGAGGCAGTTATTGGAAAATGGAACATGGAAAACGGAAAATGGAAAATGGAAAAAGGAAAATGGATTATTGGAATATTGGAATATTGGAACATTGGAACATTAGTATACTGGAATATTGGAATATTGGAATGTTGGAATGTTGGAATGTGGAATGTTGGAATGTTGGAATATTGGAATGTTGGAATGTTGGAATGTTGGAATGTTGGAATGTTGGAATGTTGGAATGTTGGAATGTTGGAATGTTGGAATGTTGGAATATTGAAAATGGAAAATGGAAAATGGAAAAGGGAAAAAGGAAAAGGGAAAAGGGAAAAGGGAAAAGGGAAAAGGGGAAAATGGAAAATGGAAAATTGAAAATGGAAAATGGAAAAGGGAAAAGGGAAAAGGGAAAAGGGAAAAGGGAAAAGGGAAAAGGGAAAAGGGAAAAGGGAAAAGGGAAAAGGGAAAAGGGAAAAGGGAAAAGGGAAAAGGGAAAATGGAAAATGAAAAATTTAAATCTGAAATCTGAAATCTAGAAACCAAAAAACCAGAAACCAGAAACCAGAAACCAGAAACCAGAAACCAGAAACCAGAAACCAGAAACCAGAAACCAGAAACCAGAAACCAGAAACCAGAAACCAGAAACCAGAAACCAGAAACCAGAAACCAGAAACCAGAAACCAGAAACAGAAACCAGAAACCAGAAAACCAGTAAACCAGTAAACCAGTAAACCAGTAAACAGTAAACCAGTAAACAGTAAACCAGTAAACCAGTAAACCAGTAACCAGTAAACCAGTAAACCAGTAAACAGTAAAACCAGGAAACCAGTAAACCAGTAAACAGTAAACCAGTAAACCAGTAAACAGTAAAACAGTTAAACCAGTAAACCAGTAAACCGTAAACCAGTAGTAAACCAGTAAACCAGTAAAACAGTTAAACCAGTAAACAAGTAAACCAGTTAAACCAGTTAAACAGTAAACCAGTAAACCAGTAAACCAGTAACCAGTAAACCATAAAACCAGAAAACCAGTAACCAGTAAACCAGTAAAACAGTTAAACCAGTAAAACCAGAGTAAACCAGTAAACCAGTAAACCAGTAAAACAGTTAAACCAGTTAAACCAGTAAACAGTAAACCAGTAAACAGTAAACCAGTAAACAGTAAACAGTAAAACCAGGTAAACCAGTAACCAGTAAACCAGTAAACCAGTAAACCAGTAAACAGTAAAACCAGAAACCAGTAAAACCAGGAAACCAGAAAACCAGTAAACCAGTAAACCAGTAAACCAGTAAACCAGTAAACCAGTAAACCAGTAAAACCAGAAAACCAGTAAACCAGTAACCAGTAAACCAGTAAACCAGTAAACCAGTAAACCAGTAAACCAGTAAACCAGTAAACCAGTAGACCAGTAGACCAGTAGACCAGTAGACCAGTAGACCAGTAGACCAGTAGACCAGTAGACCAAAAACCAGTAAACCAGTAAACAGTAAACCAGTAAACCAGTAAAACAGTTAAACCAGTAACCAGAAACCAGAAAACCAGGAAACCAGAAACCAGAAACCAGAAACCAGAAACCAGAAACCAGAAACAGAAACCAGAAACCAGAAACCAGTAAACCAGTAGTAAACCAGTAAAACCAGAAAACCAGTAAACAGTAAACCAGTAAACCAGTAAAACCAGAGTAAACCAGTAAACAGTAAACCAGTAAACCAGTAAACCAGTAAACCAGTAAACAAGTAAACCAGTAACCAGTAAACCAGTAAACCATAAACCAGTAAACCATAAACCAGTAAACCATAAACCAGTAACCAGTAAACCAGTAAAACCAGTCAACCAGTAAACCAGTAACCAGTAACCAGTAAACCAGTAAACCAGTAACCAGGAAACCAGTAAACCGTAAACCAGTAAACCAGTAACCAGTAAACCAGTAAACCAGTAAACCATAAACCAGTAAACCAGTAAACAGTAAACCAGTAAACAGTAAACCAGTAAACCATAAACCAGTAAACCAGTAAACCAGTAAACCGTAAACCAGTAAACCAGTAAACCGTAAACCAGTAAACCAGTAACCAGTAAACCATTAAACCATTAAACCAGTAAACCAGTAAACAGTAAACCAGTAAAACAGTTAAACCAGTAAACCAGTAAACGCAGTAAACCAGTAGACCAGTAGACCAGTAGACCAAAAACCATTAAACCAGTAACCAGTAAACCAAGTAAACCAGTAACCAGTAACCAGAAACCAGAAACCAGAAACAGAAACCAGAAACCAGAAACAGAAACCAGAAACCAGAAACCAAAACCAGAAACCAGAAACCAGAAAACCAGTAAACCAGTAAACCAGTACACCAGTAACCAGTAAACCAGTACACCAGTAAACCAGTAAACCATTAACCAGTAAACCAGTAAACAGTAAACCAGTAAACAGTAAACCAGTAAACCAGTAACAGTAAACCAGTACACCAGTAAACCATAAACCAGTAAAACCAGTAAACAGTAACCAGTAAAACCAGAAACCATAAACCAGTAAACCAGTAAACCAGTAACCAGTAAACCATAAACCAGAAACTAGAAACCAGTAAAACCAGAAACCAGAAACAAACAAACAAAAGTTCAAGCTTTCACTGCTGTCTAAGCAATGTAGGTGCGTTCGTAACGCTAAAGAGTCAATTTGCACTTTATTACAGCTGCACAAAGTTCAAATTCAATTATTCTAACAAAATGGTGTGCGTATGCGCGTCGGAAGATCGCCGCGAGCCGAAATTAAAACGAATGAAATAATAACATAAATAGTCACAAAATGTAATAGCTAAGATCATTCTTACTGATTTTCAATTTGGTCGGCTTCGCGGTATTATTTCTTTTGTTTTAGTTTTCGGCACGCGACATAAAATGCATTCGTTTTCACGACATTACATCAGTCGAGCACAATCCGCGTTACCACCTGGCGGACTTGATAGACTACATTCTGTCAAAAAGATTTGGAATGTGACAGTTATTTGTTCCTAATAAAATAATAATAGTAAATATAATTTATGTACTATAATTATAACTTTGGCCACTCTTCTGGAACCCATTAATATTTAAATATTAGTTATAAGATGAACATATATAGAGCTGAACCCACACAAACCGCCCTATCACCAGAGTGATGGTTCAGTCCAGATTTTTTGCGCTGGCTATAAAATAGGTAAGAACAAAAAACTGCCACATTCCAATTTTTTTTGACAGAACGAAGTCTGTCGGGTCAGCTAGTATAATATAAATTGTTAACGCTGTTGGTTTCAATAAATAAATGATAAGTTATTAACTTGATAATAATTTAATATTAAAAGCAAAAAGCGCTGAATTATAACTACCTAATCGTTTCTGCATTTTTTATTATTGATAACGAAAAATGTTGTTAAGACTGTTCAAGACTTCTGACCATCAGATAACGTATATACGCGGGAGACGGATCCTCTCAACCCTCATCGCGTGATAAAACATGAAATACCCGGTGGAACTGTAGCTGCGATATCTGCACGTGTCGGGTGATGGTATTGATGTGAATATTCACATAGGACACTAATTGAAAGAATATCGCGTGATACATAAATGTATTGCTGAAGGAGAGCGGCCGCATCGATTGGAGCGGCGCGGGGGGGTGCGCGGGGGTGCGCGCGGGGGTGCGGTGTGACGTCACGCGCGTCCCGGACGTATGCCGGGCGACTTACCATCGACATCATATAAACACAAATCGCAAAAACATATAACATTGTCGTGCTGTCTGTTCTGCTGCAGGGCCACCGCGACTCCTCGATACGTCCTCTCACAGTCAACAGTTTCTTCGTTCAGATGATCATCAGTTCTGAATGGATACCCTATTTATTACTTAATATCATCATGAACTACTCCAGTCTGCAGCTGCTCTTTCAACACAAACCATACAGACACAAAATCGTGTGTAAGCCTATTTAAACTATAATGTGAAAACTAATTAACTTAACAACTCAATGGTATTACCTAAACCAAAAAAAAAACAATCTAAATCGGTTAAACCGAAACAAACAGCAATAACAACGTGATACTAGCTAAAATGATGAACACTGCACCACTTTGTGATGGTGTTCTGCAGACGAGGTGCGAACCTCTGTAATTTCATCAGCCACAGCGCCCTTCATACCGAAACACAGTATTATATGGCGGCAGTGTGTTCACGAGACGCGAATTTTTGGAGGCAATTAATGTACAGGGGGACACACGCCGCGCAATTCCCGGGAACTATGAATTATATAATCTGTTGAAAGCAGCGCGGGGGGGAGGAGGGGGGTAAGAGAGAGAGAGCGCGAGTGAGGAGGCGGCGTGAGGGAGGGGACGGACGCCCGCGTGAGGTGTATCGAACGGCGGCCGTCCCGCTCGCGCGCTCGCCGCCCTCTCCCTCCCGCCGACGACTAGGCTGCCTATAAAAGAAAAGGAAACCGAGGACAGCGGAGACGGATATTAAAACTGTAAACCGGATGCTTTTTACACGCGCTGCGGCCGCGCGATATTGCATCTACTAAAGATAGAAAGTTACAGTGTTTGAAGGCGACTCTTCCTGTGCTTAGTACGAGATCCGTCTTTTACCAGGTGGTAGGTCTCTGTTGCCGGAGACCGTCTGGGTACCACCGCAGCTCCTATTGCAACCGACAAATAGTAGTGTGCAAACATTACTGTGTTCCGGTTTGAAGGGCGCTGTAGCTAGTGTAATTACTGGGGTAACGAGACTTAACACCTTATGTCTTACGACGAGCGCGATGTGGTGCAGTGTGTACCATCTGAACTAGCAGCACGTTGTCATGAGCAAGCGTATCACTTACCATCAGGTGAACGTCTTGCTCGTCTCGTCACATAGTAGTATAAAAAAAAAAAAAGACTTGCGAAGCAGCTGGCTGCCTGTCCAGACACACGCTTAGCCTCACATCGCAATAACGAAAGAGGCTTACTCTTTTATAGTAAACTATCGCCTTAAGAGAGAGAGAAGTTTATGATACAAATAAAAATAAAATGTAAAGTAAATGTTAGAATATTTGTAACAAACAATTTGATAAAGCATAAAAATAATTCAATGAAAGCTTAAAAAAAAGATTTAACTTTTTTTATTTTGAAACGTTAATTTCTTCTAAAAGCTTTCTCTAATTAAATTAAGTAAGTGCAACCGATACCCCTGCTGTTGAACTTCGGAAACGGTTCATTTGTATACATTACTTTTAGAAATATCAAAGGGAGTATAAATAGTATCAAAATGAATAATTTAATCATCAATGATTAATTTACAATTGTTTAACTTTTAAGTCAAATAAAAATTATATACATACATATATAATGCCCTTACTTCCTAGTAATGTATAATCTAAAAGATATTTGCAAAATTTCATGTGTTCGTGGAACATATAAATTAAGTAATAAAAGTAAACTTAATAAATATGCTTTACTTCCAACACTATGTGCGGCAACAGTATAAATTTGTCGTATAATCAATTCAATTTAAAGAAGAGTAAATGACTAATATGATCTAGACCCGCTTTAAATCCAGATTTATTTGACGGATCATTACAGTTCCATAGCAACAGAATGTTATGGTAACCCTATCACCGGCCGTCACTGCAACGTGCGGCTCCTAATGCCCCATTCAGCACCAGCTCGTGCGCTCCTCCTCCCTCCCCAGCTGGAGCGCCCATACACCGGCAATCGGATACTCGCGGTGCACACATTGATTTCAGCAAACACACACTCATGAAACAATTGTTCGCTGTGACGGGTGCACATACAAATACTTGTGTATTTACTGTACTATACATTGGTAATATAACAAACATACATAAAAGAATATACAAACATTAAAATGATTGTTTATTCTTCTATGTTTTGTTTTTTGATTGTAAGAAAAGTATTTGTGTAGAAGAAAGATGGAGTCAAATGAGATCCCTGAACACTGGTGTCAGAGGAAAAATAATGAAATTAAAAAAATATATAACACGACTATCAAAATGAAATTATAATCTCCTTTATTAACTTAACAGATTTATGCTTATAAGAATTAAAGAGTTTTAGAAAAACAATAACTTTTTTTATAAGTCCTTCATGGGCATTAAAGTACATTTTTAAATAAGAACAAAACATAAACAACTGAAAAACAACATTTGAAAATGTTGAACTCGCTATTTCTGTTTATCTGAATGATTGAAACATTTTATTGCACAAGCAAAGTTTAGAACTATTTAGGAGAAAATGAATAATAACAGTCCTACATTGATTTGTAAGTGAAAAATTCTGTCCGCCGCCTTGAAATAAACATAGAGGTTAAAAAAATTATAAATCTTAAATATTCTAACTATTTATTCTAATGAATTGAGTAGACATACAAAGTTTAATCCGCTTTAGTCTAAGTCACTGCGACAACTCAATCATTAATAATGTTATGGTCTTATTTTAACTTTGATACCAATTCAATAATTAGCAGTAAAGATTTATTTCAATAGAAATATCCGAGTACATTATACTGTACAAATACTACAAATGTAACTTTAAAAATTTTATCACATTACATATGAATGTATATGCAACAAAATAAGAAAATAAAGTAGTTAATTGTTATTGAATATTTTAAATACGAAAAAACTAAATATCTCAACAATGCTATAAAAATCTTTTTGATTTTAAAAATGAATTGGGGCTGATATTTCTGCTTAAATTTAAGATCAATTTTAAATACTTTTTGCTGTCAATACCAAACTGCAGTTATATATAGTGCCCAGTATTTATAATAATAATAAAGTAATTAGAGGCATTAAGTCCACCTTTAGTAACCTAATTTTTAGGAGGTTCAATATAGATTTTAAATAAATAAATGCAATTGATAGTAATTAATAGTTGTTCCCCTAAATATCTCATAGAAAGTTATCTACGAGCTGTGAATAACCACAAAAATTTGATAAAAGTCATACTCATTCTCTTTGTTATGATTATAAGCATTTGCACTTTTTGTTAAAACAAACAAATTGTGTTTTTACCTCTGGTTTTTTCATATGCCATAACCTATCGAAATTATGTAATTAATAACATAACAATGCCATAGGTTATTAAACAATAATGTATTGACCGCCTACAACTTTCTATATTTCATATTTCTCTTTTGAACTAATGTCTTATCACCATCATGAGATGCCTTCTTCAAATGTAAACAATGTTAGTTAGTAATGTCTTAGATAAACTATTCAAAATATCCAAGGATGGTCATGTAATATGTATTACTAACACTATAAAATTACAATGGTATCCACTGTATATGTACATCATGTTTCTTGTTACCCCAATCAAGTACAATCAAAAATCAATAACCAGGTGGTAGGTCTCTGTTGCCGGAGACCGTCTGGATGGTACCACCGCAGCTCCTATTGCAACCGCCAATAGTAGTGTGCAAACATTACTGTGTTCCGGTTTGAAGAGCGCTGTAGCTAGTGTAATTACTGGGGTAACGAGACTAACACCTTATGTCTCAGGCGACGAGCGCAATGTAGTGCAGTGTGTACCATCTTAACTAGTACCACGTTGTCATGGGCAAGCGTATCACTTACCATCAGGTGAACGTCTTGCTCTTCTCGACGCATTGTAGTATAAAAAAAAAACAATAATTAAAACATAAGACTAGAGTGATGTTAATTTTACATTTGTCTAAAAACAGTGAAACATATGATAAACAAAACCTGCACAATATTTATTCATCATTCAAATATTTAAATGTGTAAAACGGAGTAATATTGCCAATTAATGTTAAAAAGAAGGCTTTTCTATATAAATTCAATAACCTAAAATATTAGCAAATTGTAAATTATCACTTTAGAGTGAATATTAAATACAATCTGATTATTATTCAATTGTAAAATAGGCATTAACATAAATGTGATAAACTTATTATCATGTAAATAATAATTTGGCCGCAGACTCCTCATTTACAATCCCAGTATCCGGTGATCTGTACCAATCAGTCAAAAGACTAACAGCACTATACACCATCAAAGAATGTATACATGTAAATAAGAGTGAAAGTAAGAAATATCTATGCACCCATTTTAATATATTTCAGAACAAGATAATGTGACATTAAGCAACCAGTTTCTGTTATACTAAACAAACTTAAACATTTCACATGTCCTTGAAAAGTAGATTTTTCTGTATAATTTTATGTAGAAAAATCGCTTACCACAACAATAAGTACTTGTAAGTACTTACACCATGCTTCAAATTGACAATTTTCTTAAGAAAATAATTTTTTGAGTGATATCTTACATTTATCGAAAAATTTATAATATTTACGCCACAGCTTAATCAGAATAAGTATTGATTTTCACAGATATGAGAGAGTTAATATTAACGATAATAGGAAACCTCAATAACCACTTGATCTATTTCGGCACCGCGCATCATTATTGCAATATAAAATAGACAGTCTTACCTGTAGCAAGTCAGCAGATTTTAGTAGACGACGGTTGTTGTATTTTCAAATATCACTAACTTTCACATCACTCATATTATTAAGCATTAACTATTAAATTTTTTTTTTTGAAAGAACAAGTATCGACAAATCAATGACGGAACTTTCTGACGTTCAACTCGAAAATTGCTACACGTAATATAAAACTGATTGCCAGATTAAATAAATCAACAAATAAGGTATTATGTTAATAAACGTATTAAAACAAATAATTCCAAACATGTAGTCGTGACATTATTGAAACACTAACAAAAACATTTTTTTTATTTTAAAAAAGTTTAAAAGCAATAGATGTGGCTGGAAAGAGTTCTATGCTTTTATGCAACTGTTATTTTATCTGTGGTTTGCAGTTCATTCGCATTTCCGCGCTGTCGTTGGACGCGTTTTCATTTTGGAACAAGCGCATTTGTGACGCCATTTTGAAGTAATATCTGCAGTGGCGTCGTTGTAGTAATAGAAAAGTTGTGGTTTTGTGTCATTTTTTAATTTACAGTGTTTATAAAAGGCCTAAAAATTGAGTCCGGTAAGTGATTTTAAGTAACGTTCATAGGTTAAGGTACAATTAGTCTCGGTACAACGAACTTTTATGATAGACAGACGCTTCTGATTCACTCCGACAAATTGTGTATGCGTTTCAGAAACTAAAATGCCGGGCGCCGGTACTTTCAAAATCTTCGTCGGGAATCTATCCGATAAAACGACGGACGCCGATCTCAGACCGCTATTCGAGAAATACGGTACGGTCGTAGAATGCGATATCGTCAGAAATTACGGTTTCGTGCACATGGAAAACGAGCAAGTCGGCCGCGAAGCAATACAGAACTTAAACGGCGAACTAGTCCATGGTCAGGCGATTAAAATAGAGGCGGCCAAGAGCCGGAAGGCGCCGTCGACGCCGACCACGAAAATATTCGTCGGTAACCTAACGGACAAGACGCGCGCGCCCGAGGTCCGCGAGCTGTTTCAGAAGTTCGGCACGGTGGTAGAGTGCGATATCGTGCGTAACTACGGCTTCGTGCACTTGGACGCGACGGGCGACGTGAACGAGGCCATCAAAGAGCTGAACGGTATGATGGTGGACGGGCAGCCTATGAAGGTGCAGATGTCGACGAGCCGCGTCCGGCAGCGGCCCGGCATGGGCGACCCGGAGCAGTGCTACCGCTGCGGGCGCGGCGGGCACTGGTCCAAGGAGTGCCCCAAGGCGATGGGCCCGGACCGCAACGGTTTCCGCGATCGAGCGTTCGGCCGCGACCCGTACCCCCCGCCGCCGCCGCCGCCCTTCCTGCGCGATCGCATGATGGGAGGATTCGGGGTAACGCGTTCCATTCCTCTAGCCCGCGGGAGCCGTCCGCCGCCCGCCGCGCACTCCTCGCGCACGCGCTGCACCGCCCCGTAGCGCATCCGCTGCACCGCATGCTAACCGCGCTGTCTGTCTGTCTGTCCGCGGCGCAGGACCCCTACGACGGATACTACGAGCGCGCGCGCTTCGACTCGCCGCGGGAGCTGTTCGAGCGGCGCTACCCGGTGGGCGCGTCGCGCGGCCTCGAGCTGAGCGCCACGCGCGCCGCGCGCGGGGACTTCGTGTCGCCGCCGCTGCGCCGCGAGCCCATGCCGCCCATGCCGAGCCTGCCGCCGCTGCGCACCAGCATGGGATCTATGAGGTCGTCGTATGATGCTATGTTCAGCAGGCGGAGCCCCCCGCGAGGACCGCAGATGTCCCGGGGGTGAGAAACTCAGATACACATTGCACGTCGGTACTCTGCCCGTTGTAGACGCACAAACCTGCTGCTGGCCAGGTGAAGCGCGGGCTCGCTCTCACCTGGCAGTACCGCACCAACAATTCACTAAACCAATATGTGTAGCACGTAGAATACAGACTCTGGTTACATCTACTACATATGCAATAACAAACCAACAACATTTACAACATGTTAGTAACACATTCACACAAAAGTACCCAGAGAATCATCATCTTAACCGGGCCCTCAACTCCTGCTTGTACACGAACAGGACTCACAGGGGACGCTGCCATTTGTGATGATAAATACAATTCCATTAAGTCTGTTCATTATTGACTTAATTCTTTGTGTATAAACAATGTTTTGCTAATTTCAGGCTGTATGAAGACTTCAGCCGAGACACATTTGATGACAGGAGGTATGTCGGTTCATTGTTAACATTTATGTCATTTCAAACAATGAAGTAATTAAAGTGCATAACACTAACAAAACATTTGATATCCTTGTCAAATTGTTGGTGGTCAACAGTGTGCGTGGCTGCTACATTTTGTACATATAGGTAAAGACTGCTTTGCTGCGGTGTACATTACACAATATATATAGACTCCTGTGCCTAGTGTTATACAACTGTTTCTCTGCGCGTCCGCAGGCCGGGCATGCGGGGACCGTCGCCGTCCAGGAGATACGCGCCCTACTGAAGCCGCGCGCCGGCGCCAACATTACACGATGCTGTGTAATCCTGCTTGACTGTCCGTCGGATCTTGTGATTTGTACAAGGACATTAATGTATAAGTGAGTGCGGGGGACACGAGTGCGCGCGCGCCGCCCTCCGCCCTCCTGCCTGCGTGTGTGTGTGAGGCAGTTACTTTAAAATTTATTGTGAATAATTTAATATTAGACGAGTGACAATACATATTTCTTTATGATCTTTAATCTATGGTATATTAAATAAAAAGAAACCGATTCGTATGTATTAATGAGGTTTTCTGTTATTGTTTATACAAGTAAAAATGGTTTGCAATGTACCGAGTATGTCGGCGGGTGGGGAGGTGCGCCGGCGCAGCGCACCGTATCTAACGTAGTATAGTGGTTGTATACAGACTGCTTATGTGAAGGAATGTAAATAAATAAAATAAATCTCTATTAAGTACACAACTGGTTTTTTTTTAAAACAAAATGTTTAGACGCGAACAAAAAATCTCAGATTTAAAGAAATTCAAATAACAAAATGTGGCGTTGACGTTTATATCTCAATTTATTCGTAACTTCTGTGTTGCTACAAGTAAGCACATTTTCAGAGAAGACTTCTTATAATTTTCAGCGAAATTTCACAGAAGCAATGTCTTCGTTTTAGCGCCATCTATGTCACCAGAACCACACCAATTTCTACGTTACTGTGTGAAGGCTAGCTAACGCTCATTTCGTTGCATGGCGTTGCTTACGATCCAGAGACATCAGTCCTAGTCGCCAATAAGTAGCTAATCCGGCGTAATACTGTCAAATATATATTTGAGCCGTTGTATTCTCAACTGAATGTTTTCGTCAATATATAAATTGTGAAAGAGGAATGAACCAAGAATATATTTCATTTTATCATTTCACACTACTATACTTAAAACAATTGTATCTGTTTTTCAATTCATAATTTTTACTAAATTTTTGTTCAAAACAATAAATAGTTAAATTGACTTTCTGAAAGATAGAAGAGACGAAAGATTTCGTTGTAAAACGCGAATGACTAAAAGCTTCGCCTCATTCCAGCCATTCAGAGGTAAAAATGTGAACTTAATAATATACTTAAGCTAAAGGTGTTGCCAGTGTGAATACAATAATTGTACCGGATTAAGTGTATCGTATTTGACAAAAAAAACTTAATTTTTATGTAGATTTAACCCTCTGAGATCTATAGCATGAGTTTTACTGATGATATCATCACCAGTAAATTTGATCAGAGCTCTCCATCCTGACTTCTTTCTAGAATCTATTAGTTTTTTATAGTAGTGTATGTTGTTTTAACTTTCGCGCACTAGATGGCGTTGGTAGTTGTACCGACATGCTCTAGTACAGTTGTAGCTGTATCCATTACAATTAGATTAAATTAAAAAAAAATGCCTATTTTTCATTTATTTTTGGAGCTGAACAATTTGTACAAAAAGTATAATTCAGCTTAATATTACATTAAAAGAAACTTTTAACCGGAGGATCGTTTTGGTAGACAGATAATTTAGGCGATGAAATCGAATTAATTACTACCCGCATAGTGATTAGGTGTCGTCAACTTAGCAACAGGAGGGGGCATAAGGCGGGGAAATAAAATAATTGTGGTTCGTCCATTAATATTTTATTTATTCCGCGAGTGCGCCGCCGCACACAACTACCCTCTATATTTACAAGACAATGTACAGCTCGCCCTCACCGACGCCGTCTTGCCGCGAATCGAACGGACCGACCGGCACCGCAGCGTACAAACTAATACATTTCAATATTTAACCGCTTCAGTCTCAAGTTTCGCTAAGCAACAAATTACATTTGTTGAATCGATACTTAAATAAAAAAAAACTTACGATAAAGTAGCTGCTCTCGATGGGCAAGTGCCATTTGTAAATGCCTACCTAGTTTTCTTTATGTTATTTTACATTTATCTCTCTAAAGTAATTTATCCGACACGACGACCCGGCGCGTCCAGCGAGGTGCCGCTCGCCGGTCGGGATGCTTTCACACGACGTCGACTCTGGGGCAGTCCGGCGCTGTGCAAACATCTCGACTAATTGTTATGAGCTGGCTGCCGACAGCTACACGTCCTGCTCGTCACGTCGCTGCTTGCTGACGCACACGCACACACATATACGTTGATATATAATGATCGCGGCGCCGCGCCGGTGAGGGCGCGCCCGGCGCCGCCGCGAGCCGCACTCCGCGCTCTTTTTTAAGTACAACTCACTGGTGGGGCGCCGCGGGCGGGCTTCGTATATACACCAATATGAATGCAGCAGACTGAGAGTGTGTGTGAGTGATGCTGTCTATCAGTAAGAGCTAACACGCATACCGTCAAACACAAAGTATAATGGCAGGAGTCCAAATAACTTTTAATCTGCTGTTATGCTCAAAGTGAGACGATTACCTGTTTTATTATCTTCATCCAACTTTTTCGCAGTGTTATTGTCGTCGTATCACGGGCGGCTTCCCCCCGCCCGTACACAATCACCTCCACCCACCCATCCCGCCCCACCCGCTCACGCGCAAGGAAGACGTGATTATTAAATCTATGAAAATTAATGTAACAGATAAAATAAAATACATACAAATATTACATCGGAACGAGTTAACCGGGAGGAGGGGCAGGGCGCGCGGGCTCGCTTGTCTCCGTACCCCGTCCTCCAGGGGCTGCGGCAGCGTCCCCACCCGCTGCGCGTCGCGCAATAAACTTAACAATACTGAGATTTAAACAAAAACGGTGGTCAGACGGAATTTTCACTTCGATGGGGCTCGGTTGCCTTCTAAATAGATTTCGTGATGTCGCCGACGAGGCCGGCGCGGCTGCGTCAGAGCAGCTTGGTGACGGGCTCGCTGTGGAACTTGGCGAGCGTCTTCTTGACGCGCAGCGCCGTGAGCCGCACCGGTGGGTTGGCGTGCCAGCACTCCGCCATGACGGCGGCGAGCGCCGCCAGCGGCTCGCGCGCCAGCCAGCGCGCGGGGACGGGCGGGCGCACGCCGCGCGCCACCACCACCGCGTGCATGTCCTCGAAGGTGGGGTCCGCCGGCACGTGCTCGTGGTAGGGCAGCGCGTAGGGCTCCGCGCGCTGCGCCCCGTCGCCGACCGCGCAGCGGCGGCACATCTCCCACAGCACCAGCCCCAGCGAGTACATGTCGGCCATTTTGAAGGCCTCGAAGTTGGCCACGTCGAGGGTCTCGGCGAGCACCTCCGGCGCCATGTAGCGGCGCGTGCCGACGCGCGTGTTGGGCGCGATGTCCACCTCGTTGCGCTCGGCGACGTAGCGCACCGCGAGCCCGAAGTCCGCGATCGCGCACTGCCCGTTGCGCTTCACGAGGATGTTCTTGCTCTTGATGTCCCTGTGCGCGATCGCCGGCTTGCCCTTCGTGCCGAAGATGTCCATGTGGAGGTGCGCGAGCCCGCTCACTATGGAGTACGCCATCGTGAGCAGACTGTGCGTGTCGAGGACGACCGTTTGCAAGTAGTCGTGGAGGGAGCCGTTCTCGTGGTAGTCGGTGATGAGCAGCATCTGCGTCCACGAGCCGGTGCCCTTGATGTCGGCGGCGATGAAGCCGAGGATGTTCTCGTGTCTCATGAGCACGGTCTGATAGATCTCGGTCTCCCGGAACCACGAGGCCTCCTCGGTGGTGAAGAACACTTTCACGGCGACTTTCTCGCCGCGCCACCTCGCGAGCCAGACCTCGCCGTACCGCCCCTTCCCTATCGACTCCACCATCTGTATCTGCTTGGCGACCGTTCGTTGAACGAGTAGAGGAAGCCCGGAACCGGACCCCGACGATATTTCTGTGTGATGGGACACTGTGGGCGGAGACGGCGGTCTCTTGCAGCCGCGCCGCCGCCTCCTGAAGAGTAGGAGGAAGGCTGCGATGAAAGCGATGAGGGCCACACAGAGGGCGATCGCCACGAGGAGCGTGGGGCTCGCTGGTGTCGGCGGGCGCAGTCCCGGGGCTTCTGTAACATCAGGCGGCGGCTCCGGGAGTTGTGGCCGGAGCCGTGTGTTGCACATGTCCGCTTCCGAGCAGCACTCGATAACCTTCGGATGCTGGTGTGGCACTTGTGAGCTTTTGCACTGGAAAGTAGAAAAGAGCTCATGGGAACGGTGTATAGGATTACCCATGTAAAAATGGCGGCGTTTACGACTATAAGGATTGTTAAAGGTTCATCATTGGTCAACCACTAGCTGTAATGATGACACATGTCGGTCTCGTTGAGTGCCGTCCAGCGGTGTCGGCGTTTACTGTCTAATATTTTTCAGTGCGAGTGGTAATGTGAAAATATTTATAGTCGAGGTGTTCATTCTCACGACGACATTTCAATCTAACCTGTCCGTATTAATGAAAACACGAAGTGGACATTGTCATGGGGATAAGAGGTATGTCTGTTATGTAGGCACCTGCATGAAGCCGGACTCGTCCGGCGGCAGGCAGCCGGCGGTGCGCTCGAGGTCGAGGCGGCCCGCGTCGTCCAGCACCTCCTCGACGGTCGCGAAGCAGTACCCGCCGGGCTGCGTCACGCAGGTGCCGTTCACGGCGCCCGCGGGGCACGCGCTCGCGCCGGCGCACTCGCACACGATGCCCCGACCTGGAAACCGATGCGGACGAACACATCAGTACAATACATTACATCATACAACTACTGCACAACAAAACCACGAGATGAGTAAGATCGTCCGTTTAATGATAAGCGAACAACCTGCTAGAAACCGGCGACGCTAAGGAGACCTTCCGGCGGTGCAGCGTCGTGCAGCTCGTCCAGAATACCAACAACAGCACTTATAAGTTATACGTGACAACAACAATGCTGCCGTGGCAGCGGATTGTTTATACGAAGATCAATATACGAATACTTAAATTATGATCCAAGTTATCACCGTGACTACTTGGCAAATTATGTATGCGCCGCAAAACTATTAACTGTTTAGGATATTTTTTTTTTTTTACTACTATGCGACGAGACGAGCAAGACGTTCACCTGATGGTAAGTGATACGCTTGCCCATGACAACGCGGTGCTAGTTAAGATGGTACACACTGCACCACATTGCGCTCGTCGCCTGAGACATAAGGTGTTAAGTCTCGTTACCCCAGTAATTACACTAGCTACAGCGAAAATTTTTTATTATTAATTCAATACAGGATGTAACAGGTGACGACTTTTATGGGGCACGGTGAGATTCACAAACCGGAAACATGTTAATCATCTACCACATGTAGCCGTCAGTTGGTTCGGATCCAAAGCAGATGCGCCGCTCGTCGCGGGTGCGTGTACTGATGTTGTGTTTATTGCAATGCACATTGACATTTTTGAGCGTGAATATATAACTTAAAACTAATAAGGTTCCGCCGCTCCCAACGGCCACCGCTTACTTACACAAGTGTTTCTTTGTAATCACTTTTAACCTTTATCTTGTTCATCGTATGTCAGAAATGAGAGCGGCTCAGCACCGTACAGTAACGTCGACCCGAATTTGTGGCGTAATTAGCCATCGCCGCATCGCTTATCGACTGATAACGTTAATTAGTTAATTTAAACGACATTAAGACTCGAGAAACAAATAACAATTAGAAGCAATTTGAATTTAACATAAGATAAGTAAATTACAAATGCAGTTGGCGCTTAAAATGTGAAATTACAGAAGACGGATTGAAATAAATAATAAATTATATTGTTTTTAATAATTAAGGACATTTAATGATGGATAAAATGGCCAAGATGAATTATAATTAATATCATACCACGTACGTAATATATTACCGCGAAGTAGATTTCCGCAGGTGTTGGCAGGTAAAATAACTAGAGAAATTACTGGGACAAGAAACAAGCTCTATTGAACAAAAGTGCATTACAATTTAGTGCACTTTTCATTCACATTTTTGTATGTATATAAACTTAACAACGATCTTTTTATTTTAAATTTTGAGCCGGTGTATAATCAGCTCGTCGCGTCAGTCCGGCGCATGCGCGGAAGACACATCGTAAAAGAAGCCGTAAATAGTGGATGCTGTGTAAACAGAATATGTATAGAACACGGCAGCTTGTCTATCAGTCTATGAAATTAATTTGAACTTACAAATAATTACATCTACATCTAATTACAAATCTATAGTTTATAAACTTATGCCTACTTAATTAAATTTTGTTTTTGGCTGCTTTTTTTTTATACTACTATGCAACGAGACGAGCAAGACGTTCACCTGATGGTAAGTGATACGCTTGCCCATGACAACGCGGTGCTAGTTAAGATGGTACACACTGCACCACATTGCGCTCGTCGCCTGAGACATAAGGCGTTAAGTCTCGTTACCCCAGTAATTACACTAGCTACAGCTAATTTTTTTTTTAATAATTAAATACAGGATGTAACAGGTGACGACTTTTATGGGGTACGGTGAGATTCACAAACCGGAAACATGTTAATCATCTATCACATGTAGCCGTCAGTTGGTTCGGATCCAAAGCAGATGCGCCTCTCGTCGCGGGTGCGTGTACTGATGTTGTGTTTATTGCAATGCACATTGAGATTTTTGAACGTGAATATATAACTTAAAACTAATAAGGTTTCGCCGCTCCCAACGGCCACCGCTTACTTACACAAGTGTTTCTTTGTAATCACTTTTAACCTTTATCTTGTTCATCGTATGTCAGAAATGAGAGCGGCGCGCGCTGCTCAGCACCGTACAGTAACGTCGACCCGAATTTGTGGCGTAACTAGCCATCGCCGCATCGCTTATCGACTGATAACGTTAATTAGTTAATTTAAACGACATTAAGACTCGAGAAACAAATAACAATTAGAAGCAATTTGAATTTAACATAAGATAAGTAAATTACAAATGCAGTTGGCGCTTAAAATGTGAAATTACAGAAGACTGATTGAAACAATGATTTAAACAGCTAATAATTATATTTGTTGTGAATAATAAAGGACATTTAATGATGGATAAAATGGCCAAGATGAATTATAATTAATATCATACCACGTACGTAATATATTACCGCGAAGTAGATTTCCGCAGGTGTTGGCAGGTAAAATAACTAGAGAAATTACTGGGACAAGAAACAAGCTCTATTGAACAAAAGTGCATTACAATTTAGTGCACTTTTCATTCACATATTTGTATGTATATTAACGTAACAAAGATCTTTATTATTTAAAATTTTGAGCCGGTGTATAATCAGCTCGTCTCGTCGGTCCGGCGCATGCGCGGAAGACACATCGTAAAATAACCGTAAATAGTGGATGCTGTGTAAACAGAATATGTATAGAGAGCACTGCAGCTTGTCTATCAGTCTATGAAATCAATTTGAACTTACAAATAATTACATCTACATCTAATTACAAATCTATAGTTTATAAACTTATGCCTACTTAATTAAATTTTGTTTTTGGCTGTTTTTTTTTTTATATTACTATGCGACGAGACGAGCAAGACGTTCACCTGATGGTAAGTGATACGCTTGCCCATGACAACGCGGTGCTAGTTAAGATGGTACACACTGCACCACATTGCGCTCGTCACAGAGACATAAGGTGTTAAGTCTCGTTACCCCAGTAATTACACTAGCTACAGCGCGCTTCAAACCGCAACACAGTAATGTTCGCACACTACTATTTGTCGGTTGCAATAGGAGCTGCGGTGGTACCCAGACGGTCTCCGACAACAGAGATCTACCACCTGGAATGTGAAAAAACAACACTACTATTATACTACCTAATATTTACCAGGTGGTAGGTCTCTGTTACCGGAGACCGTCTGGGCGGGTACCACCGCAGCTCCTATTGCAACCGACAAATAGTAGTGTGCAAACATTACTGTGTTCCGGTTTGAAGCGCGCTGTAGCTAGTGTAATTACTGGGGTAACGAGACTTAACACCTTATGTCTCACGACGAGCGCAATGTGGTGCAGTGTGTACCATCTTAACTAGCACCGGGTTGTCATGGACAAGCGTATCACTTACCATCAGGTGAACGTCTTGCTCGTCTCGCCGCAGAGTAGTATAAAAAAAAATATATATATTCGGCCGCATTTCTATAAAACGAAGAAAAAGCAGCAAACTTGATATTAAATAGGTATCTTCTAAATAGCAGCTTCTCATTAGTTAGCTCACGGTGGTGCAGCGAAGAACACTGCATCACTGCATACACGCGTTTACCAACAAGGCCGCGTGCTCGTGGCGCCTGCTATCTTATCCCACCGAATATACGAGTATATCAACCGGTTCACCAATTCACTGAATAGAAATGGAAAATTATTCCATTAGTAATTAATTAGCTCGATATCTGTAACACTTAATGAATGCGATAAGATTAGGAGCCGTAAAACCAAACTCTGGTACAAAATGAACGGAACACCACCCGGTATCTGTTCTGTGCCCAGTTGAACGCTGCGCTAGTTACTTATAATATTAATAAACCGAGTAATCGTAACTCCACTAATAATAGTAAATATATCGCGTAGTGTAAATCATTAATTTAACTCTTGTCTAACTTTAACTATCTGTTGTCTGAAAACTAAAACGAAATATGCCGATCGTCTAATTACAATTCTTTTAAGAAATTTTATATAACAAAATCACTTTAACGATGTTGAAGAAAATCGTGTATTAAATTAAATGTTGATTGTTTGATGACGATGTTACCGTAACATCATCTACAATGCAAGTCCTCCTGCTCACCTCCGCGGAGTTACAATCGCTCGTGACACACAACCCGCTGACTACTCATTACCAATTTAATTACGTATTAACTCATTAAACTAATTATTATCCTTAGTAACTAAAGAAACGTTTTAATTCCTCGCTTTCATTACTTCCGCGTTTATCGTTATGTTAACATTGCAAAATGACCGACACGTGATCGTAGCAATTAATAATGCATTTCATTTTGCTTTTACTTTTCAATGTGAAAAAGGAATTTTTGTGATAAAGAATGTTGCTTAAGTGAACCATTTACCAAATTGTTAGATTATTTTGAGTGTAATACATAGCAAGACTTTAAAGGATTAAGCAGAACATAATATGATTATGATGAATGTATAAACAGGGGCGGGCGACGTAAACACACGAATAGATAGGACGACGCAGATAAAAACCTGGAGCTCACACAAACAGGTTCCGGCGACGAATTCTACACACAAGTGATAACCACACACTCCTAGGGAATTCTAGGCTCTGATTTCCAGAATGCATCTAACGATTTCGATGTTGTAGACAATGTTTCTCTTTTAGAAATCATCACATCCGCCGCGAGTAAACTTTTACAACACATACGTGAGGACTGGACTTTGAAAGACATCGTAATGAACTGGTCTATGATCAATTCTAACTGAATGTATAGATATAATTGATGTTAATTAACTGTCCAATATTACACACGTACAATACAACAAAAGCAATTTTAAATTCTATGAAATATCTGCGATGCAATACAATTTCATCGGGTCCATAAATAATTTAAATTGGCAACACGGACACACGGCAGCGCAGGCGGGTCGCCATTGTATTAAACATATATAATTTGTTAATATCGTTTAGGACGCGGCATTGTGTGGTTTTTTGACGGGGCCCGGGCCGACAGGTACCCGGCGCGCCCGGGATCATATTTTACAATGCAGCGGGCAGGTACACCCAGACGCAACAAATAATTTAATTGTTCATACGGCGACTTAAGTGAACGTAACGTTTGAAAGGTTGAGAGATAATTAAGTTAATGTTAATTAAGAAAGCGTTAAGTTGAAGTAATAAAGAGATAATCGTTTCAAAACAAGTAAGCCGAGGTAAACGAATGTGTTGCGCGAGCGCACGCAAACGAACACGCGCCCGCGTCGCCGCAGTGATCGGTTTGGATTACCTGATCAGCATCCAACCGGTCGGCGAGATGGGAAATAGTACCAGAAGATGTCCAGCTCAGCGGGCTCAACCACATGAACGAGATCTAGTGTTTAGGTCGTGCGTCATAACAATAAACAAAACTGTAAGGGAAACAGACTCGTCCCCCCGCTGCCCCTTGAGGATCACGAGCCTGCAAGTCCACGGCAGATAGGATGCTGTGAGCACACACTGCGCTAGATATCCTTAAGAACTAGTTTAGCATAAGGTGTCGTACTTAGTCTCATGTCGGCGAGCGGCCCCGCGTCCGCGCTGACATTTAAATATAACTTCGCACCGGCACACCGCAGTCTGTCGCCGGCTTTATTTTTACACTACGAGATTGTACACATTCGGTCACACGGCACGCCGTCTCGCCGCGAGACGTTACACTGTAACCGCGGCGCGTTCACTGCGGACGACGGTCGCGAGGCGAGTGAGTGCGCGCGGCGTCCCCCCGGCCTGCTCCCCGCGACACCGCGCCGCGTCCCGCCCCACCCCCGGCGCTCTCGCCGCGCCCCCGCACCGCGCCCCGCCCCACCCCCGGCGCTCTCGCCGCGCCCCCCGCACCGCGTCCCCCACCCCCGGCGGTGCGCGGCGCGGCGCGGGGGGGCGGGGGGCGCGCGCGATCCATTGACGCGGCGCGTTTGTACGACGCGTAAACATCAGATCGGCGCACGGCCAACTCCGCGCGACGCCCCCTCGACATCCACAATTTTTTCTAACACGGTACATTCAACGATAAATTTACTCACGCGACGAACAGTTACTCGATTGTGAGGGCGAGCGATAACGAATGAAAGTCGCTTTTAATTAAACGGTAAACAAGATCGAGAGGTCGAAGTTCGGCGTCGAAAATATATAAAGATGACGGACAAGGATGGTATTCATAGTTAACGTACCTCCTTGAACTTCGATAACGCAAATAACGAATTCGTTGAGCGGAACAGACGTTGCCTAAATTCGCCCGACGCCGCGGCCTCTCGGAAGCTGCATCTTTTTATAGTTTATGACCGGCCCGCAGAGCGCTGCCCCGGTGCGCGCTGTGCGGAGCAGCGGGCCGGTGGGGCGGCGCTGAGCTCATCACAACGCTATTAATGAGATTCTTTTACGAGCGCCGTACCGATTTGTGTTTATTGTTATTTCCCCCGATCGCCGGCTACCGGCCGCCGCCGAGATGTGGACGTTATTAATGTATTTGGAAAGCAACATACATATTAGGTGTACAGTCTTTTGAAACTTGTACTCGTCGTAGGAGTCAATCACTATTCACCGATAAACACTAATAGGTTATGGATTAATGGACGTAACGTACGTGAAGCTTGATAAAATTCCTGGAGTAACAGAACTGATCACAGATCTCAATCTCTATATCGTTCGTTAGAAATAGAACGTGCTGCTAGTGCATTCCGGTGCGGCGCGCTGGATGGGGCACGTGCTCCAATTCGCGCAATGAACACCGGTAGCGTCCGATCCCGGCATTGATGCATCTCAAGGATACATGCATTTGCAAATAATCGACGGCATCAGACTAATGCGCGCCGCGAACTGAATGCCACAACTACTTCCGGCTGACATGATCGATCGCCTGTTCATCCATTGTCATTATAAAAACAAACGCCGGAATTTGATCCTATTCTCCATTTCTGTTTGTCCGCAGTTTAAATCGTAAACTGTACTAATAACTTTTAAATCGCGTAGTATCGAGAACAAAAGTTTTCCGTGTGAGTCGGAAGCTGACCGAGGCGACTTTCTCACAGACTGGTGCACGCGGGCGACGTCGCTTTCGTCTCGGCAAATGGCTCGGTCGGTGTAGATGACTGATCCGATAAATCGTACACGAACGAATCGAGTAAATCTATTTGTAATAAAGATATCGGACAGAACCGGCCGCTTGAGATCGCATTGACGCATGCGATGCGTTGCGTTGCACTCGCGTCTTTGCCCTTACTGCGAAAATATAGACTCACCAGTGCATGCCCTGTTCGAATGCACAAAATTTACAGACCTGAGAGAGAAAGCGGAAGGAACCGACGGAAAAGTAAGAGTAGATAACGTGAATATATACATAACGTATCGATCGATTATAGCTTATCGAAAGAATGACGAAAAATAAAGAAGGATGAGACAAATAGCGAAAATGCTCAAGTAAATAATAAGAGTAAGGGAAAAAGATGAAAGACAAAGACAAGAAGCTAGAAGATAAAATACAAAAGCCTCTCTGAAGTAATGCAACAAGAGGTTTCAGAGAGGATAGGTGAAGAGGAGAAGGGAATGAGGAGAGAAGGGGGTTTTAGTCCGTAGGCTGCTGAGTCAACTTCTCAGTAGAGTCGGGCATACCATATGGCCCGGGCCTATGGCTATCCATGAGGATTTCCCCCTGCCAGCATAAAAAAAAAACACGAGTACGGCTGCAGTACTACTACTTACCATTTTTTATGGGAAAGACAACAGATATTACACAAACTTCCCACATCGAAAAAATTAAGATTCAATGAGGATAAATTGTAGATTAACTTGGAGTGATTTTTATAAGGTGAAACGAATTGTACAAGATGTTCACCTAGACACTATTGGTATTCCTTGAGAATGTAATATTTATTAGGTTTAGTTGAATGCTTGCATACTTTAATTAGTACTCGCCATTTAAACTATTTCTTGAGATCCTGGATTGACCAAAAAGCTTACATTCTAAATGCTTTAAACAGTCAGCCACCAGCAGCAGAAGATCGAAAAGACAGTACGAGGCAATGCGAGCTGTATTATATACGAATTATTTTTTTTTTAAACTACTAAGCGACGAGACGAGCAAGACGTTCACCTGATGGTAAGTGATACGCTTGCCCATGACAACGTGGCGCTGGTTAAGATGGTACACACTGCACCACATTGCGCTCGTCGCCTTGAGACATAAGGTGTTAAGTCTCGTTACCCCAGTAATTACACTAGCTACAGCGGGCTTCAAACCGGAACACAGTAATGTTCGCACACTACTATTTGTCGGTTGCAATAGGAGCTGCGGTGGTACCCACCCAGACGGTCTCCGGCAACAGAGACCAAAATTAAAACGAAATAATACTCGATACCATTTACAATATCTGTTGGTGCTTATCAGCAACATTTAATTCAAGGCAAACTGACGTAATGTTAAAACCAGTTGCAGTGACTTTTTAACAGTTCGTTAAGTCTAGGACATTATATGTATAAGGAAACGAGCCGCACACTGCGCTCTACATTCACTTTAACTGCTCAAACATATTCGCGGAAGGGATTTCATTATCCTATTCGCGAGCAGGAAGTCGACTCGGCGCTGCTTATTAGCAGGAAATCGATACGTGGGCTGCGCGGGCGCACGAGCGGATTAATCGCAGAGGTCCAGCTGCCCGCGCCTGCTGTTATCTCAAATTGTGAGTTCGTGAGTGCCGCGAATGGCATCAGGTGCCGCGCCGTGGGCCTGGGGTCGTCGGGTTGCAGGTCCCGACCTCTCGGATTATCCCACTCGATCGATAAGGTACACTGGGAGAGATGAGTGGGGAAGGGGGGTGAAGTCGAAAGCGAACGATAGGCTGGCATCGTCCACTCAGATAAATATTGGATAAGATACTTATACTAAGAAAATTATATTTCATTTCTTTAAAATTTATAGAAGGATGTCAGATTTATTTCAAACTAAATAATGGCTCAAATATCATAGACAAAAATACCACAGAACAGCCAACTCGGACTATATACAGCTGCCAAACTAAATAACAGGCGAACATTTGAATGGGTCTGGCGAATTTGAATATTACACCTGACAGGTCATTGAGGGCCGCGCGTGGAGCATGTGGTATGTGATCATAGTCACGCGGTGTTACGGAAACGAGCGTCCCGTGTACTGCACTACCAGTAATACAATTTTTGTATAACTTGTTTGTACTTGGCAATACTTCATTTATGATTAAGTATTAAATTGTTAAGATGTCGGTGTATTTTGCTGTAATTTCCGTGTTACCGTCGCAGAGGGTGTTGTACCTTGTATCTACTCGGCCAATAAAGTGTGATGGTGACTGGGACGCAGCGATGATATAGTTTTTAATCGCGCATTTTTGCAAGACTACTTAATTTTTATTATAAAAAATACATAAATAATATTTAAATTCTTAAACCCATAAGACACCAGTAAGAGTACCAGGTGGTAGGTCTCTGTTGCCGGAGACCGTCTGGATGGGTACCACCGCAGCTCCTATTGCAACCGCCAAATAGTAGTGTGCGAACATTACTGTGTTCCGGTTTGAAGGGCGCTGTAGCTAGTGTAATTACTGGGGTAACGAGACTTAACACCTTATGTCTCAGGCGACGAGCGCAATGTGGTGCAGTGTGTACCATCTTAACTAGCGCCACGTTGTCATGGGCAAGCGTATCACTTACCATCAGGTGAACGTCTTGCTCGTCTCGTCGCATATTAGTATAAAAAAAAAAAAAAAGACAGAATCAGAAACGTTGAAATCTGAGGACAGCTGAAGCGATTTATTTTGTATACCTACATATAAACTAAGTGTACAACTTAAGGAATCTCTTAAGACCGTACAGTTGGTCACCCTGATCAAGGAGCATAATTTATTCGGCGGCAGCGCGGCGCGGCCTAAACGTACCCCCCACCCCCATCCCCCTCTCGCCCACTCGGTCCGCTCCCCGAACAGGATCCCGAGTGTTTTTTGTGGTGCCGGGATTATGGAGTATCAGGTTAAACGCACGTTGCGTAATAGATTTGACACACCCTCAATCTGGCGCAGGTCTCGAGCCGGCGGCTGCGCATTTCTAAATGAACATCCCCTCGCATGCAGAGCGCGCTTCTTTTACATTCTTCGTCCACGTTCAACGTTTAAACAGAGCGTGATGTGACGTCATTGCTGGTTTATAACCTAAATTGTTATATAAATTGTTCATTGTTAATGGTATACATGTCAAATTTAATGATAACCGATTTTGATTCAGACAATTTTTTGTGGCAATGATCACACTTGGGTGGGGGTGAATGTTTTATTACAATTACATATTACATTATATTTTTTATATAAATTTTTAAACAACTCACTCGATGACTCAGAATTACTTGGTCAAATTTCATTTGATGTACCGCCTCGTATACCACGCCACTTAGTCTCTCCTCACTCATAGAACGTACAAATCGATTTGGGTCACCATTCGCTGATCCCTAGAATGCGCAGGCTATTTAACTATTCTAAAAGACAACACTTGATATATTTCACGATAGATTGCCAGTGTTTAAATCAAAAATTGTCAGGGTATTAAATCCCCCCACAGACGCAGACATCTAGCATTCTTCTATGTATATATGTTTATAGCACCTGTCTTGATACGGTTTATGCACCCATACTCAATGTACGCAGTGTTTGTCTGTAATTGAGAGTACATGTCGCTTATTACCTAAGTTAAGAAATGTATACAATATAACTGATACATGTATTTTTGTAGACAGACCAAATAAATAAATAAATAGATAAATTACGTATTATTGTTACCTAAATATAGGTAGTGAAAATCCAAAATGCTGTCATGCGTCATTAACTAAAAACACAGCACCCAGCAGGCTCCCGATCCGTGACAATGGTGTTAAATGTTTTTTGTACGAGTTGCGGGAACTGCGGCGCGTCTCCTGATTGTACATTCAATTGTACAGGAGGCGTTGATCAAATGAAATTTATGAGCAGCTGTGTTTATTGCGGTGAACAGTTGCCTGATGGTAGCGAGCTGATGAATATGTAAATAGGATTGTCGAGGCACTAACATATAAACGTTGCTTATATTAGAAACACATCAATTCGAATATATAAACTCAATCTGTCATACCTCTCACATTCACACGTCACCAGTCAGAGCTCACACCTCGCACACTGCCCAAACACGAATGTGTCGAGAATCAGTCAATCGCTATTTATAGCGAAACGACGTTACGGCATCCCCTCCCTTTTTCACTTTCAATCTTTTAAAATCAATACACCTACTATTTTACTATCAAAATGTCGGTAATCCCAATTATTTCTTTCAATATCTAACACTTATAAAACGGTTATTTATCTCTGGGAGCAAAAGATGGACGTAGACACTGAATTACACACATCGAATTTTTGACCGTTAGTTAAATGAATGTTAGTACCGATGCTCGTCGGCGTCAGCGCCTTTTCTTCAATTCCCTTTAACGGTCAACTCGTAGGTGTGCGCGGCGTCGGATTCCGTTGCTAAGTTGTACTTTGACGGAGCGTGCGCGGGCTCGTCTACTGTATCACTCCAGAGTGATACAGTAGAGGCGAAGTACGGGCGGTTCATAGCGTCAATATTTACAACAGTGTATCGCGCGTTATCAGATTACCTGACGTGAGAAGCGTCCCGCGCGCGCTGTCTCAGGTTCAAGAACTCCGCTGACATTGTCAGCGCACTCCAGGACCCGCACACCGCTTTTTCAGATAATAAACTCAAACAAAACGAGCACCACATATATCTGCACTCAATACTATTCCCCCTTTGATTCAGCAATATACACAATTCCTCCCACGCCCTCCCTAAATGTATGTATCAGTGTGTACACTTAGAAGCAACTCATTCAATCTAGGTATAAAAATAAACATTTCATCAAATTGTACGATAAATTATATAAAATGTAGATTAATGTATAAATAATACAAACTTGTGTTTATTTTTAATGAATGCTAGTATACACAGATCTAGTCATTTTTTCTGTTTCTCTGTGAATTCTTAAATGTTAATAAATGCTAGTTAATATACACTCCCGGACACATCTATCGGCCCACCTAGTGTTTAAAAGTTTTAACGGTGTCTAGCTAAAAATAAATGTTAGGTGGAGCAATAAGTTTTAATGCAGTTTTAAGGCTGATTTTTTGGTCAACCTTTATGTATGTTTTTTTTTTAATTTTGAATTCAGGATTATGAAAAAAAAACGAAAATTCGAGTCTGTTCATTGTTTTCAACGACACAGGAATGGACAAAACTTTCTTTATTTCGCACAAGTTGGATTTTTGTTTTGATGTTTCCGATTATTGGTTCTATAAAAAGGTAAATCTAAACTTAGAGCCAGTTTTGACCCAAAAAATATGGATACTCGGCCTGAAATTGTCGCCCAAGCTGCAAAACTTCTGCCGACCAAATCAATTCGAAATTACAAAAATAAATAAAAAAAAAACCTACATAAAGGTTGACCAATAAATCTGCTTCAAAACTGCATTAAAACTTATTGCTCCACCTAACATTTATTTTGAACTAGACACCGTCGAAACTTTAAACACTGGGTGGTGGGCCGATAGATGTGTCCGGGAGTATATTATAAACTGAGTTCGAATCAACATTACTCGTTCATATAGTAACAAAAAATCATATTTGCGCAAATTTGCTAAACAAATACTTAACCACCATAAGTACTTTAGTATTTTCTTTCCAACCGCCGTTTACTTCACGCCGCCTAAAATATTAACCGGTGTTCGTTCATAAAATATGATTTCTCACAAACAATAAATAATTCATTTGATTGTTGTGTGGAAATGTTGAAGGTGAGGCTGTTTAACTTGGGCGGTTGGAGCTCGGTAATGTTTTGTGTGCACTCGAGCTGTTTCTTACTCAAACACAACTTTACTACTTATTTAAACTATCTAAGTGGTGTATTCCGTTAAACCAGTCATAACAAATATTCTAGTTTGAGTGAATCCTACGGTTATTATTCAACTATATACCACATCTATATATTTAAATGAAATCTGTTTGTAAGATGATGAGTTAAATATCTGTTTGTTTCGGACATTTTCGGAACGGCTGCACAGATTTTGATAAACTTTAACACGAACATTTAGCAGGAGATTGACAGCATAGCATTTAAGATTGTTTTCATCATAATATAATAATGAACGAACGTTAAACTGTCCGTTGTTATTTTTATTATCAACAAGTATAATCGCATATAGAATTAAAGACATCAGATCAGTGAGGACGAGTGGCAGTAGTTTGCTGTCACAGCACATCCATAACAGCAACGTGTTCATGTTCATCATGGCGCGGCGGCTACGTGACGCCGCCCACGCCCCGCGCCTATCTGTTAGCGATCGGAGAACGATAATCGTTTATTATTCACGTTTAACGTTAATTTCGGTGCTCGAGTTATCATCGAACGACCGAGTTCGCGGTGCGATCGCTTCGGCATTGTGCTGATCCCATTCATCGCGGCGGCGTTGATACGCTAATTGATAAACTAATCGAAACATGTTGGACCTACCAACACGGTACAGTTTGCCAAAATAATCTCAGTCTGGTTTCACAGTTTAGCCGTATACCTACATAGATATTTCCAGGTGGTAGGTCTCTGTTGCCGGAGACCGTCTGGGTACCACCGCAGCTCCTATTGCAACCGACAAATAGTAGTGTGCGAACATTACTGTGTTGTAGTTTGAAGGGAGATGTGAGCTAGTGTAATTACTGGGGTAACGAGACTTAGCACCTTATGTCTGTAGCGACGAGCGCAATGTGGTGCAGTGTGTACCATCTTAACTAGCGGCGCGTTGTCACGGGCAAGCGTATCACTTACCATCAGGTGAACGTCTTGCTCGTCTCGTCGCATAGTAGTAAAATAAAAATAAAATAACATAATATGATAGATTATAAAGTAACAGTATATATCGGATAGCTTGCAACACTTGGGAGTGCAAGCGCCGCTCATTATCCAAATGTAATGTTAAATAGGTGCGCGGGGCGGACGCGGTTCAGTTAGGGTATTAGCATGCCGGCCGGCTGCGGCCTATATAGCTCCCCGCGAGCTGCTGCCTTAAACAAACGCACCGGCACGATACATTGTCAAACTAATACCCTTTCCTTACTATCAAGTTCTACGAAGCAATAGATTTCGCAATAAATATAAATTAGTAAAGATTTCAAAGTCTAGATTTAAAACTATTCTAGATAACAATATTTTTATAGGTACCTAAGTTTATGATAATAATAACTCTTAGCCCAAACGAAAGCGTACTCGGACTTACGAAAAGTTCGGGAATTGATTAAAAACTGATTACCAAACCAATATGATTGATAATGTAATTATGTATAAATGATAACGTAAGAAATGGTTCGACGATATAAAGGAATGGACTGGGCTTAAATACCACCAATTAAAAAGATTAGCCCATGATCGGAAAAGTTTTCTCAATCTGACCGCCAAACTTCAGTTTGAAGAAGGCACCTTATGATGATGATGTATATTAAGAAAACTGGCGGTGGGACTCGTAGGAGGTCACCTAGCTTAATACCGCTGCTACCACAACAGCATATGTTAATAAGTATTGTATATTTTCTGAGCTGAGAGGCATAGCTAATGAAATTACTATTCGTAATGAATAAAACGAAGACAATAAAGTGATTTATCCACTCGTTAAATCTTCGCATTCTTGAGACATTGTACCAATTATAATTTATCAATTTTAGATCAGATCATTAGTTAAGTAGGGCAAGCCGGCTTTCTGCTTGTATCATGATATCGCTTATTAAGTAACTTCAGTGTTCCAAGTTTACATTTAAAACGTATCTGTGTTATTCGTAATATGGAGATGGTTTACTGCAGCTGCTGTATGGTGGTGTAGAAGAATCAGATTTTTTTGGGCTTGTGCGTTGCTAAAGAAACCTTCGAACTTAATTTGGTAAGACTCGCTCCATAATCAGGTTACTCTCTGCAGAATACATCTCTGACGTCCACGTGCAATACGACGTTGTAGCTTTTAGACCTCACAGTTAGACTGACGTAGTCACGGCTAGATCTCTCAAGTACCCGCCGGCCTGATGAATGGGTGGCCATTCACAACACCGCTTATAAATCTCCGTATTTATAAACTCGCTTACGTAATAAACTCGGCAGTTATCGGCCGGCCACATAACATATTTCAGTATCGTTGACATATAACGTCTTCTCGGAAACCAGATCGGCTTACAGGTTATCGTTTTAAGTGTATTTACTATTTATGATACTACGACAATTGTCTTTTTATCTATTGTTGAACATTTGTGCAGACTCGTGAGCAACTTTCTAGAAATGTAATGATTAATTTATCTAACAAAGAGACGGATGACGAATTTAATAGACTTCAGCGATATATTTCATCATGTGAACATTGAGTATATTTTAAATAAATATACTAACATACTAAACACTAATAAATTATTATAAAGATATGTTTTTATTTACTTGAATATTCTGTTTATGCTTAGTTACCTGAAAAACATTGATCTCACCCTAAAGATTTCGTTTGAAATTCTTTGCCTGTACGTACATAATAATATTGATTGCGTAGTGATTAAATATTAGACTCCTTTGTAAATGAAAATTTCAACATGACATGATTAAAAGTTTTACAGGTGCTATGCTTATCGTGCGCCGGAAGTTGCGTTACCTTTAATCCGGTGAATATATCTTCGTTGCGACGAATCCAACATATGTTACGCTACCCACGCGGGGGCCATATATTAACCATAAAACATTTTCGTTTCACAGTCAATTTCAATACTTTTACATAATAAATGTTTATCTTATATATTTTTTTCGTGTCATTCGATATAAACGTATTCTAAATTTCTTAGAAATATGAAACTGAAATATGTGTTTAATATCACGATATGACCTCAATTGATATTAATAGACCGGGTTCGATTTTTGGTGACTAATTTAGCTCGTGGATTTTGAAATCGCGAGTTGTGTCTCCGATGGAGCTGTAAAGGCTGCTGATGAGTCCATCGGCACTAACTCGGATATAAATAAACAAATACAAATGCGCCGTAGGTAGTCGGCGTGTGCAGTTATCGCGTAATGGTCGAGATAATCGTAACAGAGGTAGGGGCGCGGCCGGTGTCGCCGCGTATCTGCGCGATAGCGCGCTGCCGCTATTTCCGTCGAGTGTGTCACGCGCCGGCCGCACCGGCCGCACCGGCGGTACCGGCTGTACTCGCAGCACTTCAAATATTCTCTTCCAACGCAGCGCCGGTAACGACACCGGTACAACGTGTAAGGATTCATCGACAATGTCATGAGACATGTTACATCTCGAACTTCACTTTTTTTTTTATACTACTATGCGACGAGACGAGCAAGACGTTCACCTGATGGTAAGTGATACGCTTGCCCGTGACAACGCGGTGCTAGTTAAGATGGTACACACTGCACCACATTGCGCTCGTCGCCTGAGACATAAGGTGTTAAGTCTCGTTACCCCAGTAATTACACTAGCTACAGCGCCCTTCAAACCGGAACACAGTAATGTTCGCACACTACTATTTGTCGGTTGCAATAGGAGCTGCGGTGGTACCCACCCAGACGGTCTCCGGCAACAGAGACCTACCACCTGGTACACTACTTTTACTGCTCACTTAAATCTGACAACAAAGCCGTGATAGCCTAGTGGTTTGAACGCCGGCCTTCTAATCCGAAGGCACCGGGTTCAAATCCGGCCTACAGCAATAACTAATATCACGCGCTTTGACGGTGAAGGAAAACATCGTGAGGAAACCTGCATGTCTATGTCATGCTCGCACTAGTATGTGAAATGGAGAGGCAATGGCTACACCACTACATTATAACTGACAAGTAAGTTTGGCGCTGTAGCTAGTGTAATTACTGGGGTAACGAGACTTAACATCTTATGTCTCCGGCGACGAGCGCAATGTGATGCAGTGTGTACCATCTTAACTAGCACCACGTTGTCATGGGCAAGCGTATCACTTACCATCAGGTGAACGTCTTGCTCGTCTCGTTGCTTAGTAGTATAAAAAAAAAAAAAAAAAAAAAAAAAAAAAAAAAAAAAAAAAAAAAAAAAAAAAAAAAAAAAAAAAAAAAAAAAAAAAAAAAAAAAAAAAAAAAAAAAAAAAAAAAAAAAAAAAAAAAAAAAAAAAAAAAAAAAAAAAAAAAAAAAAAAAAAAAAAAAAAAAAAAAAAAAAAAAAAAAAAAAAAAAAAAAAAAAAAAAAAAAAAAAAAAAAAAAAAAAAAAAAAAAAAAAAAAAAAAAAAAAAAAAAAAAAAAAAAAAAAAAAAAAAAAAAAAAAAAAAAAAAAAAAAAAAAAAAAAAAAAAAAAAAAAAAAAAAAAAAAAAAAAAAAAAAAAAAAAAAAAAAAAAAAAAAAAAAAAAAAAAAAAAAAAAAAAAAAAAAAAAAAAAAAAAAAAAAAAAAAAAAAAAAAAAAAAAAAAAAAAAAAAAAAAAAAAAAAAAAAAAAAAAAAAAAAAAAAAAAAAAAAAAAAAAAAAAAAAAAAAAAAAAAAAAAAAAAAAAAAAAAAAAAAAAAAAAAAAAAAAAAAAAAAAAAAAAAAAAAAAAAAAAAAAAAAAAAAAAAAAAAAAAAAAAAAAAAAAAAAAAAAAAAAAAAAAAAAAAAAAAAAAAAAAAAAAAAAAAAAAAAAAAAAAAAAAAAAAAAAAAAAAAAAAAAAAAAAAAAAAAAAAAAAAAAAAAAAAAAAAAAAAAAAAAAAAAAAAAAAAAAAAAAAAAAAAAAAAAAAAAAAAAAAAAAAAAAAAAAAAAAAAAAAAAAAAAAAAAAAAAAAAAAAAAAAAAAAAAAAAAAAAAAAAAAAAAAAAAAAAAAAAAAAAAAAAAAAAACTTTTGAAGTAGTGGCTGGTATGGTAACAGCGATAACATGTCAGCGTCGTGCAGGCTGTCTGCTTTGTCGTTTGTATGTAACTGATCTCTGTGCAGTGTGAATTGTTGTGGTTTAGTGTAGCTGTCGCGTTGGGAACGGCGAGGCTACAGGCTCGACACTACAGCGGGCCCGAAACTGCGCAGTTGTCGCACAGATAAGCAATCGGCGATAATATTTGTAACAAAGAGACGCAACGGAGCCGATATCGGCGGTATTATCGAACAGATTGCGCACATATCTACTGCTTCATAGAAGTCTATATTAGGACATGTTAATAACATGTTTACGTTGTGATACGTCGCTTAATAAAAAGATTACACAAATTTATGTATAAGTATTGGAGGTTACTAATTGTTTTTCTATTTCGGTGATTGTATGTCACAAAAATATTCAATCCGAGCAGTACTTTGTTAACCTTACATCTATATAATAAAAATGAATTGCTGTTCGTTAGTCTCGCTAAAACTCGAGAACGGCTGGACCGATTTGGCTAAATGTGGTCTTGAATTATTCGTAGAAGTCCAGGGAAGGTTAATAAGGTGAGAAAATGTGGAAAAAGTGTCTGGAATATGGTAAAAACAACAATTTCTCTTTTTCATTGAGGTGACCTGATTTTTAGATAGGCAAAGCGGGACAACTCTGAAGGAATAATAATATCGTAATTTTTTTTAGTTTTAACATAAGTACAATTTATAAATGTTTTTTATATAAGTGAATTTGTTTGAGTAGATTGTAGTAATTTTGTAAAATATTGTAAAAATCTTCACAAGAATTTGATAAATTAGTTTGATTGACTTGAAATATTTGCAAAATTTTATTCGTATATTACTTTCAAAATTTCTTTCGAGGTTAAGGTGGGTGATACACGTTTTGTCATCAATATAAAATATGAAGACTACGAGTATTTTAAGCTAAGTTTAAGAAAATTTATGCATTTATGAAATATTTAAATAAATTACTTACTTTATTTTTTATGGTAAGAAACAGATTTGTAATATTTATTTGTTTAATTATCTTGCTAGCGCGCAGTACGGATACAAAGTGTATCATTTGAGAGACAAATACAATGTAACTGGGTAGCAAAAGCAATATGTTACGCAAAACAATGATTTTCATAAATTTAAAATTTTACTTAATTCTAAAAGTCGGGACTTTTGAAAAACGTCGCGTGACGCGGGATTAATAGTAAAAAAATCAGGACTGTCCCGCTATAAGCGAGATGTCTGGTCTCCTTACTTTAGATACATAAACGTCAAAAATTTGAAGTTCATCCCGTCATTTAGACACCAAATACAATTTAAAAGAATATTTTTGATTTTGACATTTGATATTGACAACCAACAATTTCTGATGCAACTATAATATTTTACGAACTTTAGCGGGAATCTGGGCGTAAAGGTCGCGTTGTCTCGGTTGAATTTTTTTTAGTGCATAATGCAGTTGAATGTTCAATGTGAGTGTATCATGCAGTAATTAGAGTGTTCGTGTGCAGCGATTGTAGAATTCAAGCAGGAACACGACTTTCCTAAGTTCAGATTGGTTCAAAATAGTAGTTAAGTCTTAAATTTACTTTGTTGATCTTTGTGATAGTGACACTATTTACCGCTGAGTGCGCGAGAACTTTCCCTACTTTGATTATCTACAATTTATAATGCCAAAGATAAGATGTCCTGACTTAGGTCAATCAATATGTGCATTTAAATATAATAGAAAAACCAAATTAATAATGGGCATTTTTTGTGATTGCGAATTATTTTTTTCTGGTTAAATTTTCATCACATTCTTTACTAAAGTTGAAACAGTCTCGAATTATCAATAAGCGTTTTTTTTTATTGATTTTGAAGCGGAACGAAGTTTTGCTGGGTCAGCTAGTTGTTTAGATATAAATCGCTAAAGCTTGTATAAATAAGGTGGCAATGTAACAGCACAAGGCGACGAGAGCAACGTGGTGCTGTGTAAGCATCTATACTCGACGCCCCGTGGCTATTAGGAGGCGGTAGACTACCTGTACAAAGTCTAAATCAAACATTTCTATCGTGACATGATCGTGTGCGAACGATACTTTATTAGTGTTGAAATGACAGATGTAGTAATATGATTCATTTATTAGCTTCACGATAGTTAGACAGTAAATATCACGGTCATTTGAATATAACAATGGTATAATCCATAGTCAGAGACGCGAGCCCACGACTGCCGTCCGACTTGACTGCTGCGCGTGGTGCGCGACGGTGACGGGCAGCGCATCGCTCCCAATGTGACAACAAAAGCTCTGGTGGGAGAACCGGTGTACACCCGCGACCGGCCCACAGGCTTTGTTACGAATTTTTATTACTAACCTCATGGTACCCGACACACGTCTGTAGTGCGACTAGTTAACCTTGAAACACTATACGATTAGGCAAATGATATTTACGGAATTTAGAACCAGTGCAGACAATTTACAACATCGCAATGGCGTGAAGTTGCTGCCCTTTCGATAGCCGAGTGATACTCTCTAAAGAGCAGCAGACTTTGCTCGCTGCAAACCATACGAGGATACGGAGAATACCTTCTTTGCGGAAGGTCGTTCAGCATTTACAGCAGGCCGAAATGATGACGATACGCATAATTGATCTACAATATTAAAATTAATTAGAAAACACAAGTTTACGTGATTAGCTAATTACAAATGTTCCTTTGAACCGGTGCCGGCGGCATTTCTCGGAACTCGTGCAAAGAAACATGTATACATACATATTTAGGAGGGCGGCGTTACGTTCGCGTTTCATTAAGACGGAATTCGTGGTAATTAAAGGCTGAAGTTGTACAGAGCTGGTACGGGACTGGTCCGTGCGGTGCGGCGCCGAAAAGTCGCCGTCACACGGCACACACGAAGACACGTGGACACGTAGACAGTACCGGACAGTACCGGCGCCGCGCCCTAATTGGGATAATCATTTCGAGGCAGCGCGCAATTAAACTAATAATGTAAATTCTCAAACTTTTGCAAGTGCCTGATCATTGTTTCAGAATGAAATGGCCCGCCGGCGACTGGATCTCAAAGAGAAGAGCGGACATCTTCTGAATCAGTGCGCTTTCCGTGACAGACTGCATAGCCGCTTACTATCAGGTGGGAATGTAGTTCAACAAATAAACTACGAACCAGTCTTTAATAAAGAATCAGTTATTTTTATTACATAAAGTAACTCAATTTTGTGATTGCAATTATACAAAAATATATTTCATCTCTACCAATCGCTATCTCTTTAGTCAACACAGTTTACACTGAGTTGATCATACAATCAGTTCACACGAAAACTTCCAATTCCTAATCAAGAAATTTCTTCTCACGAAGCTTTCATCGCTTCGTATGGGCTTCGTCATACTATAAAACAAAACTCGATTTAAATTAGATTATATCTTACTATCATAACATTTAAAAGTATTCAATTAACATTAAATGTAGGTGAAACTTCGCGTTTGCTTTCATCACTTCTATCTTAATTTCCGGTCGCCGTGCAACTGTAATAAGGAAATACCATTTCCAGAAAACTTTCGATAACAATCCTATTCAGTAAATATTTAGAAATGTATATATAAATGTGAATTTAACTATTGCTTGATGTTGTAGTATGAGGTGCTTCCATGTGTGTATTTTCCTATCACAGCTAAAAGAGTTCTTATTCAAGTTAAAGCTATCTCTAACCTGAGAATATTACAAACATGACGTGGATAATTTTACCTTTTTAAACAGTTTATCATCAATTATGTTCGTGTCATACCACCCACAACTTATATTGAAACAATACGTCATTGTTCAGAAATCGCTTCCTTCTTCTAAATATTCTATAAGATAAATGATTGTCAGAAATATTTATTTGTTAGTTGTTATTGCTTCGTACATGTGACCGTTCCACCGTCATCACAGGGTAGCCCATAGTAACTTACATCCCTTCTAATAACTTATTTTGTATAACTAAAATTCCCTTCATACCTGTTATTCCGGAGACATCACAAACGCATTGCCAACCCGGAAAAACATTATCATCCCATTATTTGAAGAGCTCTCTAATGTAATTTCTTGAGAAAGCATCAGCTTCGTTATATCGATAGAAAATATTAAACATAAACGTAGGTGATCTTAGCAAAACTAGATTTTGCAACTTCCTGTCGACATCGAGGGTTGCATTGGAACAATGTATCCGTAGGTGGTTTTGTGGAATACATTTCAAATAATCCGACTGATGATTGAAGTTAACTACAGCCTTCCCAGGACAAGTTCTCCGAGAAGCACGAGTACGACAGTTACATGTAACTAATTATTATTATAAGAATTTTTTTCTTACATAAAATTAGTACATATTATATGCAAGCAACTATGAGCCTGCCGTTATCTACATCACTCTAGATTACACTTAGAGGAAATTATACGTAGTGGTATAATCCCACGAGCAGATAATAGTGATCCTCGATGAATATGAAAACGTATACGTTTTTTAATATGCAATAAGGTTCAATTTGGTGTGTGTGTGCTGGGCCCACGCAGTAGAAAGTCTCGTCGAGTGCGCTCGAGGGTACGCGGCGGGGCACAGGTCACCGCGCGACGGGCGCGGGAACGCGACCCGCATGCTGCGGCGGGGTGCGCGGCGACCTCCACGTCGCAGCAGATCGAAACAATTGTGAATTACATGGAGTATATGCTAACATAATAATTGAAAACACTTGGATATTACTATATTTGAATTAAATAATAGTTAAGATTCTTTAGCATCGTAAACCATGGATAATAGTAATGCCATCGTGAAGTGAATCCAACTGTACAAATTTTACTAAACTCTTTTCTAGAAGCTTCCTTCCATACTGTGATATACGGGCGCGACTGGAAACGTAACCGAAAAGATCTGTTGCAGATTTCACATGAATTTTAATAATGTTGACATAATTAAACCTAGCAAACAGTGCTGAGGATGAGTTGGTAGTCACAGGATCGCGTGACTGTGTGACGTGTCTCGAGGCCTGTGCAGGTCGCTGTTCGCTATAGGCATCAGATCAGTTGTATTCGAAATCAATGACATTATTAATATACCGCACTCTGCCTACATATTGAAATTCTGCTGTTAATGTTTTTGTTGTAGAATCGATTGCATCATTTTATCATCATAAAAGTGTGCGCGATATAGTATAGTTAACCGGAAATATAAAGCAACGTTTGCCATGCCATTAACATGTAGAGAGGCTGTCGGGCGGAGTGGTTCCGAAATCGATACTTACTCGTATATACGAGAGTCGGCGCGTGGGCGGGATCGAACCTTTGACCGCGACGGCACGTGGGCCGACGCGTACGGCGTGTGCGTCGACCGAGCTGCCCCGCTAACGGCACTCGGGTACACGGCCACGTGAATTATGACACCAAAATTGTAAACCTATTCAAATTTTAAACATTATCATCACGCCTACGGGTTTAATGTTCAACCTATTAAATACCTTGTGAAGCGGTATTTAGACATTGATAAGTAATGAAGAAACTCTTTATCTCTACCTAAGCGCACAGTGTATAGCTATGACATTTATCACAGCTAAAGTTAATGCAGACCAACGACTTAGTGAGAGTTGCGGGAAGCCGTCAGACACGCACCAAGCACCGATCGATGTGGAAAGCTTTATTTATTTATTTACTTAAGGACCTCCAACGAGGCATACACGACATGTAACAAGTTTAATAATAACATATAATAGTTTCACTTTGTGACGTGCTCCTCAATTATAGGAGACCACAGCATGCAAATTTAAACAACGAAATAACAAAAAATAATGTTGAACATAGTTGAGTACCGTATAGTTCACAATTTATTGTTGATTAACAGTTGCAGAACCCGTTTCCTGTACCTTGAAATATCCGTGATGTCTAGATCATGAGTTTTTGCCAAAGAGTTATACTGCCTACAGAGCCTTGGCACAGCAGCGAAATTACCCAAATTGGTTCTAAATGGGGGATAATACAGAAGGTTATATACACCTTTTCGCGGGATTCTGGATGGAGCATTAATACTCAAAGAACTTACAAGCTCGTTATAAAAAGGAAAACGTTAAAAAAGGAAATAACTCTAATAAGCAAATTATGATCCAATTGAGATCATTGAATGGTTATCCAATGTATTTCTCTTATTCTTATTCACTTTTGCAATGTCACCTTGAGAAAGAAATTGCAAATAAATATATTATTAAGCAGTTGAATGCGAGTGTAACAGACAGACAACGTCGTGACTGTGCCCGAGCTCCGAATGTAGACTAATTGTCCCGCTGAGTGAAAAGCGGGCGCGGAGCGGGTCACGCGGACCTCTCCGCATTCGTCGCGTTGGTTTGCAATCGAGATGAAGCATTTGACGTGAACCAAATACAAAGTGACAACAGTTAGCCGACGGCTTATATTAGTTGGTATACGTGTGCACAATATAAAATAATAATACTGATATATGATGCTCAAATGATATTAAATGAGAATTTTTTTAACCTTAATATATATAAGAGCTGATAAACTCCCAGCAGCGATCATTCTGGATGGAGTGACCGAATACATCATAATCAATGCAATTGTTAAAGATCATACAAACACACAGAGAGTTGAATTGAAAATTGAAAAAAATATAATAATAATGTTATGTATTTATATTATGTAATAAGTCAAGTAGCCTCTAACAAGATCACTCTCGTATATATATGAAAAATAAGCAATAAGATGTGTGTGCATAGTTTTATGAAGCCGTACAGCAAATTTAACGAGTTTGTACACAGTTAAAGTCCTTCACGGCAGCGGACGCGCTAATAAAAGTTTCTCACGTAAAAATGTCCGAATCACAAAAATTTTGAAACCTAATCTCACTTAACGACCGAAATTTTAATTTCCTCGCTCGAACGAACAAATCGGTAAGGCGATAGGCTCCGGCCGACGAATTCGATCCGCCGGCAAAAAAACAACATGGCGGCGCGCACTATTGTGTTTCCCTCCAAAACTCATACACGCCATCTTTGTTTTGTAACCAGAGTTTCTTTAATAAGAACTAAATTTAATCTGTTATGTTATGAACTTATGAAGTATACGATTTTGATAATTAGCATGCACTTTGTTAAGAATCATTTGTTGTAATTGAAAAAATATCTGAACATATACTTTTGAGGATACTTTAGAGATTTTGCCCCCTCGCAGTCAAATACTGATACATGGACCAATAGAAACCATATACAGACGACGACGCGCGAAGAAGCTAGTACAAAGTAAGATTGTAAAGAAGCCATTTCTCGTGATTAAGTGGAAGTCATCTCAATATATCGGAATTGTTAAACGAGCTACCCAAATACATTGCCCACTGCACGGGGCCATAAATTCCATTATTAGTTAAACTTTTAGCAATAAAATAAAATGTTTTCCCGGACGGAACAACTTTTTGATTGGCCGCCCGCCCACTTGCACTGGTTTACGACGGGCCCGATTACATCGGCACCGCGGTCCGAGCTACTGCGTTATGTTGGCCATTAGGAAGTGCAGGCCGCGGCGCGTAAGGTCCGCCCGGCCTGGCCGCCGCCGCCCACGCGTGCGGGTCGCGTGGGTCACCCTCCCACGCCTCGACACACAAGCCGCGGCTCCTCTGCCTACGTACCACCACAATACTATTTCAACTTTCACACAACACACTAATTTAATTATTATTTTGACTTGACAACGTCTATTAAATTGGTATAAGATAGGACGCGCGTGCTGAGAAATGTCCCGCACATAAGTGGGCGTGGCTTACGCCGACCGCTAAGTCGGTATGCGTTTGCCCGAATTGGTTGAAAGTAAAAGATGTATTCTATTGCTCAATAATAATTAGAAATAAAATCCCTAACAAATATAATTGAGAGTTAGTATAACTTGATTTGTAACCCGATAAACATGTCAAACAAGAATAATAAAATTTATTATCAAAATTTTTTGTGATATAATTAATAGACGTTGTCACGTTAAAATACATAAGTGCCCTGCACATATAACCAGAATTTTTTTATGAAAATCAACTATTACCGGTGAAATGTTTTCACGCAGATTGAGTGAATGGGAAGACATCATCATCATCATCATCATCATCATCATCATCATCATCATCATCATCATCATCATCATCATCATCATCATCATCATCATCATCATCATCATCATCATCATCATCATCATCATCATCATCATCATCATCATCATCATCATCATCATCATCATCATCATCATCATCATCATCATCATCATCATCATCATCATCATCATCATCATCATCATCATCATCATCATCATCATCATCATCATCATCATCATCATCATCATCATCATCATCATCATCATCATCATCATCATCATCATCATCATCATCATCATCATCATCATCATCATCATCATCATCATCATCATCATCATCATCATCATCATCATCATCATCATCATCATCATCATCATCATCATCATCATCATCATCATCATCATCATCATCATCATCATCATCATCATCATCATCATCATCATCATCATCATCATCATCATCATCATCATCATCATCATCATCATCATCATCATCATCATCATCATCATCATCATCATCATCATCATCATCATCATCATCATCATCATCATCATCATCATCATCATCATCATCATCATCATCATCATCATCATCATCATCATCATCATCATCATCATCATCATCATCATCATCATCATCATCATCATCATCATCATCATCATCATCATCATCATCATCATCATCATCATCATCATCATCATCATCATCATCATCATCATCATCATCATCATCATCATCATCATCATCATCATCATCATCATCATCATCATCATCATCATCATCATCATCATCATCATCATCATCATCATCATCATCATCATCATCATCATCATCATCATCATCATCATCATCATCATCATCATCATCATCATCATCATCATCATCATCATCATCATCATCATCATCATCATCATCATCATCATCATCATCATCATCATCATCATCATCATCATCATCATCATCATCATCATCATCATCATCATCATCATCATCATCATCATCATCATCATCATCATCATCATCATCATCATCATCATCATCATCATCATCATCATCATCATCATCATCATCATCATCATCATCATCATCATCATCATCATCATCATCATCATCATCATCATCATCATCATCATCATCATCATCATCATCATCATCATCATCATCATCATCATCATCATCATCATCATCATCATCATCATCATCATCATCATCATCATCATCATCATCATCATCATCATCATCATCATCATCATCATCATCATCATCATCATCATCATCATCATCATCATCATCATCATCATCATCATCATCATCATCATCATCATCATCATCATCATCATCATCATCATCATCATCATCATCATCATCATCATCATCATCATCATCATCATCATCATCATCATCATCATCATCATCATCATCATCATCATCATCATCATCATCATCATCATCATCATCATCATCATCATCATCATCATCATCATCATCATCATCATCATCATCATCATCATCATCATCATCATCATCATCATCATCATCATCATCATCATCATCATCATCATCATCATCATCATCATCATCATCATCATCATCATCATCATCATCATCATCATCATCATCATCATCATCATCATCATCATCATCATCATCATCATCATCATCATCATCATCATCATCATCATCATCATCATCATCATCATCATCATCATCATCATCATCATCATCATCATCATCATCATCATCATCATCATCATCATCATCATCATCATCATCATCATCATCATCATCATCATCATCATCATCATCATCATCATCATCATCATCATCATCATCATCATCATCATCATCATCATCATCATCATCATCATCATCATCATCATCATCATCATCATCATCATCATCATCATCATCATCATCATCATCATCATCATCATCATCATCATCATCATCATCATCATCATCATCATCATCATCATCATCATCATCATCATCATCATCATCATCATCATCATCATCATCATCATCATCATCATCATCATCATCATCATCATCATCATCATCATCATCATCATCATCATCATCATCATCATCATCATCATCATCATCATCATCATCATCATCATCATCATCATCATCATCATCATCATCATCATCATCATCATCATCATCATCATCATCATCATCATCATCATCATCATCATCATCATCATCATCATCATCATCATCATCATCATCATCATCATCATCATCATCATCATCATCATCATCATCATGCGCCGGCGCATGCGACGCGCAGCCCCGCAACGACCCCGCGGCGCGGCTTTCTAGTGAAACGTTGCCGCCGACCGCCATATGCATATTGATCGCATAATTTGATTGTTTAACGAACTATTGTCAGTTGAGCCGAGCGAGAGGAAATAGCTGAATATTAATCTGGGCGCAGCGCGTCTCAACCTGCTAATGAACCAAATGTTCGCTTTGCATTATTCAAACTGACTCAAATTGCATACACATTGCGCCGCTTTACAATCGCTCCTATATTATTTACATAAAAAAAATTGAGACACTTGATCACAGAGTCTGAATTAAGTTAAGATATATAAGATTCATTTTTTTTAGTGTCTAACAACTTTAATGATTTGTAATTTACCGCCTGTTTGTTTGTTCAGATTAATCTCAGCAACAACTGAATCGGTTTTAATAGGACATTACGTAGGTGTCCATTTGAAATAACTTTTAAACAATTATTGATATCAATTGTTTGAAAGAATCAACTTTAAAGTTATTCTCTACTAGATGACATTGCGGTGTATCAACTTCCCTTTCATCCTCTGTGTCTGCAGAGAAGAGTTAGTTAACTATTTGTATTGCATTTACGGAATATTGGGATGATACCTGTTTCATATTGTAGATATTTCTTTATATACAAATTAAATATATAATGAACTCAATAGATGATTAGGTGAGTTATAAATATTTTGATTTATTTTTATAACAGCCTATAAAGTATAATTTAAGCTGTTAAATCTAATCTGTACATACTTAGAAAACTAATAGAAATAACCATTAAATACTAATTCTACCAAAAATATGTAAAGTGTGTTTAATTATATATGTATACTAGCTGACCCGACAGACTTCGTTCTGTCAAAAAAAATTGGAATGTTCTTTGTTCCATCCTATTTTATAGCCGGGGCAAAAAAATCTCCTGAACAGAACCGTCACCCTGGTTATGGGCGGTGTGTGGGGTTCAGCACTATATATATTCATCTAATAACTAATATTTAAATATTAGTGGGTTCCAGAAGAGTAGCCAAAGTTATAATTAAAGTACATAAGTTATATTTACTATAATAATTTTTAAGGAACAAATAACTGTCACATTCCAAATCTTTACGTTACTGGTTACTGGTTTTTGGTAACTGGTTTCTGGTTTCTGGTTTCTGGTTACTGGTTTTTGGTAACTGGTTTCTGGTTTCTGGTTTCTGGTTTCTGGTTTCTGGTTTCTAGATTTCAGATGTCAGATTTCCATTTCCGATTTCCGATTTTCAATTTTCTAATTTCCAATTTCCGATTTCCAATTTCCAATTTCCAATTTCCAATTTCCAATTTCCAATTTCCAATTTCCAATTTCCAATTTCCATTTCCAATTTTCCAATTTCCAATTTCCGATTTCCAATTTCCGATTTCCAATTTCCAATTTCCAATTTCCAATTTCCAATTTCCAATTTCCAATTCCAATTTCCAATTTCCAATTTCCAATTTCCAATTTCCAATTTCCAATTTCCAATTTCAATTTCCAATTTCCATTTCCAATTTCCGATTTCCAATTTCCAATTTCCAATTTCCATTTCCAATTTCCAATTTCCAATTTCCAATTTCCAATTCCAATTTCCAATTTCCAATTTCCAATTCCAATTTCCAATTTCAATTTCCAATTTCCAATTTCCAATTTCCGATTTCCGATTTTCAATTTTCTAATTTCCAATTTCCGATTTCCGATTTTCAATTTTCTAATTTCCAATTTCCAATTTCCAATTTCCAATTTCCAATTTCCAATTTCCGATTTCCGATTTTCAATTTTCAGCGGTAAATAGTGTCACTATCACAAAAGATCAACAAAGTAAAGTTAAGACTTAACTACTATTTTGAACCAATCTGAACTCAGGACAGTGGTGTTATATAGATAGATTAATAATAAATTATATTCAATGATATTAGTTATTAATAAATAAATAATAAAGTTGCTTGAGAATATATTTATATGTAGAGGTATGCATAATGTTTGAGAGATACAGAATTCGTTGTCATCCCCACTCCGTACTGTGTACTGGTGAGAGGTGACACCGGTACACACGTGGAGGGGATCACTTATCAAGTGATAATATTTTTTTTTTGGAGTTTATGTCCACGCGATTTGATGCGTGGCCATGTATAATTGATGTCATCGAGCGAGACAAAAGTATTAAAATGACTATTAAAAAGCAGGGGTTGGTGATAGAAAAGTGAAAATTTAGGGTTGTATGTATTTTTTGATGCCACACAATAATAAAATAAAATAGAATAAAAATAGCCAAAAAACAAAAAAAAATTTTTTGGTGTGGGCAACCCTGATCACTTTAGGGTTTTGAAAAATAGATAGTAGCCGATTCTCAGACCTACTGAATATGCATAAAAAAAATTATAAGAATCGGTAAAGCCGTTTCGGAGGAGTATGGGAACGAACATTGTGACAAGAGAATTTTATATATTAGAAGATATGTGGGGGAGCCGCAGTGTACCAGTGTACCAACGCGGCGCCGGATGAACACCTGTTTAGCGAGCTTATCATAGCGTTGCGAAATTTATGAACACCGAGCCCGAACTGGTTCTCGAACATTATTACCATTTCGGTGTAAAGTTAGCTCATCATGATTCACTGACGCTACTCCGCGAATTATTATTGTATAATGGTGTTAGGAATCGTTAACAATTATTAATTTATTCTCGCTGAACTACGCACACGCTGCCTTTCCAGCGGGACGAGACAATACATTATTTATATAGAATGAACTGAATACTGTCATATCGAGAATTTGAGAAGCATCGAAGTTAGCTCTATCACTAAAGGTATCATTATTCTTAAAGCGATCCGAAGAAAAAAAGCAACACATTTTAAGATATCAGTTTGCAGGGATCTAAGCTCGATCGTACTTTCATTAAACGAGCGCCATACACGTGATGTTGACGTATAGTGTATAAGATTACCTGATGTCCGCGTAAAGCGGTGACCGTGGCCGCTCCAACATATAACATGGTCAGAATAACATCTTTTATTTATCAAAGCACTGATGCACTTCAATAGATATTTAGTTTAGAATATAATACATAAGTGCGTACAATATTGCAGCTCGCTGCTGGACACGGCAGTGCGCTATGATATACACTCAGACATAATAAGATGACTTGTACAGGAAGATTAACTGCAGAACTACTGTTATCCTTATACCTGGATGGTTATCCATCCATATTAATTCATTCGTGGACATAGGCTTCCTGGCTTCCACTCCCGAGTAATTCTAACCTGTTGCTTTCTTTACTTCAACTAATGAACGAGGCGAGCGAGACGTTCACCTGCTGGTAAGTGTCACGCCCGTTACGGTGCAACGCTAGTTATAATGTTTACATTGCAATGTTGTCCTCGTAGTTTGGAGATGAATGATGTTAAGTCATTTTTGTAGTTTATCAGCTCTAGCTTCCACAAACTAACACTCAGTAACATGCGCCCGCAATTCTTCTGCCGCTGACATAAGGTAAGTAAGTAAGTGTACTTTACCTACATTACTCTTAGCTTGATGTGAAATGAAACCGTTAGTAGACAATGACGTTTAATTCTATTTCAAATCACAAGCACAGCATCAGCGGTGAGACATGCGAAAAAAACTGTTTACGAATGATTTTGTAATAAACGACACGGAAATATATCTGCGATGCGATTCGTTATTTTTATTAGTTTTTCTGCTATTTTTACATACCACTCAATTCGTGAAATGATTTATATGACTATATATAAATTTAATGTAATTTTATAACGAAACTATGCTCACCAGTTTGCTCGCGTAGAAATCAGACAAAAGATTAGAAATATAGCAGATACACGCATATTATTTATTATCAAAATTTGAATCAGAAATCATAAAAAACATCCCTTGAAAATAGCAATCAGTAGCCTATCTCTATATTTTATATAAAATATTATCAAAATTTGTTCAGATGCTGCAGTTTGCAATCGTAACAAACGGATACGTACTTTTGCGCTCGGTATATAATAAAATCATATAACATTTTTCGTGAAAACAATGTATTTGTTTTATTGAATTTGATGAAAATTAGAAGATGTATCGAATATTTCCTTTATAAAAAAATTTATGTTCGTTAAGTGAATCATTGCAACATATACAAAAGAAAATTGTATGCGATTGGTCTGATAATTACAAAAGTGAAAGAATCGAGAGCAATTGAGCGCTTCATCAATTAAGAGCTGATGCGTTATCGGAAGACGAATAACTAAATTGACAGTAATGTATCGGTGCTGAGGCGACGGTAAAAACCTGATCGATGTTGAGCTAATGAATGAAGATTCGTGTGGAAATGTATGCAGAGGCTAGACGGCCCATTGACGGGGGCCCGTTTGAGTGTGGTGTAACGGTAACGACTGCTCGGCCGCCAGCGAACCGATCCCGTGTAGTTTCTGTTCTACTGTTCACTGTTTACACATTGTAAACGATACCAGCAACTGATAAACACTAATTACACTCGCATTATATTTAATTATTTTCATATCATGAAGCGACGAGATGAGCAGGTCGTTCAACTGATCAGAGTACGCCCGCGATACAACGCGCTATTGATTTGGTTTGTCTGTAAACATACTGTTAAGCAAAACTTCGAAAGGGGAAAGTCAAAAAGTCACCTGTCAGTAGTACTTAAGTTAAAAGAATATAAAACAACCGAAAACCAGAGGAGCGAGTCTTGCGATTAACGTCGTGATACGCTGTTTCGGATAATAGATTTTCTATATATAAATATTTTGTCTAGTCTTTTGTATAAATAAACTCTAACTTTGTAAAAAAATCACATTTCTGTACAGTTGAATATTCTAAGATCGTCTATGGTCTATGTGTATTTTGTTAAAGGCCTCAAAGGTTTTATAACGCCAAAAATTGTCCAAATTGCTGAGAAAACTGACTCCATAGAACAAACGCAATCGTCATGCTGAAAGTGCTTTTGTTCAATGTATTAACCATTTGACCAAGTTGTAATTCTAAATACAACAAACAATGTAAACTAACACGCAACTTTCTTTATATTTATATCATTGTCACATATTTTGTATCACGGTTGAGAAGATGTGTTAAATCTATTCTCTTGCTATTCACGAATGTGTTATTACCATATTCTTGTGTAATGCGAGCACATCCGCCGGCTGTAGTTCGTCTAGTTTTCAATCTTATCACCGTTACACTTCCAGCTCTTATCTCGCTCATTATTAACAACTTTGGACCATAACATGCTGCGACGGTACGCAAACACGCTTCCGTAATCTTAATTCATGCAATGGCGTCAGGTTTTAGTCAAAAAGTTTTTTATGGCTGTTCCATATAAAGCAACTTTTACCGCACAGCATTTTCCCACGCTTCAAATAGCAACCTGGCTTCTGTCATTAACCTGTCCACGAATATTATTTTCAAGTAACGGTTAGTAGCTTGTGAACGCTCATGTCAATCACTTATTACTTCCGGTAATAAAATATCTACAGCACTTGCAAAACGGACCACGGACGTTTCGCTATTTCTTAATAGCAGAGCTGTACGAAAGGTAAAGCTGAGGCCCGTTGTTTGAATATTTATGCCATACAAGCACTGGGCAGTGTGTCTTGTCGCAACTTGTCTACGGAGTGAGAGGTCACGCGCGAACCAGTTCGCTATCGCCGCGCCGGAATCATCAGACGGCGTCTATCACCGGATGCTGCGCCGTTCATTGACAACTACCAATTATAGCCAAGTCGGCCGCCGGAGCCGCGTCCGCTAACTGTCCAAATTTAAAAGCATTTCTAACGACCGGGGTGCGGCTGATAGATCGCGGTTTACACCTAAAACATAAAGCACTCGTAATAAACCACTTCGTATGGGTCATCTGTTTCTATTACGTTTCGTTCAAGTTCGTTTCTCATTTCAATGGATGTGAAAAGAAATTGTTCAAAACTACTTTAATTTTTTTAATATACGTATATTAAACAATCCATTATAAGTTTCCAGTGCTAAGGCTCGAGGGTCATCTCTCACAGGGATAGCGTCAAGGCCATTCATCTACCACGCCGATCAAGCAATAAAACTTTGTGTATGTTAAATTACATTTATACATGAAGTGAACAAGATTGCAAATCAACATTTATAGAGAAATAATGATTGATTTATCTTATTATGATTATCACGGCGCGACAATCGTTGGTTTCTTGCAGAAAAAAGAAATATAAACTGGGAAAAGTATGTATTGGTGAGACAGACATAACAAAAGCGAGCGGCGCACCGGAGACACAACACAGCGACGGACGGGGCATTGTAGAGTTAGGAGGTATAGATATAGGTAGAGCTGGCCGCGACTTCCGGCCGAGCGACGCGTACGCACGCGTTGCGTCAGCGCGCGGCTACCCCCACAACATACACATTTATTCAGATTGTCTTTTACAGTTCATGGACTTAAAATAAACGAAATCAATAACCGATATCTGAATTGAAGCATTGAAGAAATGGAAAGTAATAGCGGAGCTGAACAGAAGCCCATATCAAGCATCTATCAGCTGATGATAGAGGAGGGAGCAAATGATGAGATAATTGAATAGATAATAAAATTATAATGAGCGCACCTTCACGTGGTGGGCGAAATGTGGATTTAGTAGAATATATTTACTTTGTAGCGGTGATTAGTCTACACATAGTACATGATTTGTGTTTATCAATTACAAACAAAATACCGACTTATTCATTTAACCACCTCAATAATATTATATGAGGTTTTTAACTGAAATTATTATAACTGTCACAAGAACCATTTAATTCCCTTTTTTAATTAAGAAATTAGCAGTTGTTGTTGTATTTATATGAAAAAAAAATATTTGTTATGATGTAGATAGTCCCGAAGGATGCGTTTGGGAGCGTGGCCACCCCAGCGCGGCCAGTGCTGTGCCAACATCCTCCGGCGGCACACCGATCATCTGGACTCTATACATCGCGTTGCGAAACGTGTTGCACTGTACACATCGCGGTATTTTGATCTCCGTTTGCGTTGCTAATGTAACTGACACAAGCAGTTAGAAGCTCGGAACATCTCCATCACAATAGTAACAAAAGGTACGTTTACGGTTTTCTTAAAAAAATATTACTTCACTAGAATTCGTTCACGTATAAAGGAACACATTTCACAACAAGAATCTGACTAGATGGACACCGAGATGTAAAAATAAATACCACATCTATTTCAGATATAACTACAAACAAAAATATGTTTAGTACTTTTTACATTAGCGGCGGTTTTTTAAACTTTTTGGCGGAGAAGGAGAAAAGGGGTTGGTTACATATAACATAAGATAATTTTTTTATGTAGCATATATCTTATTTGAACTTAAAAATAATCCACCTGGTGCAAGCAACAAGGCTTTACGTCAGCACAATACATACATACATATATATAATAATAACCTCTGACAACCGCAGACGGAGATAAAGATTTTATTACGCTTATGTACTTCATTACAAAGTAAATGGCAGCAATGTTGTCTTAGTTATAAAAGTCTAGCCATGTATCCTAAACCAATACGTTGACGTTTGATGATTTCAAGATACCCAAAAAAGTATAGCTTATAACTATTTATAATATGACCCAAATGGCTTTTGAATTCCCACGTTTTAGTTGCTGACCCACCGCCACATTTAAAACCTATAAACAAATAGGAAATAATCCTAGCTGTTATTAAGTAATAAAATACATGAAAGTTAGATCTATTGGTGTTGTAATTGAAAATAAATTTAGTCTAGTTTAACATATCGCAACGACACTCGCGTAACGTATTCACGGAATCGAACCTCGGGCCGGCGGGCGCGCGCCCACCCACGCAACTGAATTAACGAGGCGGGCCGTGCCCGTTGTAATTTAGTAGCGGACAGCGCGGCAATACGTTTCCGGATAAGCTCCGGTTCTATTCCGATGGACGGCTCGCCTGCCTGACAAACCAACGCTTAGCTCCTGCCCACACCAGCATCACTTAACCACGACTTTCCCACATATCACGTATACGCAAACATAAACAGTTACCAGTGTACCAGGTGGTAGGTCTCTGTTGCCGGAGACCGTCTGGATGGGTACCACCGCAGCTCCTATTGCAACCGCCAAATAGTAGTGTGCGAACATTACTGTGTTCCGGTTTGAAGGGCGCTGTAGCTAGTGTAATTACTGGGGTAACGAGACTTAACACCTTATGTCTTACGACGAGCGCAATGTGGTGCAGTGTGTACCATCTTAACTAGCAGCACGTTGTCATGGGCAAGCGTATCACTTACCATCAGGTGAACGTCTTGCTCGTCTCGTCGCATAGTAGTATAAAAAAAAAGTTACGTAGCCAAACTGTACCTGTCCAGCGTGGTCCTTGACTCCCTTGTGTTAGTGTCCCAAGTCCCAGTGTTAAACAAAAGAGGTTGTTTATGAAAAATAATTACTGTTATGTTAATAATTTGTTATATTTTATTGTTATTATTAAAACCGGTACGATGTTTAAAGAGATTTTTGCAAAATGTTTTGACGCGCGTTTCATATTCCGCCAAGTGTGAATAGGCCTTTAGCGATAGAAGCATGAGATAGTTAGTTTTCAATAGCGTTGTGATTTATTGAATGGAGACATTATCGGTAATAATATTCATTAGTTACGAATTATCCAGCACGGGCGGACAGGGCCCGATTTGACTCGTGCGGTGCTCAAAGGGAAAGGCGTTGAATATACAAATAGTTTAAATGCGTTTGATATATTTAATAATTACATTCGTTACATGAAAAGTATTCGCAATATTACAGCGTTAAATAGTTATAAAAGTATAGTTGTGAAAAGTTTGAATTGTTACGAGGAAGTTTTTCGGCATGTAAAGAATCATTCCTGACACCATGTCATACACTACACATTAAATAGCAGTTTATAGTTAATATAAAATTCATGTATGACGTGATATGAGCTGAAGTGAACTACAAGAGCCCGGATGGTACGCACGTAGTTCCAATCACCAAAATCGCATATGTATACAACAGCCGTCAATACCATTTTTTTTATTTTACCTTCAACAATATTTCCTTAAGTAATTAAATAACGGTTTAAAAATATAGCAATGACAACGTGTGATATTTGAATTACTAGGGTGGATTGAAAAGTACTCGGCCTAACCAAGAAAATAAACACATAATAAATCAGTTATATTTTTATTTTTCTACATAATCACCATCAAGTTCAATACACTTTTGCCACCTCCCCTTCCAAGCATTTAGACCGTTGAAAAAAAATGATTCTTCCTTAGAATCAAAATATGCGTCTACAGCTGCTTTGACCTCGTCGTTTGTCGAAAATCTTTGACCTCCCAAGTGCTTTTTCAGGTTAGGGAACAGAAAGAAGTCTGATGGTGCCAGATCAGGTGAATACGGCGGATGCGGTAACATTTCAAAGCCGTAGTTGCGGGCGTTATCTTGATGATCTCGTAAAAACTACACGTTTGACGTGCAACAGTAGTGTGTGAGCAGGTCGCCGCGAACTCATCTCAAGCCGAGCACCAGCAGCGGCCGGGCTGCAGCGGTTGTGGCGTTGCAATAAAACGCATTGAAACGCAGCCCCATAAAGCTCAGCGGCCATTATATAACGCGGCACAATAGAGTTGCCCGTACCGCAGGTATCGAGCCGCGCCACATGTGCACGGCTAGCGGGTAGCGGGGCCGGCTTCTAAGAACTAGCGTTGTTCTTTTTCATAATCACACAATGCGAAAGCATCTGGCAGACGCGGTGTCGTCCGCGCACAATGGACTCTTGTGACACCTTACCTCTGAAATAGGAGACTGGTTCCTTGTACGGCCACAAAGGAGGGTACCTGCGACGTCCGCGCGGTCAGCAGGTTTTAGGAAACGATTGCAGCGTGTCTCTAAGCATTGTCACGTAAACTTTTTTGTGACATAGTAATGAATTAAAAAGGATCGGAATGAAATTCTGTGATATATGATGACAAAAGGATCGTCTATTGTATGGTATCATAAAGTGAAACAGGAATCTCACAGTCCATCGACTAAAACGAAGCTCTTGAAAGAGTAGTTTTTAAGAAATATTTTTTCAAGTGTTGTAAACACTGTCTTTAAACTATTGATGACATAATTAATAATTAGAGAATCGACTTTTAACCTGGCGGTGAGCCCTGCGCCTGAACAATGAGTTGCTAATTAGAATGTTTACACAACGATGCAATAAGTAATTAATGGTTCAGTTCGTACTCCCATAAGAATGCTCGTCGGTATGTATTATTCAAATCCCCGTCTCCGTAATCATTTGTCAGTTCGGTTTTGGACGGCGGCTGCCAGCGGAATGCATCCGATGTCGTCTCATTATGCGCACATTCTTAATTACTTATTCTTAATTGACGATTTAATTAGCGCGCCATCGCTCCGAGCGCTGCCTGGTGCGCTGACTGTCGCGCATTCCACGATAACTTATCGAGCACATAATTGACCGGTGACCCTTCCATCCGCTACTCTTTCTGTATAATTTTGGAATGCTGCGAGAGGTATAAAAAATTAAACTTATAGACACTGATAGTATCTAGACGGCATAAATCTCCCTCAGATGTCCCCACACCGGTCGGTGCTGCGCTGTCCTCGTCGAGCGGCTTACCGCGACCTTCACCACGATGTTAAACTTTTACCACAAAGTTACTTGACAGCAATTAGCTGGACTTTTTTTTTTTCGGCGTCCAACACGTCTTTTTCCGAAAAAAATCCTGGCTACGGAACATAAGGGAGTGGACTGGTATCACCAACGTGGAGCAACTGTTCCGGGTGGCACAAAATAGGCAGAAATTCGCAGAACTGACGGCCAACCTCCAGTAATGGAGAGGCACTTTAAGAAGAAGAAGAATTAGCTGGAAGTGTATCATTGCAAGCTGCTGTGATAGCGCGCTCTCGCGTAATCGCGTTACCTAGATCACCACGTCCGTGTGTTTGTCCGTAAATAGAGTGGAGGGTGTGCAACTAGTGCCGTTGACCTATACTATTAGCTTTGACAGTCCTCGTGGCGCAGCGACGAACTGGCTTCCATTTAAAATGGATCAGGTCTACATTGAGAGGCCACGTACGTGGTAGGATCTGGACGGTGGTGGTCGTACGCCTGGCTATCTCTCATCCTAACATTGCCAAAATAGTCTGATGTTTAACATCTTCATTCTCGTTATTTAATTAGTACGTTTCGCTTTTTTATAATTATATTAGAACCACATCTTTCTTTCTACTTTATTTCTTACTTTTTTAATCTAAACCGTTTATATTGTGATATAATTTGATCATGTTTCACTATGATAACTCGTGTTACAGGAGCGTAATTCTCCAAAACAAGGTTGGAGTGAGATCAAAATTTTATAAACAATGAAATTAGACTTAAATCTATTAAACTGAGCATAATAAATAAATAATATAAAAATTAATAAAATAAACGGACTTACAGTCTGTGTGTGTATTCTCACATACTCGCGTTTTGAAACCTTGCTCAACCACATAAACAAAATTAAAATCATATTGATGTATATGTATTACGAGAGCATTAAAATAAGTATCACATCAATTTGTAATTATAAGTTTTTTTTGTCAAATATTGTTCATCATCATCATCATCATTTCAACCGATGGACGTCCACTGCTGGACATAGGTCTTGTAATGTATTTTACAAAATACGGTCTTGTGCTGTTTGAATCCAGTGACTCCCTGCGATTCGTTTTATGTCGTCTGTCCACCTAGTGGGAGGTCTGCCAACGCTACGCTTTCCTGTGCGGGGTCGCCATTCCAGCACTTTGGATCCCCAACGTCCATCGGTTCTACGAGCTATGTGCCCTGCCCATTGCCACTTCAGCCTCGTGACTCGCAGGGCTATGTCGGTTACCATGGTTCTTCTGCGGATCTCCTCATTTCTGACTTGATCACGCAGAGATACTCCGAGCATAGCCCTCTCCATAGCTCGCTGTGTGACTCTGAGCTTCCTTATAAGGCCCATAGTTAGCGACATAATATTGTTCAGATTTTAACAAATCAGAGATTTCAGAACACCCAGCACAGCTTTATAAATATATAGAACTAGATCAAATGTGTTTCAGTTATTTATGAGCAAAAATGTTATTGATATATACGCGTTAAATTTATACAGTTCTCTTTAAAGTCGGTGGTTACAAAAAAGGCTTAAAGATGTTGTTTTGTGTCGTCAAGCAACAGTGTATTCGCTTCGTGAGATAAAAAGCGCTGAATTGTAAACGAGCAGTGTTAAGGGCAGGCGGCGGGGCCTTTGATAAACCATCAATTATATTCACACCTCGCTGCTTCAGGTCCGGCTGGCCACCACACGCGTCATCACCTTTTGGGGACAGGGCAAAAACGCTGGTGCGGCCGCGGCTCTGCGGTCAACATTTTAAAATCTAATTTGTATTCAACATCAACGAGTTAAAGTTAACTGGAGTACATTAAAAAATGTCTTAGAAATATAATTTTGTTAGTTTCCACCTTAAGTTTACATGGTGGCATTTATTACGTATATTTTCGGAAGTACTGTGAAAAAAAATTACACATATTCATCAAGACTAAGACTTCTCTGTGGACGAAACTGTATAGGCTATCAGCGGTTTTTCTTGGAGCAAAACAGTAAATGAGCTATGTAAAGAGACCTAGTGATCTATTTGTTTCGGGGAATGAGCGTAATGTATTCCATTGTAAACTGACCGACTAGCACCTCAATTTACTATGTAGTGGTGTGTCCCCTAGCCTCGAAGGCTTTGTTATAAAAATGTATTAGTTCGTGTCCGGTAAATGTGCGAAGTGTGTGCCGCCCCTACCGCACCTCGTTGTTTTTCTTCACGCGACCGTTCGTAGAAAGGCGGCGGCGCGGCGGGGCACCGAACAAAAAGGAGCAGGCGCGAGCACGAGCGCCTCCGATCTCCAAATTCCCGTCTACTATCCTTTTTTCATAAAAAAATATTTTTATAATGTCACAGCCGACAGTCCGCTCTACTAACTGACTGAGCACACAAACATCCCGTCTCGAATATTCTACATTGTCATCATGTACCTTGTACATAATAAAGTGCAGTACACATATATTCTTCTTCTTAGTCGTATTTCCTCATGACTGACGATCGTGGTCATCATGTGTAATGAAACACACGACGACTCTCTTGGCAGTTATAATGGAGTGATTTGCCATTGCCTTCTCCTCCACATATTCCTCCTCCACATATTACTTCACACATATATTAAGTATTGTTAATTTATGAGAAACCATTTTAAAAACAACATTAGGTATTGACGTAAAACATTTAAAGATATTCAGGACGTCTCGAAAGCATTGTACTTATATCCAACCTACCAGTCAAATATTTGCTAACGCTAACTGGAATAAAAAGAGACAATTTTTTTCGCAGGTGTAGATAAAGTTGCGAGTCGAGTGTAATTTGGTGATGCAAGTGTGAAAACATACACGCACAGCGCGCGGAGGTGTAAACCTCGCCGCGGCACCTCCGCGCTATTTTAAGGATTCCTAGCACCCGCCGGCGACAAAGGACGAATTCCGTGAACGCCGAACAACAGCGAGCTGTAAATTGTACAACTGTCAAGTTAGGTTTTGTAGCTTTACAAATAAACTCGCCCCAACACTAATTCCATACGTTGTAACACAGCGTCGCGGAGCTTAGTGGGAACATGTTTCCGGAATGGGGTATAACTTTAGCCAACTTGTGAAAACAAAGAGTCTATTAAAACATACATTGTTTTTCGAGGAGATTTTCAGAGCGAGTTCTTATGAATAAATTTATCGGCTAAAACAACAATGTACCCTGTTACTGTTAAGGAACAATTATTACAACTTCTATAGAATTTAGCGCTGTACGTTGCAAAACACTACGTCTTAGTAAATACTTAAGCAGAAAATTAAAACAACCTAAATATAATTTATGATAAATTTTAATTCTGACTGCTGGACCCTGCATCGGGAATACAGTAACAGCGAATTAGGAATGAAAGAGAGAAATTTTGAAACGTAGACTAAGAATGATGATGTATCATCCTTGGCCCAATATCACCAAGGGAGAACGAGAAAAAAAAATACAGTAACAGCTGAAGTTGAAGACGAAGTATTTTATGGTAATTGTAAGGTTAAATAGCATTTGCTCCGAGTGTTATATAATAATCTTACTTGTGGTACGTCTCCATCATACATGGTACAGGTATACCATCTTAATTAGAGCCACATTGTTATAGTCTTGTGGTCTCGTCGAATACAAACACTAGGCACCTCTAAAATGTGGAATTAAATTAGTAGAGTCGGTGAGTGGTTTTGCGCGGTGGTCAAGCGAAGGTCGGGCACCGAGGGTCGTCTCCGCCAAGTCTCGGCGGAAGGGGTCCGCTTGAGCGCGCAGCCGGCCGCGCGTGACACCGCCGCGAGCACCAACCGCTCCAGCCGAGCAGTTCCAACGAACCCGCCGCCTCAATGATTGAGTAAATCATGCGTGCTAATTGCATTTAATTAAAATCTCCCCCGCAAACAATTCCAACTACTAACTGTTCCCTTTTTAATTCCAAGTAATTAACATTTGTTATAAACAACAGAGTGACGCGACGCGCTGCACGTTCACCTGATGATGACAAGTCCAATGATTTTTAGTTTTGATTGGTTATAGCTCCTCTCTATAAAAAAATTCTTAACGTTTATATGCTATTAGTGAGAAGAGGATACAAACACATAGCTTTTGACAACAGAGACTACGTTCCAGTCTAAAGTACGAGTATCTTATATTCCGATATACAGGATCTCTATGTTTCCTTCCTTTTCTGTCAGTTAAATTTTGTATGCAGCGGTCGGTGTGATCAGGCTTGCTGCATCAGCGAACGTAAGTTGTCAACATTTCGTACATTCCTGTTATTTGGTTGCTTCAGCTAGTGAAGTTAGTGAGACTTAATATCTTACGTGTCGTGTCTGCGAGCACAATAGGGTATTGTGCGAACATCGTAACAGACGTCGCATTGTTACTGGTGGACCGTATCACCCACCATCAGGTGAGCGTGCGGCTCGATACAACGCGTTGTATGAACAAAACGATGATCAACGAATATTGGGAGAAAATGTTATGAGGTTGATGGTAGACTGAATCAATTACAGAAGAGCAAGGGCGATTTTACACATGAAATAGTATTTTTAATGTAACGCTGCGATGAGGTCGGAGCAAAATCGGCAGAGACTTCCTATGCAAACATCACCTATTTATGCAATCACAGTAAAATGGTCGCCGGGTCAATAAATCGACGCCTTGCTGCGACGCCTTTACATCAGATCCAATTGATATGTACTAACAACCCAACTTCATTGAGAGTATCTTTGACAATGTGATGTAATATATAATCCGGTGTAGCGACGTTTGCAGGGCTCCTCAAATAGTGTGAAAATGATAAGCAGTCGAAGAATTGACGTGTTTAATTCGCTTTAGGTACAAGGTGTACGGGAGTTAATCCCCGACGTATTTGAAGTTTGGCGCGAAGTCCGTTACAAAAATTTAAATTTTGACATAAACAAAAAAATATAAATGTTGCCAGCGTTGACACTCGCGAAGACGTTTCGTTTCGCCGTAACATCCGGTAATCCGCAAGTAGCAGCTTGAGCAACATCTTTATGACAGTTGGCGTCCGTGTGTATGATAGTGCCGTAAAATAATCAAGACCAAACGATATTACTAAAACCATCATTACACGAGAACGAGGTTAAAATGTTTTATGCGCGTTAGTCTCACTCACGGGAGAGTAAAGATTATATGCTAATCCAATGATTTCCTTCTTTTCTGTTATCTTCTGTTGATGATCAATTACATCAGTGACGCAGTCGGTCGGTGACGTCACAGTTAAAAGCTGAAGTACCCTCGCCACGACAAAGCTAACAAGGCGCTGAGCTCCGCATCCGCAACGATTACGTCCGTACAAGGAGGCCGCCGTCTACACTTCGAGAACTTTGAGTTAAATTGACAGCAGATGCCGTCCGTGTACGGGCATCGAGTTGTTGTGCTCGTCGTTTCAGTCTCAAGTGTCGCTCGTTTGATATTAAACGATGTACTTTCCATGAGAAACCTTTTCAACTGAAGGATAGGAGGAAGTTCTCAAACAGACAATCACATTTTTATTCATAGCCGTGTATAAAATATCTTTCTGCGATATTCCGGTTTTAAATAAAAACGAAGTCGATGATTTAGCTTTTAACTTAATTTTCATTGCCAAATTACTTTTTATTCAATTATGTAGCATATTTTAATAAATTTTCGTAAATTAATATAGATAATGAATATGGACCGTGCATTCCGGTAGTACATACATCCACTGAGCTTACGCCAATAATATGTAATGACTTCAAATGTACAATTTGAGAATATCTATATAATAACAGATCGTTTACTTGTGAGCTATTTACTTAATGTACTAACTCGCGGTTTAAATAACACCTAAGTTGATAGGCGAGGGCCATCGTAGATTTATTACAGGTAATAACAGACCGCAGTGCCAATGTTATTGAATTTATCAAACGGGCCTATACTTAGGGCACAATAAAAACAGCCAATAGTTCGCTTTGTACGAAGCGATGCCAATGACTGGCATTAGTGAACGGGTTACTTCCACACGTAATCGCTCACGCGGTTTTGTTGTGCGCACGAGCCCGCACAGCGCTCCCTGCGCACATTTGAGACTTATAATGATAACCCAACCCTGGATACCAACAATCATCTAAACAATTATTTTTTTTTATTCTACGATACGAGCGACGTTTACCAGGTGGTAGGTCTCTGTCGCCGGAGACCGTCTAGGTACCACCGCAGCTCCTATTTCAACCGCCAAATAGTAGTGTGCAAACATTGCTGTGTTCCGGTTTGAAGCGCTGTAGCTAGTGTAATTACTGGGGTAACGAGACTTAACACCTTATGTCTCAGGCGACGAGCGCAATGTGGTGCAGTGTGTACCATCTTAACTAGCACCGCGTTGTCATGGGCAAGCGTATCACTTACCATCAGGTGAACGTCTTGCTCGTCTCGTCGCATAATAGTATAAAAAAAAAACGAGCGGGACGTTCACCTGATGGTAAGTGATACGCTTGCCCATAACAACGCGGCGTTAAGATGGTATACACTGCACCACATTGCGCTCATCGCCTTGAAATATGCGGTGTTAAGTATCGTTACCCCAGTAATTACACTAGCTTACATCTCCCTTTAAACCGGAACAAAGTAATGTTTACAGACTGCTACTGTTTGGCGGTAGATATAAGAGACTGTCTAGTTAGGGTGGTACCTAACTAGACAGTCTCCAGCAACAGAGACCTACCAGCAGAAGAAGAAAAAAAACATGATAAAACAATTAAATGATATAACATAATCAAATCTAATGTAACGATCATTTAGTATAAGTCCGGCAATTTAAAATGTTTATAGATGAGACGTAGATTGTTTAATATGTGTGTCATAAGAGTTATTAGGCAAGACTTGCAATAAACAATATCACTTTCAGAACAAACTAATATATAACGAAGTTCGTGTCATTCTCTTCGTAAATTCTCCGAAATTCACTCAATGTACGATTTATTAGTTTGTAGCAGTCAGTCCATCGCACACAATGTGGTATTATGGAGACAGTACAGTAACCACTTGCTACAGCTCCTGTTAGTTTATAAAAAAATAACTTAAACCTGTCTGTACTGACTTAACACCTCGGAGACATACAAAACAAGTGAAAAAAAAATGAAAAATGTTTTTATTTCAGCAAAACTTACAATGTCAGTACAATATGATGACAGTGACTATAAGGTAATTTTAGTTTGCGTACCGGTTTTTAATTAAGTTTTAACTATTGGGTTCCTCACTAGGCGATGCCTGTATCGAGGAAACCCGGGGTACATACCTACGGGCACATATAGAATTAATGATTGGCAGTAACTGTTAGTACTGTAGGCTGAAGTGTTCGCCAATAAAGGCTGTATATATATATTTAATGTATATATATATATATATATTATATATATATATATATATATATATATATATATATATATATATATATATAAATACTGGTGTATAACTATATCAAAAGGATTCCGAATCTAAGTTAGAGTGTATATGTACGAATGAACGCGCCAACGGGTTACTTTTGATATAACATCACTAACTAATCGATAAACTCCGGCGAGCAGTTTCAATATACACTGATACATATGTGTGTGTATGTATATAGATGTCCGCGTGTATGTACACGGCGCAGTGTCAATGTCCGTTTGTCCGCGCGCACGCGGACGCAACTCGCAAATTTGCGTCTCAAATTACGGCCCAGCCCGAATTCCGGTACGGGCTACCAATAGGGTTGTCAACAAAGACATTTTAATAATTATATTTGATTTAATAAAGTGACGACGCGAGCAGGACGATCAGCTGATGGTAAGTGACACGCCACTCGTGATAATACGACGCCAGTTACGGCGATACACACTACACTTGTTGTCTAGTTACCGTAGTAATTCCACTGGTCACAGCGTCTTTCATATTGTAACACGGTTATGTGTGCTTGTTACTGTATCCGCATTATTTCTTGATCTTGGTCTGTGCCTATGATCGATTAAAACACTATCCGTTATTGAAAGTACTTTTTTTTTTATACTACTTTGCGACGAGACGAGCAAGACGTTCACCTGATGGTAAGTGATACGCTTGCCCATGACAACGTGGCGCTAGTTAAGACGGTACACACTGCACCACATTGCGCTCGTCGCCTGAGACATAAGGTGTTAAGTCTCGTTACCCCAGTAATTACACTAGCTACAGTGCTTCAAACTGGAACACAGTAATGTTTGCACACTACTATTTGGCGGTAGATATAAGAGACTGTCTAGTTAGGGTGGTACCTAACTAGACAGTCTCCAGCAACAGAGACCTACCACCTGGTAAACGAGTTCACGACTTGAAAAAATATTGAAATAATTTTTGCATTTGTCTATCAGTGAAATTCAGAATTTTAATTTTATGTTAACGAAATAATTAAATATCTAATTTTAATCCTGTTAAGTAATACTTTGGTTACAGAATTTTTGTATATTAACAACTACTCCAAATCAAAACTCTTCCCGGAGACCCTTTTCCGAGTAAGTTCAAGTTTAATTAAATATCACTTACACAATGTTTTCACTTGAAAGTATACATAAGCGATGTCAGTTATATACTGCAAGAGGAGCGAGCGCCGCGCGCACTCATTACGCAGCGCACACATGTCTCGAATTAAATGTATCATGTGCGCTGAGATCTGACCGCGGCCGCGTCTGCCTGTGGCGCGAGTAACGATTTACTTACTAAAATAATTTGACTAGTTTTGAACAGTTTCAAGTGCAATTCTTTAAATGAGTTTGTTTTCATTGACATTGTAAAATTTCATATGTTCAACAAACAAATCTTTAATGTACAAACACAATTCTTCTAGATTGTATGTATAAAAAGATTTATTTATCCGGCCGGCGCGTATGAGAGTCGCCTGCAAAAATTGTTCAACCTAAAACAAATTGGGAGTGTATAAGTAAAGATTTAGTTTCAAGCTTAATATATTTATCTGTTGTTTTTATGAATATTTTATAGTACTACTATTAAAACTCCGTCGCAATTGGCCTTTGCTTGAAACTAGGAGTTTCCGTTTTAAAAAGCAACCCCGCTGTGCCGCGGAGGCGGCAGTTTAAATTCATATTACAATTCGTCTTCCTCTTCTAAGTCGTGTTTCCTCATGACTGAGGGTCGTGATCATCATGTTTTTATTGAAACACACGACGACTTACTTGGCAGTTATAATGGAGTGGTGTTGCCATTGCCTTCTCCATTTCACATACTAGTCTGACAACTGATGGTCATGGCATAGATATGCAGGTTTCCTCACGATGTTTTCCTTCACCGTCAAAGCGCGTGATATTAGTTGGTGTTTTATGCTGACTGCACATAAATTGAAAAATTCATTGGTGCGTTCAAACCACTAGGCTATCACGGCTCGACAATTCGTCTAAATAGTTGCAAATGCGTAAGCTCGTAGAGCACGCAGCGGGAGCTACGTTCACTTGGAGCTCGGTCCGTATAAGGGAGCTAACTGCGAGAGCTTTCCAACTCGCCGGCACCGACGTCGTATCGCCTATGGTCATAATCAACTCCTAGCTCGCATACTCCAATGTAAATTGCAAACAAGCGACTTCATGAAGTCAACACAGCTCCATGTAAATGTAACGCTTCTGGAGCGTTAACGAACTCTCTTATATACATCTACATATTGATGGTAGTGAGGCAGATCGATCGTTTCCATTTTATATGTAATAGGTAAAAAATATATAATTGTTGATACACCTCAACTAATACCACCGACTTTGAAATACAAAACCTTGCGCAGTGTCGCGTATATCAGTTAAACCATATTTATCACGCAATTTACTTTACCAACAGATAGATTAGTTTGTAAAATTACATTAAACAACATCATTTGAAATGAACACAACTTACACTAGAACACAACGGGAATTTAATAATAATATTAACGCTTTAAATAAACTAAAAGTTGCTATAAAACATTTAGATCAAAATACAGTTTCCCATGTGTTCTCTACTTTTATTACAAATCCGTAAAAACAAATTTTATTTTACCTATTTTCTACCGCTTAGTATATATGTCGGATGGAAGACCTTTTTGGTAGATAAAAAGGAAGAAATAAAAAAATGTCAATAAAGCTGTCAGAGAGAGAAAAGACGAACGTATGAAGAGAATAGGTTAAAGATTAGATTTGTGTTTTAGAAGTATAAACGATTTAATGATGTTTTTAAGTAATAAAATATTAACAGTAACGTCATAGGTGTTTCTTTTGGCACCTTAATCCCATATATATTTATATATATCTTACGAAAAGACTATTTCGTATGTTACAAAAAGATTTTTTTTTATGAAAAGATTATTTCGTAGTACTACCGTGGATTAGCGGCTGCACTGAAGTGGATCCGGGTTTATACCCGGCGACTCTAAATCTTGTACACAACATTAGCAATACGTATTATTGAATGGAAACAAACAAAGCAAGTTAAATTTCCTAATTAGCTTACGAGTACGCGCGTATCGCATTTCGCCGCTAATCTTTTCAAAGCTCACTTTAACCCTATTTCAAGTGAAGTTTAATTAAATCAAGGCTTCCCGGCTTAACGAAACTACCCGTACCTCGCACAATACAACATCCATCCACATCGATAAACAATAAAATTGTAACTATTTTGCTTTCTTTCGCCAAATTATTAAGGATCTAAATAATTTTTATTTACTGCTTATACAATTTATTTATATTTAGAAATATGTTCCACTCTTGTTCTAAATTACTATATATATAGTGCTATAGCTCCCGTACATTTAATTACACGTCTCTTAATTTCCATTCATTTTGTATAATCTTTGTTAACATTATTCAAATAAAGAGAAATATTAAAATACTCACTCGCCGTTAGTAATAATAAGCAAGCAAACAGAACATACCTGAAAAAAAAACAAGATATTAAATTAGACAACGTTTTAATGAAACACTTGTTAAAAACATATATGTTATTTTTAATTACTTTTAGATTTACGTTGATTCCACTTTTGTTGTATGAGATTTATTAACAAGATTATTCAGTACATTAGAATATTGAAAAATTCTGTTTCTGTGATCTTATGTATGAAAGTAATTGATACAAATTTATGTTATATGTAAAAGTGTATTTAGTTCTACAATATAATATTACAGAACAAAATATTTGTGAAGTTCCAAGTTCCATTCACTTTACACAACATTCTTCGGTGAGAGCCTCCCGCCGTCCTCGGGATGATGGTAAAAAAGTGTTCACGGCGCACAGCTAACAAGCGACAGTCTGGAGCACGCCGAGCCAGAACCGACCCTGCGGCCACGTCACAGGGCACCATCTCGCGTGCCAGCGTGCGGCCACACGGCGACACGTGCTACACCGTAAAGTACACAGGGCCGCCCCCCTAATGCCGAATACGTGTCGGGTCGATCTCACGTCCAGATTGGGGCCCTTAAATGGTAGACAAAGAGGCCAGTGCCTAGAGCAAAGCGGGCCCTCTAGCCGAGATCACGTACGGATAAGGGGGACAAACACGGGCTCGTTGGACTGCGCAAACAGACAGACGGTGCGACGTGTTTGCCGAGCGACTCGCCCGCTGCGCAAATATTTGAACACAATTTGAAGGTACGACGCCCCGCGTGTGTCAATTAGCCGGCCCGGGTAATCTTTCAACGTGTACACGGAGACGTCCTCTCGCACTGTAAGCCGATAAACGATAAACATTCGCGATTTGCGTGCAATTAACTAAACTAATAAACGTGAACACTTTAAATGTTAATTATAATATTCTTAAATACAAATATTTAACGTTACTTGAAGAGACAACCTAGTTTAATTAATTCGTAAAAACAAATTGATGAAATTATCAAATCATATAGCTACAACATGCTTTAGCCTATTATAATTAACTGTCCACTTCATATAATGATTTCTTATATTTCCGCGAATGTTACACATTTATTAAAACTCAATTTTACGGATTTTATTGCGTTTATTATTTCGTTTGTTTATTCCCGACGTTTCGACCGCTTTGCAGCAGCCATGGTCACGGGAGGACTGAGATGACAGACGTCCAAATGTCACAGCTATCACGTGGTACCCACAATTTTTTAATTATTTAAACAAACAAATAATAAACGCGATAAAATCCGTAAAATTGAGTTTTAATAAATGTCCACTTCATAGCCCATAAAACAATCGCTTTATACTGTAAGAAAACAAAGTGCGCAGCGAGACGCACGTATCCAAGCATCACTTGATAGCACGGCGCAGTTCGTTGCTGTCTCAATGCAAGACCAAATAAGTATATAGCTCATAATTCAAGGAGATACACAGAAGGATCGCACGACTACTGGGAAAGTAGGATGGTGCAAAAACGAGCCGATCCCCTGCGTTGTTACTCGTTTAGATGTAACCCGGAGCTGCTGTGTATAACGTCTTTCCGCCAATATTATATATCAACTATGACTTGTCTGTGACCGACTAACGTGCTTAACAAAAATATCGCATTAATAATAAGGTACAATAATAAGGTATATATCGCCTTTGAATTTAACAGAAAAAGACAGACAAACTATTATAACAAGCGATCATGATAAAGAGAAATTACTCAGATGGAGAAGAAAATAACTACACGGTCGCCACTTACATGAATTAGAACAGCCAGATGTAGACATCAGTGCCTCCAATAGATGGCTTAAATTAGGTTATTTATTTCCCGAGACTGAAGGGTTTATGATGGCCATCCAAGATCAAATAATTAACACTAGGAATTATAAAAAATACATATTAAAAGAGAACATTGAATCTGATGCGTGTAGAAGGTGCAACCGACAACCCGAAACAATCCAGCACATAACGGGAGCGTGTTCCAGTTTAGCTCAAACAGATTACACACACCGGCATAATCAAATAGTACACTATATCCATCAGAAATTAGGAGTTAAATACAAATTAATAGCAAATAAATGTAAACCGTATTACAGCTATATTGCCAAATTATACTACGATCGCGCTATTCTGACAGATAAAACTATACATTATAATAGACCGGACCTCACACTTATTAATAAATCTACTAAAACCGCATATTTAATTGATGTCACTGTACCTAATACACACAACATTCAGAAATCTATCACAGAAAAGATTAGCAAATATTCGGAGCTCCAAGAAGAAGTTACTCGCATTTGGAATTTAGATAAGACATACATAGTACCAATAGTAATCTCAACGACGGGAGTTATACCAAAACATTTACACAAAAGTTTGAAAATCCTTGATTTACCACTTAACTCATACATCACCATCCAAAAAGCTGCAATTCTCAATACCTGTAGACTTGTCCGCAAATTTCTAACCTTTAATGAGTAAATTTTTTTTTTTTACCCCTTCGTACTTCTATTGTATTTTTCTGTATCACTTGGTCAATGACCCGTGGTATATGAAATCTTACCCCCTCGTGGGAGAAATAAAACATAAAAAACGTATATATTATTCTACGATGAGTATTAAAAAGCTCAACGGCGGGGCCTCACACGATTCGCATTTACAATTCAGCCGCCGTGCGGAGCGCACGCAACGACGTCGTCGCTCCTGTTAATCCGATGTCCCATGCGACTTAATAAAAAACAACAGCACGGACCGAAACAAGGACACCATTAATACCGGACTCGACATTGAGACAATGGCTACCCATAGGACCTGATTCACTGCATCAATACTGAATGAATATATGTTATTAATATTGGAGAACATGTTTCCTTTAAAGCATTTTTCATTTTAAAATAGTTACTAAAGTATGATTCGCGATTCACTGACAATTTTTTGTTCAGAGTTGTTTAGTACAACGTTACTATTAATAAATTGCAAGATTATTTTAATAATCAGCTGAGGACAAAGTTTTATAGGTAACAATACGTGTTAGTAAACTGAGAACGTTCTTTCAGAAAAAAATATCGGAAATGTTGATCTGTATCAAGACTTAATTAAAATAATTTACACGATAAAACAACTTTGTTTACGCGTTATACATCATATCGTAACAGCAATAATGTAGAACGTTATTTGTGTAAAAACACCGGAATTGAGCAGTAAGAAAGGCAGTGTGAATTGAACGCATGAAGGAGGGACACTACATGAGAGGTGTCACGTATAAAACCCTAAACAATAAACAGGACACAAAACGTAATTTAACCGGCGAAGGTCCAGCGCTCGCCGTACAGGAATCCGACATCACAAAAACCGACGGCGAGGCAAAAATGCAAGGGCGTCGCGCGCCGGGGTATTTTTAAATCGCAGACTCCATGAAATTTCTCTCCGCGTCGCATCTCGATCACTCGTTTAAATTCCCCGCGGCCGAGGTGGGAAACGGCGGCTCGGGAGAAACGTGCACCGCTCCACAAAAATGCGGGTACCGGCGGAGTCGGCACGCGGCGCACCGCACCCTCGCCGAGCGGAGCCCGAGCCGAGCCCCGGCAGCTGCATTACCATATTAAACGAATTAACATTAACGCAGCCCGAGTTTTCTTTGTACGTTCAACCGACGACATGGAAAGTTCATTTATAAATAATCATTAGGAAGTTATTCAGCGAATAAAGTGTAGAGTTAATTGGATTGGGCAGCTCAATTGGATTTCTTTTCAACGCTTTGAATCTCGGTGGTCACTTTATTCTTGTGATCATTATTATTGTATTATGAGCGCACGAATATATCATCTTAAACGTCAGACCTGCCATCTCGAATAGTTATTTTTAATCTTGACTTTTATACGTACCTAATTGATGACAAAAAACCAAGCTTCAATCTGCGCTTATAAGATTTTACTGATAAATGCTGCGTTCCCTTTACTTAGACATTTGAAGTAACCGCAATCAATTCGTTCCTTGCCTTATCCGTCCTCTCGGCCGGCATTTGAAAACCTGTCGCGTTAATACAGATAACAATAACATAGCTTTACATGATACGGTTCATTCGATTTACGCAAACGCATTGCACAATGCAATAAATTGGATTTGAGCTTTCACATCGACAGTCAAAAGCGATTACGAATAAAGCTTATCCCACACGAAATACCAACGGCGACAGCACTGCGCGGGACGGGCTGTGGTGATGACATTTCACTGCGAGTCGCGAGTGGTTACGAAACGGGCCGTAACTAACGCCGCTTTCATTGTTCTCCGCGAATAGCCAACAGCCGGCGTTACAACAGCCGCCGCTCCCGACATGAAAGGCGTTGCCCGAAAACGGCGTGTGTGTAAACAGTGCGTGTCCGCGCACATGTCCGCGCCATTCCCGGAATGGTTAAATTCCTTTCCATAATTATAACCCTATTCCAACATAAAAATAGCCGGGAACGTCGTTTTAGCGGCGGCGTCGCTGCGTGCTATGTAGCAGGAGCTAGCAGTACAATTGATTTGTTGTACAAGAATTACAAAGATAAATGAGAGCAACTGTTGTCAAATTTTATTATCCACGCGATTTATGCAGAATAAGTTCTATTTACCTTAATTTCTAATGAATTTTAATAGTAATGAAGCCAAAGATTGCAGAGCGTTGTTGCCTAGCTTGCCTTCTGGCACTCATTTAGACCCAGCACATTTGTGAACAATTGTCAGTCGGACAAACTGTGTCTCGGCTACATACATGTGATTAAAGGAGTCTGGTAGTTACTCAAGCCGGTTTGAACAAACCCTATCACCAACCAAACTCCACAACAAGGACTGCGGACTTTGTAAAATAAAAATTATGTAAGTATTAATAAAATCGGCAAGTTGCAATTATGCAAATAAAACATGCATTTAAGTTAAACGAATAATTAACTCTTTTATACCTAACCTTTGAATGGTTCTAGCCCCGTGCACATTACTTGTACAATAAACAGTGAACTGGTTATGTGTCAGCTGAGCGTAACCAACAACACCACTTGAAGAACAATTAATCACAGAAAACTGACCGCGCGGCGGACTCCCGATCCATCAAAGCGAAAGTGGTGATTCTCTCTGTGCTGTAAATAATATCAATGCGAAAGAAACGCCATACTCGCCGACTGGAGGAGTTTTAATAAGCATCCATTCACCTTGCGATGATTTATAGTCGGCGCGCGGGCGCGCGTCGCGTCCTCTATGAACGGCCGTCAATAAATATATTGCGAATGCAATAAACTGCGCCAGACGCACACACAATACCGCACCCAATGAGCTCCGCTGTATTTTTAGCTGGGCGTTATTAAAATTGGATCGCAGTTAAACTTTTATTGTTGGCAACATCATTGTTTTGTAAAAATCAGTGTGTGCCCGAATGGAATGATTTGTGTAGGACGAACTTCACACTTGCATCGGCGTGTAAAAGAAAAAATCGATGTGGTGGTATCGCGAAACAATGGGGCCGATTGTCCGCAAGAACGAGGAGGCGCGGAGTGGCGTGCGGAGATAGCATTAATCGGCGGAAGTGTTGCAATTTCGTACAAAAGAAACAAGTAGACGCGATTTGTGAACATCGCCCGAGTGCCGACTTTTACCGCTTATGACTGTTGTTAAGGATCATTTGGGTGGATGCTTCGGTGCAAATATAAGTTACAAACGAGAATTATAAACCGCTCAACACTTTAATGGCTTTTTTGAAAGGAACTTGTATGTAAACCCACCAAATTTCTCGGACATTAAACAAAACCCTTTTTATAAGAGACGACCTGACAATCATTATACCATTTTAATCCACATTATATGTATGCAAGTTTTTGTTTAATTAAATCATTGAACGCTCCCTAAGCCACAGCAACGATGTCAAAGACATTTGTCATGACGCATTGAATAGATGATTTGTTTAAACTAACAAATGAACCCAAGCGACTGCGTTTACTTTTAAGATTTTTGGCGCATTTCTTTTACAGCCAATTGGTTAACACCTGACTTCAATTTGACTTTGTGCTAAGTGACAATGAGGCCATGCCAGGTCTGCCAGATTCACCCGCGTATAAAACGTAACGACTACTCCACAGAGCGCCGCGCGACCGGACAGAACAATGGCTGGAACAGACAAAACTGAAACAAATAATTCCACTTATTTTCTAAATTTCTCTTCTTAATTCTATTTCTTACAACTAATATCACAATCTGGTCTCTCCTTACTATCTAATATAAAATTTCTTACTACAGCCTAATTCTAATATCACAGTTTCTTTTCCTCTAATTCCTAATAATATCTTTTGTTTTATTCTTTTCTGTTACATCGGCTATAGTTTTTCTGCAAAATTTCAAGAATATTGGAGGCGTAACTGTTTATGATCTAGATTAATTTTTAGATTAAATCAATCGGTTGCAGCTACAATAAGATACAAACTACAATATCTTTGTAGACAGCTCTAACCTAACCTTATATCTACATGATAATTTAAGAACTAACAACATAAATTGACGCATTGCCCAATGAACTATGCTCATAAAGACAAAACACAAGTGATGACATTTAGCGACCACAAGTATGCAATGATTGTAATTGTAAAATGTATTAAGTAGCAGGACGCAGTAATAACTTTGGGCTGCACAATTGTAACGGTCGGAACAGCCGAGCCGGTCTATAACTTCAATAACTTCGTCAGCGCGATTGTCCGGCCGCGGCGGTGCGATTGCAAATCGCATTCCGACCCCCGGCGAGCTGCAGGCGAGGGCACTGCGTCAGCTCAGCGACCAATAATGCAGACTCCATGTACGGCCCGACCGTCAGCTGTGAATGCGGCATTCGTTCACAATTGGAGCGCTATGCAGCGGCGGCTTACAGCAATTGTAATAAATTGAATACCTGTCAAAGCAAACATCCCACACAAGGAACTTGCCCCAGTAATAAACATTTACATAGCATATTATTTTAACATAAATAATGCTATTAAGTTTACACAGTATGTGTCAAAATGTATAAACATACCAAAACAATGTGGAGAAAAATGGGGAGAGGGAGAGAAAATACGTGTACTGGTTCAAATATATGCTACATAAGTGTTTAAATACATATTTTACAAAGTCAATAAATGTGCAATTTAGTTACATCAAACGAGAAAGCCTGAAGGGCAGCCTGAAAAAAATTCTAAACCAGTTGTACAGATATAAAACTAAATGTTAGTGATCCTGGAGGGACGTCGTTCACGGTCTGCAAAGGATATTGGTAGTTACTTGTGCAGTTCTCCGGGGGGCCGCGCGGCAGTCTGTCCAGTCAATTGACGCTGTATCAGTGCACTAACCGTTATTTAGTGCATGCTCAATACACAAAGTCACAATTGTCCGACTGCATTGTCGCTATAAAATGATTGTACAATCATCCATATTGCACTAATATATTCATAAATATACATTTAAAATTGCGCCGAACCTTCAAAGTAGTATACCGCCTATGACTGTAATAATGTTTTATAATTATAACAATTCAAATAAAAATGTTTTTTAACGGGACGTTTTCCTGCGGCGTCGATAGATGGCGCCACTGGTAGGAAGGAGCGCGCTATGGTTTATGTGATCGCGACTCGACATAAGCGCGCGCACATTTTTAGTCATCGAGTCCAAGCAGTAGCTGGACCTCCACAAGAGGGGGTTCAAGCAGTAGTTGTGGAGTATACGATTGTATCCGACACCCGGAACTCTACGCATCTCTGCAGCACTAACTCGATCGGTTTTTTAAACTCCTCTGACCATAATTCTTTGGTCAATACACTGCATGTGCTGTGCAGTTGTCTTGGAAGAACCCACGCCCACGCCCCAACATGGGGCTCCCCGCAAAAACTACTACAGTTTAGTAATTTAAAACGTACAGCCAGGAGCGCACGCGCGGAATGTCTAATAGTCATCATCTCATCGTAATATAATTGAATGATCGTCGTGAAGCGGGCGCGGCGTCCGGCGGGGTGGCAGCATCACTCATCATCACGGGAGACAACTTCAATTGTAGACTAAATTGTTCACGTCTGGCGGGTAATTGATCGAGGGCGAGCAAAAATGCGGGTCCCGCATTAAACGACGCTAACACGCTGCAGGCGAGGCGCGTCGGCTTTTTGCGACGCTCCTGCCGTGTGATGGATGGTGGTGAGGTGTAAGAATTTGTTAGTCAACAACCAGCGCGTTCACGCGAACCATTTATTATTTTTTATTTGTCGAAACGAGCTGAACGTTCATGTGAAAATAGGACCGGGCAAAACAGTGCGGCTCTGTTGCGCAGGATTTGTTTTCGTACGAAATTATGATGATGAAGAGTAATATAAAAAAAGATGTAATCATCATCATCGTTATCAACCGATGGACGTCCACCGCTGGACATAATTCTCATGTAATGTATTCCACAAAATACGGTTAATCGATGTAACGTCGTGTTCCAATTACCATAAACGTGATAAGACAAGTTTCAAAGTAAAACTTACTCAGCGAGCGTCGGTGTGGAGGTTTTCCGTGGTTATAGTGCATTGCGCACGTTTGAAATAGCAAAGTAGCTCCAGTACTTTCAGATTAGCTGGAAGGTGCGGCGCGCGATCTGATTACACTCACGGCACCAGCGCCACGCGCGCGCCGGGCCCGTCTCCTGGCGGCCGACGAGATCATATCGACAGCTTCCACGCGACCCGCGCCACCACTTTGTTGCCCCGGCGCTGCTTTACAATACTCCCTGTATGCCTACCCCACTAAGGTTTATTTTAGAATAAGCTTAATGGTAAATATTGCAAATTATTATAGACTTTAATGTTTACGATTGAAAGTTTTAAATCCCATGGTGTTTGTAAAATGCTCAAGTGTCAGGTATAGTTGATTTCAAAGTCACTTGCCTTGTCGATAAAGCACTTCAGCACCGATTATACAAATTCAATCATTTTGTACATAAAACCCAAGTATACTTTATCTATGTAGATGTACATTCGTCCACGAACCATGTGTATATATACGTTGTTACAACATATTCAGACTCATTCGCCGAACACGAAAATCCAACGGCTTTATGTCAGATTAAAAAGATTTAATCAATGTGGTACAGAAACTAATTAACTAAGACACTACTTAAACTGCGCTGTCTACTGGAATGGTACTCGGTAACTCCGCCCCTAAACACTAGTTGATAATATACTTCACAACGCTATCAACAGTAAAGATCAATGTCTGTCTAAAGCTCCGGGTTCCGTACTAGAAATAACCATAAAAGGTTTTGTTATTGAAATACGCAATGCCTTTAAACCATAACAATATTTGTAGTACTTGCGCCTTTATTTTATGTTATAATTTGTTACATATTCTACACGGGATATTATTTTGTTGTTATACTAAAATGTGTGACTGCGGTGAGCTTACTACAAGGGTGGATTGAAAAGTACTCGGCCTAACACAGATCCATTCAATTCTAAAAATCAAATCTAGCCACATTATTTAGTTCAGTTCAGACTAGTTCATTGTGTGAAGTTCGAAACTTGTGCGATAATTAGTTGTGATTTTATAAATTTATTAACAAAGTAATCGGACATAATTTCCGCTTGACTCTAAGGAAGCATCATTTTTTTTCAACGATCTAAACGCTTGGAAGGGGAGGTGGCAAAAGTGTATTGAACTTGATGGTGATTATGTAGAAAAATAAAAATATAAATGATTTATTATGTGTTTATTTTCTTGGTTAGGCCGAGTACTTTTCAATCCACCCTCGTATATTAATTCAGTTATCTATCATCAAAATGTACTATTTTGTGTACCTAGTCAATATAATAATAAGTTTAGTCCAGGTTCCGTGTTATATGAAATTGTCCCGCGACAATCGAACATGTTTCCACTCAATAGGGCAGCATGTGGCCGTGGAACTGGTTAAGCTGCCAAGTGGTCGGTGTGCAGCCATAAGAATAAATCGTCGGACGATATCGAGTGTCGCCGGCGCGTGAGCCAACAAAGCCCTTCAGTACATTCGGATATCTGCGCAGTGTCGCGTGACGCTCACCGCGCGATGTCTACATTCGCAACGACAATGCACCACACCACACGGTGTCAAAAAATATTATTATTGTAATGATTTCTTATATTTCCGCGAATGTTACACATTTATTAAAACTAAATTTTACGGATTTTATCGCGTTTATTATTTCGTTTGTTTATTCCCGACGTTTCGACCGCTTTGCAGCAGTCATGGTCACGGGAGGACTAAGATGACAGACGTCCAAATGTCACAGCTATCACGTGGTACCCACAACTTTTTAATTATTATTAATGGTCCGATCGGACCATTAATAATAATTAAAACGTCGGGAATAAACAAACGAAATAATAAACGCGATAAAATCCATAATATTTAGTTTTAATAAATATTATTATTATGTAGAATTAAGTAGAAAAAATATTAATTCTTATTTAAACGATAGAATGAGTGGAGTGATATAATGGGAGTGGACTGGTATCACCAACGTGGAGCAACTGTTCCGTGTGGCTCAATATAGGCAGAAATTCGCAGAACTGACGGCCAAACAGTAATGGACAGGCACTTTAAGAAGAAGAAGAAACGATAAGAATATTTATTTCATCATCATCAGACAAAGACCAGCTGGCTGCTGGTTTATTTCATCACTAATAATTATTCGCTTAAAAATTATCGTACTTTATTAATTTACGATAATTATTAAACAATTAGATAGTATATAATGAAAATGATGTTTAATTTTTTCAGAAGCTTCCATGTTGAAAGTCGTTAAACAACTATGGGACATAAACTACGAATCCCGATGTCCCTCTGCATTACCTCTCTAAACACTCTACATATACATATACATGTACATCTTGCCCGAGATCGAAATGTCCCCGATTGGTTAGTAAATTAAATATCACAATTACGTCCTATATTATCATCAGTGCCTGAATTTGATCACTTGTTTTAGCTATTTATAATATAACCTATCTAAACTATATACAAGTGTAAGCAGTATGCAAACATAAACATAATAATAGGTTGTTTATGTGTAAGATGAATAATTAAAACATTGGTTTATTAATGAAGTGAAGCTGTCGCCAACATCCCGCGTCTGCCCGCGGCACACTCGCCCGGTGCACGCGACTGTACCCGAGTAGATAACGAGTAAGGAGATACGTTCCGCGAGCATTAACGATCCCGCAGCGTAACTAAAGCGAGCTCCGTTCCACCTGCGAGCTGATCCGCCATCTACCTTCCCACGTGAGTCAGTGATCGTGTCTAGATAGCTCAACTGAACATTACAGCCACTAGCGTCGCCTTCGTAACATAAACTACTTGATACTTCCGTTACTGGCTTAATCATCTAGATAAGAACTGTTAAGCTCAATCACGCTGTGAGACTAAACAGATAGAGTTAAAGCGAATGTCCTTTACAATTGTACCTGTAGAAAGGATAGTTTTATATAATCATTGTGACCAGATCAGATCTAAAGCTATGTATAATGACTAATAAATGCAACCAAAGATACCAAACGCTGATCACGACCACAGAGAGGATTTTAGTGGGTAAAAATCTTCACATAACCCTGCTGTATTCTCTGCAGAAGACAGGGTATATTTACGAAGATTTCGCCTACGAAAAAAAAACGGTTAGTTCTGATGGAAATGGAGCGCGATTGTGAGGATGACTGTAGTAACAGATTATAATAGCCTTTTCCAATTAAAATGAGTTTTTTGCTTCAGGACATTATGTATAGCAATGTTACCATATCACCTTGTCGCCGGCCGCCGCTCGCCTCGCCGCGGGTGTAGCTTTCGACTCTCACATAGCAGATCATTAAGTGGGCACCGCATTATGCGCAACCACTTAGATAAAGCGAAGTGGGAGTAAAAAACTTGGATAGTTACGCAATGAAACTTCGATCATTATTCATTATACAGATCAGTATAAAATAATTTTGGTTGCAGCAATTTCTAAATATTTTGCTTCTTATTGTTTGCACAACATCATTTAAAGAAATTTGTAATAATTACGTAATGTTTTCAGATTCACGTTATACGTTACTCTTTAATTACTGAAAATTGTTAATCAAAAATAATTTACTGATTTATTCAAGAGTTGTATAACCATATAATTCAACAGAAATATCCGCCCGCTTGTGCAGTTCGTGTGGAATAAATTTGCGGTGAACCATCAGATCGGCGGGATATAATGCACACGACTGCACTGCAAACATACATACAATTGAGATATTGCTATACGATGGTCACCAGCGCCGCTTGCATCACCACACGACATGAACTTTCGCCATGGCTCCCTTTCGTATTTATTCTCGGAAGTTATAATGTGTATGTACGAGTATATGTAATAAATCCAAACGAAATGTTTAATTTTTTCAGAAGCTTCCATGTTGAAAGTCGTTAAACCACTATGGGACATAAACTACGAATCCCGATGTCCCTCTGCCTACCCCTCTAAACACTCTACGTGTACATATACATGTACATCTTGCCCGAGATCGAAATAACTGTCCCCGGTTGCTTAGTAAATTAAATATCACAATTACGTCCCATATTATCATCACTGCCTTAATTTGATCACTTGTTTTAGCTATTTATAATATAACCTATCTAAACTATATACAAGTGTAAGCAGTATGCAAACATAAACATAATAATAGGTTGTTTATGTGTAAGATGAATAATTAAAACATTGGTTTATTAATGAAGTGAAGCTGTCGCCAACATCCCGCAGCCTGCCCGCGGCACACTCGCCCGGTGCACGCGACTGTACTCGAGTAGATAACGAGTAAGGAGATACGTCCCGCGAGCATTAACGATCCCGCAGCGTAACTAAAGCGAGCTCCGTTCCACCTGCGAGCTGATCCGCCATCTACCTTCCCACGTGAGTCAGTGATCGTGTCTAGATAGCTCAACTGAACATTACAGCCACTAGCGTCGCCTTCGTAACATAAACTACTTGATACTTCCGTTACTGGCTTAATCATCTAGATAACAACTGTAAAGCTCAATCACGCTGTGAGACTAAACAGATAGAGTTAAAGCGAATGTCCTTTACAATTGTACCTGTAGAAAGGATAATTTTATATAATCATTGTGACCAGATCAGATCTAAAGCTATGTATAATGACTAATAAATGCAACCAAAGATACCAAACGCTGATGACGATCACCGAGAGGGTTTTAATGGGTAAAAATCTTCACATAACCCTGCTGTATTCTCTGCAGAAGACAGGGTATATTTACGAAGATTTCGCCTACGAAAAAAAAACGGTTAGTTCTGATGGAAATGAGAGCGATAGCGAGAACAGATTATAATAGCGTTTTCCAATTAAAAAGATTTTTTTGCTTCGGGACATTATGTATAACAATGTTACCATACCCGGGTGTAGCTTTCGACTCTCACATAGCAGATCATTAAGTGGGCACCGCATTATGCGCAACCACTTAGATAAAGCGAAGTGGGAGTAAAAAACTTGGATAGTTACGCAATGAAACTTCGATCATTATTCATTATACAGATCAGTATAAAATAATTTTGGTTGCAGCAATTTCTAAATATTTTGCTTCTTATTGTTTGTACAACATCATTTAAAGAAATTTGTAATAATTACGTAATGTTTTCAGATTCACGTTATACGTTACTCTTTAATTACTGAAAATTGTTAATCAAAAATAATTTACTGATTTATTCAAGAGTTGTATAACCATATAATTCAACAGAAATATCCGCCCGCTTGTGCAGTTCGTGTGGAATAAATTTGCGGTGAACCATCAGATCGGCGGGATATAATGCACACGACTGCACTGCAAACATACATACAATTGAGATATTGCCATACGATGGTCACCAGCGCCGCTTGCATCACCACACGACATGAACTTTCGCCATGGCTCCCTTTCGTATTTATTCTCGGAAGTTATAATGTGTATGTATATGTAAGAAATCCAAACGAAATGTTTAATTTAAGATTCCATACGCAATGTTTAGTCAGTCGTTTAACATTAAAAAGAGTAAGAAATCACAATTAATTATTTATTTATTAATTATTTTACCAGGTGGTAGGTCTCTGTTGCCGGAGACCGTCTGGATGTGTACCACCGCAGCTCCTATTTCAACCGACAAATAGTAGTGTGCAGACATTACTGTGTTCCGGTTTGAAGCGCGCTGTAGCTAGTGTAATTACTGGGGTAACGAGACTTAACACCTTATGTCTCAGGCGACGAGCGCAATGTGGTGCAGTGTGTACCATCTTAACTAGCACCACGTTGTCATGGGCAAGCGTATTACTTACCATCAGGTGAACGTCTTGCTCGTCTCGTCGCAAAGTAGTATAAAAAATATATTTGTATGTAGTAACAACAACACATCAAATCAATCACTGTTTCACCCACCGTTCCGTCTTGGCGCGGAGGGGCCGCTGCGACTGCCCGCGCTGCGCCCGCGCATCAGTATTTATCGCGCAGCCCCTCTCTTGCGGACGGAGGCTTCACCCTCTGCGCTAACGTTCGTGACGCTGTTCTCATAAACGTGCGCGGAGAGGAAACGACCAGTATTTAATGACGGCACAACATATTATATCGCGAGCTTTTAAAATAAACAAATCCTTCTGGCGGAATGCAGAAATTGAATATGTAGCACATGTATAATTTTTACCAGGTGGTAGTTCTCTGTTGCCGGAGACCGTCTAGATGGGTACCACCGCAGCTCCTATTTCAACCGACAAATAGTAGTGTGCAAACATTACTGTGTTCCGGTTTGAAGGGCGCTGTAGCTAGTGTAATTACTGGGGTAACGAGACTTAACACCTTATGTCTCAAGGCGTCGAGCGCAATGTGGTGCAGTGTGTACCATCTTAACTAGCAGCACGTTGTCATGGGCAAGCGTATCACTTACCATCAGGTAAACGTCTTGCTCGTCTCGTCGCAAAGTAGTATAAAAAAATAAAAAATAATAGGGTACGACTGTGGTGTGAAATCAATTATTGAACAAATTGTGTTATTTCTAATTAAATAGATAAATCTTTACACAAAAATTTTAATCCGAATGAATGATGTTCGAAAGTGAACTTTTTTAAGTTTCCATTCTGAAATCACTATGTACTTAACGCTTTGGGTATGCACAGGCTTCAAATAATTAGTTTTGGTAGCTCACGTGTAGAATTAGGTCAAGTTGGTATAAAAGAACCATGCCTTGAATACTCAAGTCATATTTGATTCACTTTATTCATAGTCGAAGGCATTTCGCAACAACTCCTCGAATGTAGACTTCACAGACACCGCGAGGATTGACGCTTACTCTGAATAACTATGAAGTGATGTACAGGTGTAACTATACTTTCCTCGTACTCACCCTCGCTTTCTCTACGTTCTATACATGTGTTACTATAAAATAATAACAATAATTTTCTTAATGAAATTGTGCATGCGATGTATTATAAAAAAATCCAAAACACGGAAGACAACAACACCGCCGCGACATTTCTATTAAAATTCATAAAAATGCGTAGAAATCAAATAAATAACATGAACAACGTCGATTGTGCAACCTGTGCAGATCTATTCAGCAATTAAACACTCTTCGCCGGAACATCAATTATGTGGACGCAATGCCAACGGTTACGAAGATATAACTGTTTTATATCGAATGACCTGAAACTATTTACACGGTATATGCATCATACACACAGTTATGTGTCTCCATTACTGGCAGTTGGCAAGGCGTAGCTAGATATTTCAGCTTGTCCATGACAGGATGAAAAGAATTTGCGATTTTTATGTACTCACTTCCGTATGTTACATGCCGTGAGTCTGTCATCACTACTTTGCCATGCTATTTAGTGCACAATGATAATCTATAGGATGGAATGAGCACCGCTAATCTAACACAGGCGCGTCGTAATTTTTCCTACGTCTTTATTAACACTGTTTCAGAACTCGCAGACGGAAAGTAGTGTAGGGTGAAAATGTTCGAATTAAATCTATAGACAAAAATGATGATGATGATTATTGTCTGTAGTAGCCGGTAGAAACCACATCGCAAGAGATGCCATATAACACAACGCCGCTCGATAGTTTTAACTAACTAGATATTCTACTGCATTAAACACGCTAAAGCGACTTACTTATTGTCAGTTATAGATGATTTGTTCTCTTACTATTTTACTTCGGCGTGATGTTATTTCATTTGTGATGACATATCCGATCTTTTTAATTGCTATATTATTATAAACGATTGCAGTATTAATAAAAGATCAACAATCTAAAAAACCATTGCCAATCTTCATATTTCTCTGTGGCCACTTCGAATTCGTACAACTGTATCACGGTTCAACCACAACTCACATAACAATAACTATTACGCAATAGCATCTAATAAACACAGTCGGTGCGGTGCTCCGCAAACATCGATGTCAATGTGAGGTGCGTTACTTAAGTGCGTTACATAAGTTGCGCGCGCGCCGCGCATACTTCACACCCGCCCGCCGCCTGCCGCCTGCCGATACTTGTGCGGCGCATACTTAACATCCAAGTTAAGTCCAACTCAGACGTGATGCGTTCAAATAAGTGCTGACATAATTAATTAGAACTAAACCGTTGCCCGGTGCGAATGGCACGATAACAACTGTAATTAGAGCAACGAGGACTTAACACTTCATGTTCGAAGGTGAAGAAGAGACCTGTCACTCTATGTTCCCAACCACCGAGTTATTGTTGAGGAGAGGAGTAACGCTCATCAGCTCATCACCGGGTAAACCTTTATTCATCTCGTAAAATTAAAAATAATCTGTAGAGAATGTGATACATAACATTAAACGATATAGTAAAATAATGTTTATTTTAACTAACAAAAGAGTTTACATAGCTCACATAAAAAATAATTTAAATATATGAAGTTAAAAACCATGTAATGAAAGGAAAAAAGTGCAATTAAACTGAAATAAAAATAAAGCATAACAATTTTACTGATACTCAGAACAGCATTGATGCGTATTACGGATTGGCTTGACTGATGAAACTTAGCGACTTGGACAAGATAATAATTAAGTATAAACTCAAGCTCGGTGCTAGCTAAACTGTACAAACCTAGTTATTAGTACATAAGTGTTTTTAATTAATGTATCATTGCATATAATAATAGGATGTTTAATACCAATTAATAAACAATACCCCTATTCAAGATACTCCCTATTCCAGTTCGGAATTCTTCGGTAAATATTGTTTGTAAATTTGATGTTTACTCTGCATTGTATCTGGTATTTATATTCACTAATGATTTCCAATGCTGCTAGTCGTTACACTGACTCATACAGCTTATCGGATACAGGGTTCGCTGTATCAAGATCTACAAGCCAAAGTTATGTACGCCTCCTATTTATGCGAATATAAACATTTAGTGCAGAATAGTTCATCACCTTACCCGTCTCCAACTTCTTAGGTTCAAGGGAAAGGCAACGTTTCCTACGCTATTTTTAGCTAGTGTAATTACTGGGGTAACGAGTCTTAACACCTTATGTCTCACGGCGACAAGCGCAATGTGGTGCAGTGTGTACCATCTTAACTAGCGCCACGTTGTCATGGGCAAGCGTATCACTTACCATCAGGTAAACGTCTTGCTCGTCTCGTCGCATAGTAGTATAAATAAATAAAAAAAAGTCGGCAAACCGACTGCTGATGGGGTCAATTTATGAGATAATTAGGATGGTGATGAAGGTAATACAGGCAGTGTTTTCCGACCTTAAAACGTCAAGGTTTAATTGTTTTATATTAAGTTATACTACACTTCAGCTTAGAGTGTCAACGGATGGAAATGCAACGATTGCAACGCAAATCACTTTCCGGTCTTTAATAGGAAACAGTTCATCTGCCAACCCTGCCAGCATTAGGCGCACTCAGTCGAGGACCGGTTTAGTTCCTGTACAGCAAATGCTTCCCGATGCTGCAGCGTGTTGACGCTGGACGACGCCAAGTGTTACGTAAACATATACTCGATTTCTGTGCCTATTTACTAAAACTTTAGTAAAAGTAATATTTTTATGAGTAAACCTTATAAAAATACTTGCCGATCATAGAAATCTTCTCGACGGAGTTCCTCAAAGTTCGGAGGAACGAACAAAGGTCTGAACGTAGTTAAAGAGATTATCACCCTAAATTTAACCGCCCCCGGCTTGAATTGGTCTAACCGTTACGGAACTCTTCATTCACAGATGAAGATCTGGAGGCTGCTTGCTTGCTGCTTTAACCAGAAGATGGTACAGATGGGTTCACGGCGGATATTTATGTCTGCGGTAGCGTTTAATTATAAAGTGTTCTATGCGCTGATTATCTAATTTCTGAAGCTTTTCCACTTGCATACTAAGTAGAAAGAAGTTTAAACTCTCGCTCCACTTTCTGTTAACTTTAAAATCTATAACTGCCTCTGTTGACATATTTATCTCAAAATTATTCATCACAAACTGATTCAGCTGTTTAGGCGTGAAAACATCACAAAGTAGCAAACACACCCACTTTCGCGTTTTTAATACTTATTAGGAATTGCAAAGTAAGCACTGGTTGTTTATTTAGTATTTGGCGTTTCGCATATCATTCTGTCATGTTACATAAGTGTTTATGTAATAGTAATGCTTAAGTTTGCATGAATCAAAATTAAAACTAAAATTTTTAATAATGAATTTTCATACTAAGTGAGAACGTAGTAAGAAAATATAACCTCTATTGTCTCGGAACTATTTCCCATTTATAAATTTGAATGTATGGTGTAACCATGGAGACAGAAAAACGTCCTTCGCAAATAAAGATGTCAGAGTGATAGCCGTGGTTTTTGTTCCTCATCCACACATTGATACAGTACAGTATGTTATCTCGAAAGAGATTCTTTAGGTTCAAAAACTCAGAAGCTCATCATTGACTAGTTCTTTATTTCATATGTTCAGCTATTCTGCTGAATAGTACATGACATAAAACTGTAGTTACATAATATTTGTTTGTTAACGTCGCACGTTGCGTGGAACGATAACTAAGGCGGTAACTACGTACGCGGAGTTTGGCAGGTAAGGCCTTCCGGCGCGGCGCGAGGGAGAGCACGCAAAATTCACTTACACAATATCTGCTCGTTGAGACTCATTCGCACTTCGGCGAATCGATACGGAGTCACATCTACATGCATCTTCAAATCATGGAGAAACTGCTGAACACTTTTGCCAGAACCTACACGTTTTCTTTTATATGTATGTCCTGTTTATTAAGAGTACACATGAATTTTTTTTCAGCATTCCTCATTTTCCCACAAATCTTAATATTGAACTCCTCATTCTATTCCGCTTGCAACAGCATATTTTGAAATACTTGATTATTCGTGGAACTAATTCGGTCATGCAATATAGTGTGGGTAAACCCACAACACCAGGACATCTAGAGAGTGATGTAACAACGATTTTAATGTTTGACATGAAACACAAATATTTTCCGATTATACAACTCGACACCGACGCACCTCGGATGATTGCCCGAATAATAAATAATGGCAAACAAATTAAATTAAACTTTGACCAAATAATTGTATACAAAATTAATATGCGTTATACAACGACGGCTACAAACAACAGAGATGTTACGCGTGTGATGTGTAATTGACCATCTCAAGCACACAGTAAAAGAACGAGAAACATTGGACACGGCATGTATTACAGCTATAGTCGGACTCTATCTGTACCGTTGTAATGATGCGTTGGAGCTTTTAATAACATAATTAATGTTTTTCTTCTTATATTCATACAATTTTCTCTTTGTTAGGTGATTACTGAGGTAACGAGATTTAACAACTATATCTTAAGGCGAGGAGCACTATGATGCAGGGTATATCATCCTAACTAGTGCCACGTTGTTATATCAGGTGACATCTAAGACTTGTTGCTTCGTCGAATAAAAAAAATCTTTTTAAAGTAACCATTTATAATCTAAAGCCATTTTAATAATAGAGACCAGCTATTGACCAGAATCCCACTTGATTACGATAAAGCGTAGTGTATTCTATTCACTCTTCTATTTAGTAGAGATGCCTTCACGTAATTTATCCTAAAAGCAAACAATAGGTAATATCCTTCACTGTGTGAATAACTACAACTATATTGCAGTGGTTAAACTTTCGCGGACAAAGGCTTTGCTGAAAAAATGAGACCGATTTCCGTTTCTAGCGACAGAAGCGACTCGGAGCTTAAATCTATCTAAATTTAGACGCAAAAAGTTGAATGGTCGCTTCTTGGTGTAATAAAGTTGAAAGTCGTAGGTCCGATCTTCAAACAGATAAATTAATAGTATAGTTTAGTGTTTAACAACATTTTTTTTCGCTACACGAATTTAATCCAGTCTCAATTGCAATAGGTGTTTAGTCGTATCGTAATAACCGTAGCCGGTTACACATGAACATCATCTGGATGTTTATATTTATTGAGATCACAGTAATACACCGCATGTAATGAAGCGATAGATAAGCGGGCCCACGATCCGGAAGCAACGACGAGCGGCGCGCTCCTTACGCAACCTGACCGCAGAACAACAATCGCTGGTGCCCACACGTTGCCTTCGCCGAAGGGCGGGCGACCACCACCACTCGTGTGAGAAATCGTTACGTATTCACGATAATCGAAACAATCGCTTGCGTAACAAATAATTAGAGGAAACTCTAAATACTGCATCGATCCTTAAAGTTTTATTTAGCGAAGCATGTAACGTGCAAGATGAGGGCAGTAACTAATACATCTGATCTTAACAATAAGACACTGATAATAGTGTAAAGGTATTTTAAGAAGAAAGAGGAACTATAGTTGCTTTTCTTTCGTGGATTAATCCTACATTCTTCATTTTTTATAAGAGAAACGAAAGAGCTAAAATCCCACGAAATCCCTATAGTCGCGGTCAACCGGAATTACGGGGACGTTTCTTGACACCACTGAAGATAGTGTGTTGAAGTCTCCTTAGACAATTTTCAGGAAGTGAGTCATATCACTAAAGTTATTAAGGTCATATAAACTTTCTATTCTACTCAAAATTATCATTATCGCTCAATAACCACCACCACTGTTTCAATATATAAATTTCGTAATTTATAAGTCCAAGTAAAATTATCAGAGTGAATAAGCATTTCGAATTTAATATACAAGTTTTTTTTCTATCGGTTAACTAAAAAAAGAACAAATACACTCCACTTAATAATCTGTATCACGTATCAATAAATTGTTCCACATAAGACAGTAGAAAAAACAAACTCACAAGTTACACCTTTCACTTCATGGATCTTGTTCGGTGCCGCGTTTGTGAGGTTGCAAAAAATAACCACGGCACAGTTCCGGTGACTTCGTCACAATCAATTGAAATACAAACATAAAGCATCATACCGAATTCCTTACTCCATTTTATCAACAAAAGTTAAACAAATGCTTTACTTCTTATGTGTTAGATTTCACCGTGCAGTTCAGATATGTATCATGGCTTGTTCAAAGTCGAGATAAGGATCAATGAACCTGCACAATGTTTATTCATTAAGGTTTCTTCTATCTAAAATATACATTGTTGAGACCTCTACGAATCGAAAACGAAACAGACTGTTCTCTTAAAGAATGCGAGGTCAGAAAATATTGGTTTTTGCTAACAAACAAAAAGAAGGTGATGCTTAAAATAATGTATATCAATATTTATTTTTTCTTTTCGATGAATGCACAACTTTTTAACAGAAACGGAATTTAAAATGGAAAATATCTATATTAAAGAGTTCATACAGTAACTATCATCACGCCTGAGGAATACTCCTAACTATTCCTAATAGAAAGGTTGGTGAACAGGCCTCTTTCTAGAGTAGTGTGCTTTACTACCTTCACTATTTCTCTTACTATCAGGTGGGATCGTAGTCAAGCATTATTATATAAAAAAGGAACATAATTTCCAATGCAATGCTTTAGCTTGAATTTAACTCGCTTGTTTCGGACTAAAGCAAACAATATTTAAATACATTCAAATAAAACGAGCAAGAAAAAAAAATCCGGTATTAAGTAACACAAACAAGAAGTTTGCGGACGAAAAAACCCACATGCGTTCGTAAACGTAAGAGAGAGTTTGTGTAATATATTTCGAAATCCTTTTAAAGGAACCAAACACAACTTTGTTACGGAGAACCGTATAAAGTTAATTATAAAACAGATTTAGATTATATCCGGCTACACCGAATGTTCTAAGACCCCTATATTAAAGTAATTTATAAAAACGACAGTTTAATTGATTTTTTTTAAGTTGATTATTAACTATTAGTTACCACTACAAAATCAGTGGAAGCAAAGCTAAAACACAATTTCACTAACGCACCTCAAATGGTTAAGTTGTCACCATACGTACACATATATCACCACAAAAAACTACTGTACTTATGTAATTAAGGTCACGGCGAATAGGAACGATTAAGCAGATTTCTCATGCAGATTTTCGCAGTAACGCATTATGCAGCTCGAAGACAAACGCTTTTCAATTCTTTATCAGATCGTCTTACCTCGATTGCAAAGGACCTCGCAGAGCTTTACGCGTCGCTTGTATACTTAATCTCGCGGGCCTGCATAGTTACTTACGTTCAATATGGTCACCTAATCGTAAGTGACACGATTGTCTATCACACAGCTCCCGTGTTATTAGTAAGAACATTTCACAAATCACTGGAAAACAGTAATTTAAACATCTAACTGATAACAGTAATGGGAGTTTAATTTATTGTTAATAATAATAAATTAGTGATTAAAAAAACACCACCCCGTTGGACTATCTATACTACACATATTCGTAATGATGAATAAATAATACACCAATTAAGTAAATTATATTAGGAAATGAATCTAGCGGCGAGATGCAGCTCGCACTGGAAGTGGTCTAGGCAGATAGACACCAGCACGGCGCCCGTTTCCCTCGAAGTATCTAACCATCTCTGTGTTCCGGTTCGAAAGGCGGTGTGCCAAGTGAAATTTCTGAGAAGTTGAGACATAAGCTATTTATTACTATTAAAAATAATAGTAACTATATAGTTAACTGTGTTCTGGTATTTGGATTTAACCCTTCATCAATATTGATATTAAAAAAACATCACTGTGTTAAAATACCAGGTGGTAGGTCTCTGTTGCCGAAGACCGTCTGGATGGGTACCACCGCAGCTCCTATTTCAACCGCCAAATAGTAGTGTGCGAACATTACTGTGTTCCGGTTTGAAGGGCGCTGTAGCTAGTGTAATTACTGGGGTAACGAGACTTAACACCTTGTCTCAAGGCGACGAGCGCAATGTGGTGCAGTGTGTACCATCTTAACTAGCAGCACGTTGTCATGGGCAAGCGTATTACTTACCATCAGGTGAACGTCTTGCCCGACTCGTCGCAAAGTAGTATGAAAAAAAAAAAAAATACCGATCTATCAACATTATAAAGTAAAAAAAATGTAACTGTTTTCTTCTTATATTTTTAACACTGCTTCAGTAAACATATTATGCAATATTAGTGTGTTTTCAATGTTACATTGAATTGGTGCGCAATTAGTTAAACAGTTAACTCGCAAACTTTGTCTTGTAGGGTAGGTTGTAAAATGACAGAAGGTCAGTAATTCCCGACTCCGCACTGCTCCCCGAGAGCCGTCAGCAGGAAGTTCTGGTTACCTAGCGAAAGTGAATGCCTAGCGCGGCGCCCCACCGCTGCGCCCAGCCGCGCGCGCCTCTCGGGGTGGGCTCGGATACATATATAAACACTAAGCCAAGGTAACGCGGTCCAAAGTTAAACAGTTCCGGCGTAGCTGCTATTGGAACGGCCGCTCCCCGCCCCACCATGCGAGGGACCTGGAGCCAAGTGGTCAGTGCAAAGTCTTTTTTTTTACCGCATCGATATCCGTTTGATCGCGGCGGAGGTCACGCGCAGGCGGGCCATCGGGCAGTGACGTAACGTTAGGCCCAGGGAAATCGTTGTGATCCTTTTTTTGTGCACCGAAAACTATCTCAATAGAATACATAGAATTATTAGTTACTTCTGAACGTCGCGCAATAGCCGGTAGCTAACATAAATATTGTCGTCTAACCAATTCAAACAGTACTAGTTTGCACGCTACGCAAATATACGTAGTGTGTTTGTCAATTGTCAAATATTGGTTTCCGTTGCGTGAACGGTCGAGCTTAACAGTTTAGATCCAGCTGGACTGCGAACGGAATCATAACGAGTTCGATTCCGCCGCCGATAAAAAGAACCACTTTGTGCTTTTGCAGTTAAACAATTTCGTTCCCTCAAAATCTAGACTTCAATGTTTGTCGGAAGCTTTATATTATTCAACTCCGTGTTGCAAACTTGTTGACGTATAACAACAAAAATTATAGTCTTCTTTGTGACTGTTGGTCCTTTCCATAGTTACGAGTTTAATTGTTTATGACTGTACATATATATTTTTTTAATGGTTTCCACATGGTGTTGTGACAATGAGGGGATGGATGGTGAAGCACTCCCGCATGTTTACAGCCCGAACAGTACAGTTGTTGTAGCAGATTTACAATATAATTAAAGTTTAGATTAAACGTTTGATTTAAATTTCCTATTCCGTTAATAATACCGTTTTCTCACTTCCGGTGTCTGGGAACGAAGTGGAAAAAAAACAATGCCTAATAATTTTTTCCCTTATTACATTTCCTTTATTGAAGACAGACGCCTTTAACCTTTACTAACCGTTCTCCCGCACAATGGGGAGCCATTGTTTCATTTTTGTTTCAATTCTTGATACCGATTGTTTCTCTTCATTGTTCTAAGAGAATCGTTAATAAAATCTTTACATAGGACAGTTATTGAACGCCGCAGACACTTTCGCTTTCCATTGGTTACAGAAAACCTAAGCTCAATTAAAATCGGTGATTGTTGTATTTTAATTTAGTATCAATCATTTAGTAATAATCACGTTATACTATCAATGGGTTCTTAAAAACTTCTGTAGTTCAACTTTAGTATTATTTCACTTAAAAAAGATATTCTATAAGGATTTCATTACAATTTCAAGAAATTTTATAAACCTAATAATAAATATGTAGTTGTAATAAATACAAAGTAATTAAAAAAGTACATTTTCGTGTTGTATTGTTTGTGGGACATATTACTTATCTATGTTAAAAATCTTTGACAGCTTTTTACAGTATTTACAATGAATCGAAGCATCTTAAGATTATACTCCCCTCTATCCAGACCCGGGAACGTGTGCATTTACAAAATGAAAGTGAACGTTGTTTCAACCTAACGTTACACGGGACATGCTATAATTCGCATTAGAATATGTTTAATTGCAACTAAAAGTTACATTCTCATGAATTAATTATGTATTAAGATTATAAATTAGTATTTCACGGTGCGGTGATGTTACTGGGCTGCTACAGCGAGTAAAGCGTATATCGGACGCCCGTTTCTCCGGTCGTGATTGTTTGTGAGTAATTAAGTTGATACGTAACTTGAGTAATACTTTCGCGTAATATAACCGTGTCATCTCTAACCGTTTCGAGCGTGCGGTGCTCGAGGGCGCGACGTTATGACGCGAGCGGTGCGCGTGCGCATCACATGTGCGCACACGGCGGCTGCGCACGCTTCGGCTCGCCGTATAGGGGCGCGTTGCGCAACGCGTCTTTTACGCTACGGGAATTACGTCGGCGGTCCATCCGTCCGTCCCTACCAACAGTTTATGTGTCATACACTATAAAAAGACAATTTTTTAATTTGTTAATACATCAACAATGTAATCAACTTTACGACTACGATTGTTATTTGAAAACGAATTGCAACACGAGGTATACGTTTTCTAGTTATAAATAACTTCGTTGGTTTCATTTTAAAATTATGCAACCAGATATAAGAGGTTGTCGTTCGCAAAGAAAACAGGAAGTGTTCAAAACGGTCGACCGTCTCAAACGGCGCGCGGTTTAAAGATTTAATCGATATAAACACCGGGAGGAATTGTAGTATGATAAATCAATAAGATAATGATTAATGAAACGACTTTTGTTTGTTTTAACATGAGTAAAATGTGTAATATAATATCTGTATACGTAATGTATATAATCACGTAATATTTTTTTTTATTTACTTACCTGTATTTCTTCAATACTTTTTCTTTAAGACTTGAGTTTTCGAGCAAATTCGTCTTCTCTACTCATAACATAAAAACAAATAAGTGAGACTACCCTCAATGGGGTTCAATGCAAGAAATGTCTTATATGACACTCATGTTTAGGTGTTTGTCATTGGTAGTCATTTGCGACGTGGGCAGGTTTGCGGGTTGCGCAACCGCATGCAAATGCAACTGCGTCGAATTATCCTACCATCCATGTGCTAACTGCGCTAACAGAACAGATGTACTTTCACAGAGCGATTTCACCGTGTTTACATAACGCATTTGAGGGTTCATAGTTACGCGCTTCAAACAAATTTCACTACGAAAATTAGATTCGAAAACAATGAACACTAGGCTAACATTTGAGCATGAGTTTACATGTCATGTGACGACGAGATAGAGGACGATGATGTGTAAACATAACTCTTGAATTGAAATACGTCATTTAGCGCCGCCGACGAGGTAGTTAAATCTTGAATACGGTTTTAGCTTGTGTCTACGCCCAAAGAATTAAACTTCTACCGTAGTCCACTGAAAAAAACTTAGACTTCCTTTAAGTATCCCGTTTATCGCGCAATACAAAAGCATCAAAAGCCTTATATGTGACAACAAGATATTTGAAATGTCAAACAAGTTACTCCGCGGTGACTTCGCGTGCTCGTCGCGACTAACCGTGTGTTAAAACGAAGCACATTTTTTTGTCTGTATTTGCAGAATGTGATCATAATAAATTATAGGGTTTTAACCATATAAGTTGTATTTAATTAAAGCTATTTTACTTGCGTTTCATTAGCACGCGGCAGTCCACTGCTGGACGTAGCCCTCTCTGAAGAAACGCCATTTGGCGCGCTCGTCTGCTGTTAAGCATTCTAATTATTTTTTATGACCAATGTACTTAAAGGTTTATAAAAAAAGGGGCACCATTCCTGAAAATGCCACCATGAAACGAGTGTCGTAGTGTATAGACATGAAGGCTTCGTCGTGTGACCTGGTTATACAACTAATCCTCTGTTCGCCACTTTGCTTTTCTTTATAACAAAAAATGCTTACAATTTATCGATAATAGCTCAAACACTATCTGATTGACACTTGCAGACGGACGCCGCCATTCTCGCTGTCAGTTTCATTATTGTTTCACCGTGTTTATAACATAATGCAACTACTAGTACTTAAAATTTTAATAATTATTTCTCACGATTGTAACGGTGTTTACTATTGTAATATTGGGCTTAGTGTATTTATATATAATACTAGTAATTAGCATCATACTTGGCGATGTGGAATAATTTTTTATTATTTATAAATTACTCCCAACGAGTTATTATTATGTTAATTTTATTTGTTACAGATTATCTTAGCGATAATTCAAATCGCTCTAGTAGTAGGTAAGGCGTTATTACCACACGATAAACAAACACAGCAACAGTTGGAGCCTAAATCTGATGCGACTAATGTAGCCCAGAAGCGAGTTGGTTACGACTATCCCGCACCACCGCCCGATCTTGTCAATCCATTCCAAGATCATGATGATATTAATTTTCACGGAGACCAACAACTGATCGACCATCATAACGACCACGATCTTCATGATCATCACGACGACCACGACCTTCATTCACATCATGATATACATGAAGAGCACCATATAGAAGATCACCACGAGGAACACCACGAGCACCACGATCATCATGATCCTGGTTACTGGAAAAAGAAACTAATCTGGAAGCCTGGCTGGAAGAAGATATGGAATAAATCTAAAAAGCAAATATGGAAACCCTCCTATAAGAAAATATGGAAGCCAATATGGGTGCCGACAAAAATTCCCGTTTGGAAAGACATAAAGGTTCCCGATTGGAAAAAGATTTATAAACCCGTCTGGAAACCGATAAAAGTGCCGGCTACTAAAGATATACAGGTTCCAGATTGGAAAAAAATACAAGTGCCCGTATATAAAGACATAGTCGTACCGGGATGGAAAGAAATACAAGTTCCTGCATGGAAAAAGTTATGGGTACCGGAATGGGTAAAAGTAGGTGTACCCGGGGAAAAATATTTAGGTAAAGATCACGATGGATGGGAATATACTTCACACGATCTTTGGAAGAAAAAATTGATCTGGAAACCGGTCTGGAAAAAGTATTGGAAACCTGCTAAGAAACAGATTTGGATACCAGACAAGAAACTGGTATGGAAAGATGAGTGGAAGCAAATATGGAAAACAGAAAAAAAACAAATCTGGGTTGATGATAAGAAACTTATTTGGAAAGAGGCTTGGCAACAAATCTGGAAACCTTCGAAGAAACTAATATGGGTCCCAGATAAAAAACTAGAATGGAAAGAGGCCTGGAAGCAGATTTGGGTGCCAGACTGGAAAGACATCTGGATACCGGGAGTTAAGAAAATATGGAGACCTGTATGGATCTCCGAGTGGTTTCCTTCACCGGATCACCATGAACATGTTCATGAATCACATGGTTGGGACAGGAGTGACAATAGTGTAGCCGCCAGTCAAAAATCAGTCGCAGTAAAGGAGGCTCCTCAGCAACCTAATCCTCAGCAGCCTCAACAATCAACGTGGCAATTTCCTAAATAACTACTTTAAAGCTTAATATTTGGGTGTAAATAAATAACGGAGAGGTTCGCCGAACCGAGTCATTGTAAACAGCTCGAGACAATTCTAGGTAATGACTACTTCTGTAATAAGCACTGCAAACATTTGTAATTTTGTCAAATATTATAAGCGTTTCAGTGTTTTTTTGAAATGATTGTAGAAGCTTTAATTGTGTAAATAGTTAATGATTGGATATCATTGTAAAAGAAAGAGAATGTTGTTGTTGCTGTGGTTTATAACGAGTATATGTTCATTTAATCCAAGACCTAATCGTCAGTGATGTCATGATAGACTTCTCCGAGTCCCCGTGAAGTGCAGGTATTTATTTAAAACACATTGTTATATAGATGTCATAAACATGTCTTTTGTTTATCAATGTGTCAATATCGGTAATTTTCTAAACAGTTGTGTGTGTGTTGTTATTGTTGTTTAATTGTATGTGTTAGATATAGCTAAACCAATGAAATAAATATAAGTTGTGTTATATTATAACAGAGAGTTTTATTCGAATAAAAAAACTTAGATGTTGCGTTGTTTGCGTCCAACGATTGTTTTGATGTTTTCTGACCGCTTGGTGGAGAGTCGACGACGGTCACGATGTTGAAAAAAAATATATTGAAATAGTCATTTTAACAATATGAATTATAATGGAAAAATATATTAATAGTTCGATTTAATGTTTTAGATGTTATAAGTACAATAGAGCCCCGGTAGTGGGATTATTAAAATATTTGTCTATTTTCTTTTAATATACTTGTGTATTAGGAACAGAGCAATTGTTTAAAAGAACTACATTTTTCTATGTTTTATAATAATATTTCTGAAAAAAATTAACCAACAAAAACAACATATTGAGAAAAAAAACTGTTTCAATAGGAATTCAAACAATAATGTAAACAAAATCAATAAATCATTACCCGTACAACGGCATACACGTCGACAAAGATAACGGCGCTATTATCTGATGTCAATAATACACCGTATTTTAATAAACCTACGCAATACTATACCTAACGAACCCGCTAATAAGTTTGTTTTATATAATTAGATCTATTTTTGAACGATTTACATATTTGTCACTGGATGCGGGCAGAAGCGATCGATGTGAAGATCTTTCCAGTGGGACGTTCGGCAATGGACTATCGACTGATGGTGATGGTGAAATACGTTATTGCAATGTTAAAAAAACAAACACAAACGCCTGCGCTAAGACAGCAGCAACAAACTAATAAAGAGATTTGCTTAACGATGTTATCAATATCAATACTAATCCTCTTTTGTTCATAATCGAGAATCTCAGTTTGTGTCTGTAGAGAGTTCGAATACTGCACAGCAACAAGCGAAGTCATGTTGAGGAACTCACGTAGACTTGCGACTAATCATTACTTCCATTTAGCATAATGTCCAGGATTATGATTAAAAATGTTGCGTTTACGATGTACTATTAGTTTGATATTCTAACATTACCTTCATAACCTTGAATATAAGCTCAACCCATCAATCCAACGTAAAAAAATACGAATTACGTTTGTCATTTTTCACTAAAACATTTTTCAAATTGTTTCTTACGATCAATGGTCTGTAAGTTGCGAACTAATGCCATTAATGTTTTATTTATTTATTCGTTGGGTAAAGAAAATTTGATCTAATAATTATAAACACATTTACCTTTATTCAAATCATATATAAATAGAGAATGCAAAAAGCTTAAATATTGTTATAATCTAGTTTATAAGATTGAGTAGATAGTGTCCGCGAACGGAAATCCCGTAACCTCTCCAAAAGGGAGAAGGGAGAGTACGACAACCGAAATATATTTAGTGGGTATAAACCAGTACGTATTTTTCATTAATATGTAACAACCGGTGAGTAAAGAACGAGGGTCTGCCACAACGCGGCCGGTGTTGATGGCATCAGGCATGCGGAGCCGGGCGTGCGGTCGCCGCCTCGCTATTGACCGCCGACAGGTTTCCGCGAACGCAACAGGCCTGTAACCTGGCGGCGATCTGTGAAGCTGCTCCACTTGCAGCTCTGAATGCATTTAAATTAATCATGAATGTAAAGCAGAATAACTGTACGTTGCGCGTCAAATATAGACGCAGTGTACATAGTAACAGACAAGTCTTGCTTTAGAGTTTAGACAAGTAGTAGAAGGAGTCTAATGATGGTTTAATAAAACGGCTGGATGGTACTGTGCCTTAATATTATTGATTTATTTCTAGCAGAAGACTGTCAAAATCGAGTGCCTATATCCGCTTGAAAGGTGGGATGAAATTCTAACACGAATATCTCGTACAGTATCATTTCTAAGCTATTAAAATACAAATTGTCACTGATATCACCAATATAATTTATAGCGAGCTCTACCCCGAATAACACTGTTTAGGATTTGAATGCGCGAACTGTCGCCGTAGTTCCGCGAACGCAGCCACCCGACCCAATAGTCCCGCCTGAACCTAAAAGCTCTGCGTTGTCGCACGCGGAGCGCGGGAACCTCCTCGCGTGTGCTGCGGAATGGATAATGAGCTGCTGGTGCACCAACGCCGCAGACACAATCACTAGAATTGTATACGATCTACATCCTCATGGTTTAACTGTATTCGTTATAGTACATCCATGCGACAAATCAAATCAGATAAATTTTTTAGCAGTTGTATATTTGCGTTTTTGCGCTTCCATGTCGTCGTACAAAGCATATGTTACGATAATAATGTGATAACTAATATGAGTATAACGTGTAACATAACCAACAGTGATGATAAAAAATACATGTGTTGTAATTTTTAATACAATTACTAATAGCTTTAGTGTTGTTAAAACCATGTGGAACATTATAGTTAAAGAAAACCATTTCCAGAATAGAGTGGAGTTAAAGAAGTAGGCAAGCGAACCCCGACATAAGACGAGACTAATGTCGAGAAGAATAAGAAGCAGAATGTTTTTTTTTATCAACGCAGCGATGAGACGAGCAAGACGGTCACCGGATAGTAAAGGCTACAATTTGACGAATGATATAATCTGTACAACACCATGCTTGTAGCCTTAAGGCATAATATGAAAGTCTACTTACCCTAGTATACTGTTAGTGGCAGAGTTAGACGCTGCGGTAGTATTTATAACACCAATGAGCAGTGAACTTAATAGCTTAACAAGAAAACGAATGTGTCATAACTACGGCCGACAACAAATAACATCGTTTTCGGCAACATTAAATAATGCTAACTGCCAACTCTTGGCGACGAAATCCATGTTAGGTAGTTATTTAAGCTCTTGAATGACTACTCTAAACGGTTCAGCGTTGCCAAAAAGTTCTTAAGTATTATAGACAGGCTTGGCTCTCATTCAAATACGCGTGTACGTGTATAATGGATGTCTTTACATTAACTCATTATAAAAGATGGAGTAGTTCCATTATGTGATCTGTCATTTTTACTATGCGGGTCTAAAAATATAACTAAAGCTTTTTTTTTACCAGGTGGTAGGTCTCTGTTGCCGGAGACCGTCTGGGTGGGTACCACCGCAGCTTCTATTTCAACCGCCAAATGGTAGTGTGCAAACATTACTGTGTTCCGGTTTGAATGGCGCTGTAGCTAGTGTAATTACTGGGGTAACGAGACTTAACACCTTATGTCTCAAGCGACGAGCGCAATGTGGTGCAGTGTGTACCATCTTAACTAGCACCGCGTTGTCATGGGCAAGCGTGTCACTTACCATCAGGTGGAACGTCTTGCTCGTCTCGTCGCTTAGTAGTTTAAAAAAAAAAGCTTGATTTATATAACTTTCACTATTTATAGTTTCTATAATTAATTATATGTATTAGTGTTTAAATTTGTTGTTGGAAAAAGTATATTTAGCTTGTTATTTGTGGAGTAAAGTTAAAAAGCCTCAACGAGAGAATACTTAATTGTTGATTGATTTCCTGTTCTGTAAAACGTCCGCATTTTACAGTTTTTGTTATCATCAGTTGCGTTTTGTTATAACTGCGTTGTTATCAAATCTTAGAGAGGCGCTGGACTATGCTTAACTTGGCGAACCGATTATGCGTGTGTGTGCTGTGTTTCACTTGAAGCGGTCCCATCGCTAACGAGATGACTTCAAGGTGAGCATCATGAGCGCAAGTAAACATTGGTCACGGGTCATCAATCAGCGCGGGCGTCGAGCGTACCGCCAACACAACTACTCCCCTCCCCCCACACTGCGAGCAGATCAATCAATCCGGTGACGAGGCGAGACCTGTCCATCACCCCTCCATCACGTCTCTATTGCCGTGTTCACAGTGATAAATGAAGTCCGTCTTACAGCTCGGAAACTTGTCAGGCAGACAAACGACTGCATTGCTGCGGGTGTGCAGATAAAGAAACTAGTTTCATATACGCGAACAAGTCAGAATTAACCGTTTCAATTAAATTAATTAAGGGCAGTAAGTTTCATTAAATTGATATTGATATATTGATAATTGAATTAAATAATATATAAATGTCAAAGATATTTACTGAAATCAATGTATAACAATAAACTGAAAGGCCTCATCTTTGTTAACAGCCTGCGGCAGAGCTTTGTTCTGTTATACACAAACCGTATCGAACGCTATCATCTTTAAAATAAAAACAACTAATAGTTATTTTTCAGCGGATATAAGATTTACAACTGCGCATGAATTTAGAGATTACAATTCAAATAAAAAAAATAACAGAAAAATACTTAAGCTAAAAATAGCGATACGGATACAATAACAAACCATAACAGGTAAAAGAGTCAAATATGGTCAAAACTTGTGCATTAACACGCATTCATTTGTAGGTATCGCAAAAAGTACGTCGCCGCAGCCTTCAATCACACAGACGGCAAGTGGAAAACAATTCGCACCATAAACGGCAAGTCTCTCACATACAAATATCATAAATCATATGTACACGAGCTGGCTACGGGCTCGGCAGTCGGCTTGCATTACCTGCGGCGGCTCGCGAAGGCTCTTTCATTAGAGCCAACTGGTTAACGAGCTCTTTATGATAAATACTAGAAACGGACTCGAACAACCGGTCGATACAGATTACAATGATAACTGGCAACCGGCTGAAAAACTCCATCGACATGATGTACTTTTTTTATCACAAAAACTGTCGCAACACAAAAGTTTCACTTTCATCTGATGGCATACAACACATAATATTCATATCAATATATATAGAAAAAGATTTACAATAGAACCAAAATACATTCAAAAGAATTATTGAGAACAATTTAGTCCTACGTTGCCGTTTCTACTGGAAACAGAAACTAATACAATACTGAAAACGACTATATGATTACTTGTAATTAACGTGTAAACTCTCAGAACTCAATCTATATATTCTATCCATTAAGTCATACAATTCAACTTGCGAAGCTTACAGTTACGATAATTACAGTTTCCTTATAACCTGAAAAAGGCTATGCGAATTACTCGAGTAGAAGATCTCAAGATAATGACTGTGGTCTCAACTTATATGGCAGTAGAACTCAATACATTCCAATTAAATTGCTAGTGCGAATTGTTGGAAAGACGCTCTATATATATAACATCAGCTTTGTTGAAAATAACACGTATATAAGAAATATTGTTGATTCATGACGTGGTCGAATCAGAAAGTTGTAACTCCCCCTACCGTTAGGTAAAGGGGAGTACGAGCGCCACGGAAGCAGTCCCATGGGCGAGTTAATCTCTTAACAACAGCGCCATTACTTAACGGACAGATTTACAACGCGACGTTATAAACAGCGAGCAGTTAAAGCAGAGTTATTATCTGCAGCGGGCCCAGCGCGTCGCACAGTGCGCTCACTGTTATCTAAACCAGTTGACAAAACAAACAAACTATGTATTTTGCTCAACACAAATTACAATACTATTTCATTTGTAAAGTTTTAAACGTAAATGTTTAAACGATACCGGCATTTTATTTTTCTTGCCGAGATCTTGAAATTCATGAACATTTTTGTTAAAAAATGTCATAATATTAAATCAAAACCCTTGTCTACAGGCTCGTCGGCTAACGAGATGAATTTTTTGCTAGCGCCCTCATATTTCGAAGGCTTATTAAAGAATCAGCACTCCTCGGCTCTCTCTCTCCCTCTCCCCTCCCGCCTCTCCGTAACGACAGAGACAAGTCATTAATCATTCAGCTAATGATGATCGCGCCGGGGCCGTGCACCGAAATTGCAAATTATTTACGGTTGTGCGACGTAAAGTATGATCGCCGGAGCCGGGAGCATAAGTATATACGCATGTACTTTCTTTGTATTCATTTTATCCAAACTTAAATTACTTTCTCGTCGACATACGTGGTCGGTGTACGAAACATATTTAAAATAATCCGCAACGGTCACCGAGACTCGCGATACGATAACATGAGTTTCATATCTCAAAATGTATTAAAATATCTTATGTCTCTTAACAACGATGCCGTTACTCATAACAATCAAGTTATCATATTTCATTTTGCATCATATTACTCGAGAGTTACAAATAAATAACAATTCTACTTACTTCAATGTTTATTTTAATTTATTTCTATATAGAACGCTACGGTGTAAAAATTGACAATAGATACCGGAAATAATGCGAGAAAAGTTCAATTGTAATGCTAAGGTTCATCCCCATCAATCAAGCACAGTAACGATGCCGATAGAACCGTACACAGCATGCGCCGATACGTAAGGATGGTGTTAAATAATTGATCGCGCGTGGCGGCGGCGCCGGCGCAGGTACCTCGTAGTAGATCTCTCTAGACTAATGCGCTTTACCACCTAGATTACATCGCCGCTTACCATCAGGTGGGATCGTAGTCAAGCACTAGTCTATCCTAAATAAAAAAAAAAAAAAAATAAAAAAATTCTGGGTTGTATGTGCAGGGCACTTATGTATTTTAACGTGACAACGTCTATTAATTATATCACAAAAAATTTTGATAATAAATTTTATTATTCTTGTTTGACATGTTTATCGGGTTACAAATCAAGTTATACTAACTCTCAATTATATTTGTTAGGGATTTTATTTCTAATTATTATTGAGCAATAGAATACATCTTTTACTTTCAACCAATTCGGGCAAACGCATACCGACTTAGCGGTCGGCGTAAGCCACGCCCACTTATGTGCGGGACATTTCTCAGCACGCGCGTCCTATCTTATACCAATTTAATAGACGTTGTCACGTCAAAAAAAAAAAATCACAAAAAGCGCGCCAAACGGTGCGATTGCTGCCGAACATGGCGCGTGGAGCGGCGCCGCGGGGCGAGCGCTAGCGGTGCGCGGTGTGCGCGTGCGCGGTGACACTACAATCAATTAGCAAGCGAGCGGCCACGCGCGCGCCCCGGTTCGCACTTAACGCAGTGGCTGCATCCATTAGCCAGTTTAATACAAAATATTCGTTTATCTACTTCGAAAGGCCTCAGTTGCGAGATGGAGCACCCGAGGGTACAACCGCGTCCATCACCAAACTGTTTTTCCCAGACGCAACTGAGGCGTATAACTTAAGAAAGATCCGGCCAACTGGTCACTTAACCCAGATATTTACTCGCCACGGCGGATTCTCCCAATACTTGAACCGTTTCAAGTGTCGGGACAATCCATGGTGCATATGTGATAACGCCACGGAGGAAACGGTTCCTCATTTGCTAACGGAGTGTCCTATCCATATGAACTCCTAATGGGTGACCCTGAGCTGACAAGTAATAAACTTGATAGCCTGAGTCACCGACGTAGAGTAGCGAGCCTTTCGGTTTTCTATCGGTTGCATTTCGGTGACCGTGCGCAGGAACTGCATGACTTGATACCACCATCGCCCTTTTACCATCGGACGTTTAGACACACCGCAGACATTCATCCCTTCGTTGTCGATATCCCGCGCAATAGGACGAAGCGTTTTGCTTCGTCCTTCTTAGTGCGAACAGCGAGGGACTGGAATAGTCTGCCGGCGTCGGTGTTTCCGTCCAGTTACGATGTGGGAGTCTTTAAGAGAAGAGTGAATAGGTTTCTACTAGGCTAGCGCGCTTTACCATCAAAGACTACATCGCCACTTACCATCAGGTGGGATTGTAGTCAAGCGTTAGTCTATATCTAGTTAAAAAAAAAAAAACTCTCGGCATGAATTCGAGCAAGAGAAAGGGCTGAAAATAGATAAAATAGGTTTATGCGAGTTGGTAAAAAATAAATTAGTTAGAGATAATTTTTTCCAAATTCTGTATAAATATATGTACAATAGTTAACAATAGGAATAAGGATAAGTAAATACGATTTTCGTAATGATATATAAAATATTATTAGTAGCAAATTACGTAAATTGGATAAAAAAAACCCATGAATAATAATATCAGGGAAAAGTAGAAAAAATTTAAAAGAAAAAAATATTCGTTTCGTAAAATTCACCGCCAACACTATTTATTTGGATTATGACAACATCCTGAAATAACAATAATAATTTAATTTAGTTAATCAGTACAATTTATTTTTTAAATACATGAACACATTAAACCGAGAACTGATTGATATGTGCTATATTATATTGACGAGGTCTACCGCTATGACAAAACTCCATTGCAATTTGTGCACGTAACGGTACGGTTTGGTAATACCTCTTACTATCAAAATCAAAGTTTTTTATTTAACATAGCGACATAGGTTCACTAATTAATAATCAGAATCTACCAATCATTCTCAAAAGAAACTGCTCACACCCAAAAACTTAAATGTGACAATAATTTTCAACCTCATATTTATATTAGTTAAGAAGCAAATCTAAGATATTTTGTACGATTTTCTGCTACAGCATATATTAAATAAATACCTCCGATCATCGTAAATCACTATCTCTTTTGTCACAACATTCATTAACCCATCTGTTCAGATCTTTGCCCCGAGGTAACATAAAACTATACAAATTCAGACACAGTCAAGCACGCGCCGCTATCATATTTCACTGTAACAAAACACTATTATTTTCTTTACGCATATAAAGACATAATAATTTCCAATTATCTGAGCATCAAATCGGAAACTCGTCAGCCAAGAAATTAATTAACCATTAGTAATTAATACACAAAAGGTAATTTTACTACCAAATGAGCCCCACGAGCTAATTAACGGGGACCCATCATTACGGAATTAATTGATAGATAATAAAACAGAAAACTTTATATAACCGGCGTAGCAGTTAGAGTATACAGTTACGAAGGGTTCGTATAGATACGAAGACCGACGGCTTGTGATAAAGAATAAACAAATAAATTCTGATAATTGATAAATGATGAAACAGCAGAAACTACGTGATAATGACAATATTAGTAATATATATGAAAATGTCTAATAGAAATATAAACGTTTTAGATGATACGATACACCGGCACAATGCAGCAGATATAGTACTGAACGTTCCCAGATAGAAGGGTATATCTATCGGTATACCTATCAGACTGAAGCGCATGATCGTCCAAACAAACACACAGAGTTGTGTGAGGAGCGCGGCCGCGGGATTAATCAATGGAGCGAACAGTAAGCGAATAATTTACACGCGGCCGATAACCCAGCCCCAATTGTATCACTCGCCCGCACTGATTACACCAGTTCAGCGCATAAACAACGTGCCTAGCTGATAACCTGCCCAAACGATGCACTGTGGAATTTATTAACGTTACAATACATCAAGCGTTTTGTCTGTTAACATATGGTCTAGTGCTTATGGACAAATTACATGGCTCTCAAGTTACACGAGAATATCAACTTACTCAACAACTTAATCAAAATTTATTATAAAAACGCTACGTCTCACTTATGGTGAGTTCGGTCTTGGATTTCCTTCCTCGCGTGGTGTACAGGTCTAGTTTTTTTTTTTTTTTATACTAGTATGCGACGTGACGAGCAAGACGTTCACCTGATGGTAAGTGATACGCTTGCCCGTGACAACGTGGTGCTAGTTAAGATGGTATACACTGCACCACATTGCGCTCGTCGCCTGAGACATTAGGTGTTAAGTCTCGTTACCCCAGTAATTGCACTAGCTACAGCGCCCTTCAAACCGGAACACAGTAATGTTCGCACACTACTATTTGTCGGTTGCAATAGGAGCTGCGGTGGTACCCATCCAGACGGTCTCCGGCAACAGAGACCTACCACCTGGTGAAAAAGTTATAGTTTGTATTTTATTAATAAAGAGCCGAACTGATTACTTCCAAGCACTATTATTAAACATAAGTAATATAACAATGAAATTTAATTGCTCCATAACTACAATAACGACGCCGGCCGCGGCCGCTCGTGCGCTAACATTGTCCGATGGGTCCATTTTAGACGACTGAACGCAGACCGGTTTGTGATATATCTTTTGTAACTACTGATCGCTTCATAAACGATCGCACATTACTTAGCTATGCGAGTAAAAAGTTATGAGCATTCTAAATACCACAACCAACACGTCTCATCTGTACATACATGATGGCGATAATGTTGTTAGTAAAAAAACTGTGATGCTGCTCTGTAAACGTTTAAAGAACACATTTTTTTTTAGGTAAACATAATGAATGTAAAATATAAAAAACATTTCAGATGAAACGATACACCGGCACAATGCAGCAGATATAGTACTGAACGTTCCCAGACAGAAGGGTATATCTATCGGTATACCTATCAGACTGAAGCGCATGATCGTCCAAACACACACAGAGTTGTGTGAGGAGCGCGGCCGCGGGATTAATCAATGGAGCGAACAGTAAGCGAATAATTTACACGCGGCCGATAACCCAGCCCCAATTGTATCACTCGCCCGCACTGATTACACCAGTTCAGCGCATAAACAACGTGCCTAGCTGATAACCTGCCCAAACGATGCACTGTGGAATTTATTAACGTTACAATACATCAAGCGTTTTGTCTGTAAACGTATGGTCTAGTGCTTATGGATAAATTGCATGGCTCTCAAGTTACATGAGAATATCAACTTACTCAACAACTTAATCAAAATTTATTATAAAAACGTTACGTCTCGCTTATGGTGAGTTCGGTCTTGGATTTCCTTCCTCGCGTGGTGTAAAGGTCTAGTTTTTTTTTATACTAGTATGCGACGTGACGAGCAAGACGTTCGCCTGATGGTAAGTGATACGCTTGCCCGTGACAACGTGGTGCTAGTTAATATGGTACACACTGCACCACATTGCGCTCGTCGCCTTGAGACATAAGGTATTAAGTCTCGTTACCCCAGTAATTGCACTAGCTACAGCGCGCTTCAAACCGGAAACACAGTAATGTTCGCACACTACTATTTGTCGGTTGCGATAGGAGCTGCGGTGGTACCCACCCAGACGGTCTCCGGCAACAGAGACCTACCACCTGGTGAAAAAGTTATAGTTTGTATTTTATTAATAAAGAGCCGAACTGATTACTTCCAAGCATTATTATTAAACATAAGCAACATAACAATGAAATTTAATTGCTCCATAACTACAATAACGACGCCGCTCGTGCGCTAACATTGTCTGATCGGTCCATTTTAGGCGACTGAACGCAGACCGGTTTGTGATATATCTTTTGTAACTACTGATCGCTTCATAAACGATCGCACATTACTTAGCTATGCAAGTAAAAAGTTATGAGCATTCTAAATACCACAACCAACACGTCTCATCTGTACATACATGATGGCGATAATGTTGTAAGTAAAAAAACTGTGATGCTGCTCTGTAAACGTTTAAAGAACACATTTTTTTAAATAAACATAATGAATGTAAAATATAAAAAAGTAAGCAGAAGAACACAGAAGCTGGTTACTATTAAAAATTTAAAACAAGGCTATATATTATTATACGAAACGACGAGTTTCGCATGCATATTCATGCAATACTTACTGCATGTTACTAGAGCGATCGTAATGGAGAAGTATGATTTGGATAACGCACAGAATCCAATCGTAGAAGTCTGAGCTGGACCTTTACGTGGCGCTTACAGCATTAATCATTGGAGTTATTCAATGCTCCGACAGGATCGCCGTGATTAAGAGTCGCCCACAGCTGGGCGCGGCGGTGAACGTGAACAAAACAGTCCGATCGGAGATAACAATATCCGTTATAAATGGATTCATGAAGCCATTCGGGGCACGTTGCCGTCCATCTACCACCGACCACCGTCCGCCGACCAGTGCGCGGCTTTCACCGCGTTAACTGTTAACGCGCGTGTCGCAGCGACCATTCGCAATTAACTCCGCGCGGCGGCGGAGCAGCTCCACGTCTTTACATACACTCAGAGGACCCGTTACACAATCTCACACAAAACTCACATGAGATTTATTTTTTTTATACTACTTTGCGACGAGACGAGCTAGACGTTCACCTGATGGTAAGTGATACGCTTGCCCATGACAACGTGGTGCTAGTTAATATGGTACACACTGCACCACATTGCGCTCGTCGCCTTGAGACATAAGGTATTAAGTCTCGTTACCTCAGTAATTACACTAGCTACAGCACATTACAATTTACAATTGTGTTTCAAAAGACCTCAACTCTGCTGATAAAAATAATCTTCCTGTTTAGAAATATGCCTTCAAAATATTATAGAAATTTAAGTATTCTACTTGTTTATTTATAAAAAGGCATTTAAAAATCACGGCTTGAAATTTACTCATAACATTTTAATTATCAACTTGTCAATCCTTCTGATTGTAATTGAAACACAATTTCGCGTAATCACATTTTAATCCGCTCCTAATAAAAACGAAGTCTACTATCTAGTACCAAGAACATTCAAAATCATAATCCATTAGTTTTTACAAAATTTATGAAGTTAGCAAAGAATAGCAATAGATAATCGCTAGATTTTCAACCACCAATCATTCAAGGATACTCCCGAAATGTCGTAAAAGGCTACTCAGAAAAATATTTGAATTCTAGACATTATAGCTATATGGAAAGATGTGAAGTGCTCTGCCAAGAGAAAACATGAATCCAGCCGTAAATATAGATGTGCTAAAATACACATAAATAAAAATTTACATAAAAGCTCAATACAATTGTAGGCTCTCATAGATCACTAACAATATCCAATCCTCGGCCATTGTTGAGAATTGCTTCTGAATGATTTGACCATTTAGATCAACGTGGACCAGCGTTGAATTTTGAACTTTAAATCAAACTGACAAGTCACAATATCTCGCAGAGCATCCACAACGAGTGCACGTCCCGTCTAATTCACCGCTTCCATTACAGTAGATTCATAGATAATTGTTTCTTATTTCCCTTCAATAATTCCAACACAAAGAAATGACACACTTGTTAACCTAACAAAGCATTCAGTTCAGATAACCTTTAAGACTGTTTACATCGTAGTGCACGTTTGTACAAACACAAATACGATCGCATTCATTCACAATAACCGATGTTGTCGACATACCGAACGTCGCCGACGACGGCACGTAAACATCAACTTCTCTCTTTCTTTTGATTTGACTTTTAGGACTTGCTAGTTAAAACCAAAAAAAAATTGTCAAACTGGCCACGCAAATTATTTGCGTTATCATGGGTTTACAACAAATCAGTGCAAAGTGAATCTCTTAGCGTCAAATGGACAAACAAAACAAGCCGGGTGAAGGGGCGCGTTGGTTTATTATCTCGCGCGGTGTTTACTCCGGGCTGCGCGGGCGCCGGCGCGACGCCGCGGTGACGCCGCGCCTTTGGATAATTCATATGGGCCCCGCGCGCAGCGGTCCGCGAGGCCCCGCACAACGCACAACGCAGCACAACGCAGCACGACGCAGCGCAACGCTCGACGATATTCAAATGTGACGCGTGGAATGCGTTGAAAAACTTATTAGCAAACTAACTGCATGTGCGCCCGCTCTCCCACTTCACACGGCGCTCATCAATGTGCAGACCAATTCACGCGTCGACATCCAAATGTGTGCTATACGCATAGACATTACAAACAACATAAAAGTCAATTTGACCAAACTGAACAGCGTTTGTTATTTTCTTGCCTATAAAATTTATTTAACGAGACAATTGGTGGTATGTCGACACTCTGAACGAACCTCAAATATACGATCGTGTAATATTATTATAATTTATTGGAAAGTTAAATACAGAGAATGCGCCGCGACCTTAGCTGCACAAACGGAATAATTAACTGCAACTCAATATTAATATTGATTAAGTGTACGAAATGCAAGGACACGGCTTCATTTAACGACCGTTACTTGTTAAATGGAATTTAAGGTAATTTATACCTTAACCTAATTCGTATAAGTTGTAACGAATGACAACTGATTAAAGTAGCGGTCATTCAGACATAATCATAAAATTATTTCCAGTTTAAATTAAATAATTTTAACAAGTAATTAACTGCAGTATTTTTTTCATATGTTATTTATTAAGTCTCTTCGCTGAGAATGTGTTTAAAGTCAAACGGTAAGTTGAAAACTTTAACAGTAATTTCACAATTTCAACACCTAGTGAGCTAATGAATCGTGTAGTAAAGATTACTTGTAAACTATAGGAATCTAATTCAAACAGCACAAGACCGTATTTTATGGAATACATTACAAGAAACCTATGTCCAGCAGTGGACGTCCGTCGGTTGAAATGATGATGATGATGATGATAGGAATCTAATCAGTTTTTTCAATATTTGATATAAGCATGTTACAATATTTACACAGCGAACATGAAGTTTGATTTGCATTGCACTTTACTTCATCCGAGTATGCAATAAGCAAGTGAATGCTGTTTGTTTTAATTATTTCGGAACAGCAGAGCTGCAACGTCATAGACAGGAACTCCTAATATATTTATTGATACCCTTACTCACAGGATAAGCAGGATACGTAAAGACTTTTTTTACTATTAAAGAAAACCATACCCTAAAATAACATTATATTAACAATTGAACTTAAACTACACACGGAGTTTATCTTAAAAGAGGGAGTGGTGTTTTCATTTTTGCTAGCTATACTTTCCGCAGATCTTTAATCGCTATTCACTGCACATTTAGTCGACTTGTCCTTTCTAATTAGGTAATTGGACAACTAAAGGACGTCTGTTGTGGCATTGTCGAAAATAACTTAACGAGGTCCGGTTTAATTTCGTCTGTCTGAAACAGTGATCGCAAAGACCGTGTGCCCGAGTCGCCAATTAGCCGAGGCGATACGGTTACAAATATATTACGACAGTAAGAGATGCTGCATCCATGCATCAGATTTGTTATTTATATTTTTCTGAACATAATTAAAAAAATTCGCTATTCGTACGTAAATAAGGGTGTATCTGAAAGATTCCATGAACCCACGTGTATGTAATTCTAAACTTTACTTCATTCTTATTGTATACTCAAGTTCGCCTGAGTACATAATACTAAGTTTATTTGAGTGTACAAAAGAAGTTTTTTAATATTTGCGTAGTGATAGACGAAGCTTAATTACTGAGTTACAGTATAAGTCTTACAGAGAAAGATGTTATTGAATTTTACAAAAGTTAATTTAACTGAACGCCATTATCATTGTTCGTTTCGGATGAGCTTTAGTGATATGATATGCCATAGTTAATATCGGCTGCGACTGCGCATGATGCAGCTCAGTATCGCAGCGAGTAAAAGTGCGCGGAGGGAGAGGGCGAGCGAAAGAGGCGGAGGGAAGAGGGTGAGGGGGGAAGAAGGGGGCCGCGTTTTGTGCGCCTGCGCAATCATGCCTGCTATTATCATATTATATGACGCTTGCGCATCACTTTTACTGGCTGCGAAACGCCCCGCAAACCCGACCTCGGCGTCCGAACTGACGTTAATGTTGTAAAAGCGCCGGTCACAAATTTTATTCACTGCAACGCCTTTTGAGCAGAAAATAACCTTGTGTTCGGAAAAGAAACCAACCTTGAATTATATTGCAGAATACCAATTTTGGTGCTTTAAAAATTTAAATAAAGTTTATCCACAGCGTTAAGTTAAAAGACGTAGTTCGACTGGGCTAAGTTAGACACTTGTAGAACATTCGAGGTAAACCCGTGGTCACATCGACGGTCGTCGCTAATGACATACCATTTGAATAGTTACAAAAACACATGAAAGGGCTTATTTTTTTTACTTAATTAGTGCGATGCGCAATGATCACAGGCGCAAAAGCATCTCGAACATCTCAAACGGCGCACATTACCAATTATAGATTGTAATTGTGCGCAGGAGTCTCTTTGAAAACAATGTCCGAGTAAATTTCATTACGTATCGATTGCTGACGATTATTCATTTATGGGATGGCGTGAGTAACCTGAGTACTTGGAAAATCCGCGACAAGTGAAAACAAGCAAACGGTGCCTTTAACAAAAACAAACGAGGCAAAGAATTCAACAATTAGTTCGTGATCGTTAGTAATGGGACAATACAATGTTTACAAAGACACCCGGCGAGGCTTTCCCTTACCCGGAGCGGGTCCGTCATCATCCGGGCTCCGTGCAATATAAACACTGTGATTAACGCATAGGTCTTGTTGCTTTGTACTTTTTGCGGGGACTCTGTGCGCATTGCTACGTAATTGCGACATACGATCGCAATTAAAAACTTATATTTAGTTATACGACGGTGTTGACAGCGCGATATCTATAAAGCACATCTCTACGAAGCCTTTACAATAAGAAGACAATGACGTGTACACATAAATAAACTAAAATTCGTAATTTTTATTAGTTACTATCAGATGCAAATTTGGACATCGTCTATTATTTACTATCTGTCCACAAAAAACAGTAAAGATTTTACAGTTTCAGTTTAGTGTTTAAGTAGGAGCACAACTACTTATCATCGCATACATTTTGTATTTAATACTTTACAATCCTCTCTTACCGCATTACCTAAAAAATCAATTTGAATTTATGTCCGACTCCCATAGCCTTACCCTTCGCTCATCAATCAATCTCTCTCTACGTGTTCCCGTGCACTCCTCGTCTTTCTTTCATAACTCCTTTAACACTACGGCGATGGAACAACCTACCTGACCACATTCGAACTGCCAAATCATTATTTTCCTTCAAAAGAGCGTTAACAGAATACTATCTTAAAATCTAACCTGTCTTCCTCCTGCTGTTGCCTATTCTCAAATGTTTTTTATTAATCTAATGCACCACCGTCTTCTCTTTTTTCTCTTACTATTTATCTCCTATTTTCCAGTGGGTTGTCTGGAAGCGATTGCTTTAAAGCAATAAGGCCGCCCATTGTACATTGTCATTTTATAAATTTGTATGTTTATTACTTAACTTTGTGTGCAATAAAGAGTATTTATCTTATCTTATTTAAGCAATCGCTTTTAAATCAAGACATTAAACAATAAACGGGCACATGCATTTTGTTTATGTGAACATTATCATATCGCAATGGACACAAGCCTATAAGAAGAGGCGAGGCGGGACGCCGGCTACAGGGACACGAGCCGTGTTCAACCGAAATATGTGAGCCGACCGGCGCGTCCTCTGAGGCTGCGGAGGACGCGCGGGAGGAGGGTGAGGTGCGGACCGGTTGTTATCGATGGGCAGGCGCGATAGGACGCGGCGCCTGCGCGGCGACCACCGCCGCCGGAATAATTGGACGCAACAGGACTTCACACCACCGTCGCGGCCGCGCGGCTGTGACCACGCCGACACGCACCTACACGACTACGGGAGATTTAGGTAAACAAACCGCTGACACAAAATATACAGATACACAGCCTGTCTGCCAACCGACAAATACTTACGGTTTTTTTTGTTTGTGTTGTGGAAAATGTAAATACAAATGTAAAAAGTGTAAAATTAGAAGTAAAGGAAAAGGAAATGTAAGTAGAATAAGTAGAATACGCGGCGGTAGTCTGAGAGGTGATGCCTGAAAGAAGAAATGGAAATGATAAAAACTGGTGAAAGAATGAAAGAGTGAAGAATAAAAGAAGAAAGATAAATTGTATAAATGTTAGGGAAAAGAAAAGAACATAAAATAAAAAAGAAAGGAAAAGAAGAAATGACAAAGCCCTGCCCACCATTACAGGGGAACGTAATTAAAAAAAAAAAACACCGACAAATACTTCTTCCTATCGTGCCTCCCCGACTAGCGGAGGTTGGCGGTCAGTTCAGCACACTTCTCCCTGTCTCTTGCGAGGCGGAACAGTTGGGCGGCACTCGCAATTCCTGTCCACTCCCTGATGTTACGCAGCCATGATTGTTTCCTACGACCAACACTCCTTTTACCTGCGACTTTGCCCATCAAGATGAGTTGGAGCAGTTCGTACCTATCGTGCCTAAGCACGTGACCGAGGTAAAATACTTTCCTCATCTTGACGGTCTGTAAAAGTTCGCGCTTTTGGTTCACACGTCATAGAACCTCCACGTTGGATACTATTAAACTTTAATTGTAATATTAGCGTACCTAATAAGATATCTAACTACATATATTCGGCTACATTTAGCACTTAGCTATTCTATGCATCAGATTTTTTTTAAACCGTGCTGTTGAATAGACTTAACACCGCGGCTTTCGCGAATACCCCCAAAGAAGACGAGGGCTAACAATAACAGTAATTGTTAATAAAAACCTTTAGCTAAAGCTAATTGTTTCATAGAATTAAAGTTTATAATAATTAAGTTTATCTAAAGGCTGTCCCAACTTTATTTTTCAATAACATGGACCCCCTGCACGTCCAAAAATCACTCGCTCCTTCGTACAGCGCCCGCAGCACGCGGGAGAGGGACGAAGGAGGTCGGGTAAAGAGTTTAGTGCCCAATAAATTGTATTGGGGCACATGACGCTCCCAATGGTGGGTTCAAATCGATGTTATATATGATACGGGAATGGAATTTGAGGACGACGCCCTTTGTCGGGACGTTTTTAACTGATTTTATTCTATAAGCAGCGATAAAAGTAAGAACGAACTTGAATTCGAAACGAACTTGGAAAAATGCACATACATAAAGGTGCCGTAATTTTCGGACTACAAAGTTAACACCAGACACAGAAACGTAAAAATATACTTAAATTTTGAGTGCGTACGATGATCCAAGGGTAATGTTGATATATGTTTTCATGAAAACGTCGTTAAATTTAAGAATTTGTTAATCATAAATTAAAATTATAAACCGAAATTAACATAAAACTATATGTTAATAATTAGTTTGTTCGGTGCTGTGCCTGATGAGGGTGACCTGGGACATTGTCTTTATCTTTAATATATAACCTTTTTGTTTATTATAGTAACAATATACTAGTTACATTTTCGGTTTGTATATACATCTATAATATATGTAATGAATAGAATTGTACATACATAAATTAAAAAAAATCTGTGCAGTTATAGACAAAAAAAACTATGTTTATTGTAAAAACCATAAATTTGAGGATTGTAACACAAAGATAACACTCAAATATAATTTTTGTAATATGTGGTCAAATCTTATTGATAACTACAGTAATTACCTTATTAATAAAAGGCAATATCAAAATAGTTATTTATGAAACCGTCCTTAAAAATGTATTCAGTCTAGACTATACACTATTTATAACTGAGGAAGAGACGCGACTTGAAGTAAATAAAGAAATAGAACATCTCGATTAAAACATCGGTGCGGACAGCACAATAAGAGTATATGTCGTTGAAATGACATCAGATAGCTAAAACTTTTTGTACCATCATAAAAATAGAATTTACAACTAAACCAACAAAACACAACCGTCGTTAAAAGCGGAGGAAGATTAAGATAGTGCCGTAATATGGGATGGGATATACATTACTCTCTCAAACCCGTAAAAGAAATATTAATATTACGTAATAATTACCACGGGCTGAAACAGAACCTGAGTAAAGTGAATATAAATAGCTATTTAACCGTCTCCGATGTACATCAAAAGGCACACAGCTAATAAAAAAATATTATATTATTTCGTTGGGTTACGACGATCGTGATTATATGATACTTATAAATAAACATGAGCCTTCAACACCGAGGGTGATACGGGAGTTGTGTCAGCGAAGTAGTTTAGGAAACGATGACGACTGATGAACGTCAGCAGATGATCCCCAGGCAGGTGAGTGGTAAGTGGTGAGTGGTGAGTGGTGCCCGTGCTCGGTAGTCTCAATGTTATAAATTAGGTGCGCATCGGGGAGAGTTCGTCGACCCACCGCGACGTCGCGGAATCTAGTCCCGCTGGTGTATTTCGGTCGCGACGGATGCCCATGGGCTTCCTCGCCACCGCCACAAATCCGACCGAGGTATAAATAGCCGGACGTCTTCGCGCCGCTGAATACGTAAACTTCGTGCGCAATATTGCGACTCGATTAAGGCGCCCTTTGCGAGTTAAACGATTACGATTAAACGGACCTTGGATTCCGCCAAACATAAACGACCTCTCCGAAGCCCTCCCATCATTGAGCTTTAACGTCTCCGTTGTACAAATCTAGGCCCGGTTATATTGGAGCTCTTGCCTGTAGTAGACTCTACAATGTAGATTTTAACATCTACCGAGAATAAGAGACATTCTTCGAAACTAATACTATCATTACAAAGTGTCGGGCACAGAGAAGCCGATTTTACGGTTCGAAGAACTGGACGTACGTACATACCTTTGATGTAGTACATTAAAGAGAAACAAAACGCTCACGAGAGTAAGCAACTAAATGGTAACCAGTAAACAAAAACTGTACGCTTGAATACAGTGAAGAAGTTAGTATGTAATATAAGGTAAGTTCCAATACTTTATTACACGACGCCAGATATTTTTTTGCACTTAATAATTTTATGTTCATGTTTGTAATCATAAAACTGCAAACGAAACAATAAAAAAACACAAAAGCAGGAGAGTCGTTAAAATATAATAAAATCCTGAAACTGGACAGTCAGTAGTCTGATATCTAATAATGTTATTAAAAACTTCAGAAATAATCAAATTTGAGAAAGCACTAAGCAGCGCGTTATAACTACGCAGCACGACCACGAGCTGAGTTTAAATACAAAAAAAAACAAAAAGGTGTGAGGGGGCCCGCGTGGGAGTAACACAGGGTCGTCCGCTGGGCCCGCCTAATTAAAATGATTTTGTTAGCTGTCAACCGGAGATAAAGTCCGCTTTGATGAAGCCGCCGACAAAGCACTTTGTTCAGCATCACCGAGGAACGGTTCTGTCCGTAGGTAAACGGATAATGGACGGCTCGGATTAATAATTATTTACGGCCACGAATAGCATTTTTGATTTGTTAGACGACATCAAAACATTAAAAGCCTACGCGAATACACAAAAGTCGCGTGTAAATAATAACAGTTTAGTCTATTGCACGAGTTGATAGCTCCGCCGGCGACGCAACAAAAAATTTAAAGCTATAAATCGCTCTTTTAACTCGAACATCTATCAGAAGTCAAATAACGGGGAGAAAGTCGAGTAAACGCTATTGCATACATAAATCACTGTGAGTTATCACATTTTGTACGTAAATCAAAATAATTTTATTTGTAATGAAAATAAACTAAACATTTAGTAACTTATGTGTTTGTAATAAAACTCAGGAAACTTTATTACCTACAAAACGTGAAGAAATGGAAAGATTTATAAAACAGTGTTAACATTAAAACACAACGTTTTTTAATGTAAATTAATTATGTTAATGTTAATTACATTCATTGCGATGTGATCACATGAGGATGTATAATAGTTATTGTCTCGTCGTACAACGAGGTTTTTCCAGTAGGCTATTTAAATAATTACATAACAAGTACAACAGACAAAGCTACTGGCTAAGCAACTAGCTACAAGTATGAATATGAGCGGGACACCGCTGGATGTAGACAGTGCATTGAAAATCTTTAAGGAAGACCTAGACCCGATAACCATGCACTGGCATCAGTTACCTTCTATCTCTTTAACTCAGACAACTCTTGGTTTACAGCACTTTACCGTCTCCCCAACAGGGTTTACGGTTAGGTGATATAATGAAGTCATCTGAATTGAAGCTAGATTCAGCAGTATACACGTATACAAGAATAATCTCGTCCCACATGGGGAATGAGATCAGCTCGGCGCGTGGAGTCTCCGCGCAATCATTTAAGAGATGCGTGTCGCGCTTTGATTAACGTTTGTACATCACAATTGTGTCAGTGTTGCCAGCGCCGGGTGTTATACTCGCTTCATAATACAAATACATTGATCACTTCATGTAACTGTTACGTTGACCTCACCAGTCATCATCAAGTAATAATTAAGGAAGAAGGGTATAGTCAAACATGGCTACTGCTACTTGATATATACTCCCGGACACATCTATCGGCCCACCACCCAGTGTTTAAAGTTTCGACGGTGTCTAGTTAAGAATAAATGTTAGGTGGAGCAATAAGTTTTAATGCAGTTTTGAAGCAGATTTATTGGTCAACCCCTATGTATGTTTTTTTTTTTTGTAATTTCGAATTTATTTGGTCGGCAGAAGTTTTACAGCTTGGGCGACAATTTCAGGCAGAGTAACCATATTTTTTGGTCAAAACTGGTTCTAAGTTTAGATTTGCCTTTTTAAGGAACCAATAATCGGGCACATCGAAAAAAAAAATCCAACTTGTGCGAAATTAAAAAGTTTTCTCCATTCCTGGGTCGTTGAAAACAATGAACAGACTAGAATTTTCGTTTTTTTTTCATAATCCAGAATTCAAAATTAAAAAAAAAAAACATACATAAAGGTTGACCAAAAAATCAACTTTAAAACTGCATTAAAACTTATTGCTCCCCCTAACATTTATTTTTAGCTAGACACCGTTAAAACTTTTAAACACTAGGTGGGCCGATAGATGTGTCCGGGAGTGTATATTTTACATAAATTGAGAACATCTTTAAATGCTTAAAATTTTTGTGTGCAACAGGAAAGTATTAGTATTCTAGACAAGATCACATTTTAACTTTCATCATTTCACCGTATTTAGCTGTGGCCAGTTTTCTCGGCGGAGCTGGCAGTCCAGATCTCTCTATTTAGCCATTAAGGCGTTCAGCGTTCAAACGCGTTACGATTCTCGGCGCGCCGTCGCGACCGGTGCGAGGGGGTGAGGGGCGAGGGGGGGGACCACAACTCGACGCCATATGGCCGACCATACACATTCGCTCGCCTAAACTACGCAAAACTTGCGATTGACTTATGGAGCTGACTGACATACATGTGTCAAACTAACAACATCATTAGTGTTTTTTAGCGAACTTATATATCTAATTAATCTAGAAACGTTTACATTAATTATTGAATAGAGTGTTACTTAGTTGCGGTACAGGTGGAAAAAGTCATTTGATTGGAGCAACGGCTCGATTATTCGATAGTATGTTTCTTCACCATATTCTCAACTCTTAAGTAGTGAATAACGCGTCCACCTTATTAGTAATCTGTTAACATACAGCTCTACGTTATCATCAACATCATATGCGTCTATCGAGACAGTAAATGCTGCGGACTGTCCTCCTCAGAGGATATCAATCGAGAGTCTTCCCATGTACTTATGTGATTACTTTTAACACAACATAGAAACTTTTTAAATCAACTTTTACTAAAAATAACAGTATGCTGCAAAGTATAACAAATGTAATGATAAATGTATCCATAAATTAAACATTAAAAGATTAAGGATTACACTATAATTAGGGAATCAGGTCTGACTACCGGTGTATGCGTTTGTTAAGCTCTAATACCATTATCATTACCTACACCGATACCACAGAATAGTAGCCAGTTGACTATATCGGAGCAGTTAGTTGCACTTAAAGAACAAGCTTAAATCATGTCTGGTCAATTATCTATACGATTAATTTTACCGGAGCTGTCACCTGTCGCCCAGCGACGACGGCGACCCCCGCACCGAACAGAACTGAACAAATGGAACCAGTTCCACCTACTCCTACCTAATCATAGAAACGTCCGCCGGTGAGAAATTGCACACGAATTCTGTAACGTGATAGAGCATTCACTTGTTAAGATTAAAGTGATCTATTTCATTTGAAATATTTAGTTGAATGCGCTTCCGTTGGAATACTCGTCTGGAAATAAATTACGTTGAATCTTCGACTCACACTTGTAAATAGAAACAACTTTAAGACACATAACCTAATAATACTGGTTACCAATCAAAAAGTCTTTCTGTTCTGTCAGGATCGATGCAATATGAAACCTCTCCCTGATTGCGATAAAAGTGCAAGAACAAAAAAGCGTAACTTAGCATCCGTAATGATCACTTCGCAGTAAGCAGCGGACTGCGGACTGCGGTCCGCGCCTGGTCCCCGGCCTGCTCACAAACGAGCGTTTTTCTGAATCGCGCTGTCGTGGTACTTTTTTGGAGCACAATGAGGGTCTAACGAAAGGATTAGAGCCGGTGCCGGGCGGAGGTAATGAGGGAGCTTTGTGCACCCCCCGCGGGGAATCTTTCATTAAAGCGTAACGAAGGGACATTTACGTTTTTCTTTAATTTATAAAGTGTCCGTCGATTTGGATTCTCGCCGCCTGACATTGTGATTGCGTTTGTTTTTATATCCCGATCCTTCCAGTTCTACCACGTAATGTTAATCACTATTTTAGTTAACTTTTTACGAGGCGATACCTGTTACACAGAAAACATTACATAATCACGTTCAGACATTTTTGATTATGAAACATTTTACACGAGCTCAATGTACAATTTCAAACGAACTGATTAAACAAAACATTCAAATGAACATAATAAAATTGTTCTGAAACTAAGTAAGCGGTCACGGCGCCGACGGCTCCGACTCAGTGGATCAGTGTATACTTAACGGTGTTTAGACTGGTAACACACGCTCTGAATAAACATCTCCGCGAAATACGTTCACTACAAATATTGATCCCTTCGTTGAGTTACACAAACTTAGAAAGACACGGTCTAAAAATGTTATGTAAAATAATAAGTTTCTAAAGTACCAATTATCAAGTAAAGGAGCTTGATATTTTTAAACTGCACAAAAAAACGAGACAAATATTAATTAAACGCTTATATTTCTGTATGGCGACGTAGCTCCCAAACTCATGGACTTCTTGCGATATAATAATTCTCTGAAAGGTGAATTGATCATGAATGATAAATTTTACCTACTTATTATTATATAGATGATATAACGAAAGGAAGGTTAAGTTTAATTGCATCATTTATTACAATTCACTCATCACTATCTGAACAGTCAGACACTACAAGCCAAATGATTCCTATTGAAATCGTATACCTGGACGTATCAAAGAATCGTGTTATTCAAAAAAAAAAACATAACAACACTGAGCTCTAAGCCGGACTCGGCGCTATTATGGGCTATAAGAGCGGGTATTATTTACAAAGGCGCGCTGGGTCCCTTTTGTTGAGATGTTACGGAGCAGCTGCGATGTCACTCAAGCGGACACCTCTCTGGACAATGAAGCACTTCTAAACCACGACACCATCTAACCAATCTACCTTTTTTTTGGTTAATTTATTAGACGAGTAATAAATACTGTTGTTCATTTGATCATTATGATTTATACGCCAGATCAACGCTCAAATTTGGCGCTGTAGCTAGTGTAATTAATGGGGTGACGAGACTTAACACCTTATGTCTCAAAGCGACGAGCGCAATGTGATGCAGTGTGTACCATCTTAACCAGCACCACGTTGTCATAGGCAAGCGTATCACTTACCATCAGGTGAACGTCTTGCTCGTCTCGTCGCTTAGTAGTTTAAAAAAAATAATCAATATTGATACATAAAACAGATCAGTTCATGCAACCGATAGATAATCTACTGAGTATTTAATATCTAATACCAAAAAACCGAAATTTGATTTTATGTGTGCATAAATTAAAATTTAATTAATAATACAGGCCATTGGATAAAACGGCAAATTACGCACGTTAAAAATATTCATATGGATACGTATAAATAGACACCCGCACAGCCATTACGCGGATGACGCCCGCTTTTAACCGACCTTGTGTTATTGGAACACAACAAATAACTCTGACGTCTACCAAAAAAAAAACACATCGCACTGCACTGATTCCACGAATAGGTGCGATTATATAAATGGTTGCGGGTAATTATTAAGACTTCAAGACTAAATCAACATCACAAACAACCACAGTTTTATCATACAACAACGAACGATCACGTTTGGTGTCTGTTCATCAAAAACACACGCTGGATAGGGTATTACACCGTATTGGGTACATAATCTTGTGTATACTAACCGCTGCTTTAACTCAAATGCTTCATACTACATATTCTATTTTTTTTATTCAACTAATCTTACTTTGTCATTATTTAGATTTAAAAAAACAGTTGCGTGACTAGCTTTTACATGCGAGCAAACAATGGTTACTCGTGATGACAACTGTCAACTGTTGAATCAAAACAATTATCTACTAGCAAAATATTGAATTAAATTTCGTTCATTATAACATACCTAAATGATGTCCAAAAAATTACCATTAATATGAATACTTAAGTATATGGTTTTTATTAACAACATCCCGACAAATGATATAAGAGAATTAAAACAAAGTATTCGGCGTTAGGAAACACTTGTTACATGCGACATAAAAAAGAGGAAATGTATGAACAGGCAATATTTAACAATGTTTAAATAAACGTAAAGAAATTGTATTTGATGTAACGCTCATTACCATAACATCACAGCTAGGTGTTTACTGTTTACCGTGGACTCCGGCCGGCGTCACCGGTCCACGGCCCGAAACTATGAATATCTAATCAGTACATCATATTATGCAGATCGTCCGCACCTAAACACGATCCTAACGCTGACCACGATCCCTAAACACGAAGGAACGTTCACAGAGAAAAATTTAGTTATATTTACAAATTAAACTGCGTTAATTATCAACTAAAATTGTCAGATATTTTCGATTTATACATTATTTCATCGTTCTTTAACAAAATTTCCAGCAGACTGCAATTTGTTTTGATTTCACTATCACCCGGAAAACGCGTGGGCATTTCAGCAAGCAGTAATGCTGAGCATTAAGCCCTAAGAATCTTCACACCAATCGATTCTGCGCTTTCCGCATCTAACGGCTTCTCTCGTTCTTCACCAGAACGTCGATCCAACTTGTGGCCGGCCTGCCCGCGCGGCTGCTACTCGAGGACCTTACTACCTCGTTGGCTACCAGTTCTACAAGCTACGTGCGCTGCCCATTCCAACTTAAAGTTAACAATCTTCCGAGCTATATCGGTGACCTTAATTTAACACCTCCCAATAAGATAACATCAATAAATAGCGCGGCGGCTCGCCAATAACCCACGCCGATTAACATTTTGCATAATGAATCGATTTCGGACGAAAATCGTGTTAGAAAAAAAAGTCGTTAATTTTGATAGCGCCGCCGTAAGCGTAAGTAATGTTTACGACTGAACGAATGATATTAATAAAAACTCAGACCGATGTCAAGATTTTTTGTTGTTCAACATGAATAAATAGAAAATAGATATTTTGGTCGGTTGTCATATAAAAAGTAACGTTCACAGAACTGCCGACCAAACCATGAACTCATGTACCCAATTCATTGAAACTTGGAAAAGTTAAACTTTTAAAATTTACGTGAATAGGATAAAAATGTAATAAACTTCCATCGATTAGCATTTAAAAATAGCTGTATGATATTGGATTGAGTAATGCCATAGCTCATCTGGCACGATTGCAGAAATGCTAATATACCGCATTAGTCTAAATGATATTTAGAACGAGGCCGAAGATGGAGAGGCGTGCTCGCCCAGGATACATACTGCTCCCATGTATATGACTGCCGGAACATTATATATGATACTAGCTGACCCGACAGACTTCGTTCTGTCAAAAAAATTGGAATGTGGCAGTTTTTTGTTCTTACCTATTTTATAGCCAGCGCAAAAAATCTGGACTGAACCGTCACTCTGGTGATAGGGCGGTGTGTGGGGTTCAGCTCTATATATGTTCATCTAATAATTAATATTTAAATATTAGTGGGTTCCAGAAGAGTTGCCAAAGTTATAATTATAGTACATAAATTATATTTACTATTATTATTTTATTAGGAACAAATAACTGTCACATTCCAAATCTTTTTGACAGAATGTAGTCTATCAAGTCCGCCAGATGGTAACGCGGATTGTGCTCGACTGATGTAATGTCGTGAAAACGAATGCATTTTATGTCGCGTGCCGAAACTAAAACAAAAGAAATAATACCGCGAAGCCGACCAAATTGAAAATCAGTAAGAATGATCTTTAGCTATTACATTTTGTGACTATTTATGTTATTATTTCATTCGTTTTAATTTCGGCTCGCGGCGATCATCCGACGCGCATACGCACACCATTTTGATAGAAGAATTGAATTTGAACATTGTGCAGCTGTAATAAAGTGCAAATTGACTCTTTAGCGTTACGAACGCACCTACATTGCTTAGACAGCAGTGAAAGCTTGTTATTTAATATGAACTTTTGTTTGTTTGTTTCTGGTTTCTGATTTCTGGTTTCTGGTTTCTGGTTCTGGTTTCTGGTTTCTGGTTTACTGGTTTACTGGTTTACTGGTTTACTGGTTTACTGGTTTACTGGTTTACTGGTTTACTGGTTTACTGGTTTACTGGTTTACTGGTTTACTGGTTTCTGGTTTCTGGTTTCTGTTTTCTGGTTTCTGGTTTCTGGTTTCTGGTTTCTGGTTTCTGGATTTCAGATGTCAGATTTCAATTTTTCATTTTCCATTTTCCCTTTTCCCTTTTCCCTTTTCCCTTTTCCCTTTTCCATTTTCCATTTTCCATTTTCCATTTTCCATTTTCCATTTTCCATTTTCCATTTTCCATTTTTCCATGGGCCAGGGGCCAGGGGCCAGGGGCCAGGGGCCAGGGGCCAGGGGCCAGGGGCCAGGGGCCAGGGGCCAGGGGCCAGGGGCCAGGGGCCAGGGGCCAGGGGCCAGGGCAAGAGGCCAACAGGCCAACAGGCCAACAGGCCAACATTCCAACATCCAACATTCCAACATTCCAACATTCCAACATTCCAACATTCCAACATTCCAACATTCCAACATTCCAACATTCCAACATTCCAACATTCCAACATTCCAACATTCCAACATTCCAATATTCCAATATTCCAATAATCCATTTTCCTTTTTCCATGTTCCATTTTCCAATAACTGCCTCATTCCAAATCTTTTTGACGGAATGAAGTCTGTTAGGTCCGCCAGACGGTAACGCGGTTTGTGCTGGACTGATGTGATGTCGTGAAAAAGAAACTAAAACAAAATAAATAATACCGCGAAGCCGACCTTATTGAAAATCAGCAGTAATGATCTTTAGCTCTTACATTTTGTGACTATTTATGTTATTATTTCATTCGTTTTAATTTCGGCACGCGGCGTTAGATCCTCCGACGCGCATACGCACACTTTTGAAAGAATGATCTAATTTGAACTTTGAGCAGCTGTAATAAAGTTAAAATTGACTCTTTAGCGTTACGAACGCACCTACATTGCTTAGACAGCAGTGAAAGCTTGTAATTTAATATGAACTTTATGAAATAGCAATAAAGTTCAAATTGACCCTACATTTTAGTTAGAGAACGTTTGTATAGGAAAAAGAAAAGCGCTGTTTTTAGGGGCTTCCCGGCGATTATTCGAATTTTTCTCAAATTGGCCAAATTGGTCCTGGCGTTGTAAAGTGATGCGCTTACCGACACATATTTGTATTATAGATTAATAATAAATTATATTCAATGACATTAGTTATTAATAAATAAATAATAGTTATTAATAAATAAATAAGTTGCTTGAGAATATATTTATATGTAGAGGGAGTGACAAAAGGCATAATGTTTGAGAGATATAGAATTCGTTGTCATCCCCACTCCCTGCTGTGTACTGGTGAGAGGTGACACCGGTACACACGTGGAGGGGATCACTTACCAAGTGATAATATTTTTTTTTTGGAGTTTACAGCAACGCGGTTTGATACGTGGCCATGTACAATTGATGATATCGAGCGAGACAAAATTATTAAAATGTCTATTAAAAAGCAGGGGTTGGTGATAGAAAAGTGAAAATTTAGGGTTGTATGTAGTTTTTGATGCCACACAATGATAAAATAAAATAGAAAAAAAAAATCCCAAAAAATAAAAAAAAATTTTTTGGTGTGGGCAACCCTGATCACTTAGAGGTTTAAAAAATAGATAGTAACCGATTCTCAGACCTACTGAATATGCACAAAAAATTTCATAAGAATCGGTAAAGCCGTTTCGGAGGAGTATGGGAACGAACATTGTGACAAGAGAATTTTATATATGATATTACATTATTGATATAAACTGCCAACACGTGGAAAATAGCCATTAAATCATCATTTATGAGACCAAACACCCCGAACAAAAGCTGATAAGCTATTGCGCTGCGGAAGCTGCTAATCTGGATATATACATCGTCTGTATATATAACATTTAAGGATACTTAATTATTGTAAAAAAAAGTTAACAAATTAAAGAAAAATTTTACATATTATTTCAGTTTTAGTAAGTGTTCATAATTTCGCTTTATAATTGTGAAACAAAAACGGGTCGACGAGTCCGCTAAAAAAACGAAAACTACTTTAAAACGGTTTTAGCAGTCCCGGGGGACAATAAACTATTTAAAATATCCTGATATTGAATATTAAATCACCTGAGAAAAAAAAATATTAATCGTTGGCAATTTTTCACGGAACACATACATAAAGTTGATATTGTTGTTTTCTGATTAAAAGCAGCCGTTCATAGGCAACGATGAGCCGAATTTGATTTATAATCCAGACGCACCGCCTTCGCGCACGGGGTTAGCGGAATTGAACCTTAGTCCAGAGCCGTAAGAGGAGTGCGATGCGCAGTCCGGCGGGCGCGGGCGGTGCGCGCCCGGCGCCACATGCGGCATTTTTTTGTGTGAGATTTAGTTTTACAATAGGTAGGTACCCGGGCCCGGCCGCTGGGTGTGTTGGGATAATGAATACTTCAGGTAGACAAGCACGGTGCGCGGTGTTCTCCGTGTTTAAATTTATCGTTAAACATAAATAATACCGACGTTTATAATTAGGCATATTAAACACTTTTATTGCTTTTAAGGCGCCAACACGCTAATGATTGAAGGGAAGGTTCAATTTTAGTAATCGACGAAGATCGCGAACTTTCAAGAGCTTGAAAACCAAAGTACCTCAGAAGCGTTTACATCGGTTAATACACTAATTAAAGCTAACATTATCTTATTTCAATTATACATAGTTCTAACAAAAATTAATACAATTCCGAATTCTATTATTGAGTCTATCGCTCAGACACGAAACAGCGACATCACTCTATCATCTATGAGATTAATTCGTATATTTCCACAGCAGCGTGCAGTATGAGCGAATCAAAGGCAGTTAATCTAAAGCACTGTATCAATTGAGTCCAATAAACCGAATAAGCCAATCGCATTACAAATTGTTAGCTGGAACTCATTCAGAAGATAATTCAATCTTTTATTTCTTACTCGCTAGAAGGATAACAGTACAGAACTCTCATAAATTCGGGACACGGTTTATATACATATTTTAATCAAATTACCAGTTTGTTAAAGAATACCTTTACATATATATATTTTGTATTACACACGAATCAGAGCTTTGCCGGTAATTAACACGCAGAGCTCATAACAATGAGGTGGCAGTTACGATTACATGGCATTGCATTGCTTTCATCGGTTGGGGTACTAGAAGATACGTCTCTCTACGTCACAAATTGCATTACCATTCAAAACATCACATGGAAATGCTCGTTTACTACTGTATAGTAGAAATAGTTAGTTTTAACGAGACTTAACACCTTATGTCTCAAGGCGACGAGCGCAATGTGGTGCAGTGTGTACCATCTTAACTAGCGCCACGTTGTCATGGACACGCGTATCACTTACCATCAGGTGAACGTCTTGCGCGTCTCGTCACAAAGTAGTATAAAAAAATTACTGGAAAGAGAGAACTACAACAAGTACATGTTTATAACTTTCGAACATCATAGTAACATGTTTGTGTTGTGTATTATAAATATAGTCCGATTTCATTTCGACCGCTTGGTGACACTAGCGAAGCCTATTACGGTCCTGTGTGGATCTATGGGGGCCGTCTGGGGCCCGATTTCATTCCGTCTCGTGTAATTTTGTAATTTAACAGTAGCCCTCCGTTTATCTAAATGGACCAGTGGGATCGGAAATGCTATTCCATACCATGATTTGACTGACAAAGAATATGGTGATTAGATTACAAAAAAATATATATTATTATGAAGTCAACGTTCTGACATCAACTTAATTGTATCTCGGGCTTGATTCATATTCAAAAAAAAACAGTAATGATTTGATTGGTTCTGGGCCATTAGCTTCTGGCTGGATCGGCGAGTGAGCATGCTGAGACTAAAACGATTTATTATAAACCATTTATTGTAAATTCATGTACATATAGAACCCTATTAATAGTAATTATCCACACAAATACTGCCTCGTACTGAATATTTAGAATCCACTAATAAAAATTTATTATCTGAAAAATATGACGACAGAGGCCAAAAACTGTTAAACATCTTGAATTTTCTGTTTATCTATTGTCGCCATCAAAAATTTAGTGGTCCACTGTTAAGTGTTTCCCCAGGTATGATCTTCTGTCTAAAAAAGCTCTAAGACGTAAGATGCATGAAAGCATCGGCTGCAAACGAGCGGCGAGATCAAAGCGCGCGGCGGCGCAAGGTCACGCCGGAAGCGATGCGATAGCGGTTAACTTCCGAGAACTAATTAACTTTGCTGTTCAGCTTATTAAGTCACCAACACGTTCGTTTTGAGCTTTCGCCACTGTTTAATTTTTAATGATCATCATCATTAAAATTACACGGCTTAAAATATTGAAATATTTAAATATGCCATTTACTATGCTGCAGCTTGTTTTTCTTTACGTGGGTGTAACTTGAAAAGGAATTTTAAGAGCTCGCCGCATTTTAAACGAGATTATAACCGCAGGAATTCATCGAAGTGCAAGAACTATGCGGCTGGCATGCACCGCACTGCACCATGAACGATGTATTACCTCGTAGTTATGGGGCACCGTATTCATTACAAATTATTATTAATTACTTAATATATACATTAGCGATAATCAATAGAAATATTAACAATATAATTACCCCACACTTTTGCCAAAAATCGGTAACAAATATAATGCAAACAAACTTTTAAAAGTGTACCAAAAAAAAACCGGTAAGCCTTCATTGAAAACTATAACTTAAGCGTCCGTCTTTCTCCGTACATTACACTAAAAAAACAAATTCAGTCTATTTTAATGTTTGTTGTTATATGTAATGGACCGTATATAATATACTACTATTATAGAGGTCAACATATATCCCTGGAAGTACTAGAATATCCCCACCGCCACTCGACACTTTGGAGCAGAAATAATTCCAGGGAAAGTCCAGCCGGGGTATTTCAGTAGTGCGCATTATTTTGAAATTAATGAATACATCAATCCATAACACTAACAACGTTTTCAAACCATAATCACTAAATATATACTCACAATTGTATTTTGAATTATATATTATGCAGAGAAACATTCTACGTACCTGAAACAAAATGAACATTTTAATATTATTTATTTTAGAACCAAAAATTAAGTGGAAAAGGAACAAATGTGGAAGTGACGTTATTAGTCGTTATCCATACACATTAATCATTAAGTATCATATTTAATGACTTCTTCACAGCAGCACTATAATTTTTTTTTACAACAAAATAGTCATAGAAGTATATCCAGTTAACCACACCCGAAAGAGCATGAAATAAAATAAAAAAGCAGCTCGTCTACAAGCTTCACAAGACGAGAACAGAGTTTTCCAACAAGCTCTTTTGATTCAGGGTTGTGACGTACTTCCTCTCGTACGCGTGCATCGGGCACACTTTACATACAACAAGGAACACGACCCAGAAATCTAACAAGAAGCAGAACCGACTCATGCATTCATTCATTTATGATTCTAGAGCAGCACTCGACTTCGACAGAGACCATTTATTTACGGTTTACACGAATTTGTACTAGAAAAATGCGTTAAAAAATAACAACTTTTAATTAATAAGAAGATTAACTATGAGTAACACAAAGGTCGCCGGGTTTAGTGTTAACGTCGAGATAAAGGGGTCGGGGCGGCGCCGGCGCTGGCGCTGGTCATCCACCAGCGGTGACCTCCGGGGCGCCTGCCCACCAGTACACGTGCGATAAACTTTCAACGCGCACTTCGTGCCAATTAGAACAAGCAGTTCATATTCAAATTTTGGAAATCACAACCACCAACTATTTTCAAATCTTATTATTGAACAAAGCTGTAAGATGATCGGTCTTTACAAACTTCACAAGACGAGAACAGAGTTTTCCAACGAGCTCTTTTGATTCAGGGTTGTGACGTACTTCTTCTCGTACGCGTGCATCGGGCACACTTTACATACAACAAGGAGCACGACCCAGAAATCTAACAAGAAGCAGAACCGACTCATGCATTCATTCATTTATAATTCTAGAGCAGCACTCGACTACGACAGAGACCATTTATTTACGGTTTACACGAATTTGTACTAGAAAAACATGCGTTAAAAAATAACAATAATTGACAAAAAAAAATTAACAACTTTTAATTAATAAGAAGATTAACTATGAGTAACACAAAGGTCGCCGGGTTTAGTGTTAACGTCGAGATAAAGGGGTCGGGGCGGCGCCGGCGCTGGCGCTGGTCATCCACCAGCGGTGACCTCCGGGCGCCTGCCCACCAGTGCGATAGACTAACTTTCAACGCGAACTTCGTGCCAATTAAAACAAGCAGTTCATATTAAAATTTTGGAAATGTCAACCACCAACTATTTTCAAATCTTATTATTGAACTAAGCTGTAAGATGATCAGGTCTTACAACTCATGAGAGAAATGTAACTTAAGCATTTAGTAGCTACAGTGCTCTTTAAAAAAGAAAAGTTTACAATGTTCGATAGGGCAGATGTGAGCCGCTTGACGATAGCTTTTTAATATTTCTAAACAAATTTCACTAAGAATTGCGTGTGGCGTATGAACAACATAGCTGCTGTGGAAAATATTAAAAGTGTTGTGAATTTTTGATAACGACAGATCGTGATCTTAATCTATAATCTTCATAAGAACTCGGAAACTGTTTTATTAAGACGATGGTACGATCGGGCATGTTGATAGTAAGCCATTTAATATGAACAAAACAATGAGAAATGTTCTAATTAAAAGCATAGTAAAAATTTCACTTTACAACAGCGTAAACTGAATAAAAAACATTAATTTTGTTTTAGAACCAGAACAATTATAAATTAGTTACAAATTTTAAATATTTATCTTAAGTTAACCTTACAAAACACTATAGCCGTACTTAAAACCAACCATTTTCAACAAGTCAACCTTTGAAGAAAGAAATCGATAGCAGTGTACCAGGTGGTAAGTCTCTGTTGTCGGAGACCGTCTGGATGGGTACCACCGCAGCTCCTATTGCAACCGACAAATAGTAGTGTGCGAACATTACTGTGTTCCGGTTTGAAGGGCGCTGTAGCTAGTGTAATTACTGAGGTAACGAGACTTAACACCTTATGTCTCAAGGCGACGAGCGCAATGTGGTGCAGTGTGTACCATCTCAACTAGTACTACGTTGTTATGGGCAAGCGTATCACTTAACATCAGGTGAACGTCTTGCTCGTCTCGACGCAAAGTAGTATAAAAAAAAAATAATAAAAAAAATATCGTTGTAACTAGCGCTAAATATAAAAAAAAATAGCAGTTAACTTTAACTTAAATAGGCACAATTATTAGGAGCAAATCCAAAGGGACAAGTTTCCATAACAACTCTTACCCGGCGCGCCGGACGGACGGGTAATGAAACAAATAATTAACGAGCGAAATCGCCCGGCTATGAAGCGATCATAAAACGATGTTCGAAACGAAAATTACATTAAGTTTATAGCCGCCAGCAACACCTACCGTGTTTATACCAACGTCATACATTTAAGTAATCACTTGGTAAAATCAACTCGTTCTTGTCCGACCAGAGTTATCTTGTATCTCTACATTATAACGCCTTCTCTATTAACGTTCATTTATTATTTTATAACTTTCGGTACTTTTTTATCATCATCTCATATCTTAACTTTTTCCAAAACAGGCTAATAAGTCAAGTTGAGATGTTCTATCCTTTAGTATTTTCACTACTTTTTTACCAGATCGTAACATAAATAGAATGTGTACAATACAATCGATAAAACTTTTAATATAATTAAACTTGTAACTGTTGAGAGTAAAAAATATAGTGATTTATATTAAAGGGGGGGTGATAAATAAAGCCGTAAAAACCGTAAAGCCACGCGGGCATGTAATCGGGGCCGATCATAATCGATTGTCAACGCGGCGGCCATGAAAAATTAAACGTCAGTAACGGACGGACAAAACTCCGCCGCCATAAATCGGGCGCGGGCCGGAGCGGGCCGGACAACACGCCCAAAAAGAGTTAAGCGTCGGGGAGATCGGCGCGCACAGATTACGGGGCGCAGGTGTTAAATAAAAATAATAAAATTGGACGCGCTCGGGGCAAAAAGAGGAGCGCAGGCGGCCGCGCGGCGCCGGACCCGCCGCCCTCTCCTCTGCAACGCGCCTCGAACAAAAACGACGTGTATACACGCGACCACTCGCGACCCAGAGCTCCGCCGACGTCCAGCTTCCAACGGCTCATCCCAATCCGCGACGTCTCCACATTAATGCCATACACGTTAACCGACTCTCCACTGCGCGACACCCGATAAGGATACAAATCGCGAAGCTTGTATAGAAGCCGTAAAAGGACCTGTAAACGGCGTCGGGGGCCGAATAAACGCGCCTCATACCATTTACAGATGGGAAAGCTTTGTAGAATTGCCTAAGCCGATGCCGATTGCGCTTCCCGTTACATAGGAACGTGAAATGAACGGCCATTTTGTCGCGTTCATCATTAAACGACGCGCACTGTAATTAGTGACGACGAATCCACTTTGCACGTACGAATAAATTGCAGGCGAGCGCGTGTTGTTACGTGATGGAAAAAAAAACACGGGCCCCGGCCACCGAAATCGGCACATCGACATCTGCACGCAATTTGAATCCTCCCTAATCAACCACAACGCATGAATTTTTTTTAATCAATCAAAGGTTTCTTTCATTTTGTATCAGGGCGTAATACGATTTAAAATTGAAACAAATAAGTGAAAACGTACGCGCCGCGGCGATTGGAACGACCAACGATATAAAGAGTGAAGTTCCTCATAAAACAAGATTATACAAAACGTTTGCCGATTCAGATCTTAAAGACAGTTTTAAATGCTAGGTTACAGTAAAAACAAAGTTTACCGGGATTACAACAGAGTCTATAACTCGTACAAATCGGCTTACGGCCAATAAAAATTCCTCTCGAGACACCGGCGAGGCGGTCCGATCGCAGAAGACATTCGACATGCCGACTCCAAATCCCCGGTGCCAACAAATCGTGGAGGCAGACGGAAAGAGGTCATTAAAGCGGCACGCCGTGACACGGCCGTATGGATCTCTAAGACGTAAATAAATATCACCGAATACGTCAGGGCATTACCTCGCGACGGGTTGAGCCCGGCCCTAATTAAGTGCCGGGGATAAATAAACATGAGGATTATCTCACAATCTCGCGTGCTCAGCTCGATATAGTAGTCGGCCGGGTGAAATACTACCCGCACAATAGAATGTTCATTACAAATATGTAATGTTAGTATACACACGAATAAAATATACATGTCTTGTACAACAGAGAAGCGTTTCAACTCTAGATACCATCTATCTTAGTTGTTAAGCAAAAAGTAGTAAAATAAAATCAGTGGAGTAACAAGCTTTAACGTTACGTCTCAAACGGAAACCTTTGTTCTTAGAAAAAACACAGTTTATTTCAATTTACACACGGATGTTCAAATTTTATCGTGATGATCAAAAGACTCGACGGTCGTGACGTCTCATCTCCAACTAAGGATCTGGTTCCCGTGGCAGGCCGAGCTGCGCGCGCTCACGTCCACAATGGCGAGGGATCTCTTCACGTCCGCATCAGGCTCGCCAGTAATAACCCCGTAATGATCGAATAGTCCACATAGCATCGCGAACTTTGCGACCCACGTGAGTGCCCGCGTGATGCGCAACGGCATTTGTAGATAATCTATATATACGAAGGAGCACCCGCCCCTAGAGTATTTTTCAAAAACATGATATCAGCCGGGGTTGACGTCAAAAACGTAGTTTTGCAGAATTTCCAAACATTTGTCGTCTAACAGCGTAAAAACTTTCTAAAATGTCCGCACACTGCAGCGGATTGAGAATGACTGTTTTAGTACCGCCGGCGCGTTTCTATTTATACCCGCACAAAAATTACAAAAACATCATTAACGAAATTTTACGGACAAATTATCCTAACAATTTTACGAACTAAAACGAAATGTTTGCATAGTATTGTTTGGCAAAAGTAATCAGCGCTGCTGTGGCGCCCGCCTAGACGGTCATCGGAGGAAGAGAACTACCACCAGTTCATTCATCAAATCGATTACCTGTTTGTTCCTGATAATCTCTGACAAATATATAATTCTGCATAAAATAATTGAAACTCGTAAAATTGTAAAGAAAACTAAATTCATCCATTCAGATCTACCTTCAAGAAATATTATCATTACGAATATTTCTGTCTGATTACAATTAACGGGCTTTATGTCTATTTGCATCCAACACATATGCTACTTAGTTACTATACAATACTGTTACCGTCTTTGTCATATGTAAAAATATATGTATAAGTAAAAAGTTAAAAAGAGTAGAATGTCACGGACAAGATGGTTACACAAAGCGCAAAGCGCGCGACGTGCCCCGCTACGAGATAAACGAAACGAGTCGCCGTAACTGTTCCGGTTTGTAGATCTTCGAGTGCGATACGCAGTAAACCATTCCACTTGTTATTTCACTTCTGATATAATCTTTTATGCGAAACCACTACGCTTCAACTCCGTGAATGATCATTACTTTGATTCCGATGAAATTGTTATGACAATACGCTGAAAATACACGAATGAGTGACATACGGTACATAATTATATTTCGCCGTTAGAAAGATCTACTACGACTTTGTTATTGTGTCACAATTTAATTACAACGTTGTTCAAATATACACACACTTTATGAAAAACAACTTTTCATTATCATATTTTCCTTTTTACCTAAAGCACTCAAAATTTTTCACCATAGAGTGAGAGGAATAAAACGCCTATTAAAAGTAATATGCGACTAATTACACCGTTCAAAATTCATTTATTTACTAGAGATTGGATCAGTACATTACACAACATAAAAGTAGATAACATTTGTAATTACCGCTACAAACGTAAAGATCATAAGCAACATCGGTATAAAAGCTAAAGACAGGCATTACGTGTAACATCGGAACATTCCGCCGTCAATCCGCGCCGAGCCGCAGGAAGCGCTGCGCAGCCGTCACAGGACCTGCGCTAATTATAGCCCACGCGCAAAAACACTTCGCAACGAATCGTTTAAACTATATCATCAAGCTCCGCGTCGTACGTAAGTGGCTCCGGTAAGTATAATATTTATTTTTAAATGTTATCTGGGCCTGAAGTCCTTTTATGACAGCCAGTTGCGTGACGAATGCAGAAGCTTCAGGTTCTCGCCGTTCGTCCTGCTACTCATCAAGGAGCAGGCCCCAAGTCCCAGTAGCGGGAATATTAAAAAAAATGTTTATTATTTAATATATACGTCTATGTACAATATTATTAATTGATATCTAATAAATGTAAGATATTAAAAGAGAGCGCGTGCAACAAACGACATGTGACTTGTGCTACTTTAGCAGGTACACCATCGAGAATATTATAATAAAAATATTAAATTCGTATAAACATCGCATCCACGACAAACAAGTAGTGTCAACTACATTCTGAAACACAATACAGTATAATAACATAAGATTGTATGTGTTGTCAAGTAATTTTCAGACCGGAACACAGCATGATATTGTTAGTGCTACTCGGTAGTGTTTAAAGTGTAAGCTGATACAATTCTTTTCTACCAGGTGGTAGGTCTCTGTTGCTAGAGACCTTCTGGGTGGGTACCACCGCAGCTCCTATTACAACCGACAAATAGTAGTGTGCGAACATTACTGTGTTCCGGTTTGAAGGGCGCTGTAGCTAGTGTAATTACTGGGGTAACGAGACTTAACACCTTATGTCTCCATGCGACGAGCGCAATGTGGTGCAGTGTGTATCATCTTAACTAGCACCACGTTGTCATGGGCAAGCGTATCACTTACCATCAGGTGAACGTATCAGGTGAACGTCTTGCTCGTCTCGTCGCATAGTGGTATAAAAAAAAAATTAAAATGTATTGGTAACATAATTTCAAGCATACAGTGCATCATCATCTAATATAATCGATATCGACGCCTGTGCGCCGCACGCCGACGTGTAAGCCTAACAACAACACCGTCCAACAATGTAGCAAATCCGCAAGGAAATGCGCCGCAACACGACACCCTGTTTACGTCTAAACCGCGCTTTGTTGTAAAACAAACAGGCCCGCTGCGAGGGGTAACGGCCGGGATTGTAAACTCACCTTCGCTTACAACAATAAGTTCGCGGTATTCTCGCGGGGTTAACGACTCGTAAACAAACGCGTCGGCTCGTGGCCGCGCCCAAATGTACAAGCGATCGCGTAACAGTACGTCACCCAGCCCCACACGATTGGAAACGATCAAATATCCGGACAAGTGAGCTTCCCCATCTTATAGATTCCTGCTACGATTCCTATGCTACATGAACTTTGAACCTTCCTGATTAACTAACACCCTCATATTATCAAATAGCTGTAGTTGCAGCATTAGTGTGTCGGAGTTAAAATATTCTTGAAGAGCATGCTTCGCTATATTCGAACTCAATGTCATTGAACATGCGATGCTTAAGGTTAAATATTAAAGTTATCCAAGTCTTCATCAAACCTAACTACACGTGCATTACAACTGTAAAATTAAATTCTGAACATTTACATTCAACTTCGAAACCAAATCCCAGTTCGATGCTGATTGAAATATTTGCAATAAAAATTACACAACACCAAAAAGGAACACAACTCCATCAGCCATCAGGAAACCCATTAAAAGAATACTTTTTAACATTATGGAATAATAGTTACATTTTGAATATAAAACTAAAACATTTATGCTATATATCGTTACTATCATGCATCGGTGAAATCGAAATACCTTTAAAGCGCAACGATCGATACAAAACGTTGCTATCAAGATTTCAGCACAAAGGGCGCACCATTTACCGGCGACTCGACTCCACCAACGACAATACACGGATTTTATTAATCTACCCTCGTATCGCGATCGTATCGGGGACCCTCGGGCTCGATACCATAAACATTACAACCAACGCGTCGGCTCGTGGCCGCGCCCAAATGTACAAACGATCGCGTAACAGTACGTCACCCAGCCCCACACGATTGGAAACGATCAAATATCCGGACAAGTGAGCTTCCCCATCTTATAGATTCCCGCTACGATTCCTATGCTACATGACTTTGAACCTTCCTGATTAACTAACACCCTCATATTATCAAATAGCTGTAGTTGCAGCATTAGTGTGTGGGAGTTAAAATATTCTTAAAGAGCATGCTTCGCTATATTCGAACTCAATGTCATTGAACATGCGACGATTAAAGTTAAATATTAAAGTTATCCAAGTCTTCATCAAAACCTAACTACACGTGCATTACAACTGTAAAATTAAATGCTGAACATTTACATTCAACTTCGAAACCAAATCCCAGTTCGATGCTTATAGAAATATTTGCAATAAAAATTAGACAATACCAAAAAGGAACACAACTCCATCAGCCATCAGGAAACCCATTAAAAGAATACTTTTTAACATTATGGAATAATAGTTACATTTTGAATATAAAACTAAAACATTTATGCTATATATCGTTACCACCATGCATCGGTAAAATCGAAATACCTTTAAAGCGCAACGATCGATACAAAACGTTGCTATCAAGATTTCAGCACAAAGGGCGCACCATTTACCGGCGACTCGACTCCACCAACGACAATACACGGATTTTATTAATCTACCCTCGTATCGGCGATCGTATCGGGGACCCTCGGGCTCGATACCATAAACATTACAACCAACGCGTCGCTGAACATTCTTAACAAGGGACCAGTTCTTACTAGCACTGTCACTAATCTGAATTAATGACTTTATCAGTTATTAAAATCTTAAGAACTATTACTGGACAGATATTCATAATTACGTTCATTGTGTAGGACTTAATATAAATCTAAGTTATGTTATCGAATCAGTTATTGAAGAGCGCGATAAATGTACAGATTTACATCGAAACTTATTTATATCTAAACCAGGAGCGCTTTTAGAGTGTAACATCGATTTATTTTTAATATTTGTTAACGAAAATAAGCTCTCGACTCTGTTCTTGCACCACTAAGCATTACAAGATATATTTTTTTGTCATAACACAATAGCGGGATCAGCTCGAGTACCGGGAATCGGATCTGAAGTGGTCCGCCCGCTCTTAATGCCCATCCATTGCCTTTTTATATTCCTACGTCTCCGGCAATCAGACGCGCCTTGTATGCAATGTATCAAGCTTAAACGTGTATAAAGCGGGATTTAAACTAAGAGTGTTTTTACGTTTCACGGACACCTGCTGTAAATCACCTAATAATATTATTTTTTATATAAAAAGGACAATGAACGTAATGGTAAGTATCCCTCATCTGATTGAATACCAACCGACTAGGATAAACGTGTGGAGCTGTGACGTAAAGGACATCATTACCTTGACCGCTTTCTTCTTATTTAAAGTTGGTAAAAGGTTAAAGGTGGTAAGTTTTAAGCAATACATATCTTTTAATTTTATAGATAACTTTCAACAAGCTTTCTTGCAACAGTATATCTGCTTTACTATTGGTAATTGAATTAAAAATATGTTCATAACAGGGGGCTGCGATTTTTCCAGTCAGCATACAATACGCAGGCTCTCCTAGATCTTTTGTGCCAAATAGTAGGAAACTACGACAAATTTGCCAGACATCATCGCTCGCCCTCTTAAAGATGAATGCCGCCAAGTACAATCCGTCTATATAGAATAAGAATACCCGTCTCATGCAACGTTGCGTTAAGCAGCCGGCAGAGGGCTCGGTAGTCCTCAATGCAACGTGACTCTCCACTACAACGAACTTATCCATTGTTGAACACGAGCTTGAAATTCATAACTTTTTTATGAATGTAACCGTTGGTGGTGAACCGTCGTGTAATTGCAAACGTTTCGCTTAAAATTTCGATGATTATTGGGAAATTATTAGTGTTATTGACAAAAATAATTGTGATTACCAACATTTTGTTAGTAAATTAGTAGGTATATCGACTTTTTTAAAAGACTAAAATGAAAAAAGGGAGGGTATGACATAACATCCTTTCACTATAAAAGACAGATGACTGTAAGTCTCGACACATTCGTGTTTGGGCAGTGTGCGAGGTGTGAGCTCTGACTGGTGACGTGTGAATGTGAGAGGTATGGCAGATTTAATTTATATTTTAAGTAAATGTTTCTTATATTCGTGATGGTAGAAGATATTTCGGGCTCAAGATTAAATGCAAGTCTTTATTAATTCTGTTACTAGCGATAGTAAAGATTAAACGTTTAATTTTAAGAAGTAAACGTTAGATGATTTATATTTCAACGGACGCGCGCCTGAGGAGGGCGGAGGGCGCAGGGCACTCCGGTTACAGGCTATTGTCACGAGGTGTCGGCTGCGGTCGACACGGTAAAAATGAAAAATAAATCTGCTCGAGGGTTGCCAAGTCGTTGATAATTTTTCTAATACTCGGTTATTTTTTTTGGTTAAAGATTCCGTTTTAATAAAGTAAACACATGCACTTCTGCCCACTACTGTCTTACAAGCTCTAATGATATATACAGTTAATAAAATTTACACTTGTTATACAGTTTATTAAAACTGCAAATGAATCCGTTCGTTTTTTGCAGTTTTATATTGCACAAAGCGTTGGCGGGCTAGCTTCCTTATTCCATACAGCGCTGGACGAGTTCCGGCGAGGTGGCGAGGACATCAGAAATGGGACGTGCGGGCCCGACCTGTTCCCAGCGGGAGTGGAGTACCGCTGCGGCCGTCCAGTGCGTTTCCCACGCGCGATTTGCGAGCGCGTCGCATATGGCCGGTTGCACTCCCAGGGCACGGAGCCGGCCGCCCGCTCGCGACTAATATGGTAACGATAACTTAATCGCGATTCAGCGCCCGTTGCGGCACCGAGAAAAAAAAAATTAACACTCCGTACCTGTGTGAATCGTTGACAATCATCGGATTCCGCGCCTTTACGGACCGCGGTAGTATTTTATACCGCGCACAACGTCGGCACTCGTAAACAAACACGGACAAGTCGATACCATGCGCGGTGAGCCGGTATCAGATCTGCCCATAAACAATTTTTTTATAACACAGTGAGGAGACGGCTGCGCAATCATCTGAGAGATACAGATATACACATGCAATATACTCGGCTATACTTCTATACAATTCTATATAACATTGTGAATAACAACGTTACCGATAAAGACGACCTCATCCAGCACAGACCTACCACTATAAAGTCTATCCTTGTAAGTAAAGATAAAGATAGTACAAAGTCGCGTTCATAAGTTAATACTTAAGCAATCCTGTTAGTATTAAATCAATTTACCAGAACTTTACTAAACAAATGGTATTTCCCCAGTTTCAACGTAAACTCTGATAAAAATGACAGTCATCAATGATTTGTGTAGGTGTGATGAATGTATTATAAATAATTTCATTAGGTAACTGTATTAAGCTAATTTAAGCGGTTGACTCATTGCTGTTCAGCGCGTTTAGTTTTCATGAAACAAATACAGTTTCGATTGTAATTCACTGGGAAGTGAATAAGTGCGTCAGTGAGTCTTTGATTTTACTTATCAAGAGACGGATTGGCATAATGATGTGAAATAAGGATAATTTTTGGCTTTAATGACTATAATGTATATATATATGCACTTTTTGACTATATATGTACTTTTGTATTTTTTTTTTTCTTTTGTATTAGAGATGTATTATTTTTTTCTTTTTTTTGTAATTAATATGGATCTGGAGTCCGAAATTAAAGTTATTTATTTATAATACGAATTGGTTGTCAATGTTAGTTGTATAGAGGATATATTGAATAACGTTAAGCAGCAGCCCTGCACGCGCGGCAGGGGTATTGTTATTACAAAACGACCCATCTCAATGTCGGTCGGTTCGGGGAAACCTCGAGGCCGCGCCGTGAGCGCCTCTGAACACTTTACGGCCGCTCATTTCTGACACCTCGGCTGTATGCGCTACAGTAGTACCGCCTCGTATCCCTGGATACGGAACCACTAGCCGGCTGCACGGAATCTAAATGCCGAGACCCGCCGCCCGGGCGGGATACAAATCAGAAATGAATTCCTGTAGGATTAAGGCTGCAACGAGCTCGCTGGCAACTGCGCAGGATTATTATTTATGGTTCACAGCCGAGGGCTAAGTCCTCGTACGGATATATTAATGTGTGTGCGTGACGACACTGCCACATTGGGGAATAAGATAAGATAAATACTCTTTATTGCACACAAAGTTAAGTAATAAACATACAAATTTATAAAATGACAATGTACAATGGGCGGCCTTATTGCTTTAAAGCAATCGCGTCCAGACAACCCGCTGGAAAATAGGACTACCAGGAATAGGAAATAGGAATCTACCAGGTGGTAGGTCTCTGTTGCCGGAGACCGTCTGGATGGGTATCACCGCAGCTCCTATTGCAACCGACAAATAGTAGTGTGCGAACATTACTGTGTTCCGGTTTGAAAGGCGCTGTAGCTAGTGTAATTACTGGGGTAACGAGCCTTAACACCTTATGTCTCAGGCGACGAGCGCAATGTGGTGCAGTGTGTAGCATCTTAACTAGCACCGCGTTGTCATGGGCAAGCGTATCACTTACCATCAGGTGAACGTCTTGCTCGTCTCGTCGCTTAGTAGTATAAAAAAAAGGAGATAAATAGTAAGAGAAAAAAGAGAAGACAGTGGTGCATTAGATTAATAAAAAACATTTGAGAATAGGCAACAGCAAGAGGAAGATACAGGTTAGATTTTAAGATAGTATTCTGTTAACGCTCTTTTGAAGGAAAATAATGATTTGGCAGTTCGAATGTGGTCAGGTAGGTTGTTCCACAAACGAATCGCCGTAGTGTTGAAGGAGTTATGAAAGAAAGACGAGGAGTGCACGGGAACACGAAGAGAGAGATTGATTGATGAGCGAAGGGTAAGGCTATGGGAGTCGGACATAAATTCAAATTGATTTTTTAGGTAATGCGGTAAGAGAGGATTGTAAAGTATTTTGTATAAAGTACAAAGAATGTGAGTATTCCTGCGAAAGCGGATAGGCAACGGAATGTTGTAAATAAACAGTTGACAGGTCTGACAGACGGTTATCGATGATAGTTACCAGTCATCAGTTGTAATTTGTAAATATTGCTTTATTACATTTCGCATATCAGCTGTTTTCATACAAATTAATGGTCACCTTCAAACGAGATCTCCGTCGCGACCTTGTATGATACATGAATGTAACGTTGTCTTAATTTATATACATAAACGTAAATTAATGCTTATATCGAATGAATGCAAATGCAATACTGAATCTGAAGTGAACATTGAGCGAAACTTCCCATTTAAACACGTATTTTTTATTTAGTATTAAGTATTTTTTCTGGAAATCCTTGAAGATTTCAACCTACAGTTGGTGGTGGATTGCTGTTGCTAATGATCATCTAAGTATCACATCACCTATTTTCAACTGAAAAATTGCTGTGTGCAAACATTACTGTTCTGACTATAGGACAGTGTAGATAGAGAAATTACCGGTAGTAAAAAAAAAATTAAATTTTATAGCGACGAGGAAAATGTGCAACTGGCTAGCCTATCACTTGACATCAAGTGAATATTCTACTCGTGCCCTTAATTCGTTTAAAATACGTTTTTCATTCCTCATAAGTTCTTTTAAATATAAATGTAATTATTTGAGTTAAAGTAAGTAGACTGTATAAAGAATCACTAAGAAGATAAAAAATATTTTATCCGGTATAATCACGTTCTACGTACTATTTCTGAAGTATTTATTATACCTTCGAGAAAATTAATATATCAAAAGAATGTCACCTAGAAAAAATTATCAAACTGATCTGAATAACGAAAAATATTTTGTTTAATGGACCGCCATGTAATAATTTTAATAATAAGTAAAAATTCTCATCTAGCGACATCTTACGAGCTATAGTGTTACTAAATATAATAAAACTTATTATTATTTATCATAGTACACATGTTATATTAAATATTTTTTATGAATTAAAGCAGAAATTATAAAACGCTACGACATCGAATTAAAGTTATTAATAAAAAATATAAAATAGTTTTTAAGCGCCGTTGGAAAATTTTAAAAATTTCATTTTAATAATTATACGTTTATATACAAGTTAAATTGCTTTTCATGAATATACTGAAATTCAATATAAGTTTTTAATGCAAAATCGCCATTACTCAATCACGCCTTATATGCCATCTGTTGATATGAACAAACACTATTTTTATCAACAAAATATAGAATTTTTTTTGTCAAAATGTCAAATGGAATCTGTATTCAGTATCCAAAATTTAATTTTAAACTCATGAGGACTGTTATGTACATCAATTAAAAAAAGTTCAAATATGATAACAAATATTCGACCCATCAACAAAACAGACATGAAATATAAAGAATAATCAACACTCACACAGTGACTTAATAATTTAACATCTATCTAATTACAATCATAATAGTCAAACATTTATAAATAAAACCTTTTTATCAATTGACCGAAATGTCTGTAAATTGGAATACAATAAGCCTGTTGTCAATGTCTCTCTTCATTATAAACAAATAAAATTGTGAAACCTGTTTAAAACTTTACGTAAAAAAGAAAGTTCGAAATTTAAAAAATGTCCTTCGCTTACCCATTTCATGGAAAGGTGGCTAAAAACACGATAATGCAAATTTACACACAAACACCATAAACATTACACAGTGGCAGCCATGTTACTATTTTGATGTTGCCATATGATAAATTTTATGAATTTTAAAAAAGTTTTTTTTTTAACTTTCAATGAGGAGCATTAATTACAATAATTTATAAGAAAAGATCAGTTTTTAAAGATTTATACTAATATTCATTTTAAGGTTTCGTTTAAACTTTGTTTGTAATTATAAAACTACTAACGTTAATGATTTTCTAACATATTTCATAGATACATTTTTTTGGTACATCAAACATTAGTTAAAATTACATAGAACTACATCAACATACTACTTTAGAACAAATAGCGTGCTTTCTATTTACAACATTAATCAATTTGCTTGCTCAACATATCGAAATTACCATTGTTTTAAACCTACAGTCACTTATAATGGATAACCAAACATTTTATAGTAATGATCCCCTACTTAATGTTTAAAAGCACTGAAATGATGGCAGTTAACCAATATTAGTTTAATATTTGATAATATAATGTATTACTATTTAAAATTTTTGCAGAAGTGATAAATGAAGTGAAATATATCTATAATTCATAACCTATTTGTATTTCAGCGTCAAAATGGTACAGCGCCTTACGTTTAGGCGACGATTGTCGTACAATACGAAGTCAAACCAAAGGAGAATGTAAGTTTTTCTTGCTTGTTATTAAAGTTAAAGTAAAAATACTGATCCCTGGTTAACAATTTGTATAAAATGGTCTTATTTTGTGAAAATGTTTTAGTTATCAGGAATAAAATTTTCGGACATAACCTCTCTGGTTCGGCTTAATAAAAATGTTTTAATTCTTTTAAAGATTTATACTAATATTCATTTTAAGGTTTCATTTAAACTTTGTAATTATAAAACTACGTACGTTAATGACTTTCTAACATATTTCATAGATACATTTTTTGTTACATCGAACATTAGTTAAAATTACATAGAACTACTTTAGAACAAATAGCGTGCTTTCTATTTACAACATTAATCAATTTGCTTGCTCAACATATCGAAATTACCATTGTTTTTAAACCTACAGTCACTTATTAACCAAACATTTTATAGTAATGATCTCCTACTTAATGTTTAAAAGCACTGAAATGATGGCAGTTAACCAATATTAGTTTAATATTTGATAATATAATGTATTACTATTTAATTTTTTTCAAATCAATCAGTTTACTAGATATTGTAAATATGAAATTTTTAAAAAATAAATACACCCAACAGGCATTATTTGCACAATATACTATTGAATCTGTAAATATAAGTCCCCAAATGAGTAAAACCTTTTTGGTGAGATAATTTTAGTGCATTTATATTAACCATAAATACATGAAGCCCCTGGATAAGTAGTTTCAAGTGCAATTCCACCAATCAATAATAATTATCAATCATTTTGGATTTTTTTTTAACATTCAACGAGGAGCACTAATTACTGTAATTTGTAAGAATAGATCAGTTTTTAAAGATGTGATGTGAAAAAGTCTGGCGTGTATAAATTTAGTTTAATTAAACTATTAAAATAACTAATAAATATATAAACTAACTGTATTCATTACACTATTCAATAGTAAACAAGTTTAAAAACTAATTTTGTGTGTGCCTCTGTAAAATGATTTTTTTTAAATACAAATAATCGAATATTTTATTTTTATATCATAACTGTCAGCATAGGAGCTCAACATGAGTTTTAGCTGTGCCATAATCACTAATTTTACTGTGTATCAAATTTAGTGTAAAAGAAGAACAGAGTCCCGTCACTGTCTGCTGTTTTTCACATCCCTCTGCCAAAAGAATTTTATTTACAATTCCTCCACTCACTCTGTTAGACTTTGGAATGAGCTTCTACTAAAGACAAAGACAGCAGGCATTAAGAGGCTTTTTTAAGAAAATACTTCGGAAACAATAAAAGCCACTCTCAAAAATCTTATTTTTCACACTTTTATTAATATTTGTTGGCCTCTCTTATAGTATATGCACTCACTACATTTTTATTTATATCCTGTTACATGTAACATATATATACTTACAGAAAACTGCTTCTTCACTTTTTCCTTAACTCAACCCTATGGTCAACTGCAAAGAGCTTACTATAGGGTTGAGCATAAGTCCACCTTTTGTACATTATTTGTGTGTGCAAATATAGTTTTAAACTTTGGCAACATACATTTTCGTCACTCTTATTCCAAACTTAATGTCAATTCTAATCATTTCAGTGTCCGAACTCCCGGTGGCCGCTTAGTTTATCAATATGTCAAGAAGCCCAAGAAGATCCCAAGGTGTGGGCAATGCAAAAGCAAGCTCAGGGGTATTCAGCCCGCGAGGCCCGCTGAGCGCTCACGTCTCTGCTACCGTAAGAAGACAGTGAAACGTGTGTATGGAGGTGTCCTTTGCCACAAGTGCGTTAAGCAACGCATTGTCAGAGCTTTTCTTATCGAAGAACAGAAGATTGTGAAAGTCCTCAAGGCTCAACAGGCGAGCGCGAAAGCTGGCAAAAAGGCCACGAAATGAACTTAGGGTGTAAATAAATTTCAATAAAAACTTACTGCCTTTTTTATTCTTACATGCGAATAGGTTTCTCATCTTTCTTTTCTGCTTAATTATAATTAAAACTTAATAGATCCTGCTAAAATTGGTGAACTCACATTAACACCTTAATTTAATTACCTAATATAGGTGAGTTTAAAAATTTTGCCAATCAAAGTCGATAGCAATTATGTATTATTAAGGCGTAATTTTGAAGTAAAAATAGTTTTTGACTAGGATGTTGCATATAAAACGACAGTATTCTTTTATTTATACTTTATCCATATGCATTATCTGTCAACGTAGTTTGCGTAAAATTTTAAAGAGTAGGATGCTACGCTGAGACATCAAAGAAAGTTAGTGTTGATTTTGATGTACTTTTTTAATAAAAGTCTATCAGCGAAACGTCTGCCTTAAGCAAAGCTGCTACTAAGAATTTTTACATTGCCTTCCTCGCCTTAAATAAATTATTAACTGACAATAATACTCAGAAAATATTAATCATGTGTGAAATGTCTCCCTGATAAGAAGTACTCATTCGAAAATGTAAAAATTATCTGGATTTTCTCATATTATTATAAAGATTATGTGCCGTTTTTTATTCTATAGCAAAAATGTATTAAGGTATAGTTTCTTCTTTAAAGTAGAAATACATAACGTGAATAAATAACTCGTTAAAAGTGGTTTCCATTTTAAATCGATAAATATGAAGTTGATAAACCGGCAACTGGCAACATTTTTAGAATCCAATTTCGTGACATAAGAGAAATATTGTGAAATAATATTCTCATTAGGTTTTAAGTTTTTATATTAAATAAATTACCTATTTATTAAAGTTCCAGAACTGTGATATAGAAAGTAATTTTTACAAAATGTCGAATCCCTGGAAGAAAGTTCAAGCGCCAGTTAATGTACAGAATCTTTCAGATATAATGTCTGAGGAGTACGCAAAAGGATTACAAGTCAAGGAAGAGATAAAATTCGCAGAGGAAGTATCAGATCAGCATGTAGTGACAGAAACAAACGAGGTGTCTCCTGAAATTCTGCAACAAATAGCCGAATGTAACGTAAAAGACTTTTGCGACTCGGACGCAATTATTGCGAAAGTCTTGCAATGTCAGTTTGACAAAGAATACGACGAAGAAGTAAAGAGAGTGGAAAAAAAACGTAACGGCGATGCGAAGGTTTCCATATCGTATGATAATTACAGGACTATCCCGGAGCATCTCGTGTACGACTCCGAATCGGACGATGACACAGAATCTGCGGGTAAAAAAGTTTGGGATCGCTTTGAAACCAACGAGAAAGAATACGCTAGTCTTCCGAAAAGAGGTTTTATTATGAAAGATGGTGAAATGGTCACCAAACATGACAGTGTTATTAATGGAAGAAGGAATGCTTGCCGCATCATGGCCTTCCCGCCCGACGTCTGTACAGGGGACAGTGCTGGATTTGATATGAAACTGCCAAACTCTGTGTTTAACCAGCTCAAAGAGCATACAAAATGCAACCAAAAGAAACATAAGCTCCTAGATCGCAAAGAAAGTCAGGCTACTGCCGAAATGGGTCTAGATGAACCAACTAGACTTATTCTATTTAAAATGATCAACAATGGAATGCTTGAAGACATCAATGGAATCATCTCAACAGGCAAAGAGTCAGTTGTCCTCCATGCAAACGGAGATCAATCATTCCCCGACTTAATTGTCCCTAAAGAATGTGCAATAAAAGTGTTCAAGACTACACTTAATGAATTTAAAACTAGAGATAAGTATATTGAAGCAGACTATAGATTTAAAGATCGCTTTTCTAAACAGAATCCACGTAAAATTGTTCACATGTGGGCTGAAAAGGAGATGCACAATATGATGAGGATGCAAAAAATTGGGTTGAACTGCCCCAACATGGTGTGCTTAAAGAAGCATATTTTGGTAATGTCTTTTATTGGCCGAGACAGCAAACCAGCACCAAAGCTAAGGGATGTTATACTGAAACCTGAGAAATGGGAGAGTGTGTACAATGAGATTGTTGATGCCATGCATAAAATGTACAATGTGGGGCATTTGGTGCATGCAGATCTATCAGAGTACAACATCCTGTGGTGGGAGAACAAATGCTGGTTTATCGATGTATCACAATCGGTGCAGCCTGACCATCCTAGTGGTTTAGAGTTTCTGTTACGAGATTGCAGAAATATTATTAATGTAAGTATTCAATTTACTTTAATAAAAATAAATGAAATTAAAAGTACTTAACATATCCTTATTAGTCATATTTATAATATTATTCATGCATTTGTAGTCTCCAATATTTAAAAAATCAATAAAAAAAGTTAAAAGATTTAAATAATTCTAATAACCTCTTCATACTTATGTTACACATAAATTTATACTACATATATAACATCTCTCCCATTTAAATGTTTAATAAAAACTGTATCACATTTTAAAACGGCCATTGCTATTTATTTTTATATAAAACATTTTTTTTTAATTTTTAGTTCTTTGAGAAGAAATGTGTGCCGAACATCAAAACAGTAGAAGAACTGTTTAAGAGTATTACAGGCTTTGATGAAGTAGATGTCAACTTTTTGGAAGGTGTTCATACTATCTACAACTCTTTGTCCTCCCGCTTTGAAATTGCACCAGATGACAATAGAAATGTCAGCTATCCATTTGAATACTGCTGGCAGAAAACCAGTGACAGCAAGCAGCCTAAAGAAGAAGCCATTGTTGACAGTGATGATGATGAATTTGATGATATGTGGAACCACTCCATACAAACTAAATCTGTTGACACCACAGCCAATTTTGGAAATGAGCTCCACATTGAAGACAACAGTGCTGAAACAACAAAAATTGTTGATAACAACACCAGCTTTGGTAACATTATAAATGTTGCCATACTTAAAAGTGTCGAGGATAAAAGTAGTGGGTTGGTTGATAAAAAGTCTTAATATGATTATGATTTTTCTTTATATAAAATGTTTTAACAAGATATTGTCAGTACATAAACAATATGATGGCAAAGAGGGAAAAGAGGAGTTTGTAAAACAAAATGTGACAGATTTAATAAAAAATCATTAAAAGAATTTATTATTATTTTAAGTCTAAACCTAACCTAATCTAGCAAACTTAAGGAAATCCTCCAACACATTTTTATTTTAGTAGATCTCTTTAATCCAGTTATAATGTAAACTTATTATGAATCAGAGCTTGTTATCCTCACCTGTAACACTAAATTTTTATGCAGTATGATTTTGTTATAAATTCGCATTACGAGAAGTAACTATTAGTAGATTTGTTTAATTTTCAACTTATTTAAAATGTATATTTTCTTATTTTACTACTTTAAAAACTTCTTCATTTGTTCCTACCATAGACTAGATGAGATCAATAATATTCTGTTACAGTTTCTTCAGTTTATCTGTGGTTAAAATTTTTATGTTTGTCTCCACCTATCAATGTCTGCAACAAATCGGCTTGCTGCAATGTTAAGCACTGTTTGGTCTCTTCGGCTACACTAATCAGTGACTGCATGTCCTTACCAGCACTGCAGATAACTATTGATTGTAGTTTTAATCTCAGATCCATATTGAATGGTAATGCTAAAGCAAAAAAAAAAGTAATGGTTATTAGTAGTCTTTTTTTATAAACAAATACTTAATTTTACTTTACCACAAAAGACAACTAGAATGTTTATCAAGTGGTAAATATTGTGAAACTTTCAGCAAACTGCTAATTGTTTCTAAGACACTATTTTTTGTCTGTATGATGTCACACACAACTTATCATATGAACCTTTACAAAATTAATCTTGCATTATTATTTATTTCAGTCAAAGTAGATAAAGTTGGTTTGATTTTCGGAACTATGAAGCCCTCAAAAAAAATGTTTTACTTAACAAATGCACATGCCCCATTTTTCATTGAAATTTATTAACATTGCGACTCACCTTCACTCTCAGTATCATTCATAAGATCAGTGAATAATTGCTTAAGAGACTGGGGCTTGCTTTCATCATCGGGTTCAATCAATAAAGTTAGAAGTATCCTGCTAACTTGGATTCTGTGTTAAAAAAAATATTTATAACAATGAATACAACTTTTTTATTAAATGTTTTTTTTATTTGAGAAGGTGATGAGATGAGTAACATGTTTACCCGATGCCAAGTGATATGCTTTCCCATAGTAACACAGTGCTAGTAAAGATGGTATACATTGTGCTCATCATCTTGAGACATAAGGTGTTAAGTCTAGTTACCTTAGTCATTTCACTAGCTCCAATGCCTTTCAAACCAGGACACAGTAATGTATGCATACTACTATTTGGCAAATGAAATAGGACCTGTGGCAGCAGAGACCTACCAGCAGTAAAATGGTTATACTACTTCATTCAAATGGCAAGAGTATGTAGGAAATACCAAAAAAAAGTAGTATAATACTTTTATATTATCTATGACTAAATAAATCAAATTGAATGTGAATATTTATAAAATACATTATTAGTCAACTCTTTGTACATTTCCTATTTACAGAAATATACAAACTGTTAAAACTCCAGTATTATAAGAATTTAAGTTAACATTTTGAGATTATTACCAATAACAAATAAAAGACTTTGTTGTAAAATAACAAGCAATACTTACTCTGTTAATATTACTTCAGGTATTTTGTTATTTGAGTCATAAATTGTATTTCCTAATTGAAGAGCATTATCATATTTATCTAAAAAAACAGATATTGTTAATATAAATGAATTTACAGATTAACTATTACAGTTCAGTGACAGGGCTTAATACTGGTGTTAAAATTTTATATTTCTTACCACATTCAATTAGCAAGTTCAGTAGGTTCCTCATAAAAAATATCTTCATGGCACTATCACCCACTGTCTTCAATGCCTCTTCATAGTATGAAACTGCTTCCAGTTTGTAGTTTAAAGAGACAAGATCATTAGCTAGTTCCATCAATATGGATGTTCTTATAGGTGACATTTCTGGATATTTACTTAATGCTTGCATGAAGCAGCCAATGGCAGCCTGATAATTTTATAAAAATCATGAGTAATGCATAACAAGCCCATTAGTACATATATAACTAGAATTAATTATTAAAATCCACTCTAAGAGTTAAAAGAAATGTTAAATTTTAAACAATAAGAGAAATACCTCTAAATTTTCCCTGTCTGGGCTATGAAACTTAAGGGCTGACAGTTTCTGCTCTGCTTTAATGAACTGCCGAGCTGCTGCTAAGTATTGCTCCGCTTCCCCCAGATGATTACCAGCTAACGCTTCACATTTGGCTGCGCCAACGTAGGTCTGTCCAGCAAACGATGGTTGTTCCGAGTGTTCACATTGTATAGCAAGACCGACAAACTCGTTGGTGGCTTCAGATACATTCGGTTTTCTTAAGAAACGTCTAAAAATTTGGATTTTGGTTTTGTTAATTATACTTAGAAAACATTTCTTGTAAGTGCTACTTAAAAGATATAAACGTACTTTTTTAACTTCGTATTTATATTAATGTATTGCTCGTCGAAACTGGCATTGAGATCAGTCGACATTATGAATAACTGATGAAGAGTTGTTGAATGACTTTATTCGATAATATTAAATAAGATACTTTCAATACTTTTGACAAAAATGTTTGTAAATAAATTTTTAATACTAGCTATATGTCAAAATCCATATTTTATTTTTAAAAAGTCATAGGTAATTTTAACATATGTATATACATGATGATTTATTAAAAAAAATTATAGAAAGTAAATGTTTTTATATAGACAGATGTATATGCATGATATTTAAATTAACTAATGTATAATATGTCTTATTAAAGTAATTTTAACTTCTATTAGATTTTTAAATCAGTTTGACATTTACTGTGTTGATTTGTCAAAATCAAGTGTTAATGGCTTTGACGTGTCGTATAAATGCTGAATTCCCGTGCATAATGAAATAGTGATGATATTTTATTAAAGATTATACAAAATTGTGAAGGAAGTTCTTACAAGACTCAGTCAATATGGATTTTTTGAAGAGCGGTCTGAAGACTGTTCTGGGTGCGCCGGAACCTGGCCACCAGCCATCAGGAGCTGAAACGGTAACATTCCGACATATTTCAAATAGGAAACTTCAATAAGAACTATTTTTAATTCATATCACTGAAAGTCCGGTACACTTTGAAGTGTAGGCGTGGCATAAGTATGCCTCAGTAATTTATCGTGATCTTGAAATGATGTTATCAACTCTATTCCAGGGACATTATTTACAATATTCTATTTCTTGTTCGTGTAAACACACATATATATATCTTGAATTATAATATCATTACAATGTTGACTTACTGTTTAAGTATGCAAGCTGTGTTGTTAAGGATGCTAGTTATGTTCAATTAAAACATTAATCCTATAAATTTAAGTAGTCACAAAGTTGTTAGGAGCACTAATTTTAATCTTATTAATGCTGCAAAATTTTCTTGTTTAATAGTCTAAAATAAGATGGATCAAAATAATATTGTTTTCCAATATTTTTGCTAATATGAATGTATATGAATATAAATTGTTAGACCTTATGTCTTCTCATACTATTGCCAATATGTTATATAAATTAACCATAGTATAGACATTTCCTTTTTTTTATTTAACATTACAACTCTTATTGCTAATTATTTATCATTACATTTCTCAATATTATACTAGAATATCTAGTGTAGTCTGTGAATTTTATTTCCAATTATGATTATTGATAAGAACTAATTTGAAATGTTTATAGGTGGAGAGACTAGTTGACCGTGTAAATAATTCAACATTATTAGAAGACCGTAGAGATGCCTGCAGGGCTTTGAAAGCATTGTCGAGGAAATACAGAGTGGAGGTAGGGGCACAAGGAATGGACACTTTGAAACAGGTCAGTATATATTCTTAAATTGGTGGCAAATAGGCATTGTTTAGCAATTTTTATCTGTCTTGTACTGTCTTTTATTTTACACTTTCTTAAGGAATTTTGTTATTTAGTACTTTTTTTTACCTTAGGTAAAACTTTTAACCTTTAAACAAGGCAGAGAAACCAAAATCTACTGATAGTATAAGTAATTTGGTTTTCAGGTATTAGAACTGGACAGAGCTGACAGTGAAACCATAAACTATGCGCTAGATGCTCTCAACAATATAATGTTGCCAACACAATTTAATGAGGAAGAGGATAACCCGCAAGTACCAATGAATATTGGTGAACAGTTTACTGAAATGTTTATAAAAGATCATCAAAACATACAACTAGTACTAGATCTACTAGATGAATATGATTTTAGGGTTAGGCTGTCAGCTGTTCAACTATTAACATCACTTTTAACAAACAGACCCAAGGATTTACAAGAAATAATCCTTGTCAAACCAATGGGGGTATCCAAAATGATGGATCTTTTAAGTGACACGAGGGAAGTTATTCGAAATGAAACACTTCTACTTCTTATAAAACTGACAAAGGGCAATGCGAACATACAAAAAATAGTGGCCTTTGAAAATGCATTTGATCGATTATTTGAGATAGTTTCAACTGAGGGTTTTTCCAATGGTGGTATCATTGTAGAAGACTGTTTACTGTTGATGTTAAATTTATTGAAAAATAACAGCAGTAATATTAACTTCTTTAAAGAAGGCAGTTACATACAGAAAATGCTGCCCATGTTTAACACTCCAGATGAGAGCGAGGAGGCAGGCTGGTCTCCGCAGAAGGTTTCGAATGTACACTGCATGCTGCAAATTATACGCACATTAGTGTCGCCGAGTAATTCAATTCAGATTGTATCAGACTGTCAACGAATCATGAAGAATGTGGGCTTGTTGGACTCATTATGCAATATATTGATGGCGAGTGGCGTCCCTGCGGACATTCTGACGGAAACTATAAATACTGTTGGAGAGGTGGTGAGAGGCAATGTGGCTAACCAAGAATTTGTAGGCAACGTGATGGCGCCGTCGAGCCCGCCGCGCCCTGCGATTGTTGTCCTGCTAATGTCTATGGTTAACGAAAAACAGCCTTTCTCTTTAAGGTGAGTTGTAACTGAGGTAGTGTAGTAGTCAGATCAAATAAATACAGAAATAAAATGTTGCTATAAAGATTGTAGAAAAAGGATATCAACGTTATAGACTGTTAAATTCTATGTAGGCGGTAAAAAGTCGACTAAAGACGAAATATTTTTTGGAAAAATGGAGCCCTGAAACAAATGCCAAGCATGTTGAATATGGCTGATATACTTTTTGAAACGGATTTTTTTTTTGCTCTACAGAAGTTTAAATTTTAAATTAAAACTAATGAATGCATGATTATGTTGTGATCCATCTGCTATAAAAATGCAATTCCAGTTAAGGGTTGAAATATCCCTGGTCTAGTTCGTTTGTGGCTAAAAGCGACAGTTTAAAGGATTTTTATGTCAATTGTTGAAACTATCACTAAAATTAATTTGTTTACCTCAAAATTTATAACTGTGTTCAAAAATCTTTATCATTATTTTAATAATATTTCATAATTAACATCAACCTAATCACTAATTTCCAGTGGTTTCTCTTTATATTATCATGTTAGTTCTCTCCTATTTTAGTTCACCACCAGGTGGTACCAGGTGGTAGGTCTCTGTTGCCGGAGACCGTCTGAGTGGGTACCACCGCAGCTCCTATTGCAACCGACAAATAGTAGTGTGCGAACATTACTGTGTTCCGGTTTGAAGGGCGCTGTAGCTAGTGTAATTACTGGGGTAACGAGACTTAACACCTTATGTCTGTAGCGACGAGCGCAATGTGGTGCAGTGTGTACCATCTTAACTAGCGCCGCGTTGTCATGGGCAAGCGTATCACTTACCATCAGGTGAACGTCGTGCTCGTCTCGTCGCTTAGAAGTATAAAAAAAAAAAAGTTCCCTCATTTTTCTTTTTGTGTTTGAACCTGGTGGTTCACCGCCAGTGGAATTATGATTTTAAACGAATTTCATATTTACATCCCGCAGATGTGCAGTACTTTACTGTTTCCAATGCTACTTATATCACAATGAGATGAGTCAAGCAAGTTTAGTACAAACGCTTCTGCCGTCTTCCACCGATGTCTCAAGCCTGACAAGTGGCCAGCTGCTCTGTGGGGGGCTGTTTTCTTCAGACGTGCTCTCTAACTGGTTCTCGGCGGTAGCTCTCATGCATGCACTGATAAACAACCCTATACAGAAGGAGCAACTGTTGAGAGTGTTATTAGCTACTAATATAGGAAGCTCTCCCGTCTCGTTACTCCATCAGTGCACATTGCTATTGCAACAGACAACTAAACTTCAGTCAAAGGTATTTATTTTTTTAAAAACGAAGATTCCATAAGACATTGTACTGCTCATTTATTTTTTTTCTTTATTATATTAATATTCTTAGTACAAAGGAAAACCATTTTCAGCAAAGCAGTTGTGGTGGCAGTAGCTAACCAATTAAGTTCAAAAAAATCCTGCCACCACCCAAACTCCAAACTAATGGCCTCGTGATGGAACAGGGGTTTCTGTTAGTACTTTTGGATCATAACCAGTTCTCGAGCTACAATGCTGAGTTGCTGTGAACACACGTTATACTTATCACCCCCTCTTTTTTTAAATGTAAACTGGACAATGTGTGTAGGATTTGTCTAACATCTGCTATCTTGACTATATAGTTATGAAGTAAGCTTCGAATTTAAGTGGTGCTTCTGCGCGCGCAGGTGGCGCTGCTGATGCTTCTATCGCAGTGGACGGCGCAGTGCTCCGGCGCGGTGAGCGCGTTTTTGCGTGTGCCCGGCGGCGTCGGCTACCTTGTCAACCAGACCTGCTCAAACGAACACGACGACAACGAATACTTACTACAAGGTTAATAAATAGTATTTCTAGTTTGAAACATATTTGAGCTCTTTTATGCAATTGTCAAGAAAACATATAAAATACTGAAACCCACCTGATGCGCCAAGTGAGATGCCTAGATCAATAGAGTTTAGATATGACTTGGATTAAAATATTTGTTAAAAGTCTGTTTTACTTACCAGGCCTCTCAGCTTTTCTTCTTGCGATATGTATTCACTTCAACGATGATTCTGTGGAGAACTATTCCAAGGATTCCCTTAAACAACTGCTGGTGAAGAGGATAGGCATGGAGACGTTCACGGGAAAACTGAGCGAGGTATCAAAGCACGAGCTGTACAATAAAGCGGCCAAGCATCCGCAGCTGAGAGCTAAGACTCAATCGGAAGTGCTCATCGATTACGAATTCTGCAGGTTGTTCAAGGTTTTAGAAAGTAAGTAGAAATTAAATTTATTTTTTTTTAAATTAAATTAAAGGCTTTCTTTCAGTTAAAAAAAAAGAATAACACCTTTATACAACAATGTTCTGCTTGCCGCATTGCTTTATTGTCTTTATGTCATCACTTAATTCAATCACTCGAAAAACATATTATTTGCTAATTGTAATTTTACCGTTCACTTCAGGTGTCCTCATTCAAAGCTTGGTAGTAAAGGAGGAGAACAATGCGGAGGAGGCGGCGGAGCGCTCGCCACCCGCGGCCGCTGCGCTCGAGCAGTACAAGGCGCTGATCCGACAGCAGGATGCGCGCCTGCAAGAGCTAGTCGCGCAGCTTGACGCGCTGCTGCAGCAGAACCAGTCACTACAGGTGCGCTATCAAACGCATCACTGAAAGTTACACACTATCTAACGAAAAAAGTAAAAAAGGGTCATTATTTTATCACCTCTTTATTGGTCTTCAGTTGTAAGAGACGCGGATCGTCCTATCCAGATCCTGATGCTGACTATGATTCTCAGTTATGTGGTACCGTGCCCAGAATTGGAGAGACGTTCATATAAGATGAAAAAACTATATATAACTCCAAGAATAACTTTTAGTAAAAAAATATTATTATTCTTTCAGAGCGCATTAAACGACTCCCATGCATCAAACTCGTTGCTTAAGGACGAAAACACATTACTAAAAGCACAGGTGTCCGCTGCCAAGTGCTTGCCAAACACTGTGCCTTCACCAACGCAGGAGGACACCAAGACAAGTGAACACGAGACAAGGATACAAGAACTCACAGCAGAAGTTGCCAGGCTAAATGAATTGTTAAAAACTGCACAAGAAGAGAAGAAAAGCACAACCGACGAATTGGAGAAGATAAAGAACGATCAGGACGATCTGCTGGTTCTTCTTTCAGATTTAGTAAGTTTTTTTATTTATAATAATATAATAACTATGTTATGGCGGCAGATTTAAGATAAGTGGGTGGTAGATAGTAAATTGGTTCATAAAAACCCTAAGGTATCCTGGAAATGAACTTAGGTTCCATATGTTCCTACTTAGATACTACTTAGCATTTAATTCATGTATAATTATGTTATGAAAAGATAACATCCCAAATTCTTGAAGTTAGTGCAAGAATGTCAATAACAAACAACATGTCACCATATGTGGTAGCCAATTTTTAGTTCCGGTTTGTCCCGTGTGAAAGATACTGCAGCAAGAGAAAATATTATGCAGGACGTCTTCCTGTTGTTAGGTGATACGCCATCCCATAACAATGTACTAGTGAGTAAGGAAAACATGTTAAATTCCATTACATGATGTAACAATATTTCATTACTTTACATTTGCCTTTCTATGTCAATACCTTTTTAAGTTTATTGTTGTACACCGTTTCAGGACATGAAAGTGAACGATTATAAAATGAGATTGATATCGCTGGGAGAGAAGGTCGACGACGAGGAAGCCGCGCTCCAGCAGGAACCCAACCTGACGTAGCCTCGCCGCTGCCGCGAATGGAGTTGTGTACATTGTGATAAACGTGCGGCGATTTATAATTACAGTTGTAGTTAATCAATTTGTTCATTCAGTGCGTAAATTTTTTTTTTCGTTTTCAATTTTTTCAAAAATTGTGTCACCAAAAAGTTATGCCACTAAATTTGTATTTTTCTAGAGTCTCAATATTACTCTTCTCTCGTATCTATTGACATGATGAAGTGATTTTAATATTTTTGTATCTATATGCTATCAAAAGCTAACAAATAGTATTGCATTGTTTAAAGTGACAAAGAGACTAGGGATGGTGATGCGCGCTTGGCCAGAATACTACATCTCTCATATGTTTTTGAACACTTTAATGGTGTTGTAGCGGCTGATTCACAATATGATGGTAGTTTGCCAGGCAAGTTAAAAAATACTCTTTCACCAATTATATAGAGGACCTTCATGTTACTAAGCAAGAAGTTAAACATTGCATCACAGATTACAATATAATAATGGTTTTATTAATTAAAATCACATTTTTCTTTTACTCTATTATGGACATATTATCATATTACATTCATTATATAATTTATTTCATTTTAAAATTAATACTTGTTTTACTAAAGCTCTGAATCATAATTTTCATTACATCTCAAAATAACTTTGCAGGTAATTGCTTTTGAAATTACAGGACTTTGAATATTCTTTGATGGTTTACTTACATGTATACATGTGAGTAACATTATATTAGAAACATCAATTCAAATATAAATGGACAGTATATACTAAAATAACATGATAATTATATCATGGTCAGAGTATGAGAAGAGAGATATGCCTTCCCATACTTTGACCCTTTTTTTGTACGATAATTTCTGTGAGAAATTTTTTAAACTGATTTTCTACAATGAAACAAGAGTAGTTTTTTAAGTACTTTGTAGATAAATGCAATCATTTACATCTTAGCTGTTCATTCAATCAGCCTCATGTCAATTCTCTTGGTAAGAACTCTCTTCTCTCTCTTTTGCATTAATCAATTTGTTTTTATTTAACAATTGATGTGAAATATTATTTCATAACGTCTAATTTTATAACTTTTAATTTGTTTATGTAACTGCCATTTGGTTTTATGATAAAAATATATAGTTTTGTTGATTATCCTTCTTTTTAATTACATAGATGTGCTGTAGTTCTTCCAGGCCCCAATTTTTATTCTATTATTTTTTATTTTGTTAGGTGAAAGTGAGGTCGAAATCATTTGTATCTCACCGCAATGGAAACCTACCTACATTTATAGATGTTTGCTGCCGATTCTTAAATTCGGTAAAGTGGCGGTGGGGATAATACTTAACCGTTTTACAAATGGATTGAGAAACAAATAATAACACAATAATCAAATGATTTATTTGTCCATTGAAGCCTCTCGACAGTATTAATATAATTTTAAACCTATCTATACATTCACTACCTATCTAAACAGTCTCAACATCAATGATTACATGCAATAAGTTAAAAAGTAGTTATCGTCTACAGTGACGTCTCCTCCCGCGCTCTCTTGTCTATGGTCTTGTACACGGCGCGCCGCGAACTAACTTTAACAATCTTTCCTTTTATTTGAAAGCAGATTACATGGTGCATTTTTTTTATTTGCTATTATTTTAAAGCAAAGCCGAAAGAATATCTGTTTACACATATTTTGAAAGGTGATATTTGTTATCTATAAAAAAGATATGGCGATTAAAATTTTCGCTCAATTTAATTATTTGCTATATACTTGAAATAGTTTATTATGTTTTATAATCTCTACAACAACAAGATAATTAGAAATAGACAGTTCTCGAAAGTTTGTAGAAATATAGAAAATAGCAAGTAATATTTCTACCACAATATGTTAACAATTTAATACAATTGTAATAATTAAGTAGAATTCCATTACATTCATACAAACTATGAAAGTTTATTAATAAGAATAAGTGTTTCACATATATACATGTATCTATTTAATGCAAAATGGTCCATGTACAAAAATTCTGGGATAGTTTTCTACAGAAGGTAATCTACAGACATCTAGAATGTTCCATCTTAATATTTACTATATAATAATACGTTAAACATTTTAAAGTAACATTTAAATTTTTTAAAATTATTGACCTACTTCATATTGAATGTATGGAATGGTATCGGTGAGTATATTTAAAAATGTGAAGTAAACAGTGTCAATAACTCTTACATTACTAATCTGTAAGACATATATTTTATATGATTTGAATTTAAATGTAGGTAGCTAATAACAAAATAAATATTATTAGTTAATTTTGAAGACCTTAGCTCTGGTGTAGTTTTATCGTTAGATCAGAGCTGAATGCATTCAAATAAACTATCAATCCAACAGGCCATTATTTTATATATCAATACCTAAGATATATTTTCAACATTGAAATTATCAATATGGCTGTCAACTCAACAGGGAGAACACTACACCCCGGCTTCGTATAATCTATACAACAATTATATTTATACTATAACTGTTTATAAATTACAACAAAAGTAAGCTTGTCACTTTGTTGCTTAAATGGCCTCTTTGGTTATTATCAAGGAATTCCTTACATACATTTTCATACATAAATCTAAATATATATATGTCTAAAAACCATAAACATTTTCATAATTCACAGTTAATTATCAGTTTTTATCTTGAATCAGTAACTATGTTTAAAAAATTCTCTTCTACTTACAAATTTCACTATAATTTATCATTTATTGGATAAATAATAATTTATTTATACAGCAATGACATTTATCCACCATAAACTACTAAATATTTTGTGACAAAATTGCCAGTCGCAAAAGTATCTGGTGTTGCCACACAAACATTTATTTCGGAATGTTCGATTACGTGCACAGTGTGGTACAACTTTAGAATCTGCAGAAGCCGTTTATCATTTTATACTTGCAGTATATGAAAGCGGTGAGGAAGTGTTTGACGATGTACAGTCTCAGGCCGAGTGTAAGCAATCTCTTGCACACAATGTAAAGGTAAAACACCGGCTGGGAGGACCTCTCAAAGTCCCCTCTCGGTAGCTAGGTGACGTAGAAGTACAGGCCCGCGAACAGCAGCACGCCCAGCACCAGGAACACCATCACGAACACGAAGCGGTCCTGCAGCACGCGCATTATCATCGTGTTCATCAGGCGGGACGAGCGGTTCAGTTGCTCATCCGTCTCCCGCAGCTGAAATGTTATACGATTAAACTACCGTTTTAAATTATTTTAAGTGACAATGAGCCCCAACGTAGAGAAACGCTCACGCACAGAATTCTTTTTCGTTATTTACAATAAGAGAGTGGTATATAGCCAGGCGAGTTCTAAAAACTCTCACCACCAACCAAACTCTGCGACGTGTAGCCCCGGAATAGAACCGCGGACCTAAGTGAGACAGATCAAGAGCATAGTCACTATGTTTCAGAAGCAGTTATGTAAAACTCACTATTAGGAAAGTCCCGTCGCTTGTTTGTATAAGAAAATCAAAGCTAACAGGTAACTTAGGCTAAGTGATAACTATGAAGACAATATAATGTAATCATTACGATCACATTTTTTTTAAGTGATAAGAGTATGTGAAGACATATAAATAATATACAGATATGATAAAGAATCATGTTTTAAATTAAATTTTAATGTCTAAAATATGTTTTATGTTGTAAAGTTTAATCTATTTCCTAACGTATATGTAATGCGGAAACTTTAACAATAAATCATTAACCTTGCAGAGATTTGTTTACCAGGTGAACTGAAAGAGCTCTTCGGTTTTTTAATTAAAAGAAAGAGTGTTACATTCATAAAATAATTTTCATCTTAATTAATACTGAGAAGAGATTTTGATTGATGTTTTTACTAAACTAATAACAACTCTTACGTTTTTACTTGGGATGTTAAAAATTTAAATAAATATTAATAGTCTTACCCTTCCCCTGGATCGTTGTATAGTTTCTCGCTGCACGCTCAAGTCCTGAAGTACGGCAGCACCGATCTCCTCCGTCTCCAGTATAACCCGGTATCCCTCAGTTAGGTTCTTCCCCGTGCGCTCCATCCTCTCGGTGTTATCCAGCAGCTGCTGTCTTTGCTCATTGATAGTCCAGTCATCGTATGTCTCATCCGTTTCTATATTATCTATATACAAATAATTATTTTTTTAATATCAATAATCAATTGGTGAGTAATTAGAATTGTCTTTAAGTTATTTTCTCTTTAATAATTTAAAGGTTCATCTTTAATATTAACTTAAATGGTATGATGAAAAATTCAATTTCACACGATGGATTATAGTACAAGTAACGAACTTGTCCACTGGCTTTAATATGTTACCAGCTGTAACTCAATGATGGGCACTGTAACTGCAGTAGAAGGCGGGTAGCCACTTCCGAACAATCAAATCAAGGACCTAAGTTACAAGCAGTGACCCTTCGAGACTAAAGCAGTTCTGGACATTTAATGAAGCTTGCTTTAAATAACATATACCTGACAAGACCATAAAGGACAGAATGCTGTAAAATGTTGGTGCTTGAAGTATACTAGTTAAGCTTTATGCATTTGCTTACATGTAGCTGAATTACTGAGTACAGAGTGGTATTCATCCTTAACGCGCTGCAACTCGGCGCGGTACGCAGCCACTCGGGACCCGGCACCGGCGCCGCGGTACTCCAACTCCAGTTGCTCCAACTGCATCATAAAGCACCTTGTTTGTTTAGAAATGGAATAAAAAATATATTAAAGAAGACAGTGTATAAATAAGAAAAGAGCAATTATACAAAAAAATCATAAAAAATGGAATTTATATTTTAAGTGTTTCTACAAAATTTGCTACTTTACAGATCTTTAACAATATGAAGCCATCATTCTGTAATTTAAATAGTTGTAGTAGTCAGAGCAGAAAGTTTTTTTTTTATACTACTTTGCGACGAGACTAGCAAGACGTTCACCTGATGGTAAGTGATACACTTGCCCATAACAATGTGGTGCTAGTTAAGATGGTACACACTGCACCACATTGCGCTCGTTGTCTTAAGACATAAGGTGTTAAGTCTCGTTACCCCAGTAATTACACTAGCTACAGCGCCCTTCAAACCGGAACACAGTAATGTTTGCACACTACTATTTGGCGGTTGAAATAGGAGCTGCGGTGGTACCCATCCAGACGGTCTCCGGCAACAGAGACCTGCCACCTGGTAAATAGTACAAGTACAAGTACACTATAATTACTCTTATAAAATCAAGAAAGATGAACACCTACCAAATCATTTGCCTCTTCAAAGTTTGCTTGTATTTCCCTTGACAGCTGCTCTCGGTTTTCTAAAATCACACATACATGCATTTAAGTCTAATAAGAAATCACTTGACAATGGCCAATATTGTCAGGGCTTAAAATTACTTTAAGCAGGCATTGTAAGATGAAACTTAAGAGTATTTGCATAGTTACAAAATAATCAATTATGTGATAAAATATGAAAAAACGTAGTATTAAAATCGCTATAAAGAACACATATTGCTGTAATCAAGGTAATGTCCAGCTAAGTTCACCACATTGTTATTAATAATTCTGCACAAAAATGTTTATTTTTATATCCATATCTAACATTTTGTTTCACAACTTGTGATTATATGAATAGTTAATTGTAAATATTTATTTTATAGTTTTAACATTAATTTAAACACATTCATTTAGTTTTAAAAACAAGTATATAATTGATGGTATCAAAAAAATATTTTTCATCGTTTACACCATTTTGTTTTTAATTGTATAACTTGTGTAAGAGTTTAGAAAAAATAACAATTCAATAAAAGCCTTACCATCATTTCCAACTTTTAATCGACCGATTTTTGCTGTAACATCGGCTGTAAGTACCGAATATTGTTGCTCGTATGACTGTATTAAGGTAGCCATGTTGATTAAAATTTTTATTTTGTTAATAAAGCATTGCACAAATCCAGATGGATTAAAACTCTAACACCCAGAACGCAGAAAACAAACAATACGTTTATTCCAGCAGGACCATTTGATTGATATTGATAAAATGATTACAGATTTTGACGTAAATGTTGACGATGACAATTCAAACACACAGATTAGGCACGAGACGTACTCGCAGAACTCGGCACCAGGACCATTATTTAAAAATATTTTAAAATCTGGTTTCTCTCGGTATACAATTGTAAAATTAATCTTATTGTAAACCCAAAGATCCAAAAATTTATATGTCTTTTGGGACTTTTATCTTGAGTTTCCCAGTATTATTCATATACCAGTTTGCCTAAATACGGTCATCAATAACATAAATTATTTACTGTAGAGAAATTGAAAAGTAATATTTTATAGGAACAAAAGTACGAAAAACTAGATCATTACTTCAAGTAATAAATTTATTAAACCGAACATCAAATAACTGTGTACTCAAAAGTATTGTTTTTATTTTTTCATCTTTAAAAGTAATTTTGATATAATTATTTGCATGAACGAATTTTTATTGGAATTGCACAAAAATTTAAAACATTGTTTCCAAAGATGATACAATTCTTCGGTAATTAAAAACACCTGAACAGAATTGGTACAATAAAATATAATGATTAACCCGGCGGGCAAATCTGTCTTGTTAATTATTGATCACATTGTTAATAAATTAAATTTCCAAAAATTGTACATTTTGTTTTCAACATTCATTTTTAATCTGTATTCAACGAACCTCTTCATTGACAATTTACAAATATTTGTATTTTGTATGGAGAGTCTATAGGGAGGGCGTTTTTAACACTTTTGAGATGATGTAGTTTTATTTTCGTAAATATTATCAAAGAACAATGTTTTATCATATAAGTAGCTGTTTTAGTGAACTATTATTAAGTTTATAAAACTTAAAATATTTTACAGTACTCTTTCGTTACGACTTATAAGTGTAAGTTTTCTTATATTAATATTTTATAAAATGAGAGTAAATAACAAATATGTAAACATACATAGAAAACGGAATTGTTAAAATGATTTTATATTTCCTCATTAAAAAAGTCGTGTTTCATGACTAAGGCCATGCATAATTTATTAGTGAACGCTAGAATACTATTCACTATTCAGGCATTTGAATGTCATTAGACAAAGCGTGAACAAAATCGTAGTTTATGAAAGTATTCTTACATAAAATATTAAATCTCTTATAATTAATATGAAATTATTTTTTTAAATATTAATCTTTTATTCTATTTATTAATTTCAGAACAATGCCCCGAAACTGTGATGAAGATTCTGGACGCAGTTCTTGCTCAGCCGCTTCTATTACATTTAGCCCTGTTATGGAGTATCATCACTTTAACTCTGAAGAACAATTAGAGTGTAGAGAATTACGAACTAATGCTGCCAGTTCTCACAATAACTTAAAGGTGTGCACTCATCCAAGAAGTTATGTTGGACTAATGAGTTCGCCTGATGAGAGAGATCCATTTCCAAGCTACAGGATGTCAAAACCTCATAGAAAAACTGTATATAATCTATTTGACACACCCAGGTTAGGGGGACTTAGTAATGCACACTCTACCTATGACATTGCTACCAGCACACAGATTGAGCAACCTTCTATACAGAACAATGCAGTGTCTATGATAGCTGTTAATTCTGGTGAAGGAAAGTTTACCAAAGTGAAGCCAACCACACAAATATCAAACTTCAAGAGAGGAAAACCAGTACAAAGAGCAGCTTCCAGACTATATAAAGCTGATGCTAGCACCAAGGGCAAAGAAGGCTGTGTTGGTCCAGAATTTATTGTTAGAGCTTCCCAACCAATTAAGAACATTGATCTATCCTCTAACACAGTTTGTGATAAAAGAGTTATATTTATTGTGTTATTAAATGGGCAGAGAGTTGAGGTATTCTGTGATCCTAGCACTGTAACAACAGGTCAGTTATTCGAAGCTGTTGTTAACAGTGAGAAGTACGAGCACAACTTCATGCTTGGTGTGGCTGCTTTAATTGGTGGTGACTTTGTATTCTTACCAGATGATTATAAGATTAAGAAAATAGCTCCAGAGAACTGGCATAAATTAAATAAGAAAAACAAAGGTATAGAGGATAATACATCATTAACACTATTCTTAAGGATAAAGTTTTTTCTACCCAAAAATATTGCCAATAATATTCAAGGAGGCGAATGGAGATACAGGGTGTACCTTCAACTTAGAAGAGCAACTGTAGAAGGTCAAATGACTTCAACTATACAGAATCTCATTTTGTTAGCTGGATATGCGCTGCACATTGAATTTGGAGAATTCTCATACAGGGAGCATGGCAGTGCTGACTATTTTCTTCTAGAGCATTATTTACCAGAGAGCGCTATAACTGATAATATGGCAGATGTTAAACTAAGGATGAAAAGAGCTCACGAGTCTAGGAGAGGTTTAGATAGAAACAAAGCAATTGTCAACTACATTACATTGGCACAGACATTCAGAGATTATGGAGCACATTTTTATTCAGCAATCTGGGCTACAAGAGATGGCTTTTGTAGAGATGTTTGGCTATCAATTGCCCCAAGAGGAATAACACTGTATTCACGAAACAATCAAATTGCAGATGAATCTGGCATCATTGCTAACAGGATAGTATTGCAGAGTTTGCCATGGCACCACATACACACCTTCTACTATAATAAAAAGAGTCTATACATCATGCCTAACTCTTATTCAGGCTTGTCAAAAATTGGTATTAAATATAAATTGAAAATGTCTGACAATAAAAGTTACTTCACATTTTGGCTAGCCTCTTTGCACCACAGACTATATCTCAAGTTGTATGCGAAAGAGGATTTTATTACTTACTTATCAGCTGAAATGGGTTCACCTTTAAGTAACAATCCAGGAAAAGCAGAGTGCAGCAATTATCAAGACAGCTACAATTTAGCCGTAAGAAACCCAGTGCGATTAAGAAAGCCGGTAAGAAGAAGATTTAGAGTAGATATTTTTGGTGAGAGGAAAATTCAAAATAAAGAAAATGAACAGCCCGGTACGGAGGAGTTGTTGAGGCGAATATTGTCACCTCAACATAACGAAAGTTTTCTTAACTCCTCAAGTATAGGTCATGGCAGTTCTTCAAATGAATGTCTGTCATCTTCAGAGAGCAGTTTACCTAGAAGGCATGGTGTTAAAATGGGTACAAGAGTATTCACTGGGATGAAAACTGTCCTAGGTGGCAGTAGTCCCAGATCACCACTACAAAAAGGTTCTAACGAATGTCTTAGAACAGAAGGGATCATGCATAGTGATTCAGATGATTTAAGCTCGGAGCAACGACAGCATTGCAGTGTGAATAGTATGAAACTGTTGCCAGAAAGACAATACAGTCAAAATATTACCGCAGGCCCTACAGCATATGTTTTAGAATCACCGAAAGTTTACTCTGATGTATTTAATTATAAAGAGGCTAATGAGTCTTGTATGAATACATCTTTATTTGAAAAGTTAGATAATATGGAGTATGTGCAGGGTGAAAGAGTGTTTGTTACTGCAGTATTGGAAAGGGATCCTGCAAGTGCATTAGGTTTACAAGTAGCTGAGGGTTCAGATGGAAACGTTTATATAAAGTCAATAACATCAGGCAGCCCAGCAGAACTATGTAAGAAACTTTTACCAGGGGATCAGATAATATCCGTGAATGGGCAGACATTACTCAATTTGAAATATGACAAAGCATTAGCAATGTTGCAATCCGCCCCGCAGACTGTTGAACTGATAGTCTTACAAATTGTAAATAAACATAACCATTTAGATTACCAATCAAATGTGGACTCTAATAAAGAATTTAATTGTAGCCAAATTAATTTAAAAAGCGCGCCGAGCAACGCAGAGGTAAACATCGCCGACGACGAGCTACTCAACGAAGAGGCCCTAAAAACTATTTACGCGCTCATAAAACTTACCAAGGATAAAGTAATCAACAGAATGAAAGACCAAAAGAGCGCACAAAACACTCCGAACAAATCAAATCTGCAGAAATGTTATTCGGAAAATAAAGTTTATGAAAAACCCGATTTAGGCGATTATTCCTCGCAAGAAAACACGCCGCGGAAAAGAGATGTGTATAAGTTCAACACCTGGCGCGGCGAGTTGACCAACAGGCCGAAACGCAGGCCGTTAAGTTTAAGTATACCTAACAGTATGGACATACCGGATGATTACTTGAACGAAAGCACCAGTGAGCTTTTGATGAAGAAATCGTCATTGAAGTCCATTCAAACCTCATTGAACAGTTTGGATAAGACGGAGAAAAGCGCGTCGGTTAAAAATGTCGCGCTGCCACGGAACTACGGGCTCAGTCGGAGGTGGCTGGGCCCCGTGCGGTACCCGGTGACCCCGTGTAAGAACAGCAATACGGAAAGTGCAATTGCGGATGACAACGTCGTGAGGAGACATTTCATTTATGGTACCGGTGATTCAGATGAGGATCAGATATTTTTATAATATGATACTTGTATTATGTTCTATATTAATGTAAATGAGATTATATGATGCAATATGACTGGATTATATTTTACAGCATTTTTTTTTTATTCCTTAACGTTAATGAGTATAAATCATAAATGGTGGTCGACTTCACAGAATTATCCAATTTTGTCCACTACTGGGCATCTCTGCGACAGATGTTACGGCAGTCGTTTAGTTGGACAACATTGTTAAAGACTGCATCTTTCTTATCTTGTTGCTTTCTGAAATTAAAACAATATATTCGAGTACATCGCGCCTACGATTAAAAGTTAATCCATACTTATTTTGATGCATAACTACCGTCTCACCTGATTGTAAGTGACAATGTAGTGTTAAATAGCAGAACGAACACATCTATAAGCAGACTATTGACTGTTTAAAAGTACGCCTTAAAATTAAACAGGAACTATATCTATAAAAGAAACCAAGCTTAGCGTTAATTGTTTTCCTCGCATAGTATTCAGCGACTCTTTTTGTAAGTCCCGTCTGCTGTCTATCTACATCAGTGGTTCGCAGCCTATTTTCATGAATGCCAGAGAGGTTAAGTTTCTTGGGTTTTCTGATTGTTTTAAATTTTATTAAACAACTGTAAAGAAATTCTTCGCATATATTACAGTTTAACATTTCTTATGGGCGCAAAATTCAAAATGGCATAAAAATATTAATAGTGTAGTAGAAAATAGCATGTATAAGAGATTAGTTTTATTTTTACAATTCGATGTTTTAAAAGGTCCTTAAGATAATCAATATGTCCGTTCCATTTAAATAAATAGCAATGTTGATACTTCTGTATGCTGTTAAATGTTTAAGTGGTTCCTATCTTATCGCTAGACGTAAAATATAATTAAGAACTGTGGCAAATAGCAATTTCTGTGGCACCGCTCTCATCCGCCGCAACTTCTTTGTTATGTAATTTATTTTTTAGTAACAAAATTGCGACAATAACCTCATCTTTGTTCTGTTAAAATATTAAATCTCAATTTTTCTAGTAATAATAATTTGACGTAAACCATCCTGTAATAGGTTATATATTACACTTTACCATTTATGTATTTGACATTGCCTTTTTCTGCCGTGCCATATAACATCAACATTACCTATAAATACCTTCTTTATACGTATACCATGTCCTTTCACTTTCAAGAGTTCAGCGGTTCAAGACTTGTACGTAGTATCAGCAACCGGTTCTGTGACGTCATTTATTCAAGTGTGCGAAACTTGAATATTCTTGTATAAAATTTTATAAAGGTATTAATGAGAAGCAGATTATTTCTTTTAATGCGATAATCACATGTTCTACTTTATTGTAATAAATGACTTTTCGCAATTAAGTATATTTATTGTCACTATTGCGGCAATGTGAAGTAAAATCTCAATGTATTCACCTCGGTTACATAACAGCTCTCAGACACAATGGACTTTGTATTACAATGAGAAATGACGCCATTTCTTATAGTTCACTATAAAATATTTATTTCTAGACTTTTTGTCTCATGTTCAGTATATAGGAATAAATTAACACAAATTAATTTCTATAAGACTGTTGGTCAAGCAAATTGGTAGTGTTGGTAGTAAATAAAACAATATAATTGAAAACATTCTTTTTATTAAAAATAACACCATTCTTTAACCAAGCAAACTTTATAACTAAATAAATCTAGGACAGCTGTCCGCTACATGTCTAATGCAATCAGACTTAGTAATAATAACAGAAAACATTCTCTCATACTGCGTATTTGTATAAATCATTCACCATTCCATTGCATTAACCCTAACAGGTGGACATAACTAAATTGTTCATTTTACACTGTAAATGCACTGCGGGTCTGTAAGAATTACATCATACCACCCATACCGCCCATACCACCCATTCCACCCATACCAGCCATAGGATTAGGTTCCTTCTCCTGAGGGATCTCACAGATGACCGCTTCAGCTGTTGTCAGAAGTGATGCAACACCGCTAGCATCAGTGAGGGCCGTCCTAACTACTTTGGTCGGATCTATAATACCCTTTTCAATCATGTTAACATATTCATTGTTGAGTGCGTCATAACCAAACTCGGGGCCCAGGTCCTCCACCTTAGCAACTACAACAGACCCATCAATGCCAGCATTTCGTGCAATAGTCATGCACGGCATTCTAAGGGCTTTTTTGATTATCTCTACACCAGTTGCTTGATCACTGTTTGCAGTTTTAAGTTCTCCAAGAATGGGTATGCACCTCAGAAGGGCAGAGCCACCTCCGGGGACAATGCCCTCCTCAACTGCAGCTCGGGTGGCGTTAAGAGCGTCGTTAACACGGTCTTTCTTCTCATTGACCTCCACTTCGCTCGATCCACCAACACGTAAGACAGCAACACCGGAGGCTAACCTAGCAAGACGCTCCTGTAGCTTTTCCTTCTCATACTCTGATGTGGTTTCTTGAATTTGATCACGAATTTGCTCAGCCCGTCTTTCAACATCATCTTTTTTACCCTTGCCTTTTAACAACAATGTATCATCTTTGGTGATAATTACTTCTCCAACTTGTCCCAAATCAGCTGGCTGCACATCCTCGAGCTTGAGAAGGTTAGCTTCATCACCGAAAAGTACACCACCAGTGGCAATTGCCATATCACTGAGTGTGGCTTTGCGGTTGTCACCAAAACCAGGTGCCTTGACTGCAGCTACTTGAAGCCCAATCTTTAACCTGTTAACTACTAGAGTAGATAGAGCTTCACCATCAACATCCTCAGCGACAATGATCAGGGGCTTCCTCTGCTGATTGGCCAGCTCTAATGCTGGGATAATGGATTGTACATTGCTAATCTTTTTCTCCGAGAACAAGACCAAGGCATCTTGAAACTCCACTTTGGCACCTTTAGACGAGTTAATGAAATATGGTGAAATATAACCTCTATCAAATTTCATACCTTCAATGATCTCCAGCTCGTCGTGCAGCGTCTTGCCGTCCTTTACGGTTATGACTCCATCGCGACCCACTTTGTTCATAGCATCAGCAATAAGTTTACCAATTGCCGTATCGCCGTTGGCCGAGATCGTAGCTACTTGCGCGATTTCCTCTGGCGTGGTAACAGGTTTGGACATATTCTTCAATTTGTCTTTCACAGCGTCCACAGCCAACATAACGCCCCGTCTGATCTCAATAGGATTTGCGCCCTTCGAAATTTTCTCGAAACCTTCCTTAGCGATCGCACGTGCGAGCACCGTAGCCGTCGTGGTTCCGTCGCCGGCCTCTTCGTTGGTATTATTTGCAACATTTTGAACCAATTTTGCTCCAATGTTCTGGAACTTATCTTTAAGTTCAACGCCCTTTGCAACTGTGACGCCGTCTTTCGTGATTTTAGGCGCACCCCAGGATTGTTCTAAAATAACATTCCTACCTTTCGGACCCATTGTTACGGCTACCGCATCGGCCAGGATATCGACACCTTGAAGCATAAGAGCTCTTACATCAGCCCCGAATCTCACATCTTTAGCGTAGAATCTTGAAATTTGTTGGCTTTTGTGCAATGCGATGGTCTGACGAGCAACACGAGGCAAGCGAAGCATTTTTTTAAATTATTTGGAATGATTTAAAGGAACACAGAACAATTCGAGTTTTTTATTTCTCGAATATTCTCCAAAGAGATCGCGCTCGCACAATGTGATCTTCTATTCCCTGCCGGTTATAGGTTATATTAAAACCTCTGTATAGATTATATAACGAAATACGTAATTTATAGCTTTCAACGTCTAATAGCTTTCAAATATAGCATTACAGATATTTAAATGAAGGTTCGATAATCATTATTGTTTATAATTCAATATTCATATACGACATTGGTCATAAGATAGTTATAGTGTTCATTTAGATGGTATAAGAAATTCACGTTTATATTTGTTACAAGTATTTCATAAATTTAAACAGAATAGCATGCGAATAGCTGTTGCGTATAACTGTAAAAATAAGTGACGGCTATTTTTTGTTATTGGTACATAGTAATAGTAATTATTATTATTGTAATATTGTTACTATTGTTACAGCCGTTAATTTATAGGCCATCTTGATGCGGTTGGGTTAGAAACAGTTAGAGCCTTTAAAACAATACGAATACCGAAGGAGTTAGCTGATTGCTATCCGGCTTAACTTTTTTACTGTAGCGGGTACACAGGATATTCTAACAGTAAAAAGTTCTATAAGAAAAGTTGTCCTAAGTAATCTAAACATATTTAGTAGGTGTACCCTAAACTATTTAACCTTTAACAATGGAACTTCTAATATTGGAACTAAATTATACTTTTAGCTTGTAATAATGTGGTCCTACTACATAAAGCTCGTTCTTTTGAGCTATAAAATTGTCTCGCTAGCCCAGTTATTCCATTAGGAAACACTGTTTACAAACAGGAGCATGGTAATATTTGCACATAACTGTTAAAAAACAAATGGATATAATTTGTTCCAACTAGAATATACAATATTTACAAGAGATGTACATAGAGCTTGCTAACTGTAAACTGTTTTTAAAAATTTATTGAATGTGTGCTTTAATAACTTTAACATTTCGTGAATCTTATCGGAGAGAATTAAAATTAAAATTTATTTTTAATTTATAAGAGTTGCTAATTATGCGTAGTGGATTTTACTTATATTTCGTTGTTTTTAATAAGAAAAACTATCATCTGTGGTGTTACATGTCAGTTGACACTGACAGTTTGTAGATATAAAAAATATGAACTATACTTCCCACATTCTTCCGGTAGCTTGAGTAGTAGATGTGCGGTGCGTTGTGGTGTTTTAAACATGCGGTGATCTTTCGTACATACAACACTAATTTGTTATTTAGTAACTGTTAATTTTTTTTATTACAGTTTAAGTGCTTAAATCATTCATCAGTAGTTTAGAAATATCACATTACATAATGGATAACTCTAGGTGAGCTTTTATTCTCCTATTAAAACTTCCTTTATTTTTTTATAATTGGTTTTTAACCCGTCATGATAAGAAAAATATCTCCTTATGAATTGCTGTAAGGGTAGGGAGGTTTTAACCCTATTTGAGCTTAAATAAACTCCCATTTGAATTATAAAAATTGTACTGTGATTATGTTTTATACTATACAGCTTGGTATTTTTTATTGGTAAGAGTGCCCAAATTAATTTGGGTAATGTGAAACTTTACTCATATTTTTAACTTTGTAAATTTATCAATGTTTCATTAATTGAACATGTAAGTGTAGAAATTAACAAAGTTGAAGTTATTATTATTTTTAATAAAAATGTCAATGCTGTAATATAATTACAATGATCATAACATGTATTAATTTAATTGTTTATCATCATTATTTTTAGCTGCACTTGTGTCCAAAAAGGGGAGCTTGTGGGCATTGGGAACCCTTTATTGGACATTTCGGCTATTGTTGATGATGAACTGTTGAAGAAATATGACATGAAACCAGATGATGCCATCATGGCAGAACCGAAGCACATGCCACTGTACAAAGAGCTGATTGAGAAGTATGAATTTTATTGAGATTATTGTGGTATTGTTTCTGTGTATGAAAACTAGTAATTTAAAATAATAACAAATATGTGAAATATGTGTGCAAATATATTAACAATTAGTAGTCTTGGTAATCAACACAGTTTCAAAGGCTCAGTGGCTAATCTTATTGGATAACATATTTTGTGTAATACATTACCAGAGGCCTATCTCCAGCAGTGGATGTCCATCAGTTCGAATGATGATGATGAATAGCATTATAAGGTGCTGGTATTGTTATATATGAGAGCTAGAGTATTTTCAGGTAGCATACCATAGGCCACTTATTTCACTTAACATCATTGTATATTTAAGTCAGATGGTGAGACCTTTGAGAACACAAAAAGAATGTTACCTGTCTCAATAGAATAATGAGAATATAGATACCATAATTATCATACTCTTTACTTTCTAAACTGTAGTGAGTTTACTTAGATTAAAAAACTTTTTTAAATTTTCTACAGTGAAATCATTACTCATTGTAGATTTATTTTCATTGTAAAAAATTACATGGTAGCTCACATGAGTTATCCATGAAATTACCAATAAATGTAAATAAACCTTTCAAACTATTGTAAATAGTGATAACATTGTTATTTAATGACCAACATTAATAGAGGACATTATGTGTAAATGCTTTTATTAGTTCATGTTGATAGGTGCCATGGCTAATGAAAACAAAACGCTTCAGAGATATGCCATTTTATGATTGAAATTGATATGAGCAAATATTTTTTTGTTTATTTAATAATTATGAGGCTACCATGACTACCATTCTTAATTACGTTCATAATTTTTTTTTTATTAATAAATGACGAATGGTTAAAGTTAAATGAGGCAATGAAAATATTTTATTGTGGTAATAATTATTTTAATAATATTTATTGATGCTGGTAATCATTATCATTGAGTTGCAATACTTTTTATAATAATCCAATTAATATTTGTATGCATTTATTTTTTTTTGGGAACGGAAATAAATTTAAATCAATCAAATATCAATCAAATATCGATCAAACGACAAAATATGTTCTTTATTATAACTAAAAAGCTGCAAAGAACTTTGTAAACAAGCAAGTTCTACCAGAAACTTATTGTGAAACCGTGTAAAGGTGCGAAATTATCATAATTAGAAATTTAATATTGTATGTTCATTGTCACTGTTTGTTTTCCAAATAAATTAAAAAAAAAAAAAAAAAAAAATCTATCTTATATAATAAAACCAAACGTATGGGTGTATTTGTGTGGTGTGCGTGTCGCTCTGTTCGTTTTGTTACATTTTGAGCGAGCACTTCCGAAAGGAGCGGTCGGAAATTTGAAACCGATCGCTCCGATTGTTGCCTCAAGCGACTAAATGTGAAGCTAGTGAATTGCTCACTTCCAGAACCAAATTTCATTTCCAACTTTTTAGAAATAAAGAGCGACCGGTCTCGGAATATGTGCGACAATGTCACGTCGAAAAAAAACTGTTACAACTACAAATTGTAATACATATATTTAGTTATAATTTTCATTGTAAAAAATTACATGGTTGCTCACATGAGTTATCCATGAAATTACCAATAAACGTAAATAAACCTTTCAAACTATTGTAAATAGTGATAACATTGTTATAATATTTATTGATGCTGGTAATCATTATCATTGAGTTGCAATACTTTTTATAATAATCCAATTAATATTTGTCTGCATTTTTTTTTTTTTTTTTTTTTTTTTTTTTTTTTTGGGAACGGAAATAAATTTAAATCAATCAAATATCAATCAAATATCAATCAAATATCAATCAAATATCAATCAAATATCAATCAAATATCAATCAAATATCAATCAAATATCAATCAAATATCAATCAAATATCAATCAAATATCAATCAAATATCAATCAAATATCAATCAAATATCAATCAAATATCAATCAAATATCAATCAAATATCAATCAAATATCAATCAAATATCAATCAAATATCAATCAAATATCAATCAAATATCAATCAAATATCAATCAAATATCAATCAAATATCAATCAAATATCAATCAAATATCAATCAAATATCAATCAAATATCAATCAAATATCAATCAAATATCAATCAAATATCAATCAAATATCAATCAAATATCAATCAAATATCAATCAAATATCAATCAAATATCAATCAAATATCAATCAAATATCAATCAAATATCAATCAAATATCAATCAAATATCAATCAAATATCAATCAAATATCAATCAAATATCAATCAAATATCAATCAAATATCAATCAAATATCAATCAAATATCAATCAAATATCAATCAAATATCAATCAAATATCAATCAAATATCAATCAAATATCAATCAAATATCAATCAAATATCAATCAAATATCAATCAAATATCAATCAAATATCAATCAAATATCAATCAAATATCAATGTGCAAATTAATAACAAAAAAATGTGATATATGTGTGCAAATACATTAACAATTAGTAGTAACCAACACGGCCTCTATGGCTCAGTGGCTAATCTTATTGGATAACATATTTTGTGTAATACATTACAAGAGACCTATCTCCAGCAGTGGATGCCCATCCACTTGAAATGATGGTGATGAATAGCATCATAAGGTGCTGGTATTGTTATTTATGAGGGCTAGAGTATTTTCAGGTAGTATACCATAGGCCACCTATGTCACTTAACAAATTGTAATTTGAGGTTCAAGATGGTGAGACCTTTGAGAACACAAAAAGAATGTTACACCGTCTCAATAGAATAATGAGAATATAGATACCATAATTATCATACTCTACTTCTAAATAGTGAGTACTTAGATTAAAAAACTTTATTAAATTTTCTACAGTGAAATCATTACCATTGTAGATTTATTTTCATTGTAAAAAATTACATGGTTGCTCACATGAGTTATCCATGAAATTACCAATAAACGTAAATAAACCTTTCAAACTATTGTAAATAGTGATAACATTGTTATATAATGACCAACATTAATATGGGTAAATGCTTTAATTAGTCAGTTGATAGGTGCCATGGCTAATGAAAACAAAAGCTTCAGAGATATGCCATTTTATGATTGAAATTGATATGAGCAAATATTTTTTGTTTATTTAATAATTATGCGGCTACCATGACTACCATTCTTAATTACGTTTCATATTTTTTTTTATTAATAAATGACAAAAGGTTAAGTTAAATGAGGCAATGAAAATATTTTATTGTGGTAATAATTATTTTAATAATATTTATTGATGCTGGTAATCATCATCATTGAGTTGCAATACTTTTTATAATGATCCAATTAATATTTGTCTGCATTTTTTTTTTTTTTTTTTTGGGAACGGAAATAAATTTAAATCAATCAAATATCAATCAAATATCAATCAAATATCGATCAACGACAAAATATGTTCTTTATTATAACTAAAAAGCTGCAAAGAAACTTTGGTAAACAAGCAATTTTCTACCAAGAAACTTATATGTAAACACGTGTAAAATGGTGTAAATTATCATAATTAGAAATTTATATTGTAGTTCATTGTCACTGTTTGTTTTCCAAATAAATTAAAAAAAAAAAAAAAAAAAAATCTATCTTATATAATAAAACCAAACGTATGGGTGTATTTGTGTGGTGTGCGTGTCGCTCTGTTCGTTTTGTTTCATTTTGTGCGAGCACTTCCGAGAGGAGCGGTCGGAATTTTGAAACCGATCGCTCCGATTGTTGCCTCAAGCGACTAAATGTGAAGCTAGAGAATTGCTCACATCCAGAACCTTTCATTTCCAACTTTTCGGAAATAAAGAGCGACCGATCTCGGAAAATATGCGAAAATGTCACGTCGAAAAAAAAAAAAAAAAAAAAAAAAAAAAAAAAAAAAAAAAAAAAAAAAAAAAAAAAAAAAAAAAAAAAAAAAAAAAAAAAAAAAAAAAAAAAAAAAAAAAAAAAAAAAAAAAAAAAAAAAAAAAAAAAAAAAAAAAAAAAAAAAAAAAAAAAAAAAAAAAAAAAAAAAAAAAAAAAAAAAAAAAAAAAAAAAAAAAAAAAAAAAAAAAAAAAAAAAAAAAAAAAAAAAAAAAAAAAAAAAATAATAATAATGTAGTGAGTCTCTGCTGCTAGAGATCGTCTAGGCAGACAGATTTTCTGCCGCCACACAACAGTGTGCATATATTACTGTGCTTCAGTTAGAATAGTGCTGTAGTGAGTGAAATTTCTAATGTAAAAAGATTTAACATCTAGTCCCAGAACTGCAATGTTGTGCTATGTCATAACTTATCATCATGTGAATTCACTGTGTTCATTTGTTAATCTAATCATTATTGTCGAGTCGCGTGACATGTCGATGTTATCGCTAATCTTGATATCTGATTCCGTAGTATTGCTTGTAGTACGTTATCATCGGTGATAAGTTTTTTTTTTAAAAAAAAAAAAATAATAATAATGTAGTGAGTCTCTGCTGCTAGAAATCGTCTAGGCAGACAGACTTTCTGCCGCCACACAGCAGTGTGCATATATTACTGTGCTTCAGTTAGAATAGTGCTGTAGTGAGTGAAATTTCTAATGTAAAAAGATTTAACATCTAGTCCCAGAACTGCAATGTTGTGCTATGTCATAACTTATCATCATGTGAATTCACTGCGTTCATTTGTTAATCTAATCACTATTGTCGAGTCGCGTGACATGTCGATGTTATCGCTAATCTTGATATCTGATTCCGTAGTATTGCTTGTAGTACGTTATCATCGGTGATAAGTTTTTATGAAAGATTTATTAAGGCGCGCACACAACGGGGCAATAGTCTTTTCCCTTATACTCTTACTAGCACTCTCTACCCCTGCTATATAAATTGCAAGCGAAAATTTGCAAAGTTCACTCTCTCAGTAGTTTTATTTAGCTATACCATTCTTTTATAAATAGTTTAATTAACTAGATGTTTTCACATTCATTGCGTGCTCTACATCCTACACAGGTTGTTGTTCAATTATACTAACAGCTCCACTTACGTTATATCTGTGGTATTTTTATTACAAAACGTGATATTACGTTGAATACATTATTATTATCCAATTACATTGTTAAAGCTATTTTGCATTTACACACACAAGTTATATAAAGTATATTTCAAATATAATACGGTGTAGATAAGCGTAAAGTTGGCTAACAGTATATTTATAATTTCTTGATAAAAAGAAGGATGAGTATGCGGCGGAAATGTGAGACTGATGTGGGAGGTACCTTAGCGCATAATAAGAGATAAGAAGAAGTAGATTAGAGATGGAAAGACAGGTTTAAAGAGCAGGAAAGCTATGTAATACTATTTATTATAAACGAGGCCACGCGCAAATTGCGCTGCAATTGTATATGAGGAAATTTTATAATTTAGCAATTTTTCATTTTATTTTGCACAATGAAAATGATAACTAAATATATATATTACAATTTCTAGTTGTTACAAAATGTTTCAAGTTTTTTTTTACGTAAATCATTTTCACCTCCTCCGACCGCTCCTCTTTAAAGCATTATACCCATTCGTTTGGCATTATTTTTATTGAAGATTTTTTTTTAAATCGAATGAATATTAATTAAGATAGAATAAGATCAAAGAACCAGGTGGTAGGTCTCTGTCGCCGGAGACCATCTGGATGGGTACCACCGCAGCTCCTATTTCAACCGGCAAATAGTAGTGTGCGAACATTACTGTGTTCCGGTTTGAAGGGCGCTGCAGTTAGTGTAATTACTGGGGTAACGAGACTTAACACCTTATGTCTCAAGGCGACGAGCGCAATGTGGTGCAGTGTGTACCATCTTAACTAGCACCGCGTTGTCATGGGCAAGCGTATCACTTACCATCAGGTGAACGTCTTGCTCGTCTCGTCGCTTAATAGTATAAAAAAAAAAAAAAAAAAAAAAAAAAAAAAAAAAAAAAATAAACGTCGCTATTGTAAATTTTTATTAGTAGAGGGATAAAGTCAGCCTCGAGATAGTTCTCGAGGCTTTATCCAGTTCTATAAGTTGTTTCTGACGCATTTGAACTATTTTGATACGCGTTTGAAGATACGACGGCCTCATCTGACTCGAGCTGATAGCCGCGCATGTTATCGCCCGGATCACCTCGCGCGCCACCTCCTTATCTTGGGTGCCGAGTTTACATCATTCCACAGTGACAACTATCAGTGAAATGTCAAATAAATTCAAGGCGATAGCTTCGCTCACGAAACACACTCGCATATTTCCTATTGGTTAATACGAAGCGTGTAATTAATTTACTTCATTGTATTTGAAGGTCGTTGCTGGCCCATTGTTGATAAAAGCGCACATTTTATATAATAGAAGTAGTAATCGGTCGAAATAACCGGTTTGATCTTCAGTTAAATGAACATATCGTGTGTATAATATTAAATGTAATTTAAATAGAAAATCTTGTTAATAATTCATACAACCGGTTATTTCATCGGTTCGTAGCTCTAGTGGGTGAAAAATGATATCATTATGCGCTAAAAAAATGTGAAAAATTTCACATTGATCGGCTCTTGGATTCCGGATCTATGAGCCATGAGCCAGAATGCAACATTAAAAGTCGACAGCAAGACTAACGGCATTGACATCATTTGAAGAAAAACGAAACACAGATTGAAGACCTACGCTATATTTTCTTAATATATAATATATATATATATATATATATATATATATATATATATATATATATATATATATATATATATATATATATATATATATATATATATATATATATATATATATATATATATATATATATATATATATATATATATATATATATATATATATATATATATATATATATATATATATATATATATATATATATATATATATATATATATATATATATATATATATATATATATATATATATATATATATATATATATATATATATATATATATATATATATATATATATATATATATATATATATATATATATATATATATATATATATATTTAAAAAAAAAAAATAAACGTCGCTAGTGTAATTACTGGGGTAACGAGTCTTAACACCTTATGTCTCCAGTGTGTACCATCTTAACTATCACCACGTTGTCATGGGCAAGCGTATCACTTACCATCAGGTGAACGTCTTGCTAATCTCGTCGCTTAATAGTATAAAAAAAAAAATAAGAAATAAACGTCGCTATTGTAAATTTTTATTAGTAGAGGGATAAAGTCAGCCTCGAGATAGTTCTCGAGGCTTTATCCAGTTCTATAAGTTGTTTCTGACGCATTTGAACTATTTTGATACGCGTTTGAAGATACGACGGCCTCATCTGACTCGAGCTGATAGCCGCGCATGTTATCGCCCGGATCACCTCGCGCGCCACCTCCTTATCTTGGGTGCCTAGTTTACATCATTCCACACTGGCAACTATCAATGAAATGTCAAATAAATTCAAGGCTATAGCTTCGCTCACGAAACACACTCGCATATTTCCGATTGGTTAATACGAAGCGTGTAATTAATTTGCTTCATTGTATTTGAAGGTCGTTGCTGGCCCATTGTTGATAAAAGCGCACATTTTATATAATAGAAGTAGTAATCGGTCGAAATAACCGGTTTGATCTTCAGTTAAATTAACATATCGTGTGTATAATATTAAATGTAATTTAAATAGAAAATCTTGTTAATAATTCATGCAACCGGTTATTTCATCGGTTCGTAGCTCTAGTGGGTGAAAAATGATATCATTATGCGCTAAAAAAATGTGAAAAATTTCACATTGATCGGCTCTTGGATTCCGGATCTATGAGCCATGAGCCCGATGCAACATTAAAAGTCGACAGCAAGACTAACGGCATTGACATCATTTGAAGAAAAACGAAACACAGATTGAAGACCTGCGCTATATTTTCTTAATAATATAATAGAATAGAAAACTCTTTATTGCACACCAAAAGATACAGAAATTAACAAATCACATTGCTGTTATATGATAAATGCACAATGGGCGATTTTATCACTATGTGCGATTTCTTCCAGACAACCTTTGTAATATGTAAAGTAATAAGTAAATTTGGTTAATAAGTGCAATCCAAAAAAAAGAAAAGTTCAATGAGTTTCTTCTTCGCAAAGAGATTCGCTTCTAAATCTCACGATCCAGCGTACTAAATATATAATTCATTCTTTTCCGTCATGTAAATATTTTTTTTATGATAACATGATAGTCGATCCTACATCATATAATTATACAACAAAAATATTTAAAGAAATGTTGACGTTTGACAACAAAATAGTTACATAACGAGGGGTAACGAGACTTAACACCTTATGTCTCAGGCGACGAGCGCAATGTGGTGCAGTGTGTACCATCTTAACTAGCAGCACGTTGTCATGGGCAAGCGTATCACTTACCATCAGGTGAACGTCTTGCACGTCTCGTCGCATAGAAGAATTAAATTAAAAAAACATCCATTTAGTCTCTCTTCTAAATCAGTTTGCATATACAATTGCGGGCAAATGCTTCAATTAATTGACAATCATTACACAATTGTAGTCGGAGGTCCGTACGGAGCTTTAATTGACCTTAACTGGCAAGTTTGTCTACATGCGATACACAAACTTGCCGCACCCGTTTTCTTTACACAGGTGATGGTAATGGTCATTAATTTAGTTTTCTATTGGTCATCACACGATAATTAATATGCGTGTTACAATAATTCGTTGAGTTTAAAAATATTATTAATACCTAGTCTGTTTCCATCTCATTGAGGCATTATATTTGCCCCACCTACTGCATAATTCCTAAATAGATGAAGCACATGCATATATAACATTTATAAAATGAGTGCAGTATATATCTTGATACAATTTATTTTTAGCTACTAAATTCAACGGTTAATAACAAAACCAGATTATTTACGGTTACAGTTAACATCCGCGCAATATAACTTTAGACGTATTTGTAACGAGCGAGAAGTTCACCTGATGATAAGTGATACGCTTGCCTATAACAACGCGTAGTTAAGATGGTATACATGGGGCGTTAAGTCTCGTTACCCAGTAATTTCACTAGCTTACATCGCACTTCAAACCGGAGCACAGTAATGTTTGCACATTACTCTTTGGCGGTTGGAATAGGAGCTCCGTTGGTATCAACAGTGTTGGCACTTAAAAAAAAAGTTGTATGAGTTATAGAAGAAAAATATTACTTATGTTATTAAAGGCTTCAGCGCATCACAACGGTACAGAGATACTTCGACTATAGTTGTAATACATGCCACGGCAATGTTTGCACACTACTGTTTTGCGGTAGAAAAATTCTGGGTTATATGTGCAGGGCACTTATGTATTTTAACGTGACAACGTCTATTAATTATATCACAAAAAATTTTGATAATAAATTTTATTATTCTTGTTTGACATGTTTATCGGGTTACAAATCAAGTTATACTAACTCTCAATTATATTTGTTAGGGATTTTATTTCTGATTATTATTGAGCAATAGAATACATCTTTTACTTTCAACCAATTCGGGCAAACGCATACCGACTTAGCGGTCGGCGTAAGCCACGCCCACTTATGTGCGGGACATTTCTCAGCACGCGCGTCCTATCTTATACCAATTTAATAGACGTTGTCACGTCAAAAAGAACTGCGTTGCTTTTCTGCCTGGTTCATCTACAGGGTGGGCTAAAAGAAATCACCCTATTGAATGCCCAAATTGTGGCGACGCCCATTTTGCCATTATCATCATCACGGCTTAACAAATAAAATTCTAAAGGTTTAAATCAGAGTTCCCCAAACTTTTTTGTGTCGTACACCCCTTGCCATGTTTTTCCGTGTTGGGTAGACCCCCTGATATTAGACTTACCTGATATTGATTTCCTGTAAATTTTTAACTGTAGCGAAGTTTAGTGTTAAAAACTTAAAGTAAAAACACATATTAATTTATACATTTATTAATTGCATTTAAATTAAAACTACTCAAAAAAAAATTTTGTATCTGTTATGTAAAATATACGTAACATAAAATAAACTATAAATAAAATAACATAAGCAATAAGTTTTGATATTATGAGATAGTATGATGTAAGTAAATAGGTACTCTCAGTGTGTGTGTTAAGATCCACTATCGTGGACCCCCATTTTCATTTCATGGTTCCCCAAATTTTTTTTCGCTGACGTAGACCCCTTGCAGGTTGTCATAGACCCCTAGGGGTCGATATAGACCACTTTAGGAATCACTGGTTTAAATAAACATAATCAACAAAAAGAATCAAATTTTTTCATTTAGAACAAAAATGAGAGCCATACAACATCGGATGACTTCTTTTGGCCCGTCTTGTTCTATTAATTACTATTTAAAAAAAAGATCCTAGAATTTACACTGTAATACATTATTTTATAGATATATATTTTTTTCTTCCCCATTTTATGGATTGTTTTATGTTATAATTGCTGATTTTTTTTTTATTTGGAATTATGTTTTTTTCTTTTAAATTCTAATTTTTAAGTTTCTCATTTTATTTAATTGCGTATTTTATTTTGAATGTTGTGTGTATTTTTCATAGGTGTGCATGCTAGAATTAGTTAGTCATAAGATGTTTTTTTTTTTCCTATTACCATTGTACACTGTAAATACACCTAATAAATAAATAAATATAGGGTATTTAAATAATGTATGTGTTTGTTTGTATGGGCAGAGCGGAGGGCGTGCACGTTCAGTACCAGGTGACGAGCGAGGCGCCGACGGGCACGTGCGCGGTGCTGGTGACGGGCACGCACCGCTCGCTGTGCGCGAACCTCGCCGCCGCGCAGCGCTTCACGCCCGATCACCTCGCGAGCGAGGCCTGCCGCGCCAGCGTGCGCTCCGCCCGCTACCTCTACGCCTCGGTTAGTGCGCCAGTGCATGCGCTGCTCTACGATAAAACCATCAGAGTTCCCACCGCGAGAACTCGGCGCCTTCTATCACAAGAAGAGTCAAGTGCGGGTTGATGAATACCCATCATTACTATCTTCGAACGCGACGATTTCCTTCATCGGAAACTCGAAGTTTAGTTAGAGATCGAGTTGCCGTTATTTACTTGTAACATGGGGTACCATCCCATACAAGCTGTATTTACTACTAAAAAAAAACAATAGATGACACTACCATGAACATTTGTAAATTATAAAATGTGAATAAGCCGAATTATGTAGAAATATTGAGATTAAAATAGCATATTTTATAAACACTACTTCACATCAACCATAACTCAACTCCTTAATTTGAAGATACGAAACACTATAAATAATTAATTCAGAATACGAAAGTATACGCTACATGTAGGCACATAGCGCTATGTGGCATTCATAGTGTATTGCAATTGTGACGCTAGATGCCGAATAACCGGCATGCGCTTGCTTGCACACATTCCTCGGAACTATTTGAGAGAAACATGGGGGTGGTCGGTCAGCTGCGCGGGATGGGGGGCGGCACGGGCACGATGCATGCGGCGCATACAGAAAAAATGTGTTATTTAATAATAACAAAAGTTAACTACTGCTAAGTAATTAATTTCGCATTGAAGCGACGTTAGCAGAGTAGTGTACGTGAATGAAATTATTTAAAAGTTATGCAAATCACAACACCTCGCGTTGTGTAGCAGGCGGGCAGATACACGGTGTAGTTGTGTACGTGAAGTGTTCCGAGGCCGCGCGAGCACTGGGCGCTACATGCCAGGACACGTCGCGCCATACCAGGATACGGCGCGACTTGCCATGACGCGTAGCAACACACCATAACACGTAAACTCTGCGAACTGGACAATAACTTTTTTATTTATTACCACGCGGATGAATTCGCGCGTATCAACTAGTTTAATATATTTACGCACGCAACATACCTGTTACAACTTTTGAGATTACAATCCAGCTGTAGGTTGGGACAACAAGCGACAACTGTATCCTTAGTGTCTCACTAGATGGCAATACGCATCGGCGCCATCTATTGAAAATCGAAGGAAAGAAAAAAAACAGTTTTAGGGTGAAACCATTTTCTTGTACTGAGTGGTGTCTCTGTATAATATCTACTTTGAACTTGTAATAAGATATTACTTGCGAGTTATTTTCTTTTATTTTTTTATAAAGTAACTTTTTCTTTAAAGATTTATTTGATTTCTTTTCTTTCCAGGGCTTCTTCGTGGCGGTGTCCCCCGAGTCTATAATGCAGTTGGCCGAGCACGCGCACACGAACGGCCTCACCTTCATAATGAACCTGAGCGCGCCGTTCGTGTCGCAGTTTTACAAGGAGCCGCTCGAGAAGATGATACCTTACATCGATGTACTGTTCGGAAATGAAACGGTAATGTCATGATTACAACATTACTAGTCCAATATAATGATTTCTTATATTTCCGCGAATATAACACATTTATTCAAACTAAATATTACGCATTGAAATCCTTAAAATTTAGTTATAATACATTATCAGTTTATTGATTTGTACCTACACGGTGCTTATCCAGATATTACTGCGATTTTAATACCTTTTCGTTGCAAACCAAAATGTGAATAAAATCGGTTCGGCTCTCCAAGATTGTTGACGACACAAACAAAAATTCAGACTTCCTTGTCCGTTTCAGGAGGCGGACGCGTTCGCGAAAGCTTTCAACCTCCCAGGAAAAAATCCTGAGGAGATCGCTCGCAGCATCGCGGCGCTGCCGAAGTTGAACAGCGCTCGCCAGCGAGTGGTGGTGATCACGCAGGGTAGCGAGCCTGTAATCCTCGTTGAAGGGGATTCCCTTTCCCTAGTGCCCGTGGAGAGGCTACCCGCCGAACGGATCGTGGACACGAACGGCGCGGGCGACGCTTTCTCCGGCGGATTCCTCAGCCAGATGGTGCTGCGCAAGTCGTACGAGACATGTGTAAAGTGTGGAATATACGCCGCAACACACGTAATACAGCATTCAGGTTGCACTTTCAGCGGGGAAAGCGACTTCCACGACTGCTGAGTGCGTATACTATATCTTATGACTTTAGGAACCCTAGACTGATATATCTTATATATACAACGACTCCCCCACCCACCTCCCGACAAAAACTGTAATATCTTCAAACTGTCATATTTCTAGCACATAACAACTAGAACTAGATAAACTACAGCCTAATTAATTTTGGCGTGCTTAAATAATTTACGACACTTATAGAAAAAAAAATTAAATACTATGACATACAATTAATGTAGCGTCTCATTAAGTGTCTGTACAAAGTGATCCCTATGAACATTTACGCAACCGAAGGAGGATGATGGCTTTACATAACCCCAACAGCAGTAGAAAGACTGCCAAGTGGATAAAAATCTCCAACCTTACTACCCTTCAGAAAGCAGGGTGTCTTTATAAGATTTCTTTTCTGGTACGAAGACAAAGACTAACCAAGAGATACATTTATGCAGGTAACTCAAGGTATGGCAGTTCTTATTCCCAGTGTGAATGTACAACAGTTTAGTAAAAAAAAAGTACTTTATACTGATGCTCAGACAGTTATAACATAATAATAACTTTATTTAATTTTTGAACTGCCTTTGTGGCATCAAAATGACTAGGTGTAGGTGAGAATAGTAACATTATCAATATAGGTGTCTGTATGAGTCTTAATTACTAAATAAGGGAGCGAGGAAAAAAAACTTCCACAATAGGCTGGTCTCTGATTTTCTTTTGCCTCTCTAATGTCAAATTGTGACTGGGTGAAAAAAATCATTGCTTACTAGTAATGTAATGAATGCTTCACACATTTACAAAAGCAAATACATAATGCCAATACAATCTGGTACATAATTTTACAAATTTAAATATTGGTTGTGAAGAACTGTCAAGAACAGATAGGATTGAATTAAATCTTATTATAGCCTAAATCTATCTGACAGCTTTTTGGAATTAATTCTAACCACATTTTTTTAAAGTTGTTGTAATAAACATCTTATCATGTTTTGATATTACCAATTGCCACTTGGATTTTTTTGTATTTGTGTAGATATGAAATATATTGTCATTATTTTGAATTATGTTTAACATTTCAAATATTCGTTAAAGATTTGCGTATCTATTGAGAATGAGACTTAGTAAAGTTCACGAATGGAAATGTGTATGTTCTTTACATCGCTGCTGTGTGTACTTGTTTACTTGTTTTTTTTTTCTTAATAACACCACATTGAATACAGAAAGTCTAGCAGTAATTTAATTTAAACAAAAATCTCTAGAGTTGTTTCTAGTAGTTGTGATTCATTGTTAAAACCACATTTTTTACAATAAACTATTTCTCGAATATAAACTAATTATCAACATGTAAACACATCAGAGTTAAGGCGGATGTTAGTAATGGTTATGTTAGTAATATATAACTAGGCACCAGATTGAAAAATTGTTTGTTCTCTTTATAAATTTATATCTGTATTAACATCTTAATTCATCTTAATACACTCCCGGACATATCAATCGGCCCACCTAGTGTTTAAAAGTTTTAACGGTGGTCTCTATTCCTGAGTTGTTGAAAACAATGAAGACTCGAATTTTCGTTATTTTTTCATAATCCTGAATTCAAAATTAAAAAAAAACATACATAAAGGTTGCCCAATAAATCTGTTTCAAAACTGCATTAAAACTTATTGCTCCATCTAACATTTATTTTTAACTAGACACCGTCGAAACTTTAAACGCTGGGTGGTGGGCCGATTGATGTGTCCGGAAGTATATAAAAGCCAAATGTTTTATTCAGTTTGTGTTGCCACAGACTAAGTATGAAATATGTGCAAGTAAAAAAAAATATTTTGATATCCCAAAGATTACTAACACTCATCATTAATCCGATTACTACAACTTATATCTTATTTCATCACTTGTATACGGGCTATTGATGATTGCATGACATTAACTAGAATGTGAACACATAAAATTAATGGTAGTTTAGTATTAGAATGATTCCCCATTGGTGGACCAGTTTGTTGAATGTTTTTAGTAATTGTTTGATATAAAAAATCAGAGTATTATAAATAGATCTGAAAATATATTCTTCATACTATATCAAGTTTGGAATTTGAAAACTTGATAAAGAAAATAAAAATAACTAAAATATTCATTTGCAATAATTTTGTATTGTAACTATAGATTTAATAAAAACAACATTTTATGATAATCATTTTTATTTTAGATACACTCAAATACACAGCCTGTTATTGTCTTTAGTAGCCCAAAGTTATAAATCAATAATATATGATATTAATAATTGAATTATATAAGTTTCTACAACTCGCAATGTATTCTTATTGGAGTAAAGGTTATTACAAAATGCTTATAATGATAACAAAAAGATTCTCAAGATTTATCTTTTGTCTAGGAAAAGCAATATTTTTATAACATAAGTAGTGATTAAGGTTGTGTCAGTTTAGTATCTTAATAGCAAATATTATAAACTTATTTCTTATATGAAATATCTTAGTAAACTATAAAAAATCAACAGATGTCAAAAACATATAAAATATCAACATGTCAATTATCATCAGCACCAGCTGATGAATACCCTCAACCCATCATGTCAATACATACTCATAAACTATACAATGTGAATGTCTTATTTTAGAGTTTAAATCAGCATCTATTTCTAATACAAGTCAAACCTCACGGGCTGAGTTTATAAATACTAAACGATAATGAGCAATATGTACTTCCCAATTGGGTACTTTGTTTTCATCACCTAAGAGTGGCATACATCTGTATACTTCTAAAATAATGAAATCATTTTGGGATTCCAACTGCTTTTTTGCTCTCCTGGTGATGCAGCCCGGTTTGAGCTCACAGATTCTTTTGAGACATTCATCAACTGACATTGCATTGTCCACTGATTGACACTGATTGTCGTTTCTGCGCCTAAGTAAAACACTGTAATGTACAATTAAGGGTCTCAAGTGACAAACATGTTGTTTATAAAACTAAATGTTTTTTTTGTTTGTACTTATTATAGCTTGTATTTGTTGTGATTAAAAAATATTTTCAAATGCTTTATTTTTATTTTGTACCTCTTTTTAGTGTAACGAAGACTTTTTATAAAACTTAAATAAAGGTGACAGAAGTACGCTGCATCTGCGTCGTGTAATAATTTTTTTTAAAAAAATTATGTTTTTTCTTACATATCTGATATTTTATTTCAGATTAACGTAATTGGAGCAAGTTAGATATATTTGTATGTGTAGCATAATTCATTGGTATGTATATACCAAATGGTAAGTAAGTTATCATATGCAAAACAAAAATATGTATTTTCTATCGGGGCATTTTCGGTTTTAATTCGAGAAAAAGCTATTTGTTCTCACAATTGCTAATTTTGAGTTATCATTAAGTTTTATATGCTACTTACCGCATCTTCTTTTAAAGTTAGTATTAACGTCAATACTTAATGGAACAAACAAAAATTATTATTATTTTACTGTCTTTCAGTTAACAGTTTTTTATATTAATTATTACTTTGTTTAAAGCGCTAATAAAGTAAAATTGACATTAGTGAACATAAAACAGATTTTTCTTTTAACAAATTCGTAAACCGCGCTGCCTTTTTGAGAGAGTTGGTAAAATATCAGAGTTGCTATTTAAATATCATAACGGACATTAAAGTCTGAGGGTATCACTAAAACACTGAAAAAAAGTTATTTAACTCTTTTTCGATTGAGCACAGAAAGAATAACAACTTAACAATTTTTAAAAAAAATATTCGATATCTGTAGATTTACCTGGTACAATAGGGCTGGCAATATTTATAACGCGGTAGTTATACGTACACGAAATATAATCATCGTCTTTAGACTTTATTATACATATCGTTACCTCGATAATTTCACTAACTCGAATGTCTTTCGACCTTAACAATAATTGTACTTGTAATACTGTTTGGTCGCAAACCGAAGTCGAAAATGGTCGAAGTTCTGCGATGGTAACTATGTCTAATGACACAACATGGTGACTATGGTATGAGGGTACATGTTGATCTTCTATGGCGTTGTACCTAAAAATATTAGCATTTTATAACAAAAGCGCAATGAAATAAAAACCATAATATTGCATAAAACAGAGTATATTTTTTAGGACTTGGTTTACGTGTATTATATTCATTGTACAGAATCTTGTGAACAGTGACAATCGAACACTATTTGATATTATTTATAGATTGATTTACAACCAGGTTATATATCTTACTTATTCAAATTTGTTTATTTATTTTTTAGAAACATACATTTTTTAATGCAGTGTGAAAGTATTAAAATTTTATTACACATAATAAGAGCTGTAGTGTTTTTAGATGCCAACTATGAGATTAAAAAAATTAACTAAGAAATTAATTCATGACGAGATGCCGAGAAAAAAGTTCTATCAAAGATATACGTAGCTATATGGTAGACACATTGTGAGGTACTTTTCCAAGAAATTCTACTCTTGTATTAGGAAATAAATTAAAACTCCATATACATAATAAAATGAAAATAAATATTTCAAAATACGATTATGCACAATGTCTAAAGAATTTTTTGTTAATAATAATAGTCTTTAACATTTTGTTTATTTTATGTTATAATGACTATTGAATGTTTATATAGTTGAAGTAATAGAGATCTTTAATTGTAAGTCATCTCTTTTGGGAAAATGTCAAATATATTTGTAAGAGTTTTTTACCACGTTTTTCGACTATGGAGTAGATGTATTAAACATTGGGAATCTATAAAGGAATAAAGGAATTCTTTGCATAACGGACCAAACTGCTACACTTCAATTTGAAGAATCTCGTGTTAATGATGACACTGTCGCAAATAAAACTTACATATTTGTACAGATCGTGAAAATGTGTCTTTTTATGTCAGGTTTAATTATTTATAGAATATTTTACTCAGGTTGCATAATATATTTAAAATACAAGAGTTTAAAATGTTGTAGACGTCAATATTATTTGGTACTAATATTTATTAATTCGATTGAAAAAGATAATAAGTAAGTAAATAGATTAGCCATAGACAAGAAAAATACAATAATTATTATGATGTAATTAATTAATAATGGCAATACACTATGTGACCGACAGGATATCAAAATCATTTTTTCATGTAGCAAGGAACCTGATTGATAGCCATTTTGAAGAGCCTTTTGTTGGTGTTTTGTGAATGTTTTCAAGTAATTTTCTCAATATTCGACGGTTTTAAATATTGTATTATAAGAAACAATGGATTTGTCATTAACATTGTTTCAATAATACTTGTGGTTAGTCTGTGTTGTTGTTTGGAGAAGCGCATTGTGGACAAAAGGAACCGGAAAGAAACTTATAGCTTTATCTTCTTATTTTAATGTTTGTGAAAATAAATACAGTTTTGTAACAGTGAAAAGTGTCAGATTGTTGTATTAGTGGAATTGTTGTTAAGTGATAGCATTATTTACGTCGCGTGTATTTGTTCACTACGTAAATTGAGATCGCCACAAGATGGCCGCCGTTGTATGCCCGCTCCGCCAAAACCCGCTTGAGAGGCCCGATGTGTCATCGTTGAGCGGGTGCTTTGCGGATATGCTGTAAATTAGCGTCTCGCGTCGCGGAGTACCGCGGCAGCTTTCGGCGGGGTTCCATTCTGTAAAATGGAATTTCGCTCGAGGCGCCAAAATACGATGGGTGTTGACACATCTCGAACAGCAATACCGTACCGTTACTCAGACGGCTGTAATAAATAATCTTTGACAAAGATGACTGATCCGGACGAAGTTGGGAAAGAAGAGTGGAAGCGATGGATACTCGAGGCGATACATAAAATACGGTCCCAAAAGCAGAGGCCCAGTGTGGAGCGTATATGTCATGCTATTAGGCAGCACCACAACTATCACGAAGATGTGGTGTCGGAGCGCCTGGAGAGGGCGGTGCGCGAGGGAACCGTGTTGAAGGTGTACAACAAGGGACAAAGTTCCTACAAAGACCCAGGCGGGCTGCAGGGTAGGACTTTAAGAATCGGCCCCGAAGTGGACGTGTCTCGTGCAGTGGCTAAGGCAGTGCGAGAATTGGGCGAGAGAGATGGCTCGAGTTTGAAAAGTATAGAGAGATATTTGCGGCAGGCTTACCAGTTGACCGTGGACTCTGGTACTGATGTTAGGACCATACTGAGGGCGGCGGCAAAGCGGGCGGTTGCGCGAGGGCTGATGTTACATCACGCGGGTAACTACAGGGTCTCTGAGAGACCCCTGTCTTCAACAGACCGACCTCATAAGCAGCAGCGTGTAAAGTCCCTCCCCGACTCGCCAGAGAAGGTACTGTTTACATGTTTTTGTTTGTAAATAACAATGTTTTATCTCATTGAAAAATGAATGGCAAGTTCAATTTCAAGGTTTATGACCTTAACAAGTCTTGCAACTAATTGTGAAAGGTGAAAAATATATTATGTAAGTTGTCTTTGTAAACAAACATTTTCTGCCATACAACTTCATCATTAGCATTGTTTACATCTTATTTTAGTAATTTGTATTACTGTATTTTTTAATGTTTAATTTGTTTACATTATTTCACTGAATTACTTTTTATTAATAAAGTGATAAAAAGTTTTTTGAAAAGTGTTACAAATGTAATTGTGTATTCGCTTACAATTTTTAGAAAAATCTATTACAAAAATTAAGAATTTAATTAAAACAGAGTTTACACAAAACATATTTGTCTAACATACTAAAATAAACATACAATGATATTATTTGTACAAGTTGCCTTTTTTTCTTAACATGTGTAGTCAGTATTACAGTGTGCAGTGAGTGTTAACAAATTTCATGTATCATTTGATATTATAAAAATAATTTGTTTACAAGGATTGATAAAATTTATTTGCTTGTACAAATTAAATTACCTCGGAGAATTGAAATAAAATATAATTGTTTGGTAAACAAAGCAAGGGTTTATTATATACCATTCTTACGCAGAACAATTTTGCTTATAGAATTGATAAAAAGTTTCTTTATTTTTTGTATCTATATATCTTTTTTGAGTCCTAGCCATAGTTATATAAATTGGTGGTAAAGCTGAATTCATAGAAATTTCATATTAAACTCTAAAACAATAATGTTTACGGAAGAAGTTTAAAAACAAAATCATTGAAAACAAATTTCTTTTGTGTCAATTGCTTCTATTCTTTTCAGAAGCAAATACAGGGTGGTGTGCCGGTGTGCACCGAATGCCTTGGAACAGAAGTGAGGAACCGCCTGGGAGCTGCAGAGGACTTGATCTGCTGCTACCAGTGCAAGTCATACGCACATCCTACGTGCCTTGATTTGTTAGAACACGTCAGTTTGCCGATATTGAAGGTAACTTTTTTATGTGATTCTGTATTAGATAAAAGCACAGCTTATCATTTTTTTTTGAACAATGCAACTGCAATAAATTTTATTATTTTCTTGTTAAGTTTGTTATTATAAGCCAAGAGATTAAGAAAATTAAATACTTCATCGACATTTTTACAATGACTAGTTAAAATTCAAGGTGCTAGTTTTTTTTGCATGATTGAGTAATTTGCATAATTTATATTTCATTATCATTGTAATGATCTGTTATAATTAAGCAGCTGTGAGGCAACAAATGATGAGAATGAGTTTACTTATTATGTTTCCATAATAAAAAGACAAATATTTTATTGTTCAATACACCAATATTAATTTTTTTTTACAACAAAAGTTTTAAAACTATTTCAAGTGATAAAGTTAGTGCCCAGTACCTAAAGGTTACATTTTTAGTTTTACAAGGTGGGCAAAAAGAAATCACTCTATTGGCCATTGAGAGCCAAACAACGTCAGATGACTCCTTTTGGACCACCTTATATATGCATTGTTTAATTGGCTAGATCTTTTTTTAAACTCTAATATATTTATAGTTTTTTTTTTTAATTTATTTTGGTTTTGGGATTTTTGCCCCGAAGGACCATATCAATCCCATCGTACCCTTTATATCTTAAGACTATATCTACATTCTAAACTACAGACTAAATCACTTAAGAGCTAATATCATTCAGATTCGCCAAGGACATCAGGTCTTTGGCGAAATTGGATGTTGGGTCTGCCAGCGCGGTTTGCACCACGCCAACATCCCTGATGTTAATCCTTTGTGATTTCAGCACTGATATTTATAGTTATTTTCACAAACATGAATATTTCATTTACTTACCAAATAAACCATTTGTTAGTAGGAAAGTTCTTAGGTTGGCACCTTGTGTAACCAGTAACATGTTAGGAAGTTGATAAGGATACGGTTGTGTTGTACAGAGCGTGCGGTGGTCATGCGGCGAGTGCGCGCGGTGCTCGGCGTGCGGCGCGCGCGGGCAGTGGGCGGCGCGCTGCGGCGCGTGCGCGCGGCACGCACACCCGCGCTGCCGGCCGCCGCCGTGCCGCTGCCGCGCACCCTCCGCCCCGGACAACAGGTGACCTGCGTTACCCTACCCGCTCTATATACAAGGATCATAATTACTTTAAACAAAAAAAATCATTTACTCTCAATTCAAAATGTTAAGCAGTAAAAAACACTGATTTTGAACAGAACTTTTAATATTGTTATTTTACATTATTTTTCAAACTTTGTAAAAAGAGGTTAAAATACTTTTAAGCAACAAACTGAGAGCTTTAGTTGTTGGTTCAATATTGGTAAAGTTTGATTCAGAGTTCACCTAATTCAGAAAGACTTTGGGTGTCATGTATCACTTGTAGTATTCTTCTTCTTCTTAAAGTGCCTCTCCATTACTGGAGGTTGGCCGTCAGTTCTGCGAATTTCTGCCTATTTTGAGCCACCCGGAACAGTTGTAGTATTAAGATACACCAATACCTCGCTTTGCGTCGTTACGTTTTGCGTTTTTTTCGAAGTTGCGTCGCTGCAAAATTTTTACTGATTTTCACTGTCCGTCGTTAGATTTTCGAAGTTGCGTTGTCTTGGATTCGAGTCTTTAATTTTTGATGTGTTTGCTTGACGAAGCTATGGAGATTTTTCTAAAAAACGATCCTGACAGCGGAAGGAGTTTAAAGTGTCCCAAGCGGTAGCTACGAATATCAATTGCTACAAGGAAATTTATCTAACGTTGAGAAAGAAAGCCGACCTACGACAACAACCACTATGGACTCATCAGACAGTGATTAATTTTAATTTTAATATTCATCAATGAATATGTTGTTTATTTTGTTTAATTTAATACGTTTTCTGTATATTATTTTTGTTTGAAAAATTTTACTTTGTTCAATTTTATTTTTAAATGGTAGTATTTTCGTAAGCCGGAGCCTATCTTCGATCATTAAATAACTAACCTATAAGCTATAGAAAATCTATTTTCACTTTGCGTCGTGTTTTTTGGAACGTAACCTCGTCGCAAAGCGGGGTATTGGTGTATTGTTATAATATACACAATATAAGTTACTAGTATAAGATTCTTGAATAACTTAAACTTTGTTAGATTTCGATACAAACGATTAGGTTGTGGGTCCGCAGATCTGCAGTGAGTGGCACGCCGAAGAAGAGGAAGCAGAAGGCGACGCCGCGAGCGACGGAGTCGGAGGACGAGCCCTCGGATGGTAATGAATCGCCGGAGTACGCCCGCCTCCCTCCCGAACAGAGAATGTCGAAGGAGAAACAAAAGTTTTTTAGATTCTCCGCGTTCAATCTTGTGAAGCGGCGCCGGTGCAGAGGCTCTTCCAGCGAGTGGGAGGGCTGGGAAGGTCGTTCTCGCTGGGGTGGGGTAAGGGTCACCAGGGTGCAGCGGGTGGAGCTGCGCTTAGAGAGGCGGCCCGAGACGCCCTCTGACGCTGATGAGTCCTCTACAGATTCAGATTCTCCGGAGCCGCCCATAATGCGTACCTTACAAGCGTACGCGCCCTCTGTTACCCCACCAAAGCCTCCCGCGCCCACAATTTTTGAACGCCTTGCCACGGATACGGGACCAGACGGAGTATGGGGCTTCGCCGCCGAAGCTCAAAAACAACGCGAAACGACATTACCTGTGCCCAGCCCTTGCGTCCAGACTCTCGCGTCCCCGCTTCCGAACGTACAACACGAGAGCAACAATTTATCACATTCACCTGAAACAGAAGGCTCGAATCCGCGTCGTCGACGCAGTAGATGCGGGGACCGATTACTAACGACTTTATTCGATGGCCTATCCGAGTTCTATTCTGTGCGAACCGCCACCCGATCCCAATCGCGTCACCGTCCTGAAAGGAGCCAGAATAACGAGGACAGACAGGTTCTTAAAGAAACTCGAAGCACTTTTAAAAGATATCAGGCGACACTGAAACGTGACGAACCGGATGTACGAAAACCGAGCCCGACAAGGCCTAAGAAAAGTCCCGTAAGAGTAGAGAGTCCCAAAGAGATGGTGAGAGTACGCGAGAGGCCCGCTGTGAGCGCGTCACAGCTGGTGAGGAGTGCGGCGATGTGCAAAGAGTGCATTTCGGCGGAGGAGGCCGATAAACTTTACAGAGGGCTCGCGATGGCGGCTCGGCAAGCCGGCGGAGATCGGCCGGCCACCAATCAGACGGGTAAGATCGGTTCGTGAGGTGCGGTGAAAGTGTCGTGGTGGATCTGACCGTCTCGCTCTGATTGATGGCCGGCGCTCCACCGTCTCTCGCGCTCGTTCGTTTTCGTTTCTCTTCCGAATCTCTGTTCGGTGCCGGGTGAGTGAGGCCGAATGTTCGGTGCGCAGTTCTCCAGTCGGACACCGAGCGCCGATGACAAAGCATTTGTTATTCGGGTATCGGCAGTATCCACACATGCACTTTCGCTCGCGCTTCTGTCCGTCGGAGCGATATTTGTACAAGCTTTTGTGTGCGTATCCCCCCTCCCCCCTCTATGTTCTGTTCCTTGTGTATGAACCGATTACGGTGACGCCAGGAGGGTAGGTAGTTCATGTATTTCGTTATCACCTACATTTGAGTAACTTTTTCCTAAAAGAAATTGTTTTAATTAATATTAAGACTGAGACTTCTTTAGCCAATGATTTAAGAAAAAATATTCTGATTTGAGTGTCCGAAATATCTAATTGAAACATAAACAATAAATTTAATGGCACACCATAGTCCGGTTTATTCTTTGTAACCGTTAATTTCCATATTGCTTGGCTACGAAAAATCGGCTAAAAAGAACAAATGTAAAATGAAGCTGTCGTTTGATGTTTCAGATGGTATGCGGCTACCAGCGGGGGTGACGGAGGCGGATGCGGAACTTTTCGCACAGGCGCGGTGTAGCGCGGGCGCAGCGCCGGCGTCGGAGCCGGAGACCACGCCCGCCACGCCCGGCGCTGCTGCACCCGCGCCCCGGTGCCCATCAGCCATAGAATTCGGACAGTGGGAGATCGAAACTTGGTACTCCAGCCCATTCCCCCAAGAATATGCGAGGTATTCCTTATAACTCATTATTTTCACCTATCTGAAGCTTTACTTGAAATTATGAGTTTCTGATAACATGGCAATGTTTATACTATAGTATGGCTTTGATGAATGTGGCAAAAACATATTTGTATTTTGAATCAGTACACATTCAAATAAAAATTATTGTGTAATCTTTCAGGTTACCGAAACTATTCCTTTGCGAATTTTGTCTGAAGTATGCAAAGAGTCGGGCGGTACTAATGCGGCATCTCGACAAGTGCCTTTGGCGGCACCCACCCGCGACTGAGATTTATCGCTGTGGTGACATTTCGGTCTTTGAAGTGGATGGAAACGCCAACAAAATCTATTGCCAGAACTTGTGTCTACTCGCGAAACTGTTCCTAGACCACAAGACGCTGTATTACGATGTGGAACCGTTTTTGTTCTACGTACTGACCAAGAATGACAGCAAAGGTTGTCATTTAGTTGGATACTTTTCTAAAGAGAAGCATTGTCAGCAGAAGTACAATGTGTCCTGTATTATGACAATGCCTCAATATCAGCGGCAAGGATATGGAAGGTTCCTCATCCATTTTAGTGAGTGGTGGAATCTTTTTTCTTACATATATAAAATAAGAAATATTTATTTAATTCATTAAAGCATTATTTGTTTTTACACAACCTTAAAGTGAATCTCTTTCCTCAGGTTATTTATTGTCAAAGGAAGAGGGGCAGCCAGGCACACCAGAAAAGCCATTGTCAGATCTAGGCAGAGTTTCATATCACGCTTATTGGAAATCAGTTATTCTCGAATACCTTCATGACCATAGAGACAAACCTTTTACATTTGAAGACATTGCATTTACAACTGGAATGCATATGAATGACATAGCTATTACCTTTCAGTTGCTAGGTTTTGTTAGATATGTGCCCAATAATGACAATATGAAACTTGGTATTTGTGTAGATTGGAACAGAGTAGACAATCATGCAAAGAAACTAAAAAGCAAACCCAGATTAGAAATTGACCCTGAATGCTTAAGGTGGACTCCACTCTTAGCACCAACAGTGAATCCATTCAGGTCACCAGATGAGGGGTCAGGTGATCAGGAAACTGAGAATGATGAAACAGAAATGAAAACAGAAAGTGAAGATACTGCAACAGAATCTGAAGCTCCTTCTACTAAATTAGAAGTGAATTCTAAATCTGAAAAGGGTTTGGAACCCGTTGAAGTGACATCTTCTGGCAGAAGGCGGACAAGGCCATTAAAGTATAGCGAAACGACGTACCAGACCACGCCTGCTATTAACGATGGCTCACGCAAGAGAAAACGAGATCTTAACAGAAAAATCTCGGAAACTAACAATGATGAGGAGAAAGTTAATGATGAAAATGTGCCTAGAAGGGTGAGAAGCAAAAGCGTCGCGCGTCGCTCTTTGCGAGCTGCTCATATTGAACACAATGAAAATAACATTATTCAAAGGAATAGACGGCGTAGTGTTAAGGAACCTTCATACGTCTCTGACAGCCAGGAAAGTCAAGAAAGTATTGACACGGAAATTAACAATACTCCTGTTGTTAATGTTATTAAGGCTAAAACGAAAAGAAAAACGGCCTGGAGAGGCCGACAGGCCAAGCGACAAAAGGTCAATAAATCCAATAAGCCCAGAAGTAGCTCCCCAGAGACAAAGAAAACTAAAGTTGATGAGAGTGTTAAGAAAGATCGCGACATAGAAACTAATGATTCTTCAGAAAAATCAAACAATATTCTATCTAATGCTATTGAAAAGCAAGATCTTATTGCTAAGACTCAATCAGAAGATAAAGCTGAGGATAAAGCCAAGAACTCTGATGCTAGCTCTGAAGATTCTTCTGGAGAGGCTGATGATGAAATGGATGTAGAAGAAGCGGAAGATAGGCATAGTGTCCCGAGTAAACCTGCCACACCGAGACACATAGAAGATAATAGCACCGATAATCATACTAGTGACATGGAACTTGACAGCATTCATATGGACTCTCCTAAATCTATTGCAGAGAAAAATCAAGTAATTAATGAAACATCTACAACTGATGTACCTGTGCAAGAAGAGAAAAGTAACATGAAAGACACCCAAGAAGCTTCTAATATAAATCCAGATCTTACAGGTCCTAAAGAAATTAACAATGAACAGAAAGATGATTCAAGTAAAGCCATGGAAATTAGAAATGGCGAAATTCGTGAGCCGCTAAAGCCAACTTTGGATGATAAGGATACTATAGTAATTTCTGAGTCAGATGATAATAACAGTCAGAGTTGTCCATTGCCTTCTCCTAAATATAATAACATAGTACCTACTGCACGTTCAAATGATATCAAGTCCAAGGAGATTACGGACAGTTCGAGTCCTGTAAAAGTTTTACCAGTAGTATCTACGGAAAACTCTCATATAGTTTTAGATGCAAAAATACCAGAGGATACACTAAAAAGCAGGCCCCCCGTCGACCTCATTGTTCCAAAAGTTCATCAGATTGAAACAATAGTTGTTGAAGCAGAATCAGATACATCTATTTCACCTTCAACTATTTCTTTAAAGAAGAGTGATAATTCTGTGATTAATGAGATAAAACAGAAACAACTAGATGAGGAAAATAAAGAAATGGTGACAGAACAGAAAAAATGTGAGGTCAGGAAAGAGACGGTCATACAACATCAAGTCATAGAAGAAAGTAAATTACCAGAGAAGAAGTCTCCCAATAAAATTGAAAGTATAATACAAAACCTAGATCCAAACAGGGATGTGATGAACACCATGAAAAAACCTGACCCACCAAAATTGGATTCATTTGTAGACTTGGAAATGCGAAATAAACTTCCAACTCCAATGATTAGCAAAGAAAGTGATCTACCGTTCAGGAATGACACGGGCTTGAGAAAAGATGAAATTGTTATTTCTAGGAACATAATTGAAACCAGTGTGCATGCATATCAAAATTCTGTGAACAACTCAATGACTATACAACCAATTAATTCATATTTAACTAATAGACCGATTGTGAGTAAAGAATCGCAAGGCGTACAGACCGACAAGATCTCTCTTAAAACCTCTGAACAAAATCGCATCATAAATAATATTCCAGATGCTCCTATCGTAAGCAACAAGTGCACGACAAAGTTAGAAGTGCCGCATCCCATTACTTCCCCAGTAATAAATCCTGTTATTCCCAAGATTCCGAATGTAACTGAAATAAACTTCCTACCACGTTGCCAGAGCGCTAATGCAGCTGTAAATTTGGGCTTAGAAAGGACGGATCTGGAAACAAATTTCACTAATAACAACCCCATGCAGAATGCTTTGGGTTCTGCCATGAGCATTATCCATGCTAATGCACAAGATGTCAAGAACGACGTCAATCAGAAACCAAGGGAAAAGAGTAAATTGCGCGACGTAAGAGTGAATTCCGCACACAGTAAACTAGAAAAAACTGATAAGAAAACAACAAAAAACGAAACTCCCAGAAGCACACCCGAGCTGAAGATGTTTTTTCCGGAGCAAAACGTCAACGCGCGTAAACCGGAGACATCAGTACCTATAAACGTTATAAATACCGTCTCCGTTACCAGTAAAGTTGAAACAAAAACCGCTAACGAAACGCCGAAGAAACAAGATTTTTTTAAGAAAGAAAAATCTAATACTGGTAAATGCGACTCTAAGAACAGTTCAGTCAAACACGACAAGGTTTGCTCGGTTCAACTCAATTTGAAAGCCGATCAAAATGATTTAAATAAAATGTTGCCAAAATTTAAATATGATAATGAGCTCGTCCCAAAGGCTGATTATACTATGAATCAGATACCAAATTATCACACCACTCACCCCCAATACCAGTGGTCGGCGTGGGATCCTAGACTTCAAGGAACATGGGATCCTAACAGATTTTTAGACATGAAAAACAATGACAAAAACTATTTGGACAAATTTCAGGGTTTCAATCTGCCTCATTTAGATCAAATGCAAAAATCACCACAGAAACTCCCAAAATATGATCAGAAAGATTTCCATAATTTTGCATATGGGGCTTTACCGAGTGGGATTTATGGCACCACTAGTTTGCCGCACTTTAAAGAGACAAAGGCGCCTACGTCGAAATCCGAGTGCGCACAGAAGAACGATTGCAAGCCAAGTAAACAGTCAAAAACGACAACTGCATGTCAGACGCAGTGCGAGACGAAAAAGTCACAGGCGCAAGCGCATTCCGCAGCGGAGGCACAGCTGAAGCAGATCATGCAAAGGCAAGTGGTGAACAAGCAGCAAGATGTAGTCACTAGCTGCGCTGAATTCCGGCAGCAAAGTCCGCAGATTTTGACTTCGCCCGGATGCAAGACACCATTCAACCAGAACGGGCCGTGTGGGCAGGAGAAGACTGAAATAGAAAAGAAGTCGAGGCAACATTCGAAAAAGGAGGAATCTCCTAAAGATACCAGTAAAGAAGAGATGTGCGAAGCTGTCAGTCCCGCCTTGCAGTCGATGGGTGTCTATACTCCAGACTCTACAAGTAATTCGGTGCATTCTGTGCAGTACCCAGCGTGCGAACTGGACGTGAGCCAATTAGGTTTAGAGTCCCCGACCAGCATTGGTTCAGATTTGGCGTCTCCGTGCTCCATGATGCACATGCACCCCGTTCCCAGCCCACAGTACCCGCATTCGTCGATACACATACCGTCCATCATGACTCAAACGAACCAGCCCACTAAGCAGCAGAAGATTAACAATCGGAATCGGTAAGTTTAAGATATAGTATAAATGCTTTTTGAACACTATTGGGTAACTTTAACTAAGACATATACACCTGTTGCAGAGTTCAATCTCTGTAACAACAAACGAGTCTAAACACGGGGAAGCGGTGGTCGCTCAGTTTTTAAGAGGGGAGGGAGAGATTCTCACTAAGCGTTAGTTATCTGTATAGAAAAACATTGTGAAAAAAACGACAATTGTTTTGAACAGCAGCTTTTGTGGATATCCAACAACCCACAATCGACCTTACTGGTTTCTTTTGTAAGAGGGCTTCAAATCCCAGCGGTGTGAATATGAAAGGCTGTTGAAAAAAATACTTTGGTGTGGGGTATATCACTAGTAAAGTCGATAATAAATCTTTAAAAGTTAATGCGAAATATAAATAATTTAGTTAAATTGACAATATGTTTACGTTACAGGAGTACGGCGCAGAGTGGGGGCGGCGGCGCGGGCGGCGGGGCGGACAGCAAAGCGCTGCGCGGCGCCGCGACGCCCCCCGCCCGGCATCGCGCTACGCCCCCGCACCAGCCCCACGGTGAATACTTTCACGCTCACGAACGCACGTTAACAGGCAATAACAAACAAACATATGATGAGAAATTGGAATGAGAAGGAAATTGGAATCTTATTTTCTGGAATACACTTCACCTTACAAGCAGTTGATCTAAATTCTTGATTAAAATTTTTAACATCGTTTGTGAATTTAAATTAATGAGATATGGTAACCACAAACACACTGCATATTTGGGAAAAACCAGTGTTTCTGAAGGTGTAAATATTCCACTTCCATTTTAAAATAAATTATATAATTTAAATATAGCTTTGATTTATTGTCTCACACAGTTGTATGTTTTTTGTCAGGCGGGGCAGTGATGCAGGGCGGCGGCGGTTATCAGGGCGGGTACCTGTCGTTCCAACAGCAGCAGCAGTACCATGGCGGTTGGGCGCCGTCCTGCTCGCTCAGCAAGCTGCAGCAAATGGCAGAGGCGCCGCAGCACCATCCGCCGCATACGCCTCCCGCGGCTGCCGCTCCCCAGGTAAGTTCATTTTTAACACCTTCCGGGGTCTGAGTTATCGCCATTATTTTCATTTAACTGTTACATCTGGTGCGAGGGAGTATATAATTGGTATGTTGGTGCAGTATGGTCAGCAGTCGGGCACGCCGCCAAGCGGCCACTACCACGCGGCCGCCAAGTATTACACGCCCGCTCATAATCAGCTCGAGGCACCGAGGAACTCGCGCAACGCCACCAGTGAGTAAATGATATTAATAAACTTTAGACAACCAGCTGTACCCTGGCGCAGGCACAGGTATTTTCACACAAATTTAGTCGCTCCTACAAAGCTCTTTTGCAATTAACACAAACTTCTAGGCTGTGTATGGACTTTTACGTCACATTCTCTCAGGTCGGTGAAATGGAATGGCTATCATTAGTCAAATATTTTTATTTGCAACCCTTTTCAAAAACAAATGTATTGCACACACACAGATATAGATTTAATTAACGGTCAGTTTTTCTTTATAAACACTACTGCCATATAATTGTTTTTGTCGATGTTTTATTATATGTACTTTTTGTGCGGGGTATTAATCTTAGAAACCCCATCGGTAAAAGAACAGGTCCTGATGGCGAGTAATCAATCTCAATAATGTAGAGACGAATTTTTCAAACTATTGGTTTGTTATTGCTGTTTTGGAAAGTTAAAAGTTCTTAGTGGTTACGGCATTAATGAATGTCGGCCCGCCGTCGCGACCCGCAGGCAACCTGAGCGCGATGCAGCACATGCAGATGGCGCCCGGCTCGCGCATGTCGCCGAACATCAACACGCACATCATCAGCCAGTACGGGCTGAACGGGTACCGCGTGCCGCCGCAGCAGCAGTTTAACAACCTGCAGATGGTGAACGTGCAGCCGGGCGTGCAGTACCCCGCGGGCGACCCGCGCGCGCAGCAGCCCAACGTGTACGCGTACGCGGGCTACATCAACCCGCCGCCGCCGCCCCCGCTCGCCATGCAGACCCTCAACACCACCATGCGCCGGTAGCCCGCGGCGGGGCAGCGCGACCCCAACGGTGACAAGTGCAAAAGAGTGTACAAGTGAATCCCCGACCTGCCGAACACCGACCGACATCCACTCGTGAATGGTTTCTTTACGCAACATTTTTTCTGACAGTTCTGCGATATTCACAGACCACTGCCATCCTTAAACGAGTCTACATATAGTCCGAAGCACTGACTCATGCAGGGGAGATACTTTGAATCAATTGGGGAGCTAAAGAAACACAATATTGTAAATAATATTCCGGAATAAGTTTATACCAGATACAGTCAACAATGGAATATAAACATTAATTATTAATTCTTTATAAATCAACATGAGTTTAAAAAGAGTGAATATAACTTATATAATTCATATATTCTTTAAAATAAAATCAACAATTTAAATTGAAAAAATATTTACTCTTTTCCCCAATGTTGCTAGTACTCAAATAGGCATCGAAGTGGTGGGTGTGTGGGTGGGTGGGTTACTCGGTTAGGTGTGTAACGCGAAGGGGTCCACCTATACGCTCCTGTGTGCGGGGGAGCCGGTGCGCGAGTGGGACGGCTATACGCAGTGTTTGTGCATTAACGCCGCCGCGGACCCGTCTCCGGGCACCCCGACCAAAAACAATGGATTGTATAATAGTTAAGGCATAGTACAAATAACGGTAATGCTTTTGTTATAACTAGTTTGTAAATAACGTTACGGTTAACGACTAACACCACAACGGTGGCCTTAAATGCGCACTCGGACCACTGTGTTACGGACGCGAGTGTTTTGTATATCCGGTTTCGAAGCTGAGCAAAGTACAAAATTTCTGAACGTTTTCAAATACTGCGGTGTTTTTTTTAATTGTTTTATATAAAAGATCGGCGACGATAGCGTTAGTTGTAGTGCAATAAGTTGTTCGCCGCGGGGGTGGGTAGTGGCGCGTGCACTGTGATAACGTAGCGGCCGAGCCCGCGCTGAACTAAGGTTCATTTCCAAAGAAAGAGTTAAGTATTTAAGTGTTTGATTTCAATGAGTGCAATCGTATCGGACGCCCCAAGTTGTGAGTCGGCGCGCGCGGGCGGTGCGCAGGGCGCCGCCGGCGGCACCTTGTACATTTCGCTGTACAGTTGGTGTTTATGATTAGTTTCTCTGGAAGTTTGGTATTTTCGAAGTGCCTCTATCTCGTCCCGTAATGCATAATTTCATTGTAAGATATTGTAAATGGACCGCTTTCACTTAATTAAAGGCTGTAAACGTAACACGAGTATTTGTATGATATAGTGAGGTTTAATTGTAAAGAATGTGATAGTTAGTCGGCGGTTGTCAGGCCTAACGGACGGTTTCAATTTTATTTTTAACATTTTTTTTATTTGTATTCTTATTTTTACACTGATAGATTATTAATGTTTTACGTTACAGATAGTTTCTTTTTTTTGTAAGCTTCATTTTAAGGATTATGTTGGTGTTATCCCAGTTAATTTATTGCCAAATGTTATTAACACTGGATTTAGTGGTACGGCCCTATATTTTTTAAGATCTGCTCCTCTAAGGTTATGAATGTTATTTGTTACTAATGTGTAGAATATGAGATATTGTAAATACCGTAACATTAAGTTAATTGTAGCAGGTGTTATTACACAAAATATAATTTTGTGAAAAAAACTGTGAAGTTTCATTTTACCATCGCCTAAGTTTTTAAGGTTTTACACTAAAGAAAAGTTAAAATGTTTTCTATTGGCGCGTCATATGCCATCCTGTGGTCAAATGGATTTTTAAATACTCTGGTACTAATGCTCGATTGCTAATATTGATTTATTATAATTTTAATGTGTTAAAAATTTATTGTCTATGCAAATTTAAAAACCAAGAAGATGTACTAAAATATATTTTTGTTTTATCTGTGGTCCTAGACATGTTGAACGTTTGTCACAACGTAATAAACGTGAAACGGTCATGTTTGATATTTTCACTATGTAAGTTATGCAAAAATAACTTGAGCCAGCTGTCAAATGCTCATCAAGGATATATGCTAAAAACTGCGCAACGGGAGTTAATATTGTGGTGGAAAGATGTATTTATATTGTTAAGGTATCTTTTAAGTTCAATTCAATTACTAACTATTTAAGTTTGTGATTTAACTTTGTTTAAATATTTTAAATTTAATACATCATAAACTTGCTGGATAGTCGGTAACCTCAATTTAACAAAGCATACCCTTTTGTTAAAAAAATATTAAGCCAGTAGTTTGAAGGTAAAAAAAGGTATTAAAAATTATCAAAACAGTAATTATTAATAATAACTTGACATTTTATTTAAAAAATATTATGTAACAATAATCTTCAGTACACACAGGTATAACAAAATTTACATTTTTATATAAAACAATTGTTTACATAACTTGAAAAGATATAGTGCCTATGCTATACAATATAAAAGTATATTATGTTGACGAATTACAAAAAATACGTAAAGTTTCTAACATCACATGCCTAATGAGTTAATTATAGTGTTTTATTTACTTATCTATCTATCTACACATTAACAATAAAAAAGGGAAAGTTTTAAATATAGGCGGCAAAATATAGAGATATCCTAAAAAAGATGGCGGCACACTATAGTACAGTCTTATTTATATTTTGGTACAAATTTTTTGATTTTAGTTACATAATAGTTGACAACATTATATTATTTTTTATTATGTATTGAAACATAATTACAATAACCTACAAACAAATTAACTAAACGTAATTAATTCGTAGCAATTAAATTATTAGCAATAAAAATAAAAAATTCTGGGTTATATGTGCAGGGCACTTATGTATTTTAACGTGACAACGTCTATTAATTATATCACAAAAAATTTTGATAATAAATTTTATTATTCTTGTTTGACATGTTTATCGGGTTACAAATCAAGTTATACTAACTCTCAATTATATTTGTTAGGGATTTTATTTCTAATTATTATTGAGCAATAGAATACATCTTTTACTTTCAACCAATTCGGGCAAACGCATACCGACTTAGCGGTCGGCGTAAGCCACGCCCACTTATGTGCGGGACATTTCTCAGCACGCGCGTCCTATCTTATACCAATTTAATAGACGTTGTCACGTCAAAAGTGTTTAGATTTTAAATGTTTCTGAATTATCCAAATAACTATTGCCCCTATCTCCGTACTTCCCGTATTGTCAAAAATATTCTAAAAAGTAATTTATAAAAGACTTAAAAAATGCTTAGCGCCGAATAATTGTATTTATGATACAATATGGCTTTAGACCAAAGTCAAACACTCTCTCGGCTGTAGTATACCTTGTTACAAAAATCAAAGTACACATCAATCAAAAAAGTAGCCCTCGGGATATTTATAGATCTAACAAAAGCATTTGATACAGTTAGTCACAGCTTGCTTTTCTATAAGCTAAAACATATTGAAGTTACTCAAATCGCATATAAAGTGTTTAAGTCTTATCTATCGAATCAATTTCAACTTGTTCAGATTGGCCAGCGCAAAAGTGAACTTATGCCAATTACATACGGCGTTCCCCAAGGGTCAGTGCTAGGTTCTTTGCTTTTTCTAGTTAATATCAATAGCATAAAAGACATGGGCCTCTTGTTCAGCAAAACCCCACATAGATTATTTGATTGAAATTTGGGGCATCTCAGCAAAAAGTTACTTAAATAAACTTAGTATAAACCAAAACAACCTTATAAAAGTCCTTTTTCACTACGGTTTTTTAACCTCATCCGAAAAGACATAAAGAAACTAAGATTATTATCATTTGTCAAACATATTTCTTTCATACATGCATCTTAGTATATAAAATACCAAATAAAGAAATTCGTACTAAAACAACCTTTACCAAAAAGTTGGTTATTATGCTTGCCATAAGCATAGAGCAAATAATTTCAAGTAACGTCTCCCGCGAACTATGGGAAAAAGAATTTAGTGTACGAAGGCGCTATGTTGTATAATAGTCTTACCGATTACATCAAAAATATTAAATCAACACAAGTTTTCAAAAAGGTAATACTAAAACGTATTGTTAAGTCATTACAAAGTAATTAAAATAACACAAAAATGAAACATAACTTACCACGCGTTTGACCTCTCGCGTATGACGCGCTCCGTGTATCCGTCAAGTAAATTATCAACTGCCCTCTGGTGTTCACCTGAACCCCGCCGCCGACCTCTTCCCTGACCTTCCTCTGACTGATTGTTGCATTGGCTGTCGCGATATGTTTGTTACATTCCATCATATTGTCTGCTCGCAATGTTGGCTCACCTTAATAGTATTGTTCTTTTCGCCTAAGTGAATTATAAATATTGTGAGAAATAAAGACTCTTTAACCTCACAATCACATAAAATATAGGCAGTTAGTTAAAACTATTCAAATATTCAATTTAATTTATAAAATTATGTCAGCATGATTCCCAGTCTGATATGATTTAGAGATCAAGAAGAAACACCTGGTTGTTTCAGAAACATTGTTAAAGTTATAGCAAAAACTAACCGTACGATATTTAAAGTAAAATTAATAAAGTGAGAATTTATTATAAAATTTAAATGTTTCACTCTTTCATTATACTAATTTGTCTCTGTTAACTAGTTTAGAGGAAAAACATAATCATCATTACAAAAACATGTACAGGCATACTGAGAGGATTGTTTCAATGATCTCATCACACATCGTCTTACACTACTGTGTGTTATCTTGATATAAAACTGTTTACATATAATTTTTAATAAAATTGAACTGTATTTATTTTATTTATTATGGACTGTAGAAATGACTAGTCATTTATTCTAGTGTGAAAAACCTAATCAATGCATTTAATCAGGTTAGTGTAGCCACTGTATGAATATGCAGTTAAATAGAAATTTAAAAGAAACTACAACAGTAAGTAGCATATTCTTACTTCCTATAGCTGCATCCGTTTACAGTTACATGATCCAACTTGCCCTAAATTACTTTTATATTATTAACTTATATTTTAAAATAACAGCAAATAAGAACTATGCCAACAACTTTAGAAGCACAACCATATGTTTTATTAAACTTGGACATAAATAGGTAATGGTACCGGATTGACAGGTCTCCTGTCTAAATGTACCTTATTCCTCATCAAACAGAGACTGTTCTCTGTCACTTTCATACATCCGCGTATCAGTAAGCCTTCCAAGCTAGAAGAATGCAACGCCAATGCACTGGAATCACAAATGAAAACATAATTTATAGGCGAAATAAAATGAAAGAATAAGTGATGATGAAGTGATAAATAAGGTTACTTTATTACCTGATTCCTTTATCAGTTATTTCACAACAATCACACAAGTTAAGTTGGTTCAGGGAGGTGCTGTACTTAGATATGGTGTACAAACACTTGTCTGTTACCTGCCTATTACCTTCTAAGTTCAAAATCTTTATATGTCTGAATTTCTTTATAAAAATCAGTATACAGCTCTCTGATATAGATATGCAGTATCCTAAGTCCACTTCCTCCAGCTTGCTCTGATGCAGCGCTAACGCTTCCATGGCGCCCGTTGTCAACCAGGTGCATCTATTCAGCTTTAGTATTCGTAAATTGCTGCAATGCAGTATAACAGGTTGCAAGCATTTTGCTGATAAATTTTTGCATTGACCTAGGTTCAGATGCATAAGATCTGGGTTACGGCGTAACATTGGTATTAACTCGTCGTCATTTATCAAGGAACACCGTCTCAGATTCAGCCGACGCAATCTCGTACAATTGTTAGCGAATACCTAAAAAACCAAAATATTTATTGATGTTTAAATGTTGAAACCTTGGATCACCTAAATATACAGTACTTACCCTAAAAGTTTGAAGGGAGAAATCCTTGTTCATGAGTTTCAATGATTTTAACTTTGCGAGGTACATGTTTATTATTTGGAGACATGTTCGCGACACGCAGCGGAAATTGAAACACTCGCGGATGGTCAGGCGGGGAATAATTTTCGCTACCAATATGTCCTCCCAGTACAAGTCGAATAGGTGGGTGTTTCTCTTCATATTCATCGGTTTTTATGAGATTTTACAAGGATATTTTTGTATGTTTTCCTTGTTTGCACATTTCACATTGATTTATGTCAGTACTATTGCTTTGAATCTCTATAGCCGGTGACAGGACAGAATGTTACAATTATGTTAAATTTAAATTTGCTTCAAGATTTTGACTCTGATATCCGCATATCCCACCTGAGGTGAATTAAATAACATCACAGACTTGACATTTCAGTAAAACACTGTTCTAAAAACTCTGCATGCTCAGGACAATTACACAATTCAATGGTCATTCTGGAACATTACTTAAGTAATAACAAAAACCGGTTATTCGTTTTGTGATCATTATATAATGAACACAGTGAAATATATTCTTAAATCAATAAAACAGAACAAAATAATTTATACCGAATATTTTAGTTTTTGTTTATTTTTACAACTAGAAGTCTGATCGGGACTGCAAAATTAGTGAGTATTTATTGAAAATAGTACTATATACTACATTTGACTTGTAAGTAAAGTAACAATGGTAGTTTTAAAATATACTTTATTTTCTATAATAGCTACTTCCGTGTGGTACTCGTGTTAAGCAATTCATAGTAATATAATTAAAAAAATACTAACAATTGCTACTAAATCTATGGAAAATTAATTCTGTCTACAAGTGCACTTATGCAATTTTGTCCGTCTTTGGAATTATGTAAATTGTATCGGGATATTGAATACAAAATAATCGTTTTCCATATTCCCACTTGTACCAGTGATTATAGCAAGAAGAACTTCCGTGTGCACGCTTGCCGTAGTTACACGTTCCGCAGAGCTTGATATTTCCACAGAAAATCTGAACAATTATCACGAACATGTAAGAGAGTCAGGCGAGTTTAATGTTATCTAGTTAAATGTTGTATAATAATCTTTAAATCGTCATTAATGTCATATTATATTTTCCCTGGTATTGTTTTTACTGATGTAAATTATTTTATTTTAACTTAGTAGCAGCTTAGTAGTAAAAACTTAATTTCTGTAAGTGTCACGTGCTGTATCATTTTTTACAAAAAATTAAACTAAATCTTTATTGAATGTGAATGTGCTTAATTCATTGTGGTACGCAAAGTTGTATAAGCCGAGTAAATAGACCGGAAAACCGACTTCAAACAGCTAAAGCTGAGTATCGTGATGCCGCCTGCCGAGAGAGTGAGGGGCCTCTGCGATGTCTGCAGCATAAGCAGCACAGTCCTCATGTTGCTGTGTCTGAAATTCTCCCATTTACAGCCGTATACGGCCTTTTCAAACTCGACACCGGCGTCCAGCAACCGCTGACCATTTAGACAATCCATAGCCACTTGTATCAACGCGAACGGTACCTCCATGTAAGTATTCTCCAGCCCAGCGAGTAGCTCCGCTATCAATGCAATAATAAGTATCATGAATTCGATCGCGATTGCGCCGCGAAACAAATGATCGATTTTACGTAAAAGATTTAGGTTTATCGTGTGCCGTTTTATGATGTCTTTCAATCGTCTCGTGATAAATTCATCTAAGATTTGATCGTCTTCATCACCGTTTATATCATTTATGGTCTCTCGACGAAATTGCTCTGCGTCTTTATGAATTGATGTTAATTCTTCACTTAGAGCGAGTATTTGGGATTCGGTGTACCCGGCGAGTACAATAAAGAAGGCTGTGATATTAGCGGGCAGGTAGCAACAGACGCAGACTCCGGCAATATTAATCGTAAGAGCAATCTCGTAGTTCGGCGACTCAAACATCGGCTCAAGACCTGCAAAAATATGACTTTAAAATTATGTAAACCTGGAGTAGCCGTTAGTAATAGTAAAATAAAAACTTTAAACTAAATTAAAAAGTTTACGTGAACATATACCAGGAATTCTGGTTTCGGGTAATCTAAAAACTATTTAGTTAAACGATAAACGTTCCAAATAAATTGTTATAATTTTAGTTTAAATTATTTATGTTTTCGTGTCAACTATTTACCGTAGCCCGGTTTCTGAAATTGAAACCGTGAAAGATCAGTTTTTAAAGATGCCCTAGGTGCTTTTACAGAGAGGCGCGGATCCACTTCCAGATGAACTTGAGCTTCCGGGCAAAGAAAACATCATGAGGAAATCGTCATGTTTCAATAACAAGCCCTGACTATATCTTTGTGAGAATTTCCTGAACCTCTACGACATTACCGTATATTATATGCGAGTCCTCCATGAAGTGTCTGCCGGGTAACAAAATCGGCTTGGCGATGTAAGCGATGCCGTTGCCGATTATGACACACCAGAAGACCAATGCTCGCCGCTTCACATTGCGTAAAGATTTCAGTAAGTTTTTATGAAATCTACTCTCCGGCACTACCTGCGCGTCGCATTCCAGGTAGCCCTCAACCAAGTCTCTAATAGATTCTCTGTAACGACATAGAAACTAACTTTTAATATTTTTACATAGACCTAAATTTTCATGTTGTTAATAGTTACATATTTTTAGTGATAGCAAAATCGTTTTTTCAACTTTTAAAGGGATATGTGAAAAAGGAAACAATCGGTAATCATGTAAAAGTTTTTTTCGATGTTAAATTTATAACACTTAAGTATTGGACAGTTGCTTTCTATAAATATTTATTAGTATGCGTTTTAAAATCAAGTTATAACGTTACAGCATTCAGCAAATTGTTATTAATCGGATATTGTGATAAGTTTTAGGACGTAAGTGAGACTATTACAGGTGAATTAACATGTAGATGAGCTTGCAGATGCCGATCTCGCTGGCGATGCCTAGGGAGAAGACGATCACGGCAGCGACCAGGTCCCCGGTCTGCGCGCACCTCACGAACACGAACCAAATCACGGAGAACAAATACACGTAGAAGTAGCAACCGAACATCACCGCCGCGAATGCGTAGATGAAAACTGGAATAGCTGAAGTAAACTACACATTTGATTATCAATTTACGCAAACTATTTTAAAAATAAATAATAATTGAGTTAATGTATTTAGTAACAATACTAGTAAAACTTTCTACACAAGTTCTTACTTATGTACTTCTTTAGGTAGGAATGCCTTATTATCTGCAATTCTTTGGGTAATCAGATTACTTCCCCGTCCCAGGACCGGAGAAGACTCTCCACCTCTCACAGTAAGCAGATCATAGTTATTACTATTTAGAAGAAAAGTAAATGTAGCTACACGTTTTGCTGCCTATTTTTACTGTTTTTCATACTTGAAGTTAGAAAAATGTAAATAATAAAAAGTATACAAACGTTTATTGTTCCGCTTGTCGATGTTAAGCGTGAGAAGTTTGAGGAAGAAGGAGACGTTTTGCAGCATGGTCGGCAGGTCGCTGTAGCGCAGACCGAACCTTTGCATCTTGTTCAACATCCTCAATGACCTATTGTAAAAAGATTAATGGAGAAAACAATGCCGGTAACGATGCAAACTTAAAATCCTATTAAAAATTTCAACCAAATTTCAGACAAAAGCGGCCGATGTTGATATCAGCAGCTTTTGAAAATTATAACGATAAACTATTATCTTACAATCCTTTACAAAGCAGTGCAACAAAATGATCAATTTATTGTATGTCATCGATGTTCAGATTTACGAGAGAAAGAATTAATCAGAACAGGTCTTAAAATATTAAGGCATGTTAAAAAGTATAGCACCTGCCTTTATTGCTAGTAAGGTTACAAGATGTAACTTAGTCATACTATCTTAACATTATTAGTGACTAATTAAGATAAATAACACAAGCTTCGGTAACTTACGTTAATATTCTAACGGAATCTTTAGTTGGACGTCCATCGGTTAGGATGATAAAGATTATTTGTCTCGGTGAGAAAATAATGGAAGCTAGTTAAAGTAAAAACAACTAATAAGTACATTCTTTAACGTATTATTTACAATATGTTTCCCCTGCAGAATGCTTTGTACAATCTAAGTTGTATCATCACTACGGCAGTGCGTGTAAATCGTTTCGGTATATCCGGCCAAAAGCGTTCAGAGGAACGGAGAGGATTTGGCCGGTAAAGGTCCGACAATAACTTGCCGGTTAGAGGTATAAAGTAGAATTTCCGCACGGAAAATGTTACATACAAGTAACGTTTATTTTTAGCAACAAATTTGAACAAAATTTATAACGTTATTTTCTGTTTATTGAAAAAATGTTGCGTATCGAACAAAAAGAAGTTAGAAAAAAAATACCAAAGAATATGAGCTGGAGTAGTGCCGAAAGCTCGCCTAAAGGTGAACCGACAATCTGATAAATGTGGTGAAACTGATCGTCGTGGACATCCTTTTCGAGGTCCATGTCTGGCAGTGATTATTAGCCGACGACGACTATGATATTATTATTAAGGAATTAAGTGATCGTGCTGTTTGACTCATACTTTTATTGTTAACAAAAAAAACACAGTTGTATTTAACTCTACTATTAAGTTATAAATTATAGTTTTTTGTCACCTGTAAAGTAAACAAATGAACGTCGATCGATGTATTCACTGAGCTATAGAACACATAACTGCAAAAGGCCAATGACAATTTAACACGCAAAGCTCAGTGTGCTGATCACGTCGCAAAATAACCAGCGAAAGCACCGCGTAAAGTCTAAATTAACACTAATAAAATTATACACTTAAAATTCTTTCAACGCCCATTGGAAATGTATTTATAGTTTAAATATTAAAGATAAAATGGCGATCGGCGTTTATATTGAAACTGTAATTATTGATAATTACATGCGGAGTGTGAAATTAATTAGTAGGACAATCACTAGCCACTTTTATAAAGTATAAACGTATCGGGTGTAAGAATAATGTTTTCGATTAAAGCTGATGAGGATCTGTATCATCGGCCGATAGACGTATCCCTCAAAGATCTTAACTCTGATTTGTGATTTTAAATAATATTTAGTTAATATAAATTAAATCAAAATACATAATTTATACTTCTATAATGTTAATTTTTTATGTTATACGTTCTAAAATAATTGTTTGAATAATAATATTTTTTCATAATACATTTAGGTAACCGTCGATAAACAGCCACAAAAAATAATGGCGTCACTATTATTGTTCCTATTTTTCCAGACACATATTATTATTTTTTAATTACCAAAGAAAAAGAAAAACATTTATCGGACTTGTAAACATTTTTGGCTGGCCATAAATATAAAAATGTGTTATAAAAACTGTATTGAAATATACTCTTTAAAATAATTAAGTATTCATTATCTATGCATCCATCATATGTATTATATATTTATGATAATTTCTTTTCATGTAAAATTTGACAGGATATTAAAAAAAAATGTAAGGGCGATCGGTTCCTCGGTAAATGGTCGTTGAATTGGGGTTAAAGTGGGCGCTTGAGCCTGCGCCGGATCCTACTCATCTTTAATGGGTACTTCAGCAGCGGGATGACCGAATTTACTTATCTGTGTCGGCTATTTTCTTTTTGCTAAAATATCATTATTGGTTTGTGTGTGCGCGTAAATTAACAAGTAGATCTGGGAATTGTCAGGAAGTAATGAATACTATAATGAAAATTTAATGGTAATAGGTTTCTGTTGCTGGAGACCGTCTATATAGTTTTTGAGTTTTGGACATTATTATGGACGTATAACTTACCATGTTATGTCACCACATTGTCTGGTTGGTGATGTCCGATAATAATCATCCATAATATCGTTAAATGCAAATTTGTTTCTAAAGTACTTCTTTTAATTCCAGTGAACTTCTTAAAGGATAATTGCATTTGTTTGTATAAATAATGTATATTTTCTTTTATAAAGGGTTTCGCGTTATAATTGCTGCTTCGCTTTGACTTTGATGTTAATTTTTAACTTTTTTTATGATTCGCCTCATTTGCATAACGACTTTCGAAAAAGAGAAGTAACGGTGTTTTTACGTTATTATGCTTTGTACAAACTTATTATTACCTCAACAGGCGTCAAGTGTTTTGTTTATGTAAATCGTGTTTCTTTGGATACCTCTCCGACTGGTGGAGGTCGGTAATGTTCACCATATTTCTTGCGAGGCGGAACCGTTGGCCTTCGTTTGCAATTCCGGTCTACTCTCTAATGTTACCCGGTCACGATATTTTCATCTAACGTTACATACGTGCTTTTTAAGATGATTGGAAGAAGTTCGTATCTATCATGCCCCAGGTATAAGTTAATTTTCTCCTTTCGACGATCTACAAAGGTTTTATAATCTAGATTAATAAAAATGCAGGAAGATCTTTGTATTTCATAATTTATTATATAATTTATAGCTCGCCAACATCTTTTCATAAAATTTTCAAATGAATGAATAATTCCAAGAAAATAGTAGTAGCTTTTTCTTTGACTTGTACTAGAAATTGCTCTCGGCAAACTCTACGCCGTGTCGAGAACAGCAAAGAGTCGTTTTCGTAGTCCTTTGTACAGAAGTGGACAACGATAGAAATAAAAAAAATGGTTTTTGCTCGCACGGTTGAGAGTCAGGTACAGTTCATCTGAAGATGAGAAGAGAAAGTTAAAACCCAGCACTCCAGGTTTTGATACAATAAAACATATAAACTACATCCAACATATATTGAATCAATTACGAAATTACGGCCTCTCAAAAGATTAACAGATTATTGAAATTAATGAAACAAAAATAAAGAACTGCTGGTGAAGCTGTTTTAAACTATTTTATCTATCATAATTTGTACTTAATTTCCTGCGAGCTGCAATTATGTTGTTTAACAGCAATCGGGACTCTGTGTGCGCTTCAGCTTCTGAACAATTAATCCCTTTGTCCCCACCTTGCTGTCTCCCAACGTCCTCCTGCCGGCTTCCCTTGCTTTCCCCGCAGAAAGTTCTATTGTATTCGAAACTATACTCTCGTTGCAATTAGCCTCTTTGTCATAAGTTTCCTTTGCATTTTATTTCTTTTAAATTTTCTTGCCTATGTTTTTTCATACGGTACCTAAGACACCCATTAAGTATTTGGTTACGAGTCGTAGTAAATATAAGTTAGTGTGTTGATTTAATAGATTTTTTAATAAGTTATAGATAATTTTTAATTAGTTTTCGAAAGAGCACGTATGTACTAAAACCTCCTTAGAGTCACATTTAACATTTCAAACTCTTAGGTGACGATGTGGTGCAGTGCAAATATTTACAAGCGCCATATTTACTATAAGTAGGTGTGTATATAAAAATATACACACAATACTACTCCTGTAATTTATTTAATATTTAATCTATGACAATACCTTCTAGGTATATCTAGTATATACCACGTGACTAGAACTTTAGTATATTCGTTAAGTAGAATTGAACAATTTTGAATTTGTTGTGTTGAAGTATGCCCGAATTACATAAAAATGAAACTGCGTTAACAGTTTATGCATAATATTTTTATACTGCTCGTAATAACAATAATAGAAAACCAATAACGGACGATAATCGAATAACAGTGGAGAGTCGCTGCCAACGTTGCAGCGAACAAAGTGACGATGGCCGAGTAATTGCCAAAAAGCGATGGACGGCATTACATTGCAATTGTTACGCGCCTGCGAAACGAGATAACGGGAATGAGAACGCTGGTTATTAACAAGAAACTGCATTAATAAATCAGATGTTTTAAGTATTTAACATCAAAAATAATATACAAAGAAAAGTTATTTGTTTGATAAAATTTCATTAATTATTATTTTAAGCTTAATTGAGAGATGACTCATGTTTTGTAATTCTTGTGCGGGTAGTAATAGGAACGTGCCGGCGGCACAATAACAGTCGCGTCCCGACCGCCGGAGTGTACGGACCTATTAAGAAGTCGTTACGTTGTCCGATAAATGCGAGATTCTGCAAATCTACGTTTTAATGAATAGGGGTAATTCCAAAAACTATATTAGTAGTGTCATTAACGTTCACATCATTATTTAAAAATACTTCACGAATAGTTCTCTTTCATCATTCATCATCCTAACATGTATAATGATTAATGAATCAAACATATTCAAAGGTCTTTATTTATTAGTTTCCGCTACAATTTACAAAAGCGATGTAGTATGAAACATAATAAATTTAGATATATAGTAAAAATCTAAATTCTGTAAAAAATATGTAATAATTATTTAGATTTGTAAGTATATAATGGAGCAAAGAATTTTCAAGTAATTTTCTTGGTTTTTTATCTATTTTTTGGAAACAAAGCGGTCTAAACATTGCTGCTTCAGATTCGCAATCCGTTAGCCTAATCGACAGGTTACTGGTGCTTAGTAAACTAAGGCAGGCATCTTAACGATTAAAAGCATCATACATTTGGCTAAGCCCCGGGACCGTCGTACGTCAACCTAAGCCAGTCACACCGCCAAGCCAACACACACCAATAATGCCTAATCCGGATATCCTTTAAAGGGTTTAATGGGCAATCTGATTTTAATTCTCTTTTAACTTAACAGGAGAAGTTTACTTCACTATCCGTGTCCCGCAACGGTAATCGATGAAATATTTACTATTCACGAGTATATTAGTAATTCTCTTCCTCTCGTGATACGTGGAAATTTGAGAAGATACGCCGCCACACATCCGAAGGGGGTCGTGAAGAAGTGTTACGCTGAAAATATTTTTTGCCTCTTGACTTTTCGAGACACACAGACAAAATAGACATACCTTTTATTTATCTTTGTGCACATTATCTAGACAACTCTTCATAGCGTCATCTTATTGTTTCTCTTCATTATCACCGACATTAGCTTCCGACAATCCACTACTGGGCATAGTACTTTACCAATGTATGTTATTCAGCTCGATCTCTAGCTATTTTCATCTTGCTTCTTACTCCAGTTACAACTTGTTTTTTTTTTTATACTAAAGAGGTGGCAAACAAGCATACGGCCCGCCTGATGGTAAGCAGTTACCGTAGCCTATTGACGCCTGCAGTACCAGAAGTACTGGTACTCCTGTTACGAATCATTGATAATCGTGGTAGTCTGAATTAAATGGTTTGTCATTTCATATATAAAAAATGAAGAAGACATTCACTAACGTACACAACAACCCATCTCCACTATTCTATTCTTTTCTATAATTCCATTCTCTTATTATTCTTTTGGCATAGCTGTTTAGAAAAGGTCTAAATTTACTAAACAATTGTATTTGTTGTAGACTATAAACAATGTAATCAGTGAGCAGCTGCCATTCGATGACTTACCGCCCCAAAGTCAATCAGTTCTTTTCTGTAAAGAAAAAAATACATAAACAAACGCTCGGCAGCAGTATGTATCGTCTCTGGTTATACCTAACAAGAGGTGTCAACTCCCATATTTGCGAGGTTCCTCTCATTTTTGCGATATGAGCGCTCATCATTCTGGCAGGATATCCGGTTGGCGGCCTCAATTTGTTGTTCCTGTACCGCGAGTATAGTAAACATGTTATTACTTCGCATTCACAATTCATGGAGAGGGAAAAATGAAAATTCTAGTTGACTCGGATTTCAATTATGCATTTCCATACATTTTTAATTTTTTTAAAGTAAATAAGTTGATGTAATGAAAAAGCTAACATATTATTTGTATATAAGTGACAGTCTTCCTGTACGCAGCGAGAATTAGATTCGTACAATAAACTACATGTAAACTATGTAGTAATAGTAAACGTTTTGTTGAAATTTACATCAAATATTCATCAGTGAGACAATGAATACGAATCCGGCACTTTGCCCGCCGTTTCCCAAGTTCGGCGTCGTTAAGTTTACTTGCATTTGCAATTGCATGAATTTGTAATGTGCTCCGCTTATATTTCTTCTGTAACGATGTAATACATCCTCGTTTATTATTATTGTAAAGAATTTAACTTGGCGAAATTCGTCATTGTACATTTATCATCATCATCAGCAGACACGTCCATTGCTAGACATAATATACTTCTGTAATGAATCGATTGCTGGGACTCGGGATCTTCTTCCAGGAGAAGAATCATGGTTTTTTGACCACGCTGGCAAGCTGGGGTTTGGTAAATGACATATATCCATCTCACGAGGTTTATATTTATCCGAACCTGGATAGAGTTATAGCAATCTTCTTTGTCTCTTAATAAATTTTAATGATTTTTGGATGGATTAAACTAAAACAGTGGGCGGAGGCATGCGATGGTATCTCCTTGAGTTAAATGATCTAAATATCAAAGTATACAATGCTGATGTACGCCGCGTTGAATATTCAAGTGGGGACCCTTAACACATTGTAGGTTCAGTCGTAACTCACATAAACAACCGGCACCACCAGCCCGGGCCCGCGCGCCGCCGGCCCCTGAATTATTGACTTGGATATGTTTTAATAAACACCCGCGCGTTTACGTACGCAGTAACGACGGAATAATTATTTCAGTACATCAGCCGACCCTCTTTGTGCGAGTCTGCTGGCGTGGTTAAGCGTTACCTTTGTAATGGAGGTTACAAATTAATATACCAAGGACTAGTGGCGTCTCTAGTCCATGTTTCGCCGGTTTTAAACTGTGAAGCAGTAGCTTTACTGAGCGCCGCAGCTTTTGCAGGACCCCGTGCTTGGTAATAAGGATCTCCATGATTGGATTCCGTGGCCAATGCGGTGTCTACCCCCGAAATTGGAGAGGACCGTCGATGATGATTACATGTAAAGTGTATATTATTTACAACCTGATCATGAATAGTTATAAGAGTAAAGGAAAGTAATAACAAATGAGATTTGAATATTTTAAAATTAAAAACACACGCGGACGTTCTAGGACACGAGTTATAATTTCTTGCACATTCTTGTTGTATGTTTATTTAATAATCAAACGTGACAGCAGCGTCATAAGTTCAGCGTCCAAGATGTTCGGACTCCACTGGGGTGGTGTTGTCATCATGAGCGATCACCCCCTCAGCGGAACACGACTTCCTACTTCTGTGTACGTCGCACCGCTGCGACTGCGAGGGCGTGAACGTTGCTTATAATAAACATTCATTGTACACGCTATTTATAATATAATTTGGTAGTTTTTAGGAAAAAGGATAGTAATTAAATCAATGAAGGATACCATCCTTAATCTACAATGAGTTTATTTAATTAACTACAATTTTATTTTATGTTAAGAGAAAGTGAGAGTGGAAGACGGTGAAAAGTACTCGCTTAGATTACTCCGGCTCTAATATGTCGGGAAACTGCGAAGTTGTTAAGGCGGCAGATTTACAATATGAAAGTGGTAGTTAGGCCGGTACGAAGTAACCAACAATCATCACCACAACTCGTAATTCCATCATCGATCAATATCACCGGTTTAACAAACCAAGCGGTTAAAATATAAAGCGTATTGCTTGTAGGCTTTAGGCCACCTGTACGTACATACAAACTCTCCCAATAACATCTGGGGAGACTGAACTAGGAGCGGCTGAAAACCAGCGCTGATCGGAAACTATTGTCCCGATCAGCTTGAGCTGAGCCGCCTCCTTTTGCCGCTATTACATTACAAAGAAAATGTTAATTTTAAGAAAAAAGGTTGTTTTTTTATAAGACGTCAATAAATGGTTTTTTATTTTATTATTTATTTATTTGTAACATCGTTAACAGATGCAGATAATCTTAAAGTTATACGCTTGAAGTCGCTAAGCGGTGTGATGGTTAAAGTTAACTCGGTTGTGACTAAAACTTAATTGTGGGTATCCAACTATCCAGGCGTGTGGTAATCCGGCGCGGGGGATATACCTCGCTATAAAATCAATCACAATAAAGCGTTTATGGGGGGCGAGGCTTAGCGACGAGGTTAAGTAGGGTCGGAGGATTTAGTTGTTAAGGAGTCAATGGGATTTTAGTGACGGTCGGCCGACTTACTGCTTATTATTCAGGACTAAATGTAATTGTTATTATGACTAATAATCGAAAGGTTAAATTGGTTTTAGAGTTTTATGCCTATCAGATCACAGAAACAATTTTGACAAGACTTTTTATATCATAACTACTTCCCCGTGCTTATAAGCACCATCTAAATAAATTTCGCTGTTAAAATCAAGGAGTACACTAAGAAGGCGGTTAATATAAAGAATACCAGGTCTCTGTTGCCGGAGACCGTCTGGTACCACAGCAGCTCCTATTTCAACCGCCAAACAGTAGTGTGCAGACATTACTGTGTTCCGGTTTGAAGGGCGCTGTAGCTAGTGTAATTACTGGGGTAACGAGACTTAACACCTTATGTCTCAAGGCGACGAGCGCAATGTGGTGCAGTGTGTACCATCTTAACTAGCGCCACGTTGTCATGGGCAAGCGTATCACTTACCATCAGGTGAACGTCTTGCTCGTCTCGTCGCATAGTAGTATAAAAAAAATATATGAAGAAGGAATTCAAAGAGAATATTTCATCCCCTTCCTATCAGTTATATTATATTACTAACGCTTTATCCCTCTGCCATTTAATACTGACTTCTTTCTACCCTTCTTTTAGTAAATACTAACATCATTCGATAAAGGAAATTTTCAGTATTATTTCAATATAACATACTCGAATCCGTACGTATGGATTAGCAACAGCGGATGCCGTTTCATCAAATACCAAGTTCTCGTATTGGCGCGCAGCTGAAATAATATGTTCGCCGACTTCAATATGTTCGCTTCCGCTCCCATAAATCGGGCCTGCAAATGAAAACGTCGCTTCAATTATACAGCCTTTAATATATTGCGCGCAAGTCGATGAGTTCGCGCGCTGTTTGCTCGCTCTACTAACTACAATTTATACGTTTCCAACCGACGGAAGGGGAGAGGTACGCAATTGCGTCAAATTTGATGATATTTGTGTACGCCTACGATAAACCGTTTATAGACTGACAAGACAACTAGACGTTTACTCGATGTTAAGTTATTTTACTGCTGTTATGTCTCTCTCACTACAGACCGTCTAAACCACAGCTCCTATTTTAACCATTAAACATTAGTTTGAACATAACTGCGTTCCAGTTTAAAGGGCGGTGTGAGCTAGTGAAATTACTAGGGTAACGAGACTTAACAAGTCTCAATGCGACGAGCGCAATGTGGTGCAGTGTGTAGCATCTTAACTAGCGCCGCGTTATGGGCAAGCGTATCACTTACCACCAGGTGAACGTCTTACTCGTCGCCTTGAATAATATAAAAAAAGGTATACGCCTGCCTTAAGAAATATGGTATCGGTGAGGATCTAGTATCAGTAGTTTCTCGTAATAGTCGTGAAACGCACTTTTTGTAATTGGTAGAATAAAATAGACGCTGTGATGATCTCCGCCAGCAGTAATCAGTAAATACTTTTATAATGTAATGAGATGGTGAACTGTTGCCTAATATTAAACCGCGTGTTTCTTGTGATCCATCCAATAAAAGAGGGGTTATTACTCTATATTCTTCCCCTTGAACAAAAGCCAGTCTTCAGGCGAGATCATAAGGTTCAGTGCATGAAGCTGTACCAGCAGTCGCGTCCGTTGTAACTACCAGTTATTCCCGACTCGGAATAAATGTATAATCACTCACAAAAATGTATATTCTCTTTTTTACATTATTTGTGTTAAAAAAGGTATTCGTGTCACAGACGTTGCAGAATTTATTTTTTTAGTTCAGCCTCTTTCTGTTGTGCAAATAAAGGTTACACCTACGTGGAATGGGCTCGAATTCACGCGTGGGCTGTTTGGGGTCGTATAAATAAACCGTCGCTACAGCAATTGCTTTCAATTCTTTTCAATTCTCCAGTTAAGAGTACGGAAGGGTCTTTTCAAAAAAGAACAGGATCCTTTCCTGATAACAGCCTATATTATTTGTATTGAAGGAAGACAAAATGATAGTCACATAGTTTATGAAGTTCTGATGTAGTCATGACGCCAAACTGTTTGTGTTTAACTTTTAATTTTTCGTAGTTTTCGTATTCGATGATTTTAATGAATCATTAAATAAGTTTTAGCTTAACATTCCTATAGTGTATCCAATGCGGCAGGATAGTTAGTAACAAAACAAACTTTACGGATGAACTGTACGGACTTCCCCTTCGGGTGGCCGTAACAAGTTAAATTTGTTTTTAAACCTGTTAACTTAACAAAACGCGTTCGCAGCCGCCGTTTGACATAATAATGTTCAGGGGTCGCAGGGTGGGGACCTGCAAATTTACTTGCCAATTAATTAAAGGGGGACACTTAATTAAAACAGCTAAATATATCAAAACAATAAAGTTAGTATGTTACAAACAAATAAATTTCAACGTAATATTGTAACGATGTTGAATATCTATGATCCGGCGGAAATTCTTCCTCCTTAAATCTTATTCCTCATGTCTGAAAGTTGGTCACTTACATGTATCAATTTTTTACGGCGAAGCTTAATAACTACATAATTATTTCACTTTTTTTCAATTCGATGGGTGAAAATCCAAATATGCTTGGACTGCGAAATGAAATGACTGAGGAAGTATTTGTTCATTTTTTTTATTTTATTTACAAATCTAATCACATCCGTCTTGTATAATTACAAAAAAAAAAACTAATACATTAGTAATAGAGTAAACCGAGTGTCTAACAGACGAAAATTTCACACGTTAACGTCGATGAAGTTCACACTACGTATGAATAGAACAGCTGATCGGAACACCGCCATCTTTACAATAATTAATATACGACGTATGTATATATCTAAAATTTCTGTATTTATAACTTGTACAATTTGTAATTATCTATTACTTATAAAAGTAATTATTTAACGATTTTTTAACTAGTACTTCAAATTCAATACAAAATGAGAGATGCCTTATTTTAAATTGAGCCGAAATTATTGCACAGATACAGAATTATTTTAACAGATACGTTTTGAAATTATGTTGCAAATCAAACTTTATTATTAAACAAGCGAAATAATAAAATGATATATAAATAATTTACATAGATATACTATAAATAAAATAAAATTCGTTAAAATAAAATAATCGATAATGAGATCACTTATTTTATGGAAACAAACATACGTAGTGTGATTTATAATAATGAAAGAAATATAACTGAATATAATAATCGTTGTTTAGTTTGGTTGGGATTGATCGTGATTAAAAATAATTTAGTTTTATAGTAATTATATTCAGTGAAGTCCAACCTGATTAGCAGTCGGGTCCGTCGGCTAACGCTTAACAAATTCTAATACTGTGCAGATCGAGTTTTAGTAAATTGTACAAAGTGTTAACGCTACTCTACATGGAATGTATCTTTATTTACACTAGGTACATATTATACAGGCCGAAAGACACTAACACTAATATATATTACCTACCTCATAAATTGAAGGCACATTTTTTTTATAGAGTTCTCCTAAATTTAAAACTATACGCGCCCTTAGAGGGGCTGCGGCGCTCTAAGTGAGGGTACTTAACGTCATCAGCTGTTATCGTTTTATATTATTTACATAAAGTATCGGAAATAAGATCTTATATGTTTTTTTGGTTTTCATCACATGAAGTGTTAACTATGGAAATATTATTAATAAGTTATTTTATAATCTACACTCCACTCCGTCCGCGGTGTCGGCGTCCGTTTCACTTACAACGTCGCCAGTTCCCTTCTATTGCACATGCTTCGAACTTATTCGTTTCCTGTCGTGTGTTTTTAATTATTTTAAAAATATGTTAATTATGCTTCTCGCCGAAAGATGAACTATGAGCATACACGTTGTCGCGTCAGCAAACATTATCGACATATTATTTTAACCTATTTTTAAATTCACAACTACAAAATTACAAAATTCTACGTGTCCTAATGTTTTCGAAGTGATCTTGTGTCGGTTTCGTGCGACAGTAACTGTTAATGTTCGTTGCAACCGGCGTCGAGTCAGTACTTGGGCGCGATCCGCGGCGAGGAGAAGCGCGGCGAGCGGCTCGGCGAACCGCTCGGCGAGCGGAGCGTCGAGCCGGCCGCGGGCTATGGCTTCAGCCGCTTGAAGCCCGCGCCGTCCTGGCCGAGCTTCAGCTCCTCGTACAGAGTGGGCTCGACTTCGCGGGCGGTGCTGGGGTTCTGCAGGGTCTCCTGGCGCCACGCCGTGCTGTTGGAGACGCCGTTGGCGGCGTTGCCGTTAGGCAGCGTACCCTGGTGAAAGTTCCAGATTAAAGATCGTTGGTACCGCTGAATAATTTCTCAATGAGCAAACGTGTGCGATGGGAGAAAGCTTATGAAATAATACTTACATTGACAACTGTGTCGGTGTTAGTTTCTCTGAGGTAGCTGGGATTCTCGAAAGCGACGCCGCCTTGCGATTTAAGTCTTAAATTCTGTGGGGAATTAATTTTCTATATGAATCTTCCAACGAAACTAAAAATAACGTATGAAACCACAATTAATTGGAATTCATACGGACACCATTTACTTATTGCTTTATTCTATTTATTTGCAGAAGCTCCGTTGCATCAACAAAGAGTGATGCGGGCAAGACTGCTCTGCGTGTTCGTGGTCTGTAACGTACCTTCCTGTGCCGGTAGTAGAGCGCGGCCGCGAGCAGCACCGCAGCCAGCAGCACGCAGGCCACCGCGCCGCCCACCGCGGAGGCAGCGCCCGCGGACACCGGCGCCGCCGCCGCGCCCACCTCCTGACCCGCAGTCGTGAACATGATGGGCGCGCTCAGCGACGACGTACCTGCACACGAGGTGTATACACTACATTCACAATTTAACTTTTTAACATAATGTACTTAATTACACTAATACCACAATGAACGTAATATATTCATTCAGCAAATCGGAACTTACCGGCATCATTGGCCGCTTTGACGACGCATTCATATCTGACGTCATCGCGCAGGCCGGTCAGCACCACGCTCGTCTCGCTGGTGTCCAGCTTCTCCGGGACCTTGGCGCCGTACGCGCGCCAGAATACTCTGTACAGGTACACCGTCTGCGGGTTCTTCAGCGGCGGCTCCCAGCTGCGATTCGGAAGGTGAGGGGAAATGGAGTTAATACATGGAACTTAAAAATTATTACGGTCTCGTTTTGCCATGATTAAGAACGCATAGATATGTAAAGGTTTAGAAAATTGGAATCATCATCACAATAACAAACCTGAGCAGTACGGAGTTGGGCGTGGGGGCGGCGTGGGCACGGAGCGTGCGCGGCGGTCCCGGAAGGCGCGCGCCGGCGTCGCGGAAGCACGCCAGAGCACGCCGAGCGTGTTGCAGTGCGCAGGTGCGCGCCACCGGCCCGCCCCGGCACAGCTCCAGGCAAGTCCTCGGCACACCCCAGGACGCGCAGCAAGCGCGGTGGTCTGAACGATACACATACAACTTTAAAGTATTGCTTCGTGCCTATTTTTATCTGCAACAGGCTAACGCCATATCTCCATTGTACATGAAGTGAGAATAAGACCAAAGATGGCCTAGGCTAGAACAATCAAGTTCCCATGTGTAATTATCGAAACACAGTATTTGCTGTATTGGCAATAGATTGATAAAATTAATGGTAATCAGTTAAGCGAGTTAAATAAAACCTCATCATTATTTAAACTCCTCTTTAGTGGTCCTGAAATCGAATCTGAGTACCGAAACAGAGGGCGTACGGGGCAGCCTTTTAACTTCCGCGATATGCCCCGGATTGTTCCCAAATAAAATCAATAAAGTATTCTGTTTCCTCTTACCAGATCCATCGGCTGCGCACTTCATGAGCTTCTCAAAGTCGTCCATACACTCGGGCCGGTCCATTATGTTGTCCATGTCCAAGTGGAAGCTGCACGCGTCGATGCAGGCCGATGAAACGTTCATCTGTTTCAAATACACCGTGATCGTGAATCTACCTTGGGGATACAAAGTAAGTTTGTCAATTATCTGTTTCTGTTCCACCAACCTTCGTGCAGCACTCGGTGACGTTGTGGTGTGGCGAGGTCGGTCGCAAACGCACCGACACCGGCCTCAAGGTCTTGCCGAACGGGTTCTCCGCGTGACAGAAGTAGTCTGCCTCATCCGCTTCTGTTATCTTCTTTATTATCAACCGCATCGTGTATTTGGTTTGGTCCTGATTTACATTCAAATGTTTTAGAATTTTGAAGAACATATCCTAAATCGTTCATTCATCTGTATTAATCATCATTGTTCTGGTTGTCGTTGTGCCGATGATTGTTTTAGATAATTGAAAATAAAGTTAATTATGAAACTTTCCAGCACAATTTGAGTAGGTCGGTTAGCAGGAACGCAAACAATTGGCCGGTAGTCGTTCGGATGGAAAGTAACGTATTGATGGCGGGTGTTCGTGAATAACAATGAGCCGCCGCGGACTGAATCTCCATAAATAATTAAACACAGTTTTAACGCGACCACCGCGTCTCCGCTAATTAGCTGACGGACGAAAGAGAAACGCAATAAAAGCCCACGTTAATCAGATTTATCAATCGGCCGCTTTTGACGTATTTAAGTAATTATTTAATCAACGGTCCTGCTTAATTATAACCTACAAGCCAAGGTTTTTTTTATCTTTATCTTTAAAATCTCGGAACGTTTTAAATAACAGGCGGACTTAATAATGTTATCAACCAGTCAACATACGACGTCAAACGAACGCAGACGATGTCAAAATTAGTCACATAAATTAAATATATATTAACAGATAAATAAACATATAAACACATTGTTAAATGCATATGTAATGTACTAATAGCCATGAATATCTAATCTTAACGTCCTTAGAAACCAAGAGTCTAATAATGCCTACACAACATTTCCTTAAAAAAATTGGTACTTGGCATTGGTCATTTGAAAACAACCTTAATTTTATTATCTATATTATTAGCTAGGTTACTAATGAATCAAAGTTAACTAGTAGAAAATTTTACATCGGATTAAAGCAATTATTATTCTCTGTTAATGTGGTGCGTTAATAAAAGCTCGTCGTCTAACTTACCTCGGGATCAGCCAGTAGTTGAATAGTATAGTTGGGTCCATCAATGACCGGGGTCCTGCCGTTAGGGTCCCTCCAGAATGCTATCGTTGGCTTGGGCAACGCTTCAACTCGGCACTCTAATATCACCGAGTCTCCGGCCGCCGCCATCGTTATCCCGGATGCTTGGATAGTTGGCACATCTACAATTGGTTAAAAATTTGTAAACGTTTTTTTATTATATTAAAGTTTACAAATTACACATTCTTTTAACACGGAAGATAGGCAAATGGTCAAATTATTCATGTTGAGTCACAACCGGTGCCCGTGGTCACCGGCAGCACCTTTATAATCTACAGTCGTAGCTGTGGTATCGCCGATTGAGAAAATTACTGTTTTAGAGAGTACTCTCTCTTTTGTTGAATCTCCTTTAGTTGCAGTTTGTTTTCTTAGTTGTTCCCTTTCGGTTTTTCCTGCCTCTATTATCAATAAGTCCATCGTTCTCCTTCTTCTGTCGTTGCTCTATTAACTTCTCCAACGTTCACAAAATTGTCTTCTATATACTCACGAGATATGTTTATCTTCCTAGAGGCCTGCATGGGTGTACCGTAGCCGTTGTCGGCGTAGCAGGATATTTGGTCCATGTCCCGCGTGACGTTGTGTATTACGGTCACCATGTGCCGTGTTACCTCCTGTCGTACCAAACGCCCTGTAAACACGCAAAAATTTAAATTTTTTGGACTTCTAGTTACCGTGTAAGTACTGAGACTATATCAGTGTGAGTTGGTAGTCGGTTTTTGTAATGGCAGAAACCTCGCGATTTCCATCTTCTTGAAATCTGAATTACTCACGAATTAAGGCAACGGGGAGTTTTAGTAAGAGGCAAGCATTATAATTTGTTTAATCCACAGAGAAATATAATGAGAAAGCTTAAGTTCTAGGATTAAAAGAAAAAAATTACTCACCAGAAATGTATAGTGAAATGGTAGGCGTCGGAGTCCCCATGGCTATGCATAGGATCGTCATGCTCGATCCTTCCACTACTAAATTTACTGGATTCACTGAGGGTGGCTAAAATTTCATATTAATGTGAGTCAATTAATATTTTTTAAAAACCCGTATTAATTTTTAAAAGACATGTTAAATTTTCATAACACAAGTTTGAATTCAAAACGCTTAAAAATTGTAGTAATAAATTAAACATGTAACGTCCTTTTATTTGAAGACAAAAATTAAAAAAATATATCAAATAATATTCTTTAGCTAGTTCATCATGAGTTGGTGCGGTTAAACTACTGACCTCTACATAAGCGGGGTAGGCAGGATCAGTCCACGCGAGAAGGGTCTCCGAAGGCAGGGAATCTCCAGCAGCTGCGTGGGCTATCACCCACACGATGTACTGGGTGTTGGGACTAAGCTTCTCTAAAGTGTATCCCGGTACAGTCGTGTTTATCCGCGTCACGTTAGTTTGTCCTAACTGGCCAAGTGATTTGAAGAACAACCTGTTGGGAACCGGTGATCAAAATAGTTGTATTAATTTTTCATCAAAGTTAGGAAAATACAATAGTTAAGGACGTTGATGTTCAGCTAGTAAAATTAAACATGTAAAAGTTTTTTCTACTGTCCAGAAAGTACTCAGTTCAGAGAGTCTTTCCAACTTGAATCACAAGTTTCAAAATTAGTGAATTCCTGAAAATAAAACTTACGTATAAGTTATCTTCTCGTCTGGTAGGGAGAACTGCGGCGGTTGCCAGGTTAGAGTCAACCATGTCGCTGAATGTGAAGATACTGACAGCGAATGTGGTGGCGACGGGATTCCAGAAACTTCCTTCTCGGATTCTACAAACAACAATAAACCTTATTTAGAAAGTGACTTTTCTGTAAATCTCAATTTCGGTTAAACTGAATAGCGTAGCTCAAGGGACTGCAGAATTAAGAGATACCAATTTTTTGATGGAAATACAGAATTATAGCTTTACCAGTGATATTTAGAAGTAGCATGCTGGACGGTAAGGATGTGCCGTGCTCGTTGACGGCGACCACGAACACGTGGTAGGTGCTGTTAGCCTCCAGGTCTACAATACGCGCCATAGTTCCTGTCACGTTCATTTTCTGTGAACAATCATTATCATCATATCTTCAATCAGAATTATCTGCTTGATGTGAGTAATTTCGTAAACTATCCAAATCATCTGAAAAACGCCACGTTGTTTTCTGAAGGTTAATTACATGCCGAGCTCAGGTCTTTGTATTATAACGTTCTTCTTCTAAAATTGCCTCTTCATGATATGTTATATTATAATAACAAATACTTATAATAAAAACTTTCTTTGGAATTAGTTCTTATTTGGAAAGAAAGTTCTGGTTGTGAAATCTTAGCGTATGAACTGGAATCCAGGAAAGAACAACTGTTATTTATGGCTCAAACCAATGGAGAGGCACTTCGAGAAGAATTTAAGAACAAAGACGTTACTTTTAATTTTACTTGAGAGTTTTTTTTGTTTATTGTCTTTTCTTTGGCATTAGATAGTTCAGGTATCTCATTTCACTTTTTCTTCCATACTTCCACGCTACCAATCAATTATTTGCTATCACGTATTTTTACAATCTTTTGCATTCTTACTCTACCTTATTCATATCTATATATGTGCTATGTACTTCGCTACTTTTTTATATTTATCTATTTAAAAGTTTTGTATTTATTTACCAGATTCTCGGTTCTTTTGTACAAATCATATGCAGCTGTTTATCTAACCTAGTTTGTATTAGTTGTTCGTACAAATAACCTTACGTGCTACCTTTTTACAATGCAATTAAATAGTTTACTACGGCAAGATAGTTGACCCACATGCATACACAATGCAGTTATAATAAAACGATAATAGTTCGCAATGGCGTGCATTCGTACATTTGCAACGGCATGAGAAACTTCACCGTGAAGCTTTCGAAGCTCGCAACTTGGTGTCGGTTGCTTTGAATAGTTTATTGCCGGATGTGTGAAACGCTGGAGAACTTCGCTTTGGGTGCTCTCGTATATATCCACATTCAGCTATTGATGAACAGCTTACGAGTTTTAAGAATATTGATATTTTGTCTCATTAATGTAAACACAAAATAATTTTACCAGTGGTTCCTAAACTGTACTTATAACAATGATGGTGTGTTTGGAATTTTTATACGAAAAACCGCTGAATACAACTTAAGTTTGGTGATACGATTGGGTATGAATATGCAGTGTAACATTTCAACAAGCAAATTGAAATATTTACACAGCACATTATGCTTATTACATAATACGTAACATAGCAAGTAACCTTTTTTTTGTCTAATACTTTTTACTAGAGAGAGCGTTCATAAAAATCAAAGAGGATAATTTGTACAGTACCTACTGTTAGTGACAGTGTATATTTTTTAACTTTGTATTCCTTCTCCATATGAACTGTACCATTCACATTCCACTGTCCAAGTAGTAAGTTTAAAAAACGATACAATGATTTTCCTACATATATTATATTAAGATTATTTCCAGGCCATCAATCTAATTTCCGGTTTTTATATAATAATCAGAAATATTAAATAATACTTACGTTATCCAGTTGCAGGGTGTTGTAATAGTATGGTTGGTTGTTGTTCCCGACTAGTTGCCAGTGAACGGTGTAGGAGGTGGCGTTGGCACCGTCCTGAGGCGGCGCCCAGTCCAGGAACAGCTTCCCGTCGTTGGACACCACCGCGTGGAGCTCTCGGGGCGGCCCGGGGAGCACGCCCGTGCCTGATAGACACGTTTCAGTTATCAAATCTTTCGAATCAAGAAAGTTTTTTATGAATGTACGGCAATTGGTTGTGGTCGATAGTTTGTTTTAATATACAGCTCAGTTAGAACTGTCAACTGGAACACTTGACAATAATGATATCGTTCTCCTGCTGTATCTTCTTATGATCCGCTTCTGTGCATAAATTCAAAATTTAGAAAAGTATAGAAAAGAAAGTAGCGTACCATAATTCGATCAACAGATATTTTTTACTCTTTAACTTATTCGTTACAATTTGTATTGCAAATGATTTGTTGTCCACGGAATCTGTTTTATGCGATTACATACTTTTAAATTTCTACTATAGCTTAATCAGCTATAATTATACGTTCCCTAACAAAAGTTCTAGGGACTCGGCTAATTGTTTTAGTACCTTCTTCGAAGCACTGAACGATGTTGCCGATGTAGGGCACGCACACATTGACCCCGGCAGCGTGCGCGGACGCACACACGCCGCGGCACACCGGCGGCACGCCGCGGCGCGCGCAGCACGCCTCGTGGTTGCGACCTGCGCACAGAACAGAGCTACCATAGAAGCAGACGATTCACCTGATAAATGATACACAATACAAAAAGGTAAAGATATTCACAAAGCACCACCGTAATAAGTTTCGTTACCACTCCCTTATTAATCAATTGGTAACGCAGTGACTTAACTAGATGAACTCTTGGCCTCATATGGTAGCGGGACAACCTGATGGTACGAGGTAGATTGTTATGTAAAAAATAGCGCGACATTTCGCTGGACCTGTAATTGCATTGATTACAAAACTTTGCAAACAGTACTGTTTAATGTTAAAACTCATCGCGCTAGGCTTCTTCTCGACCAGCGCGCTTTGCCATCAAAGATTATATCGTGGCTTGATTTCCACATTTCTCATTTCTTATTTTCCCACCTGATGGGTGGAATCGTAGTCAAGTATCTATACATAATTCAAAACTAATCGTCATGGGGTATTCTCTGGTGATACAATATGAATTAAAGTGAAAGGAATAAAATTGTAATTTCAATAGGTTTACATCACTCTTACCTCCAGCGCCGCAGCGCAGCAGCTTGTGGAACTCCAGGGCACAGAGCGGCGCCAGGGTGCGCAGGTCCGACATCTTGGCGTCGTACGAGCAGAGCGGCATGCACACACCCGCGAGCTGCACCTTCTCGCAGCAAGCCGTCACGTTGTACGCGTTGGCGTCGATCTCCTCCTCTTCTATGAGCTGATGTACAAAGGTCAATGATGAAACAGCACTCATTGTTTTATTAAAGATGAAAATGTATTAAGTTTATAAACAAGTTCCACTAACCTGACTCTGAGTTCTGAATATGAGCCTCGGCGAGGAGTCGCCGACGCCGTGCTCGTTGACGGCCTCCACGTAGATCTCGTAATCGGTATTGGATTCCAGATTCTCCAGTATATACGGAGAATGTACCTGATGATTTATATCGATGATTAGTTGTTCATTATTTTAATAACCTATCATATACACTTATAATTGTTTATGGTGTATGGCGACAGAAATCACAAAGTAAAGACTAGTAATAAAAGCAAGTGATGTATGTGAAGAAACAGTAATTTTCCAATGACAGCTTTTTATAGTACTTCCTCACCTTCTTGATGATGCTGTAATCGTCGTCGATGCTTAGTGCCTTGTAGTGCAAGTTGTAGTATTGCACGGTGTCGGCCAGCGCTGCGGGCGGGGCCCAGTGGACTACAGCGTAGTCTGTGTCGATGTTGGTAAGGTGTAGCCTTGATGGAGGGCCCGGGAGGACGCCGTACCCTTGTAGGAGGCAGTTGGTGTAAGCAGTCATGTAGCGGAGGCACCTTAAAAAAGGTTGAGGTTAAGTATTTTGCTTCTTTAACTGTATTTGAATTAGTTAACGATAATTAGTTGTATAAAAACCCAGAGGAGAGTACTTATTTTTACTCACTTGAAGTGATTGAAATCCAGCGTGGTTATGTTCCCGCTGCAGAGTGGCAGGCAGGGCTCGGGGAGACCCCTGGACCTGCAGCAAGGCGTGTGGTCCATGCCGTTGGCGAGGCATCCGAACGTGACCCCGGCCCAGGGCGCGCAGATCATCAGGTCTGTCACCTGCAGCTGATGGTTACAACGGGTACGGTGTTGATGGTTTGTTAGTCACGGATGACGGTGAAGTGCATCGTAGTAACATTTTGCTGAGTATCTAACCGTTGGTGAAGTTATAATAACAATTCAAGACTTATACAATTAAAAATATTTAAAATATTTTGATGAAAACTCACCCCAACATAAGTGCCACAATACAATGGTAGATGAACACAGATTGTGTGGTTAGATACTTACATCAATCTCGAAGGTCTTTGTAGGGTCGCACAGCTTCTCCACGCAGCCGTAGTGGTTTACGCCGGCCGTGATGCAGCATCCCCGCACATCCGGCAGCTTCGGAGCCGGCGCAACTTGAGTAGTCTTCATTTTGCCGGGCGTCAGCGTCAGTGACCTGTCAGGAGTAAAGGTTAATCTAAGGAGATCCACGTGCAACCGCTGCATGTGCGTACTCAAGCAGTTTCTTACCTCACGCTGTAACTTGGGAGACTGGATCCATGAATATTGTATGAAGTGACCGTAATCTCATACATCGTGAACGGGAGCAAGTCGTTCAGTATAAACGAGGTCCTGTTCGCCTGCACCTTGTACGTCACCGATTGCGTGGATTTGGTGTCGTTGGTATTCATCGAGCTCTCGGAGGGCTCGATGAGGTGGGCGTCGAACGACCGCAGTATGGTCACATTAACCACATACTCCGTGACCGTTTCCGTGTTCTCCACCGGCGGTGACCACGTAACGTTCAATTGTTTCTCGTTTAACGGTTCCACTTCGACGTCTTCCGGTGGACTCGGGAGGAGTTCTGGAATAATATCTTCAAGTTAGTTGTCTAACATGAAGTGTTAATTGAATTTTCGCTGTGGTGCTAACACGGATTCAAGTATCTCGTGTAATAAAGTTTGACGATTAAGTGACAAGACGATAATTACGCGAAATGTGGTTTTGTGTAAACATCCGTACTAGTAAGACTTGAGACAAGCGACGCTCATTACCTGGCAAATGCTTTTTTGTCTTGCAACTTTCTTTTATAATAAACTAACCAATTCCTTCCACGATGCAGGCGAGAGTCTTCTCCATGTAGGTTGCGCAGGAGTAGTGAGTCTTTATGTTGTCGGTGACCGGCGTGAACTCGCCGCGGCAGACGTCCTGGCAGATGTCTGGCACGCGCTCCTGCACGCAGCAGGGCACGTGGTTCCGCCCGTCCGCCATACACCTGACGATATATGAACATGTTCAGGCTCTTTGTAAATGGGTGTAAGCTACTAACCTAGATTTTTTTAATTAAGTGATATGAGTTACGTTGTCAATGTGCCAGTGGAAATACCCAATGCAAGATTGCCATGCAAATAAAAAAATTAATTATTAAGTAGAAAAAGAGTTCTGTATGAGTTAGTTGACTTACTTCACGATCGCGGGGAAATCTGGCTGACATATTTCGGGATCCTGTCCGGTTCCTTCTAGTATCGTCTGTATGCTGCAGAATCCTAGGCACGTGGTGCTGACGTTGGCGTTAAGGCAGCACTCCGTGTAGTTGTGCGCCAGCGCCAGGGTGGACAGCGTGGGCACGTTTGCGGAGTAGGTGTCCGTCGCGTTCTGGTTCTCCGGCGGTGTGAGGCCGCGGGAAATCACTAAAAAGAACCAAACAGAATAAGAATTTTAAAACGATTTCTGCTATACCAAAGGAGTATTGTTATAGCTTCATAAAAATTAAATTAAGAAGGTTTTCGGTAGTTAAATGAGAAATTTAACCTTACCAGTTAGTCGGTGGAAACTCCTGACCGGTGGCTCTGTGTTCAACTCGCACATGTAGAGTCCGGCGTCCGACGGCTTCACCGACTTGATAACCAGCGCCCAAACGTCACCGCCCCTCTTTATGCCAGGACCTTTAACAGGCTCTTCAGCTTTTAAAGGAAAATTATCGATAAGTCTTCAGTTACTAACATGGCGTGTACAAAAATTAGATAAAATGACTTAAATATTGCGTTTTTATTATAAAATAATGTTACTAGATAAACAGGGAGTTTTAACTGCTTTAATTGCAAATTCGCGAGTAGCTTGCCTAGACACACAGAAGTTTCTAAAACGATTCTTTAACCTACCTGGTTAATTATTACTCTCGATGGATCGGACATACATTGAAAGAAAAACAAATCAAAATAATAACTGAATTAAATTCAAGAGAAAGCCAAAGATGCAAAGAGCGAAGAACGAAAAGTTGAGAAGGCGAAGTAATAGAAAGTAGCTGCACCAGAATTGACCTGAAAAGCAAGTGTCAAAGCCACGAATATAAATCTTTAGTTGAGGCCTTTGATGAAAGACAAGCTGTTTCAACAACGTTACTCAGATAACGTTATTATAAGGAGTTTTACAATACTATGTTATATGTAAATAACAAAGGCCTATTATGTGTTCCCGTAAATATAACGAATCATTATAAAAAGCTTTATCTATAATAATCCAAATAATCGGTACGGAAACGAAATAGACGTTAAGACTATCACAAACGGATTGTAATCCGACAACGGGAGCACAAACCAAAATGCCTCCACTACTCGAAACAAACAAAACCGTATTTTCCACGCAAATATCCGCAGCTTGCTCGGTTTATATCCCAAGTGCTTAGTACGAAAGGTATAATAAAACCAACTGGAAGACGTGACGAGGGAAAGTAAACTTTGTGTGGTAAACCTCGTTTTGATATAAGTTCTCATGTAAATAAATTGTGCCCATAGTTTTGCTGAATTACCACTTTTTAATCTCCCATTTTAAAATAATTCGAAGACCTCAAAAATTGTCTGTGTTTGTTAGTTTGAAAAATCTGAAGTGTTTTTTTTTGAGAAACATTTCAAAAATAATTTGTTCCGGAAAGACATTGAACAAGATATACGAATTATTAAAATTTTGTAAATATGTTAAGATTTCTTTAAATCAAAGAAGTAGGAAATAAGGTACACTTTTAAGTCCTGGTCTAATAGCAGACTAACCATAATTAGCGTTTATAAAATTGAGCATGTTTATAAATAAATGTGTGTATACTCACAGTCATCGTGCAGCACGCGTACCCTCTCGTCCCTCGTCACCCTCACCCCGCCGGCCGTCAGCAGCTGAAGGTCTCGTGCCCTTTTCCACAGCACGGGCTTCCCCCTGGCCCCCAGCACTACGCAGGTGAGGAGCGCGTCCTCCCCACTCCTGACGGCGACTCCACCCACAGGGGCTCGCATCCATGCCTCCTTGGGTTCCTCCTCCTCTTGGGAACTACCCGTCGACACGCTCGCGCTCTCCACCGACTCTCCTTTTATATCTAAACAGAAGATTACATAATTATTTATTTGGAAAACAAGAACATTCCGATCAAAGCTTTGCGTAACCAGGAACAAAGAAAGAACGCGTCCTTATGAGATCTTTTTCTTGTCATCGGTTGATAAATATTTTGATATAAAATACATTAAATAATTCAAGTTACCTTTAGTATGTAATAAAATTTTACATTATGAAATCATCTACGAAACATACTTCCGTTTACCAACTCTTCCAACATCTTACAAAGTACAAATCAAGTTATGCCCACAAAAGTTAAGTTCGGATCGCAGAGCCCGTAATGCTTTCAGGAGCTCTCACGAGTACAAGTTTCAGAAGTCAATTATCGTAGCGTTAGGTAAAGAAATTAGACATTTATTCATTAATGGATATTCAATTTGACTCCTTGTGAGAATAATACGTTTTGTACAAAGACATTCATTCAGTAGAACAATCAGAAAATCAATCAATTTTACTAACGGTAACGGTACTCTGCAAACATCAATAACTAATCTCACAATTTGAGGTTGTATGGGAGGTAAAGCTTGTCTTTATTTGGAAACAGCGTTGTGTGATTAAATCAGCGTTAAACGAATACCGTGTAGTAATAGTTATACGTTTCATTAAAAATTCGAAATATAAGCAAATGTTTTCTTGAATTTAAAGCCGCATGGGATTTGTACTCGTGCAGTATCGGTTCCTGCAGCACGCCGCCTCGCTGAAGTTTCATAATCGAGAGTGGTTCCCGCGAGCCGCGATAAGAAATGAAAAACTTCTCCCAGGCTTGACTCCTTAGTTTTGCTCTGCACGCCGTGACACACTGCAGATGACAAGCGATAGTATTCATAAAATATTAAAATTTTGCTGCAGGTAGACCTCTGTTGACGTAGACCGGTGCTATCACAAGAATTATTAGCATGCACTGTAAACATCCAGGCATACATAAATAGATCACCACAGTAATACTTAGGACCTTTGCAAGAAGAAAGACAAGGCTGTGACTTTTGTATGAAAGCTGATGTTTATAGAATACATCGGACCTTTCATGATGTATTTCTTCATCAGTAGCAAGGTGAGGGTTCCAACTTGCGTCTGTCAATCGTAAAATGGCTCATCGTTTCCCAACTATCACTTCAAAGTTGTATCACTTGCGAAAGTTTAATGAATGGAACGAACAGTGCATTCTAATGGTCGCTACATTAGATTCCTTCAATCACCACCGTATTCCACCAATCATCTCTTACCTGTTCTAATATAACGTATTGTATTAGTAAATAAGATTCGTATTGTTCAATAGGCGCCGGGAAAAGTAATTATTGACGGACGTTGAGTTGCTCTTCGATTATATGGTCAGATACACATTGTCGATCAACTTTATATAACAGCCCAAATATATACCAAATACGAACTGAAGCTTTAATGAACTATCGATTTACAGTTTTTTATCTCAAACGGATTATTCTGGTTTTATACACAGAGGATTCTAATCGAAATGGTTTTATTTCAGTTTCTGTATACCCTGATTAAAATAACTTCGGAAACTTTATTAAAATAACATCATTGTCATCTTCAACTGATAGTTTCACTTCTGGACACAGGTCTCCCTAAATCTCCACACGGGTTGGCACTTCGTTGTCCGCATCCAGCGATTTCTCGCAATCTTACTCAATACCACACTTATTCGTAGTTTGTTTAATATTTTGCATTTGTCCATTCGTTAAACTAGGCGGCAGTGTGTATCGGCTGCGAGGGGTAGATCCATTAAGTTTATTTGCTGTCATTTCCCCCAAACTAAAGGAGGTCGGCCATCGGTAGATTGGAATGATGTATTGTTCAAAGAATTCATTCGGTAAGAAGCTACGCGAGGAGCAGCTTCTGTGATGACGGGGGAAGTTCTTTTGTTCGTCATACTTCGATTATTAGTTAGCTTCGTAGATTACGGTGTATAAGGCAGCACAGGTAATTTCATTCTATCAGCTACACATCAAATATAGATTTTAAATCAATGATATATAAACAGTAACATTAATGAGAAATTTTCGGGTCATGCTGAACTTAGTTTTAATTATTTGCATAAAATTAACTTAAATTTTGCTGGATACAGATCTCCAAATGACACCAGATCATGAGTCATTGATAACGATATTTTTATTGTTACAAGAGAATAAAAAGTCCAAATGCACTCACCGTCTCCTGCCACCAGGTACGCGTAGTTGAACGCCAGTAGAGCCAGGCATGCCGACGTCACTCTCATCTGCAAGCGATACGATACTTAGTAAGTTATATTACATAACAAATACACACATTCAAGATCTTACATACATACAAAGGAGAAGGAAAATAAACAATTAGAAACATAAAATATATCCTGAAGAGGTTTTATCGGATATATTTGTTATAGCAATAAACTGACAAACAAGTGTCCAGTCCGTGTATTAGTAAACAGGTAAGCGTATAAATTTTTATAATCGCATTCGGCTGCGAAAAAGAGTAGGAATGTACAACGTCGGGTAAGGTGGGTTTCGGGGGGTTAAGGAACGAGGGTTTGAGGAGCGGTGAAAGAAATAAAATTAAATCATCCGTCGGCGACGTAAATGGACACTTTATTGCGGTGTCCGGAGCCCGCGGCGGGCCCCTGCCCCGGCGGCGGCGCAATAAAATCAATTTCACTGTAACACCGATAGAAACGGGCTTCAAATTAAAGCTCCAGACTCCTGACGGAGGGACCGGTCTTTATTTAATACCGCTTTAAGTATTATTCGATCAATTGAAAATGTAAATAGGCGATGCGAAGCGACGGGAGCGTCGTTTACTTGATAGTAAAATATACGATTGTCAATTACAATGAGGCGCTAGTTCAAATACACAGCACCACATTGCGCTCGTCACCATAAAACATAAGATACTAGGTCTCGTTACTACAGTAATTTCACTATCTACAATGCATATCAAACCAGTACACAGTAATGTTATCACACTACTGTTTGTCGGTTGAAATAGTCACTGCGGTGGTACCTAGACAGTCTCCGCCAACAGAGACCTACCAGCAATAAAAATATTAACTGATGAGGTTCTCTTTAGTATTATCAACATATAATTAAAGTAATTAAGTAATGGTTAAAAGGAGCATGAAGCAGAATGCGATTGGAAGACGTCAAAGAGGATTCAATTTCCATTCAGGCTGAGCGTCCGTTGAAGGAATACATAGTGAGGAAATTAACATGATACGTGAACAACATCTTGGTTATGTAGCGGGACCTGGTGGTGCGTGATGAACAAATAGTCTTGCATTTCTCATTATGAGAAAAAACCTCGGGACTTGGCAGTAGGAGCATTAAGAGGACGTCTTATGTAGTATGAATATCTTAATTCATTATAGAAAGCTTTTTACATATGTGCTCTGGTTTCGTTAGTTCTTTTTTTGTGTGTATCAAAGATTGTTTAAGAATCAAATAGTAAAATACAAATCCCAACTAATTCAAGGAAATTTAGAGGATGTTTTTGATTTCACTGCTACTAATTTCTAAAACAAATTAAGTTTAATTCTTTTAAATCAAACCCTCTTCAATTTCATGTGAGAGAATATTACTTTACACCTACAAATGTACTGTAATATTGAAGAAGATATATTGTATTAAGTATATTAGGAAATTGAAAAGATACGAGAATGTGATTCCGTGTGGACCGGATCACGTTACAGCAATATGAAAGCTTCATTACGGAGCTTCTTTGCCTGCGTCAGCAGTGTGCTTTAATAAAGTACTCCGTTATGCATCTCATAATATTAACACATCGAAAATTTTAGTATTTCTACACTGAATAATAATTTTTACAAATTGGAGTGAAGTACACTTGGCCACAATTTTACGTCGCAAGGTCAAAGATGGTAAAGCTCACTCAGATTACTTCGGTTGTCATATATAGTATAACACAACAATGTTATAACGTCAGATTTAAATTTGAGGGTAGTAACTCACAAAGCTGGATGGAAAAGACAATACCATCATGCAAACTCTTCTATACGTGGATATCAATTGAAATTAACTGGAATAAGGCTTCTAGGTTGTAGGATTACGCCAAGGGAAACTACATATGATGAGGAAAAATCTCAAAACCCAAGCATGAATCAGGTTACAGCTTTCCAAGTAAGAGACATCAGCAGCAAAGTGATGATCACTACACCGTTTGCACGTCTACATTGACCTAAGATATTTTTTCTTAAAAACCGTTATTATAGTAATCGAAACGTTCCTCAAAAGTTCTCCGTCGCTGTCAAAAGTTTTGATGGGTACATTTACGTAAACGGATTCCGTCGCGGCCTGATCCTCATCAGGGGAGAGGTCTAAATAAATTAACTTCTTTGTTCGCAGCGGCGTCGGTAAGCGCTCGATGATTATAACTGAGCACCGGCTCTAATGGCGGTTATAGAAGTTCAGAAGTAGCGCTGCTTCTGAACTTTAAGAGTTCTCAAATAGAAATTACATTATATTTCGCGTTAATAATTCAATATGTTTAACTGTGATAATTCAGTTTGTAAGCTGGTCTAACTTCTTATTGAAGCGTTGGTTAGATCCCCACTTAGCTGAACTACCACAAACTCACCGATTTGCATTGATCTTCTAAGATAAAGTTTGAAATCCCAGCAGTGGGAATACGAAACGATCTGTTTTTTTATTAATAACACGCAATGATTTAACCAACATTATTTTCGGGTTTGATGTAGCAAATCACACTTTATGTACTAAAGAAGTTACGAGAAGAGAAAATGTCTCCGGAATCAAAGATCCTTATACATCTGTAGTATATCTAAAGCCGTAGAGTTCCTGTGTGAATATCCTAACAATTACTACATTTCAGGAAAATCCCTAACCGCTTCATACGTTCTGCTAGTCTCGAGCGAAAAACAAATCCTGAAAACCGCAGGATAATAATAAAAAAAGGTTAATTACGCCTAACTCAATGTTGTCGACAATTATGAACCTTGCATGTAATTTGAGTACGAAAGGGTCCACACTGAACAGTTAACTGGGACGCAGTGTGCACAATTAACCACTACAAGGTGCAACGGCGCGACCCCAATTAAAAAGGATACTCGTTTCGTTAAAGTTTTATTATCTGTTAACATGTCAAAACTCTCTTTTATATGAAACGGGATATTTCACCACAATTAGGCGGTTGATGGTGAAGCGTGCTTTCCGTAAACAGTTATTCATTAGTTGACTGTTGGAACTGCAATGATGGTACAGCGTTAGATTTATAATACGAAGGATAGATACCTCACAAACTTCATAAGTGGCTCAGGAATTGAAGTAGGACCTCAGTGTTGATACATCAGAACGACCAGTTCATAGTTTATGTAAGTTTAAATATTTATCTTCGGGCGATCACTAGTTATCACAATATAGTTGTAGCTAGTAAAGTATTGGCGAGGACCTAGTTGGGTGTCTTCAGCTAAACCATAGATAAAGTGATAAATTCCTACCTATCGCGATCATATAAATAATTCAGTAGACGCGGGGGCCCGCGGTGAAATATGGTGGCCGCGATTTCAGAGCAAATATATATGGAGCCAGCGCCCGATTTTTCTTTCTGCTGTTTTTTGAAGAAAAGAAAATATTTTAAGGGCTTGGAAAAAATGATACATTAAAACGGAACACCGGGCGTGTCACTTGTGTACAGGTTTTTTCGCAAGGGTTACACTCTTCATCTTTAGGGTTCATTGTTCACTTTCATCTTCGCTATTTTTAGTATCAAAAAATAACAGTAAACCTCTTAAGTATTAATTATTTATCAATTTAAAATTATTAACTTACTACCCCTGAGTCGTGGTCACTTACAAATAAAACCAATATTTCAATCAAAGTAAAGACATCACATTCTTCCTTAACGGTGTCACTAGATATTAATTCCAGGAAAGTTAGTTTACATCAGTTTTCCATTTAACCTACGACAAATCTAATAGTATTTAGTTATTGTTGTATCTTAATATCTGTATAAATTTATCCGTTAAATATTCTACACTACTGAAACAAATTTAAACTGCTTTTTTATAGTTAAAAGAGAAAAGCGATCGAAAGTTTTTAGCAACTTGAAAACATAAAAAAGTGTCTTGGGCGTACACGCTTTATTATCTAAGTCCTCGTTGTCACTTAATAATTGAAATTGAGGTTAAGTCAAGCACATTAGGATGTACTAAGATGTGTAATGAACGTACCGCTTAAAGTTCCCACAACTGGGACTCGGGGCCTTCGGGGAGAGGGGCGAGGCCATTTATCCACTACGCCGGCCGAGTGCGGGTTTGTGGATTAACTACACTCCGTATACTTTATTCCGACGAAATAAACTTACGGGACCTGTTAAATGTACAGAACCCAAATTGATAAGTTAGGGTACGGACCCCGGCCGCCCGGCCGCTCGGCACACACTCGAGCGGCGCTCAGCGAGGACGAATTTACGATTTGCTTACATCATACATTTTCCGCTCGAATCATATTATATTACAATCAAATTGATCTCTTGTTTTGCGAAATAATTCTTTCTTTTGTTCATTTGTCTTTCATATACGTTTCTTATAATTGTATTTACTTTATTGTCAAGATATATACATTAACGTACGCCTGTGGACGTACAGCTGAACATCATATCCGTCATCATCATTTCAGATTATTAATGTCCCACACATTTATTTATGTTCCTTTAGATGTTTACCGACCAAAAGTTGAACGAGATCGCTTTTTCTGATGACCTTGTATTGTATGATTTTTCATTTCTTCTACATTATTCGAGTTATCTTTGTAATCACCACCATTGTATATTCAATAACCAGATTTAAAGTATTAGATTTACCTTCGGCATCAGGGTTGCTGTCCCCCTTTCAGAGATACTGCTGGTAGCATACGAAACCTAAAACAACAGAAGTTACGTTTGATTATTTACTAAACATCAAAAAATTGAGAATAAAAATTTATTAGTCTTGAAAATTATATTTCTTAGTTTTACTTTTTATTTCTTTGAATGGAAGAAAGTTGTTCAAAGTGTCATGAATATGACAAAGAAGTCTTGTAAAAGCCGATACCATGTAAGCCGGCAATCCTGGCTTGCCCTACTAATAATATATTACTTGAGGAGGTCATCATAGTGGAGCTGAGGACTAAGAAGATAAAAAGGTATTCATTACGTATTTAACTGTACGAGCTAGTCCCGTGGATATACTACTGATTAGAAACTACGCTGATCACTAACTGTTCCTTGACACGATGTTTCCATCACCGGAAACCCAAGCTAAGTAGGAACCGAACTCGCCTTTTCGTGATTTACCACATAAATAAGCACCATACAAACTAAGATACCAACATCTTTGTACTAAGTAAAACGAAGAAGTATTCAGGAGACGGGTGAAAATGTTTTATTTGGACTCGCAGGACTAGTGACTTGTTATGCATATAGTATAAATTTATACATTTATATGTTCTCATGTATGTATATATAAATATATACATTCATTATGCATTGCATATATATATGTTTCACTTGGGATATTTGTTTCTCTTCGCCTACAACAGCATCTCTCCACTTCCTACGTTGATTGCTAGAATGCATTTACGCATTAAGTCTGCCTTTTGTAACCTAATTTTAGCTATGCTTATAAAGTATTTAAATTAAAAAATTCACCAGGGAAGAGTGTGAAAATATTTTAGACGATATTCTGAAACTGCAGGTAGTATGAATAAACTTGATGAATGCACTAATCGGAAGTGTTGAACTGTTACCGTAATTCAACGACTGTGCCACTTTTCTATTCAGGATCTTTCTCTCTTTTTCTCATATTTACCTTACGAAGCTTCACCTCCAATACCAAAAAAAGGTAAAAGAATATTAAGCAATGTTTACGTATTACATTTTAATAATTTCTTATTCATTTCGACCTCCCGAATGGGCAGTGAGCGGAATTACATATTTATTGGGGCGGTGTACGCCGCTTGCGTTTTCAATACGTCGGACTGTTTCGGAATTTAATCCAAAGGGAAAAACCAATAGCCACAGCCTCTTGACCCGCTGCCTAACCTCACATCCAGAAATGTAAAGATGATGGCACAGCGAGTGTATTCTTTATATATTAAGAATGCTCGCCTTTGATGGCGCTAGGAGACACAATGCTTATAAGACTGACGAAACTATAATATATTACTATCTTAATCAGAGAAAGGGGATCGATAATCTGGTGAAGTTCTTAAGACGCTGCTGGATGTGGATGTCGCAGGACCGTCCGGCGTGGAGAACTTTGAAGGAGCTGTCAACTCTAACAGTCTGCGTCTTCCGGTTGATAATTACATTCCTTTGTATATTTGTATAATGGACTGTATTTCCAATTCTTGGAGTACGAGCGTAATTTGAGTTTTTTGGGACTTTTAATTAAAAATCATGCTGGTCCCATCATACCTTAATACAATTAAATTCATACAAATTTTAATATAATTTTAAGGATATAAATGAACAGTGCTCCGAGCCCGGAGAAGACAGAACACTACATATAATCTATTTATGTTGAGAAATTCCATCATTTTCTTCCTGCTTTCATCGTTCTGGACACATTCCTGTAATATGTGATGTATATTGTCTACTTTTTTACGCACCTCTCAATAAAGTAGGTGCGGGTACCTTTTTCATCAGATATTTAAATATATTTAGAGTAATTTGTCGAGTACGAACTCTATGAGCTATCTTAATTAGGCTTCTAGAGAATTGAACTTGAGCAAACCGTGGCATGTGGCGGTTCATTGACTATAACGTCTTGTACCACACTCCTTTCTCTTTGAACGTTTCATTAAAGTCTACCGTATTTATATACGAAAAGGATATATTCGGTGCATCACAGCTTTATCCTCTGTGAGAGTAATCGAAACGAATCGTAGCATGGAACTGAGCCCGCAGGCGGTGGCTCCAATGCGATTTTGTTGTACTTACGTCCCCTGAATTCTATGTTGAAAGGGGTCCAATTGACCCTGAATTATATGGGATTTTAATAAAAAATCATGCTGGTCCCATCATACCTTAACACAATAACATGCATACAATTTTTAATCTAATTTTAAGGATATAAATGAATTGTGCTCCGAGCCCGGAGAAGACAGAACACTACATAAAATCTATTTATGTTGAGAAATTCCATCATTTTCTTCCTGCTTTCATCGTTCTGGACACATTCCTGTAATATGTGATGTACATCGTCTACTTTTTTTACACACCTCACAGTAAAGTGAGTTTACCTTTTTGACCAGAAATTTTAATATATTTAGAGGTATTTATTTAACCAGTACGAACTCTATGAGATATCTAAATTAGCTTTCTAGAGACTTGAACTTGCTCAAACCGTGGCATGTGGCGGTTCATTGACTATAACGTCTTGTACCACATTCCTTTCTCTTTGAACCTTTCACTAAAGTTTTCCGTGTTTTATATACGAAAAGGATATATTCGGTGCATCACAGCTTTATCCCCTGTGAGAGTAATCGAAACGAATCGTAGCATGGAACTGAGCCCGCAGGCGGTGGCTCCAATGCGATTTTGTTGTACTTACGTCCCCTGAATTCTATGTTGAAAGGGGTCCAATTGACCCTGAATTATATGGGATTTTGATAAAAAAAAGGAGAGTGTGCGGTTACACCCGCAGCCGGTCTGCGGGTTAGGCTCCAGTGATTTACTTTTATTTGTTACGACATTTGTTTTGTACCTTTTTTCGCGTTAATGCTTTTTAACCGGTAACATAAAAATGTGTATTTTTTTACACTTTTAGAATCAACGATACATTTAAACATCAACTGTTTATATTGTTGAAATCTGTTTAATACGAGATCGTCAAGTAATCAATGATCTAATTTCAATTACTAGATTAGTTTAATATAACGACGATAACTATTTTGTTGTTTTAGTTTGGCTTTCGATTCATTTTCTTTTTGAAACGTTCCTCGTCCATCTTTAAATGCAAAATCTTTTTACGTTTCGTGTTTAAGGATTGTATGATTTGAAACTACTAAAAATAATTTCACAAAGGCTCAATTCAAAAGGTTCCGTCATCGAAAGCGACTATTTGAGAATTAAAGCATAGACAGAGATGATTATTATGTTTAACTTTAATTAATTAAATTTTGTTCTAAGATTAATGTAAAAGTTGAATGGAATAATAAACTAGTAAAATGCGGAGGGTCTGATGAATAACAGTAGCAATTTGTCGGCGAACGTGTACTTTGCGGATGTAATATTATATTTCGCCTCCATCTCCCGGCGCTGCGCTGTTCTCTTTAAAATGTAACACCGCGGTGTGACATTTTCAAATTAAACTTGTACGAAAACTAATGAAAGCGTCGGGTGTAATGCGGACCGAATAAAACTAGCACTCTATTTTTTTTCAGCGAGCGCAGAGCCGTTCCTTTTCAGCTATATTTCAGTCGCGGATCGTGAAATGGAATTTGAAAATTTAAAACTGATGATGTCACATCTCTATAGGTATTCGGAATCGTGTATAAAGGTTTTCAATGCGAAATTATATCTTGTTTTACAGCATATAGTCCCAATCACGAATACTGTGTAATCTTTGTTTTACAATTTTGCTTATGTTACATCAAGAGTATCCTTTTTTGATGTACTACTTATTTATTTATTTATTTAAAAACTTTATTTGCACACAAAGAAAAATGTACAAAAAGGCGGACTTAATGCCATAGGGCATTCTCTCCCAGTCTACCATAGGTTGAGCAGAGAAGATAAATAAGGGTGCATTATTTTGTAGTTGAGTATAATTACATATAGTACAATATAAAACACAATAATAGTGGTGGTTATGGGGTGAAGTTCTTCTAGGTTATGTGGGATTTCTACTCATGAAACCAGCTCAGTTTCTTTCAGTGTATTAGAAAAAGCAAGGTCCTTTTTTAGGTTTTTTACGGCTAGTACCTAGATGTTTGTACGTTATATTATATTTTGAGTTTGCCACCCGACCCGACCCACTAATGGAACTCTCCGGATCAAATTTGAAATTCTAGCGGAAGAGGGAAATCTGAGAGGGATCGATAGCATCCGTATACGAGGACTCAAAATTCACGCTCACGTTATTTGTTTTGTCTTTGTATGTTACACAAATTAACGTGTACGTTTGTATGTATTGATGAAGGCATTACATAATGCTTGTTTTACCTAAATGCAAGAAGACTCGCTCATTTTACCTTTATATTATTGTATTTAATAATATAATATTTATGTATTTAGAGTTTGTATTTTAAATTTGTATAAATTATGTATAGTTCGGAAGATTAGCGTTGCATAATTCTGGTGTCCTGAAGAGAGAAGCATGGAGACAGGCTTGTTGTGGGACTTTCAAAAACATGTTCTGACCTCTGAGAGGAGTAAGAAAATCATTTAATTTTCAACTTGCACTATTATTAAAAATTTTAGGTCCGCTTCTAAACCGTGAACGTTATGTATTAAGTAAAAGCTATTGTAGATTTAGACTCATATCGTTATTAAGTTTACCTACTGAAAACCTATCGGCAGATATCATTAGTTGCTTACAGCAGTTCTATGCAGTCTTCTGTAGTTATATTACGTTAGTTCTTTGACCCCATCCAGCTCTGTGCTCGTAGGCCTGTCTCAAGGTGTCGTCTCAGTTATATATATAAAATTGATAAGTATAATCTAAAAGTTCTCGTCACCGTCGAGTCCGGCGGAACGTTAACGTTTCGCAGCCCCTCGCTATTGTGCCGTTGCATTGTTTCGCTTAAGTTAATTAAGTTTAAGTGGAAAATAACTTTTTCCCCTTTTCTTCGCATATTTGTTATGTTAATTGGGTTTCTTTTCATTTTTTTTTATTTAATTAAACTTGATTCCGCGCTTCATATAACTTGGGATTAGTTAAGAATTTAGTTAAACATGATAGTATTATGACGTTGTTTTACGGTAGGATAGTTTATTGTTGTCCCAGTTGGTTTTCCCATATCAATGGATGTATAAAAATCCTTTCAAAGCGACAGGGTAACTCAATTTGCGGCGGTGCGCGTACGGTGCGCATTCTCGGAGCTATTGTGCGTAAAGTGCGCCGAAGCCGGGGAACATAGCTAAGTAAACAAAATGGCCGCCGCACGTGAATACGAAAAACCTTGTACCGTGTTACGAGTAACAAATCACATAAGAGTTTTATTTCCGGCTCCGAACCGCGTTATGATTTTTCCGTTATTATTTTAAAGTAACAAGCCAATCAGTTTAATTGGAAAGGTTTATTATTTTGGTAAATAATAAATAGTTTAAGTGGAAGCTTGATACTGAAAGGTTACAGGTTTAAGACCGCATTTCCACTAGTAGACAATCCCATTGCAAAAAGGCTGCTTAGTATCGAAAGATTTTATTATTAAAACACTTAATAGACACTTCTCTTTTCAACATACATATCTAATTAACACGTTTTTATATATACAATTCACAAGTCACTGAATTCACACTTCTTACGCTGTCCAAACAGCAATGAGCTCGAGATCCACAGTTGTCCGCCATTTATACCAAAATGACAGCGGCGCCATCTTTACAATAATCAATACAACTTTTTATTTAATATCAATTTTATAAAAGTCATGGATTAATAATATGCCCAATATTTCAATTGCACTATAAGACATATAAATACAATTATTACATAAATATTAGTATGAAATATAATAGTACAATATGCAGTAATTCATTTTGGATTCATTAACAGTAAATACAATTACTATTTTTCTAACAAAATTTATAACCACAATTATTTATCCTCAATATCTAACACACTTAAGGTCAGAAAAATTCAATGAGTTAGATATGATCCTCTTTTATGTTTATTGCATCTGTAAATTTTAAAAGTCTAATTAACCAACTATCTTTCCCTAATCTTTACGAGGACAGTAATAATTTAATTCTGGTAGCAATTCGTCCTCGTAAGATATTTTACTTCCAGACCTCCCTCTCCTCGTCTCCATCCTCGCCACCTACATAATGTATGCTAAGAGCGATGTCACCAGCCTTGTTACACTACTCAAAGTAAGGTTCCTAGTGTTACCTTATAACTTATTCCCAGAAGATTATCTTCCTGGCATTATATTTAAATAAATGACTCATCGTTTTAATGCTTTAAAAAATACTTAACATAACTCACTGAAGAACAAGAGGATTTATAAGTTTGAAGGGTCTAAATAGTGTAATTAGTAAGTTATGTCTTAGTGCTAAACATTCTAATATATAGCATGTATGGTGAATGATAGCATTAACTTATTACTTTCATAATAACACTATGTCTGAATCCTCTCCATCGCTTCAATTAATTTAGAAAAAACTGGAGTATGATAGCGTATGAAATGTTTGTTAAACCTCTTCACTGTATTTTTCAATCAGCGAAACCTTTTCGGGTCAACAAAATGGAACAATATACACAATAAATAAAACCGCTCCAGCTCTGCAGAATGGTTTCCAATCATCATTCCCTGCTTTCGTTCCGTCCCTATCTGGCCGACTGGAAACCAACGAAACTAACATACTGGTTGATTTTTGTATGTGATTATAAAGCCATAAGGATTCAGAAGAGTCAAAAGATATCTGATACAAATCACTCTGTAGCCTTTAAATAATCTTCTGATAATAATCTCAAACATAAATCTTGGTGACGTAATGAAACTAGTAGTTAATGTATAAGCAAACTTTAAATAAGCAAACTTTTAAATGATTCCAATAGTAAATCTCTCTTTAAACGGTTTTGTAATAACCGGCTGTTCATTTGAGCGGTTCATCTACTTTTGTTTCCCGCTTACCTCTTAGTTTATTTTCCGTCAGTATCGATTCCTCTCGGTCTAGTCCGAATCGAATTTTGCAACTGACGTTCCATTACGTCGGTGAGATTTTAATCAATAGAAATTCAAAGAAACCTTTGTCTGGATGTTCGCTATGCAAGGCATTTTACAGATCGTTTAGTTTAAGAACTCTTTTATGTAATATAATATTATTTATTTCAATTCTAACAAATTTTTGCTATAATACCAATGTTTGATCCTTTAAAAAAACTTCTGGCGGTGGAATGAAAAATTACGCGTAAGATTTTGATAACAATTCAGTGAAGAAATTAGACGAATGTCTTAAAATTAAGTTCAATTCGTCCAAGAGGTACAATTATGAATATTGTCAAAGTAGTAACAATTTCTAGTAACAATTTAAAGGTTATATATTATTTGTATCAATTACATAGTTGCAACAACATTTACAGTTTCGTGGCGATGTGTATTATAACATTTTCATTATTTATCACTTATCAAAATGTGATGATGTAAAGAATTGATCATTGTCGATGTTTTACTCTCTCAAATATTTGATCTTCGACTGCGAAAGGTTTCGGTTGCGGGCGGATATTTCACAACAGCAGAAATCTTCGCTGATTGCGAGTGGCTCAGTGTTTGTATACCGACGTCAAGAAGTAAGCTACCAGAGTATTATATGAAAATACTAATTCCTTCCATTCTTTACATATTATTAATCAATATATTATATATAATAATCAGTAAGGTACAGAAGAAGAGAGATTTAACGTTAATTTTTGCAAGAGATGATTAAAGATGGATATGAATGTATCGCAGTTATATTTTCTAACAACTATAAACTAACATTTGATTTGTACGTACTAGAGTAACTAATTTAGAATACTTTAGGGTACATATGTTATCAAGAGGAACTGAATTATGCTGTTGGGAGATTGATAAATCCCTGCCACTATTTAAACTCCTCTTAACTTGTAGTTATTGAATGAAATCAGGTAGCTCCATGAACTGCATCATGGAAGAGGTTAAAATAATAAATACTTATTCAGAACTTACGTTCATCTCATATTTATGGTATTTTTTTTATTATAGACACAAATTTTACACAGCAATAACCCGTGTTAGTTTCTTCATCTTTATTTCATACGTCTGTGGTATTTTTATGTGTATAACGTGACGCAAAATGACTTAGTTGATTGTGTTAAAGCCGCAAAATGATCTTGACTTAATATGTAACCATATAAACTGAGGCCACACCCAATTTTTAAATGTGAAATATTGCAAATATTTAGTTCTTTGTTTACTAGCGATGCGGCCTTTGGTTTTGTTTGCGCCTATTAGAAACAAGTCCTTGATGTTTCCTAAAAGGGACAAGCACGCGCCGCGGACCTTCCTCCTGCCGTAGGGATGGGTCGGCGCACGGAATAGCATTGATCGATTCATTATTATAGAGATAAGCAGTGCTTGAATATTTTTAATAGCTATGTGGCGGAACAGTGACAAAAATAGGCACTGTTATGGTACATAACTACTAACTAAAAAGTACAAAAACACTAAGTTGTCTTTAGACAATTCTCCGCAATAGGGAAAAGGTATTTATTTGACGATTACTTTAAATGTAATCTATGTCATCATCAATATACGTCCGTTGCTGAAAATGGGTTCCCTCTAAAGATCTTAAAAGATTGATCCTGACTAACCTGTTAAATAAAGAAAACTTTGTGATTCACTTCACAGGAATATCGAAAAGAGAATCTTTGCTTGTAGTGCAGTTTAAGTACAATTACATTCTTGTACTTACGAACTTATGAGTCTTACTTCTACTTTATTCCGTCTCATGAAGGTGTTTTTGTGTAAATATAGTATATTGAGAATAAAGAGAACGAACATTTTAATAAATGAACGCGATGAAATCCGTAAAATTTAAAACTATTTAAATTGAAACGTTACTTTTTAAAAGTATACAAACAAAATTATCTTAAATATAACCTTTTATTTTCTGAAATTAATAAACAGAATGTGTTTTTTATAATGATTTTTTGTGTTCGCTTCATCACTTGTATTTATTAATATGTTCGTTCTCTTTATAATAATAATCACGGATAATATCCGTAAAATTTCGTTTTAAAAATATGTTTTTTTATTTAAGCTTTGTCGCATGAGCTTTACCTTTATTAACTTTAAAACACAAATATATAACGCGCGGGTAGCACTGCTATAATTGCCGCTATTGCCCATCAATCAGCCCTATATCACACGATCAGTATTCAGAGCTGCGAGCGCAAGGCCGACCGCGTCCTAACGCTGTATGAATTGAAACCATTCTTAGATAGCGATTAATATTTAACTTCGATACGTTCTCACAATGGCAACACTTGTCCTCACATATGGCAAGGAGGACGCTCTAAAGCACGGCGCGGTTGGTACAAACTGTATTACCAACCGTGCAGTTATTAATACGCGTTCAATTACACGAAATATTTTAAAAGTTATTTTTTTTATTTTAAGTGATACTAGAAGTTAAATTATGTTACCGGTTTAAGTTTACCAGGGTTCGAACATTAGTGATAAGTACTGTATTCTTTTAAAGATTTATTTATTTATTTATTTATTGAAACCAACAGCGGTAACAATTTATCTTATAATCTAATTGATTACAATAAGTAAGGCTAAATGAGGTACATTTAGAAAGTACGTTGGAAAGTGCAGAAAGAATTTTTAATTAATTAATTATAACTATAGTAAAGAAAATGTGGAAAATCAATCTAAAAGTAATTAACAATATCAATATAAATATAAAAATCAACAATATACATTCTTATGCCGAAAATGTGGTTGTTTTTTTTTTTTTTATTTATTAATTGTATGATATTGTTATGGGCTTACGTTTAGTGAAAAGTCTATTTTTTCATATCATGTCCAACGGATTCGAACAAGAGAACCCATTACTAGTAAAACCATTTAAGGTTTTTTGACAATTTAACTTTATTCCAAATGTCATGTTTGATCTCATATTATCTATATAATAAAAATGAATTGCTGTTCGTTAGTCTCGCTAAACTCGAGAACGGCTGGACCGATTTGGCTAAATGTGGTCTTGAATTATTCGTGGAAGTCCAGGGAAGGTTAATAAGGTGAGAAAATATGGAAAAGTGCCTGGAATATGGTAAAAACAACAATTTCTCTTTTTCATTGAGGTGACCAGATTTTTTAGATAGGCAAAGCGGGACAACTCTGAAGGAATAATAATATCGTAATTTTTTTTAGTTTTAACATAAGTACAGTTTATAAATGTTTTTTTTATATAAGTGAATTTGTTTGAGTAGATTGTAGTAATTTTGTAAAATATTGTAAAAATCTTCACAAGAATTTGATAAATTAGTTTGATTGACTTGAAATATTTGCAAAATGTTATTCGTATATTACTTTCTAAAATTTCTTTCGAGTTAAGGTGGGTGATACACGTTTTGTCATCAATATAAAATATGAAGACTACGAGTATTTTAAGCTAAGTTTAAGAAAATTTTTGCATTTATGAAATATTTAAATAAATTACTTACTTTATTTTTCTATGGTAAGAAACAGATTTGTAATATTTATTTGTTTAATTATCTTGCTAGCACGCAGTACGGATACAAAGTGTATCATTTGAGAGACAAATACAATGTAACTGGGTAGCAAAAGCAATATGTTACGCAAAACAATGATTTTCATAAATATAAAATTTAACTTAATTCTAAAAGTCGGGACTTTTGAAAAACGTCGCGTGACGCGGGATTAATAGTAAAAAAATCAGGACTGTCCCGCTAAAAGCGAGATGTCTGGTCTCCTTACTTTAGATACATAAAACGTCAAAATTTGAAGTTCGTCCCGTCATTTAGACACCAAATACAATTTAAAAGAATATTTTTGATTTTGACATTTGATATTGACAACCAACAATTTCTGATGCAACTATAATATTTTACGAACTTTAGCGGGAATCTGGGCGTAAAGGTCGCGTTGTCTCGGTTGAATTTTTTTTAGTGCATAATGCAGTTGAATGTTCAATGTGAGTGTATCATGCAGTAAATTAGTGTGTTCGTGTGCAGCGATTGTAGAATTCAAGCAGGAACACGACTTTCCTAAGTTCAGATTGGTTCAAAATAGTAGTTAAGTCTTAACTTTACTTTGTTGATCTTTTGTGATAGTGACACTATTTACCGCTGAGTGCGCGAGAACTTTCCCTACTTTGATTATCTACAATTTATAATGCCAAAGATAAGATGTCCTGACTTAGGTCAATCAACATGTGCATTTAAATATAATAGAAAAACCAAATTAATAACGGGCATTTTTTGTGATTACGAATTATTTTTTTTTGGTTAAATTTTCATCACACTATTTACTAAAGTTGAAACAGCCTGGATTATCAATAAGAGTTTTTTTTATTGATTTTGAAGCGGAACGAAGTTTGCTGGGTCAGCTAGTTTTCAACATAAATGACGTACACCTGAATCCTATTTAAACATGTTTGATATTTTTGTTATTCAAAACATTTGATGTGAAACTAGAGCACGATTAAACGCGGTAACGCGCATTTTAATTGTCGACGCCATCTTGAATTTAACACGCCAAATTTCGTTCCAAATTCGAAATGTAAATATGGTGTACTGTAAGTGTATTGGCGGTAGAGCTCCTGATATTTCAAAGTACAACTGCAGCCAAACTGCAGTGTGCAAACATTACTGTGTTCCAGTTTGATGGGCGTTGTAGTTAATTAATTACTGGAGTAATGAGATTTAACATCTTATGTATTAAATACGGTGCAGTATTTATTATTATAACTAGCGTCGCATTGTCATTGTTGTGCGTGTCATCAGGTGAACATGTTGCACGTCTCGTCGCTTCGTGTAATTAAAAAAAAAAAAAAAAAAAAAAAAAAAAAAAAAAAAAAAAAAAAAAAAAAAAAAAAAAAAAAAAAAAAAAAAAAAAAAAAAAAAAAAAAAAAAAAAAAAAAATATCCATTCCAATTTCATGATCATAATTAAGCCGCCATATTGATTCTGATAAAATGTTTACTATGTTATTCGTTTGGGCGTTATCTTAATTTATATTTAATGAGTCGATGAACCTTTTATGTTTTTTTTTTTTTTTTTTTTTTTTTTTTTTTTTTTTTTTTTTTTTTTTTTTTTTTTTTTTTTTTTTTTTTTTTTTTTTTTTTTTTTTTTTTTTTTTTTTAAAAAAAAAAAAAAAAAAAAAAAAAAAAAAAAAAAAAAAAACATCCATTCCAATTTCATGATCATAATTAAGCCGCCATATTGATTCTGATAAAATGTTTACTATGTTGTTCGTTTGGGCGTTATCTTAATTTATATTTCATGAGTCGATGAACCTTTTATGTTTTTTTTTTTTTTTTTTTTTTTTTTTTTTTTTTTTTTTTTTTTTTTTTTTTTTTTTTTTTTTTTTTTTTTTTTTTTTTTTTTTTTTTTTTTTTTTTTTTTTTTTTTTTTTTTTTTTTTTTTTTTTTTTTTTTTTTTTTTTTTTTTTTTTTTTTTTTTTTTTTTTTTTTTTTTTTTTTTTTTTTTTTTTTTTTTTTTTTTTTTTTTTTTTTTTTTTTTTTTTTTTTTTTTTTTTTTTTTTTTTTTTTTTTTTTTTTTTTTTTTTTTTTTTTTTTTTTTTTTTTTTTTTTTTTTTTTTTTTTTTTATAATCCAGTGTTCACGTTTCATATCATAATCCATCAGATAAATTTTCAATTCACTCCACAAAATTGGCTACGTTTTCGTCCATCTCTACGGAAACGCAATAAACTTGGCAACGCTTTGTCAGTCATTTATACGGTCTATAAAAATGCGAGCAGACGAAACTTTCGCCATTTTATAATACATTTATGATGATAACTTTGTCTTTTATTAAAAATGAGAATTCGCACAATCTTACCTACAGACACAATTGAAAATAAAGTATTATTCTAAAATTTGTCTACATTATATAACAATGTTAAACTACGACGTAATTATAATATCTAGATATCTATCTAAACATGTACGTTTTGTTGTAGGAAAAATGTAATAAATGTCACTTGTAAATATTATATCACATATAGAATGTGAATGGTTTAAACTAATAAGTTCTGCGTATACCATATTATATTACAAAAACCCAATTGTTTTAAGTTATATACAGTAATAGTTATAACTTTTTCAATATCTTTAGAATACATATAATATAAACTTATTCTTATTGCCAAGTGGGAGACGAGTAAGAATATCTTTACTGCTACTGTATCCCCGGCCTGATTCAAAACATTATGTGGAAATAAAGAAAATGGAAGAAGCTTTACCTTGATCTGCGCTGCTCTCATCCAACAGTTTCCTTCGAACTTCACCAGACCGTCAGTCAACTTTGTGGAGGTACTACCAGCACTGGGACTTTACAACACCGTCTGCCCATTGTGAAAGGGTCCACTTTATTTTACTTAATAAAACAAATATAATTCGTAACATTCACTTTTAGTTTATTAATTAAGATTTTCACATATCACAATCTCCGGCAAAAATTAACAACCATATTGACAGATCTCTCTGACCTCCCGCCAAATAACGTCTAATGTCAACCATTGTTGACATTGACGTTTCACATTTCAAAAAGGTGCCTTCTATTTTATATTAATTTAAGATTACATACTATTGACAATTTATCGTTGTTATTATTAGGCAAAACTATGAGGAATAATATGATACATATATGCAAGTCTTATAATTGCCACATAAGTCTAGCAACCATTAAATATTACACTAAAAACAAAATCTAGCAAACGTATTCAAATTTCACGTGAAATGTCAATTGAACGCGAACGAGTTTTCGAAATTTCTGGAAACAATAAGCAATCACCGCACCCCGCTCATGACGCGGAAGCGGAAACTCACTGTTAATAGTTTCAAAAGTAATAAAACACCACTAACACGTAAATCGGGGTGTTGGCTGTTAAAATATAGTTAATCAATATCTTATTGACGGAAGGAATAATAATGTTAAATGTTTCAACGTAATATAATTTACTACCTACCGTATTATGATTCAGCTAACGAAATTACTGCGGTGACGATACCGAATGTAACGCCAGTGTTTACCACCAGTTACATGCTTACTACCAAGGGTTACGTTCAAGCGGTAGTGTGTATAATAATAAAAAAAATGTTATAAACGAAGTCATAAACAGTTCATTCAACTCGGTGCGAAGCGCAATATCCTTTGACATTTTAATTTATACGATTGAAACTGGTCCGGGGGCAGCATTTAGTTTTTATTGGTACAAAATCAATAAAATACAGATATAAAATGTTTTTAACGGATGAGGATAAAATTAAAAAAAACAATACTTAAAGTTATTGTGGGAATCTTATTAATGAATTAAACTGCCACCGTGGCGCAGTGAGTTATAAGTAAGTATAACGCAAAGTTCTTAGATTCTTTAAAAGTAATTAAATAAAATATCTTCATGTCCAATGAAAAAAAGTAGCTAAGATACAAATGCTCAGTTGAAGCAATCGTTTACCGTCCCTCTCAAAGAATTAAGTAATTGCTTAGCCGAGCTTAGCTGTAAGAAGACTGATCGAAGTCCGGATCATCCGGCTGAACCGCCGCAGCCGTTGGCAGTTAATTTACGATCGACTTACGTTTTCAATTACATTTGTGAATGATCCGTTTTAAATAATTCAATCCGTTTGCTTTTCAGACTACTCCCCTCCCCCGACCCTATCACCCCCATTTCGGATTTAACCGACAAATAGAGGTTTCGGTTTAATTAAATCTCATCTATAACTCGCTCAATATAAATGTGTAAATATTACTGTGTAATGATTGAATGTTTAAATTTAATCTCGAAGGCTTTTATGGTACTTGTGAAACGGAGGTCCCTAGACCGCATGGAGTTTAGAAACTACTTTTCAAATATAGTTAAATGGCTGCCAAAGTGATACGAAACATGATGAACTATATTTCCGACTCGATGAAACGTATTTTTATTATATATAAAGTTATGTAAGTATTGGAAATGTGTAACAGTGGGATATTAACCCGTTACCTTTCGGGTCTTTTTCTATCTCCGTCGCGATGAGTAACATGAGAACATTCTCTTTAAAAAAACGCTTTCACATTTCGATTATTTTCAGCCTTTGGTCCTTCGAAAATTACTAGTAACAAACGGATAGATATCCAAAAAAATATATATATTATTAATTATATGAGAATTATGTATACAAGCCAGGGTTCTGAGATAAAAGATGTGCTTAGTTCAGGACTAGAAGGATATCATGTATTGTGAATTTAGGATGTAATTAAAAAAAAAAAAAGTCAAAAATATCTGACAAAATAATATTGCATTTTCATATTAAAAAATTATGCAAAATCTCTCTTTTATATAAATTCACATAAATTATACACAGATACTATAAAAATTATCTATCGTCTATGATCTTTGTCTATGGTACAGATAATAAAAACTCCTTAATAGACTAATGAAGGTTAGGTTAACCTCCGTGAGATTTTTGTTATTGTTCGCGATGCGTTTAAATATTTTTAACTCAGTTATAATATATGATAATCACCGCAAAGACGAGGCGGGGGCGACCTTCGGCTGCGACATTGGCGATCCGTCACATGCATTACGTCAGTTTGTGACAAAATTTGTCCAATTTTCACACAACGTCAGTCTTTGTAACGTCGTGTAGATGGTGTTGTGTAACCGACCGGTTAAATGCAGACTTGACATCGTTTGCGTTGACCAACTTCTGGTTTAAACCACACCGCACACGTAAAGCTATAATTATTTTTTTACTGCTTTCCTCCGCGTATTAGAGTAAGAGTTTTTCTTTTCTTTTTGTTTGTTTGTAAAGCTATATCAGCTTTGCAATATACACTCCCGGACACATCTATCGGCCCACCTAGTGTTTAAAAGTTTTAACGGCGCCTAGCGAAAAATAAATGTTAGGCAAAGCAATAAGTTTTAATGGAGTTTTAAAGCTGATTTTTTGGTCAACCTTTATGTATGTTTTTTTTTTTAATTTTGAATTCAGGATTATGAAAAAAAAACGAAAATTCGAGTCTGTTCATTGTTTTCAACGACCCAAGAATGGAGAAAACTTTTTTATTTCGCACAAGTTGGTTTTTTTTTTTTGATGTGTCCGATTATTGGTTCCATAAAACGGCAAATCTAAACTTAGAGCCAGTTTTGACCAAAAAATATGGATACTCTGCCTGAAATTGTCGCCCAAGTTGTAAAACTTCTGCCGACCAAATCAATTCGAAATACAAAAAAAAAAAAACCTACATAAGGGTTGACCAATTAAATTGCGTCAAAACTGCATTAAAACTATTGTCCACCTAACATTTATTTTTAACTAGACACCGTCGAAACTTTAAACACTGGGTGGTGGGCCGATAGATGTGTCCGGGAGTATATTTATACTTCTGTATGACATTAAATAGACTATTATATTACTGGACTAACGACACTTAATCATCTTAGAGACAACAAAACCTGTATATAATCCTATAATAATATCGTTACAGGAAACAATTTACGGAAAATAGGAAAAATTTAAAACTTAAAATTTTGTTGGTCAGTTAATATCTTTGAGTGCTGTGTGAAACGATTACGAAATCAAATTTAGTGCCATCACTTAACCTTCGGCACTTAACTAGCACGAACTTAACTCGGATGACAAGCACTAACTTATATTTTAATACAACAAATCGACGAGTAAGTTATTCATGTGATATTATATGGTACCAGATGGGTACCACCGCAGCTCCTATTTCAACCGCCAAATAGTAGTGTGCAAACATTACTGTGTTCCGGTTTGAAGGGCGCTGTAGCTAGTGTAATTACTGGGGTAACGAGACTTAACACCTTATGTCTCAAGGCGACGAGCGCAATATGGTGCAGTGTATACCATCTTAACTAGCGCCGCGTTGTCATGGGCAAGCGTATCACTTACCATCAGGTGAACGTCTTGCTCGCCTCGTCGCATAGTAGTATAAATAAAAAAAAAATGGCACTAGTTAGGATGATAACACTGCACTACATTACGCTCGTCACCTTGAGATGTATCAAGTACCGTTACCCCAGTAATTTCACTACAGCGCTCTTCAAACTGGTGCACAGTAATGTTTGGCAGTAGAGCTGAGCTGCGGTGGTACCTACCGTCTCCGGCAGAGACCTACCAGCAGTAAAGCACGCCGCAGTGTATGTAGTTTATAATTTATATCGCACTCTGGTTATTTATCGTGTAAAGTTTGCGGTCGTAAATCGCAATGGGTGGCGATGGGCGCAGTGGGCGCGGTGGGCGGACTTCGATTAATATGGATTTATTACGTATAGATCAATTTGCTGCGAAAGCTTCGCCGCCAACAATAATATCTAGTCTAACAATTTTAAACTATTTCCTTTTTAAATTTTGGATTTTTAATTTTTCTACAGATTATAACGATAATAGGCTAACTTTATTATCTATCATTAATTCAAGTTCAAAGTTACTTCACGGGGCGAAGGCGGCGAGCTTACGCTCGCCTGATGCCGCCCCTATGAGCGGAGCCGCGGGTGTTGGATGGGGAGTCTGACACCGGTAACATCACGGCTCGGAGTGCGAGCAGCATGCTGGGCGTTTTCAGCACGCTGCTCTGGAGGCAGGGGAAATGGCTGGCCCACAGCCTATCAACAAAGGTGGAGTCCCAAGGAACCAGGCGCGGGCGGCATAGCGATAGCATGACCCTGTCGATCTCGCTTTGCCGCCAGTAAAAACGCGCGGAGAAAGAAACGCCGAGGGGTTTTAGTGGGTGAAAATCCCACATAACCCGGCGCCGCTCCCCACGGTGTCGAGTATCTTTATAAGATTTCCCCTCGTATAAAAAAAAAAAAAAAAAGTTCAAAGTTAATTATTACGTAATTACAAATCACAATCACAGTAATTTACGTAGTTATCATTTACTTACAATATCTTGGATATATTCAGCTTTCTTCACTTGTATCTTTAATGGCATTTCTTCTATTTCTTTTAGTTGTTAAAACTTATTCATTCAAATTAAATCATCAGCCATTTTGTTCCTATTACTGTTACTTGGTACCTTCTCACACAAGGAGAGAGCTATAGCAATTACATCAGTGCGAGTTGGCATAACAAGAGCTTGGTTGTGGACTTGTTCTCGGATCTAATTAATAATTACTTTACTTTAACATTGAAATACGATTTTTGTTTTTATTTATGTATAAACTAACGCTTGACAACGAACCCACATATTAGTAAGTGGCGATGTAGTCTTTAAGTGGAGATAAATAAAATATACTCACAGTTCTGAAACGCAGCAGCAGTCAACGTTGGTTTAACTGAAACAATATTAAAATCAAATGTTATATATGTATATCTTTTTTTTTATTTGAAGTATTTTTGTACAACACACGAACGACGACTTTAGAAATGAAGATGATTGTAGTAAATGAAATAAATAGTAAAGATTACAGACGTTATTTCTTTTCATTTATAAATGTCTGTGTAAGTCTTTTTGACTATAAGTATATACTACATACTAGTTCATCATTTCTACATTTTGAAGCATCATTTTATAAAGGACGAACACCTGAAAGTAAGTGATACGTTATTTCATAACAATGTAAAGTTAGATAAGATGTCTATAGCACCACTAAGGTTTGGGACGAGTTGTTGAATCTCTTTAACTCCAGTAATCTTAATGCCTGCTTTAAACTAATATGTCTGTATATAACAATCGGAAAGTCGAAAAGAATCGATTCAGCGATTTGCGTATGCATACGATTGTGCTCGATGTTTTCGTTTTCAATGCAACCGTACAAGAAATGTTCGCACAACAGTAAGTAGGCGCGCGGCCGGCGCGCTCGTTTCGTCATAATCTATTACTACTCTTACTGCATACTAGTACAGGTTTATGCGCTCGATTGTGTGTTTACGGAAACATGAAGAAGACTTATTACTTTATCTACTTATTTAAATGATTTGTAACAATAAAAACAAACTATAGTTACAAAGAAATTAAGTTGTACAGGCGAGTTTGAATTAAAATTAAACGTTTCTACCAGTTAATCTTAATGAGAGATCTAATCAAAATTATATTTGTATGTCTTTCCGATATAATATTCTGCGTCTTTATCTTACAAAGGGTACAGCTTCGTGTATTGATAGTATAGTGTTTCAGATATAAAGACTTTTGAAGGTAGATATGTATTGGAGAATATAAAACGCCAATTTCAATATTATTACTGTGTTCTGATTTGAAGAGCGTTGTAGTTAGTGAAATTACTGAAGTAACGAGACTTAGATATTATATCTTATAGCGACGAGAACTGTATTGTGTATGACATGTTAACTAACCCCACGTTTTTTTATTTTTTATATATTAATTTTGGGACTTTTAATAGAATCATGCCAGTCCCATCATACCATAACATAATTACACACATTCATATACGTTACAATCAAACAATTTTTAATATACTTTTTAGAATAAACATGAACAGTGCTCTGGCCCTCTCCGAGCCCGGAGAAGACAGAACACTGTGAAACGGACTAATATGAAATCTATTTATGCTGAGAAGTTATTATTTATTACTAATTTGCTCGTTCTGGACTAATTTCTGTAATATGTGATGAACGTCGTCTACCTTTTTACATACCTCACAATAAGGTGAGGGTACCCTTTTCATTAAAAATTTAAATTGATTTAGTAGAATGTGTCCAGAACGGACTCTATGAGCTATCTTAATTAAGCTTCGAGAATATTGAACCTGTTGAAACCATGGTATGTGTGGCGGTTCATTGACTAACGTCTTGTACCACACTCCTTTCTCTTTGGACCTTTCATTGAAATGAGTTTTCCAAGTCTCACGACATTTTTTCCTGTATTTATACAGAATCTCATTAATATTTTGTTGCACATAAATTTCCGCTCCGTCAGTACTAGCATTAACTAACCCCACGTTTTTTTATTTTTTATATATTAATTTTGGGACTTTTAATAGAATCATGCCAGTCCCATCATACCATAACATAATTACACACATTCATATACATTACAATCAAACAATTTTTAATATACTTTTTAGAATAAACAGTGCTCTGGCCCTCTCCGAGCCCGGAGAAGACAGAACACTGTGAAACGGACTAATATGAAATCTATTTATGCTGAGAAGTTATTATTTATTCCTAATTTGCTCGTTCTGGACTAATTTCTGTAATATGTGATGAACGTCGTCTACCTTTTTACATACCTCACAATAAGGTGAGGGTACCCTTTTCATTAAAAATTTCAATTGATTTAGTAGAATGTGTCCAGAACGGACTCTATGAGCTATCTTAATTAAGCTTCGAGAATATTGAACCTGTTCAAACCATGGTATGTGTGGCGGTTCATTGACTAACGTCTTGTACCACACTCCTTTCTCTTTGGACCTTTCATTGAAATGAGTTTTCCAAGTCTCACGACATTTTTTCTTATATTTATACAGAATCTCATTAATATTTTGTTGCACATAAATTTCCGCTCCGTCAGTACTAGCATTAACTAACCCCACGTTGTTATGAGCGTACCATCAAGTGACCGTCCTGTTCATGTCGTCGCTTTGTAAAATTATGCCACCATCTCAGTAGGTGTTATTCTTTATATATTACGTCAGCGTGATCAGCAGTCGGCCACGGTCATCCCGGCGTTGTAAATAATTTAACAGCGCCGTCATGTCCCACTTAGCGTCTCATTTCAAACAATTTGCACTTAAATTGCGCTCACCGAGTGTTTTATGCGGAAAGTTTCCCTGATCACCCGCCCGGGGGCGAGGGGACGCTGCCGTTTGTTCTGGAATAACCGATGAAGGTTCTATTCGGGTTTCATGTTTTTATATAACAAATTAGTGTACTGAATAACACTTCAGTATTCAGTATTTTAGATATAAAAGGCAGGCTTTCTTATTTATCTACGCTTCACTTTAATATCACACCGTGTTAAATGACAATGAGGCCGAAGAGTATAAAGTGTACTATCTCTGCTCTAATATCTACGGTCACTAACCCGGCGTGATCAATAATACCTTAATAACATCTTAACTCCACAGCTTTTATCGTCCCTGGTACGGATTAAGGAATTCCGTGTTACAAGACGATCTACTCATCACTGCGCTTTATAATGATTTCCATCAGCCCCTATTGTGTTGTTCACATAAAAAACAATCACGAAACAATCATTAATGAATACAATCGTGATTTAATGACATAAAACTCATGAATTTATTCAAACAGAAGGATCATCGCGTTGAGGAAAATCGTACGTCGTGGGGCGAGTACGGCGACGCAGTACCAACCGGTAACGAACGATCAACAATAATTACAAACAATTTGCATAATATCTCAATTTATATAATATATAAATTAAGCATAATCTTATATTGTTTTTTATTAATTTAAATAGTTTATACTTGTTAGAGATCACACATGGTCTTAATTGGTAACTTAGTTAATTCACCTCTAGAAGATAACGTCGTACTCGAACTTTAGTATGCTTACACACCACATTGTAGCAATCGCTTCGACGGATAACATTCATTAATTCAAACTGGAACACAGTAAGTTTTTAAAAACATTATGGTTGTACTAAAACGAAAGTTATAGTATCTCATGTTACTGGTTACTGATCTAACGGATAGTAAACGTTTTTATTTATTTTGTTCATTATAAAGCGCGGTTAGCGTAAAAATTCAATGGCCATTTAAAGACAATAATGATCTAACAGTGCCAGTGTCAATCGGTTGGCAGTAAGCCAGTGCGTCGCCAATGCCAACCGCATCGCTGACCCACTGACCGGACCGCTGCCGAGATGTTATCCATTCAAGTGCTCTCCAAATCTCAACAAGTTATCGACCCATTTTAAAGATCTTTCAAGTGCGTCACTTAGCCGGTACATACTTATATTATTACATAATTTAAATATGATGCACATTTAAAGTAAGTACTGGTACATTGATCAGTCAATTGTTCAAGCAGAACATCGTTTGCTGGATATCTTACTACTAATAAAGTTTGATAATAAAACACATATATAATGACTTCATAAAAAATGTTTTAAGTATCACTATTTTGGAAATTTGTTGAATGCTAAAAACTTATATCCATTCTTCTTGTTGCTAATTAAACAGATTTCAAACTATTGTCGTCCGTTCATGACCATTAGATAGTTGTGAAGGAAACATGTCTAAAGTTTCATTTAGAAATAGCAGCAGGTGCTAATCAGAGATAACGATAACGCTAAAAGCTATTTAACTATTCGTCGACCGTTCGCAACGGAACCGACAAACGACGGCAAACTATAACACGCAGCCGGTCAAATAATCGCGGTAATTGCTTCCACGGGAACCGTCCGGATTGATGCGCAATGAAACCGAACTGGGGTTACCATGAGACAATCAGGACTTGGGAATTTATTACGGAAATATAGTGAAGTAAGCCGGTGAAGCGAAACACTGACCAGACTGACCACTTTACCAGGTGGTAGGTCTCTGTTGCCGGAGACCGTCTGGATGAGTACCACCGCAGCTCCTATTTCAACCGACAAATAGTAGTGTGCGAACATTACTGTGTTCCGGTTTGAAGCGCGCTGTAGCTAATGTAATTACTGGGGTAACGAGACTTAACACCTTTATGTCTCACGACGAGCGCAATGTGGTGCAGTGTATACCATCTTAACTAGCACCGCGTTGTCATGGGCAAGCGTATCACTTACCATCAGGTGAACGTCTTGCTCGTCTCGACGCAAAGTAGTATAAAAAAAAAAAAAACTGACCGATAGTGATGATGTTAATAGGTACTGCAATACTAAGTTCAGTGTTCCGGTGTCGATCAGGTAAAGTTGCTGTTCCTTTAAACTGTTCCCACTTTAGTCGCCTTTTGCGCCTTTTACATTGGAGATATTATATTAAAGTATCTTCTTCTACTTAATGTATCTCTCCAACTAATGGAGATTAGACACCAGTTCTACGTATGTTCCTATTCCGCGCTACGTTTGGTCAACTCCTTGATGTTGTCTAGCCACAATTTCTCTCCGCCAATGATCTTTCTCCTATAAAATATATGAATCTTGATACAATTAACCGTTTCGTAATCTCGTGGTGATCCTAGCGGCAAGTCTTGTTCAGGACTCGGCGTTCCTTATTCTGCTCTCAGCCGTCGCACCTCCGTCACTTTACTTAATCCGCTCCCATTTACAATAAACGGACCCATCAAACAGGTGTCACCTGGTAGTTACGAGCGGTGAATTTGAATTTACACCACGGCCGCTATTCAGTTTATATCCGGAATTATAATTTAGCATCATCTCTATTTCTCTTATTATTAAAAAACATCTTCTTCTTCTAAGTCGTATTTCCTCATGACTGAGGGTCGTGGTCATCATGTTTTTATTGAAACACACGACGACTCTCTTGGCAGTTATAATGGAGTGGTTTGCCATTGCCACATACTAGTCTGACCACTGATGGTCATGACATAGATATGCAGGTTTCCTCACGATGTTTTCCTTCACCGTCAAAGCACGTGATATTAGTTGGTGTTTTATGCTAACTGCACATAAATTGAAAAATTCATTGGTGCAGGCCGGATTCGAACCCGGTACCTTCGCATTGGAAGGCCGGCGTTCAAACCACTGGGCTATCACGGCTTAAAAAAAACATCTATAAGATATATATTACTCATTTAAGTACAATAGCTGTGTTACTCAAAACTATTCATGTAGGTACTGATGTAAAGTCTTCAGTAAGATAAATACTATTTAACATTTTATTTTGGTGTTGTGTAAACATCGTAATTGGTCTCATTGTTAGGAGCAGGGGGACGACTTCGACGTTCTCGTGTATATAGTTCGAATATATATACTTTAATCGGCTTAATAGATTATCTGTCGTGTACAAACATTGTATGCTATTCAGGTGAGGCAGTGCAAACACGCGGACAGACTGTAGTCGGTACAAACAGCTATTAACATTTAAATTGTGCGTGCGTTTGTGTAAACGAATATTAATTCCGCCGCAGCCGTCTGAAACAATTAGTTAATGTTTTGTTTGTATTTAAATGGGGGACGATTTGGTGCGGTTTTGGGCGGTGATTATTCATTGTTCATTAATATACACGTCTACGAGTCGGCAGTTAGGATGTTTAGATAGCACTCCATTCACTAGCTACAGCTTCAAATAGGAATGGAATGAGAGGGAGTGAGACGTCGTAAGAGCTGCAATTCTAATTTACCATTTGGTGTGCCTTTTAATACTTTGCTAAAGGAATCTAAATCATCATCATCGGCCCTAAGATCCTCAATGCCTATTAACATTAGCAATTCTTTGAGCTCAGATTGCCTATGGATCTCCTTACTTTTATTTCGTACAAAAAGACAATTTTCTAGTTTAGTCTTTACTGTTGTCATTTGGTTTGCTTTAAACCTTTCCATGAGATCCATTATTAGAAGAAACGTGGAGGTTGCGTTAGTTTTAGGGGGAAGTGTTTTAATCTGTGATAGGTTCTGAGAAATAATGAAAACAATAGAAATAAGAGTTTTTAGTAAGATAATATTATGTTTATCAAAAGTGAAACGTCCAAGTAGAATAAAATACTGGAATGTTTAATTAGAAAAATAACCTTACTCTTTATTCTGGTCTAGATTTATTTTTTTCTGTTTAACGAGATATAGCAATGATTATTGTGATATTCTGATGACGCCAGTTATAATACACCACAAAGGAATAAATCAAATTACGTACAAATAAACCCTGAAATGTTCAGAAACGAATCCTCTTACAGGTACACGTAGTTATTACTTAGTGTTACCGCAGAAGATTCTGTTTTAGATGCTCCATCAATTAATAGCGTGTTAACATTATCCTCTCTCTAAGGAACATGTAGATGGTGGAGTCTTTAAATGATTTGTATTTCAATTATTTTAATAGCAACACCATTGGTGAGAGTGAATGTGATGGATATTATATTGCGAAGTCAATGAAATAGTGCATCATAAAATCTATGCTGCATCATCAGAACCTGCTTTTTCAAGTACTTCGTGAGGATCTGTTCAACATCATGCTATATTCTTCTTTAATCTGATTTCTCCTCGTTATTTTTAATTACAGTTTGTGTGAATGTTGAATAAAGTTTTCATTCCATCTTTCTTTCTAAATTATACGTCAAACAGTTTATTTTAATTATACAGCTATCTTCGTAAATTACTATAGTACAGTTATATCTTTTGTAAAGTAGTCGAAATGTAAACCAAACTTTATGCAGGATCGTTTACACAACGCAAAACATTATAATTACAGCTGTAATGAGCCTGAAACTAGGTGGAGGCGAGCGCGTCGTGTACCGAGCGTGCCTTCTTCGGTACTTTGCGGTGTTATTGTAAGCATTGCGATATATTACATACACATTACTTAACTGCTTCCATTGCTCAGTGATTGAAACCTTGCTTTGTAAAACGGAGGTGTAAGGTTCGAATCCATGGTCACTTTGAGGAATTTTGATAGTCTAGTTAGCCATCACTGTCATATTTTAAATCTGCCTTTACAGCATTGTTGTTTTCTTGCTATGAGAAATATGAAAATGTAACTAATAAATTTTGATTACATTTTACATATGTTATTGGTCTTTTAGTATTTATCATTTTTAGTATTTAGGCTTTAGGTATTTTAAGGTAAACTGAACGCCAAAATGTCCTGTTTATCATTAATCTGAGATCAACTTTGTGTTGTGCTTTGATTGACGCTGTAGCTTATAAACTATCTTAAGTATTATAACGAGTAGTAAATGTGTTGTGTAGACATCCTAGCATCGACATTTTGTTTTGAGCAGTGTATAGAACGACGGTTCATCTCGTCGCGTAATATTATACAAATACTAAAGTTGTATCATCAATGTTGCTCAATGATGATGTTTTTCCGATAAAATAATTCACGTCGTCAGCTCACCCATAACAGAAGGTCGACGCGAAGACCTTGACATTAACTGTTAGGAAGTAATGAACAATCAAACATGCTTTTAACCGGAAGTGCCAATGAATGCTCGTTACAATGGCGTCATTAAACATGGCGGTTGTTTAATGCGCGCCAATTTTGCTTTTGTAATGCACTTTCAAATGATTTATCTTGCAATTATACCGGTTTTGAATCGGCGAATGCGGTTGGTGGTATGTATAATTTCTTTTAATATGACTAGCACCGTAATGGTGCCGCTGTTTTAGCTGTCAACTAATTACAGAAAGAATGTTCTAGAATAAGCACGCTACATCATCCCCATTGTCACTTAAAATTTACGAAATTTATTATTTATTATACTGTATTAGGTTATTTATGTATAAAAACAAATCAAGTCAAATGTTGCAAGTCTCGTAAAATTGCCCCCAAAATAAAAATGGGTAACAAAATTTTCCCGACTATTCGGGGTAAATAGTCATAAACTGGCAACACCGCCGCCGGTTAGAAAAATATAAAATTCTTTATTATCTGCAAGCGACGCTACGTCTCCCGCGGATTATATTATCGTCGTGTACACTTTGCTTTATTGAGACGGTTATGGTTTAAATTATATCCGTTTAACACGCTACGTATCCGTAAGTTTACGAGTTGGCGGGAAATAAGGTTATTTGTAAATCGCGCGCTGTTCTGGAGCATCACAAACGTAACAATAACGTACAACTATTTATTTGTATTGATATATAGTAACAACATTTTGATTACTAGACTATGTTATGCTCATATTAACAAATTTCTAATAGAAGTATAGTATAATGTCTTTTGATATTAAGCAAAAATAAAATTACTCTTCACTGGTTTGAACGAGGATCGTCACCAGTATAAAATGAACTGTTTAAATTTTAATGACAGTATAATACTATCACTAAGTAATATCCCTGTTTGAAGAGCTCTATGTTCTGTTATATTACTGTATGATATTACTGAGGTAACGAGTCATAGCATCTCGTCTAAAGTCTATGAGAGCAATATTCTGTTGTATACCTATCCCTTTGTCATGGAAATGCGAACTTATAACAAAGTTAATCCTTACTTTAAAACAAAAATGCAACGAAGAGTTTATTTGTAGTTGTATGTTAGTGTACTTTGATGTTGAACGCACAGTTTTAGTAACAATTCCGCTGAGCTGCAACGCAAATATTAACCGCTCTTAAAACCCACTTGAAACGCAATATACTGTAGACACTCGAAGACCGCTTCCCCTCCCGTCACCACCCACCACCACTGCAGAGAATTATATTGCACTTACATATAGAAGTATCGCAAATCTTGTCATCTTATATTTTAATCTAGTTTACTATTAGCCGACGCAAAATGTTAGTTACAGGTATAATAACAATTTTCGTTAATCACTGAGATGATAAACAAGGTGAGCAGTTACCGTTGAATGTTTCATTGTGGAGATCATTTGAAAAAACTACCTCTGTACAGTGAAAATCTTGATGAACTTGTTATCAGTAAATGCATAAAGAAAGGATTAGATATTGATATATGAATAATTATAAAATTCAGGTTGTGATATAAGAATGGGCGTAGTATTAACCGACTTTAAATATTTACATTTAAAGAGGTATTTATGAAAAAAAGAGATCATCGATTTTGTTTTTTTAAGTAATAATTACTCTTTTGCTGCTGTGATTATATATGCGAAGAGTTTATTGTATATCAAACAGCATGCATCGAAATTAGGGTGATTCGTCATTAGCACCCCATGTGGGGTGAAGTGTTATAACCGGGTCGTTCACCTGGTTTAAAAAAAAAAGGCGTCTGATTTAAGTGAAGCCTTAGTAAACGCTCATCGTCTTAAAAGTGTTTATGGTTACTTCAACAATCTAATACAATACTTAACCTCAATTTCAGGTGTTAGGTGATAATGAGATCGTAGACGGTAAAGCGTGCTCGTTAAGAATAAGGCTGTCATATGTTGACAGTCTTTTACAATATCATGGTAGTTACCATCAACAAACTTTACTGGCATAAAGAAAGTTTGAATCGTAATATCCATCCTATTGATGTCTGCTGGTGAACATTATCTTTCCCAAAAGCTTTAAACTTTAAAATATTTATACCTGAACAAAAATGTATTTATTAAAAAAAAATAAAGTGAAGCGAGGTGTTGCCATGATTGGGAAACGTGTTGGCGAATACAGTAATATGGTGATGGTAACAATTACCAACAGTAAAAAATTATAAGTATTTTTTACGCAAATTATATTTTAAATGTATAATAGTTTAGTTTATTATCAAATTTAAAAGTGAATTGCAAAATTTTTGAATTTGAAATTCATCGAGATAATCCTGTGTAGTATTTGTTGCATGCATGTTACCAGTATAAACCAGATCGGTATTCATGTGGTGCGGGCGCGGGCACGCGACCAGCGGCGGGCAACCGTCCAAGTGCCCACTTCTGGTTTCCGATCCTGAAATTAAATCGCCGATAACACGCGTACAACGTCGCTTTCACGTAATCGATACAAGCTCGAACTTGTTTTGAATTTTCTTTTTACCTATTAACTTGACCTTAATTTTACAGTATTTAATGGTCATAGGTCTCTTGTAATTTATTCTACAAAATACACTAGACAATAGAAGAAACCCATGTCTAGCAGCGGACGTCCATCGGTTGAAATGATGATGATGACAAATGATGATTTGTCTCTCCTATGGATAATGGGAAATAGTATAAATACTACAGTGGCTGATTTACATTATAATGATGGTAGTTAAGTAGATTCCAAATATGTAACCACAACTTTCGGCATACAAATAATAAAACAAGTGGTTTATAAGTAGACAAAAAAACACTACGTTTATCAACAGATTAAAAAAATTCTAATTATCTTATATTATCTGTTTTACATCAGATTTGACAGTGAAAGTCTGTACGAAATCAGCGCGGCCATTTTGAATATCGACCGGAACAAATAAATAAACGTACGTCTATTTCTGTACAGAAACATATTAGTATCGGAAATTTCGGATAGAAGCAACGTGTGAACGTTCACGTGAATTAATTGAAACGCCGTCGTTATTACACACAGACACTACAGTTTTGTTTATTTGTATATATATGTACGTATCCAATTTGACGTGGTCGCGATGGATGTTTGAACGGAAACATCAATAGCGCAGCAATGGGCAATCAGATTTTGTAAAATCAATCAAATAACAAAATGTACCGCACATTGCGCAATTAAATTGTAGTACAAGTATAATTTTTTTTTTATTTTACACAATAATACTACGTTAAAGTCATAGACCTAGCAGTGAATTATGAAATCGCCGGTAATAGTATCATACTAGTTAAAATGTATACACTGCAATGTAATAGCTATTAATTAACGACAATTTCATATATGTGACAAAGATCAAGACCTTTTTTATTCAATTAAGCGATGAGACGAAAAAGACGTTATCCTCAAAGTAACTGACACGCTTTACTGATGGTATACTGCACCACATTGCGCTTGTCTCCTTGAGACATATGTTAAGTTTCATTCCCCCAGTAATTTCATTATCTTACAACACCTTCAAACCGGAACACAGTAATGTTCGCACACTATTGGCAGTAGAAATAGGAGCTGCGGTGGTCTTTAGCAACAGAGAAATACCAGCAGTAAAGATAGTGAAGAGTACTCATATATATTACTGTTATATATATACACATATTCTATCGACTCTATACAACATATTGTTCAATCCTCTCACACCTCAATACGTAAAAAATCTTTTCGAATTTATTTCCGACTCCCATAACCGCACTCTCCGTTCCTCTATAAATCTTTCTCTTAGTATCCCCGCGCACTCCTCTTCCTTTTTCCGAAACTCCTTTTCTATCACGGCAGTTCGCTTATGGAACTCATTACCCATCCATATTAGATTGTCCAAAACACAATCTTCATTTAAAAGACAATTAACTGATTACTATCATAATGGCTAAACCCTTTCTTCTGTTACACTGTACTGTTGCTTTTTATATTTATCATCAAAATAGTCCATAATTATTTTTAGTGCACCGCTACTTACCTTTGCTTACTTTTTATTTATATCTTCTTTTCCAGTGGGTTGTCTGGAAGAGATTGCTGCCTGAGCAATAAGACCGACCATTGTACATTTTTGTTTTGACTTATGTATTTCTTTCTTTTGTTAAATTTGTTACTGGTGTACAATAAAGAATATTTATCTTATCTTATCTTATCTTATTACTGTTACCATGACAAAGTTCGAACTAATATTAATGAGTGGTAGCAAGCAATTACCAACATCTATATTTAATTAGAGTCGGATTCCGAGTTACGATTACTATTCGGTGTGATGCGGACTCAATTAAAAGGTCCGGCAAAATGTGAAATTGATTTTAGCACCGCGGCGAGCATTTGTTACGCGGCGAACGTTTAAAATTCGTTCGGGTACTTAAAAAAACTTTTAGCAGTCACAGACGTGTTTCCTCGTTGCGCAACGCTTGCGTGACTCTACAAGTAACTGTACTCCAAGTGTGAAACTTTAGCGGTTCAATCATAAAACATACAGGCACGAGCATATTTGTTCTCGGATCTCTACATTTTACTAATAAACCCCTAATTTTAATAAATAACTAAAGGCAATTTACCGCCTGCTTTAAGTTATTGTCTTTATAACGTTTGCTTGTATGATGGTAGAAGTTTTAGTAATCCACTTGACTGGTTACTACTCTTGTGTAGTAAATCTACTTTAACCGATAAGCTTATATCAATAAAAAGGCTTATTCAGTATTAATTAAGTAGTAGATTCATTTAATAACATATCTGTTTCAAAATATATTTCAGGTAGTCATAAAATTAATATATTTTACAATTAACTAGAATGATCTCATTCTCTTTCATCTCATCTCATCATAGATGCATGTCTCAAGATAATAATTGCTTTAATGATCATGATGATGATAACGAAATACACTTAAAATAGCGGTCGTTGATCATCATCAATCATATACCAAAATCACATTTTTTAAAATTTTTGTGTGTCTTATCTGTCCGTATGTCTGTTTGTTCCGGTTAATCTCTGAAACGGCTGAACCGATTTTGGCGGGACTTCACTGGCTGAGGGCTGATGCAACAGGGAGTAGCTTGGTTACGTTTTTGGAAAAAAAAATAATGAGATCCCACGCAAATTATATTAAAAATCCATGAAAAATATAACAATATTCGATGCAAATACGGAAGTTGTATTTATACATATATTTTATTTGTTAAAACTGTATTTTTTAGGTATTAAGCAGGTAACAGGTAATTAATTATAATTGTGAATAAATAAATGAGACTGGTATGTACGCTGTAATGAGATCGCTTGAATCGCTTGCTGACCGCCGATGAAAGTGTTGTAGTCGGTCTGCGTAGTCACGTGATGGACTTCCGAGCCGCGTGACTGCAGCCAGTGCTCCATATCCAGGATATGATGACAGGTACCTCACAGGACATCTACAGGTATCACCGTAGCATCAACTCCTACCAGGTGGTAGGTCTCTGTTGCCGGAGACCGTCTGGGTACCACCGCAGCTCCTATTGCAACCGACAAATAGTAGTGTGCAAACATTACTGTGTTCCGGTTTGAAGGGCGCTGTAGCTAGTGTAATTACTGGGGTAACGAGACTTAACACTGTATGTCTCAAGGCGACGAGCGCAATGTGGTGCAGTGTGTACCATTTTAGCTAGCACCACGTTGTTATCAAGCGTATCACTTACCATCGGGTGAACGTCTTGCTCGTCTCGTCGCTTAGTAGTATAAAAAAAATAAATAAACATAATATAAACAAGCATATAATCATGTAAAGTGACGTCATCGCGATACATGTGTCAAAGTGTGTTAGTTTTTTCTCACTTTTTCTTTAATTGTTATGTTTTTCATTTTGTTGTGTATGTTATATTTTTAATGTTGTGTTAGTTTTTTCTCACTTTTTCTTTAATTGTTATGTTTCTCATTTTGTTGTGTATATTATATTTTTAATGTTGTCTGTATTTGTTGTAGGTGTACATGTCAGAACTAGTTAGCCATAAGATATTTCTATTACCATTGTACAATATAAATACACCTAATAAACAAATAAATGAAAGACATATTCACATATCACATATCTTATAATTGTTAGTTCTAGTATAATAGTTTTTTAATGCATGTTGTATTTACCTTTAAGTGTTTTGTTACATTATGATTTTTGTATTTGCAAGTATTTTTTCAAAGAATTGATGTATACAAGCGTTGGTAAATCTAATAAATAAAAAAAAAGACAAAAAAATAATTAATTTCCATCCTCTATGGAGATTTAACATGAAGATAGTGGCAACGAGGCGGCTTTTGAAATTTCTTCTAAGTCGTATTCCCTCATGACTGAGGGTCGTGGTCATCATGTGTAATGAAACAACGACTTACTTGTCAGTTACAATGGAGTGGTGTTGCCATTGCCTTCTCCATTTCACATACTAGTGCGAGCACGGATGGTCATGTATAGATATGCAGGTTTCCTCACGATGTTTTCCTTCACCGTCAAAGCGCGTGATATTAATTGGTGTTTTATGCTAACTGCACATAAATTGAAAAATTCATTGGTGCAGGCCGGATTCGAACCCGGTACCTTCGCATTGGAAGGCCGGCGTTCAAACCACTAGGCTATCACGGCTCTTTTGGGACTAGGTTATGATAAAACTGAAAAGTTTACTTAATTTTTTTCATTTACCTTTGAAGAATGTTTGATGGAATTATTCAACGCATGCTTTTACATTATACCAAAAAAAATTGTTTTGTCAAATATTGGGAGAGCACAGACTTTCGTAACACAGGTATTATCCTGACACAGAAGCCCGTGACCTCAAATATCATATCTGCCACCTTATTGAGTAAAGTTTTATATAAAAAAAATAAAGGTAGCTGCGACACCAACAACAAAACCATTCACATATCGCCGATACATAAAGTATTAATAATTAAACAGCAATTTCGATATTGACAACTGATCGATACATAACAAATCCGCCGGTACCGCTTGTCTACTTATCTTAAATAATAAAACATTTAAAAGTAATCCCCGCTTCTTAATGTACCAGATTTAACTAATAACTTAAAACTTTAACAGAGGAAAAGCGATAATTTTAAAAAGTTCCGAGCGAAGCCAGATGTCATGCCTATGTAAACGACTTAGTAACGGGGCGGGGGGGTTGTACGTCTTAAACTAAGTACCATTTTAAGTTTACTTGCCTTCAGCTGATTAAGAGAAATCATTGGAGCTTTCATAAACAAATTAAGCTGAATTCCGCTGATGTTACGCATTTAAGCGATATCTATTCACGGCGCTATAACGAGCCACGTTTATTAGCTACCGAGTAAGGATGATACATTAAAAGTAAATGTAGTGAAAAGATTATAAGTTATAAAACTTGATTTGTGATCTATAAATCACCATCTATAAGTCATTAAAAGATCTACAAATCTTGATGGGATACAAACGACTGTAATAAATTATTGAAGTAAAGAATTTAAAATTGATATTCTAAAAGATTCAGCTAAATTAACTTGACTTGGACTGGAGATGGTTTATTCTCATTACCTCTGTAATTTTATTAATCCTGGAAACTTTTGTTACTATCAATTTAAAATTAAAATACATAATAACTTTTCCTTCAGCTCCACGATCTAGACATGTATAATAGAGACCATATAATTCTAACTTAACATTCGGTACTCATATAAGATTACTTGTTATATATGTTCAAGTCGTAAGCCTCAAATACAAAGAACTTTAATTAGTAAATTCTCCTTTAGTCGAAACAAAACCTTTACTACGAATTAATATATTAAAAGCGGTTGTGAGGATCAGCAGGACTCCTCGCTGGTTCGCGACGGAGGGATGTAATGAGAGGATCATTGTGTCACATGAGCCCGGTCCTGCCTCCTCGAAATTTCGCTACACTTTTTATAACATTTCAAATACAATATAAATGGCTTTAAAACTTTTAAACTTATCGGCCGATTAACGCTCACTGCTTGACATAGTCTTCACCTAAAGAAATCTATTAATCGTGAGCTTGATATAACTACGTGAATTATAAAAACGTGTTCGTCGCATGAATAAAACAATAGAAACTAAATCCAGTTCCAAAATCCGCTGTGAATGCGTCTTGTGGACAATTGCGAATATCATATACAATATACATAAAGGCCGGTGCCCGCGGCTGCTGCAGACAGCAATGGCTGTTCCATTGCGTTTTATCACTGCAAACAGCGCAATAAATGGAAATTTATTTTAAGCTACGAACGTTACTTGTTCATTCGTTTTGCAATCTAACTTGTAGCTTCAGTTACTAAATCTCGCTCAAATGACAATGAAGGAGTTTCATCGTTTCGTTCTATTTCCACTAAAGCAAAGGACTAACACCCATGGAGCCAAGTCTATACTTTATAGAGATTTGGCTTGTAACCTTCTTAGTATTTTAAAAATATATTAAGAAGGTTACAACCCAAACCTTTTTTTATGATCTGTTATGAACTAACAATTGATTTTGTTTTCATATGATGTTAAGTGAAATTAAGACATTGTATGTTGAAGTACACAGAATACTTTCTTATATATCAATAGTCGAAATACAACGATACTGTAATGGCGGCAGATTGACAATGGTTAGTAATTAGATAAAGGGATACGAAAAAAAACATTATCATAGATATAGAAGCAGTTAACAACTGAAAGCTCTTAAAAGTTATATAAAATGGCGTCCGTATAAAAGATAACAGCCCTCGGTGAAAGTAATTATTGTCGTTTGCATTAATTGACGCCATCAGAGACACGTTCAGGGGATGATTACAGCGGCCCAAGGTTTAGTACACGAGATGGTTTACCAAAGATTTCATTATTAAGCGCTTCGGTACTTTAAATAATATTAATGTTCATAATTCTAATAATAATCATCTAACGTCCACTGCTGGACTTGAATCCCTAATTTTAGTGAGTTGAGAATTGTATTACGTTGATATAGGTCACTGGATAAACTACTGCCCTTTTTCTTATGATGTTCTCTTTTAGTCGACTTTTACGACATTCGTGCGGCTGAGTGAATGTGAAAATACTTTAGAATTGAACAATAAACTTAAACTTAGACTTTTTAGTTAAGTCTTTATGCATGTATATATGGGCGCTTGATGGTGCTGCCATCTATTTGAATAATGTTTAAACTAAATTTGAAACAATTATTTAATGAAGAAATGTAACTGTTTTTAAAATAAAATAACGATAAAAATGTGTTTACTGGTTATTTATGTATTACTAGTTAATTATGATTAATTTGTATTAATATTTTTGTATGGTTTTTTTGTATTTACGATGGATTCGTTACAGGTCACTTGATGAAGATTAGTTATCGACATTTCCACTTTGTTGGTATTACGTTAAATCCACTAAAATCAGTACGATTAAGAACTAAATTAATTAACTAAATGTAGTTAAAAAGTCTTGAACGATTTTATATTTGTATTAATAATAAAAATAGTCAACGAACTGATGAATAATCACTGAGCACAGATTATTAGTATTCTACTTTTCAGTCTGTACAATGGTTGTTTACGAAGAAAAGTTATCTCCGTGCTCCAAGTTTTATTTCAACCTGAATCCTGGCGAAAGCTCTGGCCATCCACCGACATATATTATAGTGCATAAGTAAGCTACGTAACGGATTTAGTCGTTGCTAGTAGAAATACTTAAAGTATTGTTTTATAATTAACGATTTAAGCAACTTGTATAATAAACGAGTCGTTACAATCGTATGCCCGTGAATACACTTGGCAACGTGTTAAGAAGTAATGGTTTTGTCCTCATTGTTAGATCCTCTATCGCAACCCCTCCGAGGACAAAGGAGAAGTTAATTTCTGATTTATAGTAAAAATATTAAAACACCTCAAGTCAAGAACAGGCAAAATAAATTTTAATTTTCTAAATACTATTACTTCGTGTAAATTATATTTTTACGCGAGACGTTCACGTGATAGTAAGTGATAACAACTTGTTGCTAGTTAGGTTGTTATACACTACCTCAAATTGTGTTCGTCGTGAGATATAGTCAAATATCTTCACCTCAGTAACTTTACTACAACGCCCTTCTAACTAGAATACAGTAATGTTTGCACGCTACTGTTTGGCGGTAGACGGTCTTCAGCAACGAGGACTACCACCAGTGATGCATGAGGGGAGTATGATGGATCAAGCCCTTTCATCCAGAATACACCAGCTCTCATATGTTGAAACAGTTATATAGATAGATATATAATATATGTGCTGTAAATATCATGTTCGAAAAGACTACCACCATTCAAACTATGTATAACTCTGAAATCGAACCGGGGAACTGTGTGTCATGACGAAACTGTTCAACCAATACACTATAGAGGCAATAGATATTATCTTTCTATATTTATTTATAGTCTTGTAAAATAATGGGTTGATGAAGATGAAAACCTGTTCGGGAACTAATATACAAATAAGCATAAGTTGAAGATATTAAGTGGTGAAATATGGTACTAAGTAATAATCCCAGTGGTACATTCTGATGGTAAGCTTCAGCGCTAACGATGCGTTCTTATACATTTAACATTATAAAGAATTATCCACGCGTTTCACCACGATGATATAAATCACCACTTGACCCCAGTTGAGATCGTGATAAGCCCACGTCCCGCACAAAGGATCACTTACTCTTGTCTACTAGCAGATATGATACAACAATGAGAAGAGCGAAGTGGATAATTGATCCAGGAGATATTTACAACGGAGTAGACTCGTTCGATTCCAGAAATAACAAAGGAATATCGTCAACTTATATTACTAACAATCAAAAGCATAACGATAAATATTATATAGCTAAACTGATTAGTAGTAACGCTACGATGGACGGAGATAAAAGACATATTAGTGTAGTGTATTGCTGTAGTGGATAGGGATTGAAAACCTTTTTGTAGATCAAATAGATGGGTACCACCGCAGCTCCTATTTCAACCGCCAAATAGTAGTGTGCAAACATTACTGTGTTCCGGTTTGAAGGGCGCTGTAGCTAGTGTAATTACTGGGGTAACGAGACTTAACACCTTATGTCTTACAGACGAGCGCAATGTGGTGCAGTGTGTACCATCTTAACTAGCACCACGTTGTCATGGGCAAGCGTATCACTTACCATCAGGTGAACGTCTTGCTCGTCTCGTCGCATAGTAGAATAAAAAAAAACTCCTGGAGAACTTTTAAAACGTGATGTAAGCGTTGATGGCACCACTAACACGGAATACCCATTGTTCAATAAAAATATTTGTCTAATCTCACATTTATCCGACAACGTAACGACTTTTTAACAGGTCCGCACACTCCGGCGGTCGGAGCGCGACTGTTTTTATAACGCCGGCGCGTTCCTATTTACACAAGATTTACAAAAACATACGTCATCTCTAAATTGAACTTAAAATTATAAATGATGAAATTTTAACAAACAAATTCTTTTCATAATTATATATCATAATTAAATTATTTTCAACGACAAATTTTGTCACTTTCTAAGAAACAGTTAACTGGCCTTAGTAAACAAATTGATCGATGCAGTACCATAGATCGTATCACTTTCCACCTTATAAAGAAATTATTTAATATCTATGTATTACATTACCGTATAATCTTTGTATCCGTGATTTTACCTGTAAACAAAAGAAGAACATTGTTAAACTACAGATTTCGATAAATAGTTTGTTGCAATCAAATTAAGATATTTTATTACACATGGAAATTCTTAATTTCTTAATGATACTGGGGAGCGAAGAGCCGTGATAGCCTAGTGGTTTGAACGCCGGCCTTCCACTGCGAAGGTACCGGGTTCGAATCCGGCCTGCACTAATGAATTTTTCAATTTTTTTTTGTACTACTAAGCGACGAGACGAGCAAGACGTTCACCTGATGGTAAGTGATACGCTTGCCCATGACAACGCGGCGCTAGTTAAGATGGTACACACTGCACCACATTGCGCTCGTCGCTAAGACATAAGGTGTTAAGTCTCGTTACCCCAGTAATTACACTAGCTACAACACCCTTCAAACTGGAACACAGTAATGTTCGCACACCACTATTTGGCGGTTGAAATAGGAGCTGCGGTGGTACCAGACGGTCTCCGGCAACAGAGACCTGCCACCTGGTAGAATGGTACCACCTGGTAAACTTTATGTGCAGATAGTATAAAACACCAACTAATATCACATGCGTAGACGGTGAAGGAAAACATCGTGAGGAAACCTGCATATCTATGTCGTGACCATCAGTGGTCAGACTAGTATGTGAAATGGAGAAGGCAATGGCAAACCATTCCATTATAACTGACAAGTAAGTCGTCGTGTGTTTCATTAAAAACATGATGACCACGACCCTCAGTCATGAGGAAATACGACTTAGAGGAAGGGAAGCGAACCCGACGCGTGCTAAGTGCAGCAACCGCTGGACAACGACGAGCACAGTTAACGTACGCCCACTTACTCGTCAGCGGTTAACTGTGCTCGGCGACCATTTCTTAAATTGAACATGATTTAATCAGATGCCGTGCCCAGACGCCGACGTGGTTTCACTAACCAATAACCCACGTACGTTGCGTATCTTATTTAACCTAGCTATAACTAGTCTAGCCTAATTAGTGTATTAATGCCTAGATTTTAAACGATATAGTTATTAAGCTTATCCGACAGTGATGTTTAAAGTAAAACAAAGTGATATTGTAAAGAAAAAGATTTCGTTAATCGTATCCAAGAACGTTCTCGCGTGATATTTTACATTATTCAAAATGAAACTATATTAAAATCGGTTCAACCGTTCTTATCTTATATATAAAAATCAATTGCTGTTCGTTTAACTTGAGAATGGCTGAACCGACTTGGCTAAAGGTGGTCTTGAATTATTCGTGGAAGTTCAGGGGATTCGAATGTCAAGCATTTGAAGTTCGTCCGTCATTTAGAAACTTAATACAATTTAAAAGAATATTTTTGTTTTTGACATTTTATATTGACAACGTACAATTTCTGATCTCAACTATAATATTTTACGAACTTTGGCGGGAATCTGGGCGTAAAGGTTTTTTTTTGATGACGAATTATTTTTGTTCCGGTTAAGTTGTGACCACATATTGATTTTGAGGCGATAAGAAGTTTGCTGGGTCAGCTAGTATTAAATAACAAACACATGAAAATAAAAAAAAAATCAAACTTTTTTTGCGATGATGATTAAAATTGTTTTTTCGTATAAAAGCAGTGAGTTTTCGATACGGAATTCGAATCTTCCTCTTACAAGTTTCGATGGCTCAAGTTACCGACGTTTAATAACTTTAAAGCCGTTAAATAACTTCAAGTCCCGTAGATACGTCAGGAATATATATTTGGCCGCTTACTGCGAAATTAAATTCCACCTCGGAGACGTTTTTAATTACGTTCAAGAATTTTATTTCGCGCGGCGACGGGACTGTCTCACCGAAATAACTCACTCAAAGTGAAAGAGTTTTTAGTTGAAAAACTTCAGTAACTGTTAATAGTTATGTTTTTTTTTTTAGTTATAACTCGAAAGAATTATAATTCTTTATTTTTTCACATATTGCATACTTTGATTTAAGTTTAAAAACGAAATGCTTACGTTCACGAATTGAGAGATTTGGTGGTATCGAAGCCTCATGTGCAGGCAAAGAACATATTATTAAATGCCTCACATTCTTAGTGAATGTTATAGAAAGTAAATAGGAGCTTTAAGAATGGGGTTAATCAAAACCTGAAGAACATAGTTTAATATGTATTTTTATGGTAGATGTCACCAGAATTATTATTCTTATGACACCTAACCTAGAATATGCGATTTAGCAAGGTTGAGCAGAGCGCTGAAGATATAATGACATCTAAATGCTTTAAGAAAAAATATCATGTTCGCTAGTTTCATTATTAATATAACATCATTATTTGTTTCTATCTACTTAAATCGCTTTATATGAGCTTGCTTTTAAAGATTTTTGCTTCTTTGTTAAGAATGTTTAGTGTTGTTATAATAAAGGTTTATTTGGATCTTACTTCAACGTTCACTGGAAAGTACGTGAACTTTCGAAGCTTAAATAAAGCTTTCAACTCCGCCATTTCGTTGTCAGAATCGTGAACATCAAAGGAGGGTTCGGATTAAAAATTGTTTGCCGGGAGACGCCGGTGGGGGCGCGGCTGCGGCTGCGGCTTCAAAGGTTCACGCGTTCGAATCACGTCAATTAGTATTCCACCAAACGGAACTTAGCCCCGCAATATATATAATTATGTTTAATGTTAACTCTTTATTCTAATAACATATTTACTTTAAGTAATAATTTAATGATGTACCAGAGAGGTACCAAATCGCTGCTCAATTTGTATTCCTGTAACATACAAATGTTCTGTAATTCATATTGTATTTTTTTTTTTCAATATAGTACATTACGGAACAGATGATTTCGTTACATATCAAAAATTCATATCCGCCGTGTGTTATTGAGTCGGGTCGATTCGATGCGATAGCGAAACGATGTCCCGATATGGGACTTGAAATGATATTTGAAGAGGAATTTAATGTTGGCGCGCAGCATCTGCTACACGCGCCGGGGTGGATGTAATTTTTTTCTATTACGTTAGTACAGTTTTGGTAATAACACTCTGAGATACCCACTACTATAAAGCTGTTATCCACGCAGTGGCAAATAAAAAAAACAGCGTATTATTGTTTAAACAAAATATTTCATAACATGTCAATAAATATCTCTGGAACCTAGACATGTTCTCATGCTCTCGCGTCGCTTACAAGGAAAAAACAAAAAAAACACTGTACAACTATTCACAAATATTTTTTTTCTTCTCTTACTATTAATTGATTCATTATTTTGTAAAATTTTGAGCTTCCCACTACTATCATATTAGATTTAGTTTGTGTTTGTATTACTCGTTAAATCCATGATCCTTAGTTCCTTATATTAAAATGTTCTCAGTGAGGCTTTTAAGGAAGCAAATGTAACTATTTTTGTAATTTTATTTGTATTTTTTCCACTTTTGTTTCTGTCTGTCTCCAATAAATAAATAAAAATAAAAATAATTTTGTCATAAAGAAAATCGCTAAAAGTTAAAGTTGAATAAAGACAATCCTTTAAATCAGAACTATCACTAAATTCTTTCCGTTCATTACTTGCAACAATCAAACAGATTTGCGGTTGAAACAGCTTCATCCTTGTCGGGTGTTATTTTATACATGTATAAAAAATATATAATAAAATCTGTCACACTTGATAAACAATAATAGATAACACAATATATAATTAATGAATTATTCAATGTATAATAATGGTGGTTCCAGTTCGTGAGTGTGATCATACGCAGTGTAACCTTTAGGCCCCATATTATTGAACGCTTCGGTATCAACAACACTTGCTTCAAGGTGATCGGGTTGCTCTAGCTCCTACTTGTTCGCTTTACACGCGTTGCATTTGCGAAGACCGGTATAAACAATATTTTTACTTTTTAATACATGCATATTTTTCCTCCTTAGCTGAATCGGAATAGTTACCGGCCATAAACATTTTATAGTCTTTGTAATTTATTATCTTCAATTTCGAACAGTGTCCGATATTATCTGTATTTATAAAATAGCAATTATATTTTTTAACTATAATTTTCTTCTTTTATAATTGTGTATAATTTAGTCTATTTGTACTAATTCAATAATTCCTCTTCATAATAAAAATCTACTTTTCTTGAAACGCCATTAATATTTTTATAAATGATTTAAAGGAATTAATCAATTTATTTAAAATATTTTAATCATTTAAAATGTATATACTATTTCTGTCTTTGTAAAATTTGTTTTTTTTAAATTGTTTTGGCTGAATGATCAAATTACCATTGACATTTTTTGAAGGATACAGATAAACTTAATCTGCCATTTTTACGCGCTCGTACCAACTGCAAAACATCAACTGTAAGACGCGTTGCGGCAGATTGAAACAGTCATCAGACAGAGTCCCACAGGATGCGTCCATTGCCGCTGATATTTGTTCCTTTATGACCCTCGACGTCTTACAAATCCCTCCTCTATTGTTGTTCAACGTACTCCATTGTTCCCAGTCTCGTTCTTGTTTATGGACGTCTCTGTGGATTTGAAAGGGACCGTCGCTCTATCGGAGACATTAGAACGGGCGCGGGAAATTATTTCGGACGCGAATCCGTGATGAAACCGCTCCATAAATGGCACCTGTCCCTGATTGATGTGTGATAATGTCAAAGAACTTTAGCCTTGGCAAAAGTTGATGGGCAATCACTTGGTAATGTCAATGTACTCTTGTACTAACTTCGTGTCTAAACGCTTTTGGTCGATTTATTAAATTTGAAACAATATGGCGCTAGTTGGAATGATATAATCCACGTTCTTGTTACTACAGCACCTATTAAACTGGAGAACAATGTTTACATATTATTTAGTTTTGCTTACCTAATTAATATTTAATTATAGGATCATCACAGTCCGGGGCTGTGTGCGGTAGTACGAGCTCATAATAGCATTTAGAAAGACATCGCTTTAGTTATTCAAAACTGTGTATAAGTAAGAACTAACGATGTATCGGGAATTTTTATTTTATAGAACATTTATGCCAACGAGCTAACTGTTGATGTGATTGTAAGTGATCATCATTACCTATGAACAATCGCAACATCTAAGGAGTCGCAGCTTCGTTTAAGAAATTTCCTTTACCCTAAATAAATACAGTAATATCGGGAATAGAGCACATTCGAAGCGCTAAATGAAAGTAACCCGTTAATTAATATACGTAGTGCGTAAAGTTTTTCATGCGTTACTTGGTGACGTAAAGTTAGAAGTAACATCAAAGACCGAAAGCGGCGCAGCGCCAAAGGTGAACTTTTTTATAATTACTAACAACTTAGTCCCGTATTCGGTGGGAACGGAGTTTACAGTGTTTTTTTTTTAATAAAAAATGTTTCTAGAAATAAAACTCTTTTGAAAATGAGGTCGTACAGCATTTCGGAACTTTAGCGCGGTCGCGAAAGACGGTATGATTTGGGAGATATTTAACGTACGTTTTTAGAAATGAAGAGAGCACCTAAACTTTTCTTAAGTTTTAACATGAAATAAACGGGCTGAATGTTTTAATGAAGGTTCTACGGGAATCTGCTGTCACCTTGTTTTGTTTGTTCTACGACACATTTAATGCACTTCAACAAAGACGAAAATCTTTAAAAAGAAAAATTGGTAATTACAAACATCTAAACGAAATTTTTGTTAATTGTAATTTAGTATATTCAAGATCGAAACGTGTATAATCAAAACATGTTCATGTCCTTACGATGCCGCAGATAGATGCAAAAGTACAAATTAAAAAACCAATCTCGTTTAACAAAGGTTAAAAGCCTAGTGTAGAAGGAATGATAGAGATTGGCTTTAATAAAGCAGTATTTCCTCACTGTCTTTACATTACAAAGAATGAAAAAGGTTACGAGCGTCTGGCATTAATTGGAAAAGGGGAGATATCGCCTCCCTGGAGACACCTGAGACCGGCCTGCCACCGCAGACTAATAACAACCAGGTTAGCCCACGTAAAGCCCGAATGGGAGCATTGCATACCATCCCGATATAAATATGTTTATCGATAAAAGTTATAACAACAATAATAAATAGCAACGTTTCAGCTCATATATATAGAGATTATAAAATGACATGTCCTTTACAAGTAACCTAACGACGTCCTGCAAACTGGAAAACAGTAAAGATGACTATTAACCGTTTTGTATCGCTGGTTAAGAACAACATCAAAATGCGGATTAGATGGAACTAAAGCTTGATTCTCTCTGACCCTGTATAATAGATAGCTACCAATATTTCAAATGCCTTCTCGACCATTTGGTTAAACCAACTAAAAGTGACATCATGAAGAGAGAGACTTTTACTAACATATGACATTCGCGAATTTTGATTTGAAAATATTATGTTCAGTAACAAACAATAGCACGCTGATATTAAATTATGAAAGACAACTGTAAAAACAACATTTTTTTTTTATATTCCAGACTGAAACTTCTTGAAATAAACTCGACAAGGAGCTCATTAAAAATAAATTATTGTGTTACGTCGTCTGCGACGTCGGTGTGGCAGCCATTTGCATTTCTTAACAATCTAACCTCAAATATTGTCCTTTCACAAGTACTTTTAATTTAACCTCGGTATTAGTATATAAATAGTATAATAATTTTTAACATACAACCGAAAGTTATTGTTGCTTAATACATTAGTAGTTATTTTTTATTCTAGTATATCAGAAACTCTTAAACTTCCCGTTTGCTGCCGGCTGCTGCAAAGTAAGAAGAGAAAGAAAATGATTTTAGCGCCATCTATGTTATCATTTTGGTACTAAAAAGTTTAATCTAAACTGTTGTTCATCTGTACCATAATATTTACTCTGGAGGTCTATCCATTTTTGTTAAAATTGATAATGGTAATAATACGTATTACATCTTATAATTATCATCATCACAATCGATGGACACATCTATTTAATGTATTTCTCAAAACACGGTCTTGCTCTGTTCTTCAATGAACACGAGCCATTATTTTTCCTTTTATTAATTTTTAGATATTACTTCCTTAAACTGTAGATTTATGTTGAACAATAAACTTGAAATGAGTAGAAAAATACGCGCGTGAATAAGTATAACAATAATTTATAATGAGTCAACAAAATGGCGTATTATTTATGTGTTAACGAGTCTCAGAGCTCCCCTAAACACTGGCGTATTTCAGCCGGGTCAAATAGATACGCTTTTAGTCGGATCCTTGAGTAATAACGCTAATGTTGGCGGATTTGCGGATTTAACTGTTGAACGATGTTTGTATACAATTTAAATGCTTCTTCTAACGTTATTTAATAAACTTAGATCAGACTAGTAATAATTTAACTCAATTGAAGACGTCATTCGTGTTATATTAATAGAAAATGCGCACGATTAAATAGATTATAACCCGCGTTAAGTTAACATTCAAGTGATCTAAAGTTATGTAAGCAGCGACGTATTTAGATTTCCGTCTGTATCCTTAATACAACAACTTACAATTACAAAGGGATCCCTAACTACAATAGCGCATTCACGGACCCCAACTACACAAACGCGCGTACTGCTCCGCCTCAGGAGCAGACAGTAATCATCTGTCATAAGTTATGAATAAGGGCACTATGTTCCGCTCAGTTGAGGTCACACGGGGTCCCAATACACCGCTCAGTGTAATTCATTGTTCTGTATCAGAGACTATAGATAATTTAGTTATGCGTGACATAAGTTATATATAGTAAAGACTTCCGCAGTTAGTGATCACCTTCCAAAGACCGTAAGACTCTTTTTATCTAACCTAAAAAACTTTGATTCTATCTAATTTAATGTACATAGCTTTAAGTTGTTCGTTTATTCTATTCTTATATTCTTTAAGATACTAAAATTTTTTTCAGACCTTCACCTGATTGTAATTAATACGACTATCCAATAACGAGGCGCTAGTTAGTATGATAACCGCACAACATTATGCTCGTCTTGAATCATAGAATGTTAAGTCTCGTTACCACAGTAATTACACTATATTACTCTTAAAATTACTAATAATTAATACCCTTTAAACACAGTAATATTTTTTAACTACTGTTTGGTGGTAGAAATTCATACAACCGCCACTCATACCGTCTCCACTTATAAATCAGGTATTTTATCGTTTTGATCCGTTGTATTATATATATAAATTGCTAGATCATTAATGACTTTATTCATCACCCCCTCCCACTTCCCCCCTCCCAGCACCGAACTTTCAATTAACAACCGCTGATAATGGAATAAATGGAATTCTTTTACTTCATTATGAAAGCAATTTCGTATTAGCATTTTATTACCGTCGCGTTTCAGACGCCGGAGTTTTTAACGGCAACGGAACTCTAAGACACTTTTTTTTTTAATCAAAGTGCCGAGATATTTTGACTAGTTCTCAACTCTTTTTTAATATAAAATTTTTTCTTTTTTTTATTGTAAAGCTTGCCATCAACACCTGAAGTGAGTACTACGACCACTCTGTCAAGAGTAATACCGATAAAGAAGAAGAAAGAAACACTTTTTATTCTAGGCAACTGATGATTTTACTGATGGTGACTGTTTAGTTACCACAATGGACCTATTTCATTTAATTTTCTTTTTTTTCTTTCCGCCTTGGTTCCGTTCCTATGGGCCAAGGATTTCTTTAACATTCTTACTTATTCTCTAATTTCTGTCTAATCTTTCAACCCATTTCCTTCTTCAACTCCAGTTCTCACTTTCTCATTTATTCTCATTCACTATCAATTAACATCCAATTTCCTTCTTTCATACTTCCCGCTTAACGAGTTGACACAATTCTTTATTAACTTTTACAATTTTCTAGATCTTCTGTTTTAAGTGTGTTAAAGTTACTGAAATTACTGAGGTAACGAAACATAACAACTTATGTCTTTAATCAACGAGCATATGTACGGGGCAGTGTGTTATATCCTTACATTGCTATAGGAAGTCATATTGCGATCTTTAACTATTCTTTTCAACTTATTTTTTTATTTTATTTATAAACATGTATATTAGTTACAATAATGACAGATAATGTCTTTAAACCCTTAGTAGGTTTGTTAAGACATTACGTTCTCTTACTTATTACAATATGTAAGAGAAACATGTAACTGATGATGTAAGAAGCACGTTACCCGGAAATTTTGCCCTCAACTGTTAACCTTGGGAACGTATAAATAGATCCTCTTCGGATATCCGAAACGTTTAACGAACACATAAATATATCCGATATGATATAAAAAGCTCTGCGTCTATCTTTTTTTTTTATACTACTGTGCGTCGAGACGAGCAAGACGTTCACCTGATGGTAAGTGATACGCTTGCCCATGACAACGTGCTGCTAGTTAAGATGGTACACACTGCACCACATTGCGCTCGTCGCATGGAGACATAAGTTGTTAAGTCTCGTTACCCCAGTAATTACACTAGCTACAGCGCCCTTCAAACCGGAACACAGTAATGTTCGCACACTACTATTTGTCGGTTTCAATAGGAGCTGCGGTGGTACCCACCCAGACGGTCTCCGGCAACAGAGACCTACCACCTGGTGAAACAGAGACCTACGGTGGTAGGTGGTATCTACTTCGCGTCAGAAATTTTCTGTTACCATCCGCGTCTTGCTCGTTATTTCGTGTACTAAAAAAGTTGTTGTTTGTGTTAAGAATATATGAAAATATATAAAAAGCTGCCCCCATGCAGCACCTTCGAGTAAGCTCGTAGAGGCGACGTCAATCGATCATCATATAAATTTATTCGAGCCACAAACGCCTGGCCCGCGAGATAAAGCCTGAGGGATGATCGGTCCATCGTCGTAATGCGGGGCCGAATTGTGGGCCCCCCAGCGTTGTAATTTAGTGTCGCATAATGAAGCAGCGAGGAGATCAAGTGCGAGGGTATACACAAATGAAATTCGACGCAAATTCGAAATGAAAGCGTACAGAATTGCGAAGACGATGCTTTTTTTGCGGTGAAATCTTTCCAGTACGAAATCAAGCACAATCGGAATGAGGACTTGAAAAGGACTTCGTACTTGATGAACCTCCTCCGAAAATTTGTGTTTTATATAACACAAATCTATACGTTAACTGATTTTTAGTTAGACTTATTCTGGTTTTCATTACTACGTAAAAGTACGTAGAGTAAGTACTCTGTCTTAACACGTTGACATCCGGAACAGTAACACTGCTGTAACTCTTGATAGTCAATCCAATGGTTATAGATAGCCAGGTGTAAGTAAATATAATTTTATCATTCAAACCCTACTCTCATGTGACCGTGAAATAAAGCTACGTAGCTCTCGTCTTATAAGAGAAATGATTAACTGCAACACCAAATCAGAAATAAAATAAGACCGAGATCATATACTAAATTGGTTTCTTTAAAATAGAGAATAGAAAAGAATCATTCAAATTAAATATAACTGTAGAAAAAATTAATAACTTCTGAGTTTTACTATCTTAACTACTTGTTATCGTATAAAAGATTTGTTTATATAATTAAAAAATAACTTTATAAAGAAGCATAAAAACTTCTGACATCCGTCCAAAAGTTTTAACAGGGGAAAAGATATCTGAAAAGACGAAATGATCCAGGTTGACAGGCTTCAGCGGATTGTTCGCTTACTACAACTGAGACGTAATATTAAACTACGAATCGCTTTCAGTTGAAAGTTTGTCCTGTCGCACAATAAATTAGATCCTGACACTGAAATAGTACCGATCCTTATAAGGACATATTAAATTGAATAGATTAGTTGATAACGAATATCTACAGAAAGGCGTTGGAGATCTGGATGAATACGAAATGAGTTCATCATCATCAGTTAATAGATGTCCACTGCTGGACACAGACCTGTCCCAAACGTCTACATTCACTTAGATATACACTCCCGGACACATCTATCGGCCCACCTAGTGTTTAAAAGTTTTAACGGTGTCTAGCTAAAAACAAATGTTAGGTGGAGCAATAAGTTTTAATGCAGTTTTAAAGCTGATTTTTTTGGTCAACCCTTATGTATGTTTTTTTTATAATTTCGATTTTAGGATTATTAAAAAAAAACGAAAATTCGAGTCTGTTCACTGTTTTCAACGACCCAGGAATGGAGAAAACTTTTTTATTTCGCACAAGTTGGATTTTTTTTTGATGTTACCGATTATTGGTTCCATAAAAAGGCAAATCTAAACTTAGAGCCAGTTTTGACCAAAAAATATGGATACTCTGCCTGAAATTGTCGCCCAAGCTGTAAAACTTCTGCCGGCCAAATCAATTCGAAATTACAAAAAAAAACCTACATAGGGGTTGACCAATAAATCTGCTTCAAAACTGCATTAAACCTTATTGCTTCACCTAACATTTATTTTTAACTAGACACCGTCGAAACTTTAAACACTGGGTGGTGGGCCGGTAGATGTGTCCGGGAGTATATTTATTATATTATAATAATTTCAATACATTCAAATTTGCTTTTTAAAAGCTATTATTGTATAAATGTAACTCACTTTGACCCTTATAACTCAAAGGATTTGTATTTTTCCACATCAAGTACTAGTGAATACGATTCGGTACGTAACTTTAGTAATTGGTTCAAACCAAGTATTTACAGTACCAGTAGTTTCCACTTGATTTAGTTTTGATCTCGATAATATGCTAAAGTTTGATATATTTTAAATTCGTCTAAATAACTTCTTATTATACATAAAATATATGGTTAACTATATGAGAACTATGTATATAAGTCAGTGTCCTGGGATACAAGCTGTGCTTAGTTCAGGACCCTAAGGACATCATGTATTGTTAATTTTAAGAAAGTTTATAATAAACAAAAATAATACTTTAGTAAGCAAAAGTCTATTCTTCTGTAGCTATTCGAAGTAACAATGCAGTAAAGAGTTAAGTGACATTAGTTAACTCCACTAACAGTTATTTTGTTAACATTAATATCATTAATTAGCCATAAGAATTACCATTGACTATTAGTTTAGTCTAATATTCCAATTAGTCATCTGTGATAGTGAGCACTTCAATACATCAAAGAGCCTAAATCAATTTCGATAAGTAATGAAACATTCCTTTATATTATACCGGTAATATTACACATCGTCGGTGTAACCTGAACTAATTGAAGAGGCACTCCATACGATACGTACTAGTCGGTTGTAATCGCGTTTTCGTTTATGTCGTATAATACGGTTTGTTTGTAAAGGCGAGCGGATGTCTTGTTCGGGGATGAATTGGATTTCGGTTTCCGTGTTGCGCTAAGATTGTCTCCGATCACTGGAACAGCTGGAATCTTTTTAACATATATCTGATAAAATTACCCATGACATTGGATCTCTTTTTCCCTGTTGTGGGAGCAAGGTGAAAGAATTTATATACGAGAAGATATGTAGTAATTTTGTTTGAAGCACGCAATCGAAGAGCTTATAGCGGCTTAAACTGATGATATTTCATTATCAATAATTACAAATTGGTTGTAATGTTTGCTTGCCGCATTAATTGAATTAATTATATCGGGATGAGCATATCCATTATCGTATTACGGTTCAGCCGACAGGCGGGACGAGCCCGATCGGTAGGTACGGCTGCGCGGAAGATAAATTTGTCGGTTATTTCATATTACACTGTACATCCACCAGCGAAAAGTTCCCACCAAATATTCCTTTAAAATATTTAATTAAAATTCAACACAGTCTATAGCTATTGCGCGTGATTTCAACAAATTTCAATTGCTATGTAAAATCTGGATGATTAAGTCGAGGCTGCGCCGCGCTAAGCAATTAAGTTGAATCTTAAGCCTCAGTGAATTGCGATGCAGCGGAATATGCATACCCGCTGCATTTAAATTAATACTAACGCCATTGTTTAACGCGCTCATGTTAATCGTTGTTTACTTTGTTTCGTCTAACGATTAAACTTAACACGAATAAGCCTTTTCGCAGCGATATATACGCGATTTTTAATATCACTAAACATTTACCAGGTACATAATAACCTATATACATATTTCGGATAAATATTACAAAAGACTAAATCACAATTCGTGCAGCCATTACGAAGTTATGATATATTCTGCGTTATATATATTAAATTCATAGCGGTGGTTAAACTCTTTCTGTGTAAGCTCACTGCAGTAAAAGAACAAAATAAAATTGTTACACTTTAATTTGTTTATGGCTGTTGAAAGAACGTAGTTTGTGTTAATAACAAACAATATTTTAGCCGGTAACCTAACCCAAGGTCGAACCGATTGCCGCCTTAATGGATGACCACTGCCACCGATCATTACCGTCTAACGCTCGGTTAATCGTGCCGTTAAAAAACCGATTTATTATTCTCTAGAACATTCCACCAGAGCGGTGTTAAAATAATCTCGTGACGCTCACTCGTTTGACGGCTGATGGATAACTTCTATTATTATTAACGCGAAATTACGGCGCTGACCTTCAAACGTTCATCATTTTTAAGGTGAAATTAATGTCCGAAGTGATTTACAACTGTTCACTCTTTTTTCTATCATGGCAACATTATACATCAACGTTTCAAAGTAATTATTTCTGATCGCGATCGTTTACAATTTTTATATAATAAATAAATTGCGTACAAAGAAATGAATATTATAATTTTTTATTTACATTCGTACAAATAAGTTTTTTAAATCGAAAAAATGTAATTTACACAGCATCTATTCTAAATAAGTTTATTTTAAAATTAAAATGGCGCCGCCTTTACAAGGTGCCAATCTGTGTGAAAATGTATCACAAGTGAGTCGTATTACGCCGCGCGGTACTTCAGCCCTCTTGAAAAATTTCCCGCGCTTTCTGCTTTCGCCTCGAGATAATTATGTTGGTATTGCGGCTTCAAATATTATGTTGGCAATAAGAATTGATATCGATGTTACTGTATTTAATTTATTTGTTTATTAATTTGACATCTCAATTCCGTTTTTTAAAAAAATCTCACTGTAATCTTTTACCTTGTGCAGCAAACGACATCTGTGGCTGTATGGAGAGAGGTCCTTTGATTTTTTCACTGGAAGAAAGATATTTAATTCGCTGCATATAAATTAAAACTTACGCTGTTATTTAATTCGCTTATGTTAATTGACGTTTAACTTTGCTAGAATTTACTGTTAGTGAATCTCTTTTGCTGGTGACCGTTTGGGATGGTACCAACGCAGCTTCTATTTCTGTAGCTAGTGAATTTACTGTGATAAATGTTATCATCTTAACTTGGACGACATTATTGCTGCCGGGCGTAACAGTTACCATCACGTGATCGCACTCCTCGTTCCTATGCTTTGTAAAACATTTTTTTAATAAAAATACTGTCTTTTATGAATATAACACATAAGAGATTAATTTAGTTGTTCGAGCTCAACAAATAATAGAGACGTTTAATCAGCGCCGATGAATACATCACGTGAAATTATAAATTTATAAGACAGATTTAAAGACAAAGACTCTACTGGAAAACAATACCGGCAACCCCCGTTTAGGTTAACAGCGTGTATTATTATCAGACGATATTGATATTCCTATGTAAACTCAAAGCTGTGGTAATCGAATCGTAAATTCAACTCAACCGCTGAGCTGAACAAAGCCGTTTTCTTCGGGAATAGGCGCCGTAACGAAATATATATTACCTGTGTGAAATAAACTTGATGGTTTCATCATCACCAGCTCGATGTACACAGCTAGACGTAAACTTCATTTTCAGATTGTTTACATCCTCATATTATTTACTAATTAAAAGTTTCATTATTCATGTTATACACATAACATTTGTGTTTTACTATTACTGTGTTTAAGTAGAAAAAACTAAAACAAAGCAGCTAGAAAAATCATAATGAAAACGAAGAAATTTTCCAGCGGTTCATAATGACGTGGTTTATGTAATGTTAAAGTGATTACGTATGTTAGACAAACGTCTCGTAATTGTTTTAAGACGACATAAGTAATATAATATGTAATTAATGTAAGTCTGTATGTGGTGGGGGGGACTTTGACGAAGTAGAGAGGTATTAAACCTGACGAGCCAGCCAGAGAGTGGAGCACCTAGTCCCCTCGCTCCACTCCCTAGCTTCTTATGTTAATTCAATTCGTTGGACTTTAGATATCTAAACCGACTTGACGTTTTTCTATTCGAGGTACGCGATCGCGTTGTAACCTCACAGCTTTTAAGGGAGTTCGAATGAAAAGAAATGTCGACTAATGTCAGATGTAAATAATTTTCAATTGATAATACAAATTATAAATCTAAGTAATTACTTAGTATGAAATGTATAATTATTATTGATTATTATTGCACGAGTATAAAGTATCATTAGAGCCGTGATAGCCTAGTGGTTTGAACGCCGGCCTTCCAATGCGAAGGTACCGGGTTCGAATCCGGCCTGCATCGATGAATTTTTCAATTTATGTGCAGTTAGCATAAAACACCAACTAATATCACGCGCTCTGACGGTGAAGGAAACCATCGTGAGGAAACCTGCATATCTATGCCATGACCATCAGTGGTCAGACTAATATGTGAAATGGAGAAGGCAATGGCAAACCACTCCATTATAACTGCCAAGAGAGTCGTCGTGTGTTTCAATAAAAACATGATGACCACGACCCTCAGTCATGAGGAAATACGACTTAGAAGAAGAAAGTATCATTAATAAAAAATTATTCATTCTTTTTTTTCTCGCCTTTTTGCTTAATTTTTCTTTATCTATAACAAGTCATCAGCTTAAATCTACGAGATGTTATATTACAATGAAACAGTTGGTGGTGAAAAGAGCTCGTTTAGAATACTTCACCTCTCATATTTTAATAGCTGGAAGACAGCGATACTTTTATGGATATAGATTTACAATATGTACCTGTAAAAATCTTAAGTTACCACCATCCTAACTCCAACCCCTGAAACAAACTAAGTATCTCAGTATTACAAGAAAAGAAGTTATGAGGTAATGCATCTAGTTTCAGTTTTACTTATGTTAATATACTTAAACAATATAAATTAATACATCTTCTAAAACCTTCAAGTACACGAATAACTTTAAAACTTTATTACGGAAGTAAATTAAACAATAGGACACAATACGCCTCGTGTTCGAGTCGTGAACTTCCGTCTTCCGGTTACCAAAAAAAAAAAACACAACACTCGCATGGTTTATCATTGAAAATATTCAAGTGATAAATCACTAAGTTACAAAGGAATAAAGTTACTTGATAAGCAATCACCGCATTATTTAACTTTAGTTACTAGTTAATTATAGTTAAGTGAGGCCGTAATTAGTGCTACATAAGTACAAACAAGTTATGAAATTTTGATGATTGTTATTTTATTGTAATTTGTCTTATTATATTATGTTCGACGAAGTGATGAGTTGATCAGAACTTTCATTTCATATCAAATCAAGTCAAATCATTTATTTGCAAGAATGTGGTAACAAATATGATGGTTTATAATAAAAAATAAGCGCACATTCTACTTAATACTAAGCATGCAAATCTTTACAATTATTAACTTAATTAACAATAGGATATTAAACTTATATTTTATTCTTCTTATTAAACTATATTACTATATTACTATTACTATATTCTTTTATTTAACTTTATAATTATAACGATAGTAAGTGATAGTATTCCGCTTAACAATATGATGTGACACTGCAACAAGTTCTGGTTTGCATCGTAAAGTCTAATAATATATCAAAATTTTAGTTATTTAAAATTGGTATAACTTGTTTTTAAGTTTACGGTTTAGTTAAAAAAACAACTTGAAATTTTTAAAGTAAACCAAACTTTTAACCTTCACGGTGCAGCGGCTGCGTTAATGTACATTATTTATATAATTAATACCTCCGTAGTGATTGCTGCATACAATTATATAAAGATGGCGGCGGGTTACGTCAATTAAATAAAATGTATACACTCGAGTTATTAAAATTTTTTGTCGCGAACAAATTTTCTTAATCAATCGAAAAGATCTAGAAAAAATTACTTCAACTTAATTATAAAGTATTTATTACTTTTAAAAGAAACAGGGCAATTGAAAATAATTGCACATATATATTACATGAGCTGTTGTAAACACTTTCTGTCACTTAACATCATGTGAATTTCAATTCAAGTGTTATCACAATAAATAATACACGTAGTTTTTAGAATCGTAGGCAGACGAACTATTTCAATGTCATTTCAGTAGTTCCGTATAAAGAACCGAACAAAAAGTTGTGGTATACGAAGGCATCGCTGTTAAAAAAATTTAAAAGAAAAACCCAGTTTTTGCGTTCAAAATAACTAAGGAATCTAATTTATTATTACATTCGCATATTTCAATAGTATAAACTTTTACAGATTTTAAATTTAAACTATGCTGTACCTTCTATACGTTGTAATGGTATAACTTTCCGGACATATGTTGATCACAAAACTAACACAGCAAAAGAGAATAGTCCTAAAATAATGTATATTATTTACAAACACATGAACAGTTGTTGTTGTCAATTAGCAATGTTTGTAAACAAGTGTATCTTCGCGATAACATGTCGCGTCCTAATCAATCCGCCATTGTTGCTTAGTTTATGTTTTTTTTTTTAAATAAATGACGCGAGCGTAACCAGCGGCTTCTGCCAACGGACGACGGCGACGGCAATCCTGGCAATATCTGCGCTGTATTATTTATGAGCTTCCAACACCGGAAACTGACACGTGTTAAGAACAACAGCCTTCATGCACATGTAACATCCGCCAACTAGCTTTTGGACAGCCAGTGAATTATTATGGCCGCAGCTATTCTTTTAAGAGAGTAAATCAGGTTTTAAGCAGTGGGAACATGAAGTTAGCTTTCATATTTCAGGCAAATACGAAACCATAGACAATTTTTAAGTAATTTCAATATGTTCAAACTTTTTCCTATTGAAACTTAAACTTTATTAAAATGAGCACTGAATTAATTCAGTTAAAATTAGATAGATACGAAAACGTAGTTTAGTAATTCAACTAGCTGTAGCACCTTCACTGTAAAAAGCGACTGTATGAGTGTTTCATTAAGTTAACAGATTTGTATTTAAAAAAAAACTTGAAATTTTTCTTTCTATCAATATTTTTTAACTTAAAGATATTTTGGGCCATACTTCAACTAATTAGTTTCATAAAAATCATACAAAATTATAATACTTTACTTTCCGACAAATTTTCAATAATATTTAGTATATATTTAAAGGTAATCAATTAATAAATCCAACGGTAATTAATTAGTAAATTAGACGATATTTTTTTTACATTTAAAGTTTAAACGAACGGGAAGTGTTGGACATGACTAATTAAAACTCAGCAAGCTGTATCAAATTAAAGAAAAAAAAAAAAAAAAAACTTGGGATTTTTCTTTCTATCAATATTTTTTAACTTAAAGATATTTTGGGCCATACTTCAACTAATTAGTTTCATAAAAATCATACAAAATTATAATACTTTACTTTCCGACAAATTTTCAATAATATTTAGTATATATTTAAAGGTAATCAATTAATAAATCCAACGGTAATTAATTAGTAAATTAGACGATATTTTTTTTACATTTAAAGTTTAAACGAACGGGAAGTGTTGGACATGACTAATTAAAACTCAGCAAGCTGTATCAAATTAAAGAAAAAAAAAAAAAAAAAAAACTTGGGATTTTTCTTTCTATCAATATTTTTTAACTTAAAGATATTTTGGGCCATACTTCAACTAATTAGTTTCATAAAAATCATACAAAATTATAATACTTTACTTTCCGACAAATTTTCAATAATATTTATATATTCAAATATATCGAATTGAAATTGAGAAGGAATTAATTATCTGTCATAAACAACGTGATGCTATAAATATATCTGACTTTTATTACATATACTATACAAACATAGTAAGAGTTACAATGATACTAAATTCTTTGTACTTATTTGTAATTATACCTTTTATGCAATTAATTACGGTTTTGTATAATAATATCAAGTAATCGTTTTTTACAAATTAATATTATTAGACCTTAATTGCATTGAAATTTAAAAAAAAACTTGGGATTTTTCTTTCTATCAATATTTTTTAACTTAAAGATATTTTGGGTCATACTTCAACTAATAAGATTCATAAAAATCATACAAAATTATAATACTTTACTTTCCGACAAATTTTCAATAATATTTAGTTATGTTTTTTTTTTAATTCGAATGAGAGAATGACACTCGACGTACACAAATAAGGTTGAAAATTAAAGTGCGTTAATAAAAAGGTCACGTGAAATAACGCACTTTGATGTGGCAATGAAAAATAATACTAATAACTTATTCCCACAAAAAAATTGTGTACATATGTAAAGTTTATTTGTCACAATCATTTGTAAAAATTTGATTAATATGTCTAAAACAATTCATAAGGATTTATTTAAAGTATATGTTCTTTATTTTAAATATTTATGTATTCAAATATTTTGAATTGAAATTGAGAAGAAATTAATTATTTGTTATAAACAACGTGATACTATAAATATATCTGACTTTTATTACATATACTATACAAACATAGTAAGAGTTACAATGATACTAAATTCTTTGTACTTATTTGTAATTATACCTTTTATGCAATTAATTACGGTTTTGTATAACAATATCAAATATTTTATAAATTAATATTATTAGAGCTAAATTGCATTGAATTTTAAAAAAAAACTTGGGATTTTTCTTTCTAACAATATTTTTTAACTTAAAGATATTTTGGGTCATACTTCAACTAATAAGTTTCATAAAAATCATACAAAATTATAATACTTTACTTTCCGACAAATTTTCAATAATATATAGTACATATTAAACGGTAATCAATTAATAAATCCAACGGTAATTAATTAGTAAATTAGACGATATTTTTTTTACATTTAAAGTTTAAACGAACGGGAAGTGTTGGACATGACTAATTAAAACTCAGCAAGCTGTATCAAATTAAAGAAAAATAAAACACGGATACAATACATCGAGCAACAATAAAAAAGAAAACAAAAAAAATTTATTGTCGATAGAACAATACTGTTAACAGCTCAACTAACGTGTGATCAGAAAGCATAACTGAGCAACGAATTTATTGGAACATTACCTTCCTTTGTGAATCGGTAATAAAAGAGTTTCCCTCACTTTTACTTGAACCTATTGTTATCTAACGGACAATAAATAAATTGCACGGTGCGCAACCTTCTCATTAAAATATTTTTTTTATTTACAACAAACCTTTTTAGTGGTGCAAAAATCCTGGAACACTGCACAGACGGGAATTAAAAAATAAGAAAAAATAAATCACAATTTTCGAATTAAGAATCCGAGCACACGCGTCGTGTTTATTACAGAAGCGGCCGTGGTCGGGCGAGGACGCGACGCGGTCTGCGCCGTCGTAGAGACGCGGAACGACTGAGCGAGGGAGGTAGCCTACTCCACTTTTACATCTGCGTGCAACCTGAAAACAATGAATAGTTTGTTTATACCTCAGTAACTGATACAAGGATGTGCCGGACGTTGGTGAACGTGTGCTCTTTAGCCTCACAATAAGGTTTACAATCGCATACCGATTAATAACCGATGCGAAATTGTCGGTTTGTTTGTTTATTCGCGAGATGACAGTATCAATTCGTTTTGTTTGCGTACGTCACGGCTCACGGTGCAGCCTCGCCGCAAGGTCGCGTGGGTGCGAACAAGATGAACAAGGTGCCAGCGCCGCCCATGGCATTAGGTGATCCCCATAAAATAACAATTATCATACCAACCAATTATCATATCATATAAGCCGTGATAGCCTAGTGGTTTGAACGCCGACCTTCCAATGCGAAGGTACCGGGATCCAATCCGGCCTGCACCAATGAATTTTTCAATTTATGTGCAGTTAGCATAAAACACCAACTAATATCACGCGCTTTGACGGTGAAGGAAAACATCGTGAGGAAACCTGCATATCTACGTCATGACTATCCGTGGTCGGACTAGTATGTGAAATGGAGAAGGCAATGGCAAACCACTCCATTATAACTGCCAAGAGAGTCGTCGTGTGTTTCACGACACATGATGACCACGACCCTCAGTCATGAGGAAATACGACTAAGAAGAAGAAGATCATACCAACGAAGGTGACCGATAACAGACTCTACTTTAGTTTCTGTTATATTTTTAATTCAATACTTTGATTGATCGAAAAAGAAGCAGAGTGCTGAGGTTACAATCTAAGTATAAACTTGTATTATGATTATTAAACGTTGTTAAATATAATTAAATAGTTGTAAATACACCAAAAAGAACTAGTTTTAAAACAGATTTGATTGAATAGAATGAAGTGCTAGTAATATTTACAAAACATCACTGACGCTAATGTTTAAATTGATGCGACTCGTTACGTTACTTTCCATACCTAGTGTCTTTTCTAGATTGTATTGTAGATTTAGAAAGATAGATAATTTTTTTTCGTTTCCAACTCGTGTGCTAGTTTTGCGGATAAAAATAGCCTACAATGGGAACTCAATAAGGCTAAGAAAACTCGGCTATTGTCGGCTGCGTCTTATAAGGTTTCGCCTAGGCCGTTGAAGTCTTCGGAGCTGTTTAAGTAAACCGGTTAAAAAAATGTCTACACATCTTTTTTCTTAGAATTTTATCACTGACAAATATTCATATATTTGAACTATTGCTAAAACTTAAACTAAATTTGCTAACTAAAGTCTTAAATCTAGATATGCCTGTCTTTGAGGTTTTGTACTGAATGATTAACGGTCTGCCAAGCAAGTTGAAATTAAAAATGTGCATTAGCGTACTCTTCCTATTAGTTTTGTTTCAGTTTAACCGCCAATTGCATGCCAGTGCTGCCAACTTTGAACAAACACGTTGTCTATTTTTATTTTCTTCGGTTGGTATTACATATTTGGCATAGACTCTTTTGACGTCACTTTGTGAACAAAATGACAAAAAGGTTTTAGTCAATATAATTTAAATTTTTTCTACATTTAATTTATATATTGTAAATTACTATAAACATGGAATAGTGTTTTTTTATTTATAATTTTGGCAGAATTATCCGATAACAATTTTTTTATTTTGATTCCGCAAAATTGAGAAGAATTACCTCACCTTTATGGATTAGAAACCATTAATTTATCAAATTAAAAAAAAAACGAAATTTAGTGTCATTATCAAATTTGTTATTTTTTATCTGTATCGTTGCTCGTTTGATGCCACGTATCGCGAAGTTCGGCTAGTATAAGATCAGAAATAAAAAAATAGAGAATTTATTCTCTTATAGTAAAGATATAGATTTAATTCAAATCCTTCGCGACATGTTATCTTCTTATTCATAATTAGTTGTCTAGGCGACGGCTGCCAATGTGGAATCAGCCGCAGCGCCAACCCTTGGAATGTAGCGGGAAGTTACAATTAAATTGGCACTTAAATAGAGGACGCCGGCGGCAGTAAAATGTGAAAGATTGCGTACTAAACTCCGCCGTGTTTCGTTTCATTTTACGACTAGACTTTGCTCTGTTTGTCACTATCCCGCAAAGACTCAAATTTATATAACATTCATTATATATACACGGATACCTATTGCTGTGTTATATCAATTGTTTAAAAGTCCTAGAAGATATCATCTTTATAATAATTTTCTGAGGGAACAATTCATTCTGTGCGTTTTCAATACACAAATACAACGTCGGCTAGTTATGTCACTGCATTCCACAAAGGTGACAGTTGAAAACTCAATTGTTGATAGAATTCATAAGTATAAAGGAATTCTGTTCGTTGATAGGTAACTATTACTGTTACTAGACAAATCCCATTGTTTTTAACCTATCCTTTATTAATCAATAATTTATAAGAAAAATCGACAATAAAGGAAGAATATTTTACACAAGGATTTGTTTCCTTTCAATCACATTTTACGAAACGTCGTAAGAATCTTATAAACCATTTACAACACAGAACCTATTGTTTTAACAAATAATATACTACATGTGACAGTGAATAACATAAATAATAATAATAAAGATCAGCAACACCAATTCCAAAGCGTGATAAAAGTACAACAAATTGTAAAATATCTAACTAGTTATTTTCGATTAGATAAAAAGGAAACTATAAAATAAATATGAAACAATGCGTTCATGGCGGCGCCGAGGGAAATCATGGAAAAGTATTGTGGCCAATTAATTTCGCTTGATCTCGGTAAAAGAAAAGAATAAATGAAAAGAAATGTGTAATGAGCAAAAAATTGGTTGCCAAACAAAAGAGGAGGAAGTACACATAAATAAGTCTATCTATTAACGAAGATACCATCACCATTAAATATCTTATTGATACTGTTGGTTTACCAACTACACATGCCTTCCAAATCGATTTCGAGTGTGATTAGCCCGATGCATCTTATACAGGCGTCAAGGAAACCTATTTTCACCAGGTTGCTAGCTGGTCCACCTGGCAGCCAGCCATTTCAATCTCCCAATTTGCGGTATCAACTAAATGATCTCCTTGCCCCGTCTGCTGGTCAATTTTTATACTATGTACCTTGCTCTCTCATTTCAACTTATATTTTTTTTTTTTACTACTTTGCGATGAGACGAGCAAGACGTTCACCTGATGGTAAGTGATACGCTTGCCCATGACAACGCGGTGCTAGTTAAGATGGTACACACTGCACCACATTGCGCTCGTCGCCTTGTGACATAAGGTGTTAAGTCTCGTTACCGCAGTAATTACACTAGCTACAGCGCCCTTCAAACCGGAACACAGTAACGTTTGCACATTACTATTCGTCGGTTGCAATAGGAGCTGCGGTGGTACCCATCCAGACGGTCTCTGGCAACAGAGACCTACCACCTGGTAAAATTTCTTGTACAGATCTTCTCATTCCTACATCGCATGTACACATACTTGTAACTTAAGCTCAGCAACGGTATATTACCTAAATTGTTCATAAACGAATAAGTTAACTTATCTTTTAACTGTTGTAAAACTATCTTCCGCAATAAGGGCTTTGTGTTTCGGCATGAGAACCGGAATATTCTAGACGCACACTTGTAATCTAAAGTATAGATCAAGTGTTAACACATAATCTATAATAATAAAGTAAATATATATTATAAATATATGTCACCTTCAACAAATTGAAAGTGATTCTTTGAAGTATGGAAAAGTAAATTGAAACGAAACGTTCACGGATTTTTCTTAAACGTCGCGCTCGTTCATTTAATTTAATTTACAGGCCAATTTATTTTTAACGTCTCGCTACGAGTCAAAGGTTTCCCCGAGACGTGTTTGATCACAGAACTGAGAGATTAAATTAAACAAACAACAGAAAACTGTAGAACGATATATCTACACCTAAATTATTACAATTATACAGTAATCAAGGTAGAAAGTACAATGTGTCTGAAAATTACAACCTTAACTACTAACAGCTTATCATTTATTACTTCTCTTACTAATATTAACAACATTTAAAATTAAATCGATCGCTAAGAACCTGTTGCATCAGATTTATGTCTAATTCAACTGTTTGGTAATATTATATAGAGGATTTTAAGCATACGTCTTCCTAGTATATATTTTACTAGTAGTAGATCTTTGTTGTTGAGACCGTCTAGGTACCACAACAACTATTCCTACCGCCAAACAGTAGTGTGCAAACATTACTGTGTTCCGGTTTGAAGGGCGGTGTAAGCTAGTGTAATTACTGGGGTAACGAGACTTAATATGTTATATCTTTAGGCGACAAGCACAGTGTATATAATTTTAACTAGCGTCACTTAAATAATCGACAATAAAAAAAAACGTGATTTAAACCTAAGTTAAATCCGGCAAATTAAGAGAGACGCTAAACGTTTCACGACTTTTTTCTATCAACGTTAATTTTCTTTTAATTAACACTCCTTTGTGTGCAAAGGATTTTATTAAACGAGAAAGAGGTGGCTATAAGTATAAACATAGTTTCCTCATCCTTCATCTCCTCTTTGTGCTATATTTGCGCTTCTACGGACACAGCATACCATGGTAATTAGTCTCGATGCTGGTGACACTGACTATATTCGTTCGAAGAAATATATGAAGAAGAGAGAGAGAGAGAGAGGAAGGAAATGTATATTACATTGTTTTAATAATTTTTTCTCTTTTTCCTCTTTTGTTGTTTCGATCAATAAAAAATTGACGATCAATAGCTCTTTCTTTCTCTTTCTCTCTGTGTATTACCTCCATTTATTACAAATTAACTGGAATACAGAAAAAACGTGGCGGACGAATTGACCACGCAGACATTTTTTAAAGAATTTGTATCCTTTTATTTTATACGTCTATATATAACTCTCGCCATCATTTGCGAAGATGAAAAGATGAGAACATGAACTATTGAACACGCAGACAATTTTTAATGGATTTGTAATCTTTTATTTTGTACGTCTACACATGACATTGGCTCACGCACAAACCGTGCTCATGCCATCAATTGGGAAGAAGAACTAGAATACAATATTTTCTCTATTTTGTGTGCATTTTGTTCACCTTTGGCGAGTCGTAATAGACTAATCGGAGTATAATTCCGAATCGTCGCGATGTCGTGTCGCAGCCGCCGGACTGTGAAGGTGCTCGCGGTTTGATACACCGTGACGATCAGCGATTTCACTTCGGCGATAGATTCACTGCCACGCCGGAAGGAAACGAGATCGAAAACGAAGCTTACGTAATCGCATAACCGCGATGTAACAAGGTTAACAACTGCCTCCGTGGCTCAGCGATCTGCTTCCTTCTTCTCTGGTTCAATTCCCAAACATGTGAAATTATGTTGATAGAAAGATATAGCTGCAGCCATATCAACATTAATCTTTTCCGGTTGCGACACATAAAATTCATACCACGTACGCTTTACCGTGTTCAGCCAGTTGTCAGTTAACACGATACGCAAATGAGGTCGATTGGACTTTATGCGCATAAAACTTTTAATAATATAATAAGTCCCGTTAGAACTAAAAGCAATAATATAACAAACAGTAAACAAACTAGCCGGCGTGCACTTGGCCGTCGCCGTGTTCTTCCTCGTTTCCCAAATTAGAGACGCGACCCTCACTGGCATGCCAACAGACGGCCAGCAGTGAGAAGGGAACATTGTTAATCTTATACTGACCCAAGTTAATATGTTTTCCATACACACAAATGAATTAAAACTGTAATATCGTAATTACAAAATCAACGCAGCGCGAGATATTTTTGATCTGTTTTCATTTCGACTATAAATCCCATTGTTTCTTAGTTTAAGTGTTTAGTTTTATAAATTAGTTTAATTATCATATAGATTTGTATCAATGGTATATATCCCTAAAGTTAAAAACCTAAAAAGTATAATAAGAAAATATGCAGTAGTATTAGTTCTTCGCTACTAAAACTACAACAGTGTTAGAAAGAAGCTAGTGAATTATGATTCTTTCTGCACCTCGCATCCGTCTCCTTCTTTTATACGATCATTATATTCTATTGTTATCACTTATCATCAGGTACATGTTTCCGTAGTTTAAAAAATCATACGTCCACATACATTCATAATCAGAGTGGAATACGAACGCCCGTTGTCCATAATAAAAAGTGCTCATTTGAAACTCGGAGCTTTTACAAAAATGGCCGACCGGAACAGACCCGGCGAAGTTGCATCAAAAAAAAATCATATCCCGACAATGCGATGTCCATTTCATACTTTTCAATTCTCATTCGTATTTTACAAAACAAAAATGTACATTTCCTGTCTGTCATGGCGGAATTTGATATCGTAGAAATTAAAGCAAAAATGGAATTAAAAAAAAGTTATGAAAATTATACCATTTTTTGTAGCAGGAAGGGGGATAAGTACATTCGGGGGAGTAAGGAGTATATCGGACATACACTGACTAAAATCCCGCATTTCATTTTGTCCGCCATCGCATATTTTTTCTCTTTTTATAACAAACACCGGAATATACAACACAGTGGCGATCGATACAGTTATCGTTAAGGCCTATGCCCAGCAGTGGGCGTCTTCCGGCTGATGATGTAAGGATGTAGACAAACTGTAAAAGCTACTGTTTGTCTATATCAAACACGTACCTGAACTAGAATCCCGCGCGCACGCGACACGCGCCAAAATAATTACCGATTATAACAAAATGGCCGACTCGTATTCATAACAACGCACTTTCCATTGTACCTTACATATTCAAAGCAACGCGTCTACGTTCACCCGTATATTTTTAATACATTACACTTACTTTATAGCTTAGTGGTTAACAGCTAACAAGTTCGATTCTATGGCCCCAAGTTTTTAAATATGAACTACTATTACATATCTTTTACTTCTTATAAAGCATGACTGTCGATTCCTAGACCGACATACAATTAAGGTAACTTTTAATTATGTAAAGAATATAAATAATTAACGCCGAGATTATTGTTATAATTATGTAAATAAAAATAATATATAAAGATAGGAAGTTTTTTAAAATACATTATCTACGAGTATATACTTACAATCAACTTATAATGTTTGCATATATATATGTTGTACCATTCCGCTCGCGTACAGTTGCGACTAGTTATACAATAAGGTTAACGTTAGTTGGACTAGCGGCGTTTGCCCACAGTTGGACAACTGGCGAAACGTTACGAGCTTATATAATGTCGTTAAGACCCAACGTACTTAAATTATAATTAAACACAAAATGTGTTTAATTGTACTTTGGCTCTAATTTATTGACTTAGCAAAGCGGAGCTAGACAAACTGATGAAAACAAAATCTGGAATCAAACCTAGAGTCGTCAGTAAATGTTAGTGCGTAATAGATATTCGTTGTACGGAATCCAGTCGAAATCCGAGTGTAATAAAACGCTCGCGCCTGGCTTTCCGATGAGTTAAAGGTTGCCCAACGGTTATCTTTCTATTAGTGTACTCACACCGCATACCGGGACATGAGTTTCGTAACTCTGTTGCTAGCCGTATTCGACAACATAAAAATACAATGTTAACACACAAACACTTTGTATATCTGCAGTTGATTATACACATGTATAATTTGGAATTAGTAACGCTATTGTAAACAATGAAAAAACTAAACTTAACATCTCATGTCTTCAAGCGGCAAACAATGTGATGCAGTGTAAATATTCCTAATTAGTGATACATATTAAAGATCCTTCTCGCTTCGTATAAAAATATATCAAGAAACACATATTTATTTACAATGTAGAATAAATAAGAATTAGTTTTTTAACAATTTTCATAAAACCTGGACTTGGACTGATGGATAAATTCACCGTTCATTTTGCTGACTGTTACTTATTATATTTTACATTGTACAATTGTAAGAAATCGAGAAGAACACACAAAGAAATAGAGAGAGAGATAAATTGAAGTATTTAAAGTAACATTTTAGTAAAGAAAGAAATCGTTCGATTCAATACAAATGCAATTTATTAAAATTTTTTTATGATGGTAGAGTAGTGGGCACTACGAATCATAGCACAAAGAGGAGACAAAAGATAGAGAAACATATACAAACATATAGAAACAAGTTCTATCTCATTCTCTCACAACCTAAACCCTATAAAGCAGTCTCTTTTCCGTTACACTTTTTCGTTTCATAAAATCTAATTCGCAACGTCTCGAAAGAGGTTACACAATAAGTATTTGTCGCCGATAAAAAAATCTTGAAACGTTTAGAGTATTTTATAATTTGATGAATTTAGTGCTATAAACCAGAACTTAAAAGTCTCAATTAAAAAATCAATAGTAATAAGTATATGAAGAAGTATAAGGCAACTGCGAAGCTGCTGATCCAAGTTGAACCAGCTGACACGCCGAAGGACAACGAAACCAGTATCTGAATCATGCTCCATCAAATCTATCAACTGTTTGTTTCGATCCAGAAAAACTGGACGGCCTTGTTTTTTTTCAATAACAAAAATTTTACAATCTTCGATTGAGTTAAAAACAGTTTCAAGTTAGCGCAAGTGATATTTAACCTTAAGCCGTCAGTTTTAAGTTTAAATTGTTTTGTACTAATTGTGTATCGATGATCTAACATTATAATTTAATGTATCATAGTGACCGTCAGAAATGAATTAATCAGTCATTACTTAATTCTTTTTTACTATTAACTACCACATAGTAACATAGGACAACAGCTGACCTTATGATGCGTAGATAAGTTAGCTATAATAACTAAATGATCATCTACGGCTACATTGTTGCCATAATTTTAAGTATTAACCTTATATTACTGGTGGTAAACTAATACAGCAGCTCTTATTTCTACTGCGTAAATATTACTTTGTTTTAGTTTATAGGGAGCTATAGCTATTGAAATTACTGGGACAACAAGATTTAATAAATATCCCGTGATATATATGAAACCTCACTAGCGCCACATTGTTATGACAAGGCTAAAGTCTTCTCAAATATCATTTACATAATGAAAGATTTTTCTGATTGATTGTAAACCATCCCAAAACCAAGTCTTCAGATCTATTTCCTAGATGCAAATATCAGATATCACGTGCCAAAAAAGTTAGGAAGTAACTTGAGCGTCGATTAGCACCTATTACATTACAGTATTGCAAATATTAGTTTATAAAAAAATCGACACCGAATTTGTGTTCAATGAAACCACGCCGTCTCAAGTACAAGTTGAATACTTACAAAGGAACAACACCAAAGTTGCAAAGGACATAGAGCTCATATTGCTGTGGTGGTGGCGCGTGGCGCAACGCTTCCTGTTGGCGGCGAATTAACGACAATTGGTAAAATGCTGGTTCATTGCAAAACTGTTGCTCCGTTATACTGAATCAGTTAATTTGAATTCTTTTATAACATACTGGATAGCAGCAGAAAGTTCAAGCTTTCTTAGCAAACATACACAAATATAAAGAGATGCGTGTATAATAATTTGTATTAATACGGATTAGTAAGCTGTAGTGGCAGTTCACAGATCATAGAGCGAAGGTCAGACGGACGATGGGGCAATATCGTTAGATGTAGGTGACATTGGACCGTTATTTAGAGAAGATGTTCTCCAGAAGATAATGCTGAATGTTGACGACAATGATTATAATAATTATATAATTAAAAGATTTAATACCAAAATTATGCTTAAGTAAAAGTGTCTCCTTCTATGAAGTAACACAATTTTTTTAACACCCCTAGCAATAATTATTTCTAAAATAATTGATTTCTGTTAAAACAATTCCGGCAAAAAGTAATAAAACTGTGTTTGTGTTCAAGAGCCAATAGATCTCGTCACGTGAATGATTGTTTAACAATGTTGTTTTGTAGTTATTATTTAATTTCATATAACTAAATGTAGTTGAAAGTATCCAAGACAGTATTTATAAACAAATAGACCAAAAAATTATTATTTTATTTCCTAATCCATAAACACAAGTCCGAAAGCGGTGTTTCCCGTTGCTTTCCTGTAGCTACGCCACTGATTTGCTTTCACAATATTTCATCAACATAATAATACTAGTTTTTATGTTACTAATAATTAAAACAAGTATAAATCAGTAATAATTTAAATTTGCGTTGCGCATAGCTACGTATCATAACAGATAAAAAAAACTCGTTAATAATCGGGTTTTCCCGCGTCTGTTGTACACAGCCACAGACTATACAAACAATAACAGCGTTTGTGTAAAATATTTGTAAATTGTTAACTTTATCATTCAGTGTGTCGTCTTCAATAAAATTTTACTGCCTTTAGCAAAACAATAGAACGATTTCTATAGAAATTACGATTTTTGTTTCTTTGCGCGACCGCTTGTTCGCTGGCGAAAGGTCAGGGTCCCACTGTGTGCCTCGCAGTATAGTCGAACTTCGCATAAGGTTAAGGATTTTTTATACTTCATCGACTATTGCTTAATATCTTGTGATAAACCTTTCACTTAACTCTGTCTTAAGTTCCGTTAAAGTAGTATACTGTTAAGGTTTTTTCTCTTTAGGGCCATTATACGAATAATAAGTTTTACACAAAAAACTTTAAGCAGCCACAAAAAGATTCAAATTAAATTATCGCACGAACAAGTTCCAACTTAAATGTTAGATTAGACAGAAAATGTGTTACACCAAATAAATTATTTAGTAACACATTTTCGTTTTGCAGTAGAAATAGGAGAGCCGGTGGTACCTACATACAGTCTCATGTGTTATAAGATGTCAAAGTTTACTTCTACACCTGCCATCAAGTGCAATCAACTAACTTAGTTCAATATTTCTTACTTTCCAGAATTATAATTTTTTTTTATTGATTTCTAATCAACATCTGTTAACTTATGGAAGGGTAGTTTACACTTATCATCACCTTAGTTAAAGATCTACTTTACATTGACGAAGCAGGAGTTGACATCTGCTAGATTGAACAGTTTATCCGCATTACTGTAACCTACATTTCATATGTCCAACTTTTAAAAAAATACACACGTCTGAAATTGAATTTTTCGATGAATCTATAAAGCGTACATTTTTCCAACTAAACCCACTGGGGGTTGTCGCTAACAAAGCGTCCGACGGAAGTGGCGAAGCATTCTCCCATTTGTCGAGAAATTTCCACGAATCGCCGTGAGAATACCAGAAATATACTTATCTACAGGGAATACGCGAACAATTGGAAAGTATAAAAGTTTAAATTTCACTTCCTTACGACCTGATAAATGTGCAGCTAACAACGACAATCCTTGCTATAACCAGTTGAGTAAACTCTGAGGACCTCGCTATCACTTTTAATAATAATTTTACACGAAATATTGTGCGAGAAATTAAAGTAAAATTGATAGTGAAGCAGAAAAAGGAACACCTTCAGGTATATGTAATCTAAATCAATGATAATAATGATTCTTTGATTGTCACTAGGATACTAGATAAACGAAAACATTTTTCTTTATCTCTTAAATATTGCAAATGAACATGAGCCAACTACATCTGTCGTTTGAATGACAGATAAATCAGAGAGGGGACTTCGGGATAGAGTAGAGTAGAGAGACGTAGAGATGTAGCGCTGACCTTCCAGACAGGCCAACGTTGTTATACGAGCAACAGGTAGATGCGAAAAACGGAGTACGGTGTTTGGATGAGATACTTTGGTATCAAATATTAGATTGATAGGAGCTGATAATGTTGATGATAAACAACCAGTTTACAGTCCCTTCAAAAAAAAAACAAATGTTTTAATTCTTAAGTGGAATACGCTGAGAATATAACCAATGCTGCAAATATGCTATAGATAAATCTCTTCTTACAAATGCAAAAAAAACTGATGCTGCCTTTTAATCACACGATGGCACGGGCTGGTACAGGGAAAAACTACTGTTACGTCACAACTCATTGTTTGTACGGACAGACAGTTAATTGTTCAGATGCGACGTAATATCGACTCTAGTTGGCGTGTTGTACTGTTGCTTATTGCAGCAAAGCAATGCTAGATTTTGTGGCAGACGAAAAAATCGCAAATTTTCCGTAAACGAGAGAATACATCTACGATCCCTTAAGAATGTTTTCGTTCAAATTGTACTTATGCTATCCACACTGTTCTGGATAATATTCAGCTCAGTCTAGCCCACTACCACATCAACATTTATTCATTTTGGGTTCTGACCTTTAGAGAAATGCTAAACTTGACTATTCCAGGCCTTATCAGTGTTCTTTAAAACTGTTCCAATTAAGTTTTGGTTTAGGTATTGAGAAGGAAATAGGAATACTTCGATTAGACACCCAACTTTCAAAAGTAAAGTCAGTTACAAGAAATTTCTTACTACAATCTCCTCTCTGTTCGTTTCGTGGCAATCCTATCCGAGTATTATATATGAATGCTATGCTATTTGGAAATTCAGTTGTTGCAGCTAATTAACTGATATGAGAATATTCAACTATTCACACGGAACCGCTGCTGAAGCATTTCTCGGATCACAAAGTAGCTAGCCGACGAGCCGCACACTACGAGCCAGTTCGCAGTCCGCTGCACGGCTTACATAAGCTCGCGATCGTACCTGACGTCAGGCTTACTTGACGAACGAGTACTTACGAAACGAAAACTGCATTCAAGTATCAATATACTTATGCCTACAGATTTCTACAATTTACAATCAATAAAATTACTGAGAAATGTTTAAACAGTCATCTCTCAAATCCTTTAGTGTAAAACATTTTCAGCGTAAGAAAAAAGAATTTCATTAAGCCTACCAAGTTAGTTTTAAATCTTGTATTAGGCAAAGCTAACGGTATTCCCATTAACAGAGAACAATAATCTTCTCAGTCATGCCTTTGGTAACTTTTGTTCATCGGAATGGCTGAAGCAACAAAAGAGACAATTAAATATTTTTTCTTCTCGTATAGAACAGAGTAAATTTGTTCTTGGACATGAAAGCTGACGAACTGTAAGCTACGAACATTGGATGCGCTTATTAGTTTAATTTTATATAATATTAATAGACGAAATATCTACCAGAGGTAAGTAAAAGTTATTCGTGTACTTATTAGTAAGTTCACTGGCTGCGGCAAACTACATTGTCACTCTCGTCTTACAATCTGCGATGACATGGCTTCTATCATTACTATTATCATCATCATCAGTCTATAGACATCCACGGTTTCTCCCAAAGATCTCCACACCGATCATCGGTTCACCTTGGCGAGGACCACCCGCACTACAGCAGCGAATATTGCTCTTAGGACTACCACTAATATTAATATATTCATCATAGAGATTTTATGCATATCTGTACACCGCGTGAGGCTTTGAAGGTCAATTTGAAGTATGCAGCACAATCACGACCTCTGCTTAATGCAAAACAGTAACAGCGCAAGCGTCGCAACGATTTCATCAATTTTAAACTCAAGTACATGGAGAGAAGATTTAAAATGTTTTAAAGTGATATTTCATAAGTTGGACGTATTTTTCAAGTTTTCAGCCGCCGCTGCGCTAAAACGGTTTCTCAGTTATTTTCTTTCTTAAGATTATTTCAACGTTCATATATTATTAGAAGCATGCTTTCATTAAACGAAAACAAAGGGAAAATTTCATTCAAGTTTTATTTTGGTACACTACAGCACAGATTAGAATTCTTTATATGAATAAAATGAAAGTAAGACCATTTACAATAGCACTTAAGTTACTTTTCTTTGCCCCTGTGTAATCGGAGGTAAACTTTATCGTAGTTGGGCTACACAGTTTCTAAGTGTAGCCAAAAAAAGACAGATCGAAGCTTTCAAATCAGATGAACCGATTTAATATAGTTATATCCTCTGTTTAAAAGTCGGCTAATTCAAGATTATTCAGCAATAATTCATAAAATCTACCTGAAGACATTTTATAATTAAAAACCTTTTTCTACTTAACACTTTGCGTTTGCTTATATTATTTTGACTTACGTGACGACAGGATAAAAATTTAACGAGAAAAAGATCGTTTCTTTAAAACAAAACTGCGGTTATGAGGTTACGGGCGTCGTTCGTATGTAAATTGAGTTTTGTATCGATAAGGCAATATAGACTTTATGCCTGTAAGTTAAAATTCATATTTCCACTTCTCTAGTTTACTTTACAGAACCGGCGCGGTAAACAGAAAAATACCACAATTACCCGAAGCGTTCGCATCGATTGTATTACACGAGACTAATTATCAAACCATTAACATACTATGTATTTAAATATGTTTATGATAGTCGTGACGACCTTCGTGTTACTTGAATCATATATAATTGTACATAGGCTGTAATGATTCGTTGAAGATGAACTAAAATCTTCACGGAATGATATTCAATACAAAACAACTAGATGAGAATCTTTCATAATTTTGTTATCGTTGGAGATACCTTTAAAATATGAAATGTGAGGAACACAGGTTTAGGAACGATTCTTACATGTTATGCTGGAAGTTCTCTGTTGCCGGAGACAGTCTAGGTACCATCGCAGCTCCTATTTCAACCGTTACTAGTGTGTAAATATTACTGTGTTCCGATTTGAAGGGTGCTGTAAGATAGTGAAATTAATATCTCAAGGCGACGAGCGCAATGTGGTGAAGTGTATACCATCTTAACTAACGCCGCGTTTTGGGCAAGCGTATCACTTACCATTAGGTGAACGTCTTACTCGTCTCGTCGACTAGTAGAATAAATATTTGTCGCTGGTGGTCATTAAGACCCATTTAAGGTCACTATGCTTAAAAACATTCTATAGTCACGGTTCTCCCTAGGACCCTTGCTACAACGACTAATACTCAACCAATTCATATTTCTTGTCCTCCCCAGGATTGCTTAGCAGACGAATAGTACATCTAACCTCAAATATTTCAAATTAAAAATGTTTAATTAATTTCCAATAGTCTTAATAACAAAAAAATGGTTGAGATTTTCTATCAAACAAGAGTATGGTTTTTATCTGAAAAATCTCGCTAACCAAAGCTATATTTGTTTATTTATATATGTTTTTCCAACAGTAGACACATAATAATAGTACTAGAGAAAAATTTACAGTCAAGTTAAATTCTGATGTGTGTATCAATTAATGGAGTACACAAACAATAACAAATGCACTCTTTAAATGCAAGGGTTACCTCAGTTCTGTTTCCAAGTAGAATTGAAGACGAAAGTGCAGTCCAAATCTAAACAAACACAAAGACTATTAGATATAGAACTTATTATAAATCTTTAGAATAGACATAACGAGTTCAAGCGTTACATGAAATAACAATTCAAGACCGTATTCGGAGTTAAAAAATTTGTTATGCGGCGAGGTCGGGTCAGTGAAATCGGGGTGCCCATTAGCTCAGCCAGCAACTACAAGCTGACGTGCTGAGCGAGCTGAGTAGCCTTGCCCAATCACCACAACACTCGGCCATCTCATTGTGCGAATTATTGAAAATTAACCGATTAATAATCTATACATCATCAGTTACCACAATCGATTCGCCGTATTACGTTCTGAGGTTATTAGTAAAACTAGTTTTTAAACATTAACTATAATTAATTCATCAATCAACGCAATTACTTTGATAATTAGCTAATTAATGATTTTATTTTGTATTATTTTGACCTACGCTCTAAGAATAGTGTTTATAACGTACTGTTAAAACAGTCCCGCTTTAAAACTAGTCCTTTTAGAGTTTCAATTTGAAAACATCTGGTACTAAAACATCTAAAATTTTAGTAACAAAACAATAGTGCTGTGATTAGTTCAAAGTTATGTAAGCTAATCGAAAATTTAACCCATTCGTCATGCGAGACGTTAAACTGGAACAAAGAATGCGGTTCGTTGACCAACTGCCAAGAAAATCGATTGCCAAGGCGGAAATTAGCGTACGCGTTGCCATGACAACCGAGCTGTAAACAAAGCGTTGCACCAAGCAAGCGACGCACTCAACATTCGGGACGGCGTAGGCCGTCGGCAGCCTGCCAGACCTCGGCTCCTGAATAGAATTATTAATACACTCCGCCTCATAGATTTACATGCAACGAGATAACTAACAAACTAACAATATATCTACCTTTAGCGAAAAGAGAATAAGAAAAGAGCTGCTGTTCCTGAGACAATCGAGTACGCAAATTCCATGACCGACAAGGTCTCCGCTTCCCACCTTAAAATCCAGATAAAAAAATCTATCTTTAATTGCTATCGAATACCGAACAAAGAATAATTAAAGGAATCAATCACAATTAATTAACTAGGCATGTAAACAAACCCGCAACTTCCTTTTGTGTATAACAACAGCAGGTGTCTACCATTTGTATAGGTTTCCATCGGCGGCGGAAACGATTCTTTGCTGCGTCCAGAGTTTCTCAAACTTAATTGTAAATATTAATGTTTTAAATAACTGTCACAAACGAAATATAACTCTTTTAACACTGTAATAATAAAGATGTATATATTCAATTCTCTATTCTTTTAACCGCATTCTTGCAGCCAAATTAATATTTGTTTCGAGGACAAACATTTATACTTTTCATTGTTAATATGTTTACGTCATTTAACAATTATTATATGTTTATAACGCATTAAAATCATAACATAGTAATATTTGTACACTACTGATGAACTACAACAGAATATTAAAAGATAAAATTGGACAAGTTCACAGAATCAATTTTGTATTAATATTATTTGTAAGTCTCTCTTTCAGGAGTATTTAATAACAGCCGGCGATGAATATTACTGATGGTTTGTGATGATCTATGAATTAAAAATGTCCAAAGGTCTATTAACAACTCACCTTTATTCAATTAAACTAACACTTACTTGTTTACTTTTAATTATATCATCACAAACTAACGCGATGTAATGTCCGCCGCACTACTTCCTCCTCGCAGCACAACATGGTCGCTATCATAACCAACAATCATTTTAAGAACTATACTCATATGTCGATTCTTACGAAACAAATAACATTATGCATTAAAAAATTTATAATAATACATATTATTTGTAAATTTTCTAAGATTAATAAAATAAATCTAATCATAAATATATCTAAAACATCAATGTCAATTTGTTTTTTGCTTAAAATGGGAATAATTTAAGGCAAGGTTACTAACAGGTCGTAGAAATCATCAAAAGCTAAGCCATTGGCAATTGTAATTAAAACACTACAAGCTCATTTACACGCAGACTCAAAACAAACATCAGTCACGCAAATGATTCGTGGCGGAGGTAGAATCTACTTCTGCAATGGGCACGTGACCTTCATTTCACACGAGATGAAGATGAAGACTAAATAAAGCTCAAAAACAAAATATAATAAAGGTGGTAGCTAGAATAGTAAGTTAGAAATAACTATGGCCATTAAAGGACCAGTGAATGAGATCCATCTTATAAATCGAGGACGTTGTTAGTACACCAGAGAACAATTTCTGGAAGCCTAAAGTTTGAGAGAGGCTGGCTGTAACGACTGGGGCGTGCCTCCGAGCCTCCAGTACGGATTCTCAGTAATCTTCCACAAACCAGCGACGCAGATTGTGCGATTGACGTATTATTTATGAGATCGCTCGGCCAACGCGCAGTATATGATAATATCATACGTATTTCATAATGACAATAAAGAAGTCATTTTGGATTATTAATGATTAATTTTTGTACCAGCGTGCAGTGTAATTAACTATTCCATTATATTACATTTCAGATATCCTTTACCGGGTTCAATGTTTAACATGTAGTGATATGTTTCGATGCCGCTTCTTTGATGAAGAAAATAGCTTCTACGACTACGTATAGCGACATGCAAAGATTAACATTAGAAAGATTTACAATATAGGGGTAATAATTCGTCATTCAATTCTGCAATACATGGCGATATCGAACCATGATCATCCCTATTATAATACAAAGGTTTCGAAGAAATCTTATTTTTATGAAAGTTTGTATTCTACAGACAATGAAAGATATATGCATTGAACTTAAAACACTACCATTTTTCCATTGTATGTAATAAAAACAATGCGGGGCAATATGGAACACTTGAACATAACAACTGAAATATTCCGCCTTTACATAAACAAAAGCTCTCGAAAAACCTTTTATCGTTCGACAAAAACGGCGGGTACGTGAATAAATCCGCTCACGTCCGGCCCATGTGATACCGAGTACTCACGCGGCGAAACGACAGACAGATTGTATATTAATTACGTACGTTTTGAATAATACAGTTGTAATTAAACGAAATTATATGGAACAAATGATTAATAAACTTTACAAAAAAATATCGCAAAGTTTAAACTGGTATTAACAGCAGTACCATTCTTACTTTTCCAATTAGAATTGAAATGAATATAAAAATGTACTTGATGTTAAGATAAGTACTTCTCTGTATTATTATTTAATAATATTTTTATCACAAAAAAAAGATGCGGGATTAACCAAACTAATAGAAGAAGAGATAACACACAGATTTTACGAGATAAGACAGAAGGCAAAAGAATCGATTCAGATAATACAAGAAGAAAATGTGAGAAATTATAAGAGAAAGAGAAAGAAAAGGAATGACAGATACGCTGTAAAGAAAATAGGATATGGAGAAGGACCGATTACCACGACCAGTTCTGCAGACCTGATGAAGCCTTGGGTTTCTGAGGACGACAGTTCATCTGGGACAGATAACATTCGAGTGCTCAGAGTGATGGAACGTGATTAAGATGAAAGACGTAATGTAAAATTAATATAAAGAATAATAAAGATTTGAGGGCTTATCCTGCTTCTTTCGCATTAAAACGATCCCACAACTTTAAATCACTTTACGCTGTTTAGCTAAAGAATGTCATGAAGTATGAAACAAACTAAAAATTTCTTAATTAAAATGTGTTACGTGTAAGTTGATATTATTTACCAAGATTGATGATATTGTTTATCAATCTACTTTCACATAGAAGTATTTTCAAGTAATTGATCTGATTATCGCGCAGGAAAACAAATATTGCTTGGTAACCGTTAAACTTTGTGCTTACTTACAATTAGCGCCATTTTCTATTTGCCTTTAACGAAGCGAACAAATCAACGTTGCCACTCTGTTGATTTTAATGAAGTTTTCTCGACGATACTTTTTCCTTTTTCCAGGTGCACCAAGTAAATAAATCACAGCAGTTTATTACTCTCGTTTACAAACCAATGTTAGTAGATTTAGTTTTTCAATTAATGAAGAGAACTCTGAATACGACTCACATCATTTCCTTTTTGTTTCTTTAGTGTTTTCTGATGTTTACGCGAATAGTATACAAATAAAACGGAATTTTACTACGTTTACTGCGTTCATTTAAATCAGTGATTCCCAAAGTGGTCTATATCGACCCCTAGGGGTCAATGACAACCTGCAAGCGGTCTACGTCAGCGAAAAAAAATTTAGGGGTCCATAAAATGAAAATGGGAGTCCACGATAGTGGATCTCAACACATACACTGACAGTACCTATTTATTTACATCATACTATCTTATAATATCAAAACATATACATTATTTATAAAAGTACCTATGAAGTAAAAAAATTATTATGAATGTTTATAAAATTGTGTAAGTTGTAGGATGTTGGTATTCGCTTTGTGATCGCAATACATTTTGAACTTGTAAAAACCTGTGATAATCAATATCAGGTAAGTAGGGGGTCTACCCAACACGGAAAAACATGGCAAGGGGTCTACGACACAAAAAAGTTTGGGTAACTCTGATTTAAATGTTTATTTCACTAATGTTTTATGTGCTTTACAGCAGCAATCGTCACGACACAACTGAAGTTACAGATGTCATACATACGTCAAACCGACAGCAGTACCGAACGATCTTCTTCAATGAAAATTGAAATTAGGACTTGAAACATGGCGGACGAATTGACCACGCAGACAATTTTTTAAGAATTTGTATCCTTTTATTTTATACGTCTATATATAACGTTAGCTCTCACCATCAATTGCGAAGATGAAACGATTGACCACGCAGACAATTTTTAATGGATTTGTATTCTTTTTTTTTATTTATTTATTTAAAACTTTGTACAAACATACAAACTAACAACAATGGTTACACGGAAATGGAATGGTACAGGCGAGCTTAACTCAAAATGAGTTTTCTACCAGCTAACCTTCTTTTTTTGTACGTCTACACATGACATTGGCTCACGCACAAACCGCGTTCAAGCCATCAATTGGGAAGAAGAAGAAGAAAATTGAAATTAGGATATTTGTTAGTTTCAATAGCAGCAGCATTAAATTATTTTTTTCCTATTTCCATTGGCATATCTTTTTACAAAGTTGTTTGTTTTTTAAGAGTCGAAGTCGAATCTCTTTGAAGTCGATCCTCTAATAATTAGAAAAGTATAAATTCCAACCGCAAGGGTTGGAAAACAGGAAACATTTCGACCTCGTTAATAAATCTAATACCGAAACATTGTATTTTTATTTTCCTATTAATTCCTATCGATTGTTTATTTTGTGTTCAAAGTTATTTCTTCTGTGTAATGTTTAACGTTACTTTTCTTCTGAAATTATTGAATAGCAAACAACTAGTAAACAGCTCTATAACATTGCTATGTTCAACAACTTGGCGTAGAATAATTTAAATACTAGTTAGTCTCATTGACAGAGTTCACATAGTCAAACCAATTTGCTATAATGAACACACATCAATTAAAATAAGCGAGCAGATTGTGTTAAAACTCTTAAAAAGGCCCTAATAATTTTTACGTACAGAATTTTCGTCGCTAAGGAATAATTTAATGTCCTAATAAATTTTCTTTTAGGTAATAACAACGTCAAGGAAAATTTTTCATTCTAATTAATTAAGTACACAGATGCATAACAGTCTCCTTTCATCTTTAGGGCAGGTTAAAGCGAGGGCGGGGCTGCTAATAAATCAGAATTTATTATCATCGTCACCTTCAGCGTCGAAATGTTGTCTCAAGCAATTAGATAATGTCTTTAACACCCGACACAAAAAGGGAGTTAATTTTTTTAATAAACAAAACTGCTATCACTAGCAGCAATTTTCATTACAGCTTTTCAGTTCGAAGGGCGTATGTAGTGAAATTAATTGAGTAAAGATAGTCGTCACGTCTCAAAAATTCACGAAATGAAACAAACATAATAAATTGTTCATTAAATTTCGCCTGGCACAGTTCGCGCTGTACAAACAGGCGCAACAAACGTCGGCGGCGGGTGTTATTAAATATTTTAAGCCTCCGTGAGGTCCAACAAACACGTTCCGCCGTAACCAGTTACAGTCAACAAACTGTAAAGGACCCCAGCGCCTGTTACACGCACGGGGAACTAACGCGATTGAAAACTTTCAAAGGGAAACTAATATCCACGTCGTAACGTAAACGATTACTTAAATAACTCGCTCTTTTGACGTGACAACGTCTATTAAATTGGTATAAGATAGGACGCGCGTGCTGAGAAATGTCCCGCACATAAGTGGGCGTGGGCTTACGCCGACCGCTAAGTCGGTATGCGTTTGCCCGAATTGGTTGAAAGTAAAAGATGTATTCTATTGCTCAATAATAATTAGAAAAGTATAAATTCCAACCGCAAGGGTTGGAAAACAGGAAATATTTCGACCTCGTTAATAAATCTAATACCGAAACATTGTATTTTTATTTTCCTATTAATTCCTATCGATTGTTTATTTTGTGTTCAAAGTTATTTCTTCTGTGTAATGCTTAACGTTACTTTTCTTCTGAAATTATTGAATAGCAAACAGCTAGTAAACAGCTCTATAACATTGCTATGTTCAACAACTTGGCGTAGAATAATTTAATGTCCTAATAAATTTTCTTTTAGGTAATAACAACGTCAAGGAAAATTTTTCATTCTAATTAATTAAGTACACAGATGCATAACAGTCTCCTTTCATCTTTAGGGCAGGTTAAAGCGAGGGCGGGGCTGCTAATAAATCAGAATTTATTATCATCGTCACCTTCAGCGTCGAAATGTTGTCTCAAGCAATTAGATAATGTCTTTAACACCCGACACAAAAAGAGAGTTAATTTTTTTAATAAACAAAACTGCTATCACTAGCAGCAATTTTCATTACAGCTTTTCAGTTCGAAGGGCGTATGTAGTGAAATTAATTGAGTAAAGATAGTCGTCACGTCTCAAAAATTCACGAAATGAAACAAACATAATAAATGGTTATTTATTTATTTATTTATTTACTTAAGGACCTCCAACGAGGCATACACGACATGTAACAAGTTTAATAATAACAAATAATAGTTTCACTTTGCGACGTGCTCCTCAATTATAGGAGACCGCAGCATGCAAATTTAAACAACAAAATAACAAAAAAATAACAAAAGTTTGTATTAAATATCTGGGCTTGTCGTATAGACATACAACTCAGGTTTATAATTGGTATATATATAAAGAAGCTGCTGAATTCGATAACGATCAACATAGACCCTGACGGCTTAGCGTTTTACGGCCGTTAATGATGATATATACTAGCAGGACAAAGTCTGCAAAGTCAAGTCTGTATTGTATATATGTAGCGAGATCCTCCAACACACTTAGTAAACGGAGAGGGGTGGGAATAGGAACAGATTGAAACGAAAAACAACTTAATGAGAAACGTGAAATGTATGTGCATCACAATTTTCCGTTTCGTATGCAATCTTCTGATTCTCTACAGTTGTTGGAACATCAGCTTGTCACGCTATCACGCTCTGTTTGCTCCGAATGCATATGTTCCCGTATTCATACGTTTCTAGAACGTTCCGTATATAAAAAGACATCTGCACTACTCAAAGCTACAAGCACCAAAAACATTTCAACAATTACTAACATTCTTAATATTTTTATTGTTTCTTCACTATTTCTATTATTTATACCATTTTCATGTCTTTGTCGTTAACTAGACGTAAGAATCATTAAATTATTTCTATCTTTACGTATTTCTACATATGAACTGGTTATGTCAAATCTTAACACTATATTACAAAATAGAAAACTAAATACGAAAACGCTATTAGTAAATCTTTAGTGAACTGGGATGTCACAATAGTGTATATACAAAATATAATTAATTTCTTACATAGATCTCGTGCTAAAACGATTACAACAATAGCAATATTATAAGTAAAAGATGGCGGACGATTATTTTATCTAAACATACGAGTACCATATTGAATATAATCTATGACCGATTGAAAGGACGCAAAAAAATAATACAACGTTACGTACCAAAGTATGGAATTTACATAAAGCTTCCCTTATCACGTTGTCGTATCCACACTGAACACAAAAAATATTATTAAACCACCCTAACCCCTGATCGAGCAGCCGAGGCGGAGGTCTGTCTTCCGGGGTAGTAAAAAATAACTCTATGACGTCACCCAAGGCAACTTTCATTTAATAAAGAGTCGGACTTTTGCGTATGTTTTTCAAAAACACCACAATATTTGTTTGCCTTTTTACTGATATATTAATAATCATATATTATATAAGAAACCTTTATGTAGAACAGTGACCATGATTTAAAACGAAGTCAAATACTCTGACTTTTCAGACTACAGATTTGCAATATGAGGGTTAGTACCTAGCCACGTTCGAAGAAACCACCACCATCAAAATATTATTTCATATGCCTCTGGAATTGAACCCGAGTCCGCCGTGTTACAATGTATGTGAATCAAAAAGAAACTATATTAGATAAGCAACTGCTGGTTTCTATGCTGTATGTAGTTCAGAGGCTGTTTGTCTTATAGCGCAGAGGTCACTGGTTATATTTCTGTGCTATTGTTTATTAAGTTTGAGTTACGCAGTTCTTCAAATCTTCTAGAAATTAACTGTCCTCATATGCACGTTCTGATACCATGTTAACACTTAATATTTGTCTTCATTGCCAACATGTGAAATGAAGGTGAAGTCTTAAAAAATTCCAGTAAAAAAAGCATATTTAAGCTTCAAGTTTAATCATTAAGTCTGCATTGAATAAACTTATTTCAAAGTTATGAATAGGAAATTCCGTAGGAGGTATAGAAATACAGGAAGTTGCCCAAGTTGCGACTGTACCGGAGGAAGTTTAGCATTTAACGATACCGAAACTGAGCCAATGTTTGTTTGTAGGCAGCGAAGTTCTGGATTCAATTCCTTTACTCCGAGTTCGTAGAGCTTGGAGAGCAACATCGATATTCTTTGTACAAAGGAGTAATAGCTTTAAAAAATTCAGGAAAATATTATTTACCTTCAAGTTATTACTTCACAACTCTCTTATGTTTGAACACAGAGAAACACTACCGCTTTTCTTTAACACCAATAATAGTACAAACAAAATTGTTACAAAGAAAAATCTAGTTATCTATAACGTCAAACGGTTTGTGGGTTCAAATTGAATAAAGATTTTATCTCCGACCCGCAAACTTTGTAAGAAACGAGCAAAAATAGAGTGCTATATATCACTAACCCACATCGCGCTGATTAATGGATCCCTTGTTTATAAAAAGGGACAAAAAGTTCTTCTACAAGATTCGGCGCTCGGTAGATTTGGAGCCCTATCGCACGGACGTCGTCATAATTGCGGCAACCGAGGCCAGCTAATAAATACTAGATCAATTAATATATATAAAACATTGAGATGACTGTTTATGTATTAATTGCATTTAACAACGTCCAATTTGTACATCATTATGTTTTATGAAAGTGTGAACAGGTTTGTAAAGCGGAGAGAAATAAAATTTCAAGTAAATTGTGTCGGCTCAAAGGAGTTCGTAACGAGAGCGTCTCGCTGCAGCCGAGCGCGGGAGATAACTACGAGACGCTTAGAAAATACGATATTAATTTCATGCTGGACACTGCTAAAATGGCACTTTATAACTAATAATCTATTTAACAATAGATTTACAGTTGTTTAACATGTCCACATCATTAAAATCATTATATAACCCAACAATGAAAACGAATTAAATATACTCCCGGACACATCTATCGGCCCACCACCTAGTGTTTAAAGTTTCGACGGTGTCTAGTTAAAAATAAATGTTAGGCGGAGCAATAAGTTTTAATGCAGTTTTGAAGCAGATTTATTGGTCAACCCTTTTGTATGTAATTTTTTTTGTAATTTCGAATTGATTTGGCCGGCAGAAGTTTTACAGCTTGGGCGTCAATTTCAGGCAGAGTATCCATATTTTTTGGTCAAAACTGGCTCTAAGTTTAGATTTGCCTTTTTATGGAACCAATAATCGGACACATCAAACAAAAAAAGTCCAACTTGTGCGAAATAAAAAAGTTTTCTCCATTCCTGGGTCGTTGAAAACAATGAACAGACTCGAATTTTCGTTTTTCTTTCAATATCCTGAATTCAAAATTAAAAAAAAAACATACATATATATAGCTGTGTAACTAGTGTCTTACTAATATGAATGTGACGTATTATATAATTATGTATGTGCTTCGCTCGTTTTATTGTTTAGTTATATAAAAAAACATGTGATGCTTTATATAAATCCTTACTAGTACTCCATTTTTGTTAAACTCACCGATGAACAACAAGCCCGTCCCCAAGAAATAAGAGAAGTAACGAGAATATAAGTGTCCAATGCATTAAATCTGCTCCTACCTTTCTTATAACAGATAAATAAAGTATTTTATTATATTAGTAAAGATAGACAGAGCATTTAGCATTATTTTTTTTAAAAGCGATAAGCTACAAAGAAGTTGTTATAAAATAAGTATATCGTAATGATCGAGATTCTTTGTTTGTAACTTAAAACCGTGAACAGTTACATATTAAGTTATTTTCTATATTATTTTGTGTTTTATAACTGTTTTAACATCAAAGGTAGTATACGAAACGCGATTGTAATGTATACGATTGATTATTTCGGATTCAGCATTACCTAAATAATACAGAGCGCTCGATTTGTTTAAAACAAACAAAGGCCACAGAATAAATTTAATATGCGCCGCCGACAGTTTTCACGTACAAAATTTCACTTTAGTTTACCTGAAAGCGGATTTAAACAGGTCCTCCCTCGGCCCCTCCTCTATCCGTGCCCCTCCTCACGCAGCGACGAAGCCAATTTAAATATTGACAAGCCTATGCAACTTCAGCATTCGTCACAGAAGTTTGGAAAGCTTTCGCACTACGCTAAGGTGAGTTTCTTGCTTTGCTCTGAATCATTGATGTACTGGTTTGCGAGCGCAGTGTGATGATTGTCAGAGGTATGTTGGAGTTACTCTCTCCTAGTCATAAATCAAACGAGAATACATTGGCAACCGGTATTTCTTGTGTGATAAAGTTCATCATATTCTTCTTCTTCTAAGTCGTATTTCCTCATGACTGAAGGTCGTGGTCATCATGTTTTTATTGAAACACAGGACGACTCTCTTGGCAGTTATAATGGAGTGGTGTTGCCATTGCCTTCTCCATTTCACATACTAGTCTGACCACTGATGGTCATGACATAGATATGCATTCCTCACGATGTTTTCCTTCACCGTTAAAGCACGTGATATTAGTTGGTGTTTTATGCTAACTGCACATAAATTGAAAAATTCATTGGTGCAGGCCGGATTCGAACCCGGTACCTTCGCATTGGAAAGCCGGCGTTCAAACCACTAGGCTATCACGGCTTGATATTCATGACATCATATTCTAGTAATAGTGAAAAAAGTAATTACAACTATCACGTTACTGGATGACAAAGGTCCGCCCTCCAACTTTGTTTAGCGAGGCCCCCTCCCCGCGTGCGTCGTCACCGAGTCAAGTGTTGTAATTTATTTGAACACTATATCATCGTGATTAATGGATGCCGAGTTATTGCCGCCGGCGAATTAAATGTTTTGTTAATAATACAGTTAAGACAAATTTCTAAACTATGTTCACTAAGGTGGTTTGTAGTAATAAAACAGTTTCGTTTGTAGTGATATCACTCAAAGCGAGTTTGTAGCGATGCATTGTTGTGTGTTTGACGGCTGACAGAGTTTTTACAGCTTCATTAGTCTTCAAAGTTTCCAGATTTACGATAGCAGTTAAGTATCAACGCGTATATGTTATAACTGTTTACCAGGTGGTAGGTCTCTGTTGCCGGAGACCGTCTGGGTGGGTACCACCGCAGTGACTATTTCAACCGCCAAATAGTAGTGTGCGAACATTACTGTGTTCCGGTTTGAAGGGCGCTGTAGCTAGTGTAATTACTGGGGTAACGAGACTTAACTCCTTATGTCTCAGGCGACGAGCGCTATGTGGTGCAGTGTGTACCATCTTAACTAGCGCCGCGTTGTCATGGGCAAGTGTATCACTTACCATCAGGTGAACGTCTTGCTCGTCTCGTCGCATAGTAGTATATAAAAAAAAAAAAAACTGTATCCATATTTGAAGTATGTCGTAGCTAGAGATTAGCACTTTGGACAGTGGTAATAATATTTTAGAACAATTTTGATTTTAACACTTCTTAGAAAATAATTCAGACTTAGCTTCAAGATTTTAGCCAAGGTTTTCGAATTAAAAATTTATGGTTGAAATCGTGCATATTTATTGAAAGTTTATGCTAATATGCCAGAAATGTTTAACATTCATTGAAATAAATAATAAATCAAATGTGTAGTATTCATAGTAAAAAACAACCCTCCTCTGAGAACTTTATAGTATTTTCTCATTTGACTAATATGATATAAATAACATCTCAATAAAATTCAAATCCAACTTAAGAAACTTATCTCGCTATTGTAAGAAAAAAAGTTTAATTGATCTTATTATATTTTATAAGTGAAAAGTAACAATTTTTTTTGCTGGAGCACTAAATTGAAGTACAAATAAAAATGTTTTCATAATTTAAACTGTATTAGTATAAAAAATAGAATAACTGCAGTATACATTTTAATTACAGTTGTATTATTTATGAAAATTGAAGTTTTCATTACATGAACATAAATTTAAATTGTTGTATTATTATTATCAATTGATTACCTCTTGGTTATGATTTTTTTAGTGATTTTATTCAGTGTCGATATTATTTAAATAACCAGGTGCCAAAACACATTCAGAAGTCCACTCACCGACCTCACCGCGCAATCTTCAACGCGAGGAATATCATAAAAGACAAAACTTTACTCCAACTCTTTTGCAACTGCTTATTGTGTTTGCAAGAGTTTAGATTGAAAATTTTTGTAAACTTGTTGTTTATAATGTAAACACAGTGTAGATTGAAACATCTTACCGCTTCTTCGACTCTTGGTTTACTTGTATATAAGTAGCGTTTGTTTCTAAAGTTTTAATACATAATGTTTTTAAAAAAGTTTTCTTAACATAACCGGGTAAAGATTTGATTTAATATTGTCGGGGACTTCTGCGGTACTGTGCAATCTAACAAGCATCTCATAGTTATAATAGGCGTACAACTTCACCACCAGAAACGTCTTGTTTTGTTTTTGGCGTCAAGTTTAATATAAAAAGGCTTATAAACAACATAATAGCAATAGCATAATACTTTACGGTTTATTTACACGGACTGACACTTAACCTAAATTTAACATGATAATGAGGCGGCGGAAGGTTAAGCGTGCTCGCTTAGAATAATCGTCTCATATGTTGACATTAGGAACACAGGAATACTGTTGTGATGGCAGATCTAACCAACTTACACTGCACAAACTCCTGAATATTTGGCTCCGGAATTAGAAAACGGTCTCCGTGTTCGCTTAAAAAAACGCTTATTTTCTTTTATATAATCCAATCGAATTTTATTCTTGAATATAAATGTAAAATTTAAAATAGGAGAGCTCTCTTTCAGCGCCGGAGATGCATCTCCATTTACTCGCGTCAACTCAATAATATTTCACTTTAACAACAATGGCGGCCGAAATATGCGCGGGAAAAAGTTTTAACGTTACCCAATTTTAAATTATTGTTTAACATTATTATAAAAAATACAGAATTTTCGGGTATATTTCAACTATTTATTACCACAACATTTGTTTCACATTTTGCAACTGTCCTTTTGACGCGCCTGTTTATACCACCTTAAATACTGTGCCAAGGCTCTGTAGGCAGTATAACTCTTTGGCAAAAACTCATGATCTAGACATCACGGACATTTCAAGGTACAGGAAACGGGTTCTGCAACTGTTAATCAACAATAAATTGTGAACTGTACGGTACTCAACTATGTTCAACATTATCTTTTGTTATTCTGTTGTTTAAATTTGCATGCTGTGGTCTCCTATAATTGAGGAGCACGTCACAAAGTGAAACTATTATTTGTTATTATTAAACTTGTTACATGTCGTGTATGCCTCGTTGGAGGTCCTTAAGTAAATAAATAAATAAATTGTTTATTGTTCACTATTCTTTCTCTTACACACAACGTATATTTATACATTTACCTTTTGACAATCTACTTACAGTTAAAATGCAAAAATGTATTTTACTTAATGCATTATAAATTAGAATAACAATTTGGAAATAATCTGCCGAGTTATCATAAAACAGTTTACTGCGAAGTCGCAGGGCTGCGACTGTAATCGGCTTTGTGGCTCACATCGCCGCTCCGTCTCCGGAGCGCGGCGGCGGGATTATGACGTCGCTTATTGGTGATGCAGCACAGCATTCACTGCACCACCTCAACGAGACACAAATTGCCTCCGACCTCATTTCTATACAATTTATTTCTACAAAAGATCACTACCACACTAGATTAAAGTTGAGAAAATTTAACAAAACAACAAGCAAGAGTATTAAGTTTGTTGTAATTGTTTCTTGTTTTTAGGTTATATTTGTATTGCTCATTGTGTAAGTAATTTTGAAGTATTAGATGTTAAATGTTATTCTAATCATTTCACTAACTATAACACAGTAATTTTTGTACATTATTTGACGTTGCGTTATGGTATTTAACCATACTTTAGCATCAGAGACCTCTTCACAATTGTAACAGTATTGACAGACTGCTCATCAAGTAGGAAGTGCAGTAACAGAGACTTACTATTAGTAAAAAAAAAACAACAGGATAGGAAAGAAATGAAATATTTCATTTGCTCGTTATATAATGACCCTGAAGTTGGTGTCACTGAAATAATTAACTGATGACCCTAAATAATTTTTCTGTTAAGTAATAATTTGTCTTTCATTTTCCGCTTTTGTTTCTGTGTAAAAGTACTCGTGTGTTTAGACGTGTTCCGGTGTAGCCCATCAATTATAACGTTAACGTCGTACACGTCTGTTACCGATTACCCGTAACAATATAGCATAACCGCACGCAGACAATAATACGGTCGATTGCCTAGAGCGAGCCGTGCGGGCGACCGCGGAATCGAACCCGGGCGACTGCAATTAGCTGCCATTTTAATTAGCTACTCCACATATGCCTTTGACTCTTATTATTACAACGATTACTGTTGTATGTTGTTTATAATGTGGATTACAGTAGTTATAAAGATATTCTAATAACGGTTTAGAGCTGCCTTAATGTTCCTTCTGCTGAGTCTTCACTCACAAGGAGAGTTCAACGCCATTTATTCACCACATTGGTCAAGTGCGAACTGGTTTATTGTAACGACTACTGAAACGATAACGAAATTAATTAAATGTTTGTACGAAAAGATTTATCTGTTGCCAAAATGAAAAACAACTGATGTGAAATATTATTTCATAACGTCTAATTTTTTAACTTTTTATTTGTTTATGTAACTGCCATTTGGTTTTATGATAAAAATATACTCCCGGACACATCTATCAGCCCACCACCCAGTGTTTAAAGTTTCGACGGTGTCTAGTTAAAAATAAATGTTAGGTGCAGCAATAAGTTTTAATGCAGTTTTGAACCAGATTCATTGGTCAACCCCTATATATGTTTTTTTTTTATTTTTTTTGTAATTTGCAATTGATTTGGCCGGCAGAAGTTTTACAGCTTGGGCGACAATTTCAGTCAGAGTATCCATATTTTTTGGACAAAACTGGCTCTAAGTTTAGATTTGCCTTTTCATGGAACCAATAATAAGAAACATCAAAAAGAAAATCCAACTTGTGCGAGATAAAAAAGTTTTCTCCGTTCCTAGGCCGTTGAAAACAATGAACAGACTCGAATTTTCGTTTTTTTTTCATAATCCTAAATTCAAAATTAAAAAAAAAAACATACATAAAGGTTGACCAATAAATCTGCTTCAAAACTGCATTAAAACTTATTGCTCCACATAACATTTATTTTTAACTAGACACCGTTAAAACTTTTAAACACTAGGTGGGCCGATAGATGTGTCCAGGAGAGTATATAGTTTTGTTAATTATCCTTCTTTTCAATTACATAGATGTGCTGTAGTTCTTCCAGGCCCCGATTTTTATTGGTATTCTTTTTTATTTTGTTAGGTGAAAGTGAGGTCGAAATCATTTATATTCCATTGCAATGGAAACCTATCTACATTTATAGATGTTTGCTGCTGATTCTTAACCATATTATGATTTACATCAAATTTGTTATTTATAAGAAGAAAACCAGAACCACGTCGTACCAGAGCCGATCATCGTCGATGGTGAGATTCTCGAAGTTTTACAAGACTACATTTACCTCGGGCAACTTGTGCAAATAGGTAAAAACAACTTCGAGAAGGAAGCCGAAAGGAGGATTCAGTTGGGTTGGGTTGCCTTCCGTAAGTTTCGTCGAGTCTTCTCGTCGCCCATACCCCAAAGCCTGAAGACGAGAGTCTTCAACCAGTGCGTGTTACCTGTGCTCACTTACGGTGCTGAAACGTGGACACTAACGATCCGTCTACTCCATAAGCTCAGAGTTGCTCAGAGAGCGATGGAAAGAGCTATGCTCGGCGTTTCTCTGGTGGATAAGATTCGAAACGAAATAATCCGCCAGAGAACTAAGGTTACCGACATAGCCTTTCGAGTCTGCGAGCTAAAGTGGCAATGGGCTGGTCACGTCTGTCGCAGAACTGACCACCGTTGGAGTAGACGTGTCTTAGAGTGGAGACCGCGTTTAGGCAAACGTAGCACGGGACGCCCACTGACCAGATGGAGCGACGATCTGCGCAAGGCGGCTGGCAGCAACTGGATGCGCATAGCCGAAGATCGGGCTAAGTGGCGTTCCTTGGGAGAGGCCTATGTCCAGCAGTGAACTGCCGCGGGCTGTTGATAATGATGATGATGAAGAAGAAAAGAATAAGTAAATGAATAGATATGTTCCATGAGTAATAAATGTTAGACAATTTAGATATTAATGAGTATAATTGTTATTAAATATACATTGAGAAAACTAAGACGCTAGTTCGCTGCGAAAGATCTCGTTATCTCTATTTACTCCAACAAGAAGAGAACGAGGTTTCTTTTTGCATTCATCACCATCTTACATCATTGAAAGTGATCTTAAAAAGTAATTGTTACATTTCGCATTAAGTTTAATGGTGGAGACAATGTGCTGCTTCTGCTTAACTACTTCATGTAACTGAACCCTTACGTTACAGAATAATAACTAATACGAACCTTAAACTCGTAGCGGTAAGTTTCATAATAGAATGTTGAAGCACCTCACTAACGACGAATGCTTAGATTTGCAGTCACTTTTAGTATACTTAGTCACTCGTAACAAGTTAGTGTATAAGTTGATATTTGTTTTCTGAGCCCTGTTCTCGTTGCCGTGCCTCTTCATGTCTGAAGATTGGTTGTTAACACTAAAAAAGGACGTCGTTATTATATGTGGAAATGTTCCTCTTCGAATGACTTCCTATTTTGTTCCTTTACCTAAAAATATAATTATATGTATTCATGTACATTAAAAATATATGGAAGAGGCTTTTAAAGTATTTCTAAAACATGATGTCAGCGTTGATGGCACTAAGACACAGATTTGCAGTTTGCATTTCTTAACGCGATCGCACCGATAAATATGCTCTAGTAAATAATAAGGTTCAAAAGTACAGCAAAAAAAATGGGGTTACATGATTTTAGTTACGGACAAATTGATTTATCTATGTATATCAAAATTAATGGCATAAATTAACTTCACTGCCATTGGTAGGAAGAAAGAGAGAGGTAAGGGTATAAATTGCTAGAGAACTGTGTTCTTTTCGTTGTCTTTAGCTATGAACATCGCCATTTAACCAAAGTTAATAAAAATTACTTGTGCTCTCCGTTCATTTTAAGATACACATACAGACAGAGCAAATCTCGCTATTGTTGTAAAAAAAGAAATAGCTTTCTAACGTCTATATCTATTGGCGTAATATTTTAACCAGAAACCAATTCCACTGGACAAGTATACCACCGGATGCGGAATTCAATTAAATCTGTCCGCGGCGAGATTTACCGGACCTCACTTTATCTAACATCGGTTATTGGTTGCGATTCCGTCTGTATCCAATCATTTACAATATCCAACACGGGTTATGTTTTCAGCATTAATAATTGAGACCTCTTTGCCTCAGCTGTAATTGAATTTGAAATGTAATATCACTTTCTTGTTAAAAAGCCGTCATAGTAACATCACTAAGTTACTGCTGGCGTATGAGACAGATTATCTTCAAACTCTTTTTCATTCAACATCTTGTAAAGTTAACGACAAAAACATTTTACAGACAATAAACAAACATAAATTCTTCTTTCAATTGTTTTGTTATGTTTTAAAGAAATACCTCTCTTTGAATATTACAAGGTAAGTCGTTACTTTGTATCCTAAATACTTTTATTCCGCAGCTCCAAATATCGTTTATAAAGCTTTCGTACGTCATGTAGTTAACTAAGGACACGGGAACAGACGGACAGACGTGACACAGGCTTTATATTTTTATATAAGTACATTATATTATTAATATATTATCCAAAAACGATATATTTTCTTTGTATTACGTATTCATCAATCATACCTGGCTAATGGAGTATTTTCCATGACATTGTATAGTTTTATTTCTTATAGTTACACTAGCTGACCCGACAGACTTCGTTCTGTCAAAAAAAATTGGAATGTTCTTTGTTCCTGCCTATTTTATAGCCGGGGCAAAAACATCTCCTGAACAGAACCGGCACCCTGGTTATGGGCGGTGTGTGGAGTTCAGCACTATATATATTCATCTAATAGCTAATATTTAAATATTACTGGGTTCCAGAAAAGTGGCCAAAGTTATAATTAAAGTACATAAGTTATATTTACTATAATCATTTTTTAGGAACAAATAACTGTCACATTCCAAATCTTTTTGACAGAATGTAGTCTGTCAGGTCCGCCAGATGGTAACGCGGTTTGTGCTCGACTGATGTAATGTCGTGAAAACGAATGCATTTTAGGTCGCGCCGAAACTAAAACAAAAGAAATAATATCGCGAAGCCGACCAAATTGAAAATCAGTATGGTGGATCTTTAGCTCTTACATTTTGTGACTATTTATGTTATTATTTCATTCGTTTTAATTTCGGCACGCGGCGTTAGATCCTCCGACGCGCATACGCACACTGTTTTGATAGAATAATTGAATTTGAACTTTGTGCAGCTGTAATAAAGTGCAAATTGACTCTTTAGCGTTACGAACGCACCTACATTGCTTAGACAGCAGTGAAAGCTTGTAATTTAATATGAACTTTTGTTTGTTAGTTTCTGGTTTCTGGCGTCTGTTTCCTGGTTTCTGGTTTCTGGTTTCTGGTTTCTGTTTCTGGTTTCCTGGTTTCTGGTTACTGGTTTCTGGTTCTGGTTTCTGGTTTCCTGGTTTCTGGTTACTGGTTTCTGGTTTCTGGTTACTGGTTTCTGGTTCTGGTTTCTGGTTCTGGTTTCTGGTTTCTGGTTTCTGGTTTCTGGTTTCTGGTTTCTGGTAACTGGTTTCTGGTTCTGGTTTCTGGTAACTGGTTTCTGGTTTCTGGTTTCTGGTTACTGGTTTCTGGTTTCTGGTAACTGGTTTCTGGTAACTGGTTTCTGGTTTCTGGTTTCTGGTTACTGGTTTCTGGTTACTGGTTACTGGTTACTGGTTACTGGTTTCTGGTTTCTGGTTATTGGTTACTGGTTTCTGGTTTCTAGATTTCAAACGTTAGATGTCAGATGTCAGAAGTCAATAAATAAATAATAAAGTTGCTTGAGAATATATTTATATGTAGAGGGAGTGACAGAGGGCATAATGTTTGAGAGTAATAGAATTCGTTGTCATCCCCACTCCGTGCTGTGTACTGGTGAGAGGTGACGTCGGTACACACGTGGAGGGGATCACTTACCAAGTGATAATATGTTTTTTTTTGGAGTTTACAGCCACGCGGTTTGATACGTGGCCATGTATAATTGATGATACCGAGCGAGACAAAAACATTAAAATGACTATTAATAAGCATATATATATATATTACTATGTAAACTGTTTACTTGGTTAATGATATCACTGACAGGTCATTAGGCTACATGCGAACGCTTCGCATTTTAGGTCGGTTAAAAATAATATCCTACCATCGAGTACTATAAGTTTTGTTTAATACGACTATGTACCAGATATAAATTAATAATGACAAATAATAATAAAATTATTCTTTTGATTATGAGTCTTTTTTCCTACCTATTAATGTAATTACAAAAGGTAAGCCATAAGACAATTGAATAAAAAAAAATTATTACATTTTTATATTAAATTTAAAAAAAAACGTATGTCAGGTGTGGGGTTCGAACCCACGCTCCCTCTCGGGAACCAGAGCTTAAATCTGGCGCCTTAGACCACTCGGCCAACCTGACTTGATCATAGTCTCAGTAAATGGCGATCCTATCACTAAACATATTTATTAATCAAGTAATAAATTCTCTTTATACGACAAATCTAACCAAATAATGTTACATCTACCCATAACAAGATGGCGCTAGTTAGTATGACATACACAGCACTACATTGTCGCCTTGAGACATAGAATGCAGTCAGGTTACCCCAGTAATTTACTATTTACTACGCCTTTCAAACCGAAACACAGTAATATTTATACACTACTTTGCAGCAACAAAAACATGATTTAATATGATATATCATTGCAAGAATAACGACGAGTTTTTATTTATTACACGTAGATAAAAGTCGACGTATATCGGTTGCGATGATGACGATGATTGTAATAACATTCTTTGTTTATATTTGATGTATATTAAGGATTTTTTTGACGATGAACATCTAGACGAAACCTACCGCAAGTGTAGTTTTGACTTTGATAAAGGATTAAAACAATTTAATATGCTCCGCTGTCGAAAGTTCACCATCACTCCGGAGAATAGAATCCACGTGGAATATCAAACAAGTTTCAAATATCAAAGATATTAAAATACCTCATTGTAGTATATTGCTTTTTAAACTAATATATGAAGTAAGTAAAGTAACTGTCTAACTTGGATGATGATTTGCTTTCACTGCTTCCATTATTGCTGTGTACCGCCTAACAAAATATTTTGATTAGAGTTATCTTTATTCATACTATTCAATTTCATTATCACTTAACATCGTGTGAAAACGAGGGCAAGTTACAACTCACTGTAATTACTAAATTAAACTAATTTACTTAGAAATATAGGTAATGATACCGTTATATAAAACCAATCACATTTTTTTAACGCGCAACATTCGAACCCAAATCCGAACTGAAGTTTCAAAAGTATAAAACGTCAAATGTTTGAAACGTGTGACATGTCATTTACACTTAAAGCCTGAAAACATTTCCAACTGAAATTTTCAGCAGGCCTCCATTACGGTATTGGCGAGCGGGAGCTTCAAATGCTTTAAACATAGGAGCCGTCGAAAATACTGAAATAAATAATGAACTACCGTGATATCTGTAGCCTAGTGGTGTAGGTTCAATTTAATCTGTACAAATAACTAAAATTGTTCTGTCTGTGCATAAAATCAATATAACTATTTACATGATATATATTGCACTTAACAACCCTAAATAAAAAACCAATAGTATTTTTTTTGTTTCTTTGTTCAATCACAGAAACGGTTGAACCGATTATGTCTTTAGGCATATATCTTAGGATCTATTAGGCTATTTTATTTATAATAAAAGGAATTCGGGTTCCTCCAAAAAATACTAACGAATTCCGATAAAATTAAACAAGTGTCTTTCCATTTTGACCTGTGTGAGCGAAGTTAAAGTATTCAAAGTTAAAAATCCTTTTGTTGTAAGGAATGTTTCATACGGATTCTTTGAATAAGCATAAATAGTTTAAAAAATAACGAAATGTCCATCCATCTGTCTATAGAACATTCTAGAAGACTTCACTCGTAAACGACGTTAAGATATATAAAGAGTGTATCAGAGTAGGAGTGAGACTTCGTGAACCTATCAGAGAAACATTATGAGAGCTATTAATTTATATTTTGTTTAAACATCCTCCTTATTATTTATTGTTGCTAATCCATCGGATGTGTAGATTCCTTAAGTGTGGTCTGACGCGGAGCTTGTAAATTGATGCCGAAGCACTAGACGCGGCTGTAATGGAATTTAATACACGTCACAGTGACACCCTGATGGCTGCCGCCCAACTCCACGGTACATCCAAATCACTTGAATTCCATTTGTTTCTTGGACGGGACCCGCTTGCGATTCGACGCGAATTTACAACGCTGTAAACATTTCTAAAGTTACTCCCTTAATGTTTACTAATAATAATTTGTTATTCATAGTTAACTAATCATACATTTATGGTTTTTTAGCATCTATCGCTGTCTCTGTCGTCAAAAGTTGAAAGTGTTAAAAATCATCATACTACTATAGCCTTGATTCCGGTAAAGGCAGCTTTTATAAATAAATAAAATAACCTCATAAGAAATGCTTTTAACAAAAAAATTGAGTTTTTGATTTACTTAATTATAACTTCAGTTCATAAAAATTAGGATAGTTAAGATAATATATAATAATCATAGTCATAATATATAATCTGGGGAAACTAAACTAGGAGAGGCTGAAAACCAGCGCTGATCGGAAACTATTGTCCCGATCAGCATTAGCTGAGCCTTTTGCCGCTATTACTTTATAAGGAAAGTGTTAATATTACGAAATTATTTTTTTTAAGACGGCAATAAATGGTTTATTTTCTATTTTTATTATAATTAAACAGAACTATATTCCCATTACTATAAAAGATGAAATGATGATGAGTCCTTTTGTAATAGTACTTCAAATCGGAATAAATTAATATTATCACACTGATGGTGCAGAAGACGGGTCTATACTTAGTGTCGTTAAAGGCGACTAACGAGGCAATAGTTCCAAGGTCAGTTCAGCAGCTTCCCTTATCACCATCAAATTACGATAAACGGCTTCTTTTGGAGAGGCCTATGTTAAGCATTGAGGAAATAGTTCAGCGGTGTCCGATGAAAGTGATCTGCTTGTGAAGATCACTGTGCTTTTTCTTCTTCGAGTAATAGATTATAGAGGTTAGAGGACATGGTGTTTACTTGTTTGATATCTATATAAATTAAAGTGGAATTGTGAAACAAAACACAACCATTTGTTTAACAAACGACGAGACGGCTCCGCGAACAAAACAAACGTCTCGCTCCACCATCGATCAACTGTCAAAGTTATTTTGAACATGTCATTGAATAAAGTTCGGATGAATAATAACGCCTAACTATTAAATATCTAGATTATTAAATAGTTTTAACTTTTCATATAAACTATTTACACGGTTTAGATATAAAGACCTACCACGTCTCTGTTATTGGCGATCATCTAGGTAGATACCACAGCAGCGTCTATTTCTGCCGTTTAACAGTAATGTGAAAAGATTACTGAGTTCCAGTTTGAAAGACTTTTTAAATATAGAAATTACAGAAGTGTGGTTTAAGATTTAATATTTATAAATTTAGAATTAATTAAGAATTACACCAGGAGGTAGGTCTCTGTTGCCGGAAACCGTCTAGATAGGTACCACCGAAGTGACTATTTCAACCGCCAAATAGTAGTGTGCAAACATTACTGTGTTCCGGTTTGAAGGGCGCTGTAGCTAGTGTAATTATTGGGGTAACGAGACTTAACACCTTATGTCTCAAGGCGACGAGCGCAATGTGGTGCAGTGTGTACCATCTTAACTAGCATCACGTTGTCATGGGCAAGCGTATCACTTACCATCAGGTGAACGTCTTGCTCGTCTCGTCGCAAAGTAGTATAAAAAAAATAAAAAGATCTCATGTCTAAAGAAGACGAGCACAACGTGGTACTGTTTATATCATCATAACTCGCACATTGTTATGGAAAAGAAATGGATGAGTTTATCTTTGTTGGTCTTGAAGTGAAGATATTAACAACATTGTTATAAGCTTGTCACCATTGACAACGCAGTCGTGACAGCTTAGTTATAAAGGCGCAGGTTCGATTCTTACTAAGCTACTAATGAGCTATAAGCACGAGCTTCCGTTGTAGGAAAACATCTTGAAACTGAAACGATCCAAAAAAATCTTCCGCACACTATCATAAATCCATCGTTGTGAAAGAAAGCTCCGAGTCCCAGCAGTGAATGCATTAAGAGTGATGTTTGCTTTTATTATGAGAACGCATTTCAATTACTTAATTTATATAAAATACCAAAAGTTGTGTCAAGTTACATCGTCAGTGAGGAACCCCGTCCGAAAGTATACAAGGGACTTTCATTAAGAAATTTTGTAACCGAGCTCTTTAGAATATTTGTTCGGGAATGTTCCTTTAAATTTTCTCATCTCGCAAATTTTCGAGTAATGAACGTAACTGTTAACTTTGCGGCGCGTGACTCCTCAGCTCGGGAGGAGGGAGAGGGAGGGCTTTTATGAACATAGAAGGATTCCAATGTTGCGACGCTGAGCGGGAGGATGCCGTTCAAATATTACCACAGCGAGTTATCATAATGAGCGGAAATTATTTGTTTTATATATATACAAAGTCTTTCCTTCTTCTTACCAAATCTATAGCTAGAACTTACAAGAAGTTTATGACCCCAGGGCTATTCAATAAAACTTAACTAGATTTTATATATGTTATTTCAAAGTTTAAAGACTGGAGACAATCCAGATATCCTCTCCTACTTCTCCAGTTAAGTAGCAACTCGGAGAAGTTTGTTTTTATTAAGAAGATGATGTGATGCATTAGAGGCTGTTATGTGTCGTCGTGAAATGATCCTAACTAGCCTCATTATTATTTAGATGTAAATTATTTGCCTCCAAATGGATGACTTACATCCTTGCCCATATATAATATATTTCATTTCCATCATTGATCCTTAGTCGCCTAAGTTGCGATGCCTATATTCTAAACAATCTACTACTTAGATTTATCAACTTAAAAGAATCTTATAACATGCGCTCTTTTATTCGGATTTTGTTTATTATATAAACATAAATATTTATAACAAAACCAAACGCTCATCAGACTATTTCAGTTATTATTTTTCCTCCCCACAACTTTCTCTTTCACTTCCATGTCAATGTAACCCTTGCCCATGTTCTCCCCGGTATAATAAGTGACGTTACAAAATATCCTGCCCTTCTTGAATGGTAAACTGTTTGGTATATTCTCGACTGGCATGCTGCAATTCTCCACGTGGTGATCTCCCTGGAATCAATTACTTTAATTTAAGACCTGAATAGAAGACTTCAGATCCCAGCAGTGGTAACATTGAGAAGTCTGTTCATTTAATTCTGTGTAATACAATTAAAAGAGAATACCGGGTGTTGGTACAATATAATAAATTTTTTAATAATTTTATGGTATATGTTAATAATGAAAATATGCTTCACGTAAGAAACTCTTCTTCTCGTAATATTCAGATTTTTATTTCACTCGCTCGTCTCCACTTGCTCTTCTCTATCTATTACCGATTTCATAATTAGATTTTTTTAAAGTCTGTTGTTTCATAACGATTTATCGTCACAGATAATATCACCACAGAGTATCAAGCAAGATCTCATGTAAATACTGAAGTATATTCCATAACAAAAACAATAAAAAATCTCGTTTTTCTCACTTAAATCCAAATACAAAAATATTATCCAATGATATAATGAAAGGTAATAGCTTTGAGAGCCTCTCATGTTAAAGATTATTAACGGAAGATTAGAGAATGGAGATTTACTGTGGTGATTCGACGTGATTACAATAAGAACAAAAATAAGCACTCAAACAGATTATGTTACTTACTCGTTTCTTTTCGAATTAACGAATTAATCACTCAGACTAATAGCTTAATATGAACAAAGCTTTTTTTTTAAGATTATACACAACGTTTATATATCTATTATGATTAAACACTTGATCCCAGTTTCATAAAGCGTTAAATGACAATGGGGCCAAAGATAGCAATGTTGTTATGTAGAATTGTAATATGATTCGGTAGTTATCCTGTTAATTTAAAACATGACACATAAAATAATTACATCACCATTCAAATTCGGCCATTTATTTAACCCTTAAAAGGAACTGAAAACTTCCATATAAAAAGGCAAACGAACAATCGCCATGAAGCCAATTAACGCTAAATAAATAAAACTTTCTTTGTGCTACACCAGCAGTCAAAGAAAACTGCTACGTTTTTAGTTGGTTGTTTGAGTTAAAACTAAGCAGCTACTTTGCATAGCCTAGGCTTTCATCGTGTGCATTATGAAGGTACACGAAATCTCTATCTTTTCTTAATAGCAGACGAAGTAGATACGTACGGCGGGTAGTGGGCAAGATCTTTTGAACGTGCCCTGCTTCATGACACTACCGATGAATGCGTCCTTGTTCAGCAGGTCGCACAACTTGAAACTCAGCTCGAAAAATGTCCGCCGGTAAGTATTGCTTGAGAATTTGTAGAAGTGAAATTCCACCTTGAAATAATAGTTACTCTTAACACGATCCGATTGGATAATGGGAAAATATATAACAAAATAGATTTTATCGATCCTAATTTGGATCGGAAGCTACATATATAATTTATAGCCTTTACATTAGGTTTAGCTTAAGTTTAAGTAAACAGGTACTAAATGGGGTAAATTTATCAATCCCATTCTGAAAATATTTAAACGGAAGGAATTTTCTTAAAGAAAACCGAACACATCTCGTAAGTAGTGTAAGGATCATACCGTCCTCTAGTTTTAACAAGTAAACTCATCACACCGTTCTTTTAATCTCGTAACGTTAAAACTAATATAAAATATAAATATGGTGATGAATGATGTAACTAACCGTTATCTTGTCGTCCAGAGGTACCAACGTCGTCACATGACCGCTGACATAATACTTAGGGTCCTCCCGGGTGTACCTGCGCGCCGTTATGTTGTAAAAGGGCACATATTTCTTGTTGTAACTCAACACCACTGGCCGTTCTAAACTTATATATGTAATCTGAGAACAAACAACTCACCGATTTACTGCTAAAATCATTGATTATGTCTGAAATACAGTTTACACAGCAGTGGGAACAAACGCTACCACCGCAACCTACCTAAACAATCACGAATAGTATACGATAAACTTCTTAATTACTATGGCCATATATGCTTAAGGCTTTAGTTGTATAAAATGTGTTTAATAAATAACTTGTTGTCCTGTATTTGAGGTATGTTTCATAGAATAGCTAAATGGATTGAACTGTCAACCGTGACTGATGATTTTCCTTGCGGAAGGTCATCCTAATGCGTTGTACCTCGCGGTGGCGGAAATATTAGCTGTATAAATTATCATAACTTTTCATTTACATATTTTCTAATTTATGCCCTTATTTATACGAAAGTTGCTGTAACACAGGCTACGACTTAACACGGCAGTTAAGCCTATTTTATCCTAAATATTGTATTGTACATTATTTACAAAATATTTGATTTGATATTACAAATAGCGCTATTTTTTTTACGCCTTAATAACACTAAAGTTGTGTTTCTAATCTCAAATAAAATTAATAAACGTTGTACCTTTTCCATTTGACAAACATGAAATACCGTTAGAAGCATCAGAAATAAACAAAACACCAACAATTCTCTATAACTCAACATATCAACGACCGCTTCGATGGTAAAAATGAAAATGATGTAGTTGCAATCATTTTATTTCGTAATATCTATGTAATGGTTATTAAATAAGCCGTCACAAACTAAATGTACGTGAACATACGCTTAATGACTGCCTTGATAAATTACAATGAAATAGTTTTTACCTGCGAAATGATCCATGCAGAATTTTATTTATGAGTAAAATTGTATTTTTTTTTAATATACCCCACAGTAATTGAAAATTTGAAGTACTAACGCAAAGTTTTTTCGGAGTTCGAAATAAATTTAAAACTTCTTAACTTCCGGTTAAAAGTAGCGGAAAAATTCATTAAAAAAATAAAGAAAAAGCCCTCGTTATAAATTACCGAGGCGTCGAGTCGTTCGTCTAGCTTTAAAGAGACACTTAAAGAGTTACTTTTCTCATAAATAATGTAATGAAACGACGAAGAAAAAGTAATGCACCACTTTAAAAAGTCTGCCTTTGAGTTAGACGCTGGTAATTCTCTGTGCTAATGTCATTCAAACTTTTGCTCATTTAGTTTACAAACGGACAATCAAATACAGACATTACGTTAACAGTAATTTAAATAGCATTATGTACCAGTATAATTTAGACAGTCGGTGAGGTAAATTTTTAACAAAAAAATTCAAACAGTTAAAATTAATATTATACGAATGGACATGTATTGTACATATGTTAACGTAAGGAATTAAATGTTTTTAAAAAAAGATAGGTGCTACTTAATATTTATGTAATCATTATAGTAGATGTTTTTAAGTTGTAAAGTAAAATATGTCAGTATATACTTAACAAAAAGATTTCATTTGACTGTGTCTAGAAAATAATGCATTGCTTAAAATGTACATGTACTTCAATTTTATTAGTACTTTAGAAGTACTTTAACAATATTCTGTTAACTGCTTTCATTTGACTTGTATTTTACAGAGAATTTAAATATATCGTTATTTTAATTAAAAAATATATTGCAATTAGCCTACAATCATAGCAAAGTAACAGAAAAAAATTTATTATAACATTATCCTTTTAGAGACTCCCTTAAGTAAACGCGCTTTAATAAACTTAAATGAACAATTTTATTTATGTGTTTTATTTTTCAGATAGAATGAGATTAAAGACATGGCTTCATAAACTTCAGACCTTTGGTTTAACAAATAAAAAAAATGATAACTTTTAAACGTCAAACTGTGTTTTGTATTCAATTACCCTTTGCCTTTCCCATTAAGGATAAATTAATATCATCATTTGTATTCAATTACATTATCTTTTTTGTTACATTCTTAAAGTATTTCATTATTTCCAATAAAGTTATGTGAAATAACTAGCAAAATGCGTTGGAACGAAACTGTCACTTTGGAATTCGTAAAACTTTATTTAAGACACGAATGTCTTTGGAATCCTGCAAAGCCTGGGTACAAAATAAAGAGCCAAAGAGATAAAGCATACGCTGAAATTTCTACAGAATTTAAACGATCAACAATGAAAAACTTAAGTATACCTGAGGTTAAATTAAAAATTAAAAACTTAAGGACAACGTACTTGCAACAAGTTCACAAAATACTTAAAAAGTCGCGCCCTGACTCGATTTACGAACCTTCTTTAATATGGTTTCAAGAGATGGATCGGTGTATGAAGCATATTCCGGCAAATCGATATTCGATCATGTACAATAATGTGAGTATAAAAAAAAATTTGATCTGTACAATGAATTTATATAACAAGCTGTACATTTACCTTTAGGTAAGTTATATATCCGCCCTTAACAACCGTGACTAGAGATATTAATTCAGCATTACATTGAACTTGTTGCTTGTGATGTAAGATGTTAAATTTCATTACCTTAATAATTTCTCAGTGAATTTAATGACAATGTTTGTTAAAAAAAAATAATACACTGCTTACCTCTTATCTTACGTAAAACCATGTTTACATGTCTAAGCCATATTTCATAACACAATTCCATCAACACATGTTTCAAATAAGAGCTCTGTATCAAGTAAATGTATACATGATCTATGAAGGCATCAACACAGAGAGTAACTTGAAATTTTGCTTCATAATGTGAGCTTAAAAAGTTTATACTTAATCAAAATGAGTTTCAGAAAGAACTCCTAAACTAGAAAATATATATCAGTGACTATTCATGTTTATAACCATTTTTTCTCCCAAAAAAGCTAATTTACTTTCGGTACTTCCTCTACATGAAAAAGACACAAGCAAAGAGCAAATTTGAATTTTTTTATCTATATGTATTTAAAATTAAACTCTTTTTTAAATATTTCATGTAAAATGCATTAACATTTTATTTTTATATTTATTTGAAACATGTCTTTCCTTAGGCTTGTTATGAAATGACAAGATGTAAAGAAATTAAAACATTCTTACTTTGAATATGACATTACATTGACATTTACGCATACCATTGGTTTGCTCCACTTTAATGATTTCTGTGAATGAGAACGAAAACTATATTTGAAGTGGAAGGCCATCGCCTTCCACTTCTAAAAAAATTATATTTATATGGTAAGTAAGAAATTATGAAATTTCGATTATACACTCCGCAGCGCTTTTATTTAAAACAGCTTTATCATCAGTATGTAGCTTAAATATTTTATGATACAGTTTCCATCTCTATTGTTCTTACCTGTAACAAAACTAATTCATGGGCCTTACTACTTATTTTAATGTAGGCTTTATACACACATTATTATTTAAGTATATTGTTAATAAGGTTTCTGGTCTATGATTACGTTCTCTTTATTCCAGTTAAACTCAATTAGTGTGATATTTACATGTAAATGGAGTGGAATAATAAATTTGTGAGTGGCCCAATGTTTACTTAGTAGTGTAAATTCTTTGAAACGTTGTAATGTTAACATGATCCATATTTCACTCCTCGGTGGATATTAGTAGGAATGTTTATTCAAAGATATTTCTAAGACTATTTTAAAACTAAGGCTCGTCTAATTAAATTGTTGAAACAAAGTTATAACATATTACACAAAATTAGATTTTTTATTAATTGTAATATAAAACTAAAAGATATTTTATTACCGCAGATAATACAAATAAATCACCAAACAGGTTAAATGGTAATATAAGCTGTTTTCGATTAGATAAAAACTATAATTATGTTTATTTAAATCCACTTAACAAATATTTTTTGCATTTCAGTCCCAGGAACTGTCTGATGTGGACTCATCATGCCAGATATGGATAGATCAAGACCTTGAAAATACCACTACTAACATCAGGGATTTGGCCAATGATCCCTTGTTCGCAAAACTCGGTAACGAATACGACTCGTCTAAGCCGGAGGATTCAATATGTGTAACGAGCGGAAAGGACTGCATCCCTGATTGTATGAATAAAAATGAACAGTGCCCATATGAGCCAGACTGTACTACTGATTCGACTGGTTCAACCACAGCCTCCGTCGCCGCCGAGGATGAATTTGAAGTTTACGGCAAATACATCGCCTCGCAATTAAGAAAAATGGAGTTAAATAAAGCCTTGAGACTTCAGTTGGAAATTCAAAACTTAGTGAGCGAAGCTCGGATATCAGAGTTAACTAAGAAATAACAGCCCTCTGTTAAAAATGGTCAACATTCCGCTGCGACGGGAAATTATTCTTTGTAAATAATGGTTGTTTTTTTTCTATATAGATCTTAAATTAAATGTAAAGATATCATTGTAAATTGTATTAAATATATTATATGCCAATTGCCGTTTCATTCTTTATCAAGCAGCAATACGTCCTATCCATCACCTTTGTCATTTTGATTTGTAACAAAATGTTCAGATTGGATATAAAGATCATTTCCTTATCAAAAAAAATGACATTTAAGCAATATGATGCTTATAAATACGCTACACTTATATTGTGGCCACTAGTGGGACTTGGAGCCTTCTCTTATCCTCAGAGTCAAGGTAATAAGTGGATAATGAGGGTTGCATAAGCTAAATGTGGGTTGGGAGATATCTCTTGTTCAAGAAACCTATTGCTTTATAAAATAGCAATTTTGTCACGATTTTTTCTTTTATCGAAAGCTTTAACTTTCTTGTTTTCTTAAAGACATCAATTTTAATGTATGTGTTTAGATTAATTAATTTTCACAGGACGAAAAGCCTTTCCATTTCCAATTCAGCCATCTATGGTCACTGTCATTTATTGACAAACGTTCACAAATGTCAGTGTCATATATAAATAATATTTCATTTTGGGAAGAAGAAATTGTTTTTGCTTGTAGAAACATAACAATTGGTGCATAAACAGACATGATGCGGTGGGGGGAAAATGAGACTTATCAATTTGTAAAAATTTATCTTAGCCACAATTACTTGTGGAATTCCGAACATGAATGTTATAAGTTAAAAGATAAAAGACAGAAAGCTTACCAGGCGATAATCGACGAGTTCATGTCTTGTACCGGTATTAAACTAAACGAAAGCGAAGTGAAAATAAAAATTAAGAATTTAAGATCTACTTACACACAAGAGATCACTAAAATACGGACCAGGTCTGGTCCGAATTCGCCGTACAAACCGACCATCAAATGGTTCGCCGATTGGCACAAGTGTTTTAAAAACAAATCAAGAAAATCTCTTATAGATACAGTAGATGATGTTAGTGGGCTATTTATAATTTTATTTTCTTATTGATATCTTTAATTAACAATTTTAAATATAAAATTTGCTATACATATTAAACAATACCTATTTTTTACAGGAACTAATACACACAGATGAATCAAATAATAAAACGTGGATAACGGATAATAGTGAACAAGTGATTGATGAGGGAAACATTGACCCATTTGCATCACAAACAGAAGATGATGAGCTAGAATTGAAATATGATCCTGACATTATCCAATTAAACAGGAAAGCCCAAAATTCGTACAAGACAAATAGGAAAAAAAATAAAACACGCAGCTCCAGCAGTGACCCCCCCCCCCCCCCCCCCCCCCCCCCCCCCCCCCCCCCCCCCCCCCCCCCCCCCCCCCCCCCCCCCCCCCCCCCCCCCCCCCCCCCCCCCCCCCCCCCCCCCCCCCCCCCCCCCCCCCCCCCCCCCCCCCCCCGTCCGACAGAATATTTAAAAGCAATTCAACAACAAATTCCAGTGTAGACTCTATGGCCAGAGAGGATGAGTTCGATATCTATGGAAGATATATTGCTTCTCAGTTGAGAAAGATGGATTTACAGAAAGCACTGCGGCTGCAACTCGAGATACAGAGTCTTGTGAGTGAAGCTCGGATAGCAGATATATCAAGTTTACACTAAGTTCTACTAAAACTAGCTTAGTTGACTAGTGATTTCTAGATAAAATTCCCAAAGTTATTGTTGTAAATAGGTAAATTCCGTCTGTGGAAACCGAGTAAGAATTTTCCTAGTTCTCTTCCCAGTGTTGTAAAACTCATAAGGAGAAACAACTTCAGGAAAATGGAGCAGCTTTTCTACTGATTGTTACAAGCGTTGCGCTTGGTAAATAGTAACTGCATTGATGTTCTGCAGTTTTAAATTAAATTTTTCTTAACATGTTTAATGTGTTAATTAAAAATAAGCAATTTTTTTGTTGAACATTAAAAATATTAGTCCATAATGTTTTAAGCCTTATGAGGTCTGGTAATAGTTTATTTTAAAGTGTTTACCTGTAAAGTTTACTACTATATGTATATTGATTAATAAATTAACTTGATAAATAATTGTATTACTAATAATGACTGGTGCTTAAATTGGTTTCTATTTTTTTCTTGATAGGGGTTATTTTGTGAAATGGATTTCAAAAAGACACCAGATTATTTTCAATAACAGTCCTTATGTTTTTTTTAATGAAGTCACATTAAATTTCAATATGAAGCAGTAACTAATGTTCAATTCTTAAGACTTAGAAAATTAAACTTACCTTTTTTTTTTTTAAACAATAAAATTCATAGGCAAGTTCACCTGATGGCTAGTGACTTGTCTAGTAGAAATATTGTTCTAACTAGTTAGAATAATATACACTGCTTCTTATTGCTTGTTGTCTTGGTACTACATGTTAAGTCACTTAACAGTACATGCACTACTTTAAATGTTACTTTAAACTCGTATTTGTCTACAACTTGGTTTAAATATCAAAAGTATTGTTTATAGAAATAGCTACATAGATATATATAAATAAACTTTGTTGCTTTAACTTAACTTGAATCCATTGTCTAGATGTCTGTCTCATAATCATAACTAATTTTGATTTTTCTTTAATTGTGGCGATGATTGGTTTTAACTGAGGAAAAGGATCAAGGAGAATAAATAATTATACCAAAAGACACAAACTGCAAATCTGATTTTTATTGCTGTTACAGCATCTGTTTAAAATATAAACAAAACATTATCGCTTATGTTTCACTAGTGAAAACTCAGACCGTTATGTTTGTACCAACATCACTCTGTTAGATTCGTCCCCCGGGGTTGATGTCAATGAAACTTATACATTGCTATTTATGCTGCTGATATCATGGCAAAGATGAAACATATTCCCAATAAGTGAATAAAATCCAAATTTAAAAAAACTATTAAGTACTTCGGCTTTTATTAGAAATTTGGAAAACAAATGCGAGCCTGATTTGTAGTTCTTCAAGAGATCAGAAAAAAAATTAATGTCTAAAAAAAACAGGTTAATTAGCTTAGTTTATAATAAAGGCGTATAAAAAAAAAATATATCCACGCCGCGATGTGAACCAACCTAGGTTAAGACTAGAGTCGACATGTTTCACAATCTCAATAAATAACACAAATAATTTCTTTAATTCAAATCTCATGTGCGTTTCACACTGTGATATTGGCATAAGTTTAAATCTCACTCGGGTGTAAGTTGTAAAGCTAACTTAACCGATGTACAAACATGGACATATAACATGTGAACAGAATTATATCACACAACATCCGGACGTTAGATAATAATTAAAGCATTTCAAGTGAAGATATAAAAGGACACAACTGATTGAGTCGGTGAGATCATTTAAAACCAACCGCTGTAATAATGTGAAACATTATAACAGTTTTACAATAAAAATGTAAATCCGGATGGTGCACAACATGTACACACTAAGAACTTCATAAACTCTTTTCAACAAACAGAAGGAGTAATGAATTTTTGGACATAAAAAAAATATGGCGTCAAAATACCAGACAGTAGCGACATACCCAACATTGGCAATAGTCTTAAATTAATAAAAAAATTAATAACAAGACAACAATTGTCTTTATTATTGGAAGTATAAAAAGGAAGAACTATAAATTTTTTTTTTAATTTCTAAACAATACAAAATTTTTCAAAAACAAAACGTTTCAATTTGAAATTCTTCGCTTCACTGTCTACTTATTTAACAACACATGAATACTTTGCTCAACAACAAATTTAAAATTTATCCAAGAACTTCTTAGAACACCAAATCATATATATCTTATTAATTCAGTTAATATAAGTAAAAGTTAAACACAGTCAATGTTACAAAATATATAACAATTTTTTGTACAAATGACAAAACTATTAAACCGGGACAAATTTAAATTTATTAAAGTATTTTAAACATGTGTTGTTATGTAGACACTGCTTACAGGAGTAACCCAAAGCACCAAATAAGACCGTCACTAAACACTAAACTTGTGAACACATGGGATACAAACTTAATTTAAGTATGAAAACAAAAATATAGAAGCTATACTAACTTGTTATCAGTTCAAAAGAAAGTAAACTAGTGCCAGGCACGCAACTTTAATTCTTGTGTCTCTCAAACAAATGTTGAACTCCTTGTACTTTTTATTATTTATTATCAAAGCCGTAGTATATAATATACCTGCTTCGTTTTATTATGATATTATACATTTACTAATAATTTAATACAACACTTCTTTTATATCAGTTGTTTAGTAAAATACTAAAATTAAATTAATATGTATAAAAACAAATGTTTTCATTTTATCTCTTTTACTATTTCATATAGATTTTTTTTTAATTAAAATTAATCTCGCTGGTGTTTCTGTGTTCATAGATTCCAGTGTTTTAAGGTACATGGGATCAAATCTTCAATCATGGCAGTTTTTGAAAGGAAAGATTGTTAAAAAATTATGTTCATTCATTCATTCAATTTTGGATAATACGTGTAATGCTGCAGTGGAAGTGATGTTTACATATTTTTTATTTAAGTTATAACCTACACATTCATAAACACACATGACTAGTTAAAGCAGGTACTTACACTCATTTGTGATGTTGCGCGTATAGAGGTAAGAACTAAAGTCGCGTGCCCGCCGGCCGGACGCCCGCCAAAACTTACATCAGTCAAAATCACCGAAATAAAAAAAAAACTGTCATGGTTTAACAACTGTCAAGTTGCGTGTCCGCCATCTTCTTTTTTTTTATTTTTTTGTAACAAGAAACCAGTGTTACGCCACGTCCCTGTGCGCGCACACGTTAAGACAAAAACGTCAATAGAAATATAATAATGAAGGAGACTCGATCAGATCTCAATTTTCTTTTTGTACAATTTATCACATGAGAATTTAAAAAGAACACGCTTTCACAAGACCGCAGCAGCAATATAATACGCAATCGGAAGGACTTTCCGCGTGCGCTGGTCGATGAAATTACGTACCGAAGAACGTACACTGTTCGTGAGACATATAAGAGAACGAAGTTGTGTAAAAAACTTATAATATTTATTGCTTTCAAACTGTCTAATTTTAAATAAGAGTAAACAATGAAATGAAATGAAAATTTTATAGTTTACTGTGCGTTTAAAACCGAATCTTTATTAAATGAAATAAAGATAATATTAGAAAAGAAAGTAAAGCTACGATAACAAGATTAGACTTGAAATCAACAACATTAGAGAGATTGAAGATATAGAAAAATAAATAAATACAGTGGTCTGAAATGCCAAATAGAGAAATCATATTTTAAGTTTGGAAGCAAATCGTATATATCGTCTTAAATTCATTGGAACATTAAAAAAAAATTTCATCGACCAACAAACGGTCTCCATGTTATAAGGTATCACAAGTTAATCCAAATGTTACATCCATGAAAAAATAAACTCTCTGATATAAACGCCCGGGTCCAGTCCCCATGCACCGACCTCTGTACAGTGTAAAGGTAAATTAAGGACATCAAAATAATTAGTGCTGGTAGATCCCTGCGCATATGCTGCTCATGTACAATAAAAGTGACCATTTCTGCCATCAAATATTAATGGTAGTCGCCGCCATTATGTAATAACATCACCAGCTTTAATGACACTTAATACATTGGTCTCAAACCATTGATTGCTATACCATAACGAACAATCATTTTTTCTTATTTTATTAAAAGAAGAGACAAACTGAACTCTAACCTATTAAGTGATACACCTGGAAATAACAATGTCGAGCTGGTTAGGATGTTAGTACAGTACCACATTGTGCACAACTTTAAGATGCAAGTTATTAAGTGTCATTATTACAGTAATTTCTCTTGTTACAGCATCTTTTAAACTAGAACTCAGTAACATAGCTGTTATGTGCAACTTTTTCTACCAGGTAATCGACATGCTTGTCTCATCTGATCTGAGGAATTTAGGAAAATTATAAATCGTGATCAAGGGAGAGGTGTATAAAGATCGGTGTTGAGGATTGGGCCGCTGAAGATCGTTGTTGTGCGTACCTCTCAAGCGTCGGACATGAGCTGCTTGGGTGTGTAGACGGACGCGTTCGGGTCCAGCGGGGAGCCGTCGCACAGCCGCAGCTTGGACACGGTGCCGCTAACCGGTCCCACAAACTCCACCGGCATCACCGCGAGCATTTGAGCTTTGAGCTCCTCCAGCTCTTTCTCTTGCCTAGATATTACACCTGCAATATGTGTCTTGGTGGTAGTGCGAGTGGTTACAACAATGTGATGTAAAATTTACTTTTTGATGATGGAGAAATAAAGGTAAGGGAGGGGGTAGCTGTGGGTGGGGGATTGCAATTTAGTGATATTATATTCTTAAGACAAATACTACTATTTGCCTCTTGTCAGAAACGGTTCCGTTGGATTTCACCTTCAAGCATTTTTCTGCTGTCAAGGAAACATAGAAACTTGACTAGCGCCTTATTGTTATTAGGAGAGGTATAACATGATCGCCTTGTTGCTAATCTCGTCGTGACACTGACCTTCCTGTATGCGCAGCTGCCGCTTGGCGTCGCCCAGCGCCGAGAGCAAGTCCAGCTTTACGCGCGTCTCCGAGGAGAGCGAGTGCTCAAGGTGCGCCGCGCGTTCCTGCAGCGCCTGCCACGCCTCCGCCAACCGTAACGTCGGCGAACAGTTCTCCTCTCTCCGCGCCTCTAATGCACGCACCTGGGAAATGTATATTCAGTTAATAAATTACCACTGGTGTGTTTTAAGAGCAATCATTATAACTTTAAAAGACTGCTCCAATAAAGTTCAATTTTAACAAAACAAACTATCATTGATAGTCTTTCATACAAAATGATGCTAGTTATATATACATAACACTACAATGCCTTAATCGCTTTCAGATTTAAGATGACCATGTACTATACAACCATCAAATGAGAATAGTTGTACATATCACAGTTTAGGTTTCCAAACATGAAATATCTAATGTAATAATTTATAATAATGCTGTCTTTGTATCACCTGGTCAGCCGCCTGCTGAAGGTCCCGCTGCAGCTGGGCGACCACGTTCCGTGCCTGCAACAGCTCGCTACGTAACGTGGCCGCTTCAGTTTCCTGCGTCGTGCGCCGCGATTTACACCATTCGTTATCGCACTCTCCGCTATAACAATAATATTCAAATATTGAATTGTAAAACAAGAAAGACTTCATGATAAATATGTTTTATTAGATTATAAGTTAAAGCGATGAAATCGGTAAAATTTTGTATTATTACATATTTTGCAGATCTGTTACAAGTAAGTTTCATGTAAGATTTTATCTGGCTCCGTGGTACAGTGACTGAGTACTTGTAACACAAAGGTGCCTGTGTCATATTGTGGAGTTAGGTTAATGGTAGGGTTGATTCAAACTAGCCTGACAAGTATTCCCCGTATTATAAATGTAAGCGACAAAAGCGTGCTGTGTTCCGCTGCTAACATGGGAGCCGGATATTCTGTGCGAGCATGCCATACACACAATCCACGGAGTCTTGACACTTAACATTATGTTAAGCTAAAGTGTTAGCCCATTGTAGATAAAAAAGCTACGCTAACGGCTATTGCGCTACCGCGTTCGACAGAGCGTACATGCACGATCATCGTACCTGGGCGTACGCACGGCGTTGCGGGCGCGCTGCAGCTGCTGCTCGGCGGTAGTTCGTGCGCGTCGCTCCTCCGACAGCCGCCGCTCCAGCGCCGCACGCTCCGTACTGCGCCACGTGGTCACCCTAACAACACGCACATTAACCGCACCAACACACGGAGGCGGGGGATGGACGGTGCGAGTCCATATGTAACCAGAGACAGAGATATAGTTGAGAAAATGCTTTCAACGTCTAGGCACCACTCCCTTATAAATGTTTCTGTGAACTTGCACGCCCATTTTTCTTTATATTACTTGGTGGCTTTTAAGCTGCTTTCACAATACTAATTAAAAAGATCGCCATATAAATTCGTTAAATGTAGATCTTTCAATCTGGACATAAATTGTGAAAGTAATCAACTTGACGCTTCTTGGCATCTACACAAACCGTTTATATGTAATTTTATACACTTTATTAAATATACGCAACATAAAAGTTTGAGTAAGATTTTAAAGTCTGCCTATTATAGCTGATCAAAGTATTTCATATTACGTCACACAGTTAAAGTTATCTCTGTTCTACTTATGCATACATGTAACAAGGTGACGTCATCATACATAAACTTGTATACAAAACTGAAGTAGCGTGAGTACACGCAGAGGGATACGTACTTTTGCTGCAGCGCGGCGTGCGCCTGCCGCAGCTGCGTGTGCTCGGCGCGCTTCTGCCGCTCGGACGCTGCGGACGCGGCGAGAGCTCGTCGCGCTTCTGCCTCACCAGACCGTGCGAGTGCGAGCTCTGCGCGAGCACGTTTTAACTCTTCCCCGCACTCCCTAACCCAGCGCTGAAAATGGAAACATATTTTTCCGATTTTTGTTAACTTTTTTGCGCCAAAGAGGTAATCAAAATAAGTATTAATATCCAATTAAATATAATAAACTCAATCTCAGAAAATAACAATCTTAGTAAAGCAACAATATCGTAAAGATATTTTTAATAATATAAAAAAAATACCTGTTCCCGTTCTCTTTCTCTTTCGCGTTCTCTCTCTTTTTCTCTTATCTCGCGCTCTCTCTCCTTGTCTCTTTCTTTCTCTTTTTCTTTTTCTTTACTACTGCTACTGTCCTTATTACTTTTTACATTTTCTTTTGTACTTTCTACTTCCTTAACTATTTGTTCTTTTGCTGAAAAATTAAAGATACATAATGGTATTTGTCTTTAATTTTACTGTGTACACATTATGCATTCTGCAAAATTTATTTTAAACAAATTATTCACAACAATGTTGATAGAGATAGAGTAGAGGACAGAACTTTTCACAAGTCTTATTTGAAAACAAACAAATCTCTACCTAATATGTAGTAGTATTAATAAACACCAAAATTATTATTTACCACTTAAATGATATAAAAAAGCAAAATGATGAACTTTAAATGAACCCAGAAAGAAATTACTCACTCTGTTCTGTACTCTTATGACTACCATTGCTCTCTTTTTCCTTATCTTTATCTCTATTTTTATGTTTTCTCCGTTCTTCTTTTAATATACTAGCCTCTTTCTTTTCACACTTTGAAGATTTGACACCACCTGTAACAAAATTTATATCTTGCATTTGTATATTTTATTGGTGACGATTATTTTACTTTCATAACAGTTTCGTGGTAAATGTAATCTATTAATAAGTCATAGACCAGATGAGTAATGTCCGCACACTGGAAATAATAAAATGAATAAGATACTCTTCTATGGTGGTAGCACACCCAATTATACCCCTCTCAACGACAACCATGCAATCAAACAAACAACATGTGTATTTACGCGTTGAAGCTGTAATATAAGTAGACACTATCAGCTTCGTTGTATAAAAAAGGGGAACCTTTGTTTTCGTGTCGTTCTTCATCGTGCGGTGTGCCGGCCCCGCCTGCGGAGCCGTTGGTGAGGGAGTGCGCGAACGTGTTAACTAGCGTGACCGCACTCGAGTGCGCGTGCGCATGCGCACTCGCTAAGGACGGCGTCTGTGTGTTCGCCTGCGTACTCGGCTGTGATTTCGAGGGTTTCTCGCGTTCCCGCGTCACCGTCTGCTGAGCTAAATGCTTTTCTAGCTTCTCTAACTGGAAACATAAAAAAGATCACATGATTTTTTTCCATTTTTAAACCTTAAAAATCTGTTCGGATCGATTGACTTTCAAATTTAAACTTTTTAAGGGTTGGTAAAAACCGTGTATTGGTATAGGTACATACATAGATTCTGCGCTTACCAACACAACATTTGTAATAAACTCGAGGACAAAAATCAATACACACTCACTCACGTACGTGATTGAAAAGAAGGCGTCGTCAATGTAACGCATCGGGTTTGTTTTTCAGTGGCACAGTATCATCAAAACTATTAAAATGATACTTAAAGAACACTGTAATTTTCTGCGTCTGTGTTTTGAGTAGCTCACTTTAACCTGAAGTTGGGCGTGCTCGGGCTCGCAAAGGCCGTTCTCGCGCACGCAGCGCCGCCGCAGCGAGCCGTTCAGCTGCCGCGAATCGACCGCACCACACTCGGCCGTCCCGTTGGCGACTGCACGCTCCTCTTTTGTATTTTGCTGAAATTATAATTTTTATGGACAATGAGCCTCTATTTGACTTTAATCGCACATAATGTTAATTGATAATAAGGCCGGACATTGCGTGTGTTCGCTAGAAAACTCTAGATGTAATAAGTTATCAGTGAAGACCCAACAAGTCTATTATGGCGATAGAAGGACATTGAGGACCGTAGACAGGCGGGTTCAAAGAAACCTTGCCACCATCGAAACGCCACTATTTATGTGGCTTATGTGACATCACCAAAGCCAGCTGTGGTACATGAAAAGAGTTTTAAGACTTAACAGCTTATATGCATCCATGCGATGAGCGATTGCGTTATGAGACAATCATAACTAGCGCCACATTGTAATGGACGGGCGTATCACTTACCAAGAGATGAACATTTCGCCTTGCCACTGAAATTCATCTTTTTTATACCGACAATAAAACTGACAAAACTCAGCATAGATCAGAACATAAGGCTGCTATGCTATAAATGACCTTGGCCTTCGCTCGCTATAAATAAACCAATATTTTTAATTCGTCAAAGCGTTGACGTGTTACATTGCTACACTCCAAAATACATGACGTGACTATAGACTATAACAGATAAGAATATATGATTGCAGAGCACAATATTTTACATTTGTAACATATGTAATAGATCTATAGATAGTAAAATGAAGATAAAACACATTTTAAAAAAGAAATTTTTTCAATAATCGATGAAAAAAACTGGCTTTATGTGGCTGTTTCACAGAATATGAGGCTTACGATAAATACAAACTAAAAAAAGGTTATTACGTAATAAAATTATAAATGACATATTCCTCAGAGTTTGATTTTGGTTTATATCGTCTCTTCTTTGTATTATAAAACTTATCCTATCTCGTGTGGGAGACGCTGAGAGTATTCGCACTGTATACACCAGTATACTGTAAATGGTTTTTTTTTAGAAAATGAGGAAAACTTTTAACGAAAAAAATCTTATATACCTCTAACGCGCTCTCGGGCAGCGCGTCCTTCATGAGCTGGAAGTAGAACTCGTTCTCGGCTCGGACCTGCCGCTGCCTACGCAGCCTCAGCCGGCGGCCCACGTACGCCTTCACGCCGAACCCAAGCGACACGGCCGGGTAGCCCACGCAGTGCGCGGCCAGCGGTCGGCACAGCTCCAGCTCCCTGGCCGAGCGCAACGCCCCCTCCAGGTACACCACCGCGCAGCATATCGCCACCGTCGGCAGGCATATGCCTTTTTCCGCGACTGCAAACAATGAACCAGTTCAGGATTTAGCATGTCCCTTTGGCTTTATAATTTAATTTTTTATTTTTAACTTGCATTTTGTTGTACTTTCTTTTTTTTATTGTTGTGCATGTGGAACTAGCATGTTAGAGAATGTTACGCCTATGCAATTGGATTTTACATGTGTATATTTTAAGTTTGTTTTAGGTGTAACAGGCGTTAGCTGGTCATATTAATAAATAAATAAATAAATAAATAAACCATGGTTTAGTTTTTCACGGGCGATACTTAATGCTGCCATGCCGTTTAGGCAAATTCCGCCAACGTTGCTCTAATCTCGGTAGATATAGATAGCTTTAGGTCTCAATGACACGAGAGCAATTTCGTGCTCTTGGATATATATAAAATTAATGATAAGAATAACTGAAAACCTGATGATAATTTGTATTATCATGATGATACTTTCATCATCATCATCAGCCTATAGACCACAATCTTCGATCAGATCTCCACTCCACTTTCATGATGATAAAATTATTATTAGATGCCAAGTGTTTCTTGCAAAGGTTTCGAATATATCCAATCAATTATTTTAACAGTCATCTCATGAAGAGTTAGCGTAAACATCGTGACATCTGTGAGATTTTATATTTGTACCAACAAATGGTAGCGTTTATGCAAATACGTATTACAAATAAACAAGTAATGCATTGCGAACGTGGCTTAGCCAAAACAGTGGAAGATGTGGGTAAGATTGTTTTATTTAGTATGTTACTCAGACGATGTGTGATTCACGATTTGTTTGTAACAACGTTTGCTAACAATCGGAAAACGGGATATGATATTTTAATGTAAGCGGGATCTACATTAGCAAATGGCAATTTTGTATTTGATGAAGTAATCATTGTTAAATTTATAAGGACAATCGCGCGTTTACTCTCGAAGAGGTGCCGTTTCGAATTCATTTGGGATTTCGGATAAGGAAAACATCATGGGGAAACTTATATGCTCCAAGAACACGGTATGATAGCACCAGCGTATACTATTTCCTTATAAGAGAAGACAACGAATCTCAGCCGTGGGAACATATGGAAAGACGGAAGAGATTTTTTTTTTCAAATTTATGTTTTAATCTTCGGAATATAAAAAAGTCTAGAATAGCTATTGCGTTATTAAATCACGTGGAAAACCTTGTAACATGTCGAATTTATCACCGCATCAAATTTTTTTTTATATTACTATGCGACGAGACGAGCAAGACGTTCACCTGATGGTAAGTGATACGCTTGCCCATGACAACGTGGTGCTAGTTAAGATGGTACACACTGCACCACATTGCGCTCGTCGCCTTGAGACATATGTTAAGTCTCGTTACCCCAGTAATTACACTAGCTACAGCGCCCTTCAAACCGGAACACAGTAATGTTTGCACACTACTATTTGTCGGTTGCAATAGGAGCTGCGGTGGTACCCACCCAGACGGTCTCCGGCAACAGAGACCTACCACCTGGTAATATTTATAAATGTAAGAACCCATTGCGTTGTATGAAATTAAAATTAAATAACAAGATTTTTAACACATCTAGATTGAGTAAAGATTTCAATACATACGCACTATTAAAACGAAATAATATAATTACAAGTAATACGATTAGATCGAAGTTTCAAAGGCTAATAACTTATTTAGCCCTTTAACATTTGACGAGTGAGTCTCGTCATCGATTACCAAAGTTACAGATGACGACACTGACTCTACTAATTTAACTGATGTTTGATTATATAATCTTGTATTAATTTACTTGTTTTATAAATAAAATTTTATTTTAGTTATGTTTATAAAATAAATGTATTCGACACGATATTACAGTTAAACTAAATACGTTTGATGCGTTATAAAAATTTCAAACAAATCGGGTCTCAAGGAGTTTATAAAAAGTTTGTAGTTAAATGTCTTTTTTTTTTCGTTTTGTACTTATAAGCAACATTAGTTTATACTTAGTATATAAGTTTTAGTTTTATCTGATTGCAATGGATTTAATGTCAAAATTTTTCCTACTTTAGGCATATACTAAAAGAAATCCATATTGGTAATAAGTAGTGCGTTTGCACTTATTTCATTACATGTTAATTATCATAAAATAAATAAAATATTTTTCGACGATGTTATCACAATTAAGAGCCGTGATAGCCCAGTGGTTTGAACGCCGGCCTTCCAATGCGAAGGTACCGGGTTCTAATCCGGCCTGCACCAATGAATTTTTCAATTTATGTGAAGTTAGCGTAAAACACTAACTAATATCACGCGCTTTGACGGTGAAGGAAAACATCGTGAGGAAACCTGCATATCTATGTCGTGACCATCAGTGGTCAGACCAGTATATGAAATAGAGAAGGCAATGGCAAACCACTCCATTACAACTGCCAAGAGAGTCGCCGTGTGTTTCAATAAAAACATGATGACCACGACCCTCAGTCATGAGGAAATACGACTTAGAAGAAGAAGAATCACAATTAAAAATTATTTAAAATCTGTTGTCGTATTTATTTATTATATAAAAAAAAAATACTATCCGTAATAAATTTATCATGTGGTCATAAATTGCAATTAAGATATTACATGCAGAGTAAAGTGCAAAGGCATCACTTATTCCAATGTAAAACTTCATATGTTGGATAATTTTATTTTAACCAAAATAAAACTTTCATACTAAAAAATAACTACATTTAGTTATAGGTAAAGTGAAAAATAATACAAAAACAAATCGAAAGTAATTTATGCATTAGTTATGCGTCTACTATAATCATATAATTATAATGAAACGTTCATTGCAGTTTGTTGACGACGAGAGGTTAGACAGATAAATTAGATTGCATGAACGAGCTGCATTTGTATATTCTTTCACATCCATCGCCCAGATGTTGCATCCGGTTGGTAACATTCAAATCACATTGCTTCTAAACAGTTTTTATAATAGATGTATTAAAACCTAATTTAAATACATAAGAACAATTTATATTTAACAGTAGACAAAAGAGTTTACAGTTTAAGTTTAACTTCGTTTTCAAAGTTAATAGATTCTAATTGTGCGGATATATCAGTAATTTATCATTATAACATTCTGTTGACACTGACTTGATGTTATAAAAGAATATATCGTTATTAATTATTCTAGTTCTATCATTTTCCCATTAATAGCCTATTCTCTCTTTAAGTGTATTGTTTCATGTGTGAATGGAAACGGGTTGCTAATAAACATTGAACAATGCGATTTTTTATTATCTATTTTTACGTGTGTGTAATTATAAAATGCTTTTATACGTATCTGTCTATAATTTGCATTAATTTTCTTATAACATTGATAAAAGATCGAACGGGTTTCTTTTAGACTAGTTCGCTTTACCACTTAGATTACATTGCCGCTTATCATCAGGTTGGATCGTAGCCAAGCAGTAGTTTAAATAGAATAAGAAAATACCGTAAGACCTTAGAAGACTTTTGAAAAAAATCTTAAGTCTGTTCCGATTGTTAATTCAAACATTTTCAATATTTTTTTTTTATTTAATATAAGTTAAACATGAAAATATTCGCTTATAATTTCCAATACCCATACTTGTACAAATAAGACATACATATTATAGTTTTTAATAACTAAACATGAAATAAATTAATTTATTTCCCGCCTCTTTAGGATAAACTTTCGTATCACTTTATTTTTTTTGTTAATTAATGTATATGTACACACCCGGACACATCTATCGGCCCACCTAGTGTTTAAAAGTTTTAACGGTCCTTAGCTAATAATAAATGTTAGGTGGAGCAATAAGTTTTAATGCAGTTTTGAAGCAGATTTATTGGTCAACCCTTAGGTATGTTTTTTTTTTAATTTTGAATTCAGGATTATGAAGTGATTCAGGATTATGAGTCCGTTAATTGTTTTCAACGACCCAGGAATGGAGAAAACTTTTTTTATTTCGCACAAGTTGGATTTTTGTTTGATGTTTCCGATTATTGGTTCCTTAAAAAGGCAAATCTAAACTTAGAGCCAGTTTTGACCAAAAAATATGGATATTCTGCCTGAAATTGTCGCCCTACTGAAATTGTACCCAAGTGTAGCACTACTGCCGGCGAAATCAATTCAAAATTACCAAAAAAATAAAAAAATACCTATATAGGGGTTGACCAATAAATCTGCTTCTAAACTGCATTAAAACTTATTGCTCCACCTAACATTTATTTCTAACTAGACACTGTCGAAACATTAAACACTGGGTGGTGGGCCGATAGATGTGTCCGGGAGTGTATTTAAGTAATGCCTCCTTACACATAAGATGCACAAAGTTACGTATGTTTTATTTTATGATGAATATTAAATAGTATTTAATTATCGTGTTATCTATTTTGGAAAACATACTAATAAATAAATATTTATAAAGTAATTTAATTTTAAAGTTTTCGTATGTTTATGTGTTAAAAGACAGTTATAGATCCAGCTGCGCGGACGCGTGTAAACACTATACTAAAGCAACAGAGAACCGATTACATCTGGAAGATGTAGAATGCTCCCATGGTACATAAGTTACATTTAATTTATTCTTAAAAACTATTTGATGGAATAAAAAATATTCAATTAATACAAACTTCAATAAAACGTGACGTGTTATTTCTTTAGACCAGTATTTCCCAAACGTTTTAATTCACAACTTTTACATAAAAAAAATTTCATGTCCTTTAATATGTGCCTTAAATATAATTCTAAAATGAGCGTTGCATTAAAAAACAGTAAGATGGTAAATCATGTCGAATCAATTTTCAAATTGCCCCACTTTGGGAAACGATGCACTAGTTAATAATCTAGTAAATAAAGTCAGTAAATAAAGTTTTTCTTTTATTCACACGGTGGTAAGTGATACAGCTGCTGATAACAATGTGGCATTATTAATACCACACCACATTGTCCTCGTCGCTTTGATATACGATCTGTAAGTCTCGTTACTCCAGTAATTTTACTAACTACTAACCCTTAAAACTGGAACACCATAATCTTTATTAATTATTTCTTTACTTTGTTGCTATAAACTTAGACCATAATAATCTTGTTTGTTTCAGAGGTGAATGTTTAAAATGTGTTATGGTGTAATTAGACTTTTTTAACAACCGTCGTTGTATGTTTCGTCTAATTAAAGAACTAGAGTTCGGGCGTCGGGAGAACGTTAAAACGCAGTAAAAAAATGCCATAAACTCTGTGCACCATTGAATCTTCAACTCCAGGTTACACGCCAGGAATATATTCTGGAACCTAGCACCGATTATGACGACGCGAACAGAAATAGAACCGTACACACTAACAATACAAAGCCGCAAGTATTTCGAGAGTACGCTAAGAAACGTACAATTATTATGTAAACGTGATAATTTGATTTATAAACACCGTTTATGATCGCTTTCGAGTGTGATGTGACGGTTTATGGCGCCGCGGATGACGCGCGGAATGGCGCGAAAATATGGCGGGAATCCGCCCAGAAAGTGATTTATAGCCACAGACAAAAATTAAACTGTTGCTTACGAATAAATAAATTTCAACGAATGCGACATTAACCTGCTAATTTTGCTTTTCGGTGAAACATATTATAGACAGAAACTTATTTATATCCAATAATAATTATTTCTAATATTGTATTAAATAATTACTAAAAAGCTAAAAACACTTACGGCCATAAAAAAGGTTATTAGTGAGAAAGGCTATTATTATATTATTATTCCTTAGTTGTATATTATTGTTAAACATATAACACTAAAGTGAAGGTATTTAATAAAAACATAAATTTTAACCTGGGCTAATTAAATCGAAAATACTTTTATTAATAGCATTGAAATTAAATAAAAACGTTTAATTATAACATTTAAATCTCATGACTGATTAGTTCAAAAAAAAATTTCTACTTTGTGTATGATAGAGAGAGTGAAATAAAATATATTTTCAAGCACATCAATATTGTAGTTATATACAAATTTAAGACTGTTAGTATTATTCTGTATGTTATACTCACATGTGTACCAAACATACTGCACCCAAACATATGTGCTGGCAGCGAAAAATATATATTGCAGGGGTATGAAGAAAAAACATATCATATCAGATGTTAATGCTATGCACATGAAGAACACTGAGAACGCCTGAAACAAATAAACATATTTTATACAGAGTATAATAAACATATTGTATTATGAATTTAATTTGGTAAACGTAATAACATCAGAGAATTTTGGAATACATACATTTTAACAAAATTTAATTATTCATTTAATAAAAACAGATCTAATAAACTATTATTTAACTTTATAGAAGAATATAATTTTCATAGAAATCACAAAGTAATTCCAATTTCTGTAATCATTTCATTATTAACAATTTTTCTAATAATCTATCTAGAAAAAAATTAACAAACTAAATATTTTTTATCTGTATTTTATGCGCCTGCATCATTAAATTGTTAATAGAATTACAACTATTGAGAACTATAGTCCAATATACTTTATCATCATCATCTCAACGATGGACATCTACAGCTTTACATAGATGTTTTATGGAATACCTTACAAAAGACCTGTGATTTGTATACATGCGAATTTAAATGAGACATTTACTGTGAATAAATTAATTTGTTTTTCACATTTTTATTAAGACATTAATACTTAACTTATTAACCATCAAAAAATATCCAAACACACACTGCTTGTATTAAGCGCAATCTGTTTACTATATTATAATGAAAATTATCATGAAAAATGTAAATAAATTTAAACTCACAATTCCTTGATATTTGAATGAGTCATAGACTGATCGGAGCATCATCCAAAAGGGCCAGAGGAACTCAAACCTGAACTCCAGCATATAGTCAGCCATTACAACTGTAGCCCACAACATTACAAATTTCAAGTACAGGAAAGAACTGTAAATAAAAAATAATTTAATAATATTCTCTTAGAAACATTTTAATTATACAATATATTTTAAACTAACAAAACAAACTACTCTTCAGAGAAATATATTTGTATTGTGAGTTTAATTAATAATTATGAATCAATTCTAATAATATATATAACCAGATTTTTTTAAATACATATAGATATAAAACATATTTTTTTATATTTATATTCAAAATATTTAAACAAAGTTTGAAGTAAATTTATTCATATTATATATTAGAGTAAAGTAGTAATAATAGTAGAGTCACTGACTTGTGGTTTACCACAGTTGATAAGCATTCAGAATAATTAATGTTTGTTTATCAATCACTCAGATGATTTATTAACTATCTTATTGACGGTTTAAAAACAATATTTAATAACAAATCTCTTATCAAATACCATGCAAACATTTTTGAATATGCCCTTGAATTGCACACGGAAGCAACAAGAGGTGAATGCTTTTCGCAAATGCAGTGAATATAGTTAAATAAACAGGTCGGTGCATGTATCTTGTGAAGATTACCCCCGTAAAGAAACAAGAGGGGTACATATTAACGTATTTGTTAATTTTTTCATTTATTATCACACAAGTATACGTGACGCTGGATATACCGATGATACTTTCTACCCACACATTACCGTACCCCGTTGCACTTTTTCACAATTCCTACTCTGACTATAAAGTTTATGTTAACACAAATATTTTTAAAAACCGGGCAAGTCATTTATTTACGTAAAAAACCACATCCACTCACTTTCCATACATTCCCTCGGTGATTTTTGTGCGCTTTAAAGGGCGCCGCATTTTGCCAGTATCGGCATTTCGCCTCTTCATATTTTTTCCTCCACGATGTAAATTACGTATTCAGGCTCTCGGTTCACAACACGTAATAACATAGAAACATTTAAAACGACAATGATCGTACAGTTAGTACTTTTTGTTGTCAATCGGCCTATGTCCAGAATTTACGAGGGAGATAAAATATCGGCAAGCTCTTTTTGCGTTCACTCTTTTCGGTGTTGCCTTAATACTCTCATAAATACTGACATATTTTCAACAAAATTTATTTTAATTGTCGCAGAGATTAAAATTTTATTGTAAATTGTTATAGTCCTATTAATTTTTTATTATTTTTGTGTATATACACTTACATGTTCGCTTTGTGCATAAACAAGGAGGAAAATGGACAATTAAAATTTAATTTGTGTACACCCCTAAATATTTTTGTGTAAAAGCTAATAAACGCGACCGTACTAATGCCACTATCTCATACTGCTATGAACTTAGCATACATTTTTTAGTGAACGATAATGATATTTTTTAACGATTGTAACTGTTTGACATGTGTCAAATCAAAGCATATTTTAGGTATGGGCCGTGCCATACAAACTGAAATAAGCTTAAAATACTTTCAAATTGTTTTTAACACGCGTCATAAAAAATTAGAAATGTAAAACTTATACAAAAGTTATATACTGCAAATTTAATTGTGCAAAACAAATTAACTCATCAGACCTGTACTTTAATTTTGGTTTAGTAATGATCATTAGTATTAAATAGGAAGTAAAGATGTGTTAACTAACGTTTTTTAAATACATATATGTTTTTTGACTACATAAACATAAATTTTCTAAAACTTGATATTCAGCAAACAAGTGAGAGTAAAATATCATTGCATCTTCGTTACGCTTCTTTATTAAAGTTTTGCCAAATAACAATATCGATAAGAATTTAAATGGTCATACAAAAGTGATAACAATTAAAACAATTCAATCATAACCCGTTATTATTAATTCATGTAGGTTGGTTATTTACATTGCTTTTTAATTTTCGGAATTAAGTACGGCGAAATCTAAACATAACTCACGGAATAAAACTTTTAAAGGACTTAATATCACTAACATAACAAAATACTTTTTGTAAATTTTTTTTTTAACAATCGCAATAAAATATTTTTTTTATGGCAATAGTATTAACTTTATGCCAGTTTGAAGTAAAAAATAATAGTTATTGTTTTGATAGTTCTGCGGTGTTTTATAAAATGAGAAGTACTTTCATTTTATACTTAGGCAATTACAGGGATTCCGATTTTTTTTTAGTAATTTATATTGTATACCAATTTAACCATAATCTCGTTATTAGCAGTGAGAATTGGAGAAAGTTTTTATAGACTAGAAGGATTTTGACATAATCAAAGGACTGAACACAGTGGACATGTGATTTATAATAAATTTTTAGTTTTAAAAGAAAAGTTAGATTTTTTTTTCTACTTTTGACTTATGATCTTAACTCTGTCATCGACGAAATTATTTTTTAATTGGTATTTTTGGATATATATTTGACAAGTTTAAGAGGGTTGAAATAATTTAGAGACAGTTAAATTAATTTTTTTACTTAGACTGTACACAGTTAAATAATAAAGGCAATAGTTTTTAGGTTTTATTTTGGTGTAAAAACAATAATTGTTGTACTTTGTGACTGTCCAGTCGATTTCTTCGTTCTGTTAATTCAATTCCAGCGGCAGAAAATAAACGCTCGCACGACACACTACTTGCCATGGAATTTAATATGGATCTAGCTATTTTGGCTAGATTGGGATACGTAGTCTGGTTAGCTCGCCACCAATCCAGAGGATTTATATCGGGGGACAGCACTCTGTCTTCCAAGTACTGTTGCACTTCTAAAATCGCTCTACCGTTTGCTATACGGGTAGGGCGGATGTTTTGCATGGTAGTATTATAATGCTTCCAAATTAGGCTGCATTTTTTCGAGGTTTGTGGTGTAATCTCCCTCTTTGTGTCCGGTACTGTTTCCATTTCGTCTTTCATAAGAGAGGATACTAAATTTATAACGTATTTTTCTGTCTGCTCTGCTATTACAGAGTTTTGAAAATAAAGTTTATAACGAGGGTCGAGGAACATTGATGTCGCAAATGTCTTGCAATTTTCTACGTTAGAAAATCTTGCAGCTATCTCTTTCAACAAATCATTGCGACATGCTTCCACTTCTTCTGGAAATTCGGGTATGTTGTTTTTTATACGATATTGTTCATTTCCGATTTCTTGAATAGCACTCCTAAGACCGACTGTTATGGGCAGCACCGAACTTCCACTAATATATTTTTGTTCACACATTTCCCTTGTGACTTCCTCACAAGGCTGAAGCACGACTACCAATGTTTCACATACTTTCCATTCATAAGTAGTTAAATCGAGCGCACTTTGATTTAGATTACCCAATGCACATTTCGTTTCATCCTTTATCTCAATTAATCTTTTCAACATGTAAAACGTTGAATTCCATTTAGTCGTTTCACCTTGAATAGGCTGCAATGTTATTTTCTTAGCTTTTTTTTGGTATTTTTTTAATATGTTACACGCCAAGTTGTTTACATTAAAATACGACACAATCGTTTTAACCTTATTTATAACGTTTATAATTGCAGAGCTCCCTAATGCTTTCTCTACCGCGAAGTTCAAACTATGCGCGTAGCAGCCAAAGTGCTTCCATTGCAATTGTGTTATTGCACCTTTGATATTGGCCCCATTGTCGGAAACCACCAAACTTATTTTTTCATCTAATCCCCAGTCCTTCACGATATTTAAAAGTTGGTCGGCCAAATGCAGCTCTGTGTAATTTTTTTCTAAAATGTTGCATTCTAGGAGTATTGATTTCAGTTTAAAGTTTTCATCGATGTAATGACCCGTAACCGCAAGGTACGAATCATTATTTCTCGACGACCACATATCTATTGTCAAACATATTGTCTTAACGTTTTCTTTCACTGCAGCTTTAGTTGACATTTTGTCTGCTTCATATTGTCCAGTTAGTAAATTATTAGATAAATAATCCCTGGATGGTATTATATACGTAGGAAAAGCGTAATGAATTAAAGCACGGAAGCCTCTATCTTCTATTATAGAAAAAGGTTGTAAATCATATATAAACAAATTCATTATCATATCGTCTATTTCTTCTTTTGTTTTATCAACATCGCGATGAAAATACCTCGCAGTACAGGACTTCATTACAGGTTTACGCGGCATTTGTGACGAAGCGTGCGTCTCTTCACTCAATGTTTGTTGAACATTCTTTTTCCTGGACACTATATTTACGTTAAGATGTTTCCTTTGTACATGTTTCATTAAATTTGATACCCCTGACTTAAAAGAAATTTGTGCTTTACACATTTTACATTCCCCTGTATAATTGCCCTTATCTACAAAATGATCCCACGCAACACTTTTTTTTGGTGTCATATTCACTATATTTTATGACAAAAATATTGATATTAACGTAAAAAAAACTTAAAATACTAATTTGAACTATTTATACACTTTAAAATTTTACCTAGCTTGGGAATTCGCATCAAGGCCACTGATAAATCACAACTAAAATTGCTGGATAAAATATTTTGGAACATATGCCGTACAAATATAAGAAAAAAAATGTTGTCCATTTCAATAATATACCTTATTTGAAAGCAGTATAGCTGTTTGTTTCTTAGAATGTGCTAAAAACCTTTTTTTGAATCGTTGGTAAAAATGTGTTTAACATGGTAAATTGAATATCACATTTCTTGCCGAAAGAATAGAGATAAATTTCATAAAACTCGTAATTCAGATAACGAGGGAATAATATATCATTGCATCTTTGTTACACCGCTAACGACATTTCTTTATCGACATAACCTTAAAAAGTTTTTAAGCGCTGATAAAAATAAATTCTAGTTCGCGGATTACAGATTTGACGTCGATGAAGCTGTAAAAGATATTAAGACGATTGACAGCATTAACATCGTTCGAAAATATATAAATTATAAAACGCTCCTGACTCGCTTTGACCGCACACGATTGCAATATACTGATGAAGAAAATTAACATTACATTTAAAATAAATTAACAACTTAAGATTTTAAATAAAATAAAAAGTAAAGCAAAATATGAGTACCTCTAAACACATATATTATTGTTAAGAAATCAAATAATAGTGGACTATTCATTTCAATTCCTTACAACTTTTACCAAATATCAATTTCAATAAGAATTTTTATGAAAATTAACATCCTTTTAAACAACACTAGGGTAAAGTTATTGGAAAAGATTTTGTTTTAATTAACGTAGTAATATACTTTATTACTATCCATGCCGTATTCGGAATTTCATTGTTGAACAGGCCGTGATTACAAATACATTGTAAAATATAATATATCTTAAAAACAATAAGATTAAAGAACGTAACGTTCAAGCGTAGTAAAAAATACTTTTTAGAATGGCTTTCGTTTTAACTAAAGCAATAATGTACTTTATACTATTAATTATAAAGATCATTTCACAAGTTAACCTAGCGAATGTTTGAGACTTCGAAGTATTTCTTAGAGTTTAAATAGTACTTTTTAAAGTATTGTGTATGTTAACGATAATGATAGCAGCAGCAGTATGATAGCAATATAGTAGTATATATATATATATATATATATATATATAACATATATTACTTACACTTTCATATATATATAAGTGTATACATAATTATGTACACATTTCTTTTTTTTTATTCCTTCACTTATCACTTTTTATGCCAGATTGCCACCTACCACAACATCTCACCTCACCAAAGGTTGGCTGGTAGAGAATGCCTACAGGCATTAAGCCCGCATTTTGTATTCCTGATTTTATACAATAAAGAATAAATAAATAGCAAGTATGGTAAAAAGTACGCAATGTTTTTTTTTATACTACTACGCGACGAGACGAGCAAGAGGTTCACCTGATGGTAAGTGATACGCTTGCCCATGACAACGTGGTGCTAGTTAAAATGGTATACACTGCACCACATTGCGCTCGTCGCCTTGAGACATAAGCTGTTAAGTTTCGTTACCCCAGTAATTACATTAGCTACAGCGCCCTTCAAACCGGAACACAGTAATGTTTGCACACTACTATTTGGCGGTTGAAATAGGAGCTGCGGTGGTACCCATCCAGACGGTCTCCGGCAACAGAGACCTACCACCAGTAGACATGTGTAACATAAATTCAAATCTTCCACGAAAGGTACGCGTCTCGCTATCTAGGTGTGTGTATAATAAACTGGTGCGTACTTGCAAGCAAATACCTGGTTTTACAACCTAGTTTCGTAAATACGTCTTATCCGTAGTATATTTAGACGTTATACACATGATTTTAAGAGGGAAAATGTGAATGATGTATTTATAATAAATTTTAATCTAAACTTTTAAAACGAAATGGCACAGGGGCGACTTGTATCTTCAGTGCGCAAATATTTAGCTTCACAACATATGTTCGCGGTTGAAGATTGGATTTCCGGGTTTGTTATTATTGATGTTGAACTCAATTAATAAATTAATGTTTAATTCGCTTTTGAATGCGAACACCGTCCTGGCACACCAATACGCCTCTAGGCGTCTTGCTTTTCATTTTTGTGCGCCTAACAACAAAATTTTTAGTTAAAGAATTGATTATTTAAACAGAAAAATATGCGGCGGAAATAGCTTCATTCATTTATTTTTCTTATCTTATGACTATAAGTTATATCTTCAAAATATTACAAATTATGAGAATTGTTTGTAAAATAACAAGAAGGTTCATTTATTTTTGGTTGGTTAAGAATACATCTTACACCCATTAGTCATTTTAAGAAGTTAGGTATGATGTATGCGTAAACATAGGCACTTACCATCTCGCTAGTCTTTTAAATTAGGTAAATAAAAAAATTAAAAACAGCTACAAGTAGGGTATTTAAAGGCCAAAGTCAAAAATTTAATAAATCATTATTGTAGAAAATAAATGTGAAATATTAGTTAAAAAACCAGCAACTGCCACAAAAATTATATATTTTTTATTACTTTATAGGTTTGTTGAATATTTATTGGAAAATAGTGGTGGAGATTGCAAAGAGAATGAAGTGCAAACCCTGGCTAAAGAGCAATGGCTATTAAATGACTTGAAGGACATATGCCCTGGCTGCCTGCCGGCAAATTTGAAGAGTCAACACAAAACATCTCTGAATGGCAGATTTGTACTTCAGATAAATGCATCTGTTGATATAGGTAATATTTTTTATATTCCACTAACTGATCTTGTCAGACATTAATCTGGCAATGTGAATTTTAAATATTTAATATTAATCTGATGGCCAACTTCCAGTAATGATGAGGCACTTTAGGAAGAAGATATATAATGAATAATTGCTTTACATATTGTAGGTACACCTGCTTACCAACAATACTTAAAGCTACAGAAAGTTAATACAGAAAACATTGAAGCTACAATTAATACTGAAGAGAAAGTTTCGTCCCACAGGTAACCTTTCTTTAACTTTTCATTCTCTTATCAATTTAAACCTTGGATAAGGTCAATAGATGAATTAAAAAAAATTCATTTACCAACCTCCACTTACCTAGCATGGTGGCATGGCACACGACTCTCCTGTCAGACCAAATAGTCAAAATTTCTAGTAGTTGATTATGTATAAGACAAGCTTAATTAATAATTTGGGGGGGTTAAAATGAACTTGCTAGAGTCTATTATTTCACGATCAATGTTGTTTTATTTTCAGAATGATAAAGTTGTATCTCACAGATGGTGTGCAAGATGTGTCCGCCATTGAGTACAAACCTATGCGGAACCTGAGCTGTGACATTACACCTGGGTGCAAAATATTGATTAAAGGTCAGCATGTCAACCAATTGTTTTATGATATACTTCATCTTCAGTATCAACTGATTGACATCTACTGCTGGACATAAGCATCCCTCAAAGATCTCACTTTAAGGTACAACTGCTAAATAAATGCTTGCAACAATTAGTTTATATATGAATTTCTGATTTAATTTATCTCAAAGCAGTTTTTTTCTATTTCTGTAAATGATGATACAATGGGGAATGTACCTGGAGATATAAGATCTTAGGATGTTTATTCTGCTCCATATTGCGTTTGACGCTTAGAGTCATAAGGTATTAACTCGAGACTCATCTGGCAGTAAATCCCCACAATTATATGACATCTATTTAGATAATAAAAACTGCACCGCTGCTTTAAAATATTAAGTCTCATTACACCATTAATAGCTAGCTACAGCGCGCTTCAAATCGATTCAGACAGTTTCTGGTAATAGAGTTCTAAACTTATTTTATTATTTCATTGAAACTCCAGGACCTGTGGAATGCCGTCGTGGAATGATCCTATTGACGGAAAGTAACATAGAGCTTTTGGGTGGTGAGGTGCAGGAGTTGGCGGAGGCAAACTCTTTAGCAAGCATGCTGTCCGCTAAACTAGGGTTGCCTGCTACTGTAGGTGAGGAAACTAAGTAGTCTTTATTATGTCCAATTAACTCTTCTTTACATTACTACTCAAGATTGATGATGGAGATTTATGTCTCATATACACAGTTGCCAAGTTGATATGCAACTCCTTACTTAACAGGTGCACACAATTATATTTATGGATGAAGTGACTGGTGAATGTTAAGAATTTCTTCATTTACTATATAATCATGTGTCAGTTATTCAAAATCTAGTACAATGTAGCTAAAAAACTATAGTAACTAGATCATGTTTCCAATATAACCTCTGGTCAGTGGATACCATCAAGAAACCAAGTAGAAGTAATCAATTGATATTATTGGAAATAAGCCCATGATAGTGGACAACAATAAGGTAAAGTGAATGATATTGAGTACCATTAATATTTTCAGCACAAGTCAACATGACAAATATTTATAGATCAACCACCAACAATATATCACATCCTCCACCTCCAGCAAACAATGTTACACCCAAACCAGAAACGAAAAGTGAACAGGCATCCGATTTGTTTCTCGAGGATGATGATATAGATATTGAGCAAATTGCTAATATAGAGGCAGAGTTTATAGAGAACTCAGGTAAAAGACCGCTGAGCGATAACAATTCTAGACCAGAGAAGAAAGCTAAAACTATCCATGTGGAAATTATCAATGTCGATGATTACCCTGATAATGAAGATATAATGATGGAAGATGAGGATTACATAAGAGAGATGGAAGCACAGTTCAATGAACAAGAACTTAATATATCTGTAAACAAAGGCCCAACTCTCATCCCTGCGGAACCCTTTGTGTACATAAAACAAATTAATGGACTTACTGACCGGGAGAGAACTGGTAAGGTTTTCAAGGTGAAAGGGCAGATAATGAAGTTGCTGTCTAAATTATCAGTAGGCAAAAGTGGCTGGAGTTTGAAATGCACAATTGTCGATGGCACTGGAAGCTTGGATGTCGACTTTACAAGTGATGTACTCTCGGAACTTGTCGGAATAACACCTGCGGAGATGAACCAGATAAAAAAAGAAATGGCTACTAAACCGGAGCTCAAGGAAAAGGCCGTTACGGTGAGTTGTGATTTGCGTTGTTTTTTTTTTATTTGATAAAGCAACGCGACGAGCGATACGTTCACTTGATGGTAAGTGATACGCTCGCCCATAACAATGTGGTGCTGGTTAAGATGGTATACACTGCATCGCATTGCGTTCGTCGCCTAGACATGAGATGTTAAGTCTCGTTACCCCACGCTCCATCATCCACGGCTTCGTCGTTGATATGAATTAACTTATTTCCTTAAAGTTTCTTCAAAAAGTTTAAACTGGGTCCTGCCACCTGTTATAGGTTTTGAGGTTACTATCGTCATTATCAGCCACTTCCAATACTGGACATAAAGTTCCCCTGAAGATCTCAACATCAATCTCACACCGACAATTCTTTATTCACAGGCTCTACAAAAAGCTAAGGAGTCTTTACAAATACTGTATTGTATAATAGAGCTGACAATGCTGGACGGTCCGAAGATAACTCGGCTTACACCTTTCGATACCACTCACTTTGAGCTCCTGAAGGCCAGACAGGGACTCAGGTAGTGCATCCTATTGTTTACTGGTACATACGTCATTATAATTACAGCAAAAAAATAATGTTTAGTGATGAGCGAGAATCTTTAGGCACTGCCACTGTGATAGTTCTCAGTTCAGTATATCATTTTTTTAAACTGTAGCCGATATAATTTTAGTGATAATGAAGTTTTTATGTATAAGGAAAAATGGTTAATGTTGTATTCGAATTGATATAATAATTAAATTATTTATATGTTACCAATAGTATATGCTTTTAGTGCGCTATGCCTCAGGATGGTATCTACCCAGACATTCCCGATCATGCTAGTTAGGGTCACCACACTAGTATAAAAATAGATCCCCAGCAGTTACTGTATTTACTATAACAGTGATGAGATGAGCATGGCATTCGTTCTATTAGTAAACGCTTGCAACAATGAGGGTATAGTTAGGATGTTTACATGACACCATGTTGCGCACGTCTCTTTGGTATATAAGATTCGCATACCTTTTTCAGTAACAATAGAAATTTATAAACGAATTAAATGAAACTGGACACAAAATAAAAAGGAACAAAACAAACAATAATCTGTTATTGTTTTCATGTAGAAAAAAGGAAAGACCGTATGGTTTTACAACTATATTTTTATTTAATACACCTGTTTCGTAACTCAATTAATATGCGATACAATATACAGAAAAATTATCAAATATATATAATATTAAAATCAACTAACGGCACAGGAGAACCCGTACGAACTCAACGTCACACCGCACTCGGCTCCGAAGCTCAGAGGAAAATTATAACAAAAAAAAAAGGAACGAATTTAATAACCTTATTATTACAATCATCTTGATTAAATGTTTCATTCGAAATGAGATCCGCCAGTGTGATATGTAATAAATAACACATTGAATATATTTAATCGATTGTGAGCGTAAGCCCCGAGCCCCTGAAGAGGGTGCAATGTGGGCTGTTTAAATAAAATTACAATAATGTATACCTGCGGAATTTGTTCAAAACCTTATTTAAATTAAAAAAGTACATTATTATTAAACAGCCATCATAATGCACAGCTCGGACTCGTCGCTTTCTCTTACAAGATTAAAGTCCAATTATCCAAATGTCCAGCCAAGTGCGAGGCGGTAGGTTAATTTTATCAATAACGCATTATAAATAAATAAACACAGTTAAAACACTTGGAAATACATAAAATAATCCACTCTAAGCTTCACTTGCGATCAACGAAACATAAATGTGATTAATTGAGCACTCAATGTATTTAAAGATAAAATAAAGAGTTAAAAACGGTGACATTGTAGTTTTTAATAATTAAAAAAAAATTAAAAATTGATACAGTGCGTCTTCCGGCTGATATAATGATGATGATGAAATTGATAATTGTGAGTTGAAGACGAAATCTACGATAGCTACGTAAGTGTAAACCACTTTTGGCTACGCATATGTATTACAAGCTTTCCTTGTCGCCGTTGCGTATAAACGGCTAGTCTGTATACGCGGGAGGAACTTCGTATCACTTAGAATACTTCGCAAATTAGTTGAAAAAAAATTAATAAATCATCGCATCTAAAGACCGATCGCGATAGCTAATAACCTTTCCGCTAAGAAGCTTAAGTCTAAGCTCAGTTTTCAAGTTCTTTCGCACATTGTCAAATTGAACACCGGCAGGATTAATAAACGTCGACACCTCAATGGAAGACCATGGCCGTTGGAACGAAATAAGTTTACACAAGCCCGGGTGAATTAATAAATACGAGTTTGATATTGTAACTAATACGTACCTCGCTTGATACATTTATTCTTAATGAAATCGCTTTGCTATCGGTAATAAATAACAATAATAATATGAAACTTGTGTAAATTTGTTTATAATAACAGTTGAAACTGCAAAAAAGATTTCGTGGTGCGGCAAAATCGAAACCATCATGTGGTCCTTCGAGCCGAATAGCGAATAACTGCGATTCCGCATTATAAATTAATCATTTGAAATTACTATAAATGAAAAGATCTTTCTTGAACGTTAAGAAACATTTATAAAGTACAGATTGTCTGTATGAATGTTGTGTACTCGCCGCATGGGGTCACCACCATGAGGATACACAATTGGTATAAATCAATGCATCGACGCACGATCATCGACTGTAATTACAGGTCGTCGAGACCCAACAGTCGTTTGTCAAAAACATGAAATTACATTTCGAATATTCAAAAGTTGACACAATCAAATGTATTTTATCTAAATATTAAGTTAAAAAGAAATTATTCATGTAACATGAGCATCATACGTTACCGCAGACGGAAATAGAAAGGAAAACCTTAAAAGCTTGAGATGTATTAAAACTCGTAAGCTATTTACAGCGCGGTCTGTAATAACAGGAGGTCGTGCACGAACCCAATCGCATCCATCTATAAGCGTCAGTCTTCCACTTAAATGCCATCCATTCGAAAAGAAATTAATCGTTAGGCCAGTGTTATACCGGAACTGAGTGGTGGAGTATTTATAAAATTCTCTCATAGAACAGAAGGTAAGCCTGCGCTCTCAACACCTTGTCCTCGGTGACCTCGGAGACCATGCTGTCGGAGACGTAATACCATTTACCAGAAGGTGGCTCGGCCATCGGCGTTGGACCTTCGCCGGACTCGTACCCGGATAAATCCGACTCCGAGTCTCCGTCACCATCACCCACACTGGAGGCGGGGATGTTTGCACTTTTCGGCAGGAACCACCAGCGCGGGTCGCCTGGCTTGACTGGCTCTCTCACTTTCACGTAGGCCACATAATGACCCCCGTGCATGCCCCCGGAGTGCTCCACCACGCCGTACAGCGAGTAGAGCAACTCGCTCTGCCCGCGCGTCACGTTGGGAAGTTTCTTTAGCTTGTCCATAGCGCAGAAGGGCGCCAAATCCAAAATAGTCGGGAAGTCGACGTGCTTGGTCATCTTCCTGAACATGCAACGCGGGCCTATCTGGAACCTCTTCAAATGAAGGATCAGGATCGCCGGTGGGCTGGACACGAGGAAACGTTTCGTCGCGTTCGTGTATACAGTTTTGCCGTCCTTCCCGTTGATCCTCTCAGTGCAGGTCTCACAGCCGACTTTGTTGTTACCAGTAAGCAGCTCCAGTGCAGTGAACTGGCTGAGACAAGATTGGATGCTGCATTCATCTTCGTCGCAAACGTAACGAGGTGATAGTGAGCTTTGACGATTATTCAGTGACAAGAAGTCTTTTTGAGTTTTCTCTGCTTCTATATTGTTTATCTTCGGCCTTGGGACGGTTGGAGGAGGATCCAGAGCAGGACTCTCGACGGCGACGGGCGACGGGAATGCGGGCTTCGCTTTAGTATCGTCTATGTCCAGTTTCAATTTATCCAGTATATTTGTTACATACCTATTACATACAGAATCTTGGTGATTGTTCGCATCATTGAATGGTGCGGGTTCTGGCGCTTTGCTCTCAAATAATGACTCGTAGCTACTTTCTCCACTGTTCTCTAAAAGATTTCTCGACCCTTTAACACTAATACCACGCGAGACGATTTCATTAGAGTACTCCGGGGCGAACGCAATCCTCGACACGGGTCTTTCATATTCGTTTTTCACTGGTGACAACTTGTTGTGCTGCGGACTGGATAGATCCAAGTTGATCTCGCTCGAAAGTGAGCTATGACTTCCCAACTCCTTACCGTTCATGGGTGAATCGACATTATCAACAGTTTCGGTGGAGTTGTGTTTCGTCGCCTCTGGACTGGCAACACCAGAGTCAGGATTGGAGAAATTCCCTAATGAAGCAAGCGATTTATATTCCAATGCGATAACTGTTGTAGATGTGGAGGAGTTAACGAATTCTTTATCTTTATCAGTACACTCAGGTGTGTTGTCAGTTTTCTCTTTATCCAAGTCTACTGGGCTAGTACGGATGGAGTCTGAGCTGATAACTTTTTCGGAATTGTAACCAGATTCCATATGGTAGGCGGCAAAGTTTGCAGCGGTATGGGCGATAGCCTGCGTGCCTACGGAGGCGGTGTGCGTGTCCGCGCGGCGAGGCATATCCTCCAGGTTGTCCTCGACATCCGCGTCCGACTGCTCCGATGAGGATTTGCCATCTTCCTTACCACCACTAGCGTCTCCCGTGTTTTTTTCCTTGTTAGTAGCATTACCTGGAAAGAAAAATAATTCTGTTAGATATTCAGTAATGTGTGACCCTTCTAATAAAAAAGCAGATATTATTTATTTATAAAATATCAAAACGTTAGCCACACAGTTTCATGCACAGCAAAATAATATATGCTTTAGTAAGTGTTTCATATGCAAATCATGCTTTTGTCAGTACCACCTTTGTTCTTTCGTGCGGCTTTCCTGGCGGCCATCCTTTCCTTTTTGAGCTGATGCTTTGTAGGCTTACTATCCTCTTGAAAATTGTACATATTCTCCTCTGAAAGTACGTAGTTTCGTTGTATAGTGAAACATTGTCATTGCATGTCTATGGCACGCCCACACATTTTCACATTTATTAATAAACATTAAAAATATCAACTTATTAAAGAAGCAAAATGTTTTTTTTTAATTAAAGCATCAGTTTTCAGAATCAATATGTTATGAGGTGGTTCAGATAGGCATGTGGTCAGCAGCTCATTCGACTAATGATAATTAGTGATTTTTAAATAAGTTTTTATTTTGAGAACGAATGTGGTAGAGTAAATAAATGTCATAGATATCATGGTATTAATTTCAGTGATACTGAAGATGATACATTGTGCTTGAACAGAAAACCCTGGCTCTCATATGACAGATGAAACACAGCAATGCTGCTATGGAGGCTGATTTACAATTTAAGGATATGTCGAAGCAGATGTGTACAACCTTTCTGGAAATTCAATTTTTGACTGACAACTTCTGACAAATTGACCCGAGTAAAGTTAAATTTGGGTCTTTAAACTGTTGTCAAAATATCCTAAACGGCCAGAGCAGTCTTGGAGATAGTTAAATCATCAAGATCAAAGAGAGCAAATCTGTCTTGAAAACTTTACTACAGATGAATATAACTTTATCATTGGTTCAAAATCCTGTCCATCAGAGAAGGCAACAGGTAACTTTGAAGATGTTACATGGGAGGCCTTATAAACAGAGCCATGACATGGGATATAGTTTAAGAAATATTTTTTTTTTCAAGATGTTCAGAACAATTCAACTTTCAGATAAATATCTATCATAGAGATCTTTTAAGTGCACAACTGTTAACATAACCTTCCCAATTAGATGTTAAGCACATGCTTGTAATGGAAAGCAAACGAGAACACAGACAAACACATTACTTGAAATTTTAGAACCTGTAAATTACCTTTCATAATGTACCGAAATGAAGATTTAAAAGCTTCAAGTACTCGGACCACACCGTGCCAATCTTACACGAAATATAAATATGTTTGCATACCATTTGGAGTTTTCCTCCTCACAACTGCCGGTGGTTGCGGTCGACTGGCAGCAACGGGCAGCGACAAATCCAGGAAATACTCCACGCGATCCGAATGGTGGAAGCACTCCTGACATTCCAGCGTCGACACCAGGAAACCCCTGAACACCTACCAAGTGGACATTTTTATAAATGTGTGTTAGAGACGTATTTTAAATAATACTTAAATACTTTCAGTGTGTAACTTCAATCGAAATTAATTTTATTTCAACATAAATTTTTTTTATAATACAATCTAAACTTTGTGTAGTTTGTTGCTGCTACTATAAAATTTAACATCCCAAAAGAAGTTTTTGAGTGAACAATCTGGCTGCCTGTCAAACATAGAATTATATTTAAATTAGCCCATTTGGTAATAGTTCCATAGACATACCCATAATAAACTTTACAGAGTTAAAAAACGAGTATTGCGGAAACACATACTTGCTCCGGTCTGAGCATAGTATCGGACGCTTGCTGGCCATAGAACTTAACCTTCTGCTTGACCTCGCCGTCGACTTTGGCGGGGTCCACTTTGGAGCTCATCCCGAGGCTACTGAGTATTACGGACTGGTAGCGGCGAAGATCTTCTGACCTGGAATAAGTGAAATATAAAATAACATTGACTATAACTGTAATTTACAATATTGGAAGTATGATCAAAGATACTTATTTAACAGTTACCCATAGACAACAAAATCAAGTCCAATTTGAGAAGGACATGTGACCCCTGCACTTACATTATGTTGTGACAAACATTTTGTAATATTACAACTTTGTCTTCTGTGGTATAAACTTTACATAACATTAGGTACTTTTCTTAAAAATAAATATAATAGATGAAAATTAGATTTACATCTTAATATAATTCTTGACGTACACCTTCTTAATAGTGAGTCCTCAGTAAAATCCACATATTTTTTAATTTTGTATATAAAAAATATTGTCATGAAAATTATAAGTAAAATAAACAGAGCTCAGAATACTAGTTGCTATAACATTGTAGCTTTCCTGAAATATCTTTACTATCTATAGACTAGTGTGTGAATTTGTTTTAATAACAACAATGTAGGAATTATAAACAACTCTCATTGTAAGCCTAAATGAAAATGTCTTGTTATCATATTACATAAAATGATTGAGTAATATACAATAATAAACAGTTGTTCCGGAGAAACTTGATAATGAAACCTTACATATTAAAGAGGCTTCATAAGTATATACATCATATGAAGAAAATAACTTTGAGCACAGATTAAAAATGTATATTTTTTCAATGTTTTATGCAACAAGTAAAACTTATTGCTTTATTCGTAATCATTATCAGCCGAAAGACATCCACAGTTATGCCTGCTCACCTCACAGCCTCCAGCAAATGCCTTAGTAGTTCGTGAGCGTCGTGCTGGTCACCACCACCGAACTGCGGCAGTTTATTCACCAGAGCCGAGAGAAGCTTGCGCGGCGTGTAGACTCCGCCTTCGCCTGGTATTATCGAAGTCAAATTACATTAATCTAAAATACATAACCAGTACTTCTGTTAAAAAGGTTACATTAATTTTATGTGACAAGAACTAATGAATCTCTCCGCACACCAATTGTAAAGACCTAATTATTTGTATAATAGCTTATCAACAAATATCTAAATTGAAAGATTATGCATATTTCTTTTGTTTAAAACAAGAACTTAATAATATATCTATTAAGGGAACCCAAAACAGAAAAAAAATTGTAGTGTTTTTTTAAAAATTAAGACTTTTAGTTCTGTCTAGAAACAATTATATAGCAATAATTAATTTCTAGAATGTATATCGAATTGTAACTATTTATAAAATTTGTTTATGTAAACGTACTCGTACTATTTTAATATTTTGGTGCAAGTAAACTGATGTTATATACCAGCTAAAATGTAATAATCTTTATTGCAATGGCGAGAAATAAGTAGATGCATTATCATTGCAGAGCAATAAGGTGTTATACGGCTGTTAATTTTAATGATAAGTGTAATTTATCTACAAGTAACTGTTCAAGATCAAGGCAATCTCGAAGGCAATATTGTAGACACTGATAGATAAGAAACGATATTAACCACCACTCAAATCATAACATTATAAATTTTTATCCCTTAAATACATTTGTTGTTTTTAGTACAGTAGCAGATCACCGCCAATAGCTGAGAAGTGGGTCAAACACCTCATTATATCCTAAATTTAGATTTGTCAGACACTTTTGGAAAATCAGTAAACATATTCATGTGTTCTGATAACTACTGAATCAACTTGTAAATATTTTTCACTGCATTTAAAAGTAAGCTTATTATGAGCAAATAAAGAACTTATTATTATTATAGCTTTTGGTAAAGTCAGAATTTAATTTAACAAAATGTTTATTAGATATTTTATAAACATTTTGTACTTCTCTTATTTCACCAGAATATTAAAATACATACTGTTACGTACTGAATATATAAACCACAGATATAACACACATACATTTGTTTAGTTCCTCAAAGACATTACAATAGAAAGAGCAAGTTGTTAAGCCTGGTTTGTTTGAACTATTAGTTGTTTTATTAGTTCAAACAAACAGGGTTTATAGTTGACCACTTTCCTATTATATATTTCGATAATTGACAATACTAGCCTTATACCTTTAAAAGGTGCCACACAAATATTAATAATCAATTATTTTATTATGTATATTAGAGCACCATCAGAGGGCCCAACAGAATATAAAAAACCTTACTATACAACTTATCTTCATTTACTTTTACATTTATAATTTTATTTTATTCTATGAGACATACAAAACATTTACCTGATGGGAAGTGATATGCTTATCTGTATTTAGATTGTACACAGGTGCTGGTTAATATGATATACACTGCACCACATTGCACTCTTCGCCTTGAGACATAAGCTGTTAAGTCTTGTTACCTCAGTAATTTCACTAGTACACAACACCATTAAAACCGGAACACAGTAATGTTTGCCACACTACTGTTTGGCTGTTGAAATAGGAGCTGCAGTGGTACCAACCTAAATAGGCTCTGGCAACAGAGACCTACCACCACTGTTTAAGTTTTCATAAATATTTTAATTTTAATTTATACTTTTGCTTACCTTCTTGTAATTCTGCCAGTGTCTCAGAGAGACTGCGTGTCAAAGTGCCCCATTCGCCTAACTGTCCAGTTATAGGTGGCAGATCCACTTCTTTTCCATCCTCATTGTCCCCTTTCAGCTTCAGCTTCCCACCAGGCAATGTAAACCTCTCACCGGGTGTAGCCATTTCATGTAGGACATCTTGCAAATATGGTGTTTGCACTAAACATTGCATTACTGAGTTAAAGAAGCAAGTATTACCTAAGTTTGAGAGGCCTCTTACTCTAGGTAAACTTAAAGCCATAGCTTTATCTTTCCCTTTCGAGAACTGGTCTGTTTTAATTAATGATTCTACTGACAATGGTACATCAAAACTTTTAGGTGTTGTGTCAAACAGTGGTTCAATAGGAGGTAATGACTTGTTACTGAAGGCCTGCTTTTTAATATACTCAGTACATTCATGTAGCTTTTTGGAACTAGAGGATGTTACTTCATTATTACAACTATAGCAATAGATCTCCCATGTTGTTGTGTTGGCAGTGAGCGAATGACAGTCTGAATGTGGTGTATTGAAATGGTTGAGTGCGTGTTTGTTACGTGTACGCCCGCAGAGCTGCGTGCCACATCGTAAACACATCCAAAGAGTCAGATCTTCTTCGAAATTCGGATCCGGCACTTCTATCTTGTTACTTTTCTTGCACTCCGAGCATTCTTTCTCGAAGCCTGCCGTTTTTAAAGCTTTCTTGAGGCGTGTTAGGTCCACCGCTTTCGCGACGTGAGGACATGCTGACTTCACGCTCTCGTCGCAAGATTCAGTAGACTCATCGTCGTTTTCGCCGGGGTCACTTTGTCTCTTTTTCTTAACCATCGTTGCGTTAAATCGGGTCGCTATGCCTGCAACGTAACGAGATACACTCGTAATAATAACCACACGAACACAAAAAGAAGTCGATGTCAAATCTGTGTCGATTGCCTTTGCACGCGTGACGACGCATAATCACCGAGAAACTATAAAATTAACACATTTTATATTATTGAATTGTTAATATTTAAATAAAATAAAACTTACTGTTACATATGATGGTAAAAACTTTAAGCTAGGAGAGCGCTAAGGTACGAATTTCTCAGATTTTTGTCACAAAGGTAAACCACAGTCGTCAGACATCTTGACTGTGTTGGTAGCATTAAAAAACCAGAAAATTAAAGTTTGTTTTACATGCCATGATAGTGTCAAGTAATGCGATCGAAGTTAATGCCAAAAGTCTAGGCTCTATGGCACAAAACGGCCATATGCCCTCTGGTGGCGAGTAGCGGAATCAAAATACTGAAACGTCAACATGACCGTGATGGAATTTGATAATCGAGTTGAAATTTCCTATTGATTTTTATAATATTAAACTCCTTATATTTACAAACCGTTGTGAAACTAAAAACACCCAGTGGTGTATTGAGTGTCAAATAAATATGTAGTGCTTATATGTAGTTATCTTTCGAAGAAAAGTATTTTTTCCGATATTGTTGTGATTGATATAAAGTCGTTAGCAAATTCATCAGGATGTCACTACCAGGGAACGGAATATTTGTGGTGCAGGGCGAGATGGCCATGCTGGTCACTGCCATGAGACGGAGCACACGATGGGGCTCACATTCTTTTCCTAACGAGGAGTACGACGTCCTCATGAGAACCTTTCAAGACCTAAAGACTATCTTAAACCAAGTAGACGATTTGCGGCTATTGGATCCTTCAACGTACCTCAGCCCGTTCCTTGAAGTTATTAGAAGTAAGGAGACCACTGGGCCAGTCACAAGCCTTGCCCTTTCTGCCATACATAAATTTTTATCATATGGACTTATTGGTGAGTTCTTATATTATTATGAAGATAAATAATTTTTTAATGAAAGAATATACCAATTTTTTAATAACATCTAGCTTCTAGTTGTATTCTTTTATTTATAACTTTCAAATCATTATAAATTAAAATCTAGTAAATGTTTTTTTTTGTTATAATGTAATCTTTTAAGAAATCATCTTCATTACATATTTACTCATTTTACAATGAAACACTAAACAGATTGTGTATTGTCATAATTTTTAGAATATGTAAGTAGTGATATATGTACACACAATAAACCAATGATGATTATTAAATTATTTACAACTATATGCACATTGATAAAGTATAAATATGTATCTATGAAGTTTTATAACAAGTTGTATAAAAAATGTAACAAGAAATTTATGTCTGTTACAACTATATACTTTAAGATAAAGTTATCAATCAGTGATAAAACATACTTCAGCATTTCAACAAATTATTGATAGAGTTAAAAATTATATTTATTATTATGAGACACTTTTATAATTGAAACACTAAAAATACAATCAGTGAATTTGATCTATATCATACTGACAGATTGCTTAACTGCACCAGAGAGGATTCTGTTTCTTCAAGATCCTTGGCGGAACTTGTTTGTAACATTGAAATGATTTTTAGGGATGCTGAGTTGTCTAGAATAAACGAGTTTGTTATGACAAGGGTAAAATATTTACTCAGTCACAGATATGGCTTAAAAATTAAATAATAAGTAAATCTGATTTCTTTTCAAATTCTGTTTTAATATACTATTTGTCATGGCGAGATATAATAACTTATAAAACGAATTTTGTAATATAATATCTATAAAATATAAGTTCTTAGAAACAGACAAATATTCAGTAAAATATTATATCAATCGCAGCCACATTATTATGTACATATATTTATTTTTAGTTATGCATATTGTAGATCCGACACATCCAAGTGTTCCCGCAACAGTGGAGGACATTGCGGATGCTGTGACTCACGCACGGTTCGTCGGTACGGATCATTCCTCGGATGGTGTGGTGCTCATGAAAATTTTGCAAGTGAGTACAAGTGAAGAGCAAAATAATAAGAACTATATATTATTAAGATCATAAGGCTGGTGAAGATGGTAAAATGAAAACTCGGTCTGGGTATTGACATTTAATTATTCATATAAAGATGTCTCCAAAAATTGTAAATAACAAATAGAAACTATAACAAGAGTTTAAATATCTTTTTTAACTTAAGTATTATAATGTATTGCAGGTACTACGTACACTTTTATTGAGTCCAGAGGGTGCCATGTTAACAGATGAGAGTGTCTGCGAGATTATGCTTAGCTGCTTCCGGATTTGTTTTGAAACCAGACTAACAGGTAAACGAGGATTACAAATGCATATTATACGTCATATAAGTGTGGCTATTTTTCAGTTATCATGATAATCAATTTCAACATTTAACATCACAGGAAACTGTAGCCAAGAGTTACCGCGTTGCAGTTAAATAAATTGTAAAATGATTACTTTATTTCAATGTAATATAACTACCTACTCAGATAAAACGTATTTTAGATTCAATATTTTTGTTATCTAAGTGTTTGTGATGAAATTTGTTTACAATAAACTAGGAAATGTATTTTACAATTAATCTTTTTTTTAAAACAAATTATAAAATAATGTCTTTGTTTAATCATAAATAAACTAAAATTTGTGATATCGTAATTATCACATGTTAATCTCTAATGTATCGTTAAATAAAGTACTGAGTTCATTAGTAAATATGTGAAAATGTATTTTCTTGTGTAATGTAAATTTTTCTCAAAAAAAAAACTCTTTTGTAACAAGTCCTAACAACTTTACTTAATCCGCAGAGTTATTGCGTCGGAATGCGGAGCAGTGTCTCCGTGACATGACGCAGCTGATATTTATGAGGCTCCCGCAGTTCCCGCCGGAAGACGCCAATAGCAGTATCACCACACTTAGCCTATCACTCAAGAAGCGCGATAGATCTACAAAGAAGCGGAATATGACGACGGCAAACAGTAAGTTTTCTGTTTTCAGTTAACAACTTATACTTTCATTGAGCTTTAGAGAAAAATTAACCAATAAAAGAATAATAAATTTATATATTATATTTAACATTCTCTTAAAAATAAATAAATAAATAAGGAAACCATAAATAAAATTTTATTTTGATATCTAAAAATTTTCTGGAACTCATTTGTTCTGCTTACCACGCTAATAATGTAAATCTGGCTCTATAACTGTTTTGCTATGTTCTATCCACGTTTCAACATCTACGGCGTATTTGTCACCGAACACCGTCTAAAATTCAAGATAATTGTTGGCCCATTGCATATTACAAAAATAAAATAAAAAAAGATATAAATAAGCGCTTTTGTTTAATACTACGATAATGTTAGACGTGGTTTCGCTAATGGATACTAGATGGCGCCGGCCGTTAACAAATCGCGCTGTGGTTTCGATTCGCCGTTGCATTTAAGCTCGGTGCGGACTGCGGGCTCTTTCTAAAAAGGGTGTTTGCCGCTTTGATGGCACGCGGCCGGCGACGGCCTGCGGGGTATGGTTATCAAGACATACCCAACACATAATTTTTATAAACGCGAGGCAGTTGGATACCCTAACGTACCGGCGCCTCGTTCTCTAATACTCAGTCCAATGACACCACTACTCCCCAGGGCCGTTTCCATAATGAAAGTTTAAGATGAATATTTATTAATGATACTCCTATTCTTATATAGGGATATTAATGTAAAATGGCGTAAATAAATTAACTGAAGAAGAAGACCCTAGTAATTTAACTATAGACAGACAGGCCTTATCACTAATGTTTACAAAATATTGTTTTGCGACAAATATAGCAGCGGTGATAACCTACTAGACTATTCTCTCTTTTTAAGATCTTTTTATAAAAAAAAAATATTTTTTCTGACCGTATCACAAATACTTCGATAATTTAGATAGATAGATAAAATGGTTTATTTGGCCATGCAGTACAAATATACAGAAACAAACAGATACAATGTTTATATAGGGTGTATAAACGAAAGCACATTAACATAGCTATATTTACAAAAAAAATTTTGCTGTAAGTACTGCAATGGTGCAAAAAGGCCGTAGCTCAGTGCAAATGTTGCTACGGAGTAAGCAACGCACTGGTTTTCAGCTACCACCTTATTTAGGAGCGATTTTATTTGAGAGGTGCTTGTGCGCGTACACAATATCTATGGTTTAATTTATGCCTTATTATTAAGTGTGTATGATGGATAAAACGAAAGAATAAATGATTGAAATTGTGAAATGAAGTGAAAATTTGACTTGAGTGCTGGAATTAAGGATTATAGGATTGGGAATTAATTTGTTTTTTGAGTGTTTTTAATTTAGTTTTGAAGGAAGAAATAGTAAGTGCGCTTTTTAGAGGGGGTGGTATATTATTCCAGCACTTCGTCGCTTGATGACGGAAACTAATTAAAAAAAAATAAAAATAAAATAGATTTTTATTTATCACCACAAACCATTACAAAAAAAATAGGTAAAAATCTTAAGCTATGCATATATTAAGACATGGATGTGGATCGCTGGTGCCTGTGATAGGTAATAAACCCGTGTTACAGGTCACCAGGTCTCCTACTCTCGTGCAAATAACAGTAATATATAACTTAAATAAGGTAATAAATCAATTGTAGTGAATGTGTGTGTATTGTGTGTGAGTGTTTATTAAACAATAAGCGCGTGCGTGTGTGTGTCTGTGCGTGTGTGTGTGTGTGTGTTCGTACACGCGTAGGGGTCCTGATGATAGATTAAGAATGAGATAATATAAGTGCATTACATTGCTATCATAAATGACTAGACAATAATCTCCAGAAGTTTTTCTGTGTCTGCATATGACTGTGTAAGGAGCCAATTATGAACTGCGTTTTTTAATTTGAAATTGTTTAGGGAATATATATTTAGTAATTTATGTAACTTATTATAAAGGTAAGGTCCCAAGAAACCAAAAAACCTATGAGAGAAGGAGGATCTTAAAAACTCAAGCGGACTTATTCGGTAACGTTGAGCAACATCGGGGTAATATTTTACTAGCGAATGCTGTTTTAAGAACGATGTGAAGTACAAATAGTTGTCGCGTTGTTAAAACATTAGCCTCATTGAACAGTTTATCAGTGGGATAGAGGCGTGGTTTAAAGTAACATACTTTAACCAAAGCTCTTTGTGCCCGTTCAACCTGGATAAGGTGAGATTTTGCGGCTCCACCCCATGTAGTAATGCAGTAATTTAGTATAGATTGGCAAAGCGCAAAGTAAACCATACGAATAACTTCATCATCAGCTGAATGCCGTAATTGTTTAAAAATATATATTAATTTGCGTACTCTATTTGACAGATGTTCAATATATACTTTGAAGTTAATATTACAATCAATTATGATGCCAAGATATTTTGTAAAAGTCGTCTTTTCGATTAGCGTTGGGTATTCGCCTGTGCAAGAAGATTGATTGGCCGTTATAAATAATGAGTCAAATATTGGGTCTTTCGCATTACGCATCGAAAAATTAATTAGCTTGGTTTTATTTAAATTTAGAGTAAGTACATTGTTGGTGAGCCAAGTTCTAACGGCGTCAAAACCAGTTTGAGCAAGAGAATAAGCAGTTGTCCAAGATTTTGCTGCAAAACAAGTGCTGTATCATCCGCGTAAGAAAAAATAGACCCGCCATCAAGGTTCATGTTGCATAAGTCATTTATATAGACCAGAAATAAACTAGGACCAAGCACGCTTCCCTGCGGGACTCCGTATTCAATTCGCGACTCTGAACTTGTGTAAGGGCCAATTCTAACACATTGAGATCTATTTGATAAATAGCTTTGAAACAATGATAGCGGAGTTCCTCTCACACCCAATAATTCTAATTTTTGAATTAATATAGGTATTGACACCGTATCAAAAGCTTTGGTGAGATCAAGGAATAGGCCTATACATTTTTGTCCGCTATCCAAACAATTTACAACATGATTTACTAGGTTATGTACAGCATCAGAGGTGGATAAATTCCTTCTAAAGCCAAATTGATTCTGTGAGAGGAGTCCGCGTAATTCTAAGAATTTGGTTAATCTAGTATTAATAATTTTTTCTAGTATTTTTGAGAACGCACTTAACACTGATATAGGTCTGTAGTTTTCAACTCGATCACGTTCGCCAGACTTAAACACAGGGTAGAGAATTGCTTTTTTAAATAAGTTTGGAAAAACTCCTGTGTTAAGGCTGAGATTGCACAAGTATGTTAAAGGGGAAACGAAAACATCCTTGTGCTCTTTCAAAAGCTCAGAAGACATGCCATCCCATCCAACCGCGCTATGGTTTTTCAAAGAGTTTATTAGACCCACAACTTCTAGTTCATCCGTATCGAGCATCACAAAAGAATCAGATGGTACTTGGAATGCATGTGCATAAGGTTTCTTGGGTATTTTATCAGCAAGTTTCTTCCCTATATTAACAAAATAAGAGTTAATATCATTTATACATTCTTGTTTACGTAAATTAGTTTGTAATAGATCCATTGCGGATGGGCTCTGTCTAGTCACACTATTGGTGACAGTTTTTATAACATTCCAAAGTTTTTTTGAGTTTTTTCCAGCTTTTTTAAATTCATTTTTTTCGTAGTCTCGTTTAGCTCTCCTTAATAAGTTGGTGCAAAAGTTACGATACCTTTTATAAGTAGTAATCAATATGTCATTTGCAGCGTTTTTCCTCAGTTTTTTGTGTAAATTGTCTCTATGACGCATACATTTTAATAAACCAGGTGTAATCCAAGGTTTAAGAGACCTATGTCTACAGGATAATGTTATGGTTTTTATGTTATCAGACAAAGCTTTAACAATAGGCTCTATAATTAATTTAGCGGCTAAATTGGGATCATTTTCTTTGTAAACCTGCTGAAAATCTATTTTACGTAAATCATTAGCAAGATTAGCATGATTAACTCTTGTAATAGCCGGTTGAAGTGGTAAGTCATGTTTATTCTTGGCCTTTGGAAGAGCTAATAGAACAGCAAAGTGATCAGTAATGGTAACTTCTAATATTAGAATTCTGGCAGGGAATACCGTACGCAGAACAGTATGGTCGAGGCACGTAGAACCATGAGTAGGTATTGTATGTCCTATGAAAAGCCCATGATAGGCTAGGAGATCTAAGTAATCTATTGTCTGAGTACTTCGGCATCCACCAGCAATGTCAATGTTAATATCGCCTACAAGAGCTATGTTACTAAACGATTATATTTTTGTAGAACAACATCTAACGAATTCAAGAAAGTTGATACATCGGTAAACGCATAAGGCCTGTATACTGCTATAATAGCTAGGTCATTATCCCTGGTAATAACAAGACAGTTTCCTTCTGAAAAATTTGGTTCACATATCCTAATATTCGATAACGTCGTTTTTATATATACTACTAAACCATCATTTTGATTGTAAGTTTTTAAACTTTTATGAAAATTATATCCACTTAGATCTGGAATAGTTGGATTACACGACAACCAGCATTCAGACAAAACGATTACGTCACAAGCGCATTTAATTCTTTCTAATAAAGTTAAAAGACCAGAAAAATTTGCTTTGATACTGCGAATATTTTGTGATAAAACAGTAAAGTACTTACCATTTTTTGAAGAAAGCTTGCTAATACATTCATCAGGGTCACATGCAAGTGAATCACAAAAAGTAGCCCTGTCAAGGTCAGATAGATAATCATTTATGTTTGCGAATTTTAATAGAATTATAACACGAATAACATGTGACGGTTATGTGCCGAAAATGGCGTGCACCACTCTCCTTTCGCACAGCGGATAGCAAAGTATAAGTGATGTCACAACACATATTAGCGTTGTGCATACTAAGTTTAAATATCGCACAACGGAAGTTCATTACTGTCGTTAACGTAAACAAGTGCTCACAGTTATTTATTATTTGGGGGTATGTTTGTGTAGTGTTTATGTGTAGGTGTAATAATATAAAGTGTGAAACTAAGAATAGGTGTGGCACGGTAAAGCCAGGTGCACACTGAGTTGAAAAAACATAATTCCAGAAAGATTTTACAAAATTTAAAAAAATTATATAACTTAGTATAATTAGTCATGCAGTTTTTAACATGGCCAAGTCGGATTCTTTTTTTATTTCAATGCGCACCCCATCATCCGTTTTCCGGACAAAAATTCTTCCGTTATAGGTCCAGCAGTATTTATATTTTAAATCCTTGGTCAAATTACGTGTCATCGCGAAGAGTTTTCGATCAAATTAATATATATCTGACTATAATTTATAGTCAATATCATTATGACAAGCATGAAGAAACAATGAAGCCGTGATAGCCTAGTGGTTTGAACGCCGGCCTTCCACTCCGGAGGTAACGGGTTCGAATCCGGCCTGCACCAATGAATTTTCCAATTTACGTGCAGTTAGTATAACACCAACTAATATCACGCGGTTTGACGGTGAAGGAAAATATCGTGAGGAAACCTGCATATCTATGTCATGACCATCCGTGCTCGCACTAGTATGTGAAATGGAGAAGGCAATGGCAACACCACTACATTATAACTGATAAGTAAGTCTTCATGTTTCATTACACATGATCACCACGAGCGTCAGTCATGAGGAAATACGACTTAGAAGAGATCATCATGATAATTTTAACATATTTAAGATTGATGCTACTCGCATCTAAATAGTATCTTTTTTTTAGTATACCAATAATTGTGATGTGTGCTGTACCAGGATACTCTGACTCCGATATTACATCAGCAGCGACAGCAATGCTATTATGGCGATAGTTTCACAATTACCACTACCTCTAGCACGTAGTCTCGGAATCGAACTAGATCTCTGTCACAAAGCTGTTAACCACTGGACTAGGAAGAAAGTTAACAACTAGATACCACCGATAGCGATGAGAGCGTATTTATAAAAATCTTTGTTTTTAATATTTGGATTTTAACCGTATTCTTATTATCAAGGTTAACACGGTTTTTTTATCGTTCGTCACATTTGAGTTTAATCGCTCGCTTAGTAAATACATATGAACAGTATAAACAAAACATATACACTATCTGTCGCTAATGTTGAGAAGATAAATAATGAGATTTATAAAATTGAGAGTGAAATTTTTGTTTTGGGATTCGTTTGCGAAGATTTTGATGTGCAACGAGAAACCTGTTTTATATATATGGACACGTTTCGTTAAGTTACTCGCACTGCGCGGAGAGACAGCTGTCGTATATATCGAATGTATATTGTTAATTTTTATATTGTTAGTTGTATAAGTATCTTGTATTGTATCTTGTACTGCCAAGAGAGTCGTCGTGTTTCAACAAAAACATGATGATCACGACCCTCCACGAGGAAATACGACTTAGAAGAAGAAAGTTGTATAAGATCTGTACATAAATTTTGTTATTATTTTTAGATAGATTTAACAAATTTACTACAGTTATAATCAGTTAATTCAAAGTTCTTTCTGCGCTTTCCAATGTACTTTCTGAATGTACAATGAATTCAATTTAGCCTTACATATTTTATTAATTAGAATATAAGACAAATTGTTAACGCTGTTGGTTTCTAATAAATAAATAAATGATATACGTATTATTTATTTGTAAAGTGCAATCGGAATTTTTTTAATAGTATTTAGTCGACTATATCAAAAAACTTGATAAATTTGCGATATGGGCTCAAATACAAAATGGTGCAGTGTAAACTTCTTAACTATCGTCATAGTTATCAGCATGCGTATAGTTTACCATTTAGTAAAATTCCTACTCGTCTCTTTGTTGAATAATAAAAATCTTATTGATAATTCTTTTGATAATTTGTTAGTAGAAACCGCGGCAGTGTTTATGTATTAAGCAGAGTACTGTTTAGTAAATATTATATACATGTACAAACTGTAAATTTGTTTCAGGTACAAACTCTTTAGACAGGAAGTCGTCTCTGACGGGGCAAGCGAATTCGAATGCAAATGACAATGGAGCGGAAGTTGAACAGAAACCTGAGGCCGTCAACAGACACATGTAAGGACGGATTCTATTAATATCCGACATTTCAGCATTTTTAAGCTGTTCATTTCTTTGCTAATCTTCCTTGAACATAGTTTCATTATTTTTGTTTTATCTCGTTATGTTTTTAGCCTTAGATCCGATGAAGTTGTAAAAGTCGTCAATAAGACTAACGGTATCTACGTGCTTAAAACAAATTGTAATTACAAATTCGCAATAAATAAACTATGGATATATTCAAGGGCTTGATTAAATTAATTGTTTTTCAACAAAATATTCATTCGATGGTAAGTGAATATGCAAATCTGTAACAATGAGGCTTTAATTAAGATGTTACACAATGTGTGTCACATTTAAATTTATGAACAACTCTAAAAATATGATTTGTTATAAGTTATTAGTATAAGGAGCAGTTATGTTTTATAAAATGTGGAAAAAAAGTACAAATTTTTTTGATTTCTCTATTTGTTGACCTGTATAATGTATTTTTCAGACGAGACAAGAATTTGATAAATGAGGCCGAGATAACAATAGAGCCCGTTGATCAGCCTCTCAAGAGTCCTAACAAGAAGCACGGTCGTCACTCCTCGATGGACCTAGCCAACGGGAACACTTCAATTACGCAGCTGCTGGAGAAGTGCGTCAGCAGCACCGACGGGGAGGAGTCACAGAAAACTGAGGTAGAAGCGGAGAAGGCGGAAGATGTAGTTGAAGATGTGAAAACTGGTGAGTTGTATCGATGGTCTTAAATCTTATTAAAACTGCTCGAAAATTGTTGTTCAGTAAAAACTACTAAACGAAATAAAGTCTACATATGGTTTTACCTTTTTGGTTTAATGAAAAAGATTTTATTTAATTAAATAAATAAAAGTGTGCTTGTTTTTCAGAGGTATGTGTGGTGGACGAGCCAGCAGATGTCGCGGCTGACGTCCAGAAGGAGTCGGACGGGCGGCTCGAGGAATATGTGAATCACCGCGGCATTAGGTTCACGCCGCAGGAGGAAACCGCAAACCTGCAGCCGTACGGGCTGGTCTGCGTGCGGGAGCTGTTCAGGTAAACGTGACACTGAACATTCAACTCCTTGTGTAATTGTACTCGCAACATGTACAGTAACTGAACACAATCGCCATCGCCCAAGGTCCTTTGCGCTTGCCTTTTAACCTGGAAGTTACTCGGAGTATGGAGTGGAGTAGGATAGCTACCACTCTTATATTGTATCCGCCGTTAAACAGCGTTGCGATGGACAAGCATTCTTCACCTTACTTGACTTGCTTGTCACTTAACACCAAGTGAAAGTTAAGTGTTAACCCATTCTTCACATGATCGTAAGTGATTCGCGTGTGTAATATATGTAATATGGCGATCGTTAATATGATATACAATAGACGACATGAACACTTTTTTCTAACTGATTAATATTAATATAATAATTATTGTATTCAAAATATCATGTGTATTTCTAATATTTGTAATTATATTTCACATGTGGTTATGTATTAATTCTAATAGTATGTTATGTGTATTTTAAGTTTTGTCTTTTTAAGCTTTTGTTGCACCTACCTCATAAATTCTTTGCATTCCCCAAGGTAGATTGGCAGATAATGCAAAGGTATTAAGTCGACCTGTACACTTTGGAGTGTATAAATAAATTAATTAATTAATTATGATTATTTATCTTTTTTGTAATGACGTGTTACGTACTGCGTAGGTTCCTTATATCACTGTGCAACCCGTTGGAGGCGCAGAACACGTCCGCCATGGTGCAGCTGGGCCTCAGCCTCGTAGGTACTGCTCTGGAGGTGTCCGCCGATCAGCTGACGCGCTACCCCTCGCTGCTGCACCTCGTCAAGGATCCCCTCTGCAAGAACCTGCTAAGCGTGAGTACACTGCAATCAAGCAAACACATGAAGACCTTGTTATTCATAAACTAAATATATATAATGCAGCTAGACAAGTAGGACGTTTATTGTGCTCTTACTCTAAGCAACAAAGTGCTGATTAGAATGTTTATAATTTTATTAGCTACAGCGCCGTTCACTAAACACAATAAGTAATTATGACCATTTCTTTTTCAGCTTCTAGACACAGAGAGAATATCAATATTCGCACTGGACCTTCAATTGACGTTCCTGCTATTCGAGTCTCTACGGCATCACCTCAAGTTCCAGATGGAGGCGTTCTTCAAGAAAATCATAGAAATCGTTTCCGCTGATACGACTAAATCTATTTACGAACTCAAAGAAATTCACCACCTCGCGCTGGAGAGTCTCGCTCAAATGTTCAGAATACCCGGATTCTGTACCGAGTTGTATCTAAACTTCGATTGCGACGTGTATTGCATGAACATATTCGAAGAACTCACAAAACTGCTGTCCAAGAACGTGGTCTCATCCACCGCCTACAACATCCACACTCTGTCCCTGGAGGCACTAATGACGATAATCGAAGCGATCGAAATGGGTACCAGTCAGAAGATGGAGAGAAGCGAATCGGAGCTTCCAGTAGAGGAAAGGAGCAGCGAAGAGTGTTATGGGAGGGGAGGACACGTTTCCCTCGAGCTAGGGGGGATGGATGATGCATCAGTTGTTAGTGACCATGTGACGCATGACATTAGCCAGTACTTTATCGGCGCGAGGACCGGGAGGCACAAGCCTTCCATCACACTGCCCACCGAAGCGGAACTTGATAATATTAAAAATATGAAAAAGGTGAGAGTTTTCGTTACATATTGTTTCAAGTAACTCAAAAATGAGATCTTTATAGAGTGTTAACAACTTGGCGCTATTAATGGAACTACTGTTAATGTTTTACGGGTGGCAGGGTATTGCCGGAGACCATCTACGCCTATTTCTGCTGTACTGAAACAGTAATGCTCAAAAGTTACTGTATTCCGGTTTAAACAGCATTGTAGTTAGTGAAATAGCTGGAGTAATAAGACTTAACTTCATGTGTCACATGACGACAAGCACAATGTGAAGCAATATATTAACCAAACTAGCACCATGTTACCAACAGATGATCATTCGCTCGTTTCGTTGTTTCGTGGTATAAAAAAATAGATGCAACTCCAAAAAACAAAATGAGATGCACAAAAATGTGCGGGTGTCTCTAATGTGCGCATAATATCTATCTTATTCTATGTTAAGCTTAAAATAGTGTAGGCTCATTTTGCATCTCATCAGTGCATTTTATATCTGTCTTGCAGTGGGTTACGCAAGGCACGGAGCTGTTTAACCAGAAGCCAGAGCGCGGCATTGAGTTCCTGCAGGAGCATGGCGTGATGGCTACGCCCCTCGACCCACGCGAGGTGGCGATATTTTTGCGGGAGAACCCGGACCTCGATAAGAAAATGATTGGTTAGTGTTAAGGAAATGAAGACAGAGTTGATAATGAAACCTTTTACCTTAATTATCAATAACGAGTGCTCTCGTGTTTCCTTATTGAACGGATGAAAGTAGTAGTGATAATAAATGGTAGAAGAGCCGCCATTAACATTTCTTCACGTCTCGCTTCCTTCACCAGGCGAGTACATCTGCAAGAGGTCGTCCCGCGGCGAGGACGAGGGGCCCTCGGTGCTATCGGCCTTTGCAGATAGTTTTGACTACAGCGAGCTGCGTATAGACCAGGCACTGCGAATGTACCTCGAGACCTTCCGCCTTCCAGGAGAGGCGCCCCTCATCTTCCTCGTCATGGAAAAGTTCGCTGAACGTTGGCATGTTTGTATATACTTATTGATTTCATTTACTCAGTTTATTTTCTTCACTTGTACTTTACTTGTTTTTAAATGTATAGCTCGATAAAACTAAAAGAATTTGCGGGCTTTGTCTTAATTTTCTTATCGGCATCATTAAGAAATGAAAGTTGTCTGAATAACATCTACGTAAAATTAATGGTATCATATTATTAAATATTTGATCTACAACATAGTTACACTTAATTTCACATGATACGAAACAATGATACCATAAATGGTGAATGGTGCTCGCCCAGAATACTCTATCTCTTATGTGTTGACAGCTGGTTACGCAAGGAAACTGTTACAGTGGCAAATTGCAAAAATGAAGGAGGTAGTTCAAATGAAGAAGGAGTAGGTTCAGTCTGGGTGAAAACTATACCACCAACTTAATTCATTTACATACTTGAACTTTTTTGTCTGCTTGTTGCAGACGACAAACGGCGAGCCTTTCGCGAACACGGACGCGGCGTTCCGGCTCGCGTACGCGATTATAATGTTGAACATGGACCAGCACAACCACAACGCGAAGAAACTCAACGTGCCAATGAACGTGGACGACTTTGTAAGAAACCTGCGCGGGTGCAATGGCAGCGGGGACTTCGAGCAGCCGATGCTCGAGGCGATATACCACGCCATCAAGTCAGTTTTCACCGCAATTACAATCATGACCATACTTAGCATAGTGTTGTTAGCTCGCCATGACTAATTCGGTTATTGAAATTTATTGATCGGTGAGAAGTTAACTAGTAATTTGATGCCTAAAATGTTGATAATTAAAACATTATTTACTTGTAACTAATACACTTTATTATACCAATCTATTAAAAAGTTGCTAAAAAATTGTTTCTATTTATATAATTTTTTTTAATTTTAATTTCTTTTGAAAACAATAGAAATTAATTTACTAAAAACTAATTTAGAAACAACTTAACAATGATGAATTGCGGAAGAAACCTTGTGTTTTTTTTGTTACTATAATACGCTGCCCAATGAATAGTTTAAAAAAACTTACACGTACTTGTAGGAACGAGGAGATGGTGATGCCCGCGGAGCGCGTCGGTCCCGTGCGTGATGCGTATCTGTGGCGCGTGCTACAGCGGCGCGGGCGCACTGCCGCGGCTGCGTACTGTGCACCGGCGCCCTACCACCCCCACCACGCGCGCCTGCTCCCCGTCGCGTGCCCGCCCGCCGTGAGTGCGCTCTTATACACATAAAGAATTATTCTCACCAATTTCGTAACGTCGCCTCGTAGAATAAAAGATAAATATTATTTTTAATTGGCATAGGATATATATCTAAGATCATTTAAATAGCAACAGCGCCGTTTAATACTGCCGCTAAATAGTACTTTACAAATATTATATCTCGGTTTGGAGAAGTATAACAAAATAAAGTAAATTTCTGCGTTTGCATGCATTAAATGCGTTTTTATTTAGTGTTTATAGACTTTATAAAAAAACAGATCGCCGGAAAGTATTCTGTTCCAATTAGATAAAAAAACAGTCCTCAGCCTAATTTAAAGAAAGTACTCATAATAAAAACGGAGCATGTAGCGCAGGACTTATTGATGCTGAAATCATGGGGGGGGGAGGTATATATACTCGTACATAGTGTTTTCTTTGGATGACGATAATGATGATTACATAGGGCAGCTCTTGGGTATTGAGGATCCAACCTGTAATCTCTTTTCCAGGTTTCTGCGCTATCGGCGGCGTTCGAACGCGCGCCTCCGCCGTCCGCCGAGGAGGTGGAGACCAACTCGCGCGAGTGCGGCGCGTTGGTTGCGCTGAACGGGCTCGAGCGGTGCGCAGCGCTGGTGGCGCGCCTGCAGCCGGACACTGTGCCTCTTGACACGCTGCTGCTGACGCTATGCAAATTCAGCGGACTACTCGCGCCGCCGCAACACGGGCACATCGCAGTTGGTAGGTAATCATTCAAGCATTTCATTGAAGGGATAGCAATCAACAATTAGTGTGTAATGAAAGATTTCTTTATTATTTGCTAGGCGTGTCTTTGGGTCAGTCGGTGAAGGCGCAACTGGCGCTGCGGCGCGCCTGCACGGTAGCGGCACGGCACGCGGACTGCGTGCGCGACTCCTGGCGGCACATGCTAGAAATGCTGCATACACTATACGTGGGACGGCTGCTGCCAAAGGTACTTTGCTCTGTCTGCTGAGCATTAATGGTAACGGTATAGAACAATTAATATAAAATTAGACTATAAATGTGAATTTCAAATAATTTTTAATTATGTAACAAAATATACCGCTATCTGCTCTTGAATATTACAAAATTATTCTGTTTTTTTCTACAGTGTTTAATCGAAGCCGAGGATTATCTAGCGCCTAACGGCACCGTATCCCTCATTAGAGAGGCTGCGCGGGGCTCGGAGGCGGGCCTGCTGTCTAGCCTTTACTCCTACATTGCCCTGGGAGAGACTGGTGAATTGCTATAATTTAATATTTCAATTTATAAATACTGGTATTAATATGCACAGCACAATCACTACTGGTTTAACCTAGATTATTTATGTACATTTATTTTTAAGATCAATAATATTACATTATAACTTTACAGGGATGCGTACACCCACCCCACATGAGAAGGCTCTTATAGATACTGCGACCGAATGCGTCGCTAAGTGCAATTTCCCTGGACTGCTCATCACGGAGACGAAATTCTTGCAGCTGGAGAGTTTACTGGTACTATTCAGTTTCCATAGAACATGTGTTATATTGTTTTTAATTTAAGATATAGCTTGAAGGTTCTTAAGATACGACTATAGATAAAAATACAAGTATTTCATAAACAGTGACTATATATTATGCTTAGTGTTATGCACTTGAAGCGACTTGTATCCTCCGGAACCAGCTCAGGCTGATGATGAATGTGGTGAAATACTGCTTCCAAAACACGATGGCGAAAAAACTATTTATTATAAAAAGAAACCTGTTGCCAGGAACTGGTCCGCGCGATGGTGGCTGTGGGCACTCCGCCTGATGCCGAGAGTCTCCAACTGAATCCTCATTTAGAAGACATCACGATTTTCTTTTTGGAACTTTTAGGAAAGACTCTTATACAGAATCGGTTAGTTATTTTCTATCAAATTTAAGTTGTATTAATAAATGTTACTGGTAATAGATAGGTATCTATTGCTGGAGACTGTCTAAGTAGCTACTAGTATCACCTATTTATTCCGCCGAACAGTATTGTGTAAACATTAGAGTAATCTTATTTAAAAGGCGTTGTATTTAGTGAAATTAATTGGGGAATGAGACTTAACAGCCTAAGTCTCAAACTGACGAGCATGAAGTGGTGCTCGTCGGTGAATATTATGCTAACTGGCGCCTCATTGTTATGAGGAGGCACATTCCAACTGCCGCGCCGCTTTATCAAATAATAAAAAATTAATGAACTATTGGTTTATAGCAGAAGGTATGTAATATTTTTTTTGCGTGCTAATAGATGGCGCTTTTATTATGAATTTGTTATTCTTCTTCTTTGTCGGTGCTACTCTTGACAGAATTCGTTATTACATACTCGTTATTTGAAATGATATAATAAAATAGAATGAAAGTAGGTTTGTCAGCTTTTACGATTTCTTCTCCACACCAAAAGAAAAAACGTTATTGCCTTTATAGTTATGTATATTATTACGGTGTATTATTTCCACCTCAAAGTAGTATGTAAATGTACACCATGTCTCAATAATAGAGAGTTTATTATAGCAAAATATTTTACCTATGCTGCCTAACAACAGTTTCTAAATTCATAGTGATAAAATATTATTTTTAAAAAAGTTTCTATCATTATAATTATTTACTTGTATATTGACACTTGTATTGTCTCAATAATAACCGCAGTGACCGTCTGCTCTCTGTGTGGGACGATGCGGGCTCGCACCTGGAGCTCGTCGTCACATGGGCATCAACTCGCGGACCGCGGCCGCTGACGCGCGCCCTCACTGCGCTACTGCGCACCGCCGCGCGGCTTATGCGCTGCGAGCTGTGCGCCCCTCGCGTACTGAATCACCTCACGCTGCTTTACCGGCTGCCATATAAGCTGTTCTATCAGCAGGCTGATGTGGTGAGTGTTGGTTATCTAATCTATGGTATGATGGCAAAGTGTTAGTACAAACACTGAGGGTCTTAATTTCTGAAGAATGTCTAGTTATTCGTCTAGTATTTCACCAGGTAGGTCTCTGTTGCCGGAGACCGTCTGAATGGGTACCACCGCAGCTCCTATTTCAACCGCCAAATAGTAGTGTGCAAACATTACTGTGTTCTGGTTTGAAGGGCGCTGTAGCCAGTGTAATTACTGGGGTAACGAGACTTAACACCTTATGTCTCAAGGCGACGAGCGCAATGTAGAGCAATGTGTACCATCTTAACTAGCACCACATTGTTATGGGCAAGCGTATCACTTTCCATCAGGTGAACGTTTTGCCCGTCTCGTCACAAAGTAAAGATACCATCGCTGCAAAAATTTCTGCCGCCAAGCTAGTTGTATACAAACATAATCACACCGCAATTCCCAGGCTTACCAACTGATATTTTTTTTGTAAATGTGACAAGCCATTGAAAACGGTGCTTCTACTGCGTTATTTCGGGTCTTTACTCAACTCCACAATAAAAATATGATGTATAATAATTGTCTGTTATTTATTTTAATTTTGGATTTGGTAGATGGTAGTCCAGAATTTTAATTTCTGTGTTGTAAATTTCTATCAGATATCATGTGGCCTATACGAGTTAGTAAAGACGTCGGCACAGAACGTGCACAGCGGCGAGGAATGGGGCGTGCTGTTGTCACTGTTGGCGGCGGCGGGCGCGGGCGCGTGGCCGGATGGGCCCGAAGTCCGTACTGTTGCCGGCTGTATGTACCAATCACAATCTTGTAATTACATCTAGTCCAGAATGCATGCCTTGATATAGTTTCGCTGTAATAATTATTTTTATATCAAAGGAAGCGATAAAATCAGCAACACGTTCACCTCATTGCTAGTTAAATTCCCGCTCATAACAATGTAGAGCTAGTTCAGATTATGTATACTACTCGACATTTCGTTTGCCGCATTGAGACATTAGATGTTAAGTCCCGTTAGTCCATTAAATTCACTAGCTACAACACCTTTGAAACCGGAACACAGTAATGTTTTCAAATTACTGTTTGGCGGCACAAGTAAGCGCTTTTTCGTTAATGACGACTTAATGCATTGTGGATGTAATCTCAATTACTTATTATAACATGTTCACTCAGCTTCAAGTCGCTCAGAGGCCTCCGACGAAGAGATCGAGAAGAGACCGACCAGCGTGTCCTCAGAGGGTGAACTATCACATTCCCCACAAACACAGGGTTGGATTTTGGTGAGTTTTTTATGAATAACTCACGTAAAGAAATAGTATTAATATTAGTAATAGACACTTCTCTTTTCAACATACATATTTAATTTACACGTTTTTATATATACAATTCACAAGTCACTGAGTTCACACTTCTTACGCTGTCCAAACAGTAATGAGCTCGAGATCCACAGTTGTCCGCCATTTATACCAAAATGACAGCGGCGCCATCTTTACAATAATCAATACAACTATTGAATTATTATCAATTTTATAAAAGTCATGGATTAATAATATTCCCAACATTTCAATTACACTATAAGAAATATAAATACAATTATTACATAACTATTAGTATGAAATATAAAATTACAATATGCAGTAATTCATTTTGGCTTCATTAACAGTCAATACAATTACTATTTTTCTAACAAAATGTTTATAACCACAATTATTTATTCTCAATATCTAACATTAGTGGTATTATTTTTAGAAATACAGTAAAGAAACCAAAACAAAAATTCCGTTAAAATAATTGTTTCTTTTAAACCATTATTGCAGGTTAAGAAAGAAACGAGTGCCGGTAGCGATGGCGCGAGTACGGGCGCGGGGTCCCTGTGGAGTGTAGAGATAGAGGGAGTGCGGCTACGCACGCACCGTGCATCAGCACTGGCGCGGTGTGCGGAGGCGCTCGCGTTGGTGGTGCGCGACGTTGCGCACGTGACACCACACAATTGCCGCGCGGCCGTGCGCGCTGTTCGCCTGCTTGCGCGCGCCACTCTCCATGCCCACGGTATGGTTCTATATAAAATGTGTACCCACCTAACAATTTTTGTAAGATGAAACTAATTAAAAGGTATGGTAGAAGATTAGGCCCATTGGCGTTATTTAGGAAACCCATAGGTTTAACATGATATTGTCGCAAGCTGATGCAAAGCTACGAATTCACCCTTAGCATCATATTTGGTCGTTTTGGTTATTAGATAATACTAACATTAATACAAGAATACTCGTGGTAAGCCTCTGTTAAAGAAGCATCTATTTCTGTAACCAAACAGTAGTGCGTAAACAATACTCTCTTTCAGTTGATGTGATTTAATGTGATAATCTTTGTTCGTGTATAGGCACGAAAAGCAGCCGCAGTGGGCAGGCGCGGCGGCTTCGGAGCTCCCGTCGCAGGCAGCAAGATGACTCTAGCGACGAGGAACTGGACACACTTGACCAGTATCACATGGTCAGCATACAGGTGGCGATTTTTTCCACGGACATGCCTTGCGAATTGACGTTTTTAATTACAAATATTACTTTTTGCAGATTTCAGCATGTCTAAAATTAATAAATAAAATAACAGAGCCCTCTCGTTATTCCCACAGCTGAGACTCTTCAAGTCCATTTATATGCCAGGATGTCGAAGTACGGATTTGTGGATATTAATTTTTGTTATTCGTCGAACTGACGAGACGAGCGAGACGTTCACCTTGTGGTAAGAGCTACGCTTGTTCATAACAACGCGTTGCTAGTTAAGGTGGTATACACTACACCGCATTGCGCTCGTTGCCTTGGGACATAAGGTGTTATGTCTCGTTACTTCAATAATTTCACACATTCGGAAATTAGGAATCGAACGATGAACCACTATGTTACCAGCAATTTAACTGCTACGCTACGAAATCATTGTACATAAAATGATCTTTTCTCTAATCCAGCTTTTGGATCTGATGCACACACTGCACAGCCGCACCGCCCAGATATTCAAGTGGTGGCGGGACGAAGCTGATCAGGGGCAGAGTGAGTTCATCAACTATTTCATTTAATTTTTTAATAGTACATTTTTTTTTTCGTGGAAATTCGTTGGCCACACGTAAAATATCGAAATTAATTTTCAAACAATGACGAAACTATCTACCGGTAACAATATAGAACTAGTAAGCTGATAAGAGTTAGTAAGATGATATACACTACATCACATTGTAAGTGACTTAAAAAAATCTTATATACTCATTTGGGTTCGTCGTTAAGGTTATAAAAATGTTTTGTTTTCAAAAGCCGCCTAGATGTTCCCACAGATAAGAGACAGGCTTTTTTACACAAGGAGAGAGTCGAGGCTATTTTTCAAAAAAAATTAAATGCTGTCATAAAATAATTCTCCCCTTTCTCTTTACTGAGTTCGTTGTCAGTTTGTAAGAAAGGCACCATACGAATTGACTTTGAAAATAAAATATTGTCATTTGAATATTATTTATTTAGGTAGTGAGGAGTACGACTTGTGGGAGGTTGCATGGAAACCGCTGCTGCAGGGTATCGCCGAGTTCTGCACGGACAGACGCCGACAGGTACTTTTTGTTATAACCTAACCTCGATATACGCCGATATGTTATGATATTCTTCACATCACATTACTGCGATATGAATATAAGAAATAAAAGTTATTTATTCACTTAAAATAGGTTAAAAACGTCTTCCTACACTTTAACCCACTAGGTGGCGGTAAAACTACAAAATCGTTTATAATTCCTATTGACTTTGTTTTTGTAATATAATTAAAAAATTAATCACGGGCCACGAATTAAACAAAACTTACAAAAAGCACGTTATCCTAAAATCGGTTAGGTTTATTGAGAGCAAATTTGCTTAAAAAAACAAGCAACTTTCGTTCGTTTATAGAAATTCTATATATAATAGAATGTTCTGGAAGTGTCGCGTGTTTCGCGGTGACGTCACACGCGCGTGGGCCGTAATGCGCAATCTATTGCTCCGCTGAGCTTGATCAGATGATTACGGCGCCACCCTCGCCGCCAGCTGCGCCACCGCTGATAACGCGCTTAATGTAATTTGATAACCACGGCACCGTGATGAAAACCTATTCTTAACCCCCGACCCATAAAGAAGGGTGTCATAAATATGTGAGTTTGTCTGACTCTCTTTTTTTTTTTTTTATAAACAATAATTTCGGTCATATTCTGTGCGGCCTCTTTAAATTTTTTTTTATGTAAAATGATCATTTACAATTAAATAAATATTTACTGTTTTTTTTTAAGCTTACCCACTACTACAAATAATAACAGTACCTTGTGTAATAGAAAATATACTCCCGGACACATCTATCGGCCGACCACCCAGTGTTTAAAGTTTCGACGGTGTCTAGTTAAAAATAAATGTTGTCATAAAATAATTCTCCCCTTTCTCTTTACTGAGTTCGTTGTCAGTTTGTAAGAAAGGCGCCATACGAATTGACTTTGAAAATAAAATATTGTCATTTGAATATTATTTATTTAGGTAGTGAGGAGTACGACTTGTGGGAGGTGGCATGGAAACCGCTGCTGCAGGGTATCGCCGAGTTCTGCACGGACAGACGCCGACAGGTATTTTTTGTTATAACCTAACCTCGATATACACCGATATGTTATGATATTCTTCACATCACATTACTGTGATATGAATACAAGAAATAAAAGTTATTTATTCACTTAAAATAGGTTAAACAAAACTACATGGCACACCTTTACAGGGTAAGTAATTGATGGTTTGAATGGCGGAAGGATATTCTTTCGAACCATCATAATAACATTTCTCTCGTTCTTTTTTACTACATTCACATAAGTTTCAGAGTATTCCGAGTGAGCACGTGATTTCAAAGTACAGTAGCTGATATTACTACGATGGTGATCTTTACCATCTCATGTTAAGTTTAGTATATGGTGCGAAGAACAAATCTAGTTTTCTGTCATGATTCTCGCTGTTTCATTATTTACCATTTACACAGTGTGAAATATTTTCATGTACATGCAAATTTTTGGTGGTGGTATTCATTAAAGGATTTCTGAAAATTGTTTTCATATTTTTTATCCAAAGGTTGTCTGGAATGAATCGTTTATAATGATAAGACCGCCCGTTGTGCATTTATTACATAATAAGCAAAAGGTTTTTGTTAATTTCAGTATTATTTGGTCTGCAATAAAATATTTTCTATTCTATTTTATGTACACTACAAGTACACATATTAATTCGAAACACTGCGTTTTCCTTTTAAGCAATATATTTTTCTCTACTTTGTTACGTCGTCGCGCCTTTCCTATTATTTAAGCCGCATTTAAAATGTCCTTGTGTGGGATGTTGAAAATTGGACGCGTTCTGGCGTCTAATAGAATTTCGAACGAAAGCCTCCGCGGCAGTATAAAATCTCAGCGGGAATCCGTTCTCAGTCAGTACAGTTCCAGCATCCAACGGTGAAACAACAGATTTCACTAAGGATACAGTTATGTACTGCTGGTATTTGCTACTGCTCGCGGTTCTAGTGCTCTCGCATCCGAGTGCATCGGAACGTTTTCATGGAGGACAGTGTTCAGAGCGATCCTGCGAAAACTTGGATGCCGGGTTTCTCAGAACTATTAGGGATGAAGCAAACGAAAAACGCCATGTAACCCGCGATCCTGATATTCGTGTTTCGAGACAAAAAGATACAAGAGACTCTGGCTCCGTTCGACGTTCGCCTGAAGTAAACGTGCAAAAGTTTAGAGGATGGGACGCAAGGGAGTTTGTGCTTGAACGTTCCGACGGACAGTTAAGAGGGGGCCGTTACTCCGCAATAAAAAATGACAGATCTGCATCTCGAGATTACACAGTTGCGCGCCGGGAACTTAGAAAGAATACTCTCGGAAACGACTACAATCGCCGTGAAACTTATACTCGAGCTCTGATTTCAGATAATGCAGGACAACGTTTCTACGGCGAAAAATCGTTGATAACATCGCATCACTCTAGAAAAAGGTTCCGTGATAGTATTGTAAGCTTTGACGAAGCCGAAACTTCCCGCATTCGCATACCCTTGTCACGAACACGTTATCATGTAAATAACTTTGAAAGTCGTAGAGTGAATGAAGAAACTGAGAGACAACAAGTTGAATTCGCATTAGAAATTACTCGCCAACGGAATATTGATGCCCAACTTCGTTATAGACGAGCTGAGAGCAAAAGAGAAAGAAATAATGTTCGAGACATCAACGCCGTACGAGCTACAAGAGATGAGAAACGCAGCGTGCAAGAACTCAGTCGTTTTCTAGTTAGAACTACTGATTTTGAACGTAATGATATCATACGAATTAAACAAAATCGAATGACAAGGCAAACATCAGATGTAATCGATTCCACTTCCGACCGACGACACGATTATGCGCTAAGATATCAGATTAAAAGGTCCGCTGATAACACTAACAACGAAATAAGAAATGACTTCGACGATAAGACCCGCGATAGACGACTAAAAGTAATGCGAACCAGAACCGTTACCATTGCCAGAGAAAATACAAAAGCTAGGAATTTAAATGACCTAAGAACTAGTGATTTTCTCTCCCGAGCATCTACAGAAAACCGTGACGCATCTTCCGTTAGAGACCGTAGACTGTTCCGTTCTTCTGCAGAACCAGTTGAATTACGAAAGATTTCTTACCGATCCACACTAAGCGATCTAGAACGAGTATCAAGAATTGGCAATAGAAACGCACCAGGTGGTAATGAAAAATATCGTCGAACAAACACTCTATATGAGATTACTCGTCACTCAAATATAAATTACCGGGATGGCTCACGTCATTTGGATCTTACAAATCACCGAAGAGATTCATACGAACGTTATAACCGAATTGATCGACGTAATATTATACGAACTACCTTTACACATGCCGCGATGCGATCTGCTGAAACTAAAGTACGATCTGAAAGTCGTCTATCTACAGAAATGTTTGCATCTGATATAAATTTGAATCGTCGACACATTAGAGATATTTCAAAACTTGATGCCTCTCGAACAAAAATGGAGCGTCGTGTATCAAATTCAGTCACTAACAGGTTTATTGCGGACCTTACTTTTGCTAACCGGTACGAGCGCTCTCAAAATCGTGACAAAACCAGAAATGCCTCAATTCGAATGAATTCCCGCACTACTATTATTAATGATGAAAATTTACGTAAATCTGAACGACAGTTATCGCGTACACCGTTAATGTCCACAGAAGCTCGACGTGTTTTCACAAGCACAAAACGCGTAGACTCTGCCCTAAACGGTCTCAGAGATATTAACACTCCTCGAAAACTTTCTAGATTCTCTACAGAGCGACGCTGTCTTCGCCCTGATGTGAAACGCACTGTACGACGGGACGACGAACGTCGTTCATCGCATATGGAGAACATCCGGTTCGAAAGACTTGCCAGCACTCTTGCCGATCGTAGTCAAGCTATATCAATTAATTCCCGAATCTTGCAGTCACCCAGTGACGTCACCCGACATGGTACAGAACGACAACCTACGTCTGAACGTACGGAGCGTTCTGATATTCGGCGAAATTGGGAAAGGTCGTCTCGGGATTTAACCAAACTGGGCCGAAGATTCGAAATCCGTCTTACAACTAGACTTGATTCCCGATTACGCGCAAATGATCAACGACAACGCCGTCTGCTGACCGCTTCTGTTGATCGAGTCGACGTCAGGCGTAGCTTAAATCATAGGGATGTTAGAGGACGAGAACGCAGTGTAGTAAAAGATACCCAGTTCCGAAGCAATTCAGATCGTACAACCACAATCACGCGTCTCTCTCGACGTATGGATTATCATGATGTTCGACGAGGAAACCGACGTGATAATACTCAAACTAATAGAGTACAATTTGAAATTAGACAAGGCATCGAATTGAATTCTGATCTGTTTATAGAGGACAGACGTAGTTCCGAACGCGGTAACTCACATCTTCGTAAACAGCGTGACAACACTCGTAGCATTGATCTCCAACGAACTTCGTACCTTCTCCCAATAGCCGAAAGAACAGATGATCGTCGTATGATTAACCGGGATGTATCTCAAAGAGGTTTCGAAATCCGACACTTAAACTTTAGATCTGATACTGAACTTCCAGATATCCGTCACAACACGGATCGAGATAGATCTCAAAGAGTCTCAGCCCGAGGTTATCGCAGTGTACAGGAAATTTCGCACGGGATTAAACTTTCCGGCTTTAACAAAGAACGCCGAGAATCTAGACGAAGTACCGACCGACGAGTTATACAATTAAGGGATGTACGACATTACGGCAGAATGTCTGACGTCAGAGCAGAACGGGTCGACATTCGAGAGAGCATTTCACGCAACACTAATAGAATCCCAGACATTAGTGGAAACCGCCGAAACATGGAGCGACGTTTCGATCGAGATATCCGATACTATAGAAAAATGTCCGATACTACCCCAGAATATGAGAATAGTCGATACAGTAAACTGAAGAACGAAGCAATAATGCCGAATGAAAACCGTCTATTCCGTTTCTCTGAAATCCGTCGAGAATTTGACAAAGTTTTAATGGGCGATGATAAATATGAATCTGTCAGAGATAATGTTTTGAGCTGGAAACATCTGGTACTATTGGCGCAAGGAATCTACATCTGTGGTGTATTGTTGCAAATACACACTGGGGGTGGTAGCAGCAAATTTAATGGAAGGTAAGTGTATAATAATTATTAAAAATTCAAATTATAATATATAGTAATCTTTGATAAATTATTTAGTATGTCTCCCAGACCGGAGACCCAAATTTACCACAATATATTGATCCAACCAGCAGCTAATATTACTGTTTGTAGGTTTACATAGCGCAATCCAATCCTCTACAGTTAGATATTATTTCTTGAGCATTAAAATAAGGCCTATGTAACTTACATCAGCCTGATGATGACCACTGCTGAACAGATCTGGATTTATACTCAGATGGTGAAGCTGTAAGAATATTATAATTTAAACATTGAAATACTACTTTCAAAGGTTAAAGAACAGTTTTAAATTATTAATTTTAATAATTAATGACATAAATAATTTTTTTTCAGATTCTTCGCTTTTTGGACTCCAACTTACAACGTGAAACTGAACTAGAAAACTTGAGAGCACCGATATCCGGACTATTGGCCTTCGAACATGATATTCAATATAATATAAAAAAAGTCATTTAATGTTATAATGTATGCGTAATAGCGAAAATAAATATACGTATTCTGTTATAGAGTGGTTTATTTACTAATAAGCTTGTATTAATGTTTTTGGTTCTTATAAATAGATTTTTAATAATTTTCATATACAACCTTGGTATAAAACTAAACTAGAAATACTACTACAGGCAAAATGTATATGTCGGCGGACGGCCATAGCTTTCGCAGAGATTCATTGCGAAAATGAAACTTCCGAGTGCACAGACAACCTTACACGTCAAAAGCAGAATACTAAAATCAATCGAAATCGATGACAGTGAAGGTTTTTATACCTTGCTCGGTTGTTTTTCAATTACATGTCTATTTTTATTACTAACTAATACAAATGTAAAACTACTAGACACTTTATAATTACAAGAACAATATAAAACTACAACCTATTTATACGAAACTCTAAAAATGTCTTCCTTCATTTATTTAGTTCTTAATTGTATAGATTTTAGTAAATTGAACGATATGACAACAAGCGGAAGTGTCGGTAACAAATCTTTGTTATCAAAATTAAGTTTAAACTTTTTAAAACTAGATGGCAGCACCACGTGTGCCCATATATATAACACGCACGTACACACAGGTTTTCATATATATGTTTAATAAAAATATATCAATTATCAATATTGATGTAGGAAAAAAAATACTTAAAACATTTTATATATTTACATTATGTACAAGCTGTAAAGAAAACATTCTTCTTCTTTCTACAGTTGTACAAGGTGGACCAAAACAAATTGTGGCGGCGCCCATTTGGCCGATATCATCTTCTCGACTTGACCAATAAAATTCTAAAGGCACAAATAAACATTATCAAAAAACAGAATTAAAGTTTTTCATTAGAGCCAGACAACATCGGATGACTTCTTTTGGACCACCTTGTTACTATTCAGTGTATTCGGAGCGACATATTTCCGATTGTCTACATAATATAAAATATTTATTATATAGCCATACAAACCGTACCGGTAGACGCAATGCTGGAAGGCCCCCCACAAGGTGGATTGACGATCTGGTGAAGGTCGCGGGAAACCGCTGGATGCGAACAGCGCAAAGCCGGTTGGAGTGGAGATCTTTGGGGGAGGCCTTTGTCCAGCAGTGGGTGTCTATAGGCTGATGATGATACAAACAGACAGTCACACCCCAAAGTTTAAGATAGGCTTTAAGTATTTAACTTCTCAGGCATGATGTTGTATATTTTCAGGTGGCGAACAGCGCGATAGCTTACCTGCAGCGCGCGCTGCTGGCGCCGGCGCTGGCCGCGCTGGGGGGCGCCGGGTGGGAGGCCTGCTTCGAGCACGTGCTGCTGCCGCTGCTGGCGGAGCCGCCGCGCAGGGCCGACGCGGCCGCGCGCGCCGACACCGTCATGTGCAAGGTATCACGATAACACAAAGAAGTGAAACGACCACTGAATTCACATCCTGCTTATATGTTTTCACATTCGACGCTACTTGTATATATTGGATATGATGATAAAGTGCCATCAATATTGCCAGATAGCACCGCCGCAATTTGTTATCTTATACAACAACAACAAAGTGAATGCTCCCGTAAATTATATGTCATTAGAAAACACAGAACTTTAGAGGCCGTAAATGGTCAGTGTAATAAATTATTAGAGGGTATATAGTAAATAACGAAAAAGCCGTGATGGCCTAGCGCTTTGAACGCCTACCTTCAACTCCGAAGATACCGGGTTTGAATCCGGTCTGCACCAATGAATTTTTCAATCTATGTGCAGTTACTATAACAGCAACTAATATCAGGTGCTTTGACGGTGAAGGAAAACATAGTGAGAAAACCTGCATATCTATGTCATGACCATCCGTGCTCGCACTAGTATGTGAAATGGAGAAGACAATGGCAACACCACTCCATTATAACTGACAAGTAAGTCGTCGTGTTTCATTTCACACGATGACCACGACTCTCAGTCATGAGGAAATACGACTTAGATGAAGGAGAATACAGTAAGTTTTACCAGGTGGTAGGTCTCTGTTGCCGGAGACCGTCTGGGTGGGTACCACCGCAGCTCCTATTTCAACTGCCAAATAGTAGTGTGCAGACATTACTGTGTTCCGGTTTGAAGGGCGCTGTAGCTAGTGTAATTACTGAGGTAACGAGACTTAACACCTTATGTCTTACGACGAGCGCAATGTGGTGCAGTGTGTACCATCTTAACTAGCGCCGCGTTGTTATACAAGCGTATCACTTACCATCAGTTGAACGTCTTGCTCGTCTCGTCGCAAAGTAGTATTAAAAAAAAAAGTAAATAGAAGTGTATTGTAAACACCGTGTGTGCCCTGCGCAGGTGTTCCTGCAGCACCTGCAGGCGCTGTGCTCGCGCGCCTCGTTCGCGGCGCTGTGGGCGCGCGTGCTGCGCGTGCAGCGCTCGCTGCTCACCGCGCCGCAGGAGCCGCTGCGCGAGGCCGCGCTCGAGTCGCTCAAGAACATGCTGCTTGTCATGCACTCAGTCAGAGTAAGTCTTTATTTATTTATTTATACACTCAAAGTGTACAGGTCGACTTAATGCCTTTGGCATTATCTGCCAATCTACCTTAGGTGGTGCAAAGAATTTATGAGGTAGGTGCATAACAAGCTTTTTACACAGAAACATACACACAAATAAAATACAAATATTATAAATACACATATGATATATTATAAATATAAATAATATATTTATTCCTTACTTTTTCATATAATCACTTTTTATCACTTTATTATAATAATGCATACAATAGAATACATTTTAATATAGACAACACGACCGCGATGATAAGTGAGAAAATGAGTGGAAGGTTAATCATAAAAAATAATCTTAGTATTGCTGCCTTCAACTGCATTTATGACGCAGTGGTTAACCGTCTATCTTGTAATACGGATGTCCTTGGTTCGATTCTAGGGCGACATGTTGTGGAGTTTAGTTGGAGGTGGTGCTTATTCGAACCCGCCGCGCTAGCACACCGCTGTGTCCCGGCTATGAGCATATGGGAGCTGGAATATTCTGTCCCCGTACGCTTCACAATCCACGGCCTCGTTGTGACATAATACCATGTGAATTTAAAGCCAAGTGTGAGCCCATCGGCAACAATTGAACTGACTGCTTTTCTGTATAGATATTCAACAGCGGCGACAGCTACAACGACCTCTGGTACATAACGTGGGAGATCACCGGCGAGTTTCTGCCCACTCTAAAGGACGAGCTGTTTCCTGAGGGTGAGAAAGTTTTTTTTTTTATAGACATGGCCTTTATTATTTTTTTACTTTGTTTAATGTTTCTATAACTCTTCCCGAAAATTTGTCATTCCACCTCTTTTACGATCTACCTCGTATTTGTTTTCTATCTAATGGACATCAGCTTATTCATCTTCCAACCTTGAGTCCTGATTTATTTCTACTTCCGACTAAACCGAAAACGTATATTAATAATTGGTTCTTAAATTTTTACAGTGAACGACAACATGCGGCCCACAGTTAACCTGCCGAGTCATATGCAGCCACCGCTTCCGTCATCGCTGCCGACCCTCCTGCCCGTCTCCCCCGCAGCCCCTGCACTCCTCCCCGTCCCGCCGAGCCCGCCTAGCGCCAACCAGGTCGTACCCAAACCTAACCCATCCTCACCTGTACCGACAGCCCATCCCAAACACGTGCCAACGCTCACACAGATGCAGAACATTCTAGTCGCGTCCATCGATTCACCGGTCAACTTTAACCAAACTCCGCCTTCGATGTCCACGCCGTCGCTGGTGTCACCGACGCCTGTCACACTAAATACCACGCCGCCCTTGATTAACGTACCGACTTTGGGTGCTCCAGCGTCGGTGATAGTGCCTAGTTTTCCATCAGCACCCGCTGCACCATCACCGCAGCCGCCAGTTAGCGGGATGGTGCCGATAAGGAACCCGCTGTACGACCAGTCCGGTCTCACCTCGTCGGTACTTCTGAAACCTTTGAATGAGGTGGGTTCTATTTAACTTGACAATTCCATGTTTTGCGGAAACCTTTACTGCTCATTTGGGGTAGTATAGTGGAGAATGGAGCCAATTTAAGTAGGATTTATCACAAATCGTTTTTATTAATCTTGTAGTGCTCCAATGCATTTACAACTCTTCATCTCTAAGGGAGCTTAGTTTCTGCCTGATTTAATTATGACAATTTTCAGTCTGATGATAGCAGGTGGTATTATTTATTTATTTTTATAAATTTCCAAACAAAGAGCTTTTTATGTAAAGCTACGCGTCCGTTTTAACTAAAAATTAACAATTCGTAAGCATTCACTATATGTGTAGGCTGTTTCTTCCTATCTAGATATTATTATATTGATTTGTCCGAATGTAATTAATTAATATATTATGTATCCTTCCAGATGATATCGACGCCGATCGGCATATCGATACAAACTCAACCGCCAGTTTTGTACACGCGTCCCGCCGAACCTCCACAGAACCCTATCCAAAGGCCGGATGCGGACCAAAATGATACTAAGCTTATTGAAATAGAGTCCGAACCCGCCGAAACTAATGCGGATACAGTTACAATGAAAGACGCGCAGCAGAGCGAGCTCTACGCCGAATATCTATCCAATCCTTACAACGACGCGAAGGAGATTTCTATGAAAGAGGCCACATTATACGATCCGGATGAACACCGACACGTAACCGACACGAACGACCAAACCGTCCCCGAACCGAAACCGGTAGTGACGCATCCGCTTCCGTCACAGAAATCTTTCAGTGCGAATGCTACCCCTATGCACGGTAAAAGTAAAGCTCAATTCAGCTCCAGCGAGAACGTGAGGCAGGAGTCGAGTATTTTCAATTTTTCTAGTTATTTCGGTTCGGCGAACGATCTCGTAATACCCGGCTCGGAGGTATTCGATACGCTAATGTCGTCGCAAGAGGGATAGCTGTGGCTAGACCGCGATACCGGCACGTGGCTTTAGAGCTGATTGGACGAAATTTGTCGTCGTGTATATAACTTCGCTCCGCTCACTTGTTGCCATCGCATAGCATTACTAGTAATAAGATCTATGCACACAGATCGTTACAGTTAACTGCATAGTTACATTGGATTTATAGATGTGGTCACTATCAGCGAAAAACTGTTTTTAACCTTATTTTAAAAAAGAAATGTTTGTAATAAATAAATGATTATAAACTTAGTTAAAACCCGTTGACTCCTCCGCAAGTGATTTCCGTCATGTATAATGAGTCATAATGATTTCTTTCTTAAATTAACACCTATTAAACAATACGTCTAGTTCCCGCGCACGATTGTCGGTTTACCCAATAAATTTACCTGTAACATTGCCGAATATATCTATTTCACGGCCTATTACTAAATTAAATCCATGAAAAATAAGTTTTAGGTTATATTTTATGTGACTTATTTATCAATAAATGTATGTATGTAGTTATTCTAGTATATAAAGCAAATATGAAATGGTTTTTATTTAGACAAAAAAGATCTTTAATGCTTATCTTTCTTTCTAACATTCCAAAAATAATAATTAACTTTTAACCAAATTATGTATATATCTATTGTGTAGTAATTTTCTTAATTAGTTAATTTGTGTTCTAGTGTTTTTATAATCTTTTACCATGTTACGATCAGATAAATAATATTTCAGGGTTAATAAGGAATGATGGAAATTGTAAATGATGTAATTTATATAGAAACGTTTCACTTTTTGTATAGAGAGTTATATATATACCTACTTGTCGATGTAATGTATGTTTAGATGGTTATTGATTAAACATGTTTAACTATTTGTTTCTATTTAAAAGTGCACAACCATAAACTACTAGAAGTAGAGTTGAAAACTAAACTCACATGACTAAAATATTCTAATAGCGGTCTATCTCGCAGGAGACCGTATATAGTAGGTCCACCGCAGCTTCTCTTTCTACCGCCAAAAAGTAGTGTGCAAACATTACTGCTTTCTGGTTTGAAGGGCACTGAAAGCTATTGAAATAACTGGAGTAACGAGCATAACATTTTGAGCCTCAAACCAACGAGCGCAATAATTTAGTATATATCATCTTAACTACCGCTATATGCTATGTATTATATCGCGAGGCTATAATCACAAAAATACGCGCTGTATTATGGGTGGCTGTATCATTATAACCACCAGCCATTCACTACTCCACACCATTAACCACCATTATATTCACCAGGTGGTAAGTCTCTGTTGCCGGAGACCGTCTGGATGGGAACCACCGTAGCTCCTATTTCAACCGCCAAATAGTAGTGTGCAAACATTACTGTGTTCCGGTTTGAAGGACGCTGTAGCCAGTGTAATTACTAGGGTAACGTGACTTAACACCTTATGTCTCAAGGCGACGAGCGCAATGTGGTGCAGTGTGTAGCATCTTAATTAGCACCACGTTGTCATGGGCAAGCGTATCACTTAACATCAGGTGAACGTCTTGCTCGTCTTGACGCAAAGTATTGTAAAAAAAAAACAGATATACGATCTCAAAATTACAGATGGCGTCATCAACAAAATAACAGATGGCACTATCAACAAAACAGATGGTTTCATGAACAAAATAGATGGCGCCATCATTAAAACAACAGATGGCGTTATCAACAAAATAAGAGCGCGAAAGTAGTTACTGTAGCTATCAATAGATGTCGCTAGCATCAAATTTTGCAAAATTACGAAGTGATGTTGTCCATAATATACCTACAATAATAATTGCTGTGTTTAGTTACTTTTACTAATATGTTATGGTTCAGAACTTTTAATTTATTTTAATGATCAATCCCTTTCATTCATTACGAAAGTGAAGAACTATTTTTTGATAGTGACACCTGTAGTTAGTTTATTTTAAGTCTGATCTAAGATTTTTTATAACTCATTACTTTCTTATTATTATTTTCAAATCATCATCATCATTTTAACCGATGTACTTTCAAATGGTGCTTCCTAATTTTTTATCAATAAAAAATATTGAGGCTTATTCTCAACTACGTTTTCTCTTAGAAGCGGGACATTTTTACAAGATCGACAACTTGCGCCAAACGTTATATTGAACTAAGATCAACATTCAATTCGATTTGAATTGCTCCGTCATTCTGAGCTTGTATTAGTAGATCCAATAAATAAAAAGAAAAACAAACAAATATCAAAAATTCAACAGTATATTATTTATAATGTACACTATTTACAAAAAAAAAGAATCTGTACAAAAAAATCGAGAAGGCCTTCACAGAAGGCATCACTGAAACACTTCAGTTCACAGTCTTTTACATATGTAACATCACACCCTCGACACGTGTAAAGGTCGCTTGTAGTAGGGGTGGTGCGGCCGGAGCAAGGGCGGCGCGCAGCACGGCGCTTTCCTCGGCGGGCAGAGCGCCTTCCTCCAGACCACCGCAGACTTCCTCGACCAGGCCCACGCGCCCGCCGCGACGCCGCACGACAGCCACAAGCACACCGACACGCCGCTCGAACCCGCCGTGTTCTCGACACTCCCGGCTTCCAGTGCCGCCAATAGCGCCATGTTAGTCTGAACTTCTCTTCTTCGCGCTTCGAAAAGTTTTGAGCCGGTCGCCGCGGCCGCCAGTAAAAAGTACAGCAGCCCCCCGGCGGCGGCGCGCACCGCCAGCCTCCCGACGCGCTTCGCCCCCCTCGAGTCGAGCGCTCGGCGCACCCTCAATATTCCCGGACACGCCCCGAAGGCCAACGCGACCGAGGTCACCAGCAAAGCGCCCCTCGGCACCCCGACGAGCGCAGCGACCGCCGCGTCCGATATCCCACACGTCCCGGTGAGTTCGTCAGCGGTGACTCTCCGCAGCGCCAAAGCGGCCGCCGTCCACGCGCCCGCCCAGCCCCACGCCACCGCGTGGAGGTAGGCCGCGGCGCGCTCCAACGCCTCCGTGGACCACTCGCTCGCCGCGGTCAGGTACCACGCGACACACGCGTTGGCGAACCACGCGTCCGCCGCCAGCGTGAAGTAGTACGTCAAGGAGAAGAACGCGACGCACGTCGGGGAGGCCAGCCCGTCCACGGCCAGCGTGGGACCGGAGCACGACACCGCTTTCGCTCCCAACCAGCTCCTGATGACGTGTGCCATAGCGACGATGGCGTGGCATGCGGCCATCCAGACCACGGGCCTCTCGGGATATCGGTATCTCGATGGCTCGGCGCAGAAAGTGAGTAGCGCGAATGAGGTCGACAGCAGTGAAAACCAGGCGATCGTATCCATCCAGATCTCCGCAGTCCTCTTCTCCGCTTGCGTGTAGCGCGCGTGCTGTCCGCACGCGGGCCAGCAATCGCCCGCCGGGGCCCTCGTGTGAGCTGGCGGGCACCCGTGTTCGTGCAGCTCCTGGTCGTGGAAGGGCCATCTAGGCGGCGGTTGGGGTTCCGATTCCAGCTCGCTGGCGTTCGGAGGCCTCATGCACAGCCTCCGCACGGCGCGAAGAGGGAACGCCGCGCAGTCGAGCGTTACGGCGGGCGCGAGGAGTTTCAGCTGCTCCTTACAGTCTTCGGTGACCGACTCGCAGAGCGCGCGGCAGGCGCTCACCGAGCCCGACACCTGCTCCGAGCACAGCGGGGCGAAGGCCGAGCAGAGCAGGAACCGCGCGTGAAGCGAGCACTCGCTCGAAATGATGCTCGAAAACTTTTCCATCTGTAACAAGAGAAATAATGATATAATTATGTCGTGAATAATAAAAATTTTCCTATATATAAATTTTATTTAACTTTATGGTATCTTCTCATTAAATGTCATCAATCCTGATTATTATTAGCGATCGTTTCAACGAAGGGGAGCTGGTTCCTCGGCGTGGCATTGAAAGCGGAGGCCGAGCAACAAAAAGCCGGGCGCAAATTACAGGTTGAGACAAAGGCAAGGTCGCGCCGGCGGAGGGTTTTTTTAAGACACCAGTGACTGATGTCAAGCGGCCGAAAGCTGTTGAAGCTTAGTTTCGCAAAGCTCTGCTCTTTTGGTAGCAAAGCATTTATATTTATTGTACGATCTTTTGTCGGGCTGTGCCTTAGATAATATGGGCAGCAGACTTCGTAATGAGAGTTTAATTAAGTTTCTCGGAGACTCTAATTATAGTTTTTATTCTCTTGGCGGAGTTGCATTAATTGCAGATAAGCAGAGCAATTGAATTAATTTATAGACTGGAAATCCTTAGGTAAGTGGTTGTTATTTTTCCCTTATGGTTATTGGTAATTATTATTTCTTACATCGCTTCTCGGAACAATTGATTAGTTATTTTTTGTATAGATCTTTCATTCAAATAGCGGTTTTTGAAAAAGTGTTTAAAATGAACAGCTAAAAGTTACCTTAAAAGCTAATAACCTTTTTGAGTTGACAGTGGACTAAAATTTTGTAAAGACATTCAATTCCCTTTATTCTCTCGAATCGAGTTATAAAACTATAGCGAAGATTTATATCCTAATAGTATTTGTTTGCTTCATTTTAACACCCAAAGAAATATTAAGATTTGTGCACCAGGAAATGGCCTTATACCGCATCAATATTTTTTTTTAATAATCTTTTGCAATTATTTCGTTGAATGATTTTGATGTTCTGCAATTCATATTTTTTAAAAATTTTCTTCTTCTATAGCGCAGAGGCTAACTTTAAAACTTCATCTTATTGTGAAAAAAAGGTTTGTAACTCTGCCGCTATAACAGTATTGCTATATTCCGGCTAACAACATAACAAAACATTATTTCCGGAGGCATAGATATTAAAAATATTTTGTTTAATTCCATAACGATAACATATGAATATAATTCGGAGTCCGCTCTTTATTATCTGTTGCCAATTTTATGGCGCTAGAAAAGTTTTATAGTTATCTGTACTTTTTACCGCCGTCTCATATATATAGGTATTGCATGTTTATCGCGTGTGTAGAAACGAAATGTGTCCTTAATTACTAAATAGTTGCAACTGATTTTGATTTATTTTACATAGTTTTAAAATTAATGAAGTTTTAACTATAGGTTAGAAAAAATCAGCTCGTTTTTTATAAATGTTTTTCGTTATAACTTTGGGATGAGCAAGACATTCATTATTTAATAGTAAGTATAAAATCATATTTTTATAAAGTTACGATGAGTTAAGCTCCAAATGGAGTTGGTTGTTTCAGACTTAACATGGTGGAGGTAACCCGAGCCGCGACACGGGACGGAGCGCTTGTGTTTCAAATGAGTAATAATTCCACTGAACCGGCGATCGCCGACGGAAACACGATCTCCTTGATAAAGACCGTAAGCCTTTTTTTAAAGATTTACTGCAATCGTAAATTTATAATACTAATACAACGTATATTATTCTAACTTCAATCAACTTCTCTGATGAGTGAAGACGCCAGTCGTCCAAAGTTTTTAAAGTTTTGTGAAGAGGTTATAGCCGACATTGTAAAAAGAAATAAGACACTAGATACAGGAATAACTTAGATTGACATAAACTGTGATACTAGATTAAGGCTATAGCGTAAGTATAAATGTAAGCAATGAGAGAGCTGTGATAATAGAGTAAGTAGAAATAGGAATAGGATAGTAAGCAAAAAGATAAATAAATAGTAGTAGTAATTAAGGAAAATTGTAAGTATAGAAACCCAAAGGAAGAAGAAGAGAAGGAGAAAATGTATGGGATGATTTACTTTTCAGATGATGTGTATAAGTATGCTCCACAGCTCTCCATGCAGCAGACGAAAATGTAGAGACGACGGAGTCTTCACTCCACAGAGCGTATGAATTGCGAAAAACTGTATGATTGCGAGAACTGGAATGGAAGAACTAGGCCCTGACCCAACCACGCAGGGGGATGAGAAAAAAAAAAAACCTCAATCAACTTACACTGGATCTCAATTTCAAATTATGTTATTACACCATGGCAAGTGTAATTAAATATCACACAAGTATTAGGAACATCAATTGAAATATAAATTAAATCTGCCATACCTCTCACATTCACTAGTCACCAGTCACAGAGCTCACACCTCGCACACTGCCCAAACACGAATGTGTCGAGACTTACAGTCATCTGTCTTTTATACCGAAACGATGTTACGTCATACCTACCTTTTTTCATTTTAGTCATTTAAAATCAATATACCTACTATTTTACTAACAAAATGTTGGTAATCACATTTATTTTTCTCAATATCTAACACAAGTATACTGTATGATAGGTTTTTAGTAACATAAGACTCTTTACAAGTTCTTAACTTAATCTTTTTTCATATATGGTATAAAAAGCTATTCATTTTAACTGGAGAAAACGCGAAAAGAAAGCAATAGGAGCATAACGAAATATAAGCATTCAATTACACGGAACATTGGATTAGAACCCCTGTTTTTTTTTTTTCGAGCTGTTTGCAATGTTCAATCGTTGGCGTCTACAAAAAGGTTTCATGGCATGTTCAGCTGGAGGGTCAATTATAAATTATAATTCCACAAATGTGTAGAAACAGTTTAAAACAACATTACCGTAATATTGCTACTACTTTTTTTTAACCTTTGTAATGCTTGAAATTATTTTTTAATAACGAAACTGTTTCTATTGTAAATTCATTAAATTTGCACAGATATTATAAAGGCACTATCGGAATTAATTCCTTAGCCTAATTTTTTATAAATATTATACATAAAATTTTGTTCGTCAAAAAATCATAGCAGCGTCGAAATTCATTTTAATATCAATAGGGTTTGTCTAAAAAATACTTTTTTTATGTGGAAACAGATTAATAAATAAAAGGGTATTTTAAAAAGGAATAACAGGTGGTAGGTGTCTGTTGCCGGAGACCGTCTGGATGGGTACCACCGCAGCTCCTATTGCAACCGACAAATAGTAGTGTGCAAACATTACTGTGTTCCGGTTTGAAGGGCGCTGTAGCTAGTGTAATTACTGGGGTAACGAGACTTAACACCTTATGTCTCAAGGCGACGAGCGCAATGTGGTGCAGTGTGTACCATCTTAACTAGCGCCGCGTTGTTATGGGCAAGCGTATCACTTACCATCAGGTGAACGTCTTGCTCGTCTCGTCGCAGTAGTATAAAAAAAATAATAACAAACGTTTTTTTTTTTTGTAATGGTATCGTTATCTGGATTAGCCGTAAGTGGGATCCGTACAATCGCATTAGAGGACGGTAGGCTGCACTCCAACTGAAGAGATTCTTGAGTTTTTTCGGCTAAAGTTACGTTTTGAGCCAACAATGGCGAGCAAACAATTCTGTTTGGGCTCAGGGGAAAGGTTCGAGCTATGTCGGCGCACTTAAAATGTTTTCGTTAAGCGGTATACCGTACCTTGTATTTTTATCAACACAATACAATCTTAAGAATTCAATAAGAAAAACACACATTTGAAATACAAAAGATGTTACAATTTAATGTAGATTTACTGTTAGACTTTATATAACCTTGAAACGGGCATTTTTAAACGGTTTTATTTAGCTCGACCCGTACGGAATTTGGGTCAAAATTAGAAATTGAAATTTAAGCACCTTCCCGTTGTCAGATTGATCTGAAATTTGGTATACACATTTAACTTAGATGACAATACAATATAATAAAATCAATAACATTATAAATCTAAGATGGCCGCCGATACAAAATGGCGGATTACATATTTTTCCTTAACCCACTCAATATGGGTATCAAATAATAGGACTACACTAGCAGAATACTGTCATTATGAATATATAATATATGTCAGAATATTCGGTAGACAATTTCACTAAATACTAAAAGAAGTTTACTTTAACGTCCACTTAAGACATATTTGCTTCAATGCACTCCTTTAGACATCTTCGGATCGCATACAAGGGTTTCTATTGATACGAATGAAGACCATTTCAGTTAGTAATTTCAATTATAAAACTTAGAGCGATGCGATAAAGTTCAAGTTCGTCAACACGTGACATCAAAGTGCTCGGCGCTCGTTTGTTTACTTTATGTAATCCATTCGGTTACACGATTCGTGGTACTTAGTTATATTGTTTATTTGCCCGGATAAACATTCATATAGGAGGGTCAAATAAAAAAATAAAAAAACAATTAATAAATAATGAAAACGTGGGGCCCATTAGTAGAAAGTAATACAGAAATAATTTTTTATTTTTTTATTTATTTATTTTGTAGTTTTCAGTGCACATAAAGAAAACCGTTTAACTTAAAAGTTTTTTTTACCGATTTTTATTATATTTGTATTGTTATATTTCCGTTGTAGCTGTACTATAAACGTCTGTGGTTTTTTAGCAGCTAAATTATAAAATGCATTGTATATTTCTGTATAACTAATAATTATGAATAAATAATGTATCTCAGTTTATATTAAGATAGTTATATTACTTTTATAACCTAACAATTATGTTTATTAACAAAACGATTTGATAATGTATGTTTAATTTACTTATTATGTCATTTGTTAGTTACAGAAGAGTAAGGAGTTTGGTTTGTATATAAATGTTAAAAGAAGTTTACTTTAACGTCCACTTAAGACATATTTGCTTCAATGCACTCCTTTAGACATCTTCGGATCGCATACAAGGGTTTCTATTGATACGAATGAAGACCGTTTCAGTTTGTAAATTCAATTATAAAACTTAGAGCGATGCGATAAAGTTCAAGTTCGTCAACATGTGACATCAAAGTGCTCGGCGCGCGTTTGTTTACTTTATGTAATCCATTCGGTTACACGATTCGTGGTACTTAGTTATATTGTTTATTTGCCCGGATAAACATTCATATAGGAGGGTCAAATAAAAAATTCTCAGAGCCTTTTGTTATTTAATGGTCGCGGGTATTAACTACGGAGTTCGTAACGCGTCCGGTTACGTTGCGTCGTTTACTTGTAAACATGGCGGCGTTAAGCAACATCAAAGGGAACATTAACAACAAGCGCGCTGCTAAATTTATCTGTGGAATAATTGAGAAATAATTCAGCATGTATACTAAGCATGTGCCGCACTTCCAAAGTACAAGTATTTTTAAATACCAACGCTAGAAACCAAATAACAAAAAAGTACTTTCAAATTCACATAAAACGAGAAAAATTAAAAATTCATTCGATAAGTATCAAAAACAGTAGAACAAGACGAAAACTTCATGCTTTTTATTTTAACGACTCTATGTCGTTGTACAGGCATAATAAAATGCCACAGATAAAACACTACTATAAATGAGAGGAGACGATATTACTATGTGCCTTTATTACTGTATTAGGTATTGCAATTTGTAATGTTGGTGAAACAATATAATCGTTGTGTGATTGTATAAAAAACTACTTATGCGAATAAAATAAATAAATAAACCACATAAAATATTATAAAAAAACTTTAAAGTATTAATAACAATTCAATTATTAATAATCTTGTTTGAGCAATTGCGCGTACTTAGATATAAATACCTAGTTTTAAAACCTGGTTATTTAAAATCATCCTTATGAACGAATAAGTTATAAATTGTATTAAAGTTCTCTTTCCTTAAGAATATTAAGTGGTAATTTTGATATACACATAGAAGTTACTGTGATTTATTTTAAAGTAAAAAGGAGAGGAGAAAATACTCAGTTGAGAACAACAAAGCAGTCGAGGACAACATATTAATTACTGTGGGGGCTCCAAAAATAGGCGGTTCGTGGTGCTTTGATCTGCGGACAGTTGACGGGATGCTGCGCAGTTGTTACGAAGCGTTCAATTTAAAACGTAATGAAATGTCAACATTAAACAAAAAACGTAACCAGCTGCCAACATTTAACGTTATATCATTGCCATTATTTTCGATAAATATAAATATTTACTATTTTATTCAATAAAGTAAATATCTTCATTTTTTTTTATATAATTTTCTTTTTTAAAAACAAAACTTTTCTTTTACCCTACCACTGCATTTCCCCACTGCCGAGGTTGACTGGGAGAGAATGCCATATGGCATTAAGTCCGCCTTTTTGTACAATATTTATTTGTGCAAAGTTTAAAAAAAAAAAATATAATCATTAAAAAAATCGGATGAATGATGTACAAAAAATTTTAATTTTAATTTATAACCTATAAAAGAATTAACAAATGGCTCCAGGAACGATTATTTTTCTGTTTTGTACTTACAGCGAACTGATAAATAGTTATTTGTGAAATAGTAGATTAAATTATTACGTTATATGTTAATAACGTTTTAAGTACATGGCAACATCGCATGTCAATTAGACAGCCCTCAAAAACCCTTTGATCGTCGAAAAAGGCGCGTAAATCGGGAGTGCTTTGAAGTATTAATACGCGGGAAACATAAAGTAAACATTTGAAGTTTACAGATGCCGTTAAAATTTTTAAATAGCCTAATTAGTTTTAAGGTTCTCCTAACGCTGACTTTTATTCATTAATCGTGCAAAGAAATGAAATTGAGAAAAATAAACAGCAAAAAAGAATTTTTTTTTCAGAGGTATGTTTATACTCGTATCAAATAACAGATGCATATATTTTTTAAACATACCGAAGACAAATATTAGTTATTAAAATAAGAAAACGCAATAATATATTTTAATGATTGATAATTGTGACCAATTGTATATTTTAAATTGATCTTTATAAGTTACTAGCTGTTGCTTGCGACTTTGTCTGCGAGGTATTTAACAAAATAATTATTGTTCTAAAGATGTATACAGCTTTGCTATTTGAATCGAATATTGTAAATTTTAATATTTTTTCGGTATATCTTATATTTTTTTCCCAAATAAGTAGCCTAAGTTACTCCCTGTTACGTCAGCTATCTATCAGTGAAAGTCCGGTCAAAAACGGTCCAGCCGTTTCAGAGATTATCCGGAACAAACAGACAGACTGACAAAAATTTAAAAAAATGTAGTTTCGGTATATGTATCGTGTATAAATCGAATTGCACTTAGAAAAAAGCGGTTAATTTAATGTTACAAACAGACATTAAAATTTTATTTAGTTGTACATATTAAGCTGAAAAATTGGTTCAGTGATTATCATAGTAACTAGCGCCGCCACATTGTTAAAGGCAAACTCAAATCTTATCATCAGGTGAACGTCCTACTCTTCTTGTTTCTTCATCAATTAAAAAAAGAAATGAAAATGTGGAACTGATCGAATGACCCGCAATAATGGAACCCAATTTATATTTTATAGCTCGAAACTAATCTCTATGTTTTAACACGTGAATATAACGATCTGTTCATTCATATCATCAAATGAGACCAATTTGTATTCAAAGCTAATTGGTTTCCATAATGTAATTTAAATCAAGGGATACAAGGTTTTACAGTGCTCTTTGAGGTCACCGTCTGCGATCGGGGCCGGTCGTAAAACTAAAATCGATTCAGAGCTCACAAATGAATGAATTCGCATGTCGGAAGAAATTACGTTGCATGAAACTTAATAAGGAATCTCTTTTTTTTTACGCGTTTTTATTAATGCCCAACGCTAAAATTATATTGATTAAATTAACTGCGTTTACAATGTTTTAACTGTCGCTCTGTATTCGATGTAAATTGAATGAGGCCAAGAAACCATTTCAAAAATATGGATTGGAAACGAAAAAAATAAGATATTTAAAATAAACTGAAAACTTTTTTTTGCGTTTTGAATTTTATAATGGCAACTTTTCAATAGATTTGATTATAAAAAGCTCAAAAGGACTCGTATCCAGAGCCGTAAACACATTTACAAAAAAAAAATTGTTTATAGATTTGTATAACAGTTGTTATTTTATCTGGTTAATTACGGGAACCATTCATTTTGATATAATTTGTAATTTTGCATTATGAACAATTTGCTTCGAGGTTTTAAAACGGTGTCAGAGATTTTTCGGAATATTTTCTTTGGGAAATTCCAACTCGTCTCCCACTCGACGTGTAGTAAGAGTGCGAAGCGTGTAAAATTATAAATACACAGCTGGAAGTAAGTTTTAGACGAGTTGATGTATTACAAACACCGGCTTCATCCGTGGCCACTGTTCCCCATCAGGGTAATTGCTCTTTAAAGCCGCCGGGCGAGCGATTTACAACCGCCCGCCGACATTTACAGCCGCGCAGCGCTGATCAACTGGATACCGCTGAGAGATCTCTATTCGTGTCTCGGATCGCTTCCTCAATTTCCTCAAGATAATTAAAATATCTTCAACTAACATCGCGTTATTCAACATGGAAGTGCCCAGTTTGATGAGTTTGGTGGAAGTGTTTTCTTGTTACTAACATTACTGTCAGCTATCTATAGCTCTAAAATCCATGGACCCATCACCTAAAAATCACGTTCACTTCCAAATTGTCATGTTATTTGAAATTGAATGTCGATAGAATGAGATATAAGTTAACGAATTGGAGTAAATAAAGTTATAAAGATGTTTATCAACAATTAATAAATTATTTAGTTTTTTTATCTATTTTCAGTTTACCGCCGTCTACAGTTCAACATTGTCTTCCTCATCGATTTCCAGTGGGACCGGTCCAATGATCCATCGATTATCTGAGATCTTCACGAGATCCATCAGGTAAGCATCACATTAAAGTCTGTTAGTTAATTTTTTAACTTCCTTAGGTGACACCTGTCTCGATGATTGTTAGTTAATTTTAGATTATAATTAAATCATAATTAGAAACTGTTCGATGCGAAATTGCAATGGCGTTACGAAATGCTAAAGCTATTCGTAAGTTATGTACATCTGCCGTGACTTTATAATTTTAGTTTTTTTTTTTTTTAATGGCATCCGTTGTGCGCCGGCGGCGGTGCGGCGGCGGCGGTGCCAAAGCAAGAAGTCTCGATATAAACGCATTAATGGGCGGCCATTAAGGCGTAGATATCGAAGTAAGCGATCGTTAGGAATTAACGCGCGTTGCACTGCCGCGATGTAATCAACTGACGGGCATATGATATACTGCATACGCGTAAGCGGGTTTACCAGCGATTTTATTATAACCATATGTCGACTTATCTAATAATAATATTAAACGAAAACTACACAAAAGTTTGAAAATCCTCGATTTACCACTTAACTAATAAATCACTATACAAAAAGCTGCAATTCTCAATACTTGTAGACTTGTCCGCAAATTCTTGACCTTTAATGATTAATGATTTTCTTTCTCTCATACTTTAACTTTTTTTTTTATTTAGGATAAACTAGTGCTTGACTACGATCCCACCTGATGGTAAGCGGCGATGTAATCTAGGTGGTAAAACGCACTAGTCTAGAAGAAGCCTGAGCCTTAATTTTTCTGTATCATTTAGTACCCGTCATATATAAAATCTTACCCCATCGTGGGAGAAATTAAACATAAAAAAGAGATAAATAATATTAACATATACATATCTTTTAAAACAGGCCGTGATAGCCTAGTAGTTTGAACGTCTGCTTTCCACTCTGGAAGTACCGGGTTCTAACTCGACCTACACCAATGAATTTTTCAATTTATGCGCAGTTACAACACCAACTAATAACACGCGCTCTGACGGTGAAGGAAAACATCGTGAGGAAACCTTCATATCTAAGTCATGACCATCCGTGCTCGCACTAGTATGTGAAATAGAAGGCAATGGCAATACCACTCCATTGTAACTGACAAGTAAGTCGTCGTGTTTCATTGCACATGATGACCACGACCATCAGACATGAGGAAATACGATTTAGAAGAATCTTTCAAAGAGACATAGGTTGGTTGATCATGTTTATCGATATATCAGATAGTGTTAAGTGGTAATGTGGTGGACGGTAGCTAGGCCTAGTAACAGCATCTTCACATTAAGTATAAAGCAGTAATCTTTACTATTGCGAACTTAAAAACATGTTTTTCGGTTCATTCTCGCAGGAAATATATAACTAGCGGTAAAAAAATAGTTTACTCATTAATACTACATATATGTAATCTATTTCTGATAACTATTTACCAGGTGGCAGGTCTCTGTTGCCGGAGACCGTCTGGGTGGGTACCACCGCAGCTCCTATTGCAACCGACAAATAGTAGTGTGCGAACATTACTGTGTTCCGGTTTGAAGGGCGCTGTAGCTAGTGTAATTACTGGGGTAACGAGACTTAACACTTTACGTCTCAAGGCGAGCGCAATGTGGTGCAGTGTGTACCATCCTAACTAGCACCGCGTTGTCATGGGCAAGCGTATCACTTACCATCAGGTTAACGTCTTGCTCGTTATCTTCTTATTCTCCAAACGAATTCAATTGTCTAATATGTATATTCTTTTTGTTTCTCTCCTGATCATTAACCTGAAATTATATTGTACGGTGTTTTGGATTTACATCCGTAAGTCTATTATTTCTTCTGACACTACATCCAGCGTGTGTATGCCGTGTTTAAGTTAAATATTTGTTAAAATAAAAAAATTGTATACGCTCGTCGCTGTTATACGCGCGTTGTAACGAAACCTTAACCGTAACCCTTCCGATAAAGTTTATATAACATTAAACTCTATCGCGATAAGTTAAAACTTAATTTCATAATTAAGTTACCTAATGATCTATCATCAGGCTGTCGGTATCCGCTGATTACGGATCACACCCACCTCCACCTCCAAATATTTCCTAACCGTAACGCTTGCGGTATTCGGGTGCAAGGTGCTAAGTGTAATTTGAACCAGTTTCTTATTCTAAACGTAGTTCAACTTAACCGCTCGAACTTGAGACATCTAGATAAATTTCTGATAGGAGACAACCAGATGCGACGTTATCGGTGATTGTGATGTTATCAGTAACGGATCATCGACCTCTTTATTGATTGTAAGAAACAAGTTGAGCCAAGTTTTTAATCCCTTTATCAACGGTTTAGCACTTGCTTTTTTATTATGGTTAGTTACTGTTTAATTTCCGGAGACATGAGTGGGCCCAAAAAAATAACCTAACCTAACCCATCCCTTTTGCCGCTATTACTGCGTTCCGTCTATCAATATGATACATAAAGTCAGCCCATGAGCATAATCTTGTTAAATCAAAATCAAAATAGATTATAAAATTCAAAGTAATGTAAATATGATAATAATTTCATAATTGCATGGCGGTATTATATTTCTAGAGCCGTGATAGCCTAGTGGTTTGAACGCCGGCCTTCCAATGCGAAGGTACCGGGTTCGAATCCGGCCTGCACCAATGAATTTTTCAATTTATGTGCAGTTAGCATAAAACACCAACTAATATCACGTGCTTTGACGGTGAAGGAAAACATCGTGAGGAAACCTACATATCTATGCCGTGACCATCAGTGGTCAGACTAGTATGTGAAATGGAGAAGGCAATGGCAACACCACTCCATTATAACTGCCAAGAGAGTCGTCATGTGCTTCAATAAAAACAAGATGACCACGACCCTCAGTCATGAGGAAATACGACTTAGAAGAAGAAGAATTATATTTCTATGGAGACAATATCTCTGTACTAAATTCTCCATGAATTATAGTCGAAGTCGTGCGTTTATTTCGAAACTAACTTGTATCTCATAAATGTGAATAATTGCCTTAATTTATTTAACGCGACAAGTAGTAGTGTAGATAATTTATTGTTTAACTTTGCAATGAGTCCCGCAGATCGAGGTGTCTCATAGAATTTACGAGCATAGACATTGATTGAGGTTATGCCGGTTAAAATAGAGCGGCGAGACGTTAATGCCCACTTGTCGTGCATGCATATATATTTTCCTAATTATACATTACTGTAACATTAATTATCACTATCTTCGTTGCTCAATGATTATCACATACCTGTGTAAAAATTTGTGAAGTTTGCTGCACGGAAATATTTTAACCTGGTTAGCTACCGCCCCTTCGATGTAAACCTGTCGCCATAAAACCAGAGCCAGAGTATTCTTGACAAGCCGCTTCATCATCGTGATCCTCATTGCGATCAAGTGCCAGGATATATCAGGTGAATATTGTGTAATCTTCACGAGCCCTCATTAAAACTGGTTCACATAATTTCTATGCGGCTTTGAGCAAAACTTTGTGCTATGTAGTCCACAAAGTAAGTTATGAACTGGAAAGAAGATTCGAGCGCCGTTTCAAGTCGAGCGGATGTGGTTTCCGCTCGACTCGCCTCCATTGGAGCTTGTCGGCTCTCAAAGCTGTCAACGCTTGAACGCTTCACCTGACCGCTATGCTTAACTGTATCCAGCGAAATATAGCCTATGGATTATACGCAAACGTTCGGCTTCGTATAGTTTTTACTAACATTTTGTTGGTGGTAATACTTTTCAAACCCCACTTCGATAGCTACCAATCTCATATTCTAAAACAGTTCACTTACATTATCATTGTGTTCCGGCTGGCAATGAATTTTGAACTAGCACTCTTCACAACCACAGCTTCTTTGTAAATAAATAATAAGTATTAACTTTTTCTTTAACTACGAAAGTATTTAAATAAAAAATTAAAAATTGTGTAACAGCTATCACATGAATTTTATAAACGCCAAACAACAGATAATATAACCTATAAATCTAGGCACAGATTAAAAAAGATGATAGATTTTATAAGATTTTTTCAAAAAAAAATTCAAAGTTTTTTTTTAAATAATTACCCGTTACGTCTCGCACAAATTAATCGTGGTAATAAAACTATTCTTAACTTTTACTATTTAATGAAAAAAAAAATGAGTACTCGCAATAAATTCTCTGAGTAACGTAAACAAAGCTATAAAACGTCGCTTTAAAAAAAAATAACAAGATAACTTTTTGGGCGCATGCAACCCATAAATTATAAACATCAGCTGTTGTTTTTATTTCGTCGTATATCAAACGGGATGTTAATATGGCCGCTTCCCGCTCAAGCTAAATGTTTGGACGCGGGAAAAGCTCGGCGCCTGACTCTTATCTATCAGCTGATAACATTGTAATTAGGACGAACGCATTCTTAAACCTTTATATATTTTATTAAAAAACTACAAAAAGTTATTTCCTGATTTGACAATATCTAATCAGTTAAATAATATAAAAATATTCCTTAAAAATGTTCATGTTATTGATAGTTACAAATAATGTATTTAATAAATAAATAAATAAAAAGTAACAGTCTATTTTCTGTGACTTTTAATCAATAAAATCCTGCAATAATCTAGAATATAAAAATAATTTTATATTCATACTGTGATGTATATTTTTAATCTGTATTTATTGCACAGGCAATATATAGATGTTCACTTATTATAATGGGCTCAAAAGGACTCGTATCCAGAGCCGTAAAAACATTTACAAAAAAAAAAACACTTATTATAATATTAAACTGACGGATGATGTGTAAATCTAGTGCAGGAAGACTCTTTACAAGGGCTCATGATATGGTGAAGAACGTGGGAAATTATTGTCGTGGAGGTATATTCGAGACAGGTCTTTATCCAGCATTGGACATTTATCGGCTGCCGAAAATTATCATAGCATTTAATATGTAAAATTGGTGTTGCATAAGTTCTGTTTTTTCTATTTGCAAACTTGCATTTTTAAATGTCATCGCTGTATACTGGCGAAGTAGTTCACTAGTAATAACGTCTCTGGTTCGATTCCGGGGACCACGTGTTGAGTTCGGCAGCAGGATTTTTCGAAGCTGTGATGTACAGCAACGCTGTGTTTCGATTGTCAATATATGAGAGCCGCAGTATTCTGCACAATTACGCTACACATACACATTTTCATTTAACACAACGTAGATCAAGTATTGATAACGAGAAACTTTATAATTTTTTACTGTAATCAACGGTTAGAATCTGTTTATATTACAAATGTTATGTTATAATCAAGTTATAAACATTGAAGTTGGTTACGTAAGCCGAATTCTGTACATGTTACAAAATATTAAGCGCGGGAGAGGCGATCCGTGCCCGCTCGTCACGAAACGCACAGGCAAACCAAACATTGCGTTAATTTTGTATGCTTACACTACTTAACCACTCACCAACGAAACACTTCGCATGTAGTCAAACTTAAGCATTTAAGAAATCATTTGAAACTTAAACTATGAAATAGTTACCCTATTCTATGAAATGTTTAGTTAATGTAAGAAATTTAAAAAAAATCATAATTATACTTCAATTATTTTTATAGCAACGATGATTTAAGAGGATAGTATAAAACTGTGGTATAAGGTGTTAAGTCTTGTTACCCCAGTACTTTCACTAGTTACAAACACCCTTCAAATAATAAATAAATACTCTTTATTGCACACAAAGTTAAGTAACAAACATACAAATTTATAAAATGACAATGTACAATGGGCGGCCTTATTGCTTTAAAGCAATCTCTTCCAGACTACCCACTGGAAAATAGGAGATAAATAGTAAAAGAAAAAAGAGAAGACAGTGGTGCATTAGATTAATAAAAAACATTTGAGAATAGGCAACAGCGAGAGGAAGATACAGGTTAGATTTTAAGATAGTAATCTGTTCAAACTGTAACACAGTAATATTTGACAACAAAAATAGGAGCTGCGTTGGTACAGTATTAGTAATAACTAGATAAGTATAATCGAAGAACGAATAAGTAGCGTTTATAAGTAGAACACTTTGCCCAGCAGTGGACTGACGTAAGTTGATTATCATGACAAATTGGGGCAGATAGTCAATAACGGCTTCTTCTTCTGAATATCATTAAATCACCACTATAAACATTAATAACAATTAAAATTTTTAATACACAATGTTTTAAGACGGACATGAATTGAAAGGGTTGCCCTTTAAAAAAAAAAGTTAATTTATTTATGAAAAATATCCAAATTTTTCTTTTTGATAAGTTATAGAAATCGAAAGGGAGTCGCAGTAAGTGTTACCATTTTCCAAATTATTTCATAATAATATTTAGTATTTCTGTTTGTAAACTCATTGGTCAAATTCCTCGATTAACTTAACTCCCACGGTTAAAGTTGTAAGAGCGAAAGTGAGCTACTTCATATACTCATCGAGTTTAACGAATCCGGTTAAAAGCGACGCACTCTCATCATTACCGGCGCTCTGTTGAATTCAATTTACTTCAAAATGCTTAAACTCTGTTTCTTAAAACAGTTTAAGTATTTGTCATTAGGGTTGCCATGTTTTTTTTTAATGCCGGCTGGGGGAAATCCTCATGGATAGCCATAGGCCTGGGCCATATGGTATGCCCAACTCTACTGAGAAGTTGACTCGGCAGCCTACGGACTAAAACCCCCTTCCGTTTAGTCTCCTATCCTCTCTGGAACCGCTTGTGCATTTCTTTAGAGCGGCTTTTGTCTTTTATCTTCTAGCTTCTTGTCTTTGTCTTTCATCTTTTTCCCTTACTCTTATTATTTCCTTGAGCATTTCCGCGTATTTGTCCCATCCTTCTTTATTTTTTGTCATTCTTTTCATCACGTTGTCCACTCTCACTTTTCCGTCGGTTCCTTTCGTTTTCTCTTTCAGGTCTGAAAATTTTATCTTTAATTTTATTTTATCTTTTTTTACTTTTTATTTTATTTTAGCTAATTTTATCTTTAATTAGGGTCGCCATGTTAGTAACATCAAAGTGTAATGTCTTTATCATCATCCGATAGACATTCACTGATCACATCCTCTTAGTGAAGTCTTTCAGCATTCTACTAGTACATGGTGGCCACTACAGTATTCATAGGACGTTAGATTATTTAGGAATTTCTACTTAAGTCTAGAAATCCTTTAAACTACTCATGGTCTTAGTTCTTACACGGATCTCCTAATTTCTAATTCAGTCGTTCGGAGAAACTCCGTAGCCGTTATCGCTATATATATGAATTTGGATCTTTTTATCATATAGGAAATAAATCATTTAATTGTTAAGTTATCTATATTTAAGTTAAGAAATTAGACATCCTTTTTTTATATAAGTTATCCCGTTAACAAAATTGATGGGTGACTATTAATCTTTTAACCTACACGTTGTATTAAGTAAGTTTATATTATTCTATCAATATCAAGTTATCATTTTACTTATCGGTGTTAATCCGTGAAAGACTTTGAAAGCGGACTGTTGAGATATTAAACTTAACTTTCATGTTATACATACACATAACCCTGGTTACTAATAAAAAGAAAGTAAAAGAAAGAAGGAGTTAACGAATGCGATCGACCTGAAAGTTCCGACATCGCTGCAGCTCGGTTTCGTTCAGCAAAACATTCTTTAACTTTAACAAAGATAACTTATTGCGACCTGTTTAAATAAGTTATAACAGTTTCCATCAAATAAATGTTGTAAAATCAAAACTTTATTCATTTTACAACAACACTCAATGAGACATCATCACTCAAATTAGGTAACTTTTATAATAAGGAAGGCGGTTCAGTAAACAATTAATAAAAATTAAAAACACTTTCGCATTGACTGTACACAACTTTTATTTAGTAGGTACATCACTCATCACACAGATTCATCAATTCCACCTATAAGTGTGTAAAATGTTTGTTATCAAATGAGAATGTGCAGGTTTCACACAAACTGTTTTAGGTTTAAGAAACCGAAGAATTGTCAAATTTTGTATTTTCTTTTTTAAACAAATAAATGAAAGAAAAAAAAAAAACAGATAATATTTGAAAATGTAAACTAACGTTAAAAATGTACATTTTTCAATAAACTTCGAGCTGCGGTATGTAGATAAAAAGGAAGTCTCATTCGCAACAATAGATTCCGGTGTAGAATGTCGGTTCGGGTTCGAATCTGAGAAGCGTGTAATTGGAGCTGCATAACTTAAGCTTTACCTAACTCTAGCCTTAACTACTATTACTTCAACTTTGTTTAGTTTGAAAAACAATAAATTTTAACACAAAGATTATAAACGGACTATGGTTTGGAATAATGTTGTTATTTACGCGAATATTAAATAAATAAAAAGTTTATATGTAAAATAAAAGTTATAAAATTCATTTAACTTAGTTTTTTAATCTGTGTCCACTTTTTCGTAATAAAATAACGAAGTGATTAACAATAAAAATCGGTAAAAAAAACTTTTAAGTTAAACGGTTTTCTTTATGTGCACTGAAAACTACAAAATAAATAAATAAAAAAATAAAAAAAACAATTAATAAATAATAAAAACGTGGGGCCCATTAACTATTTCTGTATTACTTTCTACCATAGGATGATGATGACGACGATTATAATAAGTCGATGCAATCCACACTTAGTATAGTAGAAAGAAATAAAAAATTTCAGATCAATCTGACAACGGGATGGTGTTTAAATTTCAATTTCTAATTTTGACCCAAACAAACAAATTCCGTACGGGTCGAGCTAAATAAAACCGTTTAAAAACAAAAATTGGTAATGAAAATTATGTTTAAAATGATTTAAAAGCACTTCTTGGAATGTTTTGTAACAATTTTTTTTATTATTCGTTAAAAATGCACATTTCATGTTGAAAAAAAAAATGAAATCAAAAACTGGAGCCATAATCGTTCGCAACGTCAATAAAATGCGAACGACAATGCGAAGCGGTAATCGCGGAGGCGCACTGATCTCCACAACAGTGATGTGCCTTCAATACCATCACTACGATAAAAATAATATATAATTTAAACGTTTCATTATTTTATTTATTTACTTAAGGACCTCCAACGAGGCATACACGACATGTAACAAGTTTAATAATAACAAATAATAGTTTCACTTTGCGACGTGCTCCTCAATTACAGGAGACCACAGCATGCAAATTTAAACAACAAAATAACAAAAAATTATGTTGAACATAGTTGAGTACCGTATAGTTCACAATTTATTGTTGATTAAAAGTTGCAGAGCCCGTTTCTTGTACCTTGAAATGTCCGTGATGTCTAGATCATGAGTTTTTGCCAAAGAGTTATACTGCCTACAGAGCCTTGGCACAGCAGCGAAATGACCCAAGTTGGTTCTAAATGGGGGATAATACAGAAGGTTATATTCACCTTTTCGCGTTATTATCAAACTGAAGCCTTAAAATATCAAAATTTTCATAATTAACATTTCAATGTGTATATGTTAATACTTTAACATATTTTACCCTACAGCTGAAACTCGTGACCTCTCATAAGTAGAGTTAATGGATATCCACGAAACCCTATTCTCAGACTATAACAGTTTCCTCACGATGTTTTCCTTCACCGTCCACACACTTTACCAGGTGGTAGGTCTCTGTTGCCGGAGACCGTCTGGGTACCACCGCAGCTCCTATTGCAACCGACAAATAGTAGTGTGCGAACATTACTGTGTTCCGGTTTGAAGGGCGCTGTAGCTAGTGTAATTACTGGGGTAACGAGACAACACCTTATGTCTTACGACGAGCGCAATGTGGTGCAGTGTGTACCATCTTAACTAGCAGCACGTTGTCATGGGCAAGCGTATCACTTACCATCAGGTGAACGTCTTGCTCGTCTCGTCGCATAGTAGTATAAAAAAAAACCGGAAGCTCATGCTGTGAGCATCGAGTCCGCGTCTCTCTGAATAGTATGCCATGTACGATCGCTTTACAAGCTACTACGGCTTCTTAAATACTTAGAGAATAAATTATTATCAACTTGATATAAAAAATTGGTTAGCCGTGATAGCATAGTGGTTTGAATGCTCGCGTTCTACTCCGGAAGTACCGGGTTCAAATCCCGCCTGCACTAATGAATTTTTCAATTTATGAGCAGTTAGTATAACACCAACTAATATCACGCGCTTTGACGGTGAAGGAAAACATCGTGAGGAAACCTGCATATCTATGACATGAGCATCCGTGCTCGCACTAGTATGTGAAATGGAGAAGGCAATGGCAACACCACTCCATTATAACTGCCAAGAGACACGTCGTGTGTTTCATCACACCTGATGACCACGACCATCAGTCATGAGGAAATACGACTAAGAAGAAGTATAACACCAACTAATATCACGTGCTTTGACGGTGAAGGAAAACATTGTGAGGAAACCTGCATATCTATGTCATGACCATCCGTGCTCGCACTAGTATGTGAAATGGAGAAGGCAATGGCAACACCACTCCATTATAACTGCCAAGTAAGTCGACGTGTGTTTCATCACACATGATGACCACGACCCTCAGTCATGAAAAAATAACAATTGGTAGTGTTTCGGCTTATAGAAGCGACCGATCAAGGAGTATTTAATATTAAGACAAAGGAGGTTATTTCATTGTTACCATTAAATGATTTTAGAAGATAATTTAAATTTGACACATTATAACATGATTCGATAAAAATATGTGAATAAAAGAGTTTGTAAAAAGTAAAACTAAAATTGGGTTTTATTAAAATATAATTTATTTATTTATTTATTTATTTTATTCGCATAAGTAGTTTTTTATACAACCACACAACGATTATATTGCTTCACCAACATTACAAATTTCAATAACCTAATACAGTAATAACGGCACATAGTAATATCGTCTCCTCTCACAATCTTATTGTTTAACTCAATCAGAAACAAGACGAAGAAATCAAAATGCATGTTTCACAAAATATAGCCATAATTCACTAACAATACAACACAATGGCGACACAGTTAATTAAACTCTTAAACATATAGTTTATTTTTCTTTTTTTTTTTTTAGATATTAAATTATAATATTAAATATTAAATTAAATATTAAATTAAATTAAATATTAAAGCCACATTATGTACGCTGATACAGGTAGATTTCTATGCGTGTAGAAAGTATTGAGTAATATCGATATAACAAATTGAAACGTCACTAGCGAGCGGGTCGACGGACGGAGGCTGCAACAAAACAACGGAGATGCGCTCTGTAATCGGCCGGCTTTGATCTCGCCGCCCAGCCGACGCAGTGACGTCGTAACGTCTGTATTATGTGGGCCCCCGCAATTATTGCAACTCGGCGGAGATAAAACGCACCAGTGATCATCTGAACACTAATTAAAATTCAATGCGCCGGTCGCCTCAGCGTTTCTCGATGTTCCACGTCCCCTCGGATCTAAATGATAAACGAACGAAGACAGCCATATAAACCCAAAGATTATTCACTGCGATGAATAATTACTATACCTTCAATGATAATGAATTTAATTTCTTTACAAGATTTTAATTTAATATTACAATACTTCTGAAAATGTATTATGTTTACATGGAAGTATATGATGGGATTACCCACTAGAACTATCTAATAATAGTTGAAAACATTAATTATTAATAAATAAGTAGAAAACAATGCTCTAGTAACATCGAGTTATTGTATGTAGCCTACCAAAGAACCAGTTTCGGAATAACTTAGCACGTTTTTTTTAAAGTAAAAAGCGGTTTGCTTTGTGCGGCCGCCTACCTGCTGTAATTAGGTGGGGCAATTTGTACTTCCAGGGGCTTTTTTTCCGACGGAGCCGTGCGCCAGCGCCGGGGGGCCCGGACTAATGTAGAACAACTTAAGAACAATTATTTTCTTCCGCCGTTTCGAGATTACAAAAGTGACGCAGCTGCTGTCACATACAACGATATTCGTTACTGATCAAACTTTGAGGCAAACATATCGACGACATGAAGCCTAATGCGGTGACATCGATGTACTATCGCGATTAAATCAAAATTTTTGTCGATCCGAAAGTCATAAGAAATATGTTTTTTAAAATTGTTTTAAAATTATATATTTCAATTCTAAAAAAAATTATTAAAGACAGATTTTATATAGTACATAACAATAACAATTATGGATATAATTATAATCGTCGAAAAACAAATTATGTAAATTATTACTTTTTGAATTTACTATTATTGCATTAATACTAAAATTGTTTACGAAAAGTGAACAAAAAAAAATATTTTTTTTTTCATCAAAAAAATTGTTATTTATGACGAATAAAATATAATCTCTGCGTTTATTAAGACCGTGAATACTTACTTATATTTTTAAATTACATATGTTATAAAAATTTTTAAAAAACAAAAAAATTGGATCAGTCGTTATGATACTTCCCACAAAATTAAAAAAAAAATTATTTCACTCTGTGAATAGAATATAATCTGTATAATTTTTTGTCTGTTACATCATCGGCACGGAGGCGCGTCTAAGGGGATTTAAGGTGTTAAAAACTTTCTTTCATAAAAGAATTGAGTGGTTTTTGTGTTGTTCCATTATCCACGCATACCTGTACTAATGATGGGGTGCCGTTTCAAGGAACGGGGCCCGAACGACTTCTCAATAACACCTCGGCAGATGTACCTATGCAGGGTCGCGCCGCCTTCGACTGCCATATACAAAATCAGCTGACACAAAGTTTTTTTTTTAATAATAAAATCGCCTTGTTTATGAGTTTAGTAATATGAACCGAGGTTTTTCAATAATTGATCGATATAAAACTTTATATAAAAAACAACTAAAATCATAACCAGCTGTTATAGCGGCTCCAGCACTTGTTTCTGCTTTAGTACATTCGTCAACTTTAGTGACGGCTGGAGTTTATTTATTACTTCAATTTAAGGGTTTATTATTAGAAATGATATTTTTAAACGTATTATTATTTTTATCAAGATTAACAATATTAATAGCTGGTATTTCTGCTTATTACGAATTTGATTGGCTGTGATGCCATGATTTGTGCCTTCAACACTAGTTTTTTGACATTAATATATATTAAGGTTTAAGCAGATTATATATTTCATTTCATACAAGAAACGAAACCATAAGATTACGATTAACGATAATATTATAAATATTTTTTTTTTGTATGCAAACATAAACTGGTGGCCTTACTCATAGGCAGTTTATCTTTAAAAAAAGATTGGTAAATTGAAGCGTTGGACAAAGAGGCCGACGGATGTAGGGAAATGGGTTATCATAAACATTTAAAGCCAATATAATCTTCAATTGTTCAACATTTATTGTTTTATTGCCACTACAGACGCGGGCAAATGAACGGAAAATTTTGAATCATAAACAAATATTGTGCTTCTTTGACGATCATTAAAATTTAATAATAAGTACATTTGTTATATATTGCTTTAAGAAAGGAAATACAAACGCTGTAAATATATGAAATAAAAACAATCGTAATTAATGTTCGCTTCACTTATCGAAGAGGATTAGGTTCCATCTCTACTAAGCTCCAGTTTCAAAAGATAAATATCGTGAGGAAATCTACATGTAAGAAGAACAACAGCTTTCAACACTTTATCCAACCAGCACTTAGTAAACGTAGTGGATCAATGGCCTTAACTCTCTCGCAAGAGAAGAATCGAATTCTAGCAGTATAACTAAAACAGTTTTGCTACAGGAGTTATTATTGTAACTAAATATTAAAACGGTATTCTTAATCTCTTTATAAAAAATATAGGTTTAAATATAAAAATCTAGAGTTAAAAAGAAGTAGTACATAATGCGTGTGGGGTCAACGACGCCGCGGACGTGGAGCCATCAGATGTTAGTTCTCGTGAATGGACCGCCCCACTCACTATTCCAAGATCTAAAGATTATAGCTTCGCTGAATACTCTTGTACAGTTTTTTTTTACATTAAACTTATCTTGGAAATCAAAAGCAGATGTACTAAAAACTAAAAAAAAATAAAAATATCTTGTGCTACTCTAAAATTTTATAGATTTTTTTTATATAGCAACACAAAACAGTTTGTAAAATATTTTATTTCATAGTTCAGTTTTAAATCAATACTCAATAATATTACCCATAAATTAAAAAGTTAACACTAATATAGCTTCTAAATTATTGCTGTGTCAAAATTTAATTGAATTATGCGTGTTTAAATAAATAAAAATTCAAACTAATGAGATTCGTCGCATTGTGCCAAAAAATTTTAATATATATAGAAGTTAGTGGCATTAAATCAAACTATAAATTTTCATAATATAATGTTATCTAAAAAGCTGGACGCAATCCAAACGAAAGAATAATGTACCAATTATAAAAGAAATGGTGACGAAAGAACATAAATAACATGGTGAACTAATTTTAAAGTGAAATGTTGCCATTACTTAGGTAACAGCATTGTTATTCGGAACAAAGCGTGACATAAACTTTTGGTGTTGCAAACGTGATCGCCAAAAATCGTCTCGCACGAAGTCGATGGTAGATAGCCGAAGCGGTGGCATCAGATAGAAAGTTCCACTCTTCGCCTACTTTGTTTTCTAAATAATAAGAAATATATAATAATGAAGACTAGTAAAATCGTGACATTACTAAGTTCCGGTTTAGAGATTACTGAAATAATATCTTGTAATTTATACAATCGTGTTGTAGCTTTGTGTAAATGACAAATATTTGATGATTGCAATGAAACGTCATATATTGTTTGATAATAATCAACACAATTAAATTTCGAAAATTAAATGACACAGCGTAGATTAAAAACAATAATTGACATAACGTGTCATATTTTTTATATAATCTGTGTCGGCGGGCGTCATAGAGAACAATAGCGAAGAAATACCGCGAAATTAGCGCGAAGCCGTCAAATCACCAGGCCCCACCACCGGCACTTTCATGGCTGGTATCAATATAGACGATAGCGGTATCTTTATAAGGCAATAACGCAAGAGCAGATATTTTATTTTTATTTATACGCTTTATCGCGGACGCTATCTCGCCTTAAGTGCCGATGGGTATCTGCTAATGCCGGAATATCGCCGGCGTCGTGTAAAGCGCCGACACCCGTACACCGAGATAACCACACGAATATATATGATAGTGCGACGCATCGGACGCGGTTTTTTTTTTCATTTGTAGTGTTACATGAATGGAAATCTCGTTATTGTTTCATAGTATCGCTTTTAATACAACCGCGGCTGTTATCGGCTCTTTTTCCTGTGTAACATTTGCGGCGTATCAGTTGTGAATATGTCCTTAGGCTCAACTCTACGTTTCGTGCGTTTTATAAATGAGAAATATAATTTTTTGTGATTTTCTTAATATATACAACTGGCTAAATAATTTAATAGAAGCTGCGAAATACATTGATAAGTTCATTGATCAACATAGTCATCTAATCTCTATAATTATTATCTTCTAGTTTACCTCGCATGAGAAAGAAATGTCACAGGGTGTATACATGGAAAAATATATTTCGTCGATTTATCATCAATAAAGAACCTACATAGCACCTGTCATTATTTCAATTATTAAACAACTCTCCATATTTACACTCTAGATTAACATTCATAAATATTTATTTTAAAACATTATTGTATACGCCAAAACGATACAAAGAGCGGGCTTTAATGCCTAAGGACATTCTCTACCAATCAACCCAGGGAGAATATTTAGAACTGGAATAGAGAGTAATACCGGGTGGTAATCCTGGTTTAATTAAATACACTTATACACTTACATACATAATTCTCTAATTCAATGCGTAAGGTGTTACAGTAAATCGTTTTTCTAGCGTCTTTTATACATTGGCATTCGTGACGTCAGAGGGCAGCGCGTTCCAAAGTCGTATAACTCGTACAATAAAAAGAATTTTCAAAAAATATTCATCACAACATAATAAAAGCTAATTTTATCATAATTCTACTAAATTTTATTGTTGATAAGAAAGGTTTTTTTATACTAATTTGCAACGAGACGAGCAAGACGTTCACCTGATGGTAAGTGATACGCTTGCCAATAACAACGTGGTGCTAGTAAGATGGTACACACTGCACCACATTGCGCTCGTCGCCTTGAGACAAGGTAGACTCATTACCCCAGTAATTACACTAGCTACAGCAAAATATAAATATACATAGAAGAATTATAATCTAGCTATCATGAACATAAGAAGCTGTAGACGACGGTAGTGGTGTAAAAAGTCGAAATTGTGGCGAGAGGAATGACAAGCTCGGCTAGGCTAAGCTAGTCTAGGCTAGACTAGACTAGATAGAGGCCGGCGTGAATTCACACGGAGGCGGCGGGGCGGGGAGCGGTCGGTCAGCGATGTGGACCGCGGCGTTCCTTTGATCTAGCTGATAACAGTGCGCTCGTTGACGACTTGAAACGCCAACGCCATCTTGTTACCGTTTAAGTTCTTACTGTACGATTAAATTGTTAACCTCCTTTGATCGGCCGCCTTTAAAATTGCAATTCGCTGTTTAGTTTCATATCAATTTGATAGGCAACAATCTTATATTATGTAAGAAGAATTTACAAGTTAAAAAATCATTCATTGAGAAGATGCTTGAGGTTTTTTTTATTTATACTATTTTTTAATTTTTCTTAGCTCTAATTACACAATACTTGGCGCTAATAAACATTGAATGTTTGTGACGGCTGCACAGACCACACTTAACTTGTATCCTACTTCCATTTAGCTTAAGTAGGCTTAATGAATATAATGTAAGTTACAAATTATTAATAATGATTGTCAAGTTATTAAATTAAGCGTCTCGTCGATATAATATCAAAAACTCTCTTACACCGATTGCCCCCACACGAAATTTTTAAAAATGTTCACAGGGGCGGTTTATAATAGGTTCAGTAACCAATTTCTCCCGCTCAACCCCGTGTAATGGAACCGATTTACGAACCATAAAACCTATTCAACATTACATCGTAAATTAACGCCCCTATTCAGGGGTGAACTGCAGGGTTGTTACAAACCCAAAAGTCATTCTTTTTAAAATTATTTAAGAACTAAACCTGTTTAAATTTCTTTAGTGTTGCAACATTATTTTTTATTCAAGATTGAAAGAAACAAAGCATCCATATTGTGGCGATGATAGAATACAAATTGTGCTCGTCGACTGAGAAATAAGATATTGTCTCGTTACCCCAATAATTTCACTATCTACAACGACCTTCAAACCGAAACAGTAATATTTGCATAGTATTTGGCAGTAAGAACAGGAGTTACTACAGTCCCTTCCTAGAAGGTATCCGCCAATAGAGACCTACCCTCAGTAAAGTTTATTTAAAAAGAAACGCTGTTTTACTATTTATTTCAGGAAATTTTCAATTTAGTAAGGAAAATATTTACGATAATAAAATAAAAGTTTTTACTACAACCACATTCTGTTTACAGCTTTTCTAATGATTTCAACCATGTAGATATAAAAAGCAACCCCAAATTTATTGTTTGACACAAACTACCCCATATGAAACACCAGATTGTTTAGAATTATTACAGGAAAGAATGTTTATTATTTTCCGATAAGTTTATTAATACTTTTTTGTGATTAGATGCAACATAATCTACTTATTGGTCATTCAGTTCATTCAACTTGTAATATTGATTGGGTTGATATATAAAATGAAAATGATTAATAACATATAAGAAAATAATGAATGCACATGTCTTCCATTGACGTATTTTATAAGAATTGGCCAGGTAAGTATATTTCCACTCTATGGTAAAACATAAACAGTAGTTCTTAAGAAATAATTAGTTTATAAAACAATGTTAACTTACCGCTTCTTCAGCTTCCTTCTGATCGCTGTGGCCCATTAAATTGGGCATGGCCGTCCAGTTGTAGCCCAAGTCTTGACACTGTGGAAGTTTGATCCTCTCGCACTTTCCACCTTCAACTTCCTCCTGGTCAGCAGCCGCCAAACACGCGCAAAGCAAAACACACAAAATCCTCGCCATTATCATGTTAATGATCACAGTTACAAATTAACACTTGCTTGTATCATATTCAGTTACGAGATCACCGTTTTGAAACACAAAAATATCGTAAACATAAGCGATAGTTGAAAATCAATGATACGTCCTCATTGCAACGAGGCTCGGAGTGGACTGATTCAAATTTCGAACGCGGCGCGGCGATTCAAAGATGGAATAACGAAACCGGTCCGGCGGCCGGCGCGTTCGGATACATGCATATGTTTCGATAAAAGGTCTGAATGCATGAACAGGGAATTATAAAGAAAAGAAAAAAAAAAGATGGAAAAAGGGTCTAATTCGTGTACGGCTCACTGCAATCATTTGGTGTAATTTTGTGGCCCCAGTTGCACTCGTGTTCCTGTAAATGAGAAGGAGTGAGACAATGACGAATAAAGTAGAACGTATCCGCCTCCGGGGATGAATTAAATTTCACAAATGGCTGCAATAAATGTCCGAGTTGATTGAGGGTTTTAAAAATTATAGTCCATTATAAAGTGTAGTCCAAATGTCTTGGAAACGAGCGCGTACAACATACCACGGGGACGAAGTTTACTGTGATCGCGATATTTGTCTCGACTTTTATATAAAAAAAACCTTTTTTTGTGTTATTGTCGCGCGACTTTAATCATAACGTGCTGAATGTTTTATCAATAGAAAAAAAATTATCAGCACATCGGAGCACGGTTCTTCAATAACGATATCGTATCTTTACAACCTTAGTTTATTGGCGTTGGTAATGAAAGAGTGAATTACTAAAAATAGTCGATTGGAAATTACGATAGTGGAGTTGTAGAAATTCGAATTATATCTATTTCAATTATTTGTTATTCGATGCCAAATGTTGCGATCAACTTGATATTGTAAATCTGCGTCCATTGCTTCACCATCAGTCTCATTGTCACTTATGTGAAATTTAAGTCAAAAGTTACTAGCAGATTGTAATTAAAAAACGTTTTTTAATTTCTCTGTGTAAGCTTTTGTAAGGTAAATAGAAAATCTGAAACGGGGACCTAAGATTTTCTTGCTAATCATCATCAGCCAACATGGCTCCTCTAATTTTTTTTTATATCCAGCAGTTTCTTGCGACCTTTCAGATCTTCAATTCACCTTGTAAAGGACCTATGTTCTTTCGTAATTTACCATATTAATCGTTTATTAAGTTTCTATAATGTTAACACTAAATCGTATATACTTTACTCCTTTCAACTTGTGAAGATGTGCAAGCGAGATAAAAACCCCGTTATCGCTTACTCTTTTATCTTACGTTCTGGCGTCCCAAGCGGAATACACAATTAGGTCCCTTCATTATATCACTCCAATAACACCTTTGAATGTAGACTCGCTGAAGAATAAGCGACCTTATGCCGTCGTGATAAAACGCGTTCACGTTTGAATTGAAAACGTCGTCGTCACCCATGACGGCCAGGTTACACTGACCTGGGAGTCGAACGGATATCGTTTCATGTTCAATAGTACATCGGGGCCAGCGTGTTTGGTGATTCGGGGTATGAATAGGTGCATTGTGCGAGCGGGACGGGCGAGCGGCGTGTCAAAGGCGCCGCCGCGCGGTGTGCGTACGCAGCGCGGACGAGAGCGGAATGCCTAATTAAAGACGCATGCGTGGACCGTGCTGCGCGCTGTATGGCCCAAGAACAACATTTATTTTACAATTAAATTAAAAAGTACATATATGTTATAAACATTTATTAAAACTCAATTTTACTTTTTTATAATTATTTATTCCCGACGTTTCGACCGCTTTACAGCAGTCATGGTCACGGGAAGACTGAGATGACAGACGTCCTGACGTCACAGCTATCACGTGTGTTAGATATTGAGAAAAATAATTGTGATTACCAACATTTTGTTAGTAAAATAGTAGGTATAACGAAAAAAGGGAGGGTATGGCATAGCATTCTTTAACTATGAAAGACAGATGACTGTAAGTCTCGACACATTCGTGTTTTCGCAGTGTACGAAGTGAGAGCTCTCTAACTGTTGACGTGTGAATGTGAGAGGTATGGCAGATTTAATTTATATTTGAATTGATGTTTCTGATACGTGGTACCTACAACTTTTTAATTATTATTTATGGTCCGATTTACGCAGAATGTGCTTACTCTGTCTTGAAGTCTTTGGAGTTGGTGTAATTTTATTAACAATGGGATCCCAAGCCGGTGGTATTCCGTAAATCAGTAAAATTGAGTTTTAATAAATGTGTGACATTTGCGGATATATAAGAAATCATTATATTATATTCAACATCAAAATCGTGTAACAAATAGCTTGTATAATTATAATAATTTCTTTAATTATTTTTTATTTTTAGTATCGCGGGCGTTAGCTGAAAATCATCATTTCGCTTCCGGTAGGTGAAAATAAGCTGAGCTATGGCTTATTGTACCATTGCAGTGCACATACACCCGTGTCATACTGTGCATTGATTTAACATTTCACTCCGCCTAAACAATACATATTTTTTAACTTGTCCCTGTTGATTGCTGATATTTTAACAGGTCCATGTTGATTATAGTTTAATCGAATCATCATCATTGTATCATATTAATGTCTACTGGTAAACATAGACATCCCCAATCGATTTCCACGACATCTCCAATCCTCACAGGGTCGCTTGTCTAAAAGTCGTCCCAGACTGGAATTGCCTAGTTTCCACTCAAGCCCTGTTACATTTGATACGATCTTATCACTATACGGCCCGCTTACTGTTTAATATGTCTGACTCGACAGTTATGTCCGTTACTGAAATTGAACTCGCACTAATTGATGACGTCACCGAAGATTTTAGTGACGTTATAGAAATTACGCTCTGCAAATTTTCAGCTCTTAAATAATACTTTGTTTAATATAATTTTTATAGTAAATATATACAGGCCAGTTGAACAGGTGGTAGGTCTCTGTTGCCGGAGACCGTCTGGATGGGTACACCGCAGCTCTTATTTCAACCGCTAAATAGTAGTGTGCGAACATTACTGTGTTCCGGTTTGAAGGACGCTGTAGCTAGTGTTATTACTGGGGTAACGAGACTTAACACCTTATGTCTCAAGGCGACGAGCGCATTGGGTGCAGTGTGTACCATCTTAATTAACACCACATTGTTATGGGCAAGCGTATCACTTACCATCAGGTGAACGTCTTGCTCGTCTCGTCGCAAAGTAGTATAAAAAAAAATATATAAAAAAGTATGATTTGTTATATATACAAACCCGAAACTTAACTTATAATAATTAGATTATTTTAGTTATAACAATTAGAATATTTTTAATTAAATTAGTTTGTTTGACTTGTAAATATTTTTTATCATCTGTGCCGAGACCACAGAGCACAGGCACAGCGCGGAATTGTAATTAAAACGTCAGACGCAGCGCGCGCGGGGCGCGATTGGCGGCAAATGCAAATGTCGCTCGCCGTGCGCTGCGCAAGTACTCGCGGAATAAACAATCGCGTCACATAGAAACAAGTTCTACCTGTCAATATTACCATGCTCCTGTCATCACTCGCCTTCTCCACCTTTTATAGATGTATTAACTTTATTAGTGACCGACATGATGTTGGCAAAATTCTTTTAAGAGAGGCCATTAAGCACAAAGAAGAAGAAGAAGAACTTTATTAGTGTTTAACAAAATATCAATAACATCGAACAATGTTATAAATGCTATAAATGTTTGTTTTATCTTGCTCTAGGATAGATGCTGGATATCTCACGCGTTATCAGAGGATTTAACATTTTAATTGTCATTTATTTATATATTTGATGATGAAGAAAGTTTCAAAATTTTAGTTAAGTTTGAAGAACATTTTTAAATAGTTAGAAATAATTACAGAACAAAAATAGAGTAAACCAATGATCTATCAAATAGTAAGTTTAGTAGTTTTGATATTTCTATTATTATTTTTAATTATTTATTGTATTTAAAGTTATTTATTGGAGACAGTATCCAAATTGGTCACACTCACACTTGATAAGCGTTGTAGCTAGTTAAATAACTGGGATGACAAGACTTAACATCTTGTGTCTCCAGTTTACAAGCACAACGTGGTCAATGTTATCCTTACTAGCTTCGCGTTCGGTTGTATCATTTACTATCGTGTAACCGTCCCACTGGTCCCATGTCTTCATCGAATAAAAAAAACTCATATTAACAGATAAACGGAATTAATACAAGTATGTTCTGATCAATATGAAGTAAGAAAGTTCACATTACTATTGATATTAACTAATCAGTATCTTCTAAGGCGCATTTCCTCATGACTGAGGGTCGTGGTCATCATGTGTAATGTATAATGGAGTGGTGTTGCCATTGCCTTCTCCATTTCACATACTAGTGCGAGCACGGATGGTCATCACATAGATATGCAGGTTTCCTCACGATGTTTTCCTTCACCGTCAAAGCGCGTGATATTAGTTGGTGTTATACTAACTGTAAATAAATTGAAGAATTCATTGGTGAAGGCTGGATTCGAAACCGGTACCTTCTGATTGGAAGGCCGGCGTTCAAACCACTAGGCTATGGTCAAATAAACATCTATAATGGAAGACATTTTTTTTTAAATGTAACGAATTTGGAAAATTACTATTTTCACGCATGATATTTGAAGTGAAGGATTATTGTATAAGCATAGCATTTCGTCGACTGGTGACCATTAGTGTTGATAAAAAGCTATTAGCGGTAGCTATTAGAGCAGTAATCTGTCCGGCATGTGAAGGCAGCATGAAGGACATTTAGGAAACATTACCGGGCTCCTGTTTCGGGCTCCGCGGCGCAATTACCGCGAGTCCGGCGCGTCGCGGGGTCCCAGACACAATTAAATGAATTTGCCGGGGATGGACAAAAAGGCACAACTCACCGAACTACTGTGACCATGTCACAGCGATTTTGGAATTTAAGGAGTAAGTATAAATACAAAAATGTTCAACTGACTGTAGTCTAGGTACTAATGTCTTTCTTGCCTGGTAACACGAAGATCGATCATGATATAGATTACGAAGTCACGTTTTTTATATCTTAACAATTTACTATTTATTGTAATGTAAACTGGATCACATCATTAGTGCAGTCGTCATTTGGAACACACTCATTACTGAAAAAGGTGGATACGTCCGTTTATACTAAACATATAATAAAACAATGTAGTAAGTGTAATTACTGGGGTAACGAGACTTAACAACTTATGTCTCAAGGCGACGAGTGTAATGTGGTGCAGTGTGTACCATCTTAACTAGCGCCGCGTTGTCATGGGCAAGCGTATCACTTACCATCAGGTGAACGTCTTGCTAGACTCGTCGCAAAGTAGTATAAAATAAAAAAAAATACAACACACAAACACAAACTACTTACACAAACATACCAATCCGTACACCTCTAAAACTTTTTGATATATACCGTAGAATAGATACAGAAGTAAGCATACATATATTGGAACTACACTCCCGGACACATCTATCGGCCCACCTTGTGTTTAAAAGTTTTAACGGTGTCTAGTTAAAAATAAATGTTAGGTGGAGCAATAAGTTTTAATGCAGTTTTAAAGCTGATTTTTTGGTCAACCTTTATGTATGTTCTTTTTTTAATTTTGAATTCAGGATTATGAAAAAAAAATTAAAATTGGAGTCTGTCCAATGTTTTCAACGACCCAGGAATGGAGAAAACTTTTTTATTTCGCACAAGTTGAATTTTTTTTTCATGTGTCCGATTATTGGTTTAATAAAAAGGCAAATCTAAGCTAAGAGCCAGTTTTGACCAAAAAATATGGATCCTCTGCCTGAAATTGTCGCCCATGCTGAAAAACTTCAGCCGGCCAAATCAATTCGAAATTACAAAAAATTAAAAAAAAACCATACATAGGTGTTGACCAATAATCTGCTTCAAAACTGCATTAAAACTTATTGCTCCACCTAACATTTATTTTTAACTAGACACCGTCGAAACTTTATACACTGGGTGGTGGGCCGATAGATGTGTCCGGGTGTATATAATAATCAGATATAGTCATTTGGTGAAGTGTAAAAAAGTTATCGTCCCATGTAATCATAACGTAGAGAAATACCGGCAGAAAAATTCACACTAGTGGAATCTACTTACAACCAGTTTGTGATCTGGTCTTCACCGTGTCCCAGACTGTACGTGGGTGTGGTCAGCGCGCATGTCCGTGTTATTCGAAAGGAACGCGGCGTCGACAAAACTATGAAGTAAAAACTGTGACGGACGCGCCGGCAGCCGCCGCAAAAAGTCACACCGAGGTACGAGCACCGAGGAAATTTCGGCGCGCCTGAGAAACAACACTCGATTCCGGCGGAGCCATTTTAATTTGTTTAACTGCCTATAAATCTCGAAAGAAAAACCGCTAACCGCTCCTCGATTCCTCTAATCCGCCATTGGGGAATGATTGTTTCATATCGTTCACTTTGTTGCAGGAATTATAGGTTATAAATTTTTTCGCTGCGTTCAAAGGATTTTTAATTTTTCGTAATGCACCTTTAAAGATGGACAGGGCTTCGTCATTTCTTTTAACTTCTATTCTTTTTTCTTTTCCTAACTTTTATACATTTCGTCTTTCTTCGTCTATTCTTCACACTTCCATACTTTTATTATTTGCTTTTACATATACCATTATTCTACCAGGCATCACTTCTCGGACTATCGCCGCATTATCTACTTTACATTTTATTTCATTCTTCGCGTTCAAAGGATAGGATGTTAATAGTCCCGATAACATAACAGAAATCGCAATATTTATGTGATTAGACAAATACATGCTGCATCTGATGGTGGGGGGAAAACCTGGCAGATGATGGCATTGCTAAACAGATTAATTTTAGGTCTAAACAAGCGATTGCTATGATCTTAACGAAGAAGCACACTAAAAAGAGTAATATATTTGTTGATTTTGTTTACCTCGAAATCCGTGTTTCTCTACCATCACCGAGAAACCTATATAAAAAAGAAAGAAAGCGATATATATATATGTAGAATATGTAGAACGCTGTATAACTCAGAAATTTAGATATTTTTCTCTCGTTATTGATTTTGGGTCCTTTAAAAAATATCATGGCAGTCCCATCATATCATAATACAATTACATTCATACAATTTTTAATATAATTTTAATACCTTATCCGTTTCCGCCCTATCTGCGGTAATTAAGGTAAAATCAATAATTAGAGAAAACAATTTTCTATCCAATTAGATCGTAGTAAAGTTCAACATTTTGTTAAAGACAATTAACATGATGATATTTGCTACTAGTGAACACAGCAGCTTCTATTTAATCCGCTATTCATTAATGTAAACATTACTGTATTCCAATTTACATATAGGGAATTTACTAGAATAACTAGATGTAACATTCTAAGTATCAAAGCGCAAAGTTTAATGTAGTGCTATGTAAATAACTAGTAGGACCTCATTGTTTTGGGCTGGCGTATAGATTAACGTAGCAGTTATAGCCTAGTGCTTTGAACGCTGGCCTTCTAATGCGAAGATACCGGGTTCAAATCCGGCCTGCACCAATGAACTTTTCAATTTATGTGCAGTTAGTAACACCAACCAGGTGGTAGGTCTCTGTTGCCGGAGACCGTCTGGGTGGGTACCACCGCAGCTCCTATTGCAACCGCCAAATAGTAGTGTGCGAACATTACTGTGTTCCGGTTTGAAGGGCGCTGTAGCTAGTGTAATTACTGGGGTAACGAGACTTAACACCGCATGTCTCAAGGCGACGAGCGCTATGTGGTGCAGTGTGTACCATCTTAACTAGCACCGCGTTGTCATGGGCAATCGTATCACTTACCATTAGGTGAACGTTTTGCTCGTCTCGTCGCAAAGTAGTATAAAAAAAAAAACTAATATCACGTGTTTGATGGTGAAGGAAAACATCGTGAGGAAACCTGCATATCCATGTCATGACCATCCGTGCTCGCACTAGTATGTGAGATGGAGAAGGCAATGGCAACACCACTCTATTATAACTGACAAGTAAGTCGTCGTGTGTTTCATGACACATGATGACCACGACCCTCAGTCATGAGGAAATACGACTTAGACGAAGAATAGTTTCACACCAGGTAGATCTTCAGCACGTCTCTATTCAAGACGACAGTTTCTGTCTGAACGAAGGTAAAATGCCTGATGTCATTTAGATCGGAACAAAGTGATATTATGGAGGCAAATTAATAATATGAGGATGATAATTAGCTAGGCGGTTTATAATAACCCTGCGACCATAAACTCCATAGCTTTTAGCTTCGGAATCGAGCAAGACATCTCCGTGGCAAGCTCTTAACCACAGAGGCAGTTAATTATTTACATGTAATTAGCTGAACCGTTTTACAGTTAAATAATTGTACAGGCGCTCGCACAAAAATCGCTTCTCGGATATAATTAAAAGCGAACTAAATTAAGAGCTAATAGCTTGCAATTAACAGCGGCTCCTTTTATAAAATGTCGACGGCGGTTCGCGGGAAATTCGCTTGAAAATTGTAAACCATTTAATAATACGCTTTAATTTGTGTTCGGTTAAAAAAATATTTCATTGCTGCGTCACCAATGTAAACATTACTTGGAAGTATTTACTAAAAGTTAATTCACGCGACGAAACTGGGAAAGGTATATGTAATAAATTCTCCTGTAGCTTTGAACACATAAGTTTCTAGTTCGATTTTGTAACTACATTTGTAGAGTGGTGATTCAATTCTCTCAGACACTCTTAACTAAGATTCTTATTGTAAATATGATGGAGTAATTTATATCATTTCTATTCTAATTTTCATTTGAAATTCGATATGAAAATTGGTTTTACTCTCAACAGTATTAAATCAGATTTTTTTAAGATTAATCATCTGAAATTCATAACTAAAATTATCACTTTTACGAGGGTTTTGTAGTGACGGTTTATGATGCAGCACGCGGCGCTCTGTCATGGTGCAAGGTGCTAACGCAGCCTCCCGCTGCGCAGCGCACTCGGCGCCCGTAGAGACGTCATTACATTAGTTTTACGATTAATACTATTTATTTATTTATTCTTTATTGTACCACATTAGGAATACAAAAGGAGGGCTTAATGCCTGAAGGCATTCTCTACCAGCCAACCTTTGGTGAGGTAAGATGTTGTGGTAGGTGGCAATCTAGCATAAAAATATGGTATGGAAATAAAAAGAAAGAAATGTGTATACATACATATAGATAAATACTTATATTTATATGCATAAACTTACATATACATATTATACATACTTACATAATTTATAGATATTTATTATACTATTATCATTTCTTTTCGTCTCATTTGATAATGCAAATAATACTTAATTAAAATACGTCGCTCGTAGCTCAGTTTTTATATAACTGTCCGCTGTGGCACTCAAAGAGGCTTCCATGACTAAATCACTAATCTACACTCCCGGACACATCTATCGGCCCACCAACTGTTCAAAAGTTTTAACGGTGCCTAGCTTAAAATAAATGTTAGGTGGAGCAATAAGTTTTAATGCAGTTTTAAAGCTGATTTTTTGGTCAACCTTTATGTATGTTTTTTTTTTAATTTTGATTTCAGGCTTATGAAAAAAAAAACGAAAATTCGAGTCTGTTCATTGTTTTCAACGACCCACGAATGGAGAAAACTTTTTTATTTCGCACAAGTTGGATTCTTTGATGTTTCCGATTATTGGTTCCATAAAACTAAAAGCCAGTTTTAACCAAAAAATATGGATACCCTGCCTGAAATTGTCGCCCAAGCTGTAAAACTTCTGCCGGCCAAATCAATTCGAAATTACAAAAAAAAAAAAAACCTACATAGGCGTTGACCAATAAATCTGCTTCAAAACTGCATTAAAACTTATTGCTGCACCTAACATTTATTTTTAACTAGACACCGTCGAAACTTTAAACACTGGGCGGTGGGCCGATAGATGTGTCCGGGAGTATATTTATAGCTCTTGTGAAATAAGACTTCTAGAAGTAAGAACATTAAGTGGGCTATTTAATAGTTAACTCCCAATCAATCTTACAAAAATAATTATATTGATATCTAAGCTTACCTTCAATGGTGGTTATTTACCACCGCAGCTACTATTTATACCGCTAAATAGTAGTGTGTAAATACTGTGTTGTAGTTTGAAGAGAGCTGTAAGCTAGTGAAATTACTGCGGTAACGAGACTTTACCTTAATGTGTTAATAAAGCGCAATGTGGTGCAGTGTATACCATCTCAACTAGCCTCACGTTGTTATGGGCAAGCATATCACTTACCATCAGGTGAACGTCTCGCAGAAAAAAAACTTGGAAAGAGTCCTTCGAGCTACCATTCTTCTTCTTCTCTCCGTGCTCCTCTCACTTGAGATTTTGGACAGCTCTGCGACCAGTTCTACCAGTTAAGCTATCATCATAATCATGGGGTGCCTTCTTCTATCTGAAGTTTGGTAGTTAAGTTATGTTTAATATTAAAGTTAGATGAAAGTGATGTCGGTGGTGAGCAGCTCCACAGATGTCGGTTGTCGATGCGCATTGTCGTCCCGATGTCAGCGTGCCGTCAGGTCGCTGGTCGCTGCTCGCTGCTCGCCGTCTCCCGCCGCCCATTATTCATTGCCTACGTGTTTGACAGAAGCCACGCATTTCTATGGAAGCGAACAACCCGTGACTAACAACAGTGCGTAGTGTATACTTTTTTTTTTATTCTGCTATGCGACGAGACGAGCAAGACGTTCTCCTGATGGTAAGTGATACGCTTGTCCATGACAACGTGCTGCTAGTTAAGATGGTACACACTGCACCACATTGCGCTCGTCGCCTTGAGACATAAGGTGTTAAGTCTCGTTACCCCAGTAATTACACTAGCTACAGCGCCCTTCAAACCGGAACACAGTAATGTTCGCACACTACTATTTGTCGGTTGCAATAGGAGCTGCGGTGGTACCCACGCAGACGGTCTCCGGCAACAGAGACCTACCACCTGGTGAAACATACATTCGTTTTGTATACACTACATAATATGTTGGAGGCCTGCGACAGAACTTTCCGCGCCTGCATCATACCTTAATATAATTATTGCACTTATTCATGACTGAGGGTCGTGGTCATCATGTGCAATGAAACACACTTACTTGTCAGTTATAATGAAGTGGTGTTGCCATTGCCTTCTCCATTTCACATACTTGTGCGAGCACGGATGGTTATGACATAGATATGCAGGTTTCCTCACGATGTTTTCTTTCACCGTCAAAGCGCGTGATATTAGTTGGTGTTATACTAACCGCACATAAATTGAAAAAATTCTTTTGTGCAGGCCAGATTCGAACCCGGTACCTTTGGAGTGGAATGCCGCGTTCAAATTCTGTTAGTTATAATGTTTAAACTACAACTCGTGATCTTCAGGAGACAATAGATATTAAGTCTCGTTATTATAGTAATTTCACTAGCTACAATCTAGAACAGAGTACGAGTATATTAACACACTAACTAATGGCGGCAGATATAAAAGTTTTTTCGTTAGAAAATGGAAAAATCACTAGCAACCAAAACCCATCACCAATTATTGGTGATATCTAAATTATTCTAAAATAATAATTCATCTAGAACAGTACTCCTTTTATTTAACTCATAAAGTTATGTTTAACCTCTTACCGTTAACACACAAACGTGAAGAAACTATTATAACTTAGTTTAACTTTCGGCTCGAATACTTGACGCAACAATATAACGTACAATAGCTGTTTACAACATATTCTTTACAGCAGCGGCGATTGCTTTAAAGTTTTCGTTGAATTTCACATCTACCTGCTACCTAGATCATTGTAGTATTTTACAACTATCTAAGTGGAGTTACTTAGCTCATTCATCGACCGAATCTAGATCTTAAAGCTAACGTGTAGAGCTTGATTTCGTATGGCAGAGAAGGATTGAATTACGCAATGATGAAGGGGTGAAAACTGTAAAACTATAAATATGAGGCTTTTGTCCTGATGAAGTTAAAGTTAAAAAAAATCTTTTGTACTATTTGTTTCATTGTAGAAAAAAGGTATGTCTGTAACAAATAGGCTACATAGATATTTTTTAATTTTGAAAAGTTATTAAAATTTGTTGCGGGTAAAATTTGCTTAAACCTAAAAAGGCGCGTTAAAGATGAATCGATTATATCACTTTTTGTTATAATTTTCTATGAAAATTTCAAATAATTTTTAGTGTGATTTCTATTAAAGCTAATTTAAAATATAAACTTTGGTAAAATGACTAAATAACAGACTAATAATTTCTATATTTTTAATTATGTTTGTTTTGTTATGTATTATATATGTTTTTTTATGTTTGTTTTACTACAGTTATATTTAATTTTGTGTTATAGTTTTTGTTAATTAATCATATTAACACGGATACTTATAAACCATATTAAAATATTCGTAGACCTAGTAAATGTACAGATACATGGTTTATTTGAGCTTTTTTATATTTTACTTTAAAACAGACAGTTGTTACATACCAGTATAAGTTAAGTATACAAGGATAATTAGGAAAAGAAATGCCTAACATTGATTAATATATAAGACCTGTTAAAACGAACTGTATTATAAATTATCAGTGATATATAACAAACAAACATATTACATTAAAATAGAAAATGAATAATAATTAAGAAATCGCAATTACAAATATTAACAACCATTAGACAGATTCATCAAGTTTGAATTTTTAATTTTGAAAATTTATTAAAATTTGTTGCGGGTAAAATTTGCTTAAACCTAAAAAGGCGCGTTGAAGATGATTCGATTATATCATTTGTTGTTATAATTTTCTATGAAACTTCAAATAATTTTTAGTGTGATTACTATTAAAGCTAATTTAAAATATAAACTTTGATAAAATTTCTGAATAACAGACTAATAATTTCTATATTTTTTCAATTATGTTTGGTATTTCTCCCACAAAACAATAATCTCTTACCTAATTAAAAGAACAAAGAGTAATAACCAGTATTTTTCAACACGGACAGTCAGCTTGAGTTTCAATCATTTAAGAACCCTTTTAACACTTCCGCTATTAAGGTTCTATATTTAATATTGTTAGTAAAAAAGCTTAAATAACAATTCAAACGGTTCTCACTATTATACCAAACGTGTTAAGGGTCGCTATTGAATGATTGTAGATCACATCAAACGGTTTGTCAAGTATAAAGAGCGACAGTCAATTTTGTTGATTATGTCTGTGGAATAGAGTAGTTAATAGGTAAGCTGCGTGCGGTTATAAACTTTTAACATGACAACACGAAATTAAGAAGTATTAAAACAACACGTGGGAGACAATGGGGCGGCGAGCACAAAGGCGGCGGCCGCTTTGATGTGCCGCGGTGGTTCACTTCACACTGCGCCGGTGCCCACCCGAGGCGAACGGGATTATACGTTCAATACGACAGTGTGACTTTTGGGATTTTTTTATTCTACTACGAGACGAGCGAGATGTTCACCTGATGGTAATACGCCAGCCTAGTTAAGATATACACTGCACCACACTGCGCTCGACACGTTAAGACATAGTATATTAAGTCCCGTTACCCCAATAATTTCACTAGCTAACCCTTCTAACTGTAACATAGTTTTTTTTTTTTTTTTTTATACTACTTTGCGACGAGACGAGCAAGACGTTCACCTGATGGTAAGTGATACGCTTGCCCATGACAACGCGGCGCTAGTTAAGGTGGTACACACTGCACCACATTGCGCTCGTCGCCTGAGACATGTGTTAAGTCTCGTTACCCCAGTAATTACACTAGCTACAGCGCTCTTCAAACCAGTACACAGTAATGTTTACACTACTGTTTGCGGGCTGTAATAAGATCTACAGTGGTACCTAGACGGTCTGTGGCTACGGAGACTTACCAGCAGTAAAGTCACAACCACAACCACCAGCAGTAACTACTTTAATTTAATATTATACTGTTAATAGTTTTTCTTTTAGTGATCTTATAAAGACAAAAGAAGACGACCTTTAAGAAAAGAGCAGCTTAGCTTAGTTTATGGACGTCAGTGATCACCTTCCATCACGTAAATTATTCGCTCGTTTGTCCACTATCCGTATAAAAAAAAGTATTAAAGTAGCATAAAATCCATCAGAATAAAGTCACTAACATATCTCAAAAAATTGTTAGCTTAACACTACTTATCGTATAGACACTTTACTTAATGGTAAGTGCCATTAACAATATGCATTATACAAATTGTTAATAGCATTTATTTTTTTTGCAAATAATTATACAAAGTGTCATTATCAATAAGTCTTTAACTTTTCTCATCATCTTGAAGTATAATATGACAAGTAAATACATTTTTGAAGACCTTCAAGAAAAGAGCCTGCTTATGTGTAGAGATTGTTAATACCCATTAATAGACGGTGATCACTTTCTATTTCTATCTACTTTCTGTTTCTTCTCTTTCTATCTTCTATCTTACTTTCTTTTATTCATTCGTTTACTTTAATTACGCGTTGTCCCAACCACAAATTACTAATTGTAATGTCCTTATCAGAGCTCAGTAGTTTGCTGTCAGAAAATATTGTTGGTAAGATTTCTATCTTCATGGAGAACTAATAGGCTTCCTTAAAATGTTGAAAGGATAATCAAATTGAGAAGAGATTTTTTTAGTGAAAAGTTGCAGCGTAGTGCGTCGCGCGTATCATCTACCAGTGGCGTGTCTGATGGTGTTCCAGTCCCTCGTACTCACTTCCTGTACTCTAGTGAACCTAACAATCAAACAATCTAACTAATACATCCTTTTACAATCTAATAACGCTTATTAACTACAATTTTGTTAACAGTTCTGAGATTTACTTAATTGAGATTAGAATACTTATAGTAAGAATTGTAATCAATTTTTTCAACGACGGTTAATTAAATTTAACTTGCGGAGTTAACTAATATTTGGTTCAGTACATCATCATCATTATCAGTCTTTTTTTTAATGCTACTATGCGACGAGACGAGCAAGACGTTCACCTGATGGTAAGTGATACGCTTGCCCATGACAACGTGGTGCTAGTTAAGATGGTACATACTGCACCACATTGCGCTCGTCGCCTTGAGACATAAGGTGTTAAGTCTCGTTACCGCAGTAATTACACTAGCTACAGCGCCCTTCAAACCGGAACACAGTAATGTTTGCACATTACTATTTGGCGGTTGAAATAGGAGCTGCGGTGGTACCCATCCAGACGGTCTGTCACCAGTCGATAGACATCTTCAGTTGTATGTCAAGACGCAAGTCCCCTAAAGACCTCTGAAACCTGCATAAGAATTTGACACAAGCTTATACTATTTATTAAAAAATTTAATTCTCCTTTTCCCTTAACAAAGCGAAAAAAGATTAATGTTGAATACAAAAAAAAATAGCTTTGTTTGTGTTCTGTATGCATGACAGAGTCTTTCGCGATTAATAGTCGACTATTAATGGATATTCCGAAAAAGGCGGCACGTCAAAGAGCAGTCCACCCATATGCCCATCGCAAGATTCACTTAATTGAGAACTCGCAACCGCTGGCTGCGTGACAAATTGCAGCCTTTGAGTAATACATCTTAATGATACCTTAATTGCATGTAATTGTGGACCTCCGCCGGCTGATCCACCAGCGTTAAATAAACTCCGTCCCGTGTGTGTAATCATTTTAAGTTTCACACTTGTAAGCTTCTGTTGAGGTCACAAGTAAACGGTCGGTTACGTGTGAGAACGGAACCGCTGTAAGTTGTAGCTGTATTTAGAAACTTATTACATCACTGCTGGTAGGTCTCTGTTGCCGGAGACCGTCTAGGTACCACCGCAGTGACCATTTCAACCAAACAGTAGTGTGCAAACATTATTATGTACCAGTTTGAAATGTAGGTAGCTAATGAAATTACTGGGGTAACGAGATTTAACAGTCTTAAGGCGACAAGCGCAATGTGGTGCAGTGTATACCATCTTAACTAGCGGCATGTTGTTATGGGCAAGCGTATCATTTACCATCAGGTGAACTTCTCGCTCATCTCGAAGACTAAAAAATAAATAAAAAAAAAACAAATTTTTACGTTTTAGCTTTGGTATCACTGCAGCTCTTATTTCTACCGCTAAACAGTAGTTTGTATACATTACTGCACTGCAGTTGAAGGGTGTTGTACCCTTCATTAACATCTTATATCTGATGACGAATACAGTGTGCTGCTGTGTTACATAATTTATGGAATTTACCTTCCGCAAAAACTGTCATAATAAAGACGTGAAAAAAAAAGGATTTTTTTCAGATAAAAGTTAAAATCCAAATTTTAAAAATGTAAGTTCGAAGAATTTTAAAAAATAGTACCAATTAAATATAACATTGTTTTAAATATCAATTATATTACTTAAATTAATGTAATTGATACTTGTTTCACAACCTTCATCATCACCGTCGGCCGCTAGTGAAGGCTGTGTCCAAAGAGATTTCCAATTCCGAGTTTGTTACTGCGGCCGCTTTCAGGGCTCCATAAAAAATCGATTAAATCAATTCTAGTATCGGGTATTGAATAGTATTCGGTACGGACGGACCGTAATTCCAATTGATAGCAATTAAGGAGCGCGTGGGACGAGGGTCCAGCTAATGGCGGAGTGGAGATAAAGCCAAGTAATTAACGAATCAATTCGATTATAGCGAGCCGCTTTGTATCGCCGACATCACCTAGAACACAACCTTTACACAGTTTCATATAATATATAACATGTATTTATAAGTAATTTGTAATCACTTGATGTAATAGTAGTCCTATAAAGCCTTTTTATAGGATATTTTCTAGGTAAAGAAGTTTGCGGAAATAAATTTAGTTAAAACATGAACATTTATGATACTTTATGTTTTTTTAAGTAACTATGATTATGTTCGAAATAAAAACACAAATAATAATAAACTTTTATTGATCACTAAATCAAAATATGTTGTTGATTAATAATTAATACAAAGTTAAAGACTAAAAGCGATTTTTTTTAGTTTATTATTTGTATACATAAGTATTTTCAGTTTGCGTTGTATGAAATGGGTTTGCAGTTTCGGAAAAATAATTAATATATGTAATAATAATATATTTACAGCTCCCCGACTATGATGCATAGAGAATTTCCGTATCTTCGCTCACCGTAAATGGATTTCATCGAGTTTAATACCCGAGCTTTGAGATATCGCGGTCACCCATCCAAGTCTTTACGAGAGTGAGTGCAGTTGTAACGTTATTCTCGATTATCTGTCACTTATATAATAAACATTCCGATAGGCGAAGTTATTATTGAATTTAATAAGTAATTTTAAGTTAACCACGTACTGAAACTTCAAGTAGTATTTGGAAAAAAAAAATGTGTAAGAAAAGTACAATTTTAAAAACTTACAGTTTAGATATGATTTCTATTATTTTCTGTACTTTAAGAATATTATTATATTAGTTATGAAAACAAAAACATCAATAATATCAATTTGTTATTGAATATATGGAAAAGAAAAATCATATTTAGCATGTTCATAAATCATCAGTAAGTTTACCGGCTACAACATCAAATGGTGCAGTAATGTTTGCTAACTTACAGCGAGTAACAATATCTCTCCAATGAACATTATAAACAGAACGCAGTAATAAATTATTAAGCACAGACTATATTTACAACTAAACCCATCATTAGCGCAGCCCCGCATCCATTATGGGATTAAGAAATTGTCTGACCATATACGAAAATTTCAATTTATTAACAATCGTGATATACATTGCTTGCTGTACTAATAAACAATATTAAAAGTATGTAAGTTAAAAGGTTATGTATGACGTTTAAGAACTTATAGCACGTTCTTCATCTTAGCTAAGTTGCAATTAAGTTCCGACTACATTAACACCGAGCCACGCCTAAAGGCGCCACAGCGTATACCGGTCGGCGCAAGAGGAAGATTATAAAACTTACATAACATACGTTGTGATGCGTTCGGAGTTGCCCACCGTACGATAGGTGCGATTAAGTGTTACCCGCATACAAATTAGCCGACATTTTACCGCGGCCCAAAGGTAAGACATTCCTAGAAACGTTCGGTGTCAGGATGACCCTTATTTTATATTACATCATTAGAAGGCCCACATTGGTCATGGAAAGAATTTTTAAACATATTTTATGAATATGCATGAACAATGAAAGGATGAAAGAAGATGGCGCTTTGAAAAGAAGACAAATCATGTATAAGCTATTAAGTAGAGAAGATTTTCAGCTTACTACTGAACTATCTTGTAGTGCAGTGTATATCATCCTAACTAGTGTTAAGTAGTTCCGTATCTGGTGAACGTCGTGACCCTTTGATGCTTAGTCGACTAAAAAAAATTTAGTGCTGTGAAAAATCTTATCTAACATATATATTGATACCATAAGCGCAGTCATAGTAATAAAAAATTAAAGTGAACCTATTTACATTCAACTACAAACTAGAAATAAATTAACATTTAAAACGAAATCACAAATTGAATTTTACTTAATTATCTATTAGTAATGTTAAAATCAAACAAATTAAACAATAGCTTGAGTGTTGTCTCATGAACAATAAATACTGCGATAAATGATACTTACTTAGTGTTGCCAACAAAGCAGTTTCCAATTAAGTCACTAATACACATAACGAATATTAATCACCTAATTATGTTTAATATCACTTACTTAATGATTTATTAATTAATTGTAAATTCTTTATCCACACAAATAATTAAAATTACTTATCTGCTGTTTATAATCATTTGATTAACTTATTTAAAATGTAATGCTGCTAACAAATGTAACCATTATAAAATCGCTAAATTAGTTTATTACTAAACTATATAATATTTTCTTTCACTTCTCTGTTATTATTTTTTAATTTATATAAAACCTCATGTGATAATAGCTACAGTTTGTGTTGCGTAATAATAGTTATATATAATCTGTGGAAGGCCCGCTGGCGCGGAATAAAAATAAATCATCATTTACGTAATAAAAGATGGCGGACACCGCGAAGTTGTTGGAATCAATTTGACACACCTCGCCGTTCCGAAAGGAAATTGCCCTCTGTCCGATCGAGGTAAAAAAAATATTCCGAGAACAGACGAGCAGACATTTGATGGAAATGTAAGCTTGAATTTCTTTTTATTGATGACTTGCTTATAGCCGTGACTTCTTTAATTTTTTATACCACTTTGGTGGCAAACAGGCATACGGCCCATCTGATGGTAATTAGTAATTTATAAACGTCGGTACCAAAGTCATCACAAGCAACACAGACCTTGAAGAAACCTTATCACATCCTTTTTGATGAACTTCATTCTGTAGCTTCTTCTAACTTTAGCAGTTAGTTCAATCCATAACTTGATGTTCGTCACCATTCTAGATAATGAAGACGTCGACAGTGAGATGCGATGGTGAAATTAGGCTTTTAATATTCCCTCCTATAAAAAGCTTCATCATACATAACTTTCTGCTTAAGTGTTTTTGTCTGGTCATCCAATGATTCGAAACGTATTAAGTTATAATTTATAAAGCGAGCCGAATGCATTTTTCGCGAATTAATCGATTTGGAATCCATTAGTCGTGTTTTTTATTTGTATAAAATGACTGCGGTATATAGTTTTATCTCAATGAATACCATAATGCTCTTAATGCAGCAAGGATGCCGAAGATGTGGCCAATTAAAAGGCACTATAGGACCGAATAACATTATGATAAAGCAAATGCGGCGGCTGTAGATAATATTATGTTAATTTTAAATTTATCGCCCGGGATACGGGTTTAAGGATCCAAAATAAAATATATTAAATCGTTTATTTAAACGATTGCAAACTTTGTTTGTTGTTATCTTTTATCTTTGCGCGTACGATCTCCATAATTTTAATACTTTCGGCATTAATAAACTATAACGATTCCATCTGATCATTTTAAAGAAATTACAGATTTAGAAAGAAGAAATCTCTCACTAAAGTTTTAGAGGTTATATCACCTTTACTTACGTATAATTTCTTCTTATTATTCGTTTTGCAGCAGCTATGGTCACTGGATTCATGGCAGAAATCCTGACGTAATTATCTATATAAATATAGTAAGAGTATCTCTGTAAATAAGCTACTTACTTATTTACAGTCCGATTCAAAACTTCTTCCGAAAAAATGCACATTTTAAGAGGTAAAAAACCGTTTTGATTTTGCTTTAAAAACCATTATAAATAAAGACAGAGCGGAATGTTGTTATTTACTAATTACTTACATGACTCATAACAACTTGTAAGTTAGTATGATATACACTGACAACGTTGTGCTCGTCCATCGACCATGAGACATATATGTGGGATTAAGGCGCCAAAAGAAACACCTATGACGTTACTGTTAATATTTTCTTCTTAAAAAAACATCATTTAATCGTTTATACTTCTAAAACACACAAATCTTATCTTTAACTTATTCTCTTCATACGTTCGTCTTTTTTCTCTCTGACCGCTTTATTGACATTTTCTTTATTTCTTTCTTTTCATATACCAAAAAGGTCTTCCATCCGACATATATGTTAAGTCTCGTTACTACAGTATTTTTACTAGATACAACCCTTCAAATCGGAAAAGTAAAATTTGCGTACGCGGAAGTTCCGCGGTAAGTATTCAAATTGAGCTGCCATCAATACGATAATAGTAATTTATATGAGTAATAGCGATATTAAATTAATTAACTCAACACACTCAAAACTCCGTGATGGTAACAGAGAGGCGCGCCGCATCACGAATAATACGCGGCCCGGTATAATTACGAGGCTCTAAAACAAAACTATTCCAAAAAGAAGCCGATAGATTAAAAATGGGAATGAGCTTTCAATGACGGCTAATGAATACCTGCGTTTTTTTCTTACGTCCCTCCATTACAAAGAGTTACGTCGCCGCTAGATAGAGCCTAATTCAAATGCGCAATTAAAAACTTTTTTTATGCGCTATGTCCAATTACTAGGATCAGAATTTTTATAATTATTTATAAGTGTTAGTACTTAAATACGAAGTTATTAAATTTATGAAATACTAATATTATTGAAACGGTTTCCTTGAAGCTGGAGAGGTTATCGGGTATTTTAATAGGGTTTACCGTTTTTTGTTGTATATATGCCGTAAGAAGTGCGTAAAAGAGCAATTAAAAAGTCTATGTTATCTATTATTTATCTGTACAGAATAATTATAATAATAATGTTATGATCATTTACAAATAAATAAATTAGATATTAACAATGTAATATTAGATAAAATTGTGTTGTTATGTCATTATACTATTTTTAAGAGCGTGATTAAAACATTTGACTATTCCATTCCAGAAGGTTCATGTTCTTTGTCGCTGTAGCGGTGGTGGTGAGATCAGCACATTTTTTATCGACGGAAGGCATCTTGGTAGGTTTCGTATTGATATCAAGTAATCTTGTACGATGAAAGGTTTTTCGGGAATAGATACGGTGTATATAAAATCTAATAACTATTAAATTTAACCGTGGTACCGTATTTTTGAAGAGAATCCTTGTAAAGAAGAGCAGATAGATACGAGCAGATATCCAAATGAGAGATATAAGCATTTAATACACCGCATGTGTGGAAACAAATAATTAAGTAAAGTAATGTATTATTTATCGCTTATAAATGTATATGTCTAAAAACGTAATAGAAATAAACTGATATGAAATTGTTACAAGAATTAAAAGTTTAAGGAAGTTGTCAAAATTATTTCGCCATTAATTAGACTTCACGGAATACTTCTGATTACAAATATAATAGAAATGTTCGTCTGTTTGTGTGGCATGGGTTCGATGAAGGTTTAGCCGAGAGCCGGATGCGACCACAAAGCCACGAATAACCGATATAATTTTCGTGTTCACGTGGAACAGATCGGTGGGCGTCATCGGCCGCAATCAGCACCGCCGTAATCAAATTGAACTTATAAAAAACATCGGAATCATAGCGGGCCGTGCACAACGCATTACCGAGCAACGGGGCAGCGGGGGGGATGAAGGAGAGGAGACCTCCACTCCCCATTAGTCTCAGTTTATTTTTTAATTTACGGTCTATGCTATGTTATACGCATCAGTCCTACAATCAAAACAACACTAGAGCGATCGGATACATTTTTACAAATACCATCCCTAGACACCAGGTATAAATAACACTTCAAAGTATTTCCAATGCCATATACAAGTGGAAAAATAAATTTGATTTAAAAGTCATAGACAGCGAAATGAACGTTGCGAAACGAACCCACTCCAATTAAAAAAAAAGAAGGTATTTTAAGGCATAAATAATTTTTTATCAGTGACTTTTTAAATTGTCTAATCCATTGAAAACTAAACAAAAACTATTTAAAAATAAAAACTTCAATGATTTAATTTAAGATAACATTAATTTCGTATTGATCTTTGAAAAAAAAAAAGATCAACTTGTATTTCTTTAAAGTAACTGGTATCTTTGATCTTATAAAAAAAAGTATTAGTAAAGAATTTTCAATGAGTTTTTTTTTATCAAATTTATAGCAGGCATCGGGAATAAAAACATTCATTATCAGTTTTATTGCGCAGTTTCCGTGCGAGCTTTCTTTTAAAATTGCCTTCATTTAAACGGTTCAATTGTTTTTACGACCGCGACGAATATCTTCGTCCTTTTTTATCTTATTTATAGGATATAATTAAATTCGCAATACACATTTAAAATTAATTGACAATTAGAGGGAATTTCAAAAATAATGACAAAACGAAGAATAAATTATAAAAATTAATATTTTTATAAGGTCTTTATACTTACGAATATTTTTTTAAATGTTTATAAAATCAAAACTTTTTAACATCATCTGTAAAAGAAAATTAAATTATATACTTCATCAAATAACATGTATTAAAAATAACACGCTTAATTTTACAAATATTTAATTCTATAGCTCACGGCTCCATCGAATGGTGCGTTGCCTGAGCCAAGCGCGACCGGAAAAAAAAATAAAGAAGCGAAATGCAGCGCGCGCTTTGTGGAGGCCGCTCCCGCCAACGCCGGCGTCCATTACGTCCGACGTAATTATGTGTCATTAGTGGAGTCCACTTCTGTGGGCTAATATTAATGTACGAAATATTGCCTCTTAATATCTACACCATCGTTACTTTGATTCTATAATTCAACAATAAGCTAGCAACATATAAACTGGATCTCGTGTGTAATGTCGTTATGGTGGCAGGTTTACAATATTATGGCGCTAGCCAGAAGGTATCAAAAATACCAAATAAACTTCACAAGAAGAGACCTCCGTTACTAGGTAAGCGATTAACCACTACTCTACGGATTCAGTACAAAACAAACGTCAAATTTGTTTAAAATCATTATTTTGTTCAAATACAAAAATGTGTTTTTTTTTATTCATGATAACTTGATGCTAAATTCAAACCGGTGCTTAGAAATGTTTTGTACAATACTGTTTGGCGATTGAAATACATGTACGAAATTTTGCAGCAACAGAGACATATCGCCAAAAACATAATATTGTTTTGTTATTCTTCACATATCAGTTTATCATAACTAACAGTAAGATTCTTTTAACTGATTTACAAATTTACTGAATTAAGTTATGTCTAATGTCTTGTAGAACCCCTAACTCTTGCGATCAGGTGAGATACATGTAATCATATATCAACTAGTACTTACCACATAGAAATACTTGTTTTATGATATCTCAGTCTTTCCTGTTTGAGATTATAAAATGTAGACATGATGCTTATAACAAAAAAGTACGAACAGGAAATAACGTATAACGGCAGTCCAATTAAGGTTAAATGTAGCATTAAATAAATAAAAAAGTAATATAGCGGGGCCCTTACGAAATACTTGTTGGTATGCCGATGTTATTATGTGTCATCAAAACGTATCAAAGTTAGGCCAAGGGGAAAAGAAATAATTAAACCTTGCGCCGAGGAGCGTCGGGAGAAGGCTATTTACATGATACGATACCTTTGCTTATTTTACTCGATTTTTGTTATTTATTTATTGGAGACAGACAGAAACAAAAGTGGAAAAAATACAAACAGAATTACAAAAATAGTTACATTTGCTTCTTTAAAAGCCTCACTGAGAACATTTTAATATATGGAACTTAGCAACATGGATTCAACGAGTAATACAAACACAAACTAAATCTAATATGATAGCAGAGCAAAGCTCAAAATTTTACAAAATAATGAATCAATTAATAGTAAGAGAAGAAAAGAAAATATTTATGAGTAGTTGTACAGTGTTTTTGTTTTGTTTTGTCCTTGTAAGCGACGCGAGAGCATGAGAATCATCAACAATAATTTAATTTTTATGCGCCCAGATATTTATATACTAGCAAAACCTCGAAAAGTTAAGACAAATTATTGTCAAGAATATCACTACAGAAGTTTATGTGCTGTTCTTTATCTGATGATGCGAAGTGAAAGCTATTTCATAAAAAAATAGATGTATGCGGTAATTAGTCCAAAAATTACTTAAATTACTGAACACAAAGAATTGATTAATTTAATGATTTCTTATATTTTCGGGAATGTTACACATTTTTTAAACCTCAATTTTACGTATTTTGTCGCGTTTATTTGTTATATTTATGTAATCCCGACTCCTCCCGTGACCATGACTGCTGCAAAGCGGTCAAAACGTCGGCATAAAATAATTGATGTTTAATAATTTTTTAATTTGTCATTACCGGATTCGCAGACCCGGAGCCCAAAATATATAACTATATATACAATGTAAATAAAAAATATAAACAAACTTTAGCAATTTTAAGTTTTACATATTTAATATAAAGATATGTATATGCGCTAAAGCTACAGCTGTTATGGATATGAGACACTCCAATTTGTACTTACCCAGCTTTATCAAAAATTACTCTAACTGCCATTTTAAGAGATTAGGGAAGAGTTCCTTTAATGGAAATATAGAGTTGGTTATTCATATTTCTTAATTAAAAATATCTTTTACCGCGTCGTCCCCGTATCGTCGTGTGCGAAGCGGAGCTGCCACGATTATAGGTGCAATTTGGTGAAGGGGGGGTGTTTCGTTTTTGTCGCGGGAATATCTCTCGTACCGCGGTGATTTCCAGCTAAATAGGTGACCAGCGACTTATTTTTTTTACGTAGCCGACATTTGTGAGTCGACTAATTCGTCGACGTTCTGAAGAATAACAGCAATGCCGCCGTCATTAACATTCTTTTTAACCAACCTCTCAACGAGATAGAAATAGGCATATCACAAAATGAGTAAAGGAGTTACGTGAATTTCTTTTTTAATTTAAGTAAGATGCTTTGGTACTCAGAATAAAATATCTTAAGGTTTAACAAGACGACAGCCAAAACTCATCCACTAATCTGGCCAAGTGCGTGTTGACTGTAGTCACAAGTAAACGAAAGCGGTTTCCTTCACCGGAAGCCCAAACTCAACGGGAATTAAACCTGCACTTCTCCGTTTACATCTCCAATAATATATATTCATGAGCAAATTTTAAAGATTTAAAGATGGTATATAAAAAAAAACACGCAGATGCGTTTCAACTGTCCGTCGATAAAGAGACAGTAAGTACAGTTGATAGACGGGACAATATGCGCCGGCGCATTCAACGGTTGAAAGAATGCTCAGGGTTAACCATTCCGAGTTCTTTTATCAATACTATTTATACTTGTTTAATAATACTGTACGATAAATCTCCATCGTAATCCCAATCGAATCTTTACGATGAGAAATGTGAGAGGAGACAACTCTAGGAAAAGAGGTAGCTTCTCTGTGACCCAAAATTGGTGAGGATTATATTCAATACTAGCTGACCCGGCAAACTTCGTATCGCCACAAAATCAATAAATAAAAAGCAGAATGAAAATTCAAGAATGTTTCAACTTTAGTAAACAATGTGGTCGACACTTAACCAGAACAAAAATAATAATTCATCAAAAAAAACTTTACGCCCAAATTCCCGCCAAAATTCGTACAATATGTCAAATGTCAAAATTAAATAAAAAAAAATGGGCTGGTATGTCCCTAGGCGATAAAAGCCCCAAAAAAAAATAAAGAAAAAAAATATAAATTTTATTCGATTTTTGAACGACTTGTAATTTTAATTAATTTCTAAACGACGAGACGAACATCAAATGTTTGCCATACAAAACCAAAGGAATAGTTTTTATGGGATATCGAAATTGTTGTTTTTATTATATTTAAATTTTTTTTACATATTTACTCACCTTTTAAACCTTTTCTGGACTTCGACAAATAGTTCAAAACCACAATTAGTCAATTCTGTTCAGTTGTTCCCGAGTTTAAACGAGACTAACGAACAGTAATCGATTTTTATATATAATTCAATCAATATTGGACAACAGTAAGCTGAAATGATTCATCATTGTTTAACTTACATCAAAGTTATATCATAGTTCTTAAAATAATAGAATATTGTAATTATTTTCATATATTTCTATTAATCACTTCTATATTTTATAGTTTATTATGGATAATATTTTCTTAATAAATATCTTTCGTGCGTTATGAAACAGGAAGTGACTTTTTTCGCGTAAAAGTTTAATAGTTTCCTTCTTACCATTTCGTTTCTTTGTAAAAATGTTATTTTATAAATTTACGTAATTTTTATATGTCTATAATAGAATATAACATGAAAAATGTATTGTAAAGGAATGGGATTGATTGTGACTGAAGGGGAGAAGGGTATCCTTTTATGTAATTCAACCTATCAAAGCCTATTCACATCTTGAATTAGGTTAAATGAGAGATATTTTATTTGTTCATACCTTTGGATTATTGAATTAGATCATTTTTAAAGGTATATTACTTTTAAAAGTATTTCAAATGATGACCAAAAATCAATGAGTCGATTAACTGCGGAGAAATTTTTTAACATACGAAATGTAGACTCTTCTTCTAAGTCGTATTTCCTCATGAGTGAGGGTTTTGGTCATCATGTGTGATGAAACACACGACGACTTCCTTTTCAGTTTTAACGGAGTGGTTTGATGAAAAATCAGCTGATTCATGCATTGCATATAATCTTGACTATCTCCTCGCTCTCATCAGTTTAACTTACTATCTCTAAAAAATCTAAGTGATCTGCTAAGATTTAGACCTTAAAAGGTAAGTGCCTCCCGCAGCCATTACATCAAGTTAAGATAAGTGAAGTTTAATAACTTGAACGAGTATGCACAAACTACGACTATACCTTTTCTATATATAATTTAAACATGTATTGATATAAGTTTATAGAATTTTTATTTATCACTCGCGTTTGATTTACTATTGCATGTCGAGGAAATATCAACAAATATTACTTTTTTTAACGTTCATAACGTTCTGATGTATAAGTACCAATAGTACTTATAATATATATCAAAGTGATTTTACTATTACATGTATTTTTTTTCTACTGGTCCACGAGACGAGAAAGACGTTCACCTGATGGTAAGTGATACGCTTGCCCATGACAACGCGGTGCTAGTTAAGATGGTACACACTGCACCACATTGCGCTCGTCGTTAAGACATAAGCTGTTAAGTCTCGTTACCCCAGTAATTACACTAGCAATAGCGCCCTTCAAACCGGAACACAGTAATGTTCGCACACTACTATTTGTCGGTTGCAATAGGAGCTGCGGTGGTACCCATCCAGACGGTCTCCGCCAACAGAGACCTACCACCAGTTGACCGCCTGATGGTATCTATTAATATAACTAATACTACATTGTTATGGTTATATCACTTATCAAAATTATTATTACAAGTCTTACATTAATTATTACAAGCCTATCATTAACCAGCAATATCTTTCTCGTGTCGTCGCTTCGGCTGAGAAAAAAGTTTTAACTCGACAAGCGTTCGCGTTAAACTCACAGCACTTCTTTTTCTATGTTCAAGTTCTAGTGTTCGTGGTAAGCGACGATGCAGAATTCGCGTCATCGTCATGATAGGTTCGATTGCGCGGCGCCGGGCCTTTGAGACAACAACAATATACCATAAATATTACACCACGGGCCGGACAGCGACGCGATTAGTGTTGCCATATTCACATACGGACTGTATCATAAACGATTATATTTATTATCATTCGAGTGTATACTTTATTAATATTGGAAAAGTTGCCAGTAAAATAAAACTACAGATATTTGTTAACAAATCGTATTCGAAATTAAAGTATCGAAATTTTTTATTTATTTATTGTTTATGACTTATTTGATTTAATGTTATTAATAGTGGAAACCCAAATGAATTGTAGTACCGAATCTTTACTATTAAACTAAACAACAAATTTACCAGTCTTCAAGACACTGGGTTTATAACGCATGTGTCGTCTTATTATCCGGGTCTTTTTTTTTTTTTAATTAGATATAGACTATCGCTTGACTACAATCCCACCTGATGGTAAGTGGCGATGTAGTCTTTGATGGTAAAGCGCGCTAGTCTAGAAGAAATCTATTCACTCTATAATCTTATATAGTCTCTATTACTTTATAAGATTAGAATGTACAAGAATAACTTAGGTACTAATTTTGTACTAGAAAACAGTCATGAGTTTGGTTTTCTGCGAAATATTTTTTTTTTCACATCCGCAGTGCTAACTTTAAGCTTTTATATCTCTTTAACCGGAACAGCTATATACTTTCTATTTCGGATTTCTCGTCTTCTTATCCTGTACTACAATTTACCCAAAGAGTATCTATTTAGCTGTTCCGGCTTAAAAGTTACAAACGTTACGGAGTATTAAAGAAACTGAAAGCTGCTGGTACTCCGAGATGACTATAAGAACATTTATCTTAGTACCTTTGTAACCATAGCTGGTGTAAGCCACTTTAAATATCGGATTCATAAATAATTAAATCTTCTAAGTCGTATTTCCTCATGACTGAGGGTCGTGGTCATCATGTGTGTTGAAACACGACGACTTACTTGTCAGTTATAATGGAGTGGTGTTGCCATTGCCTTCTCCATTTCACATACTAGTGCGAGCACGGATGGTCATGACATAGATATGCAGGTTTCCTCACGATGTTTTCCTTCACTGACAGAGCACGTGATATTAATTTGTGTTAATTGCACATAATTAAAAAAATTATTGGTGCAGGCCGCATTCGAACCCGGTACCTTCGTTTGAAGGCCGGCATCCAAACCATTTTACCAGGTGGTAGGTCTCTGTTGCCGGAGACCGTCTGGGTGGGTACCACCGCAGCTCCTATTGCAACCGACAAATAGTAGTGTGCGAACATTACTGTGTTCCGGTTTGAAGCGCGCTGTAGCTAGTGTAATTACTGGGGTAACGAGACTTAACACCGCATGTCTCAGGCGACGAGCGCAATGTGGTGCAGTGTGTACCATCTTAACTAGCACCGCGTTGTCATGGGCAAGCGTATCACTTACCATCAGGTGAACGTCTTGCTCGTCTCGTCGCATAGTAGCATAAAAAAAATATATAAACACGATAAAATCTGTAAAATAATTTTATTTATGTATGTTGTGTGTTCTTATGTATGTTATGTATATATATTTATTATGTATGTATATATTAGTACATATCTTCCTTTTTTATACATATATATATTTTTTTTAAAAACAATACTTCTCTTTTACCCTCACCTACCACTGCATTTCCCCACTGCCGAGGTTGACTGGGAGAGAATGCCCTACGGCATTAAGTCCGCCTTTTTGTACAATATTTATTTGTGTGCAAACAAAGTTTTAAATAAATAAATAATATTCGCATAAATTTAAAGTGATGTTTATATTAAATGTTTGTTCGTAAATCGTGTGCACCCTACACGGCATCTGCAATAGAAACATGCGCGCCATTGTGCGGGCGCTGTATGAAGACATATAAAGTTATGACGTTTTATTGCGCCTTTACGAGCGGCGGCGCTCCTTTGATGTGAGTGTGCCCGAGTGAGGCCGCGGAGCCGTTACCGGGAACACGCCGCGGACTCGTATAGAATGGCATTGAGGATATATTCTTCCTGTTGATATTTACATAAAATATTAAAGTGTACCTCATATTTGATGGCGGATCGTAAAACTTTAAACGTTCATACTTTATTGTATTAGGACGAGTTGCGACTTCGTCAGTTAAATGGATAAGTGACACATTCCAAAATAATTTTGAAATTAAGTTTAATATCTATAATGATAAATCGTTAAAATTGCAACCTTTAGAAGACTGAATTTTTTTTAATTTTTTTAGTTATGTCACTTTTCTTATTAATCGTCGACTTGTGAATTTATAACCATTTCTTTTTGTTTCGCTGGTTTTATACCTTGTATTCGATTTCACTCGATATTAAATACTTTATTGCACACCAAAAAATATAGAAAATTACCAAATCACATTGCTTGTATGTGATAAATGGACGATGGGCGAATTATCACTATGAGCGATTTTTTCCAGACAACCTTTGGATGGAAAATATGTAAAGTAATAAGTAAATTTGATGTGGGTTTTTGTTAGGAAATTTATTATATAAGTACAAATATGAAAACTCAAAGTAACTTATTATTACATTTATAATGAAAGTTAGAATTTACTGACAAGGTTCTTAAAAGCTTGCAATGACTGTGCCTGTCTAATTGTTAATGGTAAAGCATTCCGTAAACGGACAGACTCAACAGAAAATAAATAAATAACAATGATGTCAAAGATGGCGGTGAGATAGAAATTCACCCTGACACTGTTGGCTTATATATTTTAACAGTAGGAACAGAGGAATACTGTTATAAAGGTACGTTTATATAATGTTAGAAGTTTCCAGAGTTCAAAAACTCTTTACAACATCTAAAAAGAGTCCCAGAATTATTCTATGGTTTTATGAAGCTACGCGGTGATTGGACTTTTAAACTGGTACACGGAGCGCAATGTTATGCTCAGCAAACACCGGATTTTTTTTTTATTTACAACTATAATTTACCAGAATTCTTTTAGTTTTATATAAAAAATAATTTTTCGAAGTAAAACCGGCACAGAGCGCAGCTTTAGTCGCGTCGAATCAAAGATGCGCCATTACTATTCTAAACACGCGCACGCGCATGCGCACCATTAACGCCGCCGTTTGCGAAATCACACCACAAACCGCATCTGCAATGTACCACTTGTTTTATAATCTCATAAACGTACACCAACCAAAGCAGTAGAACTCCAGAATTTAATATAACATTATTTACGATAAATTATAAAAGAGAGATTAGTCAATGACACAACGTATGTATTTTTTTAAATATATTTATTATCTATAGTGCCATATAAAAACTGTTAGGTTATAATAAATACTATTAGTTATTTTACCTTGTGTAATGGCTGTATAAAGCCTATCGTAAAAAGGCAGATATATTACAGGCGTATTAAACATTTCACATGTAGATTATTTAAATAAAAGGTCGGGGGAGAAGTCTTTTCACATATACTATGTATAAAATTATATCAAAACTTCTTAATTAATATTTGTATTTGGCAAGAAATTTAAAAAAGGTTACATTTAAAAAAAAGCAAATTCGTTAAATATTATTTACGACTATTTCTTTTTCCGTCTGACAAAATGTGTCGATGAAATTAAATAAATGAGGAACATTTAAAAAATGGTAAACATGCAACGCAGGCCGCAGAAAACTTATATAGTTTATAGAACGAATGCAGTGTTAGTCAAAAAAAAGTCAACGGAAAATAATGTCACTTATATACTATTTATAATTAGTAAGTGTTATGTAAGTAAATAAAAAATATTTCAAGTTCATCCACAAAATGCCAAGCAACTTTTTCCACAACCTAATATTTAAATATATTCAGGAATCCCCCCTATAACACGGTAGATTGGTTCAGCGTTGTGAGAGTATTCCCGTACAGCACGCTTGTATGACACCATTTAACGCGTTATGAACCAATAGTTCTCGTTCAACTTTTTAAAAATTATTATAAGTTGCACATTACAGAAATGTAACGTAAAATCTCCGCGTTATACGAGGGATTGAAATTGCGTAATATGATAATGCATTAAAAGAACACCATGTTATAAAGGGGATAACTATATATTTGTATTGATATTACTACATACAAATTATTTACTATCTGCGGTGTAGTTTAAATGTAAAACAATATATGAATAGTTTGCAAAAAACCTTTTCATGTAAAATTACGGCCGTAAAAATTTTAGAATATTAAGTTTCGAATTTGCTACATATGCGCTTTAAAACGATAAAATAGTAACAAAGTTATTATTATTAAAGAGGCTACTCCAAATACTAGAATTACCAAAGACTACGTTTTTTTTTTCGACGAAGACGAAGGACTAGCACATGATAGTGAGATACATCTGCCTTTAAAAATGTGTTCTCTCGTTACTACATTACTTTTACTAGATCACACCGCCATTCAAACCGGAACACAGTAATGTTTGCACACTACTGTTTGGCGGCTGAATTAGGAGCTGGTGAACTTATATGTATCCAGCAACAGAGACCTAACACCAACAATCGCATTGATTTATTATTTCTTATATAGAATGTAGACAGATGAGGAAGCCGCTTATGTGACATGGCCACAGTTGCACATCGAAGATCCTTAAGAAAGTTTTTATTTGTTAAATATCATGAAACTAATAAAAGGATTTTTAAATTTACCAAATATATAATAACTTTTAAAGATATAAACGTATAATATTTTTTTTAAATAAAGGCGCGTAAAATATTTCCGATCTCTGATCTACAATACCATAGATTATATATTCGATGTGTGTATACATAAAATGTTACGATTGGTACGTTTTTTCTTTAATAAGAATAAAAAAAAATCACGGTCAGGAGTTTTGATTTCATTGACAGTTTTATATTGATTTTATTTAAAGTTAAAGCAAAACAGTATTAAAAAATTTAAGTTATCCGAAAGTTAGACAAGCATCAAACAGGAGATGTGTTATTATACAGTTATGAATAAAATAAAATAGTAACTAAAGTACTGCATAAAACATTTCATTCCCATCGCAGTGGAAATGTATTTGATGTAAGACATATACGAGAAAAAAGATTAAGATATATTAAAGTTTCTAGTTTCGAGCTAGTAACAATAAGACTAATATAACCCATAGCTAAGACAGCTAGGCGACTAAAATAGTTTTGTTTTTCTAATATATTCTTTACATTATATTTTCTATTTAAACTCTATCTTGAATGAAGAATATTTTTTTATAATATTAATGTATCTCGGTACTTTGGTAAAAGGTTGCACAGGATTGGAATAAAAAAAAATAGTAACTAAAGTACTGCATAAAACATTTCGTTCCCATCGCAGTGGAAATGTATTTGATGTAAGACATATACGAGAAAAAAGATTAAGATATATTAAAGTTTCTAGTTTCGAGCTAGTAAGAATAAGACTAATGTAACCCATAGCTAAGACTGCTAGGCGACTAAAATAGTTTTCTTTGTTCGCAGGCTTTGAAGGCGCGGGCCCTCACTTGCCACTAAGTCAAACAAAAGCGAAGTGAGCTAGTATTTGTCTTTAGACAACGAGGGTGCTACGACTCTACTTAAAGTGTGTTCTTAGGTGTAGCGTTCCATAAGCAATCTCGTAGTCCTCGATAAGCACTGAGATGGTTTCAGTGGATAAATTTCCACATTACTACGTCTCCTCTCATAAAGTTTAATATCTTTTAAGGATTTCCCTACTAACAAAAAGGTAAGGAAATATCTGAGATGAATAAGCGCAGACTGACCTCCTGTTGTGCGGCGAGCACACGCGGCGTAACGTACGGGCGGCGCGCGTCGTCCGCGGCGACGTCAGCGCGCGGCGCTCCTTCAGAGTCGTATGTGTCGTCGTACTCATCGGAATACATGCCCACTTCATCGCACACCAGGCTAACGACAATAAAACAATTAGAAAAACACTTAATATAACAGACAAGAAAGGTTTTCATGGCGCAGCAGTTAAATGCTTGTCTCATAACACCGAGGTTACTAATCCAATACCTGGCCTTTAGTGGCGGAATGGTGTTTTGAAACTCGTCTGGCTACTTCCCTAATATTATAAATCTGCGGCTGTAACACTATATAGTATTATAGGCGAGCCACGCTTCTCTTTCAACGACTACATTGTCACTTAGCATCGTGTGAAATTGAGGTAAGACATATACGAGAAAAAAGATTAAGATATATTAAAGTTTCTAGTTTCGAGCTAGTAAGAATAAGACTAATGTAACCCATAGCTAAGACTGCTAGGCGACTAAAATAGTTTTCTTTGTTCGCAGGCTTTGAAGGCGCGGGCCCTCACTTGCCACTAAGTCAAACAAAAGCGAAGTGAGCTAGTATTTGTCTTTAGACAACGAGGGTGCTACGACTCTACTTAAAGTGTGTTCTTAGGTGTAGCGTTCCATAAGCAATCTCGTAGTCCTCGATAAGCACTGAGATGGTTTCAGTGGATAAATTTCCACATTACTACGTCTCCTCTCATAAAGTTTAATATCTTTTAAGGATTTCCCTACTAACAAAAAGGTAAGGAAATATCTGAGATGAATAAGCGCAGACTGACCTCCTGTTGTGCGGCGAGCACACGCGGCGTAACGTACGGGCGGCGCGCGTCGTCCGCGGCGACGTCAGCGCGCGGCGCTCCTTCAGAGTCGTATGTGTCGTCGTACTCATCGGAATACATGCCCACTTCATCGCACACCAGGCTAACGACAATAAAACAATTAGAAAAACACTTAATATAACAGACAAGAAAGGTTTTCATGGCGCAGCAGTTAAATGCTTGTCTCATAACACCGAGGTTACTAATCCAATACCTGGCCTTTAGTGGCGGAATGGTGTTTTGAAACTCGTCTGGCTACTTCCCTAATATTATAAATCTGCGGCTGTAACACTATATAGTATTATAGGCGAGCCACGCTTCTCTTTCAACGACTACATTGTCACTTAGCATCGTGTGAAATTGAGGTAAGACACGAAAAAATTTAACAGTAAAAAGGTAACTGAAAGACAAATACTCTAAAGAGAAAGTTTCTTTTCAGCAAAACTATGATTCGAAATATGTTTGTAATCTATTTTAGTTTTTGGGTAACTCGTGATTAAAATCATTTTCGAATCGTATTATTTATAACTAAGTCAAGCTTACTTGTATTTGCTGTAGATGTCGACCCGGCTCTTCACTTCGGCCTTATCGTCCAGCATATCCTTCATGTCTTTGTACTTGCCGCGCCGCTTGCCTATATGTATTTTGCTCAGGTCCACGTCGTCCCTGCTCATGATGTCAAATTGGTCTCCATCAAACACGTTTAATCTCTGGATGCCGGTATTAAGGAATTTCCGGTCTACGGGATCTTCGGGAATGATCGGCAGCGACTGATCTATAGCTATGAGGTAGAATAAAAGCGATTAAATTATAAATATATGGAGTGTATTGAAATATTTTATCAATTAAAAAAAAAACAAACCTTTCAATGGTTCCGCCAAATTGCCTTCAAGGAGACTGTTAATTACTCGCTCAGTATTAAAACCATAGTGTTGCAAGCATTTCAAAATGAATCCATCGCCCAAATGTGGGAAAATGTCCTTCACTTCGCTTATCAACGACTCCTCCTTCACGTTATCCGGTATTTCGTTGTCTGCGGATGCTCCGGCTTGGACGTTATCTGTGGGCGCGACGTCGCCATTCGTTAAAGGCGCGGTGTGATTGGCCAATGCATTCTCCGGCACGGGCTCTTCTAAATTGGAATATATCGCTTGCAATATAAAATCAGTTTTCACTGTGTCTCTGGATTTGCGCTGAGGAAATTTGTGGCTTATGTACATTAAGAAACTAATGCTGGTAACTCATCAGAGCGATAAGATAAAAGACCAAGAGTTACAGCTGTCCATACTAAATTTACGAGGCAATAGGCACATCACTTACAAAAGGTTAAGGTAGAGGAGATTTTGCAACGGTGTGGGTTTCAATCTCACTAAATTTTTAACCTGTACCATATAATATTTTAACTTTGACTTAATAGACCATATCTTCACCTCTTTCTCTTTTTAAACCGTCTGCAACCATTATCGGTATTCAGGTTCAATTATTGCCCAAATTAGAACTGTAAGCTAGAAATTAGCGCGAAATTTCTTCATTTATTTGAAATATCTTTCTTCATTTTTAAAATACGCTCCTTTACTTAGAAGACTAATTTTTTTATTATCTTCATTGTTATCGTTAAAAATTGAAACAAATGAGTTGTTATTAATGCTATACAATTTACGAAATTCAAATTAATGAAATAATTGAAATATTATGTTTAAGTAAAGGATACATATCAGGATATGCTTGCCGAAGTATCTCCAGGTCCTCATTGACCGGGTAGCACATATGGTAGTCGCGAATCAGCAGTTTTTCAGCGAGGGCATCCATCATCACGGCAAGGTAGTCTTCCACGTGGCTTGCTATATTACCCCTTGGGGTTATGGGATACAGTTCGTTAAGTCAATCGACTCGGCAAGTGTGCAGACATTACTAAGCTGCGGTCCGCAAGGAACTTAACTGGTGTATTTGAGTAATGAAAAAATGTTATGAGCTCAAAACTATGGTTTGCAACATTTTCTTTATTTAATTTTTTTACTACAACAACACATAAAATTAATTATAAATTCAACAAACAGTATAATAGTTTCTTTGTGGCAATTTACGCTGTATTCTCAATATAAATTTATGGATTTCTTACATCACACCTTATTATATCATAATTTTAAACTTTAGATACATTCTTAGTAAAATTTATCAAAAAAAAACTCACTCGCCGCTGAATATCACGTTCTTGTATACCGCCAATATTTCCCTCAGGATATCGACCAGTTCCGCCCGCGCCGAATCTATGTACCCCTCTACTTCCACGTACGAGACGCTCGTCTGATCGCCGATCTCTTCCAGCTTCTCATACAGCATCGGTATACCGTATTCATAGAACTGAACTATACTGAAAAGAAATCATTCATTTCATTCAATCATCAATCATCATTTCAACCCATTTTTTGACGTGACAACGTCTATTAAATTGGTATAAGATAGGACGCGCGTGCTGAGAAATGTCCCGCACATAAGTGGGCGTGGCTTACGCCGACCGCTAAGTCGGTATGCGTTTGCCCGAATTGGTTGAAAGTAAAAGATGTATTCTATTGCTCAATAATAATTAGAAATAAAATCCCTAACAAATATAATTGAGAGTTAGTATAACTTGATTTGTAACCCGATAAACATGTCAAACAAGAATAATAAAATTTATTATCAAAATTTTTTGTGATATAATTAATAGACGTTGTCACGTTAAAATACATAAGTGCCCTGCACATATAACCCAGAATTTTTTCGTATTAATGAAAGTTGATAAAAGTTTGTATACTGTAGTTATAGTGATATTTAAACTCGTTTCCGAGAAGAGTCGTGAATTGTTTTACTCCATTTTATGTTAGTCATTTAGAATTTTAGCTTTTTTGAAGTTCTTTACTTCGTGTGTTGCCATTAATCAGAAATCCAACCAACTCATATTAGCCTGATGAAAAGGCCCAGTTATTCAGACAGGCCAAACCAAAATGAAAAGGTTCGAATAAGAAAAAAGGTGTCATAACCCAAAGGATTGTAAGCGTCATGAGCATATCAATATTAAAAGAACTGCAATCAGTTGGGATAGCATGGTCCTCGACTGACTGTCACTGCTAAGTAATCTTTGCGATCTGGTCAAAGTAGGTGTGGAGAATCTTGAGTAAGTCTGAACAGCTACGTATATCTTTTGTGAATGATGACAACAAATTTTGCTCACCTTAAAACAAAGTTAGTTTTTCTTAAAATCCCCACACCTTTTGGATAAACCTCTAAAAATATCCTCAGAGTAATGGCTGTGTCCAGGACGTGTATAACCAAATCCTGTAGGATGTTAATAGTCAAGGTATCGCGGGTCTTGCTGTTGGAGGGCCGTCTTATCTCACCGAATCCTTTGAACGTCTCAGGCAGATTTGGTGGTTCATCGCTGTCGTAATCTTTGTTTACTTGAAGAATTATAAATTTGAAAGCCTGCATGGATTAATTCTATATTACACATATTTCTAACACAGCAAAATTAACATATAAATAGTTACATAATAAGATATAAAGATTCTATAACAATAAGATATAAGACAGAAAGTTCTCCCGCAATCAATTCTCATGTACTTTCAGAATATCAACTAATGGTGATATGGCCGCTCATAACAATGGTGGTAATTGTGTTGAGGAAATAAACTACATTAAATTTCGGGAGTTTCATTATTGCTTTAAGTGGAAGAAGAGAGTAGAAAGTAGGTATTGATGAATGAAAGAGAAAATCATACTACGCCGACGCCGAAAAGATGAAGGAGAAAAAGTTAGGAGGGAGAACAAAAGATCTTAATAGAATTATGGGTCTAAACACCTGTGTTAGTTGGAACAAGTCAGTCTTGAACTACTTTCTAATATTTTTTATTTAGTAACAATAAATCCTTACCTCTTTGACGAAAGCTACGGCCGCCGCTGCGTCTATTTCATACTGCGGCTGCAGCTTGAACACGCCCTCCAAAAGTCTACTCACATGCTGGGTATTGTCCGCTCCGTATGTCAAGCATATATCCCATATAACCGGCACTGTGAACACAAACCTGTCGTATATCAGTGTTGCCATATATTCCTTGCTCATCCAACATGACTGAAAATCGACAAATGAATATACTTAAGTAAAAAAAAATTTTGCATAATTTGTTATATAACATCTATATAATATGATTATTAAATAATGCTTTTAATACACACAGCAATTTCAGAATCAACATTACATTTACATTAGTCTATCTCTAAATAACCAATAATTTCAATAGCGAATGAATTATTTGATTTATTCCTTATACAACGAAGTAAGTGACAAGACGAGTGGGACATTCATCTGTTGGTAATTCTAGTTAGGATGATACAACACAGCACCACATTGCACTTGTCGCAGAGAAATATGGTAAGTAGTCATTACCTCAGTAATTTTACTAGTACCCAAACTAGAAAACAGTCATGTTTGCACCCTGGTGGACTAAATGGGTGCTGTGATCATCTCCAGCAAGGGAGAGCTACCACCAGTAAGATCTTTAATTTTTGGAATTGTACAGGGTTGTAACACATACCTTGCTCTCCTTATTAGTGATAAGCCTACTAAAAACTATAAGGATCAGTCTTCGAATATCTCCATAGAGCATTTGTACATCTTTACTTTCGTGTGGAGGCAAGTAAGGCGGTCTAGCCTCTTGCAGGAAGGAAACTAAAGCATCCATACAACTGGGATGATACAGTATTGTACTCCAGAACCTGAAAAAAGTTTTTTTTTATTTTGTTACTGATTGTAATTCATAATCTATAATTTGCGAAAAACATGCATGTGAGCACCTAAATGAAAATTTAAAAATTTTTAGCTTATTAAGGTGCCAATAAAAGTACACACTAAATGGATATTGCATGTATTAATAAGTGTATTTTTATAACATTAACTTATTAATAATAATTAATTACATGAGTTATATGTTAATTTGAAGTGTTTTTAAAGCAACTACAAATGAGTTTGACTGCTTTACTGTATGTAAATAAGCAATTAAAAAGAACAAATTACAAAGTATGGGAGATATAGCAAATTTTGTGTTCTGCAGTTGGGCTCTGTGTCCAGACTGACCTGACACCACTTTACCTTACTATTATTTTAATTAAAATAAAAACATAACTTAAAACTACCTTCATTAATAAAGCGAGTTATTAGAGTTGCCAACATACATGTTTACTAACAAGTGCACCTAATGTAATATGTCTTTGTTGTGGAGACATTACTGAATCATGTTTATGTAACACATTTCATCAAAACATAAATTTGTATCTATTGTTGTCCATGTAAATTTAAACTTTTTAACATATAAAATATTAGTACCTGTGGTGCGATAGAGTAAGTAGCAATTTTAGATCTTCTAGGTAGACCTCCATCTTCATTCTCCAAGAGTCAACAGCACCCAGCATCAGATTGCTTCCAGAAGGTGGGTGTTCATACAAATGGAATTCCCTTTTTTCCACCCAATATGGATCCTGCAATAATTCATTCAGTTTTGCAAAGTCAATCATACATATACATGCACATTATTCCAACTAACTCTTATTGCCAGTGATTCTAAATAAATATCAGTAAAAATTTAAAATTTGTGAAATTGTGTAACTATAATTATATATTTGCTAATTGGAAGATATAAAGTTATATGGTATTACAAAAAAAAAACTTTTTATGTGATGTTAAATTTGTCTGAACAGAAACAATCTAGTTAGATTTCACTGCTACACCTGCTTCTGCAATTAAACATTAATTTATAATCATTTCCATAGTGCTGTTTGATAAAAACTGCAACTAGTGAAACTGTTGAGGTAATGAGACATGCTATCTTGTGGAAAATGCTCTATGTGGTTCCTCCAGGAGTTCTACTACTAGTATCATTGTTGTTAATAAAGAAATTAAAGCAATATATCATCATATTAAAAATCATTATGACATATGAATTATATGTAAGATCTAAATGAAGAAAAGTCACTAAACTTTGTATTTTCTTACCAGAGCATTAATATTTTGAATTAAACCTGCGTTCGATACACAAAGCGTTAACTTTTCCACGGGCAAATTCTCTGGATTCTGAAAACATCAATCAAATTTGTCACCCACCGCACCTAATCAGGTGTTGGATTTTAATAATATTAACATATATTGAATACGCGAAACACTTACAACAAATTCAATCTCTTTTTTGCTACTCATTTTCCTTTCTAGTAATAATTCTTAGATCTAGAAACATAAATACAATAAATATTTCAAGGAAAGAACAGCTTACGACAGCAACAAAAACGTTCTATGTTAACAGTGACATTTATGTTGACATCTACACCGCAATAGACAGCTGATTATGACAAAGAATATAAATTATTAATAATTATATTTATTAGGACTATATTTACAATTAAGGTACTACTTCGTAATATATTTTAATTATTATATAATAATTTATATATTACAGCTCAATCAGATTATTACAAAAAATTAATATGCTCAAAATAATAATATTATTTTTGTTATGTTATGTTAAATTCATGTTAATATAACAATTAAAAATTACAGATACATTACAAATATTAAGGATAAAATAAACAGAATAAAACATAAACTATAAAATAATAAGACACGCTCCAATAATTTAAAAAACAATAAATTAAAAAATTAATAGAATATTCATCAATAACTTAATAAAGCTAATATTGTGCATTATAATTTTATTTTAAACATAATGAAGAGTTTCCTACTGAATTTTATAGTGTCGATGATTGTTTTATCTAATTAGAAATTTATAATAACTATTACATATTGCTTATTGTATATATTAAATGTCGCCAACATTACCATCTATTAAAAAAAGGTATTTAATTTTTATTACATGTTTTGTGTTTTCTATTTAAAAATTGCTGAATTTTTAATATAAAATCTGTTAATAAATATTTCATGTAATTTTTTTCAAAACAGATTATTTAAGATTGGCAACACAAAGTGCCAATGATCGTTTTAAATTTTGGGCTCAAAAGGACTCGTATTCAGAGCCGTAAAAACATTTACAAAAAAAAAAGATCGTTCACAACAATAAATCACAACGGCCACAAATTTGAATTAATTTTTAGAAAAATATCAATTACTCTTCGTTTTAGTGTATTCATATTTATTGTTAGAGTTTAAAAGTAATTAAATTTATTTCAATATTGATGTATGTCTATCGTATTATGAATAAAGTGAAATAAACAAAATGAAAAAGTTCGGCACAGACCCAAAAGTTAAGAAAACATTAGTCAGAAATTACGAACAGAAATCATCTTCACAACGGAGTAATTTACACAAACATTATGTTGAAGCCACAAGTTCAAATATTTCACACAAAAAGAGTACACAAATTAAACCTACCGATAAAAATGACAATGCTCTCAGTCAACCCACATTATGTTCAAGTGAGATGTTAGCTAATTACTTGGAGGATGTTACAAAAAACATTCCGCCAGCCCCGCCAATTAAGGACCAGAACATTGATAAGGAACAAATATATTCCAAAGTAAGTAAAATATTAACTATATAGCATATTAAAAATAACCAATAAGTAATATTTTAAACTGTATTGAACAAGTTATGGCTGAAATGATAAAACATTACTTTTTTGATTATCTTGCTAGTTAGATAGTATATGTACACCATAATGACCTTGATAATTTGTGAGATTATAGATTATTTTAGTCATTGTAGCCCAAGTTGTGCCCAAAAGCTTATTTAATGTAGTAAAACGGCTTTAGTGAATTATAATGTATAAAATATCTTTTTTTTTTTCAGATGACAAAGAAATTAAATTTTCATATTAATGAAAAATTGTACAAGAATCTAGTTGAATTAAATGCCAGTGTTGATGTTCAAAAAGCAAGAAAGGATAGAAAACCTAAACCATCACTTAAAAAAGATTTGGAACCGAAAATTGAAGATTTCTTATGTGATGAAAAGGAAAAAGACATGATGCCTTCCATACCTATCCCTAGTCCTAAATTCAAACCTGTAAAACATATAGAAAATGGGCGTTTACATACATTGGTGGCAACATTTGAGAAATTATGACAAATACAAACTGGTCTTTTTTTGTTTGCTTTATTTAATTTAATTGTACATTATATGTGGCTCTTAGTACCTGTTGTTGTGCTGACTGAAGCCACAATGAGAGATGGAAAGAATGTAGACAGCACAGGACTTGTTTATAATTATTAATCATTGTCCATCCATAATCCTGATTCTGATCATTTTTCAGAGTGTTAGTGAAAGATAGGTGTTAATTTATAACTCAATAAATTTTAATATTGTTAATGACTATACAAGGTATAACAAATAAAAAGCACAATAGGATTTGTAACTAGAGCATAAGTAAATTAAAAATATATAATTTATGAAGACAACAGTTAAAAACAAATTTTTATTACAGATGCATAACAAATAAACGCCTAACATAAATGTAAGAAGTATTTTCCAAAAGATAAGTTGCCATTACGATATTGTTATTGACAATTTATTACACAGGATAATACCTTATAAGAAAAGATTGTGGTAATAAGCTCTGTTATAGTAATAGAGCTTTTACATAGTAAATCACTATAAATATAATCGATAACTTTTAAATTTGCGGCATGAAAAATTTACTTTTGTAGAAGTTCATTTAAAATAAAAATACGATTTTTCGACTATTAATTTAATTTAATTTTATGTGTATACAATTTTTAAACGGTAGATAGACACGTTCCAGACAAAACCGTGTAAAAAAAACATGAGGTATGTAGAAAAAAAGGACACTAAACAAAAGACTAAAATTTATAATTGAGTGGCTATGAATATAAATCAGGAACGGTAATTTTCTTAATAAATTTCTTGAATATTACGGTTAATATTATATTTTTTAAATTTCAATCAAATCTTTTTTTAATCGTGCTAAATTGAATAAAAAAGTGTAAAAACGAAATAATTTTTTTTTCAAAGTTATAAATCAAAATCGTTTAAAAAAAGACCGTGTAAAAACAGAATTGGGTGTATAACATTATTAATTTATTGTATAATAGATATCTACTTTATTTCTCCCGTTTAAGGGGCAAATATTCCAACAACACGGGTACTAACCAAGTGTTGCTGGAGAAGAGGAAATAGGGTCTGTCACTACCCTTAGGTTCAGTTTCAGACTCCAGGAACTTACGGACTATTAGACAGGTGTTAAGAATTTACTGTATAAGATTATTAATTTATTATTTTACACCATGTTAGTTCACTGTATATTCCATGTAGCAACATTAACATAATTGGTTTGATGTGAAACTGTCAATTGTTAAAATAAAAAATTTGAACGTTCGGAAAAGTTGCCTCATAAAATGTGAGCTGCGTTGATTTGAACGCACTATCGCCGACTCGCTCGCTCTGAAAGAAAGAGATGTATAACCTTCTCTTTTATCACCTGCAATGTGCCAATAATTTTGTTTCACTCAGCTGTTTCAGTCAATTCCCGACGTCTGACTAAGCAGGTCGTATTCTCGGTAACAGTGGGAAATAAATTGTTAATTATATATTATCTCAACGCGAAGCTGAAATAAACTCGACATGGCTGAAACGGAAATAATATCTAATAGTGACAATAACGATCAATTCTTCGAAGGTGTAGAAAAGTTAATAGAAATATGGTTTACGCCGGCTAAACACGCGGACTTGAGGAAAATTACTCGGTAAGTGTGAAGAATTGGTTTAGAAGCCTCGCTTTTTGCTGTCGGTTTAACTATTCTAAACAATCGTTTTTTTGAGCTATCGCGAATAATGTAATTTTTTTTTGTTCCGAATATATTCGTAAATTTTAATTTTATTTGAAACTTTGTATATGTAATGGTAGACTGAATGTTAATTATCAATCAGTGTATTATTGGTATAATCTTAGCAGTCGATCACAGTGTTAACATGGAAGTTACTAGAATCAGCTGTTCGGCTGGTAGAGCGCCGGGGGTACGGCAAGCGTCTCCTGCGGGAGAAAAAAATTATATTTTATTAGGCAACAAGACGTGCAGACCCTTCACCTGATGGTAAGTGATACGCTCGCCCATAAAATTGTGACCCTAGTATGATATACACTGCACCACATTATACTCGTTGTTTCAATAAGATGTTATGTCTCCTCACTCCAATAATTTTACTAGCTACAACGCCCTTCAAAAGGGAATACAGTAATGTTAACATATTACAGGTTAGCGTCAGAAATTCCCTACGATTTATTAGTAATAATGTGACTAAAGAACAATAAAAAATAAATAATATATTTAGATTTATTTCAGTGGAAATATCAATGTTAGTAATAAAAATATCTTTTGCATAGATTTAAAATAAAATGTATGAATAAATTTAGCAAAAATGAATCCTATATTGTGTAAATATTATTCTTAAAACTTTGGTTTTATTAGCACCGAAACTCTGGTAGCCTCAGTACATATAAATGGTTCCATGAAAAATTATCAACCACAAAAACTAGACAGTGTATTTTATTATAAGACATTGGAAAGTTTCATAACTGGTTTTCGATAATCATATACAACAGGTTTTTGGCAAAGTTAACAAGCAAAAAGAAGAAAAGCATGTTTGATGAACCATCTATATTCTTAATTTTAAATTAAATAGCATAACCAGTTTTATCATAAAAAAATTGCATTTATATGATAATTCAGTTTAATTACTTAGTATATATGTTTGATTATATAACTTAGTGTACAATCCTACATATGAAGTAGAATAATAATGAAACAAGTAGATTATTGTTACCCAAACAAAATTTTACTAGTGAGACACATTATTACAATTTTATCATGTTTTGATGATAATTGAATGTTTGCATAGATATTGATTGATGATAATTTAGAATATCGAGTAATATCCGGATTGCACTGAATTATTGCAGATTTAATTTGTTTTCTACCATTTTTAGTAAATTCAATACACAATTTAATGATCGGTTTTAAATGTGATGCTACTAGACTAAATTTAAATTGGGATTGATAAATGTATTGATGATAAGATATTTGAACTCGTTTAGCACATAAGTAATTTAGATATTTGAGGTGTATATTATTTTGACTGAATTTCACTCATATTATTTTGTCTGTCTGTATTTCTTATGTAAGAATTATTACCATGAAAGTTGGTTCATCTGTAAAGAAGTGGATAAAGTGAATATATTGTGTGCTGCTATCAAAATTGATAGATGCTATTATCTATAGTCATCAGAGAAATGGTTTCTTAAGAGTTATGTTCTCAAATGTTTAAAGTCCTTTTTTTATTTAACCAATTAATAAGAAGAGCATGGCTTTCACCTGATGGCAAGTGATATGCTTGCCAATAACAATGTGATGTGTATGATGATACACATTGTGCTCATCAGCTTGAGGTAGGAGATGTTAAGTATTTTTACCCCAGTAATAACACTAACTGCAAACTGAAACATAGTAATGTTTGCACATTACTATTTAGCGGCGGAAATAGGAGCTGCGGTACCTACAATCCCGGCTACAGTTACCTACTGCTAGTATCATTACATACTGTTTATATTTATAGTCTATGGATCTTTTGCGGGGATTCCCCTAACTGTATATTGAGCTTTAGGTTATTTTTCCATTTACATCTAATCCATAATTTAGAGCGTGTTATATGTGGGCGGGAATTGTTATCACGCTTCCTTCCGATAGTAGTAGAAAGTCTAGTTACTGTTAGTTATTATCGTAAATGTAACCGTGTGACCATCACATCGGTCGAGTTAACGTAACCTGAAACGACATGCGATCAGAAAGTTAATTGGTGTAAAGGATTCTTTTGAATAATGTTCGAACTAGTATTCTCGTAAATATGATGATGGATTATAAAATATTTAGTTTTTATAACATAATAATACACTCCCGGACACATCTATCGGCCCACCTAGTGTTTAAAAGTTTTAACTGTCCCTAGCTAAAAATAAATGTTAGGTGGAGTAATAAGTTTTAATGCAGTTTTAAAGCTGATTTTTGGTCAACCCTTAGGTATGTTTTTTTTTTAATTTTGAATTCAGGATTATGAAAAAAAAAAACGTAAATTCGGGTCAGTTCATTGTTTTCAACGACCCAGGAATTGAGAAAACTTTTTTTATTTCGCACAAGTTGGATTTTTTTTTTGATGTGTCCGATTATTGGTTCCATAAAAAGGCAAATGTAAACTTAGAGCCAGTTTTGACCAAGAAATATGGATACTCTGCCCGAAATTGTCGCCCAAGTTGTAAAACTTCTGCCGGCCAAATCAATTCGAAATTACAAAAAATAAAAAAAAACATACCTGAGGGGTTGACCAATAAATATGCTTCAAAACTGCATTAAAACTTATTGCTGCACCTAACATTTATTTTTAACTAGACACCGTCGAAACTTTAAACACTGGGTGGTGGGCCGATAGATGTGTCCGGGAGTATAGTTTGTTTTAAGTTAACGCATACTATCGAGCGGATGAACCGAAATTGATATGGGTATTGGCATATTTTATGGAAGTGGTGATCGCGTTATAGATGCGATCGTAAGCACTTTACCATTCAGAGGTGGGGGTTCGTTCTCTACTAAGCCGATTTACATCTGGTTGATTGAAAGCCTTGATACTGTCCTGAGAAGATCCCAGCTGTATGAACTACGTGGGCTATTTAATTTTAGTAGCGTTATAGGACGTTGATTCACGATCACGCTATTTACTTTACTCCTCCCGTGCATAACAAAGTTTTTATATAAAAAATCAGAAACTTTGATCTTTTTATTAGATTTGTTTAAAACAACCACATTTGTTTTCAAATATCAACACTATCATCATCGCATCCCAGTGACGCTGCCGACGAACTTTCCATCATATCTTATCATAAACATGTAATCTGTTATCTTACTAAATGCGTGCGGAAAGTACGAAGACTGATTTAAATTTTTTTTACTACTACCTATTTGGTATTATCTACTCGAAAGTTATCGACCTCCATAAGTTACATTAACCGCTTACCATCACAGCGGCCGAAGTGATATGGTCAATCTAAAGTAATTAAAAATAATTAAACGTTTTCGTGTAAGGAAAAAATGTGACAATTCTTTATGATAACTTACCGTGTTTTGTTGAATTCTGCATTTTTTTTATTTAATCTTATTTATTTAATATAAGTTATTGTGCTCAGGTTAAAACGCTGTAAAATTCAGTTCTAGTCATCTAAGAATGATAAGTATTTAGAACAGTACTTAGGTAGACTACACGTCGTAGTGACTGTAAGGATTTCCGAAAATTGTGGGCTTTGATGTTAGAGACCCTCGTCTTCTGCGCGAGACTAGAAATGACGACAAATACAATATGGTCTCGTGTTTGTCGTAGCACAGCGAGGGTGTTAGAAAGAGCTATGGCCAGCGTGTTCCGTAAAAGATTCCGGTGCCCTTAGCGACGCTTACTATCAAGTTATTGCTATGTGAAGTAATGAATAATTAAGTGATAAATATAAAAATAAATCCACTGTTACAGACAACAATGGGAGAGCGTCCTGAAGATCGTCCGATGCGAGATCATATCTTTCACCCAGAGCGAGCAAGTCGACGCGTACGTACTTAGGTGAGTGCACATTCACTTACATCATACCAATTGTCTTGTTAAATGCTATCCGTCCATTGTGACATTCGACGGAATTGATCGATGCTTGATTGAAATTCTTGATAACGTTCGGGCTGGAGATGAAGCAAATATTAGCATTCGATGATATGCAAACATTTTACAATGAAACCATATTCACGACATATACGCTAAGTAGGAATTGGACCCAACATGAGCTCGTAACACGAAACGAATACGCAACTGAGCCATCACCTCTTCCCATAAACTTTTCTGTATGTAATACTTAATTTTGATTTAGTTCAATTCGTTAGGGATAATTGTATTTTAGTGATTTCTGTTTTAATACGGTTGGTAGTAAAGACAGGATGTTGGGGTCGGGTTTTTCCATAAGTCCAGGAAAAGGTTAGCAGTTTACACTCTTAACAGCACAGTTTTTTGCCAATTTGCACAAAAAACTATTTAGGTAAGCCTATGTAGAGCAGTGGACATCAATAAGCTGAAATGATGTTGATAAATGGAGCAATCGTTACATAACTAGTGAGGACGTTGACCGTGACTTTAAATTAAACAATTAAAAAGTTCACCACTTGTGTGATGAGCGGAATTGATACATCTTTCGCTGTATCTTCTTATGCGAATGCCAATTTGAATAGACTTTTATGTTCATATTTTATTAAATCGACTGCTTCTAAATTTATAGAGAAGGCTACATTTTTTAATTTTTTTTTCGAACTGAAACTGGATAATCGTGAAGTTCTATCATTAAAGAAATCTTTTTACTATGTTACAGTATACTTTTTAAAGAATCTCGCATAATCCTGTCTTCCTCCAAAACAGGGTTTCTTTTGAAGTTCTAGCACCCAAAAAAATGGGATCAGAACACTTGCCATTAAATTTACATGCAAATTAAAATCTTTCGTAAAAATTTTTTTGCACAATAATTACTAGCATTACCGGTACATCTTAAATTTCATAACAATTGTATTATTTCCTTTCTAAGCAAGGTTTGCACCGATTTTCTTTTTATTTTCTATTTCTGTACCAATGAGTGTTGGTGTTGGTTTGTGCGAGGTGTGAAGTATATGTAGTAAGTTATTTTGGTATCAAAACGAAGCCAACATTATTAATATTTAAATTTAGATACACTTTGTGACATGGAGGCAATCGTAATCGTATGTATAGTCATTTGTATGTTAACGAATGGTCGATCGAAATATTTGATTTCCATGTCTCCGATGAAGTCTAGTTTGAAAACAAAATTTTTAATCGATTTAGGACTTTGATATAGCGAATTTTGTTGCAAAATGTCATGGGTTAACACGTTTTATACTTCAAATTTGAAGGCGGAGGTGATGAGATTCATAAGTATCGTTTATATTTAAAGTGTGACGTCTCAAAACTACATCGTTATATTGTATCTATGATATAACGCGACTAAGACGAAAACAATTTTATTGCCAATTTCCCATGTCTGAAGTTGCAGTAGTTTGGACCTGTAGTGAATGTTATTTAATTAAAAGGAAACACTATTGGTATTCACTGTATAATGTAAAATGAACGTGAGGCATTTACCTAAACAACACTGGTGTCAAATTTTGTTGCAGTGCGCGTTAAAGAAAACCTAAAGTTTTTCTTAATCTAGACGAAAATCGGAATGGTTCATAATTTTCAGAATTTTAATTGCTCTTATTACAGACACTTGTATTGATAACAATTCTGTGTCAAACAAAACTATATTCGGAACTTAAGCTTTGGCCGTTGTGTAATTTTTAATTGCACTCTCAGTAAAAATAGTAAAATAGTGAATCTAATCTGAAAGACAAAACCTTTGGCCATGTACAGCGGCGATACTGGCACGTTCCTCATGATAGAGAATTAGTGACCCTTTATCGAAGTTGAATGGCGTAGGTTATCGCTAACTAGTAAACTACGCTAAAGACAACAGAGACGTCTTTTCTTTATCTTGTTACTAAGTTATCGTGAACGTCTTCAATTGATTAGCTCCAGTTTGCGATAAGTTTTTTTTAGGTTGGACCTCGAACTCAACATTATCCAAGAGGAACTAGAATTTAATTAAATTCAAAGATAATTCCTTGTCGTACACTGTGTACCTATTAACATACTAAATAATATCGGTTTTTAATATGTTGTTAATATATGCTGTATCGATTTTTCATTAGCTTTTGACTAATCTTAATTAGAATTCATTAATATATATCATTGAGGTTAATAGCTACAGATACATAACATTATTCTAATTTATATATCAATAATTTATTTATTTTTACAACTTATTTTGTCATGTATCATCTTATATTCATAATAAAATTATAGCGGCTCACTCAAGGTCGTTTCCTAGGGCCACAGTTCTTCTCACTAATACTCTTTTATATTTTTGACTGAATATTTTACGATTTAGGTGAACATTTCGTTTGTTGTAAATCGTTTATAGTTCATTGAGTAATAACGCAACACCCACTTATGTGTTTGCACACAAGACATGCAGGCGCCTTTAATATTGTTTCGAGCCGACGTTACTGTCTACTGTTGTACATCAAAGCGAATACAAATTTTAAATTTTTGAATATAAAAACACTTATATAGCAATTCTATATGGTCGACGTTGTATTTCCTTATTTAATATTTGGCATTTAATATTCTATCTCATTTACATCTCAAAGCGAAGAGCAGTGTATATCATTTTAACTATAGGTGAACTGATATATCAGGTGAACGTCATCCTCGTTGCGTCGTTTTGTGGAATAAAAAAGCACCTATTAAATAATTTTAAGTGTGCAGACGTCGATTTATGTCTCAGTCGTGCCATTAATTTTAACCTTAGAACAAGCCACAAATCAGAAAAGCGTGTGTAAAGTTGTTTTATAGCTGCTGCAACCGCGATAGACGATTGTGTTTGCGTAAGTTTGCCTTTGAATAGCGCACTGAAAATTTACTTTTTTTTTATATTTGCTCGTCACCGTTTTGTACATCTAAATCTGATCTTGTGACACATGTCTTTGTCACAGTTTTTATTATCGTATCGACTCATACACATAAGTTTTTTTACTCTACAAACACTAATTTTATTTTTCTCAGATTGCCTATATTTGTTGTGTCAGATTCTGTCACTTTTGATACAAAAATGCATGAGAAATAATGATTCACTAACTTGATGTTGGCAGAGTTCTTTTAAGAGAGGCCATTAAGCATAAAGAAGAAGAAGTAATGATTAATTGAAACAGCACCAATTTTCAAATAATTTCCTATCTAAAACTTGCCCTTTTTAATATCAAAATTTAATTGAAGGTATTTTTAAATAATCCGAATATCCATTTTACAATATTTATTTTAAATTTCCTCGCAAGATTAACGAGTGAAATTACTCCAGGCTTGGTAATGGCGAATTTCGAGCCGTGTAATCGTTTCATGGAATTTTTCGTCGGTAATCACGCTGGAGGCGGGCAAGTTTTTACCATTCGCATCTTAAATTGTGCTGGAGAAACCTGTATTGTATTTAACGGCTTGGTTAACGTCGTCAGAGTTTTTCGTGGATAATTTATGTTATAAGACTTTATATTTATATAGCCTAGCATCATAAGAGTAGCTTGATTATTTAACTTTCCCAACTAATGTCTGCTATATTTTTTTTAATGTGCAGCACGTGGTAATAAAGCTTTCAATGATTTAATCAACTTATAAAATGCTATGCCTAAAAACTGTATCAGTACACTGTAGGATCATATGACTAATGAATTCCAATCTTCAACTATATACTCCCGGACACATCTATCGGCCCACCACCCAGTGTTTAAAGTTTCGACGGTGTCTAGTTAAAAATAAATGTTAGGTGGAGCAATAAGTTTTAATGCAGTTTTGAAGCAGATTTATTGGTCAACCCCTATGTAGGTTTTTTTTATTTTTTTTGTAATTTCGAATTGATTTGGCCGGCAGAAATTTTACAACTTGGGCGACAATTTCAGGCAGAGTATCCATATTTTTTGGTCAAAACTGGCTCTAACTTCAGATTTGTCTTTATATGGAACCAATAATCGGACACATCAAAAAAAAAATCCAACTTGTGCGAAATAAAAAGTTTTCTCCATTCGTGGGTCGTTGAAAACAATGAACAGACTCGAATTTTCGTTTTTATTTTCATAATCCTAAATTTAAAATTAAAAAAAAATATACATAAAGGTTGACCAAAAAATCAGCTTTAAAACTGCATTAAAACTTATTACTCCACCTAACATTTATTTTTAGCTAGGCACCGTTAAAACTTTTAAACACTAGGTGGGCCGATAGATGTGTCCGGGAGTGTATTACCTCTGCAAATAAAGCAGTCAACGGCCTGTAGTTATTAAACGAGCGGTGTTCAAACGTTGTTGTGGCTAGTTGATATGTTGTGTAAACATCCTGACTTGCCTCATTGTTATGGGTGGGTTTATCGCTTCCTTCTAGTCTCGTCGCAGTCTTTCGATGTTTACGCGCGTGTTCGCTGGAAGTTCGCCGGCTGTACGTTTTCACGTTCGCGTTACGTTTTCGTCGGCGACGACGATGACGTCGTCGTGACGTCATCGCGCCTGGCAACCCGCCAGCGATAGATAGTGAAAGGCGAATATAGATAAAGTTAATTCTGTACGGGAGACATTTTGTAGCGTCCGAACAGCCATCAGTTCTCTTTGTTATTTGTTTATGCGAAGCTACCACCGATCTATAGAGATCTGTTTATGAGATGATTTTGATTTATTATCACTATATTGTTATCTTTATGGTGTTTTTTTTCTTTTGATATTATGAAAATAAAAGGCATTGTATATGTGGCTATGTGGGAGTCTGATTAAAATACTGTCGGCGTGATGAAAATAGCGATAAAGAACTAATAGATCCAGGTAGATGGGAGAATGAGCACTTTATTTATACTTATTACTTTATATATTTGTCTTACATGAAATGAACGGGTTGATCACCTGTGACATAGGTTAGAATGATATACACTGCACCATATGCATCCGTTACCCTATTTTTATAGCAATACACTACCGGTACTATAGAACATTTCCAACTATTTACTTTATTTATTCATGAAAGTCTTTGAATGAAATGTGTATGTAAATGTTGACGGATGTGATTACAGTGGGTGTGTGATGAACAGTTGTAGTTTAAGGTTGAACATTTTTCCTGTTTACCATCTGTCCCCATTTCGCACCACTTTTCGTCGCAAAATTTACGCTCGAAGGTCGAACGTTTTGAGACAGATTTCTTTGCGCAACGCGACGTGTTCGACTTATTCGACACTGCCCGATTACCCAGACCGGGGTTCGAGTTCCACCAACACATTATGTAGCTCTCGTGGCTTTATTTTATGGACGATCCTTTAACATAAATATTTTTTCATAAAGAGATCACTTAAAAAAATAAAAGTGGGATGTGGTTTAAAATTAACATTTCTTAATTTCGGATCATAGGGATGGATTTGTTGTGAATTTTTATGATACCTATCATTGTCAGGTAAAATGTTATTTAATGTGAAAGCTTATTGTAAAAAAAATATTATAATTTTTTTTTTATACTACTAAGCGACGAGACGAGCAAGACGTTCACCTGATGGTAAGTGATACGTTTGCCCATGACAACGCGGCGCTAGTTAAGATGGTACACACTGCACCACATTGCGCTCGTCGCCTTGAGACATAAGGTGTTAAGTCTCGTTACCCCAGTAATTACACTAGCTACAGCGCCCTTCAAACCGGAACACAGTAATGTTTGCACACTACTATTTGTCGGTTGCAATAGGAGCTGCGGTGGTACCCATCCAGACGGTCTCCGGCAACAGAGACCTACCACCTGGTAAATAATGTTGTATCTTTCTCTTTCTCTCTCTTCTTTATAAAGCGTAAACAGTGCGTGATAATTAAACGCATCTCTTCGCAGATTATCAACGTGTCTAACTTGACCGATTGAAGTGAAACCATGTGGATATAGTGCAGGCTTCAATTCCTATTTTTCGAAGCTTTACACTAAGTATTATATAATCGGAAAGTTACTTTCATATACTTTGAATACTCCGGCTGTTGTTAACAGATTAAACATCAGATTGATAATGTGAAGATAGTGACAAGATAATTTTGAAGAAACTTTACTGGATGCGGCTTTGTAGTCGAAAGAGAGAACTGTATGAGGCTATACTGCCGTTTAACCTCTGCACACATATATAAGAAATTGAAATGAAATTAAATGAAAAGAGGAAAGAAGAGTTGACAGCAGACCTCGTCAAACAGAAGCAAAGCTAAGAAGATTAAATGAATCGTATTTTATTAAAACGTGTAACGGTTTATACGTAGTTGGCAATGAGACGCAGTGTCTGAGGCGTCACGCCGACCCTCCGCGTGAGGGTGACCATCAGCTGCTATTTATTGCGACGGTACCGACTGACGAAAAAAGAATTTAACATCTAGTTGTTGTTAATAGTTTGAAAGATGTTTGCGATTAGTTAAATTCCTGGTAAATAGGTTTAGGTGACTTTTTGGCATATGATTGCTGACCATTTCAATGTCCGCTTCGTGTCCTCTAAAAAGTATGCAACTGGAGCTGTTGCTGTTTTAAAATTTATATTCCTTCTTTAGTCGACTTTTACGAACTGCCGAAGTCACGAAGCTTTAGCAATGAACTTCATTTTTTAAAATGTATATAATAGCTGAGACAGTTAAGTTGGTGAGGCGGTGGAATTATTTACGCTGCGAAGAGGCGCGGGTTCGATCCCCAATTAACTGAGATTCCGGTTAAGGAGAATATCGCTAGAAAACCGATGCTTTTCAATAGCTTTTATGTATGTGACATCCACTATTTGAATTTGGTCAGCATGGTGGATGACTCTTTGCGAAGAAGTTATCTTTACCAGGTGGTAGGTCTCTGTTGCCGGAGACCGTCTGGGTGGGTACCACCGCAGCTCATATTTCAACCGACAAATAGTAGTGTGCGAACATTACTGTGTTCCGGTTTGAAGTGCTCTGTAGCTAGTGTAATTACTGGGGTAACGAGACTTAACACCTTATGTCTCAAGGCGACGAGCGCAATGTGGTGCAGTGTGTACCATCTTAACTAGCACCGCGTTGTCATGGGCAAGCGTATCACTTACCATCAGGTCTTGCTCGTCTTGTCGCAAAGTAGTATAAAAAAAAAAGTTCCCAATCGCAGAAGTGGGAAAATTTAAACCGGTGTTATTTTCTATATTGGTTAATTTAGAAGTTATGTATTTTTTTTAGTTTTTCTCCTATGACGTTAAAGTTGTTATTAATCCGGTTCAGTCGTTCCACGTGCGTTTACAACTGATGTATAAAAACAAGCGGCGATTCGCGACGGTTACGACACCCAGCGGCAAGAAGGTCACGTTGAAGGTATTTTTAAATCTGCACCGTCTTCGTACCGGTTTGGTAATGCCGACACATTTGACGTATTAGTACATATATCAACGGATGTTTTGATTACATAAAACCATAATATCCAAAAGAGATGAGAAATAGGTTTCAGCTTAAAAGTTTTTAATACCTTTTCAATTTGACTGTCTAACTTTCAGTAATAAGATGGTGGGGAATAAATATGTTAATTGACTATTGAATAATAATAACTTTTTTGTAAAGTAACGATAGAAAAGTTTGTAAATACGTAAGCAAATGTACAAATTATATTTACATAAATATATACATCTATATGGATATACACGATTCAGTTTTCACTTAAAAGCTGGAGATGCTCTTAAACAAATCGACATCGATTCCCGAGGGTCGATATGAACGAAAACTGATTTTGGGGGTCCACAAGGTCTTGAAATCGACCCCTAATAATTAACATTTAAAGTGCTTATTTCACGACTATTTATTATGTTGAATTTCAATCAGGAAATGTTGTCAAGTTTACTAACTTAACTATGTTTTTTTTTTATATTCGTCGAGACGAGGAAGACGTTCATCAGATGGTAAGTGATACGTTTGTACGTAACGCGGCGTTAGTTAAGATGGTATACACTGCACCACATTGTGCTCGTCGCTTAGGCATGAACTGTTAAGTCTCGTTACCCCAGTAATTTCACTAGCTTAAAACACCCTTCAAACAGGATCACAGTAATGTTTGCACACCCAACCATCAGGTGAACGTCTTGCTCGTCTCGTCGCAAAGTAGTATAAAAAAAAAAGTATTGTACAGTATTAGCATCTTCGTCTTAACATGCGCTTCCAACTAGTGAAGGTTAGTTAACAGTTCTGCGAACATTGTTATATTTGTAGATAAAGCAGTTACGCGGCGCTCTTGATGTTTGTAGCCATTATATATATTATTAGTATTGATATTGAAAATTATTGAAACAGAGTATATTAGTAAAGTAATTTTCTAATATCACCGGAAAGTTGTTCAGGAAAAGTAGTCAGCAGAAATATAGTCCTCGCTTTTAATCTCATCCGTCGATACGCTATGTATACTGAGTGTGTACTCCTCGAGCACAGCTCTGAGTAATCTTGAGACAGCCTGGTGGTGGTGGGTGGGGGGTGGCACCGGGTAAGGTCAAGGTGGCCGGTGCCGCGCATGCTCACCGCACCCCCGGGGTGTAGTGTGGGTAGAGGTGCCCACAGGGTGGTGGACCCGGTAAGCGTTCTATAGTAACACTTCTAAATATACATATAAACTGAATCAGTGTTTTACATGTAATATTCAACTAAATTGATAACGGAACATTTTCTTAAATAAGCTTTAATACTTATCACTTCAAAGTGTAATTTTATGTTGATTAATTCAAGTACAGAAATTGAACCCGCACACGATTGGAATGCAGATTGCTACTCACTGTGTTGTTTACGCTCAATTTATTGAATAGCAAATATGTGTTAAGAGAAATTTACTGGTGGTAGATCTTTTGGTTAACGGCGATCACTTAAATTCACGTGAGCAGTTCGCTTTTATATTCTATATAAGAGAAAATCATCGATAACCGCCAAGAGTTACGGAGCTGTGGATCGTAGAGTGTATGTCTACCACTGGTCTAAACTGACCTTCGTAGCGCTGTGGTAAAACTCTGTAACATGAAGGTCTCAAGTTTGAATACATAACCACATGTTGTGTGAATCAACCAGACTATTTACCACTGTTTTGTAATGCCACCATCCTCAGTTCACCATAATAATTACTGGGGTAACGAGACTTAACGCCTTATGTCTCAGGCGACGAGCGCAATGTGGTGCAGTGTATACCGTTAACTAGCACCGCGTTGTCATGGGCAAGCGTGTCACTTACCATCAGGTGAACGTCTCGCTCGTCTCGTCGCATAGTAGTATAAAAAAAAAAAGTATTGTACAGTATTAGCATCTTCGTCTTAACATACTCTTCCAACTAGTGAAGGTTAGTTAACAGTTCTGCGAACGTTGTTATATTTGTAGATGTAGCAGTTTCGCGGCGCTCTTGATGTTTGTAGCCGTTATATATATTATTAGTATTGATATGGAAAATTATTGATACAGAGTATATTAGTAAAGTATTTAATTTTCTAATATCACCGGAGAGTTGTTCAGGAAAAGTAGTCAGCAGAAATATAGTCCTCGCTTTTAATCTCATCCGTCGATACGCTATGTATACTGAGTGTGTACTCCTCGAGCACCGCTCTGAGTAATCTTGAGACAGCCTGGTGGTGGTGGGTGGGGGGTGGCACCGGGTAAGGTCAAGGTGGCCGGTGCCGCGCATGCTCACTGCACCCCCGGGGGTGTAGTGTGGGTTGAGGTGCCCACAGGGTGGTGGACCCGGTAAGCGTTGTATAGTAACACTTCTAAATATACATATAAACTGAATCAGTGTTTTACATGTAATATTCAACTAAATTGATAACGGAACATTTTCTTAAATAAGCTTTAATACTTATCACTTCAAAGTGTAATTTGGAGTTGATTAATATTATTCAAGTTTAGGAATTGAATCCGCACACGATTGGAATGCAGACTTGCTAATCACTGTGTTGTTTACGCTCAATTTATTGGATAACAAATATGTGTTAAGAGAAATTTACTGGTGGTAGATCTTTTGGTTAACGGTGATCACTTAAATTCACGTGAGCAGTTCGCTTTTATATTCTATATAATAGAAAATCATCGATAACCGCTAGTAGTTAACGGTGCTGTGGATGGTAGAGTGTATGTCTGCCACTGATCTAAACTGACCTTCGTGGCGCTGTGGTTAAACACTGTAACACGAAGGTCTCAAGTTTGAATACATAACCACATGTTGTGTGAATCAACCAGACTATTTATCACTGTTTTGTAATGCCACCATCCTCAGTTCACCATAATAATTACTGGGGTAACGAGACTTAACACCTTATGTCTCAAGGCGACGAGCGCAATGTGGTGCAGTGTGTACCATCTTAACTAGCAGCACGTTGTCATGGGCAAGCGTATCACTTACCATCCGGTGAACGTCTTGCTCGTCTCGTTGCAAAGTAGTATAAAAAAAAAAAAAAACATTCGCAGTGTCATTTTTACTCAATAAGATAGTTAACTGGTGGTAGGTTCTTGTCGCCGGAGACCGTCACCGCAGCTTTTATTCCTACCGCCAAACAGTAGTGCGAATATTACTGTGTTTTGATATGAAGGATAAGCTAGTGAAATTACTGAGGTAACAACACTTAACATCTTACGTCTGAAATTATGAGTTCAATGTGGTGCAGTGTATACCATCTTAACTAGCGCGATGTTATGGACAAGTTTATCACTTACCATCAGGTGAACGTCTCTCGTCTCGTAGTTTAGTCAAATAAAAATAGCAGATAGATCGTGTTGGTACAGCCGCAGCCGGTTCAGATCCTCAAGGTCGATCTCACCATGTTATGCAACGAACTGGCCGACGATTGGGTGCGCCGTTAAATGTGAAGGTCGCTCGTTAATATCCGTTACGTGTGGTCATTGTACCACCGCAAAAGGTTACCATTTCAAAAATTATTACCGCATTAATTATAAACAAAGAATTAATAGATTTTTTTAGCGTCTGCTCCATGTTACCACCATAACGGGGTCTGACAGTAGAAAATGTTTATTAGGCTTTCGAAAATACGAAAAAATATATATTTTTTAGCATGAAAGAAATCCTAGTCAACTTGATAGTAAAAATATTAATTTTTGTTTCTGTTAAATAAATTTCTATCAAAATCGGTTCAGATGCTGATATAAGTCGGTATATGATAATTTAAGTTAAAGTTCATCGGGGATCGAACCCGCGCCTCTTTAAGTTGTATAGCGTTATATGGAAGTTCTCAATTGTTGTTAGTACCTTTAAGTGGTTGTCAAACGGTTAAGTTTATGATGTGCTGAAACAAAACACAAAGCTAGTTATTTTTTTTATTTGACGAGATCCCGAGACGTTCACCTGATGGTAAGTGATACGCTTGCCCATAACGTGCCGCTAGTTAATATGGTACACACTGCACCACATTGAACTCATCGCTTCAGACATAAGGTGTTAAGTCTCGTTACCACAGTAATTTCATTAGCTACCTACCATTCAAACTTGAACACAGTAATGTTTGCACACTACTGTTAGGTTGAAATAGTCACTGCTAGACGGTCTGTAGCAATAGACCTACCACCAGATCATCACAGTTCCATTACAGCATTATTTAGAACGTAAACTCTTAAGCTCAGTTTATAGATGCTGTCTAACTCGATTAGATTCCAAAAGGCCTAGGTTCGATTCCCTCTGAACTTCAGTCGACAACACCAAGTTTTCGTAACTGGGACTTGACTTGCGGATAAGATATCGAGAAGCTTACGGGAAGACGCTCCGAATTCCAGCAGCAAGAATATTAAGTACCGTTTTCTGACATTTCTCTCTCTTCCTAGCTGTTATCTCATATGGTGATGGGGTCAGCTTTATTTACTTTTCTTCTCCACTTCGTTTTCTAACATAACGTATTTAATATTCTCTATTCAATGTATATGTTATATATAAAACTGTAAATAATTGTAATATGTGAGACAGTTGTATATCTGTTTTAATCCGCCATGTTACATGACCATTAACAAGGTATCGTAAAATCGATTCGTCAATCGGGGGTGCGGTGTAAGAGAAGCGTTGACAGCCTCCCCCCACCACCCCCCCCCCCCCCACCGGGAGCACCGCCGGGAAGCTTCTGGAGAGTGGGTGGTGCATAGGTGTGGGCCGGCACACCCGGTATCGATCGGCACCTGCGCCGTTGCAAGCGCCCACCCTGACCACCCCGGCCACCCTCAGCTTCGCCCCCTCACACGACACATGCATCCTGCCATCACAACCCCTTCCTCCAACTAAGTTACTTGAGCTGCCTGGATTTTTTTTTTGGATGAATAGTCTTTGGTACTTTTTTTAGGACTCCAGCTTTCATCAGGACTTGAGCTAAAAGATGTGCAAATTTTCATTAACGTTTCTCTTATTTAAAATTTCATTCATTTTCTCTAGCTATTGACATTACTGGAGTAACTAACTGAAGGCGATTTTTTTTTTATACAAGTATGCGACGAGACGAGCAAGACGTTCTCCTGATGGTAAGTGATACGCTTGCCCATGACAACGTGGCGCTAGTTAAGATGGTACACACTGCACCACATTGCGCTCGTCGCCTGAGACATAAGGTGTTAAGTCTCGTTACCCCAGTAATTTCATTAGCTACCTATCATTCAAACTTGAACACAGTAATGTTTGCACACTACTGTTAGGTTGAAATAGTCACTGCTAGACGGTCTGTAGCAATAGACCTACCACCAGATCATCACAGTTCCATTACAGCATTATTTAGAACGTAAACTCTTATTATAGATGCTGTCTAACTCGATTAGATTCCAAAAGGCCTAGGTTCGATTCCCTCTGAACTTCAGTCGACAACACCAAGTTTTCGTAACTGGGACTTGACTTGCGGATAAGATATCGAGAAGCTTACGGGAAGACGCTCCGAATTCCAGCAGCAAGAATATTAAGTACCGTTTTCTGACATTTCTCTCTCTTCCTAGCTGTTATCTCATATGGTGATCGGGTCAGCTTTATTTACTTTTCTTCTCCACTTCGTTTTCTAACATAACGTATTTAATATTCTCTATTCAATGTATATGTTATATATAAAACTGTATATAATTGTAATATGTGAGACAGTTGTACATCTGTTTTAATCCGCCATGTTACATGACCACATTAACAAGGTATCGTAAAATCGATTCGTCAATCGGGGGTGCGGTGTAAGAGAAGCGTTGACAGCCACCCCCCACCACCCCCCACTGGGAGCACCGCCGGGAAGCTTCTGGAGAGTGGGTGGTGCATAGGTGTGGGCCGGCCCACCCGGTATCGATCGGCACCTGCGCCGTTGCAAGCGCCCACCCTGACCACCCCGGCCACCCTCAGCTTCGCCCCCCTCACACGACACATGCATCCTGCCATCACAACCCTTCCTCCAACTAAGTTACATGAGCTGCCTGGATTTTTTTTTGGATGAATAGTCTTTAGTACTATTTTTAGGACTTAAGCTAAAAGATCTGAAGTGCAAATTTCCATTATCGTTATCTTATTTAAAATTTCATTCATTTTCTCTAGCTATTAACATTTCTGGAGTAAATAACTGAAGGTTATGAGTGCATTATGTGCAGTTAGTATAACACCAACTAATTTCACGTGCTTTGTGTGCAGTGTATACCATATTAACTAGCGCGATGTTATGGACAAGCGTAACATTTACCATCAGGTGAACGTCTTACTCGTCTCATTGAATAATTAAAGGTTTCTAGTAATATTCTTTCGTGCTCACTAACGGGATTCAGAGCTCCTCGAGCGTGTGATATTATGTTAAACATATACTTCAACGTTGCTTCGATGCTCCACTTTGTTTTTTAGTCTCCATCATCTGATCGCATCAGCGTAAGAAACTGATGCTGACTTAATTACTCCGTAACGCTTGTAATTTTTAAACTGGAACAGCTACATGGATACACTTTCAAAATAAAATGTAGTACTGGATAAGGAGACGAGGAATCCGTAAATGAACTCTAGCTCTTCCGGTTAAGATGTGAAAGGCCAAAGTTAGCTGTGGAATAGGGGAAAGCAAAAAAGAAAAAAATAAAAAAAACCCTACATAGGGGTTGACCAATAAATCTGCTTCAAAACTACATTAAAACTTATTGCTCCACCTAACATTTATTTTTAACTAGACACCGTCGAAACTTTAAACACTGAGTGGTGGGCCGATAAATGTGTCCGGGAGTATATATTCCGAGGATATTTCGCTCCGAAGGTACCGGGTTCCAATCCGGCCCGCACCAATGAATTTTTCAATTTATGTGCAGTTAGTATAACACCAACTAATATCACGTGCTTGTGTGCAGTGTATACCATCTTAACTAGCGCGATGTTATGGACAAGCGTAACACTTACCATCAGGTGAACGTCTTACTCGTCTCATCGACTAATAAAAGTTTTCTAGTAATATTCTTTCGTGCTCACTATAACGGGATTCAGAGCTCCTCGAGCGTGTGATATTATGTTAATATACTTCAACGTTGCTTCGATGCTCCAGTTTGTTTTTTAGTCTCCATCATCTGATCGCATCAGCGTAAGAAACTGATGCTGACTTAATTACTCCGTAACGCTTGTAATTTTTTTTTTATTTGGAATTCAGGATTATGAAAAACAAACGAAAATTCAAGTCTGGTCATTGTTTTCAACGACTCAGGAATGGAGAAGACTTTTTTATTTCGCACAAGTTGATTTTTTTTTTATGTATCCGATTATTGGTTCCATAAAAAGGCAAATCTAAACTTAGAGCCAGTTTTGACCAAAAAATATGGATACTCTGTCTGAAATTGTCGCCCATGTTGTAAAACTTCTGCCGGCCAAATCAATTCGAAATTACAAAAAAAAAATATATGTTATGTGGAGCAATAAGTTTTAATGCAGTTTTAAAGCTGATTGTTTGATCAACCTTTATGTATGTTTTTTTTTTATTTGGAATTCAGGATTATGAAAAAAAAACGAAGATTCAAGTCTGGTCATTGTTTTCGACGACACAGGAATGGAGAAAACTTTTTTATTTCGCAAAGTTGATATTTTTTTGATGTATCCGATTATTGGTTCCATAAAAAGGCAAATCTAAACTTAGAGTCAGTTTTGACCAAAAAATATGGATACTCTGCCTGAAATTGTCGCCCAAGTTGTAAAACTTCTGCCGGCCAAATCAATTCGAAATTACAAAAAAAAAATTAAAAAAACCCTACATACGGGTTGACCAATAAATCTGCTTCAAAACTGCATTAAAACTTATTGCTCCACCTAACATTTATTTTTAACTAGACACCGTCGAAACTTTAAACACTGGGTGGTGGGCCGATAGATGTGTCCGGGAGTATATATTTCCAGGATATTCCGCTCCGAAGGTACCGGGTTCGAATCCGGCCTGCACCAATGAATTTTTCAATTTATGTGCAGTTAGTATAACACCAACTAATATCACGTGCTTTGTGTGCAGTGTATACCATCTTAACTAGCGCGATGTTATGGACAAGCGTAACACTTACCATCAGGTGAACGTCTTACTCGTCTCATCGCATAATAGAAGATTTCTAGTAATATTCTTTCGTGCTCACTATAACGGGATTCAGAGCTTCTCGAGCGTGTGATATTATGTTAAACATATACTTCAACGTTGCTTCGATGCTCCAGTTTGTTTTTTAGTCTCCATCATCTGATCGCATCAGCGTAAGAAACTGATGCTGACTTAAATGCTCCGTAACGCTTGTAACTTTTAAACCGGAACAGCTACATGGATACACTTTCTAGATAAAATGTAGTACTGGATAAGGAGACGAGGAATCCGTAAATGAACTCTAGCTCTTCCGGTTAAGATGTGAAAGGCCAAAGTTAGCTGTGGAATAGGGGAAAGCAAAAAAGAAAAACTTCACTGAGAATCGGACTCATGACCTTTGTGTCCAGCATGAAAATTACCTACTAGACTATTCCGGCACACACTAATGTTTTAAGGTACTAGAGACCCGGATAATAATCCGACGAATGAGTAGTCTTTCGGACTTGTACCTACTTACTCTTTCTCCTTCAATTCTGGATGTAATGGATCTTCTCCATTTCACATACTAGTGCGAGCACGGATGGTCATGACATAGATATGCAGGTTTCCTCACGATGTTTTCCTCCACTGTGAAAGTACGTGATATTAGTTGGTGTTATACTTCTTCCAAGTCGTATTTCCTCATGACTGAGGGTCGTGGTCATCATGTGTTTACTGAAACACACGACGACTCTCTTGGCAGTTATAATGGAGTGGTTTGCTATTGCCTTCTCCATTTCACATACTAGTGCGAGCACGGATGGTCTTGACATAGATATGCAGGTTTCCTCACGATGTTTTCCTTCACCGTCAAAGCAGTGATATTAGTTGGTGTTATACTTCTTCCAAGTCGTATTTCCTCATGACTGAGGGTCGTGGTCATCATGTGTTTACTGAAACACACGACGACTCTCTTGGCAGTTATAATGGAGTGGTTTGCTATTGCCTTCTCCATTTCACATACTAGTGCGAGCACGGATGGTCTTGACATAGATATGCAGGTTTCCTCACGATGTTTTCCTTCACCGTCAAAGCACGTGATATTAGTTGGTGTTATACTTCTTCCAAGTCGTATTTCCTCGTGACTGACGGGCGTGGTCATCATGTGTTTACTGAAACACACGACGACTCTCTTGGCAGTTATAATGGAGTGGTTTGCTATTGCCTTCTCCATTTCACATACTAGTCCGACCACAGACGGTCAATGACGTAGATATGCAGGTTTCCTCACGATGTTTTCCTTCACCGTCAAAGCGCGTGATATTAGTTGGTATTAAACTGCACATAAATTGAGAAATTGATTAGTGCAAGCCGGATTCGAACCCGTTACTTCCGGAGTGGAAAGCGAGCGTTCAAACCACTAGGCTATCACGGCTATTATATCAAGTTAACTCATACTTAAAACTTAACCGTTTTGTTTATAGACCCATTGCTTAAACGATCCAATTAGTCAAGGGCGTGACTTATCGCGGGTGTGCTAATTCGTTGTCGGTAACCGGGATTAGTTAAATCACTATTTGGTACGTCTGTCGCTCATTACATTATCAACCGGAAGTCGTCTCTCTGAAGGCCTTTTTCAAGTATCTCCGTACTGACACGGTCCTGCGTTGCCCACATCCTGAAGCTTAGTGCAAACATTTTAATTAAAAAGTATTCATTTCAATCCAATAGTCTGATAACAAAAGATGGTTGAGATTTTCTATTAAGCAAGAGTATGCTTGTATCAGAAAAATCTCGCTCTTCTATAACAATGTTACTGAAATAAATACTTCTTCTTCTTCTAAGTCGTATTTCCTCATGACTGAGGGTCGTGGTCATCATGTTTTTATTGAAACACACGACGACTCTCTTGGCAGTTATAATGGAGTGGTTTGCCATTGCCTTCTCCATTTCACATACTAGTCTGACCACTGATGGTCATGGCATAGATATGCAGGTTTCCTCACGATGTTTTCCTTCACCGTCAAAGCACGTGATATTAGTTGGTGTTTTATGCTAACTGCACATAAATTGAAAAATTCATTGGTGCAGGCCGGATTCGAACCCGGTACCTTCGCATTGGAAGGCCGGCGTTCAAACCACTAGGCTATCATGGCTCTACTGAAATAAATACACATCACATAAAAAAAAAACATTGCATAAATGAAGTAGAAAAGTGGTTAACACAAGATTTCTTATAAATAACAGAAAATACAATGTACATTGATATTAAATTATATAACGACTTTTGATATGAAGGCGTTAGGTCTAGCTGACTATTAACAATGCTTCGGTGTCGTCATATTCAAGTGTCTGTAGCCATTCTGAAAGTGTTGTTTTCAAAGTGTAGGAGTTCATGAGGTAAATGTTAATTATTTTGTTTATTTTATTATATAAATAGTCTGATTGTTTCCCGAACTGTTTGCATGCAAAACTAGTTTTGATAAAGTAAAAAATGATCCTTAACATTGCTCAATTTATACATTGAATGAATATGTTATTAAAAAACTTTACATCTCAATTTTCTCTTAAGTTCCATAATCAACATTGAACTGTTTCTTAGTACATTTTTATAATTTTAATCAGTGAGTTTGTGGTTATTACAATCAATAATTATGATTTTTTTTATAGACTATGACTAACCATTTGACCCTAATTTCACCTGGTGTTAAAGGACTTTATGTCAAACTGAACTAAGTCCCTAAAATCTCTACAGATCTAAAGATTATAACTTATCTGTTCGTATGTTAACATTATTATATAATACCAGCCGTTGCCCGCGACTTCGCGTGGTATTTAACAAAACAGTTATTGTTACAGAAAATATATACAGCTTTCCTATTTGAATCGAACATCGAAGGTTTTAATATTTTTTCCAAAAAAAGTAGCCTAGTTTACTCCCTGTTACATCAGCTACCTGTCTATGAAAGTCCTTTCAAAATCGGTCCAACCGTTTCAGAGATTACCCGGAACAAACAGACAGAAAGACAAATTTTAAAAAATGTGGTTTTGGTATGTGTCGTGTATACATCGAAATGCACTTATTTTAATGTTACAAACCGACACTCCAATTTTATTTTGTTGCATAAATATAATATTCTTATAGTAGTTTAGTTTATTTAAAACTATCATACATCATTAATATGGTTATATTAACATCGTGCCAAGTGCCAAAAGTTGGCATGGATGTTAACGTCGTCTACACCACATTTCAGCGGGTGTTCGTTGCGTAACTGTCTCGCAGATAAGAGTTCAATAGAACTCTGTTTTGTACAATTGCACAATGAACTCTAAAATGTACAACATTAGTGTCACGCGATAACACGTGTAGCGAATACCACGAATAGCATCCGCGTGACTAGTTTCAACAATATATTACTTCCTTCCATATATATTACTTATAAAGATTGTATTTTGGAATATAATCATGGTTGTAAAATATTCATCGATCATATAGTTCCCACTGCTGAGACTCGTTTCATTCTACAAGATTTTAAAGATGTCGCAAATGTTGGAAAACGACGAGATTTTTCTTCTCCATAAGTTTTAGCTAAAGTTTGAGAAGTCTTAAAGCAGTGGCATTATTTAATTAGTACAGTAAAATAAAGTTTTAGTTATCTCCTATCATAAAACAGAATAAAAATAGTATACCAATACGATCTAGCTTAGTTTTGGTATATATAATTCAATAGTTAATTCAAATGGGTGCGTTTGTAGTGCATGCACTGCTTACAATGAATCTAATCATCAGTTACTGTTTGTTTAAACTTGCGATAAGTTATGTTTATAGTACAATGTAAATAAGTAAACATACAACTTGATTAATTGTCTGCAACAATGTGTTGGGAGTTTTTAAGTAATAAGACTGACTAACAGAAACAATCCTCCAACCGCCTAAGATTATACGCTAGCCTCTGCTCGGCTCCACGTACTTCTCGAATCCTTACTAGTAATTTATTTTGTTTACTTTAACAATTAAGTAATAGTAAAGATTGATAAGTATGGTTCATTATTTATTTATTTATTTATTTAACATCTTTATTGTATACGCCAAAACGTTACAATGGGCGGACTTAATGCCTAGTGGCATTCTCTACCAGTCAACCCCGGGAGAATGTTTGACAGTGGAATAGAGAGGAATGGCGGGTGCTAATTTTAGTTTAAATTAATACTCACATATATACACAACATCTACATATATACAAACATATTACTTACATATTATACATACATAAAACTTACATATACAAACTTACATACATACATAATATTTAATTTGTTTATTGCGAGATGTGCTCGTGTTGCAGTAAATGGCTTTTCAAACGTCTTTTAAAACAGTTTACTTGGCGCATTCGTGACGTCAGAGGACAGGGCGTTCCAAAGGCTTATAGCTCGTACACTAAAAGAGTTTTCAAAAAACGTGGTACTATGCTGTGGAAAGAGTAATTTGTGACAGTTAAGAGATCTAGGCACTCGTTCCTGAGTAGAAGACAGAGGTAGGAATTTTTCCTTCATTATAGTTTTGGAGAAAGACATACTCCGGCGCAGCGGTCCAAAGTCAACCTTGACTTTTTCTATACTTTGAGACGCCACGCCGCCGACATGTGACATAACTTTGACGTTGGTGAAGCGTTCTTACAATACTACTAATCTAATACACTTCCGGACACATCTATCGGCCCACCACCCAGTGTTTAAAGTTTCGACGGTGTCTAGTTAAAAATAAATGTTAGGTGCAGCAATAAGTTTTAATGCAGTTTTGAAGCAGATTTATTGGTCAACCCTTATGTAGGTTTTTTTTTTATTTTTTTTTGTAATTACGAATTGATTTGGCCGGCAGAAGTTTTACAGCTTGGGCGACAATTTCGTGCAGAGTATCAATATTTCTTAGTCAAAACTAGCTCTAAGTTTAGATTTACCTTTTTATGGAACCAATAATCGGACACATAACATACATAAAGGTTGACCAAAAAATCGGCTTTAAAACCGCATTAAAACTTATTGCTTCACCTAACATTTATTTTTAGTTAGACACCGTTAAAATTTTTAAACACTAGGTGGGCCGATAGATGTGTCCGGGAGTGTATATGGTATACTATAAAGTCCTAGATTTACTAACATCAACAACAATTATGGCTAGTTTGGAAGCACTGTGTACTGGCAGATTGTTGCAATCTCTTGCTCGTGTGTGGAATACGTGTGTAACGTGGTTGGTTGTGTTTTTTAATATTTTTTTTTAAATACTCGTTCCCCTGTAAAGGTGGGAAGGGCTTTGTCATTTCTTTCTTTTCCTTTCTTTCTTATTTTATATTCTTTTCTTTTCCCTAACATTTATACATTTTATCTTTCTTCTTTTATTCTTCACTCTTTCATTCTTTCACCAGTTTTTATCATTTCCATTTCTTCTTTCAGGCATCACCTCTCAGACTCCCGCCGCATATTCTACTTACATTTCCTTTTACTTTACTTTTAATTTTACACTTTATATTTCTTTTATTTCCACTTACTTTTACATTTCTTTCTTAATCTAATACATTTCATTTTTATTTTACATTTGTATTTACATTTTCCACAACACAAAAAACTCACTTCTCATTCTTATACATTAGATAACATCTTTACAATTTCAATCATTTCTTTATATTTACAGTTCTTTATACCTTATCTATATATACATTTCTTTTCTGAAACATTATTTTCTACATTTTACTCTTAAATATCTGTCTGTACAATTTCTCTTTTTTGTATATTTGACTACTGTGTTTGTGTTTCATTTTACCAGGTGGTAGGTCTCTGTTGCCGGAGACCGTCTGGGTGGGTACCACCGCAGCTCCTATTGCAACCGACAAATAGTAGTGTGCGAACATTACTGTGTTCCGGTTTGAAGCGCGCTGTAGCTAGTGTAATTACTGGGGTAACGAGACTTAACACCTTATGTCTAAGCGACGGTGCAGTGTGTACCATCTTAACTAGCGGCATACCATTAAGTAAACGTCTCGCTCGTCTCGTCGTATAGGAGTATAAAAAAAAATCGGCGATACAATAATACTGGTGGTAGTGCCGGAGACCGTCTAGGTGGGTACCACCGCAGCTCCTATTGCAACCGCCAAATAGTAGTGTGCAAACATTACTGTGTTCCGGTTTGAAGGGCGCTGTAGCTAGTGTAATTACTGGGGTAACGAGACTTAACATTAATGTCTAAGCGACGAGCGCAATGTGGTGCAGTGTGTACCATCTTAACTAGCACCGCGTTGTCATGGGCAAGTGTATCACTTACCATCAGGTGAACGTCTCGCTCGTCTCGTCGTATAGGAGTATAAAAAAAAATCGGCGATACAATAATACTGGTGGTAGTGCCGGAGACCGTCTAGGTACCACAGCAGTTATTTCAGCCGCTAAACAGTAGGTTGCGAATATTACTGTGCTCCAGTTTGAAGGGTAAGCTAGTGAAATTATTGTAGTAACGAGACTTAACACCTTATGTCTTAGCGACGAGCGCAATGTGGTGCAGTGTGTACCATCTTAACTAGCGGCATACCATTAAGTAAACGTCTCGCTCGTCTCGTCGTATAGGAGTATAAAAAAAAATCGGCGATACAATAATACTGGTGGTAGTGCCGGAGACCGTCTAGGTACCACAGCAGTTATTTCAGCCGCTAAACAGTAGGTTGCGAATATTACTGTGCTCCAGTTTGAAGGGTAAGCTAGTGAAATTATTGTAGTAACGAGACTTAACACCTTATGTCTTAGCGACGAGCGCAATGTGGTGCAGTGTGTACCATCTTAACTAGCGGCATACCATTAAGTAAACGTCTCGCTCGTCTCTTCGAATAATAAAAAAAAATCGGCGATACAATAATACTGGTGGTAGTGCCGGAGACCGTCTAGGTACCACAGCAGTTATTTCAGCCGCTAAACAGTAGGTTGCGAATATTACTGTGCTCCAGTTTGAAGGGTAAGCTAGTGAAATTATTGTAGTAACGAGACTTAACACCTTATGTCTTAGCGACGAGCGCAATGTGGTGCAGTGTGTACCATCTTAACTAGCACCGCGTTGTCATGGGCAAGTGTATCACTTACCATCAGGTGAACGTCTCGCTCGTCTCTTCGAATAATAAAAAAAAATCGGCGATACAATAATACTGGTGGTAGTGCCGGAGACCGTCTAGGTGGGTACCACCGCAGCTCCTATTGCAACCGCCAAATAGTAGTGTGCAAACATTACTGTGTTCCGGTTTGAAGGGCGCTGTAGCTAGTGTAATTACTGGGGTAACGAGACTTAACACCTTATGTCTTAGCGACGAGCGCAATGTGGTGCAGTGTGTACCATCTTAACTAGCACCGCGTTGTCATGGGCAAGTGTATCACTTACCATCAGGTGAACGTCTCGCTCGTCTCGTCGTATAGGAGTATAAAAAAAAAATCGGCGATACAATAATACTGGTGGTAGTGCCGGAGACCGTCTAGGTACCACAGCAGTTATTTCAGCCGCTAAACAGTAGGTTGCGAATATTACTGTGCTCCAGTTTGAAGGGTAAGCTAGTGAAATTATTGTAGTAACAAGACTTAACATTAATGTCTAAGCGACGAGCGCAATGTGGTGCAGTGTATACCATCTTAACTAGCGGCATACCATTAAGTAAACGTCTCGCTCGTCTCTTCGAATAATAAAAAAAATACAAGCGATATTACAATTACGTCGCGGCGGTAACTTAGGAATTGCTTCACGTTCAAGTTACCTTACTAGACAAATTATGTTTACAGTACACTAATCGTTATCGTTCGTGTACTAATTATTTTACTAAATTATTAATCTAAACCGGAACCGCGAAACAAAGCTTAAGTTAAATATAACTTATACAAAATGTTTGCACGGACAGATAACTTATGACGGCACTGTAACGTGAACTCTTGCGATAGCGTCTGCTCACTGTTAACCAGTAAAGCGCATGATAAGGATTGATAACAGGATTACTAACTAGTTTATTCCTTATCACAGTAACTTGAAAGTGATGCTTATGTGAGTGATGGTGGGTGATGCTCTTGCCTATAACCCAGCGCTAGTCAACATGATAGAGATCTTCAAGTCTCGTTACTCCAGTAATTTTACTAGTTCTACCTTTAAATTGGGACAATAATAACAGTCTACTGTTGGCGGTAGAAATAGCAGCTGCTGTGGTATCTAGCTAGACGGTTATGGAGTTCTGTGCAAGAGAAGACTAGAGTCAAAAATCTTGGGAATGGGAATTGGTGAAATTTTATGATCTTCTCTTCTTCCTCTACATTTTTTTTTTTATTAAATACACATACATCAAAACAAATATTTCGCCAAACTGGCAAGCAGTTTGTTGGCGATACGTTAATGCACTCACTTAAATAACATATATTAACAAATACGTGAATCTATAACCAACCACAACATAATAGATATAATAATAACAGTAACTCATTAGATACAATACACATAGAACACACATATCATATACATACATAGACTATTTAGACATACATAGATTATTTACAGTTCTTATTTATTGTATGCATCCATCAGCCACTCCTTCAGCTTCCTTTTGAACATTGCTTCACTGGTACACTTGTAATCGCTGAATATCTCGTTAAAGATCCGCGGTATCAGATACCTCCGAGTACGTTCCCCGTAATAATTTGTGTCTGTAATAATTAAATAACTAAACGATACAATTGTTCTGTTAATAAGCTGATGGTGAATTCTCTCGTCGTTGTTAGGAGCTTATTGCCAAGATATGAGGATTTGATTTTCAAAGAGCTTGCGCTTCCGGTGCTGGAAAATATTCGCCGACCTTCGTTCAGGCTTTTTGTTAACGTCGGCTTCGAGTCCCAGCTGTGGGAGTACTAAACAGTTATGTTTACTGCTGATAGGTCTCTGTTGCTGGAGACCGTCTAGGTAGTAACTACCATCGCAGCTCCAATAAGTACTGCCAAACATAACTGTGTTCCGGTTTAGTAGTATTAGAAACATCATCTATTTAAAATATAAATTCAATCTGGCATACCTCTCACATTCACACGTCACTAGTCAGAGCTCTATAAATTAAATCTGCCATACCTCTCACATTCACACGTCACCAGTCAGAGCTCACACCTCGCACACTGACCAAACACGAATGTCGCGAGAATCACAGTCATCCGCTATTTATAGCGAAACGACGTTACGGCATCCCCTCCCTTTTTCACTTTCAATCTTTTAAAATCAATACACCTACTATTTTACTAACAAAATGTCGGTAATCACAATTATTTTTCTCAATATCTAACAGTAGTTACTGAAATTACTTGGGTAACGAGACTTATTATTGTCTCAAGGCGACTAGCGCAATGTGGTGCAGTGTATACCATCTTAACTATCGCTATGTTATGAGCAAGCGTATCATTTACCATCAGGTGAACGTCTCGCTCGTGTAGAATTAAAAAATGTTTCATGTTAGTAATCATTTCTGACCACCGCCATTGATTAGATTACCCGTAGACCGCAAGTAATGTTCCGTTTGTTATTGTTAGTTACCGGTAACCCGGCCGCGGCCTTCACGATACCGTAAACTGAATTTTAATTGTTTTGTAACACGAAGCGACGCGGCCAATCGAAAGCTGGTGGTGACCCCTTCCGTTGTATAACATGCTAAGTTTTAAGTTATTAATAAGCTAGTGTGTTATTAACGTGTGACCTTCATCTAGTCATACACATCAGCGATTTTCAAAGTATTTACTAATTGGGGGTATGTGAAAATTTTACTGGTAATAGTGGAAGTATTACTGGTAGGTCTATGTTATCGGTGGGCACCAAGCTTTTACCAGGTGGTAGGTCTCTGTTGCCGGAGACCGTCTGGATGGGTACCACCGCAGCTCCTATTGCAACCGACAAATAGTAGTGTGCGAACATTACTGTGTTCCGGTTTGAAGGGCGCTGTAGCTAGTGTAATTACTGGGGTAACGAGACTTAGCACCTTATGTCTCAAGGCGACGAGCGCAATGTGGTGCAGTGTGTACCATCTTAACTAGCAGCACGTTATCATGGGCAAGCGTATCACTTACCATCAGGTGAACGTCTTGCTCGTCTTGTCGCAAAGTAGTGTAAAAAAAAAAAAAGCTCCGACTTCTTCGGCAAACATTACTGTGTTCCAGTTTATAGGAAAAAGACAATAAAAATAACTGTAGTGGTAATATTTAAAATCCGCGAATTTGTTTATAATAGTCGACTAACAGCAAATAATTCTTTCATTAGATAAATGACTAAACGTTTTAGGATTTTATTTAATGTGAATGTATATTTTGATCATAACTTCTATAGAGACAAACGTGAGGTGAAGTTAGTTAGTAGGTCTTTTCGCCTTTTTATTCAGAATTTACTAAATCTTAATAATAATGATTATTTCTTATATATATGTTGGAGCCAATACTCTTGAATAGTTTTTAAAAACACGATGTCAGCGTTGATAGTATTACTAACATAGTATTTGAGATTGCCCATTTTTCAATAAAACGAAGATTTTGAACAATTCACATTTATCTGACTAACAAACTCTTAACAGGTCCGTACACTCCGGCGGTCGGAGCGCGACTGTTATAATAACGCCGGCACATTTTTGTTTATACCCGCGCAAGATTTACAAAAACATGAGTCATTTCTAAATTGAACTTAATTAATGAAATTTTAACAAAGAGACGAATTTAAAAAGTATTTGCGCCGACATATATATATAATGAAAAAAAAGCCGTGATAGCCTAGTGGTTTGAACGCCGGTCTTCCACTGCGAATGTACCGGGTTCGAATCCGGCCTCAATGAATTTTTCAATTTATGTGCACTTAGCATACAACACCAACTAATATCACGCGCTTTAACGGTGAAGGAAGACATCGTGAGGAAACCTGCATATCTACGTCATGAGCATCCGTGCTCGCACTAGTATGTGAAATGGAGAAGGCAATGGCAACACCACTCCATTATAACTGACAAGTCGTCGTGTGTTTCATTACACATGATGACCACGACCCTCAGTCATGAGGAAATGCGACTTAGAAGAAGAATATATATAATGAAAGAAAACTTTATAAAAGATCATTACTAAATCAGTATGAAGAATGATGTTGAATAAATTATATCATGAGGACACTTTTCAGAGAATTTTTATGGAATTATATTTAATTAAAAAAAATCAATCGTTTGTATATATCTGTATGTCAGACAACATACAGACGGACACAATTATTTCATTGCGCGCGGTAGCGGCGGTGGTCTCGTGTTACGTCTCCGTTTTCATTCGCGTAACAGTTTATTGCAGATATTAATTTTAATGGAGTCTCACTGCGAACTCAGTGTATATACTAGTTACAATTACCGGTGACAAGTCTCTGTTTTTTTAAATTTACTTCCTCTTATTATCTTATACCTACACTACTATACTTTACCAGGTGGTAGGTCTCTGTTGCCGGAGACCGTCTGGGTGGGTACCACCGCAGCTCCTATTGCAACCGACAAATAGTAGTGTGCGAACATTACTGTGTTCCGGTTTGAAGCGCGCTGTAGCTAGTGTTATTACTGGAGTAACGAGACTTAACATATGTCTCAAGGCGACGAGCGCAATGTGGTACAGTGTGTACCATCTTAACTAGCGCCGCGTTGTTATACAAGCGTATCACTTACCATCAGGTGAACGTCTTGCTCGTCTCGTCGCAAAGTAGTATAAAAAAAAATACTCTTTCACACTTATTACTAGTGTACACCATCTTAACTAGCACCGCGTTATTGGCAAGCGTATCACTTACCATCAGGTGAACGAAAAAAATCCCACTGATAAGAGTGTCGTTTCCTAAAATCTGAACAAGTGGAGATTAGCATGTTCGTGAAGACTACTCAGTACATGTCTGTTTCCTCACGATGAACATGTTGAAAGCTGGATTTAATTTTTTTTTAATTTATTTAATTGAATGCAATGATATATCTGCAGGTGGAGCTGCTGGACTCGTTCTTCGGCGACGGGCGCGCTTACATCATGGGGCCGGAGAAGGACTGCTGGTACCTTTACACGCTGCTACCTTTAGAAGGTAAAAAAAATTAAGGATGTTAACACTACTTTACCGCAAAAGGAATATTTTTCTAGACGAGCGAGACGTTCACTTGATTGTAAGTGATATGGTTCTGGTTAAGATGGTGTACACTGCACCGCATCGCGCTCGTCCTTAGACACGAACTGTTAAGTCTCGTTACCCCAGTAACTTCACTAGCTTTCAGCACCCTTCTAACCGGAACACAGTATGTTTGCACATTACTGTTTGGTGGTAAGGATAGTCACTGCGGTGGTAGCTAGACGGTTTGTAGTAAGAGATCTACCAGCATCGAAATATATAGTTAACTTTTAGAAAGAAGTCCGTGTTTTTTTTTTTTTTATTTTATTCTCGACTTGACCAATAGAATTCTAATGGTTAAAATAAACATAATCAAAAGACAGAATCTATGTATTTCATTAAAAAAATTCTGGGTTATATGTGCAGGGCACTTATGTATTTGAACGTGACAACGTCTATTAATTATATCACAAAAAATTTTGATAATAAATTTTATTATTCTTGTTTGACATGTTTATCGGGTACAAATCAAGTTATACTAACTCTCAATTATATTTGTTAGGGATTTTATTTCTAATTATTATTGAGCAATAGAATACATCTTTTACTTTCAACCAATTCGGGCAAACGCATACCGACTTAGCGGTCGGCGTAAGCCACGCCCACTTATGTGCGGGACATTTCTCAGCACGCGCGTCCTATCTTATACCAATTTAATAGACGTTGTCACGTCAAAAAAATGAGAGCCAAACTTCTTTTGGCCCACCTTATATACATCCGGTAATGAGAGTTTGTAATGCTTGTACTCTTACTGCGAGTAGTGAAATATTCATTCTACTTTTCAGGCGGATCGAAATTATATCCAAAATGTATTTACATGATCTTGAGAAGAATTTAAATAAGTTTTATATGAAAAATAACTGGTTAATAGACAAAGCTATATTCTGTCTGCGAGGACTGTTTATGATGTATTTATATAAGAAACCTTATAACTCAGATTATTTTTCTCACTACAACTTCCGGCTGCGTGAAGTAAAATAAGTATACTATTACCAAGCATTAAGTTATTTTTTTGACGTGACAACGTCTATTAAATTGGTATAAGATAGGACGCGCGTGCTGAGAAATGTCCCGCACATAAGTGGGCGTGGCTGACGCCGACCGCTAAGTCGGTATGCGTTTGCCCGAATTGGTTGAAAGTAAAAGATGTATTCTATTGCTCAATAATAATTAGAAATAAAATCCCTAACAAATATAATTGAGAGTTAGTATAACTTGATTTGTAACCCGATAAACATGTCAAACAAGAATAATAAAATTTATTATCAAAATTTTTTGTGATATAATTAATAGACGTTGTCACGTTCAAAGACATAAGTGCCGCACATATAACACAGGAATTGTTTTTACTGCTTCCCCTGCGTTGGTTATGGGTCAGGGCCTAGTACTTCATTCATTTCTCCATTCATTCAGTCTACTACTTTCATTCCTATAATATCCTTCTTATCTCTCATACATCCCGCTGATGGTGAAGACACCGTCGTCGTTGGCATACCTGAAAAGCATGAAAAATCTCGTTCTCATGTCTTCGCCTGGAATAGAGTTATACATTTTCTTATCTTTATACTGTTTCTTGTTTACATTTTCCTTAATACTATTCATAAAAACACTAAATTCTAAATATGTAAACAGTTTCAACAATTTTAAAAGGACTACTACTAAATAACAAATTGAAACACAATCCATACTATAATATTATAAATGCGAAAGTAACTCTGTCTGTCTGTCTGTCTGTCTGTCTGTCTGTCTGTCTGTCTGTCTGTCTGTCTGTCTGTCTGTCTGTCTGTCTGTCTGTCTGTCTGTCTGTCTGTCTGTCTGTCTGTCTGTCTGTCTGTCTGTCTGTCTGTCTGTCTGTCTGTCTGTCTGTCTGTCTGTCTGTCTGTCTGTCTGTCTGTCTGTCTGTCTGTCTGTCTGTCTGTCTGTCTGTCTGTCTGTCTGTCTGTCTGTCTGTCTGTCTGTCTGTCTGTCTGTCTGTCTGTCTGTCTGTCTGTCTGTCTGTCTGTCTGTCTGTCTGTCTGTCTGTCTGTCTGTCTGTCTGTCTGTCTGTCTGTCTGTCTGTCTGTCTGTCTGTCTGTCTGTCTGTCTGTCTGTCTGTCTGTCTGTCTGTCTGTCTGTCTGTCTGTCTGTCTGTCTGTCTGTCTGTCTGTCTGTCTGTCTGTCTGTCTGTCTGTCTGTCTGTCTGTCTGTCTGTCTGTCTGTCTGTCTGTCTGTCTGTCTGTCTGTCTGTCTGTCTGTCTGTCTGTCTGTCTGTCTGTCTGTCTGTCTGTCTGTCTGTCTGTTCCTCTTTCCGCCTTATCGTGTCTTCTATTATGCCCCTGCAGAATCGCAGGAATACGCGACGCCTTGCGTCCTCACTCATCAGAGAGACGATCATACCCGCGCTTATCTCCTGCCCCATTCATTAAGTTATTTAATGTGAGATAGAACTAAAATACTCATTAATAATCAGATCTTTGTTCACACTAACATTACGCCCGGTCCTCATAGAAGCGGGTAACTTAATCCAAATTAAGTAAACATCCGTTACTAATCTTCTTCTTCTTCTTCCCATTTGATGGCATGAGCACGGTTTGTGCGTGGGCCAATGTCATGTGTAGACGTCCAAAATAAAAGATTACAAATCCATTAAAAATTGTCTGCGTGTTCAATCGTTCATGTTCTCATCTTTTCATCTTCGCAAATGATGGCGAGAGTTATATATAGACGTATAAAATAAAAGGATACAAATTCTTAAAAAATTGTCTGCGTGGTCAATTCGTCCGCCATGTTTCAAGTCCGATGTCCAAGACACATATTGTCACTCGTTACTAATCTTATATAATAGATTCTGACGTAATTGATAACATTGTGACGTTACACGGATTACATTGCAATAATGTTTGCGTTAGGTATGTTGTGTGAATATCCGGCGTGGTGTCTGTGTGCTTGTGCGATCACGAGGCGACGGTGTGCTGTGAGCCGAGCGATAAACCGGTGACCCCTTATCGCGGACCTATAGCCGATATCTAGGAATTTAACTTTTAAACGGTAAAATATTAATGACCTGAAATCTGAAATTACAGTGTTGGCAGGTGGTAGCCAAGGTTATTGGAGAGATGTCTGACGTAGTTGTGTTTGCTTCACAGGCACCGTGGCGGCGCTGGAGAAGGAGCACCGCGAAGCGAACTCCGGCTGCGAGGCGTCCGAGCCCGACCAGACAATCGAGATCCTGATGTCGGAGCTGGATCCCGAGGTCATGAGCATCTTCACCAGGGCGCACAGCGAGAACGCCGCGCAGGCCACCAAGGTAACACCACCTTATTAAAATTTAAATTGTTTTGCTTTTCATTTCTGCTATCAGTCTTTTGTTCTTGATTTTCGTGACTACATATATTATACAAGAGAGAACAATATTTTTTTAAAGATTGGTACTTATCCAATCACATGTGCAGGCGACGCACATTTCTTTCAAATTCAAATAAGCTCGCGGTGCCTTACTTTCGTGTAATGAGAATGTATAATAAGGTTCCACAATCGGTTTTAGATTTGCCACTTCATAAATTAAAAAATAAAATTAAAAATGTTTTGATAAGTAAATCATATTATAGTGTTAACGATTATTTAAATGATAAAGATGTGTGGAAATAAATGGCGCTGATTCTCAAGCAGTATGTGTCAGTACGTGTAAGACATTTAAAAATGAAGAAGACAAAAAAAAATGTATATATATATACAGCCCGCTGAGTTTCTTGCCCATTCTTCTCAGGTCCGTGGCATTTGTTTTGCGAATGGCTGGTAGATTTTGACGTTCAATAAGTGAACTATTGTTCCCATGTTGAATAAAAATTTTGACTTTGACTTTCTTAAACTCGCTCGCGCGCACACTAGCCCGAGTCCATGCGCACGCGCAAGTGCACGCTCCTACTCACTTCTTTTCACATTCACATTATTAATAAGTGTATGTGTTCTGTTTCCAGGAGTCCGGAATAGATAAAATCATTCCGGGCATGGTGATAGACGACTACCTATTCGACCCGTGCGGTTACTCCATGAACGGCGTTGCGAAAGATGTGAGTGTTGCCATCATACATGTTTAATGAAATGATTATAATTATTATTTATTACACTATATTAATATTTGTCTATTTTGTATTTTTATGCTGCCAAAGAGAGATAAAGATATACCGTCAGTAAGTTGAAACTTGTCATTGCACTTATATTTTTAAAGCACACTGTAAACATGTTAAAGAAGCTGGTGCAGTGGTGGACTGCAGTGATACGTCATCACGTGTTTTATAATGTAGTTTTAAACGAATAATTGTTCCCTATATATGATTAAGCGATGTGACGGATGTAGACGTCGAGAGTATAATATTCATTGGACGGATTACCAGCCATGAGACTTGTTTTATTCATCTGTCATGGGAGAACATGATGTAGGCGTGTGAGTGATCGTAACAAAATTATTAATAATTATGATGTCATAGTCTAAATAGAAAGTCTGTTTTAAGTCATATAAAAAAATTGCTAATGTGTAGTTGTTGTTGCCATGACGCGCGCAGGGCTGCTACATGACGATCCACATAACGCCGGAGCGCTCGTGCTCGTACGTGTCGTTCGAGTCCAACGTGCCGGTGTCCAGCTACGACGAGGTGCTCGCGCGCGTGCTGGCCGCCTTCCGGCCGGGCCGCTTCGTGCTCACCGTGTTCGCTACGCCGGTGAGGAGCCGCGTCCCCTCTTACTACACAATCATCTAACACATCACCACTGATTTGACGTCGCTATATTTTTGACGTGATCAGAACACTGGCTCATAGATATTGGCTACCGGGACATTATGGCGGTGGACTACTACTCTAGCAAGAGGTTCAGTTTAACTCTACCACCATCAAAAATCCACCATTTCTGTGAGTTTCGAAATTAAAACCGCTTGCATGATGCTTCAAAACAAAGTCCCACTGTGCTATGTAGGCAGCTGACACTAGATAAACAGTAATGCTCGTTGCAATGCTTTGTCGTATAAAAGGCATGTGCGCGTGCGCAGGACGCCGCGGGGAGCGCAGCACCGCGCCAGCTGAAGAGCTTCTCGTCCCTGTGCGGCTACGAGCAAAAGGAGGCGCAGTACTGCCGCTTCTCCGGCTACGAGCTGCACTACGCGCTCTACGCCAAGTTCCCGAGCTGAGGGCGCGCGGCGCCGGGCCGCTGCTGCGCCGCGCCGCTGCTGCGCCGCATCGCGCGCGCGCTGCTCCCGCGCCGCGTCTCGCACGCGGACCGCACGTGACGCGACACCGCACGACACGAGCGCGACATACAACGCACACAACAAACACACAATCACCGACGACACGATCAAACTTGCGACAACAGTAGTAACTCGCCCCCTCCACCGACCCGCGCCGCGCCGCGCCGCACACCGCCGGCGCCGAACCGAATGTTACCTATCTCGTATAGACAAATGGCATGCTCCCACTAGTGCAGTCGTATCGGATTCATTTCTTCTCCCGCCCATCTCCCATCCTCTCATCCGCTCCCCTTTCCCTCTTCCTCGTGTACGCCCCCCACACCACATCCAACCGTCCCCCGCTATATGTCTCGCTTGTCCCCTGTCCGGTCTATGTACAAATTAATTCTAATGTAAATAAACGAATTAGTGCAAGGTGTTATAATGTGATGTAACTGTTCCATTCCAATAAACGTGATCCTTTAAGTGATATGAATATATAGTTAAAATAAATGAAAAAAAAAACTACGTTAGGGTCGTTCGTCGCGCCGGAGCGCCCCCGCCCCGGGAGGGGGCTTCCCCGTAGGGTCGACGAGACGCTACGAATAGTGAATAGTTGAGTAGAGTGTCCGACGTACGCGCACGGCCCGGCGCCGGCGCGTCCCGTAGCTGTGCGCGCGCTCCGCCCGCCGCGCCGGAGCGATGTCAACTAGATGTTTAGAGCGCATTAAATAGATTATATATTAGTTGGGTGTCGTAGTCGGAGATGTGACTTAGTTATATTGTGAATGTTGTTATGTGACCAGCAGGTGGATGCGTCGCGCGCGCTGCGGCGCAGGCCCCCGGCACACACCGACACGCGACAGATTATAAATCAAAATAAACAACAATTACTTGACGAACATTACTCTTTCATTTCCAACCTCGCCCACCTTCAAATTCATTTAATTTTTTTTATATTAATTTGGAAAACATTTTACCAATATTAATTTTGGTTCAATTACATTATTTTGACACCATGGTATTAGTTGGACACCAAGCACCACCGACACATCCAAGTGTTACATGTGTTGAGCTTCGCTTGGAGTAAGTTAAAGACGGCTTTTTAATTTGTAAATTAATGTCAACGTCTTTAACTAAACACTTATGCATTACTAGCTACATACTTGACGGTGGAGTATTATTTTTAGTGTACTTATACTGAACCTAGATTCTAGATGCAGAAAAATCTAAGCTTTAAATTAATCAATTCATAAGTGTAACTTCTCGTCGGAGATATATTTTGATTTGAAGGTCCTTAAAGTTAAATTAACAAAATATACACTCCCGGACACATCTATCGGCCCACCTAGTGTTTAAAAGTTTTAACGGTGCCTAGCTAAAAATGTTAGGTGTTGCAATGTATGTAAATGTTAGGTGGAGTAATAAGTTTTAATGCAATTTAAAGCTGATTTTTTGGTCAACTTTATGTATGTTTTTTTTAATTTTGAGTTCAGGATTACGAAAAAAAAAAACGAAAATTCGAATCCGTTCATTGTTTTCAACGACCCAGGAATGGAGAAAACTTTTTTATTTCGCACAAGTTGGATTTTTTTTTTTTGATGTGTCCGATTATTGGTTCCATAAAAAGGCAAATCTAAACTTAGGGCCAGTTTTGACCAAAAAACTTTAAACACTGGGTGGTGCGCCGATCGGATAGATAGTAGATGGTCCGGAAGTATATTTAACTTGCTCTGCAGGTAAACCCATTGTAGCTTGATTTGCCGCCTCTTCAAGTTAACTATAAGTAATGCCGGTGTTAATGAAATGCGAATTGTAGAAAAATATGTATATAATATAATCCAAGTTCCCTAAACCATAAGTAATAAAAAAATGAGCAGTCTTCATAAATAGCGACCGACATCACAATTGTGTTATGCAATTGTTAACTTATATAAACTTAAACATAACTTGATTTATAATCACTGAATATAATTCATTATTAATTTAATTCATATATAAATTTATTAAGTAAAGTAAAAGAGTAAAAACGATATAATAAAAAACTTTTAAAATTTTTCAGTTTCAAAAACAACTTTGGAATGGAAAGCCTCCAAATTAATATATAAATAGGCTTTGTTATTAAAACATTATCACATTTGCCAATAAATCACATCAACGATTGACTCCGTATAAGGTTAGGAACGTTCGTGGTACATCCGGTGCTGGGGTCACTGCGCGAGCTCGCACGGCGGGACGAAGCCGCCGAAACGCTGCTCGAGGTGGTGCGCCACGGACAGGCAGAGCGCCTCCTGGCGCGGCGCCGCCACCACCTGCAGCCCCACCGGCAGCCCCTGCCCGTTCACACCGAGCGGCACCTGCCGCAGCACGAGCACGACAAGTTGAAGTAAGAGAACTAAAAAAATATTTAATTTAGAATTAGCATCGCTTGTTTGATCACTGCTCACCTGTACGGCCGGGAACTTGAGCGCGTTGAATATGCCCCAGTAGGAGAAGTTGAAGGGGCGCAGGTAGAGGGAGTAGTGGTACGGGGCCGGGGTGGGGGCGCTCGGGAACAGCAGCACGCCGTCCTCGCCGAGGAGTTTCTGGAGATGGAAGTTTGAAACTATCAGATAATAATACTTCTCTAGATGATTTTTTTTACTTTTTTTTTGTATTTTTTTGTTTATTAGGCAGTATCGATAAACATTTTTTCTTTCTGTCACACGATCGGCCGTCTAGCGTACCAGGTAAGTGGTTGCTTACTAGAGTTAGTGAACGTTAATCAACATAAATAAAAAAGAAATATATCCTAGATAGCGTCTACTCTTTTCTCTATACCTCCTATCAATTTCTCCCCAACTCTTTCTGTTGTCTGTACTCACGGCGAGGTCCGCGCTCATCTCCGACGTGGTGCGCTCCGCCCAGTCGCCGTCGACGGGCGGCAGCACCTGCTCGTCGAGCAGCTTCAGGATCGCGGCGAGCGTGTACGCGGAGTAACCGATCAACTGGGAAACGGATTTTTTTTTATTATATCTACAGTGTGCCAAACGAAATGCATCAGCGGTGGATATACTAAAGGAAGTTTTTTTAATATTTTAAGGACTTGCATCTCTCCCTCTAAGGTCTTTCCCTCATTACCGAGGATCATGGAAAGACCCGCATATTCCTTTATACCACATCGTTATAAGAAGCCGCTGCAGCTAATAAAATTACTAGGTTATCGAGACAACCTATGTCCCAAACGTACGAACACTTAACGCAGCGCCACACTAGCGCCATATCACTCACTACCAGATGAACATGTTCGCCGCGTCGTGTAACAAAAGGAACTCAAAGTTTTTGCTTTTAAAATTTTAACGGATTCGAACCTGTTACCTATTGATTCCAAACAAAATATTTTTATAGTTACCTTCTTAACAAGTTCAACGAGTCCGTTGGCCTGGCCCTGGTTGTTGGTGAGGAGACGAGGGAAGCTCTCCGCTTCCTTGGCCATCCAGTATCTCCACAGCGCGTACATATGGTCGAAGCCTTTATGGTAGTAGGCCTTCGGTGCGTTCTCCGGGGAGGTATCCTCTGCCAGCTGGCGGATAACCCTGAAGAAGAACATCCTAAGTTTGAAAACAAATGAATATACTACTATACTAAGCAGCTCCAATTTCAGAAATTACTGGGGTAACAAGACTTATATATCTCAAGTCTACGAGCGCATTGTGGTGCAGTGTATATCATCCTAACTAGGATCACATTGTTATGGGTGAGAGTATCACTTATTTGCAGGTGAACGGCCTACTAAACAAATTATAAATATTCAGGACAAAGTAAAATGTATGATTTGTATTACTTGTTCATGGTCTTCCTCAAGTCCCGGCACACCGGACTGACGCGCAGGTCCTTGGCCTGCTCCGTGTAGTAGAACTTGATGTCCTGGGGAATGAAACGCAGTTAACCATCATTAAATTACTGAAAAATGGTAATTCTTATCGCGCAATACATTGCCATATTTCCGATGTTTTTTTTACAATAGGTAGGCTTGATCACCACCACCACCTGGTGTTGATTGGTGATATTGTCTGCGGTAGAATAACCCTCGTGGTATTTGGACCAGAATAGTGACGCTGATGAGAGAGATTACAAATCACCAATAGGTGATGTGAAACCATCGGCCTTATCAGATTTTATCACCAAAAGCTCCTCTCTCTGTGCTTAAGTGTTCATTAACACCGATGACCTGATGGTGAATAATACTCCCGTCTATAACGCTAGTTGCTAGTTAGGATGGTGTACACTGCACCACATTGCAATGTACCTTGATGTCGACCTTCCTGTCGAGCTGCAGCTGGTCGGCCTTGTCCGCCAGCACCACGTTGGTGAGCGGCGCCAGGTCGCTGCAGTGAGCGCTGATGAAACCAATGGAGGCCATTGTCGGCTCCTTGCCGGAGCGCAGCGCCGACCCTGATGCAATGTACCGTTAGCACAGAAACGGCTGAACCGATTATGTATGATAACTTTTGAAAGGTGACTAAAATTCAGTAATGGCTAAGGATGTCTTTTACTTTTCAAATATAATCCCAGCAGTGGGAATATTAAGTGGGCTGTCTACGTCATGCTTATGGGGATGTTTGAAACATTTCAATACATCATACCTTTAAGACTGGTGTAGCCCGCGGTGGGATTCAAACCGAAGAGGCCGCAGTAGAACGCGGGCATGCGCGTGGAGCCGCCGATGTCGGAGCCTGACGATGAACACATTACATAATTACATAGAACACTGGCCGAGGTCGTTCACGTAATTTTAAGTGTCACTAAGACAAGGGGCAGTGTTTAGAAGATGTATCGCTTACAGAGGGATATGGGCGAGGCGAGGGCGGCGGCGAGCGCGGCCTCCCCGCCGCTGGAGCCCCCCACCGTGCGCCCCGTGTGGTAAGGGTTCGCCGTCTGCCCGAAAACCATATTACGGGTCTCCTGCCTGAAACAAGCAATAACTTTGTACACACCAGCTACGCTTGAAGTATTCCACAACTTGAGGTGAAGATCTGCAGCTGTCTTACTAACCGCGTACCAAATATAGTGGGCACGGAATAGTTACAAATGATGAACTGTCACTAAATTTTTTACATTCCGGATACTCTGGCCCTCGCAAGTTGACAACACAGCGAACCAAACTCTACATATAGCACCGGAATCGAACCTGGGAGCTTTCACTACATCGCAGCTAGCCACTGAGCCATCCATTCCATAATCGACTATGAAACAGTTATAGCATGATGTATCTCAAATCGTTGTATTGTCTGGCGCAAATGTTAGAGGTATGGCTTGAATATGTAAGGTTCGATTCCGATGTATGTCTATTCTTGCAACCGATGTACGATGGTATAATTACTGTGTTCCGGTTTGAAGGGCGCTGTAGCTAGTGTAATTACTGGGGTAACGAGACTTAACACCTTATGTCTCAGGCGACGAGCGCAATGTGGTGCAGTGTGTACCATCTTAACTAGCACCGCGTTGTCATGGACAAGCGTATCACTTACCATCAGGTGAACGTCTTGCTCGTCTCGTCGCATATTTGTATATAAAAAAAAAAAAAAAAATTGCTCACCACTTGTTGATCTCGGGCACGTTGGTGACGGCGAGGGGCAGAGCGCCGGCCGCGCGCAGCAGCCGCACGCACTCGGCGTCCTCGCGCGCCCGGGAGCGCGCGCGCGCCGCCGTGCCGAGCGTGTGCAGCATGCCCGACACCGCGTGACTCTCCTTGGCGGTGAACGGGACACCTGAAACGTTTACACATAACACGAGTTATGTTGGGCGATCGGGCGGATGAGTTTTTGTAAATAAAACTCTGGGACTACTGTCCCATGTAACGGTGTAGAGAGAACTAGTTATGTCGTGCAACCAATAAAGAAGCTTTTTATAAAATAATACTTTATTCTACAGGCAGACAACCGCTCTGTAGTACACTGGCAAGCGGATTAAACTTTACATATAACTTGTTTCTTAAATACACTATGAAATACAATAAGGGCTTTATGTTACAGAATGAATGTTATCGCTAAGTGTACAGTACTTAAGTTACACTTATTCCATGTTGTGGTTACGTAACTCACGTAAGATTTTTTTTATACTACTTTGCGACGAGACGAGCAAGACGTTCACCTGATGGTAAGTGATACGCTTGCCCATGACAACGCGGCGCTAGTTAAGATGGTACACACTGCACCACATTGCGCTCGTCGCCTGAGACATAAGGTGTTGTCTCGTTACCCCAGTAATTACACTAGCTACAGCGCCCTTCAAACCGGAACACAGTAATGTTCGCACACTACTATTTGTCGGTTGAAATAGGAGCTGCGGTGGTACCCACCCAGACGGTCTCCGGCAACAGAGACCTACCACCTGGTAAATAATAGAAGATACATTGAAATATATAAAAGACTAGCTGTCACCCGCGACTTCGTCCGCGTGGTACCAGAAAGTTATTGTTCAGTTCGCAAAGTTTACGATAACTTATTAATTCAGAATTACGCGTAAAGAAGTACCTAGGCTAACTTTAATGAAATTCTTTTTGCACACATTTAGATATTCATATTTTTTGTAATGAAAGAAACTGAAAATATATGTTATATATAATGTATGTATACAACTTCCCTGTTTGAATCGAATATTATAAAATTTTTCAAAGATTTCATTATTTTTCAAAATAAAAGAGATCTAAGTTACTCCCTGTTGCATCAGCTATCGGCCAATGAAAGTCCCGACAAAATCGGTCCAGCCGGAACAGACAAAAATTGTAAAAAAAAAAAGTGTGCGTGTACTAGCGTACACTCGTAAGAAGTTAAACTTCTTTATGACGTTATTTTTCAAAAATGCAATCAAAAACTGAGGTTAATCCATACTAATATTATAAATGCGAAAGTAACTCTGTCTGTATGTCTGTCTGTTCCTCTTTCACGCCTAAACGGCTGAACGGATTTTGATGAAATTTGGTATGGTGATAGATGATAACCTAGAAATGGTCATAGGCTATATATATGTATATAATAAGCTTGTAGTAAATATAACTTATGTACTTTAGTTATAACTTTGACCACTCTTCTGCAACCCACTAATATTTAAATATTAGTTATTAGATGAATATATGTATAGTGCTGAACCCCACACACCGCCCATAACCAGGGTGACGGTTCTGTTCAAGAGATTTTTTGCCCCGGCTATAAAATAGGCAGGAACAAAGAACATTCCAATTTTTTTTGACAGAACGAAGTCTGTCGGGTCAGCTAGTTTTAAATAACGTGGAAAAATAAATACCATAATTACACCTAGGTATTAGAAAAAGAGATGTAATTACTTACTTTTTTTAGAAATTCACTGGAATTAGAATTAAAATAAACCCTTTGATTTTGCTGATCACTTCAATATAACATATATATATATATGTATCACGTCACTATAGAGCGTTGGGAATAAATAAGCGTGCAATAGAAAAACGGTCAAGTATAGTGGCAGGAGTAAGTCCGTTAAAACGATATGCTATTGGTAAATGGCAATTGCACGACACCACCTAGTGGTCAAAGTCATCACTACTCAAAGCGGGTCATGGGCTCTTATGGAAGTCGATGCAATCGCCACCTGGATTTCAAAAATGTAACTACTCAAAACGGGCCGCAAAATACATTGGAGACATTTACCAATCCCTACTCCGCTGGAGAAAGTATACTTCGAATCACGTTACGTAACGTTACGTAACGTTAAAATGTGACGCGTAACGAAAAAGTGTTACACTAAATTTTTTTTTTGACCCCGATAAAGATGTTTCACTTCAAAAATGTTTTAAATATGTACACGTGTATACATCCAAATGCAATTGATAAAAAGCGGTCATTTTAATATTACAAACACTCCAATTTTATTTACTCGTGAACATCTTGAAAGATATCTTCTATACAGTTTTTATTTACGTTCTACTGCTTGACTACAATCTCATCTGATGAAACGTGGTAACGAAACATATAATGTCTTAACTAAATATATATATTATTAGTACAAGTACAAATATGATGATAAATGTCTATTTAACTATTGCAAGTTGTTACATGTACACGACAAAATTAAATTATTATTGTTAAATGATGATAATTGTTCAGGTTCACTTGAACAATACGGACGTCCATCCAATCTCAGAGATATCGAAGCTAATAAGAAATATGTCATCCCGAAATACAACAACGTTTATGGTTCTAGAACAGGGGTGGGCAAACTTTTTGTACCGCGGGCCGGTAAATTAAAAAATATAGTCGCGGGCCGGTCGATAAAAAGCATCCAGACCATTATACTAAGCTTAAAGTTGTGTTTTTACCAGGTGATAAGTAGGTCTCTGTTGCCGGAGACCGTCTGGATGGGTGGTATTATATAAATACATCATAAACAGTCCTCGCAAACAGAATACAGCTTTGTCTATTAACCAGTTATTTTTCATATAAAACGTATTTAAAATTTTCTCAAGATCGCGTAAATACATTTTGGATATAATTTCGATCCGCCTGAAAAGTAAAATGAATATTTCACAACTCGCAGTAAGAGTACAAGCATTACAAACTCTCATTACCGGATGTATACAAGGTGGGCCAATAGAAGTCATTCGATGTTGTTTGACTCTCATTTTTTTTTTCTAAATGAATAACTTTTTACCAGGTGGTAGGTCTCTGTTGCCGGAGACCGTCTGGGTACCACCGCAGCTCCTATTGCAACCGACAAATAGTAGTGTGCGAACATTACTGTGTTCCGGTTTGAAGGGCGCTGTAGCTAGTGTAATTACTGCGGTAACGAGACTTAACACCTTATGTCTCACGACGAGCGCAATGTGGTGCAGTGTATACCATCTTAACTAGCACCACGTTGTCATGCGCAAGCGTAACACTTACCATCAGGTGAACGTCTTGCTCGTCTCGTCGCAAAGTAGTATAAAAAAAAAAAAGTTAGCCATTGTTTATTTGGAATTTAAATATTTTTTTTTATTTTATAATTTTTGTCATAAAAATGTAACCTAAGCAACAATATTTACAAAAAAAAACTAGATTTTTATGTTTTAAGTGTAATATTTTTTTTTTTAAGGTTAAAAAGTTTGATACAATTTAAAATTTTTTAAATATATTTTTTTCTCAAAAACGATCGGCGGGCCGGATTAAAACCTCATACGGGCCGTATTTGCCCCATCCCTGTTCTAGAATATCTGAATATATAGTACCTAATATTATAAATAACCTTCCTCTTGAAATTCAGGACATTGTTCAGGACATCGAGATTAAATAGATATCTGATAGAAAACCAGCCTGGATGTATGTTTAATTAAAATATAATCACGACGACTGTACCACCTAGACCAACCGTACTGGTTTCCAGGTAAGCTAATTTTCTTGTGATTGTAATTAATGTATAACAATAAATTAAAAAAAAAATTTAAAACTTTGCACACTTAAAAAAAATACTGTACAAAAAGGCGGATTTAATGCCATAAGGCATTCTACCAGTGTACGGGTTGAGCAGAGAAATATATTAATATACGCTGTGTATATATCCTAACATCAATGCTGAGATCACCTCTATCATTTGACTTTTAATTAAATATTTATTATTAAATGTATATAGAACTTACCAAGGAACGGTTTCGTCGCGAAGTCCGCGTCGCCGGCCGCGATCGCTTCGTCAACCTCTCTGGCCTCTTTCAACGCCTCTTCATACCTCTCGTCGGTGACCGCGTTTAGTATCGGATTCACCTGGATTCATTTTAACAATTTAAAGCATTTTAATAAATAAATAAATAAATAAATACTCTTTATTGCACACAAAGTTAAGTAATGAATATACAAATTTATAAAATGACAATGTACAATGGGCGGCCTTATTGCTTTAAAGCAATCTCTTCCAGACAACCCACTGGAAAATAGGAGATAAATAGTAAGAGAAAAAAAGAGAAGACAGTGGTGCAATATATTAATAAAAAAAAAAAAACATTTGAGAATAGGCAACAGCAAGAGGAAGATACAGGTTAGATTTTAAGATAGTATTCTGTTAACGCTCTTTTGAAGGAAAATAATGATTCATTTTAAGTTGTTATTAAGTTCTCGTTACCGCGGTAATTTCACTAGGAAGCCTAAACTGTAGTATTTAAAATTTAGTGGTAACTCTCTCTGGCCTTATCGGTGCATAATCGATATTACTAAGGTAACGAGATATAATTCTTTCGGTACGGGTGCCGGATATCCGTCATTCGTCGGGTGATCTATTTGGGCAAGAGTCGGATATATCTGTCAATCGTTTGATGATCTATTCGGGCAAGAGTCGGATATCCGTCATTGGTGTGATGATCTATTGAGGTATATGCCGGATATATCTGCGATTCGACTGATGATCTATTGGGGCAAGTGCCGGATATATCTGTCAATCGTTTGATGATCTATTTGGGCAAGGGCCGGATATATCCGTCATTTGTCTGATGATCTATTCTGGCAAGAGTCGGATATATCTGTCATTCGACTAATGATCTATTTCGGCAAGAGCTGGATATATCCGTCATTTGTTTGATGATCTATTTGGGCAAGAGTCGGAAATATCCGTCATTGGTGTGATGATCTATTTGGGCAAGAGTTGGAAATATCCGTCATTTGTTTGATGATCTATTTGGCAAGAGTCGGATATATCCGTCATTCGTCTGATGATCTATTTCGGCAAGAGCTGGATATATCCGTCATTTGTTTGATGATCTATTTGGGCAAGAGTCGGATATATCCGTCATTCGTCTGATGATCTATTTCGGCAAGAGCTGGATATATCCGTCATTGTTTGATGATCTATTTGGCAAGAGTCGGATATATCCGTCATTCGTCTGATGATCTATTTCGGCAGAGCTGGATATATCCGTCATTTGTTTGATGATCTATTTGGGCAAGAGTCGGAAATATCCGTCATTGGTGTGATGATCTATTTGGGCAAGAGTTGGAAATATCCGTCATTGGTGTGATGATCTATTTGGGCAAGAGTCGGAAATATCCGTCATTCGTCTGATGATCTATTTCGGCAAGAGCTGGATATATCCGTCATTTGTTTGATGATCTATTTGGGCAAGGGCCGGATATATCCGTCATTCGTCTGATGATCTATTTCGGCAAGAGCTGGATATATCCGTCATTCGTCTGATGATCTATTTGGGCAAGGGCCGGATATATCCGTCATTCGTCTGATGATCTATTTCGGCAAGAGCTGATATATCCGTCATTTGTTGATGATCTATTGGGCAAGAGTCGGATATATCCGTCATTCGTCTGATGATCTATTTCGGCAAGAGCTGGATATATCCGTCATTTGTTGATGATCTATTGGGCAAGAGTCGGATATATCCGTCATTCGTTGATGATCTATTTCGGCAAGAGCTGGATATATCCGTCATTTGTTTGATGATCTATTTGGGCAAGAGTCGGATATATCCGTCATCGTCTGATGATCTATTTCGGCAAGAGCTGGATATATCCGTCATTTGTTTGATGATCTATTTGGGCAAGAGTCGGATATATCCGTCATTCGTCTGATGATCTATTTCGGCAAGAGCTGGATATATCCGTCATTTGTTTGATGATCTATTGGGCAAGAGTCGGATATATCCGTCATTCGTCTGATGATCTATTTCGGCAAGAGCTGGATATATCCGTCATTTGTTTGATGATCTATTTGGGCAAGAGTCGGATATATCCGTCATTCGTCGGATGATCTATTTGGGCAAGAGCCGGATATATCCGTCATTTGTTTGATGATCTATTGGGCAAGAGTCGGATATATCCGTCATTCGTCTGATGATCTATTTCGGCAAGAGCTGGATATATCCGTCATTTGTTTGATGATCTATTTGGGCAATAGCCGGATATATCCGTCATTCGTCTGATGATCTATTTCGGCAAGAGCTGGATATATCCGTCATTTGTTTGATGATCTATTTGGGCAAGGGCCGGATATATCCGTCATTCGTCGGGTGATCTATTTGGGCAAGAGTCGGAAATATCCGTCATTGGTGTGATGATCTATTTGGGCAAGAGTCGGAAATATCCGTCATTGGTGTGATGATCTATTTGGGCAAGAGTCGGAAATATCCGTCATTGGTGTGATGATCTATTTGGGCAAGAGTCGGATATGTCCGTCATTCGTCTGATGTTCTATTGGGGTATATGCCGGATATACGACATTCGTCTGATGATCTATTTGGGCAATAGCCGGATATATCCGTTGTCTGTCTGATGACCTGTGTAGAAGAGCGCCGGAAATATACGACATTCGTCTGATGATCCATGTAGGCACGGGCCGGATATATCCGACACCCGTACCAAAACGGTTAACATTAAATATCTCACAGCACATTGTCAATGAGTAGGTGAACATCAGCTGAACTCCCTGTTCATCATCTCTACGTTACATAAGAAAACGCCGTGCGGTATAAAATAACGGTTAAATAATCCTGTTATAATAAAAGTCATAAACCTTTATAATGTTTAACACATTCATCAAATTTAACATGCTATTTAAACAGAAAAAAAAATTCGTTAACAATTACATTATCAAACGATAATCATCACATCTCACCGTGATGATTAGAAAGTGGAAGAGAAGTTCGCTTCAGAGACTTTAATCGGAATAACGAGAAATTATCACGCGACCAACGAGGTTTTAATGTGTTCAAACATTAAATATATTTTATCTACATTACGATAATAATCTAATGGCCAGTATTCATAACAGGCCATAAAATAAAAAAAAAGATGATTGAAAAAAAAAGATGATTGAAAAAAAAAGATGATTGAAAAAAAAAGATGATTGAAAAAAAAAGATGGTTGAAAAAAAAAGATGATTATTTCTTTATCATGGTAAGTCTGGATTTTTAACTTGTATAGTGTTACTTAAAAAACATTAACAAAGTTGTTTACACAGATTAAACAAAAATAACCGGTTTGTATTGCCGTTACATGATTGTGTCAACTGTGGAAATTTTTAAATATCAAAGGTTTTCTGTCTGTAGTATTTATCTTTAGTCAAATAAAAATATTTTAAAGCAATCTCGGATTCATTATTTATTTTTTATTTATTATTACAATGTTACATAATACATTGCAAAATTACATGTAATATTAAGTGACAATACATATTTAACATTGACAAATTTTATTATAATTATATTTTTTTTATACTGCTATGCGACGAGACGAGCAAGATGTTCACCTGATGGTAAGTGATACGCTTGCCCATGCCAACGTGCTGCTAGTTAAGATGGTATACACTGCACCACATTGCGCTCGTCGCCTTGAGACATAAGTTATTAAGTCCCGTTACCCCAGTAATTACACTAGCTACAGCGCCCTTCAAACTGGAACACAGTAATGTCTGCACACTACTATTTGTCGGTTGCAATAGGAGCTGCGGTGGTACCCACCCAGACGGTCTCCGGCAACAGACACCTACCACCTGGTATGTTATTAAAGATGTGAACAGCAGTGTTGGTCAGTGATCAAGATCAAGATCAAGCCCTTTGCTCAGAAGTTCAGAAGTGTCTTTTACAGATGATGAAATTTTGTGATAAAAGTTTTTATAAATATTATTCCGATAACAAAGTCTAAAAAAAACTGGAATTTTTATAAATTGTAAATATTGCTTTAAGAAAGCATAGATTCATACAAAAATTTTCTTTTTATTTATTTTTATTCTTAGGCATTTAGATTAAGCACTAAAAATAAAGTTAATGGATATAACTTATAGTATCACACAAATACTAGGTTTAATTGTAATGCAATACCTCGTTAAGTTCTTTTTAAGTATTGCAAAATAAATATTTATAGTTTAATTTATTAACACTTATTTAGCAGTATTTGCTAATTTGTTGGATAGTTAAAATAGGTTTTTATTTATCATAAACTTTATTCTGTAATCATATATAATCAACTGACAATAAAAATAGTGCAAGGTTCAATCTGAATCATGTTTCATTTCATTTGACATTTTATTTTTATTCTTAGGCATTTAGATTAAGCACTAAACATAAAGTTAATGGTATAACTTATAGTATCACACAAACACTAGGTTTAATTGTAATGCAATACCTCGTTAAGTTCTTTTTAAGTATTGCAAAATAAATATTTATAGTTTAATTTATGAACACTTATTTAGCAGTACTTGCTAATTTATTGGATAGTTAAAATAGGTTTTTATGTACCATAAACTTTATTCTGTAATCATATATAATTAACTGACAATAAAAATAGTGCAAAGTTCAATCTGAATCATGTTTCATTTCATTTGACATTTTATTTTTATTCTTAGGCATTTAGATTAAGCACTAAAAATAAAGTTAATGGATATAACTTATAGTATCTCACAAATACTAGGTTTAATTGTAAGCAAGATATAATTAAAACTCGTCATGGAAACCTAACTTGATTCGGTAGTGGAAAAATACATAAACAACATGCGAGCTTAAAAGTTGTTTTTGTATACACACAAAGAAGTCTAAATTGTGACCGAATGTAAATAACAATCCAATAAAAAAAAGTAAAACTGTAATGGACTATGACAAAAAAATAGAACAGAAAAGCACTGACAGCTTAGTTTAACTTAGCGAATAGGTAGGATTTGATTAAACATTTTAAACTTATTTTAAGCAACACCATTAAACTCTTTGTATAATGCTAAGTAATTCCAGTGCCCTTTAGACAATAACAAGTTGTTGTCAGCGCCGCCAAAACATGTAAATACGATGAAATAAATGCATCGGAATGCTATAAATAGTTTTACCTGTGTATCTATTATTTTAAAGTGTAAAACTTGTTATGATAATCATCATACTTAATTATCATAACATTTTCTCATCAAATATAACATTCCCAAGATATTCCATGTAAAAACGATTAAATTACATTTGTTCTTAATAATTACAAGATGATGAAATTTTGTGATAAAAGTTTTTATAAATATTATTCCGATAACAAAATTTAAAAAAAACTGGAATTTTTATAAATTGTAAATATTGCTTTAAGAAAGCATCAATTCATACAAAAATTTTCTTTTTATTTATTTTTATTCTTAGGCATTTAGATTAAGCACTAAAAATAAAGTTAATGGATATAACTTATAGTATCACACAAATACTAGGTTTAATTGTAATGCAATACCTCGTTAAGTTCTTTTTAAGTATTGCAGAATAAATATTGATAGTTTAATTTATTAACACTTATTTAGCAGTATTTGCTAATTTGTTGGATAGTTAAAATAGGTTTTTATTTATCATAAACTTTATTCTGTAATCATATATAATCAACTGACAATAAAAATAGTGCAAGGTTCAATCTGAATCATGTTTCATTTCATTTGACATTTTATTTTTATTTGTTTTCACTTTTACCATTTTCACACACATTTAAATCTTTTCAAAGACAGTTGCTTTTGTAATTATTTGTACAGAGCTGTAGTAATCATAACAACATTACTAGGTGAACTGTATATAAATATTTGATAAAAATAACTTACAATTTTGATTCTTTCAATGCAGGCTTGCACCAGTTCCTCCGATTTCAATTCTTTGTTACGTATCTTGGATGCCAGTTCCACTGCACTCTTCGACAAAATTGCATGTTTCTTGTCCAGATCCGGTATTGGCTGCTTTTTATCCTCCCAGTATAATGAAAATATGAAATCTATGAACATATCCAAATATGTTCGAAAGAGAAGAAAGAACTGCGTCATCATATCCGAAGCCATGCCTTTGAATATTTTGTTCGTTTTCGTTTTGCGAAACTAAAAAAAAAGACCGTTGCAAAATAAGTCGTTGAACTTAAATAAACACACCAACAGAATCCGTGACCATGCACAATTAAGTTGAAGTCAGCACTAATATTTACTTACGGACTTTGCACTTATTACACGAATACTAAATATTTTGTTCAAAGCAAAAATGAAATTACGCAATTACAAAACACTTTATATCCTCAAAGTTTGTGTTATAATAATAAAAAACAGTTAACATGGGAAACAAAAACTGAGTACAAACTCACATCCACAAAACCGCACTTGATCAGCGCGCTGGGTAAATGACCATGACCCTCTCTTTGTTAGAAAAGCCCAGCATTGGGTATATTTACTGAGCTGTTTATTATTACAGATCATAATAAACAAGTTATACACTTTATTATGACATTTCTACGATATGAGATGAAGTTGACCGATTTATCAATGTCATTTTTGACATTGTTACAATAAATCAGAGAATAAGTTAAAAAAAAATTGGAATTTTTTATTAAAAAACAAAATGTCATTCGGCGAAGAGGAGAAAGTAATGAAAGTTTCAAGTCTTACATGTCACCTTAGTTTTCTATGAAAATTAAAAAAAAAATTAGGCCAAAATTTAAAGATTATATCGTAACTAGATGATTAATTAGCATATTAAATAAATAAATACCTTTGAATAATTTTCTCTTTTGCGTTGGTTGTTGCAACTCGCAGCGCGTGCGTCCCGCCTAGGCATCGCACTCCGAATAAAATGACAAATACAATTTAGAAGGCAATAGCAACTAACAAAATTATAATATGAATTAAAAACAAAAAGACTATTAATTTGCCGGCATAAATCGAATTGCTTATTATGCGAAATGTATTAAATTTAGTTTCAAATAAGTTAAAATTTTAAATGGCTAGACACAGTCGTAGTACTACTATAACGCGAGAACGGCGCACTCTGTTCGTTTTAAGTTAATTAAGACTGTTTTTATTTATTTTACAGTTGTTGACATTGAACTTGAGTGATACTAGAAACACCAATTCATATATATTTAAAAATTAAATGTAGTTTACTAGCAATAGCACCACTAGAAAAGAATCATACTAATTTGTGTATTTTTAAATTTTTATAACAGTCCAATTTCCACCAAGAAAATAAATAAAAATATACAAAGATATACGAAACACACAAACAATTTTCTGTGTGATTTTTAGAGCAAAACGCTGACAAAAATATGATTAAACTTTTTATGTATATTTATATATCTATATATAAACAGAGATAGTTTTACAGGACAATAATTGAGGGACCGATAAGATTAACTCAAAATCACAATAAACCTACTAAATTTCCGAAAGCGGCCTATGGATTATAGATACTTTCACTCTCCACGATATACACAGTGTTAAAAAAACAAACTTTCTCCTTCTTCAAATATAATAACGAGGTGCATTGGCGCAAATCCAGTTTTAAACGTAAGCCGATCAAACTGAATGGAATTTGTTTTTAACATTAAGTTTTTTTCCGCGGAACGGAATTTTTTAAAATCAAAGTCTATTAACGAGAATGTTATCCTCTTTAAGAGTACAGTAAATAGGCCTCTTATTCCTCGTGCTTTGATTATGAAGGCCATGTAACATTTATAAACTTAAAAATTATATTTCATCATCATCATCTGGTGATAGACCTTCCCTAAAGATATCCACACCAATAAGTCTACCGTTGCCCGTATTCCGCAGCCTTCAACAGATCGTCGGTCTACTTTGAGGAGGGCATGTTCTTCTAAATAATATTTACAGAACATTATCGAAATTAATAGTTTTACCAAACACGTCCATTGCTAACTTACATGTTAAACATAAAACAAATACGATTTGCGAAAATAATTTGTGTCGATTAACAAGTTTCGGTTTTAAAACCATATAAAGAATTGTTGGCGGGGCACTGGGTCAAATTATTATTAATATGTAAATTGATTCACGTGGAAATATGACAAACAACAGGTCAGTGACTTTGACTCCATTTGGAAATTTAATTACTCGATTCGGAACGATTTACGTATCGATTATTATAAGAAATTTTGGAGCGGTAATTTTTTTATTTTCTTACAATAATAACGACGCACTTAATGTTCCCACTATTGGGAGTATTAAGTTTATAATTTTCTCTTACTACTCTAATTTTTCTCTCTACTATTAGTGGATACCACATGTTGATTTCCTCATGATGGTTTCCTTCATCGGTATCTGATGGTCAGTGATGACTGATGATTGAATCTATTATTTTATTAAAATATTTCACTTTATCTAATTGAAGGAAGTTATTAAACATTATTTCTGCACTGTTGATTATTTTTTCGTGTTTCATCACCGACAAAAAAGCGAGCATGCTTGAACAACATGACTCAACTTGCCTGGTTACAATTGCGTCTTGTATAACCAAAAAAACTAATTAAAATCAAAAAATACATATGGTGTACATTATTTATAAAGTTACTTTTTTAGGCAGTATCGCTTATGACGTGCGTTAAATATTACAAAGTATACTCTTTAATTCGTAACTTGTGGTCACTAAAAAAAAAAGTTAATTAAACGCTCTAAATGGTAGATAACCAACCTGGTTAGCTACTATTATTATATTGTAAATATTCTGTCAAAATATAAAGGCCAGAGCATTATAAGTGAGCATGCTCCACCGTCCACGGACTCTTTGTCACTTAATATGTGAAACCGAAGTCAATTGTTAGCCCACCGTAGAGAAAAAAAGGTGTTACGTTTTTGAATAACTTTATTTAACAATTTAACAGATCATTTCTTAACTTTGCAGGCCATGACCGACCCACCGAACTCCTTCTCGATGTACCTGGCGACAGCGAGGCACAATGCGTCGTTGTAAGGTGTAGAGAGGACTTGGATGCCGATGGGCAACCCCGCGCTGTTGGTGCCGAGGGGGACCTGGGTGTTAAACAGTCATTTCAATGCCTTTCCGAAAGAAAAAACCGAAATAATGAATTGCGCCGTTGATGTACCTGTGTGGCTGGGAACTTGAGAACGTTGACTATCGCGAAATAGGCGAAGTTAAAGGGTCGCAAAACAGCGGAATAGTGATAGGGCGCGGCGTAGGGGCTGCTGGGGAACAGCAGAACACCATTGTCACCAAGCTTACTCTGTAACAACGTAAAAATTACTCCTTATACGTTCAGCACCGTGAGGTGGTTCCGTTACCATTAAAACTTACGATGATATCTTCCCGCATCTCCTTGGTGGTGTTTTCCGCCCACTCGCTGTTGACCTTGGGCAGGTACTGCAGCTCGAAGAGCCTACAGATCGTGAAGAAGCAGTGCTTGCTCATGCCGACCATCTGGGGAAGGGGGGAACGTGGTAAATCAGAGTTGTTAGATATAGAGGAAAAGCTAAATAATCAGATGAAGTTTCAGTAAAATTTTCCTTACGAGAAATTTGTCTATATGTTCGATTTAAATATGCAGTACCTAATGAAATTGGAACATACTTATACCATTTAAATCTTTAATTTGTCTGGAGGTGATGTTAAACAAAATTTTATAATCACTCAGCATTCGAATAACTAAATAAAACTATAAAAGAGTTGAGAACCTTCAAATGGTCGAAGAAATATACTTGTGTTATGTTCAAGACAACGACCGTGAAAGAATAACCCCTACGCCGTAAAGCCACTAAGAAGGAATGGCTTTAGTAAAAGGACATGTAATGATGTGAAATGATAGATATTAAAATAACTATTCAAGTCATACCTTCTTAGCAAGTTCGAGGAAGGCGTTGGGCCGCACGCCGTCACCGTAAACCGCCTCGTAGTCGTCCGGCTCGCGGCTCATCCAGTAGCTCCAGAGCCTGTACATCCGCCGGAAGCCGGCGTGAGTGTACTTCTGTGGAGGGTTCGCAGCGCCCGTTACCTCTTCAGTTATCTTCTTGACCACTCTGCGACAAAATCCGTAAAATTTAGTTTTAATAAATAGTACAAAATTTTAAAAGCGAACGGTTTGAGGTTTCGAGAAAAGCACCGCACCGCAGCTCCTATTTCAACCGCCAAATAGTAGTGTGCAAACATTACTGTGTTCCGGTTTGAAGGGCGCTGTAGCTAGCGTAATTACTGCGGTAACGAGACTCAACACCTTATGTCTAAAGGCGACGAGCGCAATGTGGTGCAGTGTGTACCATCTTAACTAGCACCACGTTGTCATGGGTAAGCGTATCACTTACCATCAGGTGAACGTCTTGCTCGTCTCGTCGCTAGTAGTATAAAAAAAAAGAAGCACGATCGTATGTATCACCTTTGCATCGCCTGCTTCATCTCCTGGCTGACGGAGCTCACCAAGGGATCGTCCGCCGACTCCATGTAGTAGAATTTGATATCCTGTGGAATGGAATCATGAGTTATTACATAAGATCCAACGATGATTATATAAGTTTTGATAATGACAATGTGGTGCTATTAAATAGCACATCAATCAAGGTGGCTGTAGGGAGAAACTTTATCTATAAGACAAGTAGGCATTCTCTGTCAGAAAACGGATTATCTCGAAGATCTCACCGCCTCTATGACAGTTCCCCACGTACCTTCACCGAAGATCTGGTGAAGGTAGCTGGATTCGTGCAATGCTGGACGAACAGTTATTGAGAAACAACAGATTATCAGATATATCCACAGAAAAGACTAGCGAACATCATACTTTACATAAAAGGCCACGCATATGTAAACAAATATATACTTGGAGAATATGCAGTAGATTTAAAACTACATTTTTCAAAAGATCCTATGTTTTATGATGCTCATATCTTTACCTTGATGTTGACATCTTTGTCCAGATTCAAGAGGCCAGCCTGATCACCAGCGATGACTTTAGTCAAAGGTCCCAAATCCTCGCTGTGTTTCGATATGAAACCCAAAGCGAACATGCTTTCTTCACCGCCTTTTCGGAAGAATACTCCTGTGCGAAAGAACAATGACGTGTTACTGCTCCATGGTGTCATGACACAATCAAGGAGTATTAACAAAGGTCAGGACGCTAGATGAAATTAAAGAACCGATCACTTACCTCTTGTATTAGTTGTACCGGCTGTGGGATGGTGACCAAACACACCGCAATAGAATGCCGGCATACGAGTGGAGCCGCCGATATCAGAGCCTGGATTCAATACAGAATAATAAGCAAAACTAGGACATATTTTCTCATTCGTGAAAGTTAATTTTTATATAAGACAGTCTGAAAAACAGGAGAAAAATATTTACGTACTGCTAATCTTGACTAGATTTATACATTGCATAGAATAGGAGTTCCCATTTAGGAAAAATTTTAGTAATATCCCCGCTTAGCAATCGTATTGATGAGCGCAGTGTGCTGGTAAAAATTAAAGAAAAAAACTAATACTCTTTACCTGGAGCTATTCGTTTCTAGTCGCCTTTTACGATGGAAAACTTAATCAAAAATTTTAAGGTTATCAACTCTTATGTAGTTCGTCAAGAGATTCTAATTACTGTCTGAGCGAGTTATTTTTTTGCTTAATCACCTCTAGACAGAGTTATGGATATACGTAGCAGAAGCATGTTGCAAAACTCACAGAGGCTGATGGTGGACGCGTAGGTGGCGCTGAGAGCGGCCTCGGCGCCGCTGGAGCCGCCAGGGGAGCGCCCCGTGTGGTGAGGATTGAGAGTCATGCCGTAAACGGGGTTGCGGGTCTCTTGCCTGCACAGAATACGGAAATTCTATAATCTATGTAATAGATCCAACCTCTATCATTTCATGCGCTGATCTGATGTAAACTCCTAGTTTATTCATTGATGAGTTTTGATTTTATTAAGGAACGAGTAAGAAGATTAAGTAATTTACATCATTAAAATGTATATATAAAGCTATTATCACGTTTGCAACTTACCATAAGAGTAGCTCTGGTAAATTAGTTGCCGCCAGAGGGATAGCACCAGCCTTCTTCAGCAGTGTGATTGCCTCGCTATCCTCTGTGGACACTACGTTACGTCTAGACCACAGACCGACTGTATTGAAGAAACCTTTGATCTGTTGACTCTCCTTCGTCGTGAACGGAACACCTGAAAAGTTGTTTTGTACATTGTAATTCAATATTGTGTGAGTTTAAGTCGTAGAGAAGAAAAGTCCACTCCAGCGTCTCCAAGACGACACGTCAAATATACCAGATACTACAGTTCAGTTCTATAACACTTTACGCATAAATTTTGAGAAAAGAAATGAAGAGGTCTCCGAATAGAGTTCCTACTACAAAAACTTCCTGTTATACAACATATCAAGTATCAGTTTAAATATATCGTGTACATTTATTAACAGCAATATATTCTGCCAGTAATGATACATTTGCGTCTAATTCTAACGTTAATTAACTTTACTTACTTAACATTAAGTGAGAGACAAAATAACAATAAACTATGGAACGACGTTAACTTATTTCGACTAAGATTTAATGAAAAAAAAATCTCACTAAAGCTAATTTACACACAGTAAGATATTACTTTGACGTAAATTCAATTACTTAACTTAATGCCAACGAATGGGGACCAAGGTTAAACCACACAATAGTAAACTGGTGACCTGCCAAAATAGTTGTTGTAAAAAAAAATTGTTTATAAGGAACGTTACAATGATTTTGTGTTGCGTGAGAAACTTTTCCTCTTATTCCATTGAACATGAACATTCCATCTTTTATTATCATCACCATGATAGTCAACATCATCGTTAAATTCAGTGACCATCATCATAACAATCATCATGATCACCACCTTGGACGTCCGCTGATGAACATAGACATACCCCAAATATCTCCACATCTATGGAGCCCGCATACAGCGGTTTCTGGTCACCTTTACCTAAACATAAACATAATTTATGTAAAATTTAATTAATATCAAAACGTTACCCAAAAACGGCCTCTTGGCATCTTCTTCAGACAATCCGACCTCGACCAACTTGTCCACCTGTCTCGCGTCTTCCAGTGCAGCGTCAAATCGGTCAGTCACCACCGCGTTCAGGATAGGATTCACCTTCAAAATATTACGTGTTTATTTCTTGAATAATTTACATCCGGGTCCACCAAATCAATCATCGTCATCTTTTGTTACCTCTTTAATCCTCTCTATAACGGCTCGGACCAGGTCCTCAGACTTCAACTCCTTAGTTTTTATTTTCCTCGCCAGGGACACGGCGCTCTCGGTCAGGATCGTATGCCGTTCGTCTAAATCGGGAATGATCTTCTTTTTATTGTCCCAGTACATTGAAAATATAAAATCCACCATCTTGTTCAGAATTATGTGAAGATATACGAATAAAGTATTCAACAGCGCAACCTTTGTCGACATTGCGTTATTGGTTAACTATGTTTATTATGGAAGCCTAAAACAAAATAAAATAAATAATTCCAGCTCTAGACCTTCTAGTCCCAATACATTCTGGACACAACAATCAGGTCTTCAAGACCTTTAAATGGCTTCTTTGAAACGATTTCCTTATTATTGTTGACGTCTGTTGTTCGTTCCGTGTGATCTTTTCATGATATTATGTTAAATATTGTTATTATCACAATTGTTGCCTCAAGCTTCCACAAAGTGACTACTTTGTATTACTTCAACCACGATTTGAACCTGAAACATCTACGTTCCTATACGTCACGCGTGTATCAAGTACCAGTTGATCTTTATGTAAATAGCTTTAACGAATGACTTGCAACTAGTGGAATAATAACTATTTACCAAAGTTAAAGGTCACTAGTAACTTAACGTTTCCAAGACTTGGATAAATCCCAGAGAAGTTAAAACGTAGATAATTTTTCAATGTATATTAAGTGTGGTAGCTAACCTAACGAATTCGAATTAAGACTATAAGCATCAACTCCTAAGAATCGAATCAGAGACCTCCGTGTAACAAAGCAAGCAGTTATATCTCTTAACTTTATAATAAGCAGCTTTATAATTTTAAAGTTTAATTCTTTTCCGTTTTATACCTTGACGAAGAAGATGTACTCTCCCAAAAGTTTCCTGAAAAATTAAAAATCTGTCGGAAAAAAGTATACACGGAAACTTTCCATTAAATAACCTAAACCACTTTCACGGTAATAGACATAAGTAATGTAAGTTAACTTTCACTTTAACCGCACTCGGGTAACTGCGTATTGTATATAACGATTGAATCTTTTCCCAGATAGTTTTACTTCGTTTAACGATGAGATTCGGTGATATCTTTACACAAAGGAACGAGGAGCTGAACAGCATTTCGCCATCTCTTGAAGACACCACATTGTTAGTACTGACCCCGTCAAATTACACCGCTACTTCACTGTTCTTATCAAGAATGGGAGCTCGGCCTTTTTATGTTAACTTTAACAACAAAAAGATGGTGACTCGATGCAGTCCGGTGATAGAAAAAGGTGATGGAGAAATTGTATCATGTAATTTCAGCTTATAACAATCGATAATACTTAGGACGTTTACACAACTTTAGAAAGACGAACACTAAAATAATAGAAAGTTGAAAAAATATATTTCTTTTATATCGTTACGAAGTTATTAAACGTTATACAGACATTTTTAATATTTCAACAACTCACCAGACGGCTCCCTCGAATTTTGACATAACAATCCGTAAGATATTCTAAAACAAGTTATTAAGAAATGTTCTAACCGTGACTGATGTTTCAAATATTATATTTCACAGTTCTTTATGAAAATAGGTTTCGTTAATTTGTTATTAGTATTAGAAGATAGTGAACTTTGACATTTTGTCTGTGCTGTAACTTATATTTAAAATGAAAACCAACAAAGCTTATATATTTTAATAAAAGAAAATCAAAAGCATTTTCTTCTGTATGATAGCGAACTTTTCTTTCCTTTAAGTAATATATTACTTTTTTTTAATATATTACAATACTTTGGTTTATTTTATGGTGTTGTTATCAACATATCTCGCAATGTTCACAAAGTAATTACAGTATTCTTACAGTAAATAGTACTTGTTTTTTACCTTTTTATTTTACCTTTAACATGCGAGGTATAGATAAAATATTGTTTGGAATTAAATCAAATAATTATTACAGTACAAGCTTCATACCCACACAAAGACGCCCTGCGAACTGAGCTATCGGAACTTCTCTGATATCATAAGTGTCATTAAATATTTTCTTTCTTTCATGTTATAAAACTCGTTTGAAGCTTTTAAAGCTTTAAGTATTTTATAAAATGCTGAAGTTTGTTTCTTTTTTATATGAAAAATAGTTTTTAAGAAGGAGGTGCAATGCTACAGACACAGACTAGCAAAAAGAGTGATATGGAGACCGCAGCAAAAACATCGCCGGCGTCGCGTTTACGGAACCGTGCCGTCAGAACGCGCAAGCGCACATGCAACGTTTTGCGCAACAAAATTAACAAACTGCTTCATTAAATAGGTTAAAATACGAAATGAGTTCTCGTTAACGTTTCCATATTATTGTTAATTTTACTTGGCTAAATAATATTATTTAATGAAGAAGCGATAAACTGGACAGCACTAAAAACAAACTTGCTATTTAAATTAATATTCAAATACAAAAATTTATATCAATACCTACTAGGTGAAGACAACTGTTTATAGAAATAAAAAATGTTTGCGTAACCTGTACCTGCAAAAACATTGTCTGAATTTCACGTGAATTAAGCGTGAACTTCTTCTTCTTCATATTATCTACAGTACATCTAAATAATAACGTCTATATTTTACATATTACATTCTATGGACGATAATAGGAATATGAACAAAGTATCTCTCCTGTTTTACCAAATTATATTTTTTGTTGTTTAATTTCTATTATTCAAAACGGGCAAAAACCAGGTATCTGTAGCACCAAAGTATACACTAATAGAATCACTAAAATTGGATTACTGCGTTAAGTACAAAAAGGAAAAAAATATGTATCCAATTGTATACATCCTTTCTATGATCGGTTAAAAAGTAAATTAAGTCGATCGTTGCGTTTCGTAGTATGATCGTAAAAACCCAACAAACGTTAAAACTATAAACATAATTAAAGTTTGAGAAATAATATATTATTCTATGAAACCATCTTTTTAATTAAATTGCGTTCGAATCTTTTCGATGCTGTTTTAGTTTCTTCGTTAATATTAATAAATTATTTAAAAATACTACTCACGTAATTCTTCCGTAATTTGTCTTAACTTTCCATTAAAAAAAACTAACATCCAAGAGCCGACCACTCACTCTAGCGACTAAACGCTACTGTCAGAACTCGCAGTCAAACGAAACCATCACGCGCATATTTATTGTCTAATTTAATCTGAACCGCACATTTGTGTTAATATCATTGGTGGACCCAAAACATATACAATACTACACTTTTTGTATGTACAACTCTATTTTTTGTCATGGGAGACTACAGTTTCAATTTACCAATGGTTATAATAAACTTATTACCTAATCTAGTTAAATATCATATCATATATTTAGTTAATTTAGTTATTATTATAATATAGTTAGGATGGGATCGTAATCAAGCACTAGTCTATGCAAAATAAAAAAAATTAAATAGTAGAACAGAAAGCAGAAGTGCTTATTATTTAATTAATTCATTAATACTTGTTTTTTTATTATTTTAAATGCACACTGCTATAATTTCTGCAGCACCGATCGATTTGGAGATTCCTCACATTCTATGCACACTGCACAGTAGTGGACATCTTCCTGTTGCTGATGATTATTATTAAAATGAATACGAGTTACAAATCAAGTCAGATCTTTCCATGACTTGTCAGTTGACTTTACAATTATTGAATAACGATAGTGACTACACATTTTAATTTTGATTAAAGAAATGTTGAGTACGAAACGCACAGCTTTTTACAAGCGGTCCAATTTTTATGATTCTCTTGTTTTAGGAAAGAGTACATATATTGAATGGTGGTAAAACGGGAAATGATCGATGTTTTACCCGTCCATTCTAGTAGAAATTGTATATTTTGAGTTTCTACCTATCGTCGTATTCGAAATGTTTACAACTTGACATTACAAGTCAAAATAATGTTAAGAAATCTTATCCGAATTATAAATTTTTCATCCATTCAACATTACATAATGATGCCGACATGTTGACCTTGAATAATCCGGTTAACAGTTCCGGATTAACGAAATGTCTTCTATTTTCACAAAATATTGAAGGACCTTCGTATGTATACATATATAAATTTTCCTTTCTTATATACGTAAATGAAGATCTGATTTTTATTTCCATTAAAATAGTTTACACCTGCCGAAACTTCTTACTATCCCACGGGTTGGTCGGTAGAAAATACTAATAAGCAATAGCACTGTCCATAGAACCACAAAGTAGATAATATACAGAGACACCATTTAGTACAAGAAAATGGTTTCGCCCTAAAACTGGCTATTCGACTGGCTATTTTTCTTTCTTTCGATTTTCAATAGATGGCGCCGATAAGTATTGCCATCTAGTGAGACACTAAGGATACAGTTGTCGCTTGTTGTCCCAACCGACAGCTTGATTGTAATCGCGATTTAAAGTTGAAACACGCATGTTGCATGTTGCGTGCGTAAATATATTACACTAGTTGATACCCGCGACTACGTTCGCGTGTTAACAAAAAAGTTATTGACCAGTTCCCAGAGTTGACGTGTCATGGCATGTCGCAACGTGTCATGGCGTGACGCTTTCAATCAGTTGAACGTCCTGATCGTCTCATCGCCTCGATGTATAAGGAATGTAGAATAACGCGACATTGCAACAGGCAGGGCGTCTTTTATTCAATGAAATAACGAGGATACAGGAGACAGGATTTTTGTTTGTATTAATCTTGTTATTCTTTCTCATGTGAAGGTTTTAAAAGTCACAATATCAATTTTATTCTGATAAAGAATTTTGTTTGAAATACCACATTTTAGTAAAAAATCTATTTACAGTGTCAAGTTAGATTATATCGATATTATGAAAATGCATGGTCATACTATCATGCACATTTTTACCTTTAAGGTAATATCATAAATAAAACCCAAAGGTGGGACAAAAGGAAATTATTATCTTTCCTCCTATTAAAAACAAATAATGCAAAATTTAAAGTTCTCTGCAATTCTTCTTTCATATTGTACTCTGTCTGGTAAAATATTCGTTGACATTTTTAACTCTTATTTTTTATGTATTTAATTTTTATCTATTAGAGATCTCATATACCTTTTCCATTATTTTTACAAAAAATCTATATTAACTTAGATACATAATGTGTGAATCTATATAAAACAAAACATCAACAAATGATAATTTTTTAATATTATATGTTAATAAACTTTAGTTACTACAAAAGTGTGATACTGAAAAGGAACGTTTGATTTTTCTCGACCTTGATTGACATTGCTTTGACAGATGTCCCACATAGTTTTTTTTAACTGCGGTTGCGGTTAAAAGTGTTGACCCTGCGAACTACACTATCTTAATGTTATAAATATCACAAGCATCATACAGATAACTTGTGTGACTGGCTAGAAGCTTCTTTAATTCATAAAAAATGTTGAACGTAGTTACAGTGAAAACAAATCCATACGAAGGACAAAAGCCGGGCACTAGTGGTCTGAGGAAAAAGGTGAAGGTTTTCCTTCAGGAAAATTATACTGAAAATTTTATCCAAAGTATTTTGGATGCTAATAAAGATTCACTAGCAGGGAGTACTCTAGTTGTGGGCGGAGACGGTAGATACCTTGTTAAAGAGGTAGTTGATAAAATTATAAAAATCTGTGCTGGAAATGGAGTAAGTATACATTATATTATTATACATTATTAAACTAATTTTAAACTTTCCTTGCATATACTTATTGAGTATTGTTTGTTATTGATGTTAGTAGCAATATGTGCTAAAACTGTTTGGTTTTTGTGAAAATATAATTTCTTTATTTTTTTTTGTAAATAATACATTATATGACCAAGATATCTTAGGTATGCTGCCCATTTTTAAGTTTAAATCTTTAGCCTAAATATCAGATAAAACTGAATACCAGTTTGACATTGAATTTTTATTGAAATATTATTTTGTAGGTGGCAAAACTGCTAGTAGGACAAAATGGAATTCTCTCAACCCCTGCAGTTTCTTGTATAATACGTAAATATAAAACATTAGGTAAGTACTTTTATTTGGATGTTCATAATTTTGTATGTTCGGGAAACTTGGTATCATATTCAGTACAAAGTAAACATGTTAAGAATCAAAAGAGCAGTATGTTCCGTACAGTTTGATATTACTTGAGATCTTTTATTATAATAAAGTTTTTGGTTTCAAGGAAGAAATGTGCAAAACAAGAGATATGTATCTCAGAAGACACAACATATGAAATCTTTTGCATTTTATTTAGTAATTTTTTATTAAATATTTGTAGAACATCTTTTACTTTTCTTCCAGTTTCTTTAAAATTCTTTATTGCATATTTTTACTTATTTACTTGAGACAGAAAATGTGAAACCATTTAGTTTTCTCATAATCTATTCCCAGTTTAATATATCTTTATTGTAAACATTCAAACTTTAATTTATCTCATTTCCCAGCTATTCTTCTTTGGATCTGGTAATTTTGTTTATATCATTTGTATATGTCTTTATATAGGTTTAGAGTTCAAGAAACATTTGTTTCACAATGTTAGTCTAATTGAAGAAATAGTGGTGTAAATTTTAAATATCATACTTAGGTGGGATAGTACTAACGGCATCACACAACCCCGGCGGTATTGACAATGACTTTGGTATCAAGTTCAACTGTAGCAACGGTGGGCCCGCTCCGGATGCCACCACCAATGAAATATATGCGCTCACCACTCGCCTTTCCCAATACAGGATAGTACCGGAGCTGGTGTGCCCGGTGGATAAGATTGGTGTTCAATCGTTCAAGGTAAGACAACTTGTGAATGGAAGATATATTTCTTATAAACATGTGCTGATGTTTATGTTGAAGAGTTTTCTGTCTAGTCTGTTTTTTTGCAAATACAGATAATATACGGACAAGTAAATTTTAAAATAACAAACAAAAATATTTATGTTGGTAATAACATGTAATAAATGATAGTATGTTATCATTTTAATTATAATATCACCAGGTGGAAGACCGTGAATTTGTTGTGGAGGTGATAGACTCTGTGCGAGACTATGTGGACTACATGAAGGAGATCTTCGATTTTCCAAAAATCAAAAACCTTATCCAAGGTTCTGAGCAGAAGAAACAGTTTAAAGTGCTTATTGACTCGATGAGCGGAGGTATGTACATTGAGAATGTTGATTGATGTAATGAATAAAGTTGAAGTCATAGTATCCCAGGAACAGTTTGAGGAGTTTGGATGGTGTTAGGGTTGATCGGTATCTGGTCCACCACCAACATTTACACCCTAAAGCTTGAACTTTCTTTAGTAAATCTCGCTTAAGTATTTAATTGAAAAATGTATAAATTATTCCAGTTACCGGTCCATATGTGAAGAGGATCTTTATAACCGAGCTGGGCGCTTCAGAGGAGAGTGTTAGGAGGGTAAAACCGCTGGAGGATTTCGGTGGAGCGCACCCTGATCCAAACCTAACGTACGCGGCGGACCTGGTGAACGCGGTCAAGAATGGAGATTATGACTTCGGAGCAGCTTTCGATGGAGATGGTCAGTTGGTACAGTATAGAGTTAAAGTTGGCAGTGCTTACTGCTTTAGTGCATTAGTATTTTGGTTTGAATGATGGTTTTGGTTTTTCGAATCGATCCAACTATCATCTACCTACTGTCATCGTGCCACTGTTGCTATTTCGGCAGACATTATTATTAGAGCCTGGAAGCCTAAAGTCTATATATATTTATGATGTTCTCAACAGGTGACCGAAACATGATAATCGGCCGCGATGCGTTCTTCGTGACGCCGTCGGACTCGCTGGCGGTGCTGGCGGACAACGTGCAGTGTATCCCGTACTTTGCGCGGGGCGCCGGCGTGCGGGGCTTCGCGCGCAGCATGCCCACCGCCGCCGCCGTCGACAGGGTGGCGCTGAAGCGGGGGAAGGAGATGTTCGAAGTTCCTACTGGTTAGTTTACACCTCTTTTTTTGCAATTAGACAAACAGTGGTAAAAAGAACCACTTAAAATTTCCTCTGTTGTAAGTAGAGGACTTTTCCCACAAGGACATATACACGCTTGCCAAGTGTGTGATTGTGGATGGAGCAAATCCTCGAAAGAGGATGTTGTTGAACTTGTTAGTTTTCTCACTATACTATTTATTATCTCGCCACTTATATAAATATATTTATTAGGTTGGAAGTACTTCGGCAACCTCATGGACGCTGGGCGATTGTCGCTCTGTGGTGAGGAGAGCTTCGGCACAGGCTCCGACCACGTCAGGGAGAAGGACGGTATCTGGGCTGCGCTCGCGTGGTTGTCGGTGCTCGCCGCGACGGGGCGCTCTGTGAGCGATACGCTCGCGGCGCACTGGGCGCAGTACGGGAGGAATTATTTTACTAGGTACCATACCACATTTATGCCACATATATACCACTTACCATCATCAATTTTATTTTCATACAACGACATGGACACTTACAAAATCACTTAATTGTAAGTATAATAAGATCATGCTAGTAAAGACGTGAGTTTACTTGAAATTCATTTGAATGTTGTAGTACTTTTGATCTTTAATTAATGGTAGGTTACATAACACCAACATGGTGCACATTCTGCAACCTCATTGTTATGCGCAGGCGCAGCTCACCGCTCTTGTAGTAACAAAAAAGGTGTAGAATTGACTAAAATTTCTCGTAAAGGTACGATTACGAGGAGTGCGCCAGCGACCCGTGCAACGAGATGATGCAAGCCCTCGAGCAGAAGATGACGGCGTCAGGATTCGTGGGCTCCAGCCACTCGGCTGCAGGGAAGACTTACGTGGTCAAGTTGGCGGACAACTTCTCCTACATGGACCCAATCGACCAAAGTGTTGCTATGAAGCAGGCAAGTTCAATCTTAGTGTACTAAATGTAGAAATAGTACACTTGCATAACTGTCGTCTGATCCAGTTAACATTGTGGCTTCTTTTTTGTATCAGGGTCTCCGCATAATCTTCGAGGACGGCTCCCGCATCGTACTGCGGCTGAGCGGCACGGGCAGCGCGGGCGCGACCGTCAGGTGAGACTTTCGCTCACCATCACCAACCTCATCACCAAAACCCATCTATGACCGCTAGTTTTACCTTTTGAATTACTGGTAATATTTTTCTTAAGTTACAAGAACTCTTCGTTGTTATCGACTTCTCCTTCTTCGTTCTTTGATTATTAAAACAATATTTAGAGTATAATTCCTTGTTACCATTAATAGGTGTACTATTCTAATGCATGTCGCACCTCCAGGCTGTACATAGACTCGTACGAGGCGACGGAGGTCAGCGGGGACGCGCAGGTGATGCTGAAGCCGCTCGTCGAAGTCGCTCTCAGCATATCGCAGCTGCAGCGCTACACCGGCAGGGACGCGCCCACTGTTATCACGTAGACGGTCACCACCACCACCACCACCGTAACAGGCTGCTCGTACTCATATCCCTAACAACGTAATATACCATTCATTTAGCATTAGGCAACGGTCATAAATCGAAGGTCGCAATTTTGAAACTCTATCATCGTCTAATACAAGCGATTACTATAAATGGAACATTGACTAAAATTAGTAATTTGGTTGAAAATTATAATATTCATTTTGCTTTATTCGTATTGAGGGTATTTGAATAAGTTCATTACAATAAAGTACACGGGAATTATAGTTTAGCTATATATAGATATTTTATTTATACACATTGGAGCTTTATGCCCAGGCCCAACAGTGGGAATAATAAATGGGCTGATTGTATTTAGTTTTGTCATATCTTCAACATTATACCAAAGAAACTGGTTAACACGCAGCTGTATATTTTTAAATCTGTTCACTGAATTCTAAAAGCAACATGCGGCGGTCACCCATCCAAATATTCGTTAAAAAGAACTAAATGAACTATGAACGGGAACACAATATTTTCATGTGCGAGAAAAATACGAAGCAAAGTACAAAACTTTACATTTTTTAATAACACGTTTTACAAAATATTGTGCCGTCAGTTTATTTGTATATTATAAATAAATTAAAGTAAAATAAGTTGTAACAGTAAACACTACTATGTCAATTGTATTTCCTTAAAATACGTAATATTTATTGTTCTAATTATACATAAAACATTGTAACCATAGTGTTTGCAGTTTTTTTGTTGAACCATTTTTGGCTGCTGGTTAAAATCAACCGATATCTACATTTTAGAGATGTTTGGGTTAAAAATAGTTTCGTTACATTTATTTTGAGAAGTTTCTGTAATTTATAATTGTGTTTGATTTTTTTATATTGTTGGTGAAAAGCAAAATTGGGCTCCGCTGAACACCAGCGCTGTGCAGCAGTCCTTGCACAGCATACGCTGAGCCGGTGTCCATTTAGTCATCACATCATTCATATAGTTTTAGTTTTTAAGTTTCAATGTTGTAATCATTATTTTATTTATCTGTTAAGTGTGCTGTCTAATAAATAGTATAAATGTTGCCAACTGCTCGTAGTGTCTAAACGATTTAATTAAATTATATACATTATTACCTTCATATTGTAATGCCGCCATAACGGAATCGCTGTTCCGGAGAGCCGAAGTATTCTGCGCAAGCTCGCTGCACCATCCACGGCCTATTTGTAACTAAAAACGACTTGAATTCAAGGTTCAGTGTTGCCCGTTTAAATATAAGTTCCATGCTGTTGGGAATGTTTGTTATGCACTAAACGCCATTTTGTCCTTGAAATTTGTTCCGATAACGGAACATTTGTTTTGTTTAAACTTTCATCACAATATATATACAGAGTATGGAATGTTATTTGTTTATTATAAATAAATGATTGAATTGTTTACTTACAGATATTTAAAATGGATTTTTTATACATTTTTACAAATAATAATATATTAAGAGAAATTTTATCAAGTTTTTGTTTTATTTCTATTTTTAAATTAACAATGATAAAATGAAAACGATTAAATTGTTTTTTATGTACATATATTTATTGTAACCTAAAGAATGACTAGATACATGTTTGTTAAGTTATATACAACTATAATTAACTTATTTATTCTTAAACGATTATAAGGAAGAAAACGTCGTACAAGTTCGATGTTTTGTATAAGCCGGTCCAGCTTCTAAGCAACTCTAAGCTGAACTTCTGAAGACAGGGTTATGAGATTTCTACCCACTAGCCCTTGTAACCGATATCTCTTTGGTGCCGGAATCCCAGAGCCATACTGTACAATAGATCGAGTAAGAAATGACCCTTATCCTTCTTAACCAGTAAAATGTCTTAAAAAGCGATGATAACATGAAATACCAGGAGTTACATACTTATAGTTAAAATCATTATCACCACTTACAAAAGATACTAAATACACCTAAAATTCAGTTATAATCTATATAGTTTTATTATTAAATATTTCCCACAAGTTATTTAAGTAACTAAAAATACACATAGACGTTTACTAATGATTACTTTCGTTCGTATTTACATTTACGGCGGCTAACTATTTGTAAATAGCCATAAATATAGGCGCCCCCTGCCGCTGGTCGCGAATTCAGACAACCGAGAAAATGGTGATGGAGGCTAATTGGCTCTTATGGCTAAAAGACCATTTAAATGAAAGTACTAAGAAAAACTGCCGTTTTCCTTGAGATGAACTCCGCGTTCATACAAAACTAAACTAATGGTAATAAATTTAGCACTTAACCAATGAGATCCTGAGAAAAGAACGTAAAATTATCGCTGAACTCTATTCGGTTATGAAGAATTGCATTAAGAAGTTGACAACGCCGAAGAGGACGATTAGGAAATAAAGCAGCGCCTTCCAGACGGTGAGCTTCCCGCGCAACTGCAGCGAGCGCACCTGCAGCAGCGAGGGCAGCGCGAAGATGTGCACCAGCCCGCTCACTGCACCCGTGTACCTGCGACATCTTGATTATATGATAGCTGTACCCTGTATGCAATGCTGCATGTGTTTATTTTAAAAAGATCGTTGATGACAAATAATATTAAACAAATTTCTCTACGATTGTACATCTACTTGACTAGCAGCGCCATCTATTTCCAAGTAATTATTCATCATTATCTTCTCAACCCTTTTACCAGTTACGATTACACAAATATATTATTTCTGTTCCAATTTACAAGCTAAACAATTTTAAAAGGCGTTTCGTTGGTTGATGTTCAAATTGTAATGTTCGTCGCCCTCTGGCGGCGATTCATAACAAACTAGATATCGATAAAACATTTTTAAAATATTCACGTATTTTATCACAGAGATGTTTAATTTATATAATAATCCGTATAAAGGATTCCAAGATTTATATATATATATAACCTCGATCTTATTATTAGAAATTTATATGAAACAATTTATACTTATTCCAAATAACACTGGTTAAGTTTAAATATTAAAAGGCGTTCCTTCGTTACAGAAAGCCTGAGTCCTAATAGTGGGCACAATAGGATGGCTGTATATTAATGAAGGATCCTAAGAGTCCTTTCTCATTAAACAACCCACTTGTTCTATTATATAACGTCATGTTTATGTACTTTGTCCTGGTATTATTGTATTGTATGATGGTAGTTAAATTAAGCAGAAGATTAGGTGGTAAAATAGAAGTATCTAGTTGCAATGTCCTGATTCTTACCTGATGATGGTCCCGATGTTGGGACATAAGCACGCGACGAGTATGCAGATGGAGACGATGATAAGGTTGATGACGACGGTGAGGCGACGCGAGGTGGCGCACGGCAGCAGCAGCAGCGCCTCGCAGCGCAGCATGAACGCGACCAGCGGGTACACTGTCACCACCTGTGATGGTCATGGGAAATTGAGGGTAATGATTGTTCCAATAAGAGTATTTTACTTATCAATATTTAATACACTGGTTTTTCAATGTGACTAAACTGGCTCCGTGTCGTAATTAACCTTTGCCTGTACAAAAGTTCTCGCTTCGATTCTAAGACCACACGCTGTTGATTTTTGATGATGTAATTCATAATTTTTGCTTAATATAAAGTCAGGGTCTTAATCGAATTGACATATTTTGACAAAGGTCAAGAATTAGAAGTATCGTATAGATTGATGTCAGGTGTTCGTAACCATAAACTAACCTGAAACAGAAGAAGCGCTCGCGCGACTGCCGTCATGACGTCGTGCATCTCAAAGTTATTTAGAATATTCTGGAAATAACAAAAACAAAAAATATTTATAAACTCGATGAAACAACAAAATCTTTTTAACAATATTTTTACGACTTTAATTACAAAGATGGCGTTAAAATAAATTCTTACGTTTTACTAATTTATTTATTTTTATTTATTTAAAAACTTTATTTGCACACAAAGAAAAGTGTACGAGTACAAAAAGGCGGACTTAATGCCATAGGGCATTCTCTCCCAGTCTACCATAGGTTGAGCAGAGAAGATAAATAAGGGTGCATTATTTTTGTAGTTGAGTATAATTACATATAGTACAATATAAAACACAATAATAGTGGTGGACACAACTATGATTGGTACATATGTTATAGGAAAGGTTAGTGTTATACTAATTGTATGAATCTGTTCCTTAAGACCAGTATCATCGCAGCACCTTTTTCCACCGCCACATAGTAGTTTGTAAACATTACTGCTTTCCATTTTGAAGGCTGATGTAGCTAGTGAAGTTACTAGTATAACGAGATTTAACATTTTGTCTTAACGACGTGCTGTGTGTAACTACAACTAGCGCTGCTATGTTATATCACTTATCATCAGGTGAACGTCTTACCGCTGCGTCCGAATAAAATAAAATAGCACTCACGTCTTCGATGCATGATTTATCGAGCGGGAAGCAGATGTAGAATACAGCACCAACTAAAGTGTAGGTAACAGTGACCAGCAGGAACGCAATAGTTAAATCGCGGCCCTGGAAATCAAAATGAAGTACATGTTGGTAAATTCTGATACAAGTAAAACATAAATAAATTGTTTGTCTGTTCTGTGCCGGCTGAACCGATATTACCGCACTGGTAGAACATTATTATCTATTTGATATTATTTCTTTTTTTTCTTTTTATTTTGGCACAAACAGTCATTACATATAATAATATATATTAACAAAAATATTAACTAATTAGAGGACAAGTAGTGCCCAACATAACTAATATAACACAAACCTGACAGACAAAAAACACAACACTTAAGAAGGAAAAAATGAATAAAAGAAAATTAGAATTAATTTGTAACTATAACAGCGGTTCAGACTGATATATCAAAAGTAAGATTTTAGTTTTGAAGGCATTCAAAGAGTTATTAAACAGATCAATTTCATAAAAATTTTTATTGTATTTAGTAACACATCGAGTGAAGAAATTATTAAATGTATAGTTCTTGTGAAATATTGATGGAGAGAACATATTAATCATGCGAGAGGAACGGACGGGGAGTCGAACTTTAGAGATAAAATTTATTTTAGACAGTAACACTGGTAACAGTAAAAATTTCTATACTATTGTCGCCAACTGCTGAACCTAAGTCTCTACAATCATTCCGATCCCATGTCATCTGCATTTTTTTTTTTTTATACTACTTTGCGACGAGACGAGCAAGACGTTCACCTGATGGTAAGTGATACGCTTGCCCATGACAACGCGGTGCTAGTTAAGATGGTACACACTGCACCACATTGCGCTCGTCGTAAGACATAAGGTGTTAAGTCTCGTTACCCCAGTAATTACACTAGCTACAGCGCGCTTCAAACCGGAACACAGTAATGTTTGCACACTACTATTTGGCGGTTGAAATAGGAGCTGCGGTGGTACCCAGACGGTCTCCGGCAACAGAGACCTACCACCTGGTAATCTCATAATCATAAATCTCTAACGATTCATTGCTATCTTCACTTGACAGACGGTCATACCACATTGCGTCCACGCCAGTAGACAGCTGATGGTAAGAGATATATCATATAAAAAAGTTAGGACTTATGAAATATATCATGACCAAAAATTGAAGTAGTGAAGAATGACTTACGTTGTTCTCTTGCTTCTTATTGTTGGTCATGATGGTGATGATGATGTTGTGGATGTAGAAGGAGAGCGCGAGCATGCCGCTGAGCGCGGCCGCGTCCAGGCCGGCGCCGCGCACCGGGGCCAGGTGGCTGCCCCACGTCGCGCCCTTGTATACCACGAACACCACCAGGTACCCGACCGACAGCGTACCTGTCACAACACAAATATAAAACATGTTTTATATTGTGTTAAAAATGAATACATAGACATTTTTAACGCAGGTTTACAAATGCATAGATTATAAAATGTTTAGTAATTTTATAAAGCATTTCTGGATTGTATGTAGAAATGAAAACTAAACGATAATTTATCAATTCCAATATTAACTTTTGAGTACTAACATTAGTTTTTTAACATTATGTTTTTAACAAATAAATATAAACTGCTTTTTGATTATTTTTTGTTTTCGCTTCGTATTTATAAGCAATATTAGTTAATATTTATTACATAAGTTTTGTATTAGTTCTTTCTTTGTGCACCGGACTTACTGTCACTTATAAAATTTTACTGCCACAGGCCTACTGGAAGAAATTCCATATTGGAATAAGGTAGCGCCTTTGCAATTATTTCTCTGTATGTTGTAATTCCACTGTAATTTTGTGTGTGCATAAATAAATAATGTAACCGAAATATAAATGTAAAAATCTAATACACTCACCCAAAGAGTTAAACTTGGTGAAGAACGTGACGTTGGCGAAGTTGAGTATAGGGAAGATTCCGATGGCGACGTAGAAGGGGACGGTGGTGTGCAGGCCCCAGTAGGGGGAGTCCGCTGGGGGTGAGGGGAGCGCCCCTAGCAGAGCCTCGTGCTTCGGACACAGAATCGCAGTGCTGTAACTTGTGCCGTTCGACGTTGATAGATCTAAACAAAGTCATAAATAATCTCGTTATCCTAGTAATAGTTAAAAATTGTTTCAATAGTTACAAAACCCGGTCGGTCGGTAACTCTTTTACAGTTCAGGCAGCACGACTCTGGAACTCCTTACCCGACGATATTAGAAGGGCTCCAAACAAAAATATCTTTAAGAGAATGGTGAGGAGGTTTTACTTGGATATAGAACAGTATGTATTTATTTATGTATATTTATGTTTATGTATGTGTGTATATATAAGTATTCATATTTTATGTATGTATATATTAGTATATATCTTCTTTTTTTATATAATTTTCTTTTAAAAACAAAACTCTTTTACCCTCACCTACCACTGCATTTCCCCACTGCCGAGGTTGACAATATTGTACAATATTTATTTGTGTGCAAACAAAGTTTGAAATAAATAAATAAATAAAATCCTTCGAACCGTAACACTAATGTTTGTTACACTACTCTTTGGCAGTATATTCTTACTAACAAACTGTCACATCGATTTATTACTCGTCCATCATCTGAATGTTAAATCATTGTTTGGTTTCAAAATGCAATTGTTGCTTGTGAAGTTTGTAGTAATTTGCTTACCCATGAGATAGTTGACGGTGTGGTAGAGGAAGTTGGCCATGAGGAGCCAGTAGACGATGTTGGCACCCATCAGGACCAGCAGGCTGAACACGTGCGCGACCACCTCCGCCCACGGGCCCAGCAGCGCGCGGCACAGCGCGGGCACCTCGCACGTGTCACTGCCTGCTTATATATAAAGTAACATTATATTGAAATAGTTGAACCTGATGAAAGTTAAAAGTGCTCGTGTATATTTGTTATCTTTTTTAATAATAATAATTTGCTGTAGCTAGTGTAATTACTGGGGTAACGAGACTTAACACCTTATGTCTCAGGCGACGAGCGCAATGTGGTGCAGTGTGTACCATCTTAACTAGCGCCGCGTTGTCATGGGCAAGCGTATCACTTACCATCAGGTGAACGTCTTGCTCGTCTCGTCGCATATTAGTATAAAAAAAAATATGAATGAAATCTTATTTAATATGAATTCGGGCTACGGCACGAAGAGAAAACTTTTTAAAGCGTACGATTTAAAGTGATTAGTGAAAGCCTAGTGGTTCGAACGCCGGCCTTCCACTCCCAAAGTACCGGGTTCGAATCCGGCCTACCAATGAATGCTTCAAATTATGTGCAGTTAGTATAACACCAATTAATATCACGTGCTTTGACGGTGAAGGAAAACATCGTGAAGAAACCTGCATATCTATATCATGACCATCCGTGGTCGCACTAGTATGTGAAATGGAGAAGGCAATGGTAAACCACTCCATTATAACTGATAAGTAAGTCGTCGTGTATTCACACATGATGACCACGACCCTCAGTCATGAGGAAATACGACTTAGAACAAGAGGACATAATAAACTGAAGGTAACCATTGAGAGGATTTCCACTTATCTTGCGAGGTTTGAAACCGTATTACAAAAACAAAATGGTTCACGATTATGATATAACTGATACGAAGCGAAACTATCACCATGTACCACCGCAGCTCCTATTTTCAGTTTCATCACACATGATGACTACGACCAGTGGCGTACCTAGAACTTTTGCCGCCCTTTCTATTATAAGTCAATCAAATAGTGGTTTTTATAAATTAACACATAATAATAGAATACACAGAATAAATTATTAAGTTATTTAATCAATATTAATGAATACACACAGTAAATGTTTTTAGACATATTTGTATGCACACGTAAACATATTTATATAATATCTACTCTTCTAGCTTTCATACTGGAAAAATCGTGTATAATGCTCTCAAAATTTATATTATTTGAAATTTCTTGTTAAAAACATTTTCCGTGTTAAAACCTGCTCGACAAAGATTATCAAACAGTTTGCAGCAGAAACAATAAATACTTTTTTTCGATGTTGAATATACCATCCACGATCTTAAGAGCTTTTCGCCATTAGGCAAAATTTTATTCGAAATTATATAGTTAATCATAATTTATATAAATCAAATATTAAACTTATAATAATCATTTATTATTAAAGAAAAAAAAAATTAAAAAATGCCGCCGCAAGGTAAGTGCCGCCCGGTGCGGACCGCCCTCCCCTAGGTACGCCACTGACTACGACCCTCAGTCATGAGCAAATATGAGTTAGAAGAAGAACACATCTTAACTATTAACGCCTACCGTGATGTTTGTTCACCCTGAGCAGGAGGTGAGCTGTGTACAGGCAAAGCGCCGCCATGACGGCCACCAGCAGAAGTGCGGTGGAGAGCCCCGCGCGCTCCACCCCCCACGCCATCGTCAGCAGCGACGAGCCCATGATTGTGTTCCACACGGAGAAGCTGGAACAGATCAAGTGAATAAATACGATTACTTAACACGTACATCTTTGTATATAATTATTGTACAGTCTCCTTAACGTTCCCACTATTAGGAATCATGGACTTCAGTCACAAGATAGATAGAAAGATAAATTCTTTATTGCACACATAACAAAATAAAGAAAATTGACTAAAAATAGGCTTAAGATCTAAATGTGGGCAAGGGCGGCTTTATCGCTATGAGCGATCTCTACCAGGCAACCCTGTAGGACAGGAGAGAAAAAATATATAAATAAATAGTAGGGTAATGTGAAAAGTCAGAATAAATAAATATGAGTAAGAAATGTATATACTAAAGATAAGATTATTGGACAGAAGTCTCAATTTAGATTAGAAGAAAACATAGGTAAGAAATACAAGAATATAAAATTACATAAAAAATAACTTTACAGTATATAGTTATACACATATACAATCATAATATATATTATTACAATATATACATATGAATATAATTACATACACATATAAATAAGGAAAATAAAAATCGGTAAAAAAACTTTTAAGTTAAACGGTTTTCTTTATGTGCACTGAAAACTACAAAATAAATAAATAAGAAAAACTATTAATAAATAATAAAAACGTGGGGCCCATTAACTATTTCTGTATTACTTTCTACTAATGGGCCCCACGTTTTTATTATTTATTAATTGTTTCTTTTATTTATTTATTTTGTAGTTTTCAGTGCACACAAAGAAAACCGTTTAACTTAAAAGTTTTTTTATCGATTTTTATTTTCTTGTTTTTAGTATTTAGTGAAATTGTCTACCGAATATTCTGACATATATTATATATTCATAATGACAGTATTCTGCTAGTGTAGTCCTATTATTTGATACCCATATTGTGGTGGTTGTGGAAAAATATGTACCTAGTCCGCCATATTGGAACGGCGTCCATCTTGAATTTTAAATTTTGACATCATCGTGTTTCACTAGTGTAGCCCTTTCATTTGATACCCATATTGAGGGGGTTAAGGAAAAATATCTAATCCGCCATTTTGTATCGGCGGCCATCTTAGATTTATAATGTTATTGATTTTATTATATTGTATTGTCGTCTAAATTAAATGTGTGTACCAAATTTCAATCAATCTGACAACGGGAAGGTGCTTAAATTTCAATTTCTAATTTTGACCCAAATTCCGTACGGGTCGAGCTAAATAAAACCGTTTAATAAACAATTTAGCAAGCGAGCGTCACAAGGAGAGCGTCTAAGTTATTTAAGTGGGACGACAGCTTTCGAAGACATCACATATCTTCTGTTACGATGTATTCTTTCACCGGAAACTGAGGTTCATTGGTGATCGAACCCATGCATAGTGGTATAAATATAATAGAATGCTTTGAATATTACTGGTTCGTTTATACCATCTCCAACTTTGTAGATGACTTACATGGTCACCAACGAACTCTGCTTCTTCCTCTCCGGCACTGATTTCTTCTCACTCTCTATGCGTTTGTAAGTTTCTAATATATCATTGTCTGATATCTCGCCGGGACCCTGAAAGAGTAAAAACTTTCAAATTAAAATTGATTACCTTTCAATAAGAATACTGATGATATTACTTCTCTCTGATACAATACTTAGTCTGTTAACTCTGTTTAGATTTACTATGTTACACTTATCGCAAACTTTGAACCGCTCACTACATATACAGTTGATATCATAATCTGTTGTTCTATTAATAAAGAGAACAACGTGTTGTTACCATTTATTTTTGTCCTCAACGCATTCTGCACGCGACTTCGCTTGCGTAAAACATATAACACAGTTTTAATTTTATTTATTTAACATTTTGCGTTAGCCTCTCTCATCCTCGGTGCTCCTGGATATACGAAGATTGTGACAAGGGGAAATATAACGACCCTCCATCCTGCTACAGTACATCAAACGTGGGAAGACTACTTCTCCTCTGCCGATCTTCTTCAGCCCAAGATATCAATAGGAGTCCCACCACCAACATTCCGAAAATTGAAACCAACGACTATTTGAGTAGCCGACAACAGTAGGTCCTCTGGTTTCTGCAAACCCTGATGATGATCATCGAGTTTTAGTGAATAAAAAAATCCACATAACTGATTTTCTCCCAGAAAACAGGGTAGCTATCCAAAGATCTCCCCTTCAGACACAAAGAAAAGCTGTGCTCGTAATTGTTAGCTTAGAATCTTTTACTATATAATACACATTTTTTTAACCAGAAAAAGGCTAATACCAGGGAGTCCGTGCTGCTGAGACACTTGTAAGCAGTCGGTGCGGTGAGAAGTGGTGTCGTCTCCAAGCACCCCATCGTATCGCGACAACACCGGCTCCCACCGTAGCTCGCTGCGAACGAACGGAACGGTCTCCTGGAAGTGAAAGAAGTTAAACTGATAAACTAATTAGTTTCACTCATAACTAGTAGATCGGAATTCGTTTATAATCAGGTTTGTTTATGATAACATTATTTATTAATACTTATTCAAATTTACAAAGTAATAAATGCTAATGTTAATCAATATTATCTACGCCCATCAAATCTCAAGATTGCGAGAATAAGAAACAGGTCTTAAGAAAAATAAAGAAACGCTAATGTATACCTATATAAAAATAACTACTTAATAAAGGTAAAATGTTAAATAACATAAACATTTGAATAAACCAGCAAACAGATTAAAATATAAATCAGCCTTAATGGAGAAATACAGATCTATAAATCAAAAAAGAAACTTTAAATAGATAAAAAAATATTTGAACTAATATATCATAATAACAATTTTTTATTAATTTAAAATTATTTATTTGCCAATTACTTATTAATAAAACATAGAATGTAGATAAATTCGTTTATAAAAGAAGTACATATTTGTTTATTAAAAAGACACAACGATCAATTGATCTTTGACTATAGTGAAATTAAAAAAAAAAATTAAAACACAAAAATAAACATGATCGCGCAAGAAAATAATTGGAGAGGATGTTCAGCAGTGGAGAATTGCCTGAAATGATGATGATGAATAAACTTACTTATAAGAAAAGGGACAAAAAACCGATGAACTTAAGCATGTCCTGTCACTTAAGTGGCGGAAAGGTTGGTCATATTATCAACTATACAGATAAATGGTGAACTTTACAAACCACAAAATGGGAAGGACCATAAGGAGTAAGGATTGTGGGCTAAAAGGACGTTGCAAATAAAGAATAGATCGAAATTGACAAATATAGAACACAGTGGAGCTGGTGGATGTCTTCATATAAATCACTAGCATAAGGTACTTTACTAATATAATACTAATAAAAAATTACAAAAACCAAAAATAAAAGCTGTTTTAGTAGAAGGTTAAGCTGTTATCTTAACTTACATGTACTTCTCGAAGTTATTTTCTTCTTCCATGCATTCGCAGTCCGATGTGTCGGAGCACGCGCTTCCGAATATTCTGCTAAATGATAAAACTGTTTGAGATCGCGAAATATTAATAAAAAAAATGCGTCGAAACGGACACAACGGTCAAATGTCAGTGTTGTTACTGGTAATACGCTTTAAGATGGCTGTGATTAACTTGATAAGCATTGATGTGTACATATCTGACCTAGTTCAATAATAAGGTGATTTAAATTTGTAAATACGTTATTTTATTGCGTTAGAAAACCCAACTGACTGACGCAATCCAAACCGAAGAACGTGTTATGAAGACATACCGACAAAATTAATTTCTAAACGCTTGCTGTGCTGTCAAGATCATTAGTACAATTCCGGAGCTACAACTAGTTTATTTTGTTAAGGATTTCTTCGCTTTCTCCTGATTAGATTGCGTCTTTTAACTGCCTTATACGACAGTTAGACTAGTATGTGGAATGGAGAAGGCAATGGCAAACCACTCCATTATAACTGCCAAGAGAGTCGTCGTGTGTTTCAATAATAACATGATAACCACGAACCTCAGTCATGAGGAAATACGACTTATAAGAAGAAGAATACGATAGTTTACCATCGCTGCTTTCTCAAACGTTAAGAACGATTACCGAGGGCTCTAATAGGAAAAATCTCCTCTCAACCCTTATTCCTGGAAGTAATTTTTTATGAAATCATCTATAGACTCATTGTCAATTAGTACCCCATGGTTATTAACACATCTATTTCTACTGTCTGATTCGGTTAGAAATAACTAAGCCTACATTATATACTATATAAGTACAGGAGCATCGAAAGTTTGTCTGCAAGACATTTTTAACAATAACAATACTCATGGTCATAAATTCTTTATACTTTACTGATGTACAAAAAAAATTATTTGTATTATACGCCTAAAAGTAGCGGATGGTGCTGTGTAAATAAATATTACTACATTTTTATAAGTTGTATATAATAAATGAGCCGTGATAGCCTAGTGGTTTGAACGCCGGCCTTCCACTGCGAAGGTACCGGGTTCGAATCCGGCCTGCACCAATGATTTTTTCAATTTATGTGCAGTTAGCATAAAACACCAACTAATATCACGTGCTTTGACGGTGAAGGAAAACATCGTGAGGAAACCTGCATATCTATGACATGACCATCAGTGGTCAGACTAGTATGTGAAATGGAGAAGGCAATGGCAACACCACTCCATTATAACTGGCAAGAGAGTCGTCGTGTGTTTCAATAAAAACATGATGACCACGACCCTCAGTCATGAGGAAATACGACTTAGAAGAAGAAGAATATAATAAATAGTAAACGTTTATTGCTTTAAGATAATATACGTTTAGTTAACGCAGTAATTTGTCTAATAGTCATTTAACTGGTATATAGAAATTTCTGCTAAAATCCAATTTGGTATTTGAAAGTAACCGTGAGACAATAATAGTGGTAGGTCTCTGTTGTCTAAGACCGTCTAGATCACCACAGGTCTAATTTCTACCGCTAAACAGTAGTGTGCAAACATTACTGTGTTGTAGTTTGAAGGGTAAGCTTGTGTAATTACTGGGGTAACGAGACTTAACATCTTTTGTATCGAGGTGACGAGCGCAATGTGGTGCAGTGTGTACCATCTTAACTAGCACCGCGTTGTTATGGGCAAGCGTATCATTTACCATCAGGTTTTTTTTTTATTTATGATAGACTAGTGCTTGACTACGATCCCACCTGATGGTAAGCAGCGAAGTAATCTAGGTGGTAAAGCTCACTAGTCTAGAAGAAGCCTATTCCCTATTTTCTTGAAGACCCCCACATCATACCTGGACGGAAACACTGACGCCAGCAGACTGTTCCACTCCCTCGCTGTACGCATTATGAAGGACGAAGCGAAACGCTTAGTCCTAATGCGCGGGAGATCGACAACGAAGGGATGGATGCCTGCGGTGTGTCTGTACGTCCGATGATAAAAGGGCGAAGGCGGTATTAGATCATGCAGTTCTTGAGCACACTCTCCAAAGTGCATTCGATAGAACCCCGAGAGACTAGCTACTCTACGACGGTGACCCAAGCTATCGAGTTTTGCATCCAGAGGCTCTTGGTCACCGACTATTCTCATAGCACGCCTCTCCGCCGAGTCCAGGACTGCCAGTTGGTAATTGGCAGCACCTGCCCAGATATGGCAGCAGTACTCCACACACGATCGGACCTGGGCTTTATACAGAGTCAGAAGCTGGCCCGGTGTAAAGTACCGCCGCACTCTGGCAAGGATTCCGAGTTTCCTCGCGGCTATTTTCGTGAACGTTTTGCACATCGTATCGTCGAATAAAAAACAATATTTAATATACTTACCAATGTCCAAGTTCTTTTTAATATAGACACAATACCACAGTTTTTTTTTTTAATTAAAATTATGAAAGGAATAAGCGGAGACGGAAACGCACCGTCCGCCATTATTACATTTACCCTGATGCGCATCTATTTATTGCCCGTCCTATTGATACGATGATGTTTACTTTGATTTGTGGCGTCTGACGAAACATTTATCGCTGTTTCGTCATCTCATTACATTGTTTGTGTAAAATGAATGCATAAATAGAAAGTGATACACCGCGTCCATTAGCCCCGGTGTGACAGACAAAAAGACAAACATCGAGATGCTTCAATTGATTATAGGCAAAACTACTTCCCCTTCGTTATTTTAACATACACTCCCGGACACATCTATCGGCCCACCTAGTGTTTAAAAGTTTTAACGGTGCCTAGCTAAAAATAAATGTTAGGTGGAGCAATAAGTTTTAATGCAGTTTTAAAGCTGATTTTTTGGTCAACCTTTATGTATGTTTTTTTTTTTAATTTTGCATTCAGGATTATGAAAAAAAAAAAACGAAAATTCGAGTCTGTTCATTGTTTTCAACGACCCAGGAATGGAGAAAACTTTTTTATTTCGCACAAGTTGGATTTTTTTTTTTTGATGTTTCCGATTATTGGTTCCATAAAAAGGCAAATCTAAACTTAGAGCCAGTTTTGATAAAAAAATGTGGATACTCTGCTGAAATTGTCGCCCAAGCTGTAAAACTTCTGCCGGCCAAATCAATTCGAAATTACAAAAAAAAATAAAAAAAAAACCTACATAGGGGTTGACCAATACAATGGTGGAGGAAGAGAGCAGGATTCCGCATCGCACACGCTCGCTGTCTGCCCAGCGTGGGAAACGGAGCGGCGGATCCTGGTGAACCGGATCGGACAAACCTCTCCTTGCCAGCAGTCGTGTCGGCGATGCTGGGAGGAGATACTGCATGGAGGGCCGTAGCCTCCTTTTGTGAAACTGTTATGGTACAAAAGGAGGCTGCTGAACGGGATCGAGAGAGAGCGGATCCCACTCGTAGAAGAAGCCGCCGTGGCGCTAACGCGCGTCGTCACGGCGCACTGGCGAATGGTGTTCCCCTGCCTTAACGGGGCCTTTGGGGTCGTGGGCGGTTAGGATGGGGGTCTTCATCGCCTTCTAAACGACTCCGAGGAGGACGATGGCTGGACGTGGTCTCCAGCTATTGTAATAGCGTGAGGATGTTGGGGGCTGCATAAATCAGTCCCCGGGGCGGGCTATCTCAGCATAGCGTTAGGGAGGTGTCAGTTGTGTTCTGAACGGAGTTCCTGTCACCTCTCCAAACGTTGAGGACGACCACCGAGGGGGTTTTAGTGGGTAAAAATCTCCACATAACCCTGTCTTCCCCCCAGAAGACAGGGTATCTTTATGAAGATTTCCCCCTCGAAAAAAAAAAAAAAAAAAAGGGGTTGACCAATAAATCAGCTTATAAACTGCATTAAAACTTATTGCTCCACCTAACATTTATTTTTAACTAGACACCGTCGAAACTTTAAACACTGGGTGGTGGTGGGCCGATAGATGTGTCCGGGAGTATATACAATATTTTTTATCTCGTTGTCATTTCAAATATGACTCTCATGGTTAGTTATTTTATTATAGTAGTAATAGTTTCCTTTTGCCTTTTTCCTGAAACTTTTTGAAGTCATGTGGACTCTGTGGTCGTTGTTTCTTCTCTCCCGTTGCCAAGCAAGGTGAATAGTTATTCTACCACTGCAAGGTTAACGTTTGAATAGTTCATAATGTTATTCCGATCTCACATTACTTTCCTACAATAGTAGAAACAGAAGCATGCTAACCTTTTCGCGATAATTATTCGTTGATGTTTATTTATTTATTTACTTAAGGACCTCCAACAAGGCATACACGACATGTAACAAGTTTAATCGTAACAAATAATAGTTTCACTTTGCGACCACAGCATGCAAATTTAAACAAAATAATAACAAAAAAAATAATGGTGAACATAATTGAGTACCCTACAGTTCACAATTTATTGGTGATTAACAGTTGCAGTGATAGCCTAGTGGTTTGGACACCGGCCTTCCAATGCGAAGGTACCGGGTTCGAATCCGGCCTGCACCAATGAATTTTTCAATTTATGTGCAGTTAGCATAAAAAACACAAACTAATATCACGCGCTTTGACGGTCAAGGAAAACATCGTGAGGAAACCTGCATATCTATGTCATGACCATCAATGGTCGGACTAGTATGTGAAATGAAGAAGGCAATGGCAACACCACTCCATTATAACTGCCAAGAGAGTCGTCGTGTGTTTCAGTAAAAAACATGATGACCACGACCCTCAGTCATGAGGAAATACGACTTAGAAGAAGAACAGTTGCAGAGCCCGTTTCCTGTACCTTGAAATGTCCGTGATGTGTAGATCATGAGTTTTTGCCTAAGAGTTATACTGCCTACAGAGCCTTGGCACAGTAGCGAAATGACCCAAGTTGGTTCTAGATGGGGCAACAGAAGGTTATATATACCTTTTCGCGGGATTCTGGATGGAGCAATACTCAAAGAACTTACAAGCTGCAGTCTAAGATACTGTTAAACATTTTTTGCAGAAATATAAGATCGATCATCTATCTACGTGCGGCTAAAGTACTAATGTTGTAGTGCCTCAAGCGATCAGAATAATGAGATATTTCTCTAGCCAACTGATCACTATAAGAGAGATGATATAAAAATCGTCTGTCGTCGTCTAATGTTCGCTTAGATCAGGGATGGGCAAACTACGGCCCGTATGAGGTTTTAATCCGGCCCGCCGATCGTTTTTGAGAAAAAAATAAATTTAAAAAATTTTAAATTGTATCAAACTTTTTAAGCTTAAAAAAAAAATTATATACACTTAATACATAAAAATCTCGTTTTTTTTTTGTAAATATTGTTGCTTAGGTTACATTTTTATGCGAAAAATTATAAAATAAAAAAAAAATTGGCTAACAACTTTAAAGCTTAGTAGAATGGTCTGGATGCTTTTTATCGACCGGCCCGCGGCAAAATTTTTTCTTGACTATCCGGCCCGCGACTATATTTTTTAATTTACCGGCCCGCGGTACAAAAAGTTTGCTCACCCCTGGCTTAGATGGTCATAATTAGCTTTCGATTATTACATTTCATTGTAGTATTGAATTGTATTTACTTTGCGTTGGAAATATCGTGCAATGAGTAAATAAATAAAAACATAAACCGATGTAAATAATGAAGATAGATTAAAAATAACGTACTGATGTTTTCAGAATGTTTTTTTTTTCTGTTTACATATATAAATGATGCTGTGATAACTATTAGTAAGACGGTATGTGGTATACGTCTATAAGAGACTTAGGTTTGATTCCGCTGAACTGGAGATACAAATAAAACCTTTTTGGGAAGCTGACATGTTCAAACTATATCTTTTATAGACTCGTATGACCGTTCCGTACTTAGTTGGCGTTGTGAATAAATAACCTTGATTTATATGAGAGAAAACCTCGAGTCCCATCTGTGGGAAAAGACGGCTATTTATGCTTCTATATATAAATATCCATTTCGCATTGTGTGGGACTCTCTCACTGATATAAATTTATTTTATAGTTTATTTACTTCGTTGCGCGCGAACGGCTCGCCGCTATCTTCTCCATTCATTTTTAACCTTGACTTTACGTATTGACAGTTTATTGAACTTATGATATTTAAATAGAACCGATCAATATACACTCCCGGACACATCTATCGGCCCACCTAGTGTTTAAAAGTTTTAACGGTGTCTAGCTAAAAATAAATGTTAGGTGGAGCAATAAGTTTTAATGCAGTTTTAAAGCTGATTTTTTGGTCAACCTTTATGTGTTTTTTTTTTTTAATTTTGAATTCAGGATTATGAAAAAAAAAAACGAAAATTCGAGTCTGTTCATTGTTTTCAACGACCCAGGAATGGAGAAAACTTTTTTATTTCGCACAAGTTGGATTTTTTTTTATGTGTCCGATTATTGGTTCCATAAAAAGGCAAATCTAAACTTAGAGCCAGTTTTGACCAAAAAATATGGATACTCTGCCTGAAATTGTCGCCCAAGTTGTAAAACTTCTGCCGGCCAAATCAATTCGAAATTACAAAAAAAATAAAAAAAAACCTACATAAGGGTTGACCAATAAATCTGCTTCAAAACTGCATTAAAACTTATTGCTCCACCTAACATTTATTTTTAACTAGACACCGTCGAAACTTTAAACACTGGGTGGTGGGCCGATAGATGTGTCCGGGAGTATATAACAATAAAAATTAACCCAAAAAAAAAGCGACATGTGATTGTTAATATATAATAATAAATATGGCGCTGTATATGTATTAACAATTTGTGTCAACTTGATACCAAAAGCATTCAAATTACTGTAACATCGATGTTCAGCTCCTAGATGCCTTTTTTATTAAGCTTAGGATAAGTCCTATGTAGGTATGAACTACTTTGTAGTTTCTCTATAATATAATTATGTATAATATTAGTAATTTTATGGTATACATATATTTCAGAAAATCCTAACCCGTTTATGGTTTTAAGGTGGAATTTCAATGAAATGAAATTAGATTAATGTTAGTCCAGACAGTAAAGCATAATTTGATTTCCATTAGTACTTGTAAATAAAAAAAATACGACTTCATAAAAAGACAAAGGAAAGTTATAACATAAGTACTATCCGAGTAATTATTAATCGAAAAGGTTAAAAACAATTCTCGTCTCTTTGTTATTTAAACGTTTCAGCTTGTGATGCGTATATATGACATTTGATAAACAATAGATCAGAAATATTGTATAGAATTAAAAAAGCATGCCCAAAATGATCAGGTACGTTCTCGTTCTCAAACACTAACATTTCCTATTTCTAATATCTGAGTTACTTCTCTTTTCATAACCTAAAAACACTACTTTTAAAAAGTCAATTTTTTTTCATGTATTATCAAAAAGAGAGCAAAGTCTAAAATCTTAAAAAAAACTATAAAACTTAAGCAGTAAGGTTGAAATTAAACAAAAATTGTGTATGTTTGAGCTACGAACTGTGCAGTTCTTTGGTTTCTTAACACCACAAAGAATGTATACACGAATAGTTGATAATTTTATGGGTTTAAACTTTTTTTTCGTAACCTAATTCTCTTTTGTAGAACTAAAGTAGAGCATGTTATGACCTATATCCTTAACGGAACCAGTAAAAATTAACAGCCTTTTTAAACCCATTGGGAAATCTTCTTATACAAGGGGAAAGTCAAGGTCTGTCCACGCCGACCAGGTGCGGGTTGGAGGATGATACATGTCGTCTAAAGGTGTTTTTCCCACTACATTTTCGGAATGGAAGCTCAACCTTATTGGGAATCGAACCCGTATCTCTTTGAAATTTATAAAACGAACAATCTGCATTGTAAACAGTTTTCACAGCTTCTCAAGTCTTGACGTCTCAAGCAACTCGTGACAAATTGTCAGAGAAAAATATTAAAAAAGCTTTTGTTATTAGTATCATGTGATCGGGCATTTTATCTATTATTTTTAGATTTATTATACGTTTAATTTTTTTTCTCTTTATTGTAAACCTTACAAAATGAGGTATACAAAGGCGGGCTTAATGCCTGAGAGCGTTCTCCACCAGCCAACCTTTGGTGAGGTGAGATATCGTGGTAGGTGGTAAGATGAAGAGAAAGACAAAAAAAAAACATAAAATAAATAAATACATCAAATGATATAACAAATAAACATACACACATATATACATATAAATTCATACATAAATAAATATTACGAATTATAACAAGATTTTTAGTTCTTCGTCGATGAAGTGTATAATTGAAGTATTCGCGCCGGAAAGGCCTACGGGCGGTAGTGGTGGATAATAAGATGTGATAATGACTTCTTATATTTCCGCGAATGTTACACATTTATTAAAACTCAATTTTACGAAACACAAAACAACAAACACAATTTAAAAAAAAACATCCTAATTTTAATAGAGAAGATGGTTGGGTAATACCATCTGCTTGGGATCCTATTATTAATAAAATTAAACCAAATCCCAAGCAAACCACTAGAAGCGTTCAAGATACAGTGAGCTCTTTCTGCGTAGATCGGACCATTAATAATAATTAAAAAAGTTGTGGGTACCATGTGATAGCTGTGACATTTGGACGTCTGTCATCTTAGTCCTCCCGTGACCATGACTGCTGCAAAGCGGTCGAAACGTCGGGAATAAACAAACAAATAATAAACGCGATAAAATCCGTAAAATTGAGTTTTAATAAATAAGTTGTGATGATGATGAATTAAAAAATATTTAAAACTGACCCATAGCTGTCGGTGGAGTGCACGGAGCTGGGCGCGGACTCGTCCTGCCTCCGGTGCAGGTGGCGCGTGAGGCGCATCCCGCGCGAGCAGTTCCACGCGCTCCGGTGCGGCGCCGCGCCGCGTATGAGCTGCTAGCGAAACTTCGCCGTTAAATATAACATTGTTTACGTTAAACGTACATATACATTTCGCGAAACGATTCAGTGATAAAGAAAACAGACATTTTGTATAATGTCTAATCTACGAACTTCGTATTTTTTACTTGTAAGACTAAATAAGTTAACAGGTTGAGGTCAGCGGTATCCGCTGTGACCAGCAGTATACTACTGCGCTCGCACGACAGGCGCAACTGGTGCGGCAATTAACTTAATAATTAGAGTGCAACAGTCACATTAATAGCGAAATTAGAAAATATAGAACACTTTAATTCGGAGAACATATAAGATTTATCTTCCATTCTCAGCTTTCTTCGGGTTCTGCAACAAGCGAGCGATAGCTCTAGTGTTACTTGCTGCGATGACCTTGAATATATATTTAAAATCATCATTCGTACAAATACCTTACTGGTGGTAGGTCTCTGTTGCCGGAGACCGTCTGGATGGGTATTAGCGCAGCTCCTATTTCAACCGCCAAATAGTACTGTGCAAACATTACTGTGTTCCGGTTTGAAGGGCGCTGTAGCTAGTGTAATTACTGGGGTAACGAGACTTAACATATGTCTCAATGCGACGAGCGCAATGTGGTGCAGTGTGTACCATCTTAACTAGCACCACGTTGTCATGGGCAAGCGTATCACTTACCATCAGGTGAACGTCTTGCTCGTCTCGTCGCATAGTAGTATAAAAAAAAAACACCGTATTCCAGTACATTCACGCGGTCATAACACGAGGCTCCAAATGATAACAGTTCTTCTGTTTATACCCTCTATCCATTGGTACTTAAGATAATTTATGTAATAACGGTAATCTTCCTTTATAAAAATGGTCACATGTACATAGCGTTCATATTATTTAATTCTCGAGAAATATTTCCGAAATATTAGTTTAACTGCTACATACACAGCTGACGTATCTTTTGCATATGAACCCCAACTGATACGTAAAACGTGCTGTGATTATTGTTGCTGGGCGTGCGCGTTACGTAGGAAACTGATCGTGATATATGAAATGTATATATACTATTGATATATTATATATTCGTCATACCGCCGGGTTGGTTTTAACCAAATTTATATATCCGCTTTCCGCATCCGTTTCACTTCCAGCTGATTGTAACAGTTTTGGAGGGACGACATTTTTTTTTTATTTTATGACCTTGTAACATAGATCTTAATGTCATGATGCCTCTTTATTGAAATACCAACCTAAAATATATTAAGCTGAATAACATAACTATTAAAGTATGTTTATAATATAAACAAGACAAACTATAATTAAAAAAATTGTTTCATGAAACGCACTCTGTTTATAGTGATATTAATATTCTTATACTATATAAAATATAATTATTATGTAAATAATCTTATCCCTGGCATGTCAATAAGTAAAGTACCATTCCAGGAAAATGGCAGCCTATCCAGTAACTTTTACCAATTTAGCTCCCTTCGATCCGCATGCCAATAAAATCAGTTCTGAATTGTAAATGTTTGTGTTTAGTTGACATTTATAGTTTAATATCGTCATAAAATTAATGATCCCTATTTATTTCTACATCAAAACACAAAGTTCAATGTTTATGATCTCAGATAAAGTATAAATTAAAGCCTTGATGATATATCTCGTGTTTAATTACAGATGTTATCTCTTAGGTTAAAGATTACTTACAGCATATTAATTACATATTTAAAAGAATATATTTTAAAAACGAGCGATGAGGACCTACATTTGCAAAAACTTTGAACCTGGAGATCATTTTATACAACTTTTATGACCGGCAGAGTTTTAATATTTTTCTCTTTCATTACACTTAATTTCTGTAGAAACCTGTCTGATGCTGCCTGCTTGCAACTTTACTCCTTGATCTTTACGAGTTTGTCCTACGCTGTGCTCGATAGGTTTATTTTATTCATAAATGTCTAAATATGAAACTAATAGCCCCGTATCCATTAGCGGGGCTCTAAACCTTTGTTAGACTTAGTTTGAGCAATTGAGCGAAAACTAAGCTAGCAATAAAAAAAAAAAAAAAAAAATTTGAAACTGAGCCTGTAGCCTCAGTGATTCTTACCTATAGCTTTGTCAATAGAGAATCATCCTTTTCATTTAACGAAGCGATGAGACAAGCGAGACGTTCACCTGATGATAAGTGATATGCTTGCCCATAACAATGTGCTGCTGGTTAAGATGGTATACACAACAGCACATTGCACTCGTCATCTTGAGACGTATGGTATTGTCTCGTTGCCCCAGTAATTTAATTAGCTTACAGCCCTCTTTAAACCGGAACACAGTGATGTTTTCACATTACTTATCTGTTGAAATAGGAGCTGTGGTGGTATATATGTAGACGGTCTCTGACAACAGAGACCTACCTCTCCAGTAAATCAAATCATACACTACTCTTCTTATGACAAAATCTATTGGCCGCCCATCATGTTATTGTGTCTTCTATTATTATTACCACCTTCATTCTTTTATTCACCAGGTGGTAGGTCTCTGTTGGCGGAGACCGTCTGGATGCACCGCAGCTCCTATTGCAACCGCCAAATAGTAGTGTGCGAACATTACTGTGTTCCGGTTTGAAGGGCGTTGTAGCTAGTGTAATTACTGGGGTAACGAGACTCAACACCTTATGTCTCAAGGCGACGAGCGCAATGTGGTGCAGTGTGTACCATCTTAACTAGCACCGCTTTGTCATGGGCAAGCGTATCACTTACCATCAGGTGAACGTCTTGCTTGTCTCGTTGCAAAGTAGTATAAAAAAAAAAATTAAATTCAGGAACCAGTGATTGTATTACCATACATACCTAATTGCATGATGTGCTCTACAAAATAAGCTATGTTAGTTAAGACTATTATCTCACAATAAATTATAATTTTTATTTTGTAGCCATGTATATAATTGTTGTGCTTGATATATATATACAAGATACCATTTACAGTAATAAATAAACATAAGAATTAATTGTACAGTTGGTTTATAACAAAAACAAATGTAAGTTAAACAAAGATTTATTTATATATACATAAAATACAACTAATTTAAAAAATACCTTACATCATTCACCTACAACAAAATATGCAATTCATAATGTTATCTTTGGAGTTATTTTATGACAATATAATACTTTACTCAAAGTGGATTCTTACTTCCTTCTACAGGATTTTCATAAGTTAATAAACTTGACTTATCGCTGCAAGTTACTAGTATGGCCGATGAGGGATTCATTAGAAAAACTACAGAATATTACAATTATAACCTTCTAAATGAAAAACAATTGAAAGTATTAAGTTTGTTTCTTAATTTGTTTGTCAATTAAGAGAACGCTACTGTGTATTAATATTTACTTTTAAAGTTGCCACAAACATGTTTTTTTTTTTAAAGCCTATTCTGGACTCTGCGAGATTTTAAAATCAAAAAATCATGTACTTAATCCAAATTTTAAATATTGAAGCCCATTTTCCTCATGCAAGCTTTGTGTTCTTCTATTAACGGACCGCAATTCTCTTCTCCATTTTCAATAATGCTGGAACAGAGATATGTTCAACATTAATAAAAAATCTTTAAAAATACTCTTTAATAATATTGTGTATAATTTCTAGTAAATTTATAGACTGGCTGGAACTCAAAAACCTTCAGTAAAAAGAATTTGCATAGAATGAATGCTCCCCATTTTATACAAAACATAATATTTATTAGTTGTTATTTAAATGAAAAAACAGAGACTAATAAATATATTTTAATAATTCTCCTGTTTTCTCTCATTGAGGTCACAGATTTGCTTTGAAAAGTAAATAATTGCACTTTTAGAAAATATGTATAGTCTTTTAAATATTTCATAAATTGCTGAAGTAAAAAGCAGCTTTTATAAATGAAATTTGTTATAAAAGTGTGAAATAAATATAAAAACATTAAATTTATAAATAATTTTAAAGAAACTGAAAATAATAACTAAATGTTATGAACTATAAAAGTTTGTTATTAATTTTTTTTATTAAGTATAGTACATTTAAAATAAAAACAACTCGTGGAATAGTATTTACATGCGGATTTAACTTTATAATACATATTTGTAATTATCGTAATTTCCATATAATAATCTCGCAAGTTATTGCGCAATATGTGTGAAAAAAATATAACCTTACCAGGCATCGCGCACTCTTTTTGTTTCAGGACAGGCACAGCACGGTTTCAGTTTTGGTTTATCTGTATTAGATGGTGCTGCTGACTCCGGTACTTTAATCTCCACAGCTTTTGCACTTGCGTTACCCATAATAATAAAAATTCTGTAATACTTTTTATATCCCGATAATTTTACAAGGATATTTAAAAATTTTAAACTGACAGTTCAAATGACAGTGACACATGAAGTATAACTTTAAAAATAAAAAAGCGAATGGTTATTAACCCTAGAGCCACAAAACAAGTGTTAAAATTCATAACAAATTTTGTCTCATCATCATTTGATAGATGCACACAGCTTGACATAAAGCTCTCCTAAAGATCTTTAAACTAAAGGTTCTGCGCTGCGTACGTCCAGTAATAAAATAAATATGATTATGTACGTTAATAAAACTTAATTAAAAAATAAATATGACAGGGCTATTTTTTCGCTTCAGCATTCAAACTGTGGCCTTCAAAGCAATGTTTATAAACATAACAGTAAAATATTACGTTCAAACTATGTGTGTTATGAACTGGTCAGAATTTGTTACAATTATTAATCTGTTTAAAAAAGAAACTGCATGATACACTTAAATATTCTTAAGATCTTTTGATTGAATGATTTATGAGGAACTCGTATTTATTGTAAAGAGTTACATGAATGAGAATATAAAACGAAGTTCATAAAAAACTTATGAAAAGCTACATCGGTACTAATAACTATTCGTATGTCATAAAGGAACAAGTACTTTAAGACTTATGTTGTTGAGAAACTACAAGAATATTATCTTTAGTTATATAGATACTAAAAACATAGTATAAATATTATAAGCATAGTGACCATTAGACCTCTTCATCCAGGCCATAGACATGGTAATAACTATGCAAAATTAATTCAGTTATTCCAACTATTTAAATGTCCTGATGAAAACAAGGAAAATGTTTATATTTACTAAATGGTAAACGGGTAAATAAAACATACACGGAAAAAAATTCTTTTCATACTTTTATTTAGACAAGCGAAACTTTAATCATGCAAAAAAATCTTGGATCCTTAAAAAAATACTAATATAAAAACTGGACAAATGCATTATCCTTAAACTTAACCCAGTAACTTAATACATTACTAATTAACAATAACTCATAATCACTTACAAAGAACATTAAAGTGAAATAATCATAAGTTAAAACTATTGATAAAAATCACATGTTCATGATTAAAAACAATTGGTATCTGGATCTTTAAAGTAAATAAAAGCATAGTAATTAAATGGTACATAACTGCATGGTTGGTTTTAAATTATATAGGCGATACATCGAGATAGAGCACATTTGCTATGTACCAGATCATTACTAGATAGTTCTAAACGAATTAAAAAAAAAACAATTTATTAGAATGTTAATATGGTTAAAATCAAAATGCACACACACACTTTATAAAAAATAACTTGTAAAATTACAAACACAAATACACAAAAAAAATGATTATTAAAATGTTTACTGATTAAAAAATAGTACAGCTGATGTGACTTGATAGATTATGTTAAATAGTAGTCACTGAAATGTGATTTCTGAATATATTTTTTGGTTAAAGTTAAATCCTAATCATCAAGTCAAACATTATCCCTTACGCTGTCCAAAAAAGGCTCAAAACATTTCGATATGCACATTATTGTCAAAAGCCAACATCATGTCCTCTTCAAAAATCATATTTAAAAAATACGAATTAAAAAGTGCAATAACATCGGCAGATAATCGAATATTAAAAAGAGTTGTAAATAAATAGCAACGAAAGTTCAATTCGGTTTTATAATCAAGTATTAAAATCTGAAAAACGCACCTATAAAATAATAATCGGAAATCATGTTCTGATATTAGTTAAAAAAAAAAAATATTAAAAAGAGTTGTAAATAAATAGCAACGAAAGTTCAATTCGGTTTTATAATCAAGTATTAAAATCTGAAAAACGCACCTATAAAATAATAATCGGAAATCATGTTCTGATATTAGTTAAAAAAAAAATAGTTAAAATCAAAAAATAAAACATGCCCTTATTCGATTTTAAATTAATCTAATTTAATTTAAAAAAGAAACTACGGTTTACTCCAACAATTTTTAGAGTCTATGATAGGAATCAAATCGTCGTTACGCTTTCAGCTATCACATGATTAAAAAAAAGTAAAAACTTAAAGTAATATAATATTATATAAAATCTCATTACAATAACAAACTTCTAAAAAAAGACCAATCGCTACTAACAGAGCATCACATGCTCTTAAAAGTATTAAAAATATTTGTAGTGAATGCTCAATTGATCTTATAAACCAAACCATAGACAATTTTTTTCCAAAATGTGACTAAAAGATATTTTTAAACGAATTTTTTTCTTTAACTTTATAAATAATAAATAAGCTTAAAACTAAAAGTACATTGGTATCAGTCTCAATTGTTTTAAGGAATCGAATCACTGGAGATCAATACATTCCACTCTCAGTTAAATGCGATCAAATGTATGTCACAGCTGATCGCACTGTTACAGACCTTCCAATTACCAACGTTTTAAATCATTTTATAATCATTTCATTATAATAGTTATATCATGTTGATTTACGGTCAAGACGATTCGATAACAATGATTTCTCGCTAAAAAATATTAAAAAGAAAAAATAAACTAATTCAATTTTTTTTCTGGTAACACTCAACGTTTTTGTCAAACGAAACCAAAGATCTATCAAATAAAATATATTACTCTAGTTATTTTTTATCAGTTACTCAATAAAGTTTGAATCAGCCTTGACCGTGGGGTTGCAAATGTGGTACTTTACCACTTGTCCCGCGCGAGGGCAGCCGTGTCGTACTGGGGCGGGGAATTGATTAGTTTCCTCTTAGTCGGCGTCGCGTTGCCTTTGTACACGTTCGCTTGTTTTTGCAGCTCTGTTGAAGTGATTCTTTAGTAGTAAAATTTCATTAATCTACAATTATCACTGAAACCATACCACCAACCAAACTCTTTAACATGGCGGAATCGGACCAAAAATCTCCGTATTAATATGCGAGAATTTGGCCACTGCGCGATGGAGACAGTTAAATTTTAAGTTTTAAAACATCAACCACTTTAACAATTTGCTTTCAACATACCTGCGATTATTAGCAGCATCTTCCTGCGCGCGCCAAAAGCTGTGACGCCGATCTCAATGAGGTCCGCCTCGTTAAGGGACGTGAACGTCGACATGTCCAGTTCATGCTTCTTGAATAGCTCTGGTTAACGAATTACAACATGCATGTCACAATGCAGTATAATGCAGGATGCACTGACACAGCAAATGAAATATCATAAATTAAAAGTAACTTAGTTATTAAAAAAGCAAAACATAGAAAAAAATAGAACAAGCACCGATTTGTTATAGGAAATTAAAAACACCTTTGACATGAACAAAAATATAGAAAACATTTAACATAAGGATTAATCATTTAACAGCAAATATGAAATTATCGCAATCGCTAATACTTTGGATCAGACAATGAGTCTACAAAATACAAAAAAAAAAAATTTTTTTACTAACCCACGTATTTATGGAGTCCGATGTCCTTCAGCAGATCGTAGAGTTGTTGGTAGCGACACGGCTTCTGCTGCGGAGGCGTGGCAGGCGTCTCCACGATGTTCGGACGCACCAGCTCCGGCCTACTCCAGCCTTTCTCCGGCTAACGCAACGAACAAAACAACCATCAAATTGATGAATTAAAATAACTCTTTAACCAATAGTTAAATTAATCAACAGTCAAATGTAATACAAGTCTTGAGCCGAACTGCTCGCTTCTGTAAAAATAAAATCACCAATTATAAGCCTTTGGCCATTACAAAATGGCATACTACGCTATCATCCTACACAGCACCACATTGTAATTGTCGTTTGAGGCTAGTTATTAAATTTCGTTACTACATTAATCTCACTAGCTACAGTGGTGTGCTGCTTGTCGAAATAGAAGCTGCGGTGGTACTCCACGTACATAAATGGTCTCCGGCAACAGACATTATTATTTAGCGGCAGGAATTAACAAAAAAAATTAAGCGGCCCTTGCGAAGCGAGTCTTCATTTAAATACTAAAGATTTGTTAGCAATCACTTTGCCATACCACTCATGTGTACAGACACAATGGCAAAAGGATTGGTATGCTTTTTTATTTCCCATCTGCTAATATCTGATGACTGAATTGAAGGGTTATCTGGTGACTGGTTTGAAGGGCGCTGTAGCTAGTGTAATTACTGGGGTAACGAGACTTAACACCTTATGTCTCCAGGCGACGAGCGCAATGTAGTGCAGTGTGTACCATCTTAACTAGCACCACGTTGTCATGGGCAAGCGTATCACTTACCATCAGGTGAACGTCTTGCCCGTCTCGTCGCAAGGTAGTATAGAAAAAAAAATACGATTTGATATAAGCTGACAACCAGGTCGTATATGGTGAGCCTGCTCGCTCTGATTTCTCTGGATCTTATAAGTTGATAGCCAATAGAAATCAATGCTGTTATGGTATATAGAGATATAAAATAGTAGTAATATGAAGGTCTTAGGTAGGTTGGTTCAAAAACATTTTACTTTTACTGATGGTTATTGGAGACCATCATGCGGTAGATACAGACTTGGCGCTTATGCAGCACAACTTCTTTCGTCGATTATATAAAGAAATATAGCACCATCCAACTCTTATGAACTCATGTCTGCTACAAAGGTATTCTAAAAGATGCAGTGGTAAAATCTCACCGTTTTCATGGGATCGTTTCCGTTGGGCAAGGTCAGCTGACTGGGTGATGTTTTGCTGAGGTAGCTGCCCGACCAGTGGTTGGAGGGCACGCGATACCCACCGCCCACGCCTTCGCGTATCACCTGCAACGAAAAATGTTTAGATAAATCATAAACAACCCTCTTAATGATTGTTAGTAATTTCACAAAGAACAATCTGGGTCATCACTGCCACTGGCGCGCCAAGTGTGCGGTGGCGGATGTCGTTTGTATTCGAAATGTTTTCAAATATTTACAAAGAGAGCTTCAAGAGAATAATTAAAACACGGTTTACCATTTCTCTTATACATGATGAAAACAATGTGTTGTTTTAGTGACTTTACTAGGTTAGTGCGTTTCACCACTCTAGACCCGCGTAACCACTTAACAGCAGGCGAGATCGTGCTCAAGAATAAACCAATTTAATTGATAAAATTAATAAATTTGATTTTTAATTTTGTCTGACCTTCTCAGCCTCAACGCGCTTGGCGCGGTAATCCATGAGCGGCGACATCCTGGCGAGAGTCTGCAGCGTTTTTTTCTCACAGCCCACGGCCCGCCGGGCCGACAATGGCAGCTCGGATATAATACTCGCCAGCTCCGCAGAACCTATTGTATTAATTTTATTATAAATAATTCCAATCATTAAGCCGTAGTCGCTAGTAAAGATTCTAACAAAACACATTTTTATCCGCTGTAATTTATATTAAATTTTGCACGGAGTCTGGTATAAGGAATTGTTCTGATTAATTTAGATAATTGGTTCTCTGCCTTCACCAACAGCAATTTCGGAGCAACATCGTTTAGGGACCTTCAATTAAATAGTCAACATCTTATAAAAAATTGACTAAGTAATGCAGTTGTCAACGAGCGACGGTGATCAGTTACAATCACGTTAGTATGCACTTTTGCTCGATGGCAGAGAAAGCTTTGCGATGGTTGGGGCTCACTACCAAAATGTATCAATTCACCTTGTTGAGAACGTTCGTTGTCAGCAGACGGCGCCGGGCTGTGTGTCTTGCTGATCGGTGACATCGACGGCGACTCCACATTGCTCCCTTCGCCCGCTAGTATAAAATAATAGGGTCAGTATACTGCCAATAACATTTTTAAACATAAGATACACTATCAAAAAGATATTTTTTCTGACTTCCCTCAAGAAGCAGGGTGTTTTTTAAAGATTTTTCACAACACCAAAAAAATAATTTACCGCAGTAACAAAAGTATATTAAAACGATCTTTTTGTTTTAATTGTGTAATTGCAAAGTAAAATCCTCCATTATAAAAATGCCTGACACTCCTCTTTACGTCCAGGTTATCAAGAATTATTAAACTTTACTGACCGGATATGTTTTGCGTATCAAGCGAGACGGAGCTCCCTGTGAAGTTGCTTTGGTACCCGCTGCTCGCCTGCGAACTGCAGTTCAGCAACTGGCTAAGCGTTACCTGTCAAAGGAACAATATATAAAAAAAAGTTATAATAAGTAACATAAGAAGTTCTTTTTTATCTACAATAGGTTATTTGAACTGAATTATATATTGTGTTTAAAGACAAAGAGGCCATAGATGGTAGATGATCGTAGAACACCAATGTAGTTATGGCGACAGATTTTTAATATGAGAGTGGTAATTTGCCCGGCGGGTTCAAATAATTTATCAATTGCGTTAATATTTTATTATTATAGATTTTAGCTAACGTTATTAAATAGTAGCTGATCATTAAATTAGTGATTATTTTATAGTTCAACTCACAGGCCTTGCGTCTGGAACCTGCTGGCAAGACATCGCCATCGGTGGCTGCATTCCGCCCATATCTGCGCTCGCGCACAACGCTGCAATCATAAAAATGGCTAAAATATAAGAAAAACTAATTTCTTTTATTCCGTATAGCAACGTGACGAACAAGACGTTCCACAATACTCGTGATGATCGATAGTGATGTACTCATTAAGTTCCTTTTTAATAACAAAAAATCCAAATTATTTATTTATTTAAAGCTTTATTTGCACACTTAAAAAAAATTGTACAAAAAGGCGGACTTAATGCCATAAGGCATTCTCTACCAGTCTACCATAAGGTTGAGCAGAGAAATATATTAAGTGAAATTATTATCAATTCGACAAAGTATAATTTTATAATATTAACAATATTTTCGCATATGAAATCCTCTGAGAATTCGAGTATTATGGAAGCGATCATGGTGCGAATCGAAAAAGATTAATATATTTTCTACGAAGTGTACGCATCGACACAACTTACGATTCCATGTAGGCGACTGATTTTTGTAGATAATTTGAGTTGTGTTATGCGGCGGCAGTGCGGGGTACAGCAGTTGCGGGCGGTGCTGCGGCGACAGCATCCAGGGACCAAGCGGTGGCGGGGTGCCGGGCGATAAGGGCCCGCCCAGCATAGGGCTGCCCAGTGGGCCAAGCGGGCTGCCTACACCCAACTCTAGTTGCAGCCCGAACGGCGAGCACGGCGATGCGCCCGATGAGAACGGATTGAACGCGCTGAAGTTTGCGATGGCCTCGGTTGGAAAGGGAATGTTGTATGATTCCGGTACCTCGGCGTTGACCACCGGCTCCTTGCCGCCGAGCAGCTCGCGGCGGGCCTCGTAAATGTCGCCTGGGAGAAAGGTTGCAACATCGGGTTAATAAGTTTACTTTGGGTTTGGGGTTATGCGGGATTTAGTACAACTAAAACCGTCTATTTAGTCTCTTTCAGTGTATAAATGCGATGTTGCCTACTGTCCTATTATAATAACTGAAGAGTAATATTTACCAGCACACCGCTCAATGCCCTTGATGACTACAGACACGATCCCCTGCTTCGGTTTCCGGCGGATGCTGATGAATACGTTGTGCTTCTGCATGAGCTTGGTAACCAAGTCGTTGGTCATGCGGCTCGACTCTTCCGCCACGTCGAAGAGCACAACCAAAGGAAGACTACCCTGGGGGTGAATTTTGGCTCAGTGAACTAGTAGTAACTTTCTCGGTATCGCAGCAACACGAAGATCTTAGATACTATTCCAAAGCAGTTTGTCATGGAGTTTCAACGATTATAACAAAATCTGTTAGCAGTGCCGTGTTCAGATTTTTAACATATAGCAGCCAAAGTATTTCGAACGAGAAAGTTCTACTTTTATATTGTCACTTTAGTTCATGTAAAAATGAGGTAGTCGATTAGCTCACTTATAAATAAAAATAAAAGTATGACAGACAAATTCTTTGGTATCTGTATGTTGTTGCGAATACATTTATATGAGTGTGTATAAGAACAAGTACATAAATTTATATGTGTTATATATTATTTATGTCCATGTCAGTGTTTGTACAATTATTAATTTTTCCAAGTATTCATATAAGAAAGGTTACTAGAAAAGAATGCTTGGTAGCATTATGTCCGAGTTTTTGTTTATCTATTTTTGTTATATTTTTATCCGTTTGCTCTGGAAACATGTTTTAAAATAATGAATAAGTGAAGTAGTCAAAATTGTAGCTTATTAAAGGACAGAAAAGATGGGAGCCGTGATAGCCTAGTGGTTTGAACGCCGGCCTTCCAATGCGAAGGTACCGGGTTCGAATCCGGCCTGCACCAATGAATTTTTCAATTTATGTGCAGTTAGCATAAAACACCAACTAATATCACGTGCTTTGACGGTGAAGGAAAACATCGTGAGGAAACCTGCATATCTATGTCGTGACCATCCGTGCTCGCACTAGTATGTGAAATGGAGAAGGCAATGGCAACACCACTCCTTTATAACTGACAAGAGAGTCGTCGTGTGTTTCATGACACATGATGACCACGACCCTCAGTCATGAGGAAAATACGACTTAGAAGAACGGACAGAAACCTCTAAAGAGTATAACTGGAAAATAGCTTATGATCTTAAGACATAATTTTGATATAACCTTTCATCTAGTGAACGCATAGTTCATCTCGTCACAGTCTCATAAACAAAAAATGTAACTAATAACATTATCTACAACGAAAAATATTCAAACGAATATAAATGAATTACATGTTAAATTAAATTTTGTGTTAATAATACAGTCACTTACCACCAGCTGCTGTCGCGCCGAGTACACGTCTTTCATGTGACCGGTTATAGTGACGCAACTCTTCCTCAGCGCGGGAATGTTCGGGTCCTCCGCGTCGGGGAACATAATCTGTGTTCCAGTCCCCCTCATGATCACCTTCAACTGCTCCGCGCCGTGGCCCACCACCGCGCCGTGGTGCATCGGCGAGATTTCCAAGCTCATTTGCACCTGCGTCTGGCTCTAGAAAATAATGGGACGGTGACTGTTTTTTTAATTACTTCACCTAGTCTAGCAGAACGTTTGCATGATAGTAAGTTCTACGCCTTCATATTACAATTTCAAGACTGTCGTGGTTTGTATATCTATATATCCTAACATTGTGCTCTCCCCCTTGAGATAAAAGACGTTAATTGTCATTACCTCTATAATTTCACTAGCTACAACATCCATTTGAAACCTTAACACCATATTTTTTGACGGTAGAAATAGAGGTTACGGTGATGCTCACCAAGACAGACTCCGCTAACACAACCTTTCATTAGTTAATATCCATATAGTAATTGGCAACGTTGACGATACGAAGAGAGAGTTTGTTATGTCATACCGTCAGACATTAGCAAGCAAATAAACGCGTGTGAACACATCTACATATATCATTTGTATGACTATATTTTGGATCAGGGATTCCATAATTTTAACAAGAGACCCAATTTTCCAAATTGAATTCATACATCAGACCCCCGTAGCCTAATTACTGGAAGAATACCCTATCAAGGTTATTCCTACTGATACAAAATAAACTTGACATCATTTTCTTATCAAAATTTAACAAAATAAATGGAAATAAAACTTAGTATATATTAAGTGCAATTAACAATACAGATTACGTAAAAATACTAGTACAAGGTACAAGTGACACAACTTATACAGTATCATGTAAGTTTCAAACAAGAACGTGTTAATAATTAGAGGTCGATTTTTAGATTTATCGACTCCCAAAATAAGTTTTCGTTTTTGTCGACCCCCGGGAAACCGACATCGACCACCTTGTGAATCCCAGTTTTAGTCGGTTTCAGGTACTATATAATAACTGTTCTGTATAAATGTATAATGAATTAGACTGTTTTCTTTATAGATGAGATATCAGTGTGTAGATACTTTAGGCATGGCCTATACTTACCAATGGGCTGATGATGAGAAGATTTATAAGTAAGACAGAATTAATTATTACCATATAATTTCCCTACTGGGTCCATTCAATACGTTATAGTAATTTTTGAGAACATTGAAAACCTGAGAGCACTGTTTTTAAATAATTTTTAATGATTCAAATCCGTTTTAATCTATCAAACGTATTGAAAAAAATATAATACGGTTCAGCGTAGTTATGATGATTGTATAATAAAGGTAATAACACTTACAGCCAACGGTCCGCACATGTAGTTCATGAGAAGCCCGGTCGCCTCCATTGTGGCCTGCACTTCCCACTGCACACCCTTCACCACTAGCAGATTCGCGTGCAGCTTCGGACGGTTGCGCAGCATCACCTAGAAATCGAGAAATTGTTCAAATTATATTTTTCTTCTTCTTCTAAGTCGTATTTCCTCATGACTGAGGGTCGTGGTCATCATGTTTTTATTGAAACAGACGACGAATCTCTTGGCAGTTATAATGGAGTGGTATGCCACTGCCTTCACCATTTCACATACTAGTCTGACCACTGATGGTCATGACATAGATATGCAGGTTTCCTCACGATGTTTTCCTTCACCGTCAAAGCACGTGATATTAGTTGATGTTTTATGCTAACTGCACATAAATTGAAAAATTCATTGGTGCAGGCCGGATTCGAACCCGGTACCTTCGCAGTGGAAGGCCGGCGTTCAAACCACTAGGCTATCACGGCTCTAAATTATATTTAGTGTATACTAAAAGTTCAAATTAAATATCCAGAAAATTTCTAACGATTTTATATATATTCGTTATTAGTTCAAACAAACTTAAATTGGTTCCACCGTTATCTTGTTGTATCTCGACCTCGCCTTGAGCTACCATGGGGTTACACAGATGAAGCAAAGAAAGAAGTCTAATCACTCTACTCTCTGATGCACCAACTTTATAACATAATAACATGCCAGTTCTTTAGTTGTAGACATTTTTTTTATATGATCTGTGTCATTAATTTAATTTTGTTATATTTAAAATAACCCATGTTTAACTGAAACAAATAACTGCCATTTTGGCGCAGTGACTAACTGCTTGTCTGGCAACGCGGAGGTCCTGGTACGATTCTGGGCCAAGTGTTGTAAAGTTTAATAAGCTACCCACTCCATATTATAAATCTTACACCATAACGACACTGCACGCTGCGCACTTAGGGCACCTTATTCTACATATCTGTGTATTTATTTCACTATCGTTCCTCTTCTCATCCCCCTTATAAAACTGCCCTGCTCTTCAACCCTACTCCATCCAATACTTCCTTACCTATCTCCTCTCCTCTTATAGTATTTCTATGTACATATTTGTGTATTTATTTATAACGTCAACTCGCGGATTCCGGGTCCGATGTAGCCTTGTTGACGGTCTTAGAGGTGACCCAAAGCAAGAACATCAATCATTAAAAAAAAAATAACGACACTGCTTCTTCCCGGTGGACAACATATGAGAGCCGGAGTATTCTAAATGAATAATGTATGAATCACATCATCCGCAGAAGCGTTGTCACTTAACACCGTGTTAAATCAAGGTCGTTTTAGCCCAGTGCAGATAAAAGAAACTTTTTTTGTATATTGTTAATTATCACACGAGTCTCGCCAATTACCGAGTGCCGATCGTATCAGTCACGGCGGCTGTGCGCGTCTGCAAAAGAATTTTCTAGAATCATTAACCGGCGCGTTGACTTTACACAGGTGTATATACTTTTTTGGATATAACAATTTTTTGTATAATTACTAATTTAAAGCAATAGTTAAAAAAAAATATATGGAAACGTTTTTTTTTTATTAACAATCAGTGTAAATATGGAGATCGACTTATTTGGGGACAAATTGTCGCAATTTCAACAAAAAATTTTAAGTATCGCTGAATATTAATTTGATTTTAATGTTTACGTTGTGGCTCATGCTGGATTGCTTATAATAAGAGTTGCAATTGTGTACGCGACCACGATCATATATAAATGTAGCATTATTACTTAGTATTGTCAACTCCGTCAGCAATCCTGAACTAACAAAAGTATTTAAAGTCTACCCGCTTAGCCTCAACTTCGCGTGATGTTAAGTGACAAAGCCGTGGATGGTGAAGCGTGCTCGCTCAGAATACTGTAGCCATCGTTTACTGACAACCGAAACACAGTAATGCTGTTAGGGCGGTAAATTTACTATATAATTAAGGTAAATGATTAGAATAAATTTTTGTATCATCAGGGTATGAATCGCGTACACGGAGGACTTCAATGAAATCAACAATGATAACAAATCGTGCAGACTTGATAATAGGTGTTTGAATACATTCAAATATTGTTAGGGAAGCCTTTAGCAATGTGGAACAATAGACTGCAATGATAAAACTACCATTATTTCAAAGAACGACATCTGTCAACATTATTACAATAATGAATACGTTACAACAGTGTATATGGTAAATACAATTAGAAAAATATATGACTTGTGTTTGGAGCTGCTAGTCGCATTGAACGACACGCCGTGGTGGTGGTGAGATTTTAACCAGTCTACCAAGCGGAGACTGTGTTACTCAATTTTTTAATATTATTATTTATACAATTTAAACATTTACCTGTACGTTATACTGGTTCTGTAACTGCTGCACGTACGGCGAGTTGATGTCGGGCAGCGGCTGCGACGAGGGAACGATCGGCAACTCGAAGCTAAACACGAGCGGAGTCAGGGCCTTACAGAGAGAAAAAAAAACATAATATTATATATACATTACCTAAAGAGAAAGATTAAATCAATTTTAATTTAATGCATTTTACGATAATCGAAGTAGGAAATTCCGTGAAACTTAGTCGTAGCTGTAGCTAGTTCTCAGCTACAGCATCAACGGAACCGGAATACAAAAACGCAAAATTTTTACTACACTGTTCGGTGGAATACTTTGTATTATGTATTGTACGGGAATTCTACTAAATATCTAACATGTTTAAATCTATTATTATAATACATGTTATACCGTCAACCCGAATCCAGACTCTGCTAGCCTATACATAATAAATTAAATACAAGTATGTTGTTTATTTCTTCACAAACGTATGTAAATCCTTAACTTCAGTTATAATTGAATCATCATCATCCTATAGACATTATAATTGAATCCTGATATATAATTTTCATTCTCTATTAACCGTTGTTCGCAGGATGTGGTTGAATGTAAAGAATACTCACTCGCACTCTCGCCCTGGCCCTCTCCACGCGCTCCATGTCTCCGGCGATCGATACCTGGTTGCTCTTCTCCATGGTGCTGGTGCGGTTGGAGTCCGGGAAGTGGATGTGGCAGCAGGTCTCCTCCATCACGCGTTTGATTGTCAACCCACCCTAAACAAAACATTTCATTCATAAACTAAGAAATTGTTTCACCACTTCCTTGATTACATATTACTGCATATTATATTTTTGTATCTGCAAAATTTCTGCTCCGTCGCTGTTTTTTTGTATTAAATTTTAATGTATGGGCAATTAAATTAGAAATTCTTCATCTTTGTCGATATCACTCTTGACGGAGTGGTTGTGGTCATCACTTCAGGTGTTGGTGGCAATCTTCACAATACGCCGCCTCTCTTCCCTGATGGCCGCCTTCCTCGTGCATTCATGAATTAGAAGAGGTGGCCTATGTCTAACTGTGAAAGATAGCTTATGATGATAAAAATGATTGTTGACTCACCTTGCCGATGATATGCGAGTGGTCGGTGTAGCTCACGTCGATTTTCATTGTAACTCTGTTGCTCTACAAATGGCAGTAAACAAAGATAATATATCAACAATTTAACAATTTTAAAATTTTAGCTTTATACAGTACGTTGAAAATTCCATCTAAAATAAATCTCTAGAACAGATCAGTGTGTTTTGATAACACTTCTCATAGTCATTCAATCTGGGTATTATTTAAACTACCGTGTAGTTTTATTATTACTTTTAATATCAATAATTCATCTGTGGGTGCACGAGTTTGAATACTGGGCAAACGCCAAGAATACATAGAAGATGTACTTCAGAAATGAACTATTCAAACTGCCTCTACATTGTATCTACAGGAAAATTAAATACTCTTTATATATGGACTCTAAATTTGCCTATAATTTTGAGAACGATCACGAAAAGACAAATCACCTGAATGTCTTGTCAGTACGTTTAAACTTCTTTTAGTCTTTAAACAAATATTTAAAAAAAAAACTTTCGAAATGAATACACCCTCGAGACAGTTGCCTGCATAATCTATTTTTGCCATATATGGATACATAAATACCTCTGATTCAAGCTGTGTTATAGTTTCGAGCCACTATCGGTCACTCCGACATCAGAGGCGTTATAAAATCACTAGTAACACAACCAGCAGTATTTTTTTTTCAAAAAAATTTTTTGCATTTTAACGAGCCATACTTACTAGATTCCTATTGTTAAAGAAGTCAAAAGACCTCCCGGCTAGTATTAGCAAAATTATGTACATTATGTTTCAGTATAAGACAATACATAAATTATAAAATGATTGCTAATTTGTAAATTCTATTTTAAAACCAAATAAATTTTATTCAAAGCGTCCTATAATATCGCATGTTATTATTACACTCGACACATAATGCTTGGAAAGAAGCTATAACTATGGTAATAATATACAGCAAGTACATACATTTGCTGGTGGTATTCATATAGTCGACAAATACAAATTAAATGCATACTCACCCTCGTATCCAATACTTGCATAATCTTTTCTCTGGCCAATTTCACATCATTAGGTCTTCCAGCAATACGCACGTGAGGATCTATAAATGTAACACATTATATTAATTGATTAATTTAATGTATAAATTTAATTTTACGGGTTCTTCTTAACGAATTTAAAGAGTAACATGATTTTTAATTTATTAAAATCGTTTAATTACACCGCACCTAAATCCATTAAAGAATAATTGAAATTGTTGCGTCTAATTTTTAAGATTTTATTATACACAAATTCATCACAATGCACGTAAAACATTTTTAATTCGTTAAATAACAATTAATTAAATAAAAACTGTATAAGAGTTTTAATTTAGTCAACTCATTCTCGCGTGTATAAGAAAATGTTTGAAATGTATAACGACGCGCGCCAGGCTGGCGCCATGGCTAGCTCTATTTGGCGCCGTACCGCCAAAACTTTTGAATTCATATAATTTTACGTTATGCGTTCCTAAAATTCAAAAATGTTTAAGTCAATAGACACGAAATGCCAAAGAAAATAAACTTGTTACTTTAACTAAGGTTATTGAAAATATTATTAAAATTTCAGTGATATAATATTGAAAATTTTTAAATAAATATATTTTAAAAATAACAAAAGCTAAAAAAATTGTTAATTTTTTTTAAGAATCTAAATATTGTAATTAAATGATGTGATAATATATCAAAAAATCTCTTACCTTTTTTTGATCGAGCTCCTATCTTCAGTCGTGCGGGCCAATTTATTAAAGTATTTGTTTCGTTCATTATCTGTAATTTTAATTATGACACGTGTTTATTATTGCTTGTCCAATTGTATTCTTTTTCGAGGATAATTGTATTTCATAATTAAGAAATAAAATTCTACCTTACCCTATGGAAAAAAACTTGAGCCGTTTGTGATTCTTCCAAATTATCTGAAATTTTATATTTAATTAAAACAAGGGTTCGGTTAAACAAAAATTTTTAAAGTACCTAAACATTTTAAGTTGCTTACCAGCCAACATTCCTTCAAGTCTTCGTCTGTCCACGCGAAATCTTTCCTGATAGATATCTTCAACACTATTTAATCCAAGTATCACAGCTAGTTTTTGTAAATCTTCTGCTGACGTCACTACAGAATTGCTTGTACCACTTTCGGATGCCTGTAGTCATAATTTGAAATGCAATTAAATGTATGTAATAAGCCTAAAATCGAATATTAGTAGGAATACTAATTGCCTCAGAGTAAAGGGGAACTAATGCTTTATTAAAGTAAACAACATGGTTCAAAACATATGTTAACAAATGATTACTATAAAAACGTAACCAAAATGGCGGATGACTTCGTAAAAATTTTATTGTCGTGCCTTATTCTGTACTTCACTGCAGTTAGCTTAATAACTAATGTTTAACTTACCTCGCTTAATGTATCTTTGTCCGAATTACTTTTAAATTCTGATAAGTGCGTTTTCACGGATAAAGTGTTTGAAGACGCCATAATAAATAATTAAAAATTTAAAGTATATCTTAATATTGTCAACAATAATAACGATTATTTTAAATAAATAATTAAATTAAATGTGTAATGTACATAATAACAAAAAATATACTGATAATTATAGTGAATAACCGGAGCAACCTTATTCACTTCTTTGACACACTCGACTAATGAATCTAAACTTCTTTATTCATGAGTCAGGAACGCAAAATGAAGGTAGGTGTAATATTTAAATCTACCTGAAATTTCTTTATGCAAATATTCGTTAAATAGCATTTAACGTGCTATTAATTGTTATATATTGCTATGAAATATTCTTTTTGCTATATTTATCTTCATAATTTCGTAAAATTACATTTAGATGTTTACAACGTCAGTTTTACTAAATTTAAAAAAAAGGTCCTGGAATTTACACTGTTATAGATTATTTTATAGATATTTTTTTCCTTATTTTATAGATTGTTTGTTTTATGTTATAATTGCTGATTTTTTTTTTGGAATTGTTATTTTCTTTTAGTTTTCTTTTAATTTTTATGTTTCTCGTTTTGATTTATTGCGTATTTTATTTTGAATGTTGTGTGTATTTGTCATAGGTGTGCATGCTAGAATTAGTCATAAGATATATATTTTTTCTCTATTACCATTGTACACTGTAAACACACCTTATAAATAAATAAATAAGTATAATGGCCTTATCCCTTTATTTGACTTTGTGTACTTCTAGAAACGTTAACACGGCATCCATTTTGTTGTTAATGTCAAATCAAACCTTAATCTTCTTAAAAAAAAAATTTATTTTTTTAAAGTTGAGTGAATATAATAAAACACATTTTTTTCGCTTTCATTACACAAATTGTAACAAAAAAGAAAAAAAAACAATATTTTTTTATAATGTAAATCATTTTTGTTAAAAAAAATCGATTCATAAAAAACAATCAATTTCATGAGTTAAAAACCTTTTTAATTTTTTTTTTAACAATACATAATAGAGTATGTTTATTCGTTACTTAATAAAACGAAACGCACTGGCGCTGTTTAAATTAAAAGTATTTTGAGCCAACATCGGCCGTGTCGCGTCAGTCGGGTTTCTGCGCCAGCCGGTAAAGGGTGTGTGTTGCTCTCGACTCAGTCGTTGCCGTGTCATACTAATTTTAAAATACTAAGTTTATTTATTAAGTTTCAACTATTGATTTATAAGTTAGTGTCGACTCCCACTTGTGTGTCAGTAGTTATTTAGTGCGTATTATTATTTTTAGTGTATAATTATAAGGTGAGATCTTTACTATTTTTTTTTAATAGAAAACACCACGTAAACTGTATTATTTCCGAAATGTTAATTGATACATGATTGCAAAGTAACATTAAAAGTTTTAAATTATATGCAGCAAACATTTCTTTGGGATTAATCCATATTTAACGTTGAAAGTGAAAAGACATCTTTAAAATTAAAACATGTATAATCTGTTGCTGGGTTGCTGCTAAACCGAATAAATGTGTCTTCATATTTTATTTAAATACGCGTTATAAAATTTAAAAGATGGTTTATTTTAATATATAATAATAAATGTGTTTTAAACAAATTTGTGAAGTCCTTAGAAGTTACAAAAATTAATAATTCGTTACGGGCATTAAATCCGCATATGACACACTCGAAGCTCGCTAGAGACGTTTCGATTCTTTCAATCGTCGTTCCTGTTTATTGTAGTAGTATATACATATCCAAAATTCATATTAACAATATTATTTTTTGAAAAGCAACATAATATAAATTAAAAACCAAAACTTCTAATTTAAACTTTGACTGTTTTTTTTTTAATGAACGTTGTTTTAGAATACAAATTTTACTTACAATGTACAAAGTAATATACGTATACGTAAAACTTATATTTTAGAATATATTATAATTATACTTTTTAATTATTTTTATTAACAAAATATTTTCATTAAAAAATTTAACTTTTGCTTAGAAGACAATAATTAAAAATATCTGTTTAAATATTTTATGTTGCATATAAAAACTTTTTTGAAGGTTTTATCTTTTGATTTTTAAGTTTATATTTTTTTAATACGCTAATATCCACTTAAGTTTTGTGCAACAAAAAGTTTACAGTGCTAATAAGTAAATTAAAATTTAAACACAATAAGCAATTTGCATAGTTATGTAAAAACTTAACATCAGCATATTCCTGTTATTGAGATATTATACAAAATTATGAAGGAATTTTTTTGGTGCCGCAGCGCTTATCTTCAGTTAAATAGTTATGTGTCAAAATTACTACGTTTCGATATGAAAGACGATGTAACTAGTGAAATTACTGGGGTAACAGACTTTATACTTCAAAGCTTTGACCGATATGTAGTGCTTATTATTCCAATTAGCGCCTCGTTGTTTTGGGAAAGTGTATCAGTTACCGTCTCTGTTTCATTCGATATTTTTTTTTACAATTGTGTTACGATTGGTAACTGACATGTTTACGCTTTGAAATAATAATAAATTTAATTAATAATCTGTGTAGCAACCCTTTTTTAACCTGTGGTACAACGGGCAGGTAACAATTTATGATTTGCATTCAATTTGCATTGCGTCTGTGACGCGTACATTGTTCTTCGTTATAAAACGCTCGTACAATACTAAAGTGGTCGCTGGGTTTCTACGTTTTGACCTTTAGCATAGTTTTAGATTAAAAATTTATTAACGTAAGTTGCTGGTCCAAGTTTTTATAGAGATTCATGATTATTTGCGAAAAAGTTAAAAAAGCACAGACTATATACAAAAATGTTTTTTGTAATATAGTCTGTGCTTGAAATACATTATTGAAATGTTTTTTTTTTTTAATATATTTACTAGAAATTTCTACCGGTAATTATGTAGCAATGAACCGCAGCATATACTTTTGAATAAAAATAGTACAGTAGCAAATATTACTGTATTAAAAATTTTTAAGAGCTGTGTAGTTTAATTACTAGCGAAACGAGACTTAATATTCTGCTTTAAAATTATGACTAATAAATGGTGTAGTTTATCATCAAATATCGTAAGGTATTAATATACGATGCGATGCGTGTTTTATTTTATCTTGTTACTCTTCCTTTGAACTAAAACATATTTTTCGGCTGTTAATAGTATTCGAGTAACGGCTATCTTTAGATATGAAATAAAATGCGGAAGGAAGTTATCTAAACGTCGTTACACTCTAATTGTTTGTAACGATAAATCGTTTACAATAACCTCGATTAAATGGCGGCAAAAACCTGCGGCTCGATTATGACGTTCTAGTCTCCGTTTATTTTTCCGTGTTTGTTATGTTGGCAATTATGGTATACGAAACGTTTATGTTGGCAATAAAAATTTTAAATTTGCAATCTCATTTTTGACTGTTGGTAGCTCTGTTGTAAGAGATTAGGTACAATAGCTATTTTTGCCGCCAAACAGTAGTGTTCAAATATAACTATGTTCTAGTTAAAATTGTCATGTAGCTAAAAATTATTAGGGTAATTAATTTAACCATTTTATTTCTGAATGTGACGTGCTCAATAAAGTGCATTATCATTCTAACGCCATATTGTGTGAACATCCTGCTCTGTCCTAATGGAATCGATGTGAGCTTTGTGTATTACCACTGAAACCTTCAACCTCATTGGTACTAAACATCAAGTAAATTAGTTTGTCAATTATCAGTCAGTTAGATGTTAAAGTAAAATTGATGCAATGACCCGACTTAATCTTACTTTTGGTTCAGTAGTGTATTACTGTATAATCGCGACATCGTTCCAGCTGGTCCGCTGTGTGCTGGTACACAATAGGAGTATATTTAATCAGATCGATGTGCTAACTTCGCCTGACGCGTTTCTTGACCTTGAGACGACCCAGCCAGAATAGATTCGCGTACTGCGAATTTTATTGCGCACTGCTCCAACACTAAACTTGTATATCGTAAGGTTTTTACTAATCTAACGAAAAAGATCATGAAAATGTAACATCATAATAAAAATCATCAAACCAATGCATTAAAGTAACACTCGATCGTTATAACTGTAGATTTTTTATTGCATAAAAAACTCGAATAAATCGTAACTGAATCATTAGCACTCACATATGTGAAGGAAAAAACGATGAAGTCGAGTTTGGCCTAATAAAAGTTCAATTAAAGAAAAAATATGCATAATTATCGCCATTACAGTATAATGATACTATTTTTTTATATTTAATATAAGATAGATAAGTAGATCCGCACAGCCAGAATTATTTCATTAGCTACAACGTCCTTCACATTGGAACACAGTAATATTTGCATATTACAACTTTGAGAAAGGCAGTAATTGAATACATTATCGCGATCTATCAACTTCAAAAGTGAACGGATTTCATCCACAGAAAGGATTACCGGTTAAAATTTAATTAATAAACAAATAATGAACCGGTATCGATGTATCGGTTTTATTTGCAATGTTACTTTTTCGCATCACTGGCGCTACGCGGGAGCATCCCGTTACTCGTCAAGTCGGCGCCGGCCGGCGGCTCTCGTGAGCTTAACGGTCTATTTAAATTTTCGACTGGCAACAATCGACAAGTGAAATTATAAAATGTATGACCGCGATACATATTTAATAAGTGGACAAATTCACGGCACACTTCGCTTATCCATCATTTTTTTTGCGCCCATGTCAAATAAGATTATTTGCACGTGGTAATTAGTTCATAGATAACATTGATCTATTTCAAGCCGTTAAACTCCTCGTGCCTAGACGAAGTGGCCTATTTAGATGAGTAGGCGATAACCACTTGGTCATTCCATATCTCAAATTGTACTTATTTTGTTAATAAGTCATATTCATTTCCTTAACTTTAATATCAATATTAATTCATAGATAACAGGAACTATAGCATAGTTTATCTATGAATTTATTGTTATGATATTTAAGAGTGCTGATATTTACTGAGCGTGCCTTTTACAACCGTTGCAAATGATTTGACGAACAGTGTATGCCTAGGAGAACCGATTCAAATGATGTTAATAATGATTGTAAAAATTAACCGATTAAGTAAACATTCCAATTAAATTAATCATTTATGTAATAATTGTTAAAAAATAACAATTTCAACTATTATTTCAACTTTCGGTAGGATTGGATTAGTGCGACGGCGTTAGTAACCTATTTGATTAAAAAAAAAAACTTAGTTAAAGAAATCATAGATTTACATTTACAGTCGAATGCTGAATACCAACATAATATAACTTAAAAAAAAATTAAATTTTTTTTTTTAAAAGCGAATTCTGATCAAAGTAATTTCTCTTTCCAGAATCAAATCATTCCACAGTCATGGCTAAAACCGAAAAATCGTTCGCGAGAAGTTTTACAGGTGAGTTACGTTATTTTCTTTTGGAAATTTATATTTTTAAAAGCATCCATTGCCACTGACAGTCTGTATCGTTTCTCATATAGATGTAGTATTTATTAGGCTGTATTACCAGAATACAGATAGAGACATAATTATTTTATTATTATTTAATATTTTACTGCAACGGTCACGAGCTCGAAACAAATTTTTATTGTTATATAGAATTTCTTTATTCATTTTAGTCGTTTGAAAAAATAAAAACAATCGAAAAAGGAAAGTTAAAAATGACACTTGAAATTAATTCTATTACACGTGTTGCCAACTCAGGCCCGTAAATGTTACACTGAAAACTTATTTAAATTGGCAACATTAGAACACGCGAGGCGACGTTCGCACTTGGCACCCCGCCATCTTGCAAATAAAACCGCGCGCATTATCAAAACTTAACCAAGTTTCCGGTGTGTCTAATTAATGGTTTTTTTTTAGTTTATTTAATTTTTAGTCCACTTTCGTTTTTTACCTTTTTATTGACTAGTATGTAAAGATTGTGGGAAAGTGATATTACCAATTGTTTAGGATAAGCGGATGAAGAGACCACAATTTATGGAGTGTCCAAAGCGGATCACCAGCTTGAACAGCTGATAAGCAAAGATAGCAATATTTCTATAGAAAATTAACAGATTTTTTAATATTTAGATATAGCTTAGCTGTTGATGTAGATCTATTTATAGATTAGTAGGTCTAGGTATCGTTTTAGTACCTACAAAATCGATATCTAGACCTCCACATTCAGAAATTTTGTCGGAGACTCATTACCAACGCAGCTTCTGTTTCTGCCGCTAAACAGTAATAGGCAAAATTTACTGTCTTCCGGTTTGAAGGGTACTGCAGCTAGTGAAATTACTAAGGTAACGTCCAGGCGACGAGCTCGTTGTTGCTGTGTACCATCCTCATTAGCTCCTCGTTTATAAACAGGCGTCTAATATTTTTATTTTATTATTATTTAATATTTTATTGCAACGATATGGTCACGAGCTCGAAACAAATGTTTATTGTTATATAGAATTTCTTTATTCACTTTAGTCGTTTGAAAAAAAAAAAACAATCGAAAAAGGAAAGTTAAAATGACACTTGAAATTAATTCTATTACACGTGTTGCCAACTCAGGCCCGTAAATGTTACACTGAAAACTTATTTAAATTGGCAACATTAGAACACGCGAGGCGACGTTCGCACTTGGCACCCCGCCATCTTGCAAATAAAACCGCGCGCATTATCAAAACTTAACCAAGTTTCCGGTTTGTCTAATTAATGATTTTTTTTAGTTTATTTAATTTTTAGTCCACTTTCGGTTTTTACCTTTTTATTGACTAGTATGTGAAGATTTTGTAGGAAAGTGATATTACCAATTGTTTAGAAGGTTAAGCGGGTGAAGAGATCACAATTTATGGAGTGTCCAAAGCGGATCTCCAGCTTGAACAGCTGATAAGCAAAGATAGCAATATTTCTATAGAAAATTAACAGATTTTTTTATAATTAGATATGCTTAGCTGTCGATCTAGATTTATTTATAGATTAGTAGGTCTAGGTATCGTTTTAGTACCTACAAAATCGATATCTAGACCTCCACATTCATAAATTTTGTCGAAGACTCATTACCAACGCAGCTAATGTTTCTGCCGCTAAATAGTAATAGGCAAAATTTACTGTCTTCCGGTTTGAAAGGTACTGCAGCTAGTGAAATTACTGGGGTAACGTCCAGCTCGTTGTTGCTGTGTACCATCCTCATTAGCTCCTCGTTATAAACAGGCGTCTAATATTTTTATTTTATTATTATTTAATATTTTATTGCAACGATATGGTCACGAGCTCGAAACAAATTTTTATTGTTATATAGAACTTCTTTATTTATTTTAGTCGTTTGAAAAAAAAAAAAAAAAAACAATCGAAAAAGGAAAGTTAAAAATGACACTTGAAATTAATTCTATTACACGTGTTGCCAACTCAGGCCCGTAAATGTTACACTGAAAAGTTATTTAAATTGGCAACATTAGAACACGCGAGGCGACGTTCGCACTTGGCACCCCGCCATCTTGCAAATAAAACCGCGCGCATTATCAAAACTTAACCAAGTTTCCGGTTTGTCTAATTAATGATTTTTTTTTTTAGTTGCTGTCGATGTAGATCTATTTATAGATTAGTAGGTCTAGGTATCGTTTTAGTACCTACATAATCGATATCTACATCCACATTCAGAAATTTTGTCGGAGCCTCATTACCAACGCAGCTACTGTTTCTGCCGCTAAATAGTAATAGGCAAAATTTACTGTCTTCCGGTTTGAAGGGTACTGCCGCTAGTGAAATTACTAAGGTAACGTCCAGGCGACGAGCTCGTTGTTGCTGTGTACCATCCTCATTAGCTCCTCGTTTATAAACAGGCGTCTAATATTTTTATTTTATTATTTATTTATTTATGCACACACAAAATTACAAAGGAATCAAAACATGTAGAGAAATAAGTGCAAAGGCGCTACTTATTCCAATATGGAATTTCTTCCAGTAGGCCTGTGGTAGGAAAATTTATAGCAGTAATATATATATATAGATTGTTTATATATAATTATTTATAAATAATTGGATATCGGTTACGGAAGTAGTAAATTATCATAGCTTATGAAACGAGCCGTAATCGAGACATAACTGTTAGCAGTTAGCGAGCAATGTTAAAACAATGGCCACGTTTGTTTTATAACGCGTGTTTGTTATAATGAACGGAAAGATTTTTTTTCTTAATGAGATAAGACATTACATTTATGGTAAATTCTTGCGAGAATGATAATAATTTTAATTTAAACGTTTAACCTTTTGATACTTATTTGATTAACAGCAATTGCTTACTTGTATGTTTTAATTAAAAATGTGAACTGGTAAATTCCGTTACCATAATCGACGATGAAGACTATGAATTAATGTATTTTTATAAGTATGTCCATGTATATACTATTTAAAATAACATATTTTTTGTGCTGAAAAATCTTCTAATTTCTTTATAGATCATTTTGGAGTAACTTTATAAGTATTAGAGACATCTATTCAAAATGTAAATGAAATGAGCCATACCTCTCACATTCACACGTCACCAGTCAGAGCTCACACCTCGCACACTGCCCAAACACGAATGTCGCGAGAATCACAGTCATCCGCTATTTATAGCGAAAAGACGTTACGACATCCCCTCCCTTTTTCACTTTCAATCTTTTAAAATCAATTCACCTACTATTTTACTAACAAAATGTCGGTAATAACAATTATTTTTCTCAATATCTAACGTAAGTATTTTTAATATTTTTTTATAGACTGAATTTCCTTTGAATTTCTTATTAATGTGTTGTGATATTAAAATATCAATTTACATATATTCCACATTCATCATAACGTAAGTTTGCTTATTCTTTTTCAATCTACCTACAGACTGAAACGAGTTTGACGTGAAATATTAATGTAAAAATTCTGGGTTATATGTGCAGGGCACTTATGTATTTTAACGTGACAACGTCTATTAATTATATCACAAAAAATTTTGATAATAAATTTTATTATTCTTGTTTGACATGTTTATCGGGTTACAAATCAAGTTATACTAACTCTCAATTATATTTGTTAGGGATTTTATTTCTAATTATTATTGAGCAATAGAATACATCTTTTACTTTCAACCAATTCGGGCAAACGCATACCGACTTAGCGGTCGGCGTAAGCCACGCCCACTTATGTGCGGGACATTTCTCAGCACGCGCGTCCTATCTTATACCAATTTAATAGACGTTGTCACGTCAAAAAGTTTTAAATAATCTATCGCAGAGTACGTAATATAGATAACGTATAAATTATGTCACATTTTTGATATCTATATTAGTCGCCTAAAAGTAACTTTTCCTGTTTACAGTTGTGAACTAAGTAATTATACTGTCCTGTGATCACAAGCTTTTTTATTCTATTAAGCTACAAGACGAGCGAGACGTTCACCTGATGGTAAGTGATATGCTTGCATAACGTGCTAGTTAAGATGGTATACACTGCACCACATTGAGCTCGTCGCTTCAGACATAAAGTGTTAAGTTTCATTCTTCTTCTAAGTCGTATTTCCTCATGACTGAGGGTCGTGGTCATCATTTGTAATGAAACACACGACGACTTACTTGTCAGTTATAATGGAGTGGTGTTGCCATTGCCTTCTCCATTTCAGATACTAGTGCGAGCACGGATGCTCATGACATAGATATGCAGGTTTCCTCACGATGTTTACTTCACCAAAGCGCGTGATATTAATTGGTGTTATACTAACTGCACATGAATTGAAAAATTCATTGATGCAAGCCGGATTCAAACCCGGTACCTTCGCATTGGAAGGCCGGCGTTCAAACCACTAGGCTATCACAGCTCTTCGCTACTCATCGCTTCAGACATAAGGTGTTAAGTCTCGTTACTCCAGTAATTTCACTAGCACCCTTCAAACCGGTACACAGTAATGTTTCACTAGTGAAATGAGACTTGCCATTTAAGTCCCGAGCGACCAGCTAAATGTAGTGTATACCATCTTAACTAGCGCCAACCAGTGTAGACGTTAAATATGAATCGGTCTGTGTCCTCATCATCTGTTCTATAACAGCGGGAGTGCTGAGAAGGATTACGGTCCTCTTTAAACCTTCTCTAATTAATATAACTGTAATTATATTTAAATCATCAATTATTTAACTGGAGCGTTCGCACGTCAATCTAAGTTTAAGTTAGTAGTTATAAAGCTGTTTGCAATCGCGATCGGCACACTTCCCTCTCTGTTACAGTTCAAATATTGATTATTAATTTAATTGAGCGCTTAAGCTTTAAGTTTCAATTAGCATTCAATACGCGCTGTGCTAATTTTAGCAGTTTGACGACGCGAAATGATTTTGCTTTCGCCATCTATCGATCGGTTAACTACAATCCAGTAATATCAACGCTTTTTTTTTGTTATACGGTAATTTACTTTCTATCAGATGAGGTTATTTGAGTTTTTACTGGTCGTAGGTCTCTTGCCGTTTGTTCTGCCGCTAAATAGTAGTGTGCAACTATTACTGTGTTCCGGTTTGAAAGGCGGTGTTAGCTAGTGAAATTACTATGGTAACGAGACTTAATACTTTATAAGGCGACGAGCGCAATGTGGTGCAGTGTATACCATCTTAACTAGCGAACGTATCACTTACCATCAGGTGAATGTTTCGCTCGTCGAGTAGAATAAAAAAATATTAATTTGGTGAAGCCACTTGGTAACGAAGGACAGTTCCGTGTTGAGATTACGAGCTGATGATGAACTGTTCCACATAATCACTTCACCATAGTAGTCTCATCTCCACAAATAGAAACAGAGTATTCTTGGCGATCTTGTCACCATTTTCTACATCGCGTCAATTAATTTGATAGCCGATTGTAGTTCAAAAATATCTAACTGCCCCGTGTTGGTGACGGCTGCGGTGATCGCGTGTGGTCACAACTGACCACATGCGACAAGAGCATATGAAACCGAAGCAAAACTAACAGATGGCTACAGTTTTCCTGATATTCTATTTAACGTTGCGGTTTCACAGTTTATTGATACTGCGCCATAATGTTTGCTTGTTGGTGTTGTTACACTTGTTGTTTGTAACATGAGTAACTTCCTACATTGTTATAGAAGCTTCGTACAATGTTTATACAAAACGTCGATTTTTTATTGTTTTAATTTTGAGATTTTTGCCCATAAGAGCCATATCAGTCCTATCGTATCCTTTCTTTTAATCACTTAACGCAAGCTTTATGTAAAAATTTAATTACTTTAAAACTAATGTCCTTCAGATTCGCCAGATGCGATGGTCAGGTTTACTGGTAGTAGGTCTCTGTTGTTACAGACCGTCTAGGTACCACCGCAGTGACTATTTCAGCTGACAAACATTACCGTGTTCCAGTTTGAAGGGAGTAAGCTAGTGTAATTACTGGGGTAACGAGACTTAACATATGTCTCAACGCGACGAATACAATTCGGTGCAGTTTATACCATCTTAACCATCAGGTGAACGTCTATCTCGTCTCGTCGCCTAGTAGAATTATTTTTATATTTAGCTAAGAAGCTTTTTTGTTGTTAAAAACGTTAAACTTAAGACAATTTTTTTAAAAATTAGTTGAGAACGTTAATTGAATTTTGTATTAACGTAGCTCTTAATTAACTTCAGAACAGTTATAAGTTTAAAACTCTTTCTACATAACTGATGCTGGCTTATACTAGTGGTCGGGGAACCGAGGTAAATTACCCCAAATGGGGTAATAATGAAACTTTTGTGAGTAAAAAGTATATTATTATAGTTTGTTACAGTACCCCATATTGTTAACCCTCAATTGTATCTCAATGGGTTTCAATTTGTTATATATATTACTTATATTACTATTATTACCGATATGTATTACTATGTATTTGACAAATTGAATAAATGATGTTTTTATAAAATTTTTAGTAATTGTTTTCCTTTCAAAATTATCATGGGCTGCTATAATATGAAAGATGCTAAAAAGAAGCGATTTCGTTTTAATTTTTTTGCTCTTCGCCATGGAGTAATATCAACTAACACAAAAATATTTGGGGGTAATGATTGAAAAAGTTCCCCGACCGTTGGCTTGTGGCTTATACAGTAATGTCGGTGAGCAGTTAACTGACTGCCGGCTTCTCACGGTTAGCGGCGGGAGTCGGTTGACTTTATCGGTGCGATTGCGCGGGCGCCGGAGAAAGTGCGTTAGAAACTAGCGCCTCTTATCTATAAGCAGCTCTTATATATTCCAGGGGTGTAGTGACGCGCCCGCCGGTGGTCACCGCCACCACGGAAACTAGATATTCAAGATTTTTATACAAAACTATCCCACACAGCATTTTACCATATAAATTATTACTAGTGAATACTTTAGATTTTAAATGAAAAATTAAGATGATAAGATAAATTAAGTAATAAACATACAAATTTATAAAATGACAATGTACAATGGGCGGCCTTATTGCTTTAAAGCAATCTCTTCCAGACAACCCACTGGGAAATAGGAGATAAATAGTAAGAAAAAAGAGAAGACAGTGGTGCATTAGATTAATGAAAACATTATTAACACATGCTCACATTACAACACAGCTCCTATTACTACCGCCAAACAGTAGATTGAAAATATTACTGTGTTTCCGTTTGCAGGGCGCTAATGATATTACTGGGGTAACGAGACAACATGACTCAAGGCGGCGAGAGTAACGTGGTGCAGTGTATACCATCTTAACGCACGTTATAGGCAAACGTACTCACCATTAAGTGACCGTCCTGAAAAGTGGTATTACCGAAACGATGTCTGTCACCAACATCGAATTCTGTTAGCGAATTCCTCAAGTTACCAACTTAACGCATTTCGTAATAGGCCCTTCATCATGCGGACAAACAATGCACAGTTCCCCCAACCGTTACCGTCTAAACTTGGTTTAAGTGTGCAACGTCGCCCGTTTACCTGTTAAACGGTTAACGGTAACCGCGATGCGCTCGGGGTTAACCGACTCCAGTTAATTGATCTTAAAATGTTTGTTTGATGCTAATCGCGGTACCGGTTTCTCGGTTTGTCATTGCCGCAATCAACTGACGTTTAACTGTTATATAAGATTTTTTACATAATTTACATGTATAGTTCAATTGGACCTGGTTAGAATCCTGGCTACGGAACATAAGGGAGTGGACTGGTATCACCAACGCGGAGCAACTGTTCCGTTTGGCTCAAAATAGGCAGAAATTAGCAGAACTGACGGCCAACCTCCAGTAATGGAGAGGCACTTTAAGAAGAAGAACTGCCCTTCTCATATTTTCTTTACTGATGTTAAGTCTCTGCTGCCGGAGACAGTTTAGATACCACCGCAGCTCGTAATTCCGCTGTCAAACAGTATCGTGCAAACATTACTGTGTTCCAGTTTGAAAGGCGCTGTAAGTTGGTGAAACTACTGAGGTAACGAGACTTAATATCTTAATTCTCAAGACGACGAGCGTAATGTAGTTCAGTGTATACTATCTTAAATAACACCGCGTTATGTGCAAGCGTATCACTCACCATCAGGTGAACGTCTCGCTCGTCTGTTAGTTTTCACATTACTGTTCTCTGGCTGTTAATATATGAGAGCTGGAGTATTCTGGACGCTCATCACCATCTATTGTCTTTTTTATGTAACTAAGCGACGAGACGAGCGAGACGTTCAACTAGTGGTAAATGCCTGCCCATCGTGGTGCTAGTTATGGTGTTATCACCACATTGTGCTGAACGTCTTCCGGAATCACACGGAGCTCCACACTACTACTTCCAACAGACAATTTCCATTAAAATCATCACTCATCATCATCATCCCAATGAACATGAAGTAAATATAATAAAATACTACCAGGTGGTAGGTCTCTGTTGCCGGAGACCGTCTGGGTGGGTACCACCGCAGCTCCTATTGCAACCGCCAAATAGTAGTGTGCGAACATTACTGTGTTCCGGTTTGAAGGGCGCTGTAGCTAGTGTAATTACCGGGGTAACAAGACTTAACATATGTCTCAAGGCGACGAGCGCAATGTGGTGCAGTGTGTACCATCTTAACTAGCACCGCGTTGTCATGGGCAAGCGTATCACTTACCATCAGGTGAACGTCTTGCTCGTCTCGTCGCAAAGTAGTATAAAAAAAATACATTTTTTTTTATTTCATTACTTAATTTTAAATAATCACTTTGTTTTTCTACTGTACAGTAAAGTACCGATGCATCAACGGGTAATGTTTTAACTCATTTATCAACTTTTTTTACTGCCTTACTTAATGTTAGTAGTGTCGAGCGACTGTCACGTTGGAGCGATTAATCTGCAGTGAAACCTGCGCAGTTGGTTAAGATAAGAGCTTAGACAAAAAGTGGAATAAGTACTCACATTTATATTCTGTACTTAGTTTATTTTATAAAGCTTTTTTTTAGCTTATTATTAAAAAAATAAGGAAGCAGATCAGATTATAATAATGACTGATTACTGCGCTTTTGTCTATGACACATGAGATGTTAAGTATCTTTATCCTAGTAACTACATTGCCCTTCAAACCGGAACACAGTAAAGTGGTTACTAACTGTCTTCGCTTATTAAGACTTACAATCGGTGAACTTTGACTTTTTTTTTCTAAATATTTATTTATTTAGTCAATAAAAACTTAAACTAAATGTTTATGTATTAATATTTTATCTGTTGTTCGGCATAGGCCTCTTCAAAAATTTCCAGCAACTTTATATCGTCTTCCCATCGTCTACTCTGTCTCCCATTGCTTCTTTTATTTTTTTAGTAATTAATTTCGTTATTTTTTTCTTTAGTTTCTCTTAACATAATCCGTTTACCGCCATTTTAGTTTGTTTGTGTTTAAATCCTATTATAAATTTCAATTTGTTCAACCTAAACCCTCTTTCAACCCTTAACATACTTCTCTCCATACAGTTTTGATATACGATAAACTTATTAAAAGTATCCTCTTCTTCACGTGCTTCTCAAATTTGTGAAGATTGGACCCCAGTTCTGCGATTGTTCTTAGTGGATTAACTGCGCGGTGTTATGTAGTTCCACTCTTCAATATTGTCTTATTGTTTTCAAAACCACTTTAAGAATTGACGCATTACTGAAGTGTACTTGAATTTGATATGGTTAGATTGTGATTATGATTATCACTTAACTCGGTAATATCATCAAATGGACACGCGATCTTACTGATCAGACATACCACCTGTCGCACTCCATATCAGCTGTGATTTAGTATTTGTCTAGACAGATCGTGTCTGCTATATTTAGACAAACACTAAGATAAGTTTTGATGGCGTTGATGAAAACTTGTATACCAAATCAATAATGTGTTCACTTAAAATCCAGTCATTATGATTTAGAACACTTCACTATCTCTGGTATTTATAGCTTAGCTTCTTGTGTTATTTTGGTCAAGCGTGTTCTTATCCTGCCTCATCACATCTTGAAAGTTGACTGTCAGTCGGAGATCATATCAAAACGTCAGTCAGTGGTAATCGCCGATTGTGAATCTGAATGAGATTTGAAGATTTTGAAACAGGTTTTTATTTCTTCATATTCTTGTAATATCAAAGTTTTTATTTATTTCATAAAATGTTATAACTTAAGCGATTTGCATCCAAATGCCAGCGCGTATAAGGCGTATTGAATATTTCATAAAAGTTGTTCTTATTAATATTAAGGCCATCGTTGTTTATTATTTCGTTATGTATAACTTTATTTTTCGATTAACAAGTGGACGAGCGCGTGTACCACCGGTGGTACTACAGCTTTAGTTCTAAAACATAGTTCTAGTTTATCTGAAGAACATAAAGTAAAAAAAAAGTACAAAATACAATTTTTTACTACCGTCTAATAAAGCGATATATAAGTACGTCGTCCTTTACCTTAAGTTAATTGTATATGATAAAACAAACTCCAAGGATAGAATAGGAATGGTTCACTTTAAGTCTTCTGACTTTTGATATTTTTAATTTCAGTTCATCGCTGCTCAATTTTTTGAAATCCATAAGACTATCGAGACGCTCACCTGATGGTGAACGATGGCGGTGTGATGGTCGATGTCTCGTGGTTCAAGTGATTCTTATAACAACATGAAGCTAGTTAGGATGGTATACACAGCACCGCATTGCGCTCGTTACCCCAGTAATTACACTAGTACACCCTTCCAACTTGAACACAGTAATACTACTGTTGGACATAAAACGATCTGCACCAGTAAAGTATAGATTGCTTTGCAGTAGTAAATTTGGACTTTTTTTTTTAAACATCACTCAGTAGTGAGTGTTGATATCATCACGGCGGCGGGAATGTTTGTAAAAGCGAATCGCGTTACTAAATGTGTAAACGTCATCTTAAACCGTTGAAGTTACACAACGACGCACCTGCGATACTAAACACTTGCGTTTGTTTTAATTTTTCTATTTTACAACAAGTAGCTAACTGAACGTTTAGATCGTAAGTTATATAACTAATGAGTTCTTTAACTTTCTTACTACTGACATTTATAAAACTTTTTTTCTTTGAGAAATCTTCATTAGATACTCTTTCGGTTTAGAGGCAAATTTTTGTCGGACCATGACCGATGATTGTACGGATACGGAAACACTTTAACACTATACCATCATCAAATGGTAACACTAAAATTTAATAATCTTTGTGGATTACATGCAATGGTATCACTTAAGACCAAGTGAACGCGTTGCTCGTCTTGTGACTTTTTTAAGTGTTTAAGAAATATTAAATTTGGGTTAGTGTGGTTTTTTTTTATTCGATGAATCAAACAAACAGGCCAGAAATTCACCTGGTGGTAAGTGATACGCTTGCCCATAACGCGGCGCTAGTTAAGATGGTATACACTGCACCACATTGTGCTCGCCGCCTTGATGCATATGTTGAGTCTCGTTACCCCAGTAATTTCACTAGCTACAACACCCTTCAAATCAGAACACAGTAATGTTTCCACACTAGTGGCGGTTGAAATAGGAGCTGCGGTGGTACCTAGACGGTCTCCGGCAACAGAGACCTACCAGCAGTAAAACCAACCGTTCCACAGATCCAAGATCTTATAATGTTCTAAACGCAACAATTTTATCGGTCTTAGTGGGTAGAAGACCAGCTTAACCCCATCCCCATTTATAAAACAATTAATCTTAAACTATAATTTCCATTATTAACATGTGTTTTCATTGTATTTCACTGTAATACCGCTCGTGTACGATGCGTTAGTTCACAAGGCTCCGGTAGCGGAAGTGGACGCGCGAATCCAGGCACACTCGGATATATCAGCCGGTTAACCTTGTCATCGCGACATTGACTCCGGAATCCGGGTCGTTCTCTTTCTTTAATGATAAGTCTATCATTTTAAATGTTTACATGCGATGTACAGTGGCGTCCAGAAAGGAATTAAACTGAAGATCATTTTTAATTTAACTAACACTTGGAATATTGTAATATTTTGTTTATAATAAGTTAAGTTTTGAATAAGTTAAGTTTTTTACTTCATCTGATGGTAAGTGATACTCTTGCCCATAACAACGCGGTGCTAGTTATGATGGTAGACACTGCACCACATTTCGCTCGTCGCCTCGAGACATTAGATGTTTCGTTAACACAGTAATTTCACTTGATTACAGCCCTTCAAACCGGGACACAGTAATGTTTACTCACTACCATATGGAAGTAGGAATGTGAGCTGCGGTGGTAATTAGACTGTCACCGGCAACAGAGACCTACCAGCAATAAATCAAATCTCTGTATCATATTATCAACATCATGGCAAGTGTTGCCATGATAATAATTTCAATTTTGATGTTTTGTGGATTATCTGACAATCGGAACACGTATGATGGCAAAGTTACATAATATTTTATGCTAAGTAGTTATCAGACGAGCATGATGTTCATTAGACGATAAATGATGTTAGGATTATATACACTGCATCACATCGTTCTCGTCGCTCTACGGTCTTTCTTCAGCTGGGTTAAGCAGACTTTAGATATTTAGCTTTAAAACCGAGTACAATGAAGGTACATATAGAAACTTACCAACACCACATTACGACCCCCATCAAGCTTCATTTCTTATAAACGTTTTATGAAAATCTTAACTTTCTCATATTAACCAAACAAATAAAACGAGGGATTATTGATTACTCTAATTGAGTTACTAACATTTTTTTTTTTTTTTTTTTTTTTTTTTTTTTTTTTTTTTTTTTTTTTTTTTTTTTTTTTTTTTTTTTTTTTTTTTTTTTTTTTTTTTTTTTTTTTTTTTTTTTTTTTTTTTTTTTTTTTTTTTTTTTTTGTTTTTTTGGATTATCTGACAATCGGAACACGTATGATGGCAAAGTTGCATAATACTTTATGCTAAGTAGTTATCAGACGAGCATGATGTTCATTAGACGATAAATGATGTTAGGATTATATACACTGTATCACATCGTTCTCGTCGCTCTTCGGTCTTTCAGCTGGGTTAAGCAGACTAGATATTTAACCTTAAAACTGAGTACAATTAGGGTACATACAGAAACTTACCAACACCAAATTACGAGCACCATCAAGCTCTAGTTCTTTAATCGTTTTATAAAAATCTCAACTTTCTCATATTAACCTAACAAATGAAACGGGGGATCATTGATTACTCTAATTGAGTTACTAACATTTTAAATACCAATTACTTTAAACGTTTACTGGTTTTATTTATGCAAATGATGTACTTCCTCGACTGCTTATGCATAATGCAATGAACAGTATGAACAGGCGGTTAGTCTCTATCGCATTCGTGATAAGGCTCAATATCCGGTGCACGATGTTTGAGGATCAGACGCCAGTTTGATAGTATTTTAGACCTTATAACATCGCGCATGAGATTTCTCTCACATATTTCGATATTCACGGCGCGTGTACCGACATTACGCTCCGGTACGCGTTTCCACGAAATTGTCTGATTCACGAGCCGTATTATAATTTGCTTGGTGCAACTTGAATTTTTATCGTACCACTCGTATTGGAGCGCGTCTTCGTCTGAGTTTTTACCTGTGGGTTAACACTTTTTTTTTTCGAGGGGGAAATCTTCGTAAAGATACCCTGTCTTCTGGGGGGAAGACAGGGTTACGTGGAGATTTTTACCCATTAAAACCCCCTCGGTGGTCGTCCTCAACGTTTGGAGAGGTGACAGGAACCCCGTTCAGAACATAGACACCTCCCTAACGCTATGCTGAGAGTGCTATACTATACTATAAAGAGTACTATGCTGTGGGTTAACACTGTCTTAACCGCCAAATAGTAGTGTGAAAACATTACTGTGTTCCGGTTTGAAGGGCGCTGTAGCTAGTGTAATTACTGGGGTAACGAGACTTAATACCTTATGTCTCAGGCGACGAGCGCAATGTGGTGCAGTGTATACTATCTTAACTAACACCACGTTGTCACGGGCAAACGTATCACTTACTATCAGGTGAACGTCTTGTTGCATAATAGTATAAAAAAAAACCAACGCAGCTCCTATTGCCGAACAGTAATACGCTAACATTACTGTGTTTCAATTACAAAGGTATTTATCTAGTGAAATTACTGCAGTAACTCAATATAACAAGAACATTTTTTTTTAATTATGTAAATACTTACGCTTGACTACGATCTCCCCTGATGGTAAGTGGCGATGTAGTCTTTGATGGTAAAGCACGCTAGTCTAGAAGAAGCCTATTCTTCTCTTAACTGGTGTTATTTTGATTATCTTCACTAGCACCATTCATATATATCATTTACAATCAAGTGTATATCTAGGAAAAAAAAAATTGGTTCTTTCAACAGAATATAACGAATTGATTATTTGTTAAGAATATATTCATCGCGATGAAAACTTAGTAAAATTACTTATGATAATCACAGACTACTTAAAGTTGATATCGATAGAGTTCAGACCATTCTATCAAGATAAGAGTCAAGGACCTTTTATTCACCAGTGATTAACTGATGTATCATGTTCAAGAAGGTTTAAATCACATCAGTTTCCTCCTCAGGATACCCAAATTTAGTTATTATCACATTATTACAATAGTACTAATAATCTTTATATATATAGTGATATCATCCATATTAATAAAAGTCCATTAGCACCAAGAAATAAGTATTTCTATCACGTCTAAGTGACAAGTGGTGATCACCTCGCACTAGACGTTTGCGAATGTAAATGATACCATTCAAATGTATAACAAATTTAGATAATACTACTGACTGTGCATATTTAAACAGCGATGTTGAAACTGCTGCATTCCAGTTCGAAGATTTTATTCTTTTATTCCACGAGACGAAAACGAAGTTCATCTGATGGTAAGTGATACGCTTACCGATAACGCGGTGCTAGTTAAGATGGTATACACTGCACCACATTGCGCTCGTCGCTTTAAGACATAAGGTATTAAGTCTCATTACTCCAGTAATATCAATAGCTTACCTTTAAATCTGAACACAGTAATGTTTGCACACTACAGAAATTGTCACTACGGTGGTATTCACTCGGTCTCCGGCAAAAGAGACCTGCCAGCAATGTAATATTGTTTTTTTTTTTTCACAGAGGAAATCTTAAAATACCCTTCTGGGGGAAGGTCTGGGTTATATGAGATCGGTACCCACTAAAACCACCTCTGTGGTCTATCTCATTAAGTCTCATACATTAGAAACAATCTATTCAAAATATAAATTAAATCTGCTATACCTCTCACATTCACACGTCACCAGTCAGAGCTCACACCTCGCACACTCCCCAAACACGAATGTCGCGAGAATCACAGTCATCCGCTATTTATAGCGAAACGACGTTACGGCATCCCCTCCCTTTTTCACTTTCAATCTTTTAAAATCAATTCACCTACTATTTTACTAACAAAATGTCGGTAATCACAATTATTTTTCTCAATATCTAACACATATCATAGCTCTATGATCATTTAATATAAAGCGTATAAAGGATGGATCGAGAGTGACTTTCAACATTTTGCAATGAAACGATGCAGATTCTATTTCTATTTCGGGATCACGAGTTTTGTTGTTGCGTTAGCTGCCAACATTACACTCCGGCGGAACAACATTAGCTTTTAACTTGTTAAACACTACTAACGAATATGTTACCGTTTAATATTAACACAACATAAACTTAACTTTTAAACAGTTAAATTAAAACAACGGTTCATTTATTTTTACATCTGTTAATTTTTGTTGACGCTTTGTGTGTTTTCTTAGACTATTTACTCTCTACATGTATAATATCAAACTTACTCAATATTAAGTTAAGAATTATTATTAATTTATTGATCTTCAATCGTCATATTGTATATACCTTTTTGAAAAGAAACTGTTTGTGAATACGTCCTGTTTTTGATATTGTGCTGTTGTTTTTTATTACACGAGTTATTTCACTATAACCCACGTAAAAATCGACATTGCTATATAAAATATATTATAGCACAATTTGAATATAATATGCATGTATAGTTGACGTAAACGATAAACGAATTAACATAACAGCTGTTGTAAACATCCGAAGAACAAGTTTGCATCGTATGTTATGAAAATTTAAATTTACGTAATAACGCGAATGTGTCAATAGTGGTGACCACTCGGCAGGACCCAATCGTCCTTGTGACAGATTCAACGATGTTTGTTACAATTAGCGAACCTGTTGCTTGCCTAATCGCGGGCCTTGACTTTATGATAATGATCGCTTGGTTTACGCGAATACGGACGAGAAACCTTGCCGACGATGAATATAGAAACAAAAGATTATAACACGAATAAAATAATTTGCGTTACCACTGCTGGCACTCGGCGATTCTCTCACGAAGAGAGTAAAAACTATCCACTAGGCTAGCGAAGATTCACGATGCTCGAGTTTATCGGGAATAGAACCCGAAACTCTTTTAGTAACTGAGCTATCGCTTCATCAGAATATTAATTAAAATATTTTAAATATCGTAGAAAAATAGTAAAAAGAAACTATTTTAAAACCTAAGCCTGGAGATGTTTAAAACTTGGAAATAACTCTTAAACTACTAACTAACTACTACTAACTTTTAAATTCTGATCAGATTTCAGATATTTTTAATTATACTATATATCTATCACTAGATAAACGGAATGTTAAAGTCCAGTCCCTAGTTCGATTCCGAAGCGAAATGTTGAGGAGTTAAAAGGACAGGTGGTGAAGGCGGCATCGTACCGGATGCGATTTGCAGTTTCTTTTTATTTCTAAAATTCCAATTGTAAGTTTATCGATATACTTATGTTTAAATATAACTTTTGTCAACAGGTTGCTTAACATGCGTCCAAGTGCTGAACATCATGGTGCTGCTGGGCTTCATGTTGAACTACGCCCTGCGCGTGAACCTGACCATCGCCATCGTAGAGATGATTTACGACGAGAAGGACAACCAGACGGCGCTCGCCAATCTCACCGACCACATGAATGTAACGCAGGTATACACAAGCAGCTCTTATTCATGTTGTGGTTGATCACATTAAGGCCAGGGTTCGGCAACTATGACTTGAAGATCACGGAATTTATTTTTTGATAATTTAATCTTCATTTACTTTAGTTTCACATTTGAAATATATGTTCGACTTCTAATGTATCTATTTGGTTGAATTTGAGCAGATGAAAAAAACGTTGCCGATACCTGCATTAGTAATAAAGTATTTTTAATATATTTGTACACTTTTTAATTAATTAAACTGAAGAGAATGAATAAGTTGTGAGAATCAGAGCTTCTCAACCTTTTTTCATTCCAGTACAATATTAAAAAAATCTTTTATGACTAACTCTCAACTGATAACTTCATTCCTAAAAATCATTCTCGCTTCTCTAAGGTTTGTATATAGGCAATCCTAATTTTGAAATATACTTATTACTGCGTCTAGACCTTTGATCTATAGTTTGACAATACTTCCGCCATTATCAATATAATTTTCATGTACCCTCAATAGGACCTCGTGTACACCAAGTTGGAAATCCTTTGTCGGCAAGAACAGTCTGTGATGTCGGTCTCCGGTCTCTAGACATCTAAATAATTTACATATTAATTGCTGCAAATTTTATAACGTGTATTTACATAAATATCTTATAGCTATACTTATGTTAAAATACCGGTTCGTTATTTTGGTGATAACGAAGGTAGGCATGGAAAATGATTTCCTACTGCTTTAGCTGACTACGTTGCATTCTTGATAGTAGACTTTAATCTGATACTATTCCTTTACATTATCACTTATTGTCTATGTGGTTGGTTTTAACTAAAACAAAAAAGGTTAAAAAAACGCATTAATATTTTTTGATTGCTTTGATAATAAAATATTTGAACTTATTACTTACTAAACGAAAAATGTCATAGTTAAAGTACATTTAGAGCGTTTCGGCAATTGCCAGTAATGTCGCATAACTACTAATACTAATATAGACTATCTAGTCTTCTGTTAAACGTGTATAAATCACATCAATCACATGTTTATCGTTAAGCGTGATCTAAGAAATACCAATCACATATTTGTATTGTTATATCACTAACCAGTTGAACCCGGTAGTCGATACCCCATTTGATAATGCTGTTAGTCGACTTATACAGCAGCTCATCGACTTGCGGAAACTATTAAACGATATACTTAAAAACTTATAGACGTACATTTTTTCTTATTCGACGAAACGAGCCATGCGTTTACTTGTAAGCTAAGTTATGCCTGCTTATAACTCTAGTTGAGATGGTATACCCAACACCACATTGAACTCATCGCTTCAAAAGATGCTAAGTCTCGTTACTCCAGTAATTTAACTAGCCACAGCACCCTTCAAACGTGAATACAGTAATATTTGCACATTACTCTTTGGCGGTAGATATAGGAGCTGCGGTGGTATCTACCTAAACAGTAAGCAACAATCTACCACTATTTACTGATGGTAGTTATTTGTTACCAGAGACCGTCTAGGTACCACCGCAGCTCCTATTTCAGCCGTGAAACAGTAATGGAAAAATATTACTGTGTTCCCGTTTGAAGGGTCTAGTAACTAGTGATATTACTGGAGTAACGAGACTTCACATGTTCTGAAGCGATGAGTTCAATGTGATGCAGTGTACACCATCTTAACTAGCGGCACGTTGTTAACAAGCGTATCACTTACCATCAGGTGTCTACCTCGCCTCATTGCCTTGTCAAATTAAAAAAAAAACATAGGAGATAATTATAATAGTTTTCTAAGTTTGCCTAAGTAGACTTTACTGATAAGTAGAATTCATATATACCTAATATCCAAGGGAATTTATGTTCGTAGTGAGCACAAGTTTTCCATTACGATAGCGAGGAAACAGTCATTTGCAGTCATTCAGATTTATTGCATCATCGAGTGCTATTGCGATTGCGTGGTGCGGGCCAGAGGTCACCAACCGTGCCAGATAGATTCAAAGTGCGTTTTCTGTATCCGGCGGCACCCGCACGAGGATCAGCCGAACCAGTATAATCAGGATTCCCTTCAGATTCATCACAATATTAAGAAAGTGACAAATATGTAAAATTTTAATACAGCCTCTACTCAAACGGTTGTGACGATGAATGAAAGATAGATAGAGGACTAGAAGAATTATTTCATCATCATCAACCCGCGGCAGTCCACTGCTGGACATAGGCCTCGCCCATAAAACGCCACTTAGCCCGATCTTCGCATTTAAAATCTTTTAGGGATACAAAAAGTTGGGAACTTAGATCCTGTTCTAAATTGATGATGGAGGATAAAAAAAATTCGACCTTGGGTAGCCTGAATATCTAGTTTATGAAGTGGTAAAAAAAAATTTACACTGACAATTAAATTTAAATGTCTATTTACCATCTTCAGCTGATTGATGCTCAAATGCTGGACCTCAATGATCTCTTTAAAAAGTTAAGAGTTACCCACATCCCAGTTCCCAGTTTATTAAGTTTATAAGTAGGACTTACGTTAGGTCACATAAAGGTTCCTAGTTTACCTTTCATATATACAAACGGAAATGGAATATATTTTTTTTCATACGTCGTGTACTACTTCATGTCGCTAACCTAATTTTTTTGTCTATCACGTTAAAGTCCGATACTCTTTTGACATCAAAACTGGGTTACCGAAATACTAATCGATAATGATATAAAGAATAGGAAATTATGTTTATCATCACGGTGTAAGTGTGAGCAGGACAGGTGCGTGTGAATGAAAGAAGTAATACAATGCTTAATAAATATATATTTGGTAATATTGCTTCACGCGGTGATTAAGCGTTTAGTAACAAAGAGGCTCAAAAAAAGTTAAAATTAGGTAAAACTGAAAAAAATATGGAAGAAATTTAAAAAAAAATTGGAAATCAAGTAAAAAAATTAAGAAACATTAAAAAAAGTCAAAATAAAAAAAAGAAAGCCAAATAGTTAAGAACCAAACTTTGTCGCATTAGTAATAGCAACAGGACTCATTACTCACTAATAAAAATAACAAAGGTCCCCGGTTCGATTCCCGAATCATACATTATTCAGGTTGTATTAGACCATTGTTGATAAAAGTAAATTTATTGCAGTACATTTTGCAATGAACTCAAACTCATTTTTTTTCATTATTTGTTAGGCAATACATCAGCTGTGTTAAACTGAACCAACTTTAAGTGGAGTTGGTTAGAAATGTAACCGCGTCCTCTATTCTATAATATTTTAACTGTAGTTTCTATTATAACAACAATGGAAGATGGAGAGTAAAAATAATTAGTTAAAATGATGATGACGTTAAAAAATAAAATGTTTGTTGATGTATCGGAATGACGGGACGTGTAATGCCGTCATCGGGTATGTACCGTTTATCTAATCGTCCGAATGATGATTAATTGGCTTGTGTAAGAGTTCGCGGCGACATGTTTTGCTGCAGTTGGTCATTTATCAATTTACCACCATTCTAATGACGTAACACCTATTCATACCACCATGGTTGGGGTACCATCGAATCTGCTGAAGGTAGCTTAGTTAATAGTAGCATTATAAGATGTAACTCTAGTAACAGCTCCGTCTGCTGAAAGTCCTAGGTTCGAATCCCAGTACCTCATTGATCATGGATGCATTTTTTTTATTCCTCGCGACGAAAAGGCCATAACAACGTGGTGGTGATTAAGATGGTATAATGCACCATATTGCGCTTGTCGTTCACATAAGGTGTTAAGTCTCGTTACCCCAGTAATTCCACTAGCTCGCAGCGCCCTTCGAACTGTAATACAGTAATATTTACGCACTACTGTTTGTCGGTAAAAATAGGAGCTGCGGTGGTACCTAGACGGTCTACCATCAGTAATGTTTTCCCGTCAAAAAAAGGAGGTAAAGTAACAAAAGCCTGATGTTATAATGAAGTTTGTGTTGTAGAATAAAAATAATGAACATGAACTTTGTTGTAGAATTGGATTCCAATTAAAAGTTACTGTCTGTATTTCAAACCGTTAACTGACGAGATGAACCTGAAGTTTATGGTAAAAACTATCGCAAAATTAAGTTAAAATCCTTCTAAGCCTAGTAAGTTTACTAAACACGGCCTTTAAGACAGTCATTTGGTTTTATTGATGGTAGTTCTGCTGCCGGAGACCGTCTAGGTACCACCGCAGTGACTATTTCTACCGACAATCAGTAGTGTGCAAACATTTTTTTTTGTTTTTTATTAAATCTCGTTCCCCTTGGTAGGTTTGGGCTAAGGATTCATTTACATTTCTTTATTATCATCTAATTTTAATTAACTCTCTTTCATTCTTCTTCTTCCATTCCTATTCTCTTTATCATTCCGATTCTCTTTGTCATTCATCATCTCTTATATCATTTTAAATTTATCTTCTCATTACATTCCATACCATTTCCTTCCATACCTCGCGCTTAATGAGTGTGACACACATTCCTTCTTTATTAAAACTTTTACAATATTTCTTATTCTAATTACATCTCTTATTTTATTCTTATTCCTATTTACAAAATCCATTTCCTTACATTTAAATATCACAGTTCCAATTTCTCTTACTCTACTTATCTGTCTTTTTACTTCATATTTACTACGTTTTGTTTTCCTCTATTAGTGTGCAAATATTACTGTGTTCCAGTTTGAAGGGCGCTGTAAGCTAGTGAAGTTATTGGGGTAACGAGACTTAACACTTTATTTGAACGATGAGCGCAATGTTACGCAGTGAACATCTTTCTCGTTGATTAGTTAAATAAAAAAAAGTTATGGTCATAATAATTGATGGGTTTCTATTACAAATTAATTTGATAATGAATAGAGTTATGTATAAGTTAATGTTGTTGTCAGCACCCGGAGCACATAGAGCAGACCCGCTACCACTGGGACACTAAGCAGAAGAACCACCTGCTCGGCTGCTTCTTCTGGGGGTATGTGCTGACGGAGCTGCCCGGCGGTCGGCTCGCGGAGATCATCGGCGCCAGGTAACACACACTACTTCTCATTATATAATATTTTCCAAAAACCATTTTTATTTAATCCAATAATATTTTTTTCGTATGTTCTCCAAAAAAAGGTAACACAATTCTTCTTTATCGTTGTCACTTGACAGAGTGGTCGTTGTCATCACTTCAGGTGTTGGTGGCAAGTTTACAAAATAATATTCAAAATGAAATGAAAAATAAATATTATACAAAACATTGTGCATGTTAAGTCTAAGTAGACACAGGCATTACTTACATATATACATGTATATTTACATAGGTACAGGTAAGTTACAAAAAGTTTTAAGTCAAACGAAAATCCTGGATCGTTTAGATATTAATAACAAAAAAAGTATGATTTTAAACAGTATATTGTAAATCAATGAAAAATAAAAAAGAAAATGAAATAAGTATTATTTTTTTTAGCATAGACTAGTGCTTGACTAAGAAATAACGTAATATTATAATACTACAAAACAGTAATAATATTAAAGAGAAATGAATGTGAAGGCGAGAGGTAACTTACAATTCAGCTAATCATATGATTTGCTTCTTAATCTTGGCTCTATCTTCTCAATCACTCTCAACCTCATCTGTCATTACCATCATAGCTACTTTAGATGTCTCGTCCATTTTAATTACTTAATTTTTTCCCACTGACAGGACTCGGTACCTTCATTGATCAGATGAAAGTAAATGTTCTACGTGCTGCCTAAGTAGCAATTGTGACATCTCACAGTCTAGTGAAGCTGTTACTATTTTCGCAGATTATTCGTAAAGTAAATTGGGAATCGAACCCATGTCTCTTATATATAACGCTTACGATCTTACAAACAGCTATCGCAGATTGAAATTTGTCTAAACATTTTTTAAGTTGTTTTGTGAAAACATGTTTAAAATCTATCTAGAAATAGATCAATTTAAATATCAAATGGCAGTTCAATTATTAGTAATTGCGTAACAAAATGGCGGAGGGCAGTTAATCAATTAGAGCGATTTGCGGAGTCAACTGGATGTTTCTAGAAGTCTGCTGATTAGGGGTCGGGAGGAGTCAACGAGCCGCAATGGCACGCTTTTTGGGTCCTTGCGGCTTTAACCCGGGGACTAATTGCGCGCACCAATGTCTCATGTTTTAATAAACATATTCAAGATTACGGTTTTTTTATATACACTAGATTTAAAGTGACAATCAGGCCGTAGTTGAAGAGCATTCATCTAGAATAGAATTATCATATGTTTATAGTCGAAACACATGAATACTGTTATGGCCATAGACTTATAATAAAAAATATATCAGAGGTCTGTATTTTAGAGAAAATTACGGGTCCGTCTAATTTTAAACCCTTACTGGTGGAAGGTCCCCTTTGGCCGAGACCCATTACCAAACACTAGTGTGCAAACATTACTGTGTTGTAGTTTGAAGGGCGCTGTAAGCTAGTGACATTACTAGGGTAACGAGACTTAATATCTTATGTCTTAAAGCGACGAGCGCAATGTGGGTGCAGTGTATACCATCTTAACTAGAGCGTATCATTTACCGTGACGTGAGCATCTCGCTGGACTACTTGAATAAAAAAAAATGGCGATTTATTATAACCGAAAAAAAAATTATCAGAGGTCTGTCTTTTAGAGAATATTACTGGTACATCTAATCTTAAACCCATAATTTTTTTTTGACGAAAGAATAAAAGAAGTCACACGTTCAACTGGAAAGTGACCACATATGTTGGATATTGAAGAAAAATATTTGTAATTACAAACAATTTGATAGTAGAATAGTAATTGTATTGACTTTTTAAAAGACTAAAATGAAAAAAGCGAGGGTATGGCATAACATCGTTTCGCTATAAAAGACAGATGACTGTAAATCTCGCGTCATTCGTGCTTGGGCAGTCCACGAAGTGTGAGCTCTGTGACTGACGACGCGTGAATTTAAGAACTATGGCAGATTGAATATATATTTGAATACATGTTTCTAATATATAGTACACGTCTTCACACTTAAAGATGGTTAAGTCTCGTTACTCCAGTAATTTTACATATCAGACATTAACACTAATTCTTAGTAATATTTGATACAAATAAGAGCTGCGGTGGTAACTGAACGGTTACCGGAAACACTAAAGGATTAAATTAGTTTTGGGGAATTTTTTAAAAATAATGTCGTCGGGTAAAACCCAAATAAAAAAAAAAAAATATTTAAATGAATAAGCCAGCACAGATTAATATAAAACTGGAATTGCATTGTATCGCGGCGAGGCTGCGCGGGCGCAACTGGTTGGTGACTAATGTATGACTAACTTCGAATCTAGGACGACGGCATCGGCTTAAAATTATTTACGCTGGAAATGCGAATATATCATAATGTCTAGATTTATTGTAGAATTTACTGGCGATAGATCTCAGTAACATCAAGGTATTTTAAAAATGTCTTTGTACACAGATAATTTCTTTTTACATATGTCGGACTTAATACCATTGAGCTCTTTTTTTTACTGACGTGATATATATCCATAAATACATATATAATTAAATATATAAATAACATATATTTGTGGAACTACTGCTGTGTATCCAAGTAAATATATCTCACCAGTATATATCCAATTTATAGGTATCTACGCAGCTTATTTATCTACTGCCATACAGTATTTACACAAGTAAGACGTTCACCTGATGGTGAGTGATTATACGCTTACCCATAACAACGTGGTACTAATTAAGATGGTACACTGCACCACATTGTGCTCGTCGCCTTAAGACATAAGATGTAAAGTCTCGTTACCCCAGTAATTTCACTAGCTTACATCACTCTTCAAGCCGGAACACAGTAATGTTTGCACATTATCTATCTAGCCTTCGGCAACAGAGACCTACTACCATTAAGTAAACAGTAGTGTATTACTGTGTTTAAAGGGGTAGTTAATGAAATTACTGTGGTAACGAGAGTTAATAAATAAATAAAAATCATTGCGGACTCCAGATCCATATTGACAAAAGATACATCTCACAAAAAAAACAAAAATACATCTCACAAAAAAAAAACAATAATACATCTCACCAAAAAAAACAAAATGACATCTCACAAGAAAAAAACAATAATACATCTCACCAAAAAAAACAAAATGACATCTCACAAAAAAAAACAATAATACATCTCACCAAAAAAAATGTGTGAAGACGATGAGCGCGCTTTTGCGGTGTATATCATCCTTACTAAACGAATTGCTCAGCTGATCTGAAAGTTTTAATTTTTACAGTTAAATTACTGTTGTAATTTTAATATTCATAAGCGCTTTCAACTGCGCGTAGTTAAGTTATAAAGCCAGCATGCTCTTAATAACATAACTAGCGCAGTGGCTCGTTTGTGAAATGTTTTAATATTTTTTTAACCTGTACTATGTGGGTAGTTATCGATGCGGATTGTTCGCGTTCCGATCTGTAACGCAATCGGTTAGAAATATTTGTTATTTATATAACCGCATAAGTTTAACTGTGAAGTTAACTAGATACTTTTTTAACAATGGGATTATTAGTAGATATTTCTTAAGAAACTACACGAGTGAATATTCACTTGATAATTAGGATGGTTAGTATAATATCTATTTATTAATCTAGTTTCTTGTTTATTACCAAAATAAAGAACATATTTCAAATAAGATAAGTCCTTTGTTTTTTGTATTTGTTTTTACGGCTCTGGATACGAGTTCTTTTGAGCCTTAAGATATGACTTAAAGGTCTTTTTTTTTTTGTATTTGTTTTTACGGCTCTGGATACGAGTTCTTTTGAGCCTTAAGATATGACTTAAAGGTCTAAGTTTTTTTTTTTTTATTTTTTCTACTTTTCTCTGATATTATTATTCAGGGGTTTTTTTTTTTTTGTAAATGTTTTTACGGCTCTGGTTACGAGTGCTTTTGAGCCTTAAGATATGACTTAAAGGTCTTTTTTTTTTTTTCTACTTTTCTCTGATATTATTATTCAGGGGTTTTTTTATCCTATTTACGTAATTTGCTATTAATAATATTTTATATATCATTACGAAAATCGTATTTACTTATCCTTATTCCTATTGTACATAATATACAGAATTTGAAAAATTTATCTCTAACTTTTTTTTAAAAACTCGCATAAACCTACTTTATCTATTTTCAGCCCTTTCTCTTGCTCGAATTCATGCCGTGAGTTTATATGGATTAAAGGTCTATGTTACCAGGTCATAAAAAAAAAATCTTGTTTAATCTGTACAATGACAGCGAATAGATATGTTTATTTTTTTTTTAATTTTTCCATTGTCAACAGACGCGTGTTCGGCTACAGCACGTTACTGGCCAGCGTGCTCACGCTGCTGTCGCCGGGCGCCGCGGCGGCGGGCTTCGGCTGGATCGTGGCGCTCCGCGTCGTCCTGGGCTTCCTGCTCGGCGCCACGTGGCCCGCCATACTCCCCATGGCGTCCAAATGGATCCCGCCGATGGACAGATCTAAATTCATGTCCAACATGATGGGTGAGCCTGCGCACATATAAATGTCGTCATTCCCGTTTTATTACGACTGATGACCGCGAAACATTCCGCCGGGCCGAAAATAAACAACTCGTTATGACGTTATGTAGATAATTGGAATGGGATGAGAAATAAGACGCAGTGTGTGCGTTTTCAGATGTGTGTGCTTGTTATGAACGTTAGTGATAAATCGCGCGCGTGGTCCGGGTGGGCTCGCTCGGGTTATTATTACAACGGTCGGTTTATCGCCGCCGCGCCGCGCGTGTTGATCGCAACATGGCGGCGGAGGCGCGCGCAGGCGTGGTCGCTGACGTCACGCCAACCGCGCCCTCCGATTGGCCCGCGCCGGGCTAACCTTGCGCAACGGTTGCCATGCGCGCGCCGACCATTACCAAGAATCGGACCCGGTTCACGCTTTATATTCGTCATCCGAACCTTAAACGCTGTTGCGAATAATTTGATATTTACACATAGTAAACAACATAATATTATTGGTGGTAGGTCTTTCTTGTAAAACGTCCATCTATGTACAGACCACCGCAGTGGCTGTTAGTAACTTTTTTTTTTATACTACTATGCGACGGGACGAGCAAGACGTTCACCTGATGGTAAGTGATACGGTTGTTAACAACGCGGCGCTAGTTAAAATGGTACACACTGCACCACATTGCGCTCGTCGCCTTGAGACATATGTTAAGTCTCGTTACCCCAGTAATTACACTAGCTACAGCGCCCTTCAAACCGGAACACAGTAATGTTCGCACACTACTATTTGTCGGTTGAAATAGGAGCTGCGGTGGTACCCACCCAGACGGTCTCCGGCAACAGAGACCTACCACCAGTAAAACATTACTGTGTTCGAGTTTGTACAGCGCTGTATAGCAAATGAAATTAATACGCTAAAGATAAAGATTCTTAAGTTTTTACTCGACACCAGTAAAAACTGTTTAAGATTTTTATCGGCCTTTGGTACGAGATACATTGCGTATATTTTTTACCACTAAATTTTGCGTTGATCATACTACTAAAAAGCATAACTCCATATTACTAATACAATGCACACAACAACAACTGTTTCATTTATACATTTCATTCCCAACGAATTTACATCTCAATTTTCATTAAAATTACTAACATGTCGCATACTTTTATGTAGTTAGACTATCCTGAAAACATCGTAAGGCGAAGTTTATTATAAATAAACATATGTTTTAAATAAACACAAGTATAACATTTAAATTCGATACGTCTTATTTGTATCGTAGCAAGCGAAAGAGTTATTTTAGTGCTAAAAACCTTCGCTAGGGAGCTTCGGCCGCGCAAGGTCACCGCGGACTTCTGTTCTCAGAAGTTCGCTACACACTGTCCCCATTTAATCAAGGTCGTGGTTAAAATTTAACGAAAACTATTACTTGATACACAAACCCTAGATCAGTAATTTCACTAGCTCCTACTAGTTACTTACATTAATATAACTTTAAGACAAGCCGACAACTTCATTAGTTATATCAACTTTCAAACAGAAATAATGCTCCCACATTACTAAGCAGTAGACATTTTTAAAGGTCAGAAAGGATTTTTTATCTCATATACCAGGTACCTTAGGATGTTTACTTTACACGTTTGTAGATGTCGTGTAAAGGTTGCATGTGATGTCAGTTAAGATATTTGCACAAGCATTAAAATCACTATCTGATACAAACATTACTCATTCAGCATACACAGTCGTGTTGGAATGTTTTTACTGGGATTAAGTCAAGTTGAAACGGCTTTGTTGAAACTGGGCCAGTTTTTGAACCTGATTCCGGTTCATCCGGTTTAGCTAATACAAATGGAGTTTGGTATATTTTGTTATGATATGAAATCTTATTTTTTGTCTACATCTCAAATTAATTCTATATTTATAAGTAATATATACTTCCGGACACATCTATCGGCCCACCCCACCCAGTGTTTAAAGTTTCGACGGTGTCTAGTTAAAAATAAATGTTAGGTGGAGCAATAAGTTTTAATGCAGTTTTGAAGCAGATTTATTGGTCAACCCCTATGTAGGTTTTTTTTTTATTTTGTTTGTAATTTCGAATTGATTTGGCCGGCAGAAGTTTTACAGCTTGGGCGACCATTTCAGGCAGAGCATCCATATTTTTTGGTCAAAACTGGCTCTAAGTTTAGATTTGCCTTTTTATGGAACCAATAATCGGACACATCAAAAAAAAAAACCAACTTGTGCGAAATAAAAAAGTTTTCTCCATTCCTGGGTCGTTGAAAACAATGAACAGACTCGAATTTTCGTTTTTTTTTTTTCATAATCCTGAATTCAGAATTAAAAAAAAAAAACGTACATAAAGTTTGACCAAAAAATCAGCTTTAAAACTGCATTAAAACTTATTGCTCCACTTAACATTTATTTTTAGCTAGACACCGTTAAAACTTGTAAACACTAGGTGGGCCGATAGATGTGTCCGGGAGTGTATAATATTCTCAGTTCTTCGTAAATAAATGAGTTAGATTAGGTTAAGATTTTTTTCACGAAACTACAAGAGGTAAACGCTCACCTGATAACAAGTGATACACTTATAACGACTTGACGGTAACTAGGATGATATACACTGCAACAGCGCCCTCTTCGCCTTAGGATATTGTATTAAGTATCGTTATCCCAGTAATTTATTTCACTAGCTACAGCTCCCTTCAAACTATAACACAGTAATGTTAGCACAGTAGTTTGGCGGTAGATATAACCTACCTAGACGGTACACAACAAAGACCTACCACCAGTGTTCACCATCAAGCGTACCGTTTTTAATTTTTCAAGTATAAAAAATAATGATAGTATTTCAAAGCAGTGCTTTACTTACTCATAAAAATAACAGATTTATCAAGTAAAAAAATCCTTGATTCAATTAACTGAACAATTTTATTGATTATCCACTTAAACCGTCTCTTGATAAATGTTGTGTCGAGGCAATTGCCTTTAAAGAACAAAAGGTTTAAGAAAAACGAATGCAGATTAAAAATAACAAGGTTTGAATGGCGATATTAATCGTGGTCGACGAACTCGGCTGGGTTTTACCGCATCGAATCGGTTGTACCGATTCCCTCGCGAGCAACGGTCTCGGACGTCAGGACAGAGGTGGTGGAGGATAATCGGTCCGCCGATTCGTCCGGTTTTAAAATTATGCAAATTTACAACAAAAGAATCGCTTAATTTAACTTTAAAAATTTTACTTTAAACGTAGTTGTAATTTTTTTTTTATACTACTAAGCGACGAGACGAGCAAGACGTTCACCTGATGGTAAGTGATACGCTTGCCCATGACAACGCGGCGCTAGTTAAGATGGTACACACTACACCACATTGCGCTCGTCGCCTTGAGACATAAGTTGTTGAGTCTCGTTACCCCAGTAATTACACTAGCTAATGTTTGCACACTACTATTTGTCGGTTGCAATAGGAGCTGCGGTGGTACCCATCCAGACGGTCTCCGGCAACAGAGACCTACCACCTGGATATGATATATCTTACATTTATTTAAGTAAATTAAAGTAGGTGTACTGAAAACTAGTGAAGTTACTAAGGTTACGAGACTTCTCATTAATGTCTCAAGGCGACAAGCGCAATGTGGTGCAGTGTATACCATCTTAACTGGCTCCACGTTATGGGCAAGCGTATAACTTACAATCAGGTGAAGGTGTCGCTCGTCTCGTCGATTAGTCGAATAAAAAAAGGGTACGTCAAGTTATCAATGAGGAAGTGCTTAATGTACTCCAAAGTAAACACTGAGATAAGAGTGAATTGCGTATGATTTCGAGTAAGCGATAATGATAGTTGAAATCTCGCGCAATCAACTGTTTATACCGATTTCATAAATATACACAGCTAATGCGTAAATCGGTATATAAGATAAGAGTAATACTTTAACTTATGTATAAATAAAGATTTGATATAAGCTGATGAAATATCAAACATTTAGGTAAACTAAGTACAGCATCAGAAAAAGTTGTTTGATAAAATTAAAATGATTTTTTTTTGTTTTTATTCGACGGGTCGACGAGACGTTTACCTGAAGGTAAGTGATACGCTTGCCCATAACGAGGCGCTGGTTAGGATGGGATACACTGCACCACTCACCAGGTGGTAGGTCTCTGTTGCCGGAGACCGTCTGGGTAGGTACCACCGCAGCTCCTATTTCAACCGCCAAATAGTAGTGTGCAAACATTACTGTGTTCCGGTTTAAAGGGCGCTGTAGCTAGTGTAATTACTGGGGTAACGAGACTTAACACCTTATGTCTCAAGGCGAGCGCAATGTGGTGCAGTGTGTACCATCTTAACTAGCACCACGTTGTCACGGGCAAGCGTATCACTTAGCATCAGGTGAACGTCTTGCTCGTCTCGTCGCATTGTAGTATAAAAAAAAAACATTGCGCTCGTCGCCTTAAGACATGAATGATAAGTGTCGTTACCCCAGTAATTTCACTAGCTTACAACGACCTTCAATACTCACAGTAATGTTTGCACACTACTTTTCAGTTGAAATAGTCACCTAGATATCCGGCAACAGAGACCTACCAGCAGTATCCGACCTATCATCAGCATCCTTAGATCATTCGCTCACTAAACATTTATCATTGATTCAATTCCTACCGACAAACAGTAATATCCAAACTTTACTGTGTTACCATTTTTAGAGACATTAATGCAGTAACGAGACTTAACTTCTCACATCTTAAAACGAGCCTGCGGTTCTGTGTATATGATCGTCAATAGCGACACATTGTTATGGGTAAGCTTATCACTTAATATCAAGTGAAAGACTCGCACGGCTTTGTAGAATAAAACAAGTGTGCTTATTATTCGTGTCTCTATTACCTTATAAGATTAGAACATGTCTGAATGGTCTAGCGGCTAAGATTCATGCTGAACATGTCGCGAGTTCGATTCTCAATGATTTTATTTGCTTTCTCTCCCTACCACAGCTAACTTTGACCTATCATATCTCCTTAACCGGAAGAGCTGTAGACTTTTTATCTGCAGATTTCTCGTCTCCTTATCCTGTACTTCATTTTATGTTGAAAGTGTATCCATGTAGCTGTTCCAGTTTCAAAGTTACAAGCGTTACGGAGTATTTCAATCAGCATCAGTCCTTTAACGCCGATCAGATGATAGACTAAAAGAAACACATAACTATTTTCGTATTACAATCATGAAATAACTTAATTTTCACACAATTTTTAGTGACAATGAAATTTAAGATGGTGAATTGTTTTCGCTAAGACATAGTTATAAAATAGTTTATACGTATGCTGCTATAAGTTAAAAATGGTTGAGATGTAAACTTATCTTACAATATCCGCATGAGGGGTTCCGTAACTTTAAACCGCACAGCTGATGCGCATCTGTCACGCCGGGTAACTTAGATCGGAACTTCAGGAAGGATCATATTAATGTACCCTCTTGTTTACATATACATAGAAATATATATTTTTAGCTTAAAACTTAACATATAAACAAACAGTTTCAATTTATCCTTTTTTCATCTAAATTTAACCTATAAAAGTATATATTTTTAACTTAACATTTAAACAAACAATTTAAATTCATCTTTTTTTTTAAAACAATTTAACCAATAATAGTTATTAATATAACAGATAGCTATAAATAAGTAATAACAAAAAGAAAAAACTTACTTTAACCTTTAAGTTACGCGAAACGACTTTAATGATGTTGTTTACAGTCTCTCACCTTCTGCTGTCAATTTTGTTATATCTGAGACATTTGTTAAGTGAAGTAAGTGACGGCTTCGAGTAACAAAAAGAAATACTCTTTAGTATTAACTTGAGCTAAAAATTACTCGCTTTTAACCTTTTTGATCAACTTGTAAGTAATGCTCTTAGTCATAACGTGGCGATATATATTGCGCCCGTCGCTTCGATAAGATATTCAAGTCTCGTTACCCTAGTAATTTTACTAGCTGCAACACTATACTGCAACACGGTAATATTTGCATGTCTGTTTTTGTAATTAAGACGGTACACAACAGTAATATACCATCAGTACAATTGATAATCAATGATGTATTCATAGTGAATCATCATGTGAAGCCGTGAAAGCCTAGTGGTTTGAACGCCCGCCTTCCACTCCAGAGATACTGGGTTCGAATCCGGCCTGCACCAATGAATTTTTCAATTCATGTGTATTTAGTATAACACCAACTAGTACCACGTGGTTTGGTGAAAGAAAACATCGTGAGGAAACCTGCATATCTATGTCATGACCATCCGTGCTCGTACTAGTATGTGAAATGGAGAAGGCAATGGCAACACCACTCCATTATAACTGCCGAGAAAGTCGTCGTGTGTTTCATCACACATGATGACCACAACCCTCAGTCATGAGGAAATACGACTTAGAACCAGAGGACATAATAAACTGAAGGTGACCATTGAGAGGCATTCCACTTATCTTGCGAGGATTGAAACTGTATTACAAAAATAAAATGGTTCACGATTATGATATAACTGATACGAAGCGAAACTATCACCATGTACCACCGCAGCGTCTATTCTTACCGCCAAACAGTAATGTGTAAACATTACTGTTGTACTCGTCAATTTCTTAATCACCACTTAGCATGTAAGTTATCTAAGTTATTCGTTTGTAATGTAATCCCGCGCGGCGCTGTCCGCCCGCAGTTATTTACTTTCACCTTCGCCTTTGGAATTTCCGATTCACCCGCAACGGTGGTAACTTAACGACCATCCGAGAAACTCATTATACATTCTAATCCTTCTACCACTATATACATATTAATTGTATGTTAACATAAAAAATATCATCGCCGCTTAATTAGCTACTATCATTTATATAAAATCAAAGCTTTTTCCTTTACAAATAATTCTATGAAAAAACCCACTTTCCTGTAGATGCAAATTATTTTATTTGAACAGACGAGTATAGTAATAGTAGGGTGCAAACATTACTGTGTTCCGGTTTGAAGGGCGCTGTAGCTAGTGTAATTACTGGGGTAACGAGACTTAACACCTTATGTCTCAAGGCGACGAGCGCAATGTGGTGCAGTGTGCACCATCTTAACTAGCACCGCGTTGTTATGGGCAAGCGTATCACTAACCATCAGGTGAAGGTCTTGCTCGTCTCGTCGCAAAATAGTATATAAAAAAAGAGCAAGACGTTCACCTGATGGTAAGTGATACGCTTGCCCATAACATGCCGCTAGTTAAGATGGTATACACTGCACCACAATGCGCTCTTCTTCAAGACGCGTGTTAAGTCTCGTTACCCCAGTAATTTCACTAGCTAACAAAATCCTTTAAACTACAACACAGTAATGTTTACTACTGTTCGTCAGTTGAAATAGTCACTGCGGTGGTACCTAGACGATCTCCAGTAAGAGACCTACCACCAGTAAACTTCATCTGATCGTATTTTAAATTTATAGCGAGTTTGGACAGTGTGTGTGTTTTTAAATATAATTATCATTAATCATCATACATCATTCGTCAGGAACTTGGTGATATCTTATAACATCCTGTTTTGACTTGTTATGAATCTCACATCGTGAGAATCACCGGAATCATAACTAATAATTTCCTATAACGTAAATTATATTCCCTGTTGTTACTAGTATATGCTGTTTCAATAAAATTAATATAATCTTCCCAGTAACTGAAGTATCAATAGCGGAACCATTTCAATATAGATTAGATCATCATCATGAGATATCTTCTAAGTGAAGCTTGATGGTCAGATTGAGAAAACTTTTTTGTTCTATTCTTTTTAACCGATGGTATTTGAGTCAGCTCCATTCTTTAATGTCGTCATACATTAGATATGGAATCGAATCCCCAACTTGCTGTAACATCAGTATACTAACAAACGATTAAAAAAATTTAATAATTTTTTTTTTTTTTTTTTTTTTTTTTTTTTTTTTTTTAATGGATGGCGACGAGATAAGCGGGACGTTCACCTGATGGTAAATGACACGCTTGCCCATAACATGCCGCTAGTTAAGATGGTATACACTACACCACATTGCGCTCGTCGCTTCAGAAAGTATGTTAAGTATAGTTACACCAGTAATTTCACTAGCTTACAACACAGTAATGTTTACTACTGTTCGTCAGTTGAAATAGTCACTGCGGTGGTACCTGGACGGTCTCCAGTAAGAGACCTACCACCAGTAATCTTCATCTGATCGTATTTTAAATTTATAGCGAGTTTGGACAGTGTGTGTGTTTTTGAATATAATTATCATTAATCATCATACATCATTCGTCAGGAACTTGGTGATATATTATAACATCCTGTTTTGACTTGTTGTGAATCGATGGAATCTCACATCGTGAGAATCACCGGAATCATAACTAATAATTTCCTATAACGTAAATTATATTCTCTGTTGTTACTAGTATATGCTGTTTCAATAAAATATAATCTTCCCAGTAACTGAAGCATCAATAGCGGAACCATTTCAATATAGATTAGATCATCATCATGAGATATCTTCTAAGTGAAGCTTGGCGGTCAGATTGAGAAAACTTTTTTGTTCTATTCTTTTTAACTGATGGTATTTGAGTCAGCTCCATTCTTTAATGTCGTCATACATTAGATATGGAATCGAATCCCCCACTTGCAGTAACATCAGTATACTAACAAACGATTAAAAAATTTTAATATTTTTTTTTTAATGGATGAAGCGACGAGATAAGCGGGACGTTCACCTGATGGTAAATGACACGCTTGCCCATAACAACGCGCTAGTTAAGATGGTATACACTGCACCGCAATGCGCTCTTCGCTTTAAGACGTGTGTTACTCTCGTTACTCCAGTCAAAGTCAAAGTCAAAATTTTTATTCAACATGGGAACAATAGGTCACCTCTTGAACGTCAAAATCTACCAGCCATTCGCAAAACAAATGCCACGGACCTGAGAAGAATGGGCGAGAAACTCAGCGGGCTGTATATATATATACATTTTTTTTTTGTCTTCTTCATTTTTCAATGTCTTACACGTACTGACACATACTGCTTGAGAATCAGCGCCATTTATTTCCACACATCTTTATCATTTAAATAATCGTTAACACTATAATATGATTTACTTAAACATTTTTAATTTATGAAGTGGCAAATCTAAAACAGATTGTGGAACCTTATTATACATTCGGGTACCGAGCCCCACAAAGCTTCCATTAATTTTGTGCAGACGAAAGTAAGGCACCGCGAGCTTATTTTTATTTCTTGTATTTCTACCGTGTATGTCACTGTGTGTATTATAAATATTGATATTTTGATGAATATACAGAATATTACAATATATATATTGTGATGGGACTGTCAGTATACCTGCCTCATTAAAAACGTTTCGAAGCGAATCCCGAGCTCTAAGATTGTAAATTGCGCGAACTGCCCTTTTCTGAAGGTTACTCCAGTAATTTCACTAGCTTACAGCACGCTTCAAACTGGAACAGTAATGTTTGCACAATAATATTTGGCGGTAGACATAGTTAATGCGGTGGTACCTATGCGGTCTGTAGCAACAGATCTACCACCATTTAATCTCAGTTCACATTTGCGATTTCCATTTGGAATATTGGAGACACATTGGAGCTTTACTGAATACTAGTTATCAATTCTATTAGTGGATGGTTTTAGTTCGATGCCGTACCGCGTACGTCCTCAGTCATTTAGGTCTAGGTATTTTCGAGGAAAACACGAGTGTCGTTATATCTTAATTTGCACGGCGCTTCCTTGACCTCGCGGCGCGGCCGTCGCGGGGCTTCCGTCCGGCCTACTTGCCTTTTCGTTAATCTTTTCGCGTGATAAAAATACGCGACACGGAAATTAGATTCCGGAGCTAAGGTCGATATTGATAGCCTTGACGGAGATATAGTTAACAGCGCACTGGTAGAAGAAGTGGCTGGTATTCATTAACGCGGACTGACGGCATTGACGCTCTTTCGAAGAATCAGAAGGATTTTATTTAATTCAATTAGACGACGACATGAGTAAGACATTCAACTGATGGTACGCTTCCCCATAACGCGGTGCTATTTCAGATGGTATACAATACACCAAATTGCGCTCGTTACCACAGTAATTTCATCAGAAGTTTGCGTCTAGCTTGGTGGTTACTACTCTGTCTCTTCTTACCTGTTATTCCATGTAGTGGTGTGATCAGTTTTCTGTGTCTCTCTCCACTTCGCTCTGTTATCGTTGTCGGCCACTTGATACTCCAAATCTCTTGATGTTAGATATTCCTCCTTGTCTTAGGTCATCGACTTCTTGGGAGCCACTACAATGACAGTATTGTTACGGAATCTATAAAAATTATTACACGTAAAATTGCAATTTTCCCAAGAAATCTAAATATTTAACATGCAGGACCTCTTTGTTTCTTTTCTTTCTTTTTTCTTTTTCTTGTAGATTTCTTACGCTACTAAGGTGATAATAAGTTATTAAAACCTGAAGCAGTTACGTTAGAACTATCTAAACATAATCTGATATTAATAGAACTTTACTTCATTTAATAATTAATTAAAACAAGACATTATAACATTCAAATGCCGGGGAAAACCACAACACAAATGTGGTATTCACCGAGATGCGGTATAAAATTCTAGATACGTTCAGCTATAATAACTATAGTTTGTTGTTAGCGAAAACATTATCTTAACCTTAATATTGGAAACCACTTTCCTGTTCATGATAAAATTTACGGAGATATTCATCAAAAAAAAATCACTTAGATTGTGCTCCATTAAAAAAAATACTTAAATTAACTAACTTTTTTTTTATTTGATTATATGATACGCTTTCTCATAACAATACAACGCTAGTTAGAATGATATACACTACATCACAAAGCCATCTTGAGACTTGTTAACTCTCGTTACCTCAGTAAGTTTACTATCAACAAACACGGTAAAATTTACATACTATGTCTAAACGGTCTCCGAGACACACTAGCAGTAATATAACATTTGTATACCAGTTGTCTTTTTAATAATTATCTAACCTTATACAAAACTCAAAATCTGCGAGATTTATTTAAGTTTTTAGATATTATGTTGATAACTTCCTCAACTAAATAAAAATAATGGCAGTTAAGATTAAAGAAATGAAATGATAAAAATGTATGTTTATTATTAAAATCTAGATAAATCCTTCATAACGAGTAACGGTTAAACCTTGCTATTGATTGAGCGATAAAACTTAACTGTGCCTTTTATTGCATTGTTGTATGTTTATGATTTTAATATTGTATATAAATTTTATTGCAGCTTCGTCCCTCGGTGCTGCGATCACGATGCCGATTTGCGGGTTCCTCATCGCTCACTTCGGTTGGGAATCAGCATTTTACTTCACTGGTAAATTGATCACGATTCTTGGAAGAACTTGACTTGTAATATTTTTACGATACATAATTGACTTATGTGTTTAAGTTTAAATTTCGGAGCTACATGTGAAGTTTGGATAGTGGTACATCTTTTTCGAACACGCCTGGTTATCTACCATCTTCATATTATCAATATTGTCTTCAAGCAGAGTCTCTTCGAGCCGTGATAGCCTAGTGGTTTGAACACCGGCCTTCCAATGCGAAGGTACCGGGTTCGAATCCGGCCTGCACCAATGAATCTTTCAATTTATGTGCAGTTAGCATAAAACACCAACTAATATCACGTGCTTTAACGGTGAAGGAAAACATCGTGAGGAAACCTGCATATCTATGTCATGACCATCAGTGGTCAGACTAGTATGTGAAATGGAGAAGGCAATGGCAAACCACTCCATTATAACTGCCAAGAGAGTCGTCGTGTGTTTCAATAAAAACATGATGACCACGACCCTCAGTCATGAGGAAATACGACTTAGAAGAAGAAGAGTCTCTTCAACGATTATCAGAAATTCTCCCTCCTTTATACGCAAAGTGATATTTCAATAGGTAAGCAAAAAATATCTAGACAAGACGATCTGCAGCTAGATTTAGATTACGACTGCATGTTAAATTACCAGTGACTTCTATTTTATATTTATCACGGCAACCATTAAACTTTAAATGCCAGCGCGAATCGTCTTTGTAATAGTGAACGTTTAATATTAACATTTATGTCAATTCCTCTCAGGTATAATAGGTGTGATGTGGTCGGTGGCCTGGTTCGCTGTGGTATACGACTCGCCGTCGCAGCATCCGAGGATATCGGAAACTGAGCGCAACTTCCTGCTCAAAGCTCTGCCTCAGGATAGCAACGCTAAAGGGGTAAGCAGATAACTCTCTCCTTCTTTAAATGCTACTAAGGACTCGAATTTTAGGAGACTGTCGGAATCTGTCTACTGACTGAATTTTACCAGGTGGTAGGTCTCTGTTGCCGGATGAGTTGCTGGATGAGTACCACCGCAGCTCCTACTTCAACCTCCAAATTGTAGTGTGCAAACATTACTGTGTTCCGGTTTGAAGGGCGCTTTAGCTAGTGTAATTACTGCGGTAACGAGACTTAATACCTTATGTCTCAAAGCGACGAGCGCAATGTGGTGCAGTGTGTACCATCTTAACTAGCGCCGCGTTGTCATGGGCAAGCGTATCACTTACCATCAAGTGAACGTCTTGCTTGTCTCGTCGCAAACTAGTATAAAAAAAAACTGTCAATAGTCTTGATGTCAAATTTTTAGGCAGGTTACTAATGTCTATTTTACTAACAATAAGTAATATGCAGGTTGTAACTGTTTATTGGCCTACAGCTATCTAAAGACTTCTATTACTTTATACTTCTTTAGAAAGCCGAGTTAATTATAGTAGACTTACATTTTAATTGCGGTTGGAGATACAACATTGTATCTCTCTTCTTTATAAAGATACCGGTTGATATTCAGGAGAAGGGAATATTTATCACCAGTTCTAATATATCTTCTTCACGTGCTCCTGCCTAACATTTCGAGCTATTTGTTCTAGATATGCTGCCTTCCGCATTTTGATCTTAATTATCACGAATGATAAAAATTCTATTGATAAGCTACGATTTTTTTATCTCTATCCTCGATACTGAGAAGTGAGATATAAACAAGTTTGTCGGGCGTTTTATATATACTAATAAACTAATTAACAGTTAACTAGTCTAAGTAGTAAGTCTAACTCTTTTGTAATATATATTTAAATCTAATCGTAACAGTATTATTGGCAAACCTTAAACCGCTTTCAATATCCAAGTAAGGTATAGAATCTGTTAAGTTTCCCCCATTGAAATCACTTGGTCGTAAATTTAAAGGCCATTACACTCGGTCAGGAGAGTAAAGGACCTTAAGCTGTATTAGGAATGGTTTAACGATTGAACGGTTAACTTTCTCTGAGAAAGGTTTAACGAGACGGTAATTTATTAATAGATGTAATTTGAATGTTGGTTTGGTTAGTTTCAAAAGCAACTTGCATGTTTATTATATTATAAATAATAATCTGTAAACGTTGTTATATTATTATAAATGTAATCTCAAAACATTTGTAGTGTTTAGAGTTCTTCTTTGCAACAGGGTCCTGTGATACCAGCTGTGTTTAGTTCAGGATCCAAAGGATATCATGTACTATAATTGTAAGGAAGTGTGTATAATAAATATTTAAAAATAAAAAATATAACAAAAAATAATTGCTGAAACATTTTGTTTTGACTTCAGTAAAGAGTTACAAAGTAAAAGATATTTTTATGATTTTCTCAAGTTGCTTTTGATCAAAGCATAGAGACGTTTTTAAGTATCATCGTTATTTCAGTCTCCAAGTTGTTTAAGTGCAAGATTTGCATTATTTCTAGATTCAAAATAGTTTATGTTAAGAGAAAACTGTAACGTGGATTATTGTTTGTATTGCTTACATACTTAACTTATGTCTGTGTCCTTTATCTTAAAACAAGGAGCGAGAGTAGGAGCAGCAGGATTTGATTCTAACAGCACTTTCTAGCTCGTCGGATATTTTGTGCTTAATTCCTGTCTTCCATATAAATGATGCTGAATGCTTATTGTCTTATCAAAATTCAAAGTGAAAGGGAGTGCTGTGATATTTATGTAATTTTACTTCACTTTGATCACTCCAACTCATGTCCGTGCCAACTACATACCCACGCTGAATATTTATATCATTTCACGAATAATTTTTAATAGATTTGTATATATAACTTTTTTTGTAATGTGCTTTAAATTCTTCAACGCGCAAAAACATTTTGTAAAATAAACATGCAACTATCTTTCGTACCTTTGGATCTCTCATTTGATTCTCCGAGACATTGGTCTGCAAATATTATCAGAAGTTGGATGTTCACCTGTTGTGATACGCCTGCCCATAACTTATGCGCTCATCACCTTGATATATAAACCTAATTACCCAAGTTATTCACTATTACCTTCCAAACTGGAACACTCATTTTTGTTCTGTTGCACACCTGAAAAAGGTGCTATAGTGCACTGACCTTCTGAACGACAATCGTAAGTGATTTTCCCAATTGCTCCGTTAATTTTTAAATCACTATACCATCTGCTGCTGTATTACCAAATTAAACAGCCTCCACCAAGAGAGACATGTTAGCGGTAAACCTGTTCATTCCATGGGGTCAAAAGTTTCTTTCTAAATATTATGAAATCGTGTACTGACCTTTTCGCTACGGTGAAACGTAAACATGAGTGCGCTTGCAATCGTTCGAAATGCGATAACGTACATTGTATTGGTTACAAGGCTTTGTATTACATTTGTCACAGACTTGAAAACTTCACCTTGAATCAAGTGACTCACCACTTAAACAATGTATAAGATTAATTTGATTTTAAAAGATAACTTTACATCGTTTAGAACTTCATTATAATACCTTTATCGGGTATATAACATAAAAGATAATTTAAGCTTCTGCTGGCAAAGCTAGTTTTACTTACTTAATTAATACCAGCGTCATCTCAACGGCTTCTGAAGGGTATCTAGTGAATAATGTCCTGTTTGAACTAGAAACATTTAAACAACTTCTCTTTTTCTCCACCAGCATATGCCGGTACCGTGGCGAGCCATGCTCCTCTCGCCGCCCGTGTGGGCCATCATCATCACCCACGGCGCCTCCGTCTTCGGCTACTTCACCGTCGTCAACCAGCTGCCCACCTACATCGAGAGCATACTTCACTTCAACATTAAACATGTAAGCATTATTTTACTTTGAACAACACTAAAGTTTTACCAGGTGGTAGGTCTCTGTTGCCGGAGACCGTCTGGGTGGGTACCACAGCAGCTTCTATTTCAACCGCCAAACAGTAGTGTGCAAACATTAGTGTTCCGGTTCGAAGGGCGCTGTAGTTAGTGTAAATACTGGGGTAACGAGACTTAACACCTTATGTCTCAAGGCGACGAGCGCAATGTGGTGCAGTGTGTACCATCTTAACTAGCACCGCGTTGTCATGGGCAAGCGTATCACTTACCATCAGGTGAACGTCTTGCTCGTCTCGTCGCAAACTAGTATAAAAAAAAACTGTCAATAGTCTTGATGTCAAATTTTTAGGCAGGTTACTAATGTCTATTTTACTAACAATAAGTAATATGCAGATTGTAACTGTTTATTGGCCTACAGCTATCTAAAGACTTCTATTACTTTATACTTCTTTAGAAAGCCGAGTTAATTATAGTAGACTTACATTTTAATTGCGGTTGGAGATACAACATTGTATCTCTCTTCTTTATAAAGATACCGGTTGATATTCAGGAGAAGGGAATATTTATCACCAGTTCTAATATATCTTCTTCACGTGCTCCTGCCTAACATTTCGAGCTATTTGTTCTAGATATGCTGCCTTCCGCATTTTGATCTTAATTATCACGAATGATAAAAATTCTATTGATAAGCTACGATTTTTTTATCTCTATCCTCGATACTGAGAAGTGAGATATAAACAAGTTTGTCGGGCGTTTTATATATACTAATAAACTAATTAACAGTTAACTAGTCTAAGTAGTAAGTCTAACTCTTTTGTAATATATATTTAAATCTAATCGTAACAGTATTATTGGCAAACCTTAAACCGCTTTCAATATCCAAGTAAGGTATAGAATCTGTTAAGTTTCCCCCATTGAAATCATTTGGTCGTAAATTTAAAGGCCATTACACTCGGTCAGGAGAGTAAAGGACCTTAAGCTGTATTAGGAATGGTTTAACGATTGAACGGTTAACTTTCTCTGAGAAAGGTTTAACGAGACGGTAATTTATTAATAGATGTAATTTGAATGTTGGTTTGGTTAGTTTCAAAAGCAACTTGCATGTTTATTATATTATAAATAATAATCTGTAAACGTTGTTATATTATTATAAATGTAATCTCAAAACATTTGTAGTGTTTAGAGTTCTTCTTTGCAACAGGGTCTTGTGATACCAGCTGTGTTTAGTTCAGGATCCAAAGGATATCATGTACTATAATTGTAAGGAAGTGTGTATAATAAATATTTAAAAATAAAAAATATAACAAAAAATAATTGCTGAAACATTTTGTTTTGACTTCAGTAAAGAGTTACAAAGTAAAAGATATTTTTATGATTTTCTCAAGTTGCTTTTGATCAAAGCATAGAGACGTTTTTAAGTATCATCGTTATTTCAGTCTCCAAGTTGTTTAAGTGCAAGATTTGCATTATTTCTAGATTCAAAATAGTTTATGTTAAGAGAAAACTGTAACGTGGATTATTGTTTGTATTGCTTACATACTTAACTTATGTCTGTGTCCTTTATCTTAAAACAAGGAGCGAGAGTAGGAGCAGCAGGATTTGATTCTAACAGCACTTTCTAGCTCGTCGGATATTTTGTGCTTAATTCCTGTCTTCCATATAAATGATGCTGAATGCTTATTGTCTTATCAAAATTCAAAGTGAAAGGGAGTGCTGTGATATTTATGTAATTTTACTTCACTTTGATCACTCCAACTCATGTCCGTGCCAACTACATACCCACGCTGAATATTTATATCATTTCACGAATAATTTTTAATAGATTTGTATATATAACTTTTTTTGTAATGTGCTTTAAATTCTTCAACGCGCAAAAACATTTTGTAAAATAAACATGCAACTATCTTTCGTACCTTTGGATCTCTCATTTGATTCTCCGAGACATTGGTCTGCAAATATTATCAGAAGTTGGATGTTCACCTGTTGTGATACGCCTGCCCATAACTTATGCGCTCATCACCTTGATATATAAACCTAATTACCCAAGTTATTCACTATTACCTTCCAAACTGGAACACTCATTTTTGTTCTGTTGCACACCTGAAAAAGGTGCTATAGTGCACTGACCTTCTGAACGACAATCGTAAGTGATTTTCCCAATTGCTCCGTTAATTTTTAAATCACTATACCATCTGCTGCTGTATTACCAAATTAAACAGCCTCCACCAAGAGAGACATGTTAGCGGTAAACCTGTTCATTCCATGGGGTCAAAAGTTTCTTTCTAAATATTATGAAATCGTGTACTGACCTTTTCGCTACGGTGAAACGTAAACATGAGTGCGCTTGCAATCGTTCGAAATGCGATAACGTACATTGTATTGGTTACAAGGCTTTGTATTACATTTGTCACAGACTTGAAAACTTCACCTTGAATCAAGTGACTCACCACTTAAACAATGTATAAGATTAATTTGATTTTAAAAGATAACTTTACATTGTTTAGAACTTCATTATAATACCTTTATCGGGTATATAACATAAAAGATCATTTAAGCTTCTGCTGGCAAAGCTAGTTTTACTTACTTAATTAATACCAGCGTCATCTCAACGGCTTCTGAATGGTATCTAGTGAATAATGTCCTGTTTGAACTAGAAACATTTAAACAACTTCTCTTTTTCTCCACCAGCATATGCCGGTACCGTGGCGAGCCATGCTCCTCTCGCCGCCCGTGTGGGCCATCATCATCACCCACGGCGCCTCCGTCTTCGGCTACTTCACCGTCGTCAACCAGCTGCCCACCTACATCGAGAGCATACTTCACTTCAACATTAAACATGTAAGCATTATTTTACTTTGAACAACACTAAAGTTTTACCAGGTGGTAGGTCTCTGTTGCCGGAGACCGTCTGGGTGGGTACCACAGCAGCTTCTATTTCAACCGCCAAACAGTAGTGTGCAAACATTAGTGTTCCGGTTCGAAGGGCGCTGTAGTTAGTGTAAATACTGGGGTAACGAGACTTAACACCTTATGTCTCAAGGCGACGAGCGCAATGTGGTGCAGTGTGTACCATCTTAACTAGCACCGCGTTGTCATGGGCAAGCGTATCACTTACCATCAGGTGAACGTCTTGCTCGTCTCGTCGCAAATTAGTATAAAAAAAAACCAATAGTAGTGTGTAAACATTACTGTGTTCCCGTTTGAAGGACACTGGAAGCTAGTGTAATTACTGAAGTAACGAGACAACATATGTCTTAAGGCGACGAGCGCAATGTGGTGCAGTGTATACCATCTTAACTAGCGCCGCGTTGTCATGGGCAAGCGTATCACTTACCATCAGGAGAACGTCTTACTCGTCTCGTCGCAAATTAGTATAAAAAAAAACCAATAGTAGTGTGTAAACATTACTGTGTTCCCGTTTGAAGGACACTGGAAGCTAGTGTAATTACTAAAGTAACGAGACGACATATGTCTCAAGACGACAAGAGCTATGTGGTGCAGTGTATACCATCTTAACTAGCGCCGCGTTGTTACGGGCAAGCATATCACTTACCATCAGGAGAACGTCTTACTCGTCTCGTCGCAAATTAGTATAAAAAAAAACCAATAGTAGTGTGTAAACATTACTGTGTTCCCGTTTGAAGGACACTGGAAGCTAGTGTAATTACTAAAGTAACGAGACGACATATGTCTCAAGACGACGAGCGCAATGTGGTGCAGTGTATACCATCTTAACTAGCGCCGCGTTGTCATGGGCAAGCGTATCACTTACCATCAGGTGAACGTCTTGCTCGTCTCGTCGCAAATTAGTATAAAAAAAAAAAACCAATAGTAGTGTGTAAACATTACTGTGTTCCTGTTTGAAGGACACTGGAAGCTAGTGTAATTACTAAAGTAACGAGACGACATATGTCTCAAGACGACAAGAGCAATGTGATGCAGTGTGTACCATCTTAACTAGCGCCGCGTTGTTACGGGCAAGCATATCACTTACCATCAGGTGAACGTCTTGCTCTCGTTGCATAAAAAAAAAAAACACTGTCCAAACTCTGTCAAATGTTATTAAATGTAAGTAATATTTCCTGTTCGATAGTAAGTAATAAATGTTGACATTACTTTTACAAACAATATTGCTTCTCCTTTAAAATAGGAAGCGCGTCTCATAATATCGAAGAGTCGAAGTAATTTCTCATGAGAAAGAAACGACATGGACTCATTCTATTATTTATTAATTATTTCGACGAAGCGTCAAAACATGATGGATGTTCATCTGATGATATTATTGATACGTACCATAACATGATCATAGATAGTATGGTCACTACTACCGCTACGTGATCGTTTAAAACCTTAAAAAAAGTCACTAGCTACAACGCCGTTCAAACTGCGATAGTAATATTTGCATATTACTGTTTAGTAGTATAAGTAATCGTTGCGGTGTTACCTAGTTAATAAGTCTTCGGTAACTGAGAACCCTTAGTAACAATAATGTCGTTAAAAATGTTCTTTAAACAAAAAAAAATTTTACTAACAAATGTCCTTAGATTTAGAATCTTTTATTACCATTTAAGGAAGAATGAGTCGCCATTTTTAAATGAAATAAGCTATTAATAATAATAACTATCAATAAAATAAAATGTTGAGTGTAAAGCAAAAAAATTACAGTGCAAAAGTAACCAACTGTATAACATTGTCGAAGCTCGTGTTATGCTAACAACTTACATAACTTTAACTATTGTGTTCGTTAGACGTAATACTTCTGTTTCTGAACACCTTGGCGGTGTGCAGACGATTTTGTACCTTATTAAGCAGCTATTTTAATTTGCAAAGATATATATATACTTCTCGTTTAAAGTATTTGCAATGGACCAAAAAAATCATTTAACTGTATGCGGATTTGAAGGACGTAACCATATTAAAATATTTCAAAATAAACTGTTTAAATAGAAAGGCAAAAATATCGAGCGCCTCTGTTATAGGGTGGTCGTGCTATAGCAAATTAAAATGGGACAAGAAATTTAAACAGTTCTCTTAATATTCACACCATTGGGATTCGCGACATTCTCTTATAAATAGAATTTCGAAACTATTTAACTTAAGTTCAAGTTGGTCAGTTTGGTAAAAAGTAAATTATTATTTCTAACAAGATACACAGACATAGAAATAGTCTTGATTATACAGCAATAGGAATTAGAAATATGTCGCTAAGTTATTTTTAGCTAACTGTCAATGTTTCCTTATAATATCTGTGCGTGTGCTTTGTACTATCATACACATTCATAATATTAATGCTATCAGTCCAACCTTTTCTGCCAGGTATTATTTATTTTTTAAGTTACTCGTTAAATTTGTTTCATCAACAATTGTTTCGTTTATTACAAGTTAGAATATTTATTATGAATAGCAATTAACCTTTAAAAAAATTGAACGCGATCTAGTCTCTCAGAGATTTTATGGCTTCAAAATTTTATAAAGATAAAACGAGTAGACATCATCTATTGAAGATGTTTGTTCTAATGCTACATGAATTGACTTTAAATAATATCTCTATTGATCTACAATGATCTAAACATCGTGATCATTCGTTGATTTTTTTGCATTCTTAAATATTTCTTCCGATTTGCTTTCCGTTGTGATCGCTCTGACATCAATTGCGTCCAACTAATAATACAATGCTTAACTTTCAAAGCGGTACATCTAAGCGGAGTCATGCATTTAGACGATTGCAACAAAGTTGCTAATCTTCGTACACCACGACTAAAGTTCCCAATGGCGTTACACGTGCCTGGTCTCCGTATGTTTTACCGCGAAGTCGATAAATTATAATTACTCCTGTGTAGCTTAAGTATATTGGCTACACGTGTAACATTGTTTGCGTTATGCATCATCATGTTTACTTTCAATATTGTATACACAATGTGGCCGTGACTCAAGCGCTACTTTATTTAGTTGTACATCAACATTTCAACAGGTTTGTTGTATAATACACGGTATACCACCTTTAAATTTATGATTTACGTTTTTAACTTGCTTATCATGTTATCAACTTGTTTCTTTATTGATATACAGACGAATCTAAACAACACAATATACACATAATGAATAAATAATTCCTCATTAGAGTAACACATTATAAAAAGATATTTTGTTATTATGGATTCCATTAATGCTCCAATTTCGAACTTTCCAATATCGACTGGTTTTTGATTTGTACCCGCATTAACTGTAACTTTAAGGTAAAAATTTTGCTCAAAATTTACAGGGTTTCGTTTAATCGGAAAAAAATCCTAAGATCTCTTCATTGTAACGGATTCCTCTTCTGTATTTTATTATTATCATCATCAACAGTCGGTACTTGTCTATTGAAAAGATAATCTTTCCCAAAGATCTAGACATCGATCAGTCCTGCACAGTCTGCATTCAGCGGTTTATCGCAACTTTTACCAGATCGTCGGTCTAACTTGGGGATGGTTTTCCAACACTAAATCTACAGGTCTATTCAAGAAATTCTCGGATTTTATGATTCCGTACTCCACTTACCCATCGATTCTTCTTTTATCATAAGGTTTTTAACTTATGTTAATATGATAATAATACAAGTCATAAATATTACAGAAAGTTAATGATTTTATGCAATGCGCTGCATAGCAGAATAACCGGTATGTCTGGTTTTACGGTTTGATTTTACAAATTAATTAAATTTTCTACACAAATGCGAGAATTTTAATGAGCTTAACACACGTTACGTGTTGCGATAAATTCGAAGCTGTTTATCAAAGACATTTCGATATCAATTTGCTTGGCTTCTCTTGTCAATTTGCAGAGAATAAACAAGAATCGCGCAAGGCTCCCGGGTTATTGCATCAGCTGAGAACTGGTCAACCTCCTGAATGCCTCACCTCGACTATCTTTAAAACGTGTAAGATCATTACCAGATCTATAGCTAAAGCGGAAAACTTGAACATCGTACGGGGAGTTTAATACACATTAGACTTTCGCAGGTCTATAAAACATTTAGAGCTTAAAAGCTCTGCTCTGATCTCTTGAACATAACCTTTTTGACTTTATCCTACAACTTAACGTCTATTTTGACTATAATTTGATTCACAATCCCCGGTCTTACTATTTCGAGCGATCGTCTATTATACCTTCCTTGTAGTTTAAACGAAGTCGTCGGTTTTTTTTAATTACTTTGTATAAGTCCTTTATAGCTATAAGGAATTTTCTAATGGTTCCACGTAAATTTATTGCAATTTCAGTCTTTGCTAATCTATAACTCTTTTTTGCGTTCTTAGCAATTTAGAGATCTGCTTAATAAAAGTATTACCATCAATGTTATTATCAATTTGGATTCTTTTAAACAAGTTCCGTTTAGTAAAATATTTCGAAACTTGGGATGATTTTTGGTAAAAATTATCGTAGCATTATTTTGTCATCATTTAAAAATTGCCATTGTCAATCCCAAAACAGAATAAATGTACTTTTGCCTAAAACCCGTTTGTCCTAATTTTAAAGGACTGTCCCTAAAATATTTATAGCATGGTAATAGTATTAGTTCAATATTTCTAGCAACGTATATCTATAGACAGATTTTGGTTGGGTTTCCATGTTGATACTCTTACTAGAGAACCTGAATGAACACTGGCGATAGCTACTAAGACTGCCTGCGGTAAGAGGCCAGTAAAATCACATAATATATTCTCTTCACAACATAATTAACCTTTTTGTTACAATGTGATTAAGCAATAAAAAAGTACGAATGTTCTCGAACCAATAAAACATCTTTAATTGATGTTATATTAAATTTTGACCAAAAATTACGTAAAGCTGTTTTTTTTGTTATTAAAAATACCCATCCTCTGTACGACCTTCATTAATTCACTTTGCTATAAGATAGGAAAAAAACTTTGCGGGAAAATGTAATATACACGACCATTGTTTAATGTTTTTCTGTGGTTTTTGAGTGAAACAGTAGGATCCAGAACAAGAAACTGGTTTTTATAAAACTTTAAAACAATCGTGATACTGGGTTCATTCCTGCTGAGCAAACTGAGTAAACCTTCGTACTCCAAAAGCAATCTGCACTTAACGAAATTCTTTTGGTCTTCTCTACGCAGAAGTTTAAAATCAAATTTATCGCATTAAACTTGTTTTCATGTGAAAAGGATAATTATTATTAATTAACCTTTCAACGAATTCATTTCAATGAAATGACAATTTTAATTTTTATCTTGTAAAGTCACGAAAGAGAAATTATAACAAAGCAATGGTTTTTGCTCGTGCCTATTACTGGCGTCGAGTAACACTAGAAATATTGCGGCTCTAGTTTGAAAGGAGCTGTAGCTAATGAAATTATCAAGATCATGGATTGACAGTTAATATATTTACACTGAATGCCGTTTGTCGTTTTGAGATATATCTTGTCAGTTACCTAGTAATTGCACTAGCTACATCATGCATAGCGATCATCATCCATATCCGGCGAAGTCCTACCGCCACTAGATGAACGTCCTTATCGCGTATCTGTAAGGGTAACAAGTTGTCTAAAAATATAACCTGTGCGCACTTAAGTAGACTTACACAGGTCGTTAGTCTAGTATAATGTGAAAGGGTCCAGCCAGGCATTCCCCACCTTGGCGCCGCCGCAGCCTTACTAATTTTAGAATCCCATAAAAACCCCGGCGTCGACCGCAACCTTAGTCCGCGGTAATTAAAAAAAAAAAAGTCTCGTTACCTTGTTTAAAATAGATTTTATGTTGAAGTCTACAAATACTACAGGATATATTTTATAGAACCGTCTAGTATTAACACCCTCCTTTTATTTTACGATCAGAGACGAATTATAAAGTACTGGATCATGTTACTTTACTTACCATAATGAGACGTCCATTCCTTACAAGAGGTCCATAACCCACTCATTAGAATAATAAGCTTTGACTGTGATCCCACTTGGGTATAGTTTGATTTTGAGGGTGAAACCATTGCCCACTGAGTCACCCAACTACGAGGTGGCCTCATATATGTTGTAACTTAGCGTGAGTGCCGGGGAAGTTACTGCCCTCCCTGGGAGGTTTAGACCACCTAACGTCGGTGGTCATCATCAGTAATTCATACCAACTATTACTGATGATGACCACCGGACAGACTTTCATCATTATCAGCCGGATAACGCCCACTGCTGGGCATAAGCCTCCCTCAAGGATCTCCACGCCGATCGGTCCTGCGTTACTCGCATCCAGCGCATCGGACAGACTTTAGTCATCACAAATTCCACATATCCTTGCTTCTTTAGAAATATTGTCTTTTAGAGGTTGTCTTTCATTAAAAAAAATAGCACAAGTCAAAATGCCGCCTATTTATACATTTTGTTACTTTATCTTCAACGAGCTGACTTTCGACCTCAATGTTACATAGTGTTTACTGACTATGAGGTCATGGTGAAGAGTGGTCGCCGAAAAAACTGTCTCACATTTTAACAGCCGGAACACAACATTACTCATACAGCGGCTGATTTACAAAATTAGGGTAAGGTATCTTCTGAACGCCTGCCTTCCATTCCGGCGGTACCGGGTTCGAATCCGGCCTGCACCAATGAATTTTTCAATTCATGTGCAGTTAGTATAACACCAACTAATATCACGTGCTTTGACGGTGAAGGAAAACATCGCGAGGAAACCTGCATATCTATGTCATGACCATCCGTGCTCGCACTAGTATGTGAAATGGAGAAGGCAATGGCAACACCACTCCATTATAAATGAGAAGTAAGTCGTCGTGTGTTTCATTACACATGATGACCACGACCCTCAGTCATGAGGAAATATGACTTAGAAGAAGAAGATCTTTGTGAAACGGATTTGATTTAATTGCTTATGGAATCGGGGACCTTCGTTTTATTAAGCGATCGATTTGCCACTGCACCGCGGGGGTCAATTTGTAATCGAGACCCTACGATATCCAAGCCCCTGACAAGCGAACGATGCACTGGTCTAAGTGCCACTTAATCTCATATTAGAGAGCATCCTGTTTTCCAGCTTCATTGGATACTTCCTTCGATCGTGATCATAACCGGTCAGTGGTCAGATTAGCTGGTTATAGCTGGAGCACAACACATGAACTGGACGTAATCAAGTAATTGGTTTAGTTTAACCAACGTTGTAACTGCGAAAGTTATTTTGAGTTAAATAGTAGTACGAATGTTTCTCTTATTAAACATTGCTTTAATATAACTTTTCTGATTGAAAAATATGCGTTGGAAATATATAGTTTACGAATAGTATTTTTAAAATTGAGATTACAAAACGTGCATAATAATTACCAGGTCCTAGACTTTGTTCTGAACAATCTCATCGCCACACACTTCTTTAGCTTCGCTTTTGATATTTTTCACACTACTTTTATAAAGAAGTGGTGCTAAAAAATTGTTTAAAATAATCTGTGTCAGTATAACCTAGATTATATTAGTCTCTTCTAGAACAAATTACAGTCGCGGCTCATCATTGCCAAACGTTTGGCACAACGTAAGAATATATCACTAATCGGGAAATTTAAATGCGCAGGCGCAATTCTCCTTCATTGTAAAGTTTATAAGGTTATGCTCAACAATCATCACCAGCCTATTGGCAGAGTTTCTAATTGTAGTATTATACTAGTTATATTATACTTATGAAATCTATCTACATTACCATCAAGAATAAACGATAGTAAAAGATATTTAATGCGGCAGAATGGAATGTAATCAATAATATTTTAATGGAGTTAAAGAAAACCAGATTTTTTTTAAAATTAATACACGTTTTTTAACTGCAGTGTAACGTTTAGTTTGAACTACAGCGGCGGCCACCCATTCGGCACCTCGTAAAGAAGACTCCGCAATCAAATCGTATAAGGCAAGCATAGCATTTGCATAATACGTTAGCGGTGAAGTTTTTGCACAACTTTTCCACATGTTCTATTTGCGAACTCCATTAGTGCACCTTTCGAAGCATTTTAATATTTAACCAACTTGATTCATAGAAAAAAAGCTGTTAATCAATCTCCTTAAAAACCTTAAACGTAAATAATACATCACTGGATCTAATTTACAAGATCTACATAGATCATCATTCGCTCATTTTATATTTAATATGTCTGCGTCACCATCTTATATAATATCAGACTTACTTAAAAGGGGAAGGATAATACAAATAATACTTAAAAGAACATTACCATTTTTTTTTATTCATCGAGACGAGCGAGACGTTCAACTGATGGTAAGTGATACGCTTCCCCATAACGTGGTGCTAGTTAAGATGGTATACACTGCACCACATTGCGCTCGTCGCTTTAAGACATTAAGGTTAAGTATCGCTACCCAAGTAATTTCACTAACAACAACGCCTATTATACTTGAACACAGTAATGTTTGGCAGTTGAAACAGTCACTGCGGTGGTACCTAGACGGTCTCCGACAATAGAGACCTACCACCAGTGAGTCAATATCTAAAGTAGCCTAATACCGCCTTCGCCCTTTTATCATCGGACGTACAGACACACCGCAGGCATCCATCCCTTCGTTGTCGATCTCCCGCGCATTAGGACTAAGCGTTTCGCTTCGTCCTTCATAATGCGTACAGCGAGGGAGTGGAACAGTCTGCCGGCGTCAGTGTTTCCGTCCAGGTATGATGTGGGGGTCTTCAAGAAAAGAGTGAATAGGCTTCTTCTAGACTAGTGCGCTTTACCACCTAGATTACATCGCCGCTTACCATCAGGTGGGATCGTAGTCAAGCACTAGTCTATCCTAAATAAATAATAAAAAAAAAAAAAAGTTCCCTCATGTCTAAGAATAGTGGTTAGCGTTAAGTTTGCTGTCCGGAGCAGACGATCTGCCTCCTTCGGTTTCTGTTCAGACTATCTTCTACCACCATTTAAAATACCACCGGTTAAACCGTCCGAAGAGGTAACAGTGGCCTGCAGAAACGTTTCGGACAGAAGGCAAGGAAACCAACACTTCTCTATTTCTCAAGAGAGTTAATATTTAATTCAACAGCCGACAAACATTCTCTAACTCAGCGTTTTGCCAGTTATTGTGTAGCTTTTTGTTATCGAAGAGAAATCTGAAAATAATAAAAAAAGCTTATTAATCTTAGTCTGAAACGAAAGATGTGAAAAATTTTCATACAATTATAATAAAATATATATTTTGTTATTACAAACAAATTCAACTTAATGATATTAGAGAGATCATTAGTCCAACATGTATATACTATATAACAGTTAGATGTGGTGCTGTGTAAATATTTTACCGTTATGCGCATGTTATGAGCTATCACTTACAATTGAGTGTACGTTTAAGATATATATTCAAGACGTTTTTATTTAGTAATCTCTTAAGTGCGCCTTTGCCCGTCGTCGGTGACTCACCCATTATTTACGTACACTTAAAGTACACTCGATGACAAAATTAGCTTTCTAGACGATAACTTAATTCTGTATTTCGCGTAAAGAAGTAACTACGCTAATTTTAATAAAATTCTTCTACTTATGAATCGAATTCTAGACTTCGCGAACAGCGTGTTGTATGCGTTAATTTTCTAGACGCTGATCTCTAGATTCAAAAGTTTCTCGAGTCCTTAACGATGAAGGACGCGTTCTAACTGCAATCGTTCGTTCCTCTCAGAACTATTCTCGTTCGACCTAGACATTTAAATCCGTAATCTACAATTTGTAAGACTACTTTACTGATCCTGTTGAGACTAAGAAGAAACCTTTCGCAAACAGAAAACTAAAAAGCTAATTTAAAAATGACTAACTACGAAATTCACTAAAATAATAACCTATAAGTAATTTATCAATTATAAAGTAAAGCAAAAAACTAAAATATACTCCCGGACACATCTATCGGCCCACCGCCCAGTGTTTAAAGTTTCGACGGTGTCTAGTTAAAAATAAATGTTAGGTGCAGCAATAAGTTTTAATGCAGTTTTGAAGCAGATTTATTGGTCAACCCCTATGTAGGTTGTTTTATATTTTTTTTGTAATTTCGAATTGATTTGGCCGGCAGAAGTTTTACAATTTGGGCGACAATTTCAGGCACAGTATCCATATTTTTTGGTCAAAACTGGCTCTAAGTTTAGATTTGCCTTTTTATGGAACCAATAATCGGACACATCAAAAAAAAAATCCAACTTGTGCGAAATAAAAAGTTTTCTCCATTCGTGGGTCGTTGAAAACAATGAACAGACTCGAATTTTCGTTTTTTGTTTTTATTTTCATAATCCTAAATTTAAAATTAAAAAAAAATATACATAAAGGTTGACCAAAAAATCAGCTTTAAAACTGCATTAAAACTTATTGCTCCCTCCACCTAACATTTATTTTTAGCTAGGCACCGTTAAAACTTTTAAACACTAGGTGGACCGATAGATGTGTCCGGGAGTGTAGTTTTACTGCTAGAGAACAGTGAACAAACATTTTTAATCAAGGAGAACGGAAAAGAAGAAAAATAAAATATACCTAATCAAACAAAAAGAAAAACACTCAAGAGAATGATATCTAAAAATCTATTTTTTTATTAAGTCGCTGAGACACAGCTGTTAGCAATGTAATGGGTACTATATTACTATTTGGCGAAAGAAATAGGAGCTGCGGTGCTTCCTAGATGGTCTGTAGCAACAGAGATCTATCACAAGTAATATATCTTTGTATATATAGAACTTGCTTATAAGATGATAATAGATATAACTGTTTGCCAGTAGGATCCGGAAGAAGGAAATGCATCGCAAACGTACACAATAAGGAAAACCTGTTATCAATAATACCGATTACAAATACATCCTGTTCTATTGCTTAGAACTGTGTGAATACGTTAGAACAAACGTTGTAACTGAACCAAAAAATATTTTTTAATACATTAAAAAATTGATAATACTAGTCATATACGAAAATGTAACGAAAAACTGTGACGAAATTGAAATATAACGATTTGTAGTTGTCGCATTTTTTTTTTGAACATGACAATGTTACAAAAAATTTCTAAATGTTTTTTTGTGTAAAACATTTTCAAAATTTCCCGCCTACTCTACTCTTGGAAGCGCTCACTCAAAATGAAACAGAGCAACACACACAAACCCGTTCATTTCGCTATATTATACAAGTTAAAAAACGAGTTAAGTTTCAACCTCATCTGATATGGTGCTTAGATGAAAAACATCGTAAAGTTACAGCACCTTCTCTCCTCGTGAGTTAAGGTTTCTGTCACAGTAAAATTATCGAAGTCTGTGCTGGTTAATAAAGCAATAGAAAGAAAGAAAGAAAGAAAGAAAGAAAGAAAGAAAGAAAGAAAGAAAGAAAGAAAGAAAGAAAGAAAGAAAGAAAGAAAGAAAGAAAGAAAGAAAGAAAGAAAGAAAGAAAGAAAGAAAGAAAGAAAGAAAGAAAGAAAGAAAGAAAGAAAGAAAGAAAGAAAGAAAGAAAGAAAGAAAGAAAGAAAGAAAGAAAGAAAGAAAGAAAGAAAGAAAGAAAGAAAGAAAGAAAGAAAGAAAGAAAGAAAGAAAGAAAGAAAGAAAGAAAGAAAGAAAGAAAGAAAGAAAGAAAGAAAGAAAGAAAGAAAGAAAGAAAGAAAGAAAGAAAGAAAGAAAGAAAGAAAGAAAGAAAGAAAACTTTATTCAACATAAAAGACACAACAGTTGCTAAAAAAAGGAATTACGCAAAACAAAAAACATATTAAAAGTGTGTTGTGATGTTGAACAGGTCTCCACTCAGCATCAACTGCAGCAAGTTTAATGTTGCAGCGCTGATATGTGGAGCCTTTACAAAGAGTCGGAGGGCTACATTTATACGGAAATCTGTAAACGGCCATAACTATAACGAAATAAATAAATGAATAAATTGGTTATTTAATAATGTAGATATATATTAATAAAAAACATTTGAGAATAGGCAACAGCAAGAGGAAGATACAGGTTAGATTTTAAGATAGTATTCTGTTAACGCTCTTTTGAAGGAAAATAATGATTTGCAAGTTCGAATATATATATATATAATAAATAGTAACAGCAAAAAATATTAACGAGACTAACGAATTGAAAAAGAAAATAAATAAAAAGTTACATTGGTTATATGTATATCAGACCCACACAAACTTTGTAATGAAATTACATTAGCGCATGCGGGGAAAGGCAACATGATATAGAAGGTCTATTTTATCCTTCAACTGCATTTGTTGTCAATAGACACTTCTGTTTCCGACAGTACAAAGGGCTCGATATCTATAAGCAGTAAATTTGCATGCGATTCCTGCGCAGACCTCGGGCTCTGACGTATGCAGTGGAATCCACGAGTGTAGTGAGCTCATCTAACTCATACGTTAACTGGACGGAATTTTTTACTACTACTTAGTCATGTGAGGAACAGTCCGTACATATTTTTTTTTATACTACTTTGCGATAAGACGAGCAAGACGTTCACCTGATGGTAAGTGATACGCTTGTATAACAACGTGGCGCTAGTTAAGATGGTACACACTGCACCACATTGCGCTCGCCTTGAGACATAAGGTGTTAAGTCTCGTTACCCCAGTAATTACACTAGCTACAGCGCCCTTCAAACCGGAACACAGTAATGTCTGCACACTACTATTTGGCGGTTGAAATAGGAGCTGCGGTGGTACCCAGACGGTCTCCGGCAACAGAGACCTTCCACCTGGAAAACACACATGACAGCAAGTGGAACGTGGTAGCAGTAATGTGTCTAAAGGATGTTTACACTGCAATGCATGAATAACAATTAACTTAATCATTTGATAAATATAGCAACAGAACGAAGAACGATCTGGCTCTCTTAAATTGATAGATGGCAGCAGATTAATATAACATCTTCACGTGTCTCCGGAATCGAATCGGTGATGGATGTTGCAAAGCAAGCGCTAAACCATTTCTTTTTATATATTTCAGAACGGTCTTCTATCTTCTCTACCTTACCTCGGCAAGTACCTCTGCGCGCTCGCCTCTTCAGTGTTGGCGGACTCCTTGCGACGCAGCGGCCGTCTCTCCACCACCTCCGCCAGGAAGCTGTTCACTGGCTTCGCAGTCGGCTTACCCGGTAACGATCCTTATATATCAAACGAGGAAATTTTAAAGTTGTTTTAGTATTCACAATAATTAGCAAAAACACCCCCGTTTTGTTCTCATTAAATACTGTTCCGCCAGGTATCATGATGCTGGTGCAGTCATACTTCGGCCACGACCGGGTGTGGTCGATAGCGATCTTCACGCTGGCGCTGACCATCAACGGCGCGGTCACTGCTGGTTACCTCGGCAACGGGCTCGATATCGCACCTAACTTCAGCGGTAAGATTTATTATCATCACGTCGAAACACTCACCATGTATAGGTGATTGTTACTCAATACATTTTGGTTAGGATTAATACTTTTTTTTTTACCTAATTTTACCAGGTGGTTGTTGCCGGAGACCGTCTGGGTGGGTACCACCGCAGCTCCTATTTCAACCGCCAAATAGTAGTGTGCAAACATTACTGTGTTCCGGTTTGAAGGGCGCTGTAGCTAGTGTAGTTACTGGGGTAACGAGACTTAACACCTCATGTCTCTAGGCGACGAGCGCAATGTGGTGCAGTGTGTACCATCTTAACTAGCACCACGTTGTCATGGGCAAGCGTATCACTTACCATCAGGTGAACGTCAGGCTCGTCTCGTCGCAAAGTAGTATAAAATAAAAATACACTGCACCATACAACATTCGTCTCGTTACCTCAGTAATTATACTAGCAACAGCACACTTCAAGTAGAGCTAAGTAATTCACACAAGCCAGGCAGTTTAAAAATTTGTATCTTGGACCTCTTTATTACATGGACTGGTTTAGAGGTACAGTCTCAATTGACAGGTCAACAATTTGATATACGATTCTAAAAATTACCTCCGTATCATCTAACAGGTACTATCTTCGGCATGGCTAACACCTTATCCTCCTTCGGCGGCTGGCTCTCCACCTACATGGTCGGGGAACTTACCAAAGTTCACGTAAGTATCTAAGCTACATTTAGAGACTAATCTATATAATTTAAAAATATATCCCGTGAATTTTAAAATGAAATGAACTTGTGATGAATAATGAAAATATAAAGTTATTATTCATGTTATCTATGATGGCCATATTTATAAATATTTAAGTTACATAAAAGATAGAAAAAAAAAATCTTAACCATAAACCATAGAAATGTTATTTGTAGTATACCGACTCTCACTTGGCGAATGTGAATACCTTTATTTTGTACGAGAAAGCCTAGACTACCAACAAGAACTGTCAAGTTTTATTGTTTAAACTTTTTGAATAAATAACATAACAGAAAAACAATAAAAAAGCAATAAACATAATGCTACGAGAAGTTCTCCTCTAGTTAACTTTTAAGTTTTTAAAATAAAAATACCATTGGGTGCAATAATAAACTATACATAAAAAGGAAATAATATACATACATATATCCGAACTGTCAAGTTATATTCTTATGTTACAGAACACGTACGAGCAATGGCAGATCGTCTTCTACATCCTCGCGGGTACGTACGCGCTGGGGGCGCTGTGCTTCGTGACCCTCGGCTCCGGCGAGCTGCAGCCCTGGAACTCGCCGAAAGCGGCCCCCGCCGCCGAGAAGCACGAGGAGCAGCCGCTCAACGAGCACAAGGTGTGATGGCGATGGCTGGTGACAGCATTTACCACGCCATTGCCATCTAGTGGAGGTTTACGTGAAACGTTTAATAACAGCGAATGTTAACCAGTTTGCTGCAAAGAATTAAATTTAAAGTTTTGCATTGAGCATCATTTAAAGTGAAATAGCTTTATTTCAATACAAATAAAGTTTATGTACAAGCTAACATAAAAAAAAAACAGCCGAAAAAAGTTTTTCTGTCAGTCTATATATCGGTTCGTATCAATGATATTTTCTTTTAACAAATTTTGTTATTGATTAGTTTCAAATTCATACTTAAATTGACTATTGTTCCCACGGAATGTATTTTTTACTTTACTACTACCTTTGTAGCGGACTGGTTAGTTTTAATCTTACGAACAAAAATATAACTGCGGGTACCGATAAATTAATTACCAACATTGTACAGACAAAAACACTGTTACTTACTTAATGGAAGATCCACACAGACTTATATACTTACACTCCCTTACTTACATTCCCTTCTCTCTCTTTTATACATATATGCTCTTACAATCCGTCAATCTCCAGTCTTCTATTATTCCTTACATTCTTCCCGTACTTATTGCAACTTAATTTCCTTATCAATAGAATAGAATAGAATAGAAAACTCTTTATTGCACACCAAAAGATACAGAAATTACCAATCACATTGCCGTGCAATGTGCATGTACTGCCGATCCTCTTCATCTCTTCTGTTCATATGGTGATGAGGTCAGCTTTCTTTACTCTTCTTCACCACTACTAAGCTTACCAATATATATTCAGTTTATTATATCCTTTCTGGTAACACAAGACGTCCATCACATTTCCGTTGAATGTATTCTTCCATACACAGACCCATACAACACACCAACTAATCCACTACATGTAATGATGGGCATTTAAACAGTATGAATGTATGATCTAGAAGTTTTCTAACGTCAAATTAGTATCTAACAGTAATATTCTACTACCACATTACTAATCTAGACCATTAGATCTTATATACATTAAACGTCTGTAAGTTAATACTGTACACAGTATAAAATATGTATATTTCTAAATAGTCAAAATCATATTGAAAGACTGCATGAATTGTTTTGTATATGAATATTATTCATAGATATTTACAAAAAAATCTAAATACTTTTTGTTCATTCTCGAAAATGTACAAAAAAATTTAAAAGTTCATCGCCTGATGTATTTCAATGAAATACATACACAAGAACTAAAAAAAATATGTCCTGAAAGGACACTAAAATAAATAAATAGCTTTAGTTAAAGACTTGTGCTATTGATTTGTAAAAAAAAAATATAAAAAAAATAAAAAAAAAGCTGTTAAATGTGATGTATTTATATAGACGCACCGGCTCGCGCAATGGACACGATAGTCGCACACGATATTACGAGCTTTGGTTTACAATGTTGACGTGACTAAATAATTATAAGGGACCGTATTACCGGTAACAAGACGAAGTATAATCCAATGGTAATATTTACTATAGAACTTATACATTTTATATCTACCCAGTGTAAGGTAGACTTAAAATATGACCAAGCAAAAATGCTTAATTTACTAAAGTCTACTGTAAAATTAAAATTTATCTGGCAATACTGAATTCATGACAAAAGAATTCATTATATTTAGATTGAAATTTAAATATAATTTATTAGAAACATGAAATTCTTAAAAAGTTATAACAGTTATCAAATCAATGTTTATATAATCTGTACTGATAATGCTAATTAAAAAAATTATTGGAAATGAATTGATAAAATTATTGCACATAAAAAAACATAGAAATTAACTAATAAAAAAGATGTATTTTCTCACGTCAATGTTATAAGAAACCCGACTCAATTGTTGAAATGAACTTAGTTTTTAAAGTATCAAGAAGTCGCGGTCCCCCCACGTCCACAATATCAAAATCCACACGGTTTTATCCTTAAAGATAATCTTTCCACCATAAATTATATGATTAATTACAATTTTTTTATCTATGTTTTTGTATTTTTTTTTTAATTTTCCGGGGACCAAAGAACAAAGGCGTGCGGCACCGAACTTCGATTTCTTGATTTAACTCTTAAGTATTCTATGTTAGGCTATCTATTTATTTATTCTGCGTCGGAAGTTTAGGGAAATTCGAAGCCGATTAAGTTAACCAGTGTGCAGCGCGCGGGTGACGCCGGAGTGTGTACACTACTCCCGCTTAACTTACACTTAACATACTTATATTAGTTGTATAAGTTTATCATTGGATATGTCTACTTCTTCTAAGTCGTATTTCCTCATGACTGAGGGTCGTGGTCATCATGTGTGATGAAACACACGACGACTTTCTTTGGCAGTTATAATGGAGTGGTTTGCCATTGCCTTCTCCATATACTATGTATATGTATGTCTACTAGTTAACACAAAATATGAAACTTAAAAAAATCTTAAAAATTTAAATAAGCAATGAGTTGTTCACTTAATTGTAAGTGTGCGTTAAAAATTATAAAAATGTACATATATTTTAAAAATAGTGAAAAATGTTTTGTAAATACTCAACTTTGGTATTTTATTATCTGTGAACTGTAGTTTTCCGTGAAATATGTAACTTATTCCGATCGGTACACACTCCGGGTTGCCGCCAACACTCGACCATAGACAAGTCTCGTAACCTTACCGTAAGACGTAGATATTAAGATTAAGCCATGTCCAACACTTAGCTTTATTACAAATGGGACGATGCATCGGTTTTGTTGTGCATTTCGACAGCTGTGATAAAGAGGTTTGTCTATGGCCCGTATTGCGTATTACCTGTGGACTTAACTGTAGATATATGTCCGACGATTCTCGAATATAACCGGACAGCTGTTTCTCTTCCGTTTAGTTCATCGCGCCATCGAAATTAGCAAATAAAGAATTTAAAAAATAAAAATCGCTACTAAATGTTCCTAAATAATATCCACCATACAGGGTAAATATATTGGGAAACTAAAAACTTTTTTCTGAGGTGGAATTTTGATGTTTAACTGTTTAATTAGCTGAAGAGTTTGTATCTTAAAAGGCGCGCTATATTAATAAAGGAAAACGTATTATATTTTATTGTAAGCGGATATTACAATGTTTTAATCGTTAGTTAATTTTATATTATATAAACATGAATTACTTTTTTCATGTTGTATCTGTATTCTCGCTTCTTGATGCAAACGTTAAAAATCAAATAATAAAAAAAAAAAAAATCTGAAGTAAATTTCTAAATAAAATCTGTACTAAATTTTTGTTTCTTTAAACACTGATATTAACTAACCTAAGAAATAATTTACACATTTTTCTGTCAATTCTCTATTTTTCAAAACAGTTTTATATTTTTAAAAATCAATAATAAACGTTTGTGACTAAAGATTAAAACTATTGTTTGAAGATCAAATGCTTATATATAAATTTGATTTTTGTATTTCATAGGTTTAAGAGGTATGTCTAGCGTATATACAATTGACTATTTAAAACAAAAACCTTTACCAACGAGTATTTAAGCATATATACTTAAATACGCGTTTAAAAATTATTTAAAAAATTACAGTAATTTTGTAATAGAAAACAAACGATTTTGAAACTTTTACGGATAAATTTTGTTTTGCTGGCTCTATGTACTGTAGCCCTTCGCCTTTTATAAGAAATTAATTATAAACGTACTGAAAGTATTAATGGTTAATAACGCATATTGATACTTGTTTGTTATATACATTATATACGTTTTAAACAATTTTGTTTCTCGAATGATTTGTATCAAACGTTTGTGTGTTTGTTGTTTGATCACGTGTGCGTGCGTGTTACATGAGCCATATTGTATTTCATTTAATCATATTAATGCAAGCTGTCTTAAGTTAATAGAATTTGTTAAAACGCCTCTGTGACTGTACTTTGTGAAACGATTTTTTTTTTAATAAAGTTTTCAAAAAATATTAATCGCTTTTACTTTTTACTGTATATATGAATTTTTTAAGGAATTACCAATAATTATGCTTTTAGCTACAACCATTTTTTTTTATTCTTGAAAATAAAATTAAATGAGAGTTCTAAGTTAATAAGAAGAAAAAAATTTAAGATTTCACTAAAAAGTCTGCACTGCCCGGGAATCGAACCCGGGTCGCAAGAATGGGAATCTTGCATGATACCACTACACCAGCAGTGCTCAGTCAACTTTGTCTAAGTCTATCTACTTACTTAAATCACATTAACTTTGAACAACAAAAAAAATCATATTTTAACTCAGTGTACACACCAATTACAACCAGAGGAATTTATATGGTACAACTCCATCTGGTGGCAAGTAGCAACAAAGTTGTACGAATATGCTCTGCACGTTACGTCATCTACTGGCAAGTCATATTAAAAATACTTGCAAAGTAATCAGCTGAATAGTTAAGACAATTAGTGTACTCAAACATGTTATGCTTGTAATTTTTTTATTTTTTGTCGAGAGTTGTCACAAATAACACATCACCCTCAGGAGCGTGACAAAATTCTCATTAAGCGTTTCTCAGTACTCATGGGAGTAATAAATAGTTTCGAGTTGTTTAATTATCTCTAAGTATAAGACATTATGCATCGTAAGCACCAAAAGCGGCGTGTTTGATTTATTTACAAAATAGTGATCACCAAACTCGTAATTGGTATATTTGAATTGTATGAAAATCACCACACATCAAGTAGCATTTCACATGCTCCGAGTCCGACATCGCTATTTAGTTGACATTTGACGTTAATCTATATAATAAAAATGAATTGCTGTTCGTTAGTCTCGCTAAAACTCGAGAACGGCTGGACCGGTTTGGCTAAATGTGGTCTTGAATTATTCGTGCAAGTCCAGGGAAGGTTGAAAAGGTGAGAAAATATGGAAAAAGTGCCCGGGATATGGTAAAAACAACAATTTCTCTTTTCCATTAAGGTGACCAGATTTTTAGATCGGCAAAGCGGGACAACTTTGAAGGAGTAATAATAACGTAACATTTTTTTTAGTTCCAACATAAGTACAATTTATAAATATAAAAATGTATAATATTTTATTCCTTGACATATTTCTATCTAAATTTCTTTTAGGGGTAAGGTCGGTGACATACTTTTTGTCATTAATATAAAATTTTAAGACTATAAGTATTTTAAGCTTAGTTTAAGCAGACTTATGTATTTATGAAATATTCCTTAATTTTATATGGCAAGAAGCAGAACACAAAGTGTATCATCTGAGAAACAAATACATTGTAACTGGGTAGCAAAAGCAACGTGATACGCAAAACAATGGTTTTCATAAATATAAAATTTAACTTAATTCTAAAAGTCGGGACTTTTGAAAACCGTAGCGGGACGCGGAATTAATTGTGAAAGAGCGGAACGTCTGGTCACCTTACCGTAAATACATAAAACGTCAAATATTTGAAGTTCGTCCCGTCATTTAGAAACCAAATACAATTTAAAAGAATATTTTTGATTTAGACATTGACATTGACAACCAACAATTTCTGATGCAACTATAATATTTTAAGAGAAAAGGGAGGAACATGGCGGACGAATTGACCACGTAGACAATTTTTTAAATATTTTTATTTTTTTTGTTTTATACGTATACACATGACACTGGCTCACGCAGAAACCGTGCTCATGCCATTAATTGGGAAGAAGAAGAATATTTTACTTTAGCGGGAATCTGGGCTTAAGGTGAAATTGTCTCGGTTCATTTTAATTTTTTTGTGCATAATGCGGTTGAATTGATAGATGATTGGTTATCATGCAGTAAATAAGTGTGTTCGTGTGCAGCGATTATAGAATCCAACCGGGAACACCGCTGTCCTAAGTTCACATTGGTTCAAAATAGAAGTTAAGTCTTAACTTTACTTTGTTGATCTTTTGTGATAGTGACACTATTAACCGCTGAGTGCGCGAGAACTTTCCTTACTTTGATTATCTACAATTTATAATAGCAAGGAGAAGACGTCCTGACTTAGGTCGTCGAAGTCAATCAACGTGTGCATTTAAATATAATAGAAAAACCAAATTAATAACGGGCATTTCTTTTGATTACGAATTATTTTTTTCTGGTTAAGTTTTTCACCACATTATTTACTAAAGTTGAAACAGCCTGGAATTATCAAAAAGCTTTTTTATTTATTGATTTTGAGGCAAAACGAAGTTTGCTGGGTCAGCTAGTCATTAATAATTACTTACAACACCTTATTTCATTAATGATTACGAGCAAAGTACACTCGGCTACAATGCGGGATTCCTTTTTTTTTATACTACTATGCGACGAGGCGAGCAAGACGTTTACCTGATGGTAAGTGATACGCTTGCCCATGACAACGCGGCGCTAGTTACGATGGTACACACTGCACCACATTGCGCTCCGCCAGTTGACGATAGAAAGTTACGGGGATAGACATCCGCGTTTTTACAGATGTTTGTACATAATCCGTTAATGGTAGAGCTCGTTTCGGTCAGTTTCACCAGGTGGTAGGTCTCTGTTGTCAGAGACCGTCTGGGTGGGTACCACTGCAGCTCCTATTTCAACCGTCAAATAGTAATGTGCAAACATTACTGTGTTCCGGTTTGAAGGGCGCTGTAGCTAGTGTAATTACTGGGGTAACGAGACTTAACACCTTATGTCTCAAATCGACGAGCGCAATGTGGTGCAGTGTGTACCATCTGAACTAGCATCACGTTGTCATGGGCAAACGTATCACTTACCATCAGGTGAACGCGCTCGTCACGTCGCATAGCAGTATAAAAAAATCATTATACGAGCTACTGATTATGTATGGTCATTCTGCCACCATGACTGGACTGGGTCTGGTAGATACAGGTGCTGCAGCGGCATCTTCTGAGAACGTCTCCAGTATAGAATGTGTGGGAGGGGATGTAAATAAAAATACATATTATGTAACTTATTATGTTTTATAGAAGAAACGTTACAGTTCAGCACAGCCTAGCTGTCTCTACGAAGCTTCCGCTTCCGCTACCGGTACAAGGCAAGGTGACTTATAGCATTAGGCGCGCGCCGCTCGCTTGAGCAATCGGATACTTTTATGAAAAAGAAATATCTTATTACATCCGTTTGCCAAATCAACATTCTCAATTAAACGAAAATTTCATTTGAACTTAAAACTGAAGTAAAAGATGCCATCAAAATATAGTGTTGCCAAAATTTAATTCTAATCTGCTGAGGTTAGAAAAGGTAAGTTCAATATTTAAATAGATATCAAAATAATAACAATAATTCCCCCACTTAGATTTACATATTATATTATTGTTTAGTTCATATATATGTATAAATTTAATCGTGAGGCTAACTAATAGTAACCAGAAACAAATTTTCCCAAATTTAAAAAAAAACGATATTTTTTAAATTATTTCTAGGATCAAATAAAACTACTTCTTTTATTATTTTATTATCAACCTCTACTGTTTATGGATTTGTGGTGCAGTGTATACCATCTTAACTAACGCCGCGTTATGCGCAAGCGTATCACTTACCATCAGGTGAACGTCTCGTCGACTCCTTGAATAAAAAAAAATTGTTTTGGCAAACGAAACTTCCATAAACAACGAACGTGTTTTTGATATCTAATAATATATTTAAAAATTACTGGGGTAACGAGACATATAACACGTTTCAAAACGATGAGACGAGCTAACGTTCCTTTTATTGTAACGAGGTGGCGCTAGTGAGAATATTATACACAGCACTATATTGTGATCATCTCCTTGAGGCATGAGGTGTTGTCTCGTTACCCCAGTAAGTTAACTAGCTTTCCTTCAATCCGGAACACAGTAATATTATCACACTGCTTTTTGGCGGTATAAATAGTCACTGCGGTGGTACCTAGACGGTCTGCAGCAACAGAGACCTACCAGCAGCTACTCCTCAAGCGAGCGCCGTGCGCTTAGTATCTTAGTGACAATTATCATATAACCTATCACAGCTTACTATTTGTGGATTCACTTAGCGATATAGCAATTATATACTGAATCGAATAACAAACTGTGGCTTAAATGAAAATCTAGCGATTAAACATGATTTGTTAACTTTTATATCAAATCGAGATCTGCTGACTCCGCGTCGTTTGCTTTTGACTAGAACCAGAGAGAATAAAAAACGTCTACAATCTATAGTAAATTTCATAGACATTTTTTTTTCGTAATAGATCCTCTTTGTTGGTTAAAAAGGAATATAACGGCGAACGGCAGCCGCAGTCAGCAGACGTCGGAGCAGACTTTAAGAAACTCTTCGTAATACCCTCGCCACCTGGCGGATACATTCAGCTTTCAGCTCTCCCGTTACACGCACACATAGACTACAAACGATCAGAACAATATTTATACACTAAAACAACTTTTCTTTGGTCGATTTCACTAGAAATACACAACAATTATAAAATAAAGCTTGCTTTGACAAACGAACCAACGTATTTACTAAGTAATTGACTTAATGATATTAGTTAAAACAATATACACGGGTACACAGCTTAAATAAGGAATCTGTGGATAAAAAGAGGTTATATTTCATTGTATATCATTGTAGTATATTAGTTTACTTTCGATCGTGTGTGTAAGCAGAATTATTAAAAAAAAAACAATATGTTAATATAAACCTTAACAAATATATCACCTTATATAAAATGGAAGAAAGCTTTTGAACATTAAGTTAAAATTAATATACTTCAGCGCGGAAATGCGCTAGTTGGCTTTTTAATCTGTCATAAGTACGGAGAGAAATTTGTCAATAGTACGGACTTTAAATGAGCGAGATCATAAATTATAGATCATTAGGTTATGATATTTGTTGTCTGTGGAACTGATCGACTTCCCGCGATTTATTATAGTTTACGAAGATTGAAATTCGTTGAACAATTTCTTCAGTTGTAGAGAGAGAAGGTCATAAAAGTCGGAGTTGGGAACAGGAAAGTGAAAAAGAATATTAATAGGTAAATATGCAAAGGACCATTTCCTGCTTTAACAGGAGACGGAATTAGGAAGACTGAGAGAGGTGATGGGAGAGAGGACATGGTGAGATGGATGAGATGTATTGGAAAAGTATAATACGTTATTAATGGAGGGCGTTGACTGATTTTTTTGAGTTTAAAATCAATACAATTAGTATCATTGAGTAGTAAATAAATAGTAAACTATTCGGTTCAACCTGTCTGGAGGAAAACTGAAGAGTACGCGCCTCGCCCTCCACTTTTAAGCAGATCGCCGTTAATAAAAAAAGATTATCACAAAAATAAAGTCCAAGACCCATAGACGACCCCAAGCATGTTTTTAAAAAAATAACCCTCCATATAAATATGAGATTAATCAATCTTATCTTCTTCTTTATTATTTATGACATAAATATTAACACAATCTCTATCTCTCTCTCTTTTTTCATGATTGGAGAAAAAATACTAATTGAAAACAAAATTAGTAAATGTATTAAAAAATATTATAGGCAATCGTTCTTTTTTAGATTTGTTATTGAAAGAGAAAAATGAAAAAGAGAGAGAGATAGAGATTGTGTTAATATTTATGTCATAAATAATAAAGAAGAAGATAAGATTGATTGATCTCATATTTATATGGATGGTTATTTTTTTAAAAACATGCTTGGGGTCGTCTATGGGTCTTGGACTTTAAATTTATAAAGAACTGAACTTCAATTCAAGATTGTGGGGTCTTTGAACCCTCTCGTCACGGTACTGTATCCGAAATTCGTAAATATAAACTAAAGTTATTAAGTTAAAACTAACCTTAAACTATACTTACAATCGTATGTACAACGTATAAGTAGCGTCAGCAGCGAGAGCACTTAAACAACTTTAACTTAACAACATATCGTAAAGTTATTTTACCGAAGTTTAAATTAATGTACATAAGGAAATTAATATTTGACCCCCGGCGTTAATGCGGCTTAACCGATTTTGAAAAGCTCGTTTGATAATTCTAGCCATTCCGAACCTCTACAGCCATTGGAAGGTTCTAGAAGGTCTACTTAATATACAGATTAAACATTTTCATTTCCGCCGGGAATGTTAGTGTTTAAATTAAATTTTAATTATATTAAGTTTTAGGCACCATTGTGTTATTATTCGATATAAATAAATATACCTTACAGATAGCGGTCCGACCGCTGCGCGTGCGCCGCTCGTACTGACACGTCGAGGTGTGCACGGAGGTGGCGGGGCAGTTGATACTATCTATATCCGCCGGATTCAAACTAATATTTGATTAAATTTAATATTAAAGTTTGCAGTGAAAACACTTCGTGATAATCATATTAATGTTACAACCAAAAAATTTTGAATTTTTAAATTTTATAAAACGCCATTAGTCAGAGAGCGGATGTGACGAAGTCCATGGATAAAAATGAACTTTTTGAATTGAATATTGTTGATAAATTAATTACTGTTATGTAGTAAACAAAGCATCAAAAAATACAGATTCCGTATAATGGGAGATTTGTAGACATTCCTAATCCCACTCCACCCTCGCCAACTCCTCAGTACTTCAGCCATCGGATGCAATTCCTTTAGGAACTAAATTCGTGCAAAGTAATTTGGAACAGTAATGTGGTAATTTGAAAGCTTTAAATATGTACTTACTACCCTAACTAAGTTATTGTTGCGGTCGATGACGTAAGCATTATAATATCACTTCATATTTTCTCTATTTGGTAACACCGGATTGTAACTGAAGAGCGACGACAAAGGGAAAAGAGTTATTTATAAATCAAATATTTAGACAAGAGTATCGTTTTTTAACTCGCGATAAGCGATACCTTCGGAGGTTTTAGATACATGTGGTTAATGTTATGAAATCTATACAAGCTGGTAAGTCTTTTAGATTAATTAGAAACTCTCCAATATAGAAAGAATAACCGAAATATGATAACTGTCAAACGGTAGAGTTGGTTAATAAATAGCCCACTTAAAGTTGTTTGCTGTAACTTGCGGCTCTCTGGAATCAGGATAGAGTAGAGACCATTTAAAAATTATTTCAGACCATATAAATTTGGAATTGAAAAATACACGCCGTGAACGTCTTCCGTGTCATCGGTTAAAAAGCAAAAAAATCTTTGGAGAATTTTGACAATTTCTACTCATTTATCTCTGTCATGTCAGCGCTCCTCAGTGTTCTATTATCTATACGTTCAGAGCAAGAGGGGACCACTTGTTCCATTCGCCATCTCACTCTGAGGGCTGGTGACGTAGGAGCTACGCGTATTGCAAACTATTTACCATTTTAATTATCAATTAATCTATATAGATCTATGTTATCTGTGGACAGGCGCTCGAGCGGAATAAATATATTGTTCATGTACCATGTGGAAATTGACCAAATTATATCGGAATTGACAAATCTTTGAGTTTTAGTGATTAAGTGAGATATATAAATAACAGGGAGCCAACGTCTTTGGTGCCTTACATCATTATTAATATTTTTTTTCATCACTAACCATCAGGTGAACGTCTTGCTCGTTTTATCTAACAAAAAAAATATTTTATTACCTGAACGTTCGCATTTATGTGGTTATGAATCGTTAATAATACAATAATAAGGATATTAACATTTTCATGTCAAATATCAGAGAAGCGACATCTATGTTATAATAATTTCATTTTAGGATCATAACAAAAAATTAGGAATACTTTTCAGCACTGTTTACATTATCATCATCGATTAATTTTGAGATTCGGTAATAAGTTCAGTTCTCTATTTTTTTTACGCTAAACACGCTGGCTCCGTTACATGAAGTTTTCACACAACTAATGTATTCTTATATTAGCGATACAAAGCGCCGAGCTTTATACTGAACCCGTGTTAGATTATGTACTCTAACAACATGTACATAAAGTCCACATTTCGACTCACAGTGTTGCGCTCCCACTCCCCTACGGTATACGCACCGACTGGAGCACTTTGCTCGCCTGGAATGGAAAACGGATGGTGGTTTAATAAACAACGTCAAGCACTCACGACCCACAGCACAGAGAAAAATATTACAGAGAAAGAGAGTACGCGAGAGAGAATGGACATAGAACGAAGAAGAAAGAGACAAAGCATAGTAATATTCAATTTGTTAATAAGAAATTACTCGTATGCTTTTTTTACCTATAAAGGAACGTGAACAGTATTTTTATTGAAGACTGATCGACGAGTCATAAAATTCACCCTTCACGCATCACCTTTTTCATTGTTCATAACAATAAGCTGTTAGTTAGGATATGTATACTGCACAACATAATGTAAGACTATCTCGTAATTTCATACTGCTATAGATCGTACCTCGTACTCCCTGTCGGTGGTAAGGAGGCCGGTAACGCACAGTAGCTGGTACTGCCGTGCGCGCAGAGCGGAGGCGCCGCGTCGCAGCAGACGCAGCGCCGCGCCCCCTGCCGCCCCGCCGCACACCACCGCCCGCACCTGGTACACCAATTTACAAGTGTTATCGATTTTATTTATCTATAGTGGTTGTATATTATATTGTAATGCTTTATTATTTCCTTTGTTGTAACTCATCTCTAGATGGCGCTGTAATCTATTGCCTTAATTATATTCGAAATGTACCAGTAAAAGTTATTGTTATACTAACCTGAGCCGGCGAATGCGAGGGGTCTAAAACTAGTAGCGTCGCCTTGCCGTCCTTGTGTCTCTCGTAACCTATTATTGTTCTCGAGTGACCTGGAACATTTATCAATCAAATTACTATCATTTAATGCTACGAAGCAAACCACCTAAATACTTCTAGCACAAAAAAAAAAAAATTTATTAAAAAACATTTTTGTACTAAGAAATTGGTCAAGGTGCACTAGCTCACAAATATCCATTGTGATACTATAAACGATATATATGATGAATATTTTACCCTGATGTTGAAGGTACAGAGGCGGTTTGAACCCATTTGGATCTTCTTGGAAGTACCGCAGCACCCAGTCAAACAATGCTGGATGGCTGCCGTCTGCGCTGGTAGGCTTGTGGAAGTCGATCAGCTGGCACCTGAAATGATGCATCTAGTAGATAACGAAGAGGATTTTGAATATTCAGTAGCAAAGGGGTTTATCTGACAAAGTGATGAAATGTGCAGTAGACATTAGTAGTTATGGTGCATAACCACAATTGCTTTGGGAAGAGCTAATGATTGAGTGGAAGTCGCCTTCTTCAACTTACAGGGAGTCCACATTCTGAATTTTTTAATTCTTCAAATAATATTAAATCACTTACTTTATCCTGAGTGATGAAAGCACTGTGACGACTTCGCACGCTCCGATCCACTTGCGGGTGTTGTGGAGTTTGCTGCCAAGTTGCTCGGAGCCCTGGAAATATTTCTTTATTGTTATATAGGTACAACCAACTTTTGTTCAGAGCAATGTGGTGCTATTAAAAATCCTAAACAGCACTACATTGTAATGGACAGATACAAAACATACTGTGCGGTGGATACCCTGCTCTGAAGATCATGATTGGTGAGGGTACAGCGGGTCGGGACCGTGCGTCACCTGAGTGTCGAAGCCGAGCTGCCAGGCACGCTCGACGAGGAGCTGCAGGCGCGGGATGGAGGGCGCGCAGTCGCAGTCGCGCCCCGCCGCCGCACCCAGCAGCCGCGCGTACTGCGGGTCGCGCGCCAGCGAAGACAGCAGCATCTGCATGTTCCTGCACCAACATGGAATTGTATAAATTATACAGACACACATTTAAATCAACTACAGTTACTTTTTTTTATTTATATATTTGTTAAATTTTAAATCATTCGGTAATTATTAGACATTTCTATATAGATTTTCGCCATAATCTTAAATTTTTTAATTTTATCACTACATCAATGTTGTACAGGAGATACTATATGGGAATCGAATCTATTCTTTGTCTATTTTAGTATTAATATTTCTTCCAATCTTTGCTATATCTCTTTTAAGAGATACAGCAAAGATTGGAAGAAATATTCAATAGCTAGATTATATTAATCAAATATAAAATTTGACCAAGTAAATGATGGCTGTCATTATAAGATTTTTTCCTCGATTTATAAGTCTAATAGGACCATACGATTAGCTATCGTAATGAGATATGATTAGCTAAAACTTGATAAATTAATATTATGTAAAATTTACTTTCAGGTGATAATCTATTGTGGTTATAAAAATTAGAATCTTACCTGTAACCACAACCCCAACCCCGGTCACCGTAGGTGCTTGCGTAGTGGTCCACAGCACTGCACAAGTAAGTCTTTGCAATACTTGGATTTTGAGCATTCAATTGAGCTATCCTTTCAAGGATCCCTGCACAAAAGGCATCAGTACAGATACAACAGACAATACATTTTTAATTATTATTAAGTTCTCATTGCATCAGAAATCACTTTTTGTTGAGAAAATCTGACCTTGCTTTCTTTGAAGCATTTATTAATTAGCTCTTAAAAGCAAGTTCATAATTGTAAGATTAAATAGATGATCTATACCATTAGTTCTGGATGAGCCTGTGTCCCTTCCAGTTGCGGAGGCTTTTCGTAGTCCTACACTTCGTTCATAATACCCTGCCACAGACAGCGCTCCACTATACACAGCTCGCTTCAAACTGTTAGTAGCTCTGTTTGTGTAACCCTCCTCGTCTTCTTCTTCCATTCCATACTGAGCCTTCAAATTTGATGAGATTTTTAAATAATTAAAAGTAAAACCAATAACTATGTATAACATAATAACTACATAGTTTACATATTAGCTAAATTTATTATAAATTTTTTAAATCAACTAAGTTACCAAGATGAGTGCAAATTTTTTGATATTTAGTTCCTTTCCTTAATTTTTAAAATATTTTTTTGTCAATGTAATATGCATTTCAGTATACATTTAACAAAACAATAAAATCATTTGAATAAATAATATAATTCTGTTATTTTAACTTTCATACCCTCAAGAGTTGAAACTCATGTTCTTCCCTATTTTTTTGCGCTTCCCTTTCTGCTGCTGTCAATGTAGATGCACCATCCTCTCCTTTCTCAAAATGTTCTTCTATGTGTTGGATCTATGAATAAAAAAAGTAAATATTTAAATGTTAGATCTTCAATATTTTTAGTTTGATATAAGATATTTTTTCCTGTCATAATTGTCTCTAATCATCATTAAATCTTGCTACTAGTTGAGAAATCCAAAAGTATTTACAACCATCTTTTGGAACCCCGATTTTATAAAATAGGACAAAGCTTAATAAATTAAACAAAAAGAAATTATAGTTACTAAAGTGTTACAGATGAAACTATTGAGTTCTACAAGAAACCAAGAAAAATGTTTGTATAAAAACTAACCAGCTCATGTTCTGATAGCGGTAATGGCTGACAGCACACTGGACAGTTACTGACCGGACTCTCTTCCATCATCACCACATCATCGCATGATGCATTGTCTAATTGGTCCTTCATAACAAAAGAACTTCATTATTTATTATTAATAAGTATTTTTTCCTCTCAATGGTTCTCTATGCTTTGGCACAATGTGTAAAAAAATGGTTTACTGTATATATAGCTGAAATAGTCAAGTGTAACTCCAACTTACCGACTTTTGGGGACTCAATATATCCCTGTGTTCGACATTGACATGCACTTCTACCTCTGGCCCACTAGCAAACTCTCTTTCGCATATCGGGCACTGAAACGTTGAAGAGTGGGGCCCTGGGGACATGGCCATCGCGCTCAAAGCCAGAGTAGGATTATCCAACGTCAGAGTAGCGTTGCTTAAACCGATGGTTAAGTTTTCAGTGATATTTGCATTATCATTCGCATTTGAAAGTACGGAGGGAGACGTTAGATCAAAATGTGCCCTATTTATATGTTCCTCAAGCTTCCTAGGGCAGGTCGACGTAAAGTCGCACAACAAACACTGTAATATTAGAAGAACGATTGGATTAATTTGTTTAGTGTATTTATGATGTTTCACATTTCGCGGTTTACTGCTTCTTCTTCTTCTTCTTCTTTATGCTTAATGGCCTCTCTTAAAAGAATTTTGCCAACATCAAGTCAGTCATGGGAGGGACAGTCGATTTTTACAGTTTTAAATATTTATTTTTTCTTAAAAAAGGAAGAAAATTCTTGAGTGATATGAGATATCCAGCACCTAAAGCAAGACAAAACAAACATTTATAACCATCACTATTGTTAGTTTGGGCTAGCATTTTATTTTGTTAAAACTAATAAAGTGACACAAAACTTCAATAAAAGGACAAAACACATAGGATAACAGCAGTTTCATATTAGTAGGGCGAGGGATATAGTCAGGTAAATAGTCATAAAAAGAAGTGGTGAGTTTAGGACATTCAAAAAATATGTGATCTAAGGTTCCTTCGTCAAGACCACACTCACAGATTGAGCTATCCCTAATCCTTAGTTTAGCAAGATGAACGGGCGTACAGTTATGACCGAAACGCATACGACAAATTGTGGATGTGACTGATTTACTAGCTTTGGGGTAATGAAAGAACCATGGTTTGACAGGGATTTCCTCTTGAATGCTTGCATAATGTTTGCCCATGCTGTATTTTGTCTTTCGCCAGTTGTCTTCCCAGGACTCTATAAGGTCCACCTTAGCTAGAGGGAGTAAGTCTCTTGTGTATGTTGCATAAGGGGAAGGACAACCAGAATGAGTGGACTCTTTAGCCAAGAGATCCACATATTCATTACCTTGGATGCCACTATGACTGGGGATCCAAGCTAGTACAACTTGAAGGCCTTTTTTGTGACAGTTGAATAAGGCGTTTTTTAAATATAGTATCACATGACTACTGTTTTTAGCGCGAAATGGGTTCGCCAGGACGCCTTGAAGGCAGCTCTGGGAATCTGTAAGGATTAAGGTTTTCTGTACATTATGTGATTCTGCATATAACACTGCTTCCAAGATAGCCAAGCACTCACCTGAGAAAACAGATGAGTGTTGGGTATGTTTATACTTAAGTATAATTCTGTACTGAGGGATCCAGATAGCAAAGCCTACGCAGTCCTTGTCGGACGATTTTGATGCATCGGTGTACATGGTCAGCCAACCTGACCATTTATTAGATAGTATAAATTTCAATTCACTGTCTGCATCTGCAGAGATTTTATTAATGTTGAAATCCAAGGATACATGGGGAAGAAATGTTAAGGCCTCATAAGGGATGAGGAAAAGGGGATTCTTATCGGTTTGGGATATAGGGGAACTAATGTTAATAAATTTGTGATAACTTTTAAGGACACAAGGAGCTTCCTTAAAAGACCAGTATGACGATTGCTTAACGGATTTGGAGAGCATTTGCAATTTCGAGAAAAGAGGATGATTGTGTAGTTGTGCAGCTTTGAAAAAGAATCTGTCAGAGATAAATTGTCTGCGAAGGAAAAGAGGTGCTTCAGAACATTCTACCTGCAGAGCATTTACAGGGGATGATTTCATGCTGCCTGTGACTAGTCGAAGACATTTAGTCTGAATTTTATTAAGAGCGATGAGAGCAGCTTTGTTACATGGTTCCAATAAGAAGGAACCATAGTCAAAATGGCTGCGAACTAATGCATTATAGAGAAGTTTTTGAGTGTAGGGGTGGGCACCCCACCAGACACCTGAAATGGCCCTCAGGATGTTAAGGTTTTTTTCACATTTGTCTGATATATAAGAAAGGTGAGGGATTCCAGTTAGCTTAGAGTCCAGAATGACTCCCAAGAATTTTATTTTATCATCTTTAGGGATGGTCTGTCCTTCAATGGAAATAGAGAAGTTGGGGATAGACCTTTTTCTAGTGAAAATTACAACACTGCTTTTAGCGGGAGACAATGACAGGCCGTGGTCAGTTAACCAGCCATTTAAGTAATTGGTTGCATGAGAAAGGCGGGCAGTAGCCTCTGCAATGGAAGGGTCCGACACATAGATTACCAGGTCATCAGCATATTGTAGGATGCTAGCTATGTAGTCCACTGACAAGTGCAGGTCGTAGGTGTACAGATTATATAGAAGAGGGCTTAGCACAGACCCTTGGGGCAAACCTTTCCAGACACATCTAGGGTGCAAGAAGTCTCCTTTAACACGTGTAACTATTTGCCGGTTGGAAAATAAATTCATTATGAAATTAGTTATCCTCGCGGGGATACTCAGCTGAAGCATCTTTTGCCTGAGCAGCGGAAGAATAACATTGTCATAGGCCGAACAAATGTCCAAGAAAGCTGCGGCAACTGATTTTTGGTTGGAGAGTGCTAATCGAATGTCTGTAGTGAGGATGCCAAGACTATCCATTGTGCTGAATCCCTTGCGAAATCCAAATTGTGATGCTGATAGAATTTGGTGATTTTCTAAGAACCACTCCAATCTATTTTTAACTAGGTGTTCCATTACCTTAGAGAGAGCGGATGATAAGGCTATTGGACGATAGCTAGACGGAGAAGAGGGATTTTTCCCTGGTTTTAAAATAGGAATGATAAGATGTTCTTTCCATTGTTCTGGGATTTCTCCACTAAGAAATATGTTATTTATAATGTCTAGAAAGTAATTTTGAGCACTGGGACCAGATTGAACTATAAAAGAGTATGGGATGCCATCAGCTCCAGGGGAGGAGTCTTTAAGGTGAGTAAGGGCTAATTTTAATTCCGATTGTGAGAAAGGAGCATTCAATTCTGAATCACTACTCTTATCGGTATCTACCAAATTGAGCGAGGTAACGCACTCAATCTCGCAAGGCACCCAAGGGGGAGCGAGATTGTCACAAAATTTTGTAACCCATGTTTGGGAATCATTATGAATGGTAGGTTCGTTATTTTGGGAACCTCTAAAGCGGCGGATGTTCTTCCACACCAAGGAGGAAGGGGAGCGGGGTGAAAGGTTTTTGCAAAACGCAAGCCATCCAAGTTTTTTCTTGTTCGACAGCAATCTTCTGCATTGGGCTGCTATGTTCTGATAAGAGATAAAATTTTGGGAGGACATACATGTAGAATACAACTTTTCTGCTTTTTTCCTTTGTGATACTATTTTCGAGCATTCGGCATCCCACCATGGAGGCGAAGATGTTTTTTTCTGTTTTGGTCTTTTAAGCGGAATAGATAAGTCAGCCGCTTGAGTTAGTAAAGAGGTAAATCCGCAGTAGGTTGTTTTAATATTGAATGGAGTAACTGCTTGGAGATTTAGGGCTTTATTCTCAGTCTCCGATTTAAATAATTCCCAGTTAGCTGAAGCAGTTCTGTACTTGAGGAGAGGAGGGAGATAGGTTTGTGAGGGGACACATCTATCAGAAATGGAAAGCAAGATTGGGAAGTGGTCACTGCCATAAGTGCTAGGCAGGACCTGCCAGGAAACAGAAGGAGCAAGTGTTGGTGAGCAGAGTGACAGATCAGGAGCTGAAAGGGGGTTTTGAGAGGGGAAAACTCTTCGAGTTGGAGAACCGTCATTTAAAACACATAAGTTAAATTCGTTGAGAACTTCGACAAGCATGTATGAGAATTGGTCGCATCTATGCGAGCCCCACATTGTATGTTGACTATTGAAATCTCCAGCAACTATAAGGGGAGGGGGGATAGAAGAGAGAAGAAGGTTTATCTCAGGGATGCAAGCTGGAGATGGATGGGGAAGGTATAGAGATATAATTTGAATGTCCAGAACTTTAATTGATACTGCATTAATGTTTTCATGTAAGGGAGGAAGAGGGGTAATTGAAAAAGGAACAAAACTTTTGCATAAAATAATTGTGCCAGCATAGCCATCTCTTCTGTCATCCCGGACACATCTGTAGTCTGGGACTCTAAAATGGGATCCTGGCTTCAGCCAGGACTCCGTGATAGCTATTACAGTAGGATCATATTTATTTATGAAATATATTAAGTCTGATTTTTTATTTTTAATGCTCCGGCAGTTCCATTGGAGAAGCGTTAGGGATTTGAATTTTATATAATTTTGAATAAAGAGAATCAAGTGAGGTTTTGACATTGATTGGTAGATCAATTTCATCGAATTTGCCTAAAACGGCTGTTATGGAAGACACAAGGTTTTGTAGGAGATTATCATTACCTGATATTTGGCAATGAAGGGAGTGGCCATTTGGAAGGGAAGATGAAGGGGTGCAAGTAATGTTTTCATGAGCTTTTTTGTCATATCCTGCCTGAAGATTAGAAAGAGGATGCTTTTGTCTAACATACATTGTTTTTTTATGAGATGTTGTGAGAGATGTAGGAGTAGTAGGGGGAAGGCTACTGTGAGGTGGGGGGGCGGTTTTATTTTGGGAAGAGATATCTGAGTAGGGTCTTCTGACAGCGGGGAATCTGGCAGAAGCCGCAAGATAGGAAATATTCTCCTGGGACATTACAACTTTAATAGCCTTTTGGCGGGAGTGTTCTGGGCAGGATTTGTCTATGGCAGAATGGTTAGCGGAACAAAATAAACATGTTGAGGAGTTTGATGGGCATTTGTCACCGGAGTGATCCTTGGAGCATGAATAGCAGCGAGGCTTGGATCTGCATTGTGTCTTAATATGACCAAATCGGCAGCAATTCATACATTGGATGGTAGGGAGGATGTATGTTTCTACTGGGATAGAGGTATAAAAACAATATATGTGAGATGGGAGGATTTGACCGGAGAGAGTGATCACCACTGTTTGAGTGGGTATCCACTCCACTTCATCACCTCGTTTATTTTTTCGGTGCATTCTTCGGGCTTTGATAATTTTGCCGCATGTGGGGGGGAGTTCCGATTCCTCCACCAGATCTTCCATCGAGATATCTGTAGGCACGCCTCTAATTACGCCTATTCTGGTTACATTAAATGCGGGTATAACCGCGGTCAATTTAGATTTTTCTAACAGAGGAGATTCAACGAAATTGTTCGCGTCTTTAGCGTGTTTAAATTCAATTGCTACTCTATTTCGCCCTATATTAGAAACGCCTTGCTTAACGATGTTGGGTATCCTGTTTTTTGTCAAGAATTGTCCTATTTTAATTGATTTTATTGAATACCCACTTGCTGGGTCCGGTTCAGTTCTACTCAAGTGGACGATGAAGGGTCCTTGGTCCTTGTCTCCATACATTTTTTTGTTTTCAAAAGATGGACTAGTGAAAACATCTTGATAAGACGCGGAAGGATGATCAGGGGTGTTAATTTTTTTTTTCAGAGTTGAGGGGGTAGGATGACTCAATTTACGCTTTGCAGGCATCGGATCGCCTGTCTTATCCGATGCCTCCCCGCCATCATCGTCTACATCCATTTTAAAGGACTACCATGCAGTAAACTAATTAATCTACTTACCACTAAATAAAATTAAGATGCAATAATTAAAACAAAAAGCTAAACACTGAAGATCTCAACACTATAAAGATAAATTTTCGATTAAAACGTAAAGGAAAAAAACACGTCCGATCACCTGTCACTCTCCTGACCGACCCGCGGTTTATTGTATACTTTGAATTTTGACTTTGACGTCAAAAATTGTTTTGACAGTTTAATATTGTGTTGCTATTACCTAATCACAATTTCAAACAACAAAATTGGTTGATTATGCAAATCAACGTCATCATTATTTCAGCCTATTCATTACACACGTATTGAAATTCTAACAGTAATACAAAAAGATAGTTTTAAAAATATTTCTTAATTCAATTAATTAGTCATTGATAAACAAATCGTTACCACACATACATTTTTTTGACCAGCAGTGGCAATCGGCGGATGACAATAATAGTAATAATTACATAGCATGGAAGTATATACTTAAGAAAAATATGTAATTTTATTATAGTAAATCTTGATAAATATTTATGCTGGTGATATTAGGAATACGTTTTTACTCCGTGGTGCAGCAGACATTCATAATCACTATAAAATTAGCCCCTTGTAATTAAAACTATACGATAAAATAATATTTCAAATACTACCTGAACTGTAGGACTTGGTGTGGGTGGTGACTTTTTAGGTGTATTAGTTTTTAATTTTAGTGCTAATTGAGATCTAAGCGGCGATCCTTGTCCTGCGCTCGCCATGGACAGCTAAAATCATATCAATAGTAATTTTATACTTAAATACTTAACAAACTTGAAACTAAACATAATATTTATCTTAATGTTTAATTCTATCAGTAAAGATTTTTAAATATATGCAGTATATTATATAGAGCGAGGAATAAGTCTGTGGTGCAATTAAAGGAAAAGCCGTCTTAAGAATATATCTAACAATAGCCATTTGTATAAAGTTAAAAAGTGTAATTAAACGTTATTAATTAGTACACATATATTTAGACAAAGTGTTTAGACCACATTAAATATATAGAAATAGTAATTGTGCTGTATTGGAAACTTCGCTAAGGTTCCAGAAATTTGATATTTTATCATCGCAATGTTATTTATATTTTATAATCGCAAATTTAGTTTTATTAAATGTTTCAGATTTTTTTAATATGTGGTTTCTCCACTTACGAATTAACTTAACATATGCACCAATGAAATAGTTTACCTTATTTTTATTTGGAGATCCTTCGTAATTGTCATTATTATGACTAGGACTGCTGTGTACGCCTGTAAAGGTGTTTAATAAATATTGAAATTGAATTTTATTAATAACTTAGTACACTATGTGCTAAAATTATACTGATCGTACCGATTTTGTTGAAAAACGTGTTTTTCATTAAATATAATAACGCGCTTAAATAATAAATTCCAACAAGCAGCACTTTGCCCTCTTGGTGGATTAAAAGTCTTGATTCATTCCTTGTGAGAAAAGGCGCGGAACCGAATAGTGGGAGCATTAAGTGGACTGTTAATTTGTTTTTTATTTAAATGTATAAAATCAAAAATATAATTCAATGCATTACATATATAAATGTTATTACAATGAACAACTGACCCTTCCTTTCGTGACCATTCATTATTTCGCCGTCGCTAGAATTCTCTCTGCTATGATTTTTTTTCGGAATCACACCATTATTTATATTAATGTTCTTCAGACCATTACATAGATTAATATTTTTAGGAGACCGCGTGCACCTATCGTCGACCTTTTCGCTTTTATGATAATTATCCTTTTCCTGATAGCCATTATGGTAATTTATGTTTTTTGATATGGCGCCGTTATGCATTGACGTTGATGACATGTCTGGACTGTGCCAACCGTTAATTGATCCTGGAGTATTGTAGCTACAACTATCCGTTGTAGTCATTTTTGAATCTTCATCGAAACTGTAAAGAGCAATGAATCTATAATAATTTAACAAACTTACAGCTTTATTGCTTAACCCATAAAGTTTCCTCTTTATGCCAACAAATTTAACTTCATTCGTGCCTAGTCAATTGTCCAAACATACACTTTAAAGCTTAACTGATTGTAAAAAAGTTTAAAGAACGCTTTGAAAACTCACCTAGGGCTTTGATCGTCGATAAAAGCCATAAGCTCTCGTTCTGGTGTTAAATAATGGAGATGTGCCCTTTGCACGTGACCGATGAGCTGCGTTTGTGGCACAGTGCAGTCGCAAAATGGACAGTCCGGTCGCCCAGCTACGTGGGCTTCCAGGGTATGGGTGCGCATACCCTCATCCGTCAAACCTTCAGCCCCACAAAGCTCGCATGTGTATGGAAACGGGCTACTCGACATGATGAAGTAACTATAATATGTAATAATAAATACCGAACATGTGAACAAAAAAAATTCACGTTGACCTAATTTTTACTTATATTTTATCTGTTATGCAAAAATGTGGCAATACATCATTTAGGAAGTTTGGAAAATATCCAGAGACGTAAAAACATTTACAAAAAAAAAAGTGTGGAAATATAATATGTTTATATGAATTCGAAATTATGTAATTAAATAATCTTAAATAATTACTCTATCACTTTATACGTTCAGAATAATAAATAATCTATTAAAATATCAAGTAACATACATATCATTACCTAATGAGTTAACATAGAAACGATTCACAACAAATTAGGGTAAAGTGTCAAATCGATAAATTTACCGCAGTTTTGTTTTCAAGGAAAACGCGGCAATCTCTGTATAGGTTAAGAAAAGAGAAAACTATAATAACATATAGCTACATATGTTTACCTATTGTAAAACAGGATAAAAGAATAATATTCTAAATCTAAATATGCGGATATACATAATAATAATATGAAAATGTGTACTTACATTCCTGTTTCTTATTGTCAATGTAAAAGAGAATTTCCTTTGAACTTTATATTGTAATCCTATCTAAATGGCTTGTTACTTGTGCTAAAGATCACTTGTAATGACATTTTCTATCATTAAAACGTACATTAAACAGCGAGAGATCACAACTTGTGAACGAATCGCCATTCATGAAATTTGGACCTAAAAAAAATTGTACGCATGCGGGAAGTGTATGTGAGGGCCTTGCCCTCTAGCGGACTATGTGGGACACGCGGAAGCTCTTTCCAGTATGACATAAGGGGTAGAAAAGTATAGCCTAGCCGTAATTGCAAAACTAAACACTAGGGCGCCTTCGCACAACTTTTTTAAATACCAGCCCTAGAAGCCAGGTATCAAACACTATAAAGTATTTCCAATACTTGCTTTATAAAATTTAAAAACTAAACCTTATTTAACTGTAATAAAGAATAAAATCAATCGTATAAAACGAAAATACTTCTAGGAATTTGAATTTTGATTTTCATTTAAAGATTTTGTAATTTATCTTGCTTGGCCTATGTTACATGGTAAGTTAACGACAAAGATTACAAGTATAGTAAATTATGCAAAGTAGAACAGAAAAAATTGGCGTGTTTTATATTATAGAATAAAAATCTTTAAAGTATTAAATACTTAAAAGTGTTTTCGCGATCGCCTGGTGCGTACTTTGAGCCAAATACCTAGTTTTTAAACCTGTTTTCGTAAATACGTACTACACCTAGTACAGCTTTTTTATTACGCCGTCATAAATGATTTATTCCTGAGTTTGTATTCACAATATTATAGAATAATATTTTAAGACGTGGTCTAGTGATTGGTGGGAAATATTTTTTATTGATGTTATATCTCATAATAGGTAGTGCAATACAGAGATAACAATAAGCTCTTAGCAGAGCCGAATGAATCTATGATCAACTCAAAAAATTGGAGTCTTTTTAAATTGTCATTGGACACATAGGAAAATTGCTTATGAAGATGTTATCTTTGCTTAGAGATAATTTACTAAGTACGAAGAGTGTTTATTGTGCCATCTATTGAGTGAATGAAGATTCAAAGTTATTCTACATACTTAATAAACTTACAGTGTTACAGAAACTTATATAGAGTGCGTTAAACACATGATATTTTTTTTACAATGATTTAAGACGGAACTTCCAATGGTATTTAACTAAACTTCCTTTAGTTCAGTATCAAAATGTCGCGGTAAATGCAAAAGAGTCCGGTTGTTCCAAAAACAATCAAGTTAATAGAATCGTTATTAAAAAGATCTCTATTTTAAAACTGTGGTAAGTGAAAACGCCGTGAATGGCGAAGAGTGTTCGTCAAGAATACTTCGGCTTACATATGTTGACAGACGGAACAAAGCAGTGTTACATGGCCAGCGTTTAGGCACTAAACCATGGAGTACACGAATGCCCACGTATGCCCTTTAAAACCTTATTGGCAACATCTTAAAAGGGACTACTTAAAAAAAAATCTGAGCCGAAGTGTCCTTAAAATAAATCCAGGTACCATTCTGAAGAAAAGGTTTGGACCTTTAAAAGGTTTGTCTTAAATATTAAGAAGGTCGCAAGTGTCATTTACCATTACTTTCACATATACATACGACCTTAATCAATCAAAGGTTTTTCTTTAGTAAATCAAACGTTAGTAAGAAGAATAGTAAATAAAGTTATTTTCGAATTCTGGTATTACTTTACTGAATATCTGTCCGATAGTAAAAGTAGTAATAACACGGTAGACAGATAATAAAGTTACCATGATTTGTATTTTTATTAAAAAAGATCAAGACTTACTGGTGGTACATTTCTGTTAGGTGTTTTTGTCGCAAAAGAGTAGTATAGAAACTTTACTGTAGCAATGGTTTGAAAGGTGTTGTAGCTAGTGAAGTTACTGGAGTAACGACAACAGCATGTCTTAAGGCGATTAGCACAATATGGTTTAATGTATATCATCCTAACTAGGGCTGTATTTTTTAAAATCAGTCACTGACGCCTGCGGTATATTCATAGTATAAAAAATTAATAAGCTTTTTGGTCTTTTCTACAATTTTAAAATTATATATGACTTTCGTATTTTGCTGATATTACATTTTTATTTATTATTTTGGATGCACGAGAAACGAGTCCAAACTAGTATGCTTTGCAACTTATGGGTTTTCTTAGGTAGAGGCAGTTTTTGTCTGCGACTATTTTTTAACTTTTTTTTTCTGATTTCAATTAAGTATATTTCATAAATATATTGTTATTACAAGAGATATTACAAGAGCTTGTTTCTGTTGCCATTTAGTTGTTTCATTCGTGCGTCTTTAATTATATATTGAAAGAAAAAATAAAACCCGATTGAAGGGTAGCGCGAGTTACCGGGAACACTTTCTCCCTTCACCGATAATGCCATAGCAAACAGCCGTCCACGGAGGCGATAGTCGTTGTATAAAAATGCGAAGATATATTATTTTATTCGACTCCGGCGACGCGATGAGGTTGTATTTACATAAACAAGCACTTTGTATTCCGCACCAGCACTGACGTCGACTTGGGCGTCTCCCTGTTCATGCCGAGGTTTCCACTGCGTTTCCTTCTATTATAAAACTAGTAAAAAGTCGCAAACTTTTTGACACTTTAAATAATTAAAAGCTTAAAAGACGTTCAGCTTTTTGCTATTGATGAGAACAGTCTTTATGAGAAGAGTAAAAAGAGAGTATTACTAGGTACGATTTACTACAGATCACATCACCAAACATCTAGTGGTATTATTAAAAAAAAAATTATAATTGTATCGTTTCCAATAGACTATTAACAATAAAAGGTTGAAATTTTCTAGTAAGCAAGAGTAAGCTTGTATCAGAAAAATCTCGCTCTTCCATAACAATGTCAGTAAAATGAAAACATTATAGTCAAGTGTTAACTTATTTGACATTAAAACATATTCGGTTTTAAGTTCATAAACTACAGTTAAATGTTTGAAAGTAAAAGATCGTTTAGTAAACTTTAATGTTATATTCCATGTAAAATACCAGCTTTGATAACGAAGGCTTGGAGACCGGAAACGTTATCAAAAGTTTATAATGAAAATAGTTCCGATTCCCCGGGTTCAGTGGCGAAATACATTAAATACATGTTAAATTTTGTAAGCTACATGCTTCTTTTAAAGATAATCAGTAAAAAGGTGAAGGCTTTTTTTAAACAACCAAAAAATAATAAAGAATATGATTTGTTTTTGAAATCCGTTATAAATTCATGCCGTCAACAATTTCCTAACTGAAACTCGGCCATTATTCAGTCACTGAAACAGGAACCTCACGTCACATACATTAGCAGTGATGACAGGTGGAAAAACGGACGAAATGTTAAAACAAAACATCGCCCGGCCGTTTTTAGATACACGGAATATAAATGCGCAATACTGTACTAGCAATGTAATAGATTATAAAGAACTCTCTTTTTTCCACTGCTGGGACTCGGGACCTTCTCTTAGGGAACAGTCAAAGTCATTTGTACACAATTGTTAATTTTCATCGAAAATTTGTAACTATGAGACAAATAGAAGTTAACACGAAGGAATTAACATTAGAACAAGAGAAGTAAATATGAGAAATAAATTATAACAAAAAATACCTTTATCTTTATTGTCGAAGTGGACATTTTTGTAGGTGATACTAAGACTTGTGTATCTAATAAGCATGTTTACACTTTTGCAGGCGTAATATGTTAAGTGATAATTTAACTAGTTACAGCTCTCATCAACTGAAACGCAGTGAAGTTTGCACATGAAAGTTTATCGACAGAAATATCTGTTGCTGTAGTATTTATCCAAACTGAGGTATTCCATAAATTTATAATTTATCGCTTTTAGAGTTAACTAACTCCGTGGGACAGTAACATGGAAGTCTCTGTTTCAATTCCGAATCCACATTTTGTGAAATTTGTTTATTGATAGATTACCAGCGTGATGAATAATGATGGATTGGATTCTAGAAAAATACGCTTGGCGATCTACGGCCGCATTGTCACTACCATGTAAAATTAAAGTCAAACGTTATAAGAAGATTGTATTAGGGTAAAATCATTTAGAATAAAAAAAGTACTGGTGGTAGTTCTCCGTTGACGGAGACCGAAGGTAGATACCATCGCAGTTCCTATTTCTATCGCCAACTAGTAGTGTGTAATCATTACTGTGTTCCAGTTTGAAGGGCGCTGTAAGCTAGTGAAATTACTAGGGTAATTAGACTTAACAACTTAAGTCTCAAAGCGACGATACAAACTTAACTAGCGCCATGTTATGGGCAAGCGTATCACTTATCATCAGGTGAACGTCTCACTCAACTCGTTACTTCCTAGAATAAAAAAAGAACCTTCCAGAGAACCCTGCATCGCGCATTTTTCCAGCGGTACGTCACGTGGCATAAAAACCGTATTAAATATTAAAATTTAGTCAAATGGAGACTTGTAAAAAGTGAGGAGAGAGCTTAAAGACATCATAATTTAAAAATATACGCTCACTCATAACGAGGGTTATAGTATGTAGAAAAAGAAACACATTTTCATAACTATCCATCAACCCGCCCTTGCCAACGCACTTTAATACATTTCGTATAATATTTTAGTTCAAGAAACTCGTTAAAGTTTATTAAGGATATCTATAATATTGTTGTTATATTGTTTTTACAACAAACGAGGAGTATTACATTCATTTGATATACCAAAACATAATATTTACGAGCTAGGATGTTTACTAAACATTCTATTATAGCCACCGCTTTCTCTATCTTAAATTACATATATAATATGAAAATAGCAGTGTTAATACTATTTTTGTCATCTGAAAACGATGAGCGTTATTTTAATAAAAAATAGCTATGTTTTCTCTTCGGGCCCGCTCGGACTTGTTTACGTGATAACAAGGCGTTGGGGTGCGATTGTCCTCGTGTAGTCTGGCCGAAAAAAAACTACGAACGTAGGGACTGAGATTACATATTTAAATTAACATTACCACGGCTCGATCCCTCTGGGTTACCATCCTAAACTAATTCCGTACAACGAACACGGGTTTTGTTAGATTTTAAATTTGTTACATATGCGATATTCAGTGTTAATTTGATTATGTTATATAGTATATTTATATTTTTATTTCAATAATCATAGTCTTGGTTCTATGGAACATATAAAAAGAATATACGTTGTTTGAAATTTCAACGTTCTTTAAATTGTCAATAATATGCCAATAGTAAAATTATCTTAGCCCGTTCGTTTAAGACTATTTTATGTATCACATATAAATCCTTGTCAATTTATAACTAAAATTATAATAAACAAATTATTAAACGTCAAACATTTTCGTTTGCTTTGGCGCGAAAAATATTCATGCTGGTTTTTCTTCCAAAATTATTTCCTTTAGATAGTATTCTCATGTAAAACAAATGTACAACTAGTATTTTTAAATTGATGATATATCTTGTAATGAACTATAAATTAAAATCAATGTTAATCAATCAAAACGGCGTCGATCGCTATTCACGTGACGTCACAAAATGGCCGCCCGCGTGTGCCGGGGCATACTCAGTGCTTGTTGCTTGATTAAAATCTATCGGCGATGCAGTTACGTCGCGTTTCAATATGCATTCAGTTCAATCAACATCAGGGACTGTCTAGGCAGGTGCTGCAGCACCAATTTCAGCAAACAGTACTCTGCAAACATTATTGTGTTCGTTTTGAAAGGCGCTTTTACAAGTGAAATCATTTAATATCTTATACCTCAACGTGATAACCATTGCGGCTCAGTATATCATCCTGACTAATGTTAATGTTATGGTATCACATACCATCAGGGCAACCACCTGTTCATCTCGTCGAGTTAAATTTAAATCATTCGTCATTTTGTTTACAAAGTTAAGTCTTTTTTATATAATCGTATAAGTCTATAATTAATAAGTAAATATCGAAAAGAAGTATAGATTAAACCACATGTTTTCGTTTTTGCCTAATTTATATATCGCAACTTTATATCTCCAAAAGAAATCGTAGCATGAAAAGAAAAATTTTTCGTAGTGAGTTGTGAAACTAGTCTGAAGTTTTATTTTGCAAATAAAAAAATATTGCATATTCACGCAGAAGTAGTACGGAATAACAAAATGAATGTTTTACGTGACACATTATTTATTTTCCCAAGAAATTGTTTAGATTTCAACAGAAGAATATTTAAAATATATATGTTGAAACTTTAACTAATGTAGAGGAAAGTGAAACGATTTAGCAATGAAAATAAATGTAGTTAATTATTAAATAAAATAGCTACAATTTATTAGCTTATATATAGCAGATATTCATCCGTTTCCGTGCATCAGGACTAAAGGTTTCGTTTCGTCCTTCATAATGTTAACAGCTAAAGATTGATGTCTACCATCGTCAGAGTTTCCGTCGAAGTATGATGTGGGAATCTCAAAGAATGTATATGCTTCTTCTAGACTATTGCATTTTACTATAAAATACTACATCGCCGCTAACAATCAAATTATACACGTCACAGGTAGTCAAGGTCTGGTCTATTTTTTAAGCCTTTGTTGTCATTCATAAATTTACATTTTATATATACAACTAGCTGACCCGACAGACTTCGTTCTGTCAAAAAAATTGGAATGTGGCAGTTTTTTGTTCTTACCTATTTTATAGCTAGCGCAAAAAAATCTGGACTGAACCGTCACTCTGGTGATAGGGCGGTGTGTGGGGTTCAGCTCTATATATGTTCATCTAATAACTAATATTTAAATATTAGTGGGTTCCAGAAGAGTGGCCAAAGTTATAATTATAGTACATAAATTATATTTACTATTATTATTTTATTAGGAACAAATAACTGTCACATTCCAAATCTTTTTGACAGAATGTAGTCTATCAAGTCCGCCAGATGGTAACGCGGATTGTTCTCGACTGATGTAATGTCGTGAAAACGAATGCATTTTATGTCGCGCGCCGAAACTAAAACAAAAGAAATAATATCGCGGAGCCGAGCAAATTGAAAATCAGTAAGAATGATCTTTAGCTATTACATTTTGTGACTATTTATGTTATTATTTCATTCGTTTTAATTTCGGCTCGCGGCGATCTTCCGACGCGTATACGCACACCATTTTGATAGAATAATTGAATTTGAACTTTGTGCAGCTGTAATAAAGTGCAAATTGACTCTTTAGCGTTACGAACGCACCTACATTGCTTAGACAGCAGTGAAAGCTTGTTATTTAATATGAACTTTTGTTTGTTTGTTTCTGGGTACTGGTTTCTGGTTACTGGTTTCTGGTTTCTGGTTTACTGGTTTACTGGTTTACTGGTGTACTGGTGTACTGGTTTACTGGTTTACTGGTTTACTGGTTTACTGGTTTACTGGTTTACTGGTTTACTGGTTACTGGTTACTGGTTTACTGGTTTACTGGTTTACTGGTGTACTGGTGTACTGGTTTACTGGTTTACTGGTTTACTGGCGTACTGGCGTACTGGCGTACTGGCGTACTGGCGTACTGGCGTACTGGCGTACTGGCGTACTGGCGTACTGGCGTACTGGCGTACTGGCGTACTGGCGTACTGGCGTACTGGCGTACTGGCGTACTGGCGTACTGGCGTACTGGCGTACTGGTTTACTGGTTTACTGGTTTACTGGTTTACTGGTTTACTGGTTTACTGGTTTACTGGTTTACTGGTTTCTGGTTTACTGGTTTACTGGTTTGCTGGTTTGCTGGTTTGCTGGTTGCTGGTTTGCTGGTTGCTGGTTTGCTGGTTTGCTGGTTTGCTGTTTGCTGGTTTGCTGTTTGCTGGTTTGCTGGTTTGCTGGTTTGCTGTTTGCTGGTTTGCTGGTTTGCTGGTTGCTGGTTTGCCTGGTTTGCTGGTTTGCTGGTTTGCTGGTTTGCTGGTTGCTGGTTTGCTGGTTTGCTGGTTTACTGGTTACTGGTTTAACTGGTTACTGGTTTACTGGCGTACTGGCGTACTGGCGTACTGGCGTACTGGTGTACTGGTTACTGGTTTAATGGTTTACTGGTTTACTTGGTTTACTGGTTACTGGTTTACTGGTTTGCTGGTTTGCCTGGTTTGCTGGTTTGCTGTTTGCTGGTTTGCTGGTTTGCTGTTTGCTGGTTTGCTGGTTTGCTGGTTGCTGTTTGCTGGTTTGCTGTTTGCTGTTTGCTGTTTGCTGGTTTGCTGGTTTGCTGGTTTGCTGGTTTGCTGGTTTGCTGGTTGCTGTTTGCTGGTTTGCTGGTTTGCCTGGTTTGCTGGTTTGCTGTTTGCTGTTTGCTGGTTTACTGGTTTGCTGGTTTGCTGGTTTGCTGTTTGCTGTTTGCTGTTTGCTGGTTTGGCTGGTTTGCTGGTTTGGCTGGTTTGCTGGTTGCTGTTTGCTGGTTTGCTGTTTGCTGTTTGCTGGTTTGCTGGTTTGCTGGTTTGCTGGTTTGCCTGGTTTGCTGGTTTGCTGTTTGCTGGTTTGCTGGTTTGGCTGGTTTGCTGGTTTGCTGTTTGCTGGTTTGCTGGTTTGGCTGGTTTGCTGGTTTGTGGTTTGCTGGTTTGCTGGTTTGCTGTTTGCTGTTTGCTGGTTTGCTGTTTGCTGGTTTGCTGGTTTGGCTGGTTTGCTGGTTTGCTGGTTTGCTGGTTTGCTGGTTTCTGGTTTACTGTTACTGGTTTAACTGGTTTACTGGTTTACACTGGTTTACTGGTTTACTGGTTTACGGTTTACTGGTTTCTGGTTTCTGGTTTACTGTTTACTGGTTTACTGGTTTACTGGTTTACTACTGGTTTACTGGCGTACTGGCGTACTGGCGTACTGGCGTACTGGTGTACTGGTGTAATGGTTTACTGTTTTACTGTTTACTGGTTTTACTGTTTTACTGTTTACTGGTTTACTGGTTTAACTGGTTACTGGTTTACTGGTTTTACTGGCGTACTGCGTACTGGCGTACTGGCGTACTGCGTACTGGCGTACTGGTGTACTGGTGTAATGGTTTACTGGTGTACTGGTTTACTGGTTTACTGGTTTACTGGTTTACTGGTTTACCTGGTTTACTGGTTTACGGTTTACTGGTTACTGGTTTTACTGTTACTGGTTTACTGGTTTAACTGGTTTTACTGTTTACTGGTTTACTGGTTTACTTGGTTTACTGGTTACTGGTTTACTGGTTTAACTGGTTTTACTGTTTACTGGTTTCCTGGTTTACTGGTTTTACTGTTTAACTGGTTTACTGGTTTATACTGGTTTACTGGTTTACACTGGTTTACTGGTTTTACTGTTTACTGGTTTAACTGGTTTACTGGTTTTACTGGTTTACGGTTTACTGGTTTACTGGTTTAACTGGTTACTGGTTTACTGGTGTACTGGTTTACTGGTTTACTGGTTTACTGTCAGATGTCAGATTTCAATTTTTCATTTTCCCTTTTCCATTTTCCATTTTCCATTTTCCATTTTCCATTTTCCATTTTCCATTTTCCATTTTCCATTTTCCATTTTCCATTTTCCATTTTCCATTTTCCATTTTCCATTTTCCATTTTCCATTTTCCATTTTCCATTTTCCATTTTCCAACATTCCAACATTCCAACATTCCAACATTCAACATTCCAACATTCCAACTTCCAACATTCCACATTCCAACATTCCACATTCCAACATTCCAACATTCCAACATTCCAACATTCCAACATCCAACATTCCAACATCCAACATTCCAACTTCCAACATTCCAACATTCAACATTCCAATATTCCAGTATTCCAATGTTTCAATATTCCAATATTCCAATATTCCAATATTCCAATAATCCATTTTCCTTTTTCCATTTTCCATTTTCCGTTTTCCGTTTTCCATGTTCCATTTTCCAATAAAGCTTGTAATTTAATATGAACTTTATGAAATAGCAACAAAGTTCAAATTGAACCTCCATTTTAGTTAGAGAACGTTTGTATAGGAAAAAGAAAAGCGCTGTTTTTAGGGGCTTCCCGGCGATTATTCGAATTTTTCTCAAATTGGCCAAATTGGTCCTGGCGTTGTAGAGTGATGCGCTTACCGACACATATTTGTATTATAGATTAATAATAAATTATATTCAATGACATTAGTTATTAATAAATAAATAATAAAGTTGCTTGAGAATATATTTATATGTAGAGGGAGTGACAAAAGGCATAATGTTTGAGAGATAAAGAATTCGTTGTCATCCCCACTCCGTGCTGTGTACTGGTGAGAGGCGACACCGGTACACACGTGGAGGGGATCACTTACCAAGTGATAATATTTTTTTTTTGGAGTTTACAGCCACGCGGTTTGATACGTGGCCATGTACAATTGATGATATCGAGCGAGACAAAAATATTAAAATGTCTATTAAAAAGCAGGGGTTGGTGATGAAAATTTAGGGTTGTATGTAGTTTTTGATGCCACACAATAATAAAATAAAATAGAAAAAAAATCCTAAAAAATAAAAAAAAATTTTTGTTGTGGGCAACCCTGATCACTTAGAGGTTTGAAAAATAGATAGTAACCGATTCTCAGACCTACTGAATATGCACAAAAAATTTCATAAGAATCGGTAAAGCCGTTTCGGAGGAGTATGGGAACGAACATTGTGACAAGAGAATTTTATATATTACATAATTATCAAATAGGATTATTGAATGATTGATGTGATGTCACTCGACACACTATAGCGATAGGTTGTGACAAGGGGAGCGTTACTTATTATTATTATTATTTATGAGCATTATTTATTTAGTTTAGTCGCTAAAAATATTATTCATATTTTTATTAGTTTAGTAATTAGCATTATGACGTAAGGGTATCTTTCAGTCCTTCCCATTCTCTCCAATAATCTTAATATCGTTGATCCACCTTTTGACACGAATACCTCTTTTTTTTCTCTCGTGTGATTGTCGTTCCGTTATGTTTTTCAACTACTCAGAACGTTCTGAAGTGTATATAATTATTCGTATTGTTTGAAAGGTGCCGTTGAAAACGAACTAATTGGCAGAGGAGAGGTTTCGTTGTTTTCTTATGTCGTAGTGCAACATTTGCTTTGGGTCGCTGCGCCTTAGTAAGTAAGTACGACGTAATGAGCGTATTAAAAAATAAGCTATTAATAACAAAGGAAACTTCATAGAAAAAGGCCGGAAAATTTAATGCGAAGTAAAAGTTGTTGCTATGTTATTTATTGTGTTGAGCGAGCGGCGGTCGGCTTTCCTACTAATTTCCTGCGCTTTTTCGCCCGCCCTGAGCTCTAATATATGTGACAGTACGTTTTTGTAGCACACCGACCAAGTGAAATAGCAACGTTTTCACTTTAACATCTATAAATTAAAAATAAACACAAACAAATCCAAAAAAAAAAAATGCTGGTGCGTCTTTGTTGCCGGAGACCGTCTAGGTAGGTACCATTGCTGTTCCTACTTCTGCCACACAGTAGTGTGTAAACATTACTGTGTTTCAGTTTGAAGCGTGTAGCTAGTGAAATTACTAGGGCAAACGAGACTTAACATCTTATGTCTCAAGAAGATGATTACAATATAGTGCAGTGTATAACATCCTAACTAGCGGCACGTTATAGGCAAGCGCATCACTTACCGTCAGGTGAACGTCTCGCTCGTTGTTTATTAATTTATTTCTTCTTTATCTTAGTCGTATTTCCTCATGACTGAGGGTCGTGGTCATCATGTTTTTATTAAAACACACGACGACTCTCTTGGCAGTTATAATGGAGTGGTGTTGCCATTGCCTTCTCCATTTCACATACTAGTGCGAGCACGGATGGTCATGACATAGATATGCAGGTTTCCTCACGATGTTTTCCTTCACCGTCAAAGCAGGTGATATTAGTTGATTATTTATTTCTTAATCAACGTTAATACGAATTATGAGTTTTTTTACCTACAAAATACTGAAAAAGTGATGATACAGTGCAGCGGTATTCGTGAAATCACGTTTGCGGGACAATTTATGTACTGAACGTGACAGCGAGCGTGTTTGCGGTTGGTAGGCGATTTATCACGGCAGCGTGGAGGCTGGATTTTAAAGAAAATTAACTGCTAAATAGTAAGAATCAATTTATAGATCGGAATGCAGAAAAGATAAAGAAGGTAGACAGAAATTTAAGTAACAAAAAAAAAAATTAAGCGCTTATTTCTACAAAATTGTAGTTTATATTTGAAAGGTGCTGTAGCAGTAAAATTACTGGAGTATTTCTTTAAAGGACGAAGCTATGGAATAAGTAAGATCTTCACCGGATGGATAATGTGGTTACGATGATACATAGCACAAAATTGTGCTCGTCGCCATGAGACATAAGATGTTAAATCTCCTTACACCAGTAATTTCCCTAGCTACAGTGCCCTTAATAAATAACAAAGTGAGTTAATACTTCATACATATAAACATACTAACTAGCGTCCTATTGTTATGGACAAGCACATCTTTGAACACACGGACAGGATCTAGATCGTCTTGTAACTTACTTACATGTTATGGTGTTCTAAATGAAAAGGTTTAATATTAAAAAAAAAACAGATCATCACTTCAAAAACTAAATGTCAAGGATTTTTTTGCGTAATTAACGGATTGTTTTCAGCAGTAGGCGTCTATCAGTTGATGATGATATAATTATTTGAAACCTGGTCGCGTTCACAAAACTGAGCTGATGTCCTGATATCATTGTCATCACGGTGTACCTGCAGTTTTTCAATTATTGTTCACAGAACAAGATCACTATAACTTTTTTCTGTTGGTTTGACTTTTGTTTGATTTAGTTTTATGAATGGGATCTGACGCCGTTGGTGTTACTCAATCATCTTCTGTGTTGAAATTAGGATGTCATTTAATTTCAATATACACTCCCGGACACATATATCGGCCCACCTAGTGTTTAAAAGTTTTAACGGTGCCTAGCTAAAAATAAATGTTAGGTGGAGCAATAAGTTTTAATGCAGTTTTAAAGCTGATTTTTTGGTCAATCTTTATGTATATTTTTTTTTAATTTTGAATTCAGGATTATGAACAAAAAACGAAAATTCGAGTCTGTTCATTGTTTTCAACGACCCAGGAATGGAGAAAACTTTTTTTATTTCGTTTATTTACAAGTTGGATTTTTTTTGATGTTTTCGATTATTGGTTCCATAAAAAGGCAAATCTAAACTTAGAACCAGTTTTGACCAAAAGATAAGGATACTCTGCCTGAAATTGTCGCCCAAGCTGTAAAACTTCTGCCGGCCAAATCAATTCGAAATTACAAAAAAAATAAAAAAAGCCTACATAGGGGTTGACCAATAAATCTGCTTCAAAACTGCATTAAAACTTATTGCTCCACCTAACATTTATTTTTAACTAGACACCGTCGAAACTTTAAACACTGGGTGGTGGGCTGATAGATGTGTCCGGGAGTATATTATGTTATATAATAGGTTGTCAAATATCTCCCTTCCGCCTTTTTGTCTTTTGAATTTCGCGGCTATGTACAAAGCGCTACAGATCTCGTATCTAGCAATACTATACATAATTTGAAAGGTCTTGACATAACCTACAAAACGACGCTATGCATAATTAGTTTGGATATTGCGTTCAACAGTTATAGACGTGTAAACATGAAGTTCACTAACGCCGAAATTCGCGCTATTTTAAAGTTTTCCTGGGGATGGTACTCTATCACTTCGAACCGCGGAGGAATGGTTTCGACGATTCAGAGCCGGTGAAAACGACACCATGGATAAGCCAGCCGGCGGAAGACCTGTGACGACAAATACCGATCAAATCATGGACTACATCGAGTTAGACCGGCATGTGGCATCTCGGGACATCGCCCAGGAGATGGGAGTTAGTCACCAAACCATTTTAAACCATCTGCAGAAGGCTGGATACAAAAAAAAGCTTGATGTTTGGGTGCCGCATGATTTGACGCAAAAAAACCTTCTGGACCGAATCAACGCCTGCGATATGCTGCTGAAACGGAACGAACTCGACCCATTCTTGAAGCGGATGGTGACTGACGACGAAAAATGGATCACATACGACAATATCAAGCGAAAACGGTCGTGGTCGAAGGCCGGTGAATCGTCCCAAACAGTGGCCAAGCCGGGATTGACGGCCAGGAAGGTTTTGCTGTGTGTTTGGTGGGATTGGAAGGGAATCATCCACTATGAGCTGCTCCCATATGGCCAGACACTTAATTCTATCATCTACTGCGAACAACTGGACCGCTTGAAGCAGGCGATCGACCAGAAGCGTCCAGAATTGGCCAACAGGAAGGGTGTAGTGTTCCACCACGACAGCGCCCGACCACACACTTCGTTGATGACTCGTCAGAAGCTACGGGAGCTCGGATGGGAGGTTTTATCGCATCCACCATATAGCCCGGACATAGCGCCAAGTAATTACCACCTGTTCCTGTCCATGGTGGACGCCCTTGGTGGTGTAAAGTTGAACTCAAAAGAGGCTTGTGAAAAGTGGCTGTCCAAGTTCTTCGCAAATAAGGAGGGGGGCTTCTACGAGGGAGGTATTATGAAGTTGCCGTCTAGATGGAAACAGATTATCGGACAAAACGGTGCATATTTGAACTAAATCCGATCACTGTAACACTGTTTATAAAGCATTGAATAAAGAGCAAAAAAGCGGAAGGGAGATATTTGACAACCTAAAAAGTTATAGTAATATTGCCAAAGTCGTTAGTTTAAATCAGCCGTAACTGATGTTCAGGCTTCCGGTGATATTTACGTATCCGTTATCAAACGGGTCGATCTGATAACGCAGCGCTGCGTCACTCTCCGGACAGCTCTGTATTTAATCACGCTGTGTGACGTGTCGTCTGTCACGTGCGACGTGTTTGTAATTAGTCTAAACGAGAGGGACGTTCACCTGATGGTAAGTGATACGCCCTAACAACGTGGTGGTAGTTAATACGATATAAACAGCTCTAAAACTCATAAAAGTCTACTTAACGTAGAAGTTTAAGTTTTTATTTGTATGACATTTTTAATAAGATACTTATGCAAAGAAATGATTGACAGTGTGTTCCGATTAATCTTCAAAACATCTGAACAACTTTTGACGTGACTTTCACTGAAGTTTGTAATGAGGGAAACAATCTAAAGATAATCTACCTAAGGAATGCGAGACGGAGGAAGTGAATTATAAGGGTCTCGGGGCTCTGCTATGCGATTCGGGATCTTATAAATATATACTCCCGGCTATTATACAGGAATGAACTGTCACATATGTAAGGGGACATGACAGGTGGAAAAATTTAAATAAGGCCCAGTAAGCCGGTATCCGGCCTTCCCTTTGCCCTCGCCGAGTGTAATAAATTGCAGGAGAAAAATATTTATGCGTCATACCTACAATTTTTACTACGTAATTTTAGCAACGAAGCCTTGAATTATATTTATTTTAATCCTGATAAATTAACAAATGATGCATATTTTACTAAATAATTAATTTAGTGAACTTATATTTTACACTTCGTAAAAAACGGTGTATGAGTACAGTTGTTAGAATGACTAGTATAAAAGCAGCCATATTGTGCTGCGAGGGAGGAGTAGTGCAGCGGACATATTGGCGTGGATATAATTAAAAATTAGTCCAGTAAGTGTTACTTTAACTGAATTAAGGTAAGTTGTCAATAGTAATTAATAAACGAGATTTTTTATTTGTAACCTTTGAAATTGAATAGATAAAAATAGATGAAATTAACCCAAAACGTTTACTTTTAAGGTCATACTTTTGTCTAATGATATCGACAGACCACAGCCACTTTTTTCTTTGTAGGGAAAACCGCTACAATAAATTTGTCCGTTATTTTTTTTTTAAAAGCGTAAATGTATTAAAGGATTTCTTATCTACGTGAAAAGGAAACGACTTTGAATAGCGTGGCGGAGTTCTCGTATAAGCAGATTACATCTCAGTGGCATTCAGTGCGGTGGTAGCCAGACTGTAACCAAAGTACTCTATGATAAGAGTTCAGTTAGATGGTTGACAACGGTGCACCAACAGAAACAGCTCCTGAGCAGCTAATCGAACAAGCTTTATAATGTTTTCAAGTATTTCTTCAATTATATCAAATGTTATGAAATAATTCTAAGACAAATGTTAAATTCAGCAACATTAATTAAGACAGTATGATTTTTTATAATGGACAAAGTTGTCTTTAATATAAGTGAAGATGAAATCTATTATAGTAAAGCGCATCATTGAAGAAGAAGCATATTTACTCTTAATTCAAAAGTTTTTGATTTCGATGTTAGTACATATATATGTAAATATTAGAAATACTGATGAATTTTTTTAACTATGAAATGCGGTTGTTCATTATTATAAATATTAGAAACACAACTATTCAAAATATAAATTCAGTCTGCCATACCTCTCACATTCACACGTTACTAGTCAGATCTCTATAAATTAAATCAGCCATACCTCTCACATTCACACGTCACCAGTCAGAGCTCACACCTCGCACACTGCCCAAACACGAATGTCGCGAGAATCACAGTCATCCGCTATTTATAGCGAAACGACGTTACGGCATCCCCTCCCTTTTTCACTTTCAATCAATACACCTACTATTTTGATGACAAAATGTCGGTAATCACAATTATTTTTCTCAATATCTAACATAAATATACAAAGCAAATTAATTTTATTTGGTAATATATCGGATGCGGTCATGTTAACTCATACGTAACTGAGGCTGCAAACAATGCATCCCTCAACGCCGAGCTCTCGCCAGGATTCAGAGAATTTCGGCGAATATTCTGACTTATGAAAGTCCCTTTGTTGCAAGGCACGGGGCGTGAAAATCTGCATACCCGCGAACACGTTGGAGCTCGTTACACTTAACCTAGATTCGAGCTGAAATTAAAATATTTTTCATATTATATTTCATTCCATCTGTAATCCGCAGAATCAGTTATGATTAATTTCTGTACAGAGGAACAAGGAACCTTTCTGAAATACCTTTGTGATGTATATTTTTGCTCGATCGAAATTTTTTATTAGTATAGTATCAACAATTTCATAAGCGCTAATAAAATTTTCCATATTTGAAGTTTAAGTTAAATTTGCAGCGTCTTTGATCGTCGGATCGTATGGATCGATGACTATTGGTAGTCCGAGACCAACTAGACCGACTGGATCGATCATATGAAAGACTCGTCCTCCAAATTCTACACGCTTTGGATTTTCGGAGAGTGTGCGCTGGAATTACACGACATGATTCCCCCATCACCTTTCCATTGCCGGACGACCAGTCGCATGACAAGGCACCATCCTCATGTTGTAAACATCTCCAGTTTACGAACAAAGAGGTTTAGCTCCTCTTTTCTATTAAGAACAGCAACAGAGTGGAACAATTTGCCGACGTCAGTGTTCCCGTCCAATTACGACGTGGGTGTCTTCAAAAGAAGAGTGAATAGGCTATTACAAAATTCAGGTCGCATCACCACTTAACATCAGGTGGGATCGCGGTCAAGCATTAACCTTTTTCCATAAAAAAAAATTATTACAAGAGACGCGCTGGGCAGGAACTGGTGGAGGCTGGACATCCGTTACAGGTGCAATCCTAACGCTGACCAAGATCTTCAGGTAAGACGGACCGATCCTTAAGAGACAATATAATTCATCTAAAACAATTATGCATGTATAAATTTTATTTGGCCATGATGTGCGTTCACGAAAATGGCTTCAATTTCCCAACGAAAATAATTTCCTTTTGACTACCAGCGGCCAACGCGGGCCAATAAATTCTACATCCCGGGGAATAAGTATCTCTAGTGACACATTGAGAAGAAAAATCACTATTAGTTTGTAACGGCTGGAGAGTAATGGATGTCAGGATTGTAGGGTAGTTGAAGTATTACATTACTTTATAGGTTAAGTTCAATTCATTATGTTTTACAGATAGCACAACTAACACGGTTTATAAGTTAAGCTTAATTTTAGTATCACACGAAAGAGATTGTAAAAAAAGTAGTTTTTGACGTGTAAATTTTAATTTATGTTATGATATTTGAGTGTGATACGAAATAATTTTTCAACTGTCTTTATTTCTATTAAATTTTAATAGATTTCATTTAATATAAGATTAAAATCTATCAACAATAGAATACGTATAAATGTACATAACTAGCGACCTTATTATATCCATAGTCAGAGCTTTGGACCTTCTTCTCAAGCTGGCCAAAGATGGGTTAGTATAAAGACCGTATTAATATATAAGTATTTAAATTACAAAGATATTGCGAATTTTAGCCTTGGACAATGAGATGTAATCATTATGCATGAGTCGTACTTGTAAAACTACCTGAGCTAGAAACCACCAGGTGGTAGGTCTCTGTTGCCGGAGACCGTCTGGATGGATCACCGCAGCTCCTATTTCAACCGCCAAATAGTAGTGTGCAAACATTACTGTGTTCCGGTTTGGAGGGCGCTGTAGCTAGTGTAATTACTGGGGTAACGAGACTTAACACCTTATGTCTCAAGGCGACGAGCGCAATGTGGTGCAGTGTGTAGCATCTTAACTGGCACCACATCGTCATGGGCAAGCGTATCACTTACCATCAGGTGAACGTCTTGCTCGTCTCCTCGCATAGTAGTATAAAAAAATCTGTATAACTCTGTAAATTATGCTTCTTTTAAAAACATAAAAAATTATATTCGTTTAGATACTTATACTTTCATTTTCTCGGTTCTCATTAATGTATAAACGTTACTTGATCGACGATCATAATATGGGCTATACTTTTAACAGTACATAATGTATAATATAAATAAATTTCTTCTGTGAATAGTTGTCTTGTAAAATATTATTAAAACTGTTAGTATTAAACATTGTAGTTTGTCACGTGTTACGTGTATTTGTAACAAATACGAAGGTTTAAAAGCTTAATCCTTGATAGGTTACAACAAACAACACCGATGCTGTGTACGAGGCTGTTGGGAGTCCTTTTACGTAATACAACGATCCCTTCGAGACAGCGTTTGAAGGTCTCGTTATGATTATATTACATATTTTAAACGCACCAAGAAAACCCCCGAATCAAAATTTCCGAACGACAGCATACTGTAATTTGTTCTGGGATTTGTTCATAATATTTTGGTTTACAAGTTCAATTATCCGCTTGGAACAAACAGCTAAAAAGCTTTAAAAACCGTTTCTGGTAATTCTTATGATTAGAAGTAAATTGCTGTTAAATTCAGATGACAAACAGATACTTCAATTCTATTTGTTTGTTTAGATGATGATAGTGAAATAAAATCATTTGTATTTCATGCTAAAGCTATCTTCAGGGGCAGGACAGAGTGGAGATAGATAGATATCCTTCTCCAATCTACATTGATATATTTGTTCAATCTTACTACATCAATGTGATGTATTCTTCAAATGTGATGATATCGGCGAGGAACAAGAGTTAGTCGAGCTATATGCTGCATGCCGATAAGATTTACAATATGAGGGTGGCGGCTAGTTAAATGAGTTTGGAAATCAAAACTCTAGCGACAAGCAGTAAAATAACTAAATCAATAGTTTACAGTATATTCACCTAATCAGATAATATATATCATGTTACATGATTTGGCATGTGTGGCAATATTACTCACTCAAATCCAATTAAGTTCTGTGCCAAATCGTAAAGTACCTCAGCGACTTATTTACAGTCATATCTCAATTTAGCATTGCCCGCAATCACACAAATGTTAGTGATAAAATAAAACCTCGTTCTAGTTCTTTATTAACTTTGTTAAATCAAAATTTATTACAAATATAATCTTCGAGACGAAATAGTTAAATATATTAGTTACTATTTATGTGGTCATTCAGCGCCTAATGCTGCGGCAAGCTGTTAGAACTTAATGTAGATAGTTAAAGTTAAGATTTAATACGAAAAATCTTTTACACATACAATATAAAATTTATTTTAAAATGATGATTAGAAACCGGATATAAGTTAATATACAGCGGGTTAACGGATTTCTTTGAATTGTTGCTAAGAATGCTTTTCATAAAGTCATTTAAAAAAACTAAACTATTAAGTCAGATATCGACAAGAAGTCTTGTTATGTTTTGTATATAACTTATTATGTATATGTCATCATGCCTGATCGTGTTATCATGCAAAACCCTTGCTCTGGAGGCGGAGGTCCTTAGTTTGATTCAAGGGTCACATGTAGTTGAGTTTATTCAGCTGAAATAACAGTCGAAGCATTCTGCAAGACTATGTCTCGTCATCCTCGGTTCCATATTCACTTAAAATAAATGAAATTGATACAAAACATAAATAAAAAATGTGTGTATTAAAAAGAGACCAGACTACACTATTATTTACACAAGTTATCTTGTGGTCCTATAAATGCTATTGTATGGTCAGAATCTGGTTGATCGCAGGAACTTTTCTAACACAAAAACTCATATTGTTAATAGATACTAAATTGGGATAGTTATCACAATAATAATATCCCTTTGTGGTGAAGGTTTGTCGTTTAAAACAGGGTCCCTTCGAATCTATTTCATAGAAAAATGGCACTCTTCGTATCTTCTCAGCCGTTTCCTGCCGCTCTCTGAACGGTTGAGGGGCGCGGTACAGCCATAGCCACCGTTGCCGTTCACCATCATGTAGTCGAAGCAGTTGGTGACGCCGTCGCTGTTGCAGTCCTGGGAACATCGAGAGAGATAACACGTAGTTAATACACACGAATTTTAAGGAATGAACAAACTCACAGATTCATTATGATTATGGATTTATTGCGACGATATTATGATAAATGGAAGAGTGGTAACTAGATAGTTTCGAAGTTATACCACCATCCGAACTCCATCACACACGAGCCCCGAATCGAAGACGGAATTCCACTTACCTTTCCAAATTTTTCCAGGTATCCTCCAATAATTTTTTTGGCGCAGTAATAATTTCTGGCACAGTCTTCCCAAGCTGTGAAAAATCGAAAGGAAGCTATAAAAATGTCAGTAGTAATTTGTGGGAAACAGTCTACGGTAATAGGCAACTAGTAAACAAAGTCACCAACAGCAATAATTAGATTTGTCATATCCACAAGTTCAAGTCGGCGGTTAGGCTACATGATATAGTAAATCTTTATTTATAATTTCTGTCTTTACCTTTCTCGTTTTTAGGTTACGTTTAGAAAAAAATCATTAATAGGTTGATAAGTAAATAGATATATGTAAAAAAGTTAATGGATGTATTAATGAATACGTATTTTAAAGTCGTTATGAATTAGTTGGTGTTAGTAGAAGCGTATTAATAGTGACAATTGTCATGTAGGTTACCTCGATTCCTGTCTGGGTCGTCGTCGGGGAGCGTCACCTTCCCAGCGTCGACCCAGTACACCCTGGAGATGTTGAAAGGTCCGCAGTAGCCGCCGGTGCAGCCGTGGGAGGTGTCGCACTTAGTGGACACGTGGCACAGGCACCGGTAGCAAGCCTCCGATAGATTGGATATGTACAACTCTGGAATTATTCCAATGCGAATTTTTGTTATTCTAGAAACATCGTAATTTTTATATCAAGCATTAACGAAGACGAAGATGTTGAAGATATGTGTTTGCACAGATTACTTCTGTTAATTTTACTTATTTGGTGATTAGATTAATGTTGTTGATCAATTAGAAAATCTAAATACTTCAGAAACTAAAAACTCACAAACCAGTGAGACGAGCGCAAATTGATGTGGTTTAAGGATCTAGTGCTTTATTATTTTAGACAGGCTTATCACTTCACATCACATGAATTTATTGACGGCTCATGACGCCAGGCGAAAGTTATAATTCATCATCCAAATCTTATTCACGTCATACATTAAATATGTTTTCGCACGCTCGTTTGCAAGTCATCGTTCGCGTGTAACTTACTGCTGGGGTTTCATAAACATTTTGTATTAGAGTCTACGGACCATTTCTGCAGTTGTTTGGATCCTATCCAAGGGTACGGAACTTTGGACATCTTATTTCGACAGTGTAATCCAAATACAAGTTCACATATTAATAATATTTGAAGCTTGCTTTGTAATTGTGTACACATGGATACGCGTGAAGCCGATCGATGTAGCGATCCCGCGTGTTGGGAAATTCATAAAGTTTCGCCTAAACTTCGGCTGATCTTATAACTTGTTAGGAATTTGAACGAGCTTGCTGCCGCGAAGAGTTAGGAAGTAAATTGGAAAAAAATTCTCCCCCTCTTCACTTTATAACTTAATTGTAGCGGGAACCTTATACTATAAAAACAAGGGCGGTTTTTACTAAGTATTATAGTGTAACTTAATAATGACGGGTGGACAATGAGTTTAAGTATCAACCGCTCCGCCAATCATTACCGGCAACCAGTAACACAGACTTTACTACACTCCGGTGTGTAGGACGTTGAGATTACTCAAGTAAAAATTCTAAAAATCTTATGTCTAACTATCCCAACATTGTTACGAACAATCATTACCATTAGAGGAATGACCAGGTCGTGGTTAAAAACGAACGGAAAAAGTTTCATCAGCTTTTATAATTACCTGTCGATCCAGTTGACCAAAACACGATGCCGGTTAACATGAGAACCGGTAAAACGAGCTGTGTTTTTTTGCTCATCTTTGTTTTCAAGTTGAACCTGGAACAATGGCGGGCAGGCTGTTAGATGTGTTTGTTTTGTATTAAATATTAACTGCATTAGTCGCGAAGTTGACCGCTTGCTTTGTAACACGGGGATTCCTGGTTCGATTCCCGTAGCAAATGTGATAGAATTTGGATGGTGTAAGGTATTTTCCATTGCTTCTGTGTAGCTACTACTCTCTTCGTAAATTTGCTGTCAAAATATTGTTGCGTTGTTTCGAATCCTAACATGTTTCTATATCAACGTTCTCAGTAAAAAACCATTACCGTATGATCAATGTAAGTGATAATTAAGACAGAGGTAGAAATAAATATTTCTGTTTCCTCAAACGAAAACTAATTAATGAATGTATATTATTTTCTCTAATATCATCCAGGTTGATAACCACAAAATATGTTTATCAGAATCTCAAGCTCATCAGGGATTGAACCTGTTCCACCTTTGAGAAGTATAGTGCATCCCATCTGATAAATTGATCTATCAAGGCTTCAGTTCATATTAGTAATATATCACTCTTTGAAAGTCCTTTCTTTAGTGCCGATAATCATTATTCTTCAGTGATAAATACAAAGTTATATTTATATTACAAACAGACAGTCAAATTCTATTTATTAGTATATATCCTATTGTCTTATTATCTTGATCTATAATTTCTGAGAACTGTTGTATGTATTAATGATACTGTAATATAATAATGAATCTATTGTTCAATTACCGAGTCACGTTGTACAAACGAGTAAAGCATCATCGATTACAAAGGCCAATTAAACCCGTGGAACATTATCATTACGTCATGTGAGATCAATTGAAGCGGCTACAAGGTAAATAAAAATATTTTTTATAAAGCAAAACATATAGATCGCTACTATATTCTCGTAATTTGCGGAGGAGAAAAAGAAGTAGATTCGTAGACAGGAGCGGCAGTTACAATTGCAGTGTAATTTTTCTGCAGTTCAATAAATATTACTGTGGTTTCAAGGACACTAGCTAATAAAATTAACTGTCGTAAAAGGCGAGGACTATTTTCGGAGTTAACAGCCAACCTTCAAGCATGAAGAGGCATGACAAGAAGAAGAAGAAAAAGCGACTAAAGAGTGAATGATTCCTGGACCGCTTGTCTACTAACACACTAAGCATGATGATTACGGGAATACTTGAAGGAGCAAGGTGAATTGAATGATAAAATGTTGCCATAGTTATCCTGTAAGACTGTCAGCCTGTTTATGTTTCATCATCATCATTAGATAAATTAAATACTGTTTAGAAAGAGCACCGAATGTTTAATATTGCAAGTTTCTGGTATAAATAACTCGTAACATTTGTTTCCTCAAGTATTGTGTTCGGTTTCTCCATTTTGTTAGTTCTGTTCACGATTTTGATTGATTGTATTAGTAATATTATGTTTCTTTATTAATATGTTTGTTTACGTATAAAGTTATTAAGAATAAGAGTACTGTTACTTCTGCCTGTGGTAGAAGGTGACTAAAAGAGTCTTCGCCTTGATCGCTCACATGGATGAAAAATAGGAGCTGATCTTGGGGATCCCTGCAAAACCCTGATGGTAAGCTTCGATTGGGTTTTAGTGGGTAGAAATTGCAGATAAATCTAGCTTCCCCCAGTGCTATCTTCTAAAGATTTCCCCATCACCAAGCAAAAGTGTACAAACTTTACTGTATTCCAGTAAGAAAGGCATTTCAGTTGAATAAAATACTAATATAATATGTTGTAAAAATTTTTACATAAACTATATGTTTGTATTTTATTTCATCTCTAGAGTTGATTGGAGAGATATCTTAACTTTTAGAGATTTAGGTTCTACTATCGTTTCTTTATTTTATTACAAAGTACAATTTTACATCATCATAATTTCAGCTCATCTTGACCATTGCTTAGATTTTCACATATTTATTGATCCTGGTTAAACGACTAGTTGTTCCAATATGGCGGCGGGGATATTCTAACCTAAGGCTTACGAGAATCTGAGTAAATAATAAAAATCAAAGTTGTATTCAACTAAACAATATAAAAGTGTTATCTAATAATATTTTCTGCGTCCGGACGTCTTTGGATATTATTGCTAAAAATTCTTTATAACATGCATTTTTCCTCAAAGGTCGAGCAGTGGAAAAAAAAAGACAAAATTATTGAACCAGTTCCACTTGGAGTTGCAAGATAATATTATTAAATCTGGTATTTTTCCTTGATATTTGAAATTTTATTAACAAAAAATCTACCTTTACTCGCTACTACTATGAAATACGAGACAAGAAATTACTTCATACAAATTTATTGATATTCCTCGTGTTGGATACGGATAGGAATATTCACTGCTATTATACTTTCGATGTGTCTTAAAAGGCGACTAAGAGGAAACAGCACAAATAATACTTTATAACTTATTGTTTACATGAGACTAATATCATAAAAATCTTTGTCTGTCTGTCACTTTGTTACGAGTAGGGACAACCCTCCAACCTCCCATGGCCCCACCGACCCAAAGGTCATACGGGCCGAATCGCGGGAGAGCATACGCGGTCTAGCCTCAGTTCGGCTCCACGTACACCTTCTTGACTCCCTACAAGTTATTTATTCTCTCTCCTTGTCCCTATGTGTCCACTCTCCTCCCTTCCGGGCTGGACGTAACAAGCACACTGTCGACTCCGGTCGTTACGCTACTTCTCCGTGCGTGCCACTCGTGCGCAAACTCTCTCAGTTTGGAGAAGTTGTGTTCGGTGCTTACTAGATCCGAGTAATACACTGGGCCCACCTCTTTTTGAACAATTTTATCCATCATCTTTCGTCTTAAATCCGCATACAACTTACACTCCCATAAAACGTGATGGCGGTCCTCCTCCGCCTCACCACACTCACACATACTATCTTCCACTAATTTCATCTGACAAAGCCGTTTTCGAAAACTGCCATGCCCACTAAGGATCTGTGAGACTTGATAGTCCGGTACGACCCAATGATACTTGAGTCGCACCGCCACATCCGGGAAGAAACTGAACAGCTCTCGACCTTTTGTATCATTCATCCATCTAACTTGCCATTCACACACAACATTATCCCAAGTGCTACGCTTAAGCCTGCTAATTTCTCTTTTATGTAGTCCGCGTCGCTCGAGACTTATTTTGCCAGCACGGGTCACCTCCAGGTCCGCCGGCAGCACGCCAGCGAGCACAGGCAGCGCGGCGGTGCTGTTGGTTCTGTAGCCCTTGGTTTGTTACGAGTAATCGAAATAGCTCAACTTTTACTGAAATATACGTTTGTTAGAAGAACTTTCACTTGTCAGTATTTAAGATTTACGGAAGCGTTGCTTAGCAACTTGAAGAACAACAATTTTACGAGACGGTACATCCTGATGACAAGTATTATTCTCAATTGAGTTTATCTGGCTAAAGACCAGATCGAGGTTTCTTGGTACTACTCCTGGACCAAATGTGGTATATTTTGAATAGTAGTAGGATATTTTCCGAACGTCAGACTAGCTACCGTTCGTATATTTTAATTTGCCATCATAATACATGCTGTTATACTGACATATCACTTAATAAACGCATTATTTTTAATTACAACTACTCAGTAATAGAACGATTAAGTTATAGTTAACTTAACACTAAAAATAAAAAGGTATTCAAAGAAGTTAAGAGGTGCAAAACAAATCTTACTTACGTACTCAATGTAGTACTAATTAATTAAGTACTAAAAAATGGAATAACATATTTATCACGCTTCTTCTCGATAATTTTACAGTTAACTTGTCAAAGTTATACAATATTATCTTATTTCCTTTTGTCTATTCTGTATGTAATAAATTATTTATTATGTATACTCTTTGTAAAAAAATAAGCAAATTAATTTTTTCAAACAAAAAAAAAACGAAGTGTTACAATTGCTCCGGAATAGTTTACACGCATTTATATGTAGTTAAAAAAATATGGAAAAAAAAACTAACCCAACACGAAAAATCTGTTAAAACAATTTCACGAAGACACTATTTATTATTTAAATCAGTTTGTCAACACTTAAATCACAGTGAAATTGTTTATTTGTTTAATTGAATAACTACACAAATGCGTGTACTCGCTCACAGCTTCCATATTAACTGTCTCGAGTTTTGTATTGAGTGAAGTGAATCAGGTTTTTACTATACACACACATTGTTATAGATGTACATATGTGTACATAATAATTAAAGCAATGCATGTACTTGAATGGAGATTTAATAACAGCAGCAACTTTCGTAAGGTCGTAGGTTCAAATACATTAATTACTATAACGCAAATCATCATTTAGATTGATTGATCAGCGCAATTATTATCGCCTTTCAATGTCTTTTATTAATGATAACACTGAAATAAGATTGAGTTTAGTAATAGAAGAAGATGAAAACTAGACTTATAATAAACTTAAAGCACTAATAAATAGAAAATCTGGAATATAAGCTTTAAGAAATTGAACCAAAAATAAAACTGTTTAAACTGTGACTGTAGTGGGTGGAATAAGGAGAATGAAGAATTACCGAGGCGCGAGAATCTTCCAGAGCACTGGTATAGAAGACGGGACAGTGAAGGCAGCAATTGTTGTATTTAATGATGACATTGACGTCCTCCAGTGCCCCAATCTCTCTGATAATAACATCGTTGTTATAAAAATCCGAACCAGTGCTTGGGAAGGAAAAAAAAAACATCGCTTTGTAGTGGTCATTTTAAAAAAACTTTTGAGCCGGACAAACCCATAGGACCGTACCTGGACCGGCTAAAAGACATCTGCGGTAAAATGGGAAGTACGAGACTACTGATAGGAGGCGATTGTAATGCCAAGAGTACTTGGTGGGGAAGCACTAATGAAGACACCAGGGGTGTTGAGATGTCCGGAGCCTTGGAAGAGTCTGGGCTCCAGGTATTAAACACAGGCGATACACCCACGTACGACACTGTAAGGGGTAATAGGGTGATCACAAGCCACATAGACATAACGGCATGTACTGACGACCTTGTGGGATTAATAGCAGACTGGACCGTAGACCGATCGGTTACGAGCTCAGATCACAACACCATTCTCTTCCAGCTTAACTTAATAAGGAGTAAGGGTTTTAGAATAGAGAGAACAACTCGGCTTTACAACACCAAAAAAGCTGACTGGGCGCTCTTCGCTAAGGAGTTGACCAACAACAAAGCCGCATACAACATCTGCGCAGCGACAATAAATGAAGTTAACCACAAGGAGCAGTTAGAAAAAATTGCGCGAGATTATACGGAGGCTATAACCCAAGCATGCATAGCAAGTATGCCTACAAAGAGAAGGTCTGAGACCGTAAAAGTCCCATGGTGGAACAAAGACCTCGAACAAAAGAAAAAGAAAATGGTTACTTTTAGGAGAAGGATCCGAAATGCTGCCCCACATAGACGAGCTATGGTCGTCGAAGAATACCTGGAGAAGAAAGCAGATTATGAAGGTCATGCCAAAAAAGCCCGTATAGCAAGTTGGAAAGAGTTTTGTGAAAGACAGGACAGAGAAGGATTGTGGGAAGGAATATACAGGGTTATCAACCGGACCACCAGGAGAGAAGAAGATATGACCCTGAAAACCAATGATGGAAAACACCTGAACCCTAAAGAATCGGCAATCTTACTAGCCGAGACATTTTACCCCGAGGACCTAGCTGAAACAGACAACACAGACCATAGTCGAGTTAGAGAAGCGGCAGAGACAGTAAACGAGCTGGTCCCTAGTGAAATTCATGATCCACCGTTCACCTCATTGGAGTTGAAAACCGCAGCGGAAAGTTTCAATCCCAAAAAGGCTCCGGGAGCGGATGGTTTTACGGCAGATATCTGTAGCAGAGTAATACTCCAGGATCCGGATTCTCTACTTGCCTTTTACAACAAGTGTTTGCAGATTGCACACTTTCCGAACATCTGGAAGCAAGCCACAATAGTGGTGCTTAGGAAGCCAGGCAAGGATGATTACACAAACCCCAAAGCGTACAGACCAATAGGTTTACTGCCAGTGTTGGGGAAGATCCTGGAGAAGATGACGGTTAGCGAGAATAAAATGGCACATAATACCGAGGATTAGTGTTCGCCAGTTCGGATTTACGCCCCAGAAGAGCACCGAAGATGCCCTCTATAAACTGGTACACCATATCAGGGGTAAGTTGAAGCTCAAAAAGATAATTACCCTAGTGTCTCTGGATATAGAGGGGGCCTTCGACAGCGCCTGGTGGCCGGCAATCAAAGTCAAAATTGGCTGAGGAAAAGTGTCCCGTAAACATAAGAAGGCTACTAGATAGCTACCTGAGCTGCAGAAGGGTTACAGTAAGATTTGCCGGGGAGGAATGCATGCGCAATACCTCGAAAGGTTGCGTGCAGGGGTCAATTAGTGGTCCTCTTCTATGGAACCTTCTTCTGAACCCGTTACTTGTAGGACTCACTGCAAGAGGTGACTATTGTCAAGCGTTTGCGGACGACGTCACCCTTGTTTTGACGGGGATACGGCACATGAGATAGAAGGACGAGCCAATGCCTCTCTCGAATATGTTAGGCAATGGGGTGTTAAAAATAAGTTGCGGTTCGCACCGCACAAGACCTGTGCAATGGTGCTGACTAAAAAACTCAAATACGACACCCCACGGCTGCATATGGGAGGGACTTACATTACTATGTCCAGGGAAGTAAGGATTCTGGGGCTTACCATTGACGATCGCCTAACATTTAATAGTCACGTGGCGAATCAGTGTAAGAAGGCATTAGGCTTGTATAGGCAAATCGCTCGGGTAGCCAAGGTCACTTGGGGTCTTGATCCTGAAATCGTGCGGTCTATATACGTAGCTGCGGTCGAGCCGATAGTGTTATACGCGGCAGCGGCATGGGCACCAGCAGTCAAAAAGCTGGGTATTCAGAAGCAGCTCAACACCGTGCAGAGAGGCTTTGCACTAAAACTCTGCAGAGCGTACCGCACGGTCTCTCTCCACTCGGCCTTGTTGTTGTCAGGAATACTACCCCTAGATCTTAAAATTCAGGAGCAGTTCGACCTGTATGAGGCTCGGAGAGGATTGTCCCAGGCACTGCTAGGCGATAAGGAGGTGGAGCGAATGACGGTATTTGCAGATACTCCTCACCCTGCTTCACATATGGACCTCAAGTTTACAAGTCTGGTAGACCAAAACTCCGTGGACGAACACAATGTGCAGGCGGTTAAGATATACACCGACGGCAGCAAGCTTGAGGGTAAGGTTGGAGCCTCACTTTCCATATGGAAAGGCGAAGGGGAGGTCCAAAACCGGAAGCTATATCTGTCCGCGTACTGCACGGTCTATCAGGCGGAACTCTTGGCCATATGTGAGGCAACCAAATTAGTCTTAAGAAGGACGGAAGAGAGCTACGGTTTGTACAGTGACTCTAGAGCTGCGCTAGATACTGTTACAAATTATGGCTCGCTCCATCCTCTTGCGGTGTTGGCTAGAGAAAATTTACGTAGGGCCTCTGACCAGAGCAAGAATGTATCCTTATTCTGGGTCAAAGCCCACGCGGGCATACCTGGGAACGAGCGTGCGGATGAACTGGCCAAGCTGGCTGCCCTTAACAGCAGAAGGAAGCCAGACTATGACCAGTGCCCAGTGTCGTATGTTAAGTGTCTACTTCGAAAGGCCTCAGTTGCGAGATGGAGCACCCGATATAACGAGGGTACAACCGCGACCATCACGAAACTGTTTTTCCCAGACGCAACTGAGGCGTATAACTTGATAAGAAAGATCCGGCCAACTGGTCACTTAACCCAGATATTTACTGGCCACGGCGGATTCTCCCAATACTTGAACCGTTTCAAGTGTCGGGACAATCCATGGTGCATATGTGATAACGCCACGGAGGAAACGGTTCCTCATTTGCTAACGGAGTGTCCTATCCATATGAACTCGCGGCATGAATTCGAGCAAGAGAAAGGGCTGAAAATAGATAAAGTAGGTTTATGCGAATTAGTAAAAAATAAGTTAGTTAGAGATAATTTTTTTAAATTCTGTATAAATATATGTACAAGTAGTTAACAATAGGAATAAGGATAAGTAAATACGATTTTCGTAATGATATTGAAAATATTATTACTAGTAAATTATGTGAATAAGATAAAAAGCCCCTGAATAATAATATCAGGGAAAAGTAGAAAAAATTAAAAAAAAAAAAAAAAAAAAACTGTGACTGTATTATAAAATTGTAATGTATTTATTATTGCGATCCTCAATCTTCTTACGATTTTAAGGGAAGAGGAAGAGAGGGAGAGGTTCTGTCATCAGGTATACGAGTAGTCGGTCACTTCTTGATTTACTTACCCTCTCATCGATCATTTCTATTAATGTGTCTATCCCATTGATACTTAAAACTAGTTTTGATCTGTCCTATTCCGTTTCCTAAACACTTTTCTCATTATCGTACACTGGAAAAGGGTAAGCAAAGTTCACTACTTTTCTTATTATGGTACAGTTAGATTGCAGAGTAATCAAAACTTTACTATCACACGCAACTCCGCAGAGAATCCGGTTACTATTTTTATAACGGTCGAAAGTGAAAAGTTTACGCTATAAATCCAAATTCTTCGGTCAACCCACTGCTCTTTATGGACTGGGAATGCTTTAAATAACAGGATTATCGTTATAACGGGCCGGTTATAACGTTAAAGAATATTACAACGTCTGTAAAAGCTTTCTGCGAGATTTATTATTAGTATTAATATTTAGTATAATAAAATGAAATTAAGTTATTACTTATTCTGATATATTTCTTAGTTTTTTTTTTGCGTTATGGGTACAGTTTATACATTCTGCATACTCCGTGGAAAATACGGAGGTCCCTGGTTGAGTTCCGGAGCCGTGTTTTCGAGTTCTGCCGGTGGTAAGTAATAGGAAACCTACTTAGTTTCTTATTCATAGTATCATCCTCATATATTCATATGATATCCAAAGTTATTGTTATTACCAACCACGTTGACCAGGTGTGTGTTTTCTCACGATGTTCACCATCACCGGAAGCTCAAGCTGAATAGGTATCGAATCCTGGTTTCAGATCTATATAGAATTTCTATTTGATATTTGAAGATGATGAAAGAAATATTTCGGGCGTCTTATCTTCAACTTAAGTTCTGCTTTGACTCTGTGTAAACACAGCCGAAATAGCTCAGTTGGGAGAGCGTTAGACTGAAGATCTAAAGGTCCCCGGTTCAATCCCGGGTTTCGGCATGTTGTTATTATTTTAATAACACTTACGCAATTTTGCTTTTCAAATTAATGAAAGGCATTACTAAAACTTCAAGAACTAGCTTTAGCTTATTGTAATCCTTCATCAAAATTAATGTTTTTTGTTCTATTAAACTATAAAGTAATCCTGTTTAAAGTAGATTAATTAAACATTAGAAAAAAATAATTTAAATTTAATAACAAAAAGTTTTTAAAGATAGTGGAAAAAATTAAAAGTATTTCCCGTACCGGGAATCGAACCCGAGCCTCCTGGGTGAAAGCCAGGTATCCTAGCCACTAGACCATACGGGATTTAGGAATGTATTTAAAACATGAATGTTGTTTCATATTATTCTTTCAACATTATCAACTTATAGACGTCCATTCCTGGACAAAGGCCTCATAAGTCCTACTCATTTTTGATTCGCAACATAAAGCAAAACACATTGAAAACTCTCACAAAAATAATATTCCTTAATCATAAATATGATTGTCACACGATAAATACAAATTCAAATAAAAACAATCATCATCTCTAAATTTATAAATAGCGAAGTATTAAAAAACATGCTAATATAATCTGTGGGAAAAAAATTAGACGCGTTTGACCTTTAGTTTGACATAGATCGTGGCAACGTTCGACCTCGATTCCTGTAAATACAAAAAGATGCATAAAAACTTAATTTAAATTAAAAAAAGATATAAAAGGTTAGATGTGTTGCCAACGTATAAACTTTGCATCACTAAGGCTAGGATAAAGACTTTTTGCGTCTGGTAACCCACCAGCAGCTACGACGAGAAGAGAGCTTTTACTTTTATTAAGCCTTCTAGATATTCATAAATTTTAACCGCTAAACAGAATTGTTTTAAAATGTTAATGTTCTTTGTCATTCTAACTAGAGACATATTGTTATAAGTATACGTTTATCATCGTCAAGTCAACGTTTCGCTTGATTGATGAAAAAGTTTAGTCAAATAACTACCGGATTAATACTCACATCAGTTTTATATACTCAAAACAACCTTCGACATCAAAAGACTGTAGACTCAAAAACGACACTGCGGTAAAACAGTGCTGACAACTACTTAAAGAGTTGCCAACCTAAGCATTCTTCGTTTCCGTTACAGATACAAAACTATTATTAATCGTGAAGGATAATTTGTGTTGTCATTTATTAAATTTGTATAAATTTGTAAATCGATATAAATAAACATTAATTAAAATTTTTGTAAATTTTATATTAATCAATTTATTTAGCAATAAATTCAGATATTAATTTTGAAGTTGGTAACATTCATTATAATTTGCTAAAAATAACGTTATTATTTCGAAACGAGATAAGTGTGTTCAGATAATTGTGTAGTGGGGTGATGAGGAAAATCGATACTGTATATTGATAAGTGCTTTATAACTTTTTGTCGTTTGACGTCATTAAACAAAATTAAATTATTAATTAGTTCGTCCTTTCGAATGGTTTATAGAAGCCATTGTCATGGCACAACTGAACTGTCTTGACATAGTCATTACCTGCAGCTTTTTAATTATTGTTTACAATCAGATTTACGCAGAATGAGATCACTATCATGAAGTATTCTGTTGGTAATCACAAGGTGATGGTATTACTCAATTATCTTCTATATTGAAATTAGGACTTTTTAATTTAAATAGCTTCGCAAATCGTTTGGTAGGAATCTGTGTAATTTTGAAAGGATATGTAGTTTATTAGATTTGATTTTGTAGTTGGGATTATTGACGTAATTTTAACATTGATATGATTAAAGTGAAACGCTAGCTTGTGATAAGCTTATTTGTAAATATAGTCAATATAGATGACAAATATTGCAAATTTTTAAATGCCATGAACCAACAGCGAGGTACCCCATTCGAAAAGCGAGATAAGTGCGCGCCAACAACACTACACAGCTCTTTATTAAAGTATTCACACAAATGGGATGTTCACTACAATTTGTCGGAGGCAAAATGGCTTATTAAAATGATGTAGCGTCCATTTCATATCGGTAATACTACAAATTCGAAGGCAGGTGACAAATCATCGTAATTCCAGTCTATAACTAACTGACTTCGTTTTGAGAATAAACTTGGGTGACTGTTAAGATGTCTAAAAAAGGAACATATGCCGAAACCCGGGATTGAACCGGGGACCTCTAGATCTTCAGTCTAACGCTCTCCCAACTGAGCTATTTCGGCTTAATTTTGTACTGTTGAAGTAAGTAATAAGTTATTCTTTTATTTATAATGAAACATTCTCCATTAAGTTCTGTTTGTTTTCTGTTAAGTATAATCTAAAGAATGATGATACGTTATTAGAAAATAAAAATGGTTTTTTGGTTTACTTTCAATTTTGAATGTACATCATCATAATCTTAAGTAATCGAAGTTCAATGTTGAAATTTAATGATCGCTTAAAGTAATTACTTTTGCTAAAAAAAATTGTAAATTAAGTACTTCAAAATTTATTATAAAAGCTTTTCCCGTACCGGGAATCGAACCCGAGCCTCCTGGGTGAAAGCCAGGTATCCTAGCCACTAGACCATACGGGATTATAGCTTCTTCATCAGAACAATCGACACTAAAATACCACGGATTTTCTTTCTACATATTAAAGACAGGATATTAAGAAACTGCTTACTATCATCATGAAGGCATTACCCAGATGATTAAGCTCCATCTCTGATGTTTACTTATTCAGTAAATTTACAAGTTATCACTTACCAGGTGTTAAGTTACTTATAGTAAGTATAAGTTACTTACCAGGTGGTAGGTCTCTGTTGCCGGAGACCGTCTGGATGGGTACCACCGCAGCTCCTATTTCAACCGCCAAATAGTAGTGTGCAAACATTACTGTGTTCCGGTTTGAAGCGCGCTGTAGCTAGTGTAGTTACTGGGGTAATGAGACTTAACACCTTATGTCTGAAGGCGACGAGCGCAATGTGGTGCAGTGTGTACCATCTTAACTAGCACCACGTTGTAATAAGCAAGCGTATCACTTACCATTAGGTGAACGTTTTGCTCGTCTCGTCGCAAAGTAGTATAAAAAAAAACTTAGCTAGGAAGCATTAGTAACAATGTGATGCTGAGTACAGATTCTCAATGTGTTCGTCGCCGTGATATATTATAGTATAATTCTCGTTACCACAGTAATTTCATTAGTTACAGCGCCATCAAATTTAAAACAGTAATATATGTTCAATTTCAACATAAAATAGATCTTTTTGTTTGTCAACGATTCGCTTATATTTGTATAAGTTAATCGAAGCTTAGTATGAGGTCCTAAGCTTTGATAAGTTATATTCTAACCATAAAGTTCTCGTCTGAAAACTTAGTTATATTGAACAGTAGAAAGATGAAATTAGTGATACCCTTTTACAAATAACGATATAGCCGAAACAGCTCAGTTGGGAGAGCGTTAGACTGAAGATCTAGAGGTCCCCGGTTCAATCCCGAGTTTCGGCATGCTTTTTATTCTATGTTTTGTAAATTTGATTAAAATTTTAACTGTTTCATATTTTAAACCTTTTGTCATTCGTTCACCTGATAGTATGTGACACTATTGCTTATAACAATAAAATGCTGTTTAAATACAATAAACACTATATTGAACTTATCGCTTCTAGATATGAATCGTTGACTTAGTAACTTTTAGTAAATATAGTGCCGTCTAAACTAGATCAGAGTAATGTTTGATCATTGCCATTTAAAGGCAGTAATGAGTGATGCGACTGTTATTAATCATCATCATCAATTCATTGTTTGATGTAAGACTGATGAAAAAGATAGTCTATCTCATCACAGATTATTTTAAAAATATTTAAAGCTACACCGAAATACGGTAAAATGATTGCTTTAGTAAAGGTAATCAATAAAAGAGTGACTGCACTGCCCGGGAATCGAACCCGGGTCGCAAGAATGGGAATCTTGCATGATACCACTACACCAGCAGTGCTTGATATAAACTTGTTTATTAAACAACCCTTTATTAATAACTTCTTTGTTAATAAAATAGTTAAGAGAGAATGATTGTCGTATTTCATCAGATCCGTTTATTTTCTAAAACATGGCAACATAATAATTTCCTCATTTGTTAAACTAACCACTAACTAAAATGTTACACTAATATATGTGGGAAGAGGTTAAGGTTTTACTATTTGTGCTATAAAAGAATAAAGTTAAACGCCAATTGTGACATGGAACATTCGAGTTGTGAGAGACGAATAACAAGATTAAGAAGAAAGATGTAACGAAGAATACTAATAAACAATAATAAAGATTTTAGTGCTTAATCTCCTTCTTTCACACATCAACGATCCCTCATATATAACAGACCAAATATGTAAATTTTGAAATTTCACTAGACGATATAGTTCTCGTTTAATTTAAATATAGTGAATATTTAAATAAAACAGTTGCGGGTGGATGTGATGATATATTGTAGTATAACTCCTGTCGCATTTCGTAATGTAATGGAGCCAATTTCGCGCGTCGAGTCCCCGCACACCAAAATGACTTCTGTATTCAACAAGTATTTTATTGTGCTTACATCACTTATATACATTTTATTATTATATTACATACATTCACTTATTACGTACATTATCTGCTCGTACTATCTTCAGACGCTGTGATGTTGTGAGCGAAATGAATACAAAATGGCGGATGCGTTAAGTCAAGATGGCGCCCAAACAATGTGCAGTTTTGTTATATTTTGTAGTAATACGTTGTGACTATCTAGATAGACTTTAGCTTAGGATGTCTCCTTCCTTGGATCCCGGTTCGTTTCGTATGGATCCCGGGGCCCACTAAAGGTGACTACAGAGGGAGTTTTAGTGATTTCCCAAATAACTGTGACTTCCCCAAGAATCAGGGTATGTTTTAAAGATACAAAAGATTTAAGATTGGCTTTGTGACATGTTAACTGTAAAAGTCTTCTTATTAAATACAGTAACACACAAATTGTAATTTTTTGTAATAAAATCCAAGAAGGATTATTTTAATTGGTTTTGAATATTTATGTACGTTCGCAAAGTTGTTATTTAATTACTTTGAGCTTAAATCTATTAGTAGATAAGTTTTCGTATGTACATTTTTTAATGTTTGACATTAAGATAGTGGGTAAAAGATATAAAAATCTAGTGCTGTATCTCTAGTGCGCACTTAGACGGGACCGTTCCGGCTCCCGCCAAAACATCATCAATTTAACCTACTTACTTTGTCTAGCGCTTTTAATCTCGCCGCAGAGGACTGAAAAGGATTACTTTGTGCTTAAAACTTGACGTGAAATATACGTTATGTTATCGTTTAAGGATTTCATTAAAAAAAAACTTTTAGTGGTACCTTAATAAGTATTTATTACAGCGAAAATGGAACAGTTACAGGTAGTTTATTGTCGTAGATGAATTAGTGTCTCTAATTAAGATATTAACTTATACGGATATATTTATAATTGAGGTCTTGGTAGTAGAGTAAAATAACTTATAAACTATCTAAGAGTCTATCAAAACTGGGAGAAATTATATATTAAAGGAAATATTTATGTAAATGCTAATTAAACACATTGCAATCATTCCCTTACTATAACATCACAGTCTAGGGTCTGTGCGGTTTTGGAAAGAAGATTTAATATTTTGTCACAATTTTGCTTAATCTCAATTTTAAAGATGAGTGGAAGTACTAAACGGAATGCTTGTTGATGCTTTTTTTATTAGTTTAGTACTTGAATGTTATCGTAAATAAGCTACTCACTAGTTTAGCTTCATCGCTATCTTCCTAGGTGTGTTTAAAGATAATTTCTAAACTATTAAATCGAACTTTACACAATGTGTAAAAAGTTTAATAAATAAATATTATCGATTTTGTGTGCTTCAAAAAGATAACATTATTGCTTTACTTACGGTCATTTGGTCAACTAATGGAGCGCAATTTCTGTGACCATAAACTAGCGTTTGACTTCTATAACGTAACACGAGTAGATCCAATTTCAGATACTGTTATTAGTAAAGAACAATTAGATATATAATGAGTAGCTGATCACATCTGTTATAGAAGTCGGAAGCTTGACTAAATGATGAATGATCATCTATGCAGAGTAGGTAGAAGATGGACTTGATATAACAGCAAGAGGCATACCTTTTTTCTTGCATATCATTAAAACCTTTGGTCTGGACTAACGGGACCGGGACTCGTAGTGGAGCTTCTCCCCATTAACTTATTAATTCTACACTTTGAGGCATTTACACAGCAAGTGATATGACCGTCCAAAAGACCTCAGTTTCGCTTCAGGCTTTTGGATATAATGTTATTACATCTCACATAAACAAATATCACCAAGTCTGCCAATTTTTCTTGGATAAAAGGTTTTCTTTATACGCTTTTCTTTATGATTATTACATCATCCCCTGAGATATCATGTTCTTATAATGTAAACAACTATGATCGTAAACGGAAACGTCGCGACGTATCTGATAATGTGATAATGTGAGATATTTCACGATCGATTTACTCTTATGGGAGTTTCCGAGTACTTTCCTTTTGTAACAATTTGTATCTGTTATTGCCTTTCTGAGGGAATGAAACAGTTCTATCAATACATTTCATGGTTCGTTATGCAAGGTCGTTTATTACCGTTCTCCATATTGGTCCCTTTGTCGAGGTGAAGAGATGATCGTTAATATTATGGTAAATGAAATATAGTATAAGTTCACTAACAGAATTTATTGTTGGGAGACTTAACATTGCAGCTTGAAAGTGTTTAACTACAACTCGTGGAAACCACGGGAAGGTCAAGTACTTTCTGGTAGTAGGTTTCTGTATCGTGTAAGCTCTTCGTTTCACCGAGGCAGGTTATGGTTACTCAGCCTTTTCCCTTCCCGCACGTGGTCTACTTACTACAGATCGAGATGTAGTTTTGGTTTCGCACAAATAAAAAGTTAATTACGAAGAGCTAAACAATTTTTTTATCACTTTAGAGACGGTGTGACCGCCAGTTTTCAGTTTAACAATGTCAACGAAATAAGAATATTCTAACGAGGTCCCGCGGGATCGACTCTCCGACATTGCCTAGCGCGTGTAAAATATCTTTTTAGTTCTATTTCTTCTCGCAACGGCTATCTAGATTATAAAATGAGTAGATTATTTTTTAATACAGATACTGTTTCTTGTATCTATATTAGTTTACGTTTTAAGAGCCTATAAACAGAGGAAATAAAAACTAAACTGGTGTGGGGAACGAGTTATAATTCACCGCCATTCTACCCTCAGTATGTCCAAAAAGGTTACTAATTAGGTTCAGAATGCAAAGACCTCCGAATACATTGAACTCTATGTTGCGGGAAAATTGTTTGACATAATAAAACATTGAATTTCTTTTAATTTAAGTCGCAACCACTAACGGCCACCTACGGTATATAGAAAAATTTACGAGCGCGATAAAAGCGTTGACCCCGTTCGCGATACCGCACGGATTTTCAGGAAGAATTGCGTCGTTTGCTGAAAATATTACTATTTACCTCACATGAAATACCGGCTAATGTGGGACTTGTTCGGGAGGAAGAGAATGAATCGTTGTTAAATTTTGCTTTGCTATTGGTCCGTATCTTCTGTTATCTTTATAGCAGAGAGATAAATATATCTGATACCACTTAGCAGTGCATCTTTGGACCGTTGTCCTGTCTTGTTAATTAAGTTGCAGTCTTGCTGTACTAGTTTACAAATAATTTCCTAACTCAAGACCCGTTAAGCGTGAACCTTAACCACAAATTGACTAACCTTGAGAATGTGCCTGTTATTAAGCTAAATGAAGATCCCTCCCAAGTTTTTTCTGTCCATAACATGAACTTTGATCATCACCATCAACCAGTGGCAGTCCACTGATGGACATGGGTCTCATTTAACTAAACCCAATAGATTGAATTGCTGCCTGTCGTATATGTTCGCTTCATCTGATCAGAGAATATGGTCCGGTGATTGCAAGCAATATTTTTTTAAAGGGTACAAAGTTACTTTAACCTTATACAGTATCACGTCTGCTTATTAGGTCGTATAAAAGATTTTACTGTCTTCGTTACACTGTGCATATTAAATTCTGTGGTAATAAGTATAACAGAGCTCTACGAACAATAATTTTCGGGTTTTACTTGGAAGCTCCTTATTATTCGGAATGAGGCCGGTATCTATTCGTGGTCCCTTGGGTGAGGCCCTCATTATAAAACATCGTCGGCGGGCTAAGGGGGAATTGACAATAAAATGTAATTTTATCAAAGAGGCAGCTGCGTTTCGTAATTACTTTTTTGTGTGAGGGAGAGGGAAATATGATATAAAATTACCATACGCCAATCTTTAATACTATCTTACAGAAAAATGTCTAAGTGCATGACATTGTATATTTAGAACTTTTAAATTTTATCAATCACAATCCACTGACCATTATCCTTATATTGTAAATCTGTTATCACAACAGCTTTGATATTTTTCGGTTGTTAACTCATAAAAGCCGGAGTATTCTGGGAGAACACGCTTTTCCATCTTCGTCCTCGTGGTCATTTAACATCATGGAATTTAAAATTGTAACCAAGTCTTAGCTCATTATAGACATAAAAACAGCGATTTGATACAAAAGTTATTGGAATAAGTAAACGCATGTTATAATAGTAGTAGAGACGGGAGTAATGTTATACAGTAATATTTATAAGCATCTTTTTTTCGGAGTTTACCACCAGATGAATGATTATATTTTCGTAGCTTAGTTGAACGTACTTCTATAAAAACCACCTCGTATTTATCTTCTTCATTCAGCTCACTTAGTGGACTAGCAGAGCCACTACCCCATCTACAAAATTCTTTAAGTCTTATCAGAAGTACAAAATTTTTATATGACAAAACTTAAAAAAAATAACAATGACGCATAAAAACTTTCATCCCCTATTACTCCATTATAACTGGTTTTCGCGATAAAAAGTTACCAACATCGTTCTCTAAGGACTCGTCTATGTTTTAACCAAAATACACCGACATTGGATCAGCAGTTTAGGAGTGAACACGAAAGACACTCTTATCACATTGTACATTGTTTTTATAAGTAAGCATACATAACCAAAACGAGGGATGGAGGGCCGCATAAAGTAAGTTGAAATAGCCGGTGTTATAAAGCACCGGTTCTAATATGCCCGCCTAATAGCTTCCGATGAAATAAATTTTCTTAAATAACGTTATACTTTTTTATAAGCTACCTGACTGGAGAGTTTCCTCGGCTGTAATAAATTTTAATAACATTGTGGAGGCTTTTTTTATATAATATATGCGAACGGGCGAGAAGGCGCTTGATGTAAGAGACACTCAGGTTTTCTATTACACCATGTTCATAATCTTGCGACTTGGGTTAGGAAGTCTAATTAGGCAAATGATTTTACTAGCTTCTTCTTCTCTCCTTAAGCAACGAAAGGGCACCTCAAAGAAGAGTACGGGCTTTTTTTCAAACTGATGCTGTTTGTGGTTACTGTGTTGCTCAGCCGTCTTTAACTCATTATAAGTGTCCAGCGTTGAAACTGACGGATTCAGTTAGGGGCCAACTTAGTCCAATAAGGGAGACCTAGCAATAAAAATCTAAGCAAGTACCCAACCATCTTCTCCACTGAACTTTTGGACACAGGATTTTCGCTGTATCAAAACTTTCGAATATTACACATAAGGTTTATAAACATAAACATAAACCAGCAAGTTGTTAAAGTATTTATTAAATCAAAATTGTGCATTTATAAAGAAAAATTGTCTAAATAATAAATTTTGCAACAAAATACAACAGTACAAAACTGAAAACGCCTACGTTTCCGTGACAGGAAACTATTTGGTGACGCAAAATGGCGCCATTTCCTGTATAAGATGGCCGCTAGCTGCCGCACCGTCAGTATCAGCTTTTACCATTTGCAGCTATCTGTTGCTGGCTTACTTAAAATGTGCACGTTAAAATTGTATTTGAATTGTTTTTTGCAGTGAACCATTTTATAAATCATCCTTACTAGATGGTTCGATAGAAGGAAGCTGCATCCGTCCATAGAAGAGGTCTGTTTTTCAAGGCAATGTGACGATTGTGATTATTATGATGTTGATGCTGCGGATAATGATGAGAATGTTGATGATGATGATTATGCTTATGCCTACGATGATTATGATTATGATGATACGGGAATTATGGTTATGGTGATAACCTAACTATGAACAGATTCTAGAAAGTCTTTAATATTTTTTTTTCCGTAAATGACAGAGATTTATCGGCTCTAATATGGAGCACATCTTTATAGCTGGTAAAGCCTTTTCAGTCTGAAACAGATTGCGTATTAAATGCCATTGTAATACCTGTGTCATAAGTAAAGCTTACAATGGTCGCTACACACATAAAAATACAATGGCGGGCAGTTAAAGCCGACGGATGGCAACAAATGTTGGACTCTAATAGGTTTTTTTATAAAAAATCTTCAATGGCCGGCCTTTTTGTATACTGTGAACTTTTAACCTTGTTTAGAGTACGTAAAACATATGTATTAATTAAAGAATAATGATGATGAAGGACTATTATTAACCGTAACCCAAAAAGTACAGGCTTGCGTGTTATTGATAGCTCTTAAGTTTGTCAGCGGACATGGTGTCATTTGCCTTATAATACGGAGGTCCATAGTCCAGGATATGTTTTGTCATGGTTCGATGGACTAAAATATTATAGACGAGCACGCTTCGAGTTCTATTTTCGATCGATTTTCACTAGATACATATTTTTGAATATAACAAAACAAAATATTATTCTAAATTATAGTAAGAAATGGGAAAAAAACTATATAAACATAATTCCATTGCATAATTACGTTTTCTTACCTATGTATATTGTTATATTTATTCACGATGTTATTATGAAAACAATTTTCATTTCCGAAAGTAAATGTTCTAGTGAAAGACATGGTAATACAAACCCGGAAGCTCCCCTACTTACATATTCATTCCTTATAATATAGCTATTTTAGCTTGCAGTAAATACTGATAAAATTTCATAATTTGTCCATAAAAGTTCACGCTTTATAGCTGAACCTGTTGTTGTGTTGGAAATGTATTTTACACACCATTTATTCCCATGACAAGTATCATCGAAGGTTTTGAAAAGAATTGTTGAAAGGTAAGGAAGAAATCAAAGTAATACTGTATTAGTTTAATTGCCTCTATGGCGAAGTAGCTAATCGCTTGTCTAGTAACACAGAAGTCTATAATTGGATTCCGGAGCCAAATATTGTTTGTCGACTTTGGTTACTGATATGTTTTGAATCGTTTGGTTACCTATTTTCTTCATAATGTAAATCTACCGCCGTAGCAGCATTAATGTGTTCTTGCTGTTACAGTCTTATAAACAAATTTTTCTGATCTTGTCTTCGTTTTTATTTTTCATTGTGTGAAATTGAGGTTAGTACACCCTATTTATTTAAAAAATACAGGATATTTTTAGAGAATATATGACTTGATTAATAAGTAAAAAGTAATAATAGATTGAGGAGTGGGCAGCGATAAACTGAAATGGCGACGACTTACAAATTTCCTACCAAAAGTTGTACTCATAAAGATGACAAATGCCTTTTGTAATACATTTTATTAATTCTACTTCATTTTCACGAAAACTCTGATAATATATTCTCCGGCAATAAACATCGCCTTGTGACACCTATTTTATTGTACGTAAAATATTAAAGTTCGTGAAAAGTATTTCAAGATACAACGTTATATATTTCTGTAACAAGTTCTAATAACAAATTTATGTTAAATAACATTTTAATAAGGAAGACATTGTTACTTTGGAAGTATTTTTAAGATATTATACCAGAAACAATTAAGAATAGAACAAGGTATATATATTTGTTAAGTGTTGTTCCTTGATCTTTAAGAGCATTCTCTAATCATAGTTAGACATTAAGAAGTAGTATCCTCTATACTCCTTCCATCTTCCTTCAAGTTGCATTTAGAAATCGATTTCTTTGTGTAAAAACATTATGAGTTGTATCCAAAAACTTTAAATACTCTAATGTATACCCTAAAGATCAGATTTTGAACCATCTCATTATAGATTAATTTTAACATTAGCCTCTTCGCTCTTCTGAATTACATCAAGTAGAGAATATACTCTATTTATGGTATAATTGTTGGGAAGAATATTAAAGATTAGGAATTGTTTTAGTTATTAAAAACATTCTTCGCTTAATGTCTAACTTTTTATCACATTCTTATAATCGAGAATAAAAATAATAATAAGCTTACATTACTAATACGTAAGCAGTATATTTTCATAAACTCTTACAAACAAATAATTGATACTTTAGTTTAAAGGATGGATTAAGTTTCTGCCATTAAGTTCAAAATTGAATCCTATCTCCGTGGCACACTGGCCAACTGCTTGCCATATAACATGAAAGTGAATGATTCCGGAGCCACACGTTGCGGAAATGTTGGTGTAGTTTTTCTGATCTCTGTGTAAAGCTACCACCATAATGTTGTAAATCTGCTGCCATAGCAGTTTTGCTGTGTTCCGGCTGTCAACATGTACGAACCTGATCTACCTTTAGGAAAACACAAAAAAGAAGCTTTCTTAAACTGAAAGCGATGTTGCTAAAGTACCGGGGCTAAGTAATAAACTGATAGCCAATTATTAAACTCCTCTCATATCTATCAATAGATATTCTTGTCGCTATTAATTACCACAACGAACGAAGTAATTTTACCAGGTGGTAGGTCTCTGTTGCCGGAGACCGTCTGGTTGGGTATCACCGCAGCTCCTATTTCAACCGCCAAATAGTAGTGTGCAAACATTACTGTGTTCCGGTTTGAAGGGCGCCGTAGCTAGTGTTATTACTGGGGTAACTAGACTTAACACCTTATGTCTCAAGGCGACGAGCGCAATGCGGTGCAGTGTATACCATCTTAACTAGCACCGCGTTGTCATGGGCAAGCGTATCACTTACCATCAGGTGAACGTCTTGCTCGTCTCGTCGCTTAGTAGTATAAAAAAAGAAAAATTATTCTATAGTGTTTTCTAATGAAGCTTACGTATTTATGTGACTCTAATTTATCATTGCTGGATTACCGCAGGGTCACCTACTGTGCCCACTACTCTTATTGCGAATTCTCGTAGTGCTAGCTAGATCTTTTGTATGTATATGTAAGTTTGACTCAATGTTGCCAGTATTAACGTCGGTGCTAAGGCAGTAATCACTAATTAAGAAGTGAAATGTCTTTTGATAAAAAAATCTGAAACTGCGCTAATTACACCGCGCGCGACGGATTTGCATACATTTTGCAAAATGTGAAGAATGAAAAGCGCCCATTTTTCAACTAAGAAGCAAATGTATTTTTCTAATTAAGTTTTTGGAAAGACAACCTATGAAATGTCTTTCCTCCTTACGTCTCACTTTTTTTCTATATGCTATATACATTGCAATTTAATATATGAAAATTGTGACTGCAGAATATAGTAAATGAATCACATTAATTGAACAAAAGCGTCACACAATATATAAGTGAATATCCGTTTTTATTTGCACAATACAGCGCACACAACAAAAGCTACTTTTCCGTCATATTTAATTCCCCGTTGCATGCTTCCTCGCAGTTGATTTATTGTTCAGAGTTTCATTTAATTCGTGATAGTAATTTACCATTGTACTCATCTACTATATAATTTACTATATACATATTTAATAATTATTATTACAATGCTTTGAGCCATGGAAAATTAAGCATGCTCTTCATAACACTCATTCACAGAGACATTACATTTGATAATTAAATACATTTTAAATATAACTTATTGATTATCTCATTTAAACAAAACTTCGCTTTCAATAAGACATCTTATGATGATGATGTTGTATTAAAAGCTCATTTAAAATTATTACCAAAATAAATAGATGTACAAGTCTAAGTGAATTTACTATGCAAAGTGGGTCAATACAATACGGTAGACGGAGTCGCGGAAACTTTTGAATGGGATAGATATAATTTAAATTATACGTTCAAAACAAGCGATAAGTCTTCGAACTAGCTTATTTTCTTCTTACATAATGTCGGTTGGATATATATTTTCATTGTTATTACAACATTAATACGTCAATAAAGATTTGAATGGCTTTAGAACGATCAACTTGTGAACTACTAAAAGAATTTTCTGTATTAATACCTTCTGTTAAAATATAGATAACTTTAATACAAAAAAGATTAAATTCAAAGTTGCAATCGGCGATTTGTACCGTTGTAGTTAGCCTAGTGCCAAAAAATTCACGAAAAACGTACGTTATCCTTACACCGAGCATACATTTGTATCGGACAATATTTATAGCAATATAAATCCAGTTCAGATTAATAGTGATTCATGACGAGCGTAAAAATCTTGTGGAGTAATATTTTCAAACAATACAAAGTAAAACAAACTAAAATTTTAATTTTTTTCATATTTAAGAGATCTTTGACAAATAGAAATCATTATCGTTTTATTTCATAGTAGACTACTGTACCTCGTCTTCATCAGCTCGAGAGGTTATGAATATATCTTTAGATAAAATTATATCTTCAACAGACTAACGTTTTCATATTATTAACTGAACCAAAAAATTATACTCATCAATGAAGAACAAAAACTATTATCCTCTGCGATTGGACAGATCTGCGTTTATCAGTGATCATCAATACATTAAAATAATGATGATGATTGTTTTTTATGACATTCCGCCTCTAGCTTAAACGTTGAGTCAGTCTTCATGTTCAGGATCAGGATTCTTTCTTCTCTATAATAACTTTCTTCTACAAAACTTGTTTTTGGTTTCTATTTCTTATTCTTCACTTCATATAAAGATATTGTAATTTTTTTTGAATCAATACTATTTTATTAAAAGATTCCATAGTCCTGGGTATTATTTTCATCAACAGCCACACGTCTAATAAAAATATATTAAAAACATTGTTTATGTACATAAAGTTGCATTAAATATGATTATAACCTGTTTCTGTGAATAATTTATTATCAGAGTTCAAAGGAAATCCTCTTTTCGGATGTAAAGTAGCAATTTGTGTAAGCACTAAGTAAGTAGCTAAGAGCTTTAAAGTTCTACAGATCTCAATTGAAAAGTTTTAATTCCACTTTTGCACAAATTGTAATACTTATACCAGATGTAGAAACTTTAAGGTTTCATCGCGAACTACAGTGTATTCCTTTTACTATTTGATACGTACAAAACTTAGGTATCTACGTGATATATATCTTTATGGTTTAGCAAGCATACTTTGTTTCTACATAAGTATTGTAATAAATAGTAAAAAGTACAGCGCCATAATATTTTACGCAGCTATAAATTTTTATTGGAATACTCATCGGAAATATTCTAATATTGTCGGCGGTGTGTTGTTGTGAAAAGTTGTCACGTCTCAACAAACCCTAAAAATTCAACCCTCGGAAGCATCAAATATTATTGAGTGACCCAATACGATCGAACTCTACATAAAAAACTACATTTCTTCCTTATAAGAATACCGCAAATTCTTCTGTTGGAGACTACATGAATAGCTTCGACTACAGAGTTAAGTTTAACTGCTAAATAGACATCGACATCTAATTCTTGCATTTATCAACGATCGTTACATCGAATAAATGATAAACAAAATAAACAGCTGTCTCGTGGTCCCACAGCTGGGATTCGGTGTTATCTTTCAAGAATAGAATCAGTACTATTTGCCCACTATACAGCTAACTTCGTGTTGAGTATAATCGTATCTATGAAAGCTTTTTTCTAAGAACATATTCATGTTTACCTTCTCTGGAAATGTTGGGAATCGAACCTGTCTTTTCGTAAATGAAATAATATAAATAAACATTAATAATTATTTTATTATATTTAAGTTATACTCGCTGCTACTGTCATGTGCAATATCTTAACTGCTTACGTATTGAGCGTAGTTCATCAAAATGTTGTGTGTGGTCCTCGGTGATAAATCACTACAAAATGGCGTCGCTTTGATGTTGTGCGAATCATAAATCTAATTTATTATCTAAAGGCGACACGTTTGAACCGAATGCAAGATATCCGATATCCTAGTCATTTTTAGATCACATTTTCATTCAAACTAAACTTAGTGTTAATTTATTTATTTGTCTACAAGAACACTTACAGCTTACTTATACTTAAACAGAGTTAATTACATAGATTAAACATAGAAAAAAAGCCATGACAAGTTTTCACATCTGGTTTTAAATAAAGTTAATGTAAATTTAAGGACGGCTATTTATTCTATACGCTAAACTAAATAATCACATTTTTGCAGAAAAAAGTAGTTAATAATTTACGAACAGAGGCACCTCTGGTATTAAACAGATCGATCTCTTCGCAGTCGCTGTATGCATTGTTAAGTGAGTTACAGACTCTAACTAGGTATGAATTTTGTCTGTAGTTAGATGTAGCACGAGGTGTGGACAAGATGTTATGATGACGAAACACATGGCATGGGATTGAGATGTTCAACTTACTTAGTAATTGAGGACAGTCAACACGATTCTGGGCGAGGTTTAATAAAAACACAATATCTGCTATATTCCGTCGGGTGTAAAGTGGAAGAATATGGAGACGAACACATAAAGACTAATGTAAAGATGTGTTACTAGTTTTCATGATAACAAACACAGTGGAAGAGTTTGGATGATGGAAATGCTTTGCGAAGTCTTTTACCACTTTTATATTGGTCTTCCTACTTCTAATTCGTATTTGCTCATGACTGAGGGTAGTGGTCATCATGTGTAATGAAACACGATGACTTTTTTGTCAGTTATAATGGAGTGGTGTTGACATTGCCTTCTCCATTTCACATACTAGTGCGAGCACGGATGGTCATCACATAGATATGTAGGTTTCCTCACGATGTTTCCCTTCACCGTCAAATCACGTGATATTAGTTGGTGTTATACTAACCTGTCAAGAAATAAGTCAGAGTATCCTTGGAAAATACTCTTCACTGTATTAGATATCGTATTTGAAAAAAAGTATTGTATATATAGTTAAGTTTTGAAAACAGATATTTTTTACTTACTATTATATACTATTTAGATAAATAGGAATATAACAAACTTGAACTTAAATAAAATAGAGCTAGATTTTGTTGCTTTACTGTGTTTCGATTTCAAGGATGCTGTATCTAGTGATATTACTGATGAAACGATAATGTAAGTAACTAAGCCAACAAATAACAATTATATCAAATGAATAATTGAAAATTTATTATTGTTATTCGAGCACTGCTGGTGTAGTGGTGTCATGCAAGATTCCCATTCTTGCGACCCGGGTTCGATTCCCGGGCGGTGCAAACGCTATTTTTGTTACAGAAATTAAATATTTTTATTACATAGTATAGTGTTTATTTAATAATAAGTCTTAAAATATTTAATATAATAATTTTTAATAATAAAAATGATTCGGTATGACTTTCATATAATCTAAATTAATAATATAAATAAAATTTAAACTAGTAATAAAAAAATCCTGTAAACCGCCCCAGAATCTGTGCAATATATGAATTATGATATATCCCACTTAACTTCCCCACGGCTGGGATTGGAGACCTTCTCCCAATAGGAAAGCATATTTTCAACTTATCATTACCTCTTATCTTCGAGTGTTTCGCAGCAGTCATGATCATAGAGGTCACATTAAACTTCAACAGGGATACCATAAATATGATTTTCAGTGTTACCACTTCAGGCCCCCTACAGTACAGCCGATATCACGTACCGGAAATGGCGCCTGTTGGCGGCACCAAATAGTTTCCTGCCATAGAGACGCAGCGAGAGTAAATGGAAATGGCGTCAGTATCAATTTATATTAAAGTATTTTTATTTTTATCTACCTTTGGACTAGTTTAGTAATTCAAATTCAAATAAATATAATTTTTCACATATATGTGTAATAGTTTTATAAGTAATGATAGTTAATAAGATAGCATTAGTGGTAATTTATCTTTATATTAAGATGAAAAAGCTCTGAACAAAATAAATAAATAATTACTTACAGTATAAAATATTAAGAACTTCCTCATGAAGAAATAATATGTATTAATTTATGTTCCTACGTTTGCTTCTTTCTTTTACTTGTATGTTTGCTTCGTATAATTTTATAATATATCGAATAATTTTATATTAAATCGTTTAAATACTTAATTCTGTATTAAAACTTCATACTAAACCGTTTCAATCTTCACGCGGACGTTGGCAGCCCTCTTTGTTATCTTTGCAACTTTAATTTGATACTTTGAAAGTTCTACAACGCTGTAATACGATATTTAGTTATTGTTTAACAAGTTGTTTCTAATAAAGCTCCGAGTGAACAATTCGTTTAACTATTACAGAAGACTTTATAGAGGAAGGCTAATGAATTGAGCTAAAACGTTAGTAAATACAAAAACAAATATACGAGTCTTGTTTATATTTATACCAACACCAATCTGATGAGTAAAATGAAAGAAAATAAGTTGAAAGATCTTATTTTTAGAAACTAGCATGTTTAAAGTGGAAAAGAGATTGAAAGAAGATATAAGAATAGCATTGATAAAGAAATCGTTTAAATATAAAGTATTCCTTAACTACTCGTGCCTCCGTAGGCAATTGTTTAATAAGATTTGAATATTTAAAAGTATTATATATAAAAGATCGTATGCCGCAATGCTGTATAGTGGTAAGCTACATCAAAATTCATAATAAAAGACCATTCTCCATGAAGAAGTACGTATACGTGAACATTTTTTATCGTAGCCTAATGGTTTCGGAGATTAGCGTACTCAAACAATTTTCGCCTTCCATTTTTATGATCGCAAAATGTTAAGCTAGACATATTTGCACTAAAAAATCACAGCAGATACTTACATTAGTGTGTCCTTTTTGTAAATTTTCGGCAGCGACATCTTAAGTAGCTTGAATGGCTTTAAACTTAAATTTACAGCAGCGTTGCTTTGACCCGGCTTAATAGCGTATAAAATGTCTTCCGCAGAACAAAATTTATTATCGCTGCTTAACTTGAAATGTAGCGCTGAAGGTCCGATGTAGTTTATTCTCAAATAACTTATTAAAAGAAGAGCACTAATTCTATATGAATGTTTCTTCTTCTAAGTCGTATTTCCTCATGACTAAGGGTCGTGGTCATCATGTTTTTATTGAAACACACGACGACTCTCTTGGCAGTTATAATGGAGTGGTTTGCCATTGCCTTCTCCATTTCACATACTAGTCGGACCACTGACGGTCATGGCATAGATATGCAGGTTTCCTCACGATGTTTTTCTTCACCGTCAAAGCACGTGATATTAGTTGGTGTTTTATGCTAACTGCACATAAATTGAAAAATTCATTGGTGCAGGCCGGATTCGAACCCGATACCTTCCCATTGGATGGCCGGCGTTCAAACCACTAGGCTATCACGGCTTTTTGAATGTTTTTATGAATGTTTAAATTAACCAAAAAAATAAGTTTTGTGTAATTTCCTCTCCTTAGATTTTGGCGGGAGTTTAAGAGTATATTACATACACTCCCGGACACATCTATCGGCCCACCACCTAGTGTTTAAAGTTTCGACGGTGTCTAGTTAAAAATAAATGTTAGGTGGAGCAATAAGTTTTAATGCAGTTTTGAAGCTGATTTATAGGTCAACCCTTAGGTATGTTTTTTTTATTTTTTTTGTAATTTCGAATTGATTCGCCGGCAGAAGTTTTACAACTTGGGCGACAATTTCAGGCAGAGTATCCATATTTTTTGGTCAAAAGTGGCTCTAAGTTTAGATTTGCCTTTTTATGGAACCAATAATCGGACACATAAAAAAAAAATCCAACTTGTGCGAAATAAAAAAGTTTTCTCCATTCCTGGGTCGTTGAAAACAATGAACAGACTCGAATTTTCGTTTTTTTTCATAATCCTGAACTCAAAATAAAAAAAACATACATAAAGATTGACCCAAAAATCGGGTTTAAATCTGCATTAAAACTTATTGCTGCACCTAACATTTATTTTTAGCTAGGCACCGTTAAAACTTTTAAACACTAGGTGGGCCGATTGATGTGTTCGGGAGTGTATATATTTATATTTATTATTAGTAATTATTATGCATTAGATGTATATGTTTCTCTTGAGATATTTGTTTCTCTTCGCCTACCACAACATCTCTCCACTTCCTAGATTGACTGGTAGAAAATGCCCTTAGGCATTAAGTCCGCCTTTTGTAACCTAATTTTAGGTATACCAATAAAGGTTTTAAATATATTTATAACAAAGTAATAAAAAAAATCAATATAGGTGGAGCTGTTAGTTTCTCAAGTAAACAAGCAAATAAGAAAGCACAAGAAATATTCCATAGAAAAGCTTAGAATAAGGAGTTTTCTTAGAAACTACTGCAATGTATTTATTTTCAAGTTAAGTGGTTAGTGGCGTCCTGAGTAGAATGAGGATGTACGAAGTTGTATTCCAGATCAGATAATATCCACGTGTTCGGCGTCAGCTGAAAGGGGCATTACTGTATTGAAAACTGTTTATACAGCGAAGGAATCGAAGCGGAGTCAGCGCTATTCAAGCCGCGGCGCTGAATGGTTGAGAATTCTTTAGACGTTGCCGGTTCGGAGTCAAAACATCCCCTCAGCTCTCCGCAGGAAATAAAAACAAGCGGAGCTGGAAATAATTACGCAGTTGGCTTCCGCTTTTATACGCTGCAGATAGATTCTTGTTTGCTCGCATTTCAGTTGCTGCCCTGAGCTTTATTACGCGCCGTGGACGCGAACACAACACTTCGAGATATTGAACGGGCGAGAGCGTCCGATGAGTATTCATTTTCAACTTTTAACGCAACATCCAGCGAAGGGCTTTAATGAAATATTAATAACCGTTTTCTAACGTAGCCATCGCTATTAATGCTTTTATACATAATAGACACTTCTCTTTTCAACATATATATTTAATTTACACGTTTTTATATATACAATTCACAAGACACTGAGTTCACACTTTTTACACTGTCCGCACAGTTGTCCGCCGTTTATACCAAAATGACAGCGGCGCCATCTTTACAATAATCAATACAACTATTTAATTATTATCAATTTTATAAAAGTTATGTTATTAATAATATTCCCAATATTTCAATTACACTATAAGAAATATAAATACAATTATTACATAAATATTAGTATGAAATATAACAAACAGTACAATATGCAGTAATTCATTTTGAATTCATTAAAAGTCAACACAATTACTATTTTTCTAACAAAATGTTTATAACCACAATTATTTATCCTCAATATCTAACTAAAGAAACGAACGATTCAAAACTCATCGCTTTCTTATTTATCATTTTTGTATTCATTGTATTTGTATAATTGTCAGAATAGATATTGGTTTAAATGGAACATAACAAATATATGTGTGATTCATTCAAATGATTTCCGACATAACTCTTAATGCGTGTGAATAACATCACAAAAAAGGGGGTTGAAATTAAGCGTGAACAGAAACTAACCGAGGGTGTGATGGTTGAGGGTGTGATAGAAAAAAAACGCAGGTAAACGGAGCAACTTGCTGTTTGTATAAACTTGTCGCGACATGATGCCGTCGCTTTGTATGATATTACACAAAAGTGTTAAATAGTGCAATCTAGATTTTTACTGCAATTTAATTCATTAACAAATCAGTGTTGTTTTTTGACGTGACAACGTCTATTAAATTGGTATAAGATGGACGCGCGTGCTGAAATGTCCCGCACATAAGTGGGCGTGGCTACGCCGACCGCTAAGTCGGTATGCGTTTGCCCGAATTGGTTGAAAGTAAAAGATGTATTCTATTGCTCAATAATAATTAGAAATAAAATCCCTAACAAATATAATTGAGAGTTAGTATAACTTGATTTGTAACCCGATAAACATGTCAAACAAGAATATTTATTATATATAATAAAATTTATTATCAAAATTTTTTGTGATATAATTAATAGACGTTGTCACGTTAAAATACATAAGTGCCCTGCACATATAACCCAGAATTTTTTCATTAACACTTACATCATCAAATCTTAATATAGATTATTATAATAGTAAAGTATTAATATATCTTAAAATAAAAAAAACTTTGATAACGATATAATGAATCGATTGTCAAGTTTAAGTTCCTATTACTTAAGTCACGAAGTTGAAGATACCAATAGCTCTGAATGTACTGTTCCAAGTTACACAGATTTAACTGCTTTGTCACAGCAAAGGTTATATATTATAAAAATTATGTTTTGATGGCAGTTTACTTAGGGTTTATCAGTTATCAGGTGAACGTCTTCCTCTTTTACGTCTATCTCGTGATAAAAAACGCGGAAGTTCAACAGCAGAAGTAAAACTGTGAAGTTATACAAGAGGGAAACGGTATGCTTGTTTTGCTTGGTAGTAAACAGCTATGTGATTTAATAATGTAAATCATTTTCTCAGTCTCGTGGGAAGACTAATGAGATCTCCTGTCCGGGAATAAAACCGTACTCGTAATTTTCTTTTATTACTCGAAGACGAGCAAGCTTACACCGTATTGTGCTGTTTACTATTAAATACAAGATTTTAAGTATCCTTACATTATTAAGTTCACTCGCTTTTCAAACTGGAACACAGGGCATAGACATACGAGCTGTGGTGCTTTATTTTCGTTCGAACAAATATAATGGAACCTTTATGGGGCTTGTTATCCGAATCTATAATAAGGTTCTACAAACTGTTTTAGATTTGCCACTTTATAAATTTAAAAATAAAATTAAAAATGTAATAATAAGTAAATCATATAATAGTGTTGATGATTATTTAATGGATAAAGATGTTTGGAAATAAATGGCGCTGATTCTCGAGCAGTTTGTGTCAGGTGTAAGACATTTTGATATGTAGATGAAAAAAAAAAAACTGTATACATGAGTTTCTTGCCCATTCTTTTCAGGTCCGTGGCATTTGTTTTGCGAATGGCTGGTAGATTTTGATATTCATTAAGTGAACTATTGTTCCCATGTTGAATAAAAATTTTGACTTTGGCTGAATAACATCAGCAGTTGTTTTTAAACAAGTTGGTAGGTCTCTGTTGCCGGAGACCGTCTGGGTACCACCGCAGCTCCTATTTCAACCGACAAATAGTAGTGTGCAAACATTACTGTGTTCCGGTTTGAAGGGCGCTGTAGCTAGTGTAATTACTGAGGTAACGAGACTTAACATATGTCTCAAGGCGACGAGCGCAATGTGGTGCAGTGTGTACCATCTTAACTAGCGAAACGTTGTCATGGGCAAGCGTATCACTTACCATCAGGTGAACGTCTTGCTCGTCTCGTCACAAAGTAGTAAAAAAAAATTTTATACGACTGTCCATAATAATATGGTCTTAGGATGATATACACTGCACCACATTCTCGTCATCGTGAGTTTTATTACTCTTGTAATATTCTTAAGCCGTGATAGTCTAGTGGTTTGAACGCCCTTCCACTCCGGGGGTACCGGGTTCGAATCCGGCCTACACCAATGAATTTTTTAATTTATGTACAGTTAATAGTGTGTATCATCTTAACTAGCACCACGTTGTCATGGGCAAGCGTATCACTTACCATCAGGTGAACGTCTCGCTCGTCTCGTCGCATAGTAGTAAAAAAAAAAGTAGAGAGATACTCATTCTGTCTTTGTCTAACAGAGAATTATTGAAGAGACAAAAAATCTATGGATGCATACCACACGATGCGATCTTGTTAATTTTTTCTCAGAGCTTTGTATAGAAATTTCACGGTTCAATTATCTTAAACGGCGAAATGTCTCTGTCCCTTTCGCACTTTCGCGAGTCGCGCTCTCCGTCCCTCTCCCATCGGAATCCTAGACACAGCGCTGATATCGACGCAGCCTTATCACTTGATAATGTGTGTACGACTATTATCGTTATTGCTTTTGTGTTAAAGATTTATTTTCTCTGTGACATTTAACTATGAGTTCGCATAATGAATGGCCGTAACGTAGTATCAGAGAACGGGCTCCGCTCACATTCACAACTCAGTATCGCTCCGGACGCCGACGGGTGCTGACGTGCGTTCAGTTGAGCGGCGACGGCGGCCGCGTGTTACGATTTCGAAATTTATCTTTTGTTGTTTTATTTCGTGCAAGTTGTAAAGAATGTGTGTGAGATAAAAGTTTGGTGTGTTCACGTTTGTACGGGAGGCTGTTTCGAGGTATGTCGTCGTTTCTTCTTTTTTTTTTTAATTACCCACGTTGAACGGATACGTATGATTTGGTTTGGGTATGCAATGCAAGTTAAACCTGTTTTTCGTCCGGTCCGCCGTGGGAAGGTATTCCGTTTGCAATAATGCTACGGAATGTTGTTTGTGTATGCTCGGCGAGTGTCCTGCGCCGCTGCACGCTCAGACCTGGGACTGGGAAATCTGGGGCTTCCATGTTAAAAGCCGGTTGTGGCCGGCTCGCTTTCTTTTACACTATATGTACTTCGTGTTTACTAATTTATCGCGGAAGCTTCCGATACTCTTTTCATGCATCGCCATCCAACATTTTAAAGTAACTATACATATATAATAATTTTCGTTAATTCGAATATTTTTCTGGTCTTAAATTATAAATCTTAAAAGTTAAACAAATCTTAGATGTCATATCTGTGGAATAATAATACATATGACTAATCACATCTATTTTTTTCATTATTAACTAAATTAAACTATGAAAAATATGTATTTTCTTTTATATTAGCAACTCGGGTAAAATAAATACTATGTATAAATACTACAACGATGTTATCAAGTATTTTTGATAGCAGCGCGAATAACACTTTTCGTTATTTTACTAACTTCAATACAAATGAATTCGTTAACATTTTTACTGCTTTTATTGTTGTTTAAGTTGTAATTTTATTAATACAACTAATTCAAGTTATTTCGTTGTAAAACAAAGTGACCGAACAGTTACTACTTCCACGTATTCATGTGACAGGAATTGTTAAATGTTATAATTATACAAAGATTCTGTTTCATCCTGAGGAATGAGGAATGAATACTAATATATAATGGATGTAGATATCTTATAGTTGTTATATAGTTTGTGTATGTACCGAACTTGTAATCAATTTCACAGTTATTTTGGTCAAAGTACACGATGCGCTTTCGCGACATGTGCGGATAACGAGCGCGGACGGTGACGCGATGGTGGATGCTCCGATTAGTAACACACAACTGTAATAACCGTATAGATTTGTGACGGTTAATTAGTTGTTGTCTGTCTGTGCCTAAATTGATATACTGTATAAACATAATTGAAATTTATATAACAGATACTTTGATAAGTTTAAGAAAGGTTGTGATCTTCTCTGTGTTGATGGTAAGAATGCCGGTTTTAATATATATACAATTAGTAAGAAAAAGAGTTAAAAAAAATATGTATTACAATTTTATGTCCACCGTTGAACACCTATGCTCCAGTTTGGGGGTTATAGCCGTATTCACCACATTTTTTTATTAGTTGAAGCGACGGTACGAGCAGGTCATTCACCTTTAACCGTAATTAATATTATAATATATATTCAGGATGATATATACATCACATTGTACTCGACGCCTTGAGATGTGTATATTAAATTTCATTACCTCTGTAATTTCACTAGTTACAACTCTCTTCTAACCGGAACACAGTAATATTAGCACAGTAATGTTTGGCAGTAGAAATAGGAACTGCGGTCATACTTAGTTGGTCTCCGGCAACAGAGACCTACCAGTAGGTATATACACTCCCGGACACATCTATCGGCCCACCTAGTGTTTAAAAGTTTTAACGGTGCCTAGCTAAAAATAAATGTTAGGTGGAGCAATAAGTTTTAATGCAGTTTTAAAGCTGATTTTTTGGTCAACCTTTATGTATGTTTTTTTTTGTAATTTTGAATTCAGGAATATGAAAAAAAAACGAAAATTCGAGTCTGTTCATTGTTTTCAACGACCCAGGAATGGAACAAACTTTTTTCCATAAAAAGGCAAATCTAAACTTAGAGCCAGTTTTGACCAAAAAATATGGATACTCTGCCTGAAATTGTCGCCCAAGTTGTAAAACTTCTTCTACACTTACTCAATTAAATTCTACACTTACTCAACTAAATCAATTCGAATTACAAAAAAAAAAAAAAAAAAAAAAAAAAAAAAAAAAAAAAAAAAAAAAAAAAAAAACTGCATTAAAACTTTTTGCTCCACCTAACATTTATTTTTAACTAGACACCGTCGAAACTTTAAACACTAGGTGGTGAGCCGATAGATGTGTCCGGGAGTATATATTACTATTGTTTAGTCAATTTTTCTTCTTTATGCTTAATGACTCTTAAAATAACTTAATCAATATATCAGTTGAAATATTTTGTGTTAAATTAACAACTATCTGTTTGTGTCTTTGGTTAATATCTACTGTATATACACAGCTAAAATTAGTGACGCGAAGTTCCCGAAAATACTCAACTATGTAATTTTCCTGAATTGACTCCGATTATTGTTGTTGGGAAGCCGTGGGCCGACTTTACAAGGTGAGGTCACCATTATTCCTATTCACTGTACATTTCGACTTCAGAATCAAAATTATTGTATTGAAATAAAAATAATTGATTAAAAGGTTAAATTAAAACTTTTATAAAGAAACTAGTAAATAATGATTTGCTTATAATAAGAATTACTTAGTATTTAATAGGTTAAGTGACGGGTCCAGGTTCTATTTTACTTCACTTCCGTCTTCCTTCTTTTAGTTTTCACATGTTTAAAAGAGATGTCTGGTTATAGCAGTTATCAAACCGTCAATGATCGCCGCTGCGTTTAATCCTACTGTCACGCAGTAGTTTGCTAATATTACTGTCTTCCAAAATGTTACTATAGACAGTCAACTTACCTCTCTACACGGAACCTCGACGAGTTTTCTAACGGAGAAACAATTCGTAAAAGTAATCAAAAACAAGTTTAGCGGCGACAGACGACGCGGGATTATTTTTTGATGTGACCGACAGATGTCGCTGGGCAACTCGAAGATAATGACCTTCCAGCAGTAACTTCTTGATATGTGATGCTAATGTTCTAGAGGCAACTAGATAACTATTAACACATTGTTCTTTATATCGTTATTTCATAATAATGTCACACAAGTTGTGAAACTTTAAACTTTAGTTTCTCGCCATAAGAGTTTAGGTGCTTTGTTCAACAATAGACGTTATACTTCACTTTTAAAATTGCACTCATTGATGATAATGATTAACAGTAGTAGTTGTTAGTATAGCTACAGCCCTTTTCAAAACTAGACACTAACTTTATGTATATTCTATGAAACTATGAGATTCGCAGAAGTCCTTGGTAACGTCTAAATAGTATTGTCCATTGCTGTGTTCTAGTTTGAATGGTGTTGTAGCTAGTGAATTTACTGCAGTAACAAGATCTAACATCTTTATTAGCACCACGTTGTTATAAAGTGAGATTGAGTTATTATATTATACTTGTATAAAGTTTAGCAGTAGAAACAAAGGCAGTGATGATGGCTACAATAAGATATCCCTAGTTCAGTTTAAAAGATGTATAAATAACAGTGATCAAGTTATTTATGTTTCAACTTGTTGAATAATATATATATAACATAATTTCGTGTATCAATTAAGAAGTTTATCAGTAGATAAATTTCCGCGGCCTCGCGACTAATATTTGTGTTTGAACGTAGATTATCTTATCTTAACGACTACAGATTATGGCTGCTTGAAAAGTCTGACATATTTTACTCGAATATAACTAAATGTTGTTGTTAAAACAAGATCTTTTAATTAGAGTAAGCGATGCGATGATTAGGACGTTCGCCTGATGGTAAATCGATCTGAGTGATTAGTATAAATGTTTCTATGGCCAATTGTTTGTTTTGGCTCAAGGAGGTCTATACACTAACTTCAAAAAGCATTATGGGTAACTGACTGTCATGAGAGCCGGAGTATTGTGCCTAAATTCGTGTGCACTATCTCTGAACTCATTGTAACTTGAAATTATATAAAATTAAAGGTAAATTGTAGATAAAAAAATAACAAAACTTATTTTTTTTTTCAATTTATATGACGAACTACTTTAGAAAATCAATTGATTGTTAAAATGCGTTAAATTTCAACGCAAATACGTTTTAATCACATCCGTTTGTTAAAAATTTATTAAATGTATTTTTAATTTATTAAACAATTTCATAAATTCAAGCACTTTTTTGTTATTCTCGTGCAGGTGTAAATAGAAATGCACCGGCGGTGCGGACTCAGTAGCGCTCTGTCCGCCGGACTGTACGGATCTCTTAAGAAATCGTTACTCTGTGCGGCAAATAGAAGATTTTGCAAAACTCTTTTATTGGACAACGGGTAACCCCAAAAATGATGTTAGTAGAATCAGTGCTCAGACATATAGTTATTGTGAAGAGTCTTCATATGTTATCGTCTGCGATCGCTTATATAAGACGGGTACTTAGAAATAGCGGCAACCCTGTGATCGACTATAAAAGGAAGGCACTCGGAAATTGCAAAAACATTTGGTCGACAGAGCTCGTAGTGTACGGACGTCTTGGTCACTAACGTCACGTTGATTTTCCTAATGTTATCTAATTAAGAAAGTTTGCAGTATTTGATTTTTGTTTATTTAAATTTCTGATTCCGGTGCTGAAATTTTATAAATTGAGATATGATACAATGTTTTCTTTACAAATATTTGGCACGCTTCAATATCGTACATTGGCGCCAAATATTTATTTTCGGAAGTGTAACTGCGGAATACTAATAAAAACTAGATATAAACAACCGGCTCTCTTAATCCTAATACTGGGACTCGGACTGTTCTCAAGTGGAGAGTTAAGGCCATTTAACATTAGACTTTTGTTTATACCTAAGAATGCCTGGAAGGGAAATAGTAAAAAATTTCACAGCGGAACTTACAAAGCTCGTAGTTATTAGACATTAAATGTCATGAATATTCAAATTGAAATTTTTTATTGCGCTTGCATAGTTGAAGCACGTTATTCTTTGAGAATATTCTAGAATAATAAAAATGTACGAAGCAGCGTTATAGACGGAGCGGAGATCAACTGGTAAAAAGTATGATATATTAAACCATCTGCTTTGCTTATTTATTTGTTTTTCTAACTTACGCTTGATGGTGAGAAACACTACACCATATTGTGGTGGTTGTAGATTAAGTTTACTACTACTTAGTAACAGAAAAAAGCACTGCTGTTTCTTATTAAAATGAATGCCGTTTAAGTATTATCTCAGCTCTTATTTCTACCGCCGAACAGTATATAATTAGGTTCTTTTTTGAAGGGCGTTGTTTCTAGTTAAATTACTGGTCCAACGAGAATTTTACATGTATAAAAACATTACTTTATTACCAGTATTAAACATGATAACTTTATAGTACCTCTAGTACTTCTGTACTTGTATATCCAGTTTATTACTAAGTCCGAGTTTAGCCAGCTTAGGGAGTAAACATAACTCAATACGTTGAAAGCGGACACAGTCCGAGACAGAATAAACACGCTGTGTACTGTACACAGGGTGTTTGTCCAGCGTGCCCGGTGCACTCCGCGCTGGCTGAGATACAGGGGGATTGATTTATGCGCGCCGCGTTAGTGCGGAGCGCGGGGGAAGACTTTCGTTTCGAAATATCGCGCGCGCCATCTTTATTTTTGACGTTTCGTTTTGGCGGGAACGCGTCTCTGTTATTTTTTTTAATTTGTAGCGTTATATGACAATGTATTAAAGGCCTCTAGGTAGGAAGACGTGAGGAAACTGTCATGTTTCTTGAGTGACTTCCTCCAGCTCGCACTTGGGTAGTGTGATGTAGGGACTGATACTTTTTGTTTGTTTTACTTCTTAAAAGAAATATCATTAGCATTTTGTTTCAAGCGTTGATATGTCTTTTCTTAAGTTTGATTTTGAGTTTGGTGACATCATCCTTTCGCAAAGCGATTAAGAGTGATGAGGTTCACATTGGTGATGTTTATGTGCTTCTTTTGTGATGTATTTGTGTGTCGGTCGGAAAGTGGAACGGAGGGGTGGCGCCGAGGATAGATTTAGTTTTACATGCCCCCGTACATCTAATATTAGTTACATATTAAAAGAGAGATTGGTAGAATTGATTTCGAATTCGAGAAGCGTCGAACTCGAATACAGATTATATTACCGTCGGGAGAATTTCGTTTCATTTCATTCGTTGCGTTCAGTAATCGCTGAACAAACAGACGCACGCCGGTGCCGCTGTTGACTTACGTTAGATCGCGTGATAAAGCGGAAGCTGTTTCGAGACGTTCGCATTGTTTACGACCTCCGTATATATAGAGTTGGATCAGGGGTAGGCAACTCGCGGATCACGGAGTTACCCATTTCAGTTCCGAAAATGTTAACAATGATTATAACAAATATATCTATGACCACCTTTATAAAAATGATAATGAACAGATATCTGTTTATTTCATTTACTGGGATTTGGGATTTTGTGTCACAAGGAGATAATCACATCTAACACGTGATCGTGTAGATTCCCATATAATTTTTTTCTTCATCCAATCTCTGGAAATCGTGCCTACATTTCTTTGAGTTTTTGTACTTTGAAACTATTTGATTATTTTTGATTAATGGAAAAAAAAGGTTGACTACCCATGATTTATGTATTTTTGACTATGCGTTCCGACGATTTAAATAGTTGTTTATTTAATCTACAATTTCTGATATCAGATGTTACTATTTCCATTGACGTTCTTGTTAGGATGCTTTCTATATAAAATGTTTACTTTTTCGATGATTTTTTAAAGGATTAAATTTTAGGAGAACTATATTTAGTTATTGAAACTTTATTGGTTTTAATTTTATATTTTATTTGTTAGTTTCCATACAAAACTTATCAAACAAAATTATTACTACTTTACAATAGTTGTTAATTGGAGTGTCAGTTATTTTATAACCTATATGGTATGTATTAATTTTTATACATTGTTTTATTACTTTTACATAAAATGTATATGTAAACAAATACACATGAATAATATAGTCATATTAATAAATTTAAAAATCAGTTCAAAAATATTTCGCTTTGCGGTGATCTTAATAACAGATTTTGAAAATTTTACAAATATGGTTATGCATTAATTTAAATTTAAACAACGCTGTCGGTACAAAAGTAGCCTAATATGTCGATTAGTATAAAATTAGCAATTCAGTTTTAATACGAAGAGAAAGTCGGTGATATATGTAGATGTAGAATGTGATTTCGTTACTTAATAATTTCTACCATCTCCGACTACTAACCTGATGGTAAACAGAGATGTAGACTAGATGTTAAAAGGAACTTCTTCTTCTTCTCCTTAGCATTTTTCCCGTATATTGACGGGGTCTGCTTTCCTACTTCTTGCCCTCCACTTCGCTCTGTCCCGGACGTCACTTTCTTCGAGATCGCAGTTTTCCATGTCCTTTTCAACCACACTGAGCCATCGTAACTTCGGTCCTCCTTTCCGCCGTTTGCCGGGTATGCTGAAGCCGAGTGCTTTATTGCCTATATAATGATGATAGTTATATGTGTAGATGTTAAAAGGAACTAATCTGCAAAAGAAGAAGCTTTTTAAGTAAATTCTGACACCGGATGGCTGTTTCAGAAAATACTAGTACATTATTTCCAGGGTTCAGTAGATCATTGCTTAAGGGAACAAACATCTGTTTCCGGTAGACAGTAAGTAGGAAATAAGTGAAAAGACAAATAATAAAGTGAAGTTGGATAAGATTAATGAAAAGAGGCAGAAGGAAGAAACAAGATAATGTGAGAACGAGAATAGTAATTATAACAATGATATTAGAACAGATGTAATTATTGTAAATGATTAAATAAGAGGACGAGACGGAGCTGGAGAAAAGAAACTAGTGACAAGTTTAAAATTAGTTTCCTAGAATAGTATATTTACTATGACTAACTTGTTGTGCCGTGTTAGCCTAGTGGTTTGAACGCCGGCCTTCCACTGCGAAGGTACCGGGTTCGAATCCGGCCTGCACCAATGAATTTTTCAATTTATGTGCAGTTAGCACAAAACACCAACTAATATCACGTGCTTTGACGGCGAAGAAAAACATCGTGAGGAAACCTGCACATCTATGTCATGACCATCCGTGGTCAGACTAGTATGTGAAATGGAGAAGGTAATGGCAACATCACTCTATTATAACTGCCAAGAGAGTCGTCGTGTGTTTCAATAAAAACATGATGACCACGACCCTCAGTCATGAGGAAATACGACTTAGAAGAAGAATGACTAACTTGAGAAGCGAGGAATGAGATTTTTGGTGAAGGCCTTACTAATTGTGATCATCTATCTGATGATGATGATGACTTTTTGTAAAAGAAAAAGCGATGAGACGAGACAGACGTTCATCTGATACGCTCGCTTATAACAACGCGCAAGTTAAGATGGTATACACTGCACCACATTGCGCTCGTCGTTTTAACATGTTACATCTCGTTACCCCAGTAATTTCACTAGCTTACTCCCTTCAAACCAGAACACAGTACTCTTTGGCGGTAGAAATAGGAGCTGCGGTGGACCTAGACGTTCTCCGGCAACAGAGACCTACCACCAATACAATAATAGAGTGTTTTATAAATATATTAACGCTACATTATTATTCGTAGCCTTGTCAAGGATTTTGTTATATCCTTCAGTTGTACCTTTAAAAACGGAACACAGTAATATTTGCAAAGTACTGTTTATCGGCTTAAATAGTCACTGCGGTGGTACCTACCAGCAGTACGGAAAGAATATTTGTTAGTAAGAATGTATTCATCATTACTATAGTTCCATTGTAAATACTTTATCACATGCGGGCTTTAGATTCTATTTTTAAGTTACGTTACTTGTGTCACAGACGCCATTAAATTCCACAACCATGCCCGCATCATCAGCAGAAGTCGACTCCACATACCTTCACGTTATATATGTACACTCACCTACATATTTAAGGCTTTTATTATTTATTATTTGACGCTATTAAATAATTCACCAGGTGGTAGGTCTCTGTTGCCGGAGACTGTCTGGATGGGTACCACCGCACCGCACCTTCAACCGCCAAATAGTAGTGTGCGAACATTACTGTGTTCCGGTTTGAAGGGCGCTGTAGCTAGTGTAATTACTGGGGTAACGAGATTTAACATCTTATGTCTTACGACGAGCGCAATGTGGTGCAGTGTATACCATCTTAACTAGCGCCGCTTTGTCATGGGCAAGCGTATCACTTACCATCAGGTGAACGTCTTGCTCGTCTCGTCGCATAGTAGCATAAAAAAAAATTGATACGACTGTCCATAATAATATGGTCTTAGGATGATATACACTGCACCACATTCTCGTCACCGCTAGTTTCATTACTCTTGTAATATTCTTAAGCCGTGATAGTCTAGTGGTTTGAACGCCTGTTCCACTCTGGAGGTAGCGGGTTCGAATCCGGCCTGCACTTATTTTTCAATTCATGTGCAGTTTAACACCAACTAGTATTATGCGCTTTGACGGTGAAGGAAAACATCGTGAGGAAACCTGCATATCTATGGCATGAGCATCCGTGCTCGCACTAGTATGTGAAATGGAGAAGGCAATGGCAACACCACTCCATTATAACTGACAAAAAAGTCGTCGTGTGTTTCATCACACATGATGACCACGACCCTCAGTCATGAGGAAATACGACTTGGAAGAAGAAGTAATATTCTCAAAGTCAAGACAAAAAAAGCAAAAAACACATACATATACGATCTGAAAACTGGAATTCAGACTATCATGAACATCCTCTTAATATTCCCACTTGTGGGATTCTGGTTCAACATCAATATCAATTAGAGAATCATGATTTATTATTCATCACGCCGATGAAGGATAAGAGTTGAAGCGGTTTGGAGTTATTACTTGTTTATTATCAAAACTTTTTATATTTATGAATTAATACGATGCAGTGTATATCATCTCTAGCGTTACATTATAGACAATACTATAATAAATTTATCAGTTTAAAACTGAATTGTGTTTATGTTTAGGAAAATCTTTTTTAGAATAAAAATATAATAAACTTCACTAATAGCGTAGTATAAATGGCGGCAACGTTGAAAACTGTTTTTTTTTAATAATTCTACGACTGATTCTTAAATATAATTCCATAATCTTATTTAATCTTTTGTTGTGTATACATTTTTATTATATTTAGTCGTGTTAAAGTCGACTTAAACCTTTTTAGATGCGACTGTACTCGCGTTAGGTCGACAATGCAAGGCATACAAATTGTTCGTTAAACATTATTGTTGCGATCAATTGTTACACAAATAGTATTCTTTGTATCTCAATGATGTACCGGAAATTCGGATACATGTAGTAATGTATATTTAAGGTGGGCCAAAAGTCATTCGCTGTTGTTTGAATCTCATTTTTTTCTAAATAAAAAACTTTGATTCTGTCTTTTGATTATGTTTAATTGAACATTTAGAATTTTATTGGTCAAGTCGAAATGATATCAGTCAAAGCTGCCACAATTTGGTGATTCAATTTGGGCTTCCAATAGAATGATCTCTTTTGGCCCACCTTGTGTAATAGATCTGGTGTTAAATCTATTTTGTGGTCAAACTGAAATAGAACATAGATAATCTCTTAATAGCTATAAAACAAACGCAGAGTTTTGTAAAAAATATAGTTGCAGCAGCTTTTATTTTTACTGTTAGGTAGTAGTTTATGAACTATGTAAGAAGGTAGCGGTTGCCAGTAAAGTTGTTGATAAAGAAATCTACCCTTAGGTCCTAATACCACTTTGTTGTGGATAAATACTATCATGTGGATGCTGTTATGCTGCTCCGATATCATTTTTCGCGTCTAACATTTCAAAGGTCATTTTATAGTGGTAGAATATTACCCCCACATTACCCCTTCGGGTCAAAACACTAGTTAACCACCTGGTTAACGAGTTCGTTAACCGGCCGACGCTTTTAACCTTTTAAGTTCAATTTGAACCGTTTACATCGTTGAATATGCATGGCGACATTTTGAAACGTATAAAAAGTTGTTCACCTGCTCTAAAGGTTATGCGGGCTCTTTTAATTAGGTAACTTCGCAGTTTTCTTCAAGTTGATTGTAGTTTTATTGCAATAGTATCTTAAAATTACTTTTGTAGTTAATCACTTTTTAATACATGAACGTTGATGGTCATTTTGATCAGCCACATTACTCAAAATGAAAAGACTACACCAGTAACTACATTAGCTTACAACGCACTCTGACAAACATCTCATACAGTAGAGATATATTAGTAAAAAACTCTTAAAAACTTAATCACTATCCAATATCTATTAGTTTTGAGACATTAGAATCAAATCAGAATCTTTTATGTAGGTTATCTTGATGAACTTACGTAAACAGAATAATGAACTTTAGAAAGTGATCGTTTGACAATAATAAAACAATAAACAGTTTAAGTGAAAGGGAAATTAATGAGCTGGCAAGTTCACCGATAAGTCGGCCAAACTCCGATGCTTTGGCATGCCAATTAACAAAATTAACGGTCCGCCGTTCAAGACAATGGCGACTGTTCGCCGAGTGACGAGCGCACGCGAAATTGTTCAGTTTCCATTGCGTATATTATACACTTATCTTATGTAACTTAGTTTAAGAATTAGCTTAAAACCTTTTCCTAAGCTTAATCTATTATTGTACTAAAATTTGTTGAAATCCGTTCAAACAATAATATAAAATACAAACACTAAGACCAAGCTACATATTCTACGATAGAAATCTCAATAAATCATTAGTTATCGTAAATATTTACTTATTTTATGTTGTTCGTTTAAGTTAAAAGGGTTTTAGTAATAACGATTCGATCCGTCGATTGTTGAATACTGTACGATGCATGGAGAGCAGCTTTAATACTTAACTACAAAACTACACGATGCGAAATCGATATGGACATCTCGCTACAGCTGTTGCGTGGCGTTGAGCAAAAGTTTTCAACCAACAACTAGTTTGTTTTTCTATTGGAAAAGCACTGACGGACTCCGTCCGGTGAAGTTTGTAATTTCGGAATACTTATTTTGCTGCTGCTATCTTTTTGTTGCCTTGACGGAGGGGTTGGGGAGGAGAGAGTTTCCAAAGTACCCTGCTTTCGAGAGAAAACATTTTATATTTATTAGTAACTGCTTACCTGTTTTTATTTAGTAGGTACTAAAATCATTTTGTGATCACCATTGCATTAAGAGACATCTTTTATTATAAACACCAGTATCCTGTAGTACGATTAAGCATTTATGAGGTCTATAATCCAGCTTAGAAACTTCTCTGTGCTTCGACAAACACGAGACCATAGTTGGTCGACCTCCGCTTTGAACTACCACTTTTAAACTACAATAACTATTTTCTACATACATATAATTTATATACATCATACAAATATCTAAATGGATACAATAATGGTGATTATTATTGTATAAACCATTGTTATATTTAGTATTAATCACTGTTTCAAAGCAAATTCGTTTTATCGATTCGTATGATGATTTAGAATCTATACAAGATGGCGGCCATCTTGTTATTTATTAAAGTTGCATCAACTAATTAATACCATATATTACGTATTAAATGTTTTACGGTATTTTTAACTACTTCTTCGTTACATAGAAATGCTTATTTTTGTATATAGTTACAGATAAGTAAACGGATTGTAAAATATAATAGAAAGTTTAGGAATAAATTAGAGAAAAGTTTGTATACAAACAAAATAAACAAAAATCATTTCTAATTAAGTGAACAGTGTCTAAAGCTTTAAACATTTAACATTTATTTTTATATAAGTAGCATCGCAATTCGTATATAATCTTTTTAGAATTATTTTTATATACATACATGTATATATACATGATCGGGAAATATGTCTATGAAGTGAGGATGAATCGAATGATTGTCTTTGTCGTGTACGCACTAGCTTACAGTCACCTCCAAACTGAAACGGTTATGTTTGCACACTACTCTTCGGCAGTTATAATAGTCACTGCGTTGGTGACGTTAACCTTTTCAGGTTGTACTTAGCTGTAAATTACTTCTATGTATACAAAATTCATGCAACTCTTTATGCCTTAAAAGAATACCTGGTTCGAGTCAAAGGGAAAGCAGGAAAACATGCATATTTAATAATACAGCTCCATGTCCTGGAGGGTCGTGGAGACGGGAATGCATGCCGTAACTTATTCTTTTCTTCGTAAGTGCATATTACTTGTGAGAGGTCGCCTTACTCCGCTTTACCTTTTGTCTGTGTAAACTTGTGTAACTTTACGCTGGCGTATATTTTCAAAGTTTACTTTATCGTTACTCAAAGTATCTTGCTATTGTTATCACTTCGAAATACATCTAAATTGGACTACATTATAAACATGTGTTTGGGGTCATATTATATACATATAAATAAACATAAACATTATGGTACGAGACCATCTATGGTGATTTATTTATTTACAAAGGATTACTAGCGGCTATATAGAAAATAATAGTTTATAACCTAAATCAAACACAAAAGCTATTTATGTATCACAAGCAGATCTATAGAAGTTGGTGTTTCGATTATTCCTATAGCCTTCTATTTATTTGTATTCGAGATAAAATCCGGGACCTTTGAGTTGTTAGACATGTTATCCCTTTACTAACAAGTCTTTGCGTTACTAAAGCAGTTAAAGAAGTTTTTGTAGGTTAGAATTGAACTGAAGAATGTCTGTACGTTGTTGCTTGATGTTGCAGTGGACGTATTGCATAAAAACACTTGCCAAACAGATCTTGTTACGGGTAATCATGTCAAATGACATACGACGTTAAAAATATACAAATAGGGGTCCGGTTACCTTTATGGTAGGCCAGGGAACTTTTTGCCAGATCTGTAGTGCATGTAATAAATTCAGATAAGGCGAAGCGGGCTGCTACATTCTCACTTTTTCTGATTCACCACTAAGGTTTTGTTATTGGTTAATAGTTTCCTATTTAACGTTGAAATTACACATAAAACTCGCTTATGTTTATTGTAAGCAATTACTTAATAAACGATAAAAAAATTATTACTTTCATAAAAAGTGAAAGTGGAAAATAGAGAGAGGTATATTTTAACATGATTCCTTCTCCTGATAATTTATTTAGTTGTTACAAAAATAATGGAGGAAATAGATATATATTAGACTATAAACAAGATATGTATTTATTTAAAAAATGGACAAGTGTTTTCACTCTATTAAATAATTGAATCAGCGTAAAAAAGATTGGTGCACTGACTTAAATACTCCTTAAAGCTTGTAACTTTTAAACCGGAACAGCTACATCTATACTCTTTCATGATAATGAAGTACAGGATAAGGAGACGTGAAAATAAAAAGTCTATACTCTTTCATGATAATGAAGTACAGGATAAGGAGACGTGAAAATAAAAAGTCTATAGCTCTTCCGGTTAAGGAGCCATGAAAGATCTTAGCACTGCGGAAGGTAGGGAAAACAAAAAAGAAAATTTTCACTGAGAATCGAATTCATGTCCTTTGTCCTGCATGAAAATTAGTCCTTACACCATTCCGGAACATTCTATTCTTATAAGGTAATAGAAACCCGGATAATAAGAACTCATGGTTCGTTTCCAGCTTGTTTTAGTTTAATGTGAAATTGAGCGATATGTAAACATAAAATATGAATATTTACCATGCCGTCACAGAGAGATGTCGATAACACATGTTATATAACAAGATATGCTAATAAATGTAAATCTTCAGTCTCGATTATCAGCCGGAAGACGCCCACTGCTGGTCTATCGGTTTTGGTTTTACTGCAGCATTAAACCTATATACAAGTAATAAAGCGTGAATATGGAAATCCAAGATCATCCTACGTCTAAGTAAAATTTTACTAAATACATAACTAGATTTATAATAAACAAAATAAGAAAGAACCAAATAAGACATATGAATGATTAAATATATTTTTCGAGCGTGTAAACTATTAAATAATTTCTTATGATGAAATTGTATAAGTTATTGGCCTTTAACTTTTGGCCACGAGATGGCGTTGCACGTTATTACAATATGCGATGATCTAGTGGTAAGATTGTAAATATAAGAATAACTATTTTTTGTTAAATGTAATCTCGGTTTGACGTCACTGGTTGTTTGGTTTCGTCTACACCAGAGGGCGCCGGTAATCCCATCGTGTAATTAAACCGAAATGATTAGAATACATAGTTCTAAAAGATAGTAATGCTGTTATATCAGCAGCTTTAACTTAGAAAGGTGGGTTATTAAAAAACTTGCCACCATAATAAACTGCCAGTTAAGTTATAAACGGCGGAGGATGTATAAATTATCGATCTACAGGAATAGAACCTTGTACGGTAAACGCGATAAATCACAACGCCCACCACAACCGCTGCGGGATCCATTGCAAGAAGTGGCATGAAATAAACATGGCGCACCATAAACTGCAGCGAGTTATCGGGGGTTTTAGACCTTACTGCTTCGACCTCAATATCACTTGGTTTTAAGTGACAATAAGAGCATGGTCTCCTGGATACTTAGACCTCGTACCTTGACCGCTGGAACACGGAGATGCTGATTTACAATATGAGATTTACTAACTTGAAAGACCCACTAATAAACTTCACTACATACAGCTCCGGCATCCACTTCGACAGAGTCGGAGTCAAAGAAATCTTTTGCGCCCTCTCCCAATGATCACATAATAAACACATATTTATCTATTTACCCATTCCGATCACCGGTTATCCCGAAGAAAAAGCAATTTAACTTAAGCAATAAAACTTACATATTACTTGCCTTCATAAAATTTTCACTTAACTCGCTGAACACGGCCCCGGGCTTAGAACTTGTTTCGTTGACATTACAACCGACAAAAATACGAGGCTCGATTGCTTCACTTAACGCGACTTGTATAAATATTTCTGTGACAATATAATGTGAAACTTATGTTGGTAATTACACACGCCGTTGTTACTGGTAATGACTGCGTAATTATTATTAAAAGACGGTAATGACTTGTGTGATCTCATTTAATTGCCGCAATAATGGCGCTGTTGTATCGTGACATGTTTAATAACAATCATTTACGCCTTCAAATGTAACTTCAACTTTGAACAATTTTGGTTAGGTTTGGTTAATAGGTCTCAAGTAGGTCTACGAGGGCTACAGGAGGCTATACTAAGCATAATCCCATTCTTAACTTGCTACAGATATACTGTTGCTCATGTTTCTGTTTAAAACCGTTTGAATCCCAATGAAACGAGAAGATAATGAATTATTGATTCTGCCGTTTTCGATTTGTTTTAAAAGACTTAATATATTAATTACAAAGTTTATTTAATAACAAATAAATTAAATAAACATTAGCGACAATCAATTCAAATATAAATTACGTCACCAGTCACAGAGCTCTCACCTCGCACACTCCTCAAACACGAATGTTTTAAGACTTACAGACATCTGTCTTTTATACCGAAACGATGTTATGTCATACCCCCTCCCTTTTCTCATTTTAGTCATTTAAAATCAATACACCTATTATACTATTTTACTAACAAAATGTCGGTAATCACAATTATTTTTCTCAATGTCTAACATAAATTAATCTGTATCATTACTAACAGTTTAGATTACTTTTTTCAATTATGTTAGGACTTCTGTTAACATTTATTTGTAGATGTAAATCATAATGAAGATTCATTAAACGAAAAAGGTTCTTAAAAGTATTGTAAATTATAATTATTTAATGAACTTAAATGAAAATCGTATTGAATTTGTATGAAATACTTTAAACAATTCCCACAGCTTAAGAACAGTGGTATCGTCAAAAAAAATTCGTGGGATTTATGAAAACAATGCGGCAATTGTGATATCGCAAATTATATATTCGTTATACTGATGTTTTCCTGTTTTTGTGAATGTTGAATTAATAGTTGAGATCACCACCAAATTTAACCTGACGATGAAGCAACAAGACATGATTCAGCTTTATTTCTGTCACTAAAGTTTACTGCATTTTATTAACAATGCGTTTTAGTGATTAACGCCATTGAGTTAAGGTTACTTGTCTTTTAAATTAGTGTTGCCATTGTAGATTACAATAATAGAAGAAACGATTTTTGAAATACAAAATGTTTTGAATGTTATATTAATCGTTAAATTATCGTTTAATGAATTTATAGTATTTTTAAATTTTGCTCTCTGTTTGACTTCACACTCAGGATTCGAGGGAACTTCTTCTTGTTACATTGAAATTACACTGTTTAAGTAACACTTTATTCTTCTTGTTAAATCCGGTTTTGTTTTTCATGTGGGACAAATGCACGCTCAGGCCTTTAAGCAAATGGAAGCAACTAAACTATACCGCGCAATTGCCCACATGCAGCGCCATCTCTCGGTGACACAACGAAATAACGCATTATACGTTTAACATTCTCTTTACAGGTACAGCGGTTTATGCTTATTCAATCTGAAGAAAACTTCAAGAAGCGAAGGTATGTATACTAGCTTTTATAAGTTAACTAATCTATTTGGGACTGGTATTAAAAAAATATCAGTTAGTCTGAATGTATTTTGTTCCTTTCTTTCTTTGAAAACTTCACCACATTGGTGGTAGTGGAAACTAAAGAAACAACCTTCAAATTGGAAAATGGAAGAGAAAGATTTTATTGCCTGTGTTTTGTCTGATATTTAATTTGAGTTAGATGTTCACTTGTTGATATGTCTTCCTTCAACATTATTCTTCTTGCTACAGCCTTTAAAACTAATACACGATAGAGTTTGCACACTACTTCTTGGTAGTAGTACAGTGGTGCTTACCTAAATGGTATCCATAAACAGAGAGCTACCGTTCCGCAGACTTTAAGTTATATTACCAATTAAAAGTTAGTACGTATCACGGCCTCACTCGAGCGGTGAAGAGGCTTTGCGAATTTAACAAACCAACCGCAACTTCATCAAACTTCAACAGAAGGTTGTACATCGAACATTTGCGGAACACGTACTTTATAACTGGCGTATCGAAAATTAAATACCCCACTGTTGGGCCTCGGAACATACGCTCAGAAAGAGATAATCAATAGCATAACATACCACGACGAACATGAGAAGATTGTCGCGTGTTCTCGAAATCTGTTATTCTTGAAACTTATCCATTTCATCATCATGCTTTCCTTCACCGAAAGATCAAGATCATTCGAGAATCGCGAAATCATTCGCTTTCACAAACCAAATATATATTTAACAATTAAATAATCGGCACTAGCGATAACTATAAAACATTTGTCAAAATTATTTCTTGTAAATACTAGCTAGTATTTATTTTAACAAGTATTGTGCAATTTTCGCTTTCGCTAATCTTTCACAAGATATATAATATGTAAGAAATTTGCATACTTTTTAGGCAATTGATATCAGATTAGCTGGTATGTTTATTTTTGTTACCATCTCTCATCACGTGGACGTCTACCGAGTGATTTTTTTTTTATTTATTTTAGTTTTGGGATTTTTGCCCCGAAGGAGCATATCAATCCCATCGTACCCTTTATATCTTGAGACTATATCAACATTCTAAACTACAGACTAAATCACTTAAGAGCTAATATCATTCAGATTCGCCAAGGACATCAGGTCTTTGGCGAATTTGGATGTTGGGTCTGCCAGCGCGGTTTGCACCACGCCAACATCCCTGATGTTAATCCTGTGTGATGTCAGCAATGAAATTCTCTTTAAATTATTCTATTTACATTCCATCAGCAAATGTTGCACATCCTCAATCTGATTACAAATTTTGCACATTGGAGAATCAACTTTTTTCATAAGACATGTGAACTTCGCTGACGGAATGTGACCACAGCGAAGTCTAAATGCTAGTTTTAGGATGTTCCTTGGCAGGTTACACTTCTCAAACCAGGGCACTCGGTAAGGCACAGATCGTATGGTCCTATACCAATGTCATAATAGATGACAGGATTACCATTTTTAGCTGCTATCTTAGATAATTGGTCTACCGAGTGATGATGATGATGTGGTGCAGTGTCAATATATTACTTACGCCTCAATGTTATAATAGTCTTATATACGATACACTATATATAATTAATATCAAGTGCACGCTTTGTGCGTTTTGATTTACATTAAAAAAAGAGAATAATTATTGTATAATGTATGTGTGTATTATATAATTACCGTAATTTAAACTAATTGTATATTATTACAGTAAAAATGAGATAATAAATGAAAGCGGCGACGAAATTATACCTAAATACACGAACCCTTTCCAACGTTGCCTCCGTGAAGACAATGGACAGTTAGTTTAAAGTTATATTTTAAATGGTTAATTACCATAATGAAATGCAAATGTTCTCAGGAGAAAGATGTTTAGCTACGTCAGTCGAAGTTTCAACGAATCAGAACTTGCTAGAGTTTTGTGTTAAAGTGCGAATGAGGTACTAGGTTTAGTATTTTACGAAGCGACGGTAAAGACGTTGATCTGATGATAAGAGTTCCCAAAACAATATACATCTAGACAGAGTAACGAACCTTTACACAGAAGATGCTATGATGTAATCCCGATGATATCTATAGATACAACGCCCTTCAAACTAGAACACGGTAATGTTTGCTAAATATTGTTTGATGGCAAAAATAGGATATTGCTGTTAATCAGATGTTAAAATAAATCTGTTTAAAATCATTGAAAAGATTTGTAGTACACTCTCGCAAATAGGCAAAATGGAATTTTAATAAGTATTTAAACGAGTAGAAACCTTGTGAAATTTATACAATGATAGATGTTAAAAAAAGAAAGCCAATTTTGGATTCGAGTTAAATTTGCGAGTTCAAAGAATTTCGATTAAAGTCAAATATCAATACTAATTGACTCAATAAACTGAAGTGCTCTGTACCCTTCGAGGTCAAAGAAACGTTTCCAATTCGAATAATATCATTAATTATTGGAAATCAATCAGTTTCTCTTCAGTAATTTACTGCTTCTCTCATTTAATTTGTAGTATTTACTCGATTAGTATTTAGTTTACTTTTTAATCTAGATTCACACCTGACTTAGTGTTAAAGAATGTAAACGTGGATGATAAATGATCATCACAATCAGATCCAGCGTATTAATCGTCAGATTTACAATGTTAGGGTAGCTAACTAGAGAAACGATCATCAACCAAATATCGCAGGATGTGGAGAATAGAACCAGGGAGTACCATGTTACTAAGAAAGCGGTTAAGCTATTGAGAAAATAAGAAAGTATAGATGTATTTACTTCTAGTAGTAATTTGGGAATCTTTGAATTTGCTATTAACACTCAAGATTCTGGCAGATGACCTCTATCTGTGGGAAGATGTTGATGATGATGACTTTAGATTCAAATTTAACTTTGTGTAGTAATTTTTAGTTGAAAATGTGATCACGTGATAAACTATTATATTTAAAAAAAATTATAACCTAACCTTAATTTTATAAGGAAACGGAACAACCAGAAAACGTTACTGTGTTCCGGTTAGAAGAGTGTTGTGGCTAGTGAAATTACTGATGCAATGAGACTAAATTCTTAAGTCTTAAAACAATGAGCGCGATGTGGTACAGAGTGTCTTAATGTAACTTGCGGTGTAAATATTTCAACTAGTCTCCTTTTACGGTTAATAATATACGCAGATTATTAAACAATGTTAATAAAATTCGATACTAAATTATGTTAGATAAAATTAATGGGATCTTAAAGTGTTTACTAAGATATTTACATTAGCATAATGGCAGACCTGGTCTCCTTTGTCCGCTTCACAATGAGAAAGTGGGGAATCTTTGACGTTTTTAATTTTGCCGCTGCAAGCGAAGAGATGGGGCTTTTGATTACTGAATTCGTTGAGTGCTTCTGTCATTAAACTTTGACCTGTCACTGTGGCGCAGTGGGTAACTGCTAGCTTAGTAATACCGAGATTCAATTCTGGAAATACGTTGTGAAGTTTGGTTTCTGGTAGGATTTTTCTAACCTGATTTTCGTAACCTCCATCTGTCGTAGAACGTGATAATGTTTGCTTGGAGGCTCGGAAGGTGATCCCATGGCCATGAAATGTTTTAAAGTAGACCACCGAAGGTCTGTATTATTTACTAACTCCACACTTCGTTTTTGATTGAAAATTGTTGAAATTTTTAGAAGCTTCGTCCGCTAAAAAAGGTCCGAATACGATCCGTTTTAATAAATAAATACCAATAAAGTCTCAATAGAAGAGTTAAAGGCGTGAATGTAGTGTGAATGAACTGGTAGACAATGCCGTATGATGGAAATGGGTCACCGTGGAGGCGAGAGGATACTGGGAATGGTTGTCATGCGGCGTGAACACTCGCCCCCTCTGTGTTATCCATTTCATCTTTGAATACAGGTCATAGACATAGTACTAATACTCGTATCTTTGTCTAAATATATTTTAGATCTATGGATTAACTGAGACTTAAGAAAAACTGTGAACTGGCGTGATAGCCTAGTGGTTTGAACGCCCGTCTTTTTTTTTTGTGCTACTTTGCGACGAGACGAGCAAGACGTTCACCTGATGGTAAGTGATACGCTTGCCCATGACAATGTGGTGCTAGTTAAGATGGTACACACTGCACCACATTGCGCTCGTCACCTTGAGACATAAGGTGTTAAGTCTCGTTACCCCAGTAATTAGACTAGCTACAGCGCCCTTCAAACCGGAACACAGTAATGTTCGCACACTACTATTTGGCGGTTGAAATAAGAGCTGCGGTGGTACCCACCCATATGGTCTCCGGCAGCGGAGACCTACCACCTGGTAAACGTTTCACTCCGGAGATACCGGGTTTGAATCCGGTCTGAACCAATGAATTTTTCAATTTATGTGCAGTTAGTATAACACCAACTAATAACAAGTGCTTTGACGGTGAAGGAAAACATCGTGAGGAAACCTCCATATCTATGTCATGACCATCCGTGTCGCACTAGTATGTGAAATGTTGAAGGCAATGGCAACACCACTCCATTATAACTGTCAAGTAAGTCGTCGTGTGTTTCACTACACATGATGAGCACGACCCTCAGTCATGAGGAAATACGACTTGGAAGAAGAAGAAAAACTTGTCATTTATTTAAATTTGTGTTTGTAGTAATTTCCTTGACTTCTTCAAGACAATGAGCATTCAGAAAAAACTATTTCATGCATTAAAAATATGAAAGATAATCTCAATACGTCATATCACTAGCTATAGCATCCTTCATACAGCATCAAATAATATTTCAGTGCCTTTGCTAGCTAGTCTCATAACACGGAGATCTCTTGGTTAAATTTTAGACCACATACAGAAGTCTACTTTCGTCATGTTGTCAATTTGCTATTGTTGGGTGCCGGAATTCAATATCATTACACTGTTCTTAACAGACAGTCTCAAGCCATAGAGATTAATATTAGTAATTGTTTCTTTAAAAAAAGCGATGCTGGTGGCGATTGGTCAAGATAATATAAAATGGTTATTCTTCCATTTGTCAAAACGTTTCAACTCACTGGCATTTCATTTAACTGGCATGGCATTGCTTGCCAGGAATCTGTCATAGCACTTAATGACAGATTTTCATCGGGGTTTCGTATTTCGCCGGCGACCCCCTCCATGCCGTGGTCCAACAAAACGAAAGCTGAGCAGATGTCGGTGACGTCCAGTGATATATTGAGTTTTAAAACTACAATAGAAAACAATAAAGAGAACAAACATTTTTAAGGTTTTATTAGACCTTAATTCATATGTTAAGTTATAAGGCCCGTAGATGTTGAAGTCAAAAATATTTCGGCTCTTGAATTTTTAAAGCTGGAATAATGTTATGACATCAGATTTACAGTACAAGGATGATCTATCTAGATGGAAATGAACACCACATAATATAGAAGTTGAACAGGTATTTGATAAAGTCTGGATTGAAAATTATCAATATTTAGAGATAATAGACAAAGCTAAGAAGTTTTAGCATAAATGTACTATAGAAGTGATGAAGTACTATTGATTATTAAAAGAGCTTTCAAGATGTGCATTGGAAGCAGAGGGGCCCATTCTGTACACTGCTATCAGCTCGGCGATTTGTTTTCGAATGGATTTTCCAGTACATTACGTATCTGTCGGCTACTAGAGTCGATGAGAAAATGTCTGGACATATTGAAGCAATCTTTAAAGGTTTAGCATTGTGTTTGTGCACTTTTTAAAATAGCTGAAAAGCCATCAATCATCAGCTGATAGACGACCGATTTTTTACAGTGTAGTCCAATGTATAATGGTTCCCTTTTTTGTGAGAAAAAATCTCGTAGTGGTTCCTTAAAAACTACGATACAACCCGGTAAATGGGAGATTGATTTCGCACTTACTATAAATCATTTTTGTTGAAAGATTTTTTTATGAAAATGATTCCGTAAGTAGCTAATCGAGTCTCTGGTTCGATTCCGATGCAATTTGTAGTGAATCTTTGATGATGGTAAGGTATTTTGCATACCCGCCTGGATAACTACTAAATTCTAAGACTTTGTACTTATAAAAGGTCCTACCATCAGTCTACGTCCCGCTCGTCTTGCTATCATCACTTCAGTCTACTGTAATGACATATACCTCTTCAATCGATTTTCAGAACTACCGTTGTATTTCCATTTATATCCATACACTTGTCGTTACCCTCACAAGGTCGTCGCTCCACCTGTCTCGAAGTAGAATAAAATAATCGTTCCCTGCTATTAGCAACATAACCACAGAATGTTTCACTCTCGCCGAATCTTTGCGTTGAAATCGACGGAGATCGTCCTCAGCAATTAGGTCGCAGATTTGTATCTATTTCCCCGGGGTAATATATTAGAGGAGGTGGATAGCCCTGGGGTCCGGGGTGTTGCGGAGCCGAGCTGGAATCGTGGCAATTTATACTTGCAATCTGTGTATATTGATTCCACCGCAGGGTCCTAAATCTTTTTAGAGGTTTATGATAATGCGGTGGGAGGAGAAGCGTTTCATTACTAATGAATCTTAACCACAAATTTATAATTATCATTTAACAGATTAACAAAAGAAATTTTATATTTTTTTGATTCACAATGGGCTTACATTTAACAACGATTTCTTATGGTTTAAATAGTATACTCTGGCTGTCTGTAAACATTCAAAACACAGCTCACGCAGTTATGACGATAAATAGCTAGGTAGGTAAAAAACTGTATTAACAACCAAAAACAACATGTGGATAATTGAACCCGAAACATCAGTTTCACAAGGCAAATGGTTAAGCTACAGAGGCATTTGTTTGACATTGAAATTAGTGTCTAATGTACAAGATGTAAGTCAAAATCATATGTTATTATTAAGATATAACATTCATGAAACTATCAATACACGTACAGCCGCCCACAATATATTTATTTCTTTGACAAAGGCGAAAACAAAAGTGGGTCACCGTAACAAGTAAGCAGGAAACTGGATGGGGAAGTTTCGTCGAAACTACGCCATCGAGTCGCTGCGAGAATTTAGCAATAAAAAGAGTTAGCTCCGAAGTTCTCTCTGTTCAGTTATTTGTCTTTGCTACTTGATATTCTCAATGGAATTCCTCAACGGATAAATAAACGTCCCGTTAAATGTTTTCACTGAAATCCTTCTCTAATGACGAGGAAGGTTCATATCGTTCGCTGCCTTGGTTGTCCGTCCTCCCAGCTTTCCTCAGTTCAATGAGGACAGAGCCTGTGCCTCTTTAATTCATATACCGTGTACGATTTTACAAACTGAACCATTACGGCTTTCTAACGAATACATTATTAAAATATACCGCATGTTACGATGAGGTCGATTACTTAATAACACTGAATATGTATGGTTACGTTGATAAAAACAACTTGAATATTCATGATTTAAATTTTAACGCTGTCTGAAGAAATTTCAAGTAAATTAATTTCTAGATTATTTGTATAATTAATGAATATATTGTGATTATTTAAGAATACCGTTTTTAAAATAATAGAGAGTGGAAAAAATTCTGGGTCGTTAATACGGAAGACCCTCGCTGTTGTTTACGTTTATAATGTTTATATGTTCTACTAATATATATGTTCTAATATAACACTAATATATGCTATGTAATGCCCATAAAATATTAATTAATATAAAAAGTAAACTTTTACTGCTTCCGGTATTAATGATAACGAGGAAATCTCACCGAATGATGAAACGTGGAAGAGGTTAGTATTAAAATAATTTAGTAGATAGTCAGTTTGTGTCTAATGTTACACTTAGATGGTTCTCTGTGAAAGGAAGAGATGGAGAAGTTATAAAGTTAAATTTAAAATTTTAGTGGACCACAAAAAATTTAGAAAAATCACTAACAAATATAAAATTTCTTCTTGTTTATCTAATTGGATTATACCAAACTATATCCACGATTGAATTACTTATTAAATCATCATCATCATTATAAGTTTAAGCACTGCTTGCAATTGGATAAGTATATTCGAAGATGTGGCTATGTAGCATTATTTAATATAGGTTAAGCCCAGCTGTGGTCTGCGACAAAGTGAATACCATATATAAGAAAGCTTATGAAATTATAATTACGCTGTATGTTATTAATTAGCTGAAGATGAAGCAAATGAACAGACAGATATACAACTCCAAACAATAAACTTTGTTATCTAATATATAAAATTCTCTTGTCACAATGTTCGTTCCCATACTCCTCCGAAACGGCTTTACCGATTCTTATGAAATTTTTTGTGCATATTCAGTAGGTCTGAGAATCGGTTACTATCTATTTTTCAAACCTCTAAGTGATCAGGGTTGCTCACACCACAAAATTTTTTTTATTTTTTGGGTTTTTTTTTTCTATTTTATTTTATTATTGTGTGGCATCAAAAACTACATACAACCCTAAATTTTCACTTTTCTATCACCAACCCCTGCTTTTTAATAGACATTTTAATATTTTTGTCTCGCTCGATATCATCATTGTACATGGCCACGTATCAAACCGCGTGGCTGTAAACTCCAAAAAAAAATATTATCACTAGGAAAGTGATCCCCTCCACGTGTGTACCGGTGTCACCTCTCACCAGTACACAGCACGGAGTGGGGATGACAACGAATTCTTTATCTCTCAAACATTATGCCTTTTGTCACTCCCTCTACATATAAATATATTCTCAAGCAACTTTATTATTTATTATTAATAACTAATGTCATTGAATATAATTTATTATTAATCTATAATACAAATATGTGTCGGTAAGCGCATCACTCTACAACGCCAGGACCAATTTGGCCAATTTGAGAAAAATTCGAATAATCGCCGGGAAGCCCCTAAAAACAGCGCTTTTCTTTTTCCTATACAAACGTTCTCTAACTAAAATGTAGGGTCAATTTGAACTTTATTGCTATTTATAAAGTTCATATTAAATTACAAGCTTTCACTGCTGTCTAAGCAATGTAGGTGTGTTCCTAACGCTAAAGAGTCAATTTTAACTTTATTACAGCTGCTCAAAGTTCAAATTCAATTATTCTATCAAAATGGTGTGCGTATGCGCGTCGGAAGATCGCCGCGAGCCGAAATTAAAACGAATGAAATAATAACATAAATAGTCACAAAATGTAAGAGCTAAAGATCATTACTGCTGATTTTCAATTAGGTCGGCTTCGCTGTATTATTTATTTTGTTTTAGTTTCTTTTTCACGACATTACATCAGTCGAGCACAATCCGCGTTACCATCTGGCGGACTTGATAGACTACATTCTGTCAAAAAGATTTGGAATGAGGCAGTAATTGGAAAATGGAACATGGAAAACGGAAAACGGAAAACAGAAAATGGAAAATGGAAAATGGAAAATGGAAAATGGAAAATGGAAAATGGAAAATGGAAAATGGAAAATGGAAAATGGAAAATGGAAAATGGAAAATGGAAAATGGAAAATGGAAAATGGAAAATTGAAATCTGACATTTGAAATCTAGAAACCAGAAACCAGAAACCAGTAAACCAGTAAACCAGTAAACCAGTAAACCAGTAAACCAGTAAACCAGTAAACCAGTAACCAGTAACCAGTAAACCAGTAAAACCAGAAACCAGAAACCAGAAACCAGAAACCAGTACACCAGTAAACCAGTAAACCAGTAAACCAGTAAACCAGTAAACCAGTAAACCAGTAACCAGTAACCAGTAAACCAGTAAACCAGTAACCAGTAAACCAGTAAACCAGTAAACCAGTAAACCAGTAAACCAGTAAACCAGTAAACCAGTAAACCAGTAAACCAGTAAACCAGTAAACCAGTAAACCAGTAAACCAGTAAACCAGTAAACCAGAAACCAGAAACAAACAAAAGTTCATATTAAATAACAAGCTTTCACTGCTGTCTAAGCAATGTAGGTGCGTTCGTAACGCTAAAGAGTCAATTTGCACTTTATTACAGCTGCACAAAGTTCAAATTCAATTATTCTATCAAAACGGTGTGCGTATGCGCGTCGGAAGATCGCCGCGAGCCGAAATTAAAACGAATGAAATAATAACATAAATAGTCACAAAATGTAAGAGCTAAAGATCATTCTTACTGATTTTCAATTTGGTCGGCTTCGCGATATTATTTCTTTCGTTGTAGTTTCGGCGCGCGACATAAAATGCATTCGTTTTCACGACATTACATCAGTCGAGCACAATCCGCGTTACCATCTGGCGGACTTGATAGACTACATTCTGTCAAAAAGATTTGGAATGTGACAGTTATTTGTTCCTTAAAAATTATTATAGTAAATATAACTTATATACTTTAATTATAACTTTGGCCACTCTTCTGGAACCCACTAATATTAAATATTAGTTATTAGATGAATATATATAGTGCTGAACCCCACACACCGCCCATAACCAGGGTGACGGTTCTGTTCAGGAGATTTTTTTGTCCCGGCTATTAAATAGGCAGGAACAAAGAACATTGCAAGTTTTTTTGACAGAACGAAGTCTGTCGGGTCAGCTAGTAGTTTTACACGAAGTGGACAAACACGTGATGAATTTCATTGTTGTCACATGCAACAATCTAATACAGACGATTATTTATAAAAACATCTCATCATACAACTCGATGAGGGAAACATTCCTCAGTTCTCGTCCAAGTATTCTTCAATCCGATGATTTAATGGCACTCAGGAGACCGTCACTCCCCCCGCCATCTACTGTCACAACCTTATCTAAAGGGAAGTCCGACAAAAACGTTTCCCTCACAGATATCCATCAAATAAGCGTCCTTTATGCGGAGGGAATACTTCTCGTGATTGTTTCGAATAAAACGATTTATAAGATTTCTTTTATTGCCTGATGGTGGGTAATGGTCACTAACGACAATATGGTGATAGTTCAGATGATATACCGCACTAAATTGTGATCGTCGCCCTTAAATAATAGTTAACTGTTTAAAGGTAACCAGACGATCTCCAACAGAAACTAAGTTAGATATTTGATATCAGAAAAGAAAAACTTCCTAGAATATCAGTCTAGATATAACGTTAAAGTCTTTAAAAGAAGATCAAATAGACTTTTTGACTATAGTCTTCTATCATAAAAGACTACAATCTCCTCTCATCAGATGAGATCCTAGCACTAGCAACAAGAATGAACATATTGATGAAGATTCAATCAAAAGCTGTAGTTTACACTATATCGCGCTTGTCGTTGTACAAGTCTCGTTGCCGCAGTAATTTCAGCTACAGTACCCTACAAATTGGAACTAAATAATAAAGACTTAGTACCATTGTCTAGAGAGCCCTGCCCACTAGTGGAGAAGTAATTTAAGCTTTAAGGTTTTTGATAACTTCAAAAAACTTTTAAACAGCAAAGCTCCGGCGAAATTTGCACGGAATGTGTAATATACAAGTTTCATAAGAAACTTATCTAGCAAAGTTTCAGCTTCAGAATTATTTATAAGAAATTCTTTGTAGTCACTCAATGTTAAGTTTAACAGTGATTTTTAAAACAGGAATGTAGGTTTATAAATTCTCGTCTCTGTACTTTTTTTAGAATATTGTTTTCCGATTTGAAGGGCGCTGTAGCTAAAAATAAAGAAACTTTAGAGGTTAGCTGTTAGTTATACCTTCAACAGTTTGTCTACATTGTAGCTGAAACAAAACAATATCCGGAGTTCCGCTTTATCTTTACTTTTCAGGCGAATTACGTAAGTCCTCTTATACCGCGCGCTGAAAAATTGCTCCGCCGCCTAAATGTATTGACAGAGGGTGCGCTGATAATCCATCAACATTTTCCACGTAAAATATTTTCCGAGCCGCTACACACTGCGTTATACACCTTTCGAACCACCAAAAGATAAAGGGATGTAACAACTTTAACAGATTATATCGCTCTAACTGCTTTTACGATTTTTTTCATTTGAAAGCATACTAAAAGTTTTATTGTTGGCTGTAAATCGAATAATCTGTTCAGCGATATAAATTTTATAATTCTCTAGTAGCTGTAGATATCGCTGAGCTTTTTTAATGTCCTGCTAAATAATCCCACTGCTGGGAATCGGGATTTTCACAAGGCAAGTAAGACAAGACAAGGCCATTAACTACGCCAGTCACGCCGTTTATTCACGGTACGGAAGTTCATTGTTGATCGAACCCGCAACCATTTGAGACGCAAAGAATTCAAACACTCGAAAACACGTGAGCGAGTGGAACAACTCGCGGTAAGCAATTAAAGTAAGAGCTCAAAGTAAAAACGCATCGCTTTGTGGCGAGCTGCGCTTCTTGCGCGGCTTCCTGCGCTCGATGCAGTTTCACTTCCGGCGTCGGGCTCCGCAATCATACTTACGGGGAAAGTGCTGTTCTGATGCGCAGTTGCCATGGCAACCGTTGCTTATCACTATCAGAGTACAACAAACACCAAAAGACGTAAAATCAAGAGTCTGAATACACACAACCTACCTGCAAAGCATGTCAAAGAATGTAAGATAATTTATAGTTAAATCCTTGATAGTCGAAATTCCTACTAGTGGGTATATTAAACTGTATATTTATTTAAAAATATAACGACACTAATCAAATTTATAAAAGTTATAATTAATATTTGTTTGCAAATTATAACTGAAGTGAAAATATCTGTAGTTGTAGAAGGGAGTCGTAAATATTCTAACACTGCATTAAATATTTATCGTAATTATATACAACTTTATAACATACATTCACGCTTTCTACATTGGAAGGATGCCAGTTTATACAATAGAAAACACTTTTCATGTCGTCGAAGGATACATAAATATTATCGTGTTTGTTAGCGTAAGAATTATAGCTACATTCTACTTCTATTATGTTTGATGTGACACTAAATATCACTATCAAACTGTTGTTATATGAAGAATTCGTTTCATGAAGGCTTGTGTAAATTGAAAAAGAGAAATAAAGCAGAGGGCTCTTTTTAAAACTCTGTAAAGTTCTATTGAATTTAAAAGCTCTTTTTTATGGTTCTTGAAATATAATGTAGTCATAACAATATAGAGCTAGTTATGACACACTGCATTCATTGAAACTTTTAAGTATCTTATGGTACTTGTGGTAGAGATGTTTAAACTTGTCCCTAAGAAAGATGGAAGGGAAGGGTTCGGATTCGATAAATTACCATGGAGATGGTAATTTATAATTTTTTAATTAAATTCCCCATAAGAATGGGTTCGGCTTTAACTTAATTTGCATTAATTACACCGTTAGCAATTGGGGCGGGCGGGGGATAAGAATTGTCGGAAAAGGGGGTCCGTTTCAAATGCTGCTTATAAATGTAATTAGGGCGGGGCCCAACTTAATGACACTTAAGTTTTATGTGAAAATTTTGGAATTGCGATTTCATTTATACAAAGCTTCGGGAAGATCAAGACGGTGTTAGGAAACTTAGTACCTTACTTTAATATTTTAATTAGCTACAGCACCATTCAAGTTCACTACACTACTGTTTGGCTACAGAGATTTTTTTTTATACTACTTAGCGACGAGACGAGCAAGACGTTCGCCTGATGGTAAGTAATACGCTTGCCCATGACAACGTGGTGCTAGTTAAGATGGTACACACTGCACCACATTGCGCTGGTCGCTTTGAGACATAAGGTGTTAAGTCTCGTTACCCCAGTAATTACACTAGCTACAGTGCCCTTCAAACCGGAACACAGAAATGTTTGCACACTACTATTTGGCGGTTGAAATAGGAGATGTTTATAATCTAACGTGAAATATAAATACTACATATATATGCTTAACTACCATTCTAATCATACAGATAGTAATTTAACTGATGATAAAACGAAGTTCTCAATTTATTTCATATCATTCTCTGTTGTAGTTACTACTCGTAATAGCTACAGTGTAGCGTTTTACAGAGTAGTCTCATTTTGATGATTCTTTATGTATTCGGAAGCTATCGAACTAAATTCTAATCCCAGTGTTGGGAAATGGGCCTTATAATTTTATATATGTTAATAACTTTTTTGTACTTATGTTTGTTTGTATTAAATCATATCAAATATTAACATATCAATTATTAATCCAGCGTTACAGCCTAGGATATCGATAGCCGGCAAAGATCTTGAGCGCGTCCGGCAATACAAATATCTTGGTGCTTGGGTAAATGAAGTATGGGACTCTGACCAAGAAATTAAGGCCCGGATAGAAATTGCCCGAGCATCATTTAATAAAATGAGAAAAGTTTTGTGTTGTCGGCAAATGAATCTTAAGCTTAGAACACGTATTCTCAGGTGTTATATTTGGCCTATACTTATGTATGGTTGTGAGGCCTGGACTCTTAAAGAGGATATCAGGAGGCGTTTGGAAGCGTTCGAGATGTGGTGTTACAGACGCATGCTGCGTATAAGTTGGACCAGCAAAATCACCAACGATAATGTTCTCCAACGGTCGACGAAACCAGGATAATATTGCAGACCGTTAAAAGGCGAAAGGTTGAATATCTTGGCCACGTGTTTCGGCACGATAGATATCACCTGCTTCAACTTGTAATGATGGGCAAAGTAGAAGGAAGGAGACGTGTTGGACGCCGAAAGAAATCCTGGCTACGGAACATAAGGGAGTGGACTGGTGTCACCGACGTGGAGCAGCTGTTCCGGGTGGCACAAAATAGACAGAAATTCGCAGAACTGACGGCCAACCTCCAGTAATGGAGAGGCACTTTAAGAAGAAGAAATATTAACATAGTAATTTCTCTTGTAGATATTTTATTTACGATGCTGTCGCATAAGTAGTAAAGTGTGTTGTAAAGGTGTACCTGGACACTGGACAGTATGAAGGTTACATAAAGTTTATGTATCGGAAGCAATGATCATAAACTGCTAGTTGCTCGCTCGGCGTTATTTTATCATCTGCTTTTATCGCCGCTTAATATTTTCATGTCTCCATCGCGCTGTAATTCAGATAGTTAAACTAGTACTGTACGAATTGTGTTATAATCTAAAATTCTCTCGCGACTCTGTCTTTTTCTTCTATAACTTTTCAGTAGTTTTTCGTCTTTTTCGTTTGTGTGTTCTGTTGCCTGGAAACTACAATTAGACCTTCAAATCAATTAATATCATCCTTAGTAGATAGTTTTGCTGGAACTTGGAGCCTTCCCTTAAAATTTTCTAACCACGCTGATCAATTGTAAATTGGAAATCACATCTTCACGAAAACTGACGTTCTTTAAAGATGTCGTTATGTTCTTAACCGAAAGCTTATGCTTAAAGGATCTCACACCTATTGGATACCTTTACTACTTCTTATATCATCTGTCAATGCTTTCAATGATCATCAATATTTAAACTGTAACGTCAACGGGATCAGAGTTACTAGCTCTTCCAATATATATGCTATCTGTGGGCAATGAATTACTGAGCGATGGAGAAATCGATGCTTTGAGTATATCTGCGTCAAATCAGCAGAAGAAACACATTGCTAAAGAATTAATAAATGTTGAAGACTTACATAGCTCAGTAGAGACCCAAAGGGTTGGGAGACCCCTGACTACATTTTGTCGAATACAACAAAAGAAACCACCAGCAGAGAATGTATATAACGTTAATGAGCCGTTTCATTGCTTAAAATATAAGTAAATGAATTTCTATTCATAGCTATTAATAAACAGAAATTCTATTAATAGGATGAAAGGTTAAACCTTTCATCATTATCATCATTAATTTCCTTTTCCTCTCTAATTTCTTTGTTATATAAATGAAACAAGAAAGTACTGTACGTTCTTGATGTACAAAGGCGAGTCGAACTCCGTCTTTCAAAATTCACCTTTTATTTTTAGTACGAAATATTAGCATATTTTTCTTCAGCCGAAAAAGGGTTTTCCCGTTATAATTCAGGTTAAGGAGGGCTGTTGACTTTTATTTCGGGCATAATAACTGCTCTCGTATTGTAAAAAAAGCGTTTTATTAATAACTGTAACAGTTTATTAACGTGTTATAAAGTTACCAGTTTAGGAGTTTTATTGTGAGAATAATCAAATGGAAAATGTTTCTTTCTCGTAACTCTGTTAAACGCGATGAAACCATTAACCTTAAAACTATTAGTTTCCTTTCCGTTGTAATGAGGTTTATTAACTGTGTCCTAGTTAATGTAGGATGAGTTCGATAACCCTCCACATAATCAATAAAAAAAGGCTATCTTAGTCATATTTTGGATAACACAAAACTAAATATATTATTACGATATCTTAGTTATTGTCAAGAAAGATCCAGCGGCAGTAATTAATATTCAGCTGATAGTAAACAGTAAGTTATAATTATATGATAGTAGAACCATATGGGGCAGTAAGGTCCCCGAGTGACGCCACGTACCAGTAGATATACTGGAAGACCGCTAACAGCTGATGAAAGAAACTTACTGGCGAACGAAGATCCTGTGATCTCTCCAAAGGCAGAGAAGATTTCCAGCTAGAATTTAAGTAAGATTTCTTCTCACTATACAAAAGAAGCACCTAATAATCATCATTGCATTAAGAGAAGATTCTATTAAGTTCTATAACCATAGCTACAGCAGACTTCAAACTTGAGCACGGCATTATTTAGATCTTTACTGCTTGTACGATATTAACAATCTCCTATAAGGTGTGCCAAAAGAGTTCATCCGATGTTGTTTGACTCAAATTTTTTTCTAAATAAAAATCTTTGATTCTGTTCTTTGATTATGTTTATTTGAAACTTTTTTTATTGGTCAAATCAAGAAGATGTAATGGGCCAAATGGGAGCCGCCACAATTTGGTGATTCAATTTAGGCTTCCAATACGGTGATTTCTTTTGACCCACCTTGTAGATTGTATAACAGCTCATATTAATTATCAGGTGAATTAATTCACTGTCAACAGTTTTTAACGTTTACTTTCCCGCCATTCATCTTTTCCCCCCGTTTGATAAATTGCTTTTGAACTCGTGTTGTACCGGAGCTTTCCTCGGGGCCTTTATATCATCTGACAGAGGCACCTCACCGCCACGCATAATATTTAGCTGGTAGATTTATTGCGCTGTGTTCTCTGTGATTAATTCACCAACGTCGACTGTCTTCTGATGATAAGTGAATTAATATTGTGATGTTTTATTACTTTTGTTATATATCAAAACGTGAAGTTTATTATGTTTTAACCAACGATAAATAGAAGGTTCTTTTAATAACTTCTTTGTAACGTACCGCCGCGTTAAATTTACTGCTTACTCTTTACAAATTATGATTATTATATGTTATTGAGTAGTGTAGGTTGTTTTATGATTTGATGAGGAGTCTAGATGAGCAAAGCTTTCATCTGATATCCATGTCTACCTAGTTTTTACTACCCAAGTCTCAATACATAGTAATTTTTCTACTCCTTAACTTCATCATCATCTTCTTAAAAAGCACAGTCAAGATATTTGATTTAAAGAAATTAGATTCGTTACGAATTCTTCGTATAAGTTTGAGAGAAGTTTTCTGAAAGTTTTCACTACTCCTACTGGACTGTTTCGAGTAGTCAACTGAATTTGAAAGGTTTATTTGAAACTAACTTTTTAAGTTCAATATTTCACATAATTTAAGTACATAGATAATTAAAATAATGAACTATGAATTATTTTAACTGTCATATGATACAATAATTAAAACAGTTTTAGTAACCGATAAGAAAATTGTTTTGAGTTCGAACAGTAAATAATACAAATACTTGAGTGTTTATATTGAGAACAAACTAAATAATTCTGTAAGAAATCTAGATTCTATAGAATGGGGATTTATAAAATCTTTTTCCTTCTACCGGCAAATTCCGCAATGATCATGTTACTAAAAAACATTTGTCTTCAATTTCCAGTACAAAAAATAATAAGATGTTCCAAAGACGTCAGCGAGTTCTTGTTTAGACTCGTGATTGGCTTGTTGACACAGATTTCTGCTAACAAAGTGCTATAAAGAAACCGCAAGCGTGTAGTTCCGTAGCTAATTAATAACTTCATTGCCTAAAAAATGAGCTATCTTCAGTTCTTTCAGCATTTCTGCAATATAAGAACTGATAGTAAGTGATATAGGTTTACTATGCGACTCTGAATAGAATGATACACAGCACCGCGTTGATTCCCGTCGCCTGCACATAAGATGTTAAACATCGTTACCACAGTAATTACACTAGCTACTACACCCTAAATACTAGAACACAGTATTTTTATTTATTTATGCACACATAAATACAAATGAGATATTAAATGTATAGAGATATTAAGTGCAAATTTCTTGCAGCAGGCGTTTTGTTGGAAAATTTTATATCAGTAAATTCGGTGGATAATACTAAACTACATACTAAATAAAACTAGTACATATATACTAAAACAAAACTTACTACAAAAATACACTCCCGGACACATCTATCGGCCCACCACCCAGTGTTTAAAGTTTCGACGGTGTCTAGTTAAAAATAAATGTTAGGTGGAGCAATAAGTTTTAATGCAGTTTTGAAGCAGATTTATTGGTCAACCCCTATATAGGTTTTTTTTTTTTGTAATTTCGAATTGATTTGACCGGCAGAAGTTTTACAGCCTGGGCGACAATTTCAGGCAGAGTATCCATATTTTTTGGTCAAAACTGGTTCTAAGTTTAGATTTGTCTTTTTATGGAACCAATAATCGAAAACATCAAAACAAAAATCCAACTTGTGCGAAATAAAAAAGTTTTCTCCATTCCCGGGTCGTTGAAAACAATGAACAGACTCGAATTTTCGTTTTTTTTTCATAATCCTGAATTCAAAATTAAAAAAAAAACACACAAAGGTAGGCCAAAAAATCAGCTTTAAAACTGCATTAAAACTTATTGCTCCACCTAACATTTATTTTTAGCTAGGCACCGTTAAAACTTTTAAACATTAGGTGGGCCGATAGATGTGTCCGGGAGTGTATTAAAAAATAACGTGTGATCGATTACTGATAAAGATCATAGCGTTATAGACAAATCTTTGTGGTGCTTACTATTATGTTTTTGTTATATGTGATTATTTTACTAACATGATAAATAAATTAAAAAAAGATTCTGTTTCTTATAAGAATTTTTTTTTCAAATATACGAAAAAAATAGAAAAACTAAATAGTAATCTATATAATAAAAAATGAATTGCTGTTCGTTAGTCTCGCTAAAACTCGAGAACGGCTGGACCGATTTGGCTAAATGTGGTCTTGAATTATTCGTGGAAGTCCAGGGAAGGTTAGTAAGGTGAGAAAAATATGGAAAAAGTGCCTGGAATATGGTAAAAAACAACAATTTCTCTTTTTCATTGAGGTGACCAGATTTTTAGATAGCCAAAGCGGGACAACTCTGAAGGAATAATAATATCGTAATTTTTTTTAGTTTTAACATAAGTACAGTTATAAATGTTTTTTTATATAAGTGAATTTGTTTGAGTAGATTGTAGTAATTTTGTAAAAATATTGTAAAAATCTTCACAAGAATTTGATAAATTAGTTTGATTGACTTGAAATATTTGCAAATTTTATTCGTATATTACTTTCTAAAATTTCTTTCGAGGTTAAGGCGGGTGATACACGTTTTGTCATCAATATAAAATATGAAGACTACGAGTATTTTAAGCTAAGTTTAAGAAATTTATGCATTTATGAAATATTTAAATAAATTACTTACTTTATTTTTCTATGGTAAGAAACAGATTTGTAATATTTATTTGTTTAATTATCTTGCTAGCACGCAGTACGGATACAAAGTGTATCATTTGAGAGACAAATACAATGTAACTGGGTAGCAAAAGCAATATGTTACGCAAAACAATGATTTTCATAAATTTAAAATTTTACTTAATTCTAAAAGTCGGGACTTTTGAAAAACGTCGCGTGACGCGGAATTAATAGTAAAAAAATCAGGACTGTCCCGCTAAAAGCGAGATGTCTGGTCTCCTTACTTTAGATACATAAAACGTCAAAAATTTGAAGTTCGTCCCGTCATTTAGACACCAAATACAATTTAAAAGAATATTTTTGATTTTGACATTTGATATTGACAACCAACAATTTCTGATGCAACTATAATATTTTACGAACTTTAGCGGGAATCTGGGCGTAAAGGTCGCGTTGTCTCGGTTGAATTTTTTTTAGTGCATAATGCAGTTGAATGTTCAATGTGAGTGTATCATGCAGTAAATTAGTGTGTTCGTGTGCAGCGATTGTAGAATTCAAGCAGGAACACGACTTTCCTAAGTTCAGATTGGTTCAAAACAGTAGTTAAGTCTTAACTTTACTTTGTTGATCTTTTGTGATAGTGACACTATTTACCGCTGAGTGCGCGAGAACTTTCCCTACTTTGATTATCTACAATTTATAATGCCAAAGATAAGATGTCCTGACTTAGGTCAATCAACATGTGCATTTAAATATAATAGAAAAACCAAATTAATAACGGGCATTTTTTGTGATTACGAATTATTTTTTCTGGTTAAATTTTCATCACATTCTTTACTAAGTTGAAACAGTCTCGATTATCAATAAGCGTTTTTTTTTATTGATTTTGAAGCGGAACGAAGTTTGCTGGGTCAGCTAGTATTATATAAACAGTAATTGTTTGCCGATAGGTACCTACATGACGTTTCGAGAGAAAGACATTATTGGATTGTGATTCAAATATCATAATGTGTTAAACTTCTCTTTGGGATAGATTAAAAAAACTTATTGCACCATGTGTTGCACTTCACCGGTATATTTTCACCTCCGTACCGGTTTTTAGTTGGCTATACGGAAGCTAAACGGTGTTTACCGGCTCTGCGATAGTGAAAAGTGCAAAAGCCGAAGTGATTTATTGTCAGCGAGCGCGCGGCGCGCATCGCGCTACGGGGGTGCACTTCAAATGGGATAGGAAAATATTTTGAGAGTATTTACGTAAAATCTTTACATCAAATTTAACAGAAATCATCCCGTTTATTTATTCATTTACCACTACAACGTTTTTAGTGCTTTGCATCACTAATTTACACATCACTAATAACTATTTAACGAGCGGCTAAAGTTAAAGATGTAATGATGGCGTCCCTACTTTGCCCCTCTTTTTATTGATTTTATACTCTGCAATAAAAGTATAAAAAAAATAATTATAGTACATGTGTAATATAATACATGTTCTTATGACGGTTTATAAATTGTTTCAGGTACGCTATTTGATGTATTTACAGTTTCAATTGAAAAGGTTTCACGTTAAAGGTAAGTCGCTTTGTTGAGTTTATTATCGCTGTACCCCTTTTCTTTTTACCGAAGATTGATCAATAAATAAATGTATATGGAAATAAGGAACTTAATAAAACACCTATGACGTCACGGTAAATATTTTATTCCCTAAATACATTCTAAATATATCTTATACTTCTAAAACACAATTCTTTATATTATTCTTTCCATACGTTTCTTAGTTTCTCTATTTCTTCCTTTTTCTTTACCAAAAAGGTCTTCCATCCGACATATACATTGTTTATAAAAAATTTACGTAAAATTATATTAATAACCGGAACACAGAAATGTTTTCACGGTTAATGATTGACAACAAGCTGGGATCCAGAGTTCAGGACTGTCTAGGAGCAGCGTAGCTACATGAATCCTTTATAAGTGAAACAGGCTGTTCTTTAACTAGTATAAGTAAATAAGTCCTTATTACGTTTCGTCCAATGAAAAGAAGTTCCTTTAGCAGGACGTTCATGACATTCGCAAGTTTAAATTGTCCTCGGGAGGATACTCTGTCGTCGCCAAAGGACTCGACCGCGACCCGCCGCACTCATTGTTCTGCCATTTTACTTTAATTAAAACTTTTCTTTAATGAAAATAAGAGGTTCGTGCGCTTTTTTCTTTCGCTCCAACGGAGAGAACTTAAACTTCTAAAAGCTCTGCTCCTAATGCTTACTTGTTGATAAAAGTTCACCACTAAGCGATAGTATGCTTATAACAATCATATGTTGGACAGGATTTTTACCAAGTTAGTTCAACAAACTTAAATAATAACATTAATCTTAAAGGGTTATGATTTTTTGCTTAAGTTTGATCGCAGGTATTTTGTTATAACCTAAGTAATCCCACGGTACGTATATCAAGTGTAGAGAGACGAACTGAAACGAGTTCAAGTTACACGTCTAAGTAACTTAAAGACGGCTTGTTAAATGTACGACGCCAAATGGTACTTAAGCACATGTAACCTGCACGGTTAAGTGAATGCTTAATGAGGTGCGATGGGAGCTCGCTTCCCAGGGGTCTCGGATTCGGATCTCGGGTGGTCTTAATCGGAAATGAGTTGAGGGTGAGTTCACTGCGTGAGATTCAGTTTTGGTGATTTCATTACCACCATTAAGTGTCTTTCTAAAACATAAGTCCCTCTGAAGACTTTATCAAACATTGTAGTGTTTATATAAATACTAGTTAAGACTATTTCTAGTTCTTTGTTGTAGTTCTAACTAGTGCTTCATTGTTATGGACCGACTATATCTTCGTAACTAAGCAGAGAAACCTGAGTATCTCTAGCGTATGATTTAAGACAGAATGGTGAATAGTGTCTCTAATTATAATCAGTTTAAATATTGTTTCTTCTACTAGAAGTAGTAGTGTTAATATTACTATGTTGTTTATTAAAGAGTGCTGTAGTTAGAGAAATAGTTGGAGTGTTGATGATTGAAGAGATATATTCGCTTTTGGATAATTAAAAAAAAATCATAATAACACATATTTTTAAAAGGATAATTAGAAGTATTTAATATCCTTCCCACTCTGTGATCTTCTATAGATATTATAGTTACCATTTCTCTCTGATCTGCTAGTAAATAGATTCAAGGTCTTCTTTTACAATAAGAAACTCAATTTATTCACAACGTGAATAAAGTGTTAGTTAGCGAATAAACTAAATCTGTGAAGCTTATCTTTCTGACCTCAAGCTCAACGGGGTTTGAACCTGTATCATCAGATCTCACGAAACTGTGTCTCTTAGAAATAATCACAATAACAAACTGAGCTATAACTGCTTCATTTATATTAGAGAAACCAATGCTGAGTAACTTATCTACAACTTACTCCATTCTCTTCTGTAGTCTAACTTAAGCGAAGCTTCTTTACATATTCCTCTTTAATTATTTTATTCATTCTTTCAGTGAGTTTAAGTAGATATAAAAATCGATTACAATTTTGTAACAGTTAACTTTTTACTACAGATCACTTCACAGCTACACAAACTTTACGAATCGGAAAGTAATTCGCGTAAACGGCATTGTTTCTTGCTCGGCTTTATTTTACTGGCAATTTTATTACCTCTCCGTGTTGCCATGTCTTCGGGCCTGCTTACTGGTAACTAAGTTCAGTTTTACGACGCACGCTCCCGTCATATAGCTTATTGGAGACACGATACGTACTAAGTTAGTTATAGCTGAAACAGCTTGAAAATTCCATTACGTTTCAGTATTTTTTATTCGACGCGACGAGGGAGACGTTTACATGATTGTGATACGCCTGCCTATAACAACGTGAAATTAGTTAGGATGATGTATTTAAAATCATATTGTGCTTTTCAGACATTACAATGTTAAGTATCGTTACCCCAGTAATTTCACTGGCTACACCCTTCAAACTGGAATACAGTAATGTTTACACTAATGTCTGGCGGAAGAAATAGGAGCTGATGGTGGTTACTCGACGGTCTCCAGCAACAGAGACCTACCAGCAGTAAACAAACTTACTAGACAGACCATTACCATAATTACTCCATCAAGAATAGATAACTAAGAAGATCAATACTCAGCTTACTGTCATAGATGTACAAGCTTTGATATTTAGCTAGTTTTATTTATTAGGTCTGAATAAGCAGCAAACACTTATTACTATGTATCAGGTGTTGATGCAAGTTGAATTACTGTGGTAACTAGACTTAACATATTTTGTTTGAAACAACGAGCACAATGTAGTGGTATATACTGTCCTAACTAGTGCTACCTTGTTGTGAGAAAGCGTATCACTTTTTATCAGGTAAACGTCTCTCTCTGCTTCCGTGCATTGCTTATGTAATGTATATATGTTTACAACTACAGTTTATAGTAACGGATGTTTAGATATGATTCCACGTAGCACCCGTTGTGAAGAACAATGCGGAAGTTCCCGCCGTCGCTGCTACAAGCAGCAATGATGCGGATGCCCCACTTCGTAATCGCTTCCACGCAGCGGTCTGCTCCAATGTAATAAACGTTCCGCGCTTTATGTCTTCCAGAATGTTCTCTATTTAATAATATTTTCCAAAGCTTAACAAAGTTGCTTTAAGTAAAAGAACTTTTGGAAGCAACTAAATTTAAACTCAGTTGAATGCATTATAAGAGAACTAAGTCCAGCAATGGATAATGATGATGATCTTTTTATTGTAAATTCTTACTCATATCCAAAAAAATGTTTAATGATTACAAATTCACTGTGAAAATATCAAACTAATAGAGGTCCTTCCGTACTTAATCATCATCATCAGCCAGCGGCAGTCCACTACTTGCATAGGCCTCCCCCAAGGCACGACACTTAGCCCGATCTTTATTGTATTGCTTAATCTGATATTTCATATATTTTTATATTTCTAAGTACAGCGCCAGTATTGTTTGGCAGCGAAAATAGGAAATTTAGTATATAAGACGATCTTCAACAACAGAGCCAGTTTAGAAAGTTATGAATGAGAACTTTAACTTTATCGCAGGTAAACAAATATGAAAGCGTTCTCAAATTTATTTAGGTTATAGGTACATCGTGTAACTACGTCGCCATTAAATAAGTAATCTTCCAAATTCAGTCTCGTAAAGGTGCTGTAACGTGATGAGGAAATCCCATTGCATGAAAAGCTTTGCGGTAAACGACACCGATATCGCTAAAGAAAATGGCCGCCAGTGATACAGAAGAGATTATCTTAAGGTCGCCGTATTGTATTTCTCGTAACTTTAAGCGAATACTAATAGTGTTAGTAGTAATAAGCATCATTCAATTTAACGGAAGATCCGGATTTCATTTCTTTTTTCCATTAAGATCTCAAGTCTTAAATTGGCCACGGCCCTTCATTTCAAATTTAGGCAGAGAAAATAATGGAACCCTACATTAGAAGTATTATTTCTTCAGCAGGAGAAATAATATTAAAGGCGAATTGCTTTTCTTCGAACGACGAACTCGATTATAAATCGTCTACCCAGATGCGAAAGAATCGACAATAAACCATAATTGTAGAAAAAGTACATCTGTGGTATTTAGATGTAGTCTTAATGTAGTTGTTTAATATGATATTTTTATTATGTTCAGTATAATCACAACATTTCTTATTACAAACGCATGCTTGACATATTTATCTATGAAACAAAAGAGAGGAAAATTCACGGAGTTATTCTCCTTTACTTTTTAATAGAATATTTTTATTCGATATTTAAAGAGAGTAGTTTTAGACTTTTGAGTAAAACCTTATTATTCCATTAAAAAACATTAGCTTATTAAATTATGTAAAAGTCATACCTTTACCCTCTTTGATTATATTCGAGATTAATAATTAATATTACAGAGGAATCATTATTTGGAGAAGTGGTAAATACAGCCCATTTATTGTTCCCACAACTGGGATTTAAGGCTTTCTTTCATAAGTAAACAGTCAAGGTGAGATATCTCGCTGGTCAAGTGCGAGTCGATAAATGTTTACGGAAGCTGTTGTTCTTGGATCATGTTGGTTTCCTGTCGATGATTCACTTTACCGGATTCTCTCATTGGAATCCAACTCGTCTCTTAGAGACGTATAGTTGCCTTACAAACTAAGTTAAAAACTAACTAACTAAGTTCATCATAATGATAAATGATTTACCAAAAGTGGTCAAGGATTCGACTGTTCTCCTTATTTGGTTGGCCGATGATCTGAAACTTGTTCTCGAGGTTAGAAAAGACTCGGATCATACTAAACTGCAGCAGGATATTGATAGAGTCGTCAAGTGGAGTCAGGAAAACAAACTACTTTTTAACACGAGTAAATGTTCTGTTCTTACATTTAGCCGTTCACGTACCCCACACACCACCAATATTACATAAAAGGAAGTTTCCTACATCGTGCAACTAAAATCAAAGATCTTGGGTACCTTCAGTTTTTTTTTTTTTTTTTTTTTTTTTTTTTTTTTTTTTTTTTTTTTTTTTTTTTTTTTTTTTTTTTTTTTTTTTTTTTTTTTTTTTTTTTTTTTTTTTTTTTTTTTTTTTTTTTTTTTTTTTTTTTTTTTTTTTTTTTTTTTTTTTTTTTTTTTTTTTTTTTTTTTTTTTTTTTTTTTTTTTTTTTTTTTTTTTTTTTTTTTTTTTTTTTTTTTTTTTTTTTTTTTTTTTTTTTTTTTTTTTTTTTTTTTTTTTTTTTTTTTTTTTTTTTTTTTTTTTTTTTTTTTTTTTTTTTTTTTTTTTTTTTTTTTTTTTTTTTTTTTTTTTTTTTTTTTTTTTTTTTTTTTTTTTTTTTTTTTTTTTTTTTTTTTTTTTTTTTTTTTTTTTTTTTTTTTTTTTTTTTTTTTTTTTTTTTTTTTTTTTTTTTTTTTTTTTTTTTTTTTTTTTTTTTTTTTTTTTTTTTTTTTTTTTTTTTTTTTTGCATAAGTAAACAGTCAAGGTGGGATATCTCGCTGGTCAAGTGCGAGTCGATAAATGTTTACGGAAGCTGTTGTTCTTGGATCATGTTGGTTTCCTGTCGATGATTCACTTTACCGGATTCTCTCATTGGAATCCAACTCGTCTCTTAGAGACGTATAGTTACCTTACAAACTAAGCTATCACGACTTGCTATCAAGAACTGGTAAATATATCGTAACGAGGGCTCTGCCACTTTTCATACTACGCCATAAACTTTAACAATAGCTTTTAGTTTTATAAATAAGTATAAAACATGAAGAGATTTAAAAGAAAGGCAGCAATAACTTAACGGAAGTGCTGCGAAGAAAGCCCCCTTCAAATTATTTACCAGGAAATGAGTTGAGCAACAATGAGGGAAAGTATAAACGAAGAAAAGTTGCCGAGCTGACGTCTGAAGGTATAAAGTTGTGTCAAATGAGCTATAAGACTTCGCGGCGTGATCTTCTGCGTGTTATACTTAGTACAATGTACACAATTTATCTAATGACAAGCGTGAATGTTTTGTGAAACAAATTTAATTTAAAACATCCTATTATGTGCTAGTTAATATAATTTTCGGAGGCTAACAATTGTTAAGAAACTTCTAGAGTAAAAAGCTTTTTGAATGAAATTCGTTAGCGCAACACATTGTGATTTATATTAAGAATACAATCATTAATATGAAAAATCACTAAAATTTTCAGTTTTTTTTCACACAAGCTAAAAGAGCTTTAGAAAAACTAAAATAGATATTTTGATGCTTAAATAATTTTGATTCATTATCTATAAAAATGTCTTTCTTCAAGTCCAGACTTTACTTTACTAATAAGGCACTGTATATTACTACCGTAACTCTGTAGTCACAATTTTAAATAAAAAGGAGTAAACGAAGATCCTGATTTGATTGATGAATGGGTGGTACAAATAAAAAACAAGAAAAACCCCATCGCTATCCAAACTCCACTACACCTGGTTCTTTAGTAGCAAGAGAGAAGGAGAGAGAGAGAGAGAGAGAGCTGAGAACGCAAATACACAATGTGTTCATAGATAAATAAAAACATGAACAGCGCTAAACTTATTACACCCGCCTTTTGGATGGGAGTTAATAATTAATATTACAGAGGAATCATTATTTGAAGTAGTGGCAAATACAGCCCATTTATTGTTCCCACAACTGGGATTTAAGGCTTTCTTTCATAAGTAAACAGTCAAGGTGAGATATCTCGCTGGTCAAGTGCGAGTCGATAAATGTTTACGGAAGCTGTTGTTCTTGGATCATGTTGGTTTCCTGTCGATGATTTCCTTCACCGGATTCTCTCATTAGAATCGAACCCACGTCTCTTAGAGACGTATAGTTGCCTAACAAACTAAGCTATCACGACTTGCTATCAAGAACTGGTAAATATATCGTAACGAGGGCTCTGCAACTTTTCATACTACGCCATAAACTTTAACAATAGCTTTTAGTTTTATAAGTAAGTAAAAAACATGAAGAGATTTAAAAGAAAGGCAGCAATAACTTAACGGAAGTGCTGCGAAGAAAGCCCCCTTCAAATTATTTACCAGGAAATGAGTTGAGCAACAATGAGGGAAAGTATAAACGAAGAAAAGTTGCCGAGCTGACGTCTGAAGGTATAAAGTTGTGTCAAATGAGCTATAAGACTTATTGGTTATATATACGTAATAGAATTTCGTTAAATTAATAATAAATGAAATCCAAGCGCGATACACTAAGCTATACGTAAATCCTTCAAATAAACATGTATGTTAAATCACTGTAACAAGATCCAACGACAGAGGCCTTTCATTTTATTAAAGAAGCGGCGAACTACGGAACTTGTGAACAGTCTATAAAAGAGACCCTCTTCTATTTACGACGTGTTCCACAAAAGAATACAACAAACAAAACAAGGAAATACTAAATACAGTGTAGTTACAACACTTATTGGTTATATATACGTAATAGATTTTCGTTAAATTAATAATATTATGAAAAACATATGAAGTTTTCCCGCCATTTTTGTTTGGTGTTAATTAATGACGCCGTAGATGATGAAGTCTGATCGTTCTAGAATACTCCGACTCATACTCCTGGTTCCAATCATAACACCAACTAAATTCCATAACTTGTCGCTTCAGAATCGAATCAGGGACCTCTGTGTTACTTGTCAAGCAGTTAGTCACTTCCAATCATAATAGATGAGTTTAAAACTGTCTTTCTTACTTTATAACTTCTTATTATTAGTTTTGTTTTGTGTTCCGGTTTTATATGTATAAAACACGGACAATGTTTTAGATATACTACCAGATGATCGTCCTACTCGTCTCTTCACTTCGTTAAATAATAATACATGAAAAAACATATGAAGTTTTCCCGCTATTTTTGATTGGTGTTAATTAATGACGCCGTAGATGATGAAGTCTGATCGTTCTAGAATACTCCGACTCATACTCCTGGTTCCAATCATAACACCAACTAAATTCCATAACTTGTCGCTTCAGAATCGAATCAGGGACCTCTGTGTTACTTGTCAAGCAGTTAGTCACTTCCAATCATAATAGATGAGTTTAAAACTGTCTTTCTTACTTTATAACTTCTTATTATTAGTTTTGTTTTGTGTTCCGGTTTTATATGTATAAAACACGGACAATGTTTTAGATATACTACCAGATGATCGTCCTACTCGTCTCTTCACTTCGTTAAATAATAATACATGAAAAAACATATGAAGTTTTCCCGCCATTTTTGTTTGGTGTTAATTTCATATTTCCATTTCTCAAATACCCTCTTCCAAACAATAAAATGTGATCATTCCATAAAAAGATTCCAATAAATATTCAATTTACATTCATACGCAACCGTTCATTCAATCACAATCCATTCATTCATTCGCAACTCATTCGTTCGTACAAAATTTCAGACGCCATTTTAACTTCGTTACCTATCAATAATGAAGCTGAAAGCGATTCTTTGATAAAGTGAAACTTGTTGAATAGACTTTACTAATTCTATTAACAACTCAATTTAAACCTGCTACTTTTTATCTGCTACATAACCTCAATTGGTGTTAATTAATGACGCCGTAGATAAGGAAGTCTGATCGTTCTAGAATACTCCGACCATAAAAGCTGATTTCAAGCCTGGTTCCAATCATAACACCAACTAAATTCCATAACTTGTCGCTTCAGAATCGAATCAGGGACCTCTGTGTTACTTGTCAAGCAGTTAGTCACTTCCAATCATAATAGATGACTTTAAAACTGTCTTTCTTACTTTATAACTTCTTATTATTAGTTTTGTTTTGTGTTCCGGTTTGATATGTCTAAAACACGGATAATGTTGTAGATATACTACCAGATGATCGTCCTACTCGTTTCTTCACTTCGTTAAATAAAAAAATAGGAAAGCCTTAAAGCGACTGATAATCTTTCGGAGAATCAAATTTATGCTCCGTTATTAAAAAGTTTTCCTTTACAATTCAGCTCCTTTTAGCGCGGCCTCAATTGTAACAATACAAAACTTTCCTATATAAATCTAACGCGAAATTACTTCGAGCGATAAAAATAGCTCACGTTAAACATTTCGCGGGGTTCGGTGGTGATCTATCAAAAGGAGAGGAGGGGAGAAAGGCGGAGTAAACGTATAAAAGTTATCGAGTTGGCTCAATTTTTGCTTCGCATTTCACGTTGAGTTGTGTGGGTGAAATATAAATTGGTTGTTAGCAAAACAAACCTGGATAATGTTCAATATTACAGTTTGAAGAGAAAAAAATAGATCTATTTACCTTATCTGTTTATTATATTGGAAATAAGAAACGTTACTATATTTCGTTTCATGTCTAATAATATCCATTTTTCGTATTTAGCTTTTTAATAATGATTGTTAGCAATGAATGGTAACAACAAATATTAAACATTGATACTGAAAATTCATTATATATTTTTTTAATGTTACTCATACAATTTTCAGGATACGTTGTATTCCAAATATTACCACAGACGATTTAGCAAATGTGATAGTTACGAACAATCATTCATTTTTGAGTTTCTACCACATTTGTTAAGTTTTATTCTATTTTTATGAAAATTATATTACCCTATCTGTCATTTTTTTGTATAAGCATATGTTATATATCCGTTTGAGTGTAAATTCTTTAAAATTTATAGCTATTAAAATCGTATAACAACAATCAAACAGTAAAGGTATTTCTGAATAAGTTGAATGACTGGTAAAAGATTATTTAAGTTAAAGAATATATAAAAAGTTGATAAATCACATGGTAAATAATATTCTATTTCAATTTTGCAAAATTAGAAACTGGCAGCACTAGATAGGTGGCAGCACTGTAGTACTATTATTATTTTGTACAAAATAGAGTCGCAACTCGTGAGTGAGTAGTAACGTGTACCTTATTATCTTTTAATACTACAAAGGTTTAACTATATATATATACTACTGAGTGATACTGTAAATATATTTCCTATTTTAATCCCGATATTTTTGTTTATTTGAATATATGTAATATTATGTAGTTTAGAGTGCTCTTGAGTTTCTTTTCGTGTTCTCAACACACTCCATCGAACTAGCAGTAATATAAACGTTCCATCAATCACGAGGTTTTCTTCCCATCGAACACCTTCAATCACCTGCACGTGAACACATTTGAATCACACATATTTGCGTGCTAAGCGAGAATACGTGTGTGTTTACGGATCTATTTTCAGTTAAGGATTTGTATACATACGCCCCCATGAAGCGGTCGCCGGATCACAGGCTCAAAGTGCTGCCTCTGTAATTGTTATTAGCATCGAATTGAAATTCAGCGCTTTACACGATCGATTATGCGAACTGAAAGGAGAAGAGAAAAGCGCATTATATTGACTTTCAAAACCTTTAGATTTAGTAAATTTATTCAAGACAAAAACTAAGTAACTGTATGGACATATAATTTACTTCACATTTTTGTTAGAAACTGTGTGCAAACAATATTGTTTTTCTATTTCACTTTCTGCAGCAGAAAAAGGCGCTGCAGTGGTACCTACTTATGTGGTCTTTGGCAACAAGAACCTATCTTCTACTAAGAGAAATACTGTATTAATTGCAAGAAATTCCTCAGTGAAACACTGCGAAAACTTCTTACGTTTACGTTACACTTAAAAAACTTTCAGTCAGATAAGGACGACTCAATTCACATGAACCTTAAAACTAAAATTAAAAATCTCCGATGAGAATTTCTATAAGAATCGTAACAAAACCTTTGCCAGCGAAAGAGTCGGTTAAGTTTTGATTGAAATAAACTCGGCGAAGACTCTATCTGATTCCGATAACAACAACTCCATTGAACTTCTATTGAATTAACGCTAATGAAGTTAAGTGGAAACATTCCCCAACAATGGAAGCAGTCCGATGGATAAGTTGGTCCGTAACTTTGGAAATTGCATTTGCTCTCGGAGCGGGTTATCGAATTCCATGTGGGTTTCAGTCTAGATAGGATATTTACTTAAATATACCATTTATAACAACTACACTAAACTGTAAAATAATATCAGTGTATTGCTTCACAATAGACGTAAAAATTAAACTGATGAGAAACAAATTAAAAGAGAAAACAAAAATATCAATTTCACCAGAAAGAGATATTGAATCGTTCTCAAATATTTTCGCAACGTAAATGTTATATAATAAGATATCATCTGAAAAAGAGTTAATAGGTTACTTTTAGCTTATTCTGGTTTCCCATCGCAGACCACAATTTAAAAAACAAAATTCAAATCTTCATGGGACCAACTTGTCAAAATTTACCCCGGTGGATTCGAAGATGATGGATAGGGACTTTCTTTGCACATGTTCTAACAATGCGTTTATGTTATCAACCTATTGTAGACTAGATTTTATGTAAAATGCATTCCGTAACTTATTCCGTGTATTTCACTAAATATCTGAACTCTTTTAGTCTTCGAAAGCAGCATCAAACCTAATTGAACGCCCGAACGCGTCGTTCTTACAATTGTACACAAAAAAAGGATAAAAGGAAATTGCTATTTGCGGGATAGGCATTGTTGTACTACTTCTCTGCCGATCATCAATTATACGGAGGTCTATCTCTGAAAGGAAAATACGGCATTATTACAACGATCTCTAGGCTCATAGTTCTTTGTATATCTTAATATATCATTGATAGTACACAGCAATACAGCTTAAGGACCGTGAAAGCATAATGGACACTGTAATTGCTAATATGACGGCGTTTTCCGTTTCTTATCGCTAATGTCAAGTTATAACAAAGCACAGCTAAATTTTATGGCCATGTTAGACGAGAAGATCGAGTTATTAAGACTGCTTTAAACTTATCAACGACGAATTGTAAACGCAGATTTCCTCTAACACCAGTCCAAAAGTTAAAGACCTTGACAAGTCTATTGCAAATCGTACTTCTTAGATTCTTAAGACAAGGAGAGTAGACTACAAATAACTGGGAATAAAGGCAAAGGAGAATGCTAGTAGTAATAAGGAACAGCTACATCACAATCACAATATACCAGGTGGTAGGTCTCTGTTGCCGGAGACCGTCTGGATGGGTACAACCACAGCTTCTATTTCAACCGCCAAATAGTAGTGCGCAAACATTACTGTGTTCCGGTTTGAATGGAGCTGTAGCTAGTGTAATTACTGGGGTAACTAGACTTAACACCTTAAGTCTCAAGGCGACGAGCGCGATGTGGTGCAGTGTGTACCATCTTAACTAGCACCGCGTTGTTATGGGCAAGCGTTTCACTTACCATCAGGTGAACGTCTTGCTCGTCTCCTCGCATAGTAGTACATAAACAAAAAAAAAATCTGGATTAAAAGTGTGTTACTTTTTTTTTAAGATATTTCTTTTTGTTACACGTCTCTTTTAGCCACAGCATTGCCAATTTCAGCAGTCTTACTGTAGTGTGTAAATATTGTGTTTCGGTTTGAAAGACGCTTTGGCTTTGGCTATAATCCAAAGCAGGGGAACAGTTAATGATGCGAAGACTTTGTTAAAAGGTAAATAATACGATTAAATCTGACAGGCGTCAACAATTTAGACTTTTAGACTAAACTTATATAAGAATAAGTAATACATGTATATTAATTAACTACAAAAGTCCGCAATTAGATGTTTATAATGATGGTTTTATGAAATGAAAAAAACTGGTCCTGGAATTTACACTGAAATAGATACTTTTATAAATATTTTATTTTCCTTATTTTATTGATTATTTCTGCTTTATATTGTAATTGTTGATTTTTTTTGAATTTTTAATGTTTACCTAGTTTTTTTTTCTTTTCTTTTAATTTTTATTTTTACGGTCTCTCATTTTAGAATAGAATAGAATAGAAAATACTTTATTGCACACCAAAAGATACAAAAAATTAACAAATCACATTGCTTGTTATATGGATAAATACACAAAGGGCGGTCTGATCACTATGAGCGATTTCTTCCAGACAAACTTTGGACGAAAAATATGTAAAGTAATAAGTAAATCTGGTGTGGGTTTCTGTTAGGAAATATAATATATAAGAATAGATGTAGTAACATATACTTATATACACATACATGAATACTCACAGTAATTTATTATTACATTTATAATGATAGATAGAATTTACTGACAATGTTCTTAAAAGCTTGCAGTGACTGTGCCTGTCTAATTGTTAATGGTAAGGCATTCCATAAACGGACAGACTCAACAAAAAATTAACATTTTGTTATGTATACTATATTTTGAATGTTGTTTGTACTTCTTACAGATGTACACGTTAGAATTAGTTGAGGTATAAGATATATATTTTTTATTATCATTGTTTCACATTAAATATACCTAATAAATAAATTAACTAATCATCATGATTACAGCAAATCGATGTCGAATCTAAAACATTTGGGCACATAGTAAAAGGAATCGTACTCGTTAGTACATCTTTTCTTATATCTCCCTTTTAATCATCACAAGTGTGGTTATACTAAAGTATTAAAAATATTATATATCTGTTCCCATTTGTCCAATATTCTTTCACCTTCAGTAAATCTTTGCACCGGTTCTTTCACAGTGAGCATAATTTCACCGGTATCTCCGTACCCTGAGCAGCAAGGCGCTTATCGGCTTAGTATGCATTCAACTCGCACGAGGAGTGGAAGATTTATGAATAGGAAAATGCTGTCCACTCCGAGCCTTTTGAATTTTAAGTCTTCGCCGCTTTCATACATAAAGAGCTCTAGTAACATAATAATTCTTATTTACTCCATTAAAGATAACTATAACCATAGTGAATAAGTGCGAAACTTTTTTAAACATAACAAAGCCATAAACCTAATCTTTAAGTTATGAAGGTAAACATAATTTTAATTGTTTTTCTTTAAATGTTCACTTCATATAACAAAGTACAAAAGCGTTCATCCGTTAATAAATTTGTTAAGAATTTACCGAAGCCTTATCTTCTTCACAAACGACCCGTTTATTTAAGACTCCTTCCGACTTTCGACGTCGCCGCCGTACAACCGCCATTAAATTCAACTCCGCAAACGGAATTAAGTAAACATTCGGAAACTTCGCGATCGCCAAGTTATCCGCATATATCTAACTTAACTTTGAACTGAAGTGGTTAACATAACATGTTTAACGTGATTAAATCGACGCACAGTATATATACCGGTATTACATCTGCTGAGAAACTTCCTCACACAAATAACAGCCAACAACAAAACCGATTACAAGAATAAAAAAATGTATGAAAAATGTAATTTTGAACAAAGTATAATAATTCGAAATATACTCCCGGACACATCTATCGGCCCACCACCTAGTGTTTAAAGTTTCGACGGTGTCTAGTTAAAAATAAATGTTAGGCGGAGCAATAAGTTTTAATGCAGTTTTGAAGCAGATTTATTGGTCAACCCCTATGTATGTTTTTTTTTATTTATTTTTTTGTAATTTCGAATTGATTTGGTCGACAGAAGTGCTACAGCTTGGGCGACAATTTCAGGCCGAGCATCGAAATAAATTAAATCGACCCCTTCAACTGCGATCTATGGAAACATTGAAACATATTATTTCATAAAACTTACGGATGTTCACTTAATAATTAGCGAGATTCTAATACAAATCAATAACGCGATAGCTGTGGTCTTCACTCAAATCTATATTGTGCTCGCCGTTTTAATTTCTGATCTTAAGTCTTGTTATGTCATTAATTTTAATAGCTACAGAACTTTTCAAACTGAGTTGTATTACAATGCTATTTTAATAAATGAATTTGTCCTTTTCAATTTCTTTAGATATCTATTTCATTGCCGAATTGTGATCATTAAGGGACTTATTGTATTCATCAAGTTCAAAATTGTCAGTCGATTCCAATTTGGGACGAGTCAATTAGCCACCTAAGTAACGTCAGCTCTAAATACTATCGAATTACCATCTCGGATTGGGTATAAAGGATATTCAATAGTCCCGATATCGAGGGTACTCCGAAAGTATCCGAAACTTCGCAACGCTGCGGCTTTACGCGGCCGTCGGATGTTTGCTTAACTTACTTAACTACGCTTTGTCTATTTTAATGGCAGTTCAATAACAAAGACAAATTCGGATGAAGTTAACCAAACAAGCCTGCGATTAATAATGACTAGTCATTGCTCCTTTTGAACTTGATCACTACCGACATATACAAACATAGCGACAAAATGGGTAAAGAAATTAAAAAAAAAATTTGCGCTATGAAATAAGTTACATTTTATAATACACTTAGCAAATTACAGTTATTTCATGTCAATCTGATTTGGAATATTCCCAACTGGGCTCCCAGACTGAACTTAACAGACTTAATTAAGAGCTGGATTCACGATAATAAGTAATGAGAATATTATTAATGTTTTGATAAATTGCAAATATTTTAAAAAAGGAGGACGAATATAAACAGGAAAACGGAAACACTGAACGCGTCATGGAGGACAGCGAATAAAATGGCGCTGCTGTTAAAGTTCACTCTGAAAATGTTTACTCCCTGCTGAGAGGGATTTGATCAGACAGAGCTCGAATGGTCCAATATCTTGTTCGTATGTACAGTTTAAACTATTGAGAAGATATGTTCGGGATAAAACAAAACTATCAAAATGTTATCGGTTTAGAAAGAAGAGAAGAAAGGAGGAAGAAACACAACACTATTTCTGTAGAACAGTAAATAAGTAATATTTAAAAAAACGTCCACAAATCCTTACTTGGACAGTATGATGGATAAATCTTGACTCTTTCCTCATGAGAAACTTCGAATCCCAGTAGTGGGAAAATCAAGAAGTTTTTTTCGTAGGAAACAAAATTATTGAAACGTCTTTTAACAATATCAAAATCTCCAAAAAATTAGGTTATTTTGATTGTACATGATCATTACAAGTTTTTTTTTTTTACATAATAACCGAAATAAGTTAGAAATATATAAGCAAGCGGTATAATACTGTTATTATAAGTTACTACAAACATAAAATATATTGCAGTAAAGATAAAAGAAGAGAACTTATATTTAATTAACAAAACACACGTGACTGGAATATAACCTCAAATTTTTAAAACCGACGCTGTGGGTTACGTGATTCATTAAACTGTATAAATATTAAAAGATATTATACATTATGTTTCATACCTTAATTTTGTATATTTTCGTATATACTAGATATATTCATATACACCATCAGATTTATAAAGATTTTTTGTAATTATATTAGTATTTTACTCACTTTATCTCTTGCAACGCTGTGTTCTGTAGAAATTTTTAATATCATACCTACAGCTACGTTTTACTATCTCCGTTAATTTCTTCATAATACAGACCCATAATGGTGATAGTCCGAGTCCAGAACCATCAGGTTATGGTAATTTCCGGCCTAGGATGCCAGCGAGCTACAGATTGAAGTTCTTCAAAAAGGCTGATAAGCTTTCTTCAGATTCGTCACCTTTTGATGCTTCTGATATTACTGGGTACGGTTTAAAAAAATAGTAGAAGAAAATAATTGATGATGCTCAAATAAAAAAATAAAACTACTTTTAGATTTATAAACACGCCGAGGTCTAATTATTTACTTTTTTTCCCTATGAAGAAAAGAATTTTTCCTACGTTTGTGTAACTAACATCGCGATATAATATTTGTAATAAAAAATAAACGAAGAAAACAGAGTGATTCTTTAGAAAAAAACTGTTGGATATTTATGAAGAATTTTGGAAAAGTATTTAAGAACTATGATGATGGAATATCGAGTGTTTTTAGTACGTATTTTAGATAGCTTGATAAAAGTCTAGAGTATATCATTCAACTGAAAATAAACTTGCTTTGAGTAGAGCTATACATCCGAGTACAGTAAACTCTTTGATCAATGCTTTTATAAATTAGTTGGTTTGATTTCTAGGAAATACTCGGCCGACTGAACGGTATCCGGTTCAGTAGATGTGTGGTGTATTAAACGAAATGTTGCTGTGTTTGTTATCATTAAATAAAAACAGAGCTTCAAAAGGCCTTTTATTAACTACAATTAGTTAACATCAAGCTTTTCGAGAATAACATAAGTTATGGCAGATTTACAATATGATAGCGGTGGTTAGAAAATTCAAAAAATCTGTTTAACCAAATCAATCACATGGAGCCTTGTGATTGAATTAGTGATCTCTAAATATAATGCAAGCTAATTCAAATTAAGATCTATAGTTTAACTTATCTTCTAAGTCGTATTTCCTCATGACTGAGGGTCGTGGTCATCATATGTAATGAAACACGACGACTTACTTGTCAGTTATAATGGAGTGGTGTTGCCATTGCCTTCTCCATTTCAGATACTAGTGCGAGCACGGATGCTCATGTAGATATGCAGGTTTCCTCACGATGTTTTCCTTCACCGTCAAAGCGCGTGATATTAGTTGGTATTAAACTGCATTTAAACTTATTGCTCCACCTAACATTTATTTTTAGTTAGGCACCGTTAAAACTTTAAACACTAGGTGGGCCGATAGATGTGTCCGGGAGTGTAGTTATAACAAAATCGATTAAACAGTTTGATATCTATGATATAGATAAATAAGAGTTCCTTGTTAATCGACTTATCATCGGTCACCATAAGTTTGACACACTTCAATGTGAATATGCGTTTCCTATGTAACTGTTGTTAAAGTTGTGTAAAGCCGTGACAGCCTAGTGGTTTGAACGCCCCTTCCACTCCGGAGGTACCGGGGTCGAATCCGGCCTGCACCAATGAAATTTCAATTTAGGTGCAGTTTAATACCTACTAATATCACGCGCTTTGACGGTGAAGGAAGACGTCATGAGGAAACCTGCATATCTACATGACCATCCGTGCTCGCACTAGTATGTAAAATGGAGAAGGCAATGGCAACACCACTCCATTATAACTGACAAGTAAGTCGTCGTGTGTTTCATTACACACGATGACCACGACTTTCAGTCATGAGGAAATACGACTTAGAAGATTAGTTAAACTCTAGATCTTAATTTGAATTAGTTTGCATTATATTTAGAAATAACTAATTCAACGCCACGACTCCATGTTATTGATATAGTTAATCGGATTTTTTTTAATTTTCTAACTACCGCTATCATATTGTAAATCTGCCATAACTCATGTTATTCTCGAAAAGCTTGATGTTAACTAATTGTAGTTAATAAAAGGCCATTTAGAGCTCTGTTTTATCTAATGTTTACAAACATAGCAACATTCCGTTTGATACACCACACATCTACTGAACCGGATACCGTTCAGTCGGCCGAGTATTTCCTAGAAATCAAACCAACTAATTTATAAAAGCATTGATCAAAGAGTTTACTGTTCTCGGATCCATAGCTTCACTCAAAGCAAGTTTATTTTCAGTTGAATGATATACTCTAGACTTTTATCAAGTTAATCTAAAATACGTAAAACACTCGATATTCCATCATCTTAGTTCTTAAATACTTTTCCAAAATTCTTCATAAATATCCAACAGTTTTTTTCTAAAGAATCACTCTGCTTTCTTCGTTTATTTTTTATTAGAAATATTATATCGCGATGTTATTTACACAAAAGAAGGAAAAAATTCTATCAGTCAAAGGGAAAAAAAGTAAATAATCAGACCTCGGCGTGTTTATAAATCTAAAAGCAGTTTTATTTTTTTATTTGAGCATCATCAATTATTTTCTTCTACTATTTTTTTAAACCATTAAGATGGTAAAAAGGAATATTTTTCGCCTGATGGTAATCAGTTACCGTACCCAGTAATATCAGAAGCATCAAAAAGTGACGAATCTGAAGAAAGCTTATCAGCCTTTTTGAAGAACCTCAATCTGTAGCTCGCTGGCAAATCCTCGGCCGGAAATTGAATCCATAACCTGATGGTTCTGGACTCGGACTATATAACCATTATGGGTCTGTATTATAAAGAAATTAACGGCGATTGTAAAATATGGCTGTAGGTATGATATCAAAAATTTCTTCATAACAGCGTTGCAAGAGATAAAGTGAGTAAAATACTTATATATTTACAAAAATCTTTATAAATCTGATGTCGTATATAAATATATCTAGTATATAGGAAAATATACAAAATTAAGGTATAAAACATAATGTATAATATAGTATTTCTTTTACTATTTATACAGTTTAATGAATCACGTAACATACAGCGTCGGCTTTAAAAATTTGAGGTTATATTCCAGTCACGTGTGTTTTGTTAATTAAATGTAAGTTCTCTTCTTTTAACTTTATAGCAATATATTTTATGTTTGTAATAACTTATAAAAACAGTATTATACTGGTTGCTTATATATTTCTAACTTATTTCGGTTATTATGTAAAAAAAACTTGTAATATTCATGGACAATCAAAATAACCTAATTTTTGGAGTTTTTGATATTGTTAAAAGACGTTTCAATATTTTTCTTAACCATGAAAAAAACTTCTTGATTTTCCCACTACTGGGATTCGTAATTTCTCATGAGGAAAGAGTCAAGATTTATCCATCATACTGTCCAAGTAAGGATTTGTGGACGTTTTTTTAAATATTACTTATTTACTGTTCTACAGAAATAGTGTTGTGTTTCTTCCTCCTTTCTTCTCTTCTTTCCAAACCGATAACATTTTGATAGTTTTGTTTTATCCCGAACATATCTTCTCAATAGTTTAAACTGTACATACGAACAAGATATTGAACCATTCGAGCTCTGCCTCATCAAATTCCTCTCAGCAGAGAGTAAACATTTTCAAAGTGAACTTTAACTGCAGCGCCATTTTATTCGCTGTCCTCCATGACGCGTTCAGTGTTTCCGTTTTCCTGTTTATATTCGTTCTCCATTTTTAAAATACTCGCAATTTATCGAAACATTAATAGTAATGGTAATATTCTCATTAATTAGTAGGGCAAATATCTCGCTCTTAGTTAAGTCTGTTAAGTTCAGTCTGGGAGCCCAGTTGGGAATATTCCAAATCAGATTGACATAAAATAACTGCAATTTGTTTTTTTTTTCTTTTTTTTATACTCGTTCCCTTGTAATGGTGGGCAGGGCTTTGTCATTTCTTTCTTTTCCTTTCTTTCTTATTTTATATTCTTTTCTTTTCCCTAACATTTATACATTTTATCTTTACTGTAATTTGTTAGGTGTCTTATAAAATGTAACTTATTTCATAGTTCAAAAGATTCATCCAATTTCAAAATTCAAAACAGTCATTTTTTTTTTGAACTTCCCATTTTGTCGCTATGTTTGTATACGTCAGTAATGATCAAGTTCAAGAAGGAGCACTGACTAGTCATTATTAATCGCAGGCTTGTTTGGTTAACTCCATCCGAATTTGTCTTTGTTATTGAACTGCCATTAAAATAGACAAAGCGTAGTTAAGTAAGTTAAGCAAACATCCGACGGCCGCGTAAAGCCGCAGCGTTGCGAAGTTTCGGATACTTTCGGAGTACCCTCGATATCGGGACTATTGAATATCCTTTATACCCAATCCGAGATGGTAATTCGATAGTATTTAGAGCTGACGTTACTTAAGTGGCTAATTGACTCGTCCCAAATTGGAATCGACTGACAATTTTGAACTTGATGAATACAACAGTCCCTTAATGATCACAATTCGGCAATGAAATAGATATCTAAAGAAATTGAAAAGGACAAATTTATTTATTAAAATAGCATTGTAATACAACTCAGTTTGAAAAGTTCTGTAGCTATTAAAATTAATGACATAACAAGATATAAGATCAGAAATTAAGACGCCAAGCACAATGTACATTTGAGTGAAGACCACAGCCATCGCCTTATTGATTTGTATTAGAATCTCGCTCATTATTAAGTGAACATCCGTAAGTTTTATGAAATAATATGTTTCAATGTTACCATAGATCGCAGTGGAAGGGGTCGATTTAATTTATTTCCGTTCAGGTACAAGGGGTCCATAAATAACTTGGTAGAGTCCCAAACCGTAACAGATGTTCGCGAGGCTTTTATTATCGAACAGGCTCCGTTCGGGCTGAAATTTATTTTATTTAGACAATTTGGCGCTGCGCCCGCAGATATTAAAAGAATTTATTCGCAATAAAACATTTACACGCACTGAAAAATCAGTGACGCTTTCAACTTTCTTTCCTTATTTCTGTATTCTCCGAACAAACATTTCCGCTAAAGTTTTTTTTAACGATTTAGTTAATTTATAAGGCCCATATGAGAAAAATATTTGACATAATAACGTTAAAAATAAAGAATTATTGCCTTTTCGCATTTTCAATCTTTCAATTCTTGAAGATGTAGTAGCAATGGTTAGTGGAAAAGTAAATAAGTAACACAATGTTTGTTTAAATGAAGTTGACATGACAAATCATCATCTGAAACCTATTGGATAAATAAAGTCTTGGACTCTGGAAATTAATCGTTTGAATTCAATGACAGACATCTTTCCTAAACTCCGTGAACACTTGTAGCTCGTTGAGAACATTTGACTTTTAAACGGAAGAGATGAAACTACGCTTATTAATAATGTATAACGTATAATGATTTCTTATATTTCCGCGAATGTTACACATTTATTAAAACTAACTTTTACGGATTTTATCGCGTTTATTATTTCGTTTGTTTATTCCCGACGTTTCGACCGCTTTGCAGCAGTCATGGTCACGGGAGGACTAAGATGACAGACGTCCAAATGTCACAGCTATCACAACGTCGGAATAAACAAACGAAATAATAAACGCGATAAAATCCGTAAAATTTAGTTTTAATAAATATGTATAACGTATATTGAAAATATTATGAAGTGTACATATAATTTTTTGACGTTTCAAGACGTAATAAAAAACTATGATAATATATGTTTTCGAAGTTTCTCTTCAGTTCGTGATGTAATTGTATTTTAATACCGTACCTCTCGTGAGCTTCTGTGTCGTTACTTGTTTGTATAATGTAGATTTATGGCCTCGCTCGATGTTTGCTCGCGCGCTGATTCCTAAACTCTGCGGAGTTCGCACTTTCCCGCCTCGTATATTATACCAGCTCAAAATCTGTCATTATGATATAATTGATTAATATCACACAGTTGTTTAAGTAAATTAAACGCATACTTCATTCAAACATAATATACACATACGATGAAACATCTACAGAGAAAATTGGCTAAATGAGATCAATGAATTTTACAGCTCTCTTATTTTTAATTTTAACTAAACTTTTAAACAGTAATAGAGTGAAGCATTTACATCAGTAGTTTTTTATACTCGCTATGGTTTAAGATTTCTATGTAAAAATTTGGATTCTGTATACGTAAAAGATAGAAAATGAAATTGAAAAGGTTCGTAAGTAATTAAACAAAGTTCCAATTATTTTAAGGTCATTTAACACTTGAGTCAGCTAAGCTTGTTTTACAATATAGGGATGGTACTAGACAGGCGAAAAACGCAACTAACGAAAGTCCGGTGAAGGAAAGACATCGTGAAGAAACTGGTATGTTCTGAGAATTGAATTATTGAACATTTGCTTATTCATTTGGCCTGGGTGCTAGATTTCTGGCTTGACTCTTTTCTTGTTAAAAACGCCGGGTCTCCAACAGTGGGAACAATATAAGGTCCTAAAGACGACTGTTACAAGTCAGCTAAACTTGATACGTTCCGTTTAATAACAAAACTTCTTTTTATCTTTCCAATATCTAGTTAATATACGTCAATGATTTAACAACGTATTGTGTTTTAAAATTCGCTTGAAGCGTATATTGGAAAATTAATGACGTCATCGCCCGTCAATACGCAGCTTAATGTCTACTTAATTGACTGCAGCTGATGGGAAATTTATCTCACAGCAGCTATACACTGACAGGATCCATGACATCGCTTTATGTTTACCTCATTTCATTAATGCTCAAACAAAGGCTGATCGCAGTTTGTAATATATCAAAAACGTTAATAAAATTTAAGAAGATGTAAGCAGTAATACCAACATCGGCATAACATAGTTACTCTCGTCCCAAAAGGCGCAGGTTCGATTCTCCTTCTTCGCTATATTCTTGTGAGAGATCCCGAATCCCAGTTTTGGGATTATTAAGAAGGCTGTTTCTTATTATTTTGTCAACATCATCAAACCTATTACCGGTCGTATTCCCATCAAATGTTCCTGCTTTTGTTGTCGCTTTGTCTAATAAAAGGAAACGGAACGAGTTTAACATTAAAAACTTCTAGATCATACATTATCTACAACATACTTCTAGCTCTCCGGAATACGTACACTACTAGAATATAGATACGGGATCGCGCTGTAGTCATATCGGATTCTAGCAATGAATTTGATATGACTACAGCGCAACTACAATAACATAAATTCTTAACAAGAAAATGGAGAAACGAGTAGCTGTAAAAATTCTCTTCCCTTATCTTTCCACCAATTTACTGATTGCCAATGTTTTGTTCGTGACTTTAAAAGCTTGATGCTTTCAGTTACTACTCCTAAGTTCATCGGTGTTAAACACCTAGGCTTTTTAGACATCATAATTTCTGTCCATGCCTACTCCAGAACATAGGCCCTTATTAGATTTCCAATGCATCTGATCTGTAGCCGCCTGCATCCAATAATTCCCTGCGATCTTCATAAAGCAAGATATACCAATAAACTATATAAAGCCGGTTCATAACATTATAATAAAAGTTGAGATATTATATAACTTTTATCATCATTATACTGTGAAGAGATTATTGTTTACGTGTGGACTTAGCTTGTATCCTTCTTGACGTTAAGAACAAGTTAAAGCGTTTTAACTGTTTTTAATAATACGATTGTCACACCTTGCGAACGCTCCAACATCATCATCAAATCATTTGGTAATAGTAAATATTACATTAACAGTCACTTTGATAAATCATCTCGAATGTTCTGAGAGTAACGAACACTTTTTGTGACTTGGATGGGTCGGCACTTTAGTAGAACTACTTTCGCAGCACGACTACCTAATACATAAGGATGTTTGTAGTGTAGTCATCAGAAAAGGTAAATTATAGCTATGAATTTAGATATAAATAATTTAAGTATTATTTAGAAGAATATTATTATAAAATGGCGGCCAGAGAATGTGAAGAGTTAAGAATACTCCTGCTTTCATACATTGACATCCAAATCATAGCAATGCTATCACAACTTTAGATTTACTACATCATGATGTTAACTTGAACGACTAAAAAACTACTAACATCCAAACTCCAACTAGGAATGGAATCAAGGACCACCGTGTTACAAATTATCCTCAAATACCTCTCTAACCTAAAAGTGTAGTGTAATTTCTAAACACGCAGAAATTGTAAAGTCCAAATTCGGATTTACATTTAAACTTAAATCACATAATTAACTGAGAGTTTTACAGCGTTAACTAATTTAAGCCGCGGTTAAGCGACGTTGAAATTTCAGTTCGTTTTAGTTCAGTTGCGCGATGCAGTCACTGGTTTTCACAGTTAACCATGAATTTAACGTTATTTTAAAAAGGAGAGGTTATGTCTAGCTGTTAACTGATATTGGTTAATGATTATGATGATGTAGTAATAGTTGTTACTTAGTAATTTTTAATCTATAAAGCGAAGGATAAGATGCGGTCCTTAATCTGATAAACAAACAAATACTGATTTCTGGATTACGTTTGGCATTGATAAATAATAAACAGCACACTGCTGGGAGTAAAAATCTTGAGAGTCCATAAGACCAGTGTTAGGGTCAAAGGATATCCAAAAATTAATTTTAAGAATATGTCCATTTCTTTACTAGACTTTTTGCGCATTTAAAAGATATATAACTACTACTGTACTGTTACTACGTGAATGGGATTTATCAACACTAGGTGGGATTGAAGTCAAGCACTGACCCTTATGAAAAAAGAAACCGCTTCAGTAACATGAATCTTATTCAAAAAAATTTACTAGCTACACTTTCTTCTGTTTGTCTTTACTATGTTACAGTTACCCATATAACTGTAACACAGTAAGGAATCGGTGATATATACATCGCGCTCATTAATGACGGTATATTTACACATCACATTGCGTACAATGTTTTATTGCCTTAATTATACTAGTTACAGCTCCAGTACCGACTTAATGGCACTTGTTTGTGAAATAGTAAATGGGGGGGGAGAAGAAAACCAGTGTTACTTAATAGTTTGATAAATGGCACCACAAAGCGTCTGATTAATGGCGTCACACGCGAACTTCTGCGAGGAATAAAAGTGATGAATACCCCGGCACCGTAGAGCACATAGTTTAATGTGTGCAGTAAATGTGAAAACTTGTGCTTTAGCATCACATCTGTCGGGTCCATAATCAGGCGGTGTTTTAAGTTACAGCGACATTTAAGCTACACTTAAATGTTTAGATGGAGATCTTAAGTTATCTTTGTTACTTAAACTTAAAGCGTTAGTCATCTGCATGAATTTTGGTAATCTCTTTCCCCGATATAGTAGTTAGCCCTATGTACATTTTATTATTACTACGATCAATCTTTCTCGTATTTACTTCTTTCATTCCACTTCTCTCTTTTCATCTTTCATATATTCCATTTCTTCTTTCATCCATTACTTTAATGATTTTGTCACATCGCTTATTGTTTGTTATTATCGTTTTTATATCAATTACATTTTTTTTATCTACTATTGTATCTTGACTGTTACTTACATTCTTTGTCCTTCTTTTGTCTTTTTTTTACTCTTCCTATTCCATTTTTCATTTTATGTTTAACTTACTATTTAATATTAACATTCTCATTTTATAATGTTTATAACACTTTGTATTTTTTGCACTTGTTCCAGCTTACTAGCAAGTAGTAAAACGGACTATTAACAGGAATATTTTCCACAGTTTGTATGTTATATTTTTCGGTCGACTAAACTTGTCGAAACTATTTAAAGTGTCTAAAGTTAATTGTTAACATATATGCTACTAGACTGTTCGCTAATAAGTCTCATATTATCTATGTTAACATAACTGAATGCAAAAAGCGCTTCTCGTTCCCAATAATCCTCTTGAGCTCGTTAATATCACGCGGAGACACCTCTCTGAACGTTAGCGGGTAAGGTGTCCACGTGGTTTTTGTCCCAGGATTCTCTCGTTAACGCGATCTATAAATCACCTGGTAACATGCAACTGCTGTTAACTACTACAGACCGAGTCCATTTACTATCAGATCTGTTCTGGTGATTAGTAGAACTAAAATAATACCAAATCCTAGCTCTCAGTCAGCTGTAAACGCTTCTTGAAGACAGGAAGTAACTATTGTTTTTTATTTAAGGCGAATAAAAGACTACTCTATTTTCTGTAGCACAATGATGATATGCTGGGCTATGCTAATATACATGTATGTGTGTATGTAAGGTTCTTAAGATCATCAACAAGACTTTAGAGGTTAGAATTCCAACATTAGTCTATCCAACAGAAGACAGAGTGTCTTTTATACCACATTTTTTGTATATTGTGAATAATTCGTAGCGATACGTTAAAATATTAACTTTGGCAACCTTTTTTTTACGACATATAAACCTTTATGCCGCAGACATGAACTCAGGGTTAGATGAGCAAGGTTAAGTAAGGTTAGTGATGGCATGAGGTAAATATGAAATCGATAAATTGAAAGGAAGGATCTTAAAAATACAAGGAATGGCTTTTTTTACAATAGGTTTGAATTTGATCGACAATTTACGTGATGATGTCATTATGCGGCGGCCTTATTATTTCGTTTGTATCGTTGTGTTTCATTTAAACGTAAAAACTTTTGAATTATTAAATAACCTCCTCTTAATGTTGACACAACTGGTACAAGGGCTTTATCTCTCAAAGAGAAAGTTAAGGCCATTTATCCTCCACAAAAATGTTGGTGGACAATATCTTTTAACGTTCCATTAATGTCTTATTTTTAATCCTTTAGATAATAAAGATAATGCTAGCGATTAAAAAGGTGGTAAAAAAAACCAAAACATATTATATTTTGTATGTTTTTAGGCTTGTACTTAAAAGCCACCTTTTAACCATTACTATAACTAGAAGAAAGTATTGAAATACGCTTCGAAAGTATATATTTTGTTCGTCCGAAAAATATCTTTATAAATATAACTAATTCGTTTTTGGCCTTTGGTATATAAATGATATACTGCTACGCTATAAAATTCGCTTGGTTGGTTTGCACATCCGCTCGGTGTTTATATTTTGGTCATTTGCATTCGGTGATTATCACAAAGTGTTTGACATAATACAATTAAAAGAAAACGTTACACGTGTTCAGCTTACCGAGTTTTATTTCGCAGCCGTGAACCGGGTTCCGCACACCCTAAAAGATTATTAACGTAGCAAAAGGGTTGCACTCGTAAAATATATTTTTAATTTTGGGTAAATATTAGGTGGTCTTTTGTGATGTAAAGAAATGATACTAACCGGTTGTTTTTTGGTAAGTTTGAACGGACTACATGAGGAAACTTTACTGTATCCCAGTTTGAAGGAACCTGTGACTAGTAAGATACTAACGCTTAATATTTTTTCACAAGACGAGGAGCGCAATATGTGTAGTATATACGATATTAATTAGTGTCACGCACAATTAGATGATGGACTTGGTTGACTCGTCGTTTTATCGAGCTATGATCCAAAAAGGTTCTGTCCTTCATCCGTACATATTGGATATTAGGTTTCGCAAAGTTGACATTACTTATCAGAACAATGCCGGCCATTTTTAACCCTTCAGCTACTTTCAGGCCATTTAAGTTGTTCGCATTTGTTCACCGAACTTTATGAGAAGCGACTTCAATATTGAAGTTTCTTGGCAGCCGTCCCGCTTGTGTAACGGATCACCTTAGTATGACGAATATGACTTCTGCTTTTTAATTTATACGCTACATTTGTAGACCTTGCTACAAATAAAGCAATAATAGAATTCTACTCTAAATAATGATATATAATATCAAGAACTTTAATCTAATTATCATCTTGTTTTAAATTTCTGGCCTCTGTTTAATTTTGTAGTTACAACACGCCACGTGGAAGACAGGTTAAAACGAAAAACAAGAAACAAAACATAACGCCATCTAGAATCATAACGCTCAATTATTATTATAATCATCAGCCGATAGGTGTCCACTGCTGGACATTTACTACCCCCAAACATCTCCGGTTTGTCCCGCTCTGTCCGCACTCAATTACTATTCGAAGATTATATATTAATTAGCATAATGAATGACTGCTATATTAGTTCTTTTGGCAATAGTCAAAAAAACAAAAATTACACTCAAAAAGTAGGTAACTACGAATTATGTAGTCGAAGACAACGGTTTCAGGAGAGTAATCGAAGCTTCTTTTAGTCTTTGAAAAAGTTAATCTTGCAAGTTATTCCTGTAAAATAAATATCAACACTAAACTGGGAGAAATCTGCAAATACCCGTTAAATTTTTTTTTATACTACTATGCGACGAGACGAGCAAGACGTTCACCTGATGGTAAGTGATACGCTCGCCCATGACAACGCGGTGCTAGTTAAGATGGTGCACACTGCACCACATTGCGCTCGTCGCCTTGAGACATAAGGTCTCGTTACCCCAGTAATTACACTAGCTACAGCGCGCTTCAAACCGGAACACAGTAATGTTCGCACACTACTATTTGTCGGTTGCAATAGGAGCTGCGGTGGTACCCATCCAGACGGTCCCCGGCAACAGAGACCTACCACCAGTAATTTATAAATATTTGAGTAATAATGGAGGTAATGAAGGGTAGGAAAGTGAAGGAGAAGGATGTAAGTACAGATTTTATGCCTGTCAATGATTTCTGAATTACTATGACTATACTATTGAAATGGTATTAAAAGAAACACCGTGAGTAATGTTACGGCGTTAACACCAGTAGGTTCCGTGACTGCCAGCCGGGGTAAAGCATTACACGCGTAATCTTCGGGTACCAGCCCAATATAAAACGTTTAGCCGGCTCCAAAGCGCACTCAACCCGTACCAAATGTGTACGAATGAATATAAAATCACCATCACACTTAATACTTTACGTTTGTGTAACTTACATGGACTAAACCGAAATTTTCCTTCTCAAAACTGACACTTATAGACAATGCTCTTTTTCCTGAGACATTTTATGTAGGTATTAACATTACAGCTGGATTGCTGTAGCTATTACTGAGGTAACGAGACACCTTTTGTCTCAAAACAAGCGCAAGGTAGTGCTGTATAAGTTAACTAGCTTCTCACTGTTAACACCACGGTATATTCTTTTGTCTTTTACAATAATGTCATTCACATATCTCTTAGGTGTGATAATTTTCATCTGTATAGTATGTGATTAGTTAGCAAAGGATTTAACATTATTAAACATCGAGTTTGCAATGACAATTTCAGATCTCAAAATGTTAAGATGAAACAAGAGGTGAATAAATAAAGGTGATAATTAATTATTGAAAGTGATTATGTAGTCGAGTGGTCAAAATTTAATCAACGTATAAAACAGCAGAAACATTAACAATAAAACAATAACTAAATTATGTATACTTATTTACAAAAAATAAAACTACAAAAAACCTTTCAGATTCCACACATTCGATGCTCGATTACAGAAATTTAAGTACGCGAGTACGGCGAATTTAAAAGTCCAAGTTTATACCAAAACCGAACCGGACCCTCCTCTGACCATCTATTAATGTACTACCAACTAGGCGTAAAACCCTTACATCGTTCGATTCCCGGAAATAGACATCTTTTTGATAAGTGAAGCCGCCGCACCGCTGGGTGTCCACGAATATTTTCAATTCCGAGTCCGAGTAATTTTTGTGAAGCGCCAGACCAGCAGTGATCGGCGCTAGGTGCTGACCTTCGTCAATTATAGCCGCTAATCGCAAATCTTCCGCTAGCTTCTTGTAGAAGCACAACTGGAAACCAGATTTGCTGATCGTGGACGACACGGCGAACGACTGCTTACCGTACCTAGTGCTGATGGATAGCTCCGGGATAGTCGGATAGGACAACGGCTTAAAGCCTAGTTCTGTGCCGATACTGAAGTCCGGGTGGATTTTGTACATCCACTGCGTGACAGTCTTCAGTGTGGTGGGCTCCATGTCGTTCATTTTGAACGAGAAAGAGGTGATCGACCTGTCGCTCTCTCTCTCAATCTCCACTTCAGTTTCCGACGATATGAGATCCTTGATCTTCGAGGTTAGATTCACTGTGTACGCACCCTCGATGTTCTCGGTGTACGTGGCGGTCGCGGAGCCGCTGGAATCCAACAGCAGGCCGTCGTTGCAGTGTTTCGTTTCCATCTCTTTGTTTAAGTACTGCTTGTAACTCTGGTAGGACTCTTTCGTTTTACCATAATTATATTGCTGTACCAACTTAACTTTATCCAACATTTGTCTTAGAACGACTAGTTTAGTGCCAATAAAGCACTTTGGGAATACGCTCTTCGCCTCCGCGTGCACGTCACTCAGCCTGAGCAGTTTCACCTTAACCGGTTCTATTACGATAACATCCTTCTTCTTAGGCAATAGCCGCTGTAAACTGGAAACGAAGTTACTGACCTCCGCCTTTAAAGTGTCCTCGTTTAGGTCCATTGTTGGTTTGTAAAGTCTTTTTTTAATTTGAGTAACTGATCAGACGTCATTGAACCGTCAGACGATATTTTTAAATGTCGCTCCGTGCGATCAGCCAGCCGCTGAGCGCACAGACAACTATTCACTTTTGTCTATTATTACGAATTTAATTTGAAATCTGTATGTAGTAGATTAAACTAAAAAAGATATAAGGAATTCTGTTTGTAACAAATTCTTTATTAAACATTTCTTTTTACTTTATATTACCGTGTCCCAAACATATATATAAAACACTACAGATCCGTTACGTATCTAAAGAAATTGCAACAGACTTATTTATTTAATACAATTTTCAGTTCCCATTTCAGTATTCGGACTCTTCTTTGACTTTCAACGAAATCCTTTTAAGAGATTGCAATAATAGTAAGTAGATAGAGTAGGAAGCAAATGTATAGCCGTATGCATGTCGAAGAAATTGAATAGACTTGGAAGTTGTCATACTTCATCAAGAAAGATGTAATCATCACCATCTTTTAATTCTATTAACTTTTACCTCTGCAACATAGACATCCCCAATTTCGCTTCGATACATGATCAATTGGTAAAGATCATAGACAAAGCTACTGCCATTTTGTTAGCGTGCCCCCAAAACCTTTTTCATCAAGAAGAGAATAAATTAACAATGAGGACATTTAAAAACTACTCCGAAACGGGCTTTAGCTATCATCATTATCATTTAAGCATGCGCCCACGGAATTGAATCAAGAATCTCCGTGTTACATGGCAAACGTTCAGTCACTGCCACGGAAGCAATTAAATATTCAAAACCTTTTAAAACACCACTCAATCCGTTCAGTGCTGTTCAGACGCAATTGATAAAATATGCATTTTAAATTGGTATATACTGAACGTATTGTGTTCAATTTATATTCCAATACCAATTAATAAAGATGATTATAATCAGGTGTATTATTTAAGATTATAACTTTTATCATCCTTATTGTTACAGCACCAAACATTTTTAATGATCTTATTTAGCATTTCTAATATACTTTGAAATGTTCTCACTGTTTTAAAGTATGGCTTATGTTATGTAAATAAACTTAACTAAAATTTACCACAATTTCGCTTCATTATACAAAACAGAAAATGGTGAACTGTAACTTGACAATCGGAACACAGCAACACTGTCATAGTAACAGTTTTATATGCCCAAGACGTTACCGAATAAAACTGACCTCCATCAAAAATCCTTTGCAGAGCTGCTTCATTGAGTCAGTAACAAAGTGGGTTGTTATTATACAAGAAATTATTAATAAATATAAAATTTATACGAAAAACGTCACAAAGAAATGAAGTGGAAGTGAAATTAAATTCCAGTAGCTCTAAGATCCAACGTTGCGAGTAACGACGGCGTTAGGTCACCGCTTCAATGGAAATGTCACTTGTAAGAGAAATTTCCAGCTGGAATATAACTTTAAAAGTAAGCAGCGTTTCGAAAAACTTGAGTAATAGTTTTTATATTTTATTTCACATCACAAAAGTAGTTTATTTTTATAGCGAACAAACGTACAATAAAAGAATTAATAACAAAATGGCGGTCTTATTCCCAAAGTTATTTCAATCAAACAACCAGTAAAAGGACATGAATTTACACAAGAAGAATACATATATAGAAGAAAGTATTTTCTGATAGATGAACTGGTAGTTTTTTTTATGTAATCCTATATGTTTGTGTACAGGTAACTGCAAGAAGAGATAAAGCATGTGGTCGGGCAAGAAGGGCTCGGAGGGCAGCGGCGCGGGCACTCCCACCGCTGAGGAGGAGATCAAGGTGGTGCTCGTGGGGGACACGCAGTGCGGCAAGACATCGCTAGTGCAGAGATTTGTGTCTGACACTTTCATAGAGGTAAGTTATATGAGAAATATATACAGTGACGTAGCAATTTTTAATTAAATCTCATTGTTCATTTCTTTTACCAGGTGGTAGGTCTCTGTTACCGGAGACCGTCTGGATGGGTACCACCGCAGCTCCTATTTCAGCCGCCAAATAGTAGTGTGCAAACATTACTGTGTTCCGGTTTGAAGGGCGCTGTAGCTAGTGTAATTACTGGGGTAACGAGACTTAACGCCTTATGTCTCAAGGCGACGAGCGCAATGTGGTGCAGTGTGTACCATCTTAACTAGCACTGCGTTGTCATGGGCAAGCGTATCACTTACCATCAGGTCAACGTCTTGCTCGTCTCGTCGCATAGTAGTATAAAAAAAATATTCAGAGTAAAGTAAAATACATCTATCGATGATATAAGTGACGTCAATGATTAATCAATGTTCATAGTAAAACTTTAAAGTAGGTTAGGAAAAGCTAACTTAATATCTAAGCGGTATTACTTTTCTGACAGTTCGAATAATAAATATATACTTATTAAATATAGTAAACTGAAAAAAAATAATCAAAATCACAAAGTATACTTAAATATCATAACATCTACAAAGCAACATAATTAAGATAGATAAAATAGTAGGCATTGATAAAAAACTGAACTAAATAAAGACTTGGTTTAACTTTCTACACTTTTGATATATTTTTTTCTATTATTGAGCGATAATTCATCCAGCATTGTTCATAACTATAAGACGATACAATATTTGCTTAACTCTAACGGCATAAATAGACTCAGCATTGGCTTCTAACTAGTCAGTATTCGGCAGGAGGGGTTTACCATCAATAAAAGAGACCTATCACACTAATTAGGTTACACAAACATTTAAATAGGCGATGAATTATAAACAAATCGATCCGTGTGGCAAAATTTCAACGCACTCAGAACACCCACTGAGTACGAATTTGAAACTCTATAAATACACTAACGCCTTGTTTTGGTGACTGTAAGTGACACTGTGCACGTGTACACTGTTATGGTTATATAAAAACACGTTGAATTAAGCTGTTATCGATATACAAATAAATTGTTTACAACTTTGTAAATATTCATGTTTTCTTCAATAAATGAATTAAAGAGCAAAAACGTTGTGGAGATCTTTGAGGATCTTGAAGACGATAAATCTTTTAGAGTTAAGCTCGCCTTTGTAACTATATGTTTAGATCTCCATATTTTGTCACATATGTATACATAAAGAACAAATAAATAAATTAAAAAATGATTATGATGACTGTGTATTTAGTATTTAGTTATTTTATCTTATTTTCCAACTGAACCTATAATATTTTAAATTCAATATTTGTCACTAGTTATTCGTTATTCCGTTTCTTCTATTATATGCTTGGTCCGATCAAATCGAATAACTTTTTAATATTTATTTTTATACAACAAAAATGCGTAATAGATAAAAAAATCAAGCTTCAACTTTCACTTTCATAATAGTTCTATTTGAAAATGAAAAGGTTTTTCTGTTGCTGTTTTTACTAGTATCTTTTACCAGACTTCGTCAGTATACAATAATAGGCTTCCATCTTTTAAACGTTTTCCGATTACAATTATATCTCTTTCAAAACTATTCCCATGTTCCTCGGTAACTGAACTTAAAATTTCAGGACAAAAGATCCATTATAAAAAAATGCCTATACATGACATACTACTTTAAATTTTATACTCATAATGAGATAGTTAGAAATTAAATATTTTCAATTAGACAAGATATCAAAATAAGCTTAAATTTTTATTAAGTATCCAGAATATAAGATCGATATAAAAGATGTAAACGTATTAGTGTAGTACATATCATTCTGTTATAAAAGATGTCAGCCTTGTATAGAAAAACTTAGTTAATTTTTTAGTTATGAATGTGTTTTGAAAAAATCAGCTTTTTACACGCGGACTTTGTTTCAGATTCTAAACTATATTTTTAATTAACATTTCCCCCGTTTAAAGTTACATGCAGGTTACAAAAACAAAAGGAAGTGGCGTGTAGAACAGTATCCAACATTCTAGTGCAACAGCATCTCGCTGCAATGCCTCACGTTAGCCTGGTTCGGTTTCGCAGTTTTTTTTTTATTTCGCTTTCATGTCGTTTGTATTCGAACTCCTGTTTACAGTTTTGTACACTTTGTTGTAAATTAAAAAGTTTACATTTCAAAATTGCAGAGGTTTTTTTTTGTTATATTCATCCATGCATACCTTTTTACGGAGTAAACAGAAATTTAAAAGGAAATACAATTGAAATTGTTAAACAAAATGGCGGACGTGATGACATGCGGCGTTCTATTTCAATCAAACTTTACGTTCGCGAAACGACAAATAGTACATTTCGATGCAATAAAAAATGATAAATAACTAATAAAAATGAAGCACACAACAGATATGGACATAAATATTATATTATACATCTAAAAAATGCAAATATACTTATGATTGTGTTGAAATTGTATGGAAAATCGTACAAAGATTTATTACACTATTGAATAGTATTACTATAAAAACCATCTCCTCATTTATTAAGATCTACTAGACATAGATCAACAAGTTCAGTATCTCATAAGAGTATAAATAAAACCAATATCCATCATCAGAAAATAGAACTTCAACTCTTTGCCCGACTTTAAAGTACCTATCAAGTGCTTTATGATGACATACACTATATAAATATCGTTACAATTATATTTCCAACGACTAAATTTCTAATATATGTTATTAATATATAAGACGTGCTGAATCACGCAAACGTTACTGTCACCATGTTATTAATTTACGTTGCAATTACCAACATGAAAATTACTTCAACAGTACATAATGGTATAAACGTGAACTGCCGTGTTTGTTCGCATGTTATATTAAAATATACAAATCAGTTATAACGAAAATCGATTTAACAGTAAACAAGTTGTACAGTAACTTGCGTTAACATGAATAAGTATTTACACATGCCAGGAGTTACCAATTCACTAGATGACAAAATAGGAATAAGAATAGTTTGATATTTTCTTTACAATAATCTAATTTTCGCAGTTAACTGCTAACCTTTACAAACGAAGAGGCATTTAAAGAAGAAAATTCTTCTCTTTAACGACCGTATAATATATTCTGATAGTTTAGAAGTTTTCATTAGCTACAGCACCCTACAAACTAATTTAAATCACTATCAATATAAAACTTTAGAGTATTGTTAAGCACATTTTATTATTGAGTTCACTTGTTACATATTTATTATTAGCAGCCATTTTCGTGAAACTTCACAAGTCCAGGAGTAGGCGTCTGTTTGCTAATGAATTGTGAAACTTTATATAAATAACGGACAAACGATTTTTCCTCTCGCAGCGAAACGAATTTCTAAGTTACATTAATGATAGCGATATATCTTGAGAATCTATCAAGTGGTAACAACATGGCAGGCTAATAGGCAGTTACAGGGCAATGCACTTAAAGTCGACTTACCGGTAGTAAGTTATAAGCGGCACACAACATTACTTTTCTATAAAAAGATAAGTATAAACTGATAATAATAATACAAACATATAGCAGATATTATCGACATTCATTGCAGTACTTAAGGATCAATTTTGAGGTTTAATAATAATTAAAAATTCCAAAGGATTAGTAAACAGTATTCAATCAAAAGTTGTTACTACTGTCTATAAGCTTGCCATATAATTAATTTAAACTGGATGGTAGTAAGATATTTTTAAGATCGCCACACTGACTGTGTAAACCTACTACGATAATAGAGCTGTTGTGTTGCGACAAACGGTTTTATAATCATCAGCTTCGTCATCATGTCAAATTTAAGTCAAGTGTTATTTCCGTTAAAAAATATACGAATCAAAAAGATCATATCTTTTTATTGCGATTTTCTATGATTGTTCGTAAACGAGAGGAGAGAGAGGGAGGTGTACTTTTACCTTGTATATAATGGCGGCTTGATGTGCGACCTTCATTATCTTTTAAATAGTTTTATTCTGCTATAAGTGGTGGGAAACTATCGACTGATGATGATGAATCATAATCACGCGTCAGCTTCCAATTTGAACCAATGCGTACAGTTGATTTATACTTACGATAATGCGAATGTTAGTTGGCTAATGGTCACCATTGTAGCTCGCAATTGTGACTGTCCTCCACGTAGGTGTAGCCGCTGTATATAAATTTCACTGTCATAACTAGTAAGAATATAGAAACGGGAACAGCAACTAAACGCTTACCTAACAACACAGGGCACCGGTTACATTCCCGGAATTAAATTTTAAAATACTATGAGACCTCAATATCCTAGTAATTTCTTTAGCTACAACGCATTTCAAACTGGAACACAGTAATATTTACAAATTCCCGTTTGGCGGCAGAAATAGAAACTGCGGTTATACCTAAGTACAATAGATTATTAAAATATAACTGGAGTTCATGAAACAAACAGAATAAAATGCAGATAAAATATATATAAATATAAAAAACTGTAAGAAATATTGTGTTAAACAAAAGCAGACGAATTCGCTGGACACAGCTAGTATAAAATATATCTACACTAACGATGAAGATGTGAGGATCTTGATTGTATGTGATACTGTAATTTTCTCATCGCAGATTGCATAACGGTCGCCGTTCACTAGGAAGCAGTGCCACTGATAAAAAACATCTAAATAACAAACTAAAGTAAAACTGCAGTCATCTATAAGCTATATTTTATCTACAACGGTCTAACTTTATATAAATATCTCATAATGTTAAGTTACAATGGAATCAAAGAAAGTAAAGAGTGCTCATATAGAAATTTCCGAAAAGTTAACAGACTGAAAAGTAATGCTAAAGGTAGTAAACCAGTTAGATAGGTTCGAAGAATATACACCATGCGACCACAGAATAGAACCAGGGACTTTTGTTTATGACCATAATCGGCAAGCTTGAGATGCGTTCACTAGGGCATTACATTAACAAAGTTACACAACGGAATCTGCTGACTTTTTTCTATATTTCTTCTCTTCCTCTTAGTCGCCTTTAACGACGTGCCATGCTATCAGGCTTCTGTAAGAAGAATTGCATGCTTAAATAAAGAAGTACACTCTTTGTTACAGGCTTACACTCCGACTGGTTTCGAGAAATACGGGTACACTTGCACGGTTGCCGATTACAGAGTCAGCTTCTCTGTTTGGGACACCTCAGGTAAGTTAATCTGTACAATCTTGTGTAAGGGTTCCTAGTGTTAAATGACCACCAATGGTCGTAGACAGTCGTAACCAAATAAATTGCTGATCTTCGAGAATTTGTGTTGATGGTCACCAAGTCGCATCGACCAGGAAACACCGCTAGTGACATCTGATTCCACGACACAGATTTCTATGGTGAGAAGATGCAGTCAGAATTCATGACCAGTAGACTAATGGCTTATCTATATGTCATAGATATCAAGTAAACGTATCTTTTTCTTTGATATCCGCTATTTAAAGGATGAAGAGTAACCTATGATCCAAACTCTATATTCCTCATCGTCCGCTACTGGAGATAGAACTACTCCGTATATAACTTGTAAAATATCTAAATTGGGACACAAAAAAAAACGCTTAACTTCTAACCTCCAAATTTTAGTCATTATTTTTGGACTATCATTTCCCAACATGGAAACTACACTTAATTAAATTTAGTCGTTTGTAGCCGTAATTCTGTAAATGGACATGTTTAAAATTGATAGTACTATTGAACGCCGGTGGTTGTAATAGTAACGCTGATTAGTAATAATTGGGTGTTTAAATGTCACGATATCTAGAGTGGGCGTGGGAATATAATTCCGCAAGGCTGGCCAACGCAGCCGTCCACCGCAACGGATAGCCTCGGGGATGGAGTTACCGACAGATTTTGTTGCATTATCGCGCGTAGGCAGTTGTTTGCATTGATACGACAACTAACCAACGTTGCCATACCAAAAACCCTTAATAATTCATTAATTATTCAAATTAACAATGTTAAATTTATAACGCCTTTTATAAATCAGACTTTTTAAATGGTAACAAACAGATAAATAAACAAACTAGCAATAAATTTTATAGCACGATTCCGAGTGTAGGTTGTGTAGGTAAATAGGCTTCGAATTGATCACTTGAAACCGGTGACCTGTAAGCTTCAACCGGAAATGGTGGCCGATGCATAGATGCATAGCTGGACTGAATATTCACGCTATGTGTAGAGTGATCTATTTATGCGTAAGATATGTTTATTTAGACCTCAATAACACAGTTAAATAGTAGACAAAAATATGGACATTCCTTTTGCTTTCTTGGATTTGAAAGAAAAAATACTAAGCCATTGAAAATAATTAAACATGGAAGAAATGAGATGAATCAAATCAATTGTTAGACTGTTAGACTCTCATATATACAAAGATATATATACCCCATATAGAAAGAAGTTCTGCTTCGGCTAGTAATATATAAATTTGTTTGCAGGCACAACAGCATATGACACTGTAAGGCCGCTGGCGTACCAAGACGCGAAGATATTCATGCTGTGCTTCAACATAGCTGAACCGGAGTCCCTGCACAACGCGGCAGCGAAGGTATTTATAAGATAAACTGGATATAGACCTCAAGATCTCTGGTCCAGTATCCCTGTCTACATCTGAGTCTTTAAATTCCGAAATTCATTATGAAGTTACATTGGAAGGAAACCTAAGATTTTTTCTCAAGGCTTGGAACACAATGTGACGTGAGACAGGCATATCACTTACTATCACGTGAACGCCCCGTTTGTCACGTTGCTTGGTAAATAAAATGTGAGGTGAATACTATCATTGCAAATATACACAAACATTAACAGAATGTTCAAAATACGGATTAGGCGTATATAACACTTATTTAAAAAATTTCACTTATATTTTATTAAAAAAAATTGTTTTCTGTCAAATTTCGTTATAAACGTGGTTGTGTATAAAAATTGTCTACATTCATAAACCACTCAAAATGAGAGCGTACTCTAAAATTTGTAGGGATTATTTAAAAAAAAAATATTGTAACAGAAAAACAATTCAAAACCCTTAATTAAAATAATTTTTCTAAATGTTATGTAATGCTTTTTTTATAGAAAACTAATGATAAAAGACATCATTTATGTTTACAAATAAGTATAAAAAATTTTGTTACTTTACAAACCGGAAAACTATATTGTAATGTCGGCTAGGACGTATAGTTAAAAAGTCTGTTGGTCTTATATACTACAGTGTTGGGCCGACATGTTAAATCGACAATCTGGTGAAAGTAGCAGGAAGCTGCTGAATTAACTAGGAACGGTTAGGGAATCTTTAAGGGAAGCCTATGCTTAACGATGATGATGAAGAAGTCTAGTGAATTAAGGGTAGGAATAAAGATGAATGAAGCTCATCAAAAGTTTGAATTTCAGTGGTACCGTGAGGTGCGCACGCACGGTGGTTCAGCACCAGTACTCCTGTGCGGCTGCAAAGCGGACCTCAGGCACGACAAGGAAACCCTCACCATGCTGTCCAAACTAAGAACTCATCCAGTCACAAGCGAAGAGGTAATGTAACGAAAGTTGAATTGAGAATTGAACATTAACACACATAGATTGGGTTATGATAATAAATAATAGCCCACCTTATGTTCCCACTGCTGAAACTACGACTTTCTCAAAAGAAGTTAAGCTTGGCCAAGCGGATTAGGAAACCGTAGATATGATTTTGTCTAATAACTTTTTACTTGAAAGCTGACAACTAATTTGATTAATAGCGGCCCCAAACATTATAAATCACTGATATGTTCTTTAAATCTATTCAATATTGTGAAAACAATAACATTGAATTGTCAGAAGAAGCCGAAATGAATATTAGAATATGTTTCTTAGGCTTTATCAGTAGCACGACAGCTGGGAGCGACGACGTACGTAGAAACATCGGCGAGGGCGTCAAGCAAGGGGGTGAAAGATGCCTTCGAAGTGGCTGCACTAGCGGCTCTGGGCAAGCTGAATAAGCAGCAGGCTAAACATCAGGTATATATAGCACAGAAGTGAATATTAAAGAAGCAAATGAATTCAAATGTGTGAAAAATCTATGCAATTATTTTAAGTGAAGTATTCTTGGGCTGAATACTTTATCTTGAGGTATTCACTGCTTAACTTGATCCGCCATATTTTTAAACTTAAACCAATGTAAATGTTTCTTCAGGTATTTGTTTAAAGGATATAATCATCAGCGTTTAAGTCTTCTTAAAAGTTATGACTTATAAATTACGTCATCAGTTATTTTACTTTAGCTCATCATCAAATGACATCATTTTTATTTCCAGTAGCGTAAGATATGCAAACCTTTGCGCTACATTTGAATCATGTTTATTTATAATGTGCAAGTAATTTATATTTATGAAGTAAAAGAAGGTTACTTTAAAAATTTACGGTTATACTCATTTTAGCATCAACCGTGACAAAGTTTAAGCCAAAAATAAAAAACAAAGGCATTTAATATTTTCAAGAAAAACTTTACTGTTCGTAGAAAATATTGTTAAAACAAAGACACCTTTTACTGAGTCATCCGTCATGAATCACCTGACTCAAATAAATTGAGTTTTTAGAAAAGAATACGTACATTGCTTGCACGTTCTCATAGAAGGATCAGTGACTAAGTAAAAATCACTTTAAGCTACAAACCTTCTGATGAATTACCAAAAGCTAATTATACTTTTATTTTAGCAGAAGCAAGTTGGCCGCAGCAAAAGCAAGCGCGATCTGAAGGCCGAGCTGAAAGGGCGTGCGAAGAGCTGTTGCGTCATGTGATCCGTAGCCGGCCACCCATCCAGGTGGCCGCACGACTGTTAGACCACCGTACTCTCAGAACATTCTTATCATTACATAACTAGACAACGGAAATGTCCTTCCGAAACTGTAAAGAATTGTCTTCTGTGGTCTCAGAAAGGTTCCTTGAGCGACTCTCGTATTCAAATTCGATTCGATAACACAAATTCATTACTTCACACATTGTCATATGAATTGATGATGAAGAAGAATGAGGAATATGCATATGAGTCCAATAAAGGTGATTTCTGACTAAAGAACTGTACCTATAGTAATATTATTATTTTTATCGCTTCTCGGTTTTTGGCTTAGGCCAAAGTTTAACAATTGTTACAGTTTTTTATAGACTGTTAATTCACAAAGCGACCTCAATGGTGGGAATCTAGTTTTGGCTTTGGTTATTAAATTATATGATGACGTCACCAAGAGAGGCTTCTTCATCCTTAACATTTCCTTATACATTTTAGATGTTTATTATCTTTTATATAGCTATGTAAACAATCTAATAAATAAATGCGTATTCCTTATTATAAAAGTTAAATTAGATATCAATGATATTAATAAATTGAAACAAAAAATTAATGCATTTGGACATTGTAATTTTATTGTGAGTGGAACAAAGTTCGTTTTTAGTAACAATGGACTTAAAATGTATCTATGTTCAAGTGAGGTGCAATGTTTGATGACCCCCAGGGTCTGGAGCGCGGGAAGCCTGTGATAATGTAATAAATAGAAGAAAAATTCGCCTAACGGGATAAGATGATTAGATTTCGGAAATTTAGAGAGGCTATAGACGCTCACTGTATATCAGCAGTAAACCATTGACTAATGGTTTTTAGGTTCTAAGATGGTATTTACAGTGTATACTTTAATGTAAAGACGTTTTATATTGTGTATTAAAAATGTGTTTTTTCATATACAAATAATAAAAGATCATTGTTTCTTTGTATTATCATCGCCACGCGAGGATGTGTCTAGATTCGTCTTATTTGTTTTGGTAGGACCAACTTCTTTATTAACAAGGGAGCACGTCACAAGAGGCTCTCAATTGAGATCTTCGGATTGTTACACAACATTCAAAATATAATTTAAAACACACACAACACAATCTTAAAACAATTTATAAATTGAAATTTTTATGTTACATCTAATAGTAACAACAAAATGGCTGATGATTGATTGACTGGATCATATATTTATTAATTTCTTTAAGCACATACAATGTTTTTATTTAATTAAAGAGGTATGTTAAGGTTTGTAAAAGATGTGTGTTGATATAAATACGTAATGTTTAAATGCACAATGATGGACAATACTGTTTACACGTAATCACTGAGGTCCACTCGCGGGATAGTTTCACGTCCATGTCCGCTACTGTAGATTGTAGATTTTTGTACGTTAATTAATAATTGGTGTTGCTTGCATTATAAACAATATTAGGTGAGTGTTTAATATAAAATGTGCGTTTTAAATAGTAGTTTTCGAGACTGTCATAAAGCGCTGTTATTTCCGAAAGGCTTTTAGTTGTCTGTATTATTTATCTACGCTCACGTTATATGTTAAATGGACACGCAAAGTAAAACTGTATTATCTATATAATAAATGTATATACTTTATAATATTTCACTGATGAATAATTAACATTTCAAATAATTGATTTTTTTAAAAAAAAAATATTCTCCGTAACAAAATGGCGGTGATTCCGAAAACTATGAAAGTCAAAATCATAATTCAAATCATTAAAAAAAGATTTATAATATGAATGTAGATAAATAATAGATAAAAAAAAGTATTATTTAAAATATTTTTTTCGATAATTTAAAAAGTGACTATAAATATTCTTGATACTTTTACCATAAAATACGATGTAAAGTGAATGTTAAAATTTTATATGGCTTCGATATTAATTCTTAAATGGAAAATAGATAATGATGTTGCTGTATAGAAAAAAAAACTATCTGAAAACGAGCTTGTGTGTGTGTTTGTTTCAATATACATAAAATTTAACAACAACGAAGTCTGCATGTGAAATTAACACCAGAATTAGTAAAACAGATTATCGAAGAAAAATAAACTATGTCAATCTAAGTTAAAACTTTTTTATGTGTTTTTTGATGGTAAAGGTGTTATTATATTTTATTTTAAATCTCAACATTCATATGAATATTATTTCATGGATGATACGAATAGTTGTATTTAATATTATTTATTATACTTTTCATTTTGTATTGTATAAGTCGTTATCAAGCTTTAAATAAGATGGTTAGCTTTAATTAAGTGAAAGTTATTATTATATTTAACTATTTAATATGAAATGGAAATTTCTTTATATGCAACTTATGTAACATGTTATGGAAACTTAACTCCTCGCAAAAGATCACAAACAAACACATGTCGAAGTTAATTTGAATCAGCGCCATCTTATGGCAACTGACAACAAAATCAATAATACAACAATCTTCTCCATAAAAAAAAACGTATAAATGCTAGTTTTCTTAGTAATCGTTGCAATGGCTACAGATTTTAAAGTTCTCAAACATAACCATGTTGCATAAGTACTTCTTTTTATAAAGATCTTTAATTACACAATTTTGTTTAATACAATAAAAATGTCAACTATATGGTCATTCCGCATAATGCCGCAAACGCACAAAATAGATTTGATAGTGTTTTACTCAAACAAATTCTTTAGGAAACTTCTAGAAAAACGTCTTTTACATATCACACTTCTAATTATTTTCTTTCCCCTAAAATGTTCATCTTACGACTAAGATCAATTTGATTTATTCATATAAATACATATAAAATATACAAATTTACAATAAACATTATTAGGTCAGATTATTAAAAAATGAGATTAGTTGAATTATACAATGTTTACAATAGAATAATTAAATGTAAAGTCATATTTAAATTGTATACTTTCGTTTATGTTAATTTTTATCAGATGCCCTAAAATGTAAATGTTCCTTTTACCCCCTAAGCAGTTATTTAGGCAGTTTTAAATGTTGTTTCTAGACTATGAATAAAGCATTCAATGTTTTTGCAATGGTGTTTCATTTGGACTTGTAACTATTAGCTTTAATAAACAACATATTCCTACATATAACTGAGACGTAGAACCAGAAGATTTAAAAGGCGGCCCTAGTCTAGATTCTGTACTTTGAAATAAGTATCATTTAAAATATAAATTGTATAAAAACACTTGAATAATTGAACTAAAGAATTCTTCTAGTGAATATTAATAACAAGTATGTTAAGCATTCTTTCACAAATGCTTTTGTTAAGTTTTCAGCTGAGAAATTAATATAAACAGTATACATATCCATGCATTTCGTAAACGGAAGTTTAAACAGGAACTCGCAAAAATAAACAAGTTATAGTTTTAATCGCGATGAGAAACATGCGCCGTCGCTGCACACCAAAATACTAACCGTGAATGCATGAAGTAAAAGAGGTCATTCACCTATTGGTGTATAATGGAGATAGTTAATATGATGCACGATGACATTAAGTTTTTTAGGTTTAAGATTTTATTATTTCTCGAAAGATTATACATCAATTGTGAGAAATAAAACATTTTAAAAGTAAACAGACAGGTTGAACGTAAAAAATATTGACAAACAGCAGAACTCCGCAATCGTTGATAAGTTAGGGTGCTTATACACTGCAGCAAATTTGACTAGAACAAATATAAAACAATCCTTTTTTTTAGTAATAATCTTCAGAAATGCTTTATGCTAGTAGTAGTTAGTATTATCACTAGTTACAACCTTTAAATAAATACAATGACAGAAGAAATCATAGAAATCTAAGAATTAAAACAAAGTAGGTAAGTCGATTGTAAAACTACTTTACCATATACAGTTAATTAATAAGAATTGTCGTTTAATTTCTTCATTATTATTTAAAATATCACCAACCATTTGCCAAAACCAACATCCTGTTTAAGGACACGCTGGATGTTATTCTAGTACGGACGAACGTAAACAATCCCCCGTTTACTTCCGTCAGCTCGTTTCACGCAGTTTTATACTTCCGCTGTGTTTACGGCTGGAGTTGTTTGTGCAGCAATTGTATTCATTAAATCTATTCTAAGAAATGTCGACATGTCTCTAATTACATTTTTAAATAGTTTATATCTTAAATTATCGCAAATATTACTAAGTTCCGATTTGTAGAGCGTTGTAGGTAATGTAAAGGCAACGAGCGCAATGTAGTACAGTCCCAACTAGATTAATATTGTTAGATGACAATAATATTCGTCTCGTTGTTTTTACGTGAATAAAACGGTGAAATTATTTACCACCACATCGTGTAGTTATGAAGTAATGACTAAATTGATTCAGAAACTTTTAACTAATCCCTGTGAAAACGGAGCTTTCACATCCGTGCTGTAATCGGGCAAATGAATTCAGCTGTAGCGTTACTGAAAGCCTACGCCTCGGACGTGGCACGAATATAAACTGTACACTTGGGGACAATTGAACAGTTCCACTTTTAATGTTCTAGATGTAAATGAAACTGGAACATTAAGTGACCTCCGAACGGTGATTCCAGGATTAAATTATCAGATGACGTCATCATTACTCTAAAAGACTTCATTAATATTAAGTCAGACATTAAAGTATCTAAATTTATCTTTAAATTAGTTGATCAAATGACTATAAAATAGCAAATTAGTGGCAAAGGATTATTGTACGAATATAAATTTATAACCAGTTAATAAATCACACGGTTAATAATATTACAAATAATCCTTCGCTACTTATACAAGTTGTGTATTTATAACAAACGTGAAAACTGGTAACACTTTAGATAGGTGGCAGCACTGTTGTACTAATGTTACTTTGTACGAGCTCTGTAGTCGCAGTATTTCGCCGACTGTCAAAATTGTAACTCGTGGGTAAATATTATTATTTATTGTTACTATAAACGATTAAATATCGAAGACATGATACTGAGTAATATTTTAAATATTATAATATACTAGGTATTATGTTGTACAAATAATGCATAGGGTTTTGAGAAAAATGGCTTTTATGAGAGATTTCTCTTTGGAATTGGTAGTAAATTAATGAAAAATAAATAATATAAAAAATTGTTAAAGTTTCCGACCAAATGCGTGATGTCTCCAAAAGTAAATGGCTGTTACTAGGTATGCTTCACCACCGCAGACCAAATCACCACAACACCACGTGGGATAGTGATCAAGTTTAAAGATTTAAAAAAATATAATTATTATAAATCATTTTATCTTTCTTTACAATCCGATTCAGGGAAAAGCAGAATGATATGACACGGTATTATACGGCAGAAGACCTAAGTAGGTCTCCTACAACAGAGATTTATTAAAGTGAAGAAAGTATGTATTAAGGGACCATATTTTCGAAGCATGTTTTCCTGGGCCTCCCATTTATTTTGTCTTAAAGTGTATGTAAAGTGCATTGAACGTTTACATTCGTACGTCCTCGGCTTCGTTTCCCGTGGCTTGGAACGAGTCAATGGTTTCAAGTGACCAAGCAACCTGTTTGTTAAGTTACAAACATTTCTGTATTTAATAAAACCAAACTTTAAATATATTATCGCTTTTATCTAAATATTCATTATCATGAAGTGCTTTCTTCAAATTGAAGTCTCTTTACAATTGATGGTATTTGAACCCAGTTCAATCCTTTACATCGTCAAACCATGTCTTCCACATACCAGTACATTTTCAGGAAATCAAGTGAAAAATAAAATTGTTTATCAGTTCTATATTATTTTAGCAGTAAAAATAAAGGTTATAATAATCAATCACATTTTAATCTACTTGGGAAAGCATTTTATCACTTAAATTTTAAATTTAATATAGTGTAAGGAGTCTCCATAAATTGTCGTCGGTCACACCTGCATTCGGCGGGTATTTAGAAAAAGTGGGGCCCCTGCGGTCGACTATAAAAAGCGGGTGCTCGAAAGTAATAAAAAGAATTGGTCGTCAGAGCTCGTCGTGTCCGGACATCTTGTGATATCTGCTGCTGGTCGTTATTGTGGTCACTCAAGTCATTTTGATATTCTTAATTTTCTTTATTTATCGAAGTATGCAGTATTTAAATTTTTATCTGTTTAAAATTCTACTTCCGTTGCTAAAAATGTCTATACAAATATTCTTTCCCTCTTTTTGATTTATTCTTGATTTAGGGTTTAATTGAATCGATTATGACGTAAAGATCTCATTTTATCTAAATGTTTGTATATAAATACATATACATAGATGTGTATAATTTTTTTTTTTTTTTGGAATTTCCGGCCACTGTATTTGGAATATTTTATGATGCATATATGTACTTTTTATTTGTTTCCTTTTTAATATTTTTATTTTTTTCACATCTGTATTCAAATTATACTCCTCCTGAATTGACTAACACAAAATGCCTTATAGCATTATTCCACCCATAAAGTGTTACGTAAAGATTAAATAAATAAATCTTGTAATATATTTAAACCTATTAAATTATACTAAAAAAAGATGTAGATTTCTATAATTTTTTTGTAATACTATATTCGTAATATTAATGTTTAGCACTACATGCAATCCTTAATACGAGATTGCAAGGAGCGACCGCTCCGAGCGCGGAAAGCTTTTAAGTTAAACGATTTCACGTTCAAACACTTTGGTGTGCATGGAAACATTGTCAACACCATTTGCATGTCTTTTACCCATTAAGAAGATTAATACCACTACAATATGCCGCCGTTTATTATACTCTATATTTCCAAGGAGATCTATCGGTGTAAAAATCTTTAAGAGATAATGGGCGTCTATCAGCTTTATCTCTATCTAGCTTTAGCTATCTAGCGTCTATTAGCATAAACACCAACTAATATCACGCGCTTTGTCGGTGAAGGAAAACATCGTGAGGAAACCTGCATATCTATGCCATGACCATCAGTGGTCAGACTAGTATGTGAAATGGAGAAGGCAATGGCAACACCACTGCATTATAACTGCCAAGAGAGTCGTCGTGTATTTCAATAAAAACACGATGACCACGACCCTCTGTCATGAGGAAATACGACTTAGAAGAAGAATCAGCTTATGATGATTTTGACTCTTTCTTACCATATAGGTACTTACTTTGGTATGGCCACAATAGTCTTCACCATCTTCGTCTTTATCTCTAAATCACTTGAAGTTAAGATAACGTCTTAATCCAATGTTAGTAGAAAACACTTGAGCTGCATTTAACTGAAGATCAAAGCAATGCTCTTTATGAAAGATCTTCTAACAATAGATTTTGAATTGATGAAATTGTTGACTTACCTTAATATCCTAAGTGAATTATAAATATTCTTGTGAGAAATAGAGATTCTTCAATCTCATGAACCGATTGTTTACCTGATCTTTATAATATTTAACTACACAAGAGGTTTTTTGTATTGTTCTGGCCTTAGGGTTGAATTTTTGTTTTTCAATTATTCAAGGATCATTTTGAATCACTTGTAATAAAAGGACATTTATCAAATTTGTAATAAATTCCAATAGAATAATTTTCCGATCTTTTCTACTGGTTAAGTTTTCTTTTAACATTTTGCGTAAATGAAAAAAGTAACATGACAACATCGCTCTAGTTTACGGTTAAAATGATTCATTAACTGCTTACTTTAAAAATAACTTATCGTTGAAGCAGAGCTATATTTAAATCGGTTACCGCCGCCGTAGACAGATTTATTATAACTGTAAAACCTATCGCCTGAATTATGAATATATTACAAAACTATTAGAATTCTGAATAATTCTAAGTTAAGAGTCCCGTCACGCTACGCCGTAGCGCGGAGCGGAGCGTAGCTTCAATTCCTCTACGAGATTTAGATTTTACAAAGTACGACCGCGGCATAATAATGTCCCCCAGTACTGCGATCATACTAAAATTATAACACTACTTTTGTGCTCTCCAACCTTTGAATTATCTGAAAAAGTTACTACGATAATTAACTAGTAATATAAAATAAGATAAATACTCTTTATTGCACTCAAAGTTAAGTAATGAACAGACAAATTTATGAACAATGATAATGTATAATGGGCGGCCTTATTGCTTTAAAGCAATCTCTTCCAGACCACCCACTGGAAAATAGGACATAAATAGCAAGAGAAAAAAGAGAAGACAGTGGTGCATTAGATAAATAAAAACATTGAAGAATAGGCAACAGCAAGAGGATAGTATATATATATATATATATAATATAGTAAAGAACTTCACAAATCACAAATTACAGAATAGCAGTTTGTCGGTTGTATAAAATGTTTGTTATGAAAAATTTTCAACACGAGTCCGGTTCCTGCGGCTAGTAAATTTCACGAATCGACACGGGCCCTCGGAATTTCAATAAAACCGTAATATTGTCAACGGTAGACGGTTTTAAAGCCCGCCGCCGATCTGGGTCAAAGTAACAAATATTTCAAATTATATTAAACTCGCTATGTAAACAACAAAGTTAATTTGATGGGGGGGGGAGGGGGGTTTTAATTAAAAACGCTCTATGAGTTGATTGATTATTGTTGCGAAATTTACAGAAACACCTTTACTATTTATGATATAGACTAATCGATATACAGTTACAAATACAACGAAGATTTATTTAAGTATAAAATATATGAAATAGCGTTACTAATTACTGAAAAATGAAGAACAGGTGAAAGTTCTTCTCATGTCTTTACTCTTTATTGTAAAGAATAAGAACTAACAAGTATACAGTTAAAATTACAAAGTTGAACACACATATTAGAGAAACTTTTAAGCGCTTTGAGTAAATTGGATTTTGTTTCATTTCTTTGAATTGAGAATATTAAAAAAAAGGGTTCATCCCATTAATTATTACTTGGAAATGTATAAAGGTTAGAAAATTGAAATTTTAATAACAATTTCAGCGTAATTTTCATAGATAATGCGAGACGAAAATTATGAACGCTCCAGCTGAATTAATTACACAGCATCCCTAAAGTATATTTGTGATAATATAATATGATAAGTTTAACGCGTAATAACTTAACCGCGGCATAGCGCAGCTAATCCGCAACACTGCGCTCTAATCGGAACCAATTAATAACTTTAATTAATGCAGCAATGCGGATATTTTTAAACGACAATAGCAAAGCAACTAGACAGACGAGAGACAAAGATGCACTGCATTACGCTCATCTCTTTATAAATCATTTACTGTCATAAAAAAATAATTTCACTAGTTACATACTCCAAAACACTATAACTTTTGACGAAGACAGTATTTCGCTTAAAGACAAGTTATTTTATTACTGGTAACAAAACATTTGCAAGTGTTTCAGATTTTAAATCGTGTGTTGATTCTAAAACATTTAATGCTTGTAGGCTGTACATCATTAGACTACTTCATATCCGGATCGAAGGACCTAATGTTTAATTCAGTGTTGAAGGAAATATGTTTATGTAGAAGGTTCTATTAATTACTGTCGTGTTAACAATATAACAATTTTATAATAGTAATTTTATAACTTCAGTATATGATCCAATTATTATAGATTTGTTTTTGTTAATTGATCACAATTAGAAAGAATAAAAAAAATTACCTGGGGTTAAAAAATATTAGAAATTAATTTAGCGTTTGTAAAGGCTGTTTCAGTTAAAATATTAGTTTCATTATTTATTACCAGTAAAAAGGCGATTTCCCGTACCGGGAATCGAACCCGAGCCTCCTGGGTGAAAGCCAGGTATCCTAGCCACTAGACCATACGGGATTATTGGAATTTATGTAACAAGCTTAGGGAAGTGATGTTCAATTCATCATCATCAAGTTTGAAGTCAAATGAAAGTAGACATATATTTAAACATTCGTTTATATGTTTTATGTATAATGAATCTCATATATTTCTTATTATATATCTTTTATGATACCTTTAGTTATAATTTTGAACGTTTTTAAAAATCCAAATAGAATTTCACATATATTTCTCAACGTTCAACTAATTACGCTCTGTAGAAGTAATTGGCTTCCACCCTAGAGTTTATCAAGAAGTACGTTTTCCGCTAACTACTTAAAATTTTACTTTGGCGTGAAATTTGTAGTTAATTTTACTTCGCAGTTACATAATATATTTAACTATTTTTGTAATGAAATTAAATACAAAGGTTATATTGCGTTGTAGTATAATTTAACTTGAAAAACTAGTAAGTTCGCACAAAGAAAGTTTTTAATTAAGTAAATTCTGAAAGGCAGAAGAATGTTGTTACTGAGCGCTAATTCCTTGGAACGTAGACGATGCGAAGTGAAGTTAAAATTAAACTTTTTTAAGGCAGTTTTATAAACTTGAATATTATAAATTATTTCACACCTAAATAAGTTTAGGTCCTTATAAAAGCTGTGCTTAGTTAAGGACGAAAAAGATGCCAAGTGTTGTAGTGTTGTGGTTGATTGAAATGAAATAACTTAATTAATTCGTTTATATTATTTTATATTTATTTTATTTATTTTTATACAAGAAAACTTACAGCTTTCTTATACTTAAACAGAGTTAATTACATAGATTAAACATAGAAAAAAAGCCATAACAAGTTTTCACATGAGGTTTTAAATAAATTTAATGTAAATTTAAGAACGCCTATTTGTTCTATACGCTAAACTAAATAATAACATTTTTGTAGAAAAAAGTAGTTAATAATTTACAAACAGAGGCACCGCTGGTATTAAACAGATCGATCTCTTCGCAGTCACTGTATGCATCGTTAAGTAAGTTACAGACTCTAACTAGGTATGAATTTTGTCTGTAGTTAGATGTAGCACGAGGTGTGGACAAGATGTTATGATAACGAAACACATGGCATGGGATTGAGATGTTCAACTTACTTAGTAATTGAGGACAGTCAACACGATTCTGGGCGAGGTTTAATAAAAACACAATATCTGCTATATTCCGTCGGGTGTAAAGTGCAAGAATATGGAGACGAACACATAAAGACTCGTAATTTATGTTTGGTAGTTTAAATTTGGAGCGCACGTACCGGAAGAATTTCTTTTGTATTGATTCAATTTTGGTTTTGTAAATATTGTAGACAGGATTCCAAACTTGACTACTTACTACTACTACTACTACTTGACTTATCTGTGTATTATTCATAAGTTAAGACAGTTTATGAACTCAGGTTAAATTTAACTCCAGTTAACATACGCCCCCTATTAAACTTTCAAGGCAGCCGTCTAAGTGTCGCCACTTAAAGCCAGACTAACTACTTATGTGACGTCATCTCTCATTACTTGCTCGTTTCTTAACGACTTCACCAAGCTCCGGTTATATTCAATTATTGCCACCGTGGGTCTATGACGTACATATAGCGTAAAGAAATGGTCATGGCTATGAATTTAAACTCTCCTGTGACGCAGTGGCAGAACTTGCCTTGTAACAAGGAAGAGTAGATTCCGTGATCACGTGTCGTTTGTTTAGTGGTTGGCTAATTCGAATCTGGACGCCGCGGTTATTATAAATATCTAAACACATAGAAAGATCATTTATTTCATTATACACAATTACAGATGAGTATAAAAACACAAAAGAACAAACAATTTAATTGGCCACAAATCAGTTTGCTAGTTCATATATTCTTAGAGTTCTCGACACTCGGGCATTCATCCACAAATACCTATTTTTATCTGTGAATTTTGTTTAATAATGAAATGTTAGATTTGGATAAAAAAATTATGGTTGTAAACATTTTTATTAGATAAATAGTAATTCCATTGACCTGTAAGATAGTGGGATGAATCGAGAATAAACGTCTTTATTTACACTAGAATTTATAAAACGTCTGTATCTATATTTAATCAAGTAGTAAGTGAACATTTTTAATCTATAATTTTAACTAAAGTTATATTCACGATAATAGAATAGTTGAATTTACTTTTTTAAGATGGGAATGGGAAAAGGGAATGGATGCACATTGCTTTAGTTATAAAAGAAGTATGACTGTAGGTCTCGAGCGATTCCAGTTTGTGTATAAGTGTGAACACTTGAGAAGTCCAGACGGATATAAAAACTGTGATAGATTAAATGTTTATATGAAGAGAAATCTCCTTTATAAATAATTAAATCTAGTACTAGACTCTCGACCCAACAGTGATTCCAAATAGTAAATAAACTTTGCCTTTGTTTCAAAAATATTGGACGAACCGTTCGAAGCTTTAACAATTGTCAATCGATTCGTTGGAAAGCACTCGTTGGAAATTAAATTGAAAAAAAAATATACGTTTCGATGTAGTTTGTCTGTTTCAGTTTTGAAAAGTTTATTATTTACTATACCATGCTTTATATATAAAATAGACATAAACCAAAACTCAGTTTAAAAAAAAAACCCCATATCTAAAACTAGTGCTATAACACCTATGGTACAGCAGTCGAAATATGACTACCAGAATATATTTAAGAATTACAAAGATGGTAGCTAACCCGTAAGGTTCGAAATATTACCACACTCATGGTGCCTTCGAATCGAACCACAGACCTTGATACCTTTCGTCCTAATTGTTGTTTAACTTTGAGATCAAATAAAAACAAGAATTCATGACACCAAAAATTTAACAAACATCATTACGTACACACAATAACGATTATTACTATTATTATCCAGTAAATAAACACGCGAATGTGCGGCTAATAGGTATTAGCTTAAATAAACATAATTCTCGGCCATTTTGTCGCGCGGTCACCGCCATTTTGTTTATTTAACGCCCATGTTGATATGGTCAGCCTAATTACAACATTTGTACTGTTACAGATTTATTTTTAGTTTAACGTAAACTCTGACACATGAATTGGTTTAAAATTATTCGTTTTATACTGTACGTGATGAAAAATGTGAACAATAATAAATACATAAACGGTGATGAATGTTTGTGACGTCATACATGTAATAAGAGTCGGGGACCTACGGATTCGCGGCAACGCAAGGAAACTGACCTTAAAGAACAGCACCCATGTTATATGATTGCTAATGATGCTTGTAAAGGAAAGCCCCGAAACCCAGCTGTGGGCATATTAAGTGGGCTATTAATTATTACTGACTGACAATACTTTCTCTTTGAAGTAAGTCTTGTTCAATATTTTGATTTATCTACGATATAATACTCGTTTTAACTATAAGCCTATATTATAGAATACTTCATTAACCCAATTCCGTTATACAATGGAATATCATAAATAACGTTAACCTATTTGCTATTTAGTAATCCTCAAAGCGTAATATATTACGATTAATATTTATTGCTATTACAATGACACAAGAACGTTAAATTAAAAGAAATACAGGAACTGTAAGCCATAACTGAAAAGATTTTACAGCGTCATAAAAAACTGGAACAACTGTCTGATCATTTTGGCACATTACTGCTTGTGAGGTAAAAATAGCAACTGTAGTTAAGATACGCTATAAGTAACTAACTTTGTTGAATTCCTCTCAATCCTCTCAGATGCACAATGATCAGACAAGTAACTAAACTAGTTTAGAGTTGAGAACTTAAACTTCGTTAAACTGATCTAGTCTCTTAATACGAATTAGACTAAACGCCTGTACTTTGTACTAAGTACAAGAGATGGACGCGATGCAAGTCAGTTTCAGTTTAGGATCAAGACTGGCCAATGCGTCTTCGAGCTGATACTGGTTTACTGATGGAAAGGTTTGATAGGTTAGGACCAGAATTCGAGCTCACGAAAGTCTGAGAAAACGGGCTATGATGTCACACCAACGCTGTAAAATGGCGGTCCTAAAATTCCTAGTCCTTTGGCAGTTTTTATCTTTTTATTCCTTTAAACTACTTTCTAAGTAATTTCTTAGTTTCTTAATTTTCGTTTGCAAAGGAAATTTTATCCTTTCCTAGTGCAGAGTCAATCTGTTTATTACAAATTCGGACCTTTTGTTTTTTAAAAATTTTTAGAACATTTTATGATGATGATAAATATTCCAGTTCTTTTTGCCTTAAACGATTTTGAGCATAGCTCTATTTAAGCAGCATACTATTACTTAAATCAACTGGGGATGAGATTTTCAAGATTAAAACTTGTTAATTTGGTGCGCCTTCTTTTGGCTGTGATGATTGGCTCCACGTCAGGAATCATTAATATTATCGCTGGCTGCGATAACTTCAGCGTTGTCAACTTCTCAGTTACGATGTCTATGGGAACCGCGCCTCGAACTCCCGCTTTTTGTGATTCTACTGAAAAATTAATTAGTCCAATAATTTATGTATCATATCGAATCGTATTTGGTAGAGGAAACATTAAAATTCCGTTTACTTATGTATTATTTTATAAGCGAACAAAACTATCCGTGTTCAGTAAAATAAGCTTTCGTCTGTGATTATTTGTACATTTGATGATACTTACGCACAAAAATTAATATCCATAGCGGAACAATTGAAAATATTGATTTCCCCACTGCAGCCATACTGTCCATTACAATGATGCGATACAATAGTATATTATAGTAGACATCAATAATGATTTAACGATAGACAAACACTACTCAATCTAAAAGAGTTGATTGAAAATTAATGTGCTATGAAATTTTTAAATGGGCTTCAGTTTCATTATTAAGCTTGACGTAATAGGAATGATAATAATAATGCTTCCATGACGCAGCAGCATTTAACATCAAATCACTGTTTTCATCACAAAGCCACGGTTTTTTGAAATCTCCCAGTTATTACACACTTTTTTAAATCGGCTGCGATAGCAATATCGCTGTATTTCGGCTTTTGACATATAAGATCCAGAGGATTTTTAGTGATTACGCTTTACTGTCTCCAACCCCATTTTCTTTTGACGTAATAACTAGCCTACTGAATAAATTATATAATAAATACCTGTCCAATAATGAAAACTTGAATAACTCTAATTCCAATAATCCAAACTTTATCAATTGGCGAATTGGAACACGAATAGGTTCATCATTAAAATTATTTTGAAGACTTCGATTTAAATTTTGGTAAAAATCCACACGAAAATGAAGAAACCAAAACTAAACTTATAAAAAATTTCAATCAAACACATTAGCACTAAATGAGATTATATGAAAAGTTCTTTCACAAACAAAAGCGTTTTCATGGAACTTATAAACTCCTACTTAAGAGGTCCATATAAAACTTGAGAACTTTTTAATTAACCGAATTCTCGGGTGTCACGCGAAAACGCCCCCTTTTTTCACTTTAAGCTTGACTACCACACAAAAACTCTTGTGTAACGTAAAATTTTTTAATTGAAAGATTTTTTTCTAATAAACTATGAAATTAGTCCGAGTAGAAAAAAGGTTATGGCATTTTTTACTCATTGGTAGACATTCCATTGTTTTATGAATTCTCTAAAGAGAAAGGATAGTTATATACATTTAGTGCTTCTGTCTGCCGACAAATAAGGATCTTCACCGTAGAGCAATTGGCAAAGTCGACTAAGGAAGGAACTATTTCCTGTTACTGCGTAAATTTATTACAGATTTTTGTATTACTTCTTCATTTAATGTGATGTTTGATGCAATATACAATTCACCTATCAGGTGTTCTTATTCTTCTGATCATTTTTAATGAAGGTTGTTTTTTTCTTTAAATAAATTCCCAGCCGCTTCCACACTGTTCTATATTTAGCTCTCTGTATTTCTATTTCAGATCAGTTAAAATATTGAATCATAATATTATTTATATAATAATCGGATCATATCGAATAGATATTCGACCCATTTTTGCCTAAGATCTTTCATATTACCACTTTCTGGTTTTCTCCAATAATGTATCTAAAAACTCATTGATATCAGCATAAAATCAGTTACATGTAACAGTGTATTGTTTCATAAATAACTGCGAACAACACCAATAAATATCGTCAAAGCGTTGTTCTGTTCTCTGCTGAGAGTATAACAGAACGTCACAAACAGTTTTTAGCTATTCAATAAGTACTCTAAGAGAAATTCATGTATTGAAGTAAATTCTATTAAATCAAATCAAATATTCTTTTTTATATATATCAGTAAAGATTTTAAATTTACATTGATTGTTAAGAAAGGTCTAATGTAATTAATAAAGGTCCATTTCAACACAATAAAGCCAAACGAGGGGTTCGAATCGCCAATTTTGAAAATTGCTTGAATACTTCTCGTAGATTTCTATTGACAGCAGTGTGCAAACATTACTGTCTTACAGTTTGTAGCTAGAGAAATTACTGGGGTAACGGGACTTAAATAACATGTTATATCTCAAAGCAACGAACATAATGCGATGTAACTAATGCAACATTGTAAAGAGCGGACGTATTTCTTACCATTCAGTTCAATGACCTTTTTTGTGGAATTATTTATATACTCTGTACTTCTTCAACTGTAACTAACATGAAAATAGTTGTTGTTTACTAAAACGGTTGACTACAATCTACGAACTACCAAAATGTTCTGTTAATAAATGACTACAAAATGTATCACAACATTTAATCGGTCTCGCATTTATTACAACTGTCAACGCTTTTAAACATTTTAATTTAACAAAAACAAAACTTAACCTTGCAACCCTGTCAAGCTGACTAGCATGAATTTTTATTATGGCAACACTAGTTTTCTTTGTCATCCCATATGCTGTCGCCGTTGACGACGGTTGTGCCTCTGACGAAGTTCTGTATCGCCGGCAGCTTGTAGAGGTAGACTGAGACGACGGCGCCTGCGGTCGCGCCCACCCAGTACACCACGGCGTGCTCGAGGAGGGTGTGACCCTCGCAGCCGGCTTTCAGGGACGTCGCCAGCGCCGGATTGAAGTAACCACCAGAGTAATCAAACGCTACGGAAAGAAAAATATACTTATACATATCTCCTCGTCTTTTCTAATAGTAGAGGACCGAGGCCGTTTTTGATTTTATCCACCAAATAAGCCAAGTGTGGTTGACGGTTGACACATGTCCACGAAAGCTGAAGTACAAAACATATGATGGTTTCCTCTTCGAATTCTAGCGTTTAAGTTCACCATACAGACTAAACTATCAGCACTACAAAAATGCCTTGACATAATTCTAGTAATTCGAATGAATATGAATTGTGACTAACATTCAATGGTGATTTAGTGACATAGTGATGAGGGGAGTGATGAGGATGATCGCCATGCTTCGAATGTATATCAAGCGATTAGTCGATGAAAGTTTGGATTATTACATCGATGTACCTTTTCCTAAATGTATTTTGCAAAAGATGGATACGCTCAGGTCCTCATCGGCACTACTGTCCTGATAACGGTACACGTATACCGCGTGCCTTGCGAGCACCCCTGCAACACGAACACGCGCGAATGAGTGACCGGTGAGTGAGCGGTTGAGTGAGTGAGTGAATGTGTTAGACACGCGAATGAAATACCTAACCTCATTTACTAAACGAATATGATAGACTTTCAATTAAAAATCCAGAAAAATAGCTTTTTTACATGGATTCCTAACCTTTTCTTTTTGAATGATGTATCCAATGTTACGCTCTGTATCTTTAGCTATATTCCAGTGAAAGTCGCATCAAAATCGGTTCAACCGTTTCGAATATAAGCCGTAACAAACATATAAGGACAGACGAATACTTTTAGGCATTGTATGCCTCTCATCAGTATCATGTAAACTTTCATGTAAATCTTTTTCTACATAATTTTGATTACAAACAGACGTTTTAACATTTATTTATATACATAGATTAATTATTTTACTACTTACTATATTTTCTTCGGTCAATTTCTAGAATATCATGACTGTGTCATTTAAAATGCTTTGGTTGACTTAAAATACGACAAATTTAATTTACATTCAAATAGGCACCAAAAATATACAAACCTTAGCCTAAATTTTCAATAGAATTTAAATTTAAGAAAAGATCAGTTTATTTCCTTACCTGCAACAACAAGTGAGGTACCGATGAATGAGTCGACAGCCGTCGCGAATCGCGGGTTCAAATCCCCGAGCGATTTCGAAGCGAGCCGATACATGCACGTAGCTACACCTTCAACTACAGCACCGTATATTACTGGAACCTGAAAAATAACAACACTGCTATGTTCCTATATAGACCAAACTGTATATTTAAATTTTTGATACACGAGACAGTATTTTTGATATACGATACCTAAGTCTAATCCTAAAAGATAGACTAGGATAGTCTAGTCTATCTTTTAAGACTTTTCATAATCAATTGTGCCCTAACGGACTCTGAACTTGCATCCAAGGAAATGCAGTCCTGTCTGGAAAGGACGAAACTAATCTAGCACCAAAAGTTTTCATCGGATTATTGTACAAATCCGATTCTTTTAATCGGTGCAACTTTTAATAATTTTTTTTATTACGAATTCAAAACTAGTAAAATACTAATAGGTTATATAAAGTGCCCACTTAATCTTCCCACAGCTGCGATTAGGCTAACAAGGATATAGTCAAAGTATTATCCACCACGTAGTCTTAATGATGGTTGGCAAGTTACAATTGTCTGCTAAGCTGTTCTTGGACCATGTTAATATTTACCGGAAACTTAAGCTGACCAGAACTCGTTCATCAATTTATAAAGCACACAGGGCTATGTTTACAAACTCTCATAAAAACACTGAATATTGGTTTTATATACAAATCACTTTCTGTTAGAAGACTATAGCTAAACCATTAACATTAATAAACATGACCATCTGTTATTTTTACAGGAGAAAATCTGCTTCAAAATATTAAGTTTTTGAATCCAAAAGACATTGGACTTTGAACAAACTGATTAAAAATATCATCACAAGTTTAGAAGGACCATGATAAAGTTTTCATACTAATAAATGATGTAATATCAAGTAAGTATAGATATTAATTTAGTTAGAATTTTAACATAATAACTTTAAGATATACTATGCATTTTAATATTCAATATATTTATTTAAAAAGTATAAAGTTAGAAGTTATATTTTGTATATGAATTCGGTGAGTTACATGCAAATCAGCCTTGCACTCTTCAAAAGCTCTGTCCTTGTGCGTTTCGGAAATTTCCAGAGCCCAGTACATCTGGACGTATTTGAAGACGAGGAGTCCACCGGCCAGCTCCGCCCATGTCTTCAGTAAAGCTTTTCGTACGTCGCCTTTGCCTGTTACAAATATTTTTAATTGCATTTATAAAGATACATCAATAAACTAATAACTCAAAAGCGTGTGTTGCTCGTTATTAATGAAATATTGATTAAAGTGTTTACCAAAGCATTTTATAAGGCGAAATGTTCTCTCTTCAATATATGTAGCCGTGATAGTACAGACATTCAGCTTGTAGCCATGACAACGAGGCGTTAGTTTACACGGCATCACATTATCTACCGCTGAGAGACAATAGATGGCGGTAGTAGTTTATACCAGCTACAGAATCAAGAGAATCGGAATCAGAAGCAGCAATAAGATAAACGCATTCGATAATTTACAATACTGACTGACCTTCGATCACGTCTTCTATGTGAGTGTAAGGGCAGGCAGAGGCATCCCCCCAGTTCAGTGACCACCATATTGTTAGTGCGAACAAGAAAATGGCGTACGTAGCAACGCCAAAATTGTCCGCAACTGAATGTCAAACAAAAAATATATATAGACAAGGTAGGTAACTTCAGTATACATTGAATTATAAAAGAATACTTGCATCCTCTTCTTTCATTACTAAACATTTTCTTCTGCACTTTTGTCTGTCCAAGTTTAAAGTCATCCTTTGTTTTTAACAATACCTCTAAAGAAATTAAATCCTACCTATTGATAACTCTAGATTAAGTGAAGAACGAAGTATTTACTGTTAATTAAGTAGCAGTAATTTTTTGATCAGAGGATAAAAAATTTAAGAACAAATAAACGATTCTACAAAAAACCTAGGAGACGAGCAGTAAGTGCAAAAAATGTGGTCATAAACATTGGTCTCAGGCAATAAGATAAACTCATTACTTTTAGACATTATTTGTTTTAGCATTTTCACGATAGGAAGTTATAAATTACTGCTTTATGTCAGATCTGATATCTAGACTATAGTCGGTCGATACTCTAATGTCACTGACCTGGTTCAAAACCTCATAGTTAAGTACACTAGAGGCTTAGATCTGATCAGTCCGCAATGTAGGCTTCCTATGATAGCGTCAGTATTTTGAGTTTATTGACGCTTCTCCCGAAAGCCTCAAAGTTTACATAACATTTTACTATCATAAAAATTTATCATAAGGTCTCATTTTGTCGCAATTTCAAGACCAACACATAATTCTGATCTTAATTATTACTTAGTAGACATAAAAAAATGTTGAAATGCATTCATAGTTTATCCATCTGGATGTGGAATTACTGCTTATCCTCACCGATAATTAGTTCAAAACAACATCCGCACAGTTCAGCAGAGGCGATCGCCTCTTCAAAGAGAAGTTTCACAAAGGGATCCTTGACGAGCTTCTGCACCGCCCTCCGTGCGCAGTGCGCCAGCAACGAAGTCAGGAGTATGAATAAAGCTGACACCACCAGCGGCGCGAACGTCACCCGGTTTATCTGTAACAAGGGAATCTTTAGAAATCTAAAACGCACTTTGTTCACCATAAACAACAAATATAAAAGCAAGTCCTTCAGTTAGTAGTAAACGAAACGGCTGCTCGTAACAAAGTGGTGCTGATTCCTATATTGAAATTGTAAGCTTTCGTACATTGACCTCTGACTTATCAAATAAATTCACTAGCTACAGCTCCTTTCGAACTCGAACGCAGTAATATTTGCACAGTATACGACAATGGAATCAACACACAGATTTCCAGCAACAGAGATCTACTACAAATATTTTTTTAACTGTAACTGGCATTTTGTTTCAGTTAAATAGGATTGTGTTTGCGCTAGGTAATAACTGGTGAGGTTGTTAACTAAACTGAAGACGCTGGAGGTTTAAATGAAGATGTTAAAATCGGGAAACTAAATATGAAAAAACCTGTAGCTTAATAATTAAATGATTTAAAAGTATTGTGATTTAATGCTGTGAATACGAAATATTAAACACTATTAGGATGTTAATTGACAGTGAAGCCAGATGTAGTGGAGCGTGCTTCTACATTTCATTACTTCCTGAACACGACGATGACAAAGCTAGCTTGTATAATATTATCCCGGAATCTTACTTAGTAAGCCAATTAAAAACAATAAGCTATTTCTACCTACACATATGGGAAAATAACTGTGTTTCTGTTTGAAGGGTGTTGTAACTAATGAAACTGTTGAGGTAAAGTTTTAATTCGCAGTGTCAATTGATCAAAGTCAAATAGAGAAAGGGCATTATTTTTAAGCAAATATATCGAAGGCATATGTATATTTAAATACTTTTTTGTTAAGAATCCATAAAGAATGTTTCATTTTCACTAAGATTAGCTGGTGGGAAACTAAATGTGGGTTAAGCTCGCCTGTGTCATTCCATTTCCGTGTAATCATTGTTAGTCTATATTGTGTTTATACAGTATGTTTTTACTGGTTTGGTTATGAAATTATATAATATTATTTCATCAGCTACGCTACCCTTCAGCTGCTGTTCGCACACATCGCGTTGTGTAAATTTATCCAGCACTAGCGTGAGCCACCTCTCCCCGTACCAACTTATCAAATCTAGTTTCAGTAGCAACGGAAATGTTTACACTGCGCGGCAGTCTACTAGGCGGTAGATATCAAAGGGGGAGAACGTACGTAACAGAATTAGTTTCACTGTAATTCTTTACAAATGTTTAACTGGTGGTAGATCTCTGTAGCCGGAGACCGTCTGGGTGGGTACCACCGCAGCTCCTATTTCAACCGACAAATAGTAGAGTGCGAACATTACTGTGTTCCGGTTTGAAGGGCGCTGTAGCTAGTGTAATTACTGGGGTAACGAGACTTAACACCTTATGTCTCAAGCGACGAGCGCAATGTGCTGCAGTGTGTACCATCTTAACTAGCACCACGTTGACATGGGCAAGCGTATCACTTACCATCAAGTGAACGTCTTGCTCATCTCGTCGCAAAGTAGTATATAAAAAAAAAACATAGCTCCTATTTCTGTTCGGGTTTGAAGGGCTGTGTAGCTAGTGAAATGAGCGACGAGCTTAATGTGCAGTATTCAATGCAAGCGCCATAGGTTCGTCTTACTTCTTTCGTTGCTTTTTTTGGTAAAGATTTTAGTGTATTATCTACTACTTTAAATTAGCTAAGTTTTATTGGTTAATAAACCACAAGTTTATAGTCATCTTTTTTTTTTAAACTACTATGCGACGAGACGAGCAAGACGTTCACCTGATGGTAAGTGATACGCTTGCCCATGACAACGCGGCGCTAGTTAAGATGGTACACACTGCACCACATTGCGCTAGTCGCCTTGAGACATAAGGTGTTAAGTCTCGTTACCCCAGTAATTACCCTAGCTACAGCGCCCTTCAAACCGGAACACAGTAATGGTTGCACACTACTATTTGGCGGTTGAAATAGGAGCTGCGGTGGTACCCACCCAGACGGTCTCCGGCAACAGAGACCTACCACCTGGTCATTTCTTAGATTACTAATATATACTTGTCGGTATTACGTGCAGTATGTTCTCATGCAGATTTATCCACCGCAGTATGGGCGTGTAGATCAATTGCTGCTGCATACGCTGCAACGTTCCAGCTTGTAATAGCTGTGGCCTTTCACGCAGTGCATTCCAATTTGATTTAGACTAAGACCTATGAATACTGAATCCGGCATTTATTAGAAATGCCTTTTCTTAATGACAGTTAGGACATTCATATAACACGACGAAAGATGTTGAGTATAATTTTACTAGTTACAGCATATTTCAAATCGAAACAGTCTGTTATGTCTATCTAGATGGTTACTAGGTCAAAGATTCATCATACAACTAAATGTTTAATTTCGTCACATTTTCATTATCCTTTATTGAACACAAACTTGATCGAGATGAATGGAGAATAATTTACATATTATAACTTTAACAGATTTTTGAAAAGATTTATGAAGAAAATTTTTTAAATAAATTCTATAATGTAGAAAGGATCTGCGGAAGATGGACGGATGATCTGATGAAAGTCGCAGGTAACTTGAATACAGGTAGAACAGGATCGATGTGAAGATCTTAACCAGAGACCGTTTAATAGTCTGTCGTCTGATGACAATGGAATAGTTTGATAACTAAATCAATTGGAAAATATAACTTCAGCATGAATTAGCGCAGACATTAATAATGCATATAACAAATGTGAACCCGTTGGGAAATCACCAGGAAGCGTATAGCGGGGATGTGCACACATTTGTTTATTCCATTAACATAAATGAAGGAATCGTATTAAATGATATACTTCATACAGCTATTTAGACTGAGAAAAAGTACAGGAAGAATTAGTCGACTTATTATAAAAGAAGAACACAATAAACTAATAAGAAGTTACTAGTAAACGATTCGCTAAACAAGATGATATACAAACTAGTCAATTGTTCTAAAATGTACCTTACTCGTTAATTCAAAATTATTACTGTCTTCTTACCGATACTCAGTAATTTTTTAACATTACTGAGTTCTATTTATGAAGGTTCAATAGTAATAACTAAAACGGACACCATTACATTTTCATCAATAAAAGATCAAATTGAAAATACAAGCTGTAGAAAATACAATCATGTACATTATATCATCGCTGTTTCGTGATGACTGGAGAAGTTGTATTTAATAGATTTTTTAATACATAATTTTGTGTTTTGTTTAATAATACACAAAGTATTTCGAGTATTAAGCACAGATTAAATATTGTATCTAAAACAGTTTGTATTTTTTCTCCATGAGAAGAAGCGACGAGCAAGATATCTGATGTGACAAAGACAATACGGCGCTAGTTAAGATGATGAACACTACACCACATTTAGCCCATCGCTTTGCGACAATGTATTAAATCTCCTTACCCAAGTTTCACTAGCTATATCACCCATCGAACTAGAACACAGTAAAGTTTGCACGTTAATATCTGGCAGAAGTAGGAGCTGCCTACACAGTCTATGGATCAAAATTTACCACTAGTAAATTTTTATGAACAGCAATAACAACTTTACACTTCTCTTCACACTTAAATTGATCAGAATAACGATTTTCCGGTTCTCAATAGAGGACATCAGCTGATTTGAATACATAAAAAGTTCAAGGTGATTTAAAAGGATAAATGTTTTTTTGGCTATGATGAGTTTCCTGTTTTGTTATCAAGTATGCATATTAAGGCAAAGGCTATTGACTATAAGATATAGAAATAAGGTTGTCATTCTACCTTTCGTATATAGTACACTACATTTTTTAAATTATTTAGTTCAAATACGGTAAATTTCTAAGCAAAAGATATTAAAAAGAAATCGATTACAGAGTAAGTGATAAAACTATTTATTACTTTAATATGATTTCTTAACATAAAATTGATTCTATGCCAAAGGACTGAAATATTATTTATTAAAAAGATACAATATATTAGAAAGGCTTTGAATGTTATCGATTATTCTAAATCTCTTATAATATTTTTAGTAAGAAAAGTCTTAAGGTAAGAATAAAAAAACAGTTTGTTGTTAACAGAATAGTATTTACGTAACAATAATCCATATATCTGCAACGAAACGACCTAGCCGCACAAATTTAGCTAAGACCAAAATAGTCAAGCGTATTAATAACGGAGCATACCTTGATCACCACTTTTAGGAACACGCCCAGTACGTCGATAGTAAACTTCATCTTGTCTTCGGATCCATATAAAAAAAAATCCACTCACTTCAATTCACATACTGCGAACAAACAAACGGATACGATACCGTATAACGTCACACGATATAAACTTAATGGTATGCGAATCACCACTTACCATGCTAGCCGTTAGGAATGAGTGGGTTGGTGGGAAATGGTATCGGTGGTGGTGCGTTCGGAGAAATCGTTGGGGAGATGTAACATGTAGCGCGTTTGGGTTTTGTTGCGCGGCGGACGAGTGTGCGCGGGCGCATCGCGTCCCGAGGTCGCTCTTAATATAGACGGACGGACAGAACTAAACGACGTTCAGCTCCAGAATACGAACGAGCACCGCACAACTCATATATATAGGCAATAAGCGAACATGTGCACCCGTTTCGCATATTGTGGGAACCAGCAAGTAGCTAAATCCGCTCGTCGCATGGGGCGGCCACGACTACACTGACTGGAAATTTCATTCTGAATCAATCAATTATTATTTTCCAACGCGGGCGTCACTAAATTGGATTTGTTATATTAAATTAAAATATTAAAACGCTTCACGACGAAAACAAACTTCTTTATGAACCTACAAGAACGTAATTGTGCTTAGACTTGAGAATAGAGCTACTAGTGTATAAACGTCGCTTTAGAAAAAAAACAGCTAAACTATTTATTATTACATTAACATACACATTCGTTGATTACCTATCACCATTACTAGAAACGCTTGATACAAATACAATATAAAAACTTAACGCAAAAGTCAAAATAAAAAGGTAAAATTTGTTGTTTTCCGCAATTTATTTTAAAATTTAGACATTTATGATTTCACTAATAATTCCGTTTCTATGCGTTTTATATTCATGAATGAAACGCACCACTTATTAATAAGACTCGACTAAGATTTCTTAAAATAACTTGGCACTTGTTTGTTTTCTGTTGAAACGCGTAAGACGTTACATCAGAGGCGATGAAAGAAAAAAAATACATCTCAAGTAAGAAAAGTACCGATATATGAAATAATTTTCATAATTTTTCTATTTTAATTACTTTCTAATTTAAACTAAGAAGGTTATATGTAATAATCATCATAATGCTAAAGTCAAAAGTCTGTCTCCATGTAACCCCTGTGTCTCGACGTCCTGCAACATTTTATTATTTGTTGTTTATTTATAGTAAACATCAATCATTGTACTTTTACTGCCCAAAAGTCTTCATGAAGTTATCGCTATGCAAATACTACTGTACTTAGATATGTTTGAACTCATACTGATCATATAAAAGAGGATTTCTGCATCTAGATCAATAGTGTGTAAACGGTACAGTCTTCCAGTTCAAAGTATGCTATAGCTAGAGACAACTGGGGTAATCTTTTTTTGTATCTTGCGGAAAATATATCTCGTCTTCGTTTGGAGATGTCGCGGGTTCATCGTTCGGAACACAATTTATGTAACCCTCAGTACTCATATAATTACTATTATAATGACTGAAGCCCATATCCAGCCATCGTCTTCCTCAGAATAGTTCCATCGTAACTAACACCACATTGTTGTAAACGTAAACGTCCACCCGTAGATAAATGCTAACAGAAAAAGAATCACCTTTAAAGAAAGTACTATAAACACAAATTCCAAGTGTAATAGTATGTTGTAGAAAATAAATAGTCTTTCCATTCCATTTAAGTAAGGAGCAGCGTTTGGTGTATATTTTAAAGGCGGTTACAAAAGAAAAAAGCGCTGCAAATCTTCCACCGTTCTTCCTCCAGTTTGCGCCGGCTCCATTCCGCCGGATAGGAAACGAATGTGTACCGATCGCGGTGCAGCCATCAGTGCATTTGAATGTACACAACATTAGTTATTCCTCATACGACTGTCGATTTTACAAAACATTATCGTATATAAGCAATGTTAAAAAACGAAATAAATTTTTAAATTAGTCTATCAAATGCCTATTAAATATCATTATGAATCAAATGACCAACAATTATTTTTATGAATATAGAATTTGTAACTAAATAATTCTTCTCAATTAATACTAGTTATATATTTGTAATTATAAACGAAACTTTTTAGATTAGCAACAGTTTTAGTTGATAATGCTGTTAACAGTTTCTTTTTACTTTTTACACAGTCTTAGTTTTGAAGACGCTTTAAAAACAACTCGTTAAATTACTATTATAAAAACTATAGCTTGAGTGAATATATTAATAGACGTGAGTATTAATTTCATTATCCGTTGTCACTACAACCATTTACTAATCGATGATATAATGCTGTGATTAATACGAATTTTTGTATATACCAGAAATTAGAATATTAAAAGAGTGTCTTTGAGTTTCTTACGGTATATCAGGAAATGATAAAACTTCCGAAACGAAGTTTTCTTTCTTACGAAAAGTCAACATGCTTTGATCTTAGATTAAAAACTATCTCAATACTATCATAATAATAATACTATCAAAACTATCATAATAAAGATATGTTAAATGCATTCGTAATGACTACCTGTTTGAGTAGTGACAGATATTTGACAAATATCTTTATCTTTCTACTATTCGAACATCACCAAAATGGCACCTCCGTTGTGTAGCAACTAATATCGCTATTCAAAGGCGTTTACTATCACTAAAGCCACTTGGTCGTTTTTGCTATTTTCAAAAAGAAACTAGATGACTAATCACAGAGTCTACTCTGTGGTACGAAAGGGACCAGGCTATTTAGTTTACGTCTAGACATATCCACTTGAGTGCTCGCAGGGTGCCCCCGACCCGGGCACAACTAGAATGCATGCTTATTCTTCGCTGTACAATTCCCATGTTTAAATTTCTATGCATAATGCTAATATAAAAACTCTTTCCTCCATATACACTATTCTAAATAGCTACACTTTTAAAAAGTGCTCGGGTTAGATAGTAATACAAAAATACGTAGTTTCAACTGTAAATGTTTATAAAGACTCTCCTATTCTTGTTTTTTGTTTACTGTTTGATGTGTATTATTTATGTGACCAACAATCTTTATGTGTATAGCGATCATAACTATAAGACATTTACCTGATAGTAGAAACAAGGCAACTCTTGTCAACAACAAAAGGAGAAATACAAAATGAGGCCAAGTCCGATTGTTATTATAATCATGATAGAAGTTTTAAAACAGGTATAAAAAAAGGACTCAAATGTAATGTTTACATTGCAGATGTGTTTGAATATTCACGAACACTCCATCAAAGCAAATCCAAAACGTGTAGAACTAATCTGTTCAAACCTTTGCAGCCATTAACGTTATCCAATGTCATAGACAAATACACTCAGGTTAAACTAACAGGGCAGATAAATAAATCCTTTTTAAATCAAAACAGAACATGTACATAAAAAACAAACAAAATTCGAAATAGACTGTCAAGAAATGTTAGTAATGAATAGGCATAAGTTGAAAATGTATTTCGATTAAATAAAAGACTAAAAGACTGAAACCATTCAATAGATTATTTACTTACAAGAGTTGAAACATTACAGACAGTACCTTTAACGGTAATAGTTCAGTTAATGGTAAAGGTATCGTGATCAGTGTGAACTCCCTGTTAAAAAGATATATCAAAATAGTTGGCAAATAGATTTTCTTTAATAATACCTCAGACTGGAGTAAGATAGCCAGCCTTTGTTAAAATCAAATAGGTAATGAAATTACTAGATTATGTATTTATCATCCTAACTAGCGCTACTATAACTTCAACTTTAACACTCACCATTAATAAAAGATAATGTACGTTTAGTTACTTCGTCGATTAAAACAAACGTGAACGTTAAAAACAGAAAATTTCTATCGGCCATTTCAAAAATAAAAGCAATTCGTTTTTATTGAAACTAAGTTGCCAACGAGGCCAGGCACTGGCAGTACTCCAATCAGCCAACTTCAGAACAAACTAGGTTCATTCGAACAACAGATGTTTTAAATTAGGGGTCACACTTCGGATATTATTTAGTAGCAAAGTGAATTTGTGTATTTTGAATCCATACTCGAAACTAATATTATAACTATGAAAATATATTATAAATCTCAGTTAAATTTTCGCGGTTAAACTTTGAATACCTTTCGAAAACAATGACGCGTTAGTCAGAACGTTTTCTCAGCACCACATTCTACATTCAAGATTTAAAGTTTCGTTGCCCCAGTAAATACTGAGATGTTTAAACTGGAACACGGTAATATTTTCATACCAGTGCTTGGTGGCAGAAAGCGATGTTCAAAAACGGCCCAATTTTAAAAGTGGGTTGTAGATGATGAACTTATTCGAGAAATCAAGCGATGTAAAAGTTATGTGGAAACTAGATTAAGATTGGTGGTAATGATATTTTTTTAATTTTTTGGACTTTTCATTAAACATCTTAAAGATAAAAATCCGTTAAAGCTACCGACACTGCTGCTATGCAATAAACTCTTAATTCCACTTGTTCCAAGTACATCGAGCATGCCAGGACTTATGACCATAAATAACCGAAACGTAATAAAGTTAACCGGCTGTCACGCGTTCAACTTGTACCTCGTTGTTAAGTTACAAGCACTAAGCGCTAACATAACGGAAGCAAATTTAACTTGAAATACAAACTACTACTACGTTCCGGGGCTTGATTAACCGTTAGGACTTTCTGTGGATTATTTGAACAAGTAAATTTGGGAAGGTGAAACTTTTAGATAGTAATTTTAGGTTTGATTATTTGATTTAATGATGCTGGTCATTTATTGGTATGTGATCGAAGTAGTAGATCTTAATTAAAACTCGAGATATTCTCTTATCGTTCTGATAAACTGATTTTTAAAATCTCAGTCTATGTTTATGTTCAGCAGTGGATGTCAATAAGTTGAAATAGTTTCAGATTATCTTTGTATCAGTAATATTCTTTGGTGAAAATCAAGTCTCAGAACTTTACGCGTTCAAATTTTTATTTCGTTCTTCTATTTTCTTCTTAAGCTTCATCAAGTAGTTTAACTGTCTCTTTAGAGTATTTGTCGGGTACTGGACAATTTCTGATTTGAACGCCCCCGGGCCCACTTCCACGCTGGGACGAACGATGCTCCTCCTAATCTCCGGGGGTTCGTAACGCTCGTATTCATTTTCAAGTACCTTGAACAAATGTTTTGTTATAACATAACGATGCGACTAACCGGAACTTCTTATAGAAAAAGATTAAGTCAATGAAAAATAAAAGGGAAGAAAGGAGAAAGGAAGAATTTTTAAGCACTATGCGACTGTTGAGATTTTTATTGTACATCTTGAGTGTGGTATTGTAAATATTGATTACCTTTATAATATCTTCGTCATCATTGTTGAACATCGCTCTGGGGACGTCGTAGTATGTAACATCACGACCCACGAGAGAATGGCTCAATTCCACAGCAGCAGTTGCCGTCACGATCCATATCAGAAGCACAAGCTCTTAAAAACAGTGAAAAAGAAATTCTCAAAACGCCATCACTATAAACAAAGTATCTTGATATAAATGACCGATTTCTGTGAACTAGCATAAAACATTTTAATCCTGATCCTAATGAAAAAAAAAATTATCAAAATTCAGTTACAATAATATTCATTTTAGAGTAACAGATTAAATTTATAAAAACTTTACTAGTTTGATTTTTGCTTATAAACAACTCCACAGATATCTTGAATGTCTTTCTTAGAGAATTATCAAAACTTTGGCAATATGAATATGAAAGTCGGAAATTAACTCCACGGAACTCTTATTCAAAAAACTCATTTTTATTTTATAACGCTTCCCAAATGTTTTTTTATCAACTGAGATCTAACATTGGAAAAAACAGTTACATCAAACAAACTCCACAACGTAGCTTCGAAATCGCACGGCGTATAGGTGTTGCCATAATTATAATTTTAATATTTACCTTTAAACATTTTCAAACTGAAAATCTACTTCACAATATAAAACTTCATTTAATAGACTCCAAATACTTCAGAAACACCAATTATACCTGAACATCTATCAATTCGCCAAGATTACTTTTTTAATTTAATTTTTTCTTATCAAAGGACAAGAGCGATTCGTTTACGAGGCGTGAAATTATTAAATTGAAAGACGTTCAAAAGTTAAATCACGAGCTAAATAATTGTTTTTTATTACAAAAAGCTAGGAGTAGAGCCAGAAGTTTCGTTTGATGATGACTAATGGGTCCAGTTCAATATAATGTGCTGCTTAGGATTTTTCTCCTCAACACAGTATTGTTGTCTTCAGGCTTAACCTTCGATATAGAACACGATGTTTGTTAAATCCAACTAAACTTACAAAATACACGACTACTTTTATGAAGAGTTCAACGCATAGTTATGGAAGTCTATGCTAATGATGGTGACATGGAAAATCTCTGTAACAGCAGTAGTGTGCCAAAGCGTTCCCATACTTCAAACAACTGGCGATGTGAAGAATAAAATAAGACTTTAACCGTAAGGTTCTTCGTTGCCTCGGAAAAGGAAAAGTATTAGATTGTAGATTTCAAAACAGCAAAGCAGGGTTCCATCGCATCGCATTTCTACCAAATATCAGTGAAACAAAAGCAAATTTCGGTTTGTCGCTTCAACTAGTGAAATTAATACGCATTGTGTAAATATTATAGTAGACTTCTCACTACCAGCAGCCTGACCGTCTTTTCGAATCGTTACATAAAAAAGTTTTCGTATTTCAGAAATTTTTATTAAATTTTCGGATAGAGATAGGAAAAAGCAAACTCAAAGAGATCTAACAAACGATGAACGTTTGTTTAGTTAACAAACCATTTCTCCGGATTTCAATGATCATTCTGTGCAGTTGATGAGAAGGTAAAATCGTTTCTGCTTCTTAGATCTTTCCTCTGCATATGATCTCCACAATGTATTGGAGGAGATCATCAGAGTTGTTTAAGTGGCTACAACAATAATTGACTGGTAAACAAAATAAGTCACATTTCACTAGACACAGTACTGTTTTTTTTTTTTAAATTATAATGTAAAGATTTTTTTTTTCAAACAGACTGTGACATGTTTCAGTGGAATAAAACCGGGGCTTACTAAGAGCTTATTTCTATAAAAATGAAATAAAGAAACGTTACGATGATGGAGGCAAAAATGCCGGGAGAAGTATATTTTTCGCCGCGAGCACGATGCGAGAACCGAATGAAATGTGTGTCCCATATCCATTTCAAACCGGAGTTAATGTGAAGATGTATATCACTAATTCATGATGACGATGTTATGAGGCGACTGACTGATGAAGATCTAGGAATCCTTGCATCTTCCTTGCATCGGACCGGTAGCATTGGAAATCTTTTACCAGGTGGTAGGTCTCTGTTGCCGAAGACCGTCTGGATGGGTACCACCGCAGCTCCTATTTCAACCGACAAATAGTAGTGTGCAAACATTACTGTATTCCAGTTTGAAGGGCGCTGTAGCTAGTGTAATTACTGGGGTAACGAGACTCAACACCTTATGTCTCAAGCGACGAGCGCAATGTGGTGCAGTGTGTACCATCTTAACTAGCACCACTTTGTTAACGGCAAGCGTATCACTTACCATCAGGTGAACGTCTTGCTCGTCTCGTCGCAAAGTAGTATAAAAAAAAATCAATTTGCGAGGTTCAGCAGTGAACAGCAAAAAACTGAAAATGATGATGGCGATATAAGAACAAATATTTTTTATATGTAGTAGTATACACACGTTTTGCGCTCAAATAACATCCACTAAGGTTTACTAGAAGAGAACTCTATTTGACTTAAGCTGTTAAAAATCTCACTCCGCAGATAACAAAAAAAAAAAGATGCAAACATTATCTTTTTGATTGAATGGTTTATTTAAAATTATTTCAATCAAGACTCCAAAGCGGACACAATCCGTTGAGAATTAGAATCATTTTAAATCGATATTATTTTAATTAAAATCACTGAACAGACGAAGGAAGCTTTCGTTTAAGCTTCTTTCTCAAATTCTGTGACGAAAAGATGTAATTTTTTAGTTTTGTTTTAGTTAAGAATGAAGCTATTACTTTCCCATAACATCGTCTAACGGAAAAGCATATAGAAAACTTGAAACCGTGCGAAAATTTAACCAAAGGTGAAATTCACATCCACTAGCTCTTAGATCGTAAATCATGTTTATAAAATATAACTAGAAGACAATGTAGCTAGTAAAACTACCGTACCGCTTTGTTTGAAGGTCATGAACGTAATGTTGCGCTGTGTAAACATTCTAACAGTGAATTGTTACGTACAGTCGTATCCCACTGACAAGAACACTAGTAAAATGAACTAGCAGTGTCGTAAAACAAAAAAAAAACACAGAATTATAAACAAGTTACAACCTGCTTTATGTGATAGTATAAATAAATTCTGTTAGAAACTACACTCCCGGACACATCTATCGGCCCACCTAGTGTTTAAAAGTTTTAACAGTGTCTAGCTAAAAATAAATGTTAGGTGTAGCAATAAGTTTAATTGCAGTTTTAAAGCTGATTTTTTGGTCAACCTTTATGTATGTTTTTTTTTTATTTTTGAATTCAGGATTATGAAAAAATAACGAAAATTCGAGTCTGTTCATTGTTTTCAACGACCCGGGAATGGAGAAAACTTTTTATTTCGCACAAATTGAATTTTTGTTTGATGTGTCTGATTACTGGTTCCATAAAAAGGCAAATCTAAAATTAGAGCTAGTTTTGACCAAAAAATATGGATACTCTGCCCGAAATTGTCGCCCAAGTTGTAAAACTTCTGCCGGCCAAATAAATTCTAAATTACAAAAAAAAAAATTAAAAAAAACATACATAGGGGTTGACCAATAAATCTCCTTCAAAACTGCATTAAACCTTATTGCTCCACCTAACATTTATTTTTAGCTAGACACCGTCGAAACTTTAAACACTGGGTGGTGGGCCGATAGATGTGTCCGGAAGTATATTTCTGTCATTAGTTAAAGTGTAAACATTACTGCGTTCCGACAGACATCAAATTCGGTCACAAAGCGATATATTATATTATTCTAACTAGCGTCATATTGTAGAAGAAAAGATCGTGTTAGCTTCTGTTTTATAGACAGAATGTGTATGATGTTTTCATATTCTATACGGATTCTGGCACGTGGAAAAATATATCGGAAAAACAAACATCGCCCGTTCTATTATTTCAGTGTAAAATGTTTACTCAGTACTTTCATGCGAACGGGATCGGACGCTAGCCTGCATCTCATGCATACAAACAAAGATTCTACTATTGTGCAACAGAGGGCATTGCTATGAATATAACTATATATATAAAATTATCGTATCTCAAATATTAAAAATGAGTGTCTGATTCATTGTAAATAACAATATAATTATAGGTTCAAACTATATGTATACTTCAAAAGGACTACATAAAAAATGCGATTAGAAATCTGTACTGCCTTTATTGCCAACACATATCTGATGAATTCACTCACACATTAAGTACATACTTGTAAATTGTATAAACACACATATTGCGAATAGTTCCGTAAAAACGGATATCTTGATATTACATACTGTGCTTGAATAATATTGGAAAACAACCGAGCTTTAATTGAATTAACCTTTTTACATTTTTCCTAATGACGCGATAGCGTCCTTTCAATATCAACTGTCAAGATGCGTCGCTTTCTTATTCTTTTTTTGTTCGTTCTATTTTTAAATGTATTATACACTATATCTACAATTCTGTACTATAAGAAATTATAATATTGAATGATATCTGTTTAAAAAATAAAATTTGTTTTCATTGAACGTGTAAAAGGTCCAAAGAAATCAAAAATAAATATTTCCTTCGCGTTTAAACAGTTTTAAAACATAATAATATGTAAAGCACAGAATACACTAAAATTACAACCTAAGGTACAGTTTGTAAATTGGCGGAAGAAAAAGAGGTGAATAAAGAAAAAAGGTATAAATTTGTATATAAAATATTATTATATACTATTTTATAAGAAATAATCCTTGACTACTATCTAACCTAATCGTTCTGATGTGGTATGCGATGCACACTAGCTTAATAACAACCTAATCACTCTTCTCTTGAGAACATTCATAACTTATTTAGACAAGAACAAGTCATAACAAGTCGACGGCAAGTTGTTCTGCTCCTTCGCCGTTCGGAACAACAATGAGGAGCTGACACTAAAAGAAATAATGTTTCATTTACAGGTAAATGGAAAAAAAAATTATAGTTCTCTTTATACTGATGATAACTCTCTCTCTGGGAGAGCACAGAGATACAAACGCCTACTAAAAGATATTTACTAAAAAATCTAACCGACGGAAAGAAGATACCAAAAAAATATTATTTCAACAGATTTTACATAAATAGCGTAAAATTTTGTTGTTCTAATTGGAGTTTAATTTTTTTTTATTTAAATATCACGACAAAAATCAATCAACAACATCGAAATTGTAACTTCCCATTTTCTAACACTAAAAGTTTACAGATTTCAAAGTCCATGAGAAACCAGCAAAAGAAAAAAATGATTCTATAACTTACTACCTTTTCTTTTTAGTCGGTTAAAAAGGTAATCGTGATGTACAGTGTCAAAGGGAGAGTGAATTTATTGCGTGAATTCCAATTAAAGAACTGTCACCTGACTACATCTAAACGGGTTTATCTGAAATACAGAATTTGGAGAAGCGAAGCAGCGCACGGCACCGTCTCCAATAAATACTGTCTTTTATATCTTTACATAATTGAATTGTGTCAGTTTCGACAAAAACATACATACTAAACTAACAACGGCGTCTTTGTTTCCGTTTATTTAAAGAACGTTTTAAAAGAACGTAAAAATAGTAAAGTATTGTACAGCAACATCTATTGTTGTCAACATTAAACTTTTATATCATAGTTATAAATAACATATTCACAATCTAACAATTTAATCGAATATATTGTTATAACAGTGTATGACGTAACTATTTATTATTAAGTACACCAGCTGACCTCTTTAAAATAACTTACACAATAATATTGGTCACCCAATCAAATCACTGAACAGCCGCCATATCAGTTAAACAGATCGTAATAGTGCAATATTTCGTCGGAAGATGACGCGATACTTAAAATTGTAATTGCATTAAAGTTGATAAACAACATGATAAACCCACTACTTTTTAATTTAAAAACAGACACCATTATTTAATAAAATTAAATAAAGTTTTAAGATATAACATGTGAAGAAAGTAACACATTTAACTCGATTGAACAAATATAAGTAAAGTTGAATTTACTTCAACAGATGGCGATGTTCTTTTTTATATCGCGGTGTTGTGTGACTGTTTACTGAAGTATATGCAAGCTGTTTTAAATGCATATCTGCGTACACACGCTTGGCAGCAGAAATAGATAAGTATTTTTGATAACGGAGTACAGTGAACACTGTTGCTCTGTAAAAACCAAACTAGAAAATATAAATCATGAATAATCATTTTACTTGTACTTAGGAATTAACTTAACCATAGATTAAAAAGAGTTCTAGCAAAATGTTTAGTCGATTGAAAAAGTATTAACTATTAACTGACTTACATAAAACTTAATTCATTGTAAATTAGTTCTTTACGCTTATAGTAACAGAGTCTATAATTAACAATTATTTTGAAGTCCAAAATTTCTTGTATTTAATTTTTTTTTTTTTTTTTTTTTTTTTTTTTTTTTTTTTTTTTTTTTTTTTTTTTTTTTTTTTTTTTTTTTTTTTTTTTTTTTTTTTTTTTTTTTTTTTTTTTTTTTTTTTTTTTTTTTTTTTTTTTTTTTTTTTTTTTTTTTTTTTTTTTTTTTTTTTTTTTTTTTTTTTTTTTTTTTTTTTTTTTTTTTTTTTTTTTTTTTTTTTTTTTTTTTTTTTTTTTTTTTTTTTTTTTTTTTTTTTTTTTTTTTTTTTTTTTTTTTTTTTTTTTTTTTTTTTTTTTTTTTTTTTTTTTTTTTTTTTTTTTTTTTTTTTTTTTTTTTTTTTTTTTTTTTTTTTTTTTTGTTTTTTTTTTTTTTTTTTGTTTTTTTTTTTTTTTTTTTGTTTTTTTTTTTTTTTTGTTTTTTTTTTTTTTTTTGTTTTTTTTTTTTTTTTGTTTTTTTTTTTTTTTGTTTTTTTTTTTTTTTTGTTTTTTTTTTTTTTTGTTTTTTTTTTTTTTTTGTTTTTTTTTTTTTTTGTTTTTTTTTTTTTTTGTTTTTTTTTTTTTTTTTGTTTTTTTTTTTTTTTGTTTTTTTTTTTTTTTGTTTTTTTTTTTTTTTGTTTTTTTTTTTTTTTGTTTTTTTTTTTTTTTTGTTTTTTTTTTTTTTTGTTTTTTTTTTTTTTTTTGTTTTTTTTTTTTTTTGTTTTTTTTTTTTTTTGTTTTTTTTTTTTTTTGTTTTTTTTTTTTTTTGTTTTTTTTTTTTTTTTGTTTTTTTTTTTTTTTTTTGTTTTTTTTTTTTTTTTGTTTTTTTTTTTTTTTTGTTTTTTTTTTTTTTTGTTTTTTTTTTTTTTTTTTTGTTTTTTTTTTTTTTTGTTTTTTTTTTTTTTTGTTTTTTTTTTTTTTTTGTTTTTTTTTTTTTTTTTGTTTTTTTTTTTTTTTTGTTTTTTTTTTTTTTTTGTTTTTTTTTTTTTTTTTTTTTTGTTTTTTTTTTTTTTTTTGTTTTTTTTTTTTTTTTTTGTTTTTTTTTTTACATAATATCTTATACTAGACAAAAGAAAAAACATTTTAGTTTTTTTATCTGTTACTAGTAATAATAAATAGCTTAAAACTTTTATATTGATTTTAAATAGACTTTCAATTGCATATGCTTGAAGACATAGAATATGGTCATACGGAAAAGAAACAGATAATTTTCATTAAAGGTTATAATTTGCGAAAAGTAAGTAAAAAATCTTTAGCAAAAAACTTAAATAATAGAAAATTTGTTTATGTTTATACATTTGTCCTAGACTTAATTATTTTAGCATTGTTTTTCAGTCTACTTTAGACGATGCAGATGTAATGAGGTAGGTGCATAAAAAACAAACCGGAGAGACAAAACATACATCGTCTTATTATTCGAGTCTCTATTACCTTGAAAGATTAGAATGTGCTGGAATGACCTAGGGGTAAATTTTGATTCTTTGGACACAAACGTCATGACTTTGATTCTCAAAGAAATTTTTCTTTTTTGGTTTTTTCATCCTTCCACAGCTAACTTTGACATTTCGGATATCTCGTCTATTTATAAAGTAAAAGAATATTGATTCCTCTCAAAATCGAATAATTTGCACATAAAATGATAAAAGCAAAACAATTTACTTGAACACAAACTTATTGCTAATATTTTTTTAAAGTAAACTCTTTAATCGAAAAGTTTTATTACAATCAGAATACTCTGTGTAATATTAAGTATGGAAATATCTCATCTATAATACACCGTCCAGAGCAGTGCTTTCCAAAATTTTTTAGGCCATTTTACATTAAAAATATTTCACGTCCATTCAAAAAACATAGAATGTAAAATTTTATTTGGTTTTTTAAGTAATAATACGCTGGTTTCTTAAAACAATTTCAGTAAATATGCTGTCAAATCAAAGAAAAAGAATTAATAAAATTAGAATTTTTTTTGAAAAACAAAAATACTACAGAACTTAATTATATGACTTAAGACTCTTTTCAAATTGCCCCCTCTCCAACCAGCAAATTGCCCTCCCTGTGAGGCGTAAGCTCCACTTTGGGAAACACTGGTCTAGAGTCTAGACGGTAAAGGCGACGTACTTAAAACACAAAGCGAAGAACAATATTGCTGTGTAAACATCCTCACCAGAGCTTCATTGTTATGGAAAGAGATATCACTTAACACCAAGTCAACGAACTGCTCGTCTCATAGCTTCACTATTTTAAAAAGGAGTCGTATTCGTTGATAGAAAATGTGGGAATTTACATTTACTAAATGTAATGGCAACGTTACATAATAGTCTTATAATTGTTATTCAAAATTAAAAGCTTTTCAATGTTTCGAACGAATACGTTATACAAATGAAGCTAAATTAACTTTACAACTTTAAAGAATGAAATAAAACGTAGAAATCACATATATTTACACTAAATAAATTTCTGTGTTTTCTTTTATAAATATTATTAACTTTTTAAGGAACCCAGCTCGTCTGTAATAATGCATTATTTGTCAAACAGTGATGAAATATCACAATGAAAATATTGATAGATTATAATAACATGTACCTATTACAATGCATGTATGATGAATAAATAATTTTTATGTGTTAGTTTTACAATAATTAACTTCTGTTTGTTATAGCATAGAGTCACTAACAAAGTAATACACGTACACGTATAAAGAGTCACTTCTAATAATTTCAACTCTATTTCAGTATTGAAAATCAAACACAGCATTGAAAAACCATTGTGGTATCATAGTTTTGATGCTATGGCGTCTTCTAAAGGAATTATAGTTTACGCTACAGTTAATCTTTTCTTTTTACAAATCGAGAGCTTTGAAAGCATGTACGTGGAACATGATAGTAAAAAGATTATAGAACCTGTCGCAGAATGTATAGTCGCCGTAGTACGCACCGAAAAATACAGAAATCCAACATTGCTAACAATAGAAGATACAAAAGATCATGCAATGATCCAACAAAGGATTAGTAAAACTTTTGCAATAGAAGAAATCCCTCGTGTGATCGTAAATGATTTCCGTGACTTAAATGAAATTGTTGAACTATTTGGTCAAAATGTATTTATTGTATATTTCGCTGAAAAATGTAATCTGTCATCATTATTCAATGAAACAATAATGGAAAAAATTAAATATTTAATAGTTGTAGACGAGGTTTTGAATGATGAATGTAACGAAGAACTAGTTTTATTAGCGGGGAAACTTCAATATTATCATGTTACATTCGTATTGAAAGATCAACATAACGGAAACTTCAGTCTATTCACAACTATACCGGAAATAGATGCAAAAACTTGCCGGTATGACAATAGTGTTAGACTATCTTTAATAAACACTTGTAATAACGGCATACTAAAAGAACGCATGGTGTTCCCCGGGAAGAAACCGAAAAACTTAAAAAACTGCCCGTTCAATGTGGGCATGGCCACCATGTACCCTTACTCAATGATCGAAAACAAAGAGTCGTTACAAAACTTACAGCTCATCAACGAAACACAAATACGCGGTTCGGATTTAGAAATCATCAAAATTATTTCTAAATATTTCAACGCTCATCTTAATTTGTACTACATATACCGAGAGGAGGAGAGTCCATATTTACACCTTGAATACATACCTTTTCTTCTCAATGGCAGCTTCGACGCGTGCGCTGGTGGTTTATACAGGATATATGGTGATCTATTTTACTATTCCGGGATCTACACTCGGCAGGCGGTCATCTGGGTGTACGCCGTTGAGAGAGAAACCAGATCGTTGCAAACGGTAGTGAACAAAATTAATGGACTTTACATATTTATGCTATTTTACATCTGCTACTCCATTATTTGGATATTGTTCTGCAACTTTGACAATACGACAGTTTCAATTAGAAACACATTCTTATACAGTTGGGGAGCGTTAATCGGAACGGCCTCGTTGACTAATGCAGGAACGTGGAAGCAGAAGATTTTAAATATTTCCTATTTAGTCCTCTGTGTTCACTTATCGGCTTATATTAGCATACAATTATATTCCTTCTTCACAATCCTAAGGCCTCCTCATCTGTTAAAGACTAACGATGACGTAATGGAGTCAGGACGGACGGCGTATTTGAACTACGATACAAAATTCTTCGTAGAGGACGAGAAGTATAAAGCTTTCGCGAACACCTCACAAGACTGTCTTAATTTTCAAGACTGTGAAGATAAGACGATCGCCCACAAAGGTCTCACGGTTATACCGGAAGGGTATTTCTATCCTTATCAAGCTGAAACTGCTGTGAACGACGAGGCAAGAATATTTAGACCTTTAGAAAACATACTTATAATATATCACGAAATGATTGTTCGTAAACAGAGTCCTTTCAGTGAAGACTTTGAGAAAATTGTGCAGCGTCTTTTTGAAGCTGGTATATGTAACCGACTTTATTCGGAAGCGATCGGTTTGTTAATTGAAGCCAAAGCGAAGAGCGCTTTTACTAATATCATGACAAATAGTTACAGTTGCCAATCTGGATGTCCTATCACCTTGTCGCAGATAGCAGGGGCTATTTATCTCTGGGTGATCGGATGTGGAATATCGTTTTCGGTTTTTATTATAGAAATTACTTTAAAGAAAGTAATTAAAGTACGACTGGCTCCATGTAACTCTTAAATATTTTGATGCACCATCACATTATTCATCAGTTTAGCTATGATTGTAGCACTAAAAACAGTACTGTTACAAATACTAAAATTCTTCTCTAAAAGTTGTTATTTGTATTTCTATGAATAATGTGTATTTTGTAGTAGGTATATCGTTTGTTTCTATTTCACTTAGATCATATCTAGCGTACATCAAGTTTCACATTGACCGAATGGATGGTGCTCAACGTTTTTACAACCTAAAAAGAATAACAAGCAAAATATGTGAGTGGCAGAATAATATAAAGTAATACAAGTTATTTCTTTAATAAAAAATTGAGTATAAAGAAGAATAACCTCTAAAAGTCTAGAGCCAACTTGATTTACATTGTGTTTAGAAATTATACATAAAAGGATAATAAATAACAAATAAGGAGCATAATTAAAATTTACTGTATTTGTTATGATTTTTAATTTGATTATACATTTTAAATAAATATATGAACAAACGTGCTTTGAGTACAATAATATTTCTGTACCAATTCCCCACGATGTCCTAATATTAAGAAACTTTTTAAAGAGTTAGAGTTTTTTATCATTTTTCAACAAATTAAAGTTAAAATTTTATAGAATAAAATTATTAAATCTTTAAATATAAAATAATTTAATGTACTTTTCTTAAAATATTTTTCATACTTTGTGCTTAACAAGTCTGTGGTAACCTTATTTTGTTTTTTATTCTATAATCTATTGTCTATACACAATGTGTTGATTCAAAATATTCGTTGTGCTCAACAGTACCGGTAATTTTTCATGATTTTTACGAATTGTGGAGATGTCTATATTCTTAGGATTTCCTGAATTGCCACGCACAGAGGACACACCGCTATGTGTTGTAAACGAAGTATATTGCTGTGCAAATAGTCGTTACGGAAACATATCGACGTTTACAAATGCGGTGAGGTTAAATTCGCTATTTCTTCGCTACATACAATTTTAACACTTTTATTTTGAAATCGATTTTACATTGCTTACTATTATAAGCATGTAAATATAAACGTTTTGGTTTAAGGACCCCGGCTGAAATAATTTCTGATCTCTATTGAATTTTTTGGCCACAGTACATTTTTGCAAATTTTAATATTTTAACCATGAGAGTGCAGCGGATTTATTATTTTTGTAATGCAGACACTACGATTTCAATTTACAGACAAAAAACCATCCTAAAATCAATGTCACAAAAGATATTCAACATCACAAGATTTCGGATGAAAATGTTTCCCTATACGTCGACGTGGAAGATAAGCTATTGAAGAAAATAACAAGCGTGTGGTACAAACAAGGATTTCTAGATGCGCTCAGTGTAGCAGCTGACACAAATATTAACCGAGAGAGCCCTTTCTTAGCTGTTACCGCATCCTATGTATTGAAAGTGGCTAATCTTTTTACAGCTTTTCGATACTTCATTCAACCACATTTAAAAGACATAGGGCCTAAAATTGTTTCAAAATATTCACGCTCAAGAAATTGGAGTACTGCCCCTATAAAGTGCCTTGCTTGGCATCCACACACAAACAAGATTGCCATAGCCACATCCGATGATAATGTAAGAGTGTATTGTTCAGAAGTGTCATTTGTTTCAACTTTAAAATGCAAAGCTCAGGGCAATGTGTCATCATTAAGTTGGAGGCCATATTCGGCATCAGAAATTGCTGTTGGATGTGAACAAGGAGTAATTGTATGGACAGTGGATCCCAACTCCATGTTCACAAAACCATCTTCAAGTAACGCTGTTGTTTTAAAAAGGTGAGATTAATATACATAAGATTAACTAAGTTTTTATTTGTTATAAAATAAAAAAAATATAAATGATAAATAACCTTTGTTTTGGACTCCAGGTCCATATTAACAAATATATTACAAAAAAAAGAAAAAACAATACATCCCAAATACAAAAGAAGAAAAAAAACAGTCTGATCCTGGCTAGGCAGCAACAATTAGCCATTGTTTGTAGGTATGGCTATAGTGCAGTCTCATTGCTAATTCTTTGAGAACAAAGTTACTACACCTGCCAAGCCTGGCAATGAATGACGCGATTCGTTTTCACAGAATGGCATCAAATGTATCTACTCTCGTCACAAAGAACATTTCGTCTCAAATATAATAATAGAATAAGAGTTTTCAAGTAAATCAATTTAATTTTAATATCTTATTATTACTGTACATCCGTTTTTGAAACCACAAATTTAGCTTTTTTTATTTGTGAATGTATTGAGTATGAAATGTACCTATTAAGAATTCTGTGAAGACGTTATTATTATTAAATTTTAATATTGAATATAAATCATAACTGATATTAAAAACCACTCGATAATAAAAATAAATGACACGAGTAAGAGAACCATATTTTTTAAGGTTTGTGTCTTAACCAAGTATTAAATTAAAATAGCACAAAAAAATAAAGGTCAAATAACAGTAAGCACCAGTCATAATCAACTGTAACCTTGACTGTTATAAAGCAGTAAAATGTCAGGATTATAAAATAAATGAAAGCTATAAAGTATGTAGATAAGCTTTGCATTTCTTATAATCTTAAACCATCATTAATTCCAGGTCAGGTCATAGTCCTGTGACAGATGTGAGCTGGTCTCCTAGTGGCGATCTACTAGTTAGTTGCTGCGGTGCTGACACTTCAATGCTGGTGTGGGATGTCGCAATGGAAACTGCAATACCACTCCGCAGGGTCGCGGGTGGTGGCATTGTGTTTGCGAGGTGGTCTTTGGATGGTAGCAAGATATTTGCAGCAACTTCCTCTATAATATTTAGGTATAGATACAATGCATCATTTCATATTTATCAATATTACAAATAATGGCAACATTGTCACATTCAGTAAATATTGAAATTACCATATTACATTATTATTTGTGTAAGTTTGGTCACTGATCACCTTTTTTATAAAAAATCACTCATCATTTTTGTTAAACATGTGTATTTCTATTTGTTTTTTTATACCCTTTAGAGTTTGGGACACACAAACATGGACACCTGAAAGGTGGTGCGCCAGAGGCTGCCGAGTGGTGGCAGCATGCTGGGGGCCGAATGATGTAATGCTGTTTGCTGCTAAAGGAGAACCAGTTGTGTATGCACTAACCAATGCAGGTCTCTTGAATGGTGAGTAAGTTTATACCACAAAGAAATGTACTTCATTTAATAAAGTTACACATAACATGAAGTTAAGATTTTTTATGAGAAAAGTGAAACTTATGTGACAGTAAGTGATGATACCTGTCCATAACAATATGGTGCTAGTTATGTTGGTATATAGCACCCATATGTTTGTTGTTTTGAGACAAGTCATGTTACCTCAGTAATTTCAATAGCTTACAATGCTTTTCAAACTGGAGCACAGTAATATTTGCACAATACTATTTGCTGGTAGTAATAGAAGCTGCATTGATACCTACCTAGATGGTCTCTGGCAACTGTAATTTAACCACCAGTATTTTATTGTTAGTTATTGTGAAAATCTTATATTGTTGACATGTTCTCTGTAATAAAATGTTTGTACAGTCCAATAAAAATTTGACAAAACATAAGTTTATGTATATTTTGTGTAATTCTGTGCATTGACTTTATATACTAGTGGTTTTTGGTCTAGTACGTAAGGTAGATCTACTATTGTTGTTAATATTGTTACAATTGTCATTCAAGAAAAAAATATTTTCTACTAAGAGCAATCATTAGCTGGTGTTCATTCAGTTGTACCAACTAAAATAATCATGTAAATAGTTGTTCATATTGGTGCTGAAGTTTTGCCAAGCTTCACAATAGTTTTAAGAATGTGAATTTGGTGGTAGGTCTCTGTTGTCGGAGACCGTCTGGATGGGTACCACCGCAGCTCCTATTTCAACCGCCAAATAGTAGTGTGCGAACATTACTGTGTTCCGGTTTGAAGGGCGCTGTAGCTAGTGTAATTACTGGGGTAACGAGACTTAACACCTTATTCTCAAGGCGACGAGCGCAATGTAGTGCAGTGTGTACCATCTTAACAAGCACCGCGTTGTCATGGGCAAGCGTATCACTTACCATCAGGTGAAAGTCTTGCTCGTCCCGTCGCATATTAGTATAAAAAAAAAAAAGAATACTTTAAACTAAAAACTGTTAATAGTCCATTAAAAAGAAACTGTAATTTTCAGGAGCTAAAGCCAGCAAAGCCCAAACTGTCCTTGATGTTACAAAAACGGAGCTGCCTTCAGGGGACTGTGTGGGGGGACCAATTTTGGATATGTGTTGGGACCCTAGTGGCCGGTATCTCGCCGTAATGTTCGAAGAATCCTACTTAATTGCTATATTTTCCACCACTCAGTTGATGATGCAGCTGAAAATCACACCTTGGTATGATATTTTGATTTTAACAACACTTCATAAATTAGTATTAACTTCTCTATCTATCGTATTCACTATTTGATTTATCATCCTAGTGGAATCAGTTGTGGTGGTGCCTTATTAAACTGAAAGGGGTTCATAGCAATTTTGTATCAGTCTTCTGTATGTCAGAGTTATAGATTTTTTTTACTTATGAAAACCCTTTCGGGGGTTTGTATTCATATTGTGCCTCTGCAGGTCCTGGAGAGAGGCTAGTATAATCCCAAGCTTTCTTGCAATACTAAAGTAGAAGAAGTTCGTCGTAATTCCATTTGCGCTGAGTTTACTTGGACTAATTTATAGAAAAGTACCAACCCCCTCATTATGTAATATATTTTTTTTAATATTTCAGTTGCTTTGTATGCGGGATCGGCGATGAGATGCCGACGACTATGTCCTTCCAGAAGAACTTTACGGAAGATGCTTGTTTGACCATCGCATGGTCCAGCGGCAGGATACAGCACTTCCCAATCGTGTACAGTTTATAGGTTTAGGTTACTAACTTATGTAAACTAAAAGTGCTCAAGGCTGGTCTATTGTTATGAAGTGATTAATATATAGTATATTTGGATTATGTAATAATTTTACATTGTCTTTGGGGTAAATAGTTAAGCACTTGCCTTGTGCTTAATGTTATGTAATTTGATTTAAAGGTGGGGTTTCTCTATTGTAAATTTACCGCTGTAATAGCATTGGTGTTCAGCTGTCAATATTTGAGTGCCAGTGTTTAGATTGAGCAGGCTTTTCCATCCATGGCTATTGGATTATTATCACAGTAAAAAAATACATTAGTAATGCGTCTTATTTATTATTTATTTATTACAAACCAATAGCGTTAACAATTTGTCTTATATTCTAATTAAATACAATACACTTCCGGACACATTTATCGGCCCACCTAGTGTTTAAAAGTGTTAACGGTGTCTAGCTAAAAATAAATGTTAAGTGGAGCAATAAGTTTTAATGCAGTTTTAAAGCTGATTTTTGGTCAACCTTTATGTATGTTTTTTTTTTAATTTCGTATTCAGGATTATGAAAAAAAAATCGAAAATTCGAGTCTGTTCATTGTTTTCAACGATCCAGGAATGGAAAAAACTTTTAAACGATTATTGGTTCCATAAAAAGGCAAATCTAAACTTTGAGCCAGTTTTGACCAAAAAATATGGATGCTTGGCTTGAAATTGTCGCCCAAGCTGTAGCACTTCTGCAAGCCAAATCAATTCGAAATAATAAAAAAAAAACATACAAGGGTTGACCAATAAATCTGCTTTAAAACTGCATTAAAACTTATTGCTCCTCCTAACATTTATTTTTAACTAGACACCGTCGAAACTTTAAACACTGGGTGGTGGGCCGGTAGATGTGTCCGGGAGTATATGTAAGGCGAAAGGAGGTTTCATTGTACATACAGAAAGTACTTCAGAAAACGCAGAAAAAAATTTGAATTAATTATAACTATAGTAAATGTGGAAAATCTATCTATAAATAATAACAATGTTCATGTACAGATCCTATAAAATTAACAATATACGTACATATGCCGAAAATGTGATGTTTTTATTTTAAATAATTTCTTACTTAATTACTTATTATTTATTTTTATTTATGTAGACATTGTTTAAATATTTGTTATATTACTAATATTGCCATAATTTCTTGTTGTCCTTGTAACACTGAAGGTTTTTTTATTTAACTTTCTCAGTTTTAAGTTTGAGTTCTGAATTTGGAGCGGCGCTTTAGAAATTGTCATATTCAGTACATTGGGTCCGTAACCGTTTGCGCGTTTAGACGTGTACATGGCGCTCCTCATCTCATCATCCAAATTGACTATGACCCGCACGAATACGCTGTTGGGTTCGCCGTGGGCCCTCTTTGAATTTACGACGGTATACCTGCCATTACACGTCTCGAACGCCGGACAAATGGTCCTCTTCATCTCGTCCGACATCCTTTCCAACTCTATTTTCATATTTCCGTCGACGTCTTTCAAAATGCTTTCCTTCAATTCATTATCCATCGGTTTCAGTTTAAATCTCATCACTTCATTTGTATTCATTATAACTTTTTCTGTGATATTGTTAATTAAATATAATAAAGCGATGATGTACGAATCCGTTTTTTTCCCTCTCTCCACATGTATTTTTTCGATCTCCTTCACATATATAGTGCATACCCCGTTACCCGCTTCGTCGCTTGCTTCTTTCAATTTAGTAACGATACTTTTGTGACCGTAAATTTTATCTATGTTGACGTCAATTTTGTACATTTCCAAATAGTCGGTTAAGACCTTTACGGTGACTGTGTGGATGGATTTGTAGATATACATTAGAAAATGTTTTAGCTCGCCGGAACACATCCAGATTTGGGTTTTGCAGAAAGCGTTGTGTCGTCGAGAGTCATTAATGGCCAAAATATCATTATGACGTGGTTTGATGTCTATTAGATCAGTTTCGCTTATCTTCTGACACTTCACGTTGTATTCTTTGGCGAGCATCTCGCCGTCTTTCAGAACGTGTGCGAAGAAAGACGGCAGTTTCTCCATAAGCGATTTTATCGCAACATTCAACTCTTTGTGGCGCAGAGATTTATTGTTTTGAAATAAATCTGAATATTTCTCCTTTATCTTCTGCCACTCCAGATTCCATGCGGCTGGTATACCGAATACATTTTCGCCGTTATCGTCGCTTATTCTGAAAACGTTTTTGCCTCCGATGTTCCTCTTCCACGAACATCGGCTTGCTATCATTTTAGCTATCATGTCGTCTATAGTCCGAATGATAAGATGTATGGTCTTATTAGACACAGATTCATTGATTAAGGCTTTATGTATTACTCTTTTTAAACGTTTGTACTTTCTGATGCTCTGTTTGAATGATTCTTTTTTTCTTAGGTTATCTTTACTTTCGGACACAATTTCTACGATTGTCGTTTCGTCTTCACCTTTAAGTGTTAAGTTATCGTCCGGGTCCGCTTCGTTGTAGTCGCTGTCTTGTAACATTGCTCTCATTTCTTTTATTTTCCTTTGTATTAACGATTGCAGAACATTTTTATCACATCTTCTCACATTCGGCCCCGGAATGCGTTCCGCTGAACTTTCGTTATCTCCAAACGATTTCATACCTAGATTGATGATGTTTTCTAAAAAGAATGATATTAGAGACGCGTCCGAAAAGCTTTTCTCCTCTCTGTTCATGTTCATTGAAGCAAATGTTTCTTTTGGACTCAGAAAAATAAGAACTAAAACAAACAACAATTATTTGGGATCTCTAAATAAATAATACAGAAATTTTCTATCAATGGAGTCGTGACTGAAATTAATGAAAATTTGTGTAACGTTCAACTACCTCGACATTACAAATTTTCAAATTTGTCTTTGTTATCAGTACTAAGTAAGCATTTAAGTTATTAATTTTTAACTTCGAAGTATTAGGCGAATTTTTTAATCAAATGTTTTATATTTTAATTAGAAGATAGGTGATAATGCAATTTTACTGATTTTAACTATAAAAAAAATACCTTTGCTCAGGAACAGAAAAATCTGGAACATTACGGCTTTTTTTTGTTTAGATTATTAATTTTATCCTACATTTCGTTGCTGGCATTGTATATATGAATAAATCATACGTGAATTTATTTTATGGCGGCTATATTCATATTATCTTAATGCGAAAGTCGCGTTTACGAGTTTTACAAGTGACGATATCGAAATTGTGCCAGAAGTCAAACTTGGTTGGAATTTTATTACATTATTCATGTTTTATATATACAATAGTCATTTGACGTAAGGGAAGTACAGACAAAATTACAGGAATGTTTAGTCTTTTCTCACTTCTTGATTTGTTTCTGTTCAGCATCGTTCATAACCGAATTGCGCTATCCCGCCAACTCTTTTTTACATCTATTTCATACGTCATACTCAAACAACATTCAATGCTTTTTGTATATCTTTGCTGTTTAATGTGTCAAGAGCTTCAAAAAATTAAATAACCCATATAAGTAAAAGTTTTTGTGAAATAATACAAAACAAACATAAAAAGCAACAGTGTTTTATTAACAATATGATCGTTCTACAAATATCAAAATACACTTATATTACTACAGATAAAAATATGTGTGAGTAGGTCGTACAAAATTACAAAAGCCAACGGTAAGCCTAAAAACTAATATTGCAACAATGTTATCACTTTGCAGGATTAAAAAAAAGATATAAATACTCCTTAGATGAAATTAATAATTTTCACATTACAATAATATCTGAAAAATAATTAAATAGCTCTACAGGCTCTAAAACATAAAATTTACATTTATACATATCATCAACAGCCGATAGAAGTCCACTGCTGGACATGGGCCCACCCAAACATTGCGATACGCCATTAAAACTATTCAGTAAGAACTCTTTGTGTAAGCAGCCTCCAAGTGTATTCCTGAATCCTAATATTCCTATACATTAGATATATCCTTAAAGTACGAAATTCTATTCTTACGACTTATCGAACATAATCGATTTAAATTTTGACAATACGAATCGATTCTACTATAAAGAACTCAGTGTTGCCATAATCAAATGTTACTTCAAAATAAAGAATATAAAGATGTTATTCATTACAATATTCCCGAAGCAATATATAAAACGCTTTATATATTATGGCGCTGCTCTATAATAAAAACAAAACTACCGAAGTGTTATAGTATTTTTTTTACTAGCAACATTAGGGGCTTATTATGTAAATTTAAACTATTCGAGCAGGTTGAGCTTGCTGTTCGTCTTGCGCAGCTGCGCCCGCCACGGTATGATCTTAGCGTTTTCCTCCTCATCGTCGACATGTTTACCATTCGTCGTTGAATGACCTGCAAGTGCATCTTATTTACTTATAACTCAAAATGGAGAAACAAGTCATAATATTGGTATTTCGATTTGAAGGGCGCTGTATTTACTTCCGTCATTTACCTCGCTGTCTGCACCGTTCTACAAATCGGTAAAAAGTAATTCTTTAGACAATAGAACAGTTATAGTATTGACAATATACCGAATAACAGTAACAATTAGCATATGGAATTATTATAATTTGAATCATCATATTAATGCCTTCGATGCGATAGCTCTAAATTCTATCACCAAGGTATTCTCTTCTTCTAAATCGTATTTCCTCATGACTGGGGGTCGTGGTCATCATGTTTTTATTGAAACACACGACGATTTATTTATCAGTTATAATTGAGTGGTGTTGCCATTGCCTTCTCCATTTCACATACTAGTGCGAGCACCGATGGACATGACATAGATATGCAGGTTTCCTCACGATGTTTTCCTTCACCGTCAAAGCACGTGATATTGGTTGATGTTTTTGCTAACTGCACATAAATTGAAAAATTCATTGGTGCAGGAAGGATTCGAAACCGGTACGTTCGTAGTGGAAGGCCGTTCAAACCACTAGGCTATCACGGCTCACCGGGGTATTAGGTGTGATAAATACAAACCGTTGCAATGGTCCGTGGATAGTTTGACCTCGGAGGGGGCGCGCGTCGGCTGCGGGGGCGTGTCGTAGCAGAGCGTGATGTTGTCGATGGAGACCGCGCGCTGGGTGCCGTTGGGGTACGCGCGCCACTCCCCGTTCATCGGGCTACTGTTCTCCTCCACCTTCGGTGTGTACAGCGACTGTCTGTAAATACAACAATTACTTTATCAACGAGATGAGCGAAACATTCGCCTAACAGTAAGTACGCTCATTAGGTGGCGCTAGTGAGTATGATATACACAGCACCTTTTTAAGTCTTGATACCTAAGTAATATACCTTCCTCCTCCACTGAGGTCAATAACAGTCAAAACCAAATTTAAAAATGAACTACGCAAATATCTTATAAAGCAGCAGAAGGCTGAAGGCTTTAGTGAACAATAGTTTAATTTTAAATTTAAAATCTTTTTTTTTTCCCGCAACCAATCATTTCAGTACAGATGATATTTTCTCGTGTTTTCTTGAGTGGCAGATTAGCAGGCGTATGTATTTATTAATTTTTATGTTATATACGAGTATGTATGCTCTAAAGCTTTAGTTATTTTTATTACTGTTGAGTTTATATATAACTATAATAGTATAACAATGTATATAACTACAGTGTATGTATATAATAACAAACATAATTTATACAAATTCTTATTAATATGTTTGTAGCCTATTTGTGTATAATATTTATAATTATTTATTTATTTTCGTTACTTTTATTTACACTACCGATATAATTGATGGCGCATTTGCGCTACAAAAGGCACTAACAGAATACCAGCGCTGTGGCACTGGGTACTAGTGTCTCAGCTTTATACTAAGTTCGGCCCTATTAGGGGGTGCAGTACTTACTATAGTTCTAGCTCTAATTTTATTTTATTTTTTTGTAAATTTCCTTTATGTATGTACTATATTTCCTAATAAACGTTTTTCTTTCTAATATCATTAGCTATATTTATTTATTTAAAACTTTGTTTGCACACAAATAAATAATGTACAAAAAGGCGGCTTAATGCCATAGGGCATTCTCTCCCAGTCAACCTCGGCAGTGGGGAAATGCAGTGGTAGGTGAGGGTAAAGAGACGTTTTGTTTTTAAAAAAAGAAAAATAGATAAAAGAAATATTTACTAATATATACATACATACATAAAATATGAATACTTATGTATATACATACATACATAAAATATGAATACTTATGTATATACACACATACATAAACATAAATATACATAAATAATTCTAACTATACTTTTCAAACTGGAACACAGTAATGTTTAAACTGTACTGTTTGCCAGGAGAAATAGGAGTTGCAGAGATGAAAGCACATCATGATTCGTTTAAACGTTTACGTTCTTACCTTAGCCTGTTCTCGGCTTCCTCCCGCCTCTGCAGCAGCTGCCGCTTCCAGGCGGGCACCGCGGCGGCGCGTCTCCTCTCCGCCTCGCTGGTGAGCTCCCTCTCCAGGTCCTTGCGCGCCTTCTCCGCGGCCCTGCGCGCCAGCATCTGCCTCTTCCACGCCGGTATCACGTTGCCCGCGCCGTCGCGCTCCGGCACCTGCGTACAACCCTACCGTCGACCATCCGCCACACTTTGAACGTTGTCCTTCGACTGGTTATTCCAGAAGAGGGACTTTCGTCTGTCTTCTTAATTCAAAGCTTCTGTCTTTTTGTTTTTATACTACTATGCGCCGAGACGAGAAAACCGTTCACCTGATGGTAAGTGATACGCTTGCCCATGACAACGTGGTACTAGTTAAGATGGTACACACTGCACCACATTGCGCTCGTCGCCTTGAGACATAAGGTGTGAAGTCTCGTTACCCCAGTAATTACACTAGCTACAGCACCCTTCAAACCGGAACACAGTAAAGTTTGCACACTACTATTTGGCGGTTGAAATAGGAGCTGCGGTAGACGGTCTCCGGCAACAGAGACCTACCACCTGGTATCTACTTCTCGCTTAGCTTTTACAATAATTCAGGTTTCTGTCCCTTATTCACTAGGAGTCAGCACAACATGAATACTTTCATTTATCTTTAATATTGAACTTTCACAGACAAAGCCAAGTTAATATTTAACTTAAGTTCAATTAAAAACGCATACACGAAACATATATTAAATACTTTGAAGTGATCGTGAAAATGTTACCGGAAATTTCATAGCAAATTGAAGAGAAATAAAGAGATTGTAAGAGACTGAATTTGCCGGCACCGAGTCCACGTTGAACGACGATGAAAAATTTCAATCATTTACTAGGTGTAATATTTTCATCAAAAATTTCCCGGCAATAATTTTCCGTTCGCAAAAAAAAACAACTTCACCGACCATCTCGCTACTTTCTCGTTAAAGCAACAAAGTTTTTGCAATTACCGGTAACAAAGCCAATTAATTTCAACTGGCAACAATTTATTTAAGCAATTAACCACTGATTGGACGATGTTCCTGTTTACAGTGTTTTTTTTCGAGCATCGAACATTGTACCGAGCTGATGGCGTGGTGGTACCGTTGTACGCGAGGATTTGTGCCCATATGATTGTTATGTAACACGCGAGCGTCCGCAACCACCGTGGCAACTAATAACGGAATCCTGTGTTGCCATACCGTGCTAGATATTTTAAGCTGGCTATCCTGGTAACACTAAATGAAAAGATTTTTTAATTTTATCAAATTTTTTTAATGTTATCCCATCAGGTGTTGCTATATTTTAAACCATTGAATACCCAATCGAAGTGTTAAAAATATATACGCAATCCGATGACAGTTTTTCTATTTAATTTTCTGCCTAACTCATGAAAAAAGGTTGAGTACCACTGGCCTAGACAGTTACCACTGAAACAGTATTTCTAAAAAATAGTATTGAGTAAATTACCGTTTCAATTATAATCACACATGAGTAGTAATATTACTAATAATACTCCGAACTAATAAGAGCTGTCTGAATTAATCTAGTGAACGTCTTATACAGTATAACTTAATTTCAAGTATAAAACTTTACATAGATTTTATGATAATAAATATTTTTTTCAAAGATATACTTAAAGTGTTGTACAAAAGTTAAGTTTAAGTAATGATACATACATTATGTTGTACTCATAATACACTAAAAAATGACATTTAACATGTCGGTAATTTATTACCTATAAAGTATATAGAAATTAATACAGATTATAAAACTTTCATTATACAAACAGAGCGGCCATAGCGAACGCGGCGTGTTATTGAATTGTTAAATCGTTTTTCCCCTGTGCCAGGTTCAATCTCCGAAGGTCTTTCCCACAATTTCACCTGATATTGTCTCGATACGAGAGCTGGTGGCGTTATTATGAAAATATAACAACACGTGAAAACGAATACTGTTTAAATGAAAGGTGAATGAAAACATATAAGGAGAGTATGAGTGTATAAGTTTTGTTCAACTTTCGCCCAGCAGATGGCGTTGCACGTTGTTGCAACGTGCGATGAACTATATATTAAATGAGTGTTTACTTTTTTTAATTTTTTAAACCATTGAATACCCATTCGGTAGGCGTTAAAAATATATACGCAATCCGATGACAGTTTTTCTTTTTAACTTTCTGCCTAACTCATGGAAAAAGGTTGAGTACCACTGGCCTAGACAGTTACCACTGAAACACTATTTCAAAAAAATAGTATTGAGTAAATTACCGTTTCAATTACAATCACACACGAGTAGTAATATTACTAATAATACTCCGAATTAATAAGAGCTGTCTGAATTAATCTAGTGAACGTCTTATACAGTATAACTTAATTTCAAGTATAAAACTTTACATAGATTTTATGATAATAAATATTTTTTTCAAAGATATACTTAGTGTTGTATAAAAAGTTAAGTTTAAGTAATGATATATACATTATTTTGCACTCGTAATACACTAAAAATCAATTTATCGCTAATTTATTATGTATAAAGTATATATAAATTAATACAGATTATAAAACTTTCATTATACAAACAGAGCGGCCATAGCGAACGCGGCGTGTTATTGAATTGTTAAATCGTTTTTCCCCTGTGCCAGGTTCAATCTCCGAAGGTCTTTCCCACAATTTCACCTGATATTGTCTCGATACGAGAGCTGGTGGCGTTATTATGAAAATATAACAACACGTGAAAACGAATACTGATTAAATGAAAGGTGAATGAAAACATATAAGGAGAGTATGAGTGTATAAGTTTTGTTCAACTTTCGCCCAGCAGATGGCGTTGCACGTTGTTGCAACGTGCGATGGTTTCGTGTTGTGAACTTATATATTAAATGAGTGTTTACTTTTTAAATATAACATCGGTTTAACGGCACTGGTTGTTTTATTTTGACACCAGAGGGCGCCAGTTAGTCCATGGTTCAACGTTGAACCGAACAATGAGTAATTGAGACAGAGAGAGATGAAAGAGTGAAAAAGATCTAATGGACTAGTGAACTAACGTCTAGGTAACACAGCTACTATTTCTACCGACAAACAGTATGTAAACATTACTGTGTTCCAGTTTGCAGGGAGTAAGCAAGAGAAATTACTGAGGTAACGAAACTCAACACCTTATGTCTCAAGGCGAAGAGCGCAATGTGGTGCAGTGTATACCATCTTAACTAGCGGCACGTTGCCATCAGGTGAACGTCTCGCAGAATAAAAAAAACTACCATCAGTAAACGCCAAATGGGGTTTTGGTAATTTTGATTACAAAACTACTGAAAATTACTACCGACAAAAACATTTAAACTTGAATAAGTTTCGATCGTAGTTATCAGGTAATGGTGGTTAATATAATAAAGAACTAAGTCTAATTAACAAAAACTTTAAAAAGTCTGTAATCTAGACGGAAGCTTAGGTATATCTGAGAGATGCTAAAAAATCTAAGTTAGCGCAACTGAGCGGAGTAACGAGTCGTAAATCCAAGACATGACTCAAGCAAGCGTCCGGCTTCAGAAAGCAGTGAAAGCGTGAAAACGGACGTACGGACGGACGGACCGTTTTCTCAAAAACTATAAAATACTCCCCCATTCAAATCTTTACTTAATTGTCATTATACATAAAGACAACTTTCGCTTAAACGTAGTCCCGGAATCGAACGCCAGTACAGAGGCGAGCCGAAATGTATACAGCGGAGGGTGCTAAGATACATACAAAGCGCGCCTGTTACCGGTAACGCGGTCGCGGTAATAACGATCGGATCGCAAATGAAATTATTTGAAAATAATTAAGCAATTTCTCGATGTTTCATAAAATTTAACGACGACATCAACGATCGGCTCCGATCCAACTTGAATATAACAGACTGAAGTAAGTTATGTAAGTTACGAAAGTATATTTAACTTTAGCTAAAGACAATCACGTTCTCCTATTTTATTTATTAAATTATAGTATAGTATACAAGTATAACTTAATGTGTTATGCTAAGTTCTGTTATCGCATACTGTAAACGTCCTGATTTTTCCATCTTCAGCAACTAAAATACTAAATAATTGAGGTTAAGTATTAACTCGGTCGTTAAATACCGTAGTTATTATTTAACTACAAACTGTATTTCGTAATACATTTAAATTTATTATTAAACATATCGATTTTATCCATTCAATCACAATTACACCGAACGAATATCGATTCATGAATAATCGAATAATATGACACAAATCACGTCGATGTATACGTAACGAGATAAGTTAAAATTTAATCGATAATATTAACCGATTTTTTAGCAGTAAATTAGTTAACTTTCAGTAAAATTATTTATTTTTACATATCGTCGGTTAAAAAGGAAAGTGACATAACTAGAAACAAATAAAATTTTTCAGTCTCTCTTCTAAAGGTTTTCTTAAGAATTTATCATTTTAGATATTAAACTTAATTACAAAATATTTTTTGGATAAGTCACTTTTCCATTTAACTGACGATATTATTGTTTCCGTGCTGGATGTCACTAAATATATGAAAAGGGAGAAAAACATTTATGTCTTTAGTCTACTAAATCTATTTAAAACTTCTCTTCCTTTCATATCAATAAAAAAATTGACGATTATTCGTTCTCTCACTATTTACTACTCTTACAGTATATTAATCTCATTCTCTTACAAATGAACCAAATATCAAAGTAAAATTTCTATTGCTTTTGAACTATAACTAGATTTATTTTTTATATACACTATATAAAAAAAATAACTACGTACATATCTTTATATTGTCGGTAAAAAAAATCGAATTTAGTATCAAACGTTTAGTGATAGAAACGAACAAATACCAAATCAATATACTCGAAGTTTTTCGACGCCATTTTTATTTAGTTTACGAAGTATGCATTAACTACATTTTTCTTTTATTACTATTTACTAATAATTACTGTTAGTAGATCTTTTGTCTCATAGACCGTCTAGTAAGGTATTTCTACCGCTAAACAGTAGTGTGTAAACATTACTGTGTTCCGGTTTGAAGGGAGTAAGCTAGTGAAATTACTGGGGTATAGAGACAACCTTGTCTTGAAGTGACGAGTATACCATCTTAACTAGCGGCCTGTTATGGGCAGCATCACTTACCATCAGGTGAACGACTATTTTTTTTTATGCTACTATGCGACGAGACGAGCAAGACGTTCACCTGATGGTAAGTGATACGCTTTCCCATAACAACGCGGCGCTAGTTAAGATGGTACACACTGCACCACATTGCGCTCGTCGCCTTCAGACATAAGGTGTTAAGTCTCGTTACCCCAGTAATTACACTAGCTACAGCGCCCTTCAAACCGGAACACAGTAATGTTCGCACACTACTATTTGGCGGTTGAAATAGGAGCTGCGGTGGTACCCAGACGGTCTCCGGCAACAGAGACCTACCACCTGATGAACTATGGCAACATTTAAACCAAGCTTAAAGATAAAATCGTCTGATTTTTTTGGTTCTCCACATTTGTATTGTTATTAGTAAATAATAGAAATCAGTTCAGTTATCACGCGTTATTACGTGCCACGTACATTACCTCACTGTGATGGTAATCATCATACAATATCACGACTGCGCCGTTTAAACTTGAAACCGGCTCGGAAACGATGATGCGACACGAGATGAAATCCAACTCGGCAACACTTTCACCACTTTGCTTACATTCAATGATCATTTTTACTCGGCACATAATAAACCAAGTAATTCACCATTCATTGTGTAATAACGATAATTATTGTAATTGACATAAATTTCACTTGATACTAAGTGTTAAGTATCTGACTGTATGAGTAACAGATCATCTCAACTTATTGTATTCTTCTTAGTCGTATTTCCTCATGACTGAGGCTCGTGATCATCATGTGTGATGAAACACACGATTTACTTATCAGTTATAATGGAGTGGTTCACCATTGCCTTCTCCATTTCACATACTAGTGCAAGCACGGATGGTCATGACATAGATATGCAGGTTTCCTCACGATGTTTTCCTTCATCAAAGCGCGTGATATTAGTTGGTGTTATACTAACTGCACATGAACTAAAAAATTTATTGCTGCGGGCCGGATTCGAACCCGGTACCTTCGGAGTGGAAGGCCGGTCCAAACCACTAGACTATCACGGCTTTTCTAGCATTAAATGGTAATGTGGTCTTCGTTCTAACGTTTAAATCTTCTAATATTTTCTTGAAGGCTCCTTCATCGTATTCAGTGGAGACTAACGCCAGAAAATTGAACCAAGTAGAAGGAACTAATTGTCTTTGGTCTCAAACTGGTCTTGTTTATAAAGTACAGATGGTATCTCATCGTGAAAGAGGTCAGGTACCATAATTTTGTTACCACAAAGAAAGGATTAAATTAATGATATTCTAGTTTTTCTGTTCCTAAATTATCTAAGTCTGGTAACAGTTCAGATAATTTCTGCTTACGAGCAGAATCGATTTAAAATTACTTCTTCGTGCTTAAAATATCTCGCAGCTCATAAAATTACTGTGGTAACTATACTAGAACATGTACGTCTTCAATTTGTATAAGAAGTATCTTAATTTTGATATTTTTTTTTAATCCAAACCTTTTTTCTTGTATGAATAGGGAAAGGGTTTAACCATTTCACTGGTAACTTACCATTGCAAAGGGGTGGTGGTAATTATCACCACTGTCGTTACCATCCGTTCGTGATTCACGACACAATTATTATACCAAACAACGCGGGGTTATTACGTAAATATAAAATTATAGCAACAGTCGTGCAAGTGATGAGAGATCGATCGCTTTGAATTCGTATTACGTAAGCGTTCTTTTGTACTTTAGCGAATTTTCCGAAAAGTAAAGAGTGACTACTTAAATAAGTAGTTACCCGTAACTTAGTTATCGCTGATACGAATTAATCGTTCTTAAATATTGTGCCGTTGCCGAAATGTTTAATGATTCCACGGATCTGAAAAGTATTGAAGCTAGTGAAACATCAATAAAATTAGTGAGTTCACTGCTGGTAGGCCTCTGTTGCTACAGACCGTCTAGGTACCACCGCTGTGAATATTTCAACCGCCAAACAGTAGTGTGCAAACATTACTGTGTGACAGTTTGAAGGGAGTAAGCTAGTGAAATTACTGGGGTAACGAGACTTAACACCTCATGTTTCAAGGCGACAGTGTATACCATCTTAACTGCCGTTTTATAAGTGAGTAGATCACTTACCATCAGATGAACTTTCTCATCGTCTCGTAGAATAAAAACACTAAGTTTTTTTTAATAATTTTTGGTGGTAGTTTTTTTCGAAATCGTATCTAGTCTATGCTCAAAGTTGCCATATGTGATTAAATTAGGAGTGAGAAGGACCATAGAAGATATTTGAATGGAGATCACTTCTTGAGCTGGGGAAGATAGATGCTGATGCGATAATTATTCGGCGTTCAAATCCGAAGGTACCGGGTTCGAATCCGGCCTACACCAATAAATTTTTCAATTTATGTGCAGTTAGTAACACCAACTAATATCACGCGCTCTGACGGTGAAGGAAAAATCGCGAGGAAACCTGCATATCATGTCATGACCATCCGTGCTCGCACTAGTATGTGAAATGGAGATGGCAATGGCAAACCACTTCATTATAACTGACATAAGTCGTGTGTTTCATCACACATGATGACCACGACCCTCAGTGATGAGGAAATACGACTTAGAAGAAGAAGAAGGTGAAGCTATTGGTTTAAAAACACTAACAACGGTATACAGGCGGTAATAATTCAATGAGAAGTCATCGCGAGGAATTTCTAGATCGTTACAGTAATGCATCACGTAAAAGCGGTCGCCGTCTCCGCTTGTCATTTTCACGGGCGCTGACGCTGAAGTGGATCAGTGGGGCGGATTCCTTGGAGCCGCGCTGGTGTGGAACAGTGGAATGGAAACCTCGTTCCGAGCATTATCTATCTGTCATTGTGTAACGATGATAACATTCACCTAGTATACCTTCAAAGTATTTTTATACGTTCGATAAAAGTCCCACAAAGGCTGCTCGTTGTAAATTTAGATATAACTACGTAACCAATTGTAGCGTGTAGTTTTCGTATCTTTAGTAGTTATTGTAGCCTTTGTGTGATTTTTGTTTAAAAAAAAAAGTGGTCGTTACTAGTGATGCACTTACCTGGTCGACGAAATTGTCAGCGGTGAAGCGCTTCGTGAACTCGGTGAACGTCTCCTTGTCCTGCAGGCTCTCGCGCCTCGCCCGTTCCACCTTCAGCTTCTTGATGCCGGTGATGTCCTTGGACATTTTCAGCTCCTCGATGAGATCTGTCTTCGCGCTGCGGTAGTTCTCCGCGGCGCTGGGCAGGCACTGCAGGCTGACGGAGCGGGCCGGGGGCGGCGCGGAGAGCGTCTTGGTGGCCGGAGCCCGGAGGCGCACGGCGGTCAGCTCGGCGCTGCTGATGGCGGCGAGCGGCTGGTGCGCGGCGAGCGGCGGCTGCGGCGGCGGCGGCGGGACGGGCTCGGCCGGGGCGGGCGGCGGCGGCGGCGGGCGCGCCTCCGCCGGGCCCTCGTCCCTCTTGCACGGCGCCGTGATGGTTTTGAGGTACTCCGAGGGCTTTATGAGGCGGTCCGGCGCGTTGTGCGGGAACGCCGGCGGCACGAACGGCAGGGCGGGCTGCTTGTTCACGAGGTTGGGCGCGCGCGGCCGCTCGTCGTCTGCGCAGGAGGCCGCGGAGCCGCGCCGCCCCGCTGCCGGACCGAGCACGTTAGCGCCGCGGTGGTGGGGGAGAGAAAGTCAGACACCACCCCCCCACACACACCGCACCGCAACAACCCACCCCACCCATTTACTTTTCTAAACTCTCTTGTTAAAAACAGCGCACTCAAATACAACTACATCTAACCACACAGTTATTATTTCAGCACCTAATTAATATTCTAACTAATTTAATTTATCTAAAAAATAATCATAGCAATGTATCATACTTAACCGATTCTAATTAAACGGTAATTGTAATATTCATTACGCAGCATTCAGAGAGCATCGGTGACACTGCAATGCGTGTAAAAAGTCTCCTTGCGCGGTGCAACGCACTCTTGGATAACGGAGTTTATATTAACAGACGGACAGAATTTACCGTAACTATATCGAAAATAATAAACTAGATACTTCTATGATTATCGTCACTATACACTCCGTTACCGAACGAATCGATTTAAAATGTTTTGATTGACTACTAACTGCGAGTAGAAGAACTATCGAAAGAGAGAATGGAGAATTGAATAAGAACATATTCAATTTATTAATAATGATATTGATAATATTGTAGTTTTTATTAACATGACTACATAAACATTTATTACCGATGGTAACACTAAGGATAACTAAAAATGCAACAAAGTTATAAAACAATATGCAGATATCGAACTCTGATATTATAGTTTCTATTTTATATCTTGTATATTAACTATATCAACATTGTCTGGTATTAATAATAAAAAATTGATAGTAAACAGTAATTATTAATTAACAAGACTAGTTTTTTCTGATCAATTATTAAGTTAAATAAAGTAATAATTATGTTCATCGATTGATTGATGATTAATTTGGATGAAGCAAAAAAATTAAGTAAATATCCAAAACGAATTTAATGATCAAAATAAAAATTACCATAATACCATCATACAGTGATGTTTTTTTTAAGTAAACTGATCTTACATAATTTTAACTTATACCGTCAATAAGCTTAAACTTTTGTAAGCGATTTTCCGTTTAAAATTTATATAAATTGGTGAGACATTTAGTTAAGGGAAGTAAGTTATAATTTAGAATATAAGTAATGTTAGCACATAGTGCTTATGTAGTAATAAGGCTTGTGCTTGAGCGCTGACGTAAATTTACGCTCCAATTACTGATTACATTCAAATAGATCCGATAGAATCGAACCCATGTCACGAGGCAATCAAATAACTTCTAAATACTGTAGTTTACAAACATTCATCATCATCATCGATTTTAATTTCAATTTAAAATCTTTTTTTGTATTCTAGTTCTTGTTGAATAAGTTTTGAATCAAACAAGTAGAGTCAAGGCTCAGTGGAAATTGAATCGTCTTCTTCGTAGAACTTTGAATGTAGATGGAGCTATCATCGCTTCATCATCAAGCAGAATCGACACTGTCCTTAAAAGGCTCTGTGTTTATATTAAATATTATAACTTGTCTTATTTTGCCATAGCATCAAAGGAGTGTATCAATTTCAATGTTATCGTTGTATCAATTTTTGATTGCGTCATGATATTGTAGTGAAACCGCTGAAAGATTTCTAAGTTAAGGTCGTTTTTTTTAATCTAGATGTTGCAACAGTTGATTTAATAATGAACCTAATAGTTTTGTTTTGGTTTTTAACATATAAAAAAATATACTGAGGATAACAACGATCTCAAATAAAAAAGCTAACATTTTTTCATAAGTTCTTTGTAAAGGTGAAAGATGTTTTATTGATTTTTTTTTATCTTAACTCAATTTCCAATTAATCGACGTTTCTATTTTGTTATTTTCATCATCATTTCAGCTTTGAGCCCTTATATTTTGTGAAAGTCGTATACCAAAATCTTTCAACAATTGTTTAATTGGTTCGTATTAAAATCTTTTATTAAATGAGTTTGTATAAATTTTCCATCGAGAGTGTATAGCAGTGAAAGTATAGATATAAGCTCGTTCGCAGCAATAACATACGCGTTTAACTTAAACGGATACCTGCCGCAGTTAGTGTTAACATGTATAATTAACTGCGGGTGACATTGACGCGGACTTGTTCAATTTTCTAATACGAGAGCTCGGTTGGTGTTTACTTTGTTGCTCGATGGATTATCTTATTGAAACTTTTTATAATTTACACTTATGTATTAAAGTGAAAATTTAACGTTTAACATACTACAAATCTGTCAACTTAACTAACACAATGTAACTTAAAATATGAGATTTTAACTCCTCAAATTCAAATGAGAATAACAGAACTTTTCAGCAACGGAAATTACACGTCTTTAAGTAATATATTAATCTCTTTGTAGATACAATTATACTTACCTAATAATATTCAAAGATCAAATACAATGAAATAAATTTACCAAACAACACAGTTTCAAAATGTAATAAACAATCTAAATCATTGCTGTTTTGTTAGACTGTTTATACTTATTATTTGTCTGTTTAACTTGTTATTTTTTTATGTACAAAACACACCACACTCAAACTCACACTTCAAGTAGTATATTATAGAAAACATATGAAGAAACAAGTATGTATGTATTATAATGGAAAAAACTACAAAACTGAAAGACAAAAAAACTAAAGAAAACGTCTACACTGGAAAAACAATAACATTTTCTGCATTAAGTTCATATTCAATTTCTCGTGATGTTAAGTGATAATGAGGCAGAATATTCCAGTTGCTATATCGAGGCGTCGGAATCGAACCAGGGAATTGTCGCTTTAGCTGGTAAGTAGTTAACACATCAAACACACACAAAACATTTTAAGCTAAGTTACAAACATCATACAACGTATTGTGTATGAGATCAGGAGTATCAGCGATGAAATCCACTAACCTAGTTAAAGACTATAAGGCGGTTGATGTAAAGATTCAGGCAACACCACGGGCCGTCGCACTCTGATTCCTGAAACCGTACGTCTGTCTGCTTAATAGCCGCTTTCCTTTCATCTCCGGCCACCGGTGACCGTCCGGTGAACATTACTAGTTTTATTTCTGCTAGAAAGTACGCGGCCGTGTGTGGCAGACGATTATTTGGGAGCGACGGAAAAGTTTTGTATTTCAACAGCCTGAATGCTAAACGGAAGCGCTAAGCATTCAAACTAATACATAACTTTATCATCATCGCAAGGACTTCAAATAAATGTATAATAAATCGTAAATCTCATTATTCTGTTTAGTAACTTATATAGAATGAAATTTAGTCTTACTTTAGGAGATATTAATAACTACCAGTAATGGAGAGGCACTAGAAGAAAGAATAAATACCATAATGTCTGTAAAGATTTGTGTTGGGATTTTTCTTCTTAATCCATAGAAAGACTTAGGTAATCATATTTATGACTGAATAAAGATAATTTTATACTAAATTCAAGATAGTAACTTCCGATAGATGAAATATTAAGGAAACTCAATAACAAATTATCAAATTATCACCTTGAAGAATCTTTCGAAGAGTAAAGAACAGTACGTTGTGTAATAAAATGTATAAAGATATGAGAGAGAATGTAAAAGATGATATTGTTATATATAAACATAAACTTCCACATGTGATTACATAATTATATAAAAACGAGATGCGAAGGCTTGTTTGTAAACAAGTTTGTCGAACATTTGCGTCCAGAGCACAGCGATCGAGTGGTGACAATTCACTCCGCGTAAACGGACAAAAATGACAAGAGAGCCGTAAAATAATTTATAGCTGTATAACAACAAGTAGGCTAATACGCTATTAGACTGTAATAAAACAATCGTAAAACTCTCGGTGCGATCTCTACTTTCTATTTTCTTTTGTGAGTGATATTATATTCGAGCGATATGAGTCCGGCCGGTGAAAAGTAATAGGGAAAGAGCGAATTGTTAAAATCTCTTTGGTTGCCTACCAACTATTTGACGTCACAGAGGCTATCGAAATAGAGAGAGAACACTACTTAAAAATCAAAAGCAAATAAAGAAGAGGAATTATGAAATGGAGTTGAAAGGTATAAACGAGATGATATTGAAGAAGTCTCCTCAGCACTTACTTTAAAAGGTTCTGATGATGCAGCGCTAATATTACCTAAAGCCTTTAAAGAATTAGAAAGGATTCTTTACAAAGGCTCATTAACACAAATACGCCATATATACATTGAAATACAACACACAAACATTTAATTTGATTCAATTCTTTTTGAAAAAATCATAAACTTGTGCCGTTTGTTTTGGTTAAACTCCAAAACGGACCGATTTCGAGGAGACTTTCATTGGTAGATAGCTAAACATTACTGCAGTCCAGTTTGAAGTTGTAGTTAGAGAAATTATTGAAGTAACGAGATAATTCGTATTTTAAGACGTTAATCACAATGTGATTTAGTATCATCCTAAGTAGCGCTGTTATAAAGATAAAATATGTCATATCTAGATAGACCATATAAAAAACCTGACCTAGATTTAAACTTGTGTCAAACTCTATGAATATTATATTATCATTGGTATTGTCATGGGAGTCTTCTACGAAATGATCTGCTTTTTAGACTGGACTCAGAATTAAGTGGTAATTATTACTCACTAAAATATCACCAGTGGTTGTCTATATCAGTCATAGGATCTCTGTGCGAAACAGCGTCAGAATATATTACTTACATTAACACAAACAAATATGTGACATCATGTTACTAAAGAATATCGCGAGTTTCATTTGGTGATTGTATGTATTTTTTAATCTGTACAATTCCGGTAACTTTCCGATTAAAGAATTTCCCCGAACGATGACTAGGGTTTATTCGATTGTATATCAATAACTTTCTGTTTCTCACACTGCAATGCGAATTCGTTTTCGTTCATCAAACATTCACCTAAGTGATACGGTTTCTTGCAAATTAAAGTGATAGCTAGAATGTTTACACTGCATTACACTCATTGCCATAAAACAAGATAGTGAGATTTAAATTTTGTAAAGTTTATACACTAGTGCTATCCGACAGAAATGAAAGTCTTCGGCATGAAGGATTGCGAATGAAATGATTGATGGTTATTTAATTAAATACAGTAACAGTCACTTGATTTTTCGAAGTTAAGGCTTTAGAAAACAACCACAAAAGGCAGGATCTTAAAAATTCCAGGATCAGGAATTTTGGATCGCTGCGTTCCGTAATAGATCCCTGGACCCTTTAAGAAAGAACTAATATGTTAAGTAGTTTATCCAAAATTAAATCAAAGTTTCACGATCTTCAAGTCAACAGATTTGATACTTCTAGTATATACTGCTTGTGTACTACTGTTAAGTCAGATCGCAACGGAAACACTTGTCGGATCGGATTACGAAATTTCTACTCGTCACACCGCCGACTCATGATTTGCATAGCTATCTCCTCACTCCAACGACACCATGAAATGGAAAGTGGGGAAGAAAATCGCTACTTAAAATGTCTACTACATACATTCGTATTCTAAATGTTTTGAACGTACGCTTTAATCAGAACGCGACTAACAGCAGTTATAAACTACGGTAGAAAGTAAAAAAAGCTGGTAATTAATGTAACCACCAACAGCCCGGGCGCTAATTTATAAAACTAATTGAAATGTAACTAAAAAAAGATAAAGTAAAATGTTTTAATAGTTAGTAGACGAATCGAGCGACGTATTCACGTGATGGTAAGTGATACGCCTGTCCAAAACACACTACAAATTTAAACACAGTTTACACACTACTATTTAGGTGTAAAAATAGATTCTGTGGTAGTAAGACAGTAGACTTATCATCAGTAGACTTATACATTGTAGTAAAAAGAAAGTAATGTTAAACTTAAAACTAATATATTTATTAAATGATGAGGCTGAATATTACGTCTTAAGGCGATTAGCATAATGTGATGCAGTGTATATCATCCTAACTAGCATCACATTGTTATGGGTGAAAGCACCACTAGATGCTTCATCAAATAAATAACTATTATATTATTTATGTCTGTAGATATATCGAGCCAAAAATTTAGAGGAAATATTTACCAAGCCTGTTGCGAAGCTCCGAAGGTCGGAGCGCCGGTTCCTCCAGGACAGCTGGCGGTGGTGGTGCAGGTGGTGCCGGCGGTGGCGGAGGCGGCGGCGGTGCCTCGTCTCCCGAGCTTCCGCCAGATGACACTCCAGATGAAGCTGATGCCTGAACCACCGCCGCTTCATCAGTAACCGAGGTGCGTCGGCTGCCAGCCGCTGACGATATGCTCCTTGCCTGATGGCGAGTGAACTATTAGCGGTAATTTCATAATTAAAAAATATTTACTATCTAGTAGTAACATAATGACCGAGTCAACAGTACGATTATCTGATGTAAAGAGATTTAAAAAACTAAAGCCTAGACGATAGCCTTTGAAGAATTACCTATGTTTGTGTTACAATACGTTGTGTAAGTATTTGCACAAATTTAAACAGAAATTTAAAGGACTTATGCTTGTGATCCTAACGTTGAAGAAAATGTACACCCTATAGATTCTCCAAGGTACTTAAGGGAAAGAATAGATATAGTAATAAGATTACACAAAAAGATATGCAAACCGAATGTAAACGAAATGATAATGTAAAATAATAAAGAAGTGCTGTTAGAATTTATGGAGAAGATTAGAAAGGATGCTGTTAAAATAAATAAAAGTAATTAGGTAGTAACCACAGATAATTATCTGTATTCGAGATTGATAGTTTTAAAAGAGATAAGGGGAGAAATGAAAAACAAAACAAATTCAAGCAAATAAGATCTCAGACAATAGTCCAAGGAAAACGCTAACATACTAAAAAGAAAAAAAGTATCCTTACCAGCGTTTCTTTCTTATGAGCATAGTATCACTTACGATCAGGTGATTTTTTTTCGTTCATTTATCATACAGACAAACGTTTGTGTTATGAAGTTGGAAGAACGGTTAGTCATCACAAGTAAATATTTGCTTACTACATATCTCCAACACAACCAACTTTAATATTTTTGTTATAAATATATAGAAAATCAATTGCATTAATTTAGAACCCAAAAGATTGCTACAGTACAACTTTTATCAGTTAAGTTGAAATCTTACACTGTACTTAACCGTATCATATTATATTATTCGGGAAAAGCAGAGCATGGGAGTAAATATTCTCCTTAAATTAATACCGCCAAAGTTAATACTAGCTTTAGAAAAATTTGATTACAAATAACACTACGATGAAAGTGATATATATATTCTTGAACATCAAAACATTACGAAGAGAATTTAAAGTCGTTTGTAATGAACGAGTTAAGTAGGAGTATTCAAAACATGGTGATTGCATAATGGAGCCTTAGACAATGGTACATTCAAAACTTCACGCCTCGTTATTTTTACATCATTAAACTAAAGCGTAAATAATTGTATTCACGAGCAGCTGTATCGATGGTAAATCAGTATTAGGAATAATACACTTTAAATATATCAAAATCAATTTTTCCAATGCTTTCTACCCTAAGAGATGACTTAAAGCTACTTTAGTTCATTTTGTGAGATTGTCGATAAAGACGCGCTAGTTCGAGGTTCTAGGAAATGAAAAAAGAGATGCTTTTTCATGTTTTTCATATGTTAAAAATTTGTAGAAGACGACCGTCTTCACCGTACAATACAAAGTATGAAAGTAACAAGAAAATTAGAGGTATGAATGGAAGCAAAACGGAAAGTGAGCGAGAACTGGTATGAGAGAACTAGGCCCTGATCCAACACGTAGTTGAACAAAAAGAATGCAAACATCGTAAGCAAACTGAAGACTTCTTAGAAAATCCTGCTCTTGAATAGCGCAGTCGCTAAATGACCTCAACAGTCTCCCGGAGTGCCAGCAGTGGGAACAATAATGCAAAGTAAAAATGTTGATACTCACAAAAGTCTGCGCCTTGTGCGTAAGCGCAGCGAGTTTCGTTGCAATCGTTGACTTTGCTTGAGTCTCCGGCGGCGGGGACACCTCCTCGTATGCTTTGTTGTTCGTGCTGCGGCCAAAAGGATCACATAAAATACTCGCATTTTTAACAAATACTACAAAAATTCCAAATCCACATGCGTATGATAAATAAAAGACGGAAGTAGAAACGGACAAAACAAGATATGGATGGGATCATGTGAAAGAGGATATGCGTGTAAAAAAAAGTAAGTTGTGGGTTGATGGTTGATAAAAGGTGCTGAAGAAAGAAAGATATTGATAAAGATGATTTATCAAAAACAGAATATTTTGGGCGAATAAGCTTTATATAACATTTATTCCTCTTACCTATCATTGGTTTCTTTGGTAGCGTAGTCGACCACCAGCGCCGCGCTCCCTGGCCGACTGTGGCTGCCAGAGTCCCGAGAACTGCTCCTGGTGTACAAAAATACTTTATAACCCATCAATTAACTACAATTAGATACCTAGTCACATATAATTCGAGTATTTATATTTTTGAACCACTGATAGCAGGTCTTTGTTGCCGGAGACCGTCTGAATTCAGCAGCGTCTATGTCTCCAAAGTATAGTCTGTAAAAATTATCGTATTCCACTTTGAAGAGTATGATAGTACTACTAACGAAATTTATCAGCACACGTCAACACAACTTGGTGTTGTGTTCATCACCCTAACTAGCAAAACAATGGTTAGGGAAGACGTATTTACTACTAGGTAATAATGTCTTGATCGTCGATCGTGAAATCGTGAAAAAAATTACCGATTGGTAAACAAGGATTTTCCATCATTTATATATCATATGCCAATTATAAGCACTCATCCATTGGGTAAAAGGATGTAAAGGAAGTCATAGTTATTGGTAACTTTTTAGCTCACCTCCTGCGCTCTTCCCGTGGCAAGTAGATGTCCTCGTAGTGATGGTCGCGGCGTGTAGCCTCAGCGCCGCTGTCGCTATCCGAATTCTCAACGCCTGTCGTCTCACTACATCCGTGCACTTCCGCCTTAACTGCAATAAAAACAAAACATTAGCTTACAACCCAAAGTCTTTATCAAAATAATCCTTTCGTTCATTTTATGATGAAGTATATTTTAAAAAAGCATTACATAATAGCGGAACACGAATTGATTTTTTGGAGACCCAAAATCTTGATGAGTACCAACACCTCTAAAAATATTTTAGGATGAGCAGCACTTGATCTGCCCAATCGCGATGAAAATAATAAAACAGAATTCCTTGAAAGTGGCAAAAAATCAAACTATGAAACAGTTTAAAAACAGAAAATAAAATAACACCTAAAATCTATTTCCATTTCTAGTAAATTGTCTGTAAGCAAAGCATTTTTCGTAAATTGATAACCCGAGAGAGAGAAGAGTCTTATCCCCTCTTTGGAGAAGATAAGATTCTTTGTTCTGTTTAAATTACTATCAAGTCGCATTCCTTACATATATCCATTGCTTTACGTGTTTTTTTGTATGGTACCTGCTAATTTTGAAAAGGCATTATTTAATCTAGTAAGACATAAAGTAAAACTGTTTACCAGTCATGGTGGGCGCTTCTTGTCCCTCCGCGGGTACCCTCGGCCCTGGCGAGCGTGTGTGGAACAGGTCACGCACTCGTTGATACAACGCGGCCGGTGCTCCTCCTCCGCTGCTCCCGTGAAGATACCAACCGGTAGACTGTGTCGCGTCTACTTCAGATGCCGAACATGCTGATACAAAAGAAGAGAAGGCAGATGATAAACAGAATTACAAGAAATCATATACCAACAGTACACGTCGTTTATTATTCGTAAATATAAAAAATAGAACACTTCGGAAACTGTGAATGGACAAAAGTTGGTGTTGTTGCTACATTGCACGTGAGGGTCTTGCTTATTTTTGTCAAATATTGAACCAAGGTTTCACTTTACGTAATTCTTTCCCTACACTTTTTTTTACTTGCTTGTAAACTCTTAAACTATGCGCCTGTAACCTCTCGGATAGATTATTTTTATGGGGTTAAGCGAGACTGCAGAAGATGGAAAGTACTCGTCCAGAATCTCAAATAAGTTTCTAACAATACTACTTATGCTATCAACATTATCGTCATTAACTATTTTAACTAACCCTTTCAATAATAAAATACTAAACCATTTCACATAACAGAAATGAACTTAATTGAAAAAATTTGTTAGATCAAGTAGATATCCTTGTTCGTATCTTATATCCCTGAGCGAGGTGATCCGATTTGTGTTTTATTTCATTTGGTGATTTCGTTTATTTATATTTATTACCTTTGTTCAATTATGTAATTTTACAAAAAAATATTTAAAACATTTCCAACCAACGCTTTATATTCCAACAGTTTTCTATCCGCTATGAATTGCGTATTATAAAACATCAGGTGCTATATTCACACGGGTATGCTCTACTGCTATGAATTATAGATCACCACACTAAGAATTACAGTTTCAACATTTCAAATATTACCAATTATGACGTAGGTGATATTGATCAAATGTCAAACATGCGAAGAAGAGAAGTCTGTTCAGGTTTATAACGAAATAAGTTCTTGAGTAGAATTAACTTATTAGTTTATAGTATATACAGTCAAAATTGGAGTGCAGATCTTTGGAGAAGACCTACGTATGCTTATATCGGCAGATTATGATGATATACAACATTCGGAATTCTTACTATTAACCAAAAAGGAAATCTCTGAACAGAACGGCCTTACCGCATTGATCAAATAAATTGCAGTCAAAACTTTACTCATCTGGAGAGATTAAAAATATCACTGAAATTTTTGATATGATATTACACAGGATAATTCACAAAAAATTTAGAATATCTAACGGAGTTATCACATTTTGAACTTTATCAAAATTGTCCAGTGCCACGTGTTATCACCACAAAGTGCTAAACCCAACTGACCACGACCAATTGTTACCTAAAACTTCCCGATGCGGTGTTTCCGTCGTTTCGCGGCCCATTTGCTACGGTACATTCTCGCTTTAATCGCGAATTAAATAGAAATGTGGATTATATGGCCGGTGGTGTTACAACCTGTTATAAATACCTAGTATAATGCACGTTGCATGTAATCCATGTTTAATCTGCATTAAGCAAATGGATGGGTAAAGAATTTATCATTTAACGATGCGTATATTTACGCGAATTTAACACATTTAATTATACTAAACTTTACGGAGTTTATTGCACTTATTTGACTACATTAGTTTTAATAAAAGTTGTATTATTGATATGTGTTTTTATTACAAAAATATCTTTATATCTGAAACAAACGATTCCTCGGAAAAAAAACTTACAACCTGCCCGCTAAAACTAAACCAATTGCAGTTGCACGCAGTAATGTGCAAAAAATAAATTGCTCTAGTTAATATGGCGCTTTAGCAAGAGAAATTACTGTGGCAACAAGACCATTTTTTTTTTATACTAATATGCGACGAGACGAGCAAGATGTTCACCTGATGGTAAGTGATATGCTTGCCCAAGACAACGTGGTGCTAGTAAAGATGGTATACACTGCACCACATTGCGCTCGTCGCCTGAGACATAAGGTGTTAAGTCTCGTTACCCCAGTAATTACACTAGCTACAGCGCCCTTCAAACCGGAACACAGTAATGTTTGCACACTACTATTTGGCGGTTGAAATAGGAGCTGCGGTGGTACCCATCCAGACGGTCTCCGGCAACAGAGACCTACCACCTGGTAAAACCATGTTATGTCTCAAGCTGATGAGTGCAATAGAGCAGTTATGGCTAAAGTAAAAAAAAAATATTCACCAACCTGAGCTCTCCTCTCCGGATGAGCAATGGAGGATCACATTCGTGGAGTTCCCCCTCTGCATGGGGTTCACATAAAGCCCGTCGGCCGGTCCGGAGCGGCCGGAGCTGATGGAGCCAGTTGAGGGTAAGGAGCCGCGGCGCTCCAGCACCGAGGTGCGCCTCTCGCGCTCCGGGGCGTGCAGGTAGAACGGGGAACGGCTACCGCTACCGTTCACGCAGTTAGGCAGGGCACACTACAATTAAGGAGTAAGGTAAAATATATAAAATGCCTGATTGATTTACATTTGGTAGTGTGAGAAATTTAACAGAACCTTAAATTTTTTGTATTTTCTAAAAAAAAGCTTTATCGAAAGCTGGGAATGAATCTTGTTTATATAACAAAAAAAAAATATGAAAAAATATCTATCACTAATCATGTAACAAGTCAACCACAATTTTTTTTCAAATATTGATTAGCAAACTTACTTATATAGCTTTCATTACGTTTATCCATATTGGTCTTAAATCAAAGAAAGAGTAAATATGACGCATTTTCTGAAGAATTCAAAATGGTTAATTGGTGAATTTTTGCTACAAGTTATTGAACTTACCCTCGCTTCGCCGGGAGAGCAGGCACAAGAGTGGATCGCTTTGTATGAAGACAGCTGCTTGTTATCACCGGCAGCACCAGCCGCCACCAGCACATTCAGGCACTGAAGAAAAATTATCTCTAAATACTAGGAAATTGGTTAAATTACAAAAATAATGTCATAAATTGATATACTTAAACTTTTAGCTAAATTATCTTTAAAGGTTCCAACTTTAGTGAGATTTTTAAGATCTAAATCTGAATATGTATCCTAATAGTTAATTCATGTTGCAAAACATTTCTTTAAGTTTAACAGGATTTATTAATTTATATTAAAAGAATCAAACTAAATCTAATCAAAAAGTCTATAACTATAATATAAAGATTTAAATTTTAACAATACCACTCTGTCGTTTTATTCGATGTAAATGAAAAAATCTGATAATTTAAAGATCGCGATTTTGTGCTCCCGCCAACACAGGCTCTAAAGACCCAGCCATAAATTCAGAGATGGTATTTCCTCTTAAGTTAAGCTTTTTCCTACCGGTCTCTTACCCTCACCTGGGCAGAGGAATCTCACGAATAAAGGTTGTATAATAATAATATTAACACATAGATAGGTTTGGCTGCAAATTCCCAATCGCGAAATCTAATATTTCTTAACTCAACAGTTCTCACCTCTTACATATCACACGAAGCGCTTTGTCATTACGGAGATATTATCGACAATCTAGAATCACATCGGTGTCGAAATGATGAAGGTTCTCTTTAAGGAATCTCACAATTGTACTATTTGAAAAATTTGTGTCGTAACAGCTTTTGCAATAGCTTTTGACGCGGCTATACCATTCGAAAGTTTTCTTCGGATATCTATACGACTATTACAGTGAATATCTGACTTTCTATCTGTATCTAAATTAGTTCTGTGTTTAATGATACTTGTGTAGTAACTATTTTATTCTTCAAGCAATATTTAAACTAGAATTTCTATCAAAATCTTTATTTGCAAATATAAAATTGTCATAAACCGCAATAATATGTATTAGTCAAAATTCTGATGACACTAAAAGAATCCTATCTTTTTTGTTGTGATGTTATAACAAATTCTTCTAAGTCTTCATTTATTCGATCATTATACTCAGAAATTATTTGAGAGCAAATCTGATGAAGAAACCGATATATTTCAAGAACATTAACTTTCGTGGCATTTAGCCTGGGTGGTCGATAAATGACCTTAACTTTCTCCTAGTGAAAGAAGACTCGGACTCCCACAAACGATATTAAGAGCTAATAAGAACTAAACATTTAATTTATATCATCGTTACATAACATTGCTTCGGACAGACCCATGACTTTGACCTCTGTAACCAATCTCCATTGAATGCAGAGGATGTGACCGCACCATTGTTTGTAGTGTTCGCGGATTTAGGATGCATTGTTCGTCGTGTGAATTTGTTGGAACGTTTTACATTATTATGATTACTGTTTTTGCTACAAGGCAATCTAATCTAATGCTAGAGTACACTGAATCGTTAACGTGTTTTAAAACACTCAAAGCAAACGTCACCGGGAATACAAGCAACAAATTTTCCTGTGATCCTTACCAACATACGCTCACAAACAAGCATACCAAAACTACTGCAATAATGCTCACAATTAAAAATTCTTATGGCCAAGGTCCATTAGATTAGGTGACAATAATACTTCTAAATCTAATCCTATTAAGTCAATTAGCATATACTAATACGGAGCTAGTAAATACGGTAAAGATTAAAAACTCTTGATAAGACTGAAGACAGTAAGTCTCGTACTCTATATATTTTATTAGCTACATCCATCAAAGCATTACATACCAATGAGGACCTAGACGGTATCCCGCAACCAGCTACCACATATCAGATGCCTTTATTCTTATTAGACCGTAGGCTAACAGAAAGTTGTGTTATTAAGTCGTTAGGTAGCGCAATATCCTTTGTTTGAATTCACAGAAGTGTAAAAGATAAAGCAATTATCGCGGAGTAGATCGCGAGGTCGTTTAACACAAATATCTGGTGCACTGTACACCTGAGGCGCAACGAACATGAACAGCATTAGAAAACCATACGAAACGGAACCTTAGCATTTAAACGTGAAAGTTAACGACAATAATCTGCATTAGCTAAGTATGTTTAACTACAAATATTAGTATTAATTAGATGATGAAAAGATAATAAATTTCTATTTATTTAAAGGCTACAAATAGTAGACAAACTAGAAAGGGTTGGATCGCAACAGGGTTGGATCGCAACAGGGATTTGAAAGATATCACTCTTGTCTTACAATTACTACAAAATTGTAAAAGTATAGTTGAAGGATCATCATCATTTTCACCATTGTCTACATCATAATTTTCATCTTCATCGTAATTTTATTCTACGCCTACTGCTGGACATGAACCACCCCCGATCTAGACGCCAATCAGTCCTCTCAAGATAACAACGGCCAAAATGGATTATACCAGCTACCAGTATACAAAAACTACATTAGATGCTAAAACTGAAGACATCAAAGAGAACATATCACACGCCATCTCTTTTGTATTTCTTTTTATTATTATTCTACTACGCGACGATACGAGCGAGACGTTCATCTGATGGTAAGTGATACGCTTGCCCATGACAACGTTGTGCTAGTTAAGATGGTACACACTGCACCACATTGCGCTCGTCGCTTTAACACATAAGGTGTTAAGTCCCGTTACCCTAGTAATTTCACTAGCTTACTCCCATCAAACCAGAACACAGTACTCTTTGGTGGTAGAAAGGAGCTGCGGTGGTACCTAGACGGTCTCCGGCAACAGAGACCTGCCACCAGTACAATGATTTAGTATTTTAAAATTATAGTAACGCTTCATTATTTTCGTAGCCTTGTCAAGGATTTTGTTATATCCTTCAGTTGTGAATACCAGGTAAGGTTGTATATTTCCACTGGAAGACAGTATTGTGCAAATTTTACTCTGATTCGAAGCATCGTAACTTGCCTTGTAGTAAACGTATTGCTTCACTCATAGCTTGACGCTTTAGAACTGGAGTGAATTACGAACCTCCAAGTGATGATTCTCAGCAGCGTCGTTTATGGGACTCTTGCCGTGCCTGTCGAGATGGAGCCTGGCCCCGTGGCGGAGCAGCCAGCGCACAGTCGACAGGTGACCCCTGGAAGCTGCGAAGTGGAGCGGAGTAGCGCCGTCTCCGTCCCTCGCATTCGGATCCACGCTTCTCTCAACAATCTAGAAAGGAACAGCATTATATTAAGATCAGAATACTGTCATTATAACAATAAGAAAGACTTGAATACAATTCTTTCCTTCTACAATCTATAATTCATATTACAATCGTGTTTATCATACCGCCAGGTGAAAGCTTGTCTCGTTGTTTAATATAAAAAACTTTCAACGTTTAGTAAACTGATAACAAGCCCATCAAACCGGCCCTGTAAAATAACCGGCCACCGTCAAAGTTTTCTCTTAACGGATCTGTTATAACTACATAGTTTCGGATCGTAAAATTTAACTAAAAGTGCAACGAACAAAGAACATAAAACACGGAGTGAAATTCACCCGGTTTCCTATTCTATCTTATATAAGCTAACCGAAGTATCATACTCTCTATTAATAATAAACATAAACGAACTGGGTTATGAATTGTAAAGTTTTTAAGCTCATTACTTATAACGAATTCAAAACTACGTGATAAAATCGTAATCAATTGTTAACCCAAATCAAATCGATGCTGTAACTATCATTCTTAGTAAATTCCTATACATCAATTAAGAAAAATAGTCGACTAATACGTCGTTTGATAATATATGAAAAAAATTAATAATGTTGAACATAAACAATAGAATGGTGGAACAAGAACCCGACAATTCCAGTCAACGACTCAATCTCTCCGCATTTCACCGTAACACAGGGTGATTTTAATATTTCCACGACTTAATAACTTAATGACTATTGTCTGTCGCGAACGGCATGTATATTGTGTAACTGCTATTACAATGGAGAGAAAATCGCTTGATCAATAACTTTCCACCATCACATCCGTCGCGGGAGGAAATGACGGCGGCGCGTGCGCAGGTACTACTACGCAGCTGTACGTTACTAAAGCTGATGTCATACAGATGTAGCGAAGCGGGCATATAAGAGAAACGAACTAGAGCAGGTGTCGGCAACCTTTGGGCCACTAACAACAATATTAGAGTTACAAATTACATTGCTTATATAGCTTTTATTTACAAGGTGGACCAAAAGAAGTCGTCCGATGTTGTTTGCCTCTATTTTTTTCCTAAATGAAAAACTTTGATTCTTTTCTTTGATTATGTCTGGCACAGTCACTTTTAAGAACCTTGTCAGTAAATTCTATCTTTCATTATAAATGTAATAATAAGTTACTTTGAGTATTCATGTATGTGTATATAAGTATATGTTACTGCATCTATTCTTAAATATTATATTTCGTAATAAAAACCCACACCAAATTTACTTAATACTTTACATATTTTCCATCCAAAGGTTGTCTGGAAGAAATCGCTCATAGTGATAAGACCGCCCATTGTGCATTTATCATATAACAAGCAATGTGGTCTGTTAATTTTCTGTATCTTTTGATGTGTAATAAAGTATTTTTTATTATCTTCTATTCTCTGTTTATTTAACCTTCAGAATTTAATTGATCAAGTCGAGATGATATCAGCCAAATGGGCGCCGCCACAGTTTGGTGATTCAATTTGGACTTCCAATAGGGTGATTTACTTTGGCACGCCTTGTAGTATTCATGTTTTCTATGAGGCCACTAGACGAGCGCAACGTTTACCTGATGGTAAGTGATACGCTTGACCATAACATTTGACACATTGCGCTCGTCGCCTCAAGATAAAGTGTAAGTCTCGTTACCCCTGTAATTATACTAGCTAACAGCGCCCTTCTAACCGAAACACGATAATGTTTGTGCACTACTGTTTGTCAGTAGAAATAGTCACCGCGGTGGTAACTACCTAGACGGTCTCGGGCAACAGAGACCTACCACCAGTAAATTTATAACACACCAGTAATAAATAATTCCTTTGTGATTTCTGTGTGCATAAATAAACAGTATCCATCTTCCATCCATCTTTATACTGGTGGTAGGTCTCTGTTGCCGGAGACCGTCAAACAGTAGTGTGCAAACATTACTGTGTTCCGGTTTGAAGGGCGCTGTAAGCTACTTACTGGGGTAACGAGACTTAACACTTTATCTTGAGGCGACGAGCGCAATGTGTCAAATGCTATGGTGATATGCTGTAGCTAGTGTGATTACTGGGGTAACGAGACTTAACACTTTATCTTGAGGCGACGAGCGCAATGTGGTGCAGTGTGTACCATCTTAACTAGCACCACGTTGTCATGGGCAAGCGTATCACTTACCATCAGGTGAACGTCTTGCTCGTCTCGTGGCAGAGTAGTATAAAAAAAAATCTTTTGATGTGTAATAAAGTATTTTCTATTATCTTCTATTCTCTGTGCATTTGAACAATCAGAATTTAATTGATCAAGCCGAGATGATATCAGCCAAATGGGCGCCGCCACAGTTTGGTGATTCAATTTGGGCTTCCAATAGGATGATTTCCTTTGGCCCGCCTTATAGTATTCATGTTTCTATGAGGCCACTAGACGAGCGCAACGTTTACCTGATGGTAAGTGATACGCTTGACCATAACATTTGACACATTGCGCTCGTCGCCTCAAGATAAAGTGTTAAGTCTCGTTACCCCTGTAATTACACTAGCTTACAGCGCCCTTCTAACCGGAACAAGGTAATGTTTGCGCACTACTGTTTGTCAGTAGAAATAGTCACCGCGGTGGTAACTACCTAGACGGTCTCGGGCAACAGAGACCTACCAGCAGTAAATTTATAACACACCAGTAATAAATAATTCCTTTGTGATTTCTGTGTGCATAAATAAACAGTATCCATCTTCCATCCATCTTTATACTGGTGGTAGGTCTCTGTTGCCGGAGACCGTCAAATAGTAGTGTGCAAACATTACTGTGTTCCGGTTTGAAGGGCGCTGTAAGCTACTTACTGGGGTAACGAGACTTAACACTTTATCTTGAGGCGACGAGCGCAATGTGTCAAATGCTATGGTGATATGCTGTAGCTAGTGTGATTACTGGGGTAACGAGACTTAACACTTTATCTTGAGGCGACGAGCGCAATGTGGTGCAGTGTGTACCATCTTAACTAGCGCCACGTTGTCATGGGCAAGCGTATCACTTACCATCAGGTGAACGTCTTGCTCGTCTCGTGGCAGAGTAGTATAAAAAAAAATCTCCTTACCATCCATTTGACACAGTCCAAGCACCCGGTCTGCGCCGCTGCGTGTATAGGCAGCATACCATCCCTCGCCCTCGCGTCCAGCCGTCCACCGGCCTCCAGCACCAGGTACTTCAGCACCGCGAGGTGGCCCTCCTGCGCGGCGAGGTACACCGGCGTGACGTCATTGTCCATAGCCGTGTTGGCACTGGAAACGAATAATAACTCATCAATTACAAACCACTCAGAATATAAACATTTGAAACTTTTTATGGGAAAACTTAAAATAATAGATCTAGATCTAAATTATTAGTTATATTAAATTCTAAATATTTTCTAGGCTTTTATTTTGTTAAATATAGGATATTTATAAACGAGAACTATTTTTGTAGTAATTTATTATCTGCAAGGTTCACAGTTGACTACAATTTCATCATCATCAGCAGATAGACTCCCACTGCTGGGCACGCTTCCCTAAACATCTCAACGCCAATCGCTTCAGCGCTGCCACCATCCAAGATGGTGAAGCTTGATCGTCAGGCTGTCATAAGACTGATATACAGTTAGTAAGACCTTACTTCATAGGATCGTTTCTATAGTAAGTTTTTCACGAGATATACAGTTAGTGATGGTAAGTTTTTATTTATATCACACTTAACTTAAAACTACTTCACCACAATCGCTAAATGACAATGTCTACAATGCTTCACCGAGATTATAAACTTTATAACTTACAACACAACTTACTCTTACTTATTTAAGTAATAGTTCGTCCTTACTATGTTTTCGTGTGTGACTGACATCATGACCGATACAGCCTCCTCCTCGTGATAGAAACCAAAAGTCGTGATGGCAGACAGAAGAAGTCATGGGTAAATAACATACGGGACCTTCATCACCTTTCATAATAGTTCCGACTATTTTCGAATTTAACAATAAAACTTCAGATATGAAGATGAAAAAGAATAATTAAAAATTGACGACAGAATATTCAGCAACTACTTTTCTAGTTCAATTAAATAACTGTCAAATTTGAAGATTACAAAAGTATACAGTTTATTAAGACCTTACTTCATAGGATCGTTTCTATAGTAAGTTTTTCACGAGATATACAGTTAGTGATGGTAAGTTTTTATTTATATCACACTTAACTTAAAACTACTTCACCACAATCGCTAAATGACAATGTCTACAATGCTTCACCGAGATTAATAAAATTTATAACACACCAGTAATAAATAATTCCTTTGTGATTTCTGTGTGCATAAATAAACAGTATCCATCTTCCATCCATCTTTATACTGGTGGTAGGTCTCTGTTGCCGGAGACCGTCAAATAGTAGTGTGCATACATTACTGTGTTCCGGTTTGAAGGGCGCTGTAGCTAGTGTAATTACTGGGGTAACGAGACTTAACACTTTATCTTGAGGCGACGAGCGCAATGTGGTGCAGTGTGTACCATCTTAACTAGCGCCGCGTTGTCATGGGCAAGCGTATTACTTACCATCAGGTGAACGTCTTGCTCGTCTCGTCGCATAGTAGTATAAAAAAAAATCTCCTCACCATCCATTTGACGCAGTCCAAGCACCCGGTCTGCGCCGCTGCGTGTATGGGCAGCATACCATCCCTCGCCCTCGCGTCCAGCCGTCCACCGGCCTCCAGCACCAGGTACTTCAGCACCGCGAGGTGGCCCTCCTGCGCGGCGAGGTACACCGGCGTGACGTCATTGTCCATAGCCGTGTTGGCACTGGAAACGAATAATAACTCATCAATTACAAACCACTCAGAATATAAACATTTGAAACTTTTTATGGGAAAACTTAAAATAATAGATCTAGATCTAAATTATTAGTTATATTAAATTCTAAATATTTTCTAGGCTTTTATTTTGTTAAATATAGGATATTTATAAACGAGAACTATTTTTGTAGTAATTTATTATCTGCAAGGTTCACAGTTGACTACAATTTCATCATCATCAGCAGATAGACTCCCACTGCTGGGCACGCTTCCCTAAACATCTCAACGCCAATCGCTTCAGCGCTGCCACCATCCAAGATGGTGAAGCTTGATCGTCAGGCTGTCATAAGACTGATATACAGTTAGTAAGACCTTACTTCATAGGATCGTTTCTATAGTAAGTTTTTCACGAGATATACAGTTAGTGATGGTAAGTTTTTATTTATATCACACTTAACTTAAAACTACTTCACCACAATCGCTAAATGACAATGTCTACAATGCTTCACCGAGATTATAAACTTTATAACTTACAACACAACTTACTCTTACTTATTTAAGTAATAGTTCGTCCTTACTATGTTTTCGTGTGTGATTGACATCATGACCGATACAGCCTCCTCCTCGTGATAGAAACCAAAAGTCGTGATGGCAGACAGAAGAAGTCATGGGTAAATAACATACGGGACCTTCATCACCTTTCATAATAGTTCCGACTATTTTCGAATTTAACAATAAAACTTCAGATATGAAGATGAAAAAGAAGAAGTAAAAATTGACGACAGAATATTCAGCAACTACTTTTCATAGTTCAATTTAAATAACTGTCAAATTTGAATATTACAAAAGTATACAGTTTAAATATAACGACGTTGGCAAGATGTTTACACAACTCCACATTACGTTAATCATCTTATAACAATAGAGTTCAAATTACTCGTAACTTCAAAACTAAGAAATGATCGCTGTCGTATTAATAAGATTAAGAAAGAAATATCTACCACCAGATAAATATCTCACGAAATAACATAATAAGTATTTGAAGACATTGGTACTGTAACAGTTTATTGGTGGTCAAATTTACTGTCTAAATAAATATCCGACTGTCTAGGAAGTTACCGCCACAACTTATACTGTTGTCTACTTACTTTTCTTTTACTCTACGAACGAGACATTCATCTGATGGTAAGTGAACCCGGGAGGTCCGGATACTCGGCCTCACAGTTGATGATAGGCTCACGTTCAACACTCACGTGAAGAACGTGAGCAAAAAGGTGCAGGGCCTCTATCATCAACTGTGTAGGGCCGCCAAAGTATGGTGGGGGCTGAACCCTGAGGTTATCCGGACAATGTATCTGGCCGTAGTCGAACCGATCATTTTGTATGCAGCGAGTGTCTGGGCGCCGGCGGCAACGAAGCAGCTGGTCCGAAGGCAGCTGGACGCGGTCCAGCGCGGTTTCGCACAAAAGATCACGCGGGCGCATAGGACCGTGTCTCTGCACTCGGCCCTAATACTTGCTGGGCTGCTTCCCCTGGACCTTCGGGTTCAAGAAGCGGCCACCTTATATGAGATCAAGCGTGGCCGCTCCCGGCAAGTAATAGGAGACCGACAGCTGGAGGTTCCGGTTTGCTTCGAGAGACTCCCGCACCCGTCTGTGCAACTTGGTGTGGGCTTCTCCTGCCTGGAGGAGGGGGTCCAGCTTGCCACCTCGGCTGCCGATTCGGCCATTTACACCGACGGCAGCCGAATAGACGACAAGGTGGGCGCGGCGTTCTGCGTTTTGCAGGGCGCCGCGGAGGTTGCAAGTAAGAAACTCAAGCTGGGCAACTACTGCACCGTGTTCCAGGCAGAGCTGCTGGCTTTAGTGGAAGCGACGGGGTACGCGGCCAGTGGGTCGTCTCAAACAGTAGCAATTTTGAGCGACTCGCGGTCCGCCCTTCAGATTGTCGCAAAACCGGACACCCTTCATCCCTTAGCTATTAGAGTGAAAGAGAATGTTATGAAAGCAAGAGAGAAAGGGACGGATGTTAAGATGTATTGGGTGAAAGCGCATGCGGGGACGGAGGGGAATGAAAGGGCGGATCAACTGGCCAAGGACGCGGCCCTAAAGGATAAAAGGAGACCGGTATATGAGGATTGCCCCATTTCATTCGTCAAGCGACAGCTTAGGCTGAATACGCTTGACGAATGGAACAGGAGGTACGTGGAAGGTGTGACGGCGTCTACGACGCGGAAATTTTTCCCGGACGCAGTGTCAGCTTATCGGACACTTCGCCGGGTAGAGCTAAACACGGTCTTGGTCCAAATGTTCACGGGGCACGGGGGATTCGGGGAGTACCTAGAACGGTTTAAGCTCCGGGAGAGTCCCTCGTGCCTTTGTGACCCTGCGGAGGACCAGACCGTGGTGCAAGTGATTGCTTCCTGTCCCTTGTACGGCAGGGAGCGCATAAAGTGTGAGATTGAGTTGGGAAAGAAGATATGCGCTGGTAGCTTCGCCTCTCTGATGAGTGAAGACGCTAGTCGTCCAATATTTTTGAAGTACTGTGAGGAGGTTATAGCCGACGTAATAAAACGTAACAGAACGCTAGACACAGGAGCAACGTAGACTAAACATAAACTGTGATATTAGAATAAGTAGCGATAAGAATAGAAATAGTAATAAAAACAAGAGATAGATAATATAGGATAAGTATAAGAAAAATTGTAAGTATAGACCAAAAAGAGGAAGAAGAGGAGAAGGAGAAATATGGGATGTTTTATTTTTATTCCAGGAAGAGGCAATTAAGTATGCTCCACAGCTCTCCATGCAGCAGAAACGAAATGTAGAGACGACGGAGTCTTCACTCCACAGAGCGCGAAGTATGATAGAAAGATGAAAATTAGCGGTATGAATGTTAGTAGAACTGTATGATTGCGAGAACTGGAATGAAAGAACTAGGCCCTGACCCAACCACGCAGGGGGATGAGTTAAAAAAAAAAAAAGATGGTAAGTGAAACGCCTAGCCTGTACTATTTTTTATATACTTCCGGACACATCTATCGGCCAGTGTTTAAAGTTTCGACGGTGTCTAGTTAAAAATATGCTGGGCACGCTTCCCTAAACATCTCAACGCCAATCGCTTCAGCGCTGCCACCATCCAAAATGGTGAAGCTTGATCATCAGACTGTCATAAGACTGATTACAGTTAGTAAGACCTTACTTCATAGGATCGTTTCTATAGTAAGTTCTTCACGAGATATACAGTTAGTGATGGTAAGTTTTTTATTTATAATCACACTTAACTTAAAACTACTTCACCACAATCGCTAAATGACAATGACTACAATGCTACTTCACCGAGATTCTAAACTTTATATCTTACAACACAACTTACTCTTACTTATTTAAGTAATAGTTCGTCCTTACTATGTTTTCGTGTGTGATTGACTTCATGACCGATACAGCCTCCTCCTCGTGATAGAAGCCGAAAGTCGTGATGGCAGACAGCGTCGTGGGTAAATAACATACGGGACCTTCATCACCTTTCATAATAGTTCCGACTATTTCGCATTGAACATTAAAACTTCAGATGAGAAGATGAAAAAGAATAATTAAAAATTGACGACAGAATATTCAGCAACTACTTTTCATGGTTCAATTTAAATACTGTCAAATTTGAATATTACTAAAGTAATACAGTTTAAATATAACGACGTTGGTAAGATGTTTACACAACTCCACATTACGTTAATCATCTTATAACATAGAGTTCAAATTACTCGTAATTTCAAAACTAAGAAATGATCGCTGTCGTATTAATAAGATTAATCATTACGAGTTATTTCTGCGACTTGCAATATTAAAACTTCAATTCAATGCAAAAGGGACGTTATTTAAAAAGATTTGTGATACGAGTAGTATATGTGACAAGAAATAAATAATAAAAAAAAAACACATAAAGGTTGAACAATAAATCAGCTTTAAAACTGCATTAAAACTTATTACTCCACCTAACATTTATTTTTAGCTAGACACCTTTAAAACTTTTAAACACTAGGTGGGCCGATAGATGTGTCCGGGAGTGTATATCAAGAAGTCGGATCCTAAATAAAAAAATAACAGAAACAGAAAATTGTAAACTCGTGACGTCGTCAGCCGGCACCGTGACGTCACAGTGAAAACGTTTCGAGGAAAAGTGAAACGTGAAGGCTACCAAAGTAAAGATTCTGCTTAGACCCCCGTTAAATCGATTAAACAACACCAAGAGCATCGACGATTGCGTAAAGATTGTAACAACGATAACAAATCGATTTTAACTAACGATGCAATTTAGCTAAGGATTAAATAAGATTAATCATTACGAGTTATTTCAGAGACCTGCTATTATAAAACTTCAATTCAATGCAAAAGGGACGTTATTTAAAAAGACTTGTGATACGAGTAGTATATGTAACAATAAATAATAAAAAAAACATTAATGTTCCTATAACTAAGACTAGAAGCGTGACAAATAGAGAATTAAGAAGATTGTTGATCTTGTCTAATTAGTAGAGGAACATTAATTGTTTGAATACATTGATATAACCAGCAAGTTATATTTAACTGAAGCTCTGTTACAACTATCATTCAACTTCTTGAAATCTGTTCAATTCCTCGAAATCTTTTCAATCGCCGAAAGCTTAGTAATAACATACGAAGTTTTTATTTACTTACATCTATACTATCATCTGTACATTATTTATTATCTGTTACATTTAAAATATTTAAGAATTCACATCAGTATCATTTTTTGCCATGATTATGTCAGGTGTAAAGACAAAAGATTTTAAGACTCGTTATTAAAGTATTTTCTTTACCTACAAAGTTATTTTAGATCAAGTGATTGTGATTCCAATGACACTTAAAAATCGTCGTGAACTTTGATATTAAACATTACAAATGTACAATTACATTGCGCAGCACGAAAGTGTATTAAAGCAATTTACTAAAGATTAACATGCAACGTATTACATAATTAGGTTAATGTACATTATGAAATAACTTTTGAATATCAAAACTTTTAAACGTTTCTAATAAAAACCGCTGCGGTTACAATACGGTTTGGAGAGGTCGGCCATTGTAACAGATTAAATAGGAACAACAAATTTGACTTTTCGATGTACATGTAATTTTGTTTGTAATTACATTTGTGTATACAATCAAATTTTATAGCGTTAATTTAACTATTACTGATCGATCACCGTTAAGTTGATTATAAACACAGCACCACATTGCACTAGTTGCTGTAAATTATTTGTTTCTAGTTCCTTCTTAGTAAGTTTGGGCCAAGGATTTCTGTTACATTTTTACTTAACATCTATTTCAATCAATCTCTCATCCTATTTCCTTCTTCCACTCCAGTTCTCGCTTTCTCATCCATCTTCATTCACTCTTAGTTAGCGTCCCATTTCCTTCTTTCACACTTTTTTTTTATTTTGGTTAGACTAGTTTTTGAATTCCCGCTTAATGAGTGTGGCAAGTTTTATCATTATTAATTTTTAGAATATTTCTTCTATGTACATATCTTTTCATGTTTTACGCTATAAGATATAAAAACTCGTTACCGGTAATTTCACTAGCTATAACTTGTTTCTAACACAGTAAAGTAATTTTACTATTTGGCAGTGGAAATAGGAAATGCGGTGGTACCTACCTAGATGATACGCAAGAGATCTACCAACAGTGTTCGAGTGCTTTATCTCAGAAAAGACTGATGTGATAAATATAATGGGGTTCGTATAGCTTTTTTATTAGCCACAGATACAATTTCATTAAATACGCTTAAGATTGTGTCTAGAAATTTGTTAACGAGTAAACAAAAAATTTAAAAATTGATTGCAGGACGAAAAAGATCCAAAAAGGGGAAAGATGAAATAATACTATAATTTAATGATCATCACAACAGCATTTGTTAACGTGGTCATAAAAATTGATTTAATACATTTTATTCAGTATCAAGTATAGAGATAGCTTAATCTAAAATAAATGTATGAATGTCTAATAAAAATTAACATTACCGTTCCCGCCCCGAAAAGGTTCCAGCTTTCGCTTTCTGATATCTCTTGCTCTTTTTAGTCTTCTTACCGAACATCTTGTTAGTCATACGCGTGTAATGCTGAGTGTTATTTAGTGTCATTTTGATGAGATAAATACGAAACTCCAATCAACTTTCACATGTTAATAATTCTTCAACAGTCACGTTAAACGAAATTTTTAGTGTATCAGAAGACAGTCACACCTATAATAACATAAATTGTACACATAACCGATTAGAAAAAAAGAACACGAGCTAATCGAAATTCAAAATCTCAAATCGAACTTTGAAAAAGGTATAAAGACAAATCGATATATAAAATTCGGAAATCGATTAGAGAATCGAACGGTTTGATTCGGATCGGTCGAGCGCGCGCGACGCACGCCGTCGCACCACTGACGTCGCGGCCATTTCACATCAAGGCGAAAGTTTGTCTCGGCTATGTTCATACATCAGTTTCACATAGAACGAGACAGTTTAACGACACCGGCATGAAGACGTGAAGTCACATCCATCATTCTATTACGTTTCCATTCGTAAATTAATAATTTTCTCTTGCACTTGACGATTCTAATAATGTTTGCTAACGATGAAGAATCAAAGCTCAACGATTCATTTGCGCGCAATAATATTTTGAAGAGCTTTACTACTAAAAGGCAATTTAAAACAATAACACTTGATCCCTTAAAAACTAAACACTAATTTGTATACTAATTAGATTATATACAATATTTTTAGTAAAATCAGTCTAGTTATCATATCGAGCGCAATTAATGAAAGACGTGCGGTAAGAGACAACTTGTTGTAGATATTTCGCAATATAAAAACTAAAACATAATATCTGCATTTATTAAAATAAAAAATTACGTAGCTGTTAACCGATAAACCATATAAAGATTCCAACCTTCCGCCAATTGACAGTTATAAACTATATTACTGGAAATTATTAGGTTATAGAGACAGCCACAAGGCTATAAACGTAATGAGATGCTTTGATAACCTTCAATTAGCTCCTCATTGATATGTCAGTTCACGTCGCTGAATAAAAAAAATATCCAGTTAATATATAACATGTATTAATTCAGCAATTACTATCAGTTATACCTTTTATAAGAGTCAGAGTATTCTCATTAAGCGCGCTTCATTGTCAGAAACAATCATGTTTTTTTAATAATGAGCGGGTTTATGATTAATTTAATTCATGTTTTTGGATTAATATAAGTGAAAAAGGAATTATAACTAATCTACAAGTATTTTGTCTATCTGTCTAAGTGATAGGATCTTTATATTGCAGAACATTGTAATTCTCATAAGTTGTTAACTACAGCCATCTACGGAGCGAAAACACAATACAAAATACGAATTATTGATGCTGTGTTATATAATCTTAAGTTTTTTTTTTTTTTTATTGAAAAAAGTTAATACTTGACCGCGATCCCACCTGATGTTAAGTGGTGATGCGATCTGTGGTGGTAAAGCGCATTAACTTTGTGTGAGCCTATTCACTCTTCTTTTGAAGACACCCACGTCGTAATTGGACGGGAACACTGACGCCGGCAAATTGTTCCACTCTGTGAAGTGTTCTTTTAAGTCGTACTTCCTCATGACTTAGGATCGTGGTCATCATGTTTTTATTGAAACACACGACGACTTACTTGTCAGTTATAATGGAGTGGTTTGCCATTGCCTTCTCCATTTCACATACTAGTAAGACCACGGATGGTCACGACGTAGATATGCAGTTTCCTCACGATGTTATCCTTTACCGTCAAAGCGCGTAATATTAGTTGGTGTTACACTAACTGCACATGAATTGAAAAATTCATTGGTGCAGGCCGGATTCGAACCCGGTACTTCCGGAGTGGAAGGCGGGTGTTCAAACCATTAGGCTAGCACGGCTTTAGTTATAATCTTAAGTAAGTTGCTAAAAATACAAGCTGTGTAAAATTCGCTACCATATAGATACTATGTGTTGTCTTCTTCTAAGTCGTATTTCTTCATGACTGGGGGGTCGTGGTCATCATGTGTAATGAAACACACGACGACTTACTTGTCAGTTATAATGGAGTGGTTTGCCATTGCCTTCTCCATTTCACATACTAGTAAGACCACCGATGGTCACGACGTAGATATGCAGGTTTCCTCACGATGTTTTCCTTCACCGTCAAAGCACATTAATTGGTGTTTCATGCTATATATGTGTTGTATGTTATTGTAAAATATTAAAACGTAATAAATAAATAATACACAGTAAATATAAAAATCGCTTCTCGCTCATACCATACGCTACCCGCGCAGCATTTCTCTGCTCGGTGCGGTGACGTCACGCGCCGCCATGACACAGCCGCTTCACACAAATCACTTTCGCTGCTTCACACCGGCAAGTGCGAGCTTCGAAAATGGCCCAGTTTAAATATTTAATCGCATTATGTTTGTTTGTTTGCCGTCTTAGCGATTACTGTGTATACATACAAAGTAACACTCTTAAAGTATATACGATTCTACGCTAAACATAATATTACAAGGTTAGACAAAAATATATGCAAACAGAATCTAAGCGAAATGTTAATGTCGAAAAATGAAGAAGTGTTGATAGAATTTTTGGAGAAGGTTACGAAGGATGCTGTTAAAAGAAATAGAAGTAATTAGGAGTAACTACACATAAATAATATACAAATGAAAAAAAGAACATAATATTACAGTAATAATTTAAAATATCTCTAACTCCTAACAAAAAATCAAAATCTTTTCTACCGTTTTGGAAGTACGTAGCATTTACTTTAAACTTACATGAATGTTCCATCCATTAGAAGTTACGGTATGACTTCTAACAAGAGACAGGGCTAAAAATAAATAGAGATAATTCATACAAGTTACCAGAAAATAAATTACTTAGAAATAAGTTTTTAAAATGTTGTTTAAAGATATAATAGCTAATAATAGAAATAACATGATATTTCATATACATATGTAATAGTTTTATAAATAATAAGGTAGAATTAGTAGCAAATTATGTAAATAGTAGGATAAAAAAGCCCTGAACAATATATAAGAAAAACACCGAAAAAAAACTTATATGAACACTTGTGTCATAAGTAAAACAAATATTAGTAAAAGGTGTGATATATCAAAGTAATATACATTTTGGTTTTATTATAGCAATAGTAAGGTCAACTAAAAATATTTCCAATTACATTAACTTAAACCTTGAACTAAAGTGTTAATAGCCACTTGCTGTAGATCATTTTTCGTTATTACGTAACCTAATTGGTAAATTAACTAGATTCTAGTCTAGTCTTAAAGAGCACAAGATTTAGATTTTGGCGTGATAGATTCATGGATTATATGTTAACAGTTATTTACCGCTCATTTTATACTTAGCTTTTACATAAGTAACAGGAAGTTTAAACATTTTATGCAACGGATACCGTAATTTGTTTTCTTTCATGTATAATAGTCTACCCTACAAAAAATATTAATAAGTCTTACCAAACGATTTGTTTACAAGTAGCTCTTACCCGCGGCTTCGCTCGTTTTAATCCTGAATTTATCTACCAATTCCGGTTATCGATTGATGTAGAAAACTTTAATGAAAAAACTGTTAGTTTATTATATTTAGTTTAATTATTATATTAAGTTAAAGAATTTACTGAAAGTCTTAGGTTCGGCCTTTTCTAAAACAAACATTTGTTGTCAATGTTTTAGGAGCTGATTCAAAAAACTAATATGTAAATATCAATTATGTCTCTAATAATAACATAGTTTATAATGAATCGAAAAACGCAATAAGTTCGTTCAATATTTAACCTTCCTTCGGCTTCTTAAAAATTTTTAGTGATAAAAGTCAAGTAAATAATCTCAACTATGTTAATAATAAAATCTATTCTAGTCAGCTCAGCAATTTCATCGTGAAAGCGTTAGAAAGAAACAAACTAATTTTCGCATTTATAATATTAAGATCACACAATCATAGAGATAGAGAAGCTAAAATTGATTACAGATTTTAACCTACATTGACATAGGTGTATATTGTATTAATAATTTATTTTATTTATCTAATTTCTTTTATTTCCTTACTATTTCTAAGCAATGATATCAAATTGTTGTATCTGTATAAAGTTTTTAAACATTTACGAGCAGGGTGATGACCCTTAAAATGGTTTTCCAGTCGGGCTATTGAGACATTCCCTCACAACTATAGATGATAGGATATTTTTTTATTTATAGGAAATCTTAGCATAGCAGTTGATGACGTGTGACATTGGAACATTATCACCATTGTCAGCGTCTACCGGAGAAAATCTCGCGACGTTCTCTTATTTTTCCGCGCATATTTTCCCAAAGTTTCTATCCGCCGCTAGATGGCTCTGAAAGTAGTCGCCCCTATTGTATGATAATGAAGAGCGGTAACAAAAAGCGAAAAATCAATGACTTTTGACTTTATTATAATCTGATTTTCACCTGCCTCTCTGTATTCATTGAATAAGAAATTATACTTTTATACAAATTCTACAATAGTAAAATCTATTTCCAATACTAAAATTACTAATTCCAGATTAAGTCACAACTTGTCCTCTTCCGTAAACAACTGATGAAATAGTATTTACAATTTTTAGAGACAATTATATCAATTTATTAAACACATAATTCATAATGTTTTGTATTGTTATTGTTTGTTTTTGCAATTTCTAATTAATGTCGGTTAATATTTTTTTGTGAAGACGTATTTATACGTAAGCCGTAAGCCGGCTAATGTTTATGTAGTTGAGCTACGGAAAAGAACCAACGTGTCTTTCAGATCGGAACGTCCCGTTACACTTGCGTGTGCTTCAGCATCAGCACCATCAAGCAAATCATTAATCTCCTTAATCGTTGATTAATAACAATCGGCGATATCATAACAAACCGTCGGCCGCCGGAACCGGTGAACATGCAAATTGCTGAACATCGATTAAAATCATTACATAAAAATACTTTATGTACACATAAACACATCTCCAATAATTCCAACTTGGACTTGATCAATATAATAATTTGAAAAAAACTTGTCTGAAAAAAAGATTACTATTTTTAGACAATCGTTTATTATCTAACTGACTCTGAAATGAAGCTTCAGACTATCGACTACTAATTAGAACCTAAAGCTAATCTAAAATAAATTATTATGTTACTCGAATATTATTTGAAATTAGCAGCTATTAATACAACATCAAAGGTGATAATATAATTGTTTACTAACTCTGTTTATATTAGTAATAGATCAAATAGAAAAATTTGTAATAAAATTGAAAAACTAATTAATTAGCTATATACTCAAGTATTAAGTATCTAATCTTATTATGGCTAACCAAACGTAATCCCGTATGGTCTAGTGGCTAGGATACCTGGCTTTCACCCAGGAGGCTCGGGTTCGATTCCCGGTACGGGAAAATCTCTTTTTGTTCATTTTAATATAACTTGTAGCTAATCGTTGAGAAACTACGTAATATTTGTAGTCGAAGAGATATCACTTATCATCAGATGTGATTATTAAAAAAAATTACAAGTTGATTGTTTCACTTGATCCACCTCGTCTAGAAATTTTAGCTAGTTAATGTTGCCATTCTTTTAAAAATTACTAAAGAGGTTGCTATTTAAAAAAAATATAATCGACTATGAATAACTATTAAAAAAAATTAAAAACCGAAATAGAAATACTCATCAAATTAGAAATCTTTTCGTTAAAAAAATCTAATATACAGCGGTTCATACTTTCATGTAACTGCGGCTGTATTAATATTCCGCAAAACCACCGCCGGCGGTGTAAGACGCTCCAATAACTCCGCATGCATATTTAGCGGCGAATGCGCAATGGACGATTACCGGTTTTACATTTACCTGCTCATATCTAATTAACGATCGTATCATATATGAACAGATCCGTTTAAGCATCACCGACAGAGCTTTAAGAATTTCTTGTCTTAAATTAGCTGGAGATTAAAACACAATGAGACCATAGACAGAGAAGAACATATTGTATAGCTCTACAGATTATATCGTACTTTGTACCTACTAAAACCTTAACAAGGGTCAATCTTCCTCTTTTTATATTTGGGTAAAGCGCTATATACAACAAATCAATCCCAATCTGAAGCTTAAAGATCATTGGAACCAAGGCAATCTCTACAGTATAAAGTATTTGACGTAAATCTTAGAAATAATGAGTTGAATGAGAGAGATAACCTAAATAATACTTTGCTATAATAAATCGGTTACATTTAGACAGAGTAAAGTTGTTACATTGATGGCGCACATCAAAGGAGCAGTGTAATAACAGAATATAATGGTAGATAATTAGTCTGTGGTAACGGGCGGAATGCGGCCGCCGAGACGAGAATGTGAGCAGTTAATTTTGTAGAAAACTACAAGATGGCGCCGCGCGCCCGTTGTAATGTCGTAATGCGAAAATGATTATTGCAATCTCTCTAAAAGAGACATCGCGGCACCGTTTAATAGACGTGATCTTATTATGAGACGCTATTAGCAATGGTTTATTAAAAAAAGCTGCGCGCGATTCCACAAACGCGAAATCAACTAAACTAATATGTACGTATTTCCAAAAAATTCTAGATTCTTCAGAAACGGAGGAAGTTTATAATTTTAAGACAGCCAATGCTTAATTCATTATTTTTGATATTCAAACACATATTTATTACTCTTTATTAGTAATCATTTCTTTAACTTTTTTGTGATGATAATGCTTTTCATTTTATTAAGAAATTATAGAAATGATATAACATATATGATAATAAATGCACACAGAGAATGGCGAAAAAAAACATCAGAAAACTAAGATCCAAGATGACACTTATTGTGGGAGAAGATTGCGAAGGTAATATTGCTATTTATTACGCATTCAAATAATGTTAACAGATAATCGAAACTTTCTAGTAAAATTGTATAAAACAATGACAATAAGTCGACTAAAAGAATTAAGTCTTGATAAATATCAGTATATCAAACCTACCTTATCGTGCTAGCTGGTATAGTCTTGGAATATTTCAACCTTGCTGATGCTGAACGAACAGGCCGCTCGCGCCGTGGACATGTCGCCATATTGCTTTTGTATTCGTTATCTTCAAAGCATTACTTCAACAGTCGTTTCGTATATTTTCACTTCACCCGCACACTTTACTTTTCACAATTTACAGGCAGTCAAGAAAATCGTTCGAATTTCGAAAAACTTACGCCCTGATGACGGAAATAAAAAAAAATAAAATGCGCGCGAAATCGTTTCGAATTTTCTGAATGTTTTACGTTGGTAGCAAAGAGGTTTCTTATATAAAACAATATGGAGGTGTATATTACACAATGGAAGAGAAAGGTATACTAATTAAACTCAAGAAATTTGTTATAATTTGCATATGTTTTTTTTTAAGAGAAATCCGTTAAAATATCTAGATCATTTAATCAAGAGATTCATTAAGCGAAATAGCATTTTTTTAAACTAAAAACCAAACCGTGACTAGCAGAACTATTTAGTTAATTTATGTCAAACTTCTAATATGGCGGCTACTTTTAATTTACGCTATAAAAAATATTATATTTCAACTCAGTTTTTTTGAATTGAAATATTTTTTATTTATTCAACGACTTATAAATTACTTAACGAGATATTTTGTTTACAGAAAGTAGCGAAGAATTAAGTTAAAAATCAACGGTAAGTAATATTTTCGATCGTAACAATGTGATACTGATTGGAATGTTACAGCACTTCATTGCGCTCTTAGCTTTGATATTAAGGATGCCTTATATCCCTAGTAAATTCACTAGCTACAGCACTTTTCAAGCTGAACTTGTAAAACACTTAACAATAATATCAGGTATAAGCTACTAAAAAATAAAATTTGAATACTATTCCTTGAACGCTGGAATTTTCAGATATTAATCAGAGTTAGCTTAAAAGCCTAAATTTAACCGAGAAAAAGAAAAAGGTTATAAAAATAGAATAACCAAAGAATAATATGAATGTATAAAACATAAATCTTCTAGACTATTAAATATAATTAAGAAAAGCTTTAAATTAGTGTAATAACGTGACGATGTAAACATCTAACGCTAACGAAAGTAGTATATTTATAGTTCTATTCGAAATTCTTGTTAAAATAAAAAAAATTATAAATTTTAACAATTAATCGTCATGATTTCAGATTATTTTTTGTTTTTCGTACCAAGATTACTTATAATTTTTATTACTATAGATCTTAGTATATATAATTAAATTACAAGTAACTAACATATTAACAATAGTGAACAAGTAATGACTTGGAAGTGAATAGCATCAGCAATCGTAAGACCGTTTTTTTTTCATATGATAGTTCCGATATTAGCAGAATTCTTTTAAGAGATCCCATCAAAAATTAAATAGAAGAAGACAAACTATGTTCCCCGAGAATGAAACTACATACAATAAAGATATATAGAAAACGCAAAAACTGAGAAATAACCCATTAATTATTTGAAATTCAACTCTAAATCTAAGACTAAGAAAATTTATATTCTGGATTAATAGTAAGACTTGATAAAGAAAACTTTGAAGTATAGTAAACTAAGTAAACTTGAGTCTAAGTATCTAATACTAGATTGTCCTCTCTTTAATATGTGTAGACGGTCAATAGATGGCGTCCTGAACACATGCGTCTCCATTCATGTATGTTATAAACTTTATAAATAAATTAATCAGTCATTGATATAACTTAATTGATATATCAACGTTATAATATAATTGCAAATAAAGATAATAACCTAAATGAATTAGAGAACACAATGTCTTAAGTGAACAAGTTAACAAAACTTTACAACTCAACTGAAAAGTCAACGTAATGTCTTAATTGAAATAGCCAACAGAATAACTGTATTAGTCAACAAAATGACTTAATTTATATAATTAACTTAACCGAACAGTGAAATAAATTACTGAATTAGTCGACGGAATTACTTAACTGAAGAAGTAAACAAAATACTTTAACTAAATTAGGCATTGATATGATGATTTATTTGAAGAAACAATTTTATAATATAACTAACTAAGAATTAGTTAATGAAATCACTTAAGCGATAAGGACAACGATATAACTTAACTGTGAAGTCAATAAAATAACTGAAAAATCAACTTAATTACTGAATTTGTCAAAGAAGTAACCTAACCGAAGTTGTCAACAAAATAAGTGAGAAGTCAACTAATTAACTTAAAAGAAAAACTACGACACAAATTAACTGGCGAAGATAGGCAAATAACTCAACTGAAAAGTCAATTTAATTACTGAATTAGTCAATGAAGTAACTTTACTGAAGACGTCAACAAAATAACTGAGAAGTCAACTGAACATCTTAAATGAAAAAGTCAACGACATAACTTAACTGGGGAAGATAAACAAATAACTTAACTGAGAAGTCGACTAAATATCTTAAGCAAAATTAACAGAACAACTGAAGAAGTCATCGAAACAAATGAAATGGTCATTTATTTGTCACATCAGCGATGTCGCAAAATAACATTGACTGATTAAGTAATAACGTTAATTAATCAATGATTCTTTAGTTTTATTATTAATTTTAGTTATAAAATGATTAGTTAATAACATTAAGATGACACAAAGTAACATTAAGTAAAGATGAAGTTGGTGGTCAGTTTGTAGCCACCGTTGTAACGCTACCATTGTCAGTGAAAAAAAAAGAAAAACAGTATTAAGTGACAACAAGGAATACAAGCAATTAAAGTTCCTCTGAAGCTAAGCACAATTTAAGTTTGATGACCACTGACCGCATTACGAACGATTAGCATTCTGAAGATTTATTTTTATCTCCACTCAAATATCTTCTATGGAACTTCTCACTTCTGATTTAATCACATATGGCAACCCCGAGCATAGACTAAATACGGATTCGAAAAATACTAACCACCAAAATTAATGAAAAAAAACTTGGTGTCTTTTTTATTCTACGACACGATGATAAGTTAAGTGAATTTTGTATTTTTTTTTTTATTTGAAAATAGAGATGGATACATCAAAGAGATGGAAACAGAGAGAAAGAGCGAGATTTGTTGACAAATTTTTTTTTTTTAAGATTTTTGCTTTTTTTTATACTTCAAATCGACGAGACGAGCAAGACGTTCACATGATGGTAAGTGACACGCTTGCCCACAACGCGGCGCCAGTTAAGATGGTATACACTGCACCGCATTGAGCTCGTCGCTTTAAGACATAAGGTGTTAAGTCTCGTTACCCCAGTAATTTCACTAATTTACAGCACTCTTCAGACCGAAACACAGTAATGTTTACACACCACTATTTGGCGGTTGAACTAGGAGCTGCTGTGGTACCCATCCAGACGGTCTTCGGCAACAGAGACCTAAGATTTTAAGTTTCATTACCCCAGTAATTTCAATAGCTACAACCCCTTTCAAACCGGAACACGGTAAAATTTGCACATTACTATAGAGCGGCAGAAATAGTCACTGCGGTGGTACCTAGACGGTCTCCGGCAACAGAGACCAGAGGGAGAGAGTAAGAAGGGATTTTGGAGGGAACAGCTATGTATGGTTTAAAGGTGATAAAGATGAGATTATATCAAAACGTTTAACGTAATACAAATAACTTAATTGATAATGACCACGATAACTTAACTGTAAAACAGTGAACGTAAGTGCAACACCGAGAGGTTTGTACTCGCGCCGTGCACTCAGTACGAGCGCCCGCGGAGTTACATCTCACTGTACTAACTGCAACACCGGTAGCGGCACCAGACGGACACTTACACGGTAACACTACACACACAGTCATAAGCGGAGCGGATAACATTTTTATTTTAGGCTACAGCACACGATACGTTCACCTGATCGCAAGTTCGTATACTTATGTATATACACTACATGTATTCGCTCTATATAATATGTTAAATCCCGTTACCCCAGTAGTTTTACTGGTATTTTTTTTACACTTCTATGCGACGAGACGAGCAAGACGTTCACCTGATGGTAAGTGATACGCTTGTCCATGACAACGCGGTGCTAGTTAAGATGGTACACACTGCACCACATTGCGCTCGTCGCCTTGAGACATAAGATGTTAAGTGTTACCTCAATAATAACACTAGCTACAGAGCCTTTCAAACCGGAACACAGTAATGTTTGCACACTACTATTCGTCGGTTGCAATAGGAGCTGCGGTAGTACCCATCCAGACGGTCTCCGGCAACAGAGACCTACCACCTGGTAAGGTAGATGGTAGATCTCTGTTACCGGAAACCGCACTCTAACATATACTATGTTAAATTTCGTTATCCCCAGTAATTTCACTAGCTTTTACTGGTGGTAGATCTTTGTTGCAGGAGACCATCATAGCACCACCGCAGCTCCTATTTCAACCGCCAAATAGTAGTGTACAAACATTACTGTGTTCCAGTTTGAAGGGCGCTGTAGCTAGTGTAATTACTGGGGTAACGAGACTTATTACTTTATGTATACCATCCTAACTAGCGTGTTGTTATGGGCAAGCGTATCACTTACCATCAGGTGAACGTCTCGCTCGTCTCGAAGAATAAAAAAAATCCTTTAGCTACTTTATTAATCGATCATCATCACCAGCCGATATACCTACAGTACTTTATTATCTAACGGTTTCCACCATCACCAGACGGTCCGTATACCTTCAGACCCTTCCACCACCACGTCAACCTAATCCATTAAAGTCAACTCTATTAACACTCGCCTCCGCTACTCTACTATAGCCTCTACAACATTTAACCCACATGTTCGTAAAACAAATTAAACACAGCTTTTTATTTTTACAGTAAACAACACTAGATCCCACAGATCACGATTAAGATCTAGATATTAGTACTATAAACATACTAACATTATAGTTTAAAGTAAACATGACACTTCATAGTATCAGTGCTTTATTCACATGAAAGGAATGTAAACAGAGAAAGAGAGAGAGATTAGTTGACAATTTTTTCTTCATACATTTCGAGTTTATTCGAGATTTTTTTGCTTTTTTTTATTTTTCAAAGCGACTGATGGTAAGTGATAGTTACGCTTGACCATAACGCGGCTCTAGTTAGGATGGTATACACTGCACCACATTGCGCTCGTCGCGAGACTTAAGTTATTAAGTCACGTCACCCCAGTATTTTCATTAGCTACAACACTAAACCGGAACACAGTAATCTTATCACAGCATTGTCGCCGGTAGAAAAAGGAGCTGTGGTAACTAGACGATTCAACAAGAAACCTACTAGTAAATAAAAGAAAACATGAGAGAGTCTCCATTGTATCATCATCATCATGAGATCTTCAAACTGAAGTTTGACGGTGAAATAGAGAAAACTATTCCGATCTTGAGTTTTTTTTTATACTACTATGCGACGAGACGAGCAAGACGTTCACCTGATGGTAAGTGATACGCTTGCCCATGACAACGCGGCGCTAGTTAAGATGGTACACACTGCACCACATTGCGTTCGTCGCCTTGAGACATATGTTAAGTCTCGTTACCTTTACACTAGCTACAGCGCCCTTCAAACCGGAACACAGTAATGTTTGCACACTACTATTTGGCGGTTGAAATAGGAGCTGCGGTGGTACCCATCCAGACGGTCTCCGGCAACAGAGACCTACCACCTGGTGGAAAATATTGGATATATGGAGCTATTCTTTTCTGATGGTATTTAAGCCAAGGTCACAACAGAACTAAGCTTAATAATAAAGAAGCTATATAGAACATTCCATCTCATTCACTCAAAGACTAAAACCCTAAATACAGTTATAGTTGTCTCATTTCCGTTACACATTTTCGTTACATAATTCAGTGACAAGAGAAGTTTAAAATTAATTCAAGTTGAACGATAAAAGAAGAATAAGCTCAGTTGGTGCTGTACACAGCATAGAGCCAGAATTTCCAAGCGATGTGTGAAGATGCTCACGCGCAGATTGTCGGAGCGATCTCGGTTAGGCGCAATTAATTCTGTAACGCTTTCACCGCGCACGCGCACGCGCACCGCTCATTAATATTTTTGCAGTTAACAAAGCAGATGCGAACTTTACTATTTCATACGATATCATTGCATTTGATTGACGTATTAATTATTCGACGCCATCTTTAGAAAACGATTCTCGGATATTTAATATATTTTTTATTACTTTATAACATATTTCTCTGCTCAACTCTATGGTAGACTGGAGAATGCCTTATGGCATTAGGTCCGCCATTTTGTACAATTTTTTTTTTAGTGTGCAAATAAATTTTAAATAAATAAATATTTTGTGATTGCGATATTAAATTTTAAACTCCAATACATTTTAACCCTATTTGAAACAATTAATTTCATGCGTTCAAAATTTTGAAAAAACAACATGTTTATAATTTAAAAAAAAAACAAACAAAAAAAGTATTATTCTGTGTTATATTAATGTAAGTATAATTATTATATATAAGAGAGTTCTCAATAGAAAACTCGACTACCTGTTATTAGTATTCATAATTAAAAAAAAAACGACTGTTATATATCCAAATCGAGAAGAGCGTAGAGTTATGGTAGACTCTATTTCTCACGAATTTGTTTATCTTGGGCTCAGTAACTCTTAATCACCTGCCGAATAATAAAAATATACTTCAAAGTATTTTCAATACTCGATATATCGTCGGTTAAAAAGAAAAGTCACGTAACTAAAATAAAAAATCTATTTTTTCAGTCTCTTGTAAAGATTGCAATATAAGAATTTATCACTTTATATATTAAACTTAACTTCAAAATATTTTGTAATATGTCACTTATCCATTTAACTGACGATATACGAGTATAATACATGAAAACTAAAGCTTATTCAAATTATTTAAAGTTAAATCATTACTTGATAACTTCTCTTTGATTTTCTCGTTTTTCATTGAAGTAATATTTAAAACTAAATACATTGTGTCAACAGTAAACAGTAAAGAGTATTATTTTAGTAATTTAGTAAATATTACGCAATAACAAATAAGATCTAAGGGTCTTATGATCGTGTCATAATAATATAAAGTATTTAATACTTCAAATATTTCAAATCGGATCTTTGGTAGGAAATACTTATCAGTATACGTAATCGTACAACGGTTAAGCCAGCAGGCGTCTGTAATAAGTCGAGCCGCTTTCGTCACACGCCATTAGATCGCATGATGGAGTGGTACAATGTGTTAAACAAGAAGTATGTGTTGTTTTTGTTTGTTCATTGGGACGGTGGTCGGCTGGTAACTGTGCCATCACGATATGTAACGGTCCGCTGCTGTAGCGTTACCTGGATGTAATAAGTCGGTAGCATTTCTAGTTACCAACTCCTAGTATCATGTTATCGGTGAACTTAAACTGTGTCTTAATATACTTACTATTAATTGTATTAAGATCACGTTATTTTAGTTATATGTTTAACAATACTAATCATAGTTATTCTTATTTATTAGTGATATATTGTTTTACTTCTTACTCGGCTGTTACTTCTGTTACATATATAAAAATATTAGTTTAACTGTGTTGTTTATTAATTCGACATTTTAATGTAGTTTCGTTTTAATTATATTTAATTAATGAATGTATAATATATACTATAATTAGCATTCAAAAACCGTTAACTATACAATGTTCCTGCTACTGGGATGTGGCTTTAAAAAGGACAATCTAGAGTGAGAATGAAACTCTCTGGTAAAAGCATTTTTAATAACATGTCGCTTTCCTCACGATATCTTCTTTGATTTTAACTCAAGTTTATCAACGATAAAAACGAAGATTGAACCTGCTCCTCCTCTAATCGTATAATCATCATGAGGTGCTTTCTTCAAGACGAAGTTTGGAGATCAAACAGAAAACTATTCCGATCTTCATTCGTTTTAACAGATGGTATCAAACTACGCTATCGTCCAGCTTATTGCTATACAGATAATTAATAATACTCACGATACGTCGGGTGTTGTGTTAGCGAGCAGCCTCACGCAGTCGAGGCATCCCCTGGCGGCTGCGTAGTGCAACGCCAGGGCTCCGTTGTTGGAGCGCCCGCCCGCCGGCATCGCGCGACCACACCACCACCCCTCCACAGCTAAACGACCGCTCCTGTTAAACAAACACTTATAATTACTTATTTGTTAAATACCTAACCATTTGTTAAATAAATAACAAGGGAATATTAAGGACGAGACTGGTATATCACTAGCAGCGTACCATGTTAACTCCCTGCTGCTCAGGTCACATCATATCTTACAGAACTGTTGGATATTCGGCATACATATCTTTGTGTAATCTAGGCTATGTAATCAGTGGTCATTATAAACATGTTTTTTACACAGTACAACATACATCTAGTTTTCTAGTTCAGGATTCAATTCAAAGAAGATTCTGCCCTTTTTGCTAGATATTACATTCACATATTTGACACATTTTTCGCCGATCTTATGCAGTGAATTTTACTGTTCCTGTCAAGACAGGTTGCTGCGTTTTATAACAGAAAAACAAAAACGTTTTGTTTAGTTTAATCTTATTATAACAAACTGAGTTTATAAATTAGCAAAGTATTATATTCAATAAATAAACGAGGATTTTTTATAATTTGTGCAATCATTTTGGACGTATCTTGAAAGAAAAGGTTATGTTAATCATGTAATTACCATACTCATTACGTACCCACAATTTATGTTCTAAAATGTATTTTATACATTAAATTGAAGTTTATATCTAAAGTATATTTTATTTAATATTAATAGTTTATTCCTTTTATTACTTCTTTCTGTTAAATAAAGCTTTAACACATTGTAATAAAAGCGCCATCTACATAAAATAAACTGCACCAACGCTTTTACACAGCGGCGCGAGTAACGAAGTATTGCGCAACTTATAGATGGCGCTATATGTCACAACTAAAACAACCGTAACAATCTAAACTAAGTTTGTCGGGACCTTAACTTCTAAAATAGGATTTTATTTGCAATAACAAAAATTTACAACATTTTTATTATACGGTAAATTTGTACATGCTCCGTACAACTACTTCTTCTTTATGCTTAATGGCCTCTCTTAAAAGAATTCTGCCAACATCAAGTCAGTGTCCGTACAACTAATCCTCAGTCAGCATCTCTGATCACCGTTACCCGATTAACCTATATATATAGAAACTGGTGTTACGGGACTATCGGCAAGGTATGCTTCATTCCCCCATTGGCACAAAATTTTAATATATTCATAGATATAGAACATAGAATGACATTTTCAATGACAGTAGTCTATCATTCCAACTAAAATACGCATTATTTTTTACAATAGAATTGAAAATAACAAATTATAATTAGCTTAGTACCTTGAGACATTAAAGAAGATAATAACTATAGAATCACTTCTTATTGTAACATTTAAAGATATATGGCAAGCACAATAATGTTTACCTAGTTTTGATATATTAATTTTAGACATTTTCATTCGCTTTTATTGAGCAAGCTTGACCTTTAAGCTTGGTGTCGGGAACTTAGATTTTTAAACATATTTTTATGTGCTGAAACCCAGATCAAACGCTAAGCATCTTTAGAATCTTTAAAAAATTACAACATTGATATGTTAATGTCGGCTTAGAGATAGTAAAGTGGTATTTCTTAACAGTAAGCGAATCAAGAGGCTTGCGTAACGGAGACAGTCCGACTTAGGTAGACTACGAAATACGAAATAGTTTTCACATCATTTCCTATGTTTAGTGTTTAAAATTATCTAAATATAATAAGTTAGTAACAGTATAGTTATTGGACTGGTGATAGTTTCATAATTTTTTTTGTTGCAAAACCCGAACTTTTTAGGGTTAACTTTTAAAATAAACCAAAAATGTCAAGTCTGTTTAGGTAATACCAAGAAAAATAATAGTTTTTTTTTATAAAATACCAGAACTCGTAAATACATTAAAAAAAAAAACTATTTTTATAACATCCGCACTGGCCGTATCGCCGTGAACCATTGTTTTTTAGAAAATTAACATTGTTGGAAACAAAAAGGTTTGCCAATAGATTTCTTTTTTAATTTTTCTTATGGAGATGCCTATTTACGAAAAAAAATTCTGGGTTATATGTGCAGGGCACTTATGTATTTTAACGTGACAACGTCTATTAATTATATCACAAAAAATTTTGATAATAAATTTTATTATTCTTGTTTGACATGTTTATCGGGTTACAAATCAAGTTATACTAACTCTCAATTATATTTGTTAGGGATTTTATTTCTAATTATTATTGAGCAATAGAATACATCTTTTACTTTCAACCAATTCGGGCAAACGCATACCGACTTAGCGGTCGGCGTAAGCCACGCCCACTTATGTGCGGGACATTTCTCAGCACGCGCGTCCTATCTTATACCAATTTAATAGACGTTGTCACGTCAAAAATATATTTTTTTCAAATACTATAATAAAACTTGCATTTATATGTTAAGTTATTGTATGTTCCGGAATTCGTGTGTTGATCTCATAGTCACATTGATTGCAGAAACATTTGTCAGTAATCTTACCGTCGCATTCTCAATGCCGTTTGATGACCATCATTTCAAATGGTGTAATACTAAAAAGATTTTATTCGAAAACTCATCTAGATTTTAAATAAATATTTAACTTAACTAAATTTGTAAGGCAGCAGTAAAACTTTTTTCTTTTTACGTGAAAGTCTCCGTTTCGATTCCGATGCTACCAAGTTATAGTTTACCGTTAAATATATTAAACTGATAATTTGGCGCTGTGTGAACATCTGAACTTGAACCTTACTAAGTAAACTTGCAGATGTCTCATATTTATATTAATATGACTTTTGTGCATTCAATACATCTAATAATTTAGTTTCACGCCTATCGTTAGGGGGGCCCGTAACAATGGCTGTTCACGGTCGACGGCCGACTTCCGGTCGTAGTGTCAGCGCTCGAATGGTGAATGGTGACGTTTCATTTGTAATGTATACAGTTTTACGCTAAAACATTGTCTATGCTCGCACGGGTTACAGTTAACTTGATTCACTCAATCGCATTATAATTTAAAGTGTATCGGTTATTCCGGATCCAACTTTGGTGAGGTTTTGTCATTACTCCATATATAACTTGCCTCAGTAACAATATTACTGTATTCCAGTTGTCAATACATGAGAACCAGTGACACTAGAAATCTTCGGCTTCATTGTCATTTAACATAACATAAAATTGAAGTTGAATTAGTCACTATATGTGCAACACGCAATAATGATTAATCTCAAAGTAAAAACAGGAGTTTATTAATACAACTCATCTAAGATCTCTTTGTAACTCGCAATCGGCTGAACCGATTTTGATCGCGGCTGTCTTGTGTTTAAATAAAGATCGATTGAGTGAACTGAGAAATTTTAAAGCTTTAATTTCTCCTTTACGTTCTATATTATTACCAAACAAAAACACTTTAATAAGTCTTTATGCCTAATTAGCGAAATCTTTAAATCTACATATAAGGATAAGAATAAACAATCAAATGTAAATTGAAGCGAAAAAATTACATCTTCTCTTCTCCAATTACCAGTAATTTTCATATTAGAGATTTTCTTATCTGCCGTGCTTATTTTGTCATAGTAATCAGATATAATTAATTTGCTTATTTAAAAGAAATATTCAGTACGAATAATTTAGGAAACTTTACAGCGAAAGCTCCATTTAAGGCGCAAAGAACTCAAATTTAATAAACTTCTAAAATAAAACCTTTTCTATAGATCCATTGGAAACTTTAATCTAAATCAACTGCAGTATATTTCGATATTCGGTTTTATGTATAAACTACATACCTGAAATTACCGGCGCGTAGTGCTATGTCCAGTGTGTCCAGATCCTCCTCATAATCATGGCACAGCTCCATCGTCGAGTTCCTAGCTTCGTGTATATCGAAGAGTACGGCTCCGTCCCCGGTCTTGTCTGTCATGACACTTCTGTACGACCTGGTGCCGAAGCTGGAAGTGACCGAAGCGCCTCTCGGGAACTTCCTCGGAGGAACACTCTGCGAGGGAGGGAACTTTTGTTTCCTCAGTCTCTTCTTCACATACCGCCTCATCCTCAGCGACAGCATCACACGAATTCTAATATGACGCTTGATATTTCTGTCATACCGTATTTGCTCTTTAAGTTTCTTGTCTTCTTTCCTTCTAGGCGGCAGCTCGTCTATTTGTTCCAAGTAGACATCCCTATCGACATATTTATTAGAATCGAGGATTGGAGATCTATTGAAGATATCTATATTGTTATTCTTCCAAGATTTGCTCAGCGACCAGTTTTCGCCGCATGAAGAGTTTTTTATTGAATGTTGGATAGGTTTTTCGTAAATATCTTCCTCGAATGCTATCATGCGACGCGATATGAGAAAATCGTCGATGTTTCTCTTTAATGTACTATCTTCCGATCCCGTTGTGGTAATTAGGTTCGATGTGAGTGTTTCTTTTGATTTTTCAGCTTCCTGTTTTAATTTTGGCGGTTCGGGATTTTTGTTTCTGCGCTTCGCGAGTGTCATTATCCTCCTTCTCATCGCTGACATGTTAGTTAGCTCGCTTTTCAGGAACGGACCCTTCCGGTCCGCGGTCATGTCCGGGGACCAGGCAGCGTTTTCCGTACAACTGCAGAAATCTTTTAATAAACGTCCAAAAGCATTACAATCGTCCCTTGAACGCTCTTTAGACATCTTTCCATATTTCAAATTCAACTTCAATTAAAGTTTGCTTATTATTTATATATAATTTATCACTGATTGCACAGAGTCATAGTTTTATATAATTTTCATTCATATAATTCTAATTACAATAATTCTGGGATACATGATCTTTATTAATGAAAAAAAATAGATTTTTGCATTCATGTCTTTGAAAACAAAAATAGGATAATTCACAGAACAGCTTGCAAATCGGATTATATTATTTTTTTAAACACTACTTCCTGACGATTGACATGCTACAACGTAGAGAAATTACGATAGAAAGTTTACCGGCTCACAGTTAAGGAAAATTAACATTTACTTGGCCGAAGATAGAACTGCAGCCACTATGTCTATTGCCAAGCAAAAATGTGTAAGTTGCTATTAAGTAACTGTACCTAATAATATTATTAAGAGACTGATCGTATCACGTCTTGAGGCTCCGAGCGCGGGATGTTATGGAAACTTTTTTACTAACGCCATCTCTTACTGACTCTTATGATATTTTTGATGACCGTGCGATTATCTAAGCGCTTGTCTTCTAATACTTGTCCTAATTGGATTCTCAGGCCATTTGATCTGAAGATTGCATAGTGATGGAGTATTTTTCAAACTAGAATATTTATCACCTTTATGTTATTAATTCCGCGGTATAACATTGTTACGTTGAAAGCCTGAGTATTCTGGACGAGAATTCGATAATATGTAGGTCCCTGATTCGATTATAATGCCTCATTTTGTAGGGTTTGAATGCTGTTTAGTTTATCAGATCACACTTTACTACCCACAACTTTAAATATTAAACCATCGCATATAAAAAATGTTTTCTAAACAGCCACGCGCCAACCCTAACACACTAAATTATACTTCATACAGATTACAAAACCGGAGATTATAGCAGATTAAAAGTTAATACGTCGTTAAGAAACAGAGCACTTCGTAACTTACTTCCGCAGTCCACTTATTTTTATGTAATCTCCAGTTTAAAATTAACAAACCGCCTCGAAAGTTGAGAGTGTTTACACAACGGCGTCGTGAGAAAAGTAACACTTTTGATATACAACTGGTAAAGTCTGTTTATCGACAACATATAACTATGTAACGAATAAACAATATACACTGATGAGTAATGATATTTCCTAACTTCCTGAACTCCTAGCAAAAAGCTATATCAGCTGAACTACTACAGCACCGATTTCATTCATAAATCACTGATGCAAAACTTTGTTGTAACCACAGAAATTACTAGCAGAGAAGTGTTATTTTATTTGGTGTCTTTGATACTACTCATCCTTAAATAAATACAATGATTATTAATAATAGACGAATATTAAACTTCTTTCACTACTGTGAAACGGTAAATAGTGAAGACAGCTGCTATGTTGATAGCCGAAACAACGCTGCTATGACAGCAGATTATCAATAGAAATGGTCAGTCAGGTTATAAAAATGAGCTATCATCTAAATTTGACACTAAATTCGAATCAGGTACTACTGTGTTACGAGTAAGCAACTACGGCACGGTAGTAGTTAATTTTATTTCCTATTAAATCCTTTCTCGATTTTTATCGCAAGCGCAACACCGTCGGAGTCACACGATGTTTTTTAATCTGTGATTACTGACTAACAAAAAAATCACTGCTAATTTGCGATCCGTCACGACATTTTAATTACCTAGCAAGCAGTAATAAGTTTTTCCTGGGTAAATAACGACAAAAACGATAGAAGGTAAATGGACACATGATTTCTTTCGTGTCACCGTCAAATACGTTACGCCGCATTCCGTGACGAAATTTTTCATGACAAATGTTTCACTTCCTGACTTTTCTACATCATACAGAACCTCTATGCGTTTAATTATACTTTAATTTATTTATTGATAAGTACTAAATTGACCCTTAAAAGTAATAGACACAAAACATTCTAAAATTCTTTATAAGTTAAGTGTCAGCGATAGGTTATATCTATTTACTAAAATATGTTAGGAATAGGAGAATTTGTTGTAAAATATCTATAAAGTATAAGGCAAAGTTAGAGTTAAAAATAGACATAATATTCTAACCGTTATGTAATTCTTTTTCGTTATATCTAAACAAACCTTGAAATTCTTTATACATCTAATTGTATGAAAGTATATTTTCATCTTCGAAAGGGCTGAATGGATTGAAATTAAAATTTTAACACTTTCAGGGTTTTATTACATAAGCAAACTATTGTTCTGTACTTAATTAGTGCTAAGAAATTTACGAATCAAGTTAAACTACGACGTTATAAACAAAATGAAAATTTGTTAATTTACTGTCGTAGTTAGAACAAATCGATTTTTATTAAATTATTTTTATAAGACACATATACAAATTTGAAAATTTATTTAGGCGATGCATTATATACTTCGATATAAAAAGCGTACAAAATCTTTGATCTAATCAGTGTTTATAACTTTCGATTTTACATTGTTTACGCGGCCGCCATCTTAATTTTAATGGAACTATGGATAGACATCGTAATCACGGAGGCGAATAAAAGATTAAATCTATCTACAATTATGTATAAACACAAGTTGGAATTTACATGTGTACGTTCATGGTGAAATTTCAATACGAATAACAGATAATTTACATATAAATAGAGGAGAATTTCTAACTTTTTTTGGTGTCCAAAAATTTCAATTTTTATTGTTTATTATAACTCTATAGTCGGTGACTAAAAAGGAAAACTTATTTTCCGCCATCTAACATTGTGTTCCGGTTTGAAATGTAGTTATTAAAATTACTGGGGTAACGAGATTTAACATACGTCTCAAAGCTATTTTTTATACATGTAACTATAAAACAGCATAAAAATAACTCTTTTTAATATTTAATTGCCGTTAAGCCAGCATCTACCGAAAAAAGATTTTTTTGAATTATAAATCGTATGTAAATTACATTTTTGAACATAAATTTGCATGTAATACATATTATATTTTAAATCATAGAAACTTCTTTTATAATTTATCGTTATGTATAATATTTATTACAATAAAGATTTCTAAAATGGCTTTAAATTAATAAGTTTGTACCCTCTTCATTACTTGTTGAAATTTGCGTAAACCCTAATGTATATCTAGATAATACATAACCTATAAATTTCTAAACATTTTAATTATATTGTATCAATGAAGGCTTAAAGGAAAGTAAACAATTTCTTTCAAGCATACGACATCGCGATTATTCAACTTTGTTTTTCCGTGTATTTTCCACACCATCGACAAATGAGTACATTTTCCCATGAACAATCTACTATTGTTGCGAAATCAGTTCCTAGTTAAAAAGTCACCTGTTTTAATTGAGTTTTATTTCGTCTTGTGAAACAGGCCATAAGTTATAAATCTATTGTCTAAATATAAAGCTTAGCCATCAAAAACTAAATCGGCGCATACGATCAATTGAGACTGTAGTTAATCGTTAATCTGTATAATTAAAAAATTATAATTTTCATTAAATACGTTATTAGTATTATGATAAACATATGTAATAGTAAAAGTCATAAAGAAATTGTTTGGGATATGAAATAAAAATTAACAAAATCCGCTCGCCATCTAAACACAACTCTTACGCAATCCAACGCGTTCACTCTCACAAGCGTTTAATATAAATTTAAATTCACTTTCGTACACAAAAACCGGTTAATTCATTCAGTATGTGCCGATTATGATAAATTTATAAGTAAAAAACACGAGTTCGCGGTTTTTTTTCGGTGAACAGTTCGTGGTGGCGCGGAATGTTTACAGAGTGCGCACGCGCACAACAATGTGGCTATGTACAGTTGACCATGTCGAAATGCGCGTGATGAGCGACTGACGCCGCCGGCGCCGGCATCGCCTCTTTCTCCCATTCCTACATAACTGATGTGGATGACTCTGCTGGTGGAAAACATATTGTTGTACTTATCAAAGCCTACACTGACGTTTCTATGACCACCACAGACTTAAAACTTTTACAATCACAAACATAACGACACTTTTTCAATTCGCTAAATATTCGAATTCATAAGAACCTACTTAAATTTCGACGGTTATTCTTAGATCGATTCCAAAGCTATACGCTCGGATTGATAGGATTTTTTTAAATCAGCCTGTTTCACAACACACCTCATCATAAATCTGCCACAATAACATCACATTTCGGATACAATAAATGACCATCACGGCCTCATGTCACTTAACCGATGTTTTTTTTATTTAGGATAGACCAGTGCTTGACTACGATCGCACCTGATGGTAAGCGGCGATGTAATCTAGGTGGTAAAGCGCACTAGTCTAGAAGAAGCCTGTTCACTCTTTTTTTGAAGACCCCCAAGTCTATTATAAATAAAAACACGATAAATAGTATTTTTTGTTCATATTGTCTATCAAAGTGTACATAATCCTAATGCCAATAAGACAAATTTAAAACTGAGTTTCCTTTTTGCTTTCTACATAGTTTACAGGACTGTCCGAAAGAATAATGTTTTCGTTTGGTAACACCAACAACAAGTGCACTTCTTCGCACTTCATTCCCAAACGTTTGCACCATTCATACATACGTTAGAATTTAGCGACCAATTCACACAAATAATGCTAAGAGCTTTCAGAGTTTGAAGGATTTACATAATCACTAAAGAAAGTTCTAACAGGGTAAAGATGTTAACACACTACGAACTTTTTAAATAGCTACTTAGATATTAAAACTTATGCAATTGAAAGTAATTACAAAAGTTAATGGAACCTACGGCACTATTTACTAAAATCAGAATTAATATACTATTCCGAAGCAGAATTCAGTAAAGCGAGTAAGCTTAATCTTCGGCCTCATGGCATTTACCACCATACAGTATAACGGTCAAGTGTCTTACAAAGAATAGAAAATAATATAACTATATACGAAGAGAAGAAAGAAAAAGAGATATGCACAGCCAAATTATGTATCCCAATTACGAAATATTTTACTTCTTGTTTAACTACAATAAATTAAACTGGAAGCCATAATAGCTTAGTAAATGATCATAAGACTCTGAGGCTCGTTTTCCATCCAAATTTAGTTTTAACTTCCGGTGAATGAAAATATCGTGAAGAAGACATGTTACAAGAACAACATCTTTTATAAACTGTCTCATCAGAGAAAACTGAACCCCAGCAGTACATTGGAATGTTAAGAGGACTGTTAACAACAAAACAAAGGTTCGATCCGAAATTGATGTTTTAGTTTTTTATTTTCCTATTAGGGGGTGTAGTACTTACTATAGTTCTAACTCTAATTTTATATTTTTTGTTAGTTCTGTAAATTTCCTTTAAGTATGTACTTATCTCCTAATAAATGTTTCTTTCTCTTTCTTTCTCTTAGTGTATTTTAACTTTGTTACAGTGAGCAGCGCATCTTAGATTAGAATCTTACTTTTAGTGTCTCTCAATGCTTAGAGGGTACAATGTTAACTAAGCCGTAACCGGCAAAACTTCACAATCGTGTAAATGTAAAACTTAATTAATGAAAACCGAAATTTCATTATGCAAACGAAATATATTTAGAGCGGAAACTGATAGCTCTGTTGGATCGAATTAATAATAAAACAATCGAATATGTGAAGTTAAGCTTTTAACAAGTTTAAGTAACTGCGGAGCGGATATATTATGCAAGTAATAATGATAGATTAAAAATAACCTAGAATTTAATTTTAATGGCAACCGCGGCCAAATCTTCACTGAATTTATTTATTTAAAAACCAATTAAAACCTGATGTTGATGTATATATAGTGTATATGTAATATACAGATCTAGGTAACCTAAGGCTTACCCAAGGTCTTCGTCAGCCAACCTTTACTGAGGTTAGATATTACGGTGGATTAAAAGATATATAAAATCACGAAAAACATGAAATAAATATTACTATTAACAACATTTAGAAATACGAGGTAATATGTGTAAACACCTAAATGTATATAACAAACTACAACGATGTTGGCAAATGTTTCAAATATTCTCGAACCCGTATGTTGTTTACACATTTCACTTAACATTGCTTTAGCAGACCATGTCGATTTTTTTCTTCTTACATTATATATCAACAGTTCATCAATTTTATTTTAGTCTATTGAAGTCTAATGCTGAACAGGCGCCTTCTCCAAAAAGATCATTTATTTTTTTTGTATTCTACTTTGCGACGAGACGAGCAAGACGTTCACCTGATGGTAAGTGATACGCTTGCCCATGACAACGCGGCGCTAGTTAAGATGGTACACACTGCACCACATTGCGCTCGTCGCCTTGAGACATAAGGTGTTAAGTCTCGTTACCCCAGTAATTACACTAGCTACAGCGCCCTTCAAACCGGAACACAGTAATGTTTGCACACTACTATTTGGCGGTTGAAATAGGAGCTGCGGTGGTACCCATCCAGACGGTCTCCGGCAACAGAGACCTACCACCTGGTAATATAAACATACACTGGTAATATATACTGGTATACATACATTATATTGGTAACGAAAGCCCATTCTCATTTCTTATAATTATTCTTTATAATAATTATAGAAGAGTAGAATGGCAGTGTGAATATACGAAACCATCTCCCACGTGAGTATAAAGTGAGCTAACATCTCCATAAGAATGCCAGGAATCTCTTATTACCTTACTGCCTTTTACTAACTTATGATATGGAGCCACGTATCAAATAGCGGGGCTTTAAGTCTTAAAAAAAAACTTATGATACGTGCAATATTTTAAATAAGATGTGACACAAATATTAAACAGATCATAAAGCAATTTTCCACACGATGATCAAATTAAAAATCATTCTGATCTTCCTAATAAACAGTATGCGCAAATAAATCAAAAATAATTTTGTATTATAAAAGAAAGTGAAAAAACTTTAAAACCAATTTCGGTTTTGATGTAATTTAAAGTAATGAATTTCAAAGGAAACTTTTGCATAATTTTTAAAATTACATTTATTACGCATGGCATTAACTTTTTACATATAATCTGATCATAAGCAATTTGCCAACATAAGATTCAATTACCAGTAAGAATATTTACACAGCAGTATCTTGTGCTACGAAAGAATGTATTAACAAAATTACTAAAGCGTAATACATAAGGTTCTACTCTTCCTCTTAGTAATTTGACTAACTACAGCCTTTAAACTGGAACACAGTAATATTTACCTACTTACTCTCGACCAGAAATCAATGCGCCTGTGATATATCTATTCGACCACTCGTTTATTTTCATGGTCAAAAATCATATAAGAGCTAGAATATTGTGAGCTTCATCTTCTCCATTATTATCACTTAATATCACAAATTTAGGATAAGTGGTATTATTTATAAAAAAATTAAAAATGCTATTATTCCGTAATCTTTCGTGTATGTTCTGTCGTACAAAGACCCTAATTTGCTTTAGACCACATTTCGACTACGACGCTTATGTGATTACCTTCGCATTTACGACTGTTAACATCACCATCCTTATAATTTTAACTTCTACCCACACTTGGATTACAAGTTATTAAGATTAAGAGATAAAATAAAATTAAACACCAATCTGTATAATTGAGACATTAAGCGAAAGTCCGCCATAGCGCGGCGTACAAAACGACCATTTCTCGTTTTGTGATTTTCGACGCGGTCTCCATCAAACCAATACAGTTTTGTTAATGTAATAAATCTTTATTTACACTAATTAATTTCTCTATAAATTTATAGTATTCTATGCGTCTAAAGCCGTTATTGTAATTTAATAACTTCATCGGGTTTTCACTTTGTACACTTAGTAGTTAGTCGACTGCGGCAGATAATCCCAGTTTTTGTTGTGCGTCTGCGCTCGTTATTATTGAAGTGCGATGTAGTGTAGCACACACGCGTATAACTGCACGACTGATTATAGATTATTTTTATAACCTTAAACTTATTCAGTTTGCATTTTGCTTTTGAACGATGGTTAAGGTTAGAACAGTCCGTTAACTAAATGAAGATTAGAGTCGAATATAACAGCGCTGTTTGTTCCAACCTTGAAGAAGACTGGTTTAGAACCATAATGCAGTTAATGCTTCTTAGGGACAGAGATTGTTTTTTATTGATGCTAGACATTCATTTCGTGTTAGAATAATCTGACAGTCATATGTTATAGTGGTAGACTTAAATGAGGAAAGCAAGCTTGCCGAACACTACATGTAGCACCGGAATGTATCCAGGGCCGTGTTACAACGGTTAGACGCTGTGGCAACGGAGAAAGCTAAAACTCATTCAAGCAATCGATGATAATTAGATTACATCACCTTATTTTAAAAAGGTATTATATTAAAAACAAGAAGCGATGCATTATTTTAATAATATTTTTTTTATAATTGCTTACGTAGAGCTATTGTACAAATACAATCGTTCATAACAATGGTTGTCGTTCACCGTTATATGTTTCAGAAGACCGAGTCCAGATGGGTTTGTTATAAATGCATGTTTTCGGATCCTAATAAATAAACAGCATAATTAAAATTCTCATTACTACGACTTGGGGTCTGGTCCCTCCAGGAGAAAATCAAAGCTATATATCCACTAAATTGGCTAGGTGAAAGAGACAATCCACGAAAGCAGTCGTTCTTGAAACATTTTGATTTCTTCATGATATTTACGTTCACCTGAAGCACAAGCTCAAAGCGGATAGAACCCGTGACTTCTCAAGAAGTACAGCACATATGACCTTGCAAATAACTATTACTGCTTCATTTGGATCCATTATGACAAAGAGGTTTTTTTATCCACAATTTACACTTGACTTTAACTTCACATGACAATAAGTTCATTAACCGTGCTTCCCAAGTATACTCCGACTCTCATGTTTATGACTACTGGAATACAGTAACACTGTAGTTATAGCCGATTGGCTTTATGAATAAGTGTACCTCAATTAACCTCTTCACTCCTTTCTCACTTATATAGAGAGAATAAAAACAAATTATTCTAAATTATATGCACGAAGTAGAATGTTATGTCTCGTTACTAATATCACTAGCTACAACGCCCTTCAAAGTGGAACATAATGACAAGAATAGGCACTGCAGTAATCTGCCTAGACGATCTCCGGTAGCAGAGACCACTAGTAAAAACTTCACACTCTTACATCGGTGATTAACAAACTGTATCATTTGACGTGCAAATGTGCGAAAGTTAAACGATTGTGCAACGAGATAACAAACATGAATTCAAATCAATTATAAATCGCTTTCGTGACTAATTAAAAAATATACATTTAGTTAACGAATTGGCGAAATATTTATTACACATACACACAAACACCCGCGATGCAACGTTAGGCCATAATCTACTAGCAGCGACCAGCTACTCCGTTTGTGTGCGCTTCTTCATAATTTTACTCAACATGTGTATAAGTTACAGCATAAATCATATTTTAATGTATAAGCTATAATATTGTAAATTTTTAATAAAATTCATGAAGTAGTTTTTGTGTAACAGCGTAACAAACATACATAACCTAACTTTTAAACATTATGGTTATCACACAAATGTCGTATTGGCATTATCGCCGCCATTGTTTTTATTTTAACAAACTTTTTTTTTATATCAAGCCAATATAATTGACTCGTTGTTCAAACAAGTCATTACTGTAACAATTAAAATTGGCAAAAAAAAATATAATTTTAGTTTATGAAAGGTAATACATAATATAGACAATTATTCAGATATATATATACATATAGATAGTTCTAATATATATTATCTATGGCCGTATGCGAGTAACTTCCGTCATAAAGAAAAAAAGTTTTGCAAACACAATGAATGACTGATTTAATAACGAAACAATAAGTAATTTACGCGATGCTTGGTGTAAGACGCAATGTTTTTATCGTCACATCGCGAATTCCATTTTCTTTCTAAAGCATGTGTTCCTAGAGAGTGTATAATGTTATTGTGATCAGCCAATTGGAATTCGCCCAAGAAAATTGACATAGATAGACATTCGTTATTTATTTAATCATCACTAAAGTTCAATCTTTGTACACGCGGGAATGTCAATAACGTATTTAAAAACAAAAGTTAAATATGTAAAACTGAGTAACAGTTAAGGTTTTAATCGAAACGATTAGCTATTAAATATTTATAAGCAAGCGTTTACTTCCAATATCATTAAGTTTAGGCAGTTTTTTAGTTTTAAACTTAAACGTATGATATTGATACTATTATATCTGTGTTTAGCATAAAACATTGTATATGATACAAAATAATGCAAAATTTTTAATAAAGAAAATTTCAGTAAAATTTAATTGTAATAAAACTTTTCAAAATAGTTACATTTATACCGTAGGTAAATAAAATTCAATACGTCATTTATTGAGCTTTTTATTTGAAGTGAGAACAGAAGACAAAGGTTTATAGTTCGTGCAGCCAACGCTATGATGTTGTTCAATCATTATTTTTTTTTTCAATAATTATTGATTTATCAATAATAATAGTTATGACTTATTCATTTGGTATAGAATATTCTTGTATTTTAAAAAAAAAACAATTAGTTAAAATAAATTGTCGACTGAACGCAGCCATTCCGTCGTCATATAATTGTCGGAAGAAAGTTAATAAAAAAAAAACAAAATTCATACGAACACTCGTACACAGCGATGCGACCACGAACGCGCCGTCTCCATCCGCCGGAAATTGTCCACCAGCCATAACAAAAACAATGTCACAATTACGTACCACATCACCGCAGTGTCACGACCTCTAACACAGAGTAACGAACTAGTTCAAAATGTTGTTATATTCATTGCAGTTTTAACTCCATCACATTGTTGTTGCTGAACAGTGCGGTGCGGGCATCAGTATTGCGTTGAATGCGTGCTTGTGAAAGCATTTGATGTGATGCGTGTAAGATGATGCGCTCTTGCGCTTTGTTGCAGCGGCTGTTTACATACACGAGCACCGCGAGCGGCGCTGACGTCGCTTCACGTACTACACACAAACAAGCATCTCATAACTATCTCTCAACACATTGTTAACCGTGAAATATTACTTTGTTAACTACAGTTAAAATCTATTTACAGATATAATTGCCATTAATTAAATACTGATGTAGATAATACATCAAACATTTTAATTCACTATATAATTCTTTGAATTTATGCATACATGTCAATCACAAATTATGTAGCACATGTTTATTTAATATATAAAATATATATACTTAAAATAGTAAAATTTTACATAATTGGAATTAAGCGATCTAACTAAGAACTATTTAATGTCCGCCATTTGTACAACTATGTTTTTTTTTTCTCTTTATTTTCGCAAAAACAGTAATTACATATATTAACAATAGTATTAACTAATTAGAGGACAAGTAGTGCTCAACATTACTAATATAACACAAACCTGACAAAAACACAACACTTAAGAAAAAAAAAATTATAATAGAAAATTGAAAACTTATAGATATATTAAAAGTAATATTTTGGTTTTGAAAGCATTCAATGAGTTATTGAACAGATCTTTTCATAAAAAATTTATTGTATTTACCAAAACATGGAGTAAAGATATTAATTAAATGTATAGTTCTTGTGAAACAAAAAAGTTAATTAACAGTTATCGATGATGATAAACTAATCGTCATCGGCCAATAGCAGGACATAGATCTCGCTCATAGATCCTCTTTGGTTTCAGCGACCTTCACCAGATCGTTTAACCAGCCTAAATAAGATAGAATGAAACAAAGAAGTTTTTACTTCGAGTGTGTTTTCTGTTTAAATTGTATCCTTTTTCGTGTCGCCCAGACGTCTGTCCAAAATATATCCGTATGTAGACTTATTAAATTCTATTCTGCGTTGCGTAAGTAATTTGCTATAATATATGCATATATACATCTCATCTTGTTAATAAAAGTTGGTTAACAAACAGCGAATTCCTATAACGTAACCGTTTCGATAGCTATTTACGATAAACTACATAATATCGCATTATCTTTAATAGCAGACTTAACATCGGTAACATTGTTTATATAACATAACATTGTGATAAATTGATACGTGGTATATGTAGAAGAAATATGAAATTACTTCCGCATATCAATTTTATATCTTAGCTCATATTTTGCAAAAAAATATATTTTTTAACAACATGGGCGGTAGTAACTAAGCTCGATCTTGTAAGAATTCAATTTATACACATATTTATTATATATCCCACAAATATTACATTTATCAATCGTCACTTGGTTATATCATAGATAAATAGCTATTACTCAATTGTGGGAGAAAGTCCCAGCAGTGGGAGTATGAAGATAGCTGTTTATGTACATATGTTGTATTATTACTTATTACTTATTATTGTTGTATTATGTACATATGTTATATATAAATTACATTCCTTAATATCTAAAAAAAACAAAAAAAAAATAAACTATATGTTTAAGAGTTTTATTAACTGCGTCGCCATTGTGTTGTATGTTAGTGAATTAAGGCAAGAGATGTATATATTTTGTGAAACACACATTTTTTATTTCTTCGTCTTGTTTCTGATTGAGTTAAACACTAAGATTGTTAGAGGAGACGATATTACTATGTGCCGTTATTACTGTATTAGGTTATTGAAATTTGTAATGTTGGTGAAGCAATATAATCGTTGTGTAGTTGTATAAAAAACTATTTATGCGAATAAAAGAAATAAATATGATGGAAATACGTCACATTTGTTTTTCGCGTTGAGATGAAACTTTAAAAATAATGTTTTTGTTTAAGGAGACACTAAAAATGTTTTTTTTTTATTTTATTTTTACCAACTTTCTAAGATTAAATGAATTTGTGACTGTACATGAAAATTTATTAAATCCAGTGTGTGTTCTATGGAAAGCTTACTCTGCGCGTTCATCGGAGCATTAGGAGGTTTGTAGGTAGTATGCATAACATTAACTTAACTACCGCGGTAAGTAATTCATCACTTTGTTTTACGCTAGATTTTTTCATTAAACGAAGCGAAAGAACTATCGTCTGATTGTAAGTTATAAGATCATAATAACGCACCCGCTTTATACTGAAGTTTGGAAGTCGGATTGAAAAAACTAATCCGGTCTTCAGCTATACTTTTCAACTGATGGTATTTAAGCCCTTTCTACTCTATTATCGGACCAGCACTAATGAATTTTTCAATTTATGTGCAGGTAGCATAAAACACCAACTAATATCACGTGCTTTGACGGTGAAGACAAATCATCTAGAGGAAACCTGCATATCTATGTCATGAGCATCCGTGCTCGCACTAGTATGTGAAATGGAGAAGTCAATGGCAACACCACTTAATTATAACTGACAAGTAAGTCGTGTGTTTCAATAAAAACATGATGACCACGACCCTCAGTCATGAGGAAATACGACTTAGAAGAAGAAGACTATTATCAAGCCATTTCTTCCACTGTCTTTTTTTTATTCAACGAAACGACCCATAACAACGCGGCGCTCGTTAAGCCTTTGCTGCTATACACTGCACCACATTGCGCTCGTCGCCTTGAGACATAAGGTGTTAAATCTCGTTACCCTAGTAGTTTTACTAGCTTACAACCCCCGTTTAAACCGGAACACAGTAATGTTTGCACACTACTGAAATAAGAGCTGCAGTGGTACGTAAACAGTCTCGGATAACAGAGACCTACCAACGTAACTACTTACATACTTCATTACTTACATACTTCATAAATTAAAAAATAAAATTAAAAATGATTTGATAAGTAAATCATATTATAGTGTTAACGATTATTTAAATGATAAAGATGTGAGGAAATAAATGGCGCTGATTCTCTAGCAGTATGTGTCAGTACGTAAAAGACATTTAAAAATGAAGAAGACAAAAAAAAATGTATGTATATACAGCCCGCTGAGTTTCTTGCTCATTCTTCTCAGGTCCGTGGCATTTGTTTTGCGAATGGCTGGTAGATTTTGACGTTCAGTAAGTGAACTATTGTTCCCATGTTGAATAAAAATTTTGACTTTGACTTTGAACAGTAACTAGACGGTCTCTGCTTTCAAATAAAATTAGTAACGACCTATTAAAAAACTAAGCCTTGTTATATAAAAATAGCCTCGTTAGCGTAGCGGGTAACATTTGTAATAACAAATTCACTGGTACGTTACCATGTGTTTTTTCTAATCATGCTCATGTTGATCTCACACCATTAAACAAATTAGTTTCGCACCGGCTATCAATATAAAAGAGTTTAAATATTATGGGCTAGCACGCTTAACCATCAGTTTCATTGTCATGTAATATTACGTGAAATAAGAACAAGTATTAACTTATTGTAGCTAAGTAGGTTTTGTAATAGTAGTATTATTACTAGCTACGTCTTTCAAACTGGCAAACAATTATTCTTTCACGCTACTGTTCTTTAATTTGATGTAAACCATCAAAACGTGTCACATTGAAATTCATCATTCACCATATTATTTACTTTACGGAATACATTAAGCTATTGAATAATATTATAACTTAACACAAGAGCAGGTTTCATTCAAGTTACAAACAAGTGTATACTTTCTTCCGCATACTTTTACTTTTCATCATCTCCATATTAGTTTTGTATAAAAATTCAAATATTTTCAGTTATATAAGTTACAATTTAATAACATAATCATGATGTAAAGAACTTTTGAATGAATTATTGATACGTATTATATTATTGATTGAATATACTTTGAAATATTGTTTTAGATATATTTAGATACTAATTTATAGAAATTTTTAATAATATACGAAATACTGTACATTTGTAATGGATTCCACATTCTATATCTTTTGATTTAATAGTTATTCTTAAATTAATCCTACTAATGTCTTAGTGTGGCAGTAAACACCGAATTAGTCATAAAAATACCTAAACCAATATGTGAAAGATTATTTATTTCTCGCTCTATACCTAAAGTATATAGTTAGATAAAATTCATGATTGAAACAGATCTTAGTTCAGTCTTATAAACCTTCGTCCCTTGAGCAGTTTCCTCATATCCTTACTCTTCAGCTCTTTCTCATGACTCTATATGGATCGCAGTCATTTGATGCATACCGCATACATTTCCAAATATACTTACACCTCAATTATACTAACAACTATATTTTTACAATCATAAATAATATAAAATAAAATGTTTATCGTAAGAGAGTACTGTTTTGAGTAATGTGCTTCCATCTATCGCTCAAAACACGCACTCCGCTTTCACTCTATTGTTCTACTGTGGTAAGATTCGCATTGTTGGCAAAAGATGGCGCTGACGACGCGTTACATTGTTTTTATCCTCTTAACCTCAATTTCACACGGTGTTAAGTGACAATGAGGTCGTGGGTGGTGAAGCGCGCTCATTCATAACACTGCTGTCATATATTGATAGCCGGAACACACCTATGCTCTTAGCAGCAGATTACAATATAAAGGATGGAACTAACCAGGCTGATCCGAAAAAACCTTACCATCAACCAAACTCCACAACAAATCACTAAGGTATTGAATCAGTGAACTTCGAGTTAAAAAGCAACCGTTTATCCACTGCGCCATGAAAACAGTGCAATTTAAATTATCAATTAAATTACAACTACTTAAATTACTGAGTAAGATTTCTCATCTTTCATTGTCAAATGACTTAATGTAATTAAAGGATACAAAAAGCGTATGTCCACACGTCTACGTTTCAGCCGCTTTCTGCACACCCACGTCACATTGAATAATGTACCATTTTCTAACCGCATCCCGTTCTTGTAACGTCTCCAGACGAGGAATTTCTTTACTAACTACCCTCATTTAATCATTCACATTTATTTTATGACCAGTCATTTCCCGCAATAGAATACTTCACTACTATGAAAATATAGACCAAACCGTTGTTAGCCTAACTGAACATTTTCTGTACCAGTTCAGCTAAGAATAATTTCTTATATGTACGCGACTAAATTTCACAGATTTTATCGCGTCCATTTTATTACTACAACTTGTAAAATATAACTCAATAATTTTGACAGGTCACAGTAGGGATGAAGGTAGTGTATAATCGTTAATGAAAGTAATCGATTACTATTCTGATAGAACTTGTTATCAATAGTTGCATAATTATGTATTGCACAAAAAATTTTTAATACAACAATCAGAGCGTTAACAATTTATAAAACTGGAATGTGTAAGTACATTATAGATTTATTATTTATAACAAATAAATACGCGATGGATAATTGCAAATAACTTAAATATTTACAAACGAATAATAATACTTTACATGTGTGTTATTTTTATATCAGCGATTTATTTTATTTTCAAAGATATTTTTATAGTCTGTGGTAGTTCGTTATTTTGTAACTTCACTAAATGGGCGGTAATCTTTTATGTAGAATAATATTAATCAAGCAAAATTTCTATTAAAAGCTTTTATCAAAATAAAAACTGTAAATAATATTTGAAAGTTATAGATACTCCGGAACACAGTGATGTTTGCACACTACTTTTTGGCGGGAGAAGTAAGCGCTGCGGTGCGGTCTAGTTTTTAATAATAAGATGATGCAATATGATGAAAGCTGTGTAAACGATCATCAATAAACCGCCTCGCATATATTGCAGCATTTGTAAACTACGTAACCATAAATACAACCTGTCAAACTGTAACATGTGATTTGTGACAATTATCTGTCAATAAGATATATAGCTAATGGTTCATATCAAAAGCCACGATTACGTAATAATTTTAAGACGAATATACATATACTCTTTTGATGATAAGCTATTCCATCATAGTCCTTCGTGATAATAGATTTTAGGTGATTACTGATCCTATTAAATAAACAGTCTACTTAATGTTTCCACTGTTGGGACACGGAGCTTTCATACAAAGAGAAAGTCAAGGTCATTTATTGATCACGCTGATCAAGTACGATTTGATGGATAGGTCACTAGTATTACATATGATGAAATTGTACAAAGAAATAACATCAAAGTAGTTGTTAAATATTAACTAACATTTATTATGTATAATAATTTCGTTATACGAGAGTTTTTTTTTTTAATAGAATCAAATCTGACCAATTTACTTCCGAAGAGGAAATGTGCAAGACATTTAATAATGCAGACGCTTAGAAAGCCAAGAATATACTTATAAATAAACAGCATTTTTTTAACATTTAAACTTTCACTGTTTCAAGTTATGTGTAAATTAACATAACATCTTACTTCGTTAGTAGAGGGAAATACTAAAGCACGTAGATAATTAATCTTTTAATTTTTTTTTCGGGCATGAGTAGACGTATCACTTAACATCAGGTGAACGTTATTATCATCTCATCACTTAGTTTAATAAAAAAAATATATAAATTAGTCCGTTTTAAATAATAATAGCATATATTGATTTTGCTACTGTTGAATATCTGTCGAAACTGTGTTACCAACATTAAAATAATTAACCGAATTAATGTAAATTACTTGATCAAATGACCATAAAATAGCAAATAATTTAAACAAATGAAATAGATACAGAATTTATAATCAGGTAATAAATCAGGTAGTTACTAATATTAATAGTTTGTATTTATAATAAAAATTGCTTAGGTTGGCAAAACTTTAGAAAAGTGGCAACACAGTTTTACGACAGATGTTTGTTTCACCGACTATCGAAAACAACACGACCCATATAATATGTATTGAAGTGTATAGAAAATCTAATGTGTGTATAAAATATAAGATTTTAACTGACAATATAACAATAATGTTATTGTAAATATTCTGAAATATTAGATATTATGCAATGATACTTCTCAGTTTCTCCTCGTGTTCTTTTCTGAAGAGTATCTATCTAAACGGTAATAAACGTTAAAACTTCCATCGGCGATGTAGTTTTCTCTCTATAACCTCATCAAACATCTACCGCTATAAAAATGTCTCTTCAATACATATCTGTGTCTAGTTATCCAGATCAGCGGGGAAATTACTAGTAAACTCATAACTGTATAATAATGATGTCACAAAGAAATATAATAAATCCGTTATTAAAAATGTACGTTGCATATCTGTTTTAATCGCAGAGTAAGCTGTTGTATACAAACATTACCGTATTACTAATTGTAGGGAGCGGTACTTAATGAAATTACTAGTTCTCTTGCGTCTCGCCACGCATTGCCTCAAGACATTGATCGTCGTCTGGTGCTGTATCATCATTCTAAATCTTCTGATATGTTAGTTCTTAAGTAGAAAGTTGACATACCCCAAAGGAACGTTGAACTTAAATGACAATGGGCTAAGTACAATGCTTCATGAGCTGCTGGTCTTTGGAGCAGAAGGTGCTGGATAACCCTCAATAAGTTGGACTTTTAGTCGCGGGTAACTGATTGATGAGGGTAATGTGAAACTGATTGGTGTTGTGATCTTTATGGCAGATCTATATCCAGCTGTGGACTTCTTTCGATCATAATGATGATCTAGTCCATATCCTCAGCGTCTACTTCTGTCACCAAACTATTAAATAACTAATATCCAAACGAAGAATTGCAGTGTGAATATCTTAACTAACGCCACATTCTTATTGATCGCTGTAAGTGTATACGCAGCTTTATAACGATTACGGATTACACGCATCAACGAAGCACGTTATTTAAAGGCCGAACCATTATCGCTTCGTATATATAACATATATGCAATAACAATGCAATTATTGACTACGGTAAATATACAGGTGAAGTAAAAACTACACTCCAGCACGCTCCAATTGCCTTATATGATACCGTGATACGACGTCCGATTGCCACTTTGTATGTTAAATCTAATAACAGACAAGTGACTGTGCTTAGATTTTACATTTCATGGTAAAAGAGAATTGTGGAAGGTATTAAAAGCTGCGATCTTGAGGAAATGGACGTCAGGGACAGAGGGAAGTGGAGTGCAAGTAGAAAAGCAGACTTCGCCAAAAGACAGGACTAATGGCTAAGGAGAAAAAGGTGAAAGAGAATTGTGAGCTTAAATAACTAAACTTTATCACAGCTTGAAGTAGATGCTATTTCTAATAAGAGATAGATATATGAAAAGAGAGGGAACGAGAATCAAAGTCATTCAGCGACCACATTGTCAAGTTGCAGGTAAAAGGATATCCTATGTTTATGATGGCTGTTGAATATTAAAACAGAAACCATTCTTCACCAGAAGCTCAAGCTTTCTGGAAGCCACCATCACACCATATTTTTATAGTTAGGATGGTTGGTAAGGAACTAGCTAACATCCTTGCTGATCCAAATTATATAAATCTGTATCACGAACTTAAAAGTGATTAAAATATATACATAACTATTGTATACTCTATTGCTATTTCATTTAACAACAACAGTAATACATATTTAAATATTTATAATCATTATTATATTGATAAAATAAAATAACTTTTACTTTAAAAATTAACATCAGCCAATTTGGTTTTGAATGAAACTTTCGAATGTTATTAAAAGTGATAAATTGAAACGTGAAGTAGTTTCCGGTATGCTAATAAGAAGTTACATCTGCCAAGAAATAATTTTGTATTTTAATGTAAAAACCGGACGTGTTTTATTTTTTTCGTTCTATTGCAATTTTTTTCTTACGCGACAAAACTTGGAGTAGGATGTTTACTCTTAGCCGGTAAGAATCCGATTAAGAGTTATTCTTATGATAAAGAGAGCCCTAATAAGATTATCTCTATAAAATACAAAATGGACGTTCACATGAAACGTGAAGTACGTCAGAAAAATACAATTTTAATTTATAAGTTTTAAGTGTAAACTTACTAAAGAGGATAAATAACTCAAAGATCGCATTGTCGTCTTAAGAAAATAAATATTAATAGACTATTTATTAATTTCAACGTTAACAATAATATAGATCACAAATATGTTAGTTGTATGTTCGTGTTGTATATTTTAACTAACAAAAGCATAAAGAGTATTTTTTCAAACAAAAATCGACGAACACGTAATCTTGTATACTATTTTTCATTTCAATCGATGTGGTATTACTTTTACGCCACTATTATTTCTACGAAAACACTTCTAAAGCATTAACTTATCGGGTTTCGAATGTTTACCTATAAAGCCAAAAGTCTGACAAATTACTGACAATTCCCTTTTATATTTATATACCTGTTGGTCTTAGTGGAAGAATGTTATGTATATATAAGGAATTGTAAGAAATGAAAAAGGCAATGTGTTTTGATTGTCGCAATGGAGGGAAGAGTTAATGGATTGATTAAAATGATGGAGGTGAAAAGAGAAAGAGAGAACTGAAGTGGTAGTAAGAAATAAGAAGATATTAATTAAGATAAATATTAAAAAAAAATATGAAACATTGCCTGGGTCTACTATACCGAGGCGAACGATAAATAATATTACTACATTCCGATTTAAAAGGTATTGTAGTTAGTGAAGTTACTGCGGTAACGAGACGAACGACGGAATGTAGATGAATTTCATATAACCGTTACGCATTTTTTTTTCTATTAAATTACTATCACTCGTTTCTAATCTTGTATGGTCACTGCCACTCGTAAAATTACCATCACGGTTTGCTAATTTTAATTGAGATTCGCCACTTATCCAACAAAGCGAGGCAAGTGGGCCACCGTTTAACATTTACGCGAAACACTAAATATAATTTCGGTTAATAATATTTTTTGTATGTGGCAACACTGGCTAAAGGAATACGGGAAAAACGAGTGGAATAGAATCTGTTGTCCCAGTTTGTGTAACATCATAAAGATGGGCGATGGAATTTAAAAAAATATGATGAGATTTAAACTATTTACTGATGGTAAATCTTTTTGACTTAGCACCTTATAGTTACTGTGTTCCGGTTTTAATGGCGCTGTAATTGTGGCATTTTAATATAAAATTACTGGAATAACGAGATTTAAAAAAATTACATTATAAGTTTTCTCCTTTGACAGAAACATAATGTTGCCTTAAATTGAAGCATTTATTGTTATAACAATTAAAAAGAATTAACAACTGTCCACCATTTGTACATATTTTTATAATTTTTAATTATTCATAAATAAATACCTTAAGGAATAATAAAAAAATGTAATGCTATTAATAAAGAAATGTTTATATACTTATTTACTAAAGTGCAGCACGGTGACAAACTTGTTAGATACACAATCAAGTCTGAGACAAGTTAATATCCTTTCACAAGCAACACTCAAATCATCTGTTCCAGCGCGGCAAAAACATTCGTTAGAGTAGCGATAGGCGGATCAATAACGCAACCGCGTACCCGATCTGTATTAACCTGGTATTTACAAGAATTAACAGGAAAAAGTGTTTAAAAATATATTTATCAGCTAATCAGTTACAATTTCTACTCAGCAAAAAAAACGTAAACTAATTATAGTACAAACGCTGCGTTGTCACCATTACGCAGTGATAGCACGGAAGTAAATCTAGATATCGAGATATTAACAAACGCATACGTACATAACATATCATATGCAATATAACGATCAAAATATTTTATAACATATTATTTAGCGTTTGGCTCCAATCTGAGTTGATGGTTATAATAAATACATATCCAATACTTCCGGTTGAAAATTTAAATATACAATATTGTTATGAGTACGCGTAATTTTAAGTTTATTTTTTAAAGAAAAATATTTAAATATGATTATTGATTATCGTCACAAGTTGCATCTACATTTAGTTAAACTCCACACGAAAGCTCACATCCTTACTATTTAATTTTTAATTATTAATAAAAACACGTCAAATGACTAAAAACTCTTTTCGGTTATTTTTTTTTAATAGATATCAATATTATTAATTCAACAATCTACACATCGTTTATCGAAAAAAAACTCAATATCACAAAAAACTACGGAATTAATGCATTTTACTCTGCGGTGGTAAACCTCACCACCAATTTACACTCGGTAAGAATCATTTTTAGAAATAGACTACATCATTGGCTCCACGATTAAGTAAGTTTTGCCTACTACGATAAAGTTCCATTAAAAGATTCTTAATTTTTCATTTCGTAACAGGAAATGTCATGTGCACTAAATAAATATACATACATATAGATTTCCACTATCATTATATTAATATATTTGATGCTTTGATCCTGAAGGGTGTTAATGTAATTTTCCGGATCAATAATTGATCGCGTCGGTTTAAGTAACATAGTGCCTAAAATTATTGTAGAAATAGAGGAAAAAGATTTTTTAAATCAACATAAATATTTTATTTACCAACAAATTTTATTTTTCAACCGCAAATGTTTATTCGTATATTTGCTTCTTTAATATCGTAATTTATTTCAAACGGAGGGTAGATACTTCTTACATTTTATGTACACAGCTGATAAAAACGCACAATTAGTTATAAAATAACACTTTCACTAGTAGTAGCTCAATAGCCAGAGACCGTCTAGGAATAAGTTCCACAGCCCAGCGTTTCAGTTTAAAGGACGCTGTAGCTATTGAAATTACAGGGGGTAACGATACTTTGCACCTTATATCTTGAGGTGACGAGCACCATGTGGCGATATGTATGTCGTCCTAACTAGCAGTCTTTATTATAGGCAAGTGTACACTCATTATCAGGTGAACGTCCCGTTCGTTTCATCTTTGCGAATTTAAAATTACATGGCGCTAAATATAAAAATTAAAGTTAAAAACTTCTTATTAAAAATCCATTAATAGTACTTTAGCTTACTTCGAAAATCAAAGGTTCGCTAATAAAAAAAAATAAAAATATCAAAAACTTACCGAATAGTAGGTAATCCACGATATAATCAGATTGAAAAAAAAAACACTTATTCACATCACTAGAAAATCTTCACACAGCACAATAAACTTCGTACGATTATTTGTAAAATTAAAAGTAAAAAAGTTTATGTTCGATTTTCGAAATTGCACATGACGGCGTGATCCAATATGGCGGGAGCGCGCGCGCGCCGTTAGCGTCCGCCGGCGGACGAGTGGTCGCTCCTCGCGTGCACCGCGCACGTTACGTTACCTACGCAGCCCGCACGAGTTACGGTAATATTTGCCTTCCAGATTATATTTTTATACCATCGCTGCGATGGTATTCAATTATAAGGTTAAAAACATTTAATCCAATGGCTATTTAAATAATAAATGTTTTTGTTAACGATAAATACGACAATGTATGTTTTTAAATTCATCAAAGAACTATAATAATATGCAACAATGTCAGTAATTTCTTTTTAATAACACTGTACTTGGAATGCTTTGAACTAATCCATATTTACGTTTATACGAATAATTTGCGTATTTTCAATACTTTTTTTCATTCATTCATATCTATTTCAAAAATCAATTCTAAGTTATTATTATTTTAAAACTCTTAAAAGTATAGATAAGGTTTACAAACATGACATGTTTTCTTATAATATTTTACTTCATATTAACAACTTTAGACCTTTATTATTAAAGCATTGAATATACATCACTTTAACACATAAATGTCGCTTATTCTAAGCAATATAAAACTTAACGAAAAAGCTTTTGTTTTATATCAAAATACTTACGACGTTAATCATGCCATTATGAAAATGGTTGTCACCGAAACAATATTATATTTGCACAGTGTAAAAATGAGATTCTTTAATCATTACCGTTTTACAGTTTAACAGCGATAAGGTCTCGTACGCCTTCAATTTTTATATGTAGAGATGATTTATTATAAGTAAGAACATGTCAGTAACATTACAATTACGAAGTAGAAATCGGCGAAGAAAGATCGGCGAGGAAAATATCTCCGGACGGGTTTTTCTAAATGCGAAGCGATCGCGGCCCGCAAATTGCAGCCTACAAAAGCGGGAAAGTGGCTGTTACAACTCGGACATTTGTATTATACGTACATATCTTTATTTGTCATGTTTTTTTTTGCGTAATAGATGCCCTAATAGTTTCAATAGCTACGATGTCTTTCAAAATGTTGTACTAACCTGAAAAGCGTCCCAAAGAAAAGACATTAGTTAAAAAGAAACAAAGATTCAAATTTCAAATTCAAACTACAGATAGTATATTTGGGCGCACGTGGTGCTGCCATCTAGTATTAAAATGTTTAAACTTAATTTTAATTGAAGATTTGTTACCGACACTTCCGCTTTGTTGTCATATCGTTCAATTTACTAAAATCGATACAATTAAGAACCAAATTAATGAATGAAGACATTTTTAGAGTTTTGTATAAATAGTTTGTAATTTTATATTGTTCTTGTAATTATAAAGTGTCGAGTAATTTTACATTTGTATTAGTAATAAAAATAGACATGTAATTGAAAAACAACCGAGCAAGGTATAAAACCTTCACTGTCATCGAGTTCGATTGATTTAGTATTCTGCTTTTGATGTGTAAAGTTGTCTCTGCACTCGGAAGTTTCATTTTCGCAATGAATCCCTGCGAAAGCTCTGGCCAACCGCCTCCGTGGCTTAGTGAGTAAATGTTTGCTTTGTAACAAGTCTCAGGTTCGATTCCATGACCACATCCTGCACAGTTCTGTTGATGGTAGAATCTATCGCATTCATCTAACTACCATATTCATCACCCTAACAGCGTTACAGTTTTCAACATTATAAAAATATGAGAAGCAAAGTATTCTGGATGAAAACACTTCACCGTTCATGGCCTCTTTGTCACTTAACATGACAAATTGTGTTAAAATTTTAACCCGTTTATTATACATAACGTGAAATAATGGTTATTATTTTTAACCTATTGACAAATGACCCGTTTTCTATTAACCCGTCGAATGAGTAACCCAAATGTAATGTATGATGAACGCATAACGAGCGTTATGGTGACACACATTTAACAGAGAAACAAACATCAAAAAACAATGGCGATTGTTAATTGAAAATTGAATTCTTAAAACGCATCAATAAACCAACAATGGCCCTTGAGATGGTAAATTGACACCATTCAAACATATCGATCAGATTTATTCAGTATTTCACCTGATTAGTAAGAATACAACTAAAATAACCACTACTTATCGAAGAATACGACTAAAAAGTTTTTATGGTTAAAACCATCATCTACAGAGACACAAGGCTGAATGACAAATATGCTGTTGTCTGTAGCATATCGCTGTAAAAGAGTACAGTTGTCTTTCACAGGATATCTTCTAAATATCGCCTCGCACAGAAACCGATAAAAAAGGAGTAAGAAAAGAAAATAAAGAACTATCAACGTTAACTGTTAGAAGCATTACATTATAACAAACACTTCTTAATTCGAGCAAGAGAAAGGGCTGAAAATAGATAAAGTAGGTTTAAGCGAGTTGGTAAAAAATAAGTTAGTTAGAGATAAATTTTTCAAATTCTGTATAAATAAATGTACAATAGGAATAAGGATAAGTAAATACGATTTTCGTAATGATATATAAAATATTATTACTAGCAAATTACGTAAATAGGATAAAAAAACCCCTGAATAATAATATCAGGGAAAAGTAGAGAAAAAAAAAAAAAACAAACATTTATTACGGTTATTATTAACTATGCGTTCACGAATTCTTATAGTTTCATTAACAAAAATCACAACTATTTTTACTATAAACCAATATAATCAGTGTGAAGAATAGAAACTTTACATGATATATTGCAACACCAGTAAAGAAATTCAAAGCACGAGTCCATCAAATCCAATAATTATATTACGTAAATCTAAACGATTGCAGTATACTAGCTTTTAATACTACCTGATAAGTACACCTGCCTGGTATATAAGATATTAAGTTTCATTACCATTATTTTCGCTACAACACCCTTCACACCTGAACAGTAGGATACCCATAACTAAAGATCTGTTTGATTAAGATATCATCATCATACTGGTCTCTGGTCTCTGTTGCCGGAGACCGTCTAGGTACCACCGCAACTACTATTTCTACCGTCAAACAGCAAAGCGCAAACATTACTGTGTTTCGATCTGAAGAGCGCTGTAAATTAGTGAAATTACTGAGGTAACGAGACTTCTATAGTTAACAGACAGATGAATATAACAATAAATATATACTTACATATATATTATTACTGGTAAGCTAGTAAAGTTATTGGAGTAACGAAACTTAACAACTTATATCTTAAAGCAACTTGCTTGTGTATATTTGTGAGTACACATGTATATTAAATATAGTATATTTAAACACTTTTTTGTACATTAACTACAACTATACAACTTTTCTTTTTCGCTATGGTTAGCTGGTAGAAAACTCATTGTGAGTTAAGCTCGCCTGTACCATTCCATTTCTGTGTAACCATTGCTGTTAGTTTGTTTGTTTATACAAAGTTTTAGATAAATAAATAAATAAATAAGCAACGAGCGTTATGTGGTGCAGTGTATACCATCTTAACTAGCGGCACATTGTTATTGGCGTATCACTTACCATCAGGTGAACGTCTCGCTCGTCGCTTCATTAAATAAAAAAATCGACAGCTTAGACCATCCCCAGGTCGTGGATGCATACTGTTGAAATCCTTCGATCAGTACGTCAACTTGTAAGTAGTAACTTAAGACCCGTCTCTAACAATGAGTCAAGCCCATTGCTAATGAAATCTAGTAATTTTTGTAAACGTGGTAGGTCTTTAAAAATGAGATGATCTGAATATCAATTTGTTTTATGACCATAGACAGAGAGATGTTTATTTTATTAAAAGCATGCTAATGATGAAACGAAGCAGAATTTATAATATACAACTCACATCCAACTTGTTTCATAAAGCATAAATCACTTAAAAGTAAGGTTTCTACCGTTTTTATTACTGCACGTTCTTCTCTTATGTAATGTATAGAATATTTATCGCAACACACCATCACACCGTGGACATCCGAGCGTATATCTTCGAAGGTGAAACTCATCATTGATTAAAGATACATAGATCGTTACGAAATACATAGAAAGTCGACGGCAGCGACCCCGCTTTTTGAACTGGTAAATGACAACAAGTTTCGTTTAATTTTAGCCGCGTATGGATTAGTGGTGGCACTAAACGTCGAAAACTGTAGTTTTGTAATATATCACTCTCCTCAATATGTTTTCTTTCACCGAAAGTTCATGCTTAGTAAGAATTGAAGCTGTGGCTTGTTACATTGTGGTGTTTGATTGTATATCATCTGTATATATAAAAATCAATTGCTGTTCATTAGTTTCGCTAAAATTCGAGAATGTACTGATTTGGCTAATTGTGGTTTTGAATTATTTGTTGGAAGTCCAGTGAAGGTTTAAAAGGTGAGAAAATATAAAAAAAAATGCTTGAAATATAGTAAACAACAATTTCGTATTGCCTTAGAAAATATTCCTTTGCTTTTGAATGTTAGAAATCAATTAAATTTAAAAGTCGTTCAGAAACGTAACAATTTACAAGAATACTTTCTTTTTATTTGTTTTTGACATTGGACATAGACAATCAACAATTTCTGATCGCATCTATAACATTTTACGGATTTTGGCGGGAATCTGCGTAGTTTTTTTTTATTTACGAATCATATTTGTCCCGATTAAGTGTTGAGCACATTGTTTACTAATGTTGAAACATTCCGGAATTACCATTCAGCTTTTTTATTTATTGATTTTGAAGCGATGCGACATTTGCCGGGAAAGCTAGTCTGCAATAAAAATGTCGCTGTGTTCCTGCTGTTATAATATGAGGACCAGAGTATTCTGGGAATACACGCTTCACCGTCTGTCACTAAACATCAAGTGGAATAAAATTCTAATAGCCCGTTGCCGATAATTATACTAGTATATATTTTATCACAGATTTAGTACGTAAACAAAGTTTATTTTATTTTAATTATTTGATAGGTGTATTTGAACATCAGCGAAAGTGTCTCGAATCGGTTAAAATTTAAGTTACACGTGTATTTTTGTAAATTATTCATAACCCGCCTAACGCCGAGCGCAGCGCCAAACTTGTTGGTGATAGTGATTTTTGTGAGAAAGTGAAAACGCGCCCGGTCCCAATGGTTATACATTATTAACGCACATAAACGCGGTACCATGTTATTTAATACCTTTTAACATCATACCCGCAAGGTCAAACGGTATGACTACCTTCGTACCTCTTACTTTGTTCCTGGTTCGATTTCGGCGCTACATTTTGTAGAGTTTATTTAAACCCGCCTGGTTAGCTACCCCATATCGTAAATCTATCGTCATTACAGCATTACTGTATTCCTGCTGTCAAAGTATAAGAGCTAAAGTATTCTGGCTACGCCATTTACGACGTTTAATAGCAAAAAAAATTATAGTTTTCTACGTCATACATCATACTCCTTTTTGCCGCAGTGATGAAAACAACAGCAGTATAAGAAGATCTCACCTAATGCCTCAGTGACATAAAATGCTATAATTGATTTCCTGGTAATAACATAACGAAGTGAAAGTACTGCCTGTCAACAGTACTGTCGGTCTAACATCAACATTATTACATATGGCAATGTTTTAGACCTTGGATTATGTTAAAATAATAAAATTATAATGAAAAATAGAACCCGAATTAAATTAATTTAAAAAAATATTATTTCAACAGTAATTAATACGAGGTAAAAACTATTTTAAATTATTATAACTGAAGATTAAAAGTGTTAGCACATATTTAAATATTATGGTACATAAAACGCACACAATATAAACTGTAAATAATAACACTTCTACATTAGCATTGTTTAATATATGTAATAAAGAGCCATCTCTCGGTGAGCAGCGCTATTAAATGACATGTGTCAGTTTTTTTAAATGCATTTATTGTCTAACAGATGGCGCTAAAAATTTACTTACACTTAATACTTTAAAACAATATAAAAAAATGTATAACAATTTTATTTTTGCAATAACCGTTTTCATATAACCTTTACTTATTCATATTTTACATTACATTTTACTTTGTTTATGTTAATAAGTTTAAAAGAAATGTAATTGTCTAACATCAAAGTACATAATCGCAATATTTTAAACAGATGTGACATAGCTATGGTAATAAATCATTATAAAGATTTCACTTTCTACAAATTGCTGATTGAAATCCAAGAGAAAAGTGCTGCGATACGCTCCATTGCTCGAATCAATAACCAACGATCTACGAATGCCCTTAGCACTATTCGTTGCGACCATAAACACAGTTTCCAATTTACAAACATTTTAAAACATGGAGAGATTGAGTGTTAAGTATTATTATAGGATATAGACAAACAATTTAAACAACTGTAAACGATCATTGTGTTTAATACGCATATTACCACCGCGAGGATTATCTATGTATCATTTAACACTTATACTGTGCCATTGAACAATTAAAATGGCGACTCGCATGACCAGTGATCATCGTCAACTATGGACAGGTGATAGATAATTATACAGCCGTTATAAAGTACACAACAGTCAGAGCCATTATCGGTTTAAATAACAAAACAAATAACCTAGAATATTCACAATTCATTCAGTAAGTGTACAAGGAAAGTACAACATATTCCATCAGTTCTAAATTATTTTATGTAAGTGAAGTGAGTTATATTAATAAATATATACATATTAACAGCGAACTGGTTCGATAGTGAGATAAGGTTTCTTATTCTATTTGTTTATGTACATTGCGCAGTACACGCCATCAGCAGCGACACCTCGAGTCATAAGATGGTAAACCTACCGTTACTTATTAATTTCGCTAGCTGCAGCGCCGTTCGAAGCGGAACACAATAATGCTAACACAACGGTTACCGAAGTTATAGCAAAACTAAAGAGAAGCAGAAGAACATTACACCAATACTCTTAAACACTAGTTTTACTTGTCTTAGTGTTTTCGATAAAAAAATACGTTTTAATAATATAATTACGGTGTTACATTGATATTCGATCTAATTTCAAAGAATTTTTGGGATAAAATTTATTTGAGATGTGAATTCGTATGAATGAAACGATAAACTGTAACGAAAAAGAGACAACTATAACTACATATTTAAAACGCGTTTCAATATAGTTTTTCTATCATTTGTCTCGTTGATGGTATGGTTACTAGCATAAAGAGAAGACGAAGAGACTAGTCTCCATGCTGTATATATTTATTCTTATATATATATTATACATATATTTATACAATACAATGTGGCGCGAATCATGATAAACTCTAGACAACATTGCTTGTCGCTTTAACACAAGATGTTAACGTCTCGTTACCCCAGTAATTTTACTAACTGTTCTTTTAACAGGAATATAGTTTTGTACACTACTATTCGGCAGCATAAATAAAAGCTGCGGTGGTACCTAGCCAGAACATACTTCCTAGAACAAATGACTTCTGTTACGAAATGTAGTAATGTAACGGTTTCTAAACGATTGAGTAACATACAAACAAATAATGACTACCTTTGTCCAACTAAAGAATACCTCTTATTTATTTGCACAATGTTATTTAAGTGTAATACTTTGCGAAGCTGAAAAAGCTGGTGTTGGTGTTAAAAAAAGATGGTGGTTACATTTCAAGAAACATTTTCGTGTGACTGCAATTGCTAAAGTCATTTTAATATTATATTTTAATCATATGATCTTAACTAATGCCACATTGTTTTATAGTCACCAGGTGAACGTCTTCTTCTTCTCGTTGCTTTGTAAAATAAAAAAAAAAGATTTTGTTATAGTAAATCGGCAAACAAAAAATAATTTAAATTGATTATAACGATTGTTTGATTAAAACCAGCGATCGTAATCTGTAACTTTGAAAATAAGTTGCGCAATTATTGCAAATCGATTTCTGCGAACGTTTGCCATTTGTGTTAAGTTAACCAAACTTTTGTATATGTTAAGACAGTCTTCACTTTTTAGCTAAAGTATGATAAATATCAAAATGCTATTAGTAAAAGATAAAACTTAAACGAGTTGTTTTTATGATTAAGATGCGTGTGTTCATTCCCCAATGAACCTAAGGAGAAAACATCGTGATGATCAGTTGACCAGTTTAATGAATTAACTTAACAGTCCTTGTCAGAGAAAACTCCGAATCTATGAAGTAAGAACTATAATCGGGCTATTTATTATTTTATCAGTACATATAACGATATATTACTACTGACACTTTTACTGATTAATGTTGCCACACTGCCTTTTTGACTCCCCAAAACAACATACTTAAAGCTCTTTCTTAGATTAAAAGCTTGAATTAAAAAAAAAATGTTCGCAACTAATTTTTTCTAATAGTTTTGTGTTAGCGTTTTTTCTGTTGGACTGTCTTATTTTATATTATTAATTATGTGTACGTAAACGAAATGAAAAGCACATTTTCTTAAGTAAATTTGAAAGTGTGGACACAGGCGAACTTAACCTTAAAAAGAGTATTCTTTTAGCAAACAGCGACAGTTAAATTTTAATCGAATTGTATAATTTTAAATGTATACATGGACCTATTTTCAAAAATTATAATAAAAATTCAGACAAGTCTCAAAAATTGTCAAGAGTGTAGACACAATGTCTAACAAACTTTTCCTTTACGAAACAAATAAGTCACGACTCGGTGGCTTATTACTTTTGCATCGGTACAATCTGTGTTGATCAGGTGCTCTGTTTACTTCTTTGCTTCTTGTACTATTCTAGTGTTAAAATGTGTAATACTGTTTTATATTTTAAATTCGTTACATTTTAAAACTACCTTATTGGTGGTATGTCTCTGTGGACGGAGATCGTCTAGGTAGGACAACTGTCGCTAAACAGTAGTGTGCAAATATTACTGTGTTCTAGTATAAAGATGTGTTAAAGCCGTGATAGCCTAGTAGTTTGAACGTCGGCCTTCCACTCCGAAGATACCAGGTTCGAATTCGGCTTGCACCAATGAATATTTCAATTCAAGTGCAGTTAGTATAACACCAACTAATATCAAGCGCTTTGACGGTGAAAGATAACATCGTGAGGAAACCTGCATATCTATGTCATGAGCATCCGTGCTCGCACTAGTATGTGAAATGGAGAAGGCAATGGCAACACCACTCCATTATCACTGACAAGTAAGTCGACGTGTTTCATCACACATGATGACCACGACCCTCAGTCATGAGGGAATACAACTTAGAAGAAGAGAGTATAAAGAGCGATATTACTGAGGTAATAAGACCGTATATTCTATCTCAAAAGCGACTACCACAATGTGGTGAAGAGTTTAATGTAGCACCACATCATGGTCGAGCGTATCACTTACTATCGGATGAGCTTCCTACTAGTCCCGTCTACAAGGAATAATAAAAAGTATAAGCACCCAGATAACTTAGATTGACTCTTATATATTTTTCACGTCTACTCCAAGAATCGTTAATACATTTTAGGCTTTAACCTTTCTTTATCGAAGCCAACAGCGGTTACGCTTTCTTTAAGACAATCTGCTATAGAACTTTACCAGCATTTAACTTATTCCCAACATCATCATCTTCATTTCAGAATGTTTACACTATTATTAGGTATTTGCTATACAAATAAAGGAAAATTGTAGCATGTTTTGCTGGAATTATTTCATCTTTAGCAGCCTTTGTGACATTCTGTCCCATCTCTTAAACGATTAACTTTGACTCTAATACATGATAGTTAAATGTTGTACAAAACCAACACTGCTCCATTTCTTTATTAACTTTCCCCGTCAAATATGATAAATGGCAACACCCTTAACCGCCATCTTGTTTAAATTAAAATGTCTCATATGGCGTGTTATATCGTATATAAACTACTACTTTGTGTAATAACACCTTCGGATACCCATCGGCGTTGAAATAATTTACATACACGTCATATTGATCGGAGCAAGATCTCACATTTATAAAAACTGTTATTTCAAATACATACTAATTATCAGTAGTGAATATTTTACAACGGTTTTCATGATATTACTTAAACGTTTCATAAGTTGGTCACTTAACAAATGCGCAAACACAATCGGTAGAAATTGAAACTTGTAAGCACTAATAATTAAGTTAATTGCATGTAACAATACGCAATGACGAATGTTTATTAGTTTACGTGAATTTCGTTAGTAATTCAGGCGCAATGTGTCCGCTGTTACCTGAGTAGCGTTTCATTTCTATCGGAATGATGAATTGTAAATAAGATATGGTTAAGCTTGCCTTATAACACGGTTTAGGGCTTCGTCAATCCCCCATTGCCCCATAACACTATGAGTAATTAAGTGCCAAGTTTTATGTTTTTGTAGTCAAAAATCAAACTTTAAAAAATTCTATAAATTTTTGTAAAATCTGAAAAGGTAACTTGTACCGGGAATCATTTAAAAAAAATTCTAACTTAATAATAAGATAAATATTTATCAATACATATATAAGTAGATGATATTTGTTTGTGTGTAATATCAAAATATAAGATTTTCATGTTAGTTTATTTAAAATTTTACAACGACAAAGATTAAAAAAAAAGGTATCGCGTAAAATTTTAAATAAACTAACATGAAAATCTATAATTGTATTAGTATTGTAGCAATAAGAGGTAAACAGATTTACAAAATTTGCGCCATTTTGTTACGGACAGCCGCCATATTGTCGCCAACCTTTTTTTTTGAAATGAACACAATTTGTTAGCGACTTTTTCGCTTTGAGTCGATTTCAAATACTTCTAAAATATTAATCGCCGTAAAATTTTAATGAGATATTTAAAAAACAAAAAACAAATTGCAAGAGACCTATGTCCAGCAGTGGACATCCATCGGTTGAAATTATAATGATGATGATGATATAAAAAAACTTTTTGAATTAATAAATGTAGAGTGAAACTCGTTCGTGTAGCAACCGCAACGTTAGCTGAGCGTAGCGTAGCCAAGTTCATTGTTAGTAAACAGCATGTAAGAGGGAAAGAGGATAATAACCCTCCACGAGAGCAACTCGAGCACTGGAGCGTCCACGTCCGTGTGCGAGTAACGCATGAATATTTAATCAGACGAGAAAATCTTAGGCGTGATAAAAAATAACACCTAGATTCTTATTATCAACTACTTTAATTATACGTAATAAGAATCTAGGTTAGACTGTTTAATATAGCCTAAGATTTGAAGCGAGCTGTAATATAATTATCTAAAAATCTGTGATAGATTCTAATGCACAACTTTTTCATGAGGTTCAATAAAAAAAAATTTACAAACCTAAATGACAGTTTTTAGTGACGAAAAAGCACTTTAAGAAGAACAGCAAGTAAAATTTGTTAAAAAACATAAAGTTGCTCTCTGGCTGCTCTTTTTATGACAGAAGTCCCTGGTTAGATTCTGAGCCCTCATAAATAAACGATTTTGAATGGTGAGAGGACCCAAACCCACCTGGCCAGATACTTGGTTGTTGGTCTGTTCTAGTTGTTGTACGTTTTCAGTGTACCGATATGTAAAATTGAGATCAAACGTGTTAGCATATATGTATATTAAAAAGCAATAAAATACAAGTATTTTTATAATATATATTTATTCTAGTGTATATGTATTGTTAAGTAAGACAAAAGATAATTTCTCTTATGATCTTTATGATAAAAGTTAAAATGTATTAAATTTGTCGAATGTATAGAAAATTATCATGAACACCATCAACATTTAATTAACTTTATAGTTTTAGATAAATTGAAATTGCGAACATTTTAAGCAATCTTTGATGTTTAATATTTTATAGCCATTACGAGCCCTGTAAAGGTTTAAAGCTAAAATAGTTTTAACATTCTCTGCGACAAGCTGACGCAATTTTAGATAATTTACCGAAAACTTGTGAAAGTATTATAGAACTTGTTACACCACAAGTAGAGTAATTTGGCCTACAGTTACGTATAAACATTAAAGTGACTAGTCATAAGTAAAAAAAAAGAAATATGTAAAAAAGTGATATAGACAAAACCGGGTTACACAATCAGTTAAGAAATGACATGGTGATGGCGACAAAATATATGTCACTCGGTTATTTTCTTCTATTTTTCATGTTTTCATAAACCATCTTGGACGTAACTTATGAAATATATTGTTTCATAATATAAAATTACTTATGAATAGGAGAGATTGTTGCAGAAAAATTGCTACATTTGTTGCGGTATCAACGCATTTTTTTTTTTAGCAACAGATGAGAGATTTCGAAAATATCTCTGTTACTATCTAAACTTCTCTAAGAAGCCTTACAATCAACGCCACAGTTTTCAATTTCAGTAGTATTCTGTAAACAACTACTTGATCTACCAAATTCGTTTATATTACTAATTTTAGAAAAAAAAACTAAAATCGACAATGCTGATGCAAACATGAAAAACAAAGGTTCATAATAAAATGTTATGAATCACTTTTCTATAATATAATTGAAGTTTAAATATGTCTATGTTAATATAAATAGAAATAAGTGCCAGTGGTCCGATCTCGTCTGTCATGTATGCGACGAGTCTTCAAATGGAGACGTAAAGGTATGGGACGCCCTCTAATGGGGTCCAGGTGGATTAAGGACTTCATAAGAGTATCCGGAAGTAGACTTTGGATCCGTCGTCCAAAACGTTGATGACCGCATTGATGGAATACATCGAGAAAGACCTATCCAACAATAGATAAACAAAGACTAATATTGATAATAATGTTGATGGATATAGAATTCTTTAACCAACTCGAATCATCTAAATATGCATATGTTTATATGTGTATAACATAAAGTTAGTTTATAACCCCTTTTTATGATATTCGTAGCATTCTCAACTCTACCAGAGTAACCAAAATCGACATGTGGTGACCTGAAGTTAAGTAGAAGCGTGTCAATCGTATGTCCAGGATAAAGGACAATCTCAACCGGAACTTATTCCTAAAACCTGATACTAAGCCACAATCAGCGGTTCATTTGATCTTGTATAAGACAGAGTGATTCTTTTTTTATATACCATTGTAATAATAAACAATGGAACACTGAACTGTGTGATCGTGTGTCACTCTCACTTTTTCGAAAAAAAGTTTCTGAATATTGTTACCTATGCTTTAACATAGTATTACATTTGAACAGAGACGTACAGAAGACACTCATTTAACGGCAATTATAACGAAAAATAGCATTATTTCAATTCTTTCATTGCCTATATTCTGATCAATAGGAATCAAGGATGAATTGAGTTTTGTTCTCGAAGTGGACTAAGTTATTTCCGTAGGTAATGAAATTTAAAAAAATTTACCGATCTTTACAAAGACATTAATTTGAAAAATGAATAAAAAAAAACACTTACCCAAAGTTGCCGGGATAACAAATGGCAAGGTCTTGGCATACATGCTGAGTGGTGCCCTTCCCGCTTAAGTGTTCACCGCCATTGAAAATCACCTCGGAGCAGCAGGGCGACGAGCATCGGCCGCTGTCGGAGCACTCCGAAGTGCAGCAAGACCTCGATCTATCCGTGTCATACCAGCGCTCGTCGTAGGCATAAGGGTAACGCCACTCAGGTGTTGGAAGCCGGTAATTACGCCGAGGGTCCCAATGCATCTCGTTAAAATCCGTACAGCGTTCTACATAAGCCCCAGCCAGTTGTTCCATATATTGTTTGTACAGTCGCTTCTGCCGCTGATTCTGTGCGACATGCAGCCTCAAAACATTAAGGAAACACATCTTTAGAATACGACAGTTCTTCTCGGTCTATGCACCAATCTATAGTTTTGCATAAACGCGACCGCTGGACTTGTGTTCGACGCACGATGAACTTCAGAGAAAATCCATAATTATGGTCTCTGTTACGCCTAAATGCTTCTTAAACGAAGAAAATTGTTAAACAATATCCCGTAACACAGGTGTGGCATTTTTTTCATTCGCTAAACTTTCTTTATAAAAGTTAACAATGAATTTTTATGTGTGTTTTTTTCTTTAATTCGCGTATTAAATCTTTTGTCTTACATTGTCAAAATTAAAAAAAACAATAGCAAAGACGTGGCGGGAGAAGCGCGGGAGCGCGCGTCGCGTCTACGGGCACACTGCGCATGCGCACAGTCACTTGCCGTCAAATTAACTCGCATTTCCCCAAGAGGTGAAAAAACAGAGCTGTTTACGGAGAAAATGTGCCGCAACTGAAAATAATTGGTGCCATAAACCGTGGCCAACGATCCGCTCTTGCTGGTGCACATGATGATTAAATCACAGCTAAAAAAATCGTATACAGCTAAATTTTACGGATTTTATCACAATACATTCAAAATTATAGTTTACTGTAAGTATTCAGCGATAACTACTCGTATCACTACCGGACATTAGCACAGTCTTCACGAGACCATGGTTGCATAAAACATCAGAGTAACACAAAGGTTAATGAAATCGATGAACCTCTAAAGTTTAAGTGTTTTAAAATATATAACAATACCGTAAATATAACAAATAGCATTTACACAATAAATTTTATAACTTTACTTGCGATTCAAAAACTTTGGTTGTATGCATATAAGAATTTTTGGAGGATTTTTTCTTAAGGAAGAGAGGGCTTAGCTCAGCAGTAGACATCTTCCGGCCGATAAGTTAATTTTTAATAGTTTTTTTACTATTAGTTTCATATTTCACACAAAAATCCATTCTGAACGAGGTACTGTTTTGAAGACGTGAGCACAAATACTATTATAAAATCATTATTCGTTATGTAATATTCTGTTATTGCAGATGTATATTAATACTTACTATTTTGGGGTACACCTAACATATTCACACTACACCGACTTTGTTGACACTTTAATGGAAAGGTTATGTACTACGAAATTAATTACATTAAATCATAACATTACTTACGTCAACCCTGAAGAAGGGAATTATAATAGTAAAATCATTACAAAAGGTAAATTTCAATTAAAACTTTCTATTTTTGTTATACACAAGAGTTATTGGAAGTGAAATTTTACTAAACCAGCCAATATTTTTCTCCATTTTCAAGATAGTTGGTGTTTTTAATTAAAAAATATTAGTTGTCATGATATACTATTGCTAAACTTAACAGCGCAAGAACGAGTTTTCATTACATGTAACCTATGTTGATCATTAAACGCACATGGGTTTGAGTGATGATGATGATTATAGTTATTATTACACTGCTTGTAAAACTTCTATTGTGTAGCAATATTACTCATTATTATTTTTTAAATGATGATAATGCAGTGCCTTCTTGACGATTTTACAGCTTTACAGACTCAGAAATTATTTGTACAGTAAACCCCGGGTTAAAATTTTTATAATCCGCGAACGAATTTCATCGGATAGAACGCATGTTTTAAATGTTTTTTTTTTTTTGTAAAAAACCTCTTTCGATCAAAACGTAAACAAAAATTTTTTTTTTCAATGCTAGCAACATTTATTTTTTTTGTTGTAAACAGTATGCCTTTTGACATTTAGTTAAAAGTGACAAGTTGTTTCTTAGTTTTTTCGCGCCAACTGAATAACTCACAACAAAATAGAAAATAGTATAACTTTTACCTTAATAAAAATATTTTAATTTATACTTAATGGAAAGCAACGATGAATTGTCACAACTTGAAGAATTATTGTGTGCGGACCTGGGCGAAAACAATGAAAAAGACGTTAATAAACCGCAATGCATTCAAGAAATAAACATTTTTGCAGAAACGCAGTGTACTGAAAATAAATCTGAAGAGAATGTGCCCTTACAAACATCAGTTATTCATAATGGTGATACGGATTCCTCCGACGATGAGGAGAAAAGAAATTATACAGAAAGAAAATACAACGACTATGGCGCGGAAGTGAAAAAAATGCTAGACAATAAGGAAGAAGAACAAAAAGACAGCAGGTTAAACTTTGAAATTAGACTCCGTCAAGCAAATATCGATTTAAAAGTAGCAGCTAACAGTTCTTTTTCTAAGAAACCTGTAGACAGTACAGAACAAAACACTAAATACATTTTTGGTGCTCCTGAAACAAGTAGCAAATTAAAATCAGACGTTTTTACTGATCCTATTTTTGGTATACGAATTACTAGACCTCTTGTTTCTAGCACCGCGTTGTTGGATAGAATGCAAGGACGAGAAGCTGTGAATATGCTTAGAGTGAAAAGATATGTTGAAAATGAAGACTTGTCTAAAGATTGGGTTATAGCTGGAGCTATAGTCAGGAAAATTTCATCGAGAAAATCTCAAAAAGGCAATCAATTCTTAATTTGGACGTTAAGTGATCTTAAAGATGACATGAAGACAGTTTCAATGTTTTTATTTCAAAAAGCTTATCATGAATTATGGAAAACTACAGAAGGCACCGTGATTGCAGTTTTAAATCCGAATGTCCTAGATAAATCCCAAAATAGTAACGACCAAGCCTGTCTTAGTGTGACAAGTCCTAACCAAGTGATGACTCTTGGGCATTCTAAAGATTTAGGTATTTGTAAGAGTAAAAAGAAAAATGGTGAACCGTGCACAGCATTTGTTAACTTAAGCAAATGTGAGCATTGTGTTTATCATGTAAAACAAGAATATCAGAAATTCTCTAAACGTCAAGAATTACAATCATCAACTATGGGGAAAGGTCTTGTAAATTTACAAAAGAAAGTTTTGGGTAAAAGTACTGTAATATATGGAGGCAAAGCATATTCAGCTCTTCCTTCAGGTAATAATAAGAAAATAAAAGAAAAAGATCAAGGCAGATTAATGTCTCTAAGTGATTACTACAAAACTGAAAATGATACCTTGATGAGTAATAAAGCACCTTATGGGGCAGGACCATTAAGAAGCAATACTGGCATACTGCACAGCCCAACAATGCAAAAAATTACAGATTCAGTAAGACTGAACAAACTATCACAAACTAATCAAAATTCTAATATTGAACCAGGGCATAGTTTAGCAGAAAGGGTAGCCAGTTCCCCCAAACTTGGGAAAGGTTTTGCATTAAAAGGCAGTGGTACTATTGATTTAAGTGTTTCATATAGAGAGAAAACAGCTGAACAAACAAAATTGAATGCTATAAAACTAATTCAGAGAAGCGGGGGAATAACAAAAACAGATCCCAATAACATTAAAGGTACAGACGCTGGTAAAAAGCGAGCTTTAGAAAAGTTAATAGTAAGTGATGAAAATGCTTGTAAAAAGTTAAAACCAACAGAAGAGAGTAAAAACATTAAGCCAACAATGTCAGAACGGTTTAAGAAAATACTTGAAGCAACTTCTGTGCATCAGAACCTTATCCAGCAACATGAAGATGAAGAGCAAGAGAAGTACTTCAATAAACTAGAAAAGAAGGAAGCCATGGAAGAAAAGATGTTGAATACATTCAAACTAGCCTGCAAAGCAGTTAGATGTACTAAATGCAAGTACACAGCATTCTCAGCATCACAACTTTGTAAGGATGAAAAGCATCCACTTAAAGTATTAGATACTTTCAAAAGGTTTTTCAAATGTGCTGACTGTAGCAACAGAACAGTATCATTGGATTTGTTACCACTGCACTCGTGCAACAATTGCGGAAGTTCCCGATGGGAGAAGGCAGCAATGATGCGGGAGAAGAAAGTTGCTCTATGTGAAAGTTTATCTATTAGAGGGGAAGAGGAGTCTTTTATTGGAGGAGTTGTTAATTCTGGAAAGAATATTAACTTACTAGTGCCTGATGCTTGACAGCTTTTCTGTATATGTTCAAGGTGTTTAGGTGACCTCTTCTCGGTGGTTTTATTTACTTTTGACAATTTTAAATTATTTAATGTAGTGTTAAAATCACGAGTTGCACGAGTGAAGATATTAAATTAATTGTGGTATATATTTTACATTGAATCTAATTTTTGACTGATAAATAAAAAACTTAATGAAAATAAAGCATAATATAATTTTTAATATGAAACTTCCAGTCAATAACACTGAACCATTCCATAAAATACCCAATGGTGTCATAGATTTCATACAAGAATCATTATATCAATCTTGGAGGTGCAGAATATTAGTGGGCTTTTTATATTTTTTTTTTACACAGCCTTTTACAATAAATTACTATATTGTTACAAAACTGATCAGTGGGAGCTAACAATAAACGTTCGACACCGGCAACGTGTCGCGTTATACCCATTGTATTTACAAATTCATTATTAGGCAGTGATCCTATTATTCATTTATAACAATCAAAATTTTATTTACAGCGTACCTTAATACCAAAAAAATAAAAACACAAAACAAAAAACCTTTAATTATAAAAGCTTCTGCTACAATATTATTTCGAAATATTAAATTACACACAAACAAGAAATTAATGAGTCTATTATTTACGTACCACTTTGCTAGGAATAATTAGAATTATAAAACACTATTTGCACTTGTTTATGGCATTTGAAGTATGTATTGGTTTTTTTTGTAATGTTGGTGGTACTACGAAAGAAACCAATACGCACTACTGCCAACTTGCCGCCTTCAAAGCTCATTAATAAAACCGTCAAATGAAAATCCACACTGCGTTGTAAAAAAAAAAAACCACTATACATACTGCTTTAATTCAACGAAATAAGGCGTCTTGTTACATCACATATGAAACCGTCTTTTTCGTGTTATAATGGGACCACTGCCTTAGAGTGCGTTCGTTCAGTAAAAAATATATATAAAAGACAGGCGTTTGGATGCGATCATTCCCACTCGGTGGTGGCGGGCGGCTTGGGCGTGAGATCGTACAGCACGCGCGAAATACCGGGAACACCCATCAGCTCCTTACGCATTCTGTCTACCACCTGGATGGACAAAAGACAGTTTCGTGTTACTAGTTAAAAAAAAACATTTGATGTCGTTATCAGAATACAATTTTAGTTACTAAGGAATTGCGCATGAGTAATTAACTTTGGACAATTACTTAAATATTAAGAATAGTAAAAACTTTCGTCTGTTATGTGCAGTAAATTCAACTCTACATTTTTATGTCCAGCAGTGCAAGTATAGTTTACATACCAGTATAAAAACCGAGACAATTTCGAGTACAGTTTGAAGAAGACGCCTGACAATAATAATATAAATTGGTGCTTAATCTTCATCAACCAGCAAGTTGTTCAAACAAAACAATTATAGGAACGTTTCCTCACGTCCTGCGGCATTGCGTCGGAACCAGGCAGCGCGGCGATCCCCGTCATAAAGTCGCCGGTGATGAAGGGGCGCAGCACCAGCGAACGTTGGCAGGAAGGCGCGCGCACCGCCGCGTCGCGGTCGAAGTGCACCGGGATCAGCACGACAGGCATCTGCGCGATGCGACCCGCGTACCCGCTCGATATCAACACCTACATACAATTATATGTATTATGAGAATATAAAACTAAAAATCTTTATTTTAAACATCACTGAAGTATTTTACTTGTGCTGTTAGAAATACTTATTATTGTTGCAATCTCAAGACAACATATATATTTTGTACCAACAGCTCATAGACTGCTTTAGGAGAAGTGTATCAGAATCCCGTCTATACATCAAGACAGTGTTCTTTCTTTGTTCTCCAATGAAATTCAAAATCCTTGTTTATTTAACGAAAAGTGAGACGTTTACCCATAACATAAATAAGGAATACACTGCACCATATTGCTAGTCACTTTGATAAATAAGATCTTAAGCCTCATTAGCTTAGTACTCTTTCAAGCTGCAGCACCTGTTATATAAGTACCCAGTCTTCAGTTACAGACATACCATATATATAGTATTATATATATATCCTCTAATTACAGTATAACAAATACTATCTTAAAAATTATAATTCAATAAGGTAGGTTGCTGTACAAAAAAAATGCTGTAAAATATAGACAAGATAATTTATCACCTGAGTTGCCAGGTCATCGGCTTGACGCAGTGTGGATACGACTTGTTGCGTGAGGAAGGTGGGCGTGATGTCCATCACCTGCTCCTTTATAATACCACCGAAAGCATAACACACCCTGCAAAAACAATGATAGCTTGCCATAGACAATATATACAAATATTTCTATTTTTGTTTTCTACTGCAGATAAACAACTTTCTCATTGTGACGGTATGCCCAAGTCTCAGCTCAAAAAACATTGAGATAGGTATTAAAAAATGTGTTTACAAAAGTTTTTTATCTATACTAAATAAATATCCATTTATCAAATAAAAATAAAATCTTTTTATTCAATTCATATGAATTTTTTCACGATATTAAAAAACAACTATTTTTAATATTTAGATTCATAGATCCACCAGGTCCAATTCAATCAATCACATTTTTCTGGGTTTTTGCAAGATTTGTTGCAACTTTTTTAAAGATGACAAAGACTACCTTAGTTCTCGTTAGGCACTATTTAAACTATATACTATTACACCATATTGTGTTCATCGTGTTGACACGTAACATATTGGCAGTGCCCACCTAGGCAGTCTTCGGCAACAGACACCCACCAGCAGTTTCTCAATGTGACGTTTAAATTACTTTTCTTTTGAACATTACCTATTAACGTTGTGACATACACGCGGTATGATTTTGGCGAGGTAGTGCATATCCTTCCAGTCTGGCGGGTAGCGCTCCGTGGACAGCGCCACCACATAACTGTACGTACGTGCGTCGCCTGAAAGATCAATCATAATTTAAATAAAGGAAATTTTTTTAATTACCAAAAGACTAGATTTCTACACATATAAAGGTAGCTCCAGAACATTACCACTTAAGCCACATTTTCCGATATTTGGGGATAACAAAATATATACAAGTTGGGTAGCGTCTTCGAGGTTCAACTAGCTTAATAATAAGTGAACGGTTCAACGCACCTTGTACTCCGACTGAGCGCAGCGGCAACAGCGTTGCCGCGACTGGCGACTTGGAGGAGATGCGCTTGAGCTCCGCCTGCTCGGCCGGCGTGCTCGCGTTGGCCACACGACCCAGCAGCGCGTGCGACTTAACGCACATCGACGCGTACTCGACCATTATCTTCACTATTACCTGCAACGTTTAATCCATATCAATCTAACCTGAATTACGTTGGCCTTATTATTGTATTTTTCACACACTCACTTGGGTCTCGGAGAAGTCGCGCTCGGCGTAAGCCTCATCCTGGCAGAGCACGCGCACCGCCAGCCCGGGCCCGGGGAACGGATGCCGCTCCACCAGCGCGCTGGGCAACCCCAGCTCTGTTCCCAACGCGCGCACCTGTGACACGATAAGTTATATGGGTTAATTAGCGACGCGGAGAAAACAAACCTAACTTTTTTATTTGCCGAAAAGAAGAGACGAGTAGAACGTTCACATGATGGTAAACAATACGCTTATTCATAATAATGTGGCGTTAGTTAGGAAGATATACTTTTAATGACATTGTACTCGTCGGAATAAAACATGAGATATCATCTTCAGTCTGTTTGCCATTACTAATTTCATTGGTTTCCGTTTAGATGCTCTTTCAACAACAGGGATCCAGCACAAGTATAAATCATGTTTTTACTAATGAGACTCAATAAAATACTAAGCATATGTATAAAAGCTCATACCTCATCTTTGTGGAAGTCGCGAAGGGGCTCCACCACGCGTCCGCGCTGCCGCAGTACGCGCACCAGCTCCGTGTCATTGTGATGCGTCTTAATGGTGGCCGCGTTGCCGGAGCACAGCGACGACGCGGACTCTATCAGGTCAGGTCTAAGAGTACCTTGACCTAACAAGACCTGGTCTTCCCTGTAAGATAACTTTATTAAAAAAATTATATCTTTTATGTTTGCAACAGGCGAAAATGTTACTCAGTATCAAATGATGTTGAGTAAAATGAAGTGACGCTGAAAGTGATAAAGCGTGGTCGTCCAGAATACTCTAGCTCTCATACATAACATTGCCAAAACATACCAATGTTAATATATATGTGACTGGCTAGGCGTTTGTCTTATAACACGGAGGTCCTTTATTCGATTCCAGGCCCACAAGTTGGAGAGGTTGGTTGATGGTGGGTTTGTTTTTAACCCGACCTAGCTAACTACCTGCCATATTCAAAATCTGCTTTAATAACATACATTGCTGTAATCCAACTGTCAACTTATAAGATCCTGCTATATAGTATACAGGGATACTATAGTTAAAGCACCCCCTTTTTGCGTTGGAGGTTAAAAGTTAGAGTACTAACTGCAGATCTAGATCGCGCACTGCCTGCTCCGCGATGCGTATGAACACGTCGCCGATGACCTTGCGCTTGTCCTCCGGCGAGGTGGCGTGGCAGAGCAGCGGCGTGTGGCGCGTGCGCCCGCCGCCCTCGCGTACCGCCGTGCTGCCCTGACGGAACTAGCGCATGCGTAGACAAACACACTTAGCAACATCAATAAGGTTTCTTTAAGTTTATTATTTTTATAGCTCTATTAACATATTCGCCTTGAAGACGCGTACGTGTTGTAAGCATAAGAATCCTGGTAAGCATATGTTCAGCTTGTGCTTCAATGAAGGAAACCGACATTTCCAACATCCTGCTACCACTGACATGTGACATCCGCCCGTCCACACTTGAAAGTGGATGGTAAATGGCATTGACTATCCTTGTAAGAAGGTGAGAAGTATTATGTAAAAAAAACAAAGTTACCTGATGTGCCGCGTTAACGACATGTAAACGCACTCCCAACTCACGGAGAGATCTTTCAACTTTTGCACTTTCGTTCTTTCGCATGAACCCTATAAATAAATTAACAAAAGAAATTATGAATAAACGTTATGATACAAGTTGTTAGCGCCCGCGCCACGGAGGCATTTTAGAAAGACATTGCATACCATTGTCGATGTGCAATGCAATCACTTGATCCTCCCGAAGAGCGGTCCTCAGTAGGGCCGCGCAAACTGTGGAGTCAACACCTCCACTCACTAACACCTAAAACCAAGAACATTGACATTGATCGTAAATCCCAAAATTCGCTTTTTTAAATAAACATAAATTTAGCGGCTTTAAATAAAAATAAGAGAAAAGTGAATAGGTTTCTTCTAGACCAATGTGTTTGATCACCTAAACTAATCTAGCACTAGTTTACATTAAATTAATAAAAAAAAAGCACTTAAAATGGATAGGCCTTAGATGTGATTTCTTTGGCAGAATAATTCATGCTACCAAGGAATACAATGAGTACTTGCAATACTTTTACATATCTTGTATATTCTACAGCCCTCCCCCACACTCCCACTGTGCTATGATAAATACGCGAATTAATTTAATAATTTTTTTTTACACTCATAGTGTACAAGTCGACTTAATGCCTTTGGCATTATCTGCCAGTCTGCCACATATCTTTCGTGCTGGGTCCGTTTTATGGGGACCTCGAACTTTTCAAACCCGCGAAACGTGCTCTTGACAGTTTGAGACTACAAGCAAAGATAGGGTGATATCTAAATGGTTTCCGGCGAGAGATCCGCTGCCAGTAACATGAGGCATATTTTTATGTTGCAAGTTGTCACAACATGTGCGACACTTACCAGTACTTTGTTGTCGCCAACGGTCTCGCGTATGTACTGCACACACGCCTCGCGCCGCGAGCGCAGTGTGAACGTGCGCGACAGGCCCGCGATGTCGAACAGGAAGTTGGACAGCATCTGCTTGCCTTTAGGTGTTAGATCAACCTGCAAAAGTAACATTATGATTAATACACGAATGAACATACCTCGACGCGCAATTTCACTAAATACTAAATTATTCGTCTGCCTACAACTATGTGCTGTTAGTTTAAATAGTATACCCTGTACCACATAATTCTTGTTACTTAAAGACATGTTTAATCTTTGTTACTTAAGTAATTTAACTATAGATACACTCGTACTCTTCTCTTACCTCTGGATGAAACTGCACTCCATATAAACGCATCTGTTCATTGTAGATAGCTGCGATGAGATGGTTCGAGGAGTGTGCACCGACCCTGAACCTCTCACCAACCTTTTGAACAGAGTCCCCATGGGTCAGTAACACTGGCTGCAGCTTCTCGAGACGGCTGTAGGGAGTACATCACAGATGCTTACTTACATGGTCGAAATTGTTTCTCACATAAAATATTTATAAAAATTAAAGTCACTAAACTCAATGTCATTCGAGTAATTATCTAAATTAACATGCAAATGTGTATTTTTTTATGAAGTTTCTATGTTATCGTTCGGGAACAAATAATATATTAAATAATAAGGCTTACTTGAAAAGCGGGCATGTAGTCTCGACTTCAACTTCATACTGTCCGTCCTCGCGAGCCTCCTTGCGTAGAACCGAACCACCAAACTCTTTGTTAAGCATTTGCATACCGTAGCATATACCTGAACAATAGTAGTACATGATTAAATTTATTATCAAATCTAAAATACGAAGGTTACACTTTGCACCCATTTTTTATACTTAAAAAAATATCAAAACTTCTTTCATCCACACTTGACATTCTGTACTGGTTAAAATGACAATGAGGCCGTGGAGGGTGAAGCGTGCTTGGCCAGAACACTGGCTCCCGTATGTTACCACCAACTAATACCGCCTTCGCCCTTTTATCATCGGACGTACAGACAGAGCGCAGGCATTCATCCCTTCGTTGTCGATCTCCCGCACATTAGGACTAATCATTTTGCTTCGTCCTTCATAATGCGTACAGCGAGGGAGTGGAACAGTCTGCCGGCGTCAGTGTTTCCGTCCAGGTATGATGTGGGGGTCTTCAAGAAAAGAGTGAATAGGCTTCTTCTAGACTAGTGCGCTTTACCACCTAGATTACATTGCCGCTTACCATCAGGTGGGATCGTAGTCAAGCACTAGTCTATCCTAAATAAAAAAAAAAAAGCGGGTACGATTTTACATTTCGTGGGAGACAGGGGATACCCCCTTAGTAATCTCAACAATTAATTTTAAATTTGCTTACACTTACAAGTAAATCTAGTAACAAGGAGCTTCAAATGAAATAACATCCAATTAATTTTATTTTCCAAATAATTTTCGAAATCCATATTGTAAATGTTTGTTGAAGACGTATTTATAATTTTTGTTAAACTATTCTTCTTTTTTAAACATTTTGTTATATTAAGTTTTTAGTTAATATGTATTAAAAAACACCTAATACTGGAAGCCCAATTTTGAATATGTCGGCATCATATCTTGGTGCGTCCTCTGCGTAAACGGAGTTGGGACCGCCGGAGATGATGATGGCCCTGTAGCCGGCCTCCTTGAGGTGGTAAGCCGGCGTGTCTAAAGGTAATATGTCCGATTCCACGCATAGCTCGCGCACTCTGCGATCTATCACCTGAAATATCATCAAATAAGTTTAAATTATATTTCAGAACTTGCAGATGGCATCACTTGTTTCACGGTCACCAGTACTGCATATTTTTGATAGGTCTTGTTAGTGTATGTAGGACAGAACTATGTCTCCGATGTCAGATGACCCCAATATCATACAGTAGAAACCTAACATTATAAGCTAGCATCCGGCTTTGTAAGTCCCATCAAATTCTTGTGTAAAAACGTAATTTTTTAGAATGTTAATAACGAATTCAACATTAATAACATTGTTATCGTCGCCTTGAGATCTAAGATATAAAGTCTCGTAACACAGTAATTTCTAACTATAATGTTTTTCAAACAACAAAGCAATATTTTCCAAACAATGTTAAGCGACAGATTTTTTTTTATTTAAATAAACATTACTAACACCTGCAATTTATACTACAAGGCAAGAGCTTACTCACAGCACCACTATGTTCATCTAACTACAAGCTTTCCATGACACGTTTTTAATTTTCACATTCTAATGTTACACACGCAAAATCGTACATGTACTAATAGAAACATCTGTGTACACAAAGATAGATCAACTATTTATACATATTAACTTGTTATAAATATCAACAGATTATTAATTTTACTATTTACCATGCTATTAAAAAAAAACACTTAAAAAACTACTTCATATATTTTTTTCATCATTCTCACCTTTCCATATTGAGAGCCAGCGTCGAGTATTGCGACTTTATCTCTACCGTGAGTTGATCCATTTGTACCGCGGTACTGTCCATCAGCGCTGGCAGTGTGCATCTCGCCAACTCGCCAGCAGCACTATATTAAATAATAGTAGATAAGTTAAGATCAAGTAAATTTACATGCATCAAACTGAAATAGAAATTGACTGGAGAAGAACAGTTAACTATTAGTGTATATGAAAGTCAGTGGAAAACTTGAATCAGCAAATATAGTATAGATGTCTCTTGTTCAGGTGATACATGCAGAAAGAACTTGTTGAGAGTGGCCAATTGTCCTTACCAGTTCTGTGATGCCCATGTGCTATGTATACTGGTATGGTTTGATGACAATTATATTTACATACCTTATGATCTATAATGTTAATTCTATTCATCAATGTAAAACTTTACGGCATACAGGCTAAGATTACTCATATCAGAAACTTGATTTCCTTCTATATGATAAGATTTCTTATAAGAGTATAAGAGTGAAAAATTAAAGCATTATTAAATGATTTGTTAACTTATTTTTTTTTTATTTAATGTTAATTTGTTAGCGATAGGAATCTTATAGGCAGAAAGTTTACCAAAAAATTAAAATTTCTAGTCAAGTTAATAAACTTTTTGTAGACAACCATCATGCAATTTTTTAATGACTGAACCATAAATAAAACACAGAATGTGTATATATATAAGTAAGTAGCAGTATATAGTAGTAATATATAAGTAAGTACATAATATGTATGTGGTATAACTAATTTCTGATATAAAATTGCATTAATAAATACTTCTAACAGATCAACAGTTTTTGTTAATTATATACTATAATATATAATCAAAAAGCATTAACATTGTATTTGAAATATTTTACTTGTATTTTAAAGGAGTTGCCTACTATTACGATTAGGACTCTCACATCAGCTATTTCTCTACCAGATAACATTTATTAATTTTTTAAATCCATACATAATCCATAATTAACAATAAAACTTGTATGTATTTAAATAACATAAAGTTGTGTGCAAATATGGACTTGGTAGAATATCACTCATGTAATACTATTAAAGCAAAATCCCTTAGTCACAACACAAGCAGAGTAAAAATAGTAACCGCAACAACTCTTTTTAATCCTACTATAAGTGTACTACTTAATCTTTCACTTGTATAATAACTGTTTATGAAGAGTCATTACAAAAATATTTGCTATTATAATAAACAAGTTTTTTTAACAAGGTTATTATTTCAATATTTAACATCAAATCATATTAATATTAAAAAAAATCTATATAGATACAAAAATTATATAACAAATTATACATTTGTTGTTTGGTGTGCCAAATTTAAAATAAAACAAATTTCACAAAAAATAAAAAAATAACCATCTAATAATAAAATCAAGTATATTATTTTTTTATTTTGTACTCTAAAAAACTCGAGTGTGGACATACCTTATTGCAGATGTTCTTAAAGATATACATCCCAACAAACACAACACAATGAATAACCCAACCAAAGCATTGAACTTGCATTAATTGACATTTTCACTGTCACCAAACTTGAGACAACTGACAAGACAGTAATAAACTCAAAGCTTTTACATTAAACATAAATATATTTCACACATAAATCAGTGTAAGAAAGAAATTATAGTGAAAGAATAAAGGAAACAAGTTGTTCACAGCAGAGAGAACAGTGTGGTTATTTATAGAAAGCATCTCACATGAAGCAAACATATACATGTGTAAGTGTAAAGAATCTGAATCAAATATTGGACATATGGGTTGGATGATTGGCTCAATGCTAGGCCAATGTTGTTTTTATAGCCATTTTTTAAGTTATAATTTTATAACTAATATTTTATTTATGTACTATTAAGAAATATTAGTTACTTTGTGATTTCATTTAGCACTATGATTATGAATGTGAGTTTTAATAGAATAGTATTGTAATATTAAAAGAAAAAAAAAACATGACAAATTTTTCTAAAATCTGGTTGGAAATCAGTAATTAAATTAACAAAACAGTATTTAGTGGCTTATTAATAGTAGTAAATTTGCAATTATGAATCAGAAACACCAACCTTGGTTAACTCTGTGACACTAAATCTATAACACTAACAAATTATTTGTTACATGTTTGAACCTTTAGCACTTAATCAAATTTATAACATGAAAGGTTATAAAAATATGCTTATCAATGATCTAGTGGAACTCTTGTCAGTTGTTTAATAAACCTTGGAAGTGATGTAATACTAATACATTGATTTCAAAATGATGTTTATAACTAAGTGAATACCGCGAAAAATGAGCAAATAAGTTTCAAAAATCTAACAAAGACTTTTCAAATACCAACCTTTCTTAATATACAAAACATAGCAATTTATGTCCAGGGAAACTGTACATTTACAAATCATTTTATAAAAATAAGATATTTGAGATGAAACGATAACAAAACAGATAACAGAGATAATTCTAAGCATTCTTTTGAACATATCAAAAGAAACTTTACGTAGTCCAACTGACACCGCGTTGCGGGTTAGTAGTTTATGTACATACAGCAGTATGTATTGAAGGTTATCTAAACATAAACTACGATAATAATGATGTAGTTACCAGCTTCTTATTATATCAAAATTGCATGCAATGCAATCCAAACTGCACGTTAAACCGGGCTTTGACATTACTTACATTCTGGGTCACGATGAGAGACATAATATATATTTAGCCATAAGCGCTTACCACGATGAACATAACAGATACATTTAAAATTAATTCTCACCTAAATGTGAATATTCTAGATTTCAAAACCAATTACTCATTAAAAACACGAAAAAATGTGATTCTCCATTCAGCACTACGAATACAAAATTTTAGTACTAACAATAACCCATAGGTGGCTCTCAATTCGAAAATTGTCACTGCGTTCAAAAGTGTTTCAACAAAATATTATAAGTGCACGCACTTCTTATAAAAAAAGCCGTTTAGTGTTAAACGTTTTATAATTCTACATTGATTTCTAACTGACACAATTTAATGCTTTAAAAATTTACGTTTCAGATCTTGAACGTATCGAAAGCATAATAAAAATGTTTGGTCATTGTATACAAAAACCATTTATTAAATTTAATATAATACAAGTAAACAATATTACTTGGAAAAGAAATGTTTTAATGATATAAATTACACAGAACATTTCAGATTTTTTTAACGTTGTTAACTTTTGTGTAGATCTGTAACAATTTTATAAAATATCGAATCTGTATTCATCAAAGAAGTCGAATCACGAATTTCGTATTGCTAGATTACTTTGTTATAAATATATTTTGATTGTTAATATAAAAGTAATATAGAAAGATGCCTGACCATTTAGGAGATGATATGAGAAAAGTGAAAGATGATAAAGAAGAGCCCGAAAAAGAAATAAAATGTATTAAATTTGCTTATGAAATTGTAACTAAAATCAAAATTTACTTTTAATTAACTTTAATTTGTATTGTTTTTAGCCCTCGACGAAGGAGACATCGCACTTTTAAAATCATATGTAAGTAATATTATTTCGGTAACAAAAATATATTTCACACATAAATCAGTGTAAGAAAAAAATTATAGTGAAAGAATAAAGGAAACAAGTTGTTCACAGCAGAGAGAACAGTGTGGTTATTTATAGAAAGCATCTCACATGAAGCAAACATATACATGTGTAAGTGTAAAGAATCTGAATCAAATATTGGACATATGGGTTGGATGATTGGCTCAATGCAAGGCCAATGTTGTTTTTCATAGCCATTTTTTAAGTTATAATTTTATAACTAATATTTTATTTATGTACTATTAAGAAATATTAGTTACTTTGTGATTTCATTTAGCACTATGATTATGAATGTGAGTTTTAATAGAATAGTATTGTAATATTAAAAGAAAAAAAAAAAAAAAAAAAAAAAAAAAAAAAAAAAAAAAAAAAAAAAAAAAAAAAAAAAAAAAAAAAAAAAAAAAAAAAAAAAAAAAAAAAAAAAAAAAAAAAAAAAAAAAAAAAAAAAAAAAAAAAAAAAAAAAAAAAAAAAAAAAAAAAAAAAAAAAAAAAAAAAAAAAAAAAAAAAAAAAAAAAAAAAAAAAAAAAAAAAAAAAAAAAAAAAAAAAAAAAAAAAAAAAAAAAAAAAAAAAAAAAAAAAAAAAAAAAAAAAAAAAAAAAAAAAAAAAAAAAAAAAAAAAAAAAAAAAAAAAAAAAAAAAAAAAAAAAAAAAAAAAAAAAAAAAAAAAAAAAAAAAAAAAAAAAAAAAAAAAAAAAAAAAAAAAAAAAAAAAAAAAAAAAAAAAAAAAAAAAAAAAAAAAAAAAAAAAAAAAAAAAAAAAAAAAAAAAAAAAAAAAAAAAAAAAAAAAAAAAAAAAAAAAAAAAAAAAAAAAAAAAAAAAAAAAAAAAAAAAAAAAAAAAAAAAAAAAAAAAAAAAAAAAAAAAAAAAAAAAAAAAAAAAAAAAAAAAAAAAAAAAAAAAAAAAAAAAAAAAAAAAAAAAAAAAAAAAAAAAAAAAAAAAAAAAAAAAAAAAAAAAAAAAAAAAAAAAAAAAAAAAAAAAAAAAAAAAAAAAAAAAAAAAAAAAAAAAAAAAAAAAAAAAAAAAAAAAAAAAAAAAAAAAAAAAAAAAAAAAAAAAAAAAAAAAAAAAAAAAAAAAAAAAAAAAAAAAAAAAAAAAAAAAAAAAAAAAAAAAAAAAAAAAAAAAAAAAAAAAAAAAAAAAAAAAAAAAAAAAAAAAAAAAAAAAAAAAAAAAAAAAAAAAAAAAAAAAAAAAAAAAAAAAAAAAAAAAAAAAAAAAAAAAAAAAAAAAAAAAAAAAAAAAAAAAAGACTTTGTGATTTCATTTAGCACTATGATTATGAATGTGAGTTTTAATAGAATAGTATTGTAATATTAAAAGAAAAAAAAAACATGACAATTTTTCTAAAATCTGGTTGGAAATCAGTAATTAAATTAATAAAACAGTATTTAGTGGCTTATTAATAGTAGTAAATTTGCAATTATGAATCAGAAACACCGACCTTGGTTAACTCTGTGACACTAAATCTATAACAATAACAAATTATTTGTTACATGTTTGAACCTTTAGCCTTAATCAAATTTATAACATGAAAGGTTATAAAAATATGCTTATCAATGATCTAGTGGAACTCTTGTCAGTTGTTTAATAAACCTTGGAAGTGATGTAATACTAATACATTGATTTCAAAATGATGTTTATAACTAAGTGAATACCGCGAAATATGAGCAAATAAGTTTCAAAAATCTAACAAAGACTTTTCAAATACCAACCTTTCTTAATATACAAAACATAGCAATTTATGTCCAGGGAAACTGTACATTTACAAATCATTTTATAAAAATAAGATATTTGAGATGAAACGATAACAAAACAGATAACAGAGATAATTCTAAGCATTCTTTTGAACATATCAAAAGAAACTTTACGTAGTCCAACTGACACCGCGTTGCGGGTTAGTAGTTTATGTACATACAACAGTATGTATTGAAGGTTATCTAAACGTAAACTACGATAATAATGATGTAGTTACCAGCTTCTTATTATATCAAAATTGCATGCAATGCAATCCAAACTGCACGTTAAACCGGGCTTTGACATTACTTACATTCTGGGTCACGATGAGAGACATAATATATATTTAGCCATAAGCGCTTACCACGATGAACATAACAGATACATTTAAAATTAATTCTCACCTAAATGTGAATATTCTAGATTTCAAAACCAATTACTCATTAAAAACACGAAAAAATGTGATTCTCCATTCAGCACTACGAATACAAAATTTTAGTACTAACAATAACCCATAGGTGGCTCTCAATTCGAAAATTGTCACTGCGTTCAAAAGTGTTTCAACAAAATATTATACGTGCACGCGCTTCTTATAAAAAAAGCCGTTTAGTGTTAAACGTTTTATAATTCTACATTGAATTCTAACTGACACAATTTAATGCTTTAAAAATTTACGTCTCAGATCTTGAACGTATCGAAAGCATAATAAAATTGTTTGGTCATTGTATACAAAAACCATTTATTAAATTTAATATAATACAAGTAAACAATATTACTTGGAAAAGAAATGTTTTAATGATATAAATTACATAGAACATTTCAGATTTTTTTAACGTGCTAACTTTTATGTAGATCTGTAACAATTTTATAAAATATCGAATCTGTATTCATCAAAGAAGTCGAATCACGAATTTCGTATTGCTAGATTACTTTGTTATAAATATATTTTGATTGTTAACATAAAAGTAATATAGAAACATGCCTGACCATTTAGGAGATGATATGAGAAAAGTGAAAGATGATAAAGAAGAGCCCGAAAAAGAAATAAAATGTATTAAATTTGTTAATGAAATTGTAACCAAAATCAAAATTTACTTTTAATTAACTTTAATTTGTATTGTTTTTAGCCCTCGACGAAGGAGACATCGCACTTTTAAAATCATATGTAAGTAATATTATTTCGGTATCAAAAATATATTTTTGAAAATGTTAGTAAGAAATCCTAACAAAGTAAAACTCATAATTTTACGTGATCATCACTATTTGTTACTAACTACTTTCTCCTCGTACAATCATCGTTCGTCGAGTTCTTATAAATTCTTAAAATGAAGAAATAGCTTAAGTCCAGAAGTAGGGAGCAATTAACATTTATACAGTAGAGTATATCTTAATATTTGTTGCAAGTGACTTTGTAAATTAATTATTACTATAAAACCTATGCATTTCAGGGACAAGGACAGTATACTAAGATAATTAAAGAGGTTGAAGATGGTATACAAACTGTAATGAAAAGGGTCAATGAACTTACAGGAATTAAAGAATCGGACACTGGACTGGCTCCACCAGCATTATGGGATTTAGCAGCTGACAAACAAACCTTACAAAATGAACAACCATTACAGGTATAACAATAGTTTTGTCAAAACATATTTTTTATACAACATACTATAATATTAATTCACAATAAGTTTCTGGCAATAATTAGGAACTTGAAATTATGATAATGATTTTTATTACATTAAACATTCTGTATTAACAAATAAGAACACAATAAAAAGTATGTTTAATATTCAAGGTGGCAAGATGTACAAAGATTATCAATGCAGATTCCAATGATCCAAAATACATCATAAATGTGAAACAGTTTGCCAAATTTGTGGTAGACCTGGCTGACTCTGTTGCACCTACAGATATTGAAGAAGGAATGAGAGTGGGGTAGGTATTTTAGTGTTATTAATACAATTATTATACCGTTAGACGGAAAATCTAATAACATCGAAAAATTGTGTGGATATGTTATGTACTAGGAAAGACTTATGTAAAGAAGAAGATAAACAGGTGGATCATAACATTAAAATATTGTACATTAAAAAAAATACAAAACTGACAATTAACTAATATAATTTTTTTTCATGATTATTCAAAGTTATTATTCACTTGCTACTAAAAATAAGTATGTTAAGTTGATAATATATATTAATTAAATTTTGTAATTATAACTCTAACAATTAATTACTGCTCTGGGAATGAAGAGAGAGAGTTGTTTGAAAACAATCAATTTTCCGGCACACTTTCCCAACATTATTGAGTTCAATACATTCAGTTGGTGCAATGAGTCGGACCACTGACTTATTAAATTGAACTACATAATTATCTTAGTTTAACCATCATATGATGATTTAAAAAGGTTTATTTTGCAATGCCAATTGTACATAAAGAAAAGCAAAATTTCTTATAGACAGAAATGCATCTTTAATTTTTTTTATACTGTATTTTGTGTTTTTGTTTTTATTTCATCTTAATACTGTCTTGGTGTTTTTCATTAACTCAATGGTGGGGATTCAGAGGAATAATAAATATTATTTATTAAATCACTTCTCTCATTTAGTTGAATTTGTTGCAATAGAATTGCTATCTCCATGTAAACTGAACAAACAATAAAGATAGTTGTAGAGGTTGTAACAAAAAACTTATTTCATCAAAATAGAGAATACTTACATATATACTTTACATGTATATATATATATATACGTGTGTGTAAAGAAATTATAGTTGTAATGATTTCTCTCTTAAAGTATTTGATATTGTTTATTACTTTTAAATAATTAATATTTTTTAATACATCCATTTTAGAGTTGATCGAAACAAATATCAAATTCACATTCCATTGCCACCCAAGATCGATCCCACTGTAACTATGATGCAAGTTGAGGAGAAACCGGATGTCACGTACAGTGATGTGGGTGGTTGTAAAGAACAAATTGAGAAACTAAGAGAAGTGGTAGAGACACCGTTGTTGCATGTAAGTTTTATACTAAGTTCAATTTATCTTAAGTTTTTTTATTTCCCAATGTCTTTTGCCTTAACACTGAATAACACTCAATATGTATAATAAACACAGTGACATACACGGTAGAAATACAAGAAATAAAAATAAGCTCGCGGTGCCTTACTTTCGTCTGCACAAAATTAATGGAAGCTTTGTGGGGCTCGGTATCCGAATGTATAATAAGGTTCCACAATCTGTTTTAGATTTGCCACTTCATAAATTAAAAAATAATATTAAAAATGTTTTGATAAGTAAATCATATTATAGTGTTAACGATTATTTAATTGATAAAGATGTGTGGAAATAAATGGCGCTGATTCTCAAGCAGTATGTGTCAGTACGTGTAAGACATTTAAAAATGAAGAAGACAAAAAAATGTATATATGTATAGCCCGCTGAGCTTCTTGCCCATTCTTCTCAGGTCCGTGGCATTTGTTTTGCGAATGGCTGGTAGATTTTGACGTTCAATAAGTAACCTATTGTTCCCATGTTGAAAAAAAATTTTGACTTTGACTTTGACACTTTATCAATACTAAAGCATTATATTTTATAATTTTCTTTCATGTAGCCGGAGAAGTTTGTGAAGCTGGGTATTGAGCCTCCTAAGGGCGTGTTGCTGTTCGGACCTCCTGGTACCGGCAAAACGCTTTGCGCACGCGCCGTCGCCAATAGAACAGACGCCTGTTTCATTAGAGTTATTGGTGAGTTGCTTTAAAACGCAAATTTAACAAAATTTTTAAATCATAATCAACTAGAAATATTGATTAATATGAAAGTATGTGCATTACTTTGTGATAAAAAAAATCATGTTACAATTTCTAATATGGAATTATTTGTGGTAATAATCAAATCATAATTTTAATAAAAGAACAATATTAAAGTACTGGAGGGCAAAGAAAGAAAACCGTTTAAGAGTATTAACGGATTTCTGATACAACTCTCCAAAAGTAAAACATTGTTGCATAGAACATCTATGTTGCTATAAGTTTAGCGGCATGGCTACACTTTGCAGTACAAATATACTATATATACATACGATAATGTATTAACAGCACTGTGTTCTGGTTTAAAGGGTATTGTTGCTAGAATAATTACTGCAGTAACTGAAATAACTACAACACTTTTCAAACTGAAACATTGTGTTCGGCGGCAGTCACTGGTAACAAAGATAAAGTAAACTAAGTCAAACAATCTTTGTCATTCCCAAGGTTCCGAGTTGGTGCAGAAGTATGTCGGCGAAGGTGCGCGAATGGTGCGCGAGCTTTTCGAGATGGCGCGCAGCAAGAAGGCATGTCTTATATTCTTCGACGAAATCGACGCTATTGGTGGCGCTAGGTGCGTACAGAATACCATGTTATCACATTTATTTTTCATTGCTAAACTGTTAACAAATATTCACAATAATAAGATGACATTGATCCTGAATATTCTGTTCTCATAATTTTTCAAGCCAAAAAAAATACTTTAGATTTCAGCGACTTTGTTCGCAAATTCCGAAATCGTAATAGCTCAATTCGCCGAGGCTTACTTGCCGTAGCTAACGCACATTTCCCATGATTGAGTTTATAAGATAAATATCCATAATGATTTCATGACAACGAGTCCCACCAGTGGGAAATTTATAAAGGCCGTGTTCTAGGTAGAACTATTTTGTTATAAGATTCGACGACGGTGCCGGTGGAGACAACGAAGTGCAACGAACTATGTTGGAGCTGATCAACCAGTTGGACGGCTTCGATCCTCGCGGCAACATCAAGGTATCAACTGGAATATTCCAATATTAATTAGGCTGTTCATTTCTTACCTGTCTTTGTTTTTTAATCATCACTTTGATAAGGCTGGTAAGATATGACCATTGGTATGTATAACTATACACATTATATGTTCAATGAACTGCTTCTGTGACACATAGGTAAACAACTTTATTTGTAATACTGATATCCCTGTGTGGATACTGATGCTGCTGGTGGTAGAGTCTGGTTAATGGTTGGGTTTTTGAATCTGCTTGTCTAGGCTACCATCCTTATATTGTAAATCTAGCGTCATAGCGGCATTTGGGTTTTTCTACTTTTCATACATGAGAAGCAGTTTTCTACGATCTCATAATAATATGTACTTAGGTTCTGATGGCGACCAACCGGCCGGACACGCTCGACCCGGCCCTGATGCGGCCCGGGCGGCTGGACCGCAAAGTGGAGTTCGGCCTGCCGGACTTGGAGGGGCGCGCGCACATATTCCGCATCCACGCGCGATCCATGAGCGTCGAGCGCGACATCCGCTTCGATCTACTCGCCAGGCTCTGCCCTAACTCTACCGGTGCCGAGATCAGGTATAACTCCTCGGCATCTTCACAAATATGACAATAATAGTATTTTAAAAAATCTACATCTCATTAAGTGAATGAAAAAATAATAATGATAATGATCAAAATTATTTAACACTTTTTGTCGAGTGTTATTGTCAATGTCATTATGAACGTGTGCGATGTTTGTCGTCAGGTCGGTGTGCACGGAGGCGGGCATGTTCGCGATCCGGGCACGCCGGAAGGTCGCCACCGAGAAAGACTTCCTGGAGGCTGTGAACAAGGTGATCAAGTCGTATGCCAAGTTCTCCGCCACGCCGCGCTACATGACGTACAACTAGTCATCATACTATCAAATAAATCTCGTCTTAAATACATACAAACATTTAATAATTCTGTGGTGATATATTTTAATAGAAATAAATTTTACTTCTATCATGTACGTTGTTTTATTTTCTTCGCGTTTTTCTTTTTTTTATACTACTATGCGACGAGACGAGCAAGACTTTCACCTGATGGTAAGTGATACGTTCCCCAATGACCACGTGGTGCTAGTTAAGATGGTACACACTGCACCACATTGCGCTCGTCGCTTTGAGATATAAGGTGTTAAGTCTCGTTACCCTAGTAATTACACTAGCTACAGCGCCCTTCAAACCGGAACACAGTAATGTTTGCACACTACTATTTGGAGGTTGAAATAGGAGCTGCGGTGGTACCCATCCAGACGGTCTCCGGCAACAGAGACCTACCACCAGTAAACGGGTTATAAACCTTACGTATTCGCTTGAAATCGCTGTATGCAAGATTGATCTATGTGGAGATCACCGAGCGAAGCTTACGTCTGTGGCCCGATGACAATGATGATGTAACCACCAAACAGTATTATGCCAACGTTACTTACTTTTTTTTACAATGCCACGTGGTTGACTAGGCCAGACGACTAGAGTTGTAACGCCCTTGCTTCGTTCGACTCCAAAGCCGCGCGTAATGTGGTATCTATATGTTCTAAGTGTTACAGTAGTGACCTAACATACCATACGGCTTTATTTATTCTATAAAACAGTAGTCCATACTATTTTCTGTAAAAGTTATGATGGGTAGTTTTAAATAGAAAAATTGTCAAAGTACATTTTTTCTTAAGATTTTACAAAATTTATAATTTACGTTCTTGCTTAAAATAAACGAAAAGTAAACAGTGTTTGAAAAAATACGATATATTTAGCTGTAACTATCATTATATTTTAAAAAGTTTTTGTGCACAAAAATAATTAAAAATAATTTAATTTGCTAAAGCTTAAAACAGGTAAATTAATAACAGTACATTTTACAGACAATTAGCAACCCCTTTCGAAAATTTGCATTAATGATTCATGTATAAAACCAATTTCAACATTTAATTCTAAATGACGGTAGTTGAATAAAATAAACGATAAACGAATGTCAAAATTACTTAATTACATTATGACAATGGCCGGAGCGTTTATAGAATATAAGTGTATATTAAATTAAATTGTGGTCTTCAAATTACGTGTATTGATTAACTTAATTGCGTTAAGTGTTCAGAGTAAGTGATAACAAGTGTGTAAATCTTTAACATGAGTGCATCTGCGGTAATGGTTTGTAATACAAGTTATCTTAATTTCACTGCATTAATATTTAAATGCATTATCTTTAGTACTTATAGATCTGGTATATATAATATTTTCTCTCGTTAATCTAATTTAACACAAAAAAACTATTTAAATAATTGTATCAAATGCACAAAAATTATTTGTTCTATTGAATTAGAGTTAAGCAAAAAATGACATAAATGTTTGTAATTTCAGAGTTTGCGACATTAAGCTTTCTTCTTCTGTAAATATTAACAAGAGCGTGAATTTTAGATATTAGACATTAAATATTAAACAAGAATAATGTCATGAAATAATAATTTTAGATTTAGTAGATAGAGAGATGTGGTAAAGGCATCTTCTTTTTAAAGACCACAAGCTAATTCGTTTATTTTTACGTGTATTTTTCAGCAGCGACCGTTTATGTAAACACTGCAAATAAATAGTGTATGTTATAATAATACATAAATGAGTTGGTACTTGTCTTCTATTTCACATGATGTTTAATGACAATAAGACTAAAATAGTCAGGTTCCCATTTATCTCTCATAGTAACATATGAACAATGTTAGAGTAGTAACTTGCCAGCCTTAATATGGTCATTTTATTTGGCCAGGTCGCTTCAAAAACACCTAACAACATCCTTACACTACCCTTAATGTGGAATGAAACTAGTTGAAGCAAAATTGCTAGCAATGGAGGCAGCAGAAGATGACTGAAAACTTGGTTATTAATGAGTTCATTATTAACAAACGCATCTACATATATACATTCTTATGTTTAGGATCCTTATACAGACGTGGTGGAGCTGTGCGCCTTACTACAATGCCTAGGATTTTCTGTTAAAAATTTGAGTGTAAATGATGGCAACACCAGTGAAGAAGGCGGCGTGAGAACTGTCGTTATTAATTGCCAGGTTATCCTTTTAAAATTTTCTTTTAATGCATACTTATATTTCTTTCAAATAAAATTTTGTGGTATACTTTAAAAAAAGTTGGATATTTTTGGGTACAACATCGCATTTGTAAAAATTACCTTTAAAGATGTGGTTAAGGTACTTACCAACTTATTGTCCTCTATAAGGTCTTACTTACTTATCACAACATTGCTATGGACAGGTGTATCAATGGTATAAAAAAAAGAAGTAGAAAAGAAAACCGAGAAATAAGATATATTTTATAAATTACATATTTTGGTGTATTTTAAATATTACCTTTCAGCCTTTTGTTGTCCACAACTGAACGAAAACTTGTTAGCGAGAAAAAATGTTGGTTAAGGACCCAGAAAATTGTGCAGCCCTTCTCCATGCTGGAGTTGTTCCTTTTTAGCCAACTTTTACTACAGAATAAAAAGTTACCATATTCATATAACACAATTTGTTGATGTAAACATGTGTATAATTACCGAAAATATATTCAAAGGCTTCAGGTCTCCATGTGATCTTGGAGAGTCAAAACATCTCTTGCTCCTGTCCAGCGAGCAGTCAGCAGCATAATAGTGGCGTCTGGCAAGTTTCCGGTATGAGTGGAGGCAAACGGCTCGAGAAGGTATAAGGTTTTCGGTCTAAATGAGTAAATTAATAGTAAATCTTTCTTTATCTGACTTTTTGATGAAAGGGTCATTTTTTTATGTTTATGCAACAAGTTTTTATTAAAAAGTCTTCAACTTGTCTTCATCTTCTGAAAATATACATCAAAACAACGAATAAACTATTCCTTGTATTATGCACCTTTCTTTCTAAAACCTCATACCGACTTAATCTCAATTACAGGAATGCGGTAGCGCACTTCTTGGCTCTCTACCGAAGGTGTACCGCGAACGTTTGACGAAGGAACTGCTGGAAATAGTACGTTGTATCAAAGAGAACAATGAATCTGATTTGGATAAACCAAAAGAGAGAGAGTCACTGGGAAACAAATCGGCGAGCATGCTTGATTTAAAAACTCCGGAAAAATGGTGAGATAATTTTATAGGATTCTTTTGCTGTTTGATGGTATATATAGTAACTTTTTTTTTATTATACTTAAATTTGTATACGGATTTCAGTCTCTTTCAATTACCCTTCGGGACACCCACCCGGTACCGTTCTCTTGATACTTTAACGAATAAAAAGGATGTTGTCGATCAGAATCTACCATCACCGGGACCTTTACAGAAACACGCCGACAAACAGGCTACCGATAGTATTGAGCAAAGCAACAATCAAGTAAGTCTTTTTGAACTTGGGAGGCGCATATTCAACAAATTAATTTGTCTGGTTTTGCTGTTATTTTAAATAGATAATGAAATTAGATTTTTAGTATTGCCATAAATAAAACTTTGTATCTATTTTTATGCATCTCTACCTGACCAATTGAAAGTAGACATGAATGTAAATATTCTTAAACATAGATTAAGAAGGTCAGCACTTTGCTAATTTATAGTTGCTTGTAAATATTCTGTACTGACAATAAATAAAAGAAGTTACTCTTTACGCCGCTTTTGGCAAGTATGATAGCGAATCCAGTAGTAAAAGAAATAGGTAAAGTTGCATTTTTTCTTTATTCTTTTGTCTTATCACATTTAGCATAGTTTTATATTTACGTTATTAAGTTTTTTTCAGATCATGTGTACCCGCCAAAGCACTTACACCCTGTCGTCGACACCGGATAGTATAAAGCTACGCAACAAAACCTCCAGGTAATTTAGGATAAATCGTTACTTGAACTTCCCTCGCACCTTAGAGAATATTAAGAAGTATAGAAGTACATAATTTAATCACATTTTTACTAATATATCCGTTCCAATTATACTATTTTCAGCCCCATACAAGGAAATGATAACAGGATATTAGACAACCTTTTGTCCGTTGAGAAGGCTCTAGTGGAACTTCGCAACAAAATGGCTTACATAATCGGAGAAGTTAAAGAAGAAAAGAAACAAGATTCATCTATGACCTCCTTAGTTTTGGATGTATCAAAAATATCTGTGTTAAAGGTTTGTTATTCAGTTATTACGTAGAAAAACTATTTATTTGGGACATACTGTATGATACAATGTCTAAAGAATCTAACATTTACTGGTGGTAGTTCTCTCTTGCCGGAGACCGTCTGGGTGGGTACCACCGCAGCTCCTATTTCAACCGCCCAATAGTAGTGTGCAAACATTACTGTGTTCGGGTTTGAAGGGCGCTGTAGCTAGTGTAATTACTGGGTTAATGAGACTTAACACCTTATGTCTCAAAACGACGAGCGCAATGCGGTGCAGTGTATACCATCTTAACTAGCGCCGCGTTGTCATGGGCAAGCGTATCACTTACCATCGCGTGAACATCTTGCTCGTCTCTTCGCATAGTAGTATTAAAAAAAAAAACAAAATGTGGAGTACAATTGTAACGGAATAAATAAGATTCATAACCATAATTGCATTTTACAGGGTGCTGAACCAAAAGCGCAGTTCGCTTCAAGTCCAAATCTCTCATCTTTGGGCAGCGGGATTGACGATTTCAAAAAATCAAGGCTAAAACGCGTCGATAGCGCTTCCACGTCTAATTTAGCGCACAACAAACCCACTTCTAAAGAAGGAAAGTTGTCGAAACTCCGCCGAATTTCACCGAATATATTTAAGTCTAAGAAGGACAGTCCATCAGTATGTAAGAACGATCCGCAGCAACTCAAAAATAACAGATTAAATTGTAAGTTAATTATTAAGATATTAACTACATCTACGTTAACAATTTTATCTAATTTTACATGTTAAGAGATAATGTGGCCCTGGAATAGAATTAGGGATCTCCGTCTTACAAAGCAAGTGCCTTACGGAAAGTGTTCACATTTCATCAAGACTAGTATGTCATGAGTTTTAGGCCGAGAAATAAATTTTATAGTAGATGTAAGATCATCAGAAATTTTTATCGAATCTGGTTGTAATATTCTCAATCGCTGTACAGGTTTCGCGGCTGTAGTGGTGATAGTCTCTTTTTAACAAAGAATTTACACTAATTAGTAATTTTTCTTTCAGCTTTATTTAAACCAAAAGTTACGCCGGCGCGTCTGCCCCTATTGACTGTTGAACCAAGTATCAGCCCGAACCTCAACGCTTCCAGGAAGAAGTATGGCCATATCAAATCCACTATACCTCGGCCAGCTTCCAAAAAAGAATAAACGTAACACATAAAAACGCCTAAAAACTTTATTAATAACTAACTGTTGAATTATAAACTTGAAAACTAAAGTAAATGAAATTGGTAAAAAATCAAGTTTTTTTTATTCTATATATACACATCAAGTGCCTTTTACTAGTTATTAGTTTCTCGTAACATTTTAATTGATCATCCAAGAATTGATTAATCAGATGCCTCAGAATTTGATACACTACGCATTAATTTTTCTACTTCTTTCTCTAGGATATGATCTTTATCTGGAGATTTTCTTTTCGTTTTTATCCTTAATGTTTCTTTGTATCGACGGCTTCCTCTCGAATCTCCAGTTCCTTTACTAAGTTTAAATCCCTCTTCAGGTGGGTAAAGAATACTGTTTATGAATTCTTCTTTGACACGATTTTTTAATTCGCCTTTGCTTTGCAAAGGAACATTACTTTTTCGTCTATGTTTTTTGAAACATTTATCTCTAACATAATACTCTTTGATATTGTCACTATGATCGGAATCAATATTTAAATTATTCAGTCTTTCATCAATTATTTTCTCTTGGCTCTTTCTTGTAAGTTCTTTCAATGTGTATCTTTCTGCACATGTTGCCTTCTTTCTCTCCATCTTGGCCAATTTTAAACAAATTGTTGCTTTTGGATATCCCGTAAACTGCTGGTAACAGTTATTTTTCTCCAGTGAAACGAAAGCATTAAAATATCTTCTTGGATGGACATCTGCACTTGTTTCGTTCAATAATATGTAGGTTTTTTTAAGAAATATTTTCATATCTATGGGATTTTGCATGTGAAAAAAATTTTCTACTTGTTCAGAGGTTTTTAATCTCTTTATAGCATTTTTCTGGACAATGTTATATGACAAAACAGACATTAATATGAAAGAAGGCTCATTGCTAAGTATGTGGTCCCAAAGGATCAACCATTCAGAACATGTGAGAACCTCACTAAATGCAGTTTCTAAAATTTTTAATGCATATGTTTGACTTGTCACACCTAATTGGCAGAAGTGGTCAAGAATATGCTGATCATGTTCTGCTAGAACATTCTCAATCATGGCCAGAACACTTATAGGTGGGAATGGAGCATATTCAAACCACAACTGACATTGATTCATAAGGACAGTTGCTACAATTTCAAATAAAAGTAAGGGATCCTTTTGCAACACTTTTACAAAAGGGAAAACAAAACCTGGTAAAAATTTCATTACACCAAACAGGGGACACCAATGTGCGAGACAGGATAATAGTCTTTTTAAATTCTTTAATGTAACAGAACTGTGTATTGTGAACTGTTTCTCTATGTTTTTATATGCTTGATGTATACCCTTATCCAATAAGGAAGAATAAGCCACTTTATTTCTAGGAGTGTTTAAAAGCGATTTCCAAATAATTGAGCGAAACTTGTCAGGGTACTCTCCATATTGCATTAGAATTCTCCTCAGCCTAGCACTATCCATGCAGGCTCTCATTTTCTGTTCAACTGCTAATTTACTACGATTATTATGTTGAGGAATACATCTATAAGCATAAGCCGAGACAGAAGGCAATTCTTTCTTTTCAGAGCTTACAAACATATCCTTGCATCTCTCTAAAACTAATGAAGAATTGTATATATTAACCTCACCTAGTTGCAGGATACATAGAAAATATTTACCAGTGGGACTAACAACAATTTTCTTTATACTTGAAGATTCCGGACAAATAGTTTGTATTATCTTGAGATTCTCCAAATCAAATAAATGAAGAACACAATCACTACTTAAGATTGCAAGTATTTTATTTGCTCCACCATCAAACAGTTGAGGTATAAAGGCAACTTGATGAACACCTCTGATATTAAACTTTGTCAAGTCAATAGATTTGACAGCTTTCCAGGTATCCATATTGAATAATATCAAACAAGGCACCAAACCAGCCATTGCCATTGCTCTGCCATTCATTGTAAATGCTATATGTTTAATATGTTTAAGACCACTTGGTATAATCTGTTTCACAGACTTCATAGTATCGTGCCTCCATATTTGTACTGTATCATTTTGAAAACATGCCACTAGGTAGTCACATGCTGGTGTAAACATAATCTGTTGTATTTGAGACCCTAAATAGGTGCTGAGAGTAAAATACTTTGTATAATTTTTTTGTTCCCATAAAATCGCTTCAGCTTGACTAGCCGTGAGTAGATTGTTTAATTTATTTTTAGAGAATGATATGTGTTTCACGTGGCTCGTATGCCCACTCAAAGTAAGTGATGTACATCCAGTTTCAATGTCTATAAAGTTAAGGTTAAATTTATCTGAGTTAGCGACAATTAAAGTGTCAATTTTGTCAGGAACAAAATGCAAAGCGGTACAAGTGTCACGGTGAACTATTTTCCAAAATTTCAAATTACAAAAATCAATAATGAACAAATTTCCGGCATTATCAGCACACGCAAGCTTCTCTAGTCCATCGTCAAAGATAGCAGATGAAAAACGAATTCGACGGCATTCTCCATGCGAATCCCGAACAGTGTGATGGAGTTGCAGTATAACCCCGTCTTTTGGTTTAGATTTTATCTTGATGTTGAACTTTTCCACTTTTTCTTCGTCATCATGGTTCTCATTCTCCATAATGGATCGGAATCCTAGATAATTGTACGTTTACATTAACATAATCTCGAATACATTTTACTTAAACGTTGGTTATCATTTTGTTATAAGCGTTTTATTTACTTATAAATAAAAATTTAAATTTTGGCGGAGTCAAAACAAAACAATTTATATGTCAAACTATACAACGAGATAATCGATTTTTATATTTAGCATCGATTTAAATTGATCCTAAATCCTTCTCAGATTTTTTTAACTTATAGTTAGCAATAACAATCGTAGACCTTTTTCGCACAAACCGTAATCAAAATCCCAAGCTCAAATCAGATCTGTCATAAATATCATTAAGCTTTCTTTAAATGGTATATAGTAAATATTGATTTGGTTTATTACACTCCCTGCGCAATAAGTTCCAGACATAAGCTGCTGTATAATGTTTCTTTATGTAATTTATATCAAAAGTAAATAATTTTTTTAAACTATTGCTTTTAGTTCATAAAAATACAAAACATTTTGCAATCATATTTTGAATCTTTTATAAATGAACTTAAATGTATCGAAACAAATAATCGATTATCAATTTTGAATGTCCTGACATGGTTAATGATAACTGTATGTATCAATTTTTGACAGAAGAAAATACTTTATTTTCTGTTTCTCACTTACAGACTAACTTTTACCAGTTAATTAAATACTACCTTATAATTTAGATGTGTAGATTTATACAGAACTAAGGAAGCAAGGATTAATTATGCAAGGTATGTGCGATAAATCTTAAAAATGATGTAGCTTTTTTTGGCCAATATTTGATAATAATTAGCGGTGTTATTGCTCAGAGAATCGTGACTCACCTATGGAAGACAACAAAGGTAACCAAAATGAAGGCCAAATGATGGATCATGAAAGTTCTCCACCGCCGCCGATGACTCCGCCCCCACCGGAAGGTGACACTCAAGAAATTATCATTGTAAACGAAAACACCGAGGAGCTGGACTTAAACCATGGCAGGATTGGAAAAATTGAGAATCTAGAGCCACTAAAGAACTTGGAAAGGTAACTCTATATCTTTTTATAAGGTTACAATTTAGCAATTGTCAAAAGGCCAATTAGTATACAATTAAAACAATATATATTATATACATCATGACAGTAATTCATAAAGAAACTTATTAAATTGTGCAATTAGTACAGTGTCTGATGTATAGATCTTTTAATACCTTATATTACTGTTAATAAGAATTTGTTGTTACCTAATTACTCACTCGGCGAAGATATGGTTTTTGCTTTTGAGAATATGTGTATAGTACTAGACAAAAACATATTTCCAGCTAGTGTTGTGTTATGTTATTCCTCAAGAATATTAAATTTGTTGTAATGTTATGAATATATTATAACAATTAACTGTAATTAAATATGATACATTTTCACTTTCAGATTATATCTAAGATGGAATCTTATAAAGAAAATTGAAGGTCTAGATACTTTGAGTACATTAGTAGAGCTTGAGTTATATGATAACCAAATTGTCGTAATTGAGAATTTGAATAATCTTGTCAATCTGGAGTAAGTAAAAAATATAATAATTTCGGCCTATTGATTTGCCTACATCCACTGTTGAATAATAGGTTATTTATTTACTTTCATTTCTTATATTATTTGTAACTTGCATTACTTGATCATGTACATGTCTTCTGCCCGCATATCTTTAAATATCTTATCCATTCTGAGGTTTGCTGGTAGAGAACTCTTTAAGATTTGAGCTTGCCTTTGTAACTATATTTTAAGATCTTCATATTTGTCACATATATACACAAAAAAATTAATAAAAATAGAAACCTTGATTTTATCATTGTATCAGTCGTATACTGCACAAAAGAGATTTTTTGTATTGCTACATGTAGCTACAGTATTATATTTATTCACCTTTATATTTAAAAAATAATATAAGTAATGGATACAAAATTTAAAAAATTTCATTAGATTCTACTTATTCCATGTAAATTATTTTTGCTGATGTTATTACAATGGTAATAATGATTTTAAAAACAAAGTTTATTCCTTATTGTTTCAAGGTACACACTTTTTTTAAATATACTATTTTTGAACATACATTTCGGATAAGGTTTTTTAATTTGTTAAGACATGATAATTATTATATTACAGAATTCTAGACCTGTCATTTAATAGGATCAAAGAGATCACTGGCTTGCAGAACTTGCTTAAATTGAAGAAGTTATTTTTGAGTTCAAACAAAATAAATGAAATTAAGAATGTTAACCATCTACCAAAGCTGGAATTGTTAGAATTGGGTGACAATCGCATAAGGGTAAGTTTTAAACTGTTATTAATATTCCTTAACTGCATTAATTTATCTTCTCAATTACTCCATAAACAGAGTTTATCAATAACTCATTTTTCAGGTTAAAAATCGGAAATAACCGAAAAAGAAAATTCTGGTCATAATTTTTTTTTCTTATATTTTGTTACTTTATAGCAATGTCTTATTTTACAGGAAATAAAAAACCTAGATGGTTTGAAATCTCTCAAACAGCTTTATTTGGGTAAGAACAAAATAAATAAATTACAGAATCTGGAGGACCTATCAAATCTTGAAATATTAGTCCTCCAAAACAACAGGATCACAAAGATTGAGAACCTCGGTGAGTTAAAAGAGTTGGAGCAGCTGTATATATCAGAGAATGGTATAACAGTTATAGAGAATCTGAACAATCAATTGAAGCTGCAGACTTTGGATCTGGCGATGAACAGGATTACGGTTATAGAAAACCTTAGGCACATATGTGATTTAGAAGAGTTATGGGTAAGTTCGATTTAATAACACTTCATTTAGTTTCAATGACATTCTCATTTTTGTTTTATTCGACGTAGCGACAAGACAAGCTGGACATTCATTAATGAAACGTGGTGCAGTGTATATAATCCTAACTAGCGCCACATTATTATGTGCAAACATATCGCTTACTATCAGAAGAATGTCGTGCTCGTCACTTTATACAGAAAGAGTGATCAAAGGGGTCTTCGTTTTAAAACAAGAGGTCACAGAGGCTTTTCAATCTCTTGAGCAACATGAAATGTGTCTAATTCTAATTAAAATTCGTTCTTCTTTCTAGTTAAACGACAACCAGATAAGTGACTGGTCGTCTGTGGAATATTTACAACAGAATAAGAAGATCTCGACGATATATCTGGAACGGAATCCGTTAGCTTCTGATCCAGCTTACAGGAGGAAATTGAAACTGATCCTGCCGTCGCTGCAGCAGATCGACGCAACACTGTGTAGATAAGATACTTTTATACCTGTAGTGTAGCATCAAGTGTAGCTATTTAGTATTCAAGTGTTTTAGGTTAGGCGACTAGTTATTCCTATGAGTAATTTAATTACTGATATAAACTAAATATGTATACATCTGCAAGATATCAGATATAGATTTACTCCAAGGAGTTCCAAAGGCATCAAATTAAAGGCCAAGTGAACAGTTTTAAGTAATAACTTAGTCACTTAATTTAAACCAGTTTAATAACTAATGTAAGAGTTTATATATGTGAAAGTATTTAATTTGCTTATTTATTGTAACTTTTAGATAAATATTTTACATTTGTATACTGTAATAATTGACTCCATGAAGACCAGTCTCTTAACATTTATGTTGTAATATAGATTTATTTAAACTTAGTTCTGTAATACCATCACATCTACTTTGAATGAGTAAATGAATGTGGTGTGAATGTATTTTGAATTTTATATAAATTTACGTACTGGCACAGTTTATAATATGTAGATAATTTTAAAAAAATTCCTAAATTACAAGTTAAAACTACAAAATATCTTATTGCTGGAGCTATAGAAAAAATATTATCATTCTCTACTCCCTGTCTTCCTGTGTAATGAACTATTACTCCTCCGTCCTTACTATAACTTCTGATCTAATAATTAGCATTTGTATGTGATTAAAAAAACGTATTATATAATATATGCAAGTTTGTTTCAATCATACATCACACAAGTATCAAGTTACTCCCATTTGAGGGGCAAATATTCCAAAGGCTGATAATCAACCAAGTGTTGCTAAGGGCGAGGAATGGGTACTGTCAACTTGGATTCAGAGTTCAGGATCTTACAAGCTATTTAAATTTTTTCCAATTATTAATATATTCCTTTACCGTTACTGCCTTCTAGAATATCCTTACTACAAATAAAAAGAAATACTAATAACCATATATGGTAACAGATTCAAAGGTAAAAGTGAGGTCTAAATTTAATCCAATCATGTCTTTCGGAGTGGTGGGTAAGGAAGAGGAACTGTTATTGTTCTCTTAACATTTCTACATAGAAAAGGGACAATATTATCCAACGTCCGACCTGCGTGTGATGATTTGCTACTTTATAGATAATTCGAGGTATAACATCTTATGTTTCAAGGCAACAAGCAGAATATAATGTTGTGTATATCATCCTAACCGAAGTCACAATTATTTGCCTTGTTATCTCGTTATTTTCTATAAAAAAAAAATTATACTGTTCTTGTGATTTAGAATATAATTTAAATGATTTTTCATAATAAAACAAATAGCTCCCTTAAATTTACCATCCGCCAAACAATGTATTGACATCAGTTTTCTGGGTGCTGTAACAGTAAAATTAATGGAGTAGTAATAATTAACTCTTGCCTCAAGGCAATGAGCACATTGTTATATGTTTATTATACTAACTAGCGCCTCATTGTTATACGTAGGCGTATCACTTGCTACCAGGTGAAGCATTAGCTGGTTTCTTCGCTTAATCGAATAAAAAAAAACTCTCAAAGAATTTTGATTTCACAGGAAAAAACTAAATTCTTTACCTAAAACCATAATGATAATTGATTTACTTCGTTAAGTGCGAACTGTAACGAACAGCTAAACTTTATATAATCATGTTTTTTATATACATTAGATGAAGAACAAATTATTGTTATGGCAGAAATCTTATTCCCCAAAATTATTAAACCAATAAAATAGAATAACTCGATTATGCCATACAGCAACCGTTGCATGTTTCCAGGCAGTCAAGGAATCGCAAGACCTTCTCCTTCAAGACATAACGCACCATCACGATGCAATACGCAGGGGCCTGCCGGTCCCTGTTCTAAGTAAAGTCAACTTCGACTTGTAAATATGTTGGTAATTTATAATAAAAACTATATGTTTACTGTTCATTTGTGTTTTATTTTCTATGTAATACAAAAAAATGTAGTTACGTATTTATACCAAGCTATTTGTCTTTTACCGTCAGAAGAGCTGGTTAAGATAGAACTTGGCTAATGTCTGGAAACCGAGAGACGAGGGTAGTTCATGACATCAATGTGGAGATACTTGAGAGAGGCTTATGTTCAGCAGTGCGTCTTCTGGCTGATAATGTTAATGATTTGGGATAAAACATTGACCTAACAAATATTGTGTAACACTTCAAAATAAATACAGGTTTTACTGTCTAGGTTATGTTATGTGCTAGGGATGCGATATATTCACGCAACAAGTCTTAAAACCAAGTATTTGCTTTCCAGCATGACTGTGCAAAAACTTTCAAATTATTATTACTTTAAAGGTTTATGTATTATACATTCCACGATCATTTATGGATTTTTTTTTAAACGATTTAGTTTTTACTATCCATACATTCTTTTCCGTTAATATAACATGTAATACACGCTCTGCGAATTAATTTTAAAGCTTTTTATTTTAGTAAATGTAAGATTTCATTAGTGCTTATAGAAAATACCCGGAGATATCTAGAAATTTAGTGTCCGGATAAGGTATTTATCAAAACTTGTACCAGGTTCCTGGTGTTGACTTTTGCAAATACGTCCATGTCTACTTTAAAATTTATAGATAAGCATTATGAGTGTTTTAACCGAGACCTTGTAGAGAGGGTTCAGTTCATTTCGTTCACTGCTCACCGGCCGGCTTTGTAACTCGTTTGCCGAGTTTATTTACATAACTCGTAACTATTTAATGCCAATACACATTCTGTGTAAAGCAGTAGGCAGTGAACACGTCGAAATGAAATCATTTATAGAATATCCCTCAAATACTGATTTTCCAATTGAAAATCTTCCATACGGAGTATTCACTTCGCCAAAAAATGTAAGTTTTTTTTTAACACTTGTGATTCTTGCAGTATTGCCACTAATTAAACAATTCATATTTATTGTGGATAATCTACGATAAGTAGCTGAAGTTTATAATAGTATAATAAGAAAAATATTTCTTAAGAATTTTGTGACACAACTCATATTTATTTTAAACTTTATTTTAACATAACAATTAGATAATTTTTTTAATAAATATTTTCTAAATAATATCATGCGTAATATATTGTCAGTAATTACACTTAACTGTGTCGTTGCTATTTTTGGTCGAACATAGTCCGAAAGCTAAATTTAAAAAATCAGAATTGCATTAAAAATTAGGAAAAGGAATAAAATAAATATATTGAGAGTGTAAAAAATACATTTGTGATAAATTAAATGATACACATCGTTACCTGACTATCTTAAATCATTATAACAAACAATCATATATGGGTTTTTCGCTCATCATATGAACGATAGCTGTTCAACATCTTATGGTATAATATCACAATTTTAAACCAATATACAATAATTTACTGTCTTTCAAGTTCTTATATGCGTTTTTGGTAGAAAACTAATAAAAAAATCGCATATAAACAGCAGAGCGCCAACAGATTCACTTTCAAATCTTTTCGGGTTCAGTTTACTCTTAATGATTAAAACAAGAGTGATATGGAAATGTTTGTGTCGTATTCGGTTAAACTAAACAGTGTTTACCATAGACTTTAACAGTTTTTAATTACCATAGTCGAGCAGATTAAAAGTTAAATTTCGTCTATTTCCTTATTATGAAAGGGGGTAAAAAATAATCAAATTGCATTAAAAAGGCTTTGGGTACGGTCATATATATTATATTGCATTTTCGAAGCCTGTGGTTGGTGGGTAGTAGTAATATTACGAATATTGCACATTCTACTTATCATAAAATTTATTTATTTAAAAACAGTTGTTATAATATGTACTAAAAGTTCTAGATAACCGCTTACTCGTTTACCTTATAAAATATATAAAAACAATGAAGTTATATGGCTTATTTAACATTGAATATAATTGTGCATACATTTAAACATGAATAATTAATGACAAAGAGCAACAAACTGCAAGCCATTGTTAATACTCTTTTTCATTAATATATTTAATGTATTCTGACTTAAAATTTTACACCCGGATTTAATAATGTGTGCATGAGTTGACGAACTTGAATTATAATTCGGTTCTTTAATAATCAATATGAATTGTCAAAATACTCTACTATCTTCTTTTGAACGACAGCTTCGAATTATTACGTAATAATTAATTAATAACATAAATCTGTATCTACACAATACAATTAGCAAAATGGCTTCCGTTACCATCAATTTGTCTAGCAAACTTTCTGAAGACGATTGCAGGTTTGTCTTAAACTCGAAAACAATTAAAAACTAATGAAAATGATTAACATGGGTCGCGGATTTACAATTTGCGCCATGGAATTTACTACCGACATCCTTTTTGTTAGTGTCGAGAGAGGACGGCTTTGAAAGACAGCTGGTTGATGGGGCGATGTCAAGGTTATAAGGGATTTCTACTCATTAAAAATCCTGCGGCAGTCTCTTTCAATAAGTTAGGAGGGTCTCGTATTCTCAACGCACCGGTGCCCCGTCTACACTTTGGCTAAATCTATACTTAACCCCCTAATACAAATAAAAGCTTTATATTTTAATTCTCTCAATGCTTATTGTTCTTAAACAACACATATGCCATTAGGCCCTAGCCACGCCTTATTTTATAAGATGCAATATTTTATGAATTGATACAAAATAACGTTTTCTGTATTTTTAGCTAGAGAAACATATAGGAGTAGCAATCGGAGAATGGATCTTAGATCTGAACGCAGTTTCACATTTATTCAATGGTCCACTGTTGAAGGACAAACAACATGTTTTGAAGGTAAGTTTCTACTATTATAACCCGTTTGCTATTCGTTAGCATTTTATAATTATTACACAATGTTTTCATAATAAAATCCACCACAAAATCATTTTATTAAAATATATTTTCAACAGTAAAATAATATATTTTCTTATTCGTTATTTTTTAGGTTATGACGATTTTGTACCACAGATTAATATAGAATTTATATAAACATTTCAGTGCCATGTAAAGCATTAACAGAATTATATTAATTTCAAACACTTAAATAAGGTTTTAATATTGAAACTGTAAAATAGTATTTTTTAAGTATTTTTCTTATAATTCACACTAAACAAGTTATCTAAAGTTGATTATAATTTTACGTCAACATATTAACATATTACTTTCGAAGTATATTCATGTCGATCTATTATATCATATTAGTCTTACAAGACAAAGTTTTAACTACATATATCTAGATAAAGAAACAATTTTTATTTGATGTCTTTGAATATTTGATTAGTCGTTAAAAAAAATTAAAGAGTGGTATTTTTTCGTTTTTATTAATTCCTAAGTTTGAATATAAGTCAACTTATTCAATCGTATATTATTCTCATCGAAACGTAGTAGGGGTCGTCCACATCATAAATATTTGTTGTAAACAAGTATATTACACTTGTTCGCAAATCATAATGTAGTTACTAATAAAATGTAGTAAAACATTACTTCAGCCGGTTTAAAATACAGAGAATGATCATAATGCATTTATTGTACACTATGTTTGGTTTATATCGGTAACCTTAATTCTTCTCGATTTTTTATTCGATCACAACATAAGTCCCTTTATTGTTCTATGAATGACTTTTCATGAGGCCCATTAAAGTGGCTAAGTTTTAGTTTCAGACGTCCAAATCATACATACAGAATAATAAATAAGATAATTGATTGACCTAATGTTCGTTCTTTATATTATATAGTATGCAGTAACTCTTTATCGTTTAATATAAATAAAATATAATCTACGGGGTCGTATATTTTGCGAAAGATAAACAAAAGCGTGCAGTAATAGTATATAAATTAATATTGGGTATCGTTGAACCGTAGGAAATTGTATTTATTGCTGGATTCGCTGAAACTCATTAAAAACGGCTAATTACTATTCCACGTAATTTATATTGATATACATATTTTCAGGAAGAGAAATTGAATGCTTTTATGGGATTATCCCGCGCCCATTGGCTAGAAGCGAGGAGCACTATACAGAGCCTGCTGGATGTCAACAATAAAACCCTGCAGAATGACGCGGATCTCAGAGAAAGGTTTAAACATTTGCTGTATAATATTAAGACGTCATCAAAAATTAAGTTTCGTACTACATACACAGCACTGCATTTAATGGCACGCGGCTGCATCTAGAGGTCTTTGCCCTGTCGGGCGTCAGTCCTTCAACCAATGTGCCCTTCCCATTGGCATTTAAATCGACCAATCCTTTTACCTTGTTTATGTTATTTGATCTATTTATGTTTTTCCACAGAGCATTTGTCAAACAGAGCGACGCTACCATGTACGTACCAGCGGACATAGGCGATTACTCAGATTTTTACTCATCTATACACCACGCTACAAATGTGGGGATCATGTTCCGCGGCAAAGAAAACGCACTTCCTTCAAATTGGTAAGAACAGACGAAATGAGTAAGGTATACCAAGTAATAAGAGGTCCTGTTGGACAATTCTCGAAACAAACAATCATATTATAACTAAAACATGGGCGTCAAAGCCAAATAATAAATATTTAAAGCTTTTATTTTATGTTACAGGAAGCACATACCCATAGGATACCATGGCCGCTGCAGCTCCATCGTGATATCCGGCACAGCAATACACAGACCTTACGGCCAGACTTTGCCAGTAGAGGGTAATCAAGCGTTTTAATAAAGGTTTCAGAGTTAAACAAAGTCCTCCTCTTATCTGTGTATTTGTTACACATAGAACAACGATAAAATATAATGTTTTAAACCAAAAATATACATTTACTAAGAATTCCAAGCTTATGTATCTTAGATACATATTTTCATAAATTAGAACTTTGTCTATTCAATTTTAAATACCTTTGCCTATTGGATTAAGGTTTAATTGTATTCACATTTTAGTAGTTTGTATTACTTAATACTTTGAGTGAAGATGGTGAAGTCTGCTCGCTTAAAATTCATTAAAGTTGGAATACAATAACGCTGTTATGATGGTTGATTGTCAAAATTATATATAGTATATAATAAATCCATTGCATGGGTCTACAGCGTCAACAATTTTAATACTATTTATATGTACGTGATAACAGCAGCATCGTTATGACAGTTATAACGATGGTGATTATCTATGTTTGTTGGAGGTTTCATGTTGTGAGGCAGGTGCGGAGCCGCACTTCGGACCGTGCCGTCTCATGGACTTCGAACTGGAGATGGCGTGTTTCGTGGGAGGGCCGCCCACCAAAGTCGGCGAGAGGGTCACCGCCAAAGAGGCCGAAGAGAAACTCTTTGGCTTCGTGCTTATGAACGACTGGAGCGGTAAGCCTGTGTGCTGATTATTAAAAAAATATATAGCAGTAGAACAGTATAGACAGAACTAAGAAATTTTAATTATGAACACTGGACATAAGCCATCATCAAACAGTTTCAGCATTTAGGAGAGATCCTTGCTTACACAAGTTTAAGTGACATATAAATATTGTAATGTCTACTCGTTGGACCGGTTCAACTATATAGATGAGCCAAGTATCGGTCCCAGACTCGTAATGGCCTGGGCCTGGCATTCCAGCACGATCAATAACATAAACTGTAATATGGCAATAAGTTCATAATTTTATAGGCGTAGAAGCCAAATGCCTAACTACGCGGGATACTAAATTAAAATATTATTTTAAATTCTCTTATTTTATGCTTCAGAGAATCGACGAGAGCTAATTCATTGATACGAGATAATACCCTTTTCAATTTAGTTTAATGTAAACAATGTACTTACTTATTTATCTAACAAGCCGTGTGCGATTAACAAACTAACCTTTTTTTAAGCTCGAGATATCCAAAAGTGGGAGTACGTACCACTGGGGCCATTCACAGCCAAGAACCTCGGCACCAGCATTTCGCCGTGGATCGTAACGATAGAAGCCCTGCGCCCTTACATCGTAGACAACTTTCCGCAGGATATTACAACGTTCCCTTACTTAAGGCACGATGACAAGTTCAACTTTGACATTAAGCTCGAAGTGGATCTAAAGCGTGAGTACTTCTTAACGCAAGCAAAAAGGACTGTAGATAGTTTAACACGATTATCTGTTTGTTTATAGCACCGAAGTTCTAATCTTTAACTTGGTTTTTCTCACTATCAATGATAGCTTCTATTTTAAATATGTGTTAAATCGTTAGAAATTTATAAACGTCTTTTAATTCTTTCTTGAGATTGTTGTTTGTTTCCATCGCGTGTTTATATTAAAGCTTTATTCGCACTACCGATAAGAAACTTTAAAACAGTTTGAATAACATAAAACGAAACGACAAAAATACACTGATCTGCTCTTACCAGCGCTCTCCATATTTTTTTAAATTTTAATACATGATACTTTTTCTGGCAGCTGAATCATCGCCTGTCTTAACAACCATTTGCCGCTCCAACTACCGCTACCTGTACTGGACAGTGAAACAACAACTGGCGCAACAGACAATCACCGGGTGCAACCTACGTCCCGGTGATTTACTTGGCTCTGGCACTATCAGTGGCGATGTATGTATACTCTCTTTGGCAGTAACTACATGTATATAAAGTTAGTCATAACTACGGCGGAATTTTAGAAGAAAACATTGTGAAGAAATCGTGAGATTCTAACAACAGTTTTTAAAGACATGAGACTATAAAGTGGGCTATTCATACTTCGTTGTCCTTATTCTGTGCTGTAATTATTTGACATATTGTAATAATGTCTTAAAAGTTAGTACTCTATGTATTATCACATAAATTTTAATTATATTTTTATTTGCAGACTTCTGATTCATACGGAAGCATGTTAGAGTTATGTTGGAAAGGAACTAAACCGCTGCGTTTGCTCAACGGCGAAGAAAGAAAATTCCTACAAGATGGCGACACTGTCATTTTACGCGGACACTGTTTAAATGAAAATGGTGTGCGTATAGGATTTGGTAGTTGTGAAGGAAAATTGCTCCCGGCTGTGCCTTTTCGGGAATAAAATATAAATAAGTTAATGGTACTGACATTTATGTATTCTTCATGTTAACCCATTATTTTTTTTACATAAATAAAATCTTGCACTATTTTAACTTTTTTATTTATTACGATTTTATAAAGTAAATAAGCCAACAGGCAGCTAGGCCAATAACTTGCTATTTTACTTATAAACGCGTAATGTTGTTAAAAATTATCATTAATGAGGTTTCTCAATATTTTTTATTTATTGGGTAAAACAGCGCCTTTTCTAAATAATTTGTACATGTAAAAAATATGTCACAGCCTCTGTTTATATAGAACGTTTTCTTATTAAATAATTATACATACAAATTCCGTTTTCCTTCATTGACAAAAAATAGCGGAACATGGTGCATATTATACTGTATGTATATAAAAACATAAATTGTTGATGTCGAAAAGTATTAAAAGGAAACACAGAGCTCGAAAATTTTTAGATTATTTTTTTTACATATTAGATTAATTATTATGTTTTTTTTGTAAATTAGTTATAAAAGTTTTTGTCGACACAAAGCCAGGCTGTAGCTGTCTTACCCTTGACATTTCCGTAACTTCATATTATTATTCCTCTATATATTATCTGTGCTAAAGAACTGTCATAGTTTCAACTCATTGATTGTGATTGATTTTTGCATTTTCACGTTTGCTTATTCGTTTGCTTTATTTCCTAAAACGAATTTTTGCACATGTGCTCCTTAGTCGAGACATGGTTACGTAAAATTTTGAATAGTTTTCATTTTCAAAATAAGCGTTTTAGTTATTAGGAATTAATGATTTAATTTTGTGTTGTTGGTCCGCATTGATAAGTACCTTCACATTATATACAACGATGGAAAAAACCGAAGAAAAAAATAATAAAGATGTTTCGATTAGTTTGGTTGGAGATTATGGCACTTCAGATTCAGAATCGGAAGAAGTCGAGGGTGAATTGTCCCATCAAACTGGAACTGAGGAGTATGAAAACAGGGAACACAATGAAATGGTGTTAAAAAATAATATTATTAATGCTTGTGCACACGGTCCATTGTCTACCGCAGCGGACCGAGATGAAGAAGTAACTAGCCATATGATAATAGATGGTTCTGGAAGAGGCTTGTTCAATTATGAGGTCACTGAATATAGAGATTTTGATACTGAATCAGATTCGAGCTCGTCGAGCGAGTCCAATGACGATAACGATTGGATAGAAACAGTAGAAACTATCAATTCTAGTGGGTAAGAAATAAATTGTTATAAGAATTTATTGTAAAAGTTTATAGCTATTTTAAACTTTTTCATTGTTCCTTTCTAATACGTTTTTAAGTCTTTAGTCAAAAATTATATCCATTTCATTTGTCTTATAGTTTTTAAAATGACTACCTTGCTTTAAATGTCCTTATTCTTCTACTTTTTATATTATAAAAAATAGGTTCACTTTACGCTGTTGTACAAAAGTTTTATTGGGTTGGGAACAACAATAAGTGACAATAATTAGTTTAAATGAATATTTGAACGGCTATAATGTGCTATTAATGCACCACTATTACCTTACTTAATTTTAAATAAAACCAAAATTTACATATTTTATATGACCTCTAAATTAATTCTAAAGACTATTTTTAATTACTTAAATGGTTGGCGATTAGAATACTAAAGTTAAATTATGGTTATAGCTAAATTATATACAGAAATTTAACTTTTATGATAAATATTGTTGAGCAATTATCAATTTGCAAATTATTCCATGTATAGAACCATTCTGTTTATGTTCACAAAATGTAAATGAGATGTAGTTTTGTTATATATCAGGAATATCTAATAATTTCAATAATTATAAATAATAAATGTATTTCTTGTTTTGTAAACTGTATGTACCAAAAATATTAAATATACAATTATAAAATTCAGAGATGAAGATGTTCAACACCAGCCAGGGAAAGCAGAGCCGATAAAAGCAGTTGGTGAATTTGGACTAAGCGATTTACCTCCAATTGAAGATCTTGCCATTAGTCTGCCATCCGAAGAGACTATAAAGATCGGAACTATATCTAGTATTGTAGATAGATTAGGTAAGTAGAATAGTATGCTGGTTACATTTTTAAATAAATCCTACAATAAGTTTTAGGCAGAAATAGGAGTTGCAGTACTACCTAACCAGATGGCCCTTGGCAACAATGCCATTAACAAATACATTTGTTTTATGATAATTATGTTTTTATTCAACAGTTGTAGTACGCCCTATTCCCGAATCACCGACTTTGGATTTGGATAGTGTACTTTTCTTAGAGAATGGTGCAAGGGCGCTAGGCAAGGTGTTTGACGTTTTTGGGCCTGTGAGTATATCGTTTTTCTCAACTATGCACTTATATTTACCCTCAATTTGACATTGTGTTAAGTGACAATGCAAAAATTTTTACAAAATAATATATTGATGTCAGTATGTAGATAAGAAAGGCTTACTAGGTGACCCTCCAAGTAGACTGCGAATCTTCTTTTTTCTGCCAAGGAGTAGCATACAAACATTTCTGTGCAGTACAGTATCAAAGATGCTGTGGATGTCACAAATGAAGTGTAATATGTTTTAGTGTATGATTTCTGAACTGATATCCTTATTTTAATTTATTTCTTTAATAAAAGAAGTTGTGTCCAACTTCTTTTATTAAAGAAATAAAAATAAGTATATAAAAAGAATAATATATAAAAAGAAGTTGTGTCCGCAGTGCTCTTTTCTTATATTACAGATTCATATATTATCTGATGTTGAAGTATGATTTTAAAAATTAAGGTTTTTTTTGTAATGTACCGATTACAGGTGACGGAGCCTCACTACTGCGTCAGGTTCAACTCCCCTGAGCACGTGAAGGAGCGGAGCGTGGAGCCCGGCATGGATGTATTCATAGCCCCACATCACCGAGATCACACCAACTATGTCTTCCTAAATGAACTGATGAAGTGAGTAGCTTTATACTTACCATTAGTCTAATGTGAGCTTCGAATTGTGTTTTTAATTAATTTTTTTCTTTATCAAAATTTAATGAATTGTATTTCTAAACTGTTAAACTATTTGCTTATTTTAGGTATTAGTTAATTATATTCATGAAACTTTAGTATCCAAGGCAAAAATCTTATGTAAAAAATACCAATGCCGTAGTTCTAGAGGAGTGCAGTTTTGTTATTGAATAGAAAGAAACCATTAAAATATATCTTTTTTCAGACTAAAAGGATCCGACGCGTCTTGGCTATACGATGTTGAACCGCCACCGCATCAAATAGATTATTCAGATGATGAAGAAGAGAGGTGCGCCAATAAAGCGAGGAAAGAACAGAACAAGCAGAACAAAGAGAGAAATGAGAGCGGCGAAACCTCAAATGCAAATGGACAAACAGTCCGCAAAGATAACAAAAGAAACCAAAGACCTTCGGAATTTAGCAACCGCTTTGGTATCGGAGTGGGCCGGGGCCGAGGTTTCGACTTTGCGAGGCGAAACATTTCCAACCCCGCAAGGTTTATGACGCCGTGGTCGGCATGGGCGGTACCCAACGAGCCCAGGACCCCGCCGCCACATCCCAACGGCGAGTCGGCGCCGCGCCCGTTCATGCCGCCGCCTTTCAACCGGCCACCGATGTGCATTCCACCATTCGACCCACCCAACCATCCTCCGTTCATCGCAAACAGATTCCAATTTGGGGCGAACCCAAGATTGTTCGGTCCCATACGTCCAATGAACATTAATCCATTTACGTTAAACGCCCCAATTGTCGGGGCGGGCTTCGGTAATCCGGCTGTGCCGATACCCCAATGGGTCAAAAGACCCCCACCACCACCGGGAACTTAAATAAAATTATTATTTTCTTTCTCATACATATATATATATTCTCATTATAGCTACTCAACATCTACTTACTAACAAATGTTAGTGTGGTAACCCAAAACTAAATTGATATTTATATACATTAAAGTGATTGTGATTAAGTTTGTTTGTTATTATTGTAATTTACCAGGTTTTTTTTAACCTTAATAATTTATATTCTTTATCGAAAAACATTTTTTAAGACGTTTGTTCTGCTTGAACTCTGGTCACTGGTGGTAGGTGACCACTGCAACTCTAACAGTAGTATGGAAACATTACTCTATTCCAGTTTGAATTGCGCTGATGCTAAAAGAATTACTGGGGTAACGAGACTTGACACCTTGTCTCAATGCGACGAGTACAATGTGATATAGCGTATATCATTCTAACTAGCACCATATTGTTATAAGCGGGTGTATCATCATGAGGTTACAAGTGAAAAAATGTATTAACAATTAAATTCTGCAAAGGCATTATGATATTAAGCCTTTGCTGAACAGAAAAAGTTTTTTTGCTGATGAAAAATTTTTGTTCTATTATTATATTATGTAGTTTGGTAACTGAAGTCATCTCTCACTTAACCAAATGACGTTTTACATCAATACAAATTAAATTTATTTATTTATTTAAAACTTTGTTTGCACACAAATAAATATTATACAAAAAGGCGGACTTAATGCCATAGGGCATTCTCTCCCAGTCAACCTCGGCAGTGGAGAAATGCAGTGGTAGGCGAGGGTAAAATAGAAGTTTTGTTTTTAAAAGAAGATATATACTAATACATACATATAAATAAATACGTACATAATTAATATACACATAACATACATAAGAATTACTGTTCTATATCCAAGTAAAATCAAAGGCCGATATAATTTTGTGATTTCTTTATTAAATATTTCATTGTTAGAAATTAACTAACGATCGAATTTCATAAACGTTAAAATAATTAAAAAAAAAAAGTTTTAATAATAAACATTATACCTAAAAAAATACTGCTCTTGGACTACGCAGAAAAATACATGCGCCGTTACTTCCGCTGCCCTTTATGTTGACGTAATGCCAACGGAACTGGTATATAATAAACAAAATTTTGCACTCACATGATCACAACGTAAAATGATTACCATTTCACAAACGCAGGAACGTATACATATACACACATAAATACATACACTACGTGTGTATATATATACCAGTACATAAAAAAAATGATTAAAACTAATAATAATTTCGTAGCCAGAAGTTCATTTAAACGATTTCAGTAAAAGGCTTCTACATTTCTACGTAAACTAAAACGTTCGATATAGCCATAGTCGTTTATAAACTAATGTAAAGTATCTTAGGCTTTAAAAATATATGATAATATACAATGTTTTGATTTAAAATAAAAAAAATGTATACGAATCGTTAAATGTTTACTACACGATTAAAGTTATTTTTTTTTAACGCAGGCACAAATCAACAATGGTACGAAACGAGATATCGATTACTGTATAACATCTCCAACCAAATACCAATTCACTAATGAACACTGAAAAAATTCTAGAAATTATTATACAGTTGTAAAAGATCGGTAGATAGAAAAAAAACGGTTGCGTCTCGTAATCGTACCGTTGCGATGTAATTAATAAACACTTAAATGCAATCGAAACGATTAGATTCTCGAATACACCATAAATAATTATTACATCATTGTCCAAAAATTAAAGACCTGGTAACACTCACGGGTCAACATGTCTATGGTAAATGTGACAATTTAATTAATACTTCTAGAGTCATTATTATAAGAGCCACTTCATTATTCTCATCACCAGCTGGAAGACGTCCATTGATGAACTCAGGTGTTCCTTAAGGATTTATAAATAGGTCCTTGCTTAATAAAACAATGAGACAGATTCATTCAAGTATCCATATTAAAGTTAACACTAAAAAGTTATCACGATAACTGTTTTTTAATGTAAAAAATAGCAGGGCTGTCGATTTAAATTATAACACAGACGTTGACCCGGGTCCGACCGAGTCTTTATCGTAACCAACTTAAACTTAGCCAATAGGGCTCCAGTTATAACTTAGGACATTACTCATCGCCATGTGGGTATAAGTGTTGAGGGTAGCGTTGTTTCTCGTAACTTAGCTTAGTTTTATTATAAAAATACAGATTCCTTTGCTATTAAAATTAAACTCTCGCCAAGCTCCGGCTCGCGACGACCAATGCCTCTTCGGGGCTCAAAGTGTTCACGTAAAATGATCAAGAAAATGTAATAACCTTCGGTTAAATTAAACCGTAACTGAATCACACCAGATAAAACGGTTTAGAGCAGTCTTCCGTTAAATACGTTAAAATATACGAGTTAAACGAACGTTACAATTACTTATAATACGATGTGACGTAACGCTAATAGTGAAGCACTAAAGTTACAGTTAAAATTGATCGAATATAAAAAAACTTAAATCTAAACGATTAAAATGAAAAATTAAATTACATACTCCGCTACACTAGTACTTGAAAGGGCTATAATTTTGCATCGATTACATTTTTTTATTTAGGAACTATGCTACTGTACAGATTATAAATGAAAATAGTTTTCAAAAGGAGTTTTTTTTTATATAGTAGCGAGTTAATACTTTCGAGATATTATATTATATAAGGGATAATTACACTCTCCGACCGATATTAAGCGTGCGAGATGCGACCCGATGCAGTTAATAAACGTAAAGGAACTAAATCTGTAACGGTAGGAAATGAACATGTATACCAATCGGCGGGGTTATTATGTTTTTTATCGTGAACTTATAGCGGATAGCGATAATATCACAATAATCGCTGTTTAATTACGAATTCAAAATATAACTGAACCATACTAAATAGTTTTCAAGTTTGAAGGGTGTTGGTGAAAATACTGGGGCAGGCGACTTATTATGAACGTCATGCTCTTTGTTAAATAAATATAAAAAGGTCCGTCGCAAGTGTTTTAGCAATTTAAATATAAGCCAGCGAATAAAAACGATTACTCTCGTAATCCAATTCTGTTCGCTTGGATCGTCAGGTAAGTTAGAAGTGATTGTTGTACGGTACGGCTACTCGTTCGCAATACACATAATAATCCCGCGGGGCTGTCTCACAGTCGAATATCGATTGGCGGACACAGCTGTCGATCCTTAGGGGATATACATTACATAAACGTACGACTATGTTACATTATACGTTACTTATACAGGCAAAAACGATTAGAGAAATATATATGTCATAACATTAAGTTACAATAATGTTCCACTAAAAAATAAGTAGCTTACATCGTATCACTTGATCGAGTGGTGTTGCCGAGTTTATTAATTTTTTTTTCGAATATTTAGAATATGTTTTTTTTTCTAAGACACTACATCCTACGAGCTAGTATTCACAGAGATTGATACATATTAAGACATGGAAAGGCGAAACAGCGTGTGCTTACACTACACAACTTTTAGAATCGTCAATTGAAATCGATATCGATACTTTACGAATAATGAATACACGAGTACGTCCGTACGACGTACTAAATAACGACGTCGCTCAACACTATTGAGTATTTTTTTTTAAATAGATAATTTTTAAAGTTTTAATTATTCGTGGAATGCGTCATGTAACCACTATATCATAAATCAGATCCAGACACAAATATTTGTGGTATATTCGCGCAACCACCACTTATGAATCGAAAGAGACTGAAAACTTACACACGAGCCTATAGCTGTAATGATTATTATAAAGTTAATTAGTAAATATGCTGCCTTTAATGTAGAACATATCAAAATATTACAATGCTATATGTATATATATAAATGTACGTAATCTGCCTATCGAAGCGGTCTGCATGAATCGTTAAAACATAAGTTAAAAATTGACCTCGAGTTCATATAGCGTGGAGTAACAATGAGGTCGTGGATGGTAAACGTGCCCGCACAGAATTCTCCGGCTCTCACATCTTGACAGCTGGAGCAATATTGTAACGACGGCAGATGTACAATATGAGGATAGTAACTGACCAGGTGAGTAGCTGACCATACTTTCAATATGCTCGTTATGGCCGCAGAATAATCCAGGGACAAGGCAAGCGTTTAGCCACAGCACAATTGATGTAGTTAAATGATAATATATAATTTAAATAATACAATGGAAACTACGAGATATCTCATATTCCGTGTTTGTGAGATTTACATTCAAATGCATATGGTCAAATTGGGTACTTGATCTTTGACGTGCTTCCATGTTTCTTCACTTAATGAAACTGAATGTAATATTACTAATAATCAAAATCATGTACTGGGACTTGTGAGAGTTGGCCTCTAGTGCCAGAAGTGAGAATATTAAGACGAGCATGCAGACCGTTGTCGAAGTTGTGACAATAGATTTGTTCGCTATAATATTGTGTATGTTGAGTATCACTGTTATTCTAACATTAGAAAAATATGGCATCGTATAATATAATAATATATCCTGTAGTACTTCTACACTAGTAAAAAGTATCCTAAAACTAATCTTTTTTTTTTATTCATTATGGCTATGTCGTATTGGATAAATATTAAAATAGATTCGCTAGGAATAGTGTATGATGCCATATTAATTCTGATGAATGTTCTAAAGCTTATTTTAAAGGTAATTTCTTCGGTAAATATATTTAATTCACCACCGATTTAAATGCATGGTTGAGACGGTCAGTTTTATAACGAGTTCACTATCATCTCGGACAGTGCAAAGTGGTGTGGTAGCATTTGCGTGTTGAAGGTTTAATCATAACGAGACGATCGCATCTCGTAATTGGGAAGACTTATAAACCACCTACGCATAACAATCAAGGCAATTTTTTTTTCTAATTTTAAAGTGAACACGAGTTATGTGATTAGTGGAAACCATCTCTGTTAATATAGAAATAGAGATGATGTTTTTACTCTATTAACACATAAATGCCACTTAACAGATCCTGTGTCCGACAGACAACGATTGTGACGCGCATCTACGTACATTATCATAAGAGAATCGTTTCCATTTAGGCGTACTTACATCTAAAGACACTTTGAACATCTACGCAAGATAAAAAGTCTCTTATTGGTTTGTCCTAGTCACGTGACACATAATCAACCAATCGCGAAGCAGCTGCCCTGTTCAGGTTAAACGTAGCTTCTCGCAAGTCGGTGACACCACGCACCCGGAACATCCAAAGCAAATGCCACCACGGTAAGCCCCTTATGATCTACCCCATATGAACTTATTGTCCATCCCGCCGAACTGATTCCGGAAGACCTGTGATTTATTCATCATCGCCAACCGGGGAAATAGTTAATGACGATTTATTTTACTGCAAACCTAAAGTGCGAACTTCAAAGTTTCTGTCCAAAGTAACTTATTGAATAGGTCGCAAGTTTGTAACCGAAACATTTTGTTGTTTAAAAATATTTCGGTTACTTATTTATTAATTGTAATTACGTTAACCTTTTAATGTAGAAAGCGATTATATATATAAATATATATACGGAGAATAGACGTAAAAAGTGTACGTGTGATTACTTTTACATATAGGTAAAACTCTTGAAGTTCGCACGGTTTCCGACTTGTTTCTATTGGTTCGGCGTAAGAATGGGGTAGATCAAAAGTATCGGTACATATTATGTGTTCTCGACAGGCCGTATAGTACAATCGCCCACGGTGGTGATCGGGGTGATGGTGACTGAGCTCGGGGTCGAGGCAGGTGCGATGTTCATCTCCTGCTGTCCATTATCCATTTTGTCATCCTTATCATCGCTGTTCGGGGGCAGTTTAACAATTTGACAGTCGCCGACGGTCATGATCTGCGTCTCCATAGCAACAGGCGGGACGTTCTCCTCTGGCTCTACGCGCGAGCTGTCCTCGTCTTCTGATGAGGAATCCGATACGTCTATAGTCCTGTCGTGAGAGGTCTCGGTCGTCATGCTGTGGTCCGCATCCACATTCCTGTCCGGATCTACGCTGGTCACGCCGTACGAGTATGCCATCGGGTTGTACATCATGTCAGTGAGATATGAGAAGTCGCCGAACGGTAGGTTCGTAGCGTTGTAGTTCTCGTTGGGTCGGACATCTGGAATGATTTTTGTTACGTGAGTGTACACATAATGTACCTTTGAAATATTTAAAAACAGTTTTCATCGAAAAGAAGTTAGATTTATAGTATTATTTGCATGCAAATGCAGATGAATGATATGCCGCATAAACTGAGTTGAGGATGTGAACACAAACTATAAAATAAAATATAACTTTAATTACTTAAAAATGAGATAAAACACACTTTAAGAGGTAATGATATTTCCTAGAACATCAACTGTGTAAGTGAGAATTTGACAGACCCACTTAACAGAAGAAAAAAAGGAAGTCCATAAATTATATACCAGAGGTTTGGCAATTACTACATATGTAACAGATTATACCTTAGGACACAAAGCGAAGAGTACAACGTGTTGCTGTATAGACATCGTAACCAACTCCCAAGAGAGACAGATTTCATTATCATCATCTGAACCGATGAGCGATGACGGATGTAAAACAGTTCACAAAGTGCACATTTCTCATCGATATGTCTGTGTTTTGAAATGTAATAAAACGAAACAAGTATACTCAAAGAGTATAGCTATTAAAACAAATTCACCATCCACAAACTCAATAGATAACGACAAATATCACATAAATATAACATACTGGTTAATAAATGTAGCAAAGCGAGCATGTTAGCATATTACACATCACCATTTAACACCCACACACCTGTATAACAACTAAGTAATATATCATCAATGTTTTCTAAAAAAGTTTCTTATGTATGTAGCATTTTTTTGTTCTTACTATTACAAAAATGATAATCAATTGGCTGAAATAAAATAAAATATTGGCTAGAACAGGTAAAGTTCTATGTACAATAACTAAACCATCGCAGTAATATCTATAAAAAATTATGTTCATACAATTTTTACGTTTATTTTAAACGAAGTTTGGTTTAGTAAGAAAAAAAATGTTTTAGTAATTATTCGTACTTCGATTGAAACTTAATTGAAAATTTTTGGGTTAATATTATTGATTTATATTAATTTGTTGTGCAATTAACTTAAAAATATGAAGTAGTTAAAAGATATTACAGAATTATGTTATCTATATTTTATTGACATTTCCAATGTTTAATCTATGGTGCAAATATATCCTGTCTAAGTATTCAGACAGATATTTGGTATCATTCTTTGCAAGTGTTAGTATAAGTTAGAATACCGATTAGTACCGACAAAATATCCCAAATAATTATTATTTTTATTGTATAATTTATAACATCATGCTAAGGTGCCAATGGCGGGATACTAACAAAACTTGTTCATTTCCGCGGCTAGCCCGTACTGCATCGGTATTGCCATATCCATACCTAAGGAAAGACTCGCTGATTAACGCGGTATGAGGAAAAGCATTTAATGGCATGACCTATGAACAACCCTGTTCTATACATTAAAACAAAATTCGTGAAATGAGCATATAAAAAAATTATAATTGAAATTTTAAAAAGAGATGACAATACAAATACGTCTTTTTTTTTTCTTTAACAAAGTTGTTCAGGATGTTAAAGATCGTAATTTAAGTTTTGTTCTTTTTTTACTTAAACCATACTATGGTATGTTTAAGAATCTTCTAAAACCCAAGCACAGGGATATCTAAATTGTAAATAAACTTGAGAATTGCTTAAGTGAATAAAACTACGATTTTTTTATTAATTTTAAATCATACCAGTAAACGCATTTCGTCGTTTCAACTATCTCTGTATGTTTTTTTTTATAGCTCTTTATGGGTAATAATGATTTCCCAAATGATTTATACTATTTTGTTATAATCTAAATAAAAGCTAAAAAATTTAATAAATAAAATAAGAATGTAGTCGAAAATTTAAACAGGGTTTTACAAAAAATTGTACATTATGTGATAACTGTAATGAAATAAAAATATGTAAACGTCATAATGTATGTGGAAAATGGCACGGATCTGAATATAAACTGTGCAAAAAAACATAAAGAGAATAGAAACGAAATAGAAAAATGTAAAACATTAAGCGAACGCTGTGAGGCAGTGATTTGCAGCGTCACACACACAAGACGCGGACACGCACACCCACACACAAACAAAACGTTTAGACACACATACAAAACGAGTACACGGCGAGTGAGCGGAGGCGACGTCCAACAATCGCATTAATCATCAACGAAAACATTCATCTTGAGTCATTGCCTTTATTATTATAACATTTCCGGAATAATAATGCAACGAAATGTAATAGACATTTGTACCGAACAGGTTTAGCATTTACAGCTTAATGCTAACCTAATAAAGTTTACATTTGGTTATACCAAATGTGCAGATCTAATCGGGTTGGTGAAGCCGTGTCATAATTTGAGTTATGACTTCAGGCATTATTTCCACAATGTTTTTACACGTTAGTAAATGTTTATAGTTATAATACATACGGTATATAAAATTTTAAACGTGACATTCTAACTTGTTTCTATATGATGAAGCAACGAGCAAGATTCACGTGATGGTAAGTGAACGCGTCCACCCATAACAATGCTGCGTTAGTTAAGATGAAACACACTGCACCACATTGAACTCGTCGCCTTGAGACATAATATGTTAAGTCTCATTACCTCAATAATTTCACTAGTTACAACAGCCATAAATTTTGTATACTGCTTAGTACTGTTTGGCGGCAAAATAAGCGTGGCGGATATCTACCTAGATGATCTCCGGCAATAAACAGCAGTGACTAATTTAATAACATTTTGGCAGAAAACTAGAAAAAAAAACAGAATAACCCTAATGAACAATAAATTTTTTTGTTCTGTATAAATAGTAATTTGTGATTTGACAATTAACAAAAATTATTCCTTATTCTTCTTAACCGTTCTACTAACACACGGAGGCACCAAACCCATTAAAAAATAATGAAAAAATATTGTAATAACTCAAAAAGTTCTTACCTGGCATTCCTTCTCGGGGCATGAAGTAGTTCTTTGGAGGCCGCCCCCGCTTTCTCTTAATCAGGAGCTGTTGTCCCGTTGGGGTGAGATGTGGAATATGTTGAGGGCTTGGACCCATTACGGTCCCACCGGTCAATACGCAACCTTCCATGTCTGGAATCATTACCTTTTTTATGATTTTTTGTATCTACATATATAGACTAACTTTAAATCAATTTCATATGATAATAAACGACAATGAGGCTGAAGTTAATTTGACACTCTCGCCCAGAATACTGCATTGTAAGTAACACTGAGACACAATATGAGAGTATTCCAGGCGGATTCAATAAACCTCACTGTTGACCAGACTCCACAACGTGTGGCCCTGAAATCGAATCAGGGACCTCTATGAGACGGGTTAGATAAACGGCTTGTTCGCTCGTTTCGTCGTGGAACATAAAAGTGTCTATCAGTTGTTACTTTCTTCAATAGTACATATATTATAATTGGGACAATACAGAGCATATACATGACCCAGCACAAGTATGACTCGCCAAATCACAAGGCGTATCACATTTTTAAAAAATGAGCCCTGTAGAAAATCCCGAGAGCCCTCCTAATACATAGAAGAATACCACCTACCTAACCCAACTCTGAGTCCTCTCCAGAAGCAAGAGTCGGTTCTGAAGATCTTCCCCTGATTAATACCAATAATGTTGCCAAAGTTTTGAGCGTTATACTATAAATTAATGACAGAACTAATAGACAATGTTTTAGTGACAGAAAAATCTTGACACATTTATGAAACTATCTAGGGCAATAGTTTTCAGTCTGAATTAGGTGTTCAAATGATAGAGAAAATTTAAAAAATATATCAAAAATATAACTAAGCACCCAGATATTTGGAAACATCCTATCTATATATGTGAACGTCCTGCTTATATACGTAATAAGTATGTATCTAAGACAAGTATATAATAGTAAAATGTTGAAATGTTCAATTTTACTTGCGACTCACCGAGCGACGTTTTAGGAGGGCGTCCACGGCGCTTCTTGATCTTGGGAGTGAGCGGGACAGGCGTCTTGCGAGGGCGGCCGCGGCCCCGGCGCGGCGGCTCCAGGTCATCGCGAGTGGGCGTTTGTTGCACGTGCGTGTGCACTTGTGTGTGCACTTGCGTGGCGCTCGTGGTGTGCGCGACGTGCGGCGGCAGCATCACATCACCGCTCGCCGTGAACACCAGGTGGCCGGACTCGCGGTGCGTGCTGCGCACCATTCCCGACATCATCTCAGAGTTATTCTCGCGTTTGATATTTGTAGCCTCGTTTGCCATGTCCACTGTTGGGTCCTCCTGTGATGTATTATAATTATAAACGTCAAATTAAACGTTGCTTTATAGCTTTTTAACTTTTTATCAGTCAAGTTTCGAAACACATCTATGATAATTCATTTATCATCACGGCTAGAGCTTCGTAGTTAAACAAACTTACGAAAATTCTGTCCACAATACTTCGGTATATCACTGAAATATTACTACATAAGCAAAATTAATACAAAAAAACTTTTTTATTCTTATAAATGTAAATCATACTCATAACATAGATATAAAAAGAAGAGTAAGGAAAGAAAGCACATTTCATTTACTCTTGTCGGTTTCCTAGCACGACACACCTTTTTTATTTGGTCCATGTAAGTTTTTCTTAATCTTCTCCTTAAGTAATGTACCGTATAAGCATATCTTCTTCTATCTTTCCTATTCCGTTTTCAATACATAGTTTCGACACTTAGTTCCGTTTTCACTACTTCTCTGTTCTTTAACCAACTTCAACATTTCTTGGTTAAACTTACTTTGTATTCAGCAGTTTACTTCCATCATTCTCTAACACTACAAAAGCTCTTAACTTTTCTCTCATTATGTTAGTGGAGTGATGAAAGCCTTTGTATTTATGTACACCTTTATACATATGTAATAGGATTGTGTGAGTGCATGTACTGACCCGCTCACAGATCTTTGTGTGGACCCGTAGCTTGTCGGAGCGTGCGAAGGAGCGCCCGCAGCCGCCGCACGTGAACGGCCGCTCGCCCGTGTGCGTGAGCCGGTGCCGGGAAAGATGCGATGAACGTTGGAACCTGCAAATAATTATACATATTGCGAATTGCTTCAGACAAAAAACATGATCTAAATGTTGTGACAATGAAATTTGAGTGATGTAGGGCGCTCGCCTTGAGAACTAAGACTTTAATATGAGCACAGCCGGAACATAGCAATGTTGTGAACTGTAGATTTACAATAGCTGGGTGGTTGCTGGCCAGGGGATTGATAAAAACACGATCACTAATATCCGTAGCGTTGTGACAGGTGATGATAAGTAATCTCCTTATCACTTTTACGACAGATGTGGCCAGCCCATTATCATTTCAGTTTACATACTCAAAAGATGGTGACCCTGGATTATTGTAAATCGACTTCATGCTTCATCTGAATAGACGAAGTATGAAGTTAATTTTGAAACGGGAGGCATGACACGCCCATTGATTCGATATAGCGAATATCTAAGCAAGTTGGTGCAAAAGGTCTGTAAGTAGAAAAAATTAAATTTGAACGCGACTATATAGTCTCATGAATATGAGCTGGGTGATCTTCCTACGCTGTCTCCGGCTATAAATACCTATCACCGATGGCTTGGTGATTGTTACCCATTCGTTAGAGAAGAATACAGTGCAGAAAGTATTGGAGACTATGAAGAAATATTCATCCATTTAAGTTTTACCTAAGACGATGTAATTTATTTGCGTTTTGTATTAAAGATATTCTTTGTAACCTTCTATCCTATAATATAAAAAGAGGTATTTTGAAAATATCATTAGAGATTTGTGTTTGTTGTTACTACCAAACGATATGGATCAGTATTGGTACAATTTTTTTCAATGATTTTATAATTTTTTAAAAACTTGAATATTGACCGAGACAGGTAATTTTTTATTGGAATTATTACTCCTGACGAAATCATTTTATGCCCGTGGCGTTTATGACTAGTCGTAAATGTTTATGTAAACTGATTAAATGTCGAGTTATGAAATTTTAATGTATAAACTGATTGAGGTTTTATGATTAATATATATGTTTCCATAAAAAGAAATATCTTTTAATGGCGGCCACGTACTGATTGCGTAATGGTTACCACAAGGAGGACGAACGATCTAAGGACGTCGCTACAAGTAGCCAAAAAGGTAAAAAAAATAATGTAAACGTTGCCGGAAAACCAATATTTAGCATTAAAAGTAATTTGGGCTGACGTCGATGATAATAAATCCAAGAAATAATTTTACGTCATAAAGTATTCAGGTACCTGAGATCGCATATGTCACAGACATGTGGGCGGCCATCTTGCGAATCGTTAGCGGCCGAGTCGGAAATGGAGCCGCTGGAATCAGTCTCTTCATCGTCTTCCAAGACATGCTTGCCGGGTTTTTCTGGAATATTACAGGACACAGATTATATACGAAAATTTGTTACAATCAATATTTTTTTTAAGTAAAATGCAGGTTTAAGATGGCGCGCAGGAAATCGATTCAAGCATACATTATAAAGATATTAATTGGCTGAATTTATGAAGAAGTAATATTTTCTTCTTATATGTATACCAAAATCCAATACAAAATTAGTTCAATCTGATGATCAACAAAAAACAATATAAAAAATTATTGATTCTTTTCTTGTATTATCTTCAACTTAGTTTTTTTTTTTTTTATACTAGTATGCGACGAGACGAGCAAGACGTTCACCTGATGGTAAGTGATACGCTTGCCCATGACAACGTGGTGCTAGTTAAGATGGTACACATTGCACCACATTGCGCTCGTCGCCTGAGACATAAGGTGTTAAGTCTCGTTACCCCAGTAATTACACTAGCTACAGCACCCTTCAAACCGGAAGACAGTAATGTTTGCACACTACTATTTGGCGGTTGAAATAGGAGCTGCGGTGGTACCCACCCAGACGGTCTCCGGCAACGGAGACCTACCACCTGGTGAAAGTTTACTGTGTTTACTGGTAAGTAAAGAAGTTTACTAGTATTTTAATGAGTGGAATAATTTTCTGTTAAAGACTGATTAAAAATAATATTAAATCTGTAATTTTTCTAGCGGCTTGTCCTAACAAAGATTCTAATTAGCTATCACATAGTATGCAAGCATTATTTTAAAGGTTGTTGTTAATAAACAATTAACGGGGTAACTATATTCAACATGTTATATATCAAAAGTGTGTTTGTTTAATTACAAGATCTACATGATATTTATTTATATAAAAACTTTATTTGCACACAAAACAAAATGTACAAAAAGTAGGACTTAATGCTATAGGGCATTCTCCTAGTATACCATAGGGTTGAGCAGAGAACATAAGCAAGGATGCATTATTTATTAGTAGTCAAGATATTATTATGTATAGTACAATAAAAACAAAAATGATGGTGGTGGTGGTATGGGTAATAGTTGTTATAAAACAAATATATAGTTTTACCATCGGAGTCGTCATGTTCATTGTTGGTCGGTTTCTGCAGAACCGCTAACTGCACCACTTTAATACCTCCTTGTTTTGCCTCCAGGTCATTTCTTGAGTCTGTAATTCCGTCGCCTGGAAATATTAAATCATAAATGAATTCGTTTTATTTAAAATATATAAATGATACCTAGATAGATTTACCAGGTGGTAGGTCTCTGTTGCCGGAGACCGTCTGGGTGGGTACCACCGCAGCTCCTACTTCAACCGCCAAATAGTAGTGTGCAAACATTACTGTGTTCCGGTTTGAAGGGCGCTGTAGCTAGTGTAATTACTGGGGTAACGAGACTTAACACCTTGTGTCTCAGGCGACGAGCGCAATGTGGTGCAGTGTGTACCATCTTAACTAGCGCCGCGTTGTCATGGGCAAGCGTATCACTTACCATCAGGTGAACGTCTTGCTCGTCTCGTCGCTTAGTAGTATAAAAAAAAAAAAAAAATACATCTGATATTATAAAAACTAATTCTTTATTTCATTTAAAAAATAGTCGTAATCAAATAACAGATCATATTCACGTTTAACTTTTCAAAAATGTCTTATTGCGAGTGTCGAAGTAGTTCAAACAGTTTATGTAACGGTATATCATATGAGATCTCATCATAGACATGTTTCTAAATGGTTAACGGATTTTTTTTTTAAACAAAATGAAATTCTTTAAAGTTCTTGTTTAAAGCGTATTTAATAGTAGGTGCTCGCTTCCCAACCTTTCTTTATATCGCTGCCTCACCGCTCAGGATCGTGACTCCCTGTTATGCTAATGACGTGCCCGCGAGTTCTATCTAGGCTCCTTGACCCTGAACCGTTCAAAGACTTCTCTAAAACTACTAAAATGCCCTTCGTGATCAGTGTTCGATGATAGTCAACTAGTAAGTACAATGTACAGTTAATTTCTAATTTAAGTGTTACATTAAAATAATGAAAATTATCCGAAAATATAGTTATCGTTTGTCGACGCCGTTATGTTATAAAATTACAGACCGACAGTTTTGTGATAAGAATCAGCTTTAAGGAAAAAAATATTACTTTTTAATGCGAAATAATACTAAGTATTTTGATGATTTATATATAAAGTTGTAGTTTAATTTACGGTTTTCCCCTGGTACAGGATGTACGAATGCTTTGATGATTTCAGTACGATATGAAACGATTGTGTGAGAGCTTAGTTTTTATTCATAACCACATCTCGCAACTTAAACAAAAAGCGGTTTGAATGTAGAGCAATTATATTTTGGTCGGGTTTAACAAAATGATTTATGAAATATTTATCAATTTGTTTTTGTTGTAGATCAGTCGACTGGGTCCGGGAGCGCGCTTAGTAAACTACGAAATTTTTATTATTTATCAATCAAGTTATTAACATAGCAAGACATGATTTATTTTTACTTAGAAGAAAATTATCTGTTGTAATAATTTTAAGGCTAATAAATATGTATGGCTTATTCCCATGGTTCGGTAGACTATGACTTGTACCTTTGATAATTTTAAGTGGACTCGTTTGTGGGTCTGAAATAAGTACTATATAGAAACACTTAAAAAGGGAAAATATCTTTAATACACAAGTTTTGAGTGATTTTGAACTCCAGTAAAAATTGTGAACCTAATTATATATGATTAACTAAGATCAATTCGAATGCTAAATGAATACGTAGTCATGATCTTTATTTAATAAATATAGAAGATTCATACTAACGACAAATTTTTAAGAAAGAGCAAAACTATGAGAATTAAACTCTAATACTTAATTTGTATGTTGGCAATTTTAACGGATAAAAATTTATCTACTGTTACTTCATAAACTCTAGATTGTATAAAAACTGAACATCTGCGTCACATTCATTACAGTTAACTATAATTTCTTAGTATTTCAAAGCAGGAAGTGAGTAATGCGTCGCTCGTTAGGCGGACTGTTTAATTTTCGAGGTTCACAGAATTTATATAACAATAAAGATTTAGCTAGACATTATTTAGACAGACGCTGGGATACGAGGACGAAATAATTAAAGCAAAAAGTTTGCCTTAATTATTATGACCGTGACGATGATGAATATTTTTATATGTACCGGAAGCAAAGCGTTGCTTCGTTCTATCCAGACCAAACCGTACTGGTCTGTAGTAAGATAAATAGCAATGTCGCAAATTAGATCTAGGAGTCATATTGCAACTGCGATGAGATAAGCAAGACGTTAACATGATGGTAAGTTATACGTCTGTACATAAGGTTGTATTGTTTAGTTTTGTTATATAATAAGTTAAGTATTTTTTTTGGTTAAGGAAATGTTTTAAAAAAATTTTTTTTACCGATGGGAAAACAAAGGATTGACATTTTTTTTAACTATTGTTTCGTTTAATTCTGTTGCCGATGACCGTCTAGGTACCACCGCAGTGACTATTTATATCACCAAATAATAGTGTGCAAACATTACTATGTTCCGGTTAGAAAGGGGTTGTAGCTAGTAAAATTACTGGGGTATCGAGACTTGACAACTTACGTGTTAAAGCGACGAGCGCAATGTGGTGCAGTGTATAACATCTTAACTAGCGGCACGTTGTTATGGGCAAGCGTATCACTTACTGAACGTTTTGCTCGTAGAATAGAAAAATATTTAATTTTGTGCGATTTTAACAGTCCAGCTAGATCCTTACCAAAGATCCACATAGACGAAACTTCAAAGAGCGCTAGTTATCAAAGCAACTTAACGTCCGCAAGTTGAAACTCCATAAAAACGCCGCTCCAATTAAATCATAACTTATGCAAATGTACAGCTCGTAAACGTTTACGTAATTACACGTAATGTGATGGCGCTTTGAGTTACGATGGGAACTGAGCAACTTTATTTGTTTAATAACAAAAAAATCTAAACTGCGAACCTACGTGCTTACTGCATCTGTATCGTATGGTGACAAGATTCTATTCCAGGATTACGGTAATTAGAATCACTTGTCAAAATATCGCATAAACAAAGCGAGAAGAAAATCTTTGTTGTAGCAAATGTCGGTTTAGATGTTTCAATAAAACATCGTCTAAAATCATGTCAAGTACCGAAAGTCCCCCTCTTGAATAATAAATTCTTTAAGAATTAAGCAAGCCGGAAACATGACGCATGCGTCGTCTATATCCGGGTCTCTAATAACTTATAAGATTATATTGTACCAGAATGGCCTAGTAACTAATTTTCATGTTTTGTACACAAATGACATGAGTTCGATTCTCATTGAAAACTTTTTGCTCTCTTCTTCCACAGTGCTAAGTTTGACTTTTCATATCTCCTTAACCAAAAAAGCTATATACTTTTTATTTCGGATGTCTCGTCTCCTTATTCTGTTCTTCATTTTATTCTAAGAGTATCCATGTCATTGTTCCGGTTTAAAATTACAAGCGTTACGGAGTATTTAAGTAAGCGCATGTCTCATAACGTCGATGGAATCAAGTAATAAATTGAAAAGATTTTAGGAAATTCTTATTGTACAACTTCATGTGACTTTAAAGTTGCTTAGCTTTCGCTTAAACGGTTGATTAATTGTAAACTTATTTAAATTTAATACAATTATCACTCGGTGTCTTCTCTTAAGGAAGGGCAGGTTTGTGAATATCACATGTACATAAAAGCTGTTAGAACATGTCGTATTTCTCACTGTTTTCCTTCACCAGAATCTCATTTATTATTATGTATGTTTTTAGACTAAATTTAATTTTTTTTTCGTTATCATATTAAATTTTTCTAATACACCTCACTTACCACTACTGGTAGATAATGCCTATAGGCATTAACTCTGCTTTTACTAACCTAATTTAAGGTTTTCAATAAAGATTTTAAATTTAAAACATCAAGCTCAATGGGGATTGAAACCGGGACTCTTAACGTTTGTACGACTGTTTACCAACCTGAGCTATAACGGCCTAAAATTTTTAAAAACCTTACTTTTACATTATTTGCTAGCTATTATACATATGAGAAATAGTTTTTTTTTTATACTACGTTGCGACGAGACGAGCAAGACGTTCACCTGATGGTAAGTGACACGCTTGCCCATGACAACGTGGTGCTAGTTAAGATGGTACACACTGCACCACATTGTGCTCGTCGCCTGGAGACATAAGGTGTTAAGTCGCGTTACCCCAGTAATTACATTAGCTACAGCGCCCTTTAAACCGGAACACAGTAATGTTTGCACACTACTATTTGGCGGTTGAAATAAAGTATAATGAAGTAACGTTATAACGTACTATTAACATTGCTATGCCGCTTTTCCCTGAAGAACTATTTCGTAACAGTCACGTCTATCGTCGCGCACCTATTTATATAATCGTGGGTAAATATTCTCAATAATACGTAATGACTGCCGCTAACGGTATTTTCTTCGTGTTAACTGTGAATTCCAAACTAGTAATCGTATTTTAACTGAATAGTAATAATACAACTGCCATTCTGCACTTTGTGTATCACGCAGTTAAGTTTATGATCATTTGAGATATGAAATCATATTTTATTACTTCAATACTTAGTTAAGAAAATATTTCAAAAATTGTTATTCAGTTTTCGTCTACTGATACTTTGGTTATGATCTTTAATAACTGAAAGTGATTACAACTTAGAGTATAAGCCTTTCATTTAGAAGGTTGTGCTGTTAAAAAATTTGAGATTTTTCTTTTAAGTAATTATATGAATTTATGTTAATTAAGAAGAATTTTAACAAAGTCCATCGTCACAAAAATGTGTAAAATGAAAATAACGGAATACAACTCTACTACATTTTTCTCAAACACAATAGCATAATTAAAAAAAAATACAGTATAAGTTAATATATAACAAAGTTACGAAAAAATGTCTTACAGTTAAAACTTTCTTATAAATCTACTATTAATGAGTAATAATTGAAAGTAATTTTTTTATTTGACGAACAGTTTTAATTCGACTAATGGTAAGTGATAAGCTTGATAACAACGTAGCGTTAATTAGGATGATATACACTGCATCACATTGTGCTTAAAACCTTGAGACATAAGTTAAGTCTCGTTACTCCAGTAATTTCACTTTAAACATGAACAGCTAGCTGTAGCTAGTGTAATTACTGGGGTAACGAGACTTAGCACCTTACGTCTCAAGGCGACGAGCGCAATGTGTTGCAGTGTGTACCATCTTAACTAGCGCCACGTTGTTATCAAGCGTATCACTTACCAGATGGTGAACGTATTGCTCGTCTCGTCGCATAGTAGTATAAAAAAAATGAACACAGTAATATTTGTACATTACTGTCTGGCGGTTGAAATAGGAGCTGCGGTGGTACCTAGACGGTCTCCGGTAACAGAGACCTACCACCAGTGAATATAATAAAAATTTGTTTTATCACACTATTAAATTTTTTATTTGGATTTGTCCAATCAATCACTTTATTTAGAAGGCTGTTGATGATGACGATACAATTTTTTTTAATAATTATATCAACTCACTCAACTCACAACAAACTGAGGCAGTTATTCTATTTGTTTGATCATATTAACTGTAATCCATTTTTAGACCTTTAACGGACCATTCATTTAACAATAATATTAATAAGTTAAATGTTTAAACAATAACTTTGATAACGATCCAAAAACGATTTAAAAAAAATTACGTTCGGGTCCATCAAGAGCTGACATAACTTTACATTACAAAATTTAAAAAAGATACTTAAATATTGTTTAGTTACATACAAAAGCAAACAGTTGCATATTTTCAATTTATAAAGATCTTAATTTTCTTTATACTTTTACAGAAAAAGTCAGTGCTATATCGAGTACGTTATAATTTCGACACCGTATATTCTAACGGTTTCGTATAACGCTGTTATACATATCAGAGGCTTGTTACACACTGTTTGTTGTACGCTACATTTACATATATTCCTCTAAACATACATTTACATATAAAATATATATTACATTTACATACATAACAGTGAAACAGTACATTAAAGATATATGTATTTTTTACATATTACATTGCGGGTGCAGAACCGATTGATGTGGAGATTTTTGAAAGAACTTATGTCCAGCTGTGGGCAACTTTCGAATGATGACTATATACTTGCGAAAGAAGAGAAGTAATAATATTGTTCTAGCTCTAATTTTTTTTTGTTGTGTAAATTTCCTTTATGTACTTATCTCATAATAAATGTTTCTTTTTTCAGAAGTCTCTTTAAGAGAAAAGTGAATAGACTTTGTCTAGACCAGACCGCTTTAAAATCAAAGACTATATAGCCGGTAATCATCACGTGGGATCGTAGTCCAGCGCTGGTATAGACATAATAAAAAAATAGACAAGTTAGGTGATCAATGTAAGTAATTAAATATTTTTAAAGCATATTTCAATAAGCTTCTACTTTTACAACCAAACAGTTATGTGCATTACTGAGTTCCAGTGGGTGTTGTCTTATATCTGACGACGAGCGCAATGTGGTGCAGTGTAAGTATCCTCATTGCGATGTTATGGGCTGGCGTATCACTTACCATCAGGTGAACGTCTCATCGATCTTATAAGTCGTATTTCCTCATGACTGACGGTCGTGGTCATCATGTTTTTATTGAAACACACGACGACTCTCTTGTCAGTTATAATGGAGTGGTTTACCATTGACGTCTCCATTTCACATACTAGTGCGAGCACGGATGGTCATGACATAGATATGCAGGTTTCCTCACGATGTTTTTCTTCATCGACAAAGCACGTGATATTAGTCGGTGTTTTATGCTAACTGCACATAAATTGAAAAATCATTGGTGCAGGCCGGATTCGAACCCGGTACCTTGTGGAAGGCCGGCGTTCAAATCACTAGGCTATCACGGCTCAAAATTATGATATTTTTTAAGGCCGGTCATAACCGGATACATATACTCCCGGACACATCTATCGGCCCACCACCCAGTGTTCAAAACTTCGACGGTGTCTAGTTAAAAATAAATGTTAGGATTGAATGGAATTGATATGGCCGGCAGAAGTTTTACAGCTTGGGCGACAATTTCAGTCAGAGTATCCATATTTTTTGGTCAAAACTGGCTCTAAGTTTAGATTTGCCTTTTTATGGAACCAATAATCAGAAACATCAAAAAAAAAATCCAACTTGTGCGAAATAAAAAAAGTTTTCTCCATTCCTGGGTCTTTGAAAACAATGAACAGACTCGAAATTTCGTTTTTTTTTTCATAATCCTGAATTCAAAATTAAAAAAAAATATATACATAAAGGTTGACCAAAAATTCAGCTTTAAAACTGCATTAAAACTTATTGCTCCACCTAACATTTATTTTTAGCTAGGCACCGTTAAAACTTTTAAACACTAGGTGGGCCGATAGATGTGTCCGGGAGTGTATATCGCAGTGTGTATACGAACCGGAGTCTGAGTAAATACTCTAACTGTGTTAGGCGTCGTCGTCGTCTTCGATTTTTACATTATAAACACAAAAGGAATGTAAAAGTAACAATGTGAGCGTAAAGTTAAAAACAAATAAACAGTGATGTTTTATTAAGAGGCCGTGTTTATTGAACGCTCCTCTGCCGAGTAAGAAGTGGCTTGCTTGTATGTGTGTGTGTGTGTGTGTTTAGATTGTATACAAACACACACGGCCGTGTGTGAGTGATGTGGAAAGTTATGACGACCCCGCGCAACTCCAGAGCCGAATGTTGCCATTAGACACATGTTTTATTTTAAAACGTACAATCCGGTACGCGTACTGAATTTATGATTAATTAAATTAAATTCAATCAGTAATAAAGTGATAGTAATTTTATCGATTCTTAGTAATATAAACAGCTAAATTAAAAAAATATTACTTAAATCCTTTTTCTTTAATCGATAAAACAACTATAAGAGTAATCTATATATGCAAAAATCAATTGCTGTTCGTTAGTGTCGTTAAAACTCGAGAATTGCTGGACCGATTTGGCTAAATGTCGTTTTGAATTATTCGTGAAAGTCCAGGGAAGGTTTAAAAGGTGAGAAAGTATGAAAAAATTTCATATTCCCTTAGAAACTATTCCTTTGAATGTCAAGCATTTGAAGTTCGTCCCGTTCGTTTAAAAATCAATTACATTTAAAAGAATATTTTTATTTTTGACAGTGAGAACTTACAATTTCTGATCGCAACTGTAATATTTTACGGATTTTAGCGGGAATCTGGGCGTAAAGGTTTTTTTTGATGACAAATTATTTATGTTCCGGTTAATTTTTGGCTACAGTGTTTATTAATTTTGAGGCGATACGAAGTATGCTGGGTCAGCTAGTACATGATAAATGAATAACCCATAACATTGTGGCGCTAGTTAGGATGATATACACTGTACTACATTGTGCTTGTCGCCTTCAGACATAAGTTAAGCCTCGTTACCTCAGTAAGTTCACTAAATACAACGCCTTTCGAACTGAAACACAGTAATGTTTGCACACTACTGTTTGTCGGTAGAAATAGGAGCTGTGGTGGTACGTACACGGTGTGCGACACCAAAGAAATCATTACCAGTAATTCATCATATATTACACTATTGAATCTGCAGCTGACTTGAAAGCAGTAAGCTCTGTTCCGGGGACGCAAGCAAAATTTGAGTGGCAGTAAGGAAGAGAGTCGGCATAATAATTTCTACTTGATAATCTGTATACGTTAGAGCCGTGATAGGCTAGTGGTTTGAACGCCGGCCTTCCAATGCGAAGGTACCGGGTCCGAATCCGGCCTGCACCAATGAATTTTTAAATTTATGTGCAGTTAGCATAAAAAACCAACTAATATCACGTGCTTTGACGGTGAAGGAAAACATCGTGAGGAAACCTGCATATCTATGTCGTGACCATCTATGGTCGCACTAGTATGTCAAATGGTGAAGGCAATGGCAAACCACTCCATTATAACTGACAAGTAAGTCGTCATGTGTTTCATTACACATGATGACCACGACCCTCAGTCATGAGGAAATACGACTAAGAAGAAGATACGTTAAAGCGGGACAGATAGATATATTCATAACAACAAGCGTGGAAAAATACTGGAAGCCGTAACTTAGTGTAACGGTAATTCGAGAAAAAGATTTTATTATATATAAGATACTAATTTGATGACGAAGTAATTTTGTTTTTCAACGGAAACATGGAAATGATCGAGCAAAACGCGAAGGGAAATCATAACGAATTGTTGCCTCGAGCTATCCGTTCACTTATAACAACTTCATTTTATTCTAGAAGTTAAAGACAATTTCCCTAACGGTATCCGTGTTGACAATGATTGTCGTGTACTGGTTTGTCTAGGCTCTTTATAAATCTGTCCGTCTCTCTCTATCTCGTTTCGATGCATGTGTGCGTTTTGTGCGCGGGCGCAGGCTTGTACAGAAATTACGCTAGAAAACAGTTTTAGCGCAATTCGAGGTGATCAGTAGTAGAAATGAGTAACGTAATAACATTGCTAAAATAGGCATGGTCGAGTTGGTTGTGTTGATTAACAAATCATATCTAACGAACGCATTTACTAGGTGATAGTTGTTACCCGCGACTTCGTCCGCGTGTTATTTAAATAGAAGAACGATAATGATTTCTTATATTTCCGCGAATGTCGCATATTTATTAAAACTCAATTTTACGGATTTTATCGTGTTTATTTGTTTAATTATTTATTCCCGACATTTAACTAATAAGGAAAAAAAAATATATTATTTATATATACAACATCCCTATTTGAATCGAACATTATTAAATTTTCATTGATTTAAATTTTTTTTCGTAAAATCCTAATTTTTTAAAAAAAAAGTAGCCATGGGTTACTCCTTGTTATATCAGTTATCTGCCAGAGAAAGTCCTGTCAAAATCGATCAAACTATTTCAGAGATTAGCCGGAACAAACAGACAGACATTCAAAATTTGTAAAAAAAAATGTGGTTTTGGTATATGTACCGTGTAAACATCCAAATGCATTTAGAAAAAAGCGGTTATTTTAATATTACACACAGACACATCAATTATATTTATTTTATAGACGAGTCTGTATGTACAGCTCAGTTTATTACTCTCATACATTATTATTAGATTCTAAAGTTCAAGCTAACGTATGTTGAGTTATAATTCAAGAGGTTTCGAAATTTTTGAGTTCTTATTCAGCTATACAAAGTCAACTTGAATCTGTCGTCTCCCTTCACACAGCACCAAATTTATTAGTCATAAGGTGTTAAGTCTCGTTACCACAGTAATTTCACTAGCTACAGCACCCTTCGTACCGGAACACAGTAATGTTACCACGGTCTCCATCAACGGAGCTATTACCAGTGAATGTGAACTCTTGTTACCATCTTTACGTACTTTTTACATATGTATAATGCTATCTTTTATTTGCCGCAACACTTTATAAGTTTCTCAACATATAACTTAAAACATTTTTAGTTATCGCGATTATTGTCTCTATTAAACTTTTTTTTTATACTACTTTGAGACGAGACGAGCAAGACGTTCACCTGATGGTAAGTGATACGCTTGCCCATGACAACGTGCTGCTAGTTAAGATGGTACACACTGCACCACATTGCGCTCGTCGCCTTGTGACATGAGGTGTTAAGTCTCGTTACCCCAGTAATTACACTAGCTACAGCACCCTTCGTACAGGAACACAGTAATGTTTGCACACTACTGTTTGTCGGTTGAAATAAGAGCTGCGGTGGTACCCATCCAGACGGTCTCCGGCAACAGAGACCTACCACCTGGTAAGTACTTTTGTTATGTAACAGTTGTAATTTAAAAAAAAAAAAAAACTGTTTCGTAATATGTATATAAATAACAGTAATTTCGCTTTAGCAACACGTATAATAATACTGTGTGAACAAATAATAAAAAGTTTCCGCAACTAAAACGAAAACAAAAATTTTCCATTAACTTTACGAGGGCCATTTAACGCAATTTTACCGAAAAATAAATAAAATAATACACAGCGTATATAAACCTCTTAAACAAGATGGCGGACAGAGACATCAATGATTCATTAAAATTACACGGAAATGGCGCAATTATATTTGACTTATACAGAAAATGGTTCCATGAAATGTTATTTGAATATTTACAGAATTGAATAAACGTATACCATTTGACTTTGGGAATTAGACCGAGTTCATAAAAGTGTAGATTTATTAAGAAAATCATATTTGAAGGTAAGATGTTTATGAGTTCGCGATTAATTGTAAACCTGAAAGAGATTGTTTTAGTTTCCAACTCAGCAATGATACGAGCAAGATGTTTATAGAAAAGTGATAATACTACCAACAACAATGTGAAGATAGTAAGTTAAAACGTTTATGTTATCCTCCACAAATTATTTCAACTTGGCTACAGCGCCCTTCAAACCGGAACACAGTAATGTTTGCACACTACTATTTGTCGGTTGAAATAGGGGCTGCGGTGGTACCCACCCAGACGGTCTCCGGCAACAGAGACCTACCACCTGGTAAGTACTTTTGTTATGTAACAGTTGTAATTTAAAAAAAAAAACAGGAATTTAAAAAACAAGTTTAACACCACAAAGGTTCAATGGTCGAAAATAGTTATTTTTTTTTTAAATATTTCATGTGCACTTAAGACATGCGACTTGAATGCGTAAACGTTACGTTTTTAATACACTACAAAATAACATGTTGAGCATTTACTGCGGTTGTAAAGTATTAAAGCCTGTATTTATTTAAAGTTTTTTTTATTAAAACGTCTGCATTGGGAATACAAAAATTTTGATCGTTACGAATTTTTGTAATAATTTTAGTTACCTTTAATTTAATAAGAAGTTTTAGATTTCTACAAATACAGGTTACAGTTGTGATGATTTAGATAATCAAACAAAAATATAGCAGCAAGTTGAGTAAATTTAGTATTTAAATTTAGCATTCCTTAAAAAAATTATTACTACTGTAACGATAAACTATCTTTACTATCACTTGTTCGATTCCGGCGCCACGTAATTTGGTTGATAGGTTAGAGCTTTTGGGAAAGTATATTTCATCAGCTACAGCATTATCATTTAAAACCACGTGTAACTGAGGTCAAAGCATGAGTCAAATTAAAAAAAAAAAACCCAAAAAACAACTGTTTCGTAATATGTATATAAATAACAGTAATTTCGCTTTAGCAACACGTATAATAATACTGTGTGAACAAATAATAAAAAGTTTCCGCAACTAAAACGAAAACAAAAATTTTCCATTAACTTTACGAGGGCCTTTTAACGCAATTTTACCGAAAAATAAATAAAATAATACACAGCGTATATAAACCTCTTAAACAAGATGGCGGACAGAGACATCAATGATTCATTAAAATTACACGGAAATGGCGCAATTATATTTGACTTATACAGAAAATGGTTCCATGAAATGTTATTTGAATATTTACAGAATTGAATAAACGTATACTATTTGACTTTGGGAATTAGACCGAGTTCATAAAAGTCTAGATTTATTAGGAAATTCATATTTGAAGGTAAGATGTTTATGGGTCCGCGACTAATTGTAAACCTGAAAGAGATTGTTTTAGTTTCCAACTCAGCAATGATACGAGCAAGATGTTTATAGAAAAGTGATAATACTACCAACAACAATGTGAAGATAGTAAGTTAAAACGTTTATGTTATGCTCCACAAATTATTTCAACTTGGCTACAGCGCCCTTCGAATTAAAATACTTTGACATCTGGCGGTAAGGTACCAACCTTTACTGGAGACCGTGTAGGTAGCAGCAGCTTCTATTTCTACCGCCAAACAGTAATAAGTATTACTGTGAACCGTTTAAAGATATGCAGCTAGAGAAATTACTGAACGTAGTAGTAGTAACGTAACTTAAATTTTTAATGAGATGAGCAAGATGTTCACCTGATGGTAAGTGATACGCCATAACAACGTGGCGCTAGTTAAGATGGTATGTATACCATCTTAACCAGCTCGCTTTAAGACATGTGTTAAGTCTCGTTACGCCAGTAATTTCACTAACTTACAGCGCCCTTCAAACTGGAACACAGTAATGTTCGCACACTACTCTTCGGCGGTGGAAATAGGAGCGGTGGTAACTACCTAGACGGTCTCTGGTAATAGACTTACCAGCAGCGAATTCCTTGTCCTAAGCAACAAGCATGTGTATTACTTACCAGGCAAACTTCTTCGTCAAACCAAAGAATTACCACCACGAAGAAAAATCTTGTAAAAGCTGAACTACCATGAGTTTATAGGAATATTTAGACTTCAGTTAAAAATGAGGTTTTTAAAAAAATACTTAATAATAATACTGATGAGTCAGTAAAGTATATCAAATAATCTAACATAAGTAATTTTTATTTAACTCACAGTAATATTATTTTTTTAATAACAATAATACCATAAATTGTATTATTTATATGTTATACCATTTTCGTTCACCGATTAAATACCAGAGTATTATAATTTCCAAAAATATTAAATATCACATTACCGGTTTCTCTTATTAACTTTGTGACATTTATGAATATTTATGTAAGTTGTATTACAAAAAAAAAATACCCATTTTCGGTAATGACTCCGAATCAAATCCACTTTTAGGGTCATTGTTTCCAAAAAAAAAAAAAATACCCATTTTCGGTAATGACTCCGAATCAAATCCACTTTTAGGGTCATTGTTCCTCAAAAAAAAAATGTCATTAGTTATTTAAGCTAACGAAATATTTTTTTAATGGTTAACTTCTTCTTCTAAGTCGTATTTCCTCATGACTGAGGGTCGTGGTCATCGTGTTTTTATTGAAACACACGACGACTCTCTTGGCAGTTATAATGAAGTGGTTTGCCATTGCCTTCTCCATTTCACATACTAGTCTGACCACGGATGGTCACGACATAGATATGCAGGTTTCCTCACGATGTTTTCCTTCACCGTCAATGGTTAACTTGTGGACCCTGATAAAGTCTCATCAGGATCGTACACAGGGCACAAGTATAATATGGAAATGATTATGGTTTACTTAGATTCGCGATTACATAATTGCAAGTTTGATTCCGCTTTTAAGTTGGTCCTTTACCAGTGGTACTCAACCTTTTTTTCAGGGTCATCAACATGTTAGTGTCGAGGACCGCAAAAAAATTTCGTTTGTGATCGCATATTTATATTTATAACATTTCTATAGGGCGAGATATTCAAAATGGCTTTAAATACGTTAATACTAGATGGTCCAACAAAAGCTACAGCTTGAGTATAGCTGTGTTATACCATCTCATATCACTAACTGGTGGTAGGTCTCTGTTGCCGGAGACCGTCTAGGTACCACCGCAGTATTTCTACCAAATAGTAGTGTTAACATTACTATTGTGTTCCGGTTTGAAAAGTGTTGTAAGCTAGTGAAATTACTGGGGCAACGAGACTTAACACCTTATGTCTTAAAGCGATGAGCGCAATGTAATGCAGTGTATACCATCTTAACCAGCTCGCTTTAAGACATGTGTTAAGTCTCGTTACGCCAGTAATTTCACTAACTTACAGCGCCCTTCAAACTGGAACACAGTAATGTTCGCACACTACTCTTCGGCGGTGGAAATAGGAGCGGTGGTAACTACCTAGACGGTCTCTGGTAATAGACTTACCAGCAGCGAATTCCTTGTCCTAAGCAACGAGCAGGTATATTACTTACCAGGCGAACCTCTTCGTCAAACCAAAGAATTACCACCACGAAGAAAAATCTTGTTAAAGCTGAACTACCATGAGTTTATAGGAATATTTATGTAAGTTGTATTACAAAAAAAATATACCCATTTTCGGTAATGACTCCGAATCAAATCCACTTTTAGGGTCATTGTTCCTCAAAAAAAAAATGTCATTAGTTATTTAAGCTAACGAAATATTTTTTTAATGGTTAACTTCTTCTTCTAAGTCGTATTTCCTCATGACTGAGGGTCGTGGTCATCATGTTTTTATTGATACACACGACGACTCTCTTGGCAGTTATAATGGAGTGGTTTGCCATTGCCTTCTCGATTTCACATACTAGTCTGACCACGGATGGTCACGACATAGATATGCAGGTTTCCTCACGATGTTTTCCTTCACCGTCTTGGATAACTTGTGGACCCTGATAAAGTCTCATCAGGATCGTACACAGGACACAAGTATAATATGGAAATGATTATGGTTTACTTAGATTCGCGATTACATAATTGCAAGTTTGATTCCGCTTTTAAGTTGGTCCTTTACCAGTGGTACTCAACCTTTTTTTCAGGGTCATCAACATGTTAGTGTCGAGGACCGCAAAAAAATTTCGATTGTGATCGCATATTTATATTTATAACATTTCTATAGGGCGAGATATTCAAAATGGTGTAAAATATGTTAATACCAGATGGTCCAACAAAAGCTACAGCTTGACTATAGCTGTGCTATACCTAAAAAATCTAATATTATTAACTGCTGGTAGGTCTCTGTTGCCGGAGACCGTCTAGGTACCACCGCAGTATTTCTACTAAATAGTAGTGTTAACATTACTACTGTGTTCCGGTTTGAAAGCGCTGTAAGCTAGTGAAATTACTGGGGTAACGAGACTTAACACCTTATGTCTTAAAGCGATGAGCGCAATGTAATGCAGTGTATACCATCTTAACTAGCACCGCGTCATGGGCAAACGTATCACTTACCATCAGGTGATCGTCTAGCTCGTCTCATAGAATAATCTTCCGGTGATAAGAATTTTTTTTGGTATCAGACTATCAATTCTAGTCTCCGACTTCTATCAGTGCTCAAACTTAACTTGCTACTTGCCTCTTGTCTTTTTGGAAAAAAATTCATAGAGAATGTTTAAAAAAAAATAAACACTAAAAAAGATATTTTTCTAAAATAAACACAATAATCTATTATGACATATATTTTTTCAATTTAGTATGGATACGAATTGATAAATAATATCACAACACTGTTGTATGGAAATAAAAAACGGTATGTGATAATTATTATAAGTACTCATACATTGTAAAGTGCTAATTCATTTTTTTTTTGCGTCGCAACTTTGAAATTCTAAGAAGAATGATAAAGCAAATAATAATTATAATAACTATTATACAATCATTATGTAACTTATTCGTGATGGTAGGTATTTTCCTGGAGGCCGTTTAAGTACCACCGCAGCTTATAATTCAACCGACAAACATTACTGTGTTCCGGTTTGAAGGGGGCTGTAGCTAGTGAAATTACTGGGGTAACGAGACTTAACACCTTATGTCTTAAAGCGATGAGCGCAATGTAATGCAGTGTATACCATCTTAACTAGCACCGCGTCATGGGCAAACGTATCACTTACCATCAGGTGATCGTCTAGCTCATCTCATAGAATAATCTTCCGGTGATAAGGATTTTTTTTTTTTTGAAATTTCGAATTGATTTGGCCGGCAGAAGTTTTACAGCTTGGGCGACAATTTCAGACAGAGTATCCATATTTTTTGGTCAAAACTGGCTCTAAGTTTAGATTTGCCTTTTTATGGAACCAATAATCGGACACATCAAAAAAAAAAAAAAAAAAAAAAATACACACTAAAAAAGATATTTTTCTAAAATAAATACAATAATCTATTATGACATATATTTTTTTCAATTTAATTAGTATGGATACGAATTGATAAATAATATCACAACACTGTTGTATGGAAATAAAAAACAGTATGTGATAATTATTATAAGTACCCATACATTGTAAAGTGCTAATTCATTTTTTTTGCGTCGCAACTTTGAAATTCTAAGAAGAATGATAAAGCAAATAATAATTATAATAACTATTATACAATCATTATGTAACTTATTCGTGATGGTAGGTATTTTTCTGGAGGTCTTTTAAGTACCACCGCAGCTTATAATTCAACCGACAAACATTACTCTGTTCCGGTTTAAAGGGGGCTGTAGCTAGTGAAATTACTGGGGTAACGAGACCTAATATCTTAACTATTTATCATCAGTTGAATATCTCGTAGAAAAAAAGTAAGTAGAACATAAAAGAAGAAATCTATTATTTTTTTTATTTTTAGGAATTTGATTTTGAGTTATTAATAATTTATTATTTTTTATCTGTTACAGCTTCTATACATTTTAAAATATTAAATTTCTGATGTAAATTAAAAAAAAAACGAAATCGTTCGTAAAATTGCGTAGTCTTCAGAGATATCGAGTTTTAAATCACATAGCGTTTATTTAATAATATTACTAATTTCCAAAAAAATAATACTTGTATAGACAAGATATGGATAGCAACGTTTTAAAGATTGAACGACTGGTTGAAACGGTCTGTTGTTGGTAACCGATAATTATCTGAGAAGAAAAAAAAATATGAATTATGAGCGATTCATAAATATAAGAAACTCGGAGAAAACCAAATTATAAACAAATGTCCATTTAATTCTATTCGTAGCTTATAAAATTTTCAATAGTCAAAAATTTTGGCTAGGGCTGTATATCAGGAGTCGGCATCACATGCTGTACTCCTGGACCTTTTTATCTAACCTACAAAACTTGGATTTATTTAATATAATGTACATAGCTTTAAGTTGTTTTTAAACAAATAAGTATCTTTATTCGTAAATTTTATTATTTCGTTCGGGTATAAATAATATGCAGTTCTAACTTATTGCATCTTTAATAAACAATGTTACTATGTGATAGAGATAAATATACTCCCGGACACATCTATCGGCCCACCACCCAGTGTTTAAAGTTTCGACGGTGTCTAGTTAAAAATAAATGTTAGGTGGAGCAATAAGTTTTAATGCAGTTTTGAAGCAGATTTATTGGTTAACCCCTATGCAAGTTTTTTTTTTTTTTTTTTGGAATTTCGAATTGATTTGGCCGGCAGAAGTTTTACAGCTTGGGCGACAATTTCAGACAGAGTACCCATATTTTTTGGTCAAAACTGGCTCTAAGTTTAGATTTGCCTTTTTATGGAACCAATAATCGGACACATCAAAAAAAAAAGTCCAACTTGTGCGAAATAAAAAAGTTTTCTCCATTCCTGGGTCGTTGAAAACAATGAACAGACTCGAATTTTCGTTTTTTTTTTCATAATCCTGAATTCAAAATTAAAAAAAAAACATACATAAAGGTTGACCAAAAAATCAGCTTTAAAACTGCATTCAAACTTATTGCTCCACCTAACATTTATTTTTAGCTAGGCACCGTTAAAACTTTTAAACATTAGGTGGGCCGATAGATGTGTCCGGGAGTGTAGTTCATTTCCATATAAAAACATTCGTAATGAATATTTTAAATGACTCTATAGCATGTATGATGGGAGAGTGAGGTAAAAATGTAAACGAAAAAAATTTATACAGAAAGAAAGCATAAGAAACGTTAAAAGTACAAAAGAACAATAGTTACAAAATGAGTTATCGGGTTTTGTTATTACAAAAAAAAAAAGAAGAACCCTTCTGGAACTTGTTCCCGGGCAGCTTTCCCGTTGATTTAGTTTTATTTGCCCCGTTCACATAAAGCGCGGCAGAAATAGCCCGGGCCCCGGGGTTTATATCGTATTGTTATGCCCCGTCTGAACTTTCATCTTATTGAACCGTAAAAAATATTCTTCATAAACATTCTATTGGTGGACGTCACTTGGAAGTTTGGTTCGTGGAGTTATAAAAATAGACGAGCACCGAAATAGTTACGCGATTATATCTATAATATAACGGCAGCGATTTTCTTTAATTCAATAAAAATATTTTAATATCATGAAAATGGCGAAATTGTTACTGATTTACACAGTAAATATCCATAAGGCTTTTTTACTTAAAACGAGCTTAATGTCTAGAGGAAGAAGATACAATAGACCTATGCTCAGTAGTGGACGTCCAACCATTGTAATGATTGATGATGAATGCTAATAGGAGCATATTTTTTTCAGTTTTAATATAATCTCGTCTAATTCATAAGGGTGATTATAAAATTGAAAAATAAATTAATAGTTGTATGTCAAGGTTCCATTGAAAAGATTCCGCTGTTGGATATAACCTCAAAAGAAGGTCGCCCTTAAGCTTCCATTACCACTTGTATAAGGAAAACATAATAAAAATACTGAGCTTTCGACGACATCAATCAGATGAAAGCGAATAACGTTCAGTTAATAATTAACTTTATAAATATACAGATAAAGTATTTTTTTTAATTTGTATAACGAGTGGTGAGGAACAAACATTTTAATAGCGAAGTACTATATGTTTGAAAGTTATGAGTATAGTGGAATTCCAACACCTTCAGGTTATGGGAAAACATCGTGAATTATTTACCGATACGGTTTTGACTTTGTCCTCACGGCCCCAGCAGTGGGAACCTGTGCTCTTTTGGTATGTAATAATTAAAGCCATATATATTTATTACGAAATCAATACAGGTATAGTTGACATTCAAGTAATTAGATTAGTAAAAGTTAGCCGGCGCGCGGCGGCCTTGTTCCGACCATTGCTCTATAACACCGCCGCACAACAAACTAGCGCTTTTTCAATATTTTAAATATAACAAGAAATACGTTTCACGAGTTATAAACTCTGTTAAATGTCAGTACATATTGTTTTTTTTTTTTGTTTCTACATAAGTTACGATATAAATTATCTTAATATAATGGGTAAGAAGCTCAGGGGCTAGCTATGACAAAAAATGAGCAGCTTAATCGTGTTTGCGATATGTAAATAAGTTGCCGAATATAAATCTTTTGAGGTCCGCGTTGCGATGTGAAAAAAAAGAGCCTTATCTTAATGGTATGCTAAACTATTGTGTTTATAAATAAACAGCACGATTGAGGTTACTAAGAGAATACGATTACGATTGAATCACCAAGAAACTGGCGGTAGGACTTTGTGATATTCTGAGTAAAAATCACCGAAATTCCTAATTCTGATGTCTGTGTTCCCGTTTGAAAGTCTCTGTAGTTGGTGAATTTACTAGTCATTTATCACGTGACTTAAAGCGACGAGCTTAGATGAGAAAGATCAGATGAACGTCTTACTCAAGCCGTGAAACTCTTTTTTGCTGAGTGGTAAGTTATGAAAGTGAGTTCTCCCGCTCTTGGAATTGTACCACATATTGTTTAAAGATTCACCGATACGACATTTTTTTATATTGGGAGAAAGGTTACTGAATATCTTTATAACATTTACATTTATCCCAAATTAATATCCACAAGGACGTCGGGAGGACGTCTCTCAGCCACGAGTCTAAAACTGAAGCGTTCATAAATTACAAATTTAGATTGGAAAAGTTTAACGTTACCAAAATTACTTAAGTTAATTCCTACAATATTGAAAATTCTTTTATTTATTTGTTCAGATAACCATCATGTTGTAATAAATAATATAGAAATAACATTTTTAACAGAACTATATCAAATGCACTGAAAAACTAACAGCAAAAATATTCTTCTAAACCAATACTATTCGGACAGACTGACGATGTATGTAAATAATTGTCATACATGAATAAAGAGACTTTATATTTCGAAATTTCTGTTTGCCGGACCACCCGTGTAGTTGTTATGATGGCAAAGTAAAAAATAAATAAAAAGGTCAGATGAAACTTTAAGGTTATTTTCGAAATGGTTGTTTTTAACACAATCATCGCAGCGACCTGCAAAAACGCGGAAATGTAATAGCATCGGCCACTCACCCGGAGACAAGGCCTTGTTGGGGCGTTCATCAGTCTTATTGTCATCTTGGAAGCGTACAGTCATCTTCTTCTTAGCTCTCAGCTTGTCGTCATCAGGCGATAGGATCGAGACGCGCTTCTTCGGACGCTCCTCCTCCGACTCGCGCTTCGAGTCCGCTGCCGCGGCACTCGCTGATGAGGAACGCACAATTAACAAATCGTTTCCGTTACGGCTTCTGAATTATGAATACAGTACTAAGTATCCTTTTTATTGTAACTTAAACTCATGAACTTTCATAGAACAAAAAGGCAGCTAGCATCAGTTTGCTCGCAACAAAAAAAAATATTAACAATTTTGATAACATTATATTATACGATGAAACAAAAATTGTTAACATATTAAAAAGTACATTTTAGTATGAATAAAGTGATTTTTTTTTTTTTTTTTATTTCTAGTTTTTAGGGACTTTTGCGCGACATGCGCATGTCAGTCCTATCATATCCTTAATACTATTTATATATATATATATGTATATATATACGCTGAACACTAATTTGCTACAACTATTGATAAACTATGTTCGCCATGGAAATAAAAAAACTCTTTGCTTCTTCGCTACAAGGACTTGATAGTATTCCATGGAATAGGCCAACATTAAATTTGCTTAAATTTAGGGACGATATTATATTATTTCTAATAATTATTGTTTTGGAACACTCTATTAGCAGATGGTGTATATCATCTGTACTATCACAATCTGTACAGTTGGGTGAACCTACTGGTTTCATTATATACCGAAACATATTATTTAAAGTATGGCCGGACCTAAGCCTGTCACCTACAATGGTTATTTTTCTGCTTAGATTACTAATGCAGCACCATGGTACACGAGGTGGCCGATTCTGCAGCGTTCTGTACCATATCCCTCTTTCTTTGGAACGTACATCAAAGTATTCGTTCCAATTATCATGACATATGTTCTTAAAATTAGTGAACAATTCAAAATAATCAAAAGAATGGTGTAATGGTGTGATTAAAGTAATTATAATTACAATAAGTAGAAAAGCAGACCCCGTCAATATAGGTGACAAATGCAAAGGAGAAGAAAAAGAAGAAGTATTATTAATGATATCACATTATTGAAAAACTAAAAAATAACCTATCTGAACTCCTGAAATAAATGAACTAATTTTGTGTCTCATACAAACACTAACATGTTTTAAATAATTCACTAATTTAGTGTTTAGTTATTTTGGTTTAATTTAGCTTCTATTTTGTAGTCTTTATACAAAAATTTGTGTAAAGAAAAATACAAATTCACAAAGCTATTAATAATTTTCTCATAAGTTACCAGACATCAAAGTATTTTTAACATGAAATTGTAACAAGAAACTGTCTGGAATAGTTTCTATGAAAATAAAACAACAAATGACGTGTTAGTAGAAACGAGAAAGTTCTCCTTTTTGTTTGTTAAAAATAGAACTTCCATGTTATTGTATGCAAAACAAACTTATTTTGAATCACAAATTTAGCGCTGATTTGCAAAGGTTAGTTGTCACAAAGTGATTGATTGTTATATTTTAATAAAGATATGAAATAATGTTTTTATTCTTCCTCGTCGAAAAAATAAAAGCTTATATCTCAAGGTTTGTTCTGTGCGTTATTAAAAAGTGAGGAATAGGAAAAAGCTTTTCGAAATATAATCAAAACTTTATAATGACACTAAAAATATAATATTCGTAATCTTTTCTCTTAAACCGAAGAAATACAATACAAATTTATACATTGTACTTTTTTTATTATTAATATAACAAAACTAAAGAAATCATAACGGAGGCATAATTTCCAAACTCACGGTAAAAGCATTGTCTTGTAAGAATAAGAAAAAAAAATATATAGCTTTGTAAAAATTTATACCTGCTGTATAACAAAAGGGTCATCGGAGCAGGTATGTTCAGAATCTACTGAATGTTATAACTTGGAATGGAAAAAACTAAAAATAACTGACCGACGAGCAATAATTACTAATTTTCTCCAAAATTTTTAAGGTATATAATACTTCAACTAAGTGACCTTTAAAATCAGACAACTGTAATTTAGACAGGGCAATATAAATATATGTTACATATTGTATATGTTAAATCGTGATACAGTTATTAGAAAACCGGTCAGGATATAATTTAGACTAAGATCAAATCACGACTGCATTATAAACCGTACTAATTTTACTAACTTTAATGTTCAAAATTAAAAAAAACTAAGATCCTAGTCTTTATCGCCGGATAGTCTTATATATTACGGGACTAAAATATAAGATTGTCAGAATCTAAAGTCACTGATCATAGACCCTAACAGCATTTAGAGAATACAAATCGTTGATGTTTACGGTTGCGATAATCGATTCGGAAAAAAAAATCGTCATTCACAAAAGGATAACAAACAACAACGGAATGTAAAATTAGTTAATTGTTATTTTTAAGTTCGAGCACTAAAATGATACAATTCAGATATAAATCAGCAATCAATTATATTTTTGTTAGTGTAACGACCCGAGGTGCCGTTATATTATTTGAGTTGAATGGGTTCGGACTTGTGGGAAATTCAAATGTTTCCGAGGTACTCCTATTTCAATACCTTTGATCATGCCGCTGGGACTTAGAAATATAACAACATAACATTATATGGATGAAGCTGTCTTGATATAGAAACTATTTGTCTAGCATTTATATATATATTTACCAGGGGAAATGCTCATGGATACTTCCGCCCCTACGGGGAAGGGACGAAGGTTATGTGAGACTCTTATTCACCAAAACCCCTGAAAACTCCGTCTCGGATAAGTTTTTGATGTGATGTGGGATCAAATTATTTCACTAGCAACACATGACGAGTGTTTGCGACTGCAAACTCATCACGAGTATTTTAGACCCATATACTAACATGGAGGCGTGCTGGGAGTTAGCGTTTATATATATCAATCAACAGACCGCGACAGTCCACTGCTGGACATAAATTTCTTCCAGGCAAAGCCACTTAGCCCAATCTTCGGCTATGTTTATATATTAAAATATATACTTCCGGACACATCTATCGGCCCACCACCCAGTGTTCAAAGTTTCGACGGTGTCTAGTTAAAAATAAATGTTAGGTGGAGCAATAAGTTTTAATGCAGATTTATTGGTCAACCCCTATGTAGGTTTTTTTTTATTTTTTTTGTAATTTCGAATTGATTTGGCCGGCAGAAGTTTTACAGCTTGGGTGACAATTTCAGGCAGAGTATCCTTATTTTTTGGTCAAAACTGGCTCTGAGTTTAGATTTGCCTTTTTATGGAACCAATAATCGGAAATTTACAAAAAAAATCGAACTTGTGCGAAATAAAAAAAGTTTTCTCCATTCCTGGGTCGTTGAAAACAATGAACAGACTCGAATTTTCTTTTTTTTTTTTTTCATAATCCTGAATTCATAATTAAAAAAAAAACTAAGATCCTAGTCTTTATCGCCGGATAGTCTAATATATTACGGGACTAAAATATAAGATTGTCAGAATCTAAAGTCACTGATCATAGACCCTAACAGCATTTAGAGAATACAAATCGTTGATGTTTAGGGTTGCGATAATCGATTCCCAAAAAAAAAAAAATCGTCAATCACAAAAGGATAACAAACAACAACGGAATGTAAAATTAGTTAATTGTTATTTTTAAATTGATCGTTCGCATGGTTCGAGCACTAAAATGATACAATTCAGATATAAATCAGCAATCAATTATATTTTTGTTAGTGTAACGACCCGAGGTGCCGTTATATTATTTGAGTTGAATGGGTTCGGACTTGTGGGAAATTCAAATGTTTCCGAGGTACTCCTATTTCAATACCTTTGATCATGCCGCTGGGACTTAGAAATATAACAACATAACATTATATGGATAAAGCTGCCTTGATATAGAAAAGATTTGTCTAGCATTTATATATATCAATCAACAGACCGCGACAGTCCACTGCTGGACATAAATTTCTTCCAGGCAAAGCCACTTAGCCCAATCTTCGGCTATGTTTAAATATTAAAATATATACTTCCGGACACATCTATCGGCCCACCACCCAGTGTTCAAAGTTTCGACGGTGTCTAGTTAAAAACAAATGTTAGGTGGAGCAATAGGTTTTAATGCAGTTTTGAAGCTGATTTATTGGTCAACCCCTATGTAGGTTTTTTTTTATTTTTTTTGTAATTTCGAATTGATTTGGCCGGCAGAAGTTTTACAGCTTGGGTGACAATTTCAGGCAGAGTATCCTTATTTTTTGGTCAAAACTGGCTCTGAGTTTAGATTTGCCTTTTTATGGAACCAATAATCGGAAATTTACAAAAAAAATCGAACTTGTGCGAAATAAAAAAAGTTTTCTCCATTCCTGGGTCGTTGAAAACAATGAACAGACTCGAATTTTCTTTTTTTTTTTTTCATAATCCTGAATTCATAATTAAAAAAAAACTAAAAATAACTGACCGACGAGCAATAATTACTAATTTTCTCCAAAATTTTTGAGGTATATAATACTTCAACTAAGTGACCTTTAAAATCAGACAACTGTGATTTAGACAGGGCCATATAAATATATGTGACATATTGTATATGTTAAATCGTGATACAGTTATTAGAAAACCAGTCAGGATATAATTTAGACTAAGATCAAATCACGACTGCATTATAAACCGTACTAATTTTACTAACTTTAATGTTCAAAATTAAAAAAAACTAAAAATAACTGACCGACGAGCAATAATTACTAATTTTCTCCAAAATTTTTGAGGTATATAATACTTCAACTAAGTGACCTTTAAAATCAGACAACTTTAATTTAGACAGGGCCATATAAATATATGTGACATATTGTATATGTTAAATCGTGATACAGTTATTAGAAAACCAGTCAGGATATAATTTAGACTAAGATCAAATCACGACTGCATTATAAACCGTACTAATTTTACTAACTTTAATGTTCAAAATTAAAAAAAAAAAAATCGAACTTGTGCGAAATAAAAAAAGTTTTCTCCATTCCTGGGTCGTTGAAAACAATGAACAGACTCGAATTTTCTTTTTTTTTTTTTGGTCAAAACTGGCTCTGAGTTTAGATTTGCCTTTTTATGGAACCAATAATCGGAAATTTACAAAAAAAATCGAACTTGTGCGAAATAAAAAAAGTTTTCTCCATTCCTGGGTCGTTGAAAACAATGAACAGACTCGAATTTTCTTTTTTTTTTTTTTCATAATCCTGAATTCATAATTAAAAAAAAAACATGCATAAATGTTGACCATAAAATCAGCTTTAAAACTGCGTAAAACTTATTGCTCTTATCAATTTCTACTTGTAAAGAGAGAAGAAACAGAGTTGTTAGAAAACACCCAAGATCATCATCATCTACTGAACATGGGTTTAATGATTAAGTCAAATGCCTCAAAGCGATACATAATTTTTAATATAAATTTGCGTAAATATAAATCATAGCACATAACCAATACATGCACTTTGTATTTTATTTATTTAACTACTAAGCGACGAGACGAGCAAGACGTTAACCTGGTAAGTGATACGCTTGCACATGACAACGCTAGTTAAGATGGTATACACTGCACCACATTGCGCTCGTCGCCTTGAGACATATGTTAAGTCTCGTTACCCCAGTAATTACACTAGCTACTTACCTTTCAAACTAGAATATAGTAATGTTTGCACATTACTGTTTAGCGGTAGAAATAGTCACTGCGGTCTCCGACAACAGAGACCTACCAACAACATTGTTTCAGAGGATATATTAATACATTTTTATTTCTTACATTCTTGACAACTTGTGGTGCTGTGTATAAGTATATATAGTACATATATAAAAGAATCGTATATTATGTCGAGGAATTTTCAGGCGTACGCATGAGACAACGGCTTCACCAATAACCTCGCTTTTCGTTCAGTGAATGGCTTCTTATAAAAATAATTGATCATTGAACATTAGAAACCAATTGCCGACAAATATAGTCTGTGTGACGTTAAGACATAAATCTAGATTTTATTTATCGATATACATACAAGTTTACGTAATGACGGCATTACACAAGTAAACACCTAATCCCTTTAACGTTCTAGTCTAATCGTTGTTTTCTGTTTAAAATGTAACAAAATGATTTTCTATTCTTCATTATTTATGTAATAACTAGGTGTTACCCGCAACTTTGTCCGCGTGGTACATAAATAGATGAAATTTAAATAAATAAAAAAAACATAGAAAACACATATAATGTATGAATACAACTTCCTAGTTTGAATCGAATGTTATAAAATTTTTCATTGGTTTCTTTATTTTTCATGAGATCGTATTTTTTTTTCTTAAACAAAAATAGCTTAAGTTACTTCATGTTACATCAGCTATCTGCCCGAAAAAGTCCTGTCAAAATCGGTCCAGCCGTTTAAGAGCTTAGCCGGAACAAACAGACAGTCAAAAATGAAAAAAAATGTTTTGGTACATGTATCGTTTATACATCCAAATGCATTTATTGAAAAGCGGTTATTTTAATATTACAAACAGACACTTAAATTTTATTTATTTGTATAAATAACAGAATAGATGTTCAAAAATCTAGGATTTTAGGTTTTCTATAACAGTGACAGAATAAGTATAATTGATTAAGTTCTGAAATTTAGGTGGATGTCAAAAACCTAACCTATTATGCTGCTTGCTGATGTTTGCTTCGACGAAATGAAACGGGATTCAAACTTGTAAATCATGTAGCGCATGCGACCGCATTTACAAACCAAACTATCGCCGCTTCATAAATAAAAACTTCAAAGCAATTTTGTGAGTAAACATTAAAACAGAATCCTCCAGACGCTGTACACGCAGCGGTGGATACTTTAGTAATATTCTATCAGAACGAGAGTAAATTCATTTAGTAAGGGGGGAATGGAGGGGGGCGGGGGGTTATGATCAAGAAGGGCGTAGGCTGTGAATGCCGGTTGTAAAATATAAAGGTCGTATCGAGCACGGGACGCGACCGGGTACGCGGAGAAAAATGCAGTCGCGCGTCGTTTTTTTTATTGATGTTAAAAATGTGTTAAGACGGAAAGTTTTCGAAATTACATACCGTGTACGCATTTTATATGCAGTAAATACTACATACTCGTAACCGAGAATCGAACCAGCATATCAAGAAGAAATAACTTAACCAGATGTTTTAATATGCGTATGAGTTGGTCGTGCTGAACCGTTTTTTTTTTAACAATGACTAATGGATTGAGAGCCGTGATATCTTAGAGGTTTGAACGCCGGCCTTCCGATCCGAAGGTGTCGGGTCCGAATCCAGCCTGCACTAATGCATTTTTCAATTTATGTGCAGTTAGTACAACACCAACTAATATCACGCGCTTTGACGATGAAGGAAAACATCGTGAGGAAACCTGCATATCTGTCATGACCATGGGTGCTCAAACTAGTATGTGAAATAGAAATGGAGAAGGCAATGGCAAACCACTCCATTATAACTGCTAAGTAAATCGTCGTGTGTTTCATCACATGATGACCACGACCCTCAGTCATGAGGAAATACGCCTCAGAAGAAGAAGATCAAATAATTTGTTTAAGTAATAATGAAGTAAGTTTACGTACCCTAACTGATAAGGTCAACGTTATTGAAAAATTCCTCAGTATTAATTACCAAATTTCCGGTAAATTAGTTAAAAAAAAATATTATTTATTCGACGAAACGAGCGAGACGATCGCCTGATGGCAAGTTATACACTTGCCTATAACAACGCGCAGCTAGTTAAGAAGGTATACACTGCACCACATTCGAACCCGGTACCTCCGGAATGGTAGGCGAGCGTTCAAATCACTAGACTATCACGGCTTTGATATGAAGACGAAATAAAATGAGATCCCACATTATATTTGTGGTGTATCTTTTCATTAACAATACCTTCATATTACGCAAGCGTGTAACGGTACAGCCGCTATTTCTTTTAATACAGCAGTGGTAATTAATCACGGTGCGTCAATCACTCTCGAATGTAATACAACAATGTATAACTGTGAAACGCTTGTTGTAATAGAGTTTTACACTTGCCTACCGTCGGGTAGAAAGCGCGAGGTGAACGCTTCAACGGTTATTATTTCTTGTGTATTTAGTAGCGAGTAAACTAAAAAAAAAATTACGTTTTATAACTACTGTTTCAATATCCGGATTCTCAAAGTATGAGATGCATTTATGTTTCTTTCAATGAAATGATGAGAATGGACGTTCACCTAATGGTATGTGATACAAAATAACAATTAGTCGCTAGTTATGATGAGACTTCACCACGATATGACGTGTTAAGTCTCGTTGCCCCAGTAATTTCACTAGCTTACTCCCTTCAAACTGGAACATAGTAATGTTTACACACTACTGTTTGTCGGTTGAAATACTTGCGGTGGTACTTAGACGGTCTGTAGCAACAGAGACCTACCAGCACTAAATCTTCAGCCACACCATATGAAATTGAGGCCTAATGTTATAATATTTACCAGGTGGTAGGTCTCTGTTGCCGGAGACCGTCTGGGTGGGTACCACCGCAGTTCCTATTTCAACCGCCAAATAGTAGTGTGCAAACATTACTGTGTTCCGGTTTGAAGGGCGCTGTAGCTAGTGTAATTACTGGGGTAACGAGACTTAACACCTTATGTCTCCATGCGACGAGCGCAATGTGGTGCAGTGTGTACCATCTTAACTAGCAGCACGTTGTCATGGGCAAGCGTATCACTTACCATCAGGTGAACGTCTTGCTTGTCCCGTCGCTTAGTAGTTTAAAAAAAAATATATTACATATAAAAACTACAGCGAATATCATATGAAATTTTAAATTACCTTTTATAATTTACATCGAAATATTAAACGATATGGTTACAATTTTACAGAAATTCCATTAACAACTATATCTTAACTTTCGTTTAGTGTTAGGCTATATTTCAGGAATTGAAAAGTATTGAGTCTATTACAATAATAATCCTAGATCTAAAGCTGACAAAACAATCAAACTTCGAAAAAATTTAAAAGTCGTATCGAAAAAATAGTCGAATGGCGACTAACAGACACATAAATATAAATATATAAAATCTATTTATATCATAGCATCCCAAAACATTTGTTTATTCGCGCTTTATACACAACAGAAAAACTAAGTGATTCGCAATATTTGCTAAATCTATAAATAAATGTGAGAATCATTACACTATCCGCAAGGTATTTGTTTCACAATTTACCTTCACAAAGTTTTCCGTGACTATTCGACAAAAGGGTAGAAGATATTCTTGATAACACAAAAAATAAACAATGATCTTTAATGCTTGGAGCTCTTACTACCGCATATGAGAAGTATTCAGATGAACGTTTAAATAATCAAAAAAATATCAAATTGAAAATATATAGATTTTGGATATATGTTAATCTAATATAATAATAATTCGCATACATAAAGGCAAGTGTAGTTCATGAGAGGCAGGATAAGTTGAAAATAATTTTCTTTAGTGGTGATGACTCTGAAATATCTTGGAGCGTTATGAAAAAAATTGGGAAATTTCATGATTTTCACACCACCGAAGCTATGTATAAATATATAATATTTTCACTGTTGTATCTAATTTTAGTCGTGGTTTAGAGGCGACTTTTCTAACTAGTAATAGACAGGCTCTGTGATATTTTATTGGTGGTAGGTCTATTGCCGGAGACCGTATAGGTAGTTACCACCGCAGTTTTTCTTTCAGCCGACAAACAGTAGTGTGAAAACATTACTGTGTACTTTAGAAGGTTGTTGTAGCTAGTGAAATTACTGGGGTAACGAGACTAAACATATTATGTCTTAAGGCGACGAGCGATATCATCTAAACTAGCAGCACGTTGTTATGTTCTGTTGTCTTGTTCATCACTTCGTAGTATAATAATGAAAATGAATTGTTTAATGTCTCAAACCTTCTTGCTCGGTCTGGATGCTGGCCACGACGCGCTCGTTGTTGCGCGCGGCCTGCCTGGCCTCCTCCATCTCCCTGGCGGCTGCAGCGAGGATGTTGTTCACCGCTGTGTTGGTGTTGGGCGGGTCCTCCCTGCGCCGCCGCCTGATCTCCTCCGCCCGCATCATCGACTGCTGGTACATATGTATCTAGACAACATAACAATTTAGTGAGTGTACTCCATAACACGTCTGCTAGTAGAAACATTGACAAGAGTTTATACATAACAAAAAAATTATAATAATTCTTTCATCTACCTCGAACGAAACATTGTTCCATTACTATTTATTTTATATACAAAATCCTTTATCATCTTAAACTTTAAACAGGACCGGCTAATGCTGTTTCAAGTATATAGTAGAGGATTATTTTTTTTATATAAAAAATAAGTAACAAAACACCGAAACAACACGATGATATTTCCAACGCGAAATGCGATAAAAATACAACACACAAAAATAAACTTATCATGCTGTTAATACAATTTTTATTTTTTATTATTATAACCAAAGTTATCTGTTGTATTATTATTTATCGTGAATTTAATAATGTTTAATATATTCACATTGATAATGTACGCTATTAAATATAATATCTACTGGCCCGTAATAATACGATTGTTTGTGTTAAAGTTAAAATTTTTGACGTCACGCCGAGAGCACAGTTTCTGACAGTCATTTCTTTGCGTCACGTTTCTTTTGTTTGGCTTTAATAACTTTTTAAAGATGGCCGACTCACGCTTTTACTAACAGTAATATTCTGAATTAACTTTATAATATCTAACATTTGTTGTATCATCATCGGACTATAGACCATTTGACAGAGGCTCTCAAAGATCACCGATCGGTCTAACGTTGCCTGTATCCAGTAGCTATTCAACCTTCACCAGATCATCAGCCTATCTTTCAGATATAGAACCGAGTCTTGCCAATTGCCACTTAAATCTGACAATCATTTAGTCTATGCCAATAACTATTTCTTTTACGGATTTCCACATTTCTCATATTCCACAATCATTATTAATTTCCATCGGAATGTTATCACGACACCAATTCATTGATTATCTTTGATAAGTTTGTTTCTTTACTATAAAGTTTACTGAACTATAGATCAGTATTGGCGATAGCAAAGGGATAATAGAAAATCAATGGTTAAATAGATTGCAAATATTTTTATACATAAGCTATTCAAAAAAGTTATAAATTTGTCTATTTATATTTATTATTAATTTAGGATATTTTTCATAGTAAAATACTGAGTATCTTTTTCAACATCATTTCCTTAAAATTGGAGTGACAGAAGTTATTTTAGATAAAGAGCTGTGAAGCGATCCGGGATTCTAAGCACTTCTCAATCTTTATAATGCCACGACCTTTATACAAATAATTTAAAGTTCATCAAAGTTATAAAACACAAGCAAATTTACACTTGTTATTATTTCTTTACATATATTTTTTTAATTTCATAAAAAAAATCCGAAAACGATTAGATATAATTTTTTGGACAACAAATAAAATGTAAACTTATTTACAATATGAAAAATGATCTAAGTTTAGAGAACATTAAATTAAGCATATGGCATCTTTTATAACATGCGAATAAAGCTGTCACCTGATGATGAGTGATACGCTAGCTCATATCATTGGATATGTTTACACAACATCACGTGCTCTTCGCCTTTTTTAATTCTTATTTACTGTATATTAAGTAATAAATTGACAGTGCAAATAAATAACAGTAATTCACATTTGGATTAAATAAGTTAAACATTTAAGCTATACCCTAATTCTCAAGGTCCAATACCATTGAGGTTGCTCTTGTTACAAAAACAATGATTTCTTCTATCGGTATTTTTTATGATTATTTAAAAAAAAATTACTTAAATATTAAACAGCTACTTAAGTAATAATTTTTATAATATCCGCTCGCGATAAGTATATTTCTACTGAGTTATGATAATATTTATGAGTAACAAGGTGCGGAAGTTTCTATTTCCAAGTATCGACTTATAAATATTAAAAGGACATTTATTTTTATACAAATATCCTTCTTCAGGTTGGAATTAATTATTTATGGTGTTATAAAAAGTTCACACCTATTCACATACGGTTTAATTTAAAATATTTACAAAGGCAAGTTGTCGTTCGTACCTAATTTCGTTTTGATGTAAGTAATAGTATTTCAAAGAGGTCCTGATCTGTGAATATTTTGACTTCTCTTCTTTAAATATATCGGAATATGATCTTGTATTTGTAGAAAGATTCAGAACATCTCATAGTGCTCGTCGCTGCAGACACATGCTAACTCTCGTTACCACAGTAATTTCACTAGTTACCCTTCAAACCGGAACACAGTAATACAGATAAGAGCTGCACTGGTAACAAGACTTATTACCGGCGAGTGTGCTTGTTACCATTTGTTATCTTTTACCAGAATTGAGTAGTTGTTCCAGGAGTCCCTTCACACCGTCTACATTAGAATTTGATGATCATAAATGTTGAAAAGAAAATTGTTGGATATAAATGATTTTCCAATATATTTTTTTTTACATAATTCTTTGTATGATATTATGTTTCAGTTATTACTGATTTCATACAGAGCTCGAATGACGTGGGTACATATGTATAAATAAATAAAACAATAGCGACCAACGTAAGCGATTTGTTTTCAATACAATATTATATATATCTTAATGAAACTACTAACACGTACGTCACCGTCGCAAATGAATAATGAAAAAAAAATATAAAAATTTTCCACAGAACCTAAATGACATTGGACGAGAAGAACAAAGGTGACGGAAAAAATGCCTAATTCATAGACAATTATTTTTTTTTTAAACAAAAATTTATGTGTCCATTTATAAGTGGCCGTTTATAATTTATTTTTTTATTTTACGAAGCTACGAGACTAGCGAGATGTTCACCTGATGGTAATTGGTGTGCTGTCACATAACAACATGGTGCTGGTTAAGATGGTATACACTGCACCACATTGCGCTCGTCGCCTTGAGACATAAGTTTCGTTTCTCTAATAATTTTACTAGCTTACCAGTAATAATATATATAGAAGTAAATATTTATTATTATATTCATCTGCCTGTTAACTATATAAATGGCGGGTACTTCCCGTCATTATTACAATTCGCCGATGCAAATGCTTTTAATTGTGAGATGATAATCATTTCTATGAACGCTGAACAAGGGGAGACGGACAAAAAGCGATTTCTATCTATTTAAACATTTATTTAAAGAGATTATTATGCAATTGCGAAACTTAACAAAAGAGCCGGCATGTACGTCGCGTGTTAAGTTGCAAGTTAATTATGTTTAAGCTTTATTTATTAATCTGTTTTATACAAAGGAAGACGTTAATTCGACGATGACGAGACATTCACTTGATGGTGGAACTGTTTTTTTTATTCGATAAAGCGATGAAACGGGAGAGACGTTCACCTGATGTGAAGTGATACGCTTGCACATAACAACATGGTTTTAATTAAGATGGTTAGGTCTCGTTACCCCAGTAATTTCACTAGCTACAGCGCCCTTCAAATCGGAACACAGTAATGTTAGCATGATATTGTATGGCGGCTGAAATAGGAACTGCGGTGGTGGTGGACCTTGAGACGGTCTCCGGCAAGAGACCTACCAGCAGTGTTTATAAAAAAATGTGCTAGTTAGATTGTCTCATTACTTCAGTAATTTAACTAAATTGTAACATAACGGATAAAATCTTATCATCTAACTGTGAACTATAACTATGACAAAATCTAACATTCCACCATTGACGTTTTAATGTTGGTAGGTCTGTTGCGTATCGTCTAGATAGCTACTGCAGCAGTTTCAATTACTACCGCCAAGCAGTAGTGTGCTAATATTACCGTGTTCCGGTTTGAAGTTGGTAAACTAGTGAAATTACTGGGGTAACCAGACTTAATACTTTTTGTCTCAAGACGACGAGCGCGATACGATGCTATGTTCTTATGTTCAAAGGTGTCACTTACCATCAGGTAAACGTCTCCAACGTCTCATCTCTTTATCGAATAAAAAAAATGGTATTCTGTTCATTTGATTGTTTCATAAAGTTAAATATTTAAATACGTCCAGAGACCTTTTTTAATTATCAAACTTTAATAAGTTAACGTATGCAAACGTTATATCCATTTGCTATTAAGTAACTTTGAATTATAACTAATATATGTATAAAATATAAATGTGGTTTGTAAACAATTCCCAAGCCCTGTATACAAAATGGTAGATTATAGAGGGTATTAATTAAAAAGATGAATAGGATCATAGACTAAGACGGCGTGTTATCCGGCAGCCGACAGGAACTCGTTAGCGCAAATCCTTTGTAAAGGTGCTTATGAAAAAAAAAACCTACTCATTAACCTCTTTTAGTATATTGCAAAAACGGATTTCACTCCACACATATATATTATGAAATCATCTTAATATTTTAGCTTAAAGAAAATCTGACTGAAATTACCGAACTGAATTTTTGGTGTTTATCTACCGTTTTTGCACCAAAAAAATCTATAGAGTTTATAGTCATTTCAGCCAAATAGCAATGTGCAAACTTTACTGTGTTCCAGTTCGAAGGGTGTTGCTAGTGAAATTACTGGGGTAACGAGACTTAACATATGTCTAAAAGCGACGAGCATAAAGTGGTGCAGTGTGTATCATCCTAACTTTTTTTTTTTTATTCTACTATGCGTCGAGACGAGCAAGACGTTCACTTGATGGTAAGTGATACGCTTGCCCATGACAACGCGGCGCTAGTTAAGATGGTACACACTGCACCACATTGCGCTCGACGCCTTGAGACATAAGGTGTTAAGTCTCGTTACCCCAGTAATTACACTAGCTACAGCGCCCTTCAAACCGGAACACAGTAATGTTTGCACACCACTATTTGGCGGTTGCAATAGGAGCTGCGGTGATACCCATCCAGACGGTCTCCGGCAACAGAGACCTACCACCTGGTAACTAGTTGTTATTGGCAGAAGTATCACTAGCCATCAGGTGAACGTCTAGCTCATTACTTCCTCGATATAACAAATAATTCAAAAACCTTTAAAATTATTAAACCTTTTAGTTACAATGAAGCCTTAAAGGATGTGATCTGCGATCTCTGTTTATGTGATGATCTTCACCGTGGAGAACATTTCTTACTGCCGCAATCACTAATATAATGTGAAGTTAAACAAAAGTATAACGAAATGTTCATAGTCATATTGAAAAGTGAATAGGCTTCATCTAGATAATTGTGCTTTACCATCAGGTGAAGACGTAGTCAAGCACTAGTATATAATAAAGAATTATTATCACATTACTAGATAAGATTCTTTCTAAATCATACTACTTATATACTCCCGGACACATCTATCGGCCCACCACCCAGTGTTTAAAGTTTCGACGGTGTCTAGTTAAAAATAAATGTTAGGTGGAGCAATAAGTTTAAATGCAGTTTTGAAGCAGATTTATTGGTCAACCCCTATGTATGTTTTTTGTTTATTTTTTTTTTGTAATTCCGAATAGATTAGGCCGGCAGAAGTTTTACAGCTTGGGCGACAATTTCAGGCAGAGTATCCATAATTTTTGGTCAAAACTGGTTCTCAGTTTAGATTTGCCTTTTTATGAAACCAATAATCGAAAACATAAAAAAAATTCCAACTTGTGCGAAATAAAAAAGTTTTCTCCTTTCCTGGGTCGTTGAAAACAATGAACAGACTCGAATTTTCGTTTTTTTTCATAATCCTGAATTCAAAATAAAAAAAAAAAACATACATAAAGATTGACCAAAAAATCAGCTTTAAAACTGCATTAAAACTTATTGCTCCACCTAACATTTATTTTTAGCTAGGCACCGTTAAAACTTTTAAACATTAGGTGGGCCGATAGATGTGTCCGGGAGTGTAGTTACTACTTTCACTTGTAAAGTTCAAAAGTACAATAATTAGCTAAAAAAATTTCCATGATTTCAGAAATTTTAATTAGTAATTTTTAACAGCTGTTAAAAAAGAATATAACTAAATCTATACCAAATATATAAAAATTAAACTCGCGTTACTAAATGAAACCGTTTCGACTTATTCGTCATTGTAAAATATTATTTTGATTCATTACAAACATGATATATTATTATTAATAATAATTCCTTACGTAAAATGGATAAAACGATGGCAATGTTAAATGTTAATTATTTTTTTTTACACAAACAATCCAGTATATCTAGGCTTTTGTGACGTCATGTTTATATAATGATAAAATTATCAGATAAAATACTTGTGCTCGCACCCCACCTAAAAATAAATAGTGTTCACAAAACAAGTATTACAAAGAATAACAACTTTATAATATAAGGAAAATTTATGCATTTTTTATTAAACATAAGAAAAAGTAAGACTTTTTACAAAAAAATATATAGAAAATATATATACTGCGGAATAAAATTATCAAAGTATTTAAATTTATGTTAAAATATTTGAAAATTTTAATGAAATTTGAAAATAATGTGACGGTCGGGCAACGTGACGCAGAACGATGCCCAGCTGTGGACTGTCTTTCGAAATATTAATTGAACTTTAAAAAATATCATAATACATACATACAAAAAAAAGTTAAATGTCTATAATATCAAATGATATATAATAAAATTCATATAACGCCATTCTTATGTCCAGCAGTGGGTGTCTAACTGATGATATATTTACACGATTATTTATACAAAAGAAAAACCATTACAAAAATTCCTATCCGTTATCCGCAGGTAGCTTAAGATATAAGGAATAAACTAGACTTTATTTTAAATAAAAAATTGGAAACTTGCGATAATGAAAACTTAAATACAGTAGTACCAAAGACTGTTAAAACAGTGTTGCAATGCTTCACACTTTAGTCACCTACGTCCATGACTAATAATATATTAATAGAACTATTTGTTTATTTTGTACACGTCAACTGTTATCCGTTAGATGCAGACTAGATTGTGTTAAATACCATATTTTTTTATTTAAAAGCAACCTCATTTGGGGTCACACAAACAAAATTCTTGCAACATCCTATACGTTGTAAAAACTACTTAAAATAAAATAAATTAAAGCTTTTCCTATAAACTCATAAATCATAAAAAAAATCCATTTGTTTAAGCTTATCTTATTTAGATAGTTCCAGGTCTTAGTTGCCCATCTAGATAAATCACAGCCATTAATGTGATTTTTTTTTATTTGGAATTATGTTATTTTCTTTTAAATTCTAATTTTTAAGTTTCTTATTTTATTTTGAATGTTGTGTGTATTTGTCATAGGTGTGCATGCTAGAATTAGTTAGTTACAAGATGTTTTTTTTTTCCTATTACCATTGTACACTGTAAATACACTTAATAAATAAATAAATTACTGTATTCTAGTATCGAAAACGATGGAATCAAAGTCTTATAATTCAATACTTCATCCACAACCAATTTGACTGTTGTTTAGTCAATATACACAAATTTTTATTATAGTAAACTTTGACCATTAAATAAGAGCACATGCTGCGTTAGTTGCCAACACGCCTGCCAAACGTAGCTATTTTCTAATCGAGAAAACTATTCGCAACATCAAATTATTCGGGATATCCCAGTCTATTTTAAATTTAACTAAAGACATGTACCGCTGTAAAAGTAATAGTTAATTACTTTAAGCGGAGTATCATTATTCATATTTTTTTCCAATCAAAGAACCGACTAGACGAGCAGGTCGTTCACCTGGCGAACGATACGCCCAGACAGGATGATAAACACTGCAATATCTACCTGGACAGTCTCCCTTAAGGTCTACCACCAATTAACATATATCTCTAAGCTTTTTTATTGAAAAGGATCATAAAAAAAAATCATAAAAACCTTACGTATAATGACATCATTGGAATATTCCTTCAAGCAAGAATTAAAAATATTTACTTTAAAAACAAAATTAATTCGTTAAATCTTTTAAATAATAATTTAATCTGTTTTAAATATTAAAAAATGTTAGCTAACAATTTAAAATTAACTTGATAGTTAACTTCAAATGTTATCGAGTAACGATTTCGTTACTAATGCAATTTATCGTACATTTTTAAAACAATAATATTATTTGTTAATTATTCTTGATACTAAATAATAATCTAAATGAAGTAATTTTTATTTTAAAATTTGGAAAAAGCTATAATTTTATTGCAAAGTATCGTAATACCCGATTTGTTATAGCAAGTCTTAAATAAGTCGACTTAAGTTGGAGCTTTAGCTTCATAAAATTCAAGCCGCTTAAGATTCGATCCGATGCTATACACAACTTGATATATTAAGTAAAAACGCTATCGATGCGTATTTTTTTATATAAAGGATTAAGGATACAAATAAAGGCTGAATATACCATTCCATTGCTGTGATCATAAAGAAAGAGACGATCCAATACCGTGTGATGGCTTTAGTGGTACTTCAAGATCGTCTAGTACAGTCACGTCTATTTATATTGCTAAACAGCAGTTTACAAACATTGCTACATTCCAGTATGAATGATACAGCAACATTATACATTTGATCAGGTGAACCCCAAGACTAACATGGAAAAGATTTAAATATCTTTTATATAAAGGCCGATGAGTTATTTAGTTGAAGACGTTACAACCCGTTCAGATGTTAACAAAATGGATACCGACTATATGTTTTTCACGTTCGATGACTTATACCAGTTTTTTTTAATGGAAATCGTATGGATGGTGTAGAAGCTGGAACGCTGCGCTATCTGATGGCAAGTAACATCGATGGGGATAATAAAAAAAAAACCTTTTAATTTTTATGGTGTTCGACCGAATGGTTTCGGGCATTAGCCTTCTCAAACAATTTACGCTTTCTATTTTTTTATTACATGGCGGAGGGACTATACTTCTTTTTTTTTTAATAGAATTCATTTAAAATTACAGGAGTGAAGAGATTTAATATACGTCTCGTATGTATAATATCAAAATTATATCATTTTTACTAACGCCACGTTATGGGTTATGCGTATCACTTAACATTAGGTGAACGTCCTGATCGTCTTGCCGGTTCGCCGTACAAAATAATAATAATAAATCAATTTAAAACAGCCGCCGATGCGTAACGTAGTAACTTCACCACAGTGAATGCATAGAGCTACAATTGTACCGACAGTATGTTAATCATTCATAATATTATTTGGCAGCTCTTTTAATGTTAAGACATTTGATATACTCTTTCCTAATGCAACAACGAAATGAATCGTAGGCATCAATTCAGAAGGATCAGGCATACTAAAAATGCATGTAACTTCTTGCCATAGCCACTCACACAACAATAATTATAAACTTCAGACACTTGTTAAAAAAATAATCTGTAACCTCTCTAACAAAGTGGACATCATTAAAAATTAACTACAACAAAATAAAGCGGCAACAATCAGTTATAAAAATGGTTCATATTTCAAACATACATTCACACAGTGCCACAGATAATTAATTTTAATAATGGTTTCCACATAAATATTCTTGCCTATAATTTTTATTTATTTTAAACGTAATTTGCACTCAAAAAAATACTAATTATAAAAAGGGCAGACTTAATACCAAAGGACTCATCCAATGTCATAAATTTAATTCAAGGAATGTAAGATTTCTAACTTGAATTCATATTATAAAATATTTATAACCATAAATTAGATGCTTTATGAAAATTACTACATAAACTGTAATAAAGGTTAATGTTAGCAGATGAGAGCCTAGGAAAATGAAAAAGATAACTAACAGAGTTATAATATTACATCAAATGACAGAGAATAAGATTGAGAATTAACTTATAAATCATTAAGTTAAAAGTAATTAAGAATAACCTTTGAAACATTGTAATAATGGAATAATTTTAAAATACAATGATTCATTATTATGAGATGTTTGTTTAGTGACCCATGATAAAAATGTAAAACTAAAAGCAAAGGCAAAGTAGAACCAAGCTTTTACCATAAATAACATTTTAATTTCAAAAACAATATTGTAAACATGATTTTAAATTAGTTTTTAGTCATGTTAATTTCATAATGTTGTATGTGGTGCCAGAAGTTTCACTGTATAGATATTCATACATCCAATAAATATGTATTCTAGTGTATAAAAATACACAAATACAAGTTAATTTCAAACATTAAAATAAACCTCAATGATTACAGACCTCACTGTAGTAATTTAAGTGACAAAATAACTGATAATGTTGAAAAAGTCTTTGATTTATAAAATTGATAAATCAACAATTTTCTATCCTCTTCGTCAAGCCACAGCAGTCCACATTTGGACATACATCTCTCCCAAGGAACTCCAAATATAATAGGAGTCTTCAATACTTTGTATTTATATAACAAAGAGGCAAATAGATAAAATAGTAAATTTTACTACACTATAAATATTATTTACAGAAATGTGAATTATTCAAGTATTTTTAAATGAAGCTAACAGTCAATTGACTCCATGCTGTTAAATAGATTTATATTTTTAAATGACCACATGTTAACCAATTGAATCACCATTGAGAATATAATGGTGCAATATATAATCATGAGTTTTAATGATGTTTTTAAACAACTGTTACAGTTTCTTTTAGAAGAAAGGCTAAAGTAATTCTTAGAATAATTTAGAGAAAGCTGTATTACACACATATGAATTTAATCTTGTCCGCAATCACAAACATAAGTTTTTATACAATTTCCATTAAACATTCCATTTACATTAATTTTGTGTATATTAATATTATGCAAATATCATAAATATGAATTTCTAATGATCAATACTAAAATAAATTATCTAATTCATTAATGATCTTATCTTATACAACTTTAATCTATTTAGGAATGTAACTATTCCCAGTGTTAATATACATGTTTAAGTACAAATCGACACTTACTTGTTTAAGCCTCTCAACATCGGTGCGCGCCTGTGTGTATGTCTGCTGAGCTGGAGCAGCCGTTACTGTCTGCGAGAATGAGGGATACTCAAGGTTGACATTCAGAAGCTGCGCTGCATTGTCCCGTGCTTCATAAGCCAATCCTCTGATCTCAAGTTCTGATGCTGTGTGCATTAAAGACTGCAGATCTAACTCTTGGACATCAACCGAACCTTTGTACATGAACTCCACAAGTAGGTTGATTTCTGAGAATGGTATCCCCTTGAGGATGACAATAGGATGCTGACATGGGTTGTCCCTACAAGAAAAGAATATTTTATATGTAAAAACAAAAGGCAAGCATACCATTATCATGAGTCCATTTTAGATTGAATAATAAATTGTACAATGCTAACACTGGTCATTAATTTTCGTTATCATTAGATAAACTAGAACTTTAGCCACTGACTTAATTTTATTACACGCTTTTTATTTAATACCGTAACTGAATTTAAAATTAAAATCACTAAGAATAAACGGTTATTTTTTTATATTCTGCGGCAAAGGGCACGACATCTGGTCCGAGCATTTTAAAAAACGTTTATTCCATAATTATTCAATTAAACAAAAAAGAAGGATGTACGTTGATAAATGAAATATAATTGCTTACTTGAAGATCTGTTCGAAGTAAGGGCTGCAAGCCGAGAGGACGAGCTTGTGAGCCTTGAGGGTGCCATCGCGACAGGAGAGCGTAACGTCCGCTAGTGCCGACGACGAGTAGATGGTCGTGAACAGCTGGCTCAAGTTCTGCAGGTGGTTGTTCCACTTCAAGTGGAACGTCTTGTCGCTCACCAGCCCCTGCATCTGCACCACCACAAACACTTATCAATCACAAATCACTCACTACTTCACGTCTAATAAAAAATCTACAGAAAACCGTCTATACTGCGACCGCTACATAAAATTATAATTATTACAACTTATTTTTAGAACGATGCCCGTAAAAAACACTATACGTACGCGGTATGACAGTGTAATACTGTAGGTACGCGCCGCCGACGGAATTTAGAACTATAAAATTTTATTTATATTATATTTTATAAATCTAAAATTTTGACAAAAACCCCATAAGTACGATTTCCTCACCTTGTTTACGCTTTTCCGACTTCCCGAATTTTCACAAATAACACCGAAACATTTCACAAAAATTTTAAATACTTATTATGTTACACAGAAAGCCGTGTCGTAAAAAACAGAGTGGGGCACGCCGTGGCCCCCTCCTTGCCCCGGCCCCCTCGCACACAATCAATATACGGAATATGAGAGCGCGCCGCGCCGCCTCGCCCCCCGCATGCTTTATTATACCGTAATTAAATATATACAACTTTATAAATTGTACAATGTACACTACACTAGCGCACATACATTCCTCACACAACCAATAACGTACTACTGAAGCGACATACTAATAATGTTTTTGTTTAACTCCATGCCGAACTTATTTCACTGAAAACACACCAATTTCTGTTTTTGTAACATAAACCTAACAATTTTATCGACGTTTACGATAGGATAGCGTTAGAAATATTTTATGTTTAGATGAAATATCTCGTGATATAGTTATTAGTAATAATTTTAGTAATTATAAATATGAATGAATGAAATCAATATTTCCAAAGAACTTGTGATTCATCAACCCGATATAGGCCTCTTAATAATAAAATGCGGAATGTGAAGTGCTTTTGTGTTGTACATGTACTATAATTTCTTTTTTGATCAGCACACAACATTCATAATAAACACACATTCAAACATTGAAGAGAATAGTTACGATTCAGTCTTCTTTTTATTAGTTTCCATACTTTAACCTATAAGCACCTACCTGTCATCGAATGCATTGCTATATGAGTGTATATGATAGGTAGATGCAACCTGCTGTACAAAGAGTAGACAATATTTTAGTAAACGAGAAATTATAGCTGAAGGCGACAGCTATAATATTATATGATATCGACAGAAAAGAGAATGGCGCATAACGTTTGCATGAATAATATTTCTATTATCTTCGCTGTGCATATTTATTTTAATATTGGTATATGGTTTTGTTAAGTAAATATTATGTAACTGCAAACGCTAGACTATTCATAGAAGTGTATGGATTTTTTTTAAAATACATTCATATTTACACTCTAAAGTCTTTTTTTTTTTTAAATATATTACAACGCGTTTTATTACAAAACAATGTACGGGAACCTGTTTCAATAAAAGCAAGAAAACTTCCCCTCTCTTCGCGTTCCTGTATCTTTATTATCCTATTTGAATAGTTTAATTTTTTGTTTTAGCAGTAATGTAGCAATGTATATTATTAAGTAAATGTAGTAAATTTAATAACAAGCGAAAATTAAAAATTGTTGTTAACAATTTCTAAGAAAATAAATGCAAATTATCAGTGTCTATTTTGATGTAGTAAAATAAATTATAATTACAAGAATATATATTGAAGTATTTAACTCGACTTGAAATTATAGCAATATAAGAATCAACATAAAAAATATTAACAAAAGCTTCAATTATTAAAAAAGTTAATTATCTGTGTACCATATTTTATACCTAGCAACATTTAATTTCATTCATTCGAAATGCTTCGTTTGTTCTAGTCACAGAGAATATCTTATCATTACTCAAAAGTCATTCATTCATTGCATTAGTTTACTTAAGTACAGATATTGTCGGGTAAGAGTGTGTATTCCTGGTAGTTTTTGCTACGGCTCGCAGTCAGAAGTTAATTTTAATTTACGGCAACCAGTGTTTTAATTTGAAAAGAGTTCCCTTTGTTGATTTCTACTATATTTTAAATCAAATATAATTTTGTATTTAATATCGAAATTTTTATATCAACAATTTATTGCGAAGTTTCGGCAAAAACATGGATAAAGGATCAAACTTGCAGGTTATTTCACCGAATGTGAAATATACTGAAGAATACATTTACGCTGATTATGAGTACGATGAAACTTTGGTGACGAAAAAGGATAACCAAATAGTGGTAAGTATTTATTGTAATAATTTCTTTGCTTCAATTACGTACCGCTTTTGTCGCAGTTTGTTTTGGTTTCCAGCTTTTGTAGCATTATAGGTATTTTCTATAACTTTTATTTAATAAATACTACCTTTTAACTATATATTTTATAGTATAATTAAAAGCACATACTATTTAGTTAAAAAGGGTAATCATATTTTTTTACTAAAAAATATTATTTTGTTAATTGTTTTACTAAAACATTATTTGATTCTTGCACCGAGCTTCATTTTGTTCACAAATTTGTCAATGTTACAGAAATCAGTTCTAAAATTTTTGTTGGCCTACCATCATATTACAACTTGTATTGTATGCTAGTCAGTTATAACAGTTCTTTATTATTTTAAATTAAAAAATAAAAAACTTATATCTGAAAAGTGGTATATTTTTGTAGATTTTAGGTAGTATAAATACAATTGATTGTAATAATGCTGACTCCATCAAGTTCTGGGACTTTCTATATGTACTTTTGTTTAAACTTAAATGTTTCATCAGTTTTTATTTATCATAACAATTTGTTTTAAGTAATTTTGGTATTCAATTATCAATGTATTATTTATTGCCAGAAGTAAATGTGACCAGAAATAAATTACAATAATGTAGGTAGGTATCAAATTCTTCAGATTCTTCTTTTGCCTGTTTATAAGTCACATAAAAATATTATGCTTTGATAGTATTAGAACAATTTTCATTTTGATGTCAGTTTAATATTTATTAGTTAATAAAATATGTAATCTTGATAAAGCACATACAATTTTTTTTTAAATACCTTCATTCCATAACATTATTTTCACATTTGTTAAAATCATATAAACTAGTATTTTTGTCAATGTACAGATCTCAATTATTATTCTTGTACTACTGTTTAATAGTTATAAGAATCTTTTGCATCTGTATTCTAATAAAATGTTAATACAAAATGTTACCTATAGTTTTTTACAATTTTTCATTCCAGTGTTTAGTAAAGTCTGCACTTGCCATCATATTAACTTAAAATGTCCTTGATTGTAATTAAATAAGGAATGCATTGCACATGCTTATTACTGCAAATAATGACAAACTTGAATTCTAAATATTCATTGTATGTAACATGTTAATTTTTAATGTTAACATAATCTAATGTTGACATGCACGTGTATATTTAAACATGTACATATTAATGTATCCCATAAATATATAAATGCAAACTGTAGTAGGTAATAATGCATATTTAACATAGGAGAGAATGGAATTCTTTTAGAATATTTCTGGTTTGTATGATAACTTGGAGAATGACATGCACAACAAGAACATGCGCAATTATGTAGTTGGTATGTTATTAGTGTGTTGATAGAAATTATATACATTTATTGGCAGCAAGAACTTATCTTGTAGAGGTCTGCTTTTTAATCCTATTTACTAATCTAAAAACTGGACAAACAAAATACAAGTTTTGTTTTTTGTTTCAGGCAAAGCCATATAATACCTCACTATGCATTCGCACGGGGAGGAAGTTGGGACGGTTGGGAGTCATGCTGGTAGGATGGGGTGGCAACAACGGCTCCACTTTTACAGCGGCAGTGCTAGCCAACAGGCATCAGATCTCATGGAACACTAAGAATGGGAAAATGGATCCGAATTGGTAATTATTAACAGTTGCAACTATAAATAGGTTCACAGAGCTCTTCACTTGCTGGACACTATAGTGTTTAAGGCGGCAGCAGGATTATTTTAGTTTTTTCAGATGAAGCTTCATCTAATTCACAGCTTAGGGATTTGGAGTCCATGGGAATCTAAAAATGCGTACATAGGTAGATAAACAATTTATTATTAAGGACATGAGGGTTGTAGAAGTGATAAGTAATGTAATTGAGCTAGAGGGTAAAAGAGGAAAACATAAATAACCATTCAATTAATTGTGTAAGTAAATAACTGTATGGTCATTAGAGAAATAACAGGTGTCTTACATATGTGAGCTACAGAAACTATCCATGAAACTAATGATGAGTGCCAGTTCTTGTTTTTTATAATAAAGACCTGCTTCCGCCTTCATCATCATCAAGTTTGGCGGTCAGATTGAGAAAACCTTTCCGATCTTGGGCTATTCTTTGATTTTTTGATTCCTCCTTGGCTCTGTTTTAATGGGATTTGGGGACCTAAAGTGTTTTTTTTACAACAGGTTGGGTTCAATAACTCAGGCCTCAACTGTGAGATTGGGTATAGACGAGCAAGGGAAAGACTTTTACGTTGGCATGTCTGAACTATTACCCATGGTGCACCCTGACGATTTGGGTAAGTATATATTCTTATTCACTTGCCTTTTTTTCTCATCGACCTTTGTAATATGATAGTTATACCACAAATTATAGGTTTATTTGAAAATTATGTTCAACAATTCTGATACTAAACTTAGTATAGAAATGTTTATTGTGAGCATTATCACTAGAGCTTCCGTCATCACGCGATTTACGTAATTTGTACCCGCTGCCGTCCTTTCCATTAATAAAACTCATTCATCCAGGTATATTCAGATGTTGAACTCGTCAGGACACGCTATCGATTTCGTGCAGCACACTCAAGGTCAGGGTCGGGAGGCGGATAGCTAGGTCAGGAATGTAGGTCATGCAGGGTGACCCATTAACTTTCCAACGGTTCATTACTTAATTTATTTTTGTGAAATAAAATTTATGTAAGCTATTGACGGTCATCGTTGATAACACGACCCTCAAAGTTGTTTGTTTGTTCAAATGGGTTTCACATTTTATATTTCTACTATAAATTGAAACTAATGGAAATAACCACAATGTTAGAACTGAAATTTTTAAATGCAAAAATTGTACTTGTTCTTTGTTTTCTTGTCCCCAGGACTCTTTTAAATCTTTTTCCAAATATCTCAAAATTAAGTATGTAATTTATAAATAAACAAAGGAACCCGTTGTTTTATTTAAAAAGGAACAAAGAGATAAAAAATTTATTGTACAGTAGGTTAACCAGTAATAAGCTCAAATATTGCACAACAATGGAAAACTACATGCTGGAGAACACAACAATTTCCTCAATAACAAAAATGTGTTTGGATGTAATTAAGATTTAAATTGTTTTGACGTATATCCAATGATGTTCTTAAGGAACGATTAAGAGGTAACAACTCCTGGAAAAAGTCAGCACCTTTTCTCGTGATCCTTTACAATCATCTGCGCTTCTCTATTTCCGTGACAAGCGTTGCGGAAACAGCAGTTACTTCCAGAAGTGGGAAGATATTTCTTTAACACTTGACATCAATACGCCTATAAATAATGATGATATATACATTTTTAATTTTTACATTGTTTAGTGATCGACGGTTGGGACATTAGCTCGCTGAACTTGGCGGAGGCTATGGTCCGCGCCAAGGTCATCGACTACGACCTCCAGCAGAAGTTGAAGAAGGAGATGGCGGCCATGAAGCCGCGCCCCTCTATCTACGACCCGGACTTTATCGCGGCTAATCAGGTACCGATTTGTTACATTGGCAAAATATCCACATGGTTCATAACATACTTAAATTTATTTGTATCGTGGGGAAATTTGAAGATACCCTGCTTCCGGGAGAGCCCAGGCTTTTGTGTGATTTTCACCTTCTTGAACTCTCTCGGTAGTATCCTTCAGTGCGTTATGATCTTCGGTATCTCCTTCTCTTCATTGGTGCCCTTTTGCAAAAGTTTTTATCATGTTGTTCTTTAACCAATTTATGAGTTCCATTCTTGTCAAGGGGAATACTAACCATTTTTTCCTTAAACAGAAATAGCATTACATGATATATTTCGGGCTTTTACTAATGCCGATTGCAAGTGTTAAAAATAATGTTATAAATAATCTGTATCCAAGATCGAAAAAATTAAAATCTATTTTCTTATTTCAATCTATTTTTTAATATGGCTATAAATTTTTACATATCCATTTTTACCAAATGTTTACCCCTCTTTGGTTTTTTGTTGTAAAAGGAGCGGTTTATTAAATAATGCACACAGATTAAATATGAAAATACCCTCACACAAAATAGCAATAATATTCTTAGAAATATCGTGGAAAAAATATTTCTGTTTTATTCATTTGAACTTTTGTAAAGCCTTAACAGGTGCACCGATACTCTATTACGTGTAGTTGGTTACCACGCAATGTCTCGTTACCGGTAATTTTTTTTTTTTTTTTTTTTATTTATTTATTTATAGAGGGTTTGGTCACACAGTGATCATAACACCCTCATAGTCCTCATAATACTTACATACTCCACTTAACTACTTAATATATCAATACAATACACATCTTATTATATCAAAACAATTTTCTTCTTTTAAGAGCGATTTTTACCAACTTATATATAAATTTTGCTTCATTACTTAACGGGAATGCAAGAAATTGATTAAATGCATCGACATCCAAAACATTTACGTTATACTGTGTTATAAATTTGAGCCTTTCGGCATCGTTCCTAACACATTCCATCATGATATGATAAACATCCTCAATGATATCACATTCTGAACAATTTGGAGAAGGTACTTTGCCTAACAAATATGCAAAACTATTAAGGGAATGTGTCCCGAACGAAGTCGAAACGCCACGATAAGGTCTGTTCTGCACAGATCGGCCTTGTCAAACCAAGAAAGGCGAGATGGACTAGGTTGCATGGTTTTATACCATATGCCTTTCGTAAGTGAACGCTCATCATAGTATTCTTTCCACAGAATGGAACACTTTTTTTTAAATCGTGTAGAATGTCAGTATAATATAAAACCCAATTGTATGGTATTCCATCACTTGTTGCCTCCTTCGCAAACTATCTACCATCTCATTGCCACTTAGACCAATATGGGCAGGGACCCATTGTAACTTAACTTTTATGCCTCTAGCAACTAAATTTTGAAAAGTCCGAATGATGTTATAGGCTATCGGAGAGCCTCTACAAGTAGAGGTGCCCCGAGCCAGATGTAATAGACCGCTTTTGGAATCTGTGAGAATAACAAAGGAACCAGATTTAAATGTCGAAATGTAAAACATGGCTTCTGCTATGGCAATAAGTTCTACGTACATTATTGAAGGTTTGGCGTTAATATGGAACTTAATGGATTTATTTATTTGGGGATCAAACACCGCTGCCCCTACACCCTTCTCATCCAAAGCTCCATCTGTATATATTTTTATAATAATCATTATAATGTAGGTTTAAAAAATTGTTACAATCGTATGTAACCTGGTGGGGTTATAACTTTTTTTACTAGAGTCCACAACATCAATATTCCATATAATTGCCTCTGAGAGATTAATGTAGCTTATCCATGAGTCTAAAGAAAACATTTCTGTTTTCTTGCTAATGTAAATCGGCGAATTTTTTAAATCTTCGTGTAAGGTAGCCAGTAAAGGATTTTGTTTACATCTCCAAAAGGGATTGTTTAGTACGAGTTTCAAATTGTCTAATTCATTTATTAAAATATTGTTTTGAACTGATTTAGATTTTAACCAAAATTTTCCAGCTAAGTAGTAACGACGAACGTGTAAAGGTGGGATATTGAGTTCGCATTGCATAACGTGAATTGGGGTTGTTTTTATAAAGCCACCAATCATTCTCATATATTGATTTTGTATATGATCAAGTTTAATCAGATTCGATTTGCTGCTGTTATCATATAGAAAACAGGCATAATCAATTCTGCTACGAACTAAACTTAAGTATAATTGACGTAGGAACTTCGGATGAACTCCCCAACTCGCTCCTGCCAGTATTTTGAAAATACCTAAAAATTTTGAACATCTAATCCTAACTTCATTTATATGTTTAGTCCATGTAAGAGACCGGTCTAGCCATAATCCTAAATATTTAACATTATCAGCGGTTTTCAAAGGAGTATTATTAATTTTAAGGACAACACTCTCTCTGTTATATCCTGTTTTAAAAATGCAAACTTTACTCTTGGAAGTCGATATTTCCAAGCCAATTTCGCTCAACATGTTGCTAAATGCATCTAACGTACTTTGTAGTTCATTTGCGGCTTTTAATAAAGATTTATTAGTGGTGTATAAAATAAAGTCGTCGGCATATTGAGAAATAAACACATTTTTAATGTTTTTACAAATGTAGCAGGTAGCTAGATTAAATAACAGAGGTGACAAGGGATCACCTTGAGCGAGACCACAACGCGAAATTCTAGTAATATGTTCAGAGGAGTCTGGGTATATACTCAGATATCTTTCAATGAGAAAATTCCAAATATAAGCGCAATTTTTTGAACCAATTCCTATACGATCTAGAGTTTGTAACAAGCTATAAGGTCTACATTATTGTACGCGTTATTTATATCTACAAAGCAACTCAAAGTTAACTCTTTCTTTGAAAACCTGTCTGAATTATGGTAACAAAACTCGAGAGATTATCTAGCGTAGATTTACTTTTCCTAAATCCTGTTGTGTGAACTGATAGTATGTTATTGTGTTCTGCAAACCATTCTAACCTGCATGAGAGGATGCAATGAAAAATTTTACATAGAGATGAAATTAAAGAAATTGGTCGAAGAGAAGATGAAGAACCAGGGTCCTGGCCAGGTTTGGGTATAGGTACTATAGTAATGTATCTCCATTGATTGGGAACAAAACCAACATCATAAAACTTGTTAAAAATTGAAGTAGCAATCGTTTTCCAATATTAGGGAGGTTTTTCACCATAGAATATGATATGTTATCATCTCCCGGTGTAGTATCTTTTAGTTTTATACAAGATTCTAATTCGTTCATCGTTATAGGGATTTCTAAATTATAATTTTTAGAATTAAACAATGGTGGACAAATTTTTACAGAGTCTGGAGTCAACGAATATATTAGATCATAAGCTTTATTTTTATCTACGGAGGTTCTAGAATTATTATAGCCCTTTAACCATTTCAATTTACGCCACATATCAGAGGAAGTAGCAGTGTTATCAATAGAGGTACAAAATTCAAGCCACGAGTTACGTTTGGCACGTCGGATTAATTTTGTGCAACTTGAATCTTTTGATGAGAAGAGATAGATTTTGTGGTGTAGGATTACGTCGGAACTTAGAGAGTGCTAATCGTCTTTCCGCGACTGATTTAGATAGTACAGAATTCCAATATGGTTTTGGAGCAAAGTTTGTGTTTGGATTCGAATTTATTTTTATATTTGGAATGTGTTCGTCTGCAGCTTGGTTCATGTGCTCTACAAAGACGTCATAACTATGTTGTAAATCAGCAGGCAACACTAGGTTATCGTACATAGCCTCCAATGTCTTTTTATATGAAAACCAATCAGCTTTTTTAAAATTTCTACGAATAGACACCTTCTCTGATTCATAACTACTAGTTGTAATTTTAATGACTTGGTGATCACTTGCCTAAGGTTTCATTTAAACCTTCCAGTTCATTTTTAAAGCGATATCGGTGGATGCCAGAGAGACATCGGGGGATGATTTTAGTAACGTACCATTACAAAGTTTGATACGAGTAGCTGAATTCGTGTTAAGTGTTACAAAATGGTTATCAGTTAATGCATCAATTAATTGATTGCCTCTACTGTTCAATTTATTCGACCAGTTTGGATGGTGGGCGTTGAAGTCGCCTAGTATTAAAGTTTTGTGTTTAGAAACGAAAACAGTTCCTCCCAATCACTAAGAGATGTTCTGATTGAAGGGGGACAATAGACTGAAACTATTTGTTCTATATCTTTACAGTTATAAATTTTAACACAAATAATTTCTATACCCGGATTTACTACTGCATCGATTGAAAAACTTGATCTGATTGATTTGTGCGTGAGTATAGCAACACCTCCAAAAGAATCCCTCCTATCTTTTCTATAAATATTATACGAGTTTACTCTCATTAAAGTATCCGGCTTTAACCAGGTTTCGCTTAGGGCCGCAATGTGAACTTTTTCTTGAATTAGTAGATGTTCTAATCCCACCAGCTTACTTCCGAGGCTTTGACAATTCCATTGAAGGAGGTTAACGGTAATACATTTGTTTTTACTACCCATTAAACATGTCTAAAATAGTTTTCAACAAAGGCCAATCTGAAATATTATCAACCATAACGAGAATAACCCATTCAATACAACATTTAATAATTTGTTTAAACTTCTCCCCTATACTCTCACTACGAAAAAATATAATTTCTTTAAGTCTACTTAGCAACTCACTAAAATTAACATTTTTTTCGCCGCTTGATTCGGATTTATTCTTATCAGGTGTAGCTGCTTCTATGACTCTGTATGAAAGCTTTCACGATAGCTATTCAGTGTTACTTTTGGTGCTATTGTCTGCTGCCTTGTTGTATTACTGGTCTCACTATAGCTCTCTTTAGTCTTAACTTTTACAGCTTGAGCGTAAGACTGGTTTTGAAGAATTTTGAGGTAGTAACTCAGGAACTGCTCGAATACTCTCTTGGTTTTCTATTTTAGGTTGAATTGAAGTGATCGTAGGTTTTGGAGGAACATAAATAGTCAGCGCTTTTCTATACGAGCAATTAAATTCTGCCATTAATCCGCGAATTTTCTTCTCTTTAATAAACATGGGACAATTTCTGTCTAAAGCATATGAGCTCCATTGCAATTATGCACTTATAAATGTTCGTTGCACAATTTGCATGATTTTCACCGCATTTCGGGCAAACAATTTTTAAAGACGAACATCTTTTCGCAGTATGTCCCAGCTTCCAACATCGAGACATTGCGATACAGGAAACACATATGGTTCTACCCGAAGTTTTAACTCATCAACTATAACGAAGGCCGGTAAAAAGGAACCATTAAAGCACAGTCGAACAGATTCACACGGGGACCAACCCTCTTTTACTGAAGAACGTCGTTTAAGACGCATAATAGATATCAATTCAGCCGAGCCAGGACAAGAAATCCTTCCTAATATCTCCTCCTCTAATATATCTAAATCGACATTTTTAATGACTCCATAAGAATAATTAACCTCCATAACCCGTCGAAGTTTCCAGCCCATATCGGTTAACTTTTTGCAAGTCAGTGTACTGTTAGCACTCGATTCATCATCAAAATCGAGACGTAATTATAAGGGTTAATATATTTTACTTTGTTTATATTTTTTAATATCACATTCTTTAAGTATTTTTGCCAAAGCAAATTGTTTAGGTAATTTTTCATTATGTGATATGTATAATTCAAATTTGTTCCCTCTCACTTTTTTCTCCGATCTTTTGACAGTCGACCAGTCCTTATCATCTTCTTCTCTTAATCTCTTATGAGCCCTTGACTCATCGTCGAGCGAGTAATCAGGTTCGGTATGTTCAGCAATATCATATTTTTTCATCAATAAATCTAGGTCATCCTCTGACGTACTACTTGTACTCATCTTTCTTAATCTTGTTAGATCGGTAATCGTCTCGTCGTTATATTCCATCATAAAGATAAAACATAAGCATTTTTTTTTTAATCCGCCGGTCGCCAGCAGGCGGTCAGTTAAAATAACTACCCGCTCACTTGAAACAGCCAATCGTTAACACACTTATTACCACACGAAAAGGACACGCGTACCTCGTACGAATGCCGCAACGAGACTGATGTCATTACCGGTAATTATCATGAAATACGTGCCGGATCGATATTAACAAGCGTCTGCAGTTTATAAATGTTAATAGATATAACTTAATTGTATAGATATCACTTAAGCATTCTAATCGGATGAAATAATCAATTGCTATTTATATGCGTGTTACTAATGACAGTTCGAATTGTTTCAACTGCCGCCATTTGTTTTCTGCCCAGAACTGATGCGCGTAATTATTTTTAAGTGAAGACAGATGTCAAGTGAACATACGTCCATTAATTTTATTACACGCATTAGGGTGATGCGAATTAATAACATTTTTTTAATTTTTTTTATTTAATTTATACATGTATACTTATTTATACTTCATTTGCTTATCACAAAGAATAAATACATATAATATGGCAGCAAAAGCGGGTTATATTTTTTCTTTTGAAGCAATTTCTTCCAGACAACCAGTAAATGGACATGATTGAATGGAGCCTATACGCGGGTGTGTCGAATTTAAATATACTGTACATAAACAGCTACATACGCATAAGTGAATACACACAAATATTAAAAGGGATGGGCTATATTATTTAGTTAAAGTGAAGAAAGACTTTACTAGTTTATTTGAAAAGAAGGCGTTGGTGCTAGTCTAACTTCATTATAACTGTCAATAATTTTGTATCTAAATATTTAAGTATAGCGTTAATTTGTAAAAAGTAAGTTAGGTTGAAAACCGCTGTTCTATATTATTGCATTAATTATTTCATTAACAAAACCAGTTGAATGGTTTCAAAGAGTAATAAATTACACTAATAATTGACGCTTTGTGTTTAGTCTTCGCTGTACTGTGGAAACGTTACTGTATATCAGTATGAATGGAGCTGTAGTTTGAAATAACTGCTTAACAAGACTTACTTATGCCAAAGAGTTTATATGGTCCAGTACAAACATTTTAACTGTGTGATTGAGACTAAACACCTTACGTTTTAAAGCGAAGAGGTGAATGTGGCGCTTGTCTATATTACTTACCACTTCTTTGTAATATCTGTTCCTCACCACCGGGTGAAAGTACTGTTCCTTATGTTACTTTAAAAAAAAACTACTAGATATCACTCTACTAAATATATTTCAGTTTTGATGTGACGTTATTGTAAAGACGTCATATCCGTTTGAGCAATGGCGTTGCTTTTAAATATCTCCAATTTTTTTTTAATTTTTTTGCACAATACGAAAATAAAATGAATATGTTGGAAGTGACATGTTCTTATAGTATTCGACAATTGTATCAATCTTAATGTTTCCTTTTTAATTGATGAATCAACTAGACGAGCAATACGTTCACCCGATGATAAGTGAAACGCTTGCCCATAACAACGCGATAATTTGATATACACTATACCATATTGTGCTTAACGATTTTGTGACATAAGGTTTTATGTCTCGTTACCCCAGTAACACTAGTTACATCATTCAAATCGGAACATAGTAAAGTTTACACAGAATTTTCTGGTGGCACATTAGTGTGTTACAAAAAAAATTATAGTTCTATTAGTGTTATATCGAATTTCAATCACGTTGTGTATAAATTGTGTTACGGAAAAGTTTTAGAAGGAAAGGTCGGCTTTAAAATTGTCTGGCTTTAATTACGCAAGCGTTCGCTGGTAATTAATAAAAATTGGACGTCACAGCGGGTCGAGTTGTTCATTCATAAATATCATACCCACCGTCATACTGTACACCTACTGCTGTTCCCATCGATTTTACGTAATGTTATGCTTCTATATGCGTGTTTAATTTGTACGCTGCGATCGATACCGCACTCGACGCTTATATTCTAGGATGTCTATTTCAGCTTCATTTTAAAAAGTACTATTTGCTTACAAACATTGTAACAATGTCAAATTTTATCTTCTTCTTCTTAAAGTGCCTCTCTATTACTGGAGGTGGGCCGTCAGTTCCTGCGAGTTCGGGCCTAGTGTGTGCACCCGGAACAGTTGCTCCGCGTTGGTGATACCAGTCCACTCCCTTATGTTCCGTAGCCAGGATTTTTTTCGGCGTCCAACACGTCTTTTTCCTTCTACTTTGCCCATGATTATAAGTCGAAGCAGGTGATATCTTTCGTGCCGAAACACGTGGGCCAGAATATTAACTTTCGCTTTTTAATGGTCTGCAATACTATCCTGGTTTGGTCGACACGTTGGAGAACATTATCGTTGGTGATTTTGCGGGTCCAACTTATACGCAGCATGCGTCAAATTTTATCAGTAGTACATAATTGTTTATTAGTACTCCACTATAAGTTACTTCGTGCCGTGACAGCCTAGTGGTTTGAACGCCGGCCTGCCACTCCGAAGGTACCAGGTTCGAACCCGGCCTGCACTAATGAATTTTTCAATTTATGTGCAGTTAGTATAACACCAACTAATATCACGTGCTTTGACGGTGAAGGAAAACATCGTGAGGAAACCTGCATATCTATGTGATGACCATCTGTGCTCGCACTAGTATGTGAAATGGAGAAGGCAACACCACTCCATTATAACTGACAAGTCATCGTGTTTCATTACACATGATGACTAGGACCCACAGTCATGAGGAAATACGACTTAGAATATAACCAATTTCGGGGATTTATTTGTTACATGATGATGTTTAGGTGTTTTCGGACGGATGTGATTATAAAATTGCTTAGCTTCTCTCTTCTTCAAATCATGTTTCCTCTTATTGTATACACCTACCTGCTTTATACTTTTCATTGATTTCCTTTCTTCACAGGTCTGCTGGAAGAAAACACTTTTGGGGTTAAGCTCACCTATGTACTTTTATTTTACCTGTGTACTTATATTTTGTCTATTTTGTATGTACAATAAATAAATAAAAATTGTTGCGGATGTTCACGAAAAGCGGTGATCACTCATCATCACGGTAACCCCTTGTTCGTTTGCTTAGTAAGGTGCGAACATTACTATGTTCCAGTTTGAATAGTGACTAGAGAAATTGTTTGGGTAACGAAGCTTTAACATGTTTTAAGGAAACGAGTAATCATCTATCGTTACATTGTTATGTACATAACTTCCCGTTTTTTTTTTTTTATACTCATCCCTTGCGTGGTTGGGTCAGTTCTAGCATACTCATTTCTCGCTCTCATTCTTCATATCATTCATTCCGCTAATTTTCTTTTCTCCTTTCATTCGTCGCGCTCTGGAGTGAAGACTCCCACCGTCATACATTTGCAGCATCATTACTGGAGAGACCTGTGGAGCATACCATTTGGCGTTTCTCTGCAATAAAAATCATTCCACTTAAAATCTATTTTACATTTTTGTGTTTTTCCTATATCTATAGTTACTCTCATAACTTTCCATTAGAGGAATGTTCTCGTCCTGTGAACAAAAAAAAACCTTCAGTAGTTCTCGGTATATGTTTCTAGCACTTTCTACACGCGGCGTCGGATTACCTTGTATCATTGTCTGCTACAGCGCAGTAAGCAGTAACCCGACGCCGGTCTCGTGTGACGCCTATTTTATAAACACTACCGTCAGCCGTCCCGTGGAAATTTTTTCCTAACGTTAAGATACTTTCGCACTGCCTTTTGTGCATCGTGTTATGTAAACTATATCGCACCGCATTCGACACCGCTCATTGTCGTCAGCTGGTTGATGTACCAATTCATTTCAGCTGTTGTTTGTCTCGTTTACAATGTGACCCACCTTTCATAATTCATGACTGGTCACACCGTCGTATGATTGCTATTGTAAAAATATTTGTGTTTCCTCATGATTGAGGGTCGTCATCATGTGTGATGAAACACACGACGACTTGTCAGTTACAATGGAGTGGTGTTGCCATTGCCTTCTCCATTTCACATACTAGTGCGAGCACGGATGGTCATGACATAGATATACAGGTTTCCTCACGATGTTTTCCTTCACCGTCAAAGCATGTGATATTAGTTGGTGTTATACTAACTGCACATGAATTGAAAAATTCATTGGTGCAGGCCGGATTCGAACCCGGTATCTCCGGAGTGGAAGTCGGGCGTTCAAATCACTAGGCTATCACGGCTTTTAAAAATATGAATGTTAGAATTAAAAAAAAAACTTTTTTACGTTTTTTTTTTTAAATTAATCGCTCTGCGTGGTTTGGGTCGAAGTCTAGTTCATTCATTCCAATTCTCGCTCTCATTCAGTTCCACTTTAATTCCACTAATTACCTTCTTATCATTCATAACTCTTGCTGAGTGAAGACTTTGTCGTCTTCTACAATGTTTTGGGAATCTGTAAGAGACCTGAAAAGCATGTCATGAATTTTCCTGAAAACGTAACAGTTATTAATAACTTGTGTATATAAAGGTAAGAAAGCGTAATAAATAAATTTAATAGCGTAATATTTTGCGCGTTGCATTTGTAGACGTGTCCCAGAAAGTCAGTTATGGTCAAGGTCCAGCTTTGTAGTAGGTCATTATCGATACTCCACAATGTCATATTACTAACTGGTTCTCCGCTTGCAGGCCGACAGGGCGACGAACCTGATCCGCGGCACCCGGTACGAGCAATACCTGCAGGTGCGCGCCGACATCAAAGACTTCCGCGACAAGAACAAACTCGACAAGATCATAGTCCTGTGGACAGCTAACACCGAGAGGTGAGAAAAGAAAAAATCAAAGCAAATACATACATACTCGATATAGTTTTGAAAATTCAATGATAATAATGACTACAGTTGCTTAGTAGGAATTTTGATTTAAGCAGACCAAAACCAAATAATTTTACACCACTTATTTCCCAGGTGGTAGGTCTCTGTTGCCGGAGACCGTCTGGATAGGTACCACCGCAGCTCCTATTTCAACCGCCAAATAGTAGTGTGCGAACATTACTGTGTTCCGGTTTGAAGGGCGCTGTAGCTAGTGTAATTACTGGGGTAACGAGACTTAACACCTTATGTCTCAAGGCGACGAGCGCAATGTGGTGCAGTGTGTACCATCTTAACTAGCACTACGTTGTCATGGGCAAGCGTATCACTTACCATCAGGTGAACGTCTCGCTCGTCTCTTCGCATAGTAGTAAAAAAAAAGGCAAAAAGTAGTCGCTCACTTACTGTGTTCCAGTCTACAGAGCGTTCAAGGCGATAAGTGTTTTGTGGTGTAGTGTATCATCCTTACTAACACCAGGTGTCAACGTCCCGCTCGTTTATTCGCCTCAATAAAAAACAAATTGTTTGCTAGGACTCAGTTCTGTACGATTGAAATTCCGACACATATATCTGTGGCTATAGTTCAGAATATGATAAATGCAATTTCATTACTTTACACGACAAGCAATTAAACTATTAAGAAATATTGAATGCTGTATATACGAAACACTCGATATATGAAAAAAAAAATATTTTGCATGTAGTTACCCTGATATGACAAAATGAAACAGCATTTTTTGGCGTTTTTTTTTTTTTTATATATATTTAGGATAGACTAGTGCTTGATTACGATCCCACCTGATGGTAAGCGGCGATGTAATCTAGGTGGTAAAGCGCACTAGTCTAGAAGAAGCCTGTTCACTCTTTTCTTGAAGACGCCCACATCATACCTGGACGGAAACACTGGCGCCGGCAGACTGTTCCACTCCCTCGCTGTACGCATTATGAAGGATGAAGCGAAACGCTTAGTCCTAATGCGGGGGAGATCGACAACAAAGGGATGGATGCCTGCGGTGTGTCTGTACGTCCGATGATAAAAGGTCGAAGGCGGTATTAGATCATGCAGTTCTTATATTATATATATGATTATACCAGTATTAATAAGTCATACTGAGCAAAAATGTACTTATCTTCTTCTCCTTAGCATTTTTCCCGTATAATGACGGGGTCTGCTTTCCTACTTCTTGCCCTCCACTTCGCTCTGTCCCGGACATCACTTTCTTCGAGATCGCAGTTTTCCATGTCCTTTTCACCACACTGAGCCATCGTAACTTCGGTCCTCCTTTCCGCCGTTTGCCGGGTATGCTGAAGCCGAGTGCTTTATTGCCTATATAATCAGGTGGTCTTCTTTTGACATGCCCATACCATCGTAACCGGTTTTCCTGCAATTTATCAGCGATGTCGCGTACCTCAAGGCCACCGCGCACGTATTTGTTACGGATTTTATCGAGCCTCGATACTCCGCACATCCACCTCAACATTTTCTTCTCGGCCACGCTAATGGAATGTACATGCCTTTTCGTTACTGCCCACATCTCACTCCCATAAATGTACTTATCATTGATCTATGACGACAGATACATCAGTCACATACAGTTTAATATTATTCATGTGAAACGGTTCGCGGCGGACGTTGATGAATTCCGGCAATCGGTTGCAAGCAAAAATTCGTATGTTAATGAATTGAGCGTTACGTCAACGAGTTGAGCGAGGTGCGTTGATCTCGGCGACCAGCCCCGGTAGTGAACTTGCTCATTATTTGGGTCCTGCGAGACGTGTCGGAGACATCGTGATGTGGTTACAGTGCCGACAAGCGTCAGCGGGTGACGGACGATTTTATTTTAAATACTTTGAGCTAACACAGTAATTAGATGCAGATGACATCGGACCGGTCAAAGAAGCGTGGACGGCAAAAATTATCATGACTGAACACTTCGTCAGTTAAATGGAAAAGCGACATATTCCAAAAATATTTTGAAATTGAGTTTAATATCTAAAATGATAAATTCTTCAAATTGCAACCTTTACGAGAGACTGAAAATTTTGAATTTGTTTTTAGTTTTGTCACTTTTCTTTTTAACCGACGTCTTGTTCTCTGTTTTAATGACAATGAAGCTGTAGATGATAGAAATTCTGTGATGGCAGATTACTAATACGAAAATCGACACCAACACTTACATGTTGATACGGAACTGATCCTTCGTGTTACAAAAAACGCAAATAACCATTGCGATGTAGAGTTTATATTCGTAGTACTTTATGCAGTTGTGTGAAATTGATAAGAACTTCTTTTTTTGTATAACGGACGAGCAGGGCATTAACCTCGCCCTGCATGAGTATAAGAGACCAATTAGTAAAAATAACGCTGATAAGAAGTTGAGTTTTATATTATAGGAATTGATATAAACTGACATAACCATAAATTATTTAAATTACCTTTGTTATCTCTACCTGCAATAAATTGTCTAACACGTTAGCTTATTTTGTTCTAAAACATATTTAAAGATAACAAAGAAACCAATCGTCTTGTTAACTTTGGTAAAAGTAATTTCCTGTTCCAGTGCATAATTTTTAGTAAAACCTTCAACCGCGACTGCGTCTACTGCGGCAGTGGCTTTAATTCATGCAAGTTGTTCACGTAATAACACAGAACAGAGGCCCTAGCACGAATATCTATCGAAAATGTATTCGAATCGTTATCGAATTATATTGTATGAGATTTGTACAGCGCCCCTATCGTACGTAAAAGGAACTAATTTTGGTAGCACGAACAACTTTCGTATCGAATTCGTAACGTGACGTCAACGATACTCGATAGTTTTGGACCATCAACGCTATAATTGCGAGCACGAACGCTGTCTTGACGTACGGTAATGTAAATACCGCAGGCTGGGTATCGAGTATTTGTCGAAACTTTATTCACTTAAAATTTGTTGGTGAGAAAGGTTTCGAAAAGTGTTAAAATATAATTTTACCCGTGGTTTTATTGTTCAAGTTAATTTATATAAATAATAGTGTTTTCTTGTTACTTTAGTAAGTTTTTATATACAATTTATTTTAATTAATTTCTCAAAATGCAAAGACCACCGTTGTACGAGCATAGTCCTTTATATTATTTTGTTTGCATGAATTTGCTTGAAAATTAAGAATATTCATCAAGAGAAGTTAGGTAAGTACCGACTTCAATTAATCGTGTTATATTGTTGTATTTTTTAAACATAAATTGAGAATGAATTGAATATTTATAAATAAAATTGTAAAAAAAATGTTTGATACGTAAATCATATGATTGTGTTAACGATTATTTAAATGATAAAGATGTGTGGAAATAAATGGCGCTGATTCTCAAGCAGTATGTGTCAGTATGTGTAAGACATTTAAAAATGAAGATGACAAAAAAATTTATGTGTATATAGCCCGCTGAGTTTCTTGTTCTTCTCAGGTCCATGGCATTTGTTTTGCGAATGGCTGGTAGATTTTGACGTTCAATAAGTGAACTATTGTTCCCATGTTGAATAAAAACTTTGACTTTGATTGGTTTTATTACTTATAGAGAAATTACACACAGTTGCTCTGAGAAAGAAAAATAATCCTGTGGATATAAATGACAAAGAATTCAAAAATAGATACCGTTTGAATAAAGAATCATTTAAGTTTCTTTGTAATCAACTGTAATTTATTAATATCCTTTACAAATATTCATACTAAGTTAAATTTATTTTAACTAAGTTTTTTTAATTATTTCCAGGTGATTTAGGTTATCCACAGGACCCTGGTTAATGACACCAATTTTAAATGCTTTTAAGGGAACTCCAGCTTATAAATATACAGCAATTCATGGAAGGACCAACATAGCTATTGAAAATACCTTTGGGCAACTAAAAAACCGATGGTGTTGTTTGTGTAAGAATCGCACATTACATTATGCTCCAGTAAAATGTGCAAAAAACAGCATGCTGTGTGTTGCAGCAACTTAGCCATTGAGTTCAACATACCGGAACCAGAACCAGCAGAGATTGAAAACCCAAATATGGCTATAACAATCTCTGGACATATTTTCCAAAAGAATAAATACTACAGGAGATGGATTAATTAGGGGTAATAAGAAGTATTTTAATAGATAAAATTAATAGACTTCATACAATTATACTTTTGTTTATTAATTTTGTAAAAAAATACAGTAATTAAATATTAAGCTTAATTTAAGACTTTCTCTCTATAAACCCCACAAAGCTTCCATTGCCTCTTTCATAAATTCCAACCATTGATCCTGCATCCGTTGCTCTTAATCTCTGTCTGACTCTTTCTTGTACCTCAAATTGTCTAACTCTTGACCAATCTCTCTCTAATCCCTCATATACCCTATCCCGCTCTGAAGCATACTCCTTTGCCTTACTGTCCATGTCTAAAAGCATTTAGTCAAATCTTGTTTTCTGTGGCGGAGGGTGCCACTCCTCTTCCTCGCTAATAACTGGAGAGGGAGCCTCAGTAGGTTGGCTGCTTGTGCTCGGAGTATTCCAATCTATAAATTATTCCAATATGTAATTAGCCAGTTTATACATTTAGTCTCATTTAGGTTATCATAGATATCATAGCTGTGATATCCTTCTCATTTTATGGTTTATGTAAAAAGCTACAGTATTAAGAAACAATAAACTTCAATAAATCTAAAATTAAATGTGCTATTAACCTATTTCTAGTTCCATTAAAATAACTCTTGCATTTGGCGTCTCAGTTTCAACGTGACAAGTTTCTGAAATTTTTTCCTGAAATAAAAAAAATTACTTACTATATTCAATATTTATTGCACAATTGAAATGTAAAGTATAGTTTATGATCCCTTCTCACCTTAATTAACAAACAAGCATTAAATTAGATTTTCTAAACAAGAATGATTAATAACGAAGTCAGTAGATTCAGTCAAGTGCTTCAGCAATAAAAAATAGCGTCCCTTGAGTTAACACTTGACATACCTTACGCCATTTGTCCTCACTCTTAGCATCTCCTGGAGAATCGCTATTTAACATACCCGTTAACATTTTTCATTTTTCACTTCATTTGTATAAAATTGCGACCTCATGGACTTGATGATTGCGCCTGATGATTTTGATAAATCTGCATTTCTGGAATATAAATATTATGGCACATTACATAAATCTTGACTGAAACAATTGCGATAATAAAACTTTTCTAATAAATTAGAACTTTATAAATACTTACGCTTCCATAAATTCTAACATTGTAAAAATATTATAAGTGGCTAGTTCTCACATTTAAATAAATCTAAAATACTCAATAAAAGCAAAGAAACACTTTTGCTCTTCACAAGAACTAAAGTAAACATAAACAAACAGCCTTGGCCGATGTCAAACGGAGTCGTTCGGAACACGAATTTTTTTTTTATATCCAATACATTATTTTATTCTTTCGATTTCAATGTCATATCATGTTCCTAAATATATTTCTTCATATGTACTTCACTTTACATGCACTTGTAAATTATTTTTTAAATAAATAAACCGTAAATTCAATAGTTTAAAATAAAATTATAAATTGGTTAAGCTTTGCAACGTACCATTCATTCCATATTTTACTCATTTCATTCCACAAGGATCGTCCCTACTTTCGATAGGATGACGTCACTAACGTATTCGAATCGAGCTGACGATAGTTGTCTAAATGTTGTTCGTGCTGCCGAGTATCGACGTCGTATCGAGGGCTCGATACGTTAACGTTACGAATTCGATAGATATTCGTGCTTGGGCTACAGGTTTTCGGTTAAAATTCACGTGTAATACGTTGCCCGATAAGGATCCGCGAGATGAGTCAGGAATGAAGTTTTTTCCGTGTCAATGTTAACATCGATTGTCCAAGAGACCGGTGTTATATTCTTTAAAAAAAAACCTTCGAAATTAAAGGAAATGAGAGTAAAGATTGTAATCTTAAAATCAAAGCGTTGTATCTGGTATAGTTATGATTTTGGTAAACTGTTTCCGAACCCCATTGGCCATCACAACAGCATTGAGTTCGGGCTTGTAGTAAATAATATCTTATATACTAATATGATACTGTAGTCTTTAATTCTCTGCTCAACCCTATGGTGGCCTGGAGAGAATGCCCTATGGCATTAAGTCCAATTAAAAAGAATAGCCCAAGATCGGAAAAGTTTCCCAATCTGACCGCCAAACTTCAGTTTGAAGAAGGCACCTTATGATGATGATTAGGTCCGCCTTTTTGTAATTTCTTTTGTTTATGTGCAAATAAATAAATATATGAAAGTAAGAATCAGCGCACACGCTTCACTATCTAACTTCATTATTTTATACGGCACTACAGTATAAGTATTTTAGCCGCACGCAGATAGATGATCGATCTTGTATTTTTGCAAATGCTTAACGGTATCTTAGACTAGTGAGTTTGTAAGTTACTTGAGTATTATTGCTCCATCTAGAATACCGCGAAAGGTGTATATAACAGGAGGGAATATTCAGAAGAATATCATAACCTAAAATCTAATTTCGGTTATTTCGCTGTGCCAGGGCTCTGTTAGCATCACGGACGTTTCAAGGTATAGGAAACGGTTCCTGTAACTGTTATTCACTAATAAATTGTAAACTATATTTAATACTTAATCACGTTCACTATTATACTCTGATATTTTGTATCTTGTTTCGTATTCCAATTTGCATGCTGCGGTCTCCTATAATTGGGCTTGTTACATCGACTGCAGCTGTTAAATATTGTCGGTACTACATTTTAAAAGTTTTACTTTAATTCACTACAAGGCTTAAAATATCAATAATTATAATCTCACAAAGAATTATCTTCTTAAGCATGCAAAACTATAGCACTGTACATTTTAATTTTATATATATACTAAGAATATACCTATTTCATTCTTGTTTAAATATTCGGCCACCCTGATGATAATAATAGTTTGTGAAATACAACTTTGTTAATTGCTACAGTCGACATGTCGTGTGGCTCGTTGGAGGTCCTTAAGTAAATAAATAAACAAACATTTGAAATTGAGGTTCAGTCTTAGCTTACCTCATACAATTCCTTTATATGAACGTAGACGAATTGCTGATCTGGCATACCTTCACAATATAACCAACATCAATCAAGCAGCAGAAAACAAAAACCCTCTTGGTACCCTAAGAAATCGGAATCTCTTGCACACTCCGTTAGTAAAAATTAATTATTGACAAAACTCCTTCATTAGAGTTGGTAGATACTTTAACCTCAGTTTCTTCAGTAGTTGATATTGACCTTGTCAACACTTCAGCGTCACAAATGAAGAAGCAACTGAATACACTTATTTTTTTAAATAATGACAACTATACTTTTTTCTTTATTATTATTTTTTTCTTCTTTTAACCTTTCTTATAACTAAATCAACTTTTTTATCTATACCCACTCCTTTATTATTTTCTGTCTATGTATACCTGTTCTTGTTTTATTTGTGTGGACTTGTAATTGGCGTTCCGTATTGTTTATGTTTCTTTTTCCTGTATTAGCTGTAAGTCCACCGAAAATATTAAATGAAAATAAAATTCTCAATACCCACTCCTATATTATTTTCTGTCTATGTTTACCTGTTCTTGTTTTATTTGGACTTGTAATTGGATTTCTGTATTGTTTATGTTTCTTTTTCCTGTATTAGCTGTAAGTCCACCGAAAATATTAAATGAAAATAAAATTCTCAATACCCACTCCTATATTATTTTCTGTCTATGTATACCTGTTCTTGTTTTATTTGGACTTGTAATTGGATTTCTGTATTATTTACGTTTCTTTTTCCCGTATTAGCTGTAAGTCCACTGAAAATATTAAATGAAAATAAAATTCTGTACGTCTAGATTCTGCGAGGTCCGCGCGGGTGTGCACGACACTGCCGAGAACCTGGAGCGAGCTCTCCGCAATAACGACTCTGAGATATCGCCGTCCACGATTTTCGCCCTCGCTGCCGTGGATGAGGGAGTACGTATTATCTGTGTATCTCTTATAACATTGCTATAATAATAACCACACGGTTTCGCTTGGCGGTAAGAAACAGGCAATAATTGCGATATCTATTAAATTCAGTTACACGAGCCACAGAGCTCTTAAAATTAGACTAATGTTGTAAGCGTGACGTAACTAGACCAGCAAAGTTACATTTGTTTTAGTCTTGCCATTGTTATCTAATTATAACTAAGGCATATCCAGGATATGAGTCAATAGAGTATACGGTTAGGAAAAGCTTTTGGCCGCGGGCCATCTATTTAAATGTTAGCTATTTTTATATATTAGCTATTAGAGTGTTAGCTATTTCAATAAATATTAAGGTATAATTAATTTAGAAAGTAATGTCAGCCACTTGAAATTACTAAATTGATCGCTAAGTTACATGTGAGTTTTAAAGTTCCTACATCCTGGATTACTGGACTATATGTTAATGTCTATAAATAATGTTTTTTCACAAATTATCACTGTCGGATTGCTAAATGATATTAGAGAAAGAAAGAAAGAAACCATTTATTAGGGAACAAGTACATACATACAGGAAATTTACAGAACAAAAAAATAAATAAAATAGAATTAGAGCTTAAGGTAAGTACTGCACCCCCTAATAGTGCCCAACTCAACTCATTAAGCGCGATGTATGGAAGGGAAGGTATGGAATGAAGCGAAAAGGCAAAGTTAAAACGGTATAAGAGATGATGAGTGACAAAGAGATTCAGAATGACAAAGAGAACAGGAATGGAAGAAGAAGTATGAAAGGTAGTTAAGCAAATTAGATGATAAAAGAAATGTAAACGAATCCTTGGCCCAAACGCACCAAGGGGAACGATTAATAAAAAATAAAAATAATAGGGCCCAACTCAGCATAAAGCTGCGGCACTAGTACCCAGTGCCACAGCGCTGGTATTCTGTTAGTGCCCTAGACTACTACTACTACTAGAGACTTACTGTCTAAAGCCTAAAAAGTTTAATCATCCCTTTATTCTTATATTATAGATTCGCTCTGATACGAGTGCCAAGTCGTAGTAATATGGTATATAATAAATTAACTTTATGCTCCCCAGTGTTGCTACATCAACGGGTCGCCGCAGAACAGTATAGTGGAGGGCGTCGTGGAGCGCGCGGAGAGCGCGGGCGTGTTCGTGGCCGGCGACGACTTCAAGTCCGGGCAGACCAAGCTCAAGTCCGTGCTGGTCGACTTCCTCGTGTCGGCCGGTAGGTGGACACCTGTTCTTTACCAACAGTAATATCATTTATTTAATGTTAGAATTGTTGTGTATTCTTGTAGCACATCCGTTGTTGGAGAACTTAGTAAAGTATTAGTGTCATTACTATTAAAATAATAATTGTACACATTAGTAATTTTTTCACCAGGTGGTAGGTCTCTGTTGCCGGAGAACGTCTAGTTGGGTACCACCGCAGCTCTTATTTCAACCGCCAAATAGTAGTGTGCAAATATTACTGTGTTCCGGTTTGAAGGGCGCTGTAGCTAGTGTAATTACTGGGGTAACGAGACTTAACACCTTATGTCTCAGGCGACGAGCGCAATGTGGTGCAGTGTATACCATCGTAACTAGCACCACGTTGCCATGGGCAAGTGTATCACTTACCATCAGGTGAACGTCTTGCTCGTCTCGTCGCATATTAGTATAAAAAAAAAAGTTATTCAAAATTTAAGGACTGTACAATATTATAAGAGTAAATATTGCCATGCACAACTCGAACAACTACAGATATATAACCTTACTTATCATATATTTTGAGTTGTGTATGTGTTATAGAACTAACAATGGACCTCGTTGTAATAAGGACGATTAGTCCTTACTGAATTGTTAAGATCGTTACTTAGGAGACGTTTGGAAGTCTCGTTAATCCAGTAATTTCAGTAGGTACAACTTTCTTCAGACCGTATTATAGTAATGAATTCACGATTCGCATTGGAAACATAGATAGCATAAGATAGCAGGCTGCGTTAGCACCTTGTCAATTCACTAACAGTAGACCCATTATCTTCTTAAGGTATATTTGTGTCTTGTTGTTTCAATATGATCATCCGCAGGACTGAAGCCGGTGTCCATCGTCAGCTACAACCACCTCGGCAACAATGATGGAAAGAACCTGTCCGCGCCGAAGCAGTTCAGATCTAAGGAGGTAATTTAGTAGTTGTTTTTAAAGTGTTTTCTCTCTAACCGTATATTTTGTTCGATGCCATCTATTCATGACTTACTATATGATTGTTTATCTTCTATAAATACAGGTGGTAGTTATCAATGGCCGAAGTCTGTCGAGGTGGGAACAACCGCAACGCCAGTTTATACCACCAAACAATGCGTTACTGTGTTCAGGTTTGAAGAACGCTATAACTAATACAATTACTGTGGTAATTAGACTATAAATTCTGCTCGTCTCGTTGCTTGTGGACACATCATTGTCTCGGAAGCCAAACACGGAGTCCGTGTTAAAAGGCAAGCGATAAGCCGTTTCACTTGTGATTACGATCAAGTATTAGAACATAGTAGATAAAATAGTTATTATGTTTAATGATTTTTGTTTAATTGTTCATAGATCACTAAAAGCAACGTGGTGGACGACATGGTGGAGTCGAACTCCATACTGTACAAGCCGGGCGAGAAACCGGACCATGTGGTGGTGATCAAGTACGTCCCGTATGTGGGTAAGTTGTGATCGTATTCTAGGTCGTTGGTAAATTATCTAATAGTCTCTATTTCTGTACCATTCAGCAGAGATACCAATATATAAGTTCCACTGTCACCAGGCGACTCGAAGCGAGCAATGGACGAGTACACGTCGGAGATCCTGCTGCACGGCACCAACACGATCGCGGTTCACAACACCTGCGAGGACTCACTGCTCGCGGTGCCGCTCATCCTCGATCTGGTGCTGCTCACGGAACTCTTCAGCAGGGTCGCCGTGCGCAGGGACGACGGTGACGGTAATCCAATCATAACCTCGCTTTAACCAACATGTGTAGTAGTTAAGTGTAGATAAATAGATAGATAGATAGATAAAATGGTTTATTTGGCCATGCAGTACAAATATACAGAAACAAACAGATACAATGTTTATATAGGGTGTATAAACGAAAGCACATTAACATAGCTACATTTACAAAAAAATTTTTGCTGTAAGTACTGCAATGGTGCAAAAAGGCCGTAGCTCAGTGCAAATGTTGCTACGGAGTAAGCAACGCACTGGTTTTCAGCTACCACCTTATTTAGGAGCGATTTTATTTGAGAGGTGCTTGTGCGCGTACACAATATCTATGTTTTAATTTATGCCTTATTATTAAGTGTGTATGATCGATAAAACGAAAGAATAAATGATTGAAATTGTGAAATGAAGTGAAACTTTGACTTGAGTGCTGGAGTTAAGGATTATAGGATTGGGAATTAATTTGTTTTTCTAAAAGGAGTGTTTTTGATTTAGTTTTGAAGGAAGAAATAGTAAGTGCGCTTTTTAGAGGGGGTGGTGTATTATTCCAGCACTTCGTCGCTTGATGACGGAAACTACCTGCAAATGCCACTGATTTATGTTTATATACTATAAGACAAGAGCGAGTGCCTCCAACATTGCGCCTATCGTGAAGTGTTGAAAATTTCAGCTTAGCATATAGATATTCCGGTGTTCTGGATTGTAGTAGTAGTAGTGTAACATTAGTGTCTTCATTATCATCAAGTGTGTATATATGTGACGTCATGCACTTGTGTACCGTGCAGAGTGGCAGTTCATGCACGCGGTGCTCTCGCCGCTGTCTTACCTGCTGAAGGCGCCGATGGTGCCGGCGGGCGCGCCCGTCGTCAACGCGCTGTACAAGCAGCGCGCCTGCCTCGAGAACCTGCTGCGCGCTTGCCTGGCGCTGCGCCCGCTGCACCACATGCAGCTCGAGCACAAGGTAAGCACCGCAGCCATTACACCACCGCGACACCAGCACCAGGTGGTAGGTCTCTGTTGCCGGAGACCGTCTGGGTGGGTACCACCGCAGCTCCTATTTCAACCGCCAAATAGTAGTGTGCGAACATTACTGTGTTCCGGTTTAAAGGGCGCTGTAGCTAGTGTAATTACTGCGGTAACGAGACTTAACACCTTATGTCTCAGGCGATGAGCGCAATGTGGTGCAGTGTGTACCATCTTAACAAGCACTACGTTGTCATGGGCAAGCGTATCACTTACCATCAGGTGAACGTCTTGCTCGTCTCGTCGCTTACTAGTATAAAAAAAAAACTCTTGACGATGATGTCACTATGTGTGCCCGTTGGGTGCCGCTGCACTCAAATATCGCAAGACCTTGTTTTGTACAGTTACAAGACCCCAGCGTTCAGCAGATCCAACGAGAAGATGAAGATTATGATTTATGACTATACGATAGACATTACTTGACGTGAGATAGATAATGAAATAATTTCTTTTTCACTTCAGGTGCCATTCCTGCGCTCGGAGCTGAAGTCCGGCGCCATGTTCGCGGGCGCTCCGCCCTCCAAGAAGCAGCGTCGCGCGCAGAATGGCTCCCAGTGAGCAACCCCGCGCCGTCACTACACTACACTTAGGTCCGCACTTGATCAACTAGATCGTAACTAGAAAACCAACTTGCTAGAGATGGGGCAACACTTGTCATCGGCGGTCCTATTTAAATTGCCATATCACATTAAAATAAAATATTTATTTTCCAATTTAAGTACTTACATAAAGAAATACTAAGTAAGTTATTTAAAAAAAATATTAAATAAAAATTATGTTTGTTTTGCGTAAATATGTCTACAAAGATAAAGGATTTTGTAAGATCCATGTGTATATTATAGTGAGAAAATTGCACTACCTAAATGTATTACGATATATACAAGAGTGTGGAGTAATGTATATAACTAGTGTCCAACACAAGCCGCTTGTCCTTTACAAAGCAACTCCAGCTCCCTCTAGCGCAAAATGTATAAATACATCATCCAACTATTGTCTATCTGTAAACATTTATATAACTATTTTGTCCATTATTTTTATAAACGGCGTATTTGAAGAGTTTTTAGGAAAAATCACTAAAATTATTCATAGCAACAGAACAATTAGGATTACTTGTCTGTTTGAAAATCTCTAACAGACTTTAATTACAAAAAACCGTCAAAATTCTGACGTTATGACGTCATCATAATTACACGAATAATTTATGTATTTAATTTGAAGCTAATCTCAAAGTGCTTAGCGCAATGTGTGCAGTGTAAACATCCGCATTTATCGACGTATACAAAATGTTTACTGAAATCAAGATTTTTTTCTCTATATCTATATAATGAATTTGAGATCTGATTCAAAGTAATTTAATATATAATCTCAACATTTATCTCGTTATGTAATTGATTATATATATTTTATATTATATTGTTTTGGTATAAATTGCAATTTCCGGTTTATGTACGGTTTAAGTTATATATTTTTTTTACTTTTGTTGCGAGATATTAAATATCTCGATGATTTCGATGCGAAGCATTTTAGTTGTGTTATTATTTTATATATTTCAGTATTATTTATAATCGCGGTGAATCTGTGGGGTGTTACGTCTCGAACAGGCGCGGGTTCGATCCCCGCCGAGCTTCAGCTTCCGGTTGACGTGTGACGTCCACCGGCCCGCGTTTGATTAGCGTGATGGATTAACAGCCTCTTGTGAGTGGACCCGAGTCCCAGCAGTGGGATGATTAGTGAGTCGTTTATTGATTTCAGTATTACGTGAACATCATTGTTACAATTTTACAGCATTTTTGTTGGCTGTGTAATTATTATAGTTTTCGATTTAAGTACGGATTTTGTTTTAGTGATTTAAATAGGATTTTTTTTTTCAAAATTTTTAACAGTATTATATTTATTACAATATTTCAAGCAAAAGCGCAACATTTTTCAGTTATTAATTTAAATTAACAATTTATCTGTAAGAACCGTTTAGTTTACACAATTATACTGAAAGTAAGATTTTTATTAATAATAAAAAAACCTAAATTTTCGCTACGCATTTATGAATTTTTATAAAACGATAGTTTGACGCCGTGTTTGTATTTTTTTTGTTATAAAATAATCCCAATCGATTGTAACAAAGAGTCTTTGTATAAAATGTAACAATTTTTCGAAATGTGTACAATTGTAACTTAACTGTATGTAACGCTGAGTTCTTACCCCGCACCGACGCGTGTTTACATTTGGATATATTTACAAAATGTATACATCTAGTAGTAAGTATACACGACGCACTAGATAAGCCGTCGTCTGTACTCTGTCCATTGCGTTGCTGTATCCTCGAATGTATTATTAGTGTATTTTATATTTCAATCATCATCATCAGCCGATGGAAGTCCACCGCTGGACACGAGCCTTCCCAAAGATCTCCCACTTCGAGCCCAGTTTTCTGCGATCTTAACACATCGAAAGTCCATCTAATAGAGGGAGAAGTCCTTCAGGATTTAGGCTTACATTATTTACTTTGCGTGATATCATCAGATGCTTTATCATAATGATTGTTTCCTCATTGCTTATAAATGTATCCCTGTCGGTTTGTTTTCATAAAGATTCTATAAGATTTGAATTTATGTCGACCGTAAGTAAATGTTAGTGATAAGAGCATTTTTTTTTGTGTTATTCAAATAAATTATGGAGCCCCGGAAGTGGTGTTTCTCACGGACGTTGTTCGCGCGTCATTTTTGTGCGGCTCCGTGCACTTTGTGTTATTAAATCTTATATTCATAAAGTCTGTTTATTTTACCCTAACACAAGATTTATGAATTAAAATGAATAATGTTGCACTTGCCAGAATTTTTTTAATTTATTTTATATATTCAGTACTGCCAACAGCTACGTAAAACTAAAAAAAGTTTGCTTTTTTTAAAGAAAACTTTTGAACGATCTTCTTTTGACTACCAGCGACACTTCTGTTTTTTAATTAATAACCATTGTAGTTAATAAAAATAGTCGTCCTTCACTTTTAGCTTTTATTTTGAACTAAGTTTTTTTAATAAGCAAAATATTTTTTTTAATCATAAGCATTACACGAGCACCGGATAACGGTAAACACGAAGAGGTACAGAGGAGTTAACACAAAAACATTTATCAGATTAATCTTCTTTATTTTTCAGTTAAGCATAGAATAGTACAAGTACCACAATTTCTCCAGTCTAACTTGACAGTAAGTAGCAATCACGCAAGGCCCATCGCACACAAGTAAACAGCCGGAAACGAATATAATTAATAGTAAACTGTTCACAGTTTTGTTTGGTTTCACAGTAACCATAGTTCTTGCTCGCGTTCAACTTAAATACACTTAACTAGGGATACATTTGTTCAATTTGCGAACTTAACATCTTACACGTAACAATTCCGCTTACAATTTAATGTTAGACGTTTGTTGTCATGCGGTTAGTAGTGCTCTGTACATCGCGGATTATTTGGTAAAAACTACATTTAACGGAGTGAAAGTAACTTACGTACCGTAGAGATGTTATAAATAGAAAACAATTATTAATTTCATAAACATTAAACATTTAAGATTATTTTTAATTTAATAACTTGCTTTTTATATTCGGCGAAGCACGATGTCCACCTGATGGTAAGTGATAATTCGCAAGTTAGGATGATATGCACTGCACCACTTTATGCTCGTTGCATTGAGAAGATGTAAAGTCTCGTTACCCCAGTAATTCCCTCTCAAACTAACTTACCATCAGTTGAATTTATGAAACAAACATATAACTCTATTATTTATACAAAACAGTTCAATGAGAATAACAATTTTACTTTTATAAATTGTGATGTTAACATTTGTGTTGATCCAATAGAATGCGACGTGTCGCAACGACACCGTGTTAAAATGTTACGATGGAATGTTAGCTAACTATAATACTAAACCGTAAACACTAAATAGTACCAAAAGAAAGAAATACTAAATTAAATACTTAATTAGAAATAATACAAAGACCCGCGCAGGTCGGATTGTCCGCAATCACGCACAGCTTAGTGTATAAGCACTTGAATTTAAGTAAAACTTGCTGAGAAATAATTATCACGCACCGGCACGCAACACAACATAACGCTTTCACTTAACTCGTTTATCATAAAGCAACATTTGACACTTATAAATATAAGATAACGAAAATCCAGTTCCAATAAAATATTACGTCGCCTTACTATAAATACTATCGAGATGATTAACGTCACTCGCTTACTCTTGTTACAGAGTTCGCGGAGTTTCCTCCTCGCTCCGAACTATCCGGCTCGAAGGACCGGCAGCGCGGTGGATACACATACATAACATCGGTGCAAAACGTCTAACAGACAGTCACTACTCGCTATTTAGAAAACTTTGTGGATACTTGAGCTCCGTCAACATACGTCTCACTCGCACCTCACTCCCTCTCTACCGTTAACAATAACGTTTTATTATAATCAATAACGAACGTCTTCACGTCTCATACGCTTAAAATGTACACGAGTTTTAAAATTTTTTTCAGTGCTCAATATTATATAATTTTATTATTTATAATAATAAAATTCGTTGGCTACCTACGTGTGTTTGTGTACAGCTACGAAGGAGAACAGGGACTAAAGAGTATATATAATATTTATACATACATTTAGAATTCATACAAAACCTTTGAGACAGGTCGTTTTGTTAAAACTACGGAAACGTGGGAACGGAGCGCGGCAACATCCCGCCAAAAGTCGAAGACAAACTATTTCACATCAATTTATTTTACAGTCAGAACGAATAATCGATTAATCGGACACCGCGCTCCGTATCGATAGCTACAACACTAGCCCGCAACTACGTAATATTACATCACTAGTGCAAGGGAAGGGGTATCACGTCCCGTCACCACCTCTCCGCTCCTATAAATTACTCGAAGGCCTTCCGCGGCCTGTTCCCCAACAACTACTGCGGCAACACTGGCACATTCATTGCACCAAAATAACGAACTATGGCAACACTGATGCTTAAAAACTCAACACCATCGCTCGATTTATTAGTCAGTGTTGCCATATTACAAACTTCATCAAGCCAAGCCCCTTCCCTTGTTTTAACTGAAAGTGTAATCAGAATCTACAACAGTTTGAAAAATACTAAATCTTAACATACATCAGATATAACTTGTCAATGATCAATTATTATAATTATCATCCGACTATATACACGAGAAGCGTTACCCGAAGACGCCGGAAGTTACGAATCATCTACAATTTTAATACTATATAGGAAAAGGCGTGACTTTGCCGCGCTTTGCACCAGCAGCGCGCGGCGGTGCGACAGGAAATATACCTAGCCCCTTAACAATGTTGCCAATCGCATTAATTTAACAGTGAACTGATCTACTTCCGCCATTCCCCCCAATACCTTGGCATTAACCCCACCCACTCCCACAACTACCGCACAGGATATTCAGCGCTCTGTACCGTCATTCTATATCCTGTCAAACTGGGATTAACATAACAATGAAGGGGTTACCAGGATAATAATAATTTACTAGTTAAATAAATACAATGCGGTTAAAAATATCGAATTAGAATGATTGTAACTATATTCTCGATACTTTTTAGGTTTAAAAATAATTTATATAATAGAAATAGAAAGCAGTGTTGTTTTTAGTGAAATATTTCAATAGTAATGGTATGTACAGTGCGGCGGCAGTGTATCTTATACGTAGTTATACATTATGACAAGTGAAATATGACATTTATAAATTTATTGTTTCCATGTTAAGTGAACGAAAGTTCCGATTTAGAGTCAATCAGGGGTCGGCAACCTTTTTTGACCGCATGTCAAAATCAATAAAAATCTGAGTAACAAAGCGACGCAGAAATAAGTCATTTTTTTATTTTCATAACCGAAGTTACGTGAAGTAATAAAACTTATCAATTATTATTTCGTCAATGATTAGGGTCATAAGTTACGGACCCCTGGTGTACAGTAGTAATCGAGCTGGGGCTGTGATCAAATGCTAACATATTTGGTTAAAAAAACAACAGTAAATACATTATCATTCAATTCGAACAATGTCAATTTCATTCAATGATATAAAACCATAAACCACAGAGTCAGTGGCGTCGAGCTAAACGGGAAAGCGGATGCAATCGAATAATGTAGTGAATTACACAAATTATGTAGTTAACGATTTGTATACATTTCGATATTGTATCATTTTGATATACAATTGTAATTTGTGATAGAATTTTCTATAATCGAAACACAATCTAGACGTAGTGACAAACTGTTCAGCACTATCCCTTGATGTTAGTATATTTGAAGTTAGTGTGTATATTCTACTTAACAACTTATTTTTGTAAGATTTATGTCGTTCTACTAAATAAAATAATGCATGTGTGCTACATTTTGGGAAGTTCAAGATGAATTTAAATGTTTGGTAACGGAGGCTGTTGATTCTGATCGCTGTCACGATGTTGTATTGTCTATGATAGTGCAAATGCTGATGTATCGATACACATGCCGCGGCGCGTGTACGCTGCGGTCGCGGTGTGCGCGCTATGTGTGCGGGCGCGGCGGCGGGTGCGCGTGCGCGTGCGCGTGCGTGCGGCGTCAGTTGAGCGGCAGGCAGAACATGTGCTGCAGCAGCGTGGGCTTGCGCGCCGGCAGCTCTGAGCACACCGAGTCGTAGTCGGACGACGACGACTCAGCTCCGTAGCCATAAGCCTGTAAATTAAAAAAAATGCAATTTATTTTTATTTATTTAAAACTTTGTACAAACAAACAAACTAACAACAATGGTTACACGGAAATGGAATGGTACAGGCGAGCTTAACTCACAATGAGTTTTCTACCAGCTACCCTCAGCGAAAAAGAAAAGTTGTGTAGTGGTAGTTAATATACAAAAAAGAGTTTAAATATACTATATTTAATATACATGTGTACTCACAAACATACAAAAGAAACAAAATACATACAACTATATATAAATATACATATAAAGAAAAAAAAAATAATAATTATCATGTACTAAGTTAAATACGATGCTATGATCCATAAATAGATAATATTAACTACCACTATAGAACTTTTCTTTCTCGCTAAGGTTAGCTGGTAGAAAACTCATTTTGAGTTAAGCTCGCCTGTACCATACCATTTCCGTGTAACTATTGTTGTTAGTTTGTTTGTTTGTACAAAATTTTAAATAAATAAATAAATAAATAGATATATAAATAAATGCTATCACAACAGCAAGGATAAGATTTAATATTTACTAATACAAAAAAATCATATGTACTAAATGCGGCTAGAAGCAAACAGTAATCGGTTGAGGAGGTCTATGTTCAGTAGTGGACGACAATGGACTTAAATGATGATTATGTACGTAAAAAATATGTAAATGAATTTTCCAATTTCCAGTGTTAGTGTCAGTAAAGGTGTTAAAACATAATGAGGTCGCGGATTATGAAGCGCGTTCGCCCAGAATACTCTGGCTATAATACATTGAAAGACGGAACATAGTAACGCTATTATAGACGAAGATTAACAGTATAGCTTGCCAAGAGCCTCCGTGATTCAAAGCAAGCGCGGAGGTATTTCAACGTCCAGCAACTCGTGCGTGTGTGTTTAATTTTCCGTGTTTATTAGACTACGAACGTGCACGTGTGCGTGTGCGTGAGAGTACCTGCGCGGGGTCGTGGTAGGGGTGCAGGCGGCAGGCGTGCTGTCACACGCAGTCCTCCAGCGACATCAGCAGTGGGTTCACGTACTCGAAGCCCTCGAACTCGGACTGGTCGATGTCCGCTATAACCGTACTGCGGGAATTTATGGATTAATTTAATTGAGTTAGTATTTACACCGAATTTTATTATTCCAAGAAACAACAAGAACAGGAAGACGTTCGCTTGATGGTAAGTCGTACGCTTGCCCATTACATCGAGGAGCTGGTTAAGGTAAGATAAGATGGTATACACTGCACCACATTGCGCTCGAAGCCTTAAGATATGAGGTGTTAAGTCTCGTTACCCCAGTAATTTCACTAGCCTACAGCACCCTTCAAACTGGAACCTAATAATGTTTGCATACTACTGTCTGTGCGGTAGAAATAGGAGTTGCGCTTATACTTTCTTAGACGGTCTCCGACAACGGAGACCTGCCTCCAGTATACCATTACAACGTTCTTTAAATCAGGACTGAGTAATGTTTGCATACTACTGCTTAGCTAAGTATTTCAAAAGCATCACTTGCTAATACTAACTCGTTATCAGGCGTGAGGTGCACCGGCTCGTCGGTGAACTCCGGAGGGAAGTTGGCGAGGTCGCGCTCACCCTCCAGTCGCGGTTTGAACGGCGGCACCACCTGCTTCTGCTCCAACTGGGGAATATACCACATTACATGTTTAAAATTCACTGTCTTGATAAAATTAACATATATACATAAACAGAACGTTTGTTTACAATAAATACGGTTAATGCACAGAACTTTTCACAGTAATGTTGAACATTACTGCTTCGTAACAAGAAGATGTGTAGTAAGAAATCTTCCACCAGTAAAACTGTAAAGTGACAAAAAGCGCTGCGTTACCATCTCCCACTCAATGCTCTTGAAGAACGGGTGGTTGACGATGTCGAGGAAGCCGCCGTCGCCGCAGCCGAGCCGCTCCACCGGGTTCTTGTTCAGGAAGCCTTTCAGCACGGATGCAGCCTTCACCGACAGCGAGCGCGGGATACGGATCGTCTTCTCCAAGATCACCTAGCATGGTAAATAAGTATATTACTCTCATATTCTTTATTATATAATTTTAAACAAACAACTTTTTTGTATAAAGATGATATCGCTTAAGGATCATCATCGCTTATGGACAGCTGCATAAGTCACAGTTGTTTTGTTGACTCCAGCGAAACTAGTAAAAGTGGATATGTCCTGTGCTACCGTTTACCTGGAACAAGTAGTCCTCGGTGTTCTGGTCGGGGTTGTCGGCCGCCTGCGCGATGTCGAAAGGCGAGCGCCCGGCCAGCATCTCGTACGTAAGCACGCCGAGCGCCCACCAGTCCACGGAGAAGCCGTACTCTTCGCCGCGCAGGATCTCCGGCGCGATGTAGTTGGGTGTGCCGCAGAACGTCGATGTGGTGTCGCCGGGGCGGACTCCCTCCTGTCACCGGACAAATGGCATTATATATAAACAACGACTTAAAGAGAAATATCGTAAATATATACAATGTAAACTTATGATAATTCTCTTTTTCAATTTCACGATCGGCTCAACCGATTTAATTTAGATTTTTTGCATACAATTAACTTTGTGGTCGTTGTAAACGGTAGAACCGCTGAAAGTTTTTCGACTCTTTTTAATTATCACTAGATGGCGCTGCAATTTATCAAGTTTATGAAAACAGCTACTAGTCATCCAATTTCGGGTACAACATACGGTGGCGGTTCCTCACCTTGCACATGCCGTAGTCGGTGAGCTTGATGTGCCCCTCATGGTCGAGCAGTACGTTGTCCAGCTTGAGGTCGCGGTAGATGACGCCGCGCTCGTGTAGGAAGTGCAGCGCGAGCGAGATCTCCGCCGCGTAGAAGCGCGCGTGCTCCTCGGGCAGCCGCCGCTGGCGCTGCATGTGGAACCTGTGCCGGCGCGCCTCATTGTAATTAAACATTTTTTAGAACAGGTCTCATACAACTGGACGTGGGGATTTCTTTTTATTTTCTTTGACGAGGTGACGAGACGCGCGGGAAGTTCATCTGATGGTAAGTGTTACGCTTGCCCATAACAACGCGGCGGTGGTTAAGATGGTATACACTGCGCCACATTGCGCTCGTCGCCTTGAGACATAAGATGTTAAGGTCTCATTGCACCAGTAATTTGACTAGCTTCAAACCGGAATACAGTAATGTTTGCACACTACTGTTTGGCCATAAAAATAGGGGCAGTTGGGATGCTATGGGATATCGGTAAAGGATTGTAAAGGATATTCAAAAAGGATGCTTACATGAGATCCCCTCCGCGCACGAATTCGATAACAAAGAACAGCCTGCTGGGCGTCTGGAAGCAGGAGTGCAGCCCTACGAGGAACGGGTGGTTGGAGGCGGTCTCAAACACGTGCTTCTCCGTCTGCACCCAGTCGATGTCCTCGTCGTCAGTCACCAGCGCCTTCTTGATCACCTTCATGGCGTAAACGCGTTTCGTCCGTTTCAGCTCCACCATTAGCACCTGAAAAAAGAAAGTTTTTTTTATGTGAGTAATAACTTTTAGGTTAATGTTGTTCGCTTGTTAACTTTTCATACAAGGATGGTTGTACCAGCTTTGGTAAGCTTTTTTTTATTTGACAAAGCGAAAATCAGAAGAAAAATTTTTCGATAACGAATTAATGATAACCAGGGGCAAAGAACGAGTACATCAACTATTTGTTTTTAATATACACTATATTTTAAACGCGATCCCATATAAAAGTTACCAGAGATTTAGTATTTTAAAAAGCGCACTAGTTTAAAAGAGACTTATTAACTCCTCTTCTTTTAATGACTCTCTCGTCAAGGCCTTCGTTGTTCGCATTATTTGGTATAAAGGTTATGGTATCAGTTTAATTAAATTTTTATTATGGTATAGAAAGAAAAATAAACATATACGAGTTAAATTTTCTTTTGGATTCGAGGCAGAGTTTATCTTCAATCTTAGGGTAGACCATTGTCATTATAAAAAGAGAAATATTTAACAATATAAGGATGCGTCTGTGTGTCTTAGTCGTCACAGGACTGACCTTGGCGTATGAGCCGCGTCCGATGACGCGTATCAGCTCGAAGTCCTCCAGCGAGTAGTGCCTCTGCGAGCCGGGCTCCAAGTCCTCGGAACGCACTGGTGCGGGGGGAGCCGGCGGTGTCTCCGGCAACGGTTCAGGCTCCGCACGTGACCTGCAAATTGAGATAAGTACTTTGTTAATATTGATATATTATCTATTCTATATATATATAGATATATATCTATTGATATAGACAAGGTCCAGAATTAAAGTACCAAGCAACAAAACCTAAGGAAGACTACATAATAAAGCCAAAGGCGTAAGTCCACCTATACACTGTGTAAATAAATAAACTGCAAGGAATAATAACTAATTACTATCATGTCTTAATTAAAATGTTCCTTTTTATTTGTGCTATTGCTTGCTAAATTCATCCAGTACTCAATTCTTTAATATTTAGTGCATCGCTAATTTTTCCTTACTTAAAAAATTCTTTGTATCTCCTTTTCCAGTGGGTTGTCTGGAAGAGACTGCTGTTTAAACAAATAACGCCGCCCATCGTACATTTTAGTTTGATCTGAGTATTTCTTTTTTAAAACTTGTGTTACTGGTGTACAATAAAGAATATTTAATATTTATTTAAAAAGTACAAACGAAATAAAAATCTATTAACGATTTAAAAGAGGGGAGCGCTTAGAGTAATGGTTACCTGACGGAGGCCGCCCTGCCGAGGGTGCCCTCTCCGTTCGCGTCGTCCTTGATCTCGACGGGGTCGACGTGCTCGTTGGAGCACGGCTTCTGCACCAGCTTGTGGCATTTCTTGTGCACGAGCAGCTTGCACTGGATGCATTTGAAGCCCTGCCGGCCCAGGCCCCAGATGCGGTCCTGGCAGAAGGCGCAGAATGCGCGCTGGAAGTAAAAGCATACGTATTAGACAACACGTGTAAAAAGAAATACTTAAATATACATGAAGCTTCATTCATTTCTAACTTATTCGTAATCCATAAATTCTAAACATAACATTTACAATTTTTAAGTTGTCAGTATAACTGCCCGGCAGTAAATAAATTATCAGAACGACTCTCCAAATTCATTGTAATAATTTCCTTCTTTGTTCGGGGAACGTAATTAAGATGAAAGCTTTTAATAAATCGCTAAAAAGTATTTCACTCTGATTTATTACTGCTCTTTTATAAAACATGTAGTTTTATTTAAGGCAAAGAAATTTCGTTATACTCTTCAGAGTGCTTCGTCGAACAGTATACATAAAAAGTTAATGTGTGATCTGTTGAAGGAAGTAAGAAGACGTGTGGAGAACCTGTGCTTAGCAGTGTCTTCTAGCAGGTCACTATTTGGTTACTATTTGTTCGCCAAAACAATTGGCACTTATGTATTTTTATGTAAAGCGTGTACATTACTTTAAGTTAAACTTCACTTACTCTATTAAACCGTTTCGCTTGGAAGATGTGTCCGTTGACGCGGTACAGCTTCCGCCACCGCCGCGCCCCCCTCCTGTATATGCTTCCTGTAACACACAGCAACAAATATATATTAAATTTGAATAAAATTACTATGCTACATACATACTAGATTTCCGAATTGGATTCATATACTCTTTTTGGGTAATGGTAAACTAATTATAAAGGAACATACTCTCGGCCGTCAACATATGAGAACTATCACGCTTCTCCATTCATAGCCTCATATTCACTTATAACATGTCATCATCATCATTTCAAATGATGGAAGTGTGAACTTCAGCTGCCACTGGGTCTGTCAGTGACTATCAGCAGTGGTGCTGGACATATCTCTTTTGATATATATTCCACAGAATATTTATCAAAAGAGAACTGTTTGAGTCCGGCTCCCAGTGATTTTTTTAGTATACTCCGTCTGTAGGGTCTGTCTACGTTAAGGTTTTCGGTGGCAGGTCGTCATTTGAGCCCCGGATATCCATCAGTTGTACGAGCTGTTAGCAACGGTCATGGTGCTAATGTTATCGAGGTAAATACGTGGTGCGAAGAAGTGGGTCACCGGGCCCCACAATGCGGAGAGCGCGGTGCGTCCCCACAAAGCGTTAATTGCTCCTTTAAATTGCCTCGAGTGGTTCGTTACGGCTGTAACATTGCCCGTTTTGAATTTAATTAATTATCATATTATTTAAACGGATATCATTAATTTGTACGTTTAATTGCAAGGAAATATTATTTTTTTATATTCATTATGTATTAATTATATTAATTAAGAACACATTTTCAAGGAACCACACGTGAACAAAATTACTTTGGACAAATTAATGCCTGAAAGGAGACACCAAAAACTGTTGTTAACTAGAAATGTATGTTGTGAAATAAACCATTTTTATTTTTTTTGTTTTTTTTTATTATGTGGAAGGAGGAATCGAAATAATTGGCCCATGCAAAGTCCTATAAAATTTTTCTTATTTTTTCATTATTCAAAAAATACCTGATGCCCTCGTCAATTCAGCCTATTGAGATCATCTGCTAGAGATAGAGAGAAAGATGATAATGTCTGCCTATACTCTCGACTTATAATATGAAGCACAACCAGGAATTCAACTAGGAATTCGTTTTGTCCGAGTAGCCTTCATAATTTCTCAGTGTACGACTTATCATCAAGGTATACTGTTAAATTAAATTTAACCTATTTCTTTTTAAAAAAAGATTACTTACTTACCTGTTAAATATTTGGCGACGAGTAAAGTGCAAGACATTTGTTTCCAGGGCCATCGTTCGTGTAGCTACTGATAGTTGTGCACAGTGCCGGCGACTTATCAAATAATCTTATCGTATTAAAGCGATTCCATTTATTCCGAATAATTTGAACAGGCAGGACGTAACGTAAGCGGAGAAATGATCATGATTATGATTACAATGACTACATTTTTAGTATCTAACACCTGATCGCGTCAGCGTAGAAGTAATTGATGCGCTGATTTAAATACTACGTAACAACTTTTAAACCGCAACAGTTACATGAATACTCTTTTGTAATAAAATGAAGTACAGGATAAGGAGACGAGACATCCGAAATAGAAAGTCTATAGCTCTTCCGGTTAAGGAGATATGAATGGTTAAGCTTAGCAATGTGGAAGAAGGGAGCAAAAAAAATTTCACTGAGAATCCACCATTCCGTCACATTCTAATCTTATAAGTTAATAGAGACCCGGATAATGACGAATAACGCGTGTATATCCGGTTTGTTTTTAATAGCGAAGAGAAGAGCAGGATATTCTTCTATTTTTTTTTATTATGACTACGATATCACCTGATGGTAAACGGCGATGTAGTCTTGGTGGTAAAGGGCGGTAGTCTAGAACTGCTACAATGCGCTCATTGCTTGGAGACGATCTTAAGTCTCGTAATCTCAGTATATTCACCAGCTCTTAATGTTTAACTGTAGATATAGCTGCTGTAGCGATTCTAGACTAGTACTTATAAAAACTAATATACTCCCGGACACATCTATCGGCCCACCACCCAGTGTTTAAAGTTTCGACGGTGTCTAGTTAAAAATAAATGTTAGGTGGAGCAATAAGTTTTAATGCAGTTTTGAAGCAGATTTATTTGTCAATCCTTAGGTACGATTTTTTTTATTTTTTTGTAATTTTGAATTTATTTGGCCGGCAGAAGTTTCACGACTTGGGCGACAATTTCAGGCAGAGTATCCATATTTATTGGTCAAAACTGGCTCTAAGTTTAGATTTGCCTTTTTATGGAACCAATAATCGGACACATCAAAAAAAAATCCAACTTTTGCGAAATAAAAAAGTTTTCTCCATTCCTGGGTCGTTGAAAACAATGAACAGACTCGAATTTTCGTTTTTTTTTCATAATCCTGAATTCAAAATTAAGGTCATACCTAAGGGTTGACTAAAAAATCAGCTTTAAAACTGCATTAAAACTTATTGCCCCACCTAACATTTATTTTTAGCTAGGCACCGTTAAAACTTTCAAACACTAGGTGGGCCGATAGATGTGTCCGGGAGTGTATTTAATAAGTTTCTTATGTTTGTGAGATCGTTTAAATGTACTTTATGTTGATGTGTGTTTGTGTAAAGCGAGGTGAGGGGTAGGTGTTGGTGTGGGCGGGCGGTCAACACGAAATCCAATCTGCTAGCAAAGCAAACGAAATCAAAGTCAACACTCACGGTCCTCGCCCGCGCAGGGCATCCCGGGTGCCGCGGGAACATTCGGGAACACTGGAACAAACAGATAACAACGTTAGCGGAACATCGGAACATCGCTACGGGCGAATAATAACTTAGCGCCACCCAAACACGAACGAAAGTCCGAAGCTCTCCCTCTCTATTTGCTCTATCGGATTGCATTCGGTTGAATGGAAAATTTTCTATTTATTCAGCTTCCTTTTATTTCAACTGCAAACGCAAATGTGTGACAGAGGTTTTAAACGTTTGGTTCATATCCATACTTCTTCTAAGTCGTATTTCCTCATGACTGAGGATCGTGCTCATCATGTGTGATGAAACATACGACTTCCTTGGCAGTTATAATGGAGTGGTTCGCCATTTCACATACTAGTGCGAGCACGGATGGTCATGACATAGATATGCAGGTTTCCTTCACCGTCAAAGCACGTGATATTCCTTGGAGTTATACAAACTGCACACAAATTGAAAAACTCATTGGTGCAGGCCGGATTCGAACCCGGTACCTACGGAGTGGAAGGCCGGCGTTCAAACCACTAGACCATCACAGCTTCAAATATCCATACAATCAAACTAAATATTTTACTAGATCGAATATCCCGGAATACTTAGAAGAACTATTATTAGTAAGACTAGTTTATGTTAGTCTCCAAATGATAAGTGAGTACTTAGAATGTTTATACAACAGCATATAAAATTATAATTCTTATATAGTTATTTCAGTCTCTTTTTATGTTACGAGGCGAGAGATTAGCAAGACGTTCACCTGATGGTAAGTGATTGCTTGCTCATAACGTGACGCTAGTTAGGATGATATACACTGCACCACATTGCGCTCGTCACCTTGAGACATATGTTAAGTCTAGTTACCCCAGCATAGCCATTAAAACCGGAACACAGTAATGTTTGCACACTACTGAAATAGGAGCTGCGGTGGTACATACCTAGACTTACCACCAGTAAATCTTTTCCTCTACAATGTAGACTTACTAACATTAAATAGATATATCTATATGATTGTTACGAGTCAATAAAATATATGTTTCCCTAGATCGAGCGTTATAAAGCGGTTTTAATATCGTTGGGTGAGCGATAAAGTTTTTACACAATAGACATTGGATTGATCGTAAACCCACTGCGGGCCTTAAATCGGTTTTTGATCCACCGCCATTACGCTTTACGGATTTTTTTTTCTCTATTTACAATAAAAACTAAGCGATGAAAAGGCAAGTGTAATGTAACTTGTAATATTTTGTTTGGATCACACTGAAAAATTAACTAAAACATTATTCGCTGTAACAGTAGTTCTAACAAAAGCTATTTAATTACCAAATTTTATTTTTGTTTAACTACTTTTTAAATATTTAAAAAATATGTAAATCCAAATGCATGTGAATTTAGTTATACTATCAAAATTAGTATTTAATAGATGCTAATTAGAATGATACTAAAATCTAAAAAGGTATTTGAATAAACAATTTCCTCATTCCATTGTTAAGTTAACTGAAATGGGTTAACGCTTGAACTCAACTTCACATGCTAAGTTACAACGAGGTCAGAATACTGCAGTTCATATGTTGACGCTGCGGCTGGTGTGACAGCAGATTTATAATATCAACTTGGTTGACAGATGAAGACGTTGACCTGTTAAGTAATATAAGAAAGAACTGCTAGTTGGGATGATTTACACATAATCATTCTTCTTTATATACTCCCGGACACATCTATCGGCCCACCACCCAGTGTTTAAAGTTTCGACGGTGTCTAGTTAAAAATAAATGTCAGGTGGAGCAATAAGTTTTAATGCAGTTTTGAAGCTGATTTATTGGTCAACCCCTATGTAGGTTTTTTTTTTTTTTTGTAATTTCGAGTTGATTTGGCCGGCAAAAGTTTTACAACTTGGGCGACAATTTCAGGCAGAGTATCCATATTTTTTGGTCAAAACTGGCTCTAAGTTTAGATTTGCCTTTTTAATGGAACCAATAATCGGACACAAAAAAAAAATGCAACTTGTGCGAAATAAAAAAGTTTTCTCCATTCCTGGGTCGTTGAAAACAATGAACAGACTCGAATTTTCGTTTTTTTTTTCATAATCCTGAATTCAAAATTGAAAAAAAAAAAACATACATAAAGATTGACCAAAAAATCAGCTTTAAAACTGCATTAAAACTTATTGCTCCACCTAACATTTATATTTAGCTAGGCCCCGTTAAAACTTTTAAACACTAGGTGGGCCGATAGTTGTGTCCGGGAGTGTATTAAGTCTTGTTACCACAGTAATTTCATTAGTAACCCTTAAATCGGAACACAGTAATATTTACATACTACTGTTATCGTTGCTTATATAGATGTCTTCGGTAAGAGATATACAACCAGTTAAGTGTGTTTTAAGTTATAAAAATTCTAAATAAAATAACGAATTTCCTTTTTAACTTTATCACTTAATTTTAAATGTCTTCTCGGCTGTTTCTGTTGGAGTTCGTGTATCCAGTTGGATATCCCGTTGAGTTCAAGTTTCGATAATAAGTTATTTTGCACAGCAAGTGGAGGCTGCGCGGGACGTCTTCTGTGCAGTAATCCCCCGCATTAACTCAGCTCGCTCGCTGCACATAATTGGATCTGTGGCAGCTTGTTGACTTAACACTTCCACCCCATTATCACCCACTTCTCTTTCAAATAAATTCATTTCAATTTCTCATTCGGATATTTAAATACTTAAAATTTGCTAACGTGTTTAAAATATACTGTGTTATATATAAATAATAATAGTAGCGTGCTTATAAGGAAAACTTTATAAGTTATAAAGCTGACATTGATAATAGATCTTTATTTATGAAATCGTCGAAATAAGTTATGATTTTCTCTGACTTATTGGTAGATTTGAGAATAGGCCGTAAACTAATTTTTAAACTCCTAAGTAAATAAGGAGGGCCCGTCCCATATATATTTTTGTATTTCTCAGTCAATTTTTTCATTTACATTTTTATGATTAGGCATTAAAAATACATATAACCCTTAATATTTATATGCCGTTATAGTCTCCATTACTCTTTCAGTCATATACCACATTCCCACATACAATAAGTCAGTTATTTTTTTTTAACACCCAAAATATTCACTGGAAATAATATATATGGTAAAACGTTAAAAAAACCTTTGTCGGGTAACAGCTAGCTAGTGTTCTCATAAAAATTCCAAAAAATGTGATTTAAGTACACATGAAATATAACTTATTAATAAAATGAAATTAATTACAATCAAACTATGAAAGTAAAAAAACCATAATGATCAATGCATCTTAAAACTTAAGCTCTCACGCGGATTTTAACTAATGACAATGATGTATTTTTATTTGGATAACGTTCATACAAATGGCGAGTCCTTTAAACGGTATCCTAACAAAACTCTCACAAAAGGATAATAATTTTAAACACACCTCTGAAATTAACTGGAGAGCACCTCTCCTGGGAGACGGAGAGCGGAGAGGGATTAATAGGAGGAAACAATTTGTGCTTGGATGAGTACGATTACCTCTCTCGTTACATTTATACCTTCTGTTTGTTTGAAACAAAATATTTGTTAAGCGAAAGGGATATGTACATTTTAGTCAGATGTTCAGTGGTTTTTAAATATAACACAAACTCAGTGTCGAAAGGTTAAAGATTATAACAATAACCGTTGTTACTAGAAAATTTTAATTTAATGTTTCTTATAATGCATACAATTGTTTATAACAAAATTAATTGGATGAACAAGTTGCTGATCTCACAGCTTTATTAAATAAAGAGATATTTTTTATTAATAAAAAAACTTATGAAATTCAGCGATGGGAGTGATGGTGGATCAAAATACAATTGCTTTTAAACCTCGGCCCGTTACAAGTTTTCACGGAAATCGCTGTTAATCCTGGATTCAACAAGGTTGGAAAATGGCGGCTGGTAAACCTTTTGCATCAGAATATGAATTTAGGATAAAAATAATAATTTCTTTACACCGGTAGATAATTTCTAATCAAATCCCTTTATAATGGCTATTGGTTATGTGTCATCATGAAGATTCTGAAACGATTTAGAGACAGTAACTTTCTTGACAGTTGGTCATCGTAGTGTATAATAGTTTACAATTTAAGAACTTTACTACTTTATACAAAATAATTATACGTGCACTTATAAAAGCGTAACTTAAATAGGATGCACAAAAATATAAACAAGATTTTTAGCAATTTTTAAATAGTAAATTTATTAGTAAGAAAATGGCGTGATCAAGTTGAAAATAAAAGCATTAACTAATATTAATAACAATTTTTTTTCATATAGCTCCATCGAATATAGTAAAAGATTGTATTTTGTTGTTAGTCATAATCTTCGAACATTTTTAAATTTATTACAGTTCATTAGTAAGTTATTTATTATATTACACACGTATAACATAAAAAAATATTTTCTTCACTTATTATTTAGTATAATTCTTCACTTTTATTAGCTGAACACTCGCTTCCAGGCGAAATTGAGGTTAAGTACAAACCTATTCAAATAAAAAAAAAACTGAGCACAAACAAAGTTTTTAAGCTCTGAAAAAAAGCAAAAGATCAGTAAAGTAACCAAAGTATAAAACAAATTAAACAGATTGTTAATACAAGTACAGCAGATTGTATTTTAAAACTTTAAGTCGACATTGCGACTTAAAAAAAATCACAAATCCTCCAGGATCTGTATCAAGAGTAGAAGCGGACGAAATCGCATTAGATATAAAACTAGCTTTGCAATTTCCTGTAGTGTTTTTCAGCGAATTCGCGCGTCGTCGACTTAGACGGTGACAAGATAAATGGCGGCGACCGACATCCGTTTTTACTTACAACGCAGTAGCTAAAGTGAAATATTACTCTTGTTGCTTACACACAGCTTGAGCAGTCCCACCAAAAGTAATACAAACAACCCAACAATATAATTAATTGCTTAATTCGTTTTAGCAATGTCAAAATAAGTAAATGAGTTTTATGTTAAGTTAATCAAATGACCGGTGAAGTGTTGTGTATATAGTTTGAAGTAAATTAATGAATCACTTAGTAACTTCAAACATAATTCTCTACTTACATTTGTTATGTATGTTAATAACTAAAACGGGTACTGCTTAGCTTACAAAGGATTTTATGTAGTGGTGTTTCTATAGCATTGTTTGTGCTCCACATTACGCTTCTCGCTCATTGTAAGACAAACCGGAAAGACTACGCATGTGTCGGGTCTCTATGACCTTATAAGATTAGAATGTGTCGGAAAGGCTTGCATCAAATTTTCATGCTTTGGAAATAAAGGTCATGAGTTCGAATCTCAGTGAAATTTTTCCTTTTTGCTTTTTCCCTCCCTTCCACAGTGCCAAGTTCGATCATTCATATCTACTTAACCGGAAGGTGTATACACTTTTTATTTCGGATCTCTCGTCTCCTTATCCTGTACTTCATATTACTCTAAAACAGTATCCATGCAGCAGTTCCGGTTTAAAAGTTACAAGCGTTACGGAGTATTTAAGTCAGCGCATCAATCTCTTTTACGCTGATGCAATAAGGTGACAGAGACTAATAAGAACCTGTGCATCTTTACTTTATACTTATGCATGGAGGACTATCACAACCAACTGCCACTTTTTCTGTGTATCAGTGAACAGGAGAACATGTTTGCTCCTCACCCGTGGATACTTTTAATTGTGTTCTACGACAAAGTTATACAGGGTCTACGTCGAGAGGAATCTACTAGCAATACTTAAAAGACTCAAGATTATTTCGTCCTATTGTATACTGCTTTGATAAAGAAAACAATTTAGAATGTTAAGCATTGAAAAAATTGTTTTTATTTCTACCCTTCGGTTTAATACTCCACAATAAAGCGAAATGAATGCATACGGAATGCGGACTTGAAGACCCCTCGCCCTTGACCGTTTAGAGAGCCTCCGGCTGCCGCGAGCTGGTTGCTGTAATGGCTACAGAAATACACGCTGAAGCGCCTTTTAGTTTGTTTTTCCGATTTCAAAATGTTTACACTAACACGGCTCTTTGAAACCTTTGCTTTGACACTGCAGTGAGATGATTATTCCCGCGCTGTATGTTCGTAATTATATGCAACAAAACTTAAACTGTCCTTATAATACAAAAAAGAAGTTCTAAGTTACACCTTTGTTCTCTACTAATGGTTTCTAAACTTTAAAATAATGGGACAAGTTCAAGCAATTGAAGAGATTTTAGTCTGTATCAACTGATTGCATCAGCATAAAAGAAACTAATGTGTTGACTTAAATACTCCGTAGCGCTTGTAACTCTTAAACCGGAACAGCTACATGGATACTCTTTTAGAATAAAATGAAGTACAGGATAAGGAGACGAGAAATCTGAAATAAAAAGTGTATAGTTCTTCCGGTTAAGTAGATATGAAAGGTTAAAGATAGCACAATGGAAGGGAGGAAAAGCAAAAAAGAAAATTTTCATTGAGAATCGAACTCACGACCGTTGTGTATAAAGCATGAAAATTTGCCCTTAGGCCATTCCGGCACATTCTAATCTTTTAAGGTAATAGAAACCGAATGAGTAGTCTTTCCGGTTAGTTCTATGAATGTAGTTAAATTTAAACTCCGCATAACAGTTTCACAGTGCGTTTAAATTTATTAATGCTTAAATTAGTTTAAAGTTTAGCTAACTTGTGAATACGTATACACTGGGTCTATAAATTTGATACTTAATGGGGTCTAAAGGTGGACATGGTTAAATACGAAAATTTATTACATGAATATATTTTAAACATTACATATATTTTAACACTTTGCTACAAATTTTATTTTGTTAAAATTTCTTACGAGTTACGATCGCGTGTATTCGCTTTAAGTTAAGCTTTTAGTTATTTCAGAGGTTACGTAGCCAAAGTAAAAGTTGGAGAGACTTAACTTATTCAATAAATATAGAATTTTTTAATGATGATTATTACCACAATACATTAATTGAGGGGAGAAAATGTATTAAGGAACATTTATCTTAGGAATAGTTGAGTGAAGACGCTATTAGCCCACTTAGTGTTCCCGCTGCTAGAATTCGGAGCTTTTAATAGAATATTAATTTCCTCATTCACCACGCTATGTGCGGATAATGTGTTTGTAACCTGTTGCTCCTCGTTCATGTAGATTCACTTGGTATTGCTAACTTAAAGCACGAGCTCGAAGCATAACTTTACCGTACTTAAGAACTATACTATCATTGTAATAGATCCTCGGAATGGATTTATTTGCGCGGTCAAATCTCGCAAAATTTAAAAGCCGTAGTTTACTTAGACTTAAAAGGTTATGAGGGAGATCTTTTGAACATTTACAACGCTGCCAAACTCGTGGGTCACGAGTTGGCCAGTTGCCACCTCCGCCCATACATCGCCTATCACAATGGCAAACTTGAACAAGTTTACGCTTCCCGCTCGGTTTACGACTTATCCGCCGATGGTTGCGCACCAGATGCGTCATGCTTTCACAAAACTAGCAACTGAAAAATAAATAAGAAAGGGAAACTGTTTTTAACCTCCGACACAGAAAGACAAGTTGTTAGTTTAACGTATACACCTCTGAAATTATCGCAAAACAAAAAATTGTTACGAGTAACTCGAATGAGAGAACTCTTACAAAGGAACGAATTATATATTTATACATCAAGCTTAAAGGTCAACTTAAACTTAATCACCGGGTATGCTGTGGGAACCTTTAAGCGAATAGTATACTAGTGCGCTTTACCACCACACTGCATTGCGGCTTTCCATTAGGTGGGTGGGATAGTAGTCCAACGCTAGAGAATTTAAAAAAAAAAACAGAATTTCAAGAATAGTTTATCACGAATGATGGGATGGTGAAACTATGAATCGGTCTTACTACTGTTCAACACATTTTCGAACTATACAAATGTAATTAATCTCATAACTATAAACAATAAATTCACTAGTAAATTTCTTCACCCTAACCTGAAGGGATGACCACGACCACTGTCAAAACTGACACCGACAAAGTAGAAGTTAAATTCTAATAATGATTTTCGTAACATTTTGCAAAATGTATTTTTTTTATCAGCGAAGTGACGAGACAAGCGAGACGTTCACCTGATGGAAAGTGATACGCTTCCCTATAACACCTTGACGTTAGTTAAGATGGTATACACTGCACCACATTGCGCTCGTCCTACAGTAACTTCACTAGCTTACAGCGCCCTTCAAACCGAAACACAGTAATGTTTGCAGACTACTGAAGTAGGAGCTGTGGTGATACCTACCTAGACGGTCTCCTGCAACAGAGACCTACCAGTAAAATTATATCGGTTTGATTTTAAAGATCGGCATTTATAACAGCGGTGTTTGTTTTAAGTTAAAATAATCGTCGGAATGACTGCCGCCGTCGCTGTTAAGCAAAATTGCGGCGCCACTTAATGAACCGCGAGTGATTTTGATAGATTTTAAATTTTATTTATTAATGGAGTTTTAACGACTTGCGATACCTCCAGTGATACATACAGCCTCGACAATTCAGCTGCAGGATGAACGTATAGCTGCATCCAATTATTTAATAGAAATTTTCTAGTTACGAACCATCAATAGACATATTCTTATCGACAGCCATTTTCCTTGAAGTCGAAGCTCCATACTTCATTTCAATGTACATGTGATTGAATTGGGTTTAATATATTCTTATATTGTACTAAGTTTTGATATTTGCATCCATAAAGAAACTTCAAAATATTTTTTTAAAAAATTAAAGAAAAAAAAAGATATCATTTGAAACATGAAGACCTTACTTTATATCATGATGTTTATAGTAAGCTCTTCACAAGACAACTTAAAATATGTACATGGGGTATCCGATTACTTAAATGGAAAATTATTTTATAAACAACTTAAAACAGTATCATTATTATTGTGTATTAAAACTATGAAATATATAATGAATTACACATAAAGCATTTCACTTCGTTATTATGGTACGCGAAATAAGTAAATGGATGATTGGAACAGGCTGCTGGTGTCAGTGTTTCCGTCTAGTACGATGATAGTCTTTAAGAGAAGAGTGTATAGGCTTTTTCTAGATCATTGCTCTTTACCATCTAAACTAAATCTTCACTTAACATGAGTTGAGGTTGAAAGCATTGTATATAGCAAATGCTTTTGTGGTTAGACTATTAAAATAACTTATGGCTTTGTTTATTAAAGTGAAGACTGGTTGTACAGCGTTGAGTCACTCGACGCCAGTTTACAAACAAACGGACGCAGCTCATTTCATTCGTCGGCTTATCGTTATGTACGGTATCACTAATTATTTGTTTGCGTGTCCAATGAGCTGGAGTTCCATTCACATTAACCACAAGCTTACCGCGCGAACATAAGGAATACTTGCGTTTAAGTTATGAATTCATTGTAACTTGAACATTGATGTAATGTGATGAAAATAACAAGTTAGCTATCGGTCGGTGATGTTCGGTAGCCGTGGCATGGTCCTTCAACGAAACGAAGAGGATTACATAGGTGTACCATCAGGAAGAACTGAGTTAAAGGCAAATTCTTCAATCAGCTTGTTACTTCATATATTTGTATATATAAACCCACTTTTAAAGTGTTGATATATTTAAATACAAGATTAATATGTGTTTAATTAAAAATGTATCAATTTGATAGTTGCATCATCAAAATCGCGTTTCAGTTTTATGATTAGACTGAATAACATTTTCATGTTTTAAAGTGATTACTTTGGAATATTTTACTATGTTTAGTTAGGAAATTAGTTAGTTTAGTTATGAACATTAAAATCTTATATAAATTAACATCCCGTTCGTTCAAAGCCGTTTATTAAGCTGGTCCGCCTGCACGGAACCGGCCAGTGCAATTTGGCGAGAGTCCGCCATCACCATAATGTATAGCCCTGACCCCGTTTAAAAATACGACCGGACAGACTTACAGAGAACTCGTATATACCCCCACCTTACACGGTTCCGTATAAAAAATCACTGAATCGTAAATTTTTATAACTTATCCAAATTATCGACAATCGCTATAACTAAAATTCGTAACTTATCATTCTTTTATACTTATATGTTTATTTGAGTACTTATGAACTAAAAACCAAAAAAGGTAGCTTTTATTAGTAACGGGCTTTCATTTCTCAATTATATGACAATTGATAATGCAACTTGAATGTTAAGTTCTAATATTATATGTTGATAACATAATTAAATATTACTGTTATCATCATGATTAGCTCGCGGTAATCCACTGCTGGACATGGACCTCTCCAAAGGGTTTTCACTTAGTCCTACCTGTGGCGATATTGTACTACATATGTAACGGTAGTCGTTTTAACGTAGAACTGCTACGAGCTACGTGAATGATCTACGCGCGTCTACGAAAGTTTCAGTATCTGATGTGTTCAACTTAACCGTCTACGATTCATTAGAGATAGGAAGAGAAGAAAAACGCAAGGAGGTGGTCACGATCCTCAGACATGAGAAAAACCAATCAATAATTTTTCCAGGTGGTAGGTCTCTGTTGCCAGAGACCGTCTGGATGGGTACCACCGCAGCTCCTATTTCAACCGCCAAATAGTAGTGTGCGAACATTACTGTGTTCCGGTTTAAAGGGCGCTGTAGCTAGTGTAATTACTGGGGTAACGAGACCGAGAGAACGAGACCACCTTATGTTTTAGCGACGAGCGCAATGTGGTGCAGTGTGTACCATCTGAACTAGCACCACGTTGTCATGGGCAAGCGTCTCACTTAACATCAGGTGAACGTCTTGCTCGTCTCGTCGTATAGTAGTATAAAAAAATAAAAAGTGTTACTTATACATAAGTTACATTTAGACTTTAAGCATTATTTGAACAGGAAACAATTTTTAATTTGTTTGCGAATTAAAGCTCGTTCGGTTTTAAAAGTTTCAAGAAGCACGGTGTCAACTTTGTACGTGGCCTCATTCAACTTTATCGCGACCACGTTTATTGGTGATTGGGCTGGTGATGCGGCGGTTCGGCGGCATTCGAGTCAGGTCGCTGGCAAACAAACCAATCAACGGACAAGATACGAAGAAAACTTGTTAAAAGTACGTCCATTTCCGATCTGTATTTATACAGGGTCCGATTGAGGCTTTGATGTGACGGAACGCTGCGGCTGTTTATTTTATATTCTCTACACAGAGTTACGTATTTTCTTTATTACTTTTTGTATGTTGATTTATTAGTTTTTTATTTTTACTAATCTTCTGTTGCTTTTATAAGTATGCACCAGTTTAAACTTATTGCAAATAAAAAGACTTAGTCTCTTATGTAGTTATAAACGTTTATTTTTGAGTGTGTAAAAAGAAACTTGTCACTCTAGAATTTTAGTGACGAAAATGTATATAGTTAAGTCAGAGGGCGACCAGCAATAATGATAGCGTGAGCAGTAAAAAGTTAATTTAGATTCAGCATGTTAGTTTAGGTCACGCCGTTACCTAAATGTTAGGGACGGAGCCGCGTCACTAACCGTATATACTAAATGTATATGTTAACAAACAAACAAAATTTAAGAGTTTATTTCTTATACAAGCTTTTGAATTTTCTCATATGAACGTTTACGATATTTTAAAAAGTATTTGTAACATATATAACTATTTTAAAATGTCTTTTTGGTAATCTCATAACGAGTAGGTGTTTTTGTAGTACTTTCCCCGCTTATAAAGTAATTCATAATTTTATATAAGTATTACACTAGAAGTCTGTTCACTCTTATGATTCCCTTGTCATGACGAAAAACTGAAATTTCCATCACTTTAGTGTTCAAAACTTTGTAAGATCGTAGACAAGCAATTGCTGAAAAACATCCCAGCTTCCACTTTAACGTTAAAGTGTCATTTATAAAAAAAATAGTTGTTTTTCTATTTTACATTATGTAGTGAGGTGTTTAATGGAATTTAAAGCTTATCGCAAATTTTCAGCGCGAAATACCAACACTGGAGTTTAAATTGTCTGAAATAAGTCAATTCGTGCAATCAGAGCGCGCTGGCTCCATAATCGGCTCACACTGAAGCGGAGGCTTCATTAAACGGTGTTCACAATTAACTGTGCACCGACGTACATTGTGAGTTGTTTGTTTTTAATAACGCTTTAGTAATGCGACTGTGAAGCTTCTCAATTGTATAGTTAATTATAAAACATGCGATAGTTCAACAAGGTGAACCGAACAATTTAGACTCGCTACAAATAAAATTTTTCATAGTCAATAAAAATTGGACAGGGATTATAATATAGTAACGCTAACATCAGTTATAAAGAACCGAGTGTAGTTAAAGAAATATATAGTAGATTAAATTCAAAATTTCTTTAATAACCGCCTTCATGTAGCGTCATTTGATACCATGGCCATAGATGGTGGTAAAGTTTTTACTAACCTCATGGATAGCCTAACTCCATAATGTAAATCAGCCAAATCATCTTGGTAAGAATCGTTACCTTTCTGTGATATGGAAGCTTTACTAGGAGGAAGAACATAACATCTCACGTCTCAAGTTGATGGGAATGAGATGCTTTATAAACATGCATTCGCCTCATTGTATTACAATATATAAGTTAGTCTGTAACGAAATCTAGACGTGAAGTCCAAAAGAAATTTATTCATAAACGGATCACACGAGACATTGTATAAAAATGTATAAATTTACCATCGCGACGGCGGCAGTAAGAACTCGATTTATATTCTTATACTACTGGGACTGATGTGCTTCAGGGTCTATGTCTAAACGATGGAACTTCCAGCAATCAGCTACCTGTATTATGGTTATATATATAGCTACTGAATGTCTAAATATAATTTCCAGCGTTGGTGATGAAGTTACGTCTTTTTCTACTGGAAGCTGCGATCGCGCTTAGCTATGGAGCATTCGGCGGTAAGTTTAAACATTAGTTTAGGAAAGGTTAAACCAAAACAATTTATAGAAAATATGCACATTAGATATCCAAAATTCTAGAACAAGAAAAGAATTAACATTTACAGAAAATTAAACGAAAAGATTTGCCTAGTAATCTTTGAATCAAAAAATAAATAGAAATCGGTTAAGTCTCATACAGTAAGTAAACATACAGACGTAAAACGCGCAATTTTCAACAAACCCTCTTTTATTAGTATGGTCAAAATTGTTAAGATCTAAGAAAAAACTAAATTTAATTTTATGCGAAAAAGATATATTACGTTAGATAAAAGAAAAAATGTGCTTGATATTAAATATATGGAGATGTAATGGCTTAGATATTACAGGCGTTCATAAGTTATATTAAATGGTAACTTATTGAAGAATATACTTGTTTCTTACCTCAGTTGTATCATCATTATAAGGTGCCTTCTTCAAACTGAAGTTTGGCGGTCACATTAAGAAAACTTTTCCGATCTTGGACTATTCTTTTTAATTGATGGTATTTAAGCCGAGTTCATTCTTTGATATAAGCTAACTGCAAACGTAAGCTGATGACAACCGTCATGCAGAGAAAGGTTGCATTTTTCGGACACTTGCAAAGAGGATCCCTTTACGAGTTCCCAAGGTTGATCCTGGAGGGCAAAATTCCCGGAAAACTTGCTCCTGGTAGACAACGTAAGAAATGGTTCGACGATATCAAAGAATAGACTGGGCTCAGTAGTGTACAAGTTCATTAAACAGAATTAATTTTCTAATAGCCTTCACTCTTTTTTGAGAGTGCCGCGAGTCCTACATTAATTGTTTTGTTCAATACAATATTGACTAATATTGTACGTGAAAGTAGTCGATGTGGATTACAGTGATATACTAACGATGTTTCGCAATAGTGGGCGCGGCGACGATCACATCGATGGTGGGGTACGGCTGCGAGAGCAGGTGGTGGGCTATGGTCAACTTCTGGCAGGCGTGCAGGCCGCAGTACAGGGCGTGCCACGCGCACTCCCTGAAACACTCCGCCGTTTGGGACCACGACACCGACGAGATTCGCATGTCTCGAACACCGAACAAATATAATCACATCTCAAATGAAACACACAAACGTATCGTTCGCTAAATGTAACATTTACTACATCGCACAATACGTTTCAGTCGCATTCCTTGAGCAGATAAGATAAGCGTATACAGTCCAATGGTATCGATTTAATGGCGCGCGTGATTCCCGAATATCGATGTCTCTTAAATCGATAAGATAGCGGTCACGGCGACGAGATGCCTCATCTGTGTGGAAAATAGCACTGATAGCTGTGTCAGCTTTTCGAGCGGAGGATGTGCACACCGCGCAGCGCGCGTCGCGGCCCGCCGTGCCTGATAAGCGACGACGGCCTGATAACACACTGATAACAATGTATTCGTGCAAAGTATTTATTTAAACAAGTTAATGATTTCAAGTACAAGTTAAAAGTCAATGAAAATTCTTTATTTCAGTTAAAATAAATTTAGAAATTTGATATATGCTTCTAATTTTCAAGGTCTTACTAATTTACTACCTTTACAGTTCAGCGGGTAACCGCTTGCGTTTTATCTTTCCAGGTTCGATGTGCAGTTTGGACGGTAATTAATAGTTTTATCGAACCTTTTCACTGACGGTACCATATTATAAATCAGCTATAACACTAACTGACCATACGTGGTCGGACTAGTATGTGAAATGGAGAAGGCAATGGCAAACTACTCCATTATAACTGCTAAGTAAGTCGTCGTGTGTTTCATTACACATGATGACCACGACCCTCAGTCATGGGGAAATATGACTTAAAAGAAGAAATAACACTAACTTTGTGTACCGACTGTCAACAAAAGAAAGCCTATACTATTATGAGCGAGGTCCAATATCACGTTAAGTGTTAACACTGCCAATAAAACAGAAGTTATTTTTTACCAACTTCAACAAAATAATCCATTACTACTCTCCTTTGTTTCCATTTATTTGAGGATCAGCTTTCCTTGTCCCAAGTTTCCAAGAAACACGATTTGCAGTGAGATTTTTCTTGAGGTCTTTATCTTTCTGGTCCTTTTTGACCGTTGTGAGGAACTGGGGGCGGTCTTAAGCATTTAAGCTCCGTCTTTGGTAAGTTTAAGTATGTCTCTTTAACGTCTTTGAACATGGCCGTAATAGTTATTGATATGATCAATAATTTGAGTGATTTAACTAATTTATATAAACTATTAGTTAGTTATCAATTAAGTATCACTATAGTGGCTTAATGTTGGATCGATTGTAAGCGCATTGTGTAGCACCATTACGAAGCTTAGCTTCATTTCAGATACAAGATAAGTGGCTTCGATACAGATTATCTTGTATGGCAAACAATCTATACTTTAACTATTAACAACGATTTTAAACTTTATTACTACGCGACTAAGTAGTTATTTATTGAAAATAACATCTAATTCGATAACAATGTTTTTCATTGTACTATTGGGTTTTTTTTATTGTTTAAATAATAATCAAGTATACAGATGGTTAATAGTACTGTATTTTAGTAGTCTATTTTTTCATTGGTGGAAACTTATTTTAAAACTTATATCTCCTAAAAGTTACAGTCGGTGTACATAGATATTAAATAATCAGGGCTTGCTTAAATTAACTAGCTTCTTACATACATAAATTATTTTAACAAACTCAGAAGGCGATTATGGCGATCACCTGATGAGATATGACTACAACAATACTAGTAAAGATACTATTAAAAACTATATGAAGTAGTTTGTTACCAACGCAGTCAACATACTCATAAATGAAATAAACATATATGTATATGTAATAACAGTAATAGATCTCACTAACATTCGTCGCTGTGATCCAAATCGAAGGGCGATAGTATGTCGCCGGGTATAGCCGGAAACGGATGACTCGCGGCCGCGGTCAGAAACTCAGTCCAGAACGACCGCATCGCGCTAATCAATAGCTATAGAACCACTCACATCACTAGTATGTTTAAAAACAGCTATTCGGGAATCTGTGTCACGTTTGCGTTGTCGCGTGATAGTGTAAGTGAAACGTGATGGTGGACGTGTTAGCAGTGTAAACACGCGCGCGGGACGGGCGCCGGGGCGGACTGCCGGCTGTTTATCGTCGCCGGGCTTCGTCTCGATCTCGTATCGCTTTTGATAAGAGCCGTTCGCAATTAGGCGGAGCTCGCGATACGGGCTCTGTTAACTAACAATGCGACGCAAACTGAAACAAATTTATTTATTTACTTCACGCTCATTCGTGAACCGTGAATTGTTACTGCGAATCAACCAGCTTGTATAGTAACTCATTGGTAACAAGGTAACAGGTTCGAATCCGGCCTGCAATGAACTTTTCAATTTATGTGCAGTTTAACACCAACTAATATCGTGTGCTTTGACGGTGAAGGAAAACATCGTGAGGAAACCTGCATATCTATGTCATGAGCATCCGTGCTCGCACTAGTATGTGAAATGGAGAAGGCAATGGCAACACCACTCCATTATAACTGACAAGAAAGTCGTGTGATTCATCACACATGAAGACCACGACCCTCAGTGACGAGGAAATAAGATTTAGAAGAAGCAGAATTTACGATGATCAAAACAGAATCAGATAAATCTGATTAATGCATTTGATTGAGTATTAAATTAATGATAATATAATTCATATAAGTGTGAGTAATGTTTTGAAATATTCTCACAGATATACGTGTAAGCGACTAAAAGTAACAACTGGAACGAAGATGAACAGAATGTTATACTGTGACCTTTAAATCAGAAACTGACGCCTACGTTGGATCATTCGATAGATGATGATGATATTTTGTTATATGAAAAAAAAAATTAAATAATTTATTTCTGCAAAACTTGCACAAACTTGCTTGCAAAACTTGCTTGCTGTAGCTAGTGTAATTACTGGGGTAACGAGACTTAACACCTTATGTCTCAAGGCGACGAGCGCAATGTGGTGCAGTGTGTACCATCTTAATTAATGCCGCGTTGTCATGGGCAAGCGTATCACTTACCATCAGGTAAAAAAAAACTTACATGACAATATTATTACGAAAAGATAACCAGTGACCATTGGGTTCTACACTAGGTGATGCCTGTATCAAGGAAACCCGGGATACAAAACTACACGTAACATATTAACTCAGTTTCTTCAGTAGTTGATATTGACCTGTTCAGCGTCACAAATGAAAAGGAAACTGAATACACTTTTTTTTTAATAACCATACTTGGGCAATTTTATTATTTTTTTCTGTTTTAACCTATCTTATAACTAAATCAACTTTTTTATCTTTATACACACTCCTTTATTATTTTCTGTCAATGTATACCTGTTCTTGTTTTATTTGTGTGGACTTGTAATTGGCCTTCCGTATTATTTATGTTTTTTATTTTCTGTAACAGCTGGAAGTCCACCAAAAATATTAAATAACTCTAGCAGTAACTGTTAGTACTACTTTATGCATACATTAAATATTTATGAATAAATAAAACATATTAAAAGAAAGGTTGACCTACATCACAAAATCAGCAGTATCGTATAAACTAGTTTCATAATCTCAGCTCGGCTGTGGATATAATTGTTATCAGCCGCAATATGGTATACATTATCGGCGAATCAAGGTCTACACTATCGTTAGGTTCTCGATGAAAATAATGTCACACTTAAATCCGTCTGCGGATTGTCAAAGTTTTGACGGATTACAATTTTAGTGTGATTAGAGAAAAATCTGATAGTTTTCAAATAGGCGCATATAATTAATTGTAGTTATGATAACTGTTGACCTTTAACTGCCAAGGTGCAGTTCTTCCAGAGATTAGTCTATAAACTTCTTTACCGGTATTTGTATCTCGTATTTACCCAGACCGCTGTATTTACTGTGACACGGGCAGTCTTTCAGCGGTTTGCAGAAGAAAAATTATTCTTACAATAAATTATTATAATAAGTATTTTAAGTAAATCTTTATACTGTATAATAAGCTTTTGCTAGTTACAAAATATGCAATTACTAATTTGATTTAACTTCTACTACTGAAACGATAACATAAAGAAAATGGTTAGTAATTTGCATATAGAAAAAGTTTATATGAATTTTAATAGTTACAAGTAAAAGTTAAAATCTATAACGGTACTGTATGTCGAAATATTATCTTATAAAGTTGAGCTGATGAATATATTTAGTAAAAAATCATAATAACTTTAAAATGTAACTGTAATCTTCATTTTGATCTTGCGCAGGATCCAGACGATGACGTTAAGAATATATCAAGCAGTAAATACTACAGTACAAAAAGAAATATTTCTAATACAGAGCTCGTAAAAAAGATCAATCTACCGATAGATAATAAAGTATTAAAATAGCGAGGGCGGTAAAGTTGCCGGGAGGTCGTATTCAATATTCAGACCTCGCCCAAACTTACCCCTCACGGTCCGGTTCGATTTTAAAGGCTTCTTCTGGTCACAGAGCAGCGACAAAAGTTCAAACAAACAATCCTCGTTCTTCTTACGAACCATTTTTTTATTCACATTCATTTATTCATATGTTTTATATCAATGCGACTTAATGCACATAACTTAAGTTCGCTATAAATTTGGTTGTTAAATAAACTTTCCTGACTAATGAAACTAAGTTCTTTTCACAGTTATAATACATTTTATATCAACGCGTAATTTGTTAGTCCTGGCATTGTACAGTTCAATTTGATTAAAAGCCTTCAAAGTTTAGTGTATTTGTAACAAAGTATGTGTGAAAACATTTTAAGGTTTCTTCGCTTTCAAATATTGAAACTTTAAACTAGCCACAGTTTGACTTCGCTTAATATATACAGTCGTATATTATTTGTAGAATATGTGTCCTATTTATATTTTAACACTTCACATCGCAAATACGGATTCAGGCTCGCAAAGAAACGACAACGCGACTCCGATAAATTTACAAACGCAAAGAGAAAAACAAACAAACACGCACACATATCGAATATGAGAAGTTGAATGAGATCGCGTCGCAAAATATTGGCACACGATCGTATCAGTGGCCTAGTTTCCCCTTCGATATCTTCCAAGGCTACGTCGGGTGGTTCAGGGGTAGGAGTGGGTACATACACTGCGACGCTCAATGTCCCTTTTATCCAATTGTTGGTATTGCAAACAGAAAAAAAAAACAAATACAAACAAAACATCCCTTATCACAATGATCACACGATACGTCCGTACAAATATTTTTTGGTTAGCCAAACGAAACTGTGGTTTTCCGATTTGACGACCAGAACTTTGATGTGATGGTAATGTATTTGTTTGTATCTAATGAACTTATTATTTTTAACCTGGGCTGCTGTGGCACTTTTTTCTTTATTCAAAAACACGTCGAGACGAGTAAGACGTTCACCTGATGATAAGTGATACGCTTGTTCATAAGAACGTGGCGCTAGTTAAGATGGTATACACTGCACCACATTGCGTTCGTCGCCTTGAGACGTCAGGCGTTATCTCGTTACCCCAGTCATTTCACTAGCTATAGCGCCATTCAAACTGGAACACAGTAATGTTGACACTACAGTTTGGCGGTAGAAATAGGAGCTGCGGTGGCACCTACCTAGACAGTCTCCGGCAACAGAAGCCTACCAGCAGTAAGCACTTAAGTAAGCACAGTTAGCGCTGACGTATAAGTTACAATAAGTAACTTAGTAACAACTCCTGAAATACTGTACAAAAACATTGTTTGATTTCGTACGAATTAGATTTCATAAATGTAATTTTTTTTTAAATAATTTTTTGATTTTAAAGAAGTATGAAGCTGTATGTAAGGAGGTTGTTATGTACAAGCAGCTCGGAGATAGCACGACTATCACAAGGACATTTGCTAACTTGACATGGCGCAGTCGGCAGGATACGAACCTACGCTCTCAAAGGGAATCTGATTTCCAATCAGAAACTCTTTATTTCCTAAGGGAGAAAGGAAGTAGCAATTGTAAATAATAACAATCGGAATTTATACATTATTTGTTAATTTATGCAAGGTTTCTCTTATTATATAGTTAAGGTAGTACTTTATGTTAATTTAAGAGGGAAGATGTAAGGAGGTTGTTATGTACAAGCAGCTCGGAGATAGCACGGCTGTCACAAGGACATTTGCTAACTTGACACTGTAATCGCTGTATTTGTAAATACTATGAAATCGTATGATACGAATATGTATGGATTCCGACCACCGAGCTTGAGTATCAGTTGAAGGCAAACATAGCGAAGGAGTTGATAGGATCCAAATAACAGCTTCCATGGACAATCAACATCAACACTTAACCAGCGCGATGCATCATGGTTTTAAATATCTCTAATAATATAAAGAAAGCTGTAGGTTAGCTGTAGGTTTTAGGCAAACTTAATATTTTACTACATAAGCTGTCATATTCATAACTTAAATCATCTCATCTGAAGTAAAACACGATTTAAAATACAAACATCAAAATGAAAACTGCTTTAAATTTTTTTTATTGTAACTTTCTGTTTGTAAAGTCGGTTATCGTCTTAACAAGCTGCCGAACATGAAGCAGTTACACAGCAACCCAAACGAGTAAATTTTAATTTGAACCCTACTCCAGGGTAACAGATGATGGAATGGCGTACGAAGCGGGATGTATGCAAATGTGTTACGGCCTGAAATTGCTGCTGAATTTACGTACATACGTGTAACGTAACATATTAAAAATTAAAGCTGGGCTCCGAAGTGGCCCAGTTTCGACGGATTTAATTTTGCAACAGGAAAGAAGCAGCGTCTTCTCGGTGTTAAATACTGAATGAATCACATTTCGATTTGCTGATTAAAGTTGTGCCACAGTTTCTATTTATCACAGCAAAGAAATAGAAAAAGTAAGCTATTTTTAAACATGCTTTATAATGTAACTTATTTTAAGACACTTGTTGATTTGACTATCTTTCGAGACGAGCTGGGCTTTCAACTGAACATAAGCGATACCAATTCATAACATATATTTCTTTATTCATAATAATTAATGTATAAAAATAGGTTAAGTTAACTTGTAAATAGATAGATTATAAAAGTATACAACAGGAAGAAGGTGCACAATGAGACTTCTAAGTTCTGTTGTCAGTGGAAAAATAAGAAATAGATAAAAAAGATACCGATTTAAAACTATATGATAGTTAAGACGTTTACACAAGATCAGATTGCACTTATTAATTTACTTTATTTAATAAGATTATAAGTAAACTAAACAGTAATGTTTGAACTCGCAAAAGCAGGATTGACAAATATACTATACTGGTAACGGTCATATGAAAAGTTGAAAAAAATTTGAACTGAAGAAGATATATAGGTAATGATCTAACCTGTCCCCTACAGACTGTGACTGAAATAATACACCAACAAATATTTTTGTTCATTTGAAATCAAAATCGATAAAAGCTAGGTCTTTCTGATCATAAGACAGTATACTCTTATCTAGAGAGATATCATCCGTCTGTTATAATAAAGTGTAACAGTAATAATCTTAATAAACAAACGAGTCGACTTTCTCTGTAACGTACTCTCAATGTAATTTCAATCGTCGAATAGGAATTAATTCATGTTTTCATTTAACGGTCCCCTGAAGCGGACACACTGGATCCAATTACGTTTACAATGTACGAGTGGAGGGTGTATTACTTCGTTAACAACACTTTAGATGCTTTAGGGGAGTAACGACACCACCTGAAGTTATGTGACACCTATGTACCAAACAAAAATAATTAACACCGAAAGTATACACCATAATTACACCTTGTTTGTGAACTGAAAAATAAGAGTTATTACTTTCATCAAGTACTTGTATAACTTTAAAGACGCTGTGACAAATGAATAATTTATAAGTAGTCCACTTTCATTAATAGTAAAAGTAGGTTAAAAAATTTACAGGGGAGAAAAAAGATGTACTTTGATACTTTAGTGTAAGTTCTGACATACATTGTCGAAGAATAATGAAATTTGAAGACCTTAACAAGACAGTACAAAGATAAGATCACATTCCTTTAAATAACTTAAAATTTGATGAAAAAGGAACCTAACCTAATTGTGAGGCGCAGATCTTATTCTGCAAGAATATAGATTTTTTTTTATACTACTTTGCGACGAGACGAGCAAGACGTTCACCTGATGGTAAGTGATACGCTTGCCCATGACAACGTGCTGCTAGTTAAGATGGTACACACTGCACCACCTTGAGCTCGTCGCCTGGAGACATAAGGTGTTAAGTCTCGTTACTCCAGTAATTACACTAGCTACAGCGCCCTTCAAACCGGAACACAGTAATGTTTGCACACTACTATTTGGCGGTTGAAATAGGAGCTGCGGTGGTACCCACCCAGACGGTATCCGGCAACAGAGACCTACCACCTGGTAAAATAAAAAGAATCCCTAGAGATCAGTCTCCTTGCTTAGAGAAGGCTAATTAGACAAAAAAAATTTTTTGGTGAAATTAAAAAAAAATATTCTTGTCAAAAGTCAGGACTTTTGTCTTGTGTGAAATTAACAAATTTAAAAAGTTTCAGACGTCGCAGGTGGGACCGTACGAAATTAATTATACCCCCCCCCCCTTCCCCACTTTAAGAACTAATTAGTCCTTACATGTAGCGCCGCTGTGAAACACTTTTATTGCTAAGCTTCAACTCCGTCATGTAAAGTTAAAACCGGATCTCAAATGTAAAGGAATTTATAAGAACATTGATAAAAGTATTAGAATAAAATATTTTAGTGGCTGTTTCACGTCTGTGGTTCAGTGGGTAACCGTTTGCGGAACACGGAGATCCCTGGTTCGATTCCGGTGCCTCATATTCTAAAGTTTCATTAGGTGGTAGCGTTTTTTTGAAACCCTTAACTACTACCTTCATTGTAAAGTATTGCTGTTCGGAATATTCTAAGCGTACACAATATATAACTTAGCCTATGACACTTAACACCATGTGAAATTGGAGTCTAGATTGATTTATACTACCTTCATTGAAAATTCTTACTGTTCAGATAATTCTAAGCGTACACATTTCGTAACTTAGCCAATGTCACTTAACACCATGTGAAATTGGAGTCTAAATCAATCTAAAATTAAAAAATTTGGTTATTAAGCTGCAATACTATCCGGTTTTCTGTATAGGCCATTTACTTACGCAGAATAAGTTAACGAATCACATTCAACTTAAAGTAACCAATGTAATATTTACACAGGACCACAGCCCGAGTTATTTGTTCAGCGGGAAACTTGAAACGGAGAACAGTTTTACTTACGTTACGATTTCAACATTGACGTGATTCGGTTTAGCGGGATGTGAATGTCTTTGAAAACGGTTGAACATTTTTTTACTACTATGCGACGAGCAAGACGTTCACCTGATGGTAAGTGATACGCTTGCCCATGACAACGTGGTGGTTAAGATGGTATATACTGCACCACATTGCGCTCTTCGCCTTGAGACATAAGGTGTTAAGTCTCGTTACCCCAGTAATTACACTAGCTACAGCGCCCTTCAAACCGGAACACAGTAATGTTTGCACGCTACTATTTGGCAGCTGAAATAGGAGCTGCGGTGGTACCTACTTAGACGGCCTCCAGCAACAGAGACCTTCCAGCAGTAACATAAAATCATAATTTATAATTACTAGTAAAGTTGTAAATAAACTCAAACACAAAGTCTCAAAAAAAGAGCAAAGAAAAACATGAGAAGATTCAAATTCTCGATGAATACCAGTTTCAGTGGTGTTACATTCACCAACCTTGAACTTGATGATGGTGAATAAATGACGTTGACACTCACCTTGTATGACGAAGAAGAAAACACTTACTGGGGTACTACTTATTACTGGGGTAACGAGACTTAACTCGTCACCCCAGTAATTACACTAGCTACAGCGCCCTTCAAACCGGAACACAGTAATGTTTGCACGCTACTATTTGGCGGTTGAAATAGGAGCTGCGGTGGTACCCACCCAGACGGTCTCCGACAACAGAAATATAAGATCGATTTATACAAAACAGTTTTCAGTGTTACCATCAGTTGGGGAGACGGTCACACAAATATTGTAGTGTGAAAAATGGCCGCCGTGTGCCCACTTGCCAAGTTTACTTAAATAAAAAAAAATAATGTCGTCGGCGCGCTTTGTGAGGGAATGATAACTGGGTCGGGCTTTGTAATCCTGCGGATGTTGGCTGCGCGCCATCTTCTGGTGTGCACCAGCACTAATCGTCGCCGCGCCGCCTGCGATATAAACATTAAGAGTTTGCGATACGAGTTCCGCACACGATTTCTTTATTACAACAGTCTAACTTAGCAGTTTATATAACTTAATTTATTTTAAAGCGACAGGCGAGAATCACTTGATTGTAAGTGATACGTTTGCTCATACCGTTGCGATAATCAGAATAAACACAGCACTATATCACTAGTCGCCTTTGCGACATCTTAGTCTCGTCACCACAGTAATTTCACTATTATAATAGTAATATTTATAAGCTACTGTTCGGCTATAGAAGTGCGAACTGTCGTGTTTACTACATACAAGGTATCGAAGAACTACCACCAGTAAATAAACAGTAATCTTGAAATATTACGTTTGTATATTACATAATAAATTAAACTTAAAAAAAAAATCGGCCATTCTGTAATGTATAAGATTTAGGTTTGAATAATATGTGATAGTCTGGGCTATTTAATTACTTATCATTTCATTTTGTATAAAGGCGACTAAGTACAATAACAATGGTGCTGTGTAAATCTCTAAAGTATCTTAAGCCATACAGTCTTATAAGTAGGCCTATTGATTACCATCATTTAACAGTAACGTCTTTTATATTTTTTTGATAAACATATACTAGCGCTGGTCTACTATCCCACCTGATGGTAAGCGGCTAAGTGGTCTAGTGGTATAACGCACTAGTGTTGAAGTAGACTATTCACTTAAATATTCTCACATACTTGAATATATACTATTTACTTATGTAGCGTACATTTTGATTTATATTACCCACTAAATATAGCAAAATGATTTCATAAGTTATCACACTTAAGTGAAACTTAACCTGCAGTCCAGGTTCATACGGCTCTCAGTTATTCCGGTCACGTAGCGAACGTTCGCGTACCCCGCGAACAGTAACGAGAAATAGTTGCTTACACAGAAATATAGAGTAAGGAGTGATGAAACTGATCTACCCCCCGGCGTGAATGATGATCACTAAATCTATGATACAGCAGACCTAAAAACAGTCCTTTTCCAGACAAAATGTCTTCATCTAACAAACATCGCGTATTCATAACAAACTTTCACAACTTTGAAGTACAAGCAACTTATCACCAATCTCCTATGTGCTATCAACGAATAGCTGGAGTATTCTGTTAGAGCATGCTTTACCTTCAGCTTAATTGTAACTTAACAATGAGATAATGAAGTTAAGTGAAGAATACTTATCTAGTATTTTTTATTACATCTACAAATATTCTCTATTAAGGCCTTCTTTCAAATAGATGATCATAACCAGAAGATGAGGCTTGAAAAAAAAGGTATTACTTCTATACTTCATATATAGTTTAACCGTTTACATTAAGTTAATAATAGATGTAGGGTAATAAATAGAAATTAAGTACCGGGACGCCCGGAGGGACACTCGGCTCCAGGGCTCCCTGAAGATCGATATTTCATCATTACCCAGCTCCATTCCTTCGCAGCGGGAGGGAGAGGGCAGGAATGTACCTCCGAAACTTTATTAAGTTATGGCTGTATACACTTCACAACATTGCTATATTTTGTGAACAAAAACCTAAGAATGCGTTTAAATATCAATTGATTATGTATTTAAAAATATTTCTTTAATAAATTTTTCAAAATAACTTGGCGCTACTTAGAATGTTTACACTGTACCAAATAGTGCTCGTCGTTTCGCGATAACATAATCAATAGCGATGTGCATTTATTATAAGTAAATATCAGTTCATACTGCTAGAACTTAACAGAGATTAAGCAAAGGCTCATACCTCCATTAAATACTTGGTATTGGTAAAGTTTGTCAATAAGCGAGACTCTATAATCCCGATTCCCTGCCAATACTTTGTGTAGAGATTTTAATTGAATTTATAAGTTAACTTTCACAATTAACTCGGAGAGACAATTTTATATTGTGTTGCAACACGAAGTGAAAATTTACTTAAAATTGTTAAAAATATGGTTGTACAAGTTAACACATCTCATGGTGATGAGAATAATGTGATGCAGTGAATACCATTTTTAATAATTCCATTATGTTATAGTTATAGCAATTACCAAGTGTGTATTGCTTAACTCAATGCTTGACGGATTTAATCATGCTTTAAATTCAAAATAGATTTCAATTTGATGAACTGATCAAATACAAACGTTTATTGGTAATATATACTTTACTGGTGGTAGGTCTCTGTTGCCGGAGACCATCTAGATACCACACACAGCTTCTGTTTCAACAGCCAAACATTACTGTGTTCAAGTTTTTTTTTTTATACTACTATGCGACGAGACGAGCAAGACGTTCACCTGATGGTAAGTGATACGCTTGCCCATAACAACGCGGCGCTAGTTAAGATGGTACACACTGCACCACATTGCGCTCGTCGCCTTGAGACATAAGGTGTTAGGTCTCGTTACCCCAGTAATTACACTAACTACAGCGCCCTTCAAACCGGAACACAGTAATGTTTGCACATTACTATTTGTCGGTTGAAATAGGAGCTGCGGTGGTACCCACCCAGACGGTCTCCGACAACAAAGACCTACCACCTGGTAAGTTAGAAGGGTAGGTAGCTAATGAAATTACTGGAGTAACGAGACTTAAATGTTTTAAGGTAACAAGTGCAATGTGGTGCAGTGTATACCATATCAACTAGCGTCGCGTATCACTTACCATCAGGTGAAAGTCTCGCTCGTCCAATAAGAGGAGATATTAATAAACGTAACAGTCGTAGACAAGTAACAGCAAGTTAAACAGGAACACAGCAGAATTTATACACACTTTCGGACTTGGACTTTGACCGCTATTTGATACATTTGTCGATATCATGTTATATAGAAACTTATACGCGATAACACTATTGACCTAAAGCACCGAAAGCGATTGCTATTCAGCGACCTTAACATAAAGTCTGGCTGTGAAGGGTTGAGCAGCAAGGCGCGGCCGGGGAAGAGAACAGCGAGAGGGCGGTGGCAGCCGGCCAACAGCCGCAGGATTACGGGCCTGACCCAGTTGTTGTGCGTGCTATGCCGCAGTATGTTGAAACGCTGCATCGAAGCCTTTCACATTGATTAACACCTTCCCTACGATTATACCAACCCCATACTATAAGAAATATACAATACCTCTACATTAACTTAAATTCGCAGAACTGACGGCCGACTTCCAGTAATGGAGAGGCACTTTAAGAAGAAGAAGAAGAAGAACTTACATTTTTGCTTTGAATTAAAAATTTAACAGTGATGATGTCGCTAAAAGAACAAAAAAAATTCATAATTCATATTTTACTCTAGAGATGAAATGTTAAGGTAGCTTCCGAGTTTACTTAAATCAAAACCGTTACTTAATTCTAATAAAGATGAAAGTTAAGCTTCATCCCATTTAAGATACAGAAAATTATTATTAGAATTCTGGAGGCAAAATTACATAAACGCAATAACAGTTTTCCGTATGATAAATACAGCCTCTGCCATTTTCTTATTTGTCTTAAAAGGCGACCAAGATCGAACAGTTAGAAAAAGAACAGCACTTGCTATTTGATATATGGCTAATGTCATAGACTGAACATTATTATTTGGCTGTGATATTCTAGAGAAAATTAAATATAAATGTATGAATTCAAATATTATTAAATCTGTTTCACTGTAACAATTACCAAAAAAAAAAAACAAAGAATCTTTATGTCTAAGAGTATAGTAGATATGACAAAATTTTCTTTAGAAAAGTTTAGTTCCCCAAACAAATTTTCATTAACACTTTTTCAAAAAGAATTGAATTTCTTCACCGCGACCTATTCACCTCAAAATTTTAAAATTCATAATATAATGTTAATAAGCATTTTATAAGAGAGAGTGGAGATCTTTGAGGATTGACTGAAGATGATGACTGATTTAAATTTAAAAAATTAACAAGACATGACAAATAAAAAAGAGAAATTGATATTTGAAGAGCTTAGAATAGCTGATGGAGAATAATGAGGATTGGGGTAAGCTTCATTCTGTACAGAGTAAATCTCGCCCGCAGACCCATTATTTGTGATTTCCCATCAATCTATTTGATGTCGCGGCCAGTGTGACCGATGGCTTACAATTTCACACTATTCACCATCACGACGGATCGTATCCCCGGCGTGTTGAGTAATTACGGATTTGATTAAGCAAACCTAATTTTAACAATAACACATAAGATAAGGAATTAAAAAATTTTAACTTAAAATTAAGTTTCAAAATCTATAATTTTCACTAATGTAATAAAATTTGATTATAAAAATAATAATGAACTAGTAACCGATGTGAATGACTTATTAGATCTGATAGATGAGAACCTTGTTTCTATAGTAGATAACCTGCCACGGTTAAATGAATGGTCACCTTTGTTCGCACGTCGCTGCTGTGGAAGGCTCTATTTATCGGCCTTTTGCGATGCCCGGGCTGTGAATGGAGAGGGGCGGACGCGGACAGGTCCATAGCTAATGACGTCACACGTCCAAGACAATGTAACAAGCCGCGGGATTGTTACATAGTTGCTGCGTCATCGCTCCGTACGAGTTTATAAAGCGTAGTTTATTTTTGACCTCACACAACACAGGAAAGGCCGAAAATGGAGCTATTATGTTATAACCAGTATCGACTCATTATTATTAGGCAGGTGTGGTTATTTATAGTCATAAATGATAGTGAACGTCCAACCTTCGATATCGTTTAAAACAATCAAGATATTTATGATGACTTTTGATACTCCATATAAAAGGTACGTTTAACAACAAAACTGTCTCAAATAAAATAGAGTGTAGTGTATTACAATAAATAACTCTAGTAAATAGCTTCATGGTTCATATTCCGATACATCTAGGTCTAATATACTCCGGTAATAAATCAACACCTGTCCCATCCACTACACGACGTACGCGTTAACGTATCGCATATTGACCCTGATTGAGTTACGAAACTCCTCACGCCGAAAGATAATAAATATAAGCTTCAAAATATAACTTAAAAGCACTATAACCAACTTAAACAACAATAAATATATATTTTATAAGTAGTTCAGAATTTTTATAACGTAACTAAAGGTAGGTGAGCCGTGATAGTCTAGTAGTTTGAACGCCCGCCTTCCACTCCGGAGGTTGCGGGTTCGAATCCGGCCTGCACCAATAAATTTTTCTATTTGTGTGCAGTATAATACCAACTAATATCACGTGCTTTGGCGGTGAAGGAAAACATCGTGAGGAAACCTACATATCTATGTCGTGACCATTCGTGCTCGCAGTAGTACGTGAAATGGAGAATGCAATGGCAAACCACTCCATTACAACTGACAAGAAAGTCGTCGTGTGTTTCATTACACATGATGACCACGACCCTCAGTCATGAGAAAATACGACTTCGAAGAAGAATTAAAGGTTGCAGTATTTTTTAGAAGTTAAAAAATCTGGCACGAGGAGTTCATCACATTATCTAGTATTGTAATAAATCCCAAAGTAATTCCAAATATTAACTAAGAGTTATTCGAACATAGCCACCATCCACATATTTTAAAATTGCGCTCGCTACTATGTTTTGGTATACTACGTACCAGAGAGTATTCTGGCTAAAGTTGAGTTGAAGAACACCACATAGTGTTCTTATACCTCTCTCAGACCTCAGACCTCAAGTTTACATAGACTTGAGGCCAAGTGTAAGACTATTGTAGATAAAAAAAAACTAGAAGATGATGATCTTGGATCAACTGATTATAGATATATATTACTGGGTTCTAATTGTTGCTGAGATTTAAATCCAACTCAATTCCAAATATATAAATAATTCGAAGAAATTACGAAATGATCTAAACGTTCACCTGATGGTAAGTGACACGGCTGGCTAGATACAATGATACAAAACACTAATTGTGTTTACCATCTACAGATATGAAAAGTTAAGTCTCGTTACCCCAGTAATTTCACCAGCTACTGCGTCATTCAAAAGGAACAGTAATATTCATACATTCTGATTTGAAGATGTAGATGCTGCGACGGTAGATGTTGTGATACTAAGTTATCGCTGCTTATATACATCGTAATTTTGCAATCTGTAAATTGTAAGAAGGATTTGAAAACAAATTGATATTTCGTCTGAAATTCTATTTGCTTGTGAAGAGTTGGGCGCGCCTGATGCTACGCGGCCTCGGGGCTCGACCTCCTGAATATTAATTTGCGTTTCATTTGAAAGGATCAAAGAGGTCTCCCGCGGAGCGCGACTCGCCGCAGCTTTGCTACAAATTTAATCATTCCTACCAATAATACAACAATAAGAAACTGTGCCCCGGTTGGCCTTTGGCGGAACATCTCTGAAACATTTCCGATCAATTGTTTAACTGTAACATTAATCGTTTATTTTAGACCCATTTATTTCTGGATTGTTATAAAATTTTGTATGTTAACAGACTTTAGGTGGTATGTTTTTAAACATTATTATTCGACTAAAAAAACAATAGTAATATTGCAAAGATATTAAGCAACTTTGAGCAGTTCGTTTTATTCATGACCTCTGACCGTAAACGTCCTTTTTTACCACAATTCAAAAGTGTGGTTTCTCAAGTTTAAAGGCAGCTGTGACTATTGAGAACACAAAGCTTCCAGCTGAGATCAATCTTCTATATTTAATGAAGGACTATATTTTTACGGGTCAGCGTATATCATATTTATAAATGAGATATATTAAAGTAACTGATAATTGACTTCAACTAATTTACTAGACTAATCAAATAATAAAAGTAATTCATAGTTAGCCAATGCAAACTAGAAACTTTTCAACATACAACTCGTATTTTTTGCTATACTCAAACCGTTGATTTTTAAAGTAGGATAAACTTAATGAGTTTCAAGTGGAGACTTAATTAGCATTTTCTATCTGAAATCCGAAAAGCGAAATGGGAACGAGCCAAAATTATAGCGGGATCGTTGTAAATGTACAAAGTTAGCGAACGAAGGGCACAAGTGGAATAGAATTATAAAGAATGTAAAGCGGAATAGAAGCCGAAGAGAAATGAGAACGATATCAGAAAAGTAAAATTACTTTAGGATTAAAATTCTGAACTTTCTGTTGGTCAATCACCTACAGTCTCTGCTAGCCGGAGACCAGTAAAGTTTTAGTTTTACTGCTGGTAGGTCTCTGTTGCCGGAGACCGTCTAGATAGTTACCACCGCAGCTCCCATTTCTACCGTCAAACAGTAATGTGCTAACATTACTGTGTTCCGGTTTGAAGGGAGCTGTAAGCTAGTGTAATTACTGGGGTAACGAGACTTAACCACATGAGGTCGCAAGTATACCATCTTAACCAACGCGATGTGACTTACCATCAGGTGAATGTCACACTCGTCTCGACGAGTTGTAGTACAATAAAAAAATGCAAAAATTACTGTGCTCCGGTTAAGACGCTGTAAGTAGTGAAATTGCTTAAGTAACAAAGCATAATTTTTCAAGGCAATAAGTACATTGGGTGTAGTGTTTATCATTATAGCGCCATATTATGGGCAAGTGAATCACTTACAATCAGGTGAATGTCTTATTATCTTCGTTTTGTATGATTGTTAAAGAAAATATGCTTAGATAACGAACGAAACTTAACATCTTATATCTTAAACTTTGAAAATAAGTTCTTTTATATACATAACTTGTGAATATACGAAAAAAAATCTTTTCATTTAGTAATACTACATCTACTTTAAAGTTATTTGATAAATAATTATACTTTTGAAAATTACTTAACGAGAACTACTATACTGACCCTGGTTAAGAGTTGCTCATTCTCTTTTAATTACAGATTAGAAATTATGAATCTTTGGTAGGAGGTAGTATAACGGCTGATGGTGATGCCAACCAACATACTGAATAGACACGATTAAGCAGGTAATTAAAATTTTAAGTAGAAAATAACATAAAGCGAGCATGTTGATGCAACAGCTTTCAAAACGAATTACATTTTCATAATATAATTAATGTAAACAACGGTGCAGCAGTAAAACAGTTAAAACAAGTTAAATAAGTCCGCCAGTGGAGTGTTGGCTGATGATACTACCATTTTTATTTTAGCTACAAAAGCAATTTTCTTCACTTACACTAAACATCGAATAGCTTGTCTTTATTAGTAACTACTTTAAGTGTAATAATATAGTACCAAAAAAAAACAGAAATCTACTGAAAAACTATACCTAAGAAATTAACTGAAAAAACCAAAACAAATTTCTTGCTGTTATATTTATTAGTAATACTTATAACCGGAAGCTTATTTTTAACATTTAGTAACATGATTACATTTTATAATATTTAAAGTGTTCATATGTTGATACTGTACGCTTATATCTAAGATAATATAAACCGGACCCGTATTCACACAGCCGTTAGCGTAAGCCCACAACTAACCAGCAGTAAGTTGACTAATCCCCTCGGGGGTGGGCTGTGGGGGAGGGGTTGGTTTAAAAACTAATCCGCGTACGTGTCAGAAGTTTTGCGGCAGCCCGGCCACAGTTATTAACATGGGATTATATTCTCAGTTAATGTTTAACATAAGAACAAACCATGTTACAAGAGATAACTGCATCCAATTTATAATAACGTTTTTGAACGTATGAAATAAATTATTAGTTTTTTTTTTGTTTTATACCACTATGCGACGAGACGAGCAAGACGTTCACCTGATGGTAAGTGATACGCTCGCCCATGACAACGTGGTGGTTAAGATGGTATACACTGCACCACATTGCGCTCGTCGCCTTGAGACATAAGGTGTTAAGTCTCGTTACCGCAGTAATTATACTAGCTACAGCACCCTTCAAACCGGAACACAGTAATGTTTGCACACTACTATTTGGCGGTTGAAATAGGAGCTGCGGTGGTACCCATCCAGACGGTCTCCGGCAATAGAGACCTACCACCTGGTAATTGATGATAATTTTAACGTATGAAATAAATTATTAGTTACTCTAACATTTGGATATAAAATAAATTATGTTAATATTTTAACAACTTTAACAGACTTCAAGAACGAAGTTCGTAATATAACACATAAATCTTTTTCGTTACCATAACAGTCCGGTAAAAAATAATAAACTGGATTGGGAAACATGACTTTGATTTGACACCTATTAATGATTTTTTTGCAGATAAGTATAATAAAAGTAAGGTTTGTTTAGATTATAGTCTTTAAATAGGGTCAAATTTTTGGAGGCTTTCAAGAAAGTTATTTCTTTTAAAAAGCACCCACATCTTTTTTCGTAATGATTAGTTGTTGTTGTTGGATGCAGGGAGCAGACGAGTACAGTGCTACAACGCTTCTACGTCGTAGCTGCAAATACTACGATCATTCTAGATCTAGACTGAAGATTCTGTTCATACATTGTATATTTTATTTTAGAACTAAACATGTTTTTTGAATGCGATAAAATGAAGAAATTATCTGGCGAGGTAAAGGTGATGACAGTATTTCAATACCATCAGCCGAAAAGAGTAGCTGAAGGCCCGCATAAAATTTTCAATCAGATCAGACAATTCTCTATCAATCGGATTTGTTTTTAGACGCACCTTATGATGATGATATTTTTTTAAAAGTAATTAGAGCAGCTACGAAAAAATATAGTTGTAACGTTATGCACAGAATTTAACTCCTTTTTTTACCAGTAATTGCTTCTCTGGTCGCTTTTTTGATTATTGATTTTTCATATTAAAGAAGCTTTAAAGTTTAAGTAAGAAATGTAGTGAAAGACACATGCGCAAATCCTTAAATATTATAAAAAAATCGTAAAGAAATGGAGTGTTTGGTAGGATATATTTGTTATTGAGACCGCGTATAATAAAATTTGGTTAAATTGAAAGCCTTAATCCGTGATGAAAATTTATATGTTAATATGAATGTGTGACTCCGCATACCGAAGCGGATTATCTGGACGGCATACATTTATCTAGATAATGTTCAAAAACAAAACATTGGTTTAGTAAAAGAATATTTCAAAGCCCTGGTTGCTTAGGGTTGTTACTAAGTAAACAAATTGGATTATGAATATAATTGTCATCTTTTAAATCTTAATCAGACAATAAATTAACATTCTAGTTAAGGTAAATATGAAAATCCGGAAGTGATAAAGACAATCTACTTAATGCTCATACATAAATGGTAACTTAGATTAAAATCGAATATATGGTTAAAAGATTTAGGTTATAAATAATAAAAACGTACGCTTAATAGAAGAGTCTAACTCGAAGTCTTATTACCTGGAACAAAAAAAATATTGGTTAGTGTTTATTATTATAATGTAACGAAATAGATTAGAAGTGTTGTGAAACAAGAACCATCAGATAAAGTATTAACACAGAGAAGCACAAATCGATGGTAATCAATGGTAAAGTTTAAACTTTAATTTATGGGCAAGTGTCGCCGGTACCGAAATTTAAAGGGTTACTCCAGCATGATGGATGGTCCCCTTGTCTCTCACTGAATACAGATAGGCTCTTTAGCTAACTTGTACAATTCGTAACCCAATAATTTCACAAAAGGATTCCTTAAAATAATTGATTCTCGTCATGTAACAAATAGTTAAATTGGTGAAATCGAGAAATGTTTAATAAAATACTAAAAATCCGTAACATTTCGATTTTCTTGAAGTATTTTGAATTCCTGTAACGAAACTAGAGAGGTAACAGTTTTTAAAATTTTATTTAAGCTCAAATAAACTCTTGATTCTGTTATAAAAAATATATTGGACGATCCAATAAAGGCTAACGAAATTTTTGGCGTAACGGTTTAGTGAAGCGATTTTGATTTAAACGAGACTAAATGAAGTATAGCCTATTTACCAACACAGCATTATTCAGAACACAATTTCTGAAGTAATTTGGTGCTGCCTTTAAAAATACAAATTTGATATAACCCTATGTATATAGATAAAACACAGGTTTTCAGTTTGTTGGCGATGTGGATGGTCCATTCTACTCTTTAGCAAACAGTACTACGGTCAACATAGCAACAACTTTGACTTACACGATAATATGTTTTACCTACAAAACCAAAAACCATTTGACATTTCTCCTACAACGAGTCACATTAAAAATAAAAAAATTTACACATTTAAAAACCACATCAAAACATTTGCGCGCAAAGTAGATTTGTAGGAAAATTACGAGGTTTCTGTTGAAATACTCAAAAGAGCGGCACCGCGCGCTTAGAGACAGTCTACAAGTTGGAAACTAAGTTAGCGTGTGGACAGACGGAAGAAATGCTGTATTTTTATAAAAAAAATAATACAGAACTTCTCCTTGTGTATTTATATTTAAAAGTGGAAAATAGTGTATTAGAATAAAATGAAAAACTTATACTAGATTTTTCTTCTTCTAAGTCGTATTTCCTCATGACTGAGGGTCGTGGTCATCATGTGCAACGAAACTTTCTTGGCAGTTATAATGGAGTGGTTTGCTGTCGCCTTACTCTAATTCACATACTAGTGCCAGCACGGATGATCATGACATAGATATGCAGGTTTCCTCACGATGTTTTCCTTCACCGTCAAAGCGATATTAGTTGGTGTTATACAAACCGCACATAAATTGGAAAATTCATTGGTGCAGGACAAAACCTGAAAAAAATTGGAAGGCCAGCGTTCAAACCACTAGGCTATCACGGCTCGAATCTTATACTAGATACAGTTATTTAAATTTCAATAACTTTGGTAATAATAATGGACAGCTTCTAATTTAGCATGTATTTTAGATTAACAATAAATTTCCTATTACTAACCAATGCAGATTACAATCACGAACAACGAATCACCGAAGCGGCTCCACAAAGCACATTCATCATACAACAGACCAAATCAGAAAAAGTTAATGTTTTTCAGTTGCAATTCAATTATGGACGCTCGTCGGGATGCGGAAGGCGCAATAAAAACGGCTAAAGTGTACGTCCGTTATGAAATATTTGCCGAATTGCCGAACAAACTTTCGGGACCGCACGACGCAATCAGAGAGGCAGTCGATGGCGAAAAGAGGAAAGGAAAAAGACAACAGGAACGAACCGACGAAGCTCCGATGGTGATTGCAAAAAGTATTCCGCTCGATGCAACAGCTGCAGATGTTGCAAAGGTTAAATTTAGGAAAGGTATCTCAAATTCTAATATAGTTTAATGGATTTCCTAAAACATTTTTATAATGTACAATAGAGACCAAAAAACCAAACAAACAAATAGTTTTTTTAAAACAACCGATTAAGTTTGTGTGGTGGTACAGCGGCAGATTTATAATAAGAGGCATCAAAGAAACTTAAAATTTACAGTACAATTCAAAATTATTTCTAAAAGTAATAGTCGGTGCAGAGTAAGTCGCTTTAAATATTTAAATTTTATCGTTTCAACTAAACGTCGAGCGTTTTTGTAACCATAAAAGTATATATATACATTGTGACGGGGAAACAAAGGAGAAAAAACCGGAACGAGCTCCTGCGAGTCCTGGGCGAGGATTTTCATAAAGCGGGGGTCCGGAGTTATTTCTACGGTACCGCACAAGCTGCAGGATGAAGCGTTTTATAAATACTAATTGCAAAAAACAAAGCATTGACTACAGTCTAAAAGTATTTGTTAGATAACAGCCGAGCTGCTTGTGTACATACAATTACTTAGAATGTTTACACAGCACATTGCGATTGTAGCCTTCACACGCTACATCAAGTTAATACAGTGCTACAATATAATTATACTAGCTACAATGCTTTTTTTTATATCGTTTCTGTTATGTTGTCTAAACGGTTCCTGACAAATTTTGACTTCAAAAACTTAAATGTAGCTATTGAACTGTCTACCCATTAATACGGAGGTCCCTAGTTCGATTCTAAGGCTACATGTAGAGATAAGTCTTTAGGCAAAGTTTGAGTTAGCTACCATCCATATTGTTAATTGATTGCCACAGCATATTGTTTTTGTTTATATGACGAAACGGAGTCGTTCACCTGATGGTAACTTGTCTATAACGTGGCGCTAGTTAGGACGATATACACTGCACAACATCGCACTAGTCGCCACAGGACATAAGATATTAAGTCTGTTTACCCCAGAAAGTTTCGATTATTATTTGGGGTCGGGAATAATCACTGCAGTGGTACCTAGACGGTCACCAGCAACCGAGACCTAGCGCCAAACACGCTTCAGCGTACACAGCGGTTTGATTTATTTCTTAACAATAGTAAGTCACTTTTATCATGACTGAGTAAATATTATTCATCGCGTTAAAAGAGCGTCCGCTCCCGCTGGTGAGATGGTAGGATGGTGGGATGGTGGGCGGACGGCAGGAGGCGACGCTGCATTTGCATTATAATGCGCGGTGCAGCTCCGGAGGCTATTTAATGAAAATCGCTGCAGTCACGTGCTGAATGTTATTGTACACCGCGCCGCTGTCTGAATTATTAACACGCTAACGTTTACATAAACCGCAGTCATTTTTTCATGATATTACCATCACAATTTATTAGCTTGTAATTGTATATTCACGAACATGCCCAAGCGTAGTATGTAGGTATACCGGCAAAAAAGTGCAGGAGATCTCGGAGCCTTTCATAACGAACTGAGGGTTACCATCGAGAAGATTTTAAAGAGCACAATTCCCACATAACCTTCTTTCCATCGAAATTAAAAACGTTGCCTATGTAATACCGTATAAACAGCTGTTCCCACTATTGGGACTCAGAGCTGTTTCTCATAAGAAGAGTCATAGCTATTTATCCAAACGCCAGCTAAATATGGGTTGGTACCGAATGCTGTTGATGGTGCAGATCGGTTTCCTGACAAAGTTTTTCTTCACTGGAAGCTCAATTTCAATAGGGATTGAACCCACGCTTCTTTAAGACACAATAAACTGAGGTATCACGAAAAAACTGTATAAATCAGTCAGAAATGGTGCTAATATTGCTGAATTCTGATTTTAGTAGTGATTTAATGTGAATGACCTCCGTTTGTTGAAAGAATGTGCGCTGAAAATGAAAAAGGCTGAAATGATAATGTTGACTTTGTCGAACGTTAAATTGTTAAAATTTACACACAGATTATATATGTATATAATGATACAAAATAATATAATTAATGATTAAATAATCATGGAGAGCTAATAGCAATAACATTGAAAACGGACCCCCGGAGGACCAATTACAGTTCGGTAACGATTTTATTAGAAACATAACATTGTATATAGAATATTTATTTAATGACTCATTAGGATCCCCTTGAGGACTGTAACAGTACAGTAATGTTCGAAATTACACGCAGACCTGATAAATGGAAATTGTTTCAAACGAATTGCAGGAACAATATTTTTATCAATATCAAATCTGGCCAAAATATAATTCAAACTCATTTATAATGTATAAGAAAATCTAAATTGACAACGAAAATGTACAGAAAAGTACTAAAAGTTCCTGCTGACAACCCAAAGCTAAAAGTATTTTAGGTGAGCACGCTTTACCATCCACGAACACACAGTCACTTAACATCACGTGAAATTGAGATCAAGTATTAGATATATTATAGAAAGGGTATATAAAGAAAGAATTATTTACCTGCTGAAAAACGAGCGTGGGATTATCGTTAATGTAATAAACGCTCCATGGTGCTGCCATCTATGATAAAATGTTTGAACTAAACTAAATTATATTAAAATATATTGAACATATTGAAATAATTTTAGGCAACTTTTTAGAAGTTAATTATGATTAATTAAATAATGTTATAATATTTTAGTATCTTGTTAGTATTTACGTTGTTTTGTTAAATGAAATTTGTCAAGGTTTGATATCGACAAGTTACATTTACAATTCGCTCTTACTGCTAAAAATCATTACGATAAGACTAACTTAATAAATCAAGCCATTTTTAAATTGCTTGTGATTTTATATTATTCTTCTAATTATAATTTGGTATACACAAATGTTGGTTATTAGAAAACAAGTTATATCCACTCAAAGTTTGTTTGAAATATGGATTCTGTAGAGAGCTCCAGTAAACTTAGCCTCTAGAAATACTCTAGATTATAATGTGATTACATTGCGAGAATATTTTATTACTACCAAAGCGAAAGCTACCATAGCAATAATTACAGAATCGAATCGTGTTAATCTTTTTAATGCGTTACGACTCCCTCATGGCACATCGGTTTGAATACAAACTCGTTATATAAAACTAATCGTATAACCGTTCAGTTCTATTACTTCCGGATTCATAATGAATATAATTGTAAATAAACGGAATATTTATTTCTTATACAACAAAGTGACGAGACGAGTAAGACGTTCACCTGATGGTAAGTGATACGCTTGCTCATAACAACGAAGTACTTGTTAAGATGTTATACACTGCACCACATTACGCTCATGTGTGCTCGCTTAGAGATATGTGTTAAGCATCGTTACCCCAGTAAATTCACTAGCTTAAAGTGCACATCAAACTAGAACACAGTAATGTTTACATACTACTGTTTGGCAGCTGAAATAGGAGCTGCGGTGGTACCTACTTAGATGGCCTCCAGCAACAGAGACTTTCCAGCAGTAACATATCATCATAATTTATAATTACTAGTAAAGTTGTAAATAAACTCAAACTCAAAAAAAGAGCAAAGAAAAACATGGCAAAATCTAAAGGTTTAAGAACAACAGATTTAGTAGTGTTACATTCACCAATCTTGAACTTGATAATGGTGAATAATTGGCGTTGAAACTCACCTTGTATGACGAAGAAGAAAACACTCAGTACCAGTAATTTACAGATTAAGTAGGTTGTTTATTATTAATCTTTAATTTCTTGCCCTTTAACACGGAAGTCTTTAACTCTATTGTGGAGCTACATAAGTGGTGAAGCTTGGATAGTAGTGATTTTGAATCAAGCTGGTCAATTACCATCCAAATTTGTCATAGCCACGTGTCTGGCACACATAAGATCTAGAGTGTTCAGGTCAAGCTTACCTACTACGGCCTCATTGTCACTTAAAACCATGTGAGGTGTGGGTTATGGGGTAGCCTATGGTTAATAAAAATAATTTAAGTATTACAGTTTAATCAAAATAAGTTACGAATAATGTTTCATAACTTGCTGTTAGTATAAATGTAACTACAAAGGGTAGGACAGCACCGTACTGCTGCTATTTACCATTCCGTATCCATTAATCTTAGCTTTTTGAGGGATTAAAGAAAGATATTTGTGAAAGTGGATTCATTAGTTTTTTGAAATTTGACGCTACTTCCTCGAAGAGGGTTTTGATATATTACCAGCTGAATGTCTCGCCTTTCACCAGGGGTCAGGGACGATGGTGTCATTTGTCAGTGTTAAGTGCCACTCGCAGCCATAGCTGCCGGTCTGACAATGCCCTGTCTGTTTGAAGAGTTGGCGGTAATTTTTAAGGGACGGTTTAAAAGCTCGACCTTCGTTTAAGTATAGAAGAGGGAAATAGTTCTTTTCCAACGAATACTTTTAGTGTTAACAATAGGTAATAGATAAATCATTCGAAATTAACAATCTCTAAGCTAATATCATAATAGACAAATGTTATAAAATCTCTGAAATTTTGGACTCGCCATATAATAGATCAATTAAAGATCTATATTACTGAATTCAAATTTATGATAATTTTTAAACAAATTAAAAACGTAATCTAACAATTCAAGTATAAACAGAGTCAAATCTCATAATCTTTGTACAGTGAAATTAACTGCTCCCGTGGCACAGTGGTTAAACATAACGTACGGTTCGAATCCGATGTTACTGTTGGCACGCTTGGAGTACGTTGGTGCCAACACTGGCTGTGTTATGAGTGAACATGTTTTACCATTCACGGCTTCATTGTTACTTAACACTATGACAAATTGAGGTCAATAGCCAATTTAAAAAAATCGTTTTTTCAATTTAGCTAAGAAAATTAAATCTAATTTTATTACACCTTGTGTCTCAAGGCGTCGAAGGATGCAAGATGTTCATCTGATGGTAAGTGATACGCTTGCCCATAACAGCGTGCCGCTAGTTAAGATGATGTACACTGCACCACATTGCGCTCGCCTTGAGACATAAGGTGTTAAGTCTCGTTGCCGCAATAACTTCACTAGCTTACAGCGCTCTTCAAACCGGAACACAGTAATGTTTGCACACTACTGTTTGGCCTACCTAGACGATCTCCAGCAACAGAGACAATAACAATCTTAACGCTACTTTGTTATGGACAGACGTATCATTTATCATCGAATGAACCTCTCGCTCATCGCATCGCCTAGTATAATAAAAGAAAGTAAAAAACATAAAACGAAAATCTATTCATCATGAAATTGAAATTTGAAGAAGGCACTAGACTTTATAAGTTACGGACAGATGATGAAATTACTGACGGTGAGTATCTGTTGTCAGACTTTCTGCTGCCTAACAGTAATGCGCTAATATTATTGTGTTCCAGTTTCAAGGGTGTTGTAGCTAGTGAAATAACTGTGGTATCGAGACAACATGCAATGCAACAGCCGCATTGTTATGGGCAGGCGTATCACTTACTAACAGGTAAACGTCTCGCTCGATAAACAAATACAAATTAAACTTATAGCACTCGTCTTTTTGGTAAGACGTTAAACGGCTTGAAATAAATTTATTCCACGGAGTAATATCGATAGCACGAAATCAACGATCAGAAAGTTTTCATTTTTACGTCCCGGAACGCTCCGGCGCCGTGAAGTACGGCGGACGCGCGCGACCGGAATTTTTACGAGGGGCGCCGATGGCGTAGCGATTACTTTGTGTACACAACGGGCGAGAGCTTTGAAATAATAAGATTGAGCTTTAACGCAATAACTTAAGTTCATATACAGTACATACAAACGTGGATAACTCGTACTTTTCTTATTTATATAAAGACTTGGCTCTTTATGAGATTGTTTTAGAAAAGTTACTTTCAGATCTATTATCTGCTTTTAAAATTTGTGCTTGGTGTTAAAATAAAATTGTTATTTAACTTATAAAGATAAATATATGTTATTAAACATTCACTTTTCTGAACAAACATTTATTCGGTGCCAAAAAAAAATCGTCTGATAAAACATCAATCTTATTCAGGCAGTCAATTTCCGCGAAGAATTTTAGTGGGTGGCTGAGGGATAATAAATATCTGAGAACGTCGCCCCCCTTGCCGAGTATTTACATAATTTATAAGTCGAAAATTATATCTTGATTTTTTCGTGTGCCTAGGTTCTTTTTCGTTCTAGTTCTACGAAGTACAGCATAACGTAACAAATTAATAACTCTATTAAAAAAATCTGATCAAGACTTCAAGAAACAACAAACTCACTGTATTCATTTATTTTTTAAAAATAAAATCTGAAGGTACACCGTGATAATAATAATATCATACCACAGTCCTAACGTGATAATGATGCTGTATTTTAAACACCGGGTTATAAATAAAAATGATTCTTCCGACATAAAAACAACTAATGCCGATAGCAACCCGAATCTATCCAAAGACAGTTTTGAAATCCGTAAACCCCCATTAGCGGAGCACTATAACGGAAACGGAAACTAAGTTGGTGTCGGGGAATCGAAAACTAATCTAACACGTGGTGCTTGAAACGTCGGCCAACTTCCACATTGACTTTGTCGAGTTAGATGTTGCTTCTGCATGGACAATTCAGTTATTACTTACGAGCTTCCATTTCCCTGGTTAACTTAACTGATAACCTGTAACTATAAACATTCAAGCAGAGCAATTTATAGTTTAAAATATTTCAATCTTCAGTAAAAAAAATGTAAGACTATTAGAAGTGATTCTAGAGACCAATTTCGAATCTTGGTCTGAAGATCTGCAGAAGAGTGAGTAATGTCGGCAGTGAACAAAAATGGCGCTGATAGTAAGGTCTATCCACGGTCAGGTGAAGGTGACGAGAAACTGCTGATTAAAGGCAATAGGGCATCAGTAAGGTTATGATTTAAAAAATATCTAGATTCTTAATGACAAAATATGTTACGTATTCAATTTCGTTGCATTTTTGAATAGCAGAAGGATTAAGCAATTAGATTAAGTAGAAAATGACAAATTGTAACGGGACGTTTTCCTGCGGCGTCGATAGATGGCGCCACTGGTAGGAAGGAGCGCGCTATGGTTCGTGTGATCACGACTAGATATAAGCGCGCGCCCATTTTTAGTCATCGAGACCAACCAGTAGCTGGATCTCCAAACTTGAGTCCAAGCAGTAGCCGGATCTCTACAGTAGAGTCCAAGCAGTAGGCGAGAGAAACCGCCACCACGGTACTCTCGGCTCTCCGCACTACTAACTGGATCTCCACAAGTCGAGGCTCAAGTAGTAGCTGAGTAGACGATTGAAACCGGCCACCACGGTACTCTCGGCTCTCTTCAACGCCTCACTCAAGAACCCACGCCCACGCCCTACGTGGGCCACCGCAAGAACTTCTACAAAATGTAGTTATGATTAATTCCAATTATCTTCGATCTCTCCTACTCATGGACAAAGATATCCGATGAACGCAAAATTGTAAATACAGCTTCGGTGTAGGCATTGCTTTCTCTAAGAATATTACCATTACTTATATGCCACGTAATACCCCTGCTTACTTAGCAGGCTGTTGAAAAGTTAAGCCTCTCGTACATTTAATACACTTTGCCGCGGAGGAAAAAATTATTACTTATAAGGTGAGCTCACGAGGTGGTATTAAGGCGTTTCAAACATCGGAAGTGGGCCGCGGTAATATATTAAAATTGGGATGCTTTGTAGCGTAAAAGAAATTCGCTTTTAAGAGTCTGCTATATTGTAGGAAGCTCAAAGGACTGGTCTGAATTTTTTGGTGACGTGAAATTAATTAAAAAATTTGCAGAAACTAAAAAAAATTTAAAACTTATAAATGTAATATTAATATCATATATAACGGAGTGATGGATAAATGTAAAATGGCTCCGAGTTTCTCCTTTGAGAAGGTTCCGAAGTTCCAACAGTGGGAACAAATAGTGGGCTTATTATTATTAATATAGATTTTTTTTTATATACTACTAAGCGACGAGACGAGCAAGACGTTCACCTGATGGTAAGTGATACGCTTGCCCATGACAACGTGGTGCTAAGATGTACACACTGCACCACATTGCGCTCATCGCCTGAGACATAAGGTGTTACGTCTCGTTACCCCAGTAATTACACTAGCTACAGCGCCCTTCAAACCGGAACACAGTAATGTTTGCACACTACTATTTGGCGGTTGAAATAGGAGCTGCGATGGTACCCATCCAGACGGTCTCCGGCAACAGAGACCTACCACCTGGTGTATATATATATTATAGTCAACCCCCGGCAAGGGATCTATTAATAGTAAACAAAGTAATATTAAAAAGCAATTTGAAGTTAAACAGCATACAAACATTGACGCAGCTGTTGGAATTCATGTGCAAACTTCGCCCGTTCTCCTTTGGAAATGTAATATTTTCGTATAAAATATGACATAAAACAATATGAAGTAAAGAGGCCGCTACGTGAGTAATGTATCCACCGCCATTCCGCTACGGTACGTCCGGGGTTTGATTCATGATGTTTGGATATCGCCGAGCTTTGTTTTCGGTTGCTCCTATACATTCGATATACGTGAATCGCCGAATTGAATTACTTTAAGTCGACATATAAACTAAAGTAAAATTTGGATCTTTCCAAACGTTTATTTTATATAATCAATTAAAAATCAATTCAAAAAAGTCATTACGATGTTTGTATAAAGAAGTTAAGAAGTAGTAACAATAAGAGAAATGATAAGTTTAGTGCGTTATGACCACGTCTTGAAAAATTATGAAAATCACATAACAAAAGTATGAAAGTACATGAATTTAAGAGCAGAAGATGACCGACAAAAGTATGAAATGTTTCGTAAATGATATGAACAGAGAAGGATGTAAGCACTGAGATGACCGATGATAGACATAATTGGATGAAAAATAAACATGACTCCGACGAGGTGGGATACATGGATAAGAAATATCTTACACACATCCGCAAAACTAGTGTAGCTTTTTTTTGCTTTTTGTTTGCTTAGGAAGCAAGTGGTTTGTTGACTTAATAGTGGACGGGTTTTAAATACTTTACACTAAAAAGAATCGATCTAAAAATGTTCTCCAACTGACTTTAATTTGAAGATGGCAATCAATGAAGATGATAGACAAAAAGACAGTTGAAAAGATTACAATTGGAGAGGTGACTTCATAAAGTTTGGTACAAACCAATTAGTATACTTGCTCGTTGAAAATGTTTCAGCGGCGTAGTATATACCGGTGATTAAACTTCACGAAGTGCACCGGCGGCGGCGGTTCAAGTTTCCGAATGCACGGGAACTTGCCGAGTGCCGATCGCCGCCTTGTACCATCTTTATTGATTCCACACAACTTTTCTATTGCTACAGTGCTTTTTTCAATCTTTATCTATATAACAAGTCAACCTAATGTTTTCACTATTGCCATTCGGAGCTTTTGAGAATCAAGACCTTGTCCACTACGCGTCGGGATTGACTGTGGTAAGTTCTGGAAATATACTCCCGGACACATCTATCGGCCCACCACCCAGTGTTTAAAATTTCGACGGTGTCTAGTTAAAAATAAATGTTAGGTGGAGCAATGTTTTAATGCAGTTTTGAAGCAGAATTATTGGTCAACCCTTATATATGTATTTTTTTTTGTAATTTCGAATTGATTTGGCCGGCAGAAGTTTTACAAGTTGGGCGACAATTTCAGGCAGAGTATCCATATTTTTTGGTCAAAACTGGCTCTAAGTTTAGATTTGCCTTTTTATGGAACCAATAATCGGACACATCAAAAAAAAAAATCCAACTTGTGCGAAATAAAAAGTTTTCTCCATTCCTGAGTCGTTGAAAACAATGAACAGACCCGAATTTTCGTTTTTTTTTTTTCATAATCCTGAATTCAAATAAAAAAAAAAATATGTAAAAGGTTGACCAAAAAATCAGCTTTAAGACTGCATTAAAACTTATTGCTCCACCTAACATTTATTTTTAGCTAGACACCGTTCAAACTTTTAAACACTAGGTGGGCCGATAGATGTGTCCGGGAGTGTATGTTGTTCTTAGAACATGTTGGTTCCCTCATAATGTTTTCTTCCACCGGAAGCTCAAGCTTAATGAAATCAGTCATCGAAACAATCATTTATAAATGAAAACTTTCATAGTTTCTTCAATATAAATGATTACTTACACAATTGTTTCTCACTAAACTAATTACTTGATGTCTGTTAAAAATCTTTATTTATTTATTTATTTATTTATTTATTTATTTATTTATTTATTTATTTATTTATTTATTTATTTATTTATTTATTTATTTATTTATTTATTTATTTATTTATTTATTTATTTATTTATTTATTTATTTATTTATTTATTTATTTATTTATTTATTTATTTATTTATTTATTTATTTATTTATTTATTTATTTATTTATTTATTTATTTATTTATTTATTTATTTATTTATTTATTTATTTATTTATTTATTTATTTATTTATTTATTTATTTATTTATTTATTTATTTATTTATTTATTTATTTATTTATTTATTTATTTATTTATTTATTTATTTATTTATTTATTTATTTATTTATTTATTTATTTATTTATTTATTTATTTATTTATTTATTTATTTATTTATTTATTTATTTATTTATTTATTTATTTATTTATTTATTTATTTATTTATTTATTTATTTATTTATTTATTTATTTATTTATTTATTTATTTATTTATTTATTTATTTATTTATTTATTTATTTATTTATTTATTTATTTATTTATTTATTTATTTATTTATTTATTTATTTATTTATTTATTTATTTATTTATTTATTTATTTATTTATTTATTTATTTATTTATTTATTTATTTATTTATTTATTTATTTATTTATTTATTTATTTATTTATTTATTTATTTATTTATTTATTTATTTATTTATTTATTTATTTATTTATTTATTTATTTATTTATTTATTTATTTATTTATTTATTTATTTATTTATTTATTTATTTATTTATTTATTTATTTATTTATTTATTTATTTATTTATTTATTTATTTATTTATTTATTTATTTATTTATTTATTTATTTATTTATTTATTTATTTATTTATTTATTTATTTATTTATTTATTTATTTATTTATTTATTTATTTATTTATTTATTTATTTATTTATTTATTTATTTATTTATTTATTTATTTATTTATTTATTTATTTATTTATTTATTTATTTATTTATTTATTTATTTATTTATTTATTTATTTATTTATTTATTTATTTATTTATTTATTTATTTATTTATTTATTTATTTATTTATTTATTTATTTATTTATTTATTTATTTATTTATTTATTTATTTATTTATTTATTTATTTATTTATTTATTTATTTATTTATTTATTTATTTATTTATTTATTTATTTATTTATTTATTTATTTATTTATTTATTTATTTATTTATTTATTTATTTATTTATTTATTTATTTATTTATTTATTTATTTATTTATTTATTTATTTATTTATTTATTTATTTATTTATTTATTTATTTATTTATTTATTTATTTATTTATTTATTTATTTATTTATTTATTTATTTATTTATTTATTTATTTATTTATTTATTTATTTATTTATTTATTTATTTATTTATTTATTTATTTATTTATTTATTTATTTATTTATTTATTTATTTATTTATTTATTTATTTATTTATTTATTTATTTATTTATTTATTTATTTATTTATTTATTTATTTATTTATTTATTTATTTATTTATTTATTTATTTATTTATTTATTTATTTATTTATTTATTTATTTATTTATTTATTTATTTATTTATTTATTTATTTATTATTTTTTAACTCAAAATCGAGTAATGAAACAGCAGAACGTTCAGTATACTAAGTAGTAAATAATACATCCACACAATGCGGCGGTAGTTAAGATGATGTACACTGCACCACATTGTCCTTCCCGCCTTGAGATGTAAGATGTTAGTTTCGTTATGAATAAGTTTACTGGCTACAACGCCTTCCGAACCGAAACCAATCAATGTTTAGCAGAAATGGGTTAAAATGGAACCTGCCTTAACAGGATCTGCAACAAGGACCTACCACAAATAAAATCTGCCTGGAAACGTGCTGCGTTATAGAAAGTAAAATATAATATAGTAGTTTCATAATCATCAAAACGTGAAATCTTTCTATACAATAAAATTATACACGAGGAATACATTAAAGATTAGAAATTATTCAAAATTGCATTGAAGAAATGAATGAAAGTAGTAAAGATTAAAAACCGGTGAGATTTAACATCGTTATAAAATTGTGAATTGAACCTTTGGTTACTATTTGGAATGCTGGTTACACCACAACCATTTACGATATATTATGATATGATATACTGTGTGGCCGTGATAGCTTAGTGGTTTGAACGCCGGCCTTCCCCAGCGAAGGTACCGGGTTCGAATCCGGCCTGCACCAATGAATATTTCAATTTATGTGCAGTTTGTATAAGTCCAACTAATATCACGCGCTTTGACGGAGAAGGAAAACATCGTGAGGAAACCAGCATATCTATGTCATGACCACCCGTGCTCGCACTAGTATGTGAAATGAAGAAAGCAATGGCAAGCCACTCCATTATAACTGCCTAGAAAGTCGTCGTGTTTCATCACACATGATGACCACGAACCTCAGTCATGAGGAAATACGACATAGACAAAGATGATATACTGTGTGGCCGTGATAGCTTAGTGGTTTGAACGCCGGTCTTCCACAGCAAAGGTACCGCGTTCGAATCCGGCCTGCACCAATGAATATTTCAATTTATGTGCAGTTTGTATAAGTCCAAATAATATAATTTGTGGATAATACAATTGTGACGGTCATTTGGTAGCTGACAGCGGCGGAGCAATAAACTGGACGTAACTGACGTCGGGGAGCCCGTTCGATACGCGAGGTGAAATTTTAATCTGGCCGTCGGACCGCAATGCGATTGTGACGCGAACACGTCAGAATATCAGTCACGTTGCAAACTGCTGAAGAGTGATGGTAAGTAAGCAACGCCGTCGACGAACAGACGAAATACTTTCGGAGTCTGCGTTCTTTTTAGACGGAAGTCCTCGGAAATATCTTTTATAGATCAAATGCCAATAAGACCTAAGAAGATGCAGTGGTAGATGAGTAAGGTTTTATTCCACGAACTGACGAGACGAGCAGTACAGTAACATAATGGTAAATAATATATCCACACAATGCGGCGGTAGTTAAGATGATGTACACTGCACCACATTGTCCTTCTCGCCTTGAGATGTAAGATGATGGTTTCGTTATTAATAAGTTTACTGGCTACAACGCCTTCCAAACCGAAACCAATCAATGTTTAGCAAAAATGGGTTAAAGAGCCTGCGTTGATAGGATCTGCAACAAGGACCTACCTCAAACAAAATCTGCCGGGAATCGTGCTTGCTACGTTATAGTAAAGTAAAATATAATATAAAAGCTTCTAAATCATCAAAACGTGAAATCTTTCTATACAATAAAATTATACACGAGGAATACATTAAAGATTAGAAATTATTCAAAATTGCATTGAAGAAATGAATGAAAACAGTAAAGATTAATAACCGGTGAGATTTAACATAATTATAAAATTGTGAATTGAACCTTTGGTTACTGTTTAGAATGCTGGTTACACCACAACCATTTACGATATATTATGATATGATATACTGTGTGGCCGTGATAGCTTAGTGGTTTGAATGCCGGCCTTCCACAGCGAAGGTACCGGGTTCGAATCCGGCCTGCACCAATGAATATTTCAATTTATGTGCAGTTTGTACAAGTCCAACTAATATCACGCGCTTTGACGGAGAAGGAAAACATCGTGAGGAAACCTGCATATCTATGTCATGACCATCCGTGCTCGCACTAGTATGTGAAATGAAGAAGGCTATGGCAACACCACACCATTATAACTGCCTAGAAAGTCGTCGGGTTTCATCACACATGATGACCACGAACCTCAGTCATGAGAAAATACGACTTAGACAAAGATGATATACTGTATCCATATTCCTCGTTTCTATTTTAGCGAACCTTGCCCCTTCGGAAAACAGCAGTGTATTATATAGTGTTAGATTTAAATCTTTTGTTTCTGATGTAAAGCAAAAAGAGAATTTTTAAAATGTGTTGTCCGTTGGAATAGATTGTAGAAAAAATGAAAGCGTAAACGTATACAGTACGTTTCAATAGACCCTACCCGAAGGCTGTACGCCCGTTGGTCTAGTTTGTGAAATTTTAATCGGGGACCCCGTCCGCTGTTCGATTGTAATGCGGACATGTCGAAACGTCAGTAACGTTGCCGTTTCGCTATAAAAAAAATCTTGTTAAAAGGATTTATTTTACCGAAAAAACAAAAATTCGATCGCTGGACGGGAATAGAGTTGTACCGTTGACAGTGAGAGAAGGAGAAATAAAATCTATGAACTGTTGCAACATAGTATTAATACCGTTTTTTTTAGTGTCGGAGGAATTTTTAAAAGATACCCTGATACTTAGGTAAGAGTTATGATGGATTTCCAAAAAATAAAACCCTTCCTGTGGTCTCTATTTATGCGTTGGGAAGGGATACGGAATCTCTTATGGAAGAAAAAGGCCCTCCTGTGCTCCGACTAATATTAGACAACTCCACGTTTGCTATTTCATTATTGATTAACAAGTGCCTCGACTGTTAAGGTCTGTCAATCTTTTAGTCGCCTTCTACGACAGGTAGGGTGTAGTTAAGCCATATTCTTACCAGTCCAAGACTACAAGGCTGTTGGGTACCAACACTGACGTCATGACGCCTTTGGTCTTCTAGGCTTATTAAAGATTACCTTTTTTTTGTAAAATGATACAGTGGTCTTTTTTAATATTTGCTAACCTATGGGTCCTTTTCGATTTGCTTTTTTACGATTTGAACACCGCTTTAGTGTAACAAGGTAACATGTCGGTGCGGCGGCCGGGTCACGTTAACGGGATTAAAAATTCACCGGTCCGGCCGAAACGGCGGGCCGATGTTGCTTTTAGATTGTTTTTGTTTATCATCCCCCATATCCATTTGCGAAACGTTATTTACGTTTGACAGTCCGGAATGTAAATTTACTTTCGAATATGAAAATCCAATTGTTATTTATTCCGCGAGCGGCGGAGCTATGTTTATCTAGCGCCGACGAACTACTGAGCGTTTAGCGATGTTTCATTTTTATGTCACATGACGACCAACCATCAAAATAAAATTAGAAATTTTTTAAATTATTGAAGAATTTGAAATATTTTCTTTTGTATAATACATCAAGAAAAGATACACAGACAGGATTACTGCCGAGCGTTTTCTTACAGCCGGAACACGTATTAATGAGAAGCTAAGACAGTTGATTACTTAAATTATAATTAAAACTGTTATATGTATACATAATAATAATAATGTTTAGGCAAACATAAAAACAGCAAAAAATCATGCAGTTTCCAAATAAATTTCATGAGTTTTTTTCGAACATTGCATTCCTGGAAACATACATCACATAAGTGGGAACAAAGACTTTTAACAACTTATTCAAAATTTCAGTTATACTTATATATTACATCCCTAAACAAGAAACAACATAAAGGAACAAATAAAGTTCTAAAGTACAATTCTTGAATTGTTTGTATTCAAAACACTTTCCATCGAGTGGTCTATCAAATACAAGGGATAGATAAAAACGTTTCTTAGATTATAGTTAAATAAACAACGCTTTGGCTTGGATGCACATTTGGTTATTCACAGCCACGTTTGTGTCACTGTATACAGGAATCACTTTGAATTAAGGGCATTATGAAATAATTGTAACAATTCAGACGCGGAGCTTCACCTGAATTCCGGTGCTCATGCAAATTCCTGCGGACTATTTCATTTTAATACTCAAACAAATGCAAATTAATTCGAGCAGCCCGCAGTCTGCGGGAAGTGTAACTTTGTAGCTGCGGAATTAAATTGTTGGATTGTAACATACGTACCTCTTATCTATCATGTATGCTAATTCTAAAAAGTGGTCTACATTTTAAATCTTGAAAAACTCTAACACCCTACATATTGATTAAAATATTGTTATAAACTCCAAAAGGTTTCTGATTGAACTAAATAAATAACATTTCCATTTTTGTAATGAAAAGAAATACATTAAATTTAACTATTTCCGTGGTGTTGCTAATTTTTTCCGTTAACTAATGCCTGATTCTAATCCAGAGTTATAATGTTTGCTAGATAGAAGAGTTTTCCGAATCTGCTTTCTAACTAATCATATTCATAATGTAAATTTGTCACCGTAACAGCAATTAGTATTTTGTAACGATAGATCTTTTAAAAAAAGCTAATGATCTTTTGACATGTGTATTATTTATACACGCCTATGTTCTGTAAATCTACAAAGTTAAAACACACAGAGATGGACCTAGTGATTAGTAAGCTAAAGTAGATAAGTCGGAAATAAAGTGCAAAAATCAAACAGCCGATCGGACACAGGGAAAGACAACTACTTGGCAAGGAGACTAAAAAATTCATGAAGATCGCAAAGAATGGAAACTGGGACAGTGTACATCAATACGTAGAACTGATGCTGCCAAGGAAATAAATCGTATTAATCTCAATCTACCAGAAACAATACAGTGTTAAGAGCAGGCCCTCGTGAAGTGCAAAATCTGTGTGCACCGTTTAGTACGTCGATCCGAAACGGTGCTCCGCAGCGGTTCAAGTCGTTTTCATTGTGAACAGCGCCTCCACAGGAGCGTCCCGAGTGCCACGAGGACACTTCAGCAAACCATCGCGCCACCGCTCGTATAATTTTAACAGCTTCCCTTCTTCATTCGAACGGGGAGCGTTTGTTTAAAACGATAATTTATACTGAAAGTAGATTACGGAAATTGTTGGACTACTAAGAGAACTCGACCTCTATTTTGAACAATAAGTTTTTAACACGACGTCTAATGATAGTTTTTAAATTTATGGACTACCCACTTGATATGATGACAAATTATTGAAAACTTGTTCACCTATATCTATATATGTTGAATCAATAGCTCCTGAAGTCTTACCTGGTGGTAAGTCTCTGTTGCCGGAGACTGTCTGGCTGGGTACCACCGCAGCTCCTAATTCAACCGCCAAATAGTAGTGTGCAAACATTACTGTGTTCCGGTTTGAAGGGCGCTGTAGCTAGTGTAATTACTGGGGTAACGAGACTCAAGTGTTATGTCTCAAGGCGACAAGCGCAATGTGGTGCAGTGTGTACCATCTTAACTAGCACCACGTTGTCATGGGCAAGCGTATCACTTACCATCACGTGAACATCTTGCTCGTCTCGTCGCTTAGTAGTATAAAAAAAAAAGTGCTTTTTAAAAAATGATGTCAACGGTATTGGCACCACCAACATATTTTTAGGGATTATTTATTGTTCGGAACGTAGAATTAAAGAATCTCACATTTGTCCGATAGTGTAACAACTTCTTAAGAGGTCCGTACACTCCGGCGGTCGGAGCGCGAGTGTTTTTGTAGTTACTATTTATACCCGCACAAGAAATACAAAAATATGAGACATCTCTAAATTTAACTTAAAATCATAAATAATGATTTTAACAAACAATTAATTTTACAACGCGATCGCGCCGACATATATAGTATATTCCTTAAAGATGCCACCTGTATCAGATGACTTGTTTAACGACTCAATTTAAGGTGAAATAGAATATGATACGAAAATAATAAAAAGTTCACTAATTCAACAAAAGCGTTTTATTTAAGTAATTATCTGTTTGGAAATTCCATCTGAGATTCCTCCCTTCATTATTGTTTCGTTTTTAGCGAAGTAATTTCACAATTTTTTTTTCGCAAATTAAAAAACTTCCCCCGGACTCGCGCCCGCTGACCCCACCGTTTTGGGCGCGCATAAAGCGGTAGATACCACGGTATCGAGCGGTGAAAATTACACGCGCTGAAAAAGTTACTGAAGAAACTTGGACCGCTTTTAGCGGCAGCCGGCCCCCGCTTTTTGCAGCTCCGGAGACAAGAAAAAGGCGTGTTGGGGACGAAGGCCTTACGCGAGGAGTAGTATAAACAAACATATTGAACTGCGAGCTTTCATTTCGTAAGCTTTCAAATAATGTTGCTTTCTGCGGAGATTTTACAGAAACACTAACGTGTTGCCACTTTTTAATATTAGTTTTTTTTTTTCACTTAATCTCCGTTAATACTTGTTCTCAATTTTACATGATATTAAGTTATAATGAGAGCTTTTTTAGATAAGAAACTTTACTCTTAAATGTAGTAACTCCGAGTAATCATTTTTTTTTTAATTTGGCGCAATAAAAGTAAAATAAAAGTAAAGTAAAGACTTATTACAAAATCACACTTCAGACACAGGAGTAGAAGCAGGTATAATACAACTAAAAGTAATTACAACATTTCAGCGAAATTACTCCAGACAATATGCATGAAAAAACTTAATGGAAGTTAAAAAAAAAACAAGAAGGAATAAAGACAAACAAAACAATAAAGAAGAAACATGAGCAAGGCAAAGTTTCCCTTAGCAATGTAAACAAATAAAAGCGGGCAGCGGAGGAGAAACCTCGGCGCGCGACGTCGTCTCGCTTAAACTTATTTACTTAAGTAAATCTGTAAACAAATTATATAGTTAAGCAGTAGTGGCGGAATTTATGAACTAACCGCTTGTTTATTTCATCGAATTAAATCAAATGTACAAAGCGGCAATGTTTCTTTTAAGCCGGTCGGAAAATCTCACCAAGTTTTTGACTTCTAAGTACACAGCGCGTTGTCAACTGACGTCTACTTGACTATCACAGTGATTGTAAATATCAATCCTTTTAGTAAGGATATTTTTGATTTAAATTATCTAAGATTCAATAAATATTAAGTTACTTAGCAAACACGAATTTTCCAATTCGTTAATATAATGTTTGATTTAAATTTAAGGTGCATACATTAAATTAATGATAATGAGTATGTAAGAAAACGTATCTGTGTTGCTATTATATAAAAAAATCTTTTCTGCATCAAAAAATTTTTTTTCATTATGAATATGTTTTTTTTTTATTAACGGTGAATAAGGAATTTGTTCAGTTAACCTTTTAGCATAGTATTTACCAATCTTTATATTAATTTTATTATGGAGTACACTGTTTTAATCTATCAAATGAAAATGATATTAAAAAAATGTGTAAATATTTTAAGTAAAGAAATTATTATAATCATGATCAGGCTCCAGAAAGATCTTAACTCCGATCTTTTCATTGCTGCTTGAATCTAGTGGTTTCACCTTCTACAGATCGTGGGTCACCCTTGTGAGTAGTACTAAGTATGAAAATACTTAAAATATAATAAAACAATTCAATTGTATATCTGGGCGTGTATATGTTGAACTGCATTTGCGCAATGCGAGAAGTTTTCCACATAACTTAAGCCGTCTCTTGGCGGCGAGCAGCGCTTTATTGCGAAAGTTTTCTGAGACCAATAATAATACAAGCATTTACGGAAAGCGCTTTACATCGCTGAAAGCGCTATTAATGCCTCGTGCTATATTAAAAGTATAAATAGCAAGTTTAATATCGATTTCGAGGTAATGACTAAATACAGAGACACAAAGACCGTTGTTGTATTATTTAAAAATATAATTAAAAGTTAATGAGTCCGAAATGAGTTATAACTTTATATTACTTAGTAGACTTTAAGTGAATTTAGTTACTGAAACAAAGATGAGATGTTTCATAAACTGCGCGTGGCTCTGGCTGATTATCAAGATGATGATATAATATATAAAAGATGAAGAATGATAGGTGGTAATAAATTTATTTTAAACCTGCTTAGATAACTACTAGCTTATATATTGTAAATCTGCCGCTATAGCTTTTTGTTTATGTTTCGACGGTTGTGATATCACAAAAGTTGCCAATATGAATTTAGACATTTTTGTTTGCGATGGCGACGATTTACGCGAACAAAAGAGCCTTCAGGAAAGCAGTGGGTAGTTTAACAAGGCGTCGGCCGGCGGCGTTGCTCGCAGTCGCCGTGAAATGCCCGTTTTATCTGACGGAGGCGGCGGCTCGGCGATTCGTTACCGCACCACCGGCGCCTTTATCAGCAGCCCAGCGACACCTGTTGTCGAGTGTTGCCTTATCGACACAACGAACAAGCTTTTCAGCGGAACTCCATTAACAGCTGATAGCGGCGAAGGGAAGTGCCTTTGAAACTTTTCAAATACGCATTTGTTTTGTTGACTTTCAAAACGTGCTGGTTGTTTAGAGTTGTGTTTAACTATTTTACTGGTGACAGATACCTTTCACTGGACCGTAGGTACCACCGCAGCTGCTACTTCTGCCACCTAATAGTAATGTGTAAACATTACTGTGTTCCAGTTACAGGTTTTGAATCAAAACACGCAAATAGAAGCTGTATAAACATCTTAACCAAAGTGAAATAACGATAAAAAAAATTGATTTCTATAAACATTGTATACGCTGGAAACATGTTAAGCTTTAAGTGAAAAGGAAATTTTTAAATATGGTTCCCACACGCTATGTGAAGTGTCTTCTTCTTCTAAGTCGTACTTCCTCATGACTGAGGGTCGTGGTCATCATGTATAATAAAACACACGACGACTATTGTTAATGCAGGGATGGTCATGACATAGATATGCAGGTTTCCTCACGATGTTTCCCTTCATCGTCAAAGCACGTGATATTAGTTGGTCTTATACTAACTGCACATAAGTTAAAAAAATCATTGGTGCAGGCCGGAATCGAACTCGGTACCTTCGGAGTAAAGCCGGCTTTCAAACCACTAGGCTATCACGGCTATATCATGTGAAGTATAAGTTAATATTTTTATATTAATATTAATTACGATAAGATTTCTATTAAATATTTTGAGCGACTTGTACTTTGTAGGGTAAGTGAAAATATATTTTGTTTTGCAAACGCGTCAATGCCATCTGTTGGTAGACTTATCTAAACTTCACGGAGGAGCGTATAAAAGAAAACTCTATTAAAACTCGGCCAGCGTTTGGAGTGGGGTCGTCCACGCCTCAGGGGCCATGTTATCTTGTCATTCTTCCCATGACACCGAAAGCATTTAAAGAGGACCTTATTATAAAAGTAAATGAGATTTCAAGTTGTCAGCGCACAAATGAATAACTGATAGCATCGTTTGTACCGTCTTCAATTGTCTGCTATTCGTGATGCGACTTTATAAATACTTTATAGTATATTGAAGCTGTGATATCTATTTCATCAGATGAGAGGCAGTCATCGCATTGTAGGTCGCGGGTTCGTTTCTCTCTGATCTTCTGGAGGAAGTTTACATTGTGAATACTCCAACAGGTTCCAAGGATGACAGCTATCATGAACGTCACTTAACCCAGAGCCGCAAGCTCATTCGACTACGTACCGTTTAAAATATATTCTTTTATAAAAAGCTTAATACCGTTGAATAAAATTAAGTAAAGAGCGATCGAGATATCTTAGGGATTCATAGGCGAGAAAGTCTCGGGGAGGAAAAGGAATTTGAGGTCGAGGTGGGAATAATAATGCGATAGCGATGGAGGATGGGTGTGCGATGTCAATTTCATAAAATCAACGCTACCGGTTTTTCAGTAATATATCAGATGTATAATATATTTCTTAAGTAAAAATCGAGATTGTTAAACCGAAATTTTTTAAATGTTTTTAAATAAAAATATTAAAATTGTTGGAAAAATATATGAAGATAAGCAATCTAAGTATTTATTTAATAAAATTGTATGACTTACACTTCATGCTTAATTTTATATAATCTCAATATGCTTTGAAAAGTATTAAAAAAATTTCATCTGCCGTATATAGTTACATATGTGATTAACAAATGTGTAATTATTCAACGATTCCTGAGAAGTGCTAAGTCCTTTAATATATATATTGGTGATATATTCATATGGAGCAAACCATACTGTTGTTAATAAGTAACACGCTAATTATTTTGTTATTAAAGTTAACTTGAAATATATACATATAAAGGAAATGTATTTAAATGAACTTCAAGGAATCGTTCAGGATTTAAATGTTACCAGTACACGAAATATGTTCATACAGATACATATATACAAACATTTATAGTAAACAGAAAACATTTATTATTATAATGTACAGAAGGAAAGTTTCACAGATTCATTGGCAGACGTTAGGGCGATATAGATTGAAAATAAATGGAACCGGAAATCGGATGAATTTATGAAACCTTTAACGCTGTGGGAATAGAGGATTCTCCAACAGCAGATGCGAACCGTTTTCTTGCCAACGCCTTTGATATATAGAATCGTTTTCAATGGTAATGTAAATATCATCGCATTGAATTACAAAAGTTTAAAAGATTTAATCAATTTAACGGAATGTTAACTGGTTAAAAATTTTATAAGGTTTTAATCTAATACATTAATGCGTTGACCATCTACATGGATACTCTTTCAGGAAAAAAGGAGTATAAGATAAGGAGACTAGGCATCTGAAATAAAAAGTATATAGCTCTTTCGGTTAAGGAGATATGAAATACACATATAAAATAACATTACCGTTGGAATTATAATTTAATCTACAAATTAATGTTAGTAATTTTGATGCAGCTCAAATAGAGAAGATTGGTATATATTGGAAATGGAAGATTGGTATAATAAAGAATCAGCATGGTAAATAAATAGCTTTGACTATCTTCTACAGAAGGTCCAAAGTTACACCACACCTCATAGTCGCGTTTCTTCAGAAAATTTAGATGTAATAGATGATTGATCAAATGATGAGTAAAAAACATAAAAATATGTTAACCTGGAACTATCTCTCTAATCTTCTTCTAAGTCGTATTTCCTCATGACTGAGGGTCGCGGTCATCATTTGTGAAACACACGCCGACTTTCTTGTCAGTCATAATGGAGTGGTTTGCTATTGCCTTCTCCATTTCACACACTAGTGCGAGCACGGATGGTCATGACATAGATATGGCGGTTTCCTCACGACGTTTTTCTTCACCGTCAAAACACGCGATATTAGTTGGTGTTATACTAACTGCACATAAATAGAAAAGTTCATTGGTGCAGGCCTAATTCGCACCCGGTACCTCCGGATTGAAAGGCCGGCGTTCAAACCACTCTATCACGGCTAACATCTCTAATAAGAGATTTGAATTTCGCGGCATATTTTCAGTAACATTTCATCAAATCGATAAATGAATAATCCATGTAAAGCAATAAATGGGACAAGTAATTTGAAATTTTATTGCCTATCGGCATTAAAACGATGTTTGCCCCCACTTCGGTAACGTTTTACGGTTTGAATCGTCTCCAGCGCACTAGTTGACGGCGGAGGGTATAACATGATAACATTTGATGGATTTTAGTGGTCGCTTATGTAAAGTTATTGCCAATAAAACGTATGTATATACAATTACATGAAATAATTCGGTTACATCGATATATCATCTTTGCACGAGTTTAAGTAATTGCTTATGTAGCTTAGTTTCTTTTTTCTACTATAAAAACTCATATTACAATTTTTTTATTTACTACTGGTTAGTCTCTGTTGCCGGAGACTGTCTAGGTAGGTACTTCCGTTTAGGTCTAGGCTGGCTCCGGCAACAGAGACCTAACAGCAATTACTTGTTTTGCTTCAAGTTACTAACATCGTATCTCGAACACTTAACACACGAAAAATGTTATCGTATGGCCTTTAGAAATGTAATCGCGGGCGTGGTGCCAATCGTTGGCGGCATGAGTTCTGGCACAGACGACACAAAAAGAAGGTCATTTGATAATTTACAAATTGATTTATTGAATGATACGGACCATCGTTTTATGAACAATGAAAGTTATTGGGATCAGACTTACTTCGATTTCAAACTGGTCACAAATTATCGCAGGATTTTTAGGTCCAGTCATAATCGGTTTAAGAGTCGTTAGTTATTTTTTTTTTATACTACTATGCGACGAGACGAGTAAGACGTTCACCTGATGGTAAGTGATACGCTTGCCCATTACAACGCGGCGCTAGTTAAGATGGTACATACTGCACCACATTGCGCTCGTCGCCTTGAGACATAAGGTGTTAAGTCTCGTTACCCCAGTAATTACACTAGCTTCAGCGCCCTTCAAACCGGAGCACAGTAATGTTTGCTCACTACTATTTGTCGATTGAAATAGTCACTGCGTTGGTACCTAGACGGTCTCTGGCACTGAGGCCTACCACCAGAAAAGCACCTACTGCGAAAGCTAATTAACAGCTCATTCAGAGCTCGAAACTTTGATACTAACCGTACTAAATCTAACGGCTCGTTATAAAGTTAAGACTAATTATTTTTGAGAATAGACACTGAGACTTCATTATTTCGCAGACAATGAGCGGGGCCCCCGCTTGATACCAACTGCACAAAAGCACAAAGGGCATACATCGTCGAGTGTGCCGTGAAAACGGGCCGGGATACTAAGTTCTCGTTAGTGAGCTACGTATTGAGTTAAAATGCTCTTTCAAAGAGCGCATCACGCAACAAAGGGAATGAAGCCTTTTATAAAATCGATACTGGAATAGACAAAGGCGTTCTACAGTGTAAAAAAAAACTTATATCAATACAATAACATCTATCTAGGTATTCTAATAAAAAAAACGTGAATACTGAACCGTTGAATTGCTGGTAGGTATCTGTTGCTGGTGACCGTCTAGGTAGCTACCGCAGCTCCTATTCCAGCCGCTAAACAGTAGCGTCTAAACATTACTGTGTTTCAGTTTGAAGAGCGCTGTAAGCTAGTGAAGTTACTGGAGTAACGAGACAACATATGTCTTAAAGCGACGAGCGCAATAAGGTGCAGTGTATACCATCTTAACCAACGCCGCGTTGTTATGGGCAAGCGTATCACTTACCATCAGGTGATAGACAGGATATTACCAGGTGGTAGGTCTCTGTTGCCGGAGACCGTCTGTATGGGTACCACCGCAGCTCCTATTTCAACCGCCAAATAATAGTGCGCAAACATTACTGTGTTTTGGTTTGAAGGGCGCTGTAGCTAATGTAATTACTGGGGTAACGAGACTTAACACCTTATGTCTCAAGGCGACCAGCGCAATGTGGTGCAGTGTATACCATCTTAACCAACGCCGCGTTGTTATGGGCGAGCGTGTCACTTACCATCAGGTGATAGACAGGATATTACCAGGTGGTAGGTCTGTATTGCCGGAGACCGTCTGGATGGGTACCACCGCAGTGACTATTTCAACCGCCAAATAGTAGTGTGCAAACATTACTGTGTTCCGGTTTGAAGGGCGCTGTAGCTAGTGTAATTACTGGGGTAACGAGACTTAACACCTTATGTCTCAAGGCGACCAGCGCAATGTGGTGCAGTGTATACCATCTTAACCAACGCCGCGTTGTTATGGGCGAGCGTGTCACTTACCATCAGGTGATAGACAGGATATTACCAGGTGGTAGGTCTGTATTGCCGGAGACCGTCTGGATGGGTACCACCGCAGTGACTATTTCAACCGCCAAATAGTAGTGTGCAAACATTACTGTGTTCCGGTTTGAAGGGCGCTGTAGCTAGTGTAATTACTGGGGTAACGAGACTTAACACCTTATGTCTCAAGGCGACCAGCGCAATGTGGTGCAGTGTATACCATCTTAACTAGCGCCGCGTTGTTATGGGCGAGCGTGTCACTTACCATCAGGTGATAGACAGGATATTACCAGGTGGTAGGTCTGTATTGCCGGAGACCGTCTGGATGGGTACCACCGCAGTGACTATTTCAACCGCCAAATAGTAGTGTGCAAACATTACTGTGTTTCAGTTTGAAGAGCGCTGTAAGCTAGTGAAGTTACTGGAGTAACGAGACAACATATGTCTTAAAGCGACGAGCGCAATGTGGTGCAGTGTATACCATCTTAACCAACGCCGCGTTGTTATGGGCAAGCGTATGACTTACCATCAGGTGATAGACAGGATATTACCAGGTGGTAGGTCTGTATTGCCGGAGACCGTCTGGATGGGTACCACCGCAGTGACTATTTCAACCGCCAAATAGTAGTGTGCAAACATTACTGTGTTCCGGTTTGAAGGGCGCTGTAGCTAGTGTAATTACTGGGGTAACGAGACTTAACACCTTATGTCTCAAGGCGACCAGCGCAATGTGGTGCAGTGTATACCATCTTAACCAACGCCGCGTTGTTATGGGCGAGCGTGTCACTTACCATCAGGTGATAGACAGGATATTACCAGGTGGTAGGTCTGTATTGCCGGAGACCGTCTGGATGGGTACCACCGCAGTGACTATTTCAACCGCCAAATAGTAGTGTGCAAACATTACTGTGTTCCGGTTTGAAGGGCGCTGTAGCTAGTGTAATTACTGGGGTAACGAGACTTAACACCTTATGTCTCAAGGCGACCAGCGCAATGTGGTGCAGTGTATACCATCTTAACCAACGCCGCGTTGTTATGGGCGAGCGTGTCACTTACCATCAGGTGATAGACAGGATATTACCAGGTGGTAGGTCTGTATTGCCGGAGACCGTCTGGATGGGTACCACCGCAGTGACTATTTCAACCGCCAAATAGTAGTGTGCAAACATTACTGTGTTCCGGTTTGAAGGGCGCTGTAGCTAGTGTAATTACTGGGGTAACGAGACTTAACACCTTATGTCTCAAGGCGACCAGCGCAATGTGGTGCAGTGTATACCATCTTAACCAACGCCGCGTTGTTATGGGCAAGCGTATCAATTACAAATACTTTTTTTTGTCCACGCATTAGAACCGACCTAGGTGAACATTCTCTGCTTCATAGAATAGGTAAAACATATAATTTTATTAACTCCAAAAGTCCGCATTTATATGTTTACAATGATAGTTTTACAAAATTTGAAAAATGGTCCTAGAACTCATACTGTAATAGATTCTTTTATAGCTACAAGATATTTTTTTATTCTATTACCATTGTACACTGGAGTACATCTAATAAATAAATAAGGTATGTAGATTTCAAAAATTATCACACAGAGTAAAAAAAATAGTTTGTTTACTTTAGTATGTTAATACTGAAAAAAAAATTGTGATAATTTTGTTAGAATAATATGTAATTGTATTGACTTTTTAAATAACTGAAAGGGAAGGGATGGCATAACGTAGTTTCGCTGTAAAATGCAGATGACTGTAAGTCTTGCTACATTCATGTTTGCCAGTGTAAAAAGTGTAAACTTTGTAAATATACAAACTACGGCAGGTTAAAAATATATCTGAAGAGATATGTATATTATGTACTATATCCTATCGTCAGTATCAGCTGATAGACGTCTTCTGTTAGAAATAGCCGTCTCTCCATCGTACGTGGATATTCTCCAGCTCTTTACTCATCATCTACTCTATATCCTAGAGGCAGGTTTTTTTTTTTCTATACTACTATGCGACGAGACGGGCAAGACGTTCACCTGATGGTAAGTGATACGCTTGCCCATGACAACGTGGCGCTAGTTAAGATGGTACACACTGCACCACATTGCGCTCGTCGCCTTGAGACATAAGGTGTTAAGTCTCGTTACCCCAGTAATTACACTAGCTACAGCGCCCTTCAAACTGGAAGACAGTAATGTTCGCACACTACTATTTGGCGGTTAAAATAGGAGCTGCGGTGGTACGCAACCAGACGGTCTCCGGCAACAGAGACCTACCACCTGGTTCAGCTATCTTCTCCACTTCGCTTTATCCTCAACATCTTCGTCAGACACTTGACATTCATACATATCTCTTGACCCTATCTTCCATCTGGTCTGGGTCTCCCTGTGACTCGTTAACCGTGGGAGTACAAGTTGCATTTTCAAGTTGAATGAGTTAATAATTTTATACAATTTAAAACGGTTTCCATAGCAATCGAGATCTGAATTTATCATTGAACATAAGTTATTAAGCCGACAAATTATTTCACTAATGATTAGTAGGTAGGTACCACCGCAGTTCCTATTTCAATCAACAAATAGTAGTGTGTAAACATTACTGTGTTCTGGTTAGAAGGATGTTATAGCTAGTGAAATCACTGAGATAACGAGACTTAACACCTTATGGCTGAAGACGAGCACAAAGTGGTGCAGTGTAACTCATCCTAACCAGCGCCACGGTACCAGCAACGCGCCATCAAATTTTAAGGTTTATTATTAACTTAATCTCTGTTTAAGTTATAACTAAGTCGTGATTATTAACATAACAAGCGTCCACTGAACAAAAATGAGCATACAACTTAGAAGCGGAACCTGGCGATCTGCCAATCGGACCATAATAGGAGACAATGATCTTGTTTACATGCATAAATTAACTTAGTGATAATCAGGCCATTTAAAGTAACAACACAAGATAAGCACTAGTCATTTAAGATAACTTTAAATCTTTTTAATAAAGTGTAAACTTTTTTATTCTTACGTACATAAATTCCTTCCCTATTCAAAATATCCTTCTATGGAATGCGCTCCCTCTCGAAATCAGATCAACAACTAGTCGTCGCTCTTTTAAGAAAACAGTTCGGGAACTTCTTCTCAACATCGAAACGTCATCGAAACGAATCTTCATAATCTTTTATGTATTTGAGTATGTTTTTTATTTTTTTATTAACTTTGATTATGTATATATATACATATATATAATATGATGTGTACGTATATTATTTATATTTATAATATATCATATGTGTATTTATAGTACTTGTATCGTATTTGTGTGTATGCTTCTTTTTTAAACCTTCTTATGCACCTACCTCATAAATTCTCTGCACCACTAAGGTAGACTGGCAGATAATGCCAAAGGCATTAAGTCGACCTGTACACTATGAGTGTATAAATAAATAAATAAATTAACTGATAATAAATTATAGTAGAGGAGTAGTAAATTTACTGTGTTGAACGCTTGGATTGATACTACCACCCAAATTAATTAGACATTACTTACCATTAAGTGAACGTCTCGCTTGTCTCGTCGATTAAAAAAAATATTTGTCTTATAGGAAGCAAGCAACAAACAAGTAAGCGATTCACTTGATAGTAAGTGATGACCGTGGTCCATGGACAGCGGAAGCACGAGACGAGTTGTTGATAAAAAAAATTAAAGCTTTCTGTTCTATTTGATTTTTTAAATGTAAATCACATTTAAAATATATTTATTTTTACTGCTTTGTATGTACTTATAAATTACAAAACAAACAAAATTGAATTTTATCACATTTAAAGTAAAAGAGTAAGTAAGCAGAAGTATTTCAAGTGACTAACTCTCATTGACAACGCACAAGACCGTATTTTGTGGAATACATTACAAGAGACCTATGTCCAGCAGTGGACGTCCATCGGTTGAAATGATGATTATGATGACCTCTCATTGGGTTTTCTATTAGCTAACCATAGTAAAGGAGTAATGTTGAGTAACCACAAGTGTAAACATTGAAAAGAAAGAGGAAGAAGACTGGTCGGACAGACGAACCATGCATCGTCTTATCGGGGTCTCTATTACCTTATATAATAAGAATGTGCCGGAATGACCTAGCAGCTAATTTTCATGCTTTATACATAAAGGTCATGAGTTCGATTCTCAGAGTTTTGCCTGGTCCATTCTTCCACAGCGCTATGTTTGACCTGTCATATCTCCTTAACCGGAAGCGCTATAGACTTTCTATTTCGGATTTGTCGTCTCCTTATCCTGTACTTCGTTTATCCTGAAACAGTATCCATGTAGCTCTCCCGGTTATAAAGTTACAAGCGTTACGGAGTATTTAAGTCAGCGCACCCGTCTCTTTTACGCTGATACAATCAGGTGGGAGAGCCTCAAAATTATAATGAGTGATATTTATTTAAAAAGAAAACAAATATTTTTTTTTACAATATCAAAACGTATCCAATGTTTATATAGAAAACATATTCATGTACGTTGTTACTAAATAAAGCTATCGGATATGAAATGCGCAATGATGTATTAAAATAATGAACTTTGAATGTTATTTAATGTCGTATTCAGTTTCAGCGGGTCGTAACGAAACACGCTTTGTCGAGTGCCCGCCTCCCCCCTACCTCCTTTCCACCGTTCACGTGGAATTTCAAAGTGAAAACATCCGAATCGTTTTTCAAACGCGAGCTTGAATGTGATGTTGAAATGTTTCAAATTGTCATAAGTAACGTGAAATTACTTACGTTTTGGGAATTCATTTTTTAACATCAGCCCGATAGCAGAGAGCCGGATAATAAGATGACGTATTCCTTTCAAAATTTTTTTGTAATACATATATTTAGTAACAATTTTCAAATTTGCTAAATTAACAAAAAGAATATACTATTGTGATCGATGTTACAAATGTTAGATATTGAGGATAAATAATTGTAGTTATAAACATTTTGTTATTATAGAAAAATAGTAATCGTATTGACTGTTAATGAATCCAAAATGAATTACTGCATATTGTACTATTACATTTCATACTAATATTTATGTAATAATTGTATTTACATTTCTTATAGTGTAATTGAAATATTGGGAATGTTATTAATCCATGACTTTTATAAAATTGATAATAATTAAATAGTTGTATTGATTATTGTAAAGATGGCACCGCTGTCATTTTGGTATAAATGGCGGACAACTGTGAACTCAGTGACTTGTGAATTGTATATATAAAAACGTGTAAATTAGATATGTATGTCGAAAAGAGAAGTGTCTATTACAAATAAACATTAAGAAATCTAAGTGATATTATTCTAGTATTAATGCAATGAAACGTCGGCTGGTTTCCACGCTCCCCCATTGCCAGTAGGCGGGTGTTATTGGATTGACGGGTGATGCCGCTGTGATCCCGTCACGGCGTCTCATGACCCCCGTTTACCATACACGAATCGGATAAGCCATCTCGAATATAAACCAAGTCCTGAATAACTGACGAAATGCCATGATAATAACTAAACAAAAATAATAATAAATTTGAAATGAGTTACGTAACAAAAACATAGAATAAGTTTCACTCATTCTGTAACATAAAGCCCTTATTGTATTTCATAGTGTATTTAAGACATAAGTTACATGTAAAGTTCAATTCGCTTGTCACTGAACTACAGAGCGGTTATCTGTCTGTAGAATAAAGCATTATTTTATAAAAAGCTTCTTTAATGGTTGCACAACGTAAATAAAGTTAAAAATTTTTTCTAATTTAAACTTAAACTTTCTCTTATATTTACAATTTCTTTACTTATCTTTACCTTTACATATACATATTTCTATATAACTTTGTATTGTAGTTTGCATCTATAAATGTATAAGTAGCATTTAAAACACAAACTAAACTATGTAAATTTTAAGTTATATACGATGTTACTTAGTTGATGCAACTTTGATAAATAAAGTAACATGGATGTATAAACCAATTTAACATGTTACAGAACACAACTAAATAAAATAGAAATTTAACATTCATTTGCGCTTACTAACTTACCTAGAACTTAACTCGGTATTTATTGATGATTTATCTAGAGGTAGTAAGAATTACTTATACAGCAACAGAAATGAAATAGATGCGTTTAGATTACATAATTTTCACTCTTCAAAGCGATAAGTAAATAAACGCCTTTTTGTCTCGTTACCACAGTAATTTCGGTAGCTACAACGCCTTTTAAAGCGCACAGTAATATTTGCATATGTTATACTTATATATTTTAAATACTGTCTGCGGACCTGAAGAGGCAAAGTCACAAAAACATCATGAATATTATTTTAAGTAAAAATACAGATGACAACTGAAACAAACGAATTCAGTAGGTATACATTAAGCCCATTAAGTTAAAAGAGGAAAGTATAAGAGTGATATTGTAAAATTCGCAAAATTCAGAGAGGAAATACGAAATAATAAGGTCGTGCGAAAACGCGCAGAGGTCTCGCGAATACAATTCTGGTCCTTTTAATACTTGATATCCCGCGGGTCCGAGCCGTTTCTTTACCCTCCGGTTCAAATGTTACGTTTCTACCATTTGACTAGAGTTTGAATCTTGTGTGGTATATTTGGTATTCCCAATCTGTCCTCCGAATTTCAGTTTGAAAGCGCATGATGATGATTATGGTAAGTTTTATTGTTTTGAAATTTAATTTGATTATACTTAATATTCACTGGATTCAAACAGCACTAGACCGTATTTTGTGGAATACATTACAAAAGACCTATGTCCAGCAGTGGACGTCCATCGGTTGAAATGATGATGATGATACTTAATATCTATATTTTACTGGTGGTAGGTCTCTGTTGCTGGAGACCGTCTAGGTACCACAGCGACTGTTCCAACCAACAAATAGTAGTGTGCTAACATTACTGTGATCCGGTTTGAAAGGCGCTGTAATTACTGGGGTAAGGAGACAACACTATATGTCTCAAGACGAGCGCAATGTGGTGCAGTGTATACCATTTTAACCAGCACCGTGTTGTTATGGGCAAGCGTATCACTTATCATCAGGTGAACGTCTCGCTCGTCTCGTCGCCTCGTAGTATAAAAAAACAACTTCAAAATATGGTCATTATATCTGTTAATATTTGACCTCAACGGCATATTGTGTTAAATTAAAATTTGACCTTGGTATATGAAGTATCTTTAACCAGAACAACTGCTCTCATATGTTGATAGGCGGAAAATAGCAGTTCTGTTATGTATATATACAAAGATGATAGGTAGTAAAAGGCACTGGATCGAATATAGTCGACGTTAATATAAAAAATAACACTTCTTTTTAGTGAGTGGTTAAACGATATGTACTAAATGTAGTGTGGAGGTTCGAGATATTTGTACCCAGCGGTGGTGCGCGTTCGTTTAGCGTACAAACAACGAGGAGTCATGCGGCGACTTAACAAGCGGGAGGTTCCATCTACTTCTGTATTCAAAGCGAAAGTCTTTAAGCATTATGAATATGGTAATTTAATCCTATATGATTTTCTCTCTCGATAACATACGTTAAATATATTGTTTTCAGTCTGTATCTTTATGGCGAGTAGACCGCGAATAAAATATACTATTGATTTTACTATTAATTATTTACGGAGACCGTCTAGGTACTGTCTACTGCCAAACAGTAGTATGTTATTAACATTACTGTTCCGATAGTAGCTAGTGAAATTACTGGGGTAACCAGATGTAACATATTATGTCTTAAGGCGCCGAATATAAATGCAGTGCTGTTATGAGCAAGCGTATCACTTACCATCAGGTGGATTACTAGCTAATCCTCGTTTCAACTAATAAAAAAATGTATATTTATGAAAATTCAACAAAAAATCATTAAGTTATTAAGTGTGACATACAAGTGTCACCTTGCTTATTACAGTTAAGCGCAAACAGAATCTTTCCAGTGAATCGCATTACTCTCATTGCCTTTTAAACCAGAACACAAAAATGTTAGTACACTAAAAGTTGACGGTAGAATTGATCAATACTGTACTATATAGATCTCCTTCAATATAAACCATGCAGTTTAGCTTTTTGTAGCACTATTTGTACATATAATGCTATTAAAAATTAATTACAAAGTATAATCAAGATATAAATATGTGAGTATTAAGAAGTAAAGATTTAACTGAATTCTTTAATTTTCCCTTCACAATGCAATCTATTCTTTTCTGGAATGCCGAAGATATCATGAGAGTACCAAACAGGCATACTTTCAAAAGATTCGGTCTCATCTTTTAATAGATATTTTTTAAACAGCGTTGACCAGGATGATGGTACTATATCACATTTTATCTATATGATTTTCTCTCTCGATAACATACGTTGAATATATTGTTTATAATCTGTATCTTTATGGCGAGTAGACCGCGAATAAAATATACTATTGATTATTTACTATAACCGGAGATCGTCTAGGTCCTGTCTACTACCAAACAGTAGTATGTTATTAACATTACTGTTCCGATAGTAGCTAGTGAAATTACTGGGGTAACCAAATCTAACATATTATGTCTTAAGGCGCCGAATATAAATGCAGTGCTGTTATGAGCAAGCGTATCACTTACCATCAGGTGGATTACTAGCTAATCCTCGTTTCAACTAATAAAAAAATGTATATTTATGAAAATTCAACAAAAAATCATTAAGTTATTAAAAATTAATTACAAAGTATAATCAAGATATAAATATGTGAGTATTAAGAAGTAAAGATTTAACTGATTTCTCTAATTTTCCCTTCACAATGCAATCTATTCTTTTCTGGAATGCCGAAGATAATCAAGATATAAAAATATTTTTTCTCTCTTTCACAAATTTCACTTCTCCGTCTGGGTGGACTGGCAGAAAATACCTTATGGCATTAAGTCCGCTCTTTGTGCCCTTAGCTTAAAGTTTTACTTAGATAGCTTAGTTTAATAAAAAAGCGATACTAAGTTCAGCGTGTTACGAGTAACAGTAAACTAAAACAAATTTATATGCAATCGTTTGTACTGAACTAATGCCGATAATGTGGAGCGTCCAGCGTTTGTTTCGGCGTAACAAGCCTGAATTACAGGCGGGTGGTGTGCCCGCATAATGATTGTGGATGTAGGCGGGTAGGGGGGTAGCAGCACGCAGCCGGACTGCGAATATCGCACTGCGGTCACCAGCTAATGTATCGATACGAGTGCGCTATCGATTACGGCACTTTGCTTAATCAGCTTCAATTGACCACTACCACCGGCTCTTAAGTGTTTATTGTTAACGCAACAGCCAAATGGTTACTTTTAACTTTTGAATAACGGCCGCCGTGCCGCGACCGTCTAACGACAGCCGGTATATTCCTTTTATTAACAAAACCTTGGCAGCAATCCAATTTAATCACAATGAAGCAATAAGGCTTGAAATACAGCATTTAACTACCTCTGGTTATTCCGTAATGACCTCTGGTGGTATATAAGAGTTTATCCAATGATATGCCTGTGCGATAAAGCTCAAAAAGCAATAGTCATTTAAAAGTTACATTTGCTGTACATAAAACGTAGATCTAACGTACAGTTTAAATATTTACATAGCCATAGACGATATTAAACGTATACCTAATAAAAAAAAAATTACGTTAACTTTAACGTATTTGATCACGAAACACTTTAGTAATGCTATTGTTTTAGTACAGTCAACTTCTTGAAGTATAACCCCTGGTCAATATTTAGTTTAAAAGTCTAGTTTCATAACTAGGAAAACATAAAATTTTAGTACTTTTATATTTTAAAGAGTACTATCCAGTAATGCATTCAAGCATTTAAAAAAATACGTTTCCTTTAGTTTAGTAAAGGTTTGAAATCGCATCTATATGTTAGACGAAATTGTTGGATGGCTAAACTAAATTCTTCTAAAAGAAAGCTAATTTGGAATTGTTAAAACTTTCAAGCAATTTAACTCGAACATTGCGCAATTTAACGTAGAAGCGAAGAACCTACAGCGGCGGGCAGCACGCCAGCTAATACTAACTCCACGTCACCCTGGTCCGGTCAACGAGGTGACATGAGGAGTAATCACTTGATAATAAGCAAATCCATTTATTACGGGCCACGACAAATTAACTTAATAGTTTGAACTTGAGAAAAATTGCTGTTAACAATCTATCAATTTTCGAAACTAAAACAAATAAAAGCAAATTGGTGTCCTAGAATACATCGAGCGAAATTTCGCGCAACACAAAAAGGGAAATAATTTAAGAACGACAAAAAAGAAACGGAACAAAAACAATGAATTTAACAATTAAGACGAGCATTTTTTTTGCGACTCCATTAACCTGAAAACAAAGAGTCTGAAGGAATTCTTTGTTAGACTGCGAGGATATCGTTGGGAGTAGATTAAATAAGCGGACACAGAATGAGTTCGAGTGGATAAATTAAAAGAAAACGATCAAGATGTTTGTCTCTAGCGTTATGTTTATAATCTGTGTGTCAAATGATCAAACGTTTCCAATTTGTAGCCTATTCCGGTGTGGTGTTGTATAACCAAACATCATGGTCAAATGTATATCTTACTAATTATGTTGCATCTCGTACTATAATCGATGATTCGTCTTATAAAAAAGGTTACTTGCTATATTGCTGTCACGAAGTAAACCCTTAGAAGTACAGTTTTACAATGTTTTAGATATATCACTTACCATTCACTAAGTTGTGATAATCATCCATCTGGTTAAACAGGATTCAGTTAAGAAATTGTTTATAAAGTTTAAGTAAATTTTAAGTTTAATCCAGTAAATGTTTTTGCTTCAAGGTTTGGAAAGATTTTATGTTTGTATTGATTTAGAGATTTATAATAAAATCAAATTTTTAGAAAATGATAGTGATGGGTGATCAACTGTTTATTAATGTACTATGTGAATAAACGTTGACTATTTTTACTGAGCATTATAATATTGCAATTTGAATAATTGATATCGATATAGACTTTAGAGATTTGTGGTAGGATAGACGAATAATGATGAAAGAACAATTAAATAGCAATTAATGATATTGTCGACGGTAAATTCACGTAGATCTGAAATTTCACCAATTGCAATATCCATTCGTAAGGGACACAGACAATGGTAGCGTACCGCTGCACAAACAGGGGCTTACGTTGTGTACCGGCAGGGTATTCATAGCATTCACCGCGGGACATTCTGAACATTCCGATCGATCCCGCTTGCCTCTGCTTATGACTCCAATTGAAATATGACCCGAATAGTCCATTGTGTAGAGACGATCATTATTTGATTGTTTTAAACTAGACGCAGACCGAATTGATAAAAATATACCAACTGAAATTTCATAACGACCCCGGTATTACCAAATTTCTATTCATCATTATCATTTGAGGTTCTAACAGGTCCAGTAAATTAATAGTACAATGACAAACGAAATCCAATAATCGTCACCATCAAGAGATGAAAGTAAAAATATCTCCTGGGAAACTTGAGAAAGAGCTCCTCTTTTATACCTTTAAGCGGATTTAGTTCTAAACAAAAAAGGAGATATTAAAATCTGTTTAACTATATTGAGGCTTTTGATGCCACAAACTAATAACAGACAAGAAACATACAAACATCCAATTATTCATCCGTTTTTTTTTGGTACACCCAAAGTTAAAAGGGCCCGGTTTTAAATATAACGTTTTCACAGTCGTGCTGTACCATTTTATTTTCCACAAAACCCAACTCGTGCAAATCGTATTCCGGGCACACGAGTTTAACAATGTAGATATAAAATTGGAGTGGAGGGGCCGAGCAAACTCACTCCTGCGGCATCGGGTGGATTCGATATGCAAATAGTAAGGTGGTCCACGTCGCCTTACAGCTCCTCACTCCCGATGGTATACTTCCATTCGTTGCGAAAATATTATCACGAAAATTTTCTTCGCCTTCTTTTTCTACAAAAAAAACTTTACAATCGCTCCAAACAGCTGCTGCAGTATAAACGTTATTGTTAAAAACTTGAATTCCTTTGATTATAACAAAAAAATTATACAAATTTTATTGGAAACTTATAATATACTTAAGAGCGAGAAGTTTTCAATTTATATAAGTAGTCTAAAGCAATTTAAATTCTAAAAAGTTTCTGTATTTAAGCGGTAAACAGTTTCCCTTTATCGATTCCTCTTTCGAAGACTCGTTAACTACAACCCTCATCATCTGCTGGTATAACATAATTGCTGTTCCGGCTACCAACATATCAGGGGTAGAGTATTGTGGACTATTCATTATATCAAAAAAAGCCATAAATATTTTTTTTACTACACCGTGACCAAGTTTTTCTTGATAAATCACACTTTTAAGATTATCCTGATGACTGCAATTATAGAAACTATCAATATGCGAAAGGTATTGATAATATCAAGAAGGCTATATTAAAGGTAGATGGTAGAGTATTCTCAACTATTCATCATATCAAAAAAGCCATAAATATTTTTTTTACTACACCGTGATCAAGTTTTTCTTGATAAATCACACTTTTAAGATTATCCAGATGACTGCAATTATAGAAACTATCAACATGCGAAAGGTATTGATAATATCAAGAAGGCTATATTAAAGGTAGATGGTAGAGTATTCTCAACTATTCATCATATCAAAAAAAGCCATAAATATTTTTTTTACTACACCGTGATCAAGTTTTTCTTGATAAATCACACTTTTAAGATTATCCAGATGACTGCAATTATAGAAACTATCAATATGCGAAAGGTATTGATAATATCAAGAAGGCTATATTAAAGGTAGATGGTAGAGTATTCTCAACTATTCATCATATCAAAAAAAGCCATAAATATTTTTTTTACTACACCGTGACCAAGTTTTTCTTGATAAATCACACTTTTAAGATTATCCAGATGACTGCAATTATAGAAACTATCAATATGCGAAAGGTATTGATAATATCAAGAAGGCTATATTAAAGGTAGATGGTAGAGTATTCTCAACTATTCATCATATCAAAAAAAGCCATAAATATTTTTTTTACTACACCGTGACCAAGTTTTTCTTGATAAATCACACTTTTAAGATTATCCAGATGACTGCAATTATAGAAACTATCAATATGCGAAAGGTATTGATAATATCAAGAAGGCTATATTAAAGGTAGATGGTAGAGTATTCTCAACTATTCATCATATCAAAAAAAGCCATAAATATTTTTTTTACTACACCGTGACCAAGTTTTTCTGATAAATCACACTTTTAAGATTATCCAGATGACTGCAATTATAGAAACTATCAATATGCGAAAGGTATTGATAATATCAAGAAGGCTATATTAAAGGTAGATGGTAGAGTATTCTCAACTATTCATCATATCAAAAAAAGCCATAAATATTTTTTTTACTACACCGTGACCAAGTTTTTCTTGATAAATCACACTTTTAAGATTATCCAGATGACTGCAATTATAGAAACTATCAATATGCGAAAGGTATTGATAATATCAAGAAGGCTATATTAAAGGTAGATGGTAGAGTATTCTCAACTATTCATCATATCAAAAAAAGCCATAAATATTTTTTTTACTACACCGTGACCAAGTTTTTCTTGATAAATCACACTTTTAAGATTATCCAGATGACTGCAATTATAGAAACTATCAATATGCGAAAGGTATTGATAATATCAAGAAGGCTATATTAAAGGTAGATGGTAGAGTATTCTCAACTATTCATCATATCAAAAAAAGCCATAAATATTTTTTTTACTACACCGTGACCAAGTTTTTCTTGATAAATCACACTTTTAAGATTATCCAGATGACTGCAATTATAGAAACTATCAATATGCGAAAGGTATTGATAATATCAAGAAGGCTATATTAAGGTAGATGGTAGAGTATTCTCAACTATTCATCATATCAAAAAAAGCCATAAATATTTTTTTTACTACACCGTGACCAAGTTTTTCTTGATAAATCACACTTTTAAGATTATCCTGATGACTGCAATTATAGAAACTATCAATATGCGAAAGGTATTGATAATATCAAGAAGGCTATATTAAAGGTAGATGGTAGAGTATTCTCAACTATTCATTATATCAAAAAAGCCATAAATATTTTTTTTACTACACCGTGATCAAGTTTTTCTTGATAAATCACACTTTTAAGATTATCCAGATGACTGCAATTATAGAAACTATCAACATGCGAAAGGTATTGATAATATCAAGAAGGCTATATTAAAGGTAGATTCTCGAGTAAGAATTAGACTAATTGGTGAAGTGGGAGCAGGTGTACCGGGGGACAGGAACATTAAGGAGCAGCGTATAAATTAAAGCGCGCTTAAACTCCGTAGTAAGGATGGCGGCTCGTAAAAACACTACGTGGCCCGCCCATACAATTATAAGCACCTTAATTGTGAACAATAGCTCCGTTGAAATTCTGAATGCTGTTTGCTTGGCCGATTTATTGGTGCTGTTGTTCAGGTCGGTTCCTGTTCCATTCTCTACGACGTAATTCGTTCGTTTCATTAAGAATAAGTACCACTTAATCTGTAATTGGATTTTTTGCACTTCAGACGGTAAGCTTTCCTTTTGTTTATAACATTAATTATAAAGAATACTAAATGTATAATATTACGGTAGTTAAAAAGTTGTAAAGAATTCAAACAAAAATTTTAACTTTCTTCTGTTTCTATTATCAAATCATTAATGTTACATCAGAAAATGTAAGCTAAAATAAATCTAATGAGCAGTCCTACCATAGTTCCCACTACTGGGACGCAGAGCCTTCTTTCACTGGCATCGAATCTCCTACGCTGGCCAAGTGTGAGTTAGTGGATGTCACATGTCCACGAAATCTCTCTTAAACACTTAGCTAATACTACTTCAAAAAATATCTAGAAGTAAAAAAGCTCCATCGGATTTTTAAACTATTCGATTCGAAATTCCAAAAAGATTTAATCGTATAAGAAATAATCGTGAATTATTCGTAATTGCAATGCAGGAGGAAGAGAAATCTTTTGCACCGCCGTGAAATGCATTACATTATTCAAAGCGGAGGAACGGACGCGGACACCCATCTTCTCGCTTCACTAAATGCCGACCAGATGCAATCTTGCAGCAACAAGTATCCACCGAGCAGCCGGGGACGTACCAAATTGAGCTCTACCTTCAGAATCTACAGTCCATTTTTAGAAAATCCGTGTTTTGTAATAATCTAGAATATACTCCCGGACACATCTATCGGCCCACCTAGTGTTTAAAAGTTTTAACGGTGCCTAGCTAAAAATAAATGTTAAGTGGAGCAATAAGTTTTAATGCAGTTTTGAAGCAGATTTATTGGTCAACCTTCATGTATGTATTTTTTTTTTAATTTTGAATTCAGGATTATGAAAAAAAAACGAAAATTCGAGTCTGTTCATTGTTTTCAACGACCCAGGAATGGAGAAAACTTTTTTTTTGATGTTTCCGATTATTGGTGCTTTAAAAAGGCAAATCTAATCTTAGAGCCAGTTTTGACCAAAAAATATGGATACTCTGCCTGCAATTGTCGCCCAAGTTGTAAAACTTCTGCCGGCCAAATCAATTCGAAATTACAAAAAAAAAATAAAAAAAGACATACATAGGGGTTGACCAATAAATCTGGTTCAAAACTGCATTAAAACTTATTGCTCCACCTAACATTTATTTTTAACTAGACACCGTCGAAACTTTAAACACTGGGTGGTGGGCCGATAGATGTGTCCGGGCGTATATTAAAAAAAAATTGGCATTTCAAATCTTTATTAGCCACCATGTTTCGAGTGCTTTACAGCAGCCATGGTCACGTGGGCATTGTGATGGCAGATGTCCTAACGTCATAATCATCACGGATTACCATATTTGTTATACTTATACAATATACTTTCTTTTTATCTTACCCTGTCACCAGTTTTGTGCTTTAAAAAAGATTGACATTTCCCAAACGACAACTGTTATAGAAAATATTCTAGACAAAATTTGTTAGGTACCAAAAATGGAAGACTACTTTATTTAAAATTATAGCTAAAATTTTAACATTTCTATCACTACCTAACAATATTCCTTACCTAATACATAATCAATAATAATAATTCATTGCATTAATGAAATTAATGTAAATGGAAGAAAATTACAAGATGTACCTAATAGCACTGAGTGTGACCATCAAGGTGGTTTTGGGTGACAATAAATCCCACAAGACCTTGCTTTGCTTCCAGAAGCAGGGAATCAAATGATTTCCCCTCCGATTAAAAATATATGGTCACAAACCTTATATATAGCATGTTCCAGTGATTAGACATCTCTTTGCTTGTTATTAAATATAGCTTATGTTATAGAAGTTTGAAATCTAAAATCATCACTGTTGAGTTTATCATCGTCATCATGATCTAAACCACAATTTATTTACATTTTCACATTGCTAACACATGGATAGATGGTAAATAGCTGAAATAACAACAGCCATTTTCCGTTCGTTCGCGAAACAAACAATCCGGCTAACAACGAAACCACAGCACAATATCGTGCGCCATTATTCACTAATGTTTCTCTATACAAAACAATCCATCTGGTAGATTATAAATATTTTGGAAACGTTAATTGTAGAATTATGGATCACCTGATTACGAAGACAGCTGGCTCATCCTTTTAAGTTTTAGCTTTTACAGAACGTTTAACTTTACTAAGAGAAGAGAAGGATATTCAACTGTAGATACCTATAGATGATACAACCTTTTGTAGAAATGTGAGTAGCATTGTTTTAAGATCGCGTTCATGTCCTTGAGATATGACATGACGTCTCGGTTACCTAGTTACAATTCTTCTAATCAGATCAATTAGGCACACACGACAACCTAGTATAGAAGAGCAATAAAGTAATATGTCTAGAATCAACGCTTACGTGTCTAGTACTAGTTAAAATAGTAAAAACTAAAGAATAACTTTGTTCCTTTAATTTTAAATATCTATAGAAAAATATCACCTTTGACAGTATCGAATGGGTGTCAAACGGACCAATGTTTTGAACCCTTTTATATTATTACGTTTTATATATATATTTTTTAATATTTCATATAATTTCTTTTTCCTTTTATATAAAATGATAAATTCATTGGTGCAGGCTCGATTCGAACCTGGTACCTCCGGAGTGGAAGGCGGGCGTTCAAACCACTAAGCTATCACGGCTTTTTCAGAATACATATACGTGTAAATTATATTACCGATTTGGCATCTGTGGATTACATCGCTAAACTTTTCGATAACATTTCACGAACTGAAACACGAGAGTGATAGAATTTGAAACAATATTTTCACAGCGAATGGAAGTTCGCTATTCGGAGGGCCCTAAAGCGAAGTGGCTCCGGCTATTTGCATATTGGAACCCTTTGATGTCTTAGGAGCTTTGCGATGCTCTACTATAAAACGACGTATAGTAGTATATAGTAATTTTTTTGTCATACTATTGAGTTAATTATAATGATCAAAAATTTTTCGTTATGATCAATCGTTTTCAGAGATTACCTTCGGCGAGTCGACCATTGCAATCAATGACATAAATACTGAACTACTGGCTTTGACAGGCGTTTACTTAGACCGTTTATCTACCTTCTTTGTAACTACCTATTAAAAAAACATCTAACAGTGAAGACATATGCGACATATAAAGGTATGTTTGATCAAAAAACTGTCTATTATAAGCATTAAAACCTCCTGTCTAATATACAATTAAACACAGCAGATTTTGTTTCGTTTAAAATTTGTAAGTTTAAATTTTTTTTAAAGCAATGGCTTTCAGCGTTGAATGAAAAAGAAATTCCAAATGAGTTGTTGCTAAAAGCGAACTAAACACAGAGTCTCCGATCTCCAGCTGCGAAAGCCTGTAATCGACTGGAGAATTCATCGAACAATAGAGCTTAACTTTCACTGCCATTAATGGAGCCCCGGCTGGCATTGAGAAAGATACATTCAGATTAATTCCGACGAAATCGGCAAAAGAATTAGGTCCCGGGTAAAAAATAGGACAGCCATTCTTTAGCTAACGCGGCCACGTTGCGGAGGGACGGGGGAGGGCGAGGGAAGAGGAGGGTACCGCCGCGACGGTTAAGGGAGAGTCCGGGACAATGGTGCGAATACGAAGCGCGCGGCGAACAACGGAATACCCTGCCCATAGGACTCCAACTCAGACTTCTAATCTATTGGAGTCGTAATAAATGTCATAAATGGCGTCAATGACTCATACCTGTACAGGCTCGATTCCTTCATCAACCGACAAGAAATTTCTCAATTTAACGTGGGTACTTGCAACTTGACATAATCCGACAAAACTGACTGTACGAGTCTCCGTTCATGTTAGAGATTATTTAAGTATGAGCTATTATTGCAAAAGACAATAAATAAGCTGGGACAATCTTTATATTGATGTTAAGTGAAGATTGAGATCCAAAATTTTTAACTAAAGATGATATTAGCGCTATTTCTTTCCTTACTCATGCAAGAAGGGAAGTAGATCATTAAACATTCATCAATGTATTTCCACTTACCTGGCAAAAACATATTTTTTCTAAACTTGACCATTAATATGAATAAATATAAAATCATACCGTTTTTGTGGTGTCCATATTATATAAACATACAACAAGGCTTACCTGAAACAAAGTATTTGTAAATTAAAAAAAAATACTAAAAGTAACTATCAATGCAAGATTGTATTAATTTATTATTGGTATAACAATATTTTTTTTTGAAATCCAACTTCGTCCAACATAATTTATTATAAGTAGCATATTAAGTAGAGTAAAGTATTATAAGAAGATAGGTGTTCAATGCTGGGCAATTGGCCTTGCTCAAAGAATTTTTTTTTAATCTACGATGTGACGAGAAGTGGAAGGCATTCACCTGTTGGTAAGTGATACGCTTGCCCGTAACAACGTGCCGCTAGTTAAGATGGTATACACTGCACCACATTGCGCTCATCGCCTTGAGAAATAAAGTGTTGTCTCTTTACCCCAGTAATTTCACTAGCTTACTCCCTTCAAACCGGAACATAATAATATTTCCACCCTACTGTTTGTCGGCTGAAACAGTCACTGTGGTGGTAGCTACCTAGCCGGTCTCCGGCAACAGAACTACCAGCAGTTATCTCTCTAATCTCTAGGAGTCTGTACTAATCGGTAGTAATTGTTAAGCTAACATTAATGATTAATTAAAGAGTTAAAACGATGTTGCTATTATTTAAATATATTTAAATAATAGCAACATTGTTTTAACTCTTTGCTATTTTTATTACTGTTTAAATCTTTGAGCCGCAACGATAAAAAGTGTTAATGTAATTTTTTTTTTATTTTTTTTTTTTTTTTATACTACTTTGTGACGAGACGAGCAAGACGTTCACCTGATGGTAAGTGATACGCTTGCCCGTAACAACGTGCCGCTAGTTAAGATGGTATACACTGCACCATATTACGCTCGTCGCCTTGAGACAGGAAGAAGGACTTTAAGGTGTTGTCTCGTTACCCCAAAAATTTCACTAGCTTACTCCCTTCAAACCGGAACATAGTAATGTTTCCACACTACTGTTTGTCGGCTGAAACAGTCACTGCGGTGGTAGCTACCTAATCGGTCTCCGGCAACAGAACTACCAGCAGTTATCTCTCTAATCTCTAGCAGTATATCTGTACTAATCGATAGTAATTGTTAAGCTAACATTAATGATTAATTAAAGAGTTAAAACGATGTTGCTATTATTTAAATATATTTAAATAATAGCAACATTGTTTTAACTCTTTGCTATTTTTATTACTGTTTAAATCTTTGAGCCGCAACGATAAAAAGTGTTAATGTAATTTTTTTTTTATTTTTTTTTTTTTTTTTTATACTACTTTGTGACGAGACGATCAAGGCGTTTACCTAATGGTTAGTGATACGCTTGCCTATAACAACGTGCCGCTAGTTAAGATGGTATACACTGCACCACATTGCGCTCGTCGCCTCGAGACATAAGGTGTTAAGTCTCGTTACCCCAGTAATTTCACTAACTACAGCGCCCTTCAAACCGGAACATAGTAATGTTTTAACACTACTGTTTGTCGGCTGAAACAGTCACTGCGGTGGTAGCTACCTAATCGGTCTCCGGCAACAGAGACCTACCACCTGGTACGTAAACGTCGCCGCTGAAGCAAGAGTTTGTGAAAGAGTAAAAGAGAATGAGAGACCCCAATTCTTTGAATCCATTATCAGCTCCATTATTAGTGTACAAAAGGTGCGCGTAACTCGCAGATTGGGTGGAGCGTAGCACTTGCATTTTTCTAACAAAGTTCCGAGTACGGTTCGTACTTTAGTTAACTTACGAACAGATCTGCTCTTCAGTTAGTACACGAGACCGGATAAAAATTTTTAATGAACACAAGTTACTCCTTTACCGTTTACTTTGAGCTTCGAGTGCTTAATAAAGTTACGATTTTATTTTATGAAATATAAGGAAAGCTCGCTTGTGTTACTTTCAACGAGTCGCTCCAAAGGTAGCCAGTTGCAAAAGGTCCAAGAAAATGGGGAGCTGTTTTAGTGCTATCGATAGAGTTGATATGTACCAACAAAATGCATTTCAGAAAGTAGTTACACCTTATGTCTCAACGCGATGAACGCAATATGGTGCAGTGTACACCAACTTTTTTTATTCAACGAGGCGACGAGTACGATGTTCACCTGATGGTTGATCCCCATTATTCGAACATATTACACAGCGAGTCGATCTTACTGTTTTATATCCGGATCCAAGGAGTTTATTTAACAGAGCGATGAGACAAGCGAGTCATACACCTGATAGTGAGTTAGGATGATATACACTATACCAAATATACTATAGCTTCAACAAACCACAACACAATTGGGACATTTCTGTTTGGCGGCAGAATAAGCTGTTGCGGTGGTTAACTAGGTCTTCGGCAATAACTACCATTACGTGTTTATTATTTTAAATTTGTTAATTTTAACATAAAGTACATTTCGGCGTATCACTCGAACCGGTTAACCGGGGCGGCGTTCAGTTTACATATTGCCCCGGCAACCCGCATCTAATAGGCGGGTAATTCGGTGCGCTGCGGCACCGGCCGGATGATACCTCGTTATCGTCTCATGCCATCGATTTATGTTACCCAGCTATTTGATCACGTGACGGCTCGTGATCAAATTGCAATTTGGCGCTCTAATAAAAGCGTCATCAGCTCGTCTACACGTCGAGCGTCTTATAACGTAATACCAAGCTTATATACTTGTGAATACCACACATTCCTCTGGAACTAATAACTTTAATGTTTAATTATCATAAACATCTGTTTATGGCAGTAACATGGACCACTATTTAAGTCCAATGACACTATTTGGGATAATTATAGATTTTTTTCGGGACCTACAGGAATATTGACAAAATATTATAAAAACGCTACGTTTCTATCCGAATAAGGGTCGCACTATCATAGACCTAAGTTTGAATTGATAACACGTGAAATTAAGGTAAAATGTTGGTTAATGCAGAATACGTTATTACACAGCAAACAGTTCTTTTACATGCTTACATTTCATATATATTTCTTTCACTACATATATAATGTTATTGTTACTACTAATTTTCATTAAGTTTAATGTAACGATTTCTAGAGTGCCGTTTACTCCAGCGGACGGAGTGCGACTGTCGGTCGACACACTGCCGGCGCGTTACTATTTATACCCACAACAAAAATTACAAAAAATTGAGAAATCATTTGTAAATTGAGCATAAAAACATAATCAATGAAATTTTAACAAACAGGTTATGTTAAAACGTATTTACGCTGTCATCTAATTACTTTTAACAAACAAATGATTTTATTATGCGGTTGCGCCGACGTATAAAACATAAATAAAGTGGAATTTTAGAGCTGGCAATAAAATCCGTAATCGACTGAAACGTTTCTCGAACAATGGAGTTTAATGTTTGGTGCCATTAACACAGAGCCGGCTGTCATTGGAAAAGATACGTTCAGATTAATTCCGCCGAAATCGCAGAAGTAATTAATGCATCGGGCGAAAAAATATGCCGACCATTCTTTATGAAGCTATTCGCGATATATAGGTTGTACTTTACATACTTTAATGTGGGAGGCTGAAGAGGATCGTAAAAATTCAGAGGGCGTTCCGTATACGGAGGGACGGGGTGCCTCCAACGTAATTGTTATCTTCTGTTCTATGCGCGTAATAAAAGTAAATATTTTTCGTACCTCCATTTATCCGGAATTATTTCGAACTAATTATATAAGAGAATTTTAGTATTAACGTAGATATAAAATTAATTGACCATATACATACTTTGTTATTACTGTCTTTAATATATTACAATGGTAATTCAACTGTATTTCTGTTCAGATTACACATGTTATCGAAATCCAGTCTAGGATAGTGTTCAGTATTTTTACTTAACTATTTATATAGATTTGTTGCCGTTTTATAACTAACCCAATTAATTTAGAACGGGTTACATAAGCGATTTTTTTTATGAACATCCAAACAGAAGTGTAATTCAACAAGTCTAGTCTATTTTCAGCTAGTGAATATAACGCGGAGTGAATGCGGGTGGCCGAGTCGATTCCGAGAGGCGTCCAAGGCCGCGAGCTAACGAAACGCGCCGCCGCCACCTGAATAAGAAATAAACTTTTGAACATTACCCGCCCTATCTCGACTACCTGCAAGTTGCGTAACCCGTACCCCCACCCCGGCACCGACCCTCTCCTACGTCAGCCCCTTGAGACACTTATCTTGAAATAAATTAAATTAGGGGTCTGAAGCGGCAGTAGATTTGTAGGGACAAGACTTCTTGACAAGTTTATGTTACACAAGCTGTAAATGTAAACCGTACCTACACAATAGTATACATCAAATTTTCTACATAAACTTTTTTTTGATATCCTTTGAGTGACAGTGAATTAACACTAGATGTTAATAAATTTTAGAAGCAATTACGTTACCAAGGATATCCTTAATTGGATGGCTAAAGAACTAATAAATTGAACGGAAGCCGACGAAGCGGTGGCCGGAAATGGCCGGCGGCGCTACAAAATGCCCAATATTTAAAGTAGACCGATGGACACCGATAGCTATCACCTCGCCTCACTAAACGCCCCGATAGCATCAGGCGGCAACAAGTTTACGGATAAACTGCTGCGAACATTGACAAGGAAAAACTGTAGATGATATCAATTAAACTAATTTTATTGTTCTATAACAATATAAAACCGGTTTCAATAGTAAATGAAAGATGATAAAATTCAAAAAGTTCATCGAAATTATCATCGAATTTAAAAAAAAAAAACCCCCTCCATTTATCCGGAATTATTTCGAACTAATTATATAAGAGAATTTTAGTATTAACGTAGATATAAAATTAATTGACCATATACATACTTTGTTATTACTGACTTTAATATATTACAATGGTAATTCTACTGTATTTCTGTTCAGATTACACATGTTATCGAAATCCAGTCTAGGATAGTGTTCAGTATTTTTACTTAACTATTTATATAGATTTGTTGCCGTTTTATAACTAACCCAATTAATTTAGAACGGGTTACATAAGCGATTTTTTTTATAAACATCCAAACAGAAGTGTAATTCAACAAGTCTAGTCTATTTTCAGCTAGTGAATATAACGCGGAGTGAATGCGGGTGGCCGAGTCGATTCCGAGAGGCGTCCAAGGCCGCGAGCTAACGAAACGCGCCGCCGCCACCTGAATAAGAAATAAACTTTTGAACATTACCCGCCCTATCTCGACTACCTGCAAGTTGCGTAACCCGTACCCCCCCACCCCGGCACCGACCCTCCCCTACGTCAGCCCCTTGAGACACTTATCTTGAAATAAATTAAATTAGGGGTCCGAAGCGGCAGTAGATTTGTAGGGACAAGACTTCTTGACAAGTTTATGTTACACAAGCTGTAAATGTAAACCGTACCTACACAATAGTATACATCAAATTTTCTACATAAACTTTTTTTTGATATCCTTTGAGTGACAGTGAATTAACACTAGATGTTAATAAATTTTAAAAGCAATTACGTTACCAAGGATATCCTTAATTGGATGGCTAAAGAACTAATAAAATGAACGGAAGCCGAGGAAGCGGTGGCCGGAAATGGCCGGCGGCGCTACAAAATGCCCAATATTTAAAGTAGACCGATGGACACCGATAGCTATCACCTCGCCTCACTAAACGCCCCGATAGCATCAGGCGGCAACAAGTTTACGGATAAACTTTGCTGTAAACATTGACAAGGAAAAACTGTAGCTGATGATATCAATTAAACTAATTTTATTATTCTTGAACAATATAAAACCGGTTTCAATGGTAAATGAAAGATGATACAATTCAAAAAGTTAATCGAGTTTAAAACGAAAATATTCACAAATTTGGAGACTACTGGTGGCAGATCTCTATTGTCTGAGACAGTATACTTAAACAGTAGTGTGCAAACTTTACTGTTCTGGTTCGAAGGAGGTAGCTAGTGAAATTACAGGGATAATAATTTAATATCTTTTGTAAAGCGACGAGTAGTTTCTGACTAGCTAAAACGCATGTGCCGCCGCTGAGGAGTACTGCCGCAAAATTTGGGCAGGTCTATCACCATATGACGATGAATCGGTAATCTAGAGCTAATTATGAACCTAGAAATACCGACGAAGTGAAGAAAATTCCTTTTTAGTGTTTCAATGAATGTATTTAAAGAAAGTGTGTTTTTTTTAGTATTAATTCTGTTATCGCTGACATTAGCAATGCATCAGATCTTCATTTACTTGTAGATATTGAATTGGGACAAAACAAAAGTTATTTTCATTTGTTATGCGAATATACAATGATTTTTTTTTTTAAATTCCATCACTTCCGTCATCATCAGCCGAAAATCATCACCACACGAGTTAACAACGATAAGACTTATTCTGCCAGAATCCAGCAACTTCTTGATATCTTCATTAGATTATAGAATCAAGATATTAATTTTATAATTTGTTAATAATTTTTTCCCTTCCATTTATAAAATTTCACTAATAGTGTTAAATATATTTAGCAGAAATTGATTTGTTTAAATATATATTTTTTGTCTGGCAATTTTTTGGTACCTAAGCGCACAGAAAGATAATATCAGCATGATGTAATTTTATTTAATGCACAAGTAGTGTTATATTTATATCTTCAAATAATCTTTGATATCCCTAATATAATAATTTAATCAATAAAAAAGTGGTTTAGTAATTTCACCTTACAAAAAATGACCTTACAGTCTAAGAGGGTCAACTTACGTTCGATAATTGCTTATGTTAATCGCATAAAAATCGACTCCATTGGCCATAAACACGCCAGTGGCCTATAATGACGGTATTTTAATTTACCCCCATTGTAACGCCCCTCGATGTCAACCGATATCAATTTCAGGTGTTTTATGAGGAACGGTTGATAATCGATTCTTGGTTAGGGTTTAACGTCAATAGAAAATGATCAGCTTCGTTTGTTTTTTAAATTGTCAGCGCGACAAGGAGCACAAAAGCTTATTTTTAGCAGAGAAATACCGATCGGTGTGGAGATTTAGTGGTTAGATCTATGTCCAGCGCTGGATATCTATCGGTTTATGATTATGAAATATAAGAAACTTAAAGGACGTGTAAAATTTAAACACAATTTAAACTATTAGAATTTAAATCGACTCTATAAACTTTTGGACGCCGGAGCATCTGTAATGCGACCGCACGTTACAGACCGTCTAATTCCATCGGTCACAATCTCTTCTGTCTCGATGCACAATTAAGCAGTATAGGAGGGATGACCGTCTAAGATTCAAATTTAACATCAAATGATTTCTTCTTTTCAATGTCAAGAGCATTTTTACTATATTTTGTCTAAACATTCAGTAAAAACCATCATGACTGCATATAGCTGAACTATGAAATTAATCACTGTCAAAATTATAGACGAAAAAGAAACAATAATTATGTATTTCTTTTAATCCAGTTTGAAACATGAGTAACAATATCTATATTGATTTTTATTTATTTATTTAAAACTTTATTTGCACACAAATAAATAATGTACAAAAAGGCGGACTTAATGCCATAGGGCATTCTCTCCCAGTCAACCTCGGCAGAGGGGAATTGCAGTGGTAGGCGAGAGTAAAAGAGACGTTTTGTTTAAAAAAAAAATCAATAATAAAAAAGATAGACTAATAAATACATACATAATTAATATATACATAACATACATAAGAATTACTGTTCTGTATCCAAGTAAAACCTCCTATCTATCATCATATATCTGTATCGACGTATGAAATCTTTACAGCAGCCCTATTTGTTTCAGGTCGTGCATCAGAAGTGAGGAGTCTGCCGTCCGTAGGTGTTGCCACGACGCTGGAAACGCCTCTGATTTACTGAATATCAATAAATTACCAGCGACAATGGTTTTGACACTCTAATGCCTCTGGAATATGCAGACTAGATGTTCAACGTAGAGGAATGATTAGATAAACGCTTTCAATATTCTATTAAGAATTGGTGAAAAGATTTTTACAGAAGGTAATCATTTCGGAATTTCTAACATATTTGGGACTGTGCTCCATTACGAAAGGAGTAAAAACTGAGAAGAAAAGTGACAATTTGTATTAATGTTATAATCACAATGTATTACATGGTGATGTGCCAGTATTGTTTTTTCTATATTATATCTATATAATAAAAATGAATTGCTGTTCGTTAGTCTCGCTAAAACTCGAGAACGGCTGGACCGATTTGGCTAAATGCGGTCTTGAATTATTCGTGGAAGTCCAGGGAAGGTTAGTAAGGTGAGAAAATATGGAAAAAGTGCCTGGAATATGGTAAAAACAACAATTTCTCTTTTTCATTGAGGTGACCAGATTTTTAGATAGGCAAAGCGGGACAACTCTGAAGGAATAATAATATGGTAATTTTTTTTAGTTTTAACATAAGTACAGTTTATAAATGTTTTTTTATATAAGTGAATTTGTTTGAGTAGATTGTAGTAATTTTGTAAAATATTGTAAAAATCTTCACAAGAATTTGATAAATTAGTTTGATTGACTTGAAATATTTGCAAAATTTTATTCGTATATTACTTTCTAAAATTTCTTTCGAGGTTAAGGTGGGTGATACACGTTTTGTCATCAATATAAAATATGAAGACTACGAGTGTTTTAAGCTAAGTTTAAGAAAATTTATGCATTTATGAAATATTTAAATAAATTACTTACTTTATTTTTCTATGGTAAGAAACAGATTTGTAATATTTATTTGTTTAATTATCTTGCTAGCACGCAGTACGGATACAAAGTGTATCATTTGAGAGACAAATACAATGTAACTGGGTAGCAAAAGCAATATGTTACGCAAAACAATGATTTTCATAAATTTAATATTTTACTTAATTCTAAAAGTCGGGACTTTTGAAAAACGTCGCGTGACGCGCGATTAATAGTAAAAAAATCAGGACTGTCCCGCTAAAAGCGAGATGTCTGGTCTCCTTACTTTAGATACATAAAACGTCAAAAATTTGAAGTTCCTCCCGTCATTTAGACACCAAATACAATTTAAAAGAATATTTTTGATTTTGACATTTGATATTGACAACCAACAATTTCTGATGCAACTATAATATTTTACGAACTTTAGCGGGAATCTGGGCGTAAAGGTCGCGTTGTCTCGGTTGAATTTTTTTTAGTGTATAATGCAGTTGAATGTTCAATGTGAGTGTATCATGCAGTAAATTAGTGTGTTCGTGTGCAGCGATTGTAGAATTCAAGCAGGAACACGACTTTCCTAAGTTCAGATTGGTTCAAAATAGTAGTTAAGTCTTAACTTTACTTTGTTGATCTTTTGTGATAGTGACACTATTTACCGCTGAGTGCGCGAGAACTTTCCCTACTTTGATTATCTACAATTTATAATGCCAAAGATAAGATATCCTGACTTAGGTCAATCAACATGTGCATTTAAATATAATAGAAAAACCAAATTAATAACGGGCATTTTTTGTGATTACGAATTATTTTTTTCTGGTTAAATTTTCATCACATTCTTTACTAAAGTTGAAACAGTCTCGAATTATCAATAAGCGTTTTTTTTTATTGATTTTGAAGCGGAACGAAGTTTGCTGGGTCAGCTAGTTACTAAAAATAGACAAACAATTTTTTTTACTTTAAAAAAGTCTTGCGCCTAAAGCAAACATAAGCCTAACAATATAGATAATAAATTAAAGAAGAGAAAAACACGCGGTACATAACCAGATGACTTTTGAACTGATATTTAACAAAATAATATTTGTAGAAGTTAAAGTGCAAATTCTACTTAAGTTACATTTCCAGTTTACTTTAAAGCTGATCGCGAACAGAACCGCAGAGTCACGGTTTGGGAGATCAGAAATGCGCAACCAATTTATCTAAAATTGTTTCCATACATACAAATTACACTAAATCTCAAACCACAAACCCTTGCTTCAGTGATTGTAATCAATTAATCTTTATAAGAAAGTAAATAATAATTAAATAAATGATGGCAAGCTTCTCTTGACTGACATGAAAGGTTTTTCCTTTATCTGCAATTAACTAACACTTGACTCTACTTTTACTGGTTAAGGGACAATGAGGCAGTAAAACTCCGATTTGATTTACACATTTTTGAAGTCTCATACCCGACCATCTTCTCTATTGAGGTTGGGTACTGTCACTGGCTTGGGGTCTCGTCATTAATAAAAATAACACAAACACAAGTTACACTACTAAAAGACTTCAAGATACAGTGAGCTCATTCTGAATAGATCGGATTGTAAATGATATTTATCTATAGCTGTATAAATATCGTTATTTTCATTATTTATGTGGGATTTAGGCGTCGTGATCTAAACCAGCAATCCACGCAATCCACCACCACGCTTTTCTATATCCTCTCGTTCCCGTTGTCACTCTGACACTCTGTCCTTCCATTGTTTTTCCCTTTGCTTTTTAATTCCCTTCCATCCTTCTTGGTTCACGCTATCTCCTTACAACCTGCTTACATTCCATACAGTTCCAATCCTACATTTATATACTTCGTAATGAATGACGTTAGCAATATCATCTCAGTCCTATCAACACGCCTTCTATAAATCACAAGTAAAAATACTAAGTTTTTAAATCATTTAATGTTATTTAAATCAAAATCCAAATTTTTGATATTGTTAGACTTAACAAGTTATTTTCAAGAAACGAATAAAAAAGCGACATCAAACAACATCGATTATTGTGATTAATGAATATGTAACAAGAAAGGCAAAAAAATGATAATACAGTTGTCAACGGCGATGTGACATTTGACGAATGGCATCATACTGAATAGTGTGTAGGCGAAGAGCTTCGAAACGGCTCGATTAATCTTTAACTGAGCAATTGTGTGCTTGTAACAAAAAGACACAAAAAAGTTTTACGTGTATAGTCTCACTCTTTATCGTAGTAGGCAAGGACAAAGAACTATAAACATAAAGGAGGTATATACTTGTGTTATAGCGAAAAGAGGACATACTGAAATCAGCGATGGTGTATATAATGGAAAAAAACAAAGAGAAATGGTTATCGTCTGTCAACATCGTGGAAACTGATAATATATGAAAATAGAGACAGTGCCGTGTTGTCAAAAAATCGAGATCAATACTATAACAAAACAAATCCAGCATCGCGAAGACGTTACTGACACACCAGTCTACTGACCACGACACAATTTTTTTTAATTTGACGAAGAAACGAGAGGTGCGTGACGTTCTTTTTTTTTTACTACTATGCGACGAGACGAGTAAGACTTTTACCTGATGGTAAGTGATACGCTTTCCCATAACATAGCGCTAGTTAAGATGGTATACACTGCACCACATTGCGCTCGGGGCTGGAAACATAAGGTACTAAGTCTCATTACCGCAGTAATTTCACTAACTATCTACCATTCAAACTAGAATATAGTAATATTTGCACACTACTGTTTGAAGGTTGAAAAATGAGCTGCGGTGGTACCCATCCAGACGGTCTCTGGCAACGGAGACCTACCACCTGGTGTTGAAATAGCAGCTGCGGTGGTATCCACCACGTTCCGTTCCGTTCACTTGATGGTAAGTGATACGCTTGCCCATAACATAGCGCTAGTTAAGATGGTATACACTGCACCACATTGCGCTCGGGGCTTGAAACATAAGGTACTAAGTCTCATTACCGCAGTAATTTCACTAGCTACCCTACCATTCAAACTAGAATATAGTAATATTTGCACACTACTGTTTGGAGGTTGAAAAGTGAGCTGCGGTGGTACCTATACTGGTAGGTGTCCGCCAACAGAGACCGACCAGCAGTATATAACTAAAAAAATAATAATATTAAAGATTATAGAAGCAGGTGTCGTAAATTAACGTATACAAGAATATATTTTAGAGACAACAAAACGTATTTGTCCCAAGTTGTATTAGACGCAATAGGCTGTACGTATTTCCCGGGCTGATATTAAATCACGCGTTATTGCGAGCCCCAGATAAATGATACCGTCTCCTCTAGCCCGCCTCCAGCGGCGCAGCGAACACGAACACCATAATCTCTTGTATTACTCGAGATTAACATCGTTAGGGATCCCGTGGACTCGACTCACTTTAAGATATTTTTCTCTATATACAAGACCTCTTCTAAATCGTATTTCATCATGTGTGATGGAACACGACGACTTACTTAGCAGTTATAATGTAGTAGTTCGCCATTGCCTTCTTCATTTCACATACTAGTGCGAGCACGGATGCTCATGATATAGAAATGCAGATTTCCTCGCGATGTTTTCCTTCACGTACAAAGCGCGTGATATTAGTTGGTGTTATACTAACTGCACATAAATTGAAAAATTCATTGGTGCAGGCCGGATTCGAACCCGGTACTTCCGAAATGAAAGGCGGGCGTTTAAACCACTAGGCTATCACGGCTATTTTATCTACAAGACAACGATCTTAAATTTATTTAGTCATAAATGACAATGAGGTCGTTAATGGTGAAGCGTACACGTTCATAATACTCTGTCTCTCATATGGCGACAGCTAGAACAGTGCTGTTATGGTGGCAGGTAATATGATTAATATAACATTGGGAGCTAGCCAGTCGGGTTCGAAGAAACTATCACCAACCAAACCCTACAACATCTGGCTACGCAATAATACCAACGTACTCTGTATTGTTAGACGAATAGCCATTGCGGAGACAGTTAAGAAGAAAAATGGTTTTCTGTTTATAGAAAAATGGTAACAATGTAAAATAATCGTCTAAGCATCGCATACGGAATAACTCGCGTAGAAAAATTAATGATATTGAAGATTTAGATGAAAAATATAATCTCAAACCCATCCACAGCAATCTCATTGAAATAGTAACATTAATTAATTTGTAGCAACTCAGAAAAATGTATACACAGGGTACAGTTTATCGGCCCTGGGTGACACTGCAGCTCCATTTAAACTAATACTTAACATAGACATGAAAATACTAAATCGTTAGGAAGTACACGGTTTAAACGCATTTATTTCAAAAGCTAAGTTTACAATTTATATAAAGACAACATAATTCTTCTTAAGACTAACATTGTTCACAACAATGCCGCAACACCAGGCTATGCTACATTAGGCGCTAAATGAAAACTCCGCGATGGATGCCCCCGTCCAGCCCACTCTGTAACTAGGTCGGAGCAAGTCCTCAAATACATTACAGGAATAAGAGGAGCGAGCTCTTTAATTAATGTAACACAACAATAAGACGGCGGCAGTAAAGTTTCGAGAAATTTCTACAGTTCCAAATATACTCATTTACATATTCAATTACTTGTGCTTCGGAAACTTAATTTTTCATTATACCATTTCTTTATTCATTGATTTAATATTTTTAAATATAATTTTAACGAAGGCGATTTTGATTTTTGTGATATTTGCAGATATTCTTATTCATCATCATCATCATTTCAGTCTGCGCTGTCTGATGTTTAACATAGGGATCAGATGTAATCAAAATATATACTTCCGGACACATCTATCGGCCCACCACCCAGTGTTTAAAGTTTCGACGGTGTCTAGTTAAAAATAAATGTTAGGTTGAGCAATAAGTTTTAATGCAGTTTTGAAGCAGATTTATTGATCAACCCAAAACCTCAACATCAACAAACATCAACCCAAAAAAATAAAAAAAAGACATACGTAGTCTTTTTTTAATTTTTTTGGAATTTCGAATTGATTTGGTCGATAGAAGTTTTACAGCCTGGGCGACAATTTCAGGCAGAGTATCCATATTTTTTGGTCAAAACTGGCTCTGAGTTTAGATTTGCTTTTTTATGGAACCAATAATCAGAAACATCAAAAATAAATCCAACTTGTGCGGAATAAAAAAAAAGTTTTCTCCATTCCTGGGTCGTTGAAAACAATGAACAGACTCGAATTTTCGTTTTTTTTCATAATCCTGAATTCAAAATTAAAAAAAAAAACATGCATAAAGGTTGACCAAAAAATCAGCTTTAAAACTGCATTAAAACTTATTGCTCCACCTAACATTTATTTTTAGCTAGGCACCGTTAAAACTTTTAAACACTAGGTGGGCCGATAGATGTGTCCGGGAGTGTATATTACTAATCATATGCACTCAAAAGTCTCCCATATTTCAGAGTCCCAACTGTTATGTTATAACTTATAATACAAAATATTTTCTAGTTTGAATTCATAGAGGCCAAATACTTACTCCAAAAACACTTAGCCCCCAGATTAGATATATAAATTAAAATTGAACAATACCCCTTTTTTATAGTAAAAGATATAATAAAAGTTTGAAATTTAATAGAAACCAATAAGTTCTACAACACAAGAAAATGTTGATATCAGCAATTCCTTTCTCCGATAGAATAATAAAGGAGATTAAAAGAGCAATACCTGCAGACAGTGTACATTCCCCGGAGGTCGCTTTAAATATATATTACTTGCATTAAATCTAGTCTAGCGAGCGCAGTGTCTAGACACGTGATATATTAAAAACTAAATAAAGTCACACGTAGATCTAAACAGAAACAGTTTTAAGTGCATTTTTTTTAGATTTAAGAAAATGATCAGGCAATTGTAAGAGACAACAGAACGACAGGAACAAATTTGTACGGATAGTTAGGATTGTGGGGCGGTTACTTGGAACAGCTCTTGTCCAACGATGGGATTACGGAGAGTGTCAATTAATAGTACATACATTTATTATAACAAGACGAGCAGGACGTTCACCTGATAGTAAGTGATACTCCTGCCTATAACAATGTGGCGCTAGTTAAGATGGTACACACTGCACCATATCGCGCTCATCGCTTTTAAACATAACTGAAGTCTCGGTAATTCAGTAATTTCACTACCCACAACACTATCCAAACTGGAACACAGTAATGATGTGTTCTGAACAACTTTTCGACATGATGCCCACAGCGACATTTCACCATCGCACCGTCCGCCATCGGCAGGGCATTCATTCTCATACCTTAGAACCGCAATGGTCGCGTACAGTTTTTTTTTTTGATACTAATGAGGTGGCAAACAAGCATACGGCCCGCCTGATGGTAAGCAGTTACCGTAGCGTATTGACGCCTGCAGTACCAGAAGTAATAGTGGCGCGTTGCCGACCCCGTAAAAACGTAATCACGCCCTTTTTAAATAACCCCATTCTGTAGCTTCTTGGGAAAACCACGGCAGGGAGTTCATTCCATAACAGTCCGGTTTCAAAGGAACTTTCTCCCAAGAACCATCAAGTTATGGAATGAACTCCCTGCCTTGGTTTTCCCAAGCGTGATTAGGTTTTTACGGGGTCGGCAGCGCGCCTGTGATACTTCTGGTACTGCAGGCGTCAATAGGCTACAGTAACTGCGTACCATCAGGCAGGCCGTATGCTTGTTTGGAACCTCATTAGTATAAAAAAAAAGTAATGTTTGCTCACTTTTATTTGGCGGCTGAAATGGGTGCTGCGGTGGTAATTAGACGGCCTCTGGCAACAGAGACCTACCAGCAGTGTTTAATGTTTTTCTTAATTTTTTTTAAAAGCAATATTTAGCAAAGTTATATATGTGGTTGAGTAATCAAACGGTTTGACCGACAAGGTCCTACGTGTATGGTGAATGGGGGTAGATGGGTGACCGGCGAGTCGCTAGCGGGGCAAGCGAACAGAACTAATCCTCTTTGACGTTGCCGCCGCGGCGGCAGGAACAAAGGTACGTAACCGCACACCGGCGCCGCTCGCATGGCGCCGCCCGGGGATCTTCAGCTAAGTGCACCACTTTACGCGTTAAATACGTTTTTATTAAACTTCGCAATTCCACTTACAGCATCAGAGCTATAACTTCGCGGCGAAGTCAGCGAAGGAACTTTACAGCGATAACATTAAAATCTTAAGCTTGCGGAACCGCAAAATGCTACTCCGTTATTTTTCATAGCATTCATTTTGGAAAAATTGATTTAATTTTAAAATATTTAGTCAAACGAAAGTTTAATGGTTTAAAACAAATCCTCATTCATTTATCATATATAAAAAAAATGGTGATAAAAGTTTGGAATATAGCTAACACAATTTATTTATTCCCGAACCACACAAAACTTTACCATAACACTGTTTTACTTAATAAAAAAATTTGCATCAAAAAGATGAATTGAATCGAACCAATTGAAAACCACGCGGTTCCCTTTTCTTTGAAAGAAAACAAAACTTTATAACTCCTCAAGATTTTTTCTATACTACGAGTTACAGGACAACTGTGAAATAAGATCGCTTTATTCGGATAAGCCGAAGCTCGTCCGGCTACAACCAGCTCAAGACAGTGACATGATAACTAATTTAATATATAACACTATCATCATCGGTCTACCATTTACGAAAACGATATACATTAAAAAAATAACCGATAATAAAAATAATAGCAAAATTTGTTTAGTAACTAATATTATGAGTAAGTTTAAGCTTAAACTTGTATCCAGTTTTCTCGTAATTGTAAAGGTAATAATAATAAGTAAAAACTTTTCAACAACAGCTGTTTAAATAAAGACCTCTTGGTCTTAAAAACTGCATTATGAACTTTTCAGACGATCTAAACCGATCGAAAAATTTTGATTTTAGTACAAATTGACAAAGCAATCATTAATTAGGGCGCCATTGACAATGTGTAAATTGTCGCAATTGTAGGTAACTTCCGGTTGAATACAGAATTTGCTGACGTATTGAATGGCCCAGTGAGTCAAATTAACAATTAATATAATGTATACTATACAATCAATCAGAGAGCAATGGTGAGAGAGATGCTCGGATTAACTCTGTACAATAGAATCAGAAATGAGGAGAATTTAGGAGAACAGTAGTTACCAACATATCTCAGCGAGTCGCGAAGATAAAGTGGAAGTAATTAGGGTATATAGCCTATAGAACCAATGAACATTAGAAACTTAAAATGTTTAAATGGATACTCCACTAGGAAGACTTCGATATAAAAAAATCACACAGAGCCGCTGTACTCAAACAGCGCGACACCGCGTTTTGTGAAATAATCACAAGATCATCCAGCGATTTGAGATGGCGATGAACATCCAACTCTCCTCATCATAAAATATATAAAAACATTTGAAGAGAGAACCGTGATACCATATTATATTTCACAATAAAATATATACGGTGTAATAAATGAACATTCCGCTTGTATCTATCGGTGTTTGCGAAGTACGTAAGGAAATTATGTTACTCCGTCTGATGTATGTGACTTTATGATGCGGGCGACGTCGAAGTATTGGCAAGGCGTGACGTCATCAACATTAATGTAAAGAAAAAAAGAGATCCCGTAATATATTTTGCTTCGGCACCATTTCATACAGATAACTCGAATATGAAATGGCGGGCGTCGGAGGAGAATTTCAATAGCTTAGAAGTACTGATACATGAATAAATTATAAATATCTATAGAAACAACAACATTTAATAAATCAGGGTAAAAAAAAATCTTCTTCTTAAGTTCGAGTTCAACTCTACAATAACACTTTTCTCGTTATACTTTACTCTGTCCTGGACATCAACATTCATAGCCAAGCTGACTTTTTTGTTGCTCAACTCTTTTCCAAAAAACAGTTAATGTATACAAAATTATATGTAACTTGCAATTTACTTGTGAAATTCAAGATGATTTGCAATATCAATAATAATTTTAAGTTCTAAACACAACAAAATTAACTTTCTACTTCGCAAATAAACAAAGAGGTAGCACAGAATGAGCGAATATAGATGAAAATCAACAGCAACAACACAAAACACATTCTTTCCTTTAATGTCCTCTAAATACTTGTCTTCGTCTTAAATCACAATAACGCCGGACATAGGAGATTGAAATAACTTCAGTAAACTATAATTGATATCTACTTAGGTTTGCTAGTGTGGTGGGTTAAGATTAAACGTCAAAAACTATAGCAATGCACACCCAAGCGACCTACATTCACAAAGAGACTCGGTTGCAATGTAAACTCATGTAAAATAGATTCCAATTTCCAATTAGTTTGAGCCGAGCGCTGTGTGGGGAAAATAATTCCCTCGCCGCCGCTGATTGCTCCTCCTATCGGAACCATTGTGAAGTCATTGTCGTGGTGTAAGCCAGACTACAAAATCATAATATCAACTCTGAACGTATCCTGGACAGGGTATAACCAACGCCTCTATTCTAAAACAGCTTAAAATTAAAATGCTACTTCCGTCCATCCGTCTTAGTCGGACGCTCGACTTCTTCGATCATATTACCAGCAAAAAGGGAAATGACTTGGATAAGCTTGTCGTTACCGGCAAGATTGATGGTAAGATGACGCGTGGACGCAGAGACGAACAGAAAGAGCTAGCGCAACATTTTGAAAAGCTGATTATCACTAAAGAGTCACCATTTAATAATTCTTTTAGATACGAAACCTTTTTAAACTATGGTACAGGTCATCCGGCATCGCACATAAGAAAAGACAAGAAAGCTAAACTAAACTCCCAAAATTATAAGTGTAATATGACGCTTTGAAAACTAGCACCTTATCGTTTCGTTGTATATCAAAAAAGACGGTCTAGACATATTAAACACGACAAAATATATACTATACATTGTTATCTTTAAAGTACGGACAAGATTTGTGGCATAAATTGGACCTAAGTAAATACTTTAATCCGATGGACAAATTCTGTAAGAGTAGTATCTAATTCACTTGCTCCGTTCCAAGAATGCTATTCAAAGATCCGCTCCGCAGATAAACTCGTATTTGCAGTAAGGTTTTACTTATCGCACAAATCACTACGTAGTAGGGTAGCTGAACGCAACGGACTCCCTACGGTATTCCACGTATTAGCTTAATTAAAACTTCTGTTAAATTTAACTGGACTAGTTTGTCGCTTAGTGGTTGGTGTAAGACTAATTAATTTAATTAAGTTTAAACTTTCTTATGCAATATTGATAATTGCGAGACTGACATAATATATCTATCCGTTTTTGTATTTATTTATGTACACGGAAATTCAGAAGTAAAACATAGAAATTAAAGGCACTGCATATTCAAGACAAAATTTCTTTTAGTAGAACTGATGTTGGAAAACTTGGAGTAAGAAATTGATTAGTAATTTATTTTAAATATACAATTTCTTTAAACTCGACATTCGCGGAAATATAAGAAATCATTATATACAATTTCTGACATTATCACTATATTCTTGGCGAACACTATTTTTAGTACCGACGTGTTAAAGAAATTTTACAGATACCACAAAGTTTACAATATCTTATTAATTTAAAATGAAAATAAAACTTTTCTGTTAGGGTAGATCAAAATTAACATGCTCTCGAAAACCAAAAATAATATTTCATACCCTCATCTCCGTCTGCGGTAATAGCATTGAAAGAATTATTCCTTTGTCGCAGAAGCTTTATTTATTAGCGTAATAACTTACAACAGGCGCGTATCTGAAGAAAGCGAACAAACACCACTGAGGATTTTGTTATCCTAATGATATGATATATGTTCATAGACCGTACCGTTGAATGAATATGTTATAAGAAAGGAAGAAACGATTTGACGATACAAAAAAGTGGAGAGGGCCTAAATAGCATCAGTTGAGAATAGCTGTAGACCGGATGAGTTATCTCAATCTGACCATCAAACTTCAGCGGAAGCAGCTCATGATAACAAAATAAAATGTATTATCAGAGTAGAATATGAAATAAATCCTTTTTTTCGCCACCATAGGTCAACTTTCTCTAAAAAAAAAAATCAAAACATACCTTAACCAAGTGTGATCGGTAGATGTCGCTGTACTTTCAACCTCCATAATTACGGATATATCGGCTCCTAAATTATTTTTAAAAACATGACGTCAGCGTTGTTGACACAAACTTCATTTTGGGGACCGCCTAATTCCCAATAAAATGAAGTTTTTTAGATTCTTATCACATTTATCGAATGCGCGACGATTTCACGAGAGGTCACACTTAGGCGGACGGAGCGCGACTGTGTCGGTACCACCGGCGCGTAACCATTTATACCCGCGTAAGACTTACAAAAACCTGCTTAAATATAAGAAATCATTTGTAAATTAAACACAACATTATAATTAATAAAATTATAACAAACAAATGATTTCAAAACGCATTTACGCTGATATTTATTTAATTTTAAAAATCAAATGATTTTTATAACACGACAGCATCGATATATAACAACATATATAAAATAATAAAATAGTTACGTAATTGATGAATAACCCAGCGTGGTATTAAACAAAATACATTGGAGACATTTACCAATCCCTACTCCGCTGGAGAAAGTATACTTCGAATCACGCGTGGTAGGGATAAGAAAAAGATGGCGCGTAACGCAAAAATGTGACGCGTAACGAAAAAAGGTTACACTAAATTTTTTTCCAACCCCGATAAAGAAATTTATCTTCAAAAAAGCATCGTTGATGTTATTTATAGTGTACATGTAAGATAATGATTTGTGTTAGACTTTATGGTCAAAAAGATTTCGATTGGCATAAATAAGAAAGATCGAAAAAAAAAAAAGATTTCAGATAAGAACATAAAATCCTAGTCTCAATCCATTCAGGGAACGATATCGTTTCCATGCCATCGAATATTTACATATACAAAGATTTATATTAAAACTGATACACAAGGTAAATGCTTTATACAAAAAAATCTTTTTGAAAATTAAATAATGTGTAGTAGTGTACATTGCTAAATTAATTTAGTTAGCTATTCGATGCATGGGTGTCCGGGGATTACCCTTTGCGATTTCAATGCCCGTTAATCACTCCGGGGACAAACTTCGTGGGCTGTTAGATAAATTAATATCATACTTGTAACTAACGACTTTAATTATCTAAGAAAAAAAAATGTAAAGACTTAGTATTACAAAGAAATGTTACAGTTCTGTAAATATATCATTTACTAATGAAACCTTAAACTTTGAAATTAATAAGCGAAAAAAAATATAGATATGAATGCTTACTTAAATGATTTTTTCGTTAATAACAATTAATAAAACTAAGTTATTGTTGAAATTACATTGAAATTTTATTTGATTGCAAAGCGAAATGTAAAATTTTTAAGTCGTTACATAAATCTCGCGGAAAGCAGTGTGCTAAAGACAAATATGCAAATCTCATCTTAGGAGATTACTAAATCGGTACGGTCATAAATCATAGTGTCTGCTCTCGAGTCCTGAGACCTTTAAAGCCTTAACGTCATGGTTATAATAAAACCTAAAGCTCTCCCCCCTACTAACACCCACAGTCGTTCACCCCGCACTAATTTCGCAACTTAACGACTTCAAAGGCGCCGTAAACTAGTCTTAAAGCTGGCGCTGCTTTATTTCAGCGACTTATCCGATAGGTGGTGGGAATATTTAATGCTGAAGGTTAAGGTCTTAAAAACATTATTACGCTTGCCTTAAGTTCTTATCGTTTATGTAAGGGCGTGATCCGTTACGAAACAAAACCTTTCGTTAAACGAAGCACGGCAATCAAGTATTTCGTACCTACGTTATAAAGGTTATAGGGTTAACTGCTTGCTTTGTAATGTAGCTGCCGGGTTCATATCTAGAGACCAATAAGAGTTAGGGTAATGGGATGCGGTTTCTTCTGAACTACTTCTCGCTGTGTTATGACACTGGTGAGGCGAAAGCAAGCCATGACAGTTCGACCGAGTTGGCTCAAGGAAGACTTAGAATAATTTTAAGGTACTATAGCCTCGCCTGTTTCATAAGATACTAAAAAGTTATTGTTTTTGGAATAAGAAGAGGTTTATGATTAAATTATTGGACTAATACTGGAATACACTGTACGCAATAAAACAGCTTAATCAGTGTCTTATTGTTAACGGCAGGCAGGATAGGCGTATTATGTATTATCTTTGTATTTCAAAAATATTAGTATCTTTACTATTTTTCTGGTGGTAAGTCATTGTTGCCGGAGACCGTCTAGTTAGGTACTACCGCTTCTATTTCAACCGCAAAACAGTAGTGTGCAAACATTACTGTGTTCCGGTTCGAAGTGCGCTGTAAGCTATTTATTACTGGGGTAACTAGACTTAACCACTTGATATCTCAAGGCGACGAGCGCAATATGATGCAGTGTAAACCATCTTAACCAGCGACACGTTGTTATAGGCAAGCGTAACAGTTACCATCAGGTGAACGCCTCGCCTGTCTCATCGCTTAGCAGAATAAAAAAAAACCTTTTAATTGTAAAACTGGACATCAAAATTCATAACAAAAATCCGTAAGTTACTGAATGAGTTGACCATAGCTACATAGAACGAGATACAAAAACTTTATATTATGTAATAAAGTACAATAAATGTAGGTACATAAATAAAAAAGTTTTTTTTTTAAATACTTCATAGATGAGTAATACGAATTAAGTAGAACAAAATTGAAACGTTTATTTTGTTACGTAAGTTAAAAACGGAATATAATTATTAATGACCCGCATTTCAACTACTAGTATGGTCAGTTGTTAGAGTAGTGTATATATGGTCTACATTAAATCTGTATGTGGATATATCATCCTCGTCACACGTGCCCTCCTAACTGTGCCTTAACGAGGCTCACAATTAATGATAGGCTCCGCCCGAGGCAGTCATTAGGCAAAGCGGTATCGCATTGTGAATCTATTTTCATTAGTAACCTGAATGGAATTAAATAACTACTCTTCAAATGAGCGTTAATTTGTTATGAAATGGTAAATTGGGATTTTGAGAAACTAAGATCGTCGATAAACCTCTAAAAACCTTACTTCTACGACGGCTCTTGTAGTAAGATCTCATCATGGAGCAATCATTTTCTGTTGAAGCTGTCCGTCTATGGAATGCCTTACCATTAACAATTAGACAGGCACAGTCACTGCAAGCTTTTAAGAACCTTGTCAGTAAATTCTATCTTTCATTATAAATGTAATAATAAATTACTTTAAGTATTCATGTATGTGTATATATGTTACTACATCTATTCTTATTTATCATATTTCCTAATAAAAACCCACACCAAATTTACTTATTACTTTACATATTTTATGATAAGACCCCCCATTTGCATTTATCATATAACAGCAATGTGATTGGTAATTTCTGTATCTTTTGGTGTGCAATAAAGAGTTTTCTATTCTATTCTAAGATCTCCGTAGTAACTTCTTAATAGTCGTAATGATCGTAAGCACCAGATTGGCTGATCGCGTTAAGGTGAGAAGCTGTTTGTATTCATAGAAGTGACTGTTATGCGGAACCATTATTGTTTAACCGAAATTATTTTCACTAAAATATTAAAACCAGTATACAGAATTAGTTGAAAGTAATGAGGGATAATTCTTCAGTTCCCTTAGTTCGTTGCCTATCTCGCTTTATGCTCCTGATCACTGAAACGGGGTTATAAGAGATATTTAGATATTTTAGCCGCAACGAGGAATTTATTAAAATTTCTTCAAACGGAATGCTATCCGTCAAAGAAACACGCTTAAATATTCATTCGTGCAGATTCTAATTTTAAGTCCGTAAATAATAATTATATCTGGTAATAAACACTTAAATATAGACATACGAGTATATTATTTTCCATGACAAAAATTTCATAAAATTTTCGGTAAATTCATTATATAACGTATTTTTGGTTTATTGAGTAGTACTATATACAAAGAACAGAACATCATTTGATAATTATAACGAGCATACCTGTAGCATACGCCGGCTCGAGGTCGTCTTCGTCGTCGGTGTGGTGCCTGCTGGACGCATGGGAGTGGGAGTGGGAGTGAGAGTGGTGCGGTACACCCACATGCACCGGCTGTATCGGCTGCTCGTAGTGTTTGTGGTGATCAACGTAGACGCGATGGTGGTGGGGACACGGCGTCGGCGGCAGGTAATCCGTTATCGTGCCGCCGCGTGTGAGCGTCGAGCCCGCGCTTAAAGTGCCACCGCCACCGGAGCAGGAGGCCAACGCGCTGCGCACCGAGCCCAGGTCGAGCGAGGGCCGCCGGGAGAGCTCCCCGAAGCTCTCGCCGAAGAGCGCGCTGGCGGGCACCGCGTGCCGCACCTCGTGCTGGTGGTGCGAGTGGCCGCCGTTGGAGGAGTGCGGCGAGGCGGAGTGGTCGCGGCTGTCGCGCGAGGTCGACGCGGTGTGGATGATGCTCTCCTCGTGCTTCTCCATCACCTCGCGCGCGGTCGGCGGGTTGGGGTGGGAGTGCACGGCGGAGGTGCCCGCGCGCCGGGGGCTCCGCCCGCGGTCCGGCAGCACCGACGACGCTGACCAGTAACCCCACGCCATTTTGATGCGACACTTATCACTTCTGTATCACCAAATACCAACGCGAGAGACGACCTGTAGACGACCAGGTAGACTGGGGAGATTGATGGATTTATATAAATTAACAGATATAATATCGAGCTTCGGGTATGTTGCGGCGTAGATGCGTAGTCGCGGGGGATTTAAAACTTGTGAAATTACTTAACCGTAATCTCCTTTGACGTCGGCTAGTTATTTACGATCGAGCAAATTTAACTTTTCATTACAGAACTTTCTTAACGGCGTTATATTCTGACAGGTAAAGATTTCTCGGCATCTACATGTCTGCTGATATTATGATTAAGTACTCTACATTGGAACGACAAAAAATCTGCTTACATCGAATAATATAGTTGATATAATATATACAGAACAGTTTTAACGAATAGATCTATAAAGTCTATCGTATACAGTTAGTAAGAGTGAGATTTCATAAGTCATTGCGTCGATAGCATCGCGTTGAGGTCAAATAATACCGCGCCCATGCAGCCCCTCCGGGAAAGGTCCATTGAAGCAGAATCTACTCTGATGCATAGACAAACAACATAGCAGACTCTTATCTAACAATAAGCATTAACAATATTAGATCGCGGTCTTTGTTTGAACTTTAATGATTATTAAAGGCACCTACTTTTTATTTACGAGCTAACTTAACCTAAACTTGACGGTGTTAAATGACGTTGATGCCATAGGTGATGAAACGCACTACGAAAATATCAGTTGTTTCAAGATGATTAACTAATACTTTACTGCTGTTTCTGTGAAGGGTGTTGAACATTTCTATTTCAATATTTAAAATCTACAATAATACATAAAAAATATTAAGACCTACATAAACCGTAACTCCGGAAGTATAATAAAACGGGAACGAAACTGCGTCGCTTTATACAGCAAACAAACAATTTCGAAATCTTTACGACTTTTAATACTGAAATACTTTATTTTTACTTTATTTCGTATAAATACTATTTATTTATAACAATATGAAGATCTATCATCAGAGGCTTCATGTTAACTTCAGTGTGTAATATTTATAAAAAATACTTAATTCAATATCTTTTAAAGTTAGGAGTTAAATAACTGAACTTAGCACATCCACTGCTAAACAGAGAACTCTCCTAATGATATCTCTGTTCAATAGTATCCAGCAGCTTCCTGCAATCTTCAACAGATAGATAGTCCACGGTGTGACTGATACATGGCCGTCAGTTGAAGACACTACTGCTTATTAGATTTCAGTCCTTAAAGCAATGTTCTTTGCCACTTGTCTGCCAATGTTTAAGACCATATCGGTCTTCAGTCCTTCTAATTTGCAATGTTGCTATAAAAATACATAAAATCGTTAATTTTTTACACAAATATTGTTTTGGTAATAATAAGTCCATAACTTCAAATCCAAAAGCAACACGTCTCTACTCTGCTGTCAAATTTAATCGTAAACGAACAAAAAGTATTTTTTTTTTAAATCGATGAAATTAAAATCGCTTTCAGCGGCGTCATTTTTTTTTTCCACCGTAAACGCTAATTGGAAAAACCGCAACCACAAACGGTCCGGGGATTACGTTCGTTACTTTCAGTCGCTGTGAGTTTTAATAATTTCCTCAGCGGAGTGGCTTACCGACACGCATTGCTTTACGAACCCTTGTTTCGTTTGGGGATTGCCATTAAACGAGAATTATATAGTACACCAATTGGTTTCTATTGCTTTTATCTCACACGATCTACTATTAATTTACGGGCTAATCAAAGTTAAGAGCCGGGGTATTCTGGACGAGTACTCTCTCTTTGTCTTGGTCATTATTTAATTCAAAATTCTATACAACAAAAATCACAAATACAGATTGGAACTTGTAATAGACGAAATGGAGTAAAAGTTAAATTTGTAATACCCGAAAGCATCTAGTCGATTGAACTGTGAATGTTATTCCGCGTTTTCACAAACACTCGTTCCTCGGTTCGAGTTTCCGTTGAATTTGTTAGGTAATAGAGGTCCGATGCTTTCGTGACCCGCGCTCATATCGACTTGCCGCTCCACTCACCCACTTCCTTGCTCCAAAGTCAACGTGCACTCAGCACACCACACATTAACATAACCGCATTCCGACTCAAATGTAACAGCGAAATGGTAAATATTACGACTATGACAATAGGAACAAAATAGGCACACTACTAAAAGAAATTGTGCGAAACCATCACCTCACTATATTTGTTGTATTTAGGAAACTGTCTATGTATTTATATTATATACATCACAGTTCGCAGAGACAACGTCTTTTCAAGTTATAATTAGATATTTTTTCTTATATTACTTTCTCATGGAAGACTTTAAGCGTAAATAATTTATAAAATTACTCTTCTCTCCAAAAAGTAATAGAAACAACGAACGACAAGAAATAAAGACAAGTCAGCTTGGTTATTTTCTAAGTTTACTCCTATACATTAGAACATATTAATTGTTAGGTCTAGGTGACTAAAATAGGTGCTGCGATGACATCCACCTAGCCGACCTCTTCTGAGAAGACCTTGACAAGTTACATTTTCTATATAACATGAGACTGTCAAGGTTACGAATGGTTCGTGTAAATTTAAGCTTAGAGTAAAAAAGTTACTAAACAAATCTGGGAATTAAATCAAAATCAAGAGGAATAATTTGCCCAATTATTGAAAGTAAAAAAAAATAGGACAAGTAAAACAAATTCTTAAAATTAAATATATGCGAATATCTATGAAACGATTTATTGAAATTAAGTACTGAAAAAAGGGAAATTGAAAATGAAGCTTTTGAGTGAAAGGCAAATGATGGAAGAAGTCCTATTGGAGAAGATGAAATTTTATAAAACTTGTTTATTATTATGTTAAGAATTATTATAGAAAAAAGTAATAATTTTTACATGATTATTATCTCAAGTAATACAATTTAAGGTGCAAATAAATACAAAAAAAAATTATGTAAAACTAAGAAACAAGTTTGAAGCATACTTTTTTAAGCGTCGACAAAGTTCGAAGGTGTTACCAACAGTTTTACCACAACTAAACAAATATTATAAATTTAAATATTAGCATAGACTTAGCTTAATAGTTTGTAGTTATTAAGTAAATTAACAACTTAATAAAGATCGACAGATGGCATAATATTTTTGTTCAGACGTTTAGTTGATCTATTCGTAAATACTGAATATGGATACATACAAGAAATTTTCACAAATAAGCTAAACAATTAATCAGAATAAATTTTATTTGATTCTCTTACTAGAAAACATCTCTACTATTTCAAATATTATTAAGGTAAAGAGTGATTTTTTAGGAATTCGTTAATAGCTTAATGCGATTTAATGCGACAGCTATTCAGTTCAGGGTTTTTAACTTGCTCCAGTTTATTTTGTCGCTGAACTTAATGAAATGTCCATCAAACGGCAGCGACGGAGGCTAATACAAATTTTTATTTGACCGACGCCAAACATCATTAACTAAGGAAAGAAGTCATTACAGACTATTAGTAGCCGATAAGTAATTTAAATTTCCTGAAGAAAGAGTGGGATAGATTCCGGAGAAATGATAAGAAAACGTTTTCTAAGTCTAATATAAGCAAATGTTTCATTCTTCATTTACGAGAGAACATCAGAACTTTAAACCATTTCGAGTTATGTTATGTGACCTCTAAAAACGAAAAGAGAATAGGGAAGTGTTTTCGTACGATCCCAAATGAAATGAAATGAAACTAGTGATACGGTCGTACCAAAAGAAATAGAACAACAGCGTTCACGGGTAACCTATAAACATAAACATGCTACCGCGAACTTTTCCTCTGGCGCGTCGTTTTAAGGTCAAACAGCACTCGCGCCGCAGGGTTAAAAGACCGCGCCCGCGGATTACCCCATCAGACGGGAGCCGCTCCAGTCCCGACGGCTTGCCCACTATTTACTTAGCACGCGATAAACACAATCGATATATTTTTTTCGGTCCAGCTGTCAAAGGAGATTCGGTCGTGCGGCGTGACTTACGCAACGTGATAGGTCGCGCGGGAGACGTGACAGGGCACAGGAGTGATACGTCAAGTGAAGACGCGTGTCGGAGGTTGCGGCGTTGGCCGCCGGACGGTGCCGCGGGAGCGATTGCGGCGGTCGGCGGCCGAAGTCGCACTGCCACCGGCCGCGACCCGCTCCCCGCGCGGCGCGCACGCGCGACCCCGCCCCACACCCCGATTGATGTAATATTTATATGTATATAACGTCTCTCAACCATCATAAATATATAATACATTACATGTAATCACATTGCAATTTAATTATTGTAATTTAATGATAACTGAAATGACGTGCGTTGATTTGTTTACGGGGAGCACGTCCGGATCAATCGTGCGCGGCCGGCGGTGACGTCACGCGGCGCACGCACGCGCGCCGACAGGTGGGCGCACTGCGCCGCGCCTAGCATGTGCTTATGACGTTTAACATCCGCCGGCGAGCGCGGAGCAGCGGCTGCACCAATTCAAACTTCATCGGTATGCACCGGCGACATACAAATATTCAAAATTAAAACAGTTGCTTCATTACTATTGTTATGGGGCACAAAAGCTTGTCCATTTAAACGTACATATATTGACATTAAAGACAAATTATACTATCAGTATCTAAGATATGTACCCGTATGTACATCAAAACTTTAATCATTCAACTGTTCCTATTTATTCCGTGTTGCTACCACGAATGTTGCCTCGTTAAAAGTTAAAACAAAAACGAAAATTAATCCTATCCGCGGTCCGGTCAAATCAAAGTTTAAAATGAACGCGCCGCGCAATCGCTACGCTCGTACCTACCCTCCCAACAAATTTGAAACTACATTAAATTTTTGGAATTTTTCAGCAAACTCCTTTTCAAGCAACAAATTAAAAATATTTTTACTTGTAGTAGGCCTCTTTGTCTTCTTCACTACGACGTTATTTTTTGAGCAAACGCCACCTCTGTTTTGGTTTAAAATGTTTTAACCCTAAGCTAGCTAAGTTTTCTGTTTAAGTTTTTATGTAAATTAAGTAATAAATGAAACTTAAGTTTTATTTCAATACTCTGCCTCTGATACCACTTCTATATATTATTTCATTAACGCCAAAAGTCCGCGTTTAGACGTTTATAACGACAGTTTTACAAAAATAAAAATAAAAGGTCCTAGAATTTACACTGTAACACATTATTTTATAGATATTTTTTTTCTTCCTTATTTTATAGATTGTTTTGTTACAATTGGTGATTTTTTTTTTTGAATTATGTTATTTTCTTTTAATTTTTAATCTTTATGTTTCTCATTTTATTTTATTATTATATATTATTTTATTACATATATTTTTATATTATAATATTTTTTTCAATTACCATTGTACACTGTAAATACATCTAATATAATATATAAATAAATAGATACCACTTCGCGTCGATTCCGTAACAATTGCTCAACGTAAGTAGACGTAGACGTGCTACGAGTGCTACGCGCTACGCCGTCAGTGGGTAACCGTTTCATCTTAACGAAATACTTATTTAAAATTTCATGAAACAAACTTATATAACTTTTCCCAAAAATCAATAATATATACTATATATTTACGCAGTTTTAAGAAAAAATTGAAGTTGTTATTTTTGGAACAACAAATATGCAGTTGAAGGATATAATAGGCCTTCTATATCATGTTGCCTTTGCCGCATGCGCTAATGTAATTTCATTACAAAGTTGGTGTGGGTCTGATATACATATAACCAATATATCTTTTTATTTATTGTCTTTTACAATTCGTTAGTCTGGTTAATATTTTTTGCTGTTACTATTTATTATATATATATATCTACATTATTAAATAACCACTTTATTCATTTATTTATTTCTTTATAGTTATGGCCATTTAAAGATTCCCATATAAATATAGCCCTCCGACTCTTTGTAAAGGCTCCACATAATATCAGCGCTGCAGCATTAAACTTGCTGCAGTTGATGCTGAGTGGAGACCTGTTCAACATCATGTCACAACACACTTTTAATATGTTTTTTGTTTTACGTAATTCCTTTTTTTAGCAACTGTTGTGTATTTTATGTTGAATAAAGTTTTCTTTCTTTCTTTCTTTCTTATATAGATTATCGTTAGTAACTAATAACTAAACCTAAAAAAAACTTTGATTAAACTGAATAATCGAAGTGATTCTTTAATGATAGTTTATTAGTGTATAGTCTTTTTTATAAACAAAATTCATACTTGTAAAAAAACTGTAAAACGCGTTGTAAAAGCAAAACGTTTGATAGTAATACGAAACTCCTTATTCATAGTGAGAACACAGAAGAAAATAAAAATGAAACTCGACAGAAGTATGAAACGAGACTTACAAAGACAGAATTGCCTTTGTGTTGCACAGTTACAGAGAAGCACTAGTAAACTAATATTTCAAGATATACAACAGAGAATGTAAAATGTTAAGCGAATAAACCTCTAAGATCTTTGCTTATACATATATAATAAAAAGAGTTTTCTTCTCTTTAACTTGATGTTAAGGAAAGACAAAAATCTTTGCCTGTTATTGTATATCTACATATAAAATTCTTAATACATATTTCTGTAGCTTATGGAAAATCTGTCCCAAGGTTCCTTAAAGAGAATTCTTTTTCAAATATATACGCCCGGACACATCTATCGGCCCACCACCCAGTGTTTGAAGTTTCGACGGTGTCTAGTTAAAAATAAATGTTAGGTGGAGCAATAAGTTTTAATGCAGTTTTGAAGCAGATTTATTGGTCAACCTCTATATATGTTTTTTTTTTTTGTAATTTCGAATTGATTTGGCCGGCAGAAGTTTTACAGCTTGGGCGACAATTTCAGGCAGAGTATCCATATTTTTTGGTCAAAACTGGCTCTAAGTTTAGATTTGCCTTTTTATGGAACCAATAATCGGAGACATCAAAAAAAATCCAACTTGTGCGAAATATAAAAAGTTTTCTCCATTCCTGGGTCGCTGAAAACAATGAACAGACTCGAATTTTCGTTTTTTTTTTTTTTCATAATCCTGAATTCGAAATTAAAAAAAAAAACATACATAAAGGTTGACCAAAAATTCAGCTTTAAAACTGCATTTAAACTTATTGCTCCACCTAACATTTATTTTTAGCTAGGCACCGTTAAAACTTTAAACAACTAGGTGGGCCGATAGATGTGTCCGGGAGTGTATATTTAATCTGTCACAGTTTTTACACACCACAAACAGAAATAACCAGAGACTTAGTCATCCGCTTTTTACATCGAAACGTAAATGTTATCCTTCATCCCTTCCCTTTTTCCTTTCCAGTTTTCAAAAATTCAATAAAATTTTCTATTATATTAAAAAAATTATAGATTTAAAATATTCATTTACTGCACTTGAATAAATACAAAAATAAATTATAACTTAGTGATGATTCATCCCATGTTATTATCAAGGGCAAGCGTATCACTTACCATCAGGTGAACGTCTCGCTCGTTTCGTAGAATAAAAAAAAAGAAATTATTCATATTGAAACTTATCAGACCCGCAAATAGCCTGAATACTTTCTGAAACCTGAAATCTGTCCTCCTATCGCAATTAATCAACCGACGTATTCCTTGAACGTTTTCAGCTTTCAGTCTAACGCTCGCGTAATCTGCTTGAGAAATGCGAGAGTAAAATCTTTTCCGTTGCGAAAATATGTCTTAATAATAAGTTTTTAACTTCGTATCAAGTTACTTAATAATTTAATCCGAACTTAATAATTTATTGTAGATTAACTATTAATGTTTTATTATATTATCCATTATAAAACGTTTAATCGATACAAGCAATAAATTTGTTTTAATTGTAAAAAAATTTAAAGCATCCACTGAAATAATTATACTGAAAATATTGCAAAATTGTTCATGGACTGATATTTGACCTCAAACGTGGTTTTGTCATATATAAAATGTTGTCGTGGACGATAAATACTCCGGCTCTTACATTTTTACAGCTACAACAAACCAAATACTGTTATGACGATATATTTATAATATGATGGTGATTACTAGCCTAGTAGTTTAAATAAAACTTAACCATCAATCAAACTCTACACGTGTTTATTAAGTACCAAATACAGATAAACTTAAAAAACGTTGTATAGAAGAACTGATAACAAATTATTCTTTGATACCATTAGAGGTTATTAGAGTGGATCCGTTTGAAACGATTCAATTAAAACGTATACCGTAATTAATCGGAGTTGAGAGGAGCCGCGTTTAGTGACGTGGTACTGCGACCTCGCCGCGTGTGGTTAAAAGCGAAACCCGATTTATACAAATTAAACGGCGGAGGTCCGCAACTGCCCCGAAAACGATTCAATCAAAATGTTCGCGGTGTAAAGAGTCGCCGCAGTGCGCTCCGCAGCCGCACCGCATTGATCAGCGACAGCGGACCCAACACCATCACACGGGACACTTGCAACTAAGAAACCAAAAACAGCCGACGCACAATCACTTTTTTTTATACTACTAAGCGACGAGACGAGCAAGACGTTCACCTGATTGTAAGTGATACGCTTGCCCATGACAACGCGGCGTAAGTTAAGATGGTACACACTGCACCACATTGCGCTCGTCACCTTGAGACATTAGTTGTTAAGTCTCGTTACCCTAGTACTTCCACTAGCTTATTCCCTTTAAACCGGAACACAGTAATGTTAACACGCTACTGTTGGTAGAAACAGCAGTTACTGTACCTACATAGACGGTCTACGGTGAGACGTACCAGCAGTGATCTATTTGCACTGATCTCTCTATTAGCCACATTCAGTCACATGGTTCATGATGGTAGATTTTTTTATAGTGTTCATTCTTCAAATTTGATAGTCTCATACATTTTTCTTTATTCGACGAGACTTTGTCTTTGACTCTTGAGGTGAGTATTGAAGACAACGAGCTCATATCCGTGGTGGGGACTGCCGAAGTCAGAGTCACGGTCGAGTGTTTATCCACTCTATTTAATGTGGAGACCTCTCGGCACGTGAGCACCGGGGCAGCGAAGCGGCCAAATATAACGAGGTGTCAAAACCACGCAGCAGTAGACACGCTTCAAGACTTAGACACCAGGGACCCCAACTTCAGCCTAACACACAATTGCTAACGAATACTTATACTCATAATTTCATATCATAATTCTTATGAGTATGTTCAAACAAAATTCGATTTAGGATTATTAAACATTCCAATGGGAAAACGTATCGCGTACATAAAATAAGCGACGCTTGAATAATATTTTTTTTTATGAACATTTGGAATATCGCAAAGGAAGACATCACCATCATCTCTGCATCAGTTCACACTGTGTATTTATATAGTTTAACGACTGTTCGATTGTCTGCCGTCAAACCTTAAAGGATTTCTACCATCGGTAAGAAGTGCAGTCAGCAGTATCTCAAACATTAAGTGATAAGTTGTCCTGTTAAGTTTAGACGAGAGTATTCATCTGAGCAATTTTTTTTATTATAAGCGATTGAATACGAACTCACCTGATGGTAAGTGATAAGCTTGCCCATAACAATGCGGCGCTAGTTAAGCCTCGAGACATTAGTTGTTAAGTCTCGTTACCCTAGTACTTCCACTAGCTTACTCCCTTTAAATCGGAACACAGTAATGTTAACACACTACTGTTGGTAGAAACAGAAGTTACGGTACCTACATAGACGGTCTACGGTGAGACATACCAGCAATGAGCTGTTTGCACTGATCTCTCTATTAGCCACATTCAGTCACATGGTTCATGATGGTAAGTGATAAGCTTGCCCATAACAATGCGGCGCTAGTTAAGCCTCGAGACATTAGGTGTTAAGTCTCGTTACCCTGGTACTTCCACTAGCTTACTCCCTTTAAATCGGAACACAGTAATGTTAACACACTACTGTTGGTAGAAACAGAAGTTACGGTGGTACCTACATAGACGGTCTACGGTGAGACATACCAGCAATGAGCTGTTTGCACTGATCTCTCTATTAGCCACATTCAGTCACATGGTTGATGATGGTAGATTTTTATATAGCGTTGATTCTTCAAATTTGATAGTCTCATACATTTTTCTTTATTCGACCAGACTTTGTCTTTGTCTCTTGAGGTGAATATTGAAGACAACGAGCTCATATTCGAAGAAGGAACTGCCGAAGTCAGAGTCATGGTCGAGTGTTTATCCACTCTATTTAATGTGGAGACCTCTCGGCACGTGAGCACCGGGGCAGCGAAGCGGCCAAATATAACGAGGTGTCAAAACCACGCAGCAGTAGACACGCTTCAAGACTTAGACCCCAGGGACCCCAACTTCAGCCTAACACACAATTGCGAACGAATACTTCTACTCATAATTTCATACCATAATTCTTATGAGTATGTTCAAACAAAATTCGATTTAGGATTATTAAACATTCCAATGGGAAAACGTATCGCGTACATAAAATAAGCGACGCTTGAATAATATTTTTTTTATGAACATTTGGAATATCGCAAAGGAAGACATCACCATCATCTCAGCATCAGTACACACTGTGTATTTATATGGTTTAACGACTATTCGATTGTCTGCCGTCAAACCTTAAAGGATTTCTACCATCGGTAAGAAGTGCAGTCAGCAGTATCTCAAACATTAAGTGATAAGTTGTCCTGTTAAGTTTAGACGAGAGTATTCATCTGAGCAATTTTTTTTTATTATAAGCGATTGAATACGAACTCACCTGATGGTAAAGCGATGCAGTCTGATGGCAAAGACACGAATTTAAACATCCTAACTCTTCTCTTACAAATATGAGTGCCTCCGCATGCCATTATTATTATTCGTCTCGAAATACATTTTTCATATCAAATCTTCTTTGAAGTCGTATTTACTCATGACTGAAAGTCGTGGTCATCATGTAATGAATGTAATGAAACACACGACGACTTTCATTGCAGTTATAATGGAGTGGTGTTGCCATCGCCTTCTCCATTTCACATACTAGTCCGAGCACGGATGGTCATGACATAGATAAGTAGGTTTCCTCACAGTGTTTTCTTCCATCGTCAAAGCGCGTGATATTAGTTTGTGTTAAACTGCACACAAATTGAAAAATTCATTGGTGCAGGCCGGATTCCAACCTGGCACCTCTGGAGTGGAACGCGGGCGTTCAAACCACTACGCTATCACGGCTCGTGATACATATTAAACAGCGAAAGATAAATATGAAATGTTCATAAAGCCCATATTGCGCTTTTAAAGAATTTCCGCCGCTGGAGAAATTTTTAATTTTGCCGCCGGACGCGACGCGTTGGCCCGGCCTTCCGAGAGAGAAAAAAATGCGGATACATATCAGCCGACGGGCCTGACGGGCCTGACGGGCGGCGCCGGTCTTAATGAAAACGTATTGTGAGTGCAAACGGTCAGAGCAATAACGAGCCGGGGTAACACCTGCCGCTGCCATACAAACACTGCACTGGTCGCGGCATTTTAAGGCCCCATGCTTTGATTAATTACTATTAATATTCTATATAAAAAATCATATAAAGTACATTGATTTTTTCATTAGATTAAGCGACGACGACCTAAATGTTCACCTGATTGGTAATTAACATGCTTTCTTATAACAAGGCGCTAGTTAAGATGGTACAGTAATAACGTCTATCATATGGTAAATTTCCAGGTGGTAGGTCTCTGTTGCCGGAGACCGTCTGGATGGGTACCACCGCAGCTCCTATTTCAACCGCCAAATAGTACAAACATTATGTGCAAACATTACTGTGTTCCGGTTTGAAGGGCTCTGTAGCTAGTGTAATTACTGGGGTAACGAGACTTAACACCTTATGTCTCAAGGCGACGAGCGCAATGTGGTGCAGTGTGTACCATCTTAACTATCACCACGTTGTCATGGGCAAGCGTATCACTTACCATCTGGTGAACGTCTTGCTCGTCTCGTCGCATAGAAGCATAAAAAAAAATTACTACAGTAATTTCACTAGCTACAGCAATCTTAAAACCGGAGCACAGTAATGTTTGGCAGTAATACTATTTTTTATTATTTTATTATCCTGGTATAAAATATATAAGTTTTCTTAATCTGACCGCCAAATTTCAGTTTGAAGAAGGCACTTCATGATGATGATGATAAAATATATAAACGAACTGGAATGACGTCGCATGCGTCGTCTGATCCAGGTCTTTTGTACGAATGTGCCGGAATGGTCCAGGGGCTTTCATGACTTGGTCACAAAGGTCATGAGTTCGATTCTTTCATTACTATAGTACTAACTTTGACCTTTCATATCTCTTTAAGTGGAAGAGGTACAGACTTTCTATTTCGTATTTCTCGTCTCCTTATCCAATACCTTATTTTATCCTGGAAGAATATCCATGTAGCTGTTCCAATTTAAAAGTTACAAGCGTTACGAAGTATAATAATATATGTAAAAATACTATAACAATATATGTTACAAAGTAATCATACACTCATTACTATTATAAAATGTAACTTTCTATAAAGTAAGTATGTGTTTCCTGTAGAGAGCTGCGATGCATATTTTCGGAAAATTAATAAGTTAGAGCAACAGTAACGAGCAGAGTGCGTTTGCGAGATAATTGCACTTGACAACACTGATGCCACTTTACTTACTGGTAGACTTAACCACTTTTCGTTTTGTTTATAGGTATGTCATCAAATTAACAATTATACCGGCAGTTGAAAAGATTATACTGAATTACAGCGAAGTACTATTGTGTGACATTTTAAATATGATAGAAAATGTACACTAAAATGGGAGCAACGGTGTTACAGAACACAGGCGCATGTGTAAAACTTATATCACGACTTTTGTTGTCCAGTATGAATTAATTTCGAAAGTTTCACGATATAAACCAAATAAAATCTACGTGTTTTAGGCTTTTGCGTGTCTGTCCTGTAGTCTCGGGTTTAGGGTAAAGAATAGGACTATAGTAACGAAGGCGGCTAAAAAATTTTTTGGGTTCTCGTGCTTTGAAGCTGGAAACTCCCATTGCTTAAGTCAGCTTGGAGTGGAAAATACGAGGTGATCTCATGTTTTTCGTATGCTTAGGCGTTGAGCAAAAAGACACCGTGACTTCTGGGTTAGTGGGTACAAATCCCAAATAACACTGTCTTCTTACGGAAGTATCTTTTAATAATTTCTACCTAAGAAAAAAATTAGATAATATCATAACATTGTGTTGTGGCTTCAAAAGAATGATAAAAAAACAATCTACAACATAAATAATGAGATTATTAAAAAACCTTCCAATATGTAATCATAACAATCAAAGATATATTAAGGACATATTTAAATTCCTTAATTGCAAAATTCAATAGCAGTTATTTAAGAGAAACTGTACGCAAATTTGATAACGCAATATGGTGAACAGACCACTGATATACATACGTTAAGAATAAGACGATGCGCAAATTTATTTTGTATGTTACATATACCTTATTAAGACAGATTTAAAATAAGCAATTTCCTATTACAATTTATTAGCCGAAAACAGATCAGGTCAGGGAGAAGAGAGGGTATGTAACAGAGGGGTACAGTAAGTGTCCGCTGGTCGGCCCTCACCCCTCACCCCGCTCCAACTCCTCAATCAAACGCACCTGCCGCACTCCCGCCGATCCACTCCAACACCGACCTCAAGACTTCGCGTTATGAACACATCGTCAGAAATCACGCTACACATCTCATTTATAACCTCCGCCCACATCTAGTCACAAAGAGGGGCTTTTATTTGTATTTTTTTTTTTTTGGAAAAAATACTGAAAGATGCAGTAAATTATTTTGAATAAATATTCGTCCGGCTTGTTAATTATATTTTGAAATATGTTAGTATTTAAGTATTGCATATTTTCATATACATTTCTGTTTATTGTTCATTTTATATGTATTTGTTTGTCAGGGTTTGTTGTCAGGGTTTGCTTGAAGAAAACTCTTTTTGGGTTAAGCTCGCCATTATTCCATACATTTAGAATTTTTTTATTTAATTTCTATGTATTTTTCGTGTATGTGTACATCAAGAAAGAAATAAATAAATAAAAATAAATACTTAACAACGATCCCACCTGGTATTAAATACAGATGTGGGAGGTCTTTTTTTACTTTACTCTTCTCCTAAAGACCCACTTCGTATTTAAACGAGAACACAAAACATAGGATGAAGGAACTTCATCAGCAGGAAGCTACATTGTGGTATTAGTTAAGATGTTTATACAATGTCACATCGTGCTCACCGTGAGACAAATTTTAATCTCCCAATGTAGTATAAATATCCTAAGTAGTGTCTGATTGTTATGGACAATCGTGTCACAGTAAACTTATGACCTTATAAACTTAAGAATGAAGTCTTCCGACATTCTACGAAAGATTTTATTCGTGGATTGTTGAAAGACAAAAATATACGAAAACATTATAATTTTCTTTTTAAATATCATTGAGAAAGATACAAAGTATATATTCGGAAACAAGATATCCGTAATGGACACAAACAATTCAATAACTGTCCGCAATAAATCGTTACAGTGTGCAGGAAATGCACCATTAAATCAGTTGGGGCAGTTAACTGCAGCGAGCGAGGAAAACTGAGAATAATGTAAGGTAAACGTTTCTTGCGAAGATACGGAGGTCGGTGTCGAGGGGATAATAAATTGTGCTTGAAAAATTCTATTGAAAATAACGCGCTGGAGACCGTAGACAATGGAGAAGTAGCTTCATATAAAAACGACGTGGAGGAGATACACTCTAAGCGTTATGGACCCCATGTTTAAAAATTAAACTGCCAATCAGTAATAAACTGGCATTTTAAGTACATAAAGTAAATAATTAATCAGTTAATTATTTTAATTAAGTTGCTAAGTGAAATATTAATTTACTTAAACCGATAAATTTACGATTAAATAGAGTAGTAGTAAGCCGTGATAGTCTAGTGGTTTGAACGCCGGCCTTCCAATGAGAAGGTACCGGGTTCGAATCCGGCCTGCACCAATGAATTTTTCAATTTATATGCAGTTAGCATAAAACACCAACTAATATCACGTGCTTTGACGGTGAAGGAAAAACATCGTGAGGAAACCTGCATATCTCTGTCGTGACCATCCGTGGTCGGACTTGTATGTGCAATGGAGAAGGCAATGGCAAACCACTCCATTACAACTGCCAAGAGAGTCGTCGTGTGTTTCATCACACATGATGACCACGACCCTCAGTCATGAGGAAATACGACTAAGAAGAAGAAGAAAGAGTAGTAGTATAAGATTTTTATAGAGACCACCTAGCCTAGCCTTCTCAAGTGCTGACACCTGTGCTGCAGTAATTTGCATCATTAGTAGCGCCGATATCTCGGCAAATAATAAATGAGCATGGAAAAAGGTTAATTGGAAGTTAACCGTGTTTCAGTCGAACGAAATTACGCGTAGTTATATCCAAAAGTGTGCGATTGCTTGAAATTTGCAAAAAGCATACACACAAAGAATTAAGTAAGCAACGGATAATAATTGTGCTACTTTTAATATAAATGACGCGACAATCTCGATTTCTCTTACAGTATATGTACTAATCGTATTTTCTTAATCTTATGTACTAACGATACTACATCCTCACTTTATACTGTAATGACTGGGAGAGAATACCCTATGGCATTATGTCCGCCTATTTGTTAATTTTCTTGTTATGTGTGCAAATAAAGCTTTAAATAAATAAATTTACAATCAGATCTTAAAGTTTATTGGTTAAGGAATATGTCTATAACCATTTGACGTTATATATAACAGTAACAGATATTACAGTTAACTTTTTAATCAAAACTTTGATCACTTTAAAAAACGGCGCCTTATTTAAGTGTATACCGGGAACTGAAACGATAACTAAGTTATCTTCTGTTGTTGACAAGTGCTATTTCTTTATTCTAGGAAGCGACGAGACGTTCACCTTATTATAAGTGATACGCTTGTTCATAACAACGCGGCGCTAGTTAAGATGGTATACACTGCACCACATTGCACTCATCGCCTTGAGACATAAAGTGCTAAGTCTCGTTACCCCTGTAATTTTACTAGCTACCTAGCCTTCGAACCGAAACACAGTAATGTTTACACATTACTGTTTGGCGATTGAAATAGGAGCTGCGGTGATACCTACCTAGAGGGTCTCTGACAACAGAGACCTACCTCCTATTTTTTTTTTATTAAGTATTGGCTAACGCTTGACTACGATCCCACCTCATAGTAAGTGGTGATGCAGTCTTTGATGGTAAAGCGCGCTAGTCTAGAAGAAGCCTATTCACTCTTCTCTTAAAGACTCCCACATCGTAACTGGGCGGAAACACTGACGCCGGCAGACTATTCCAGTCCTTCGCTGTTCGCACTATGAAGGACTAAGCGTTTCGCTTCGTCTTAATGCGCGGAAGGTCGACAGCGAAGGGATGAATATCTGCGGTGTGTATAAACGTCCGATGGTGAAAGGGCGATGGTGGTATCAAGTCATGCAGTTCCTGTGCACAGTCTCCGAAATGCAACCGATAGAAAACCGAAAGGCTCGCTACCCTACGTCGGTGACTCAGACCATCAAGTTTACTACCTGTCAGCACAGAGTCACTAACCTTATGGCTCGCCTCTCCACCGAGCCCGAAGCAGCCAGCAGGTGACCAAGGCAACCGCGAGATGATTACTTTGATTAACAGAAGTTAAAGTCTGAAAAAAACTAACTTATTTCGCACAAAACGGCTTATTCATAAATAAAGATTTATTATTAAAACCGTCGACTAAGATCAGTATGATCTTCTATCTATTAATAGAACTAGAACATTTGTAGGAAATATGTTGTAACATTCGTCTGTATGTCTCAATCTGACACCGTCCGATTGAAATCCTCAATCAAACCATCTGTCAAACTCTCACCAATATTGAACAGTATTGTGGTTTCAGCCGCGAGATATAGAGCTAACACATCGCCTGCGAAAATTATGAAATAAATATGAGCTGTTTGATGTTTATTCACCGATGTCTGAGAAATGTACTAGGCGCAGATTACCGTTAGTTCTTAATATCTAGTTAGAATATTATTGATATTTGTCAGCTATATTCAATATGCTGTTTTTGTTATTTTAGATCATTTTAAATATAGCGTCCATTAGAAATGTTTCAAATATTATAAAAGTCCCATCATAGTTATTAAATAAAATTTTAAACAATCGCGATAAGCTAAGAAATCGTTATGTATTTGTAACTCCACTGGGGAAAAAAAAAGGCGTCATCTTATTATCCGGGTAATATAACTTATAAGAGGTAATTTTCACAATGCAAACTTTTGTCTTTCGTATCGCCTTAACCGGAAGAACTGTACACTTTTTATTTAGGATTTCTCGTCTTCTTATACTGCACTTCATTTTGCACTGTTAAAGTATCCATGTATTCCTTCTGGTTTTAAAGCTACAAGCGTTACGGAGTATTTAAGTAAGAGACTAAAAGTTTGAGAACCACCGGTATAGATGGATGTCCGAGGTTATATAAAATAACCATAGATCGTCATTAATTTGTATGAGATGACGGATGATTTGTAAATCTACATATTTAGTGACAGCTCGATTCACCATGAGAAACAGAGGTCAGTTGTATATAAAAATAATAAGTGATCACGGAAAATTACTTATCCTTTTTAAGGTAAGCAACATGTGGATGTACGAAGTTATATAGACAATTGGAACGAAGCGGACACCTTTATCAAATACTTGTAATATTGATATCCGAGTGCTCAGACGAGGGTATGTTACTAACGAGCCGTCAGGACGCCGTGTCAGGATCGCGCAGGACCTTTGTCTGGACACACAATTATCGGCTTAAATTACAAAAGCGTCGGAACAGTCATCATATATCTATCCAGAAGTTAACACATAGATTAGAAAGAAAAGTTGTATTTGATTTTGTTATTTATTTAAATGCCTCATCGTTTATAAGTCTTTGGTAGTCTTGCCTCCATTTTCCAGGTGAACTAAAATGGGTATTGCTGTAGCGTCGCAGTCTAACCTCATTACAGGCGTCGGCACTATTCAATTGTGCTACTAAAATATACTGCGAAGGCTTTGCACTCCGCGAGGTTATTTTCATGACAACCTAATAAGTACCTGCGCGCTCTATTAACGGCGAGCCCCCACCATTGTGGAAGCGAACGGGGAACGCCGTAATAACGACCTGGCCTAACACCCGATACCCGTGCCCACTAATGAGCTCCTACTATTTATAAACTCTATGAAAATTACACATCGTTATTTATAACGTTAACCCATTATATATAAAAGACACTTCTCTTTTCAACATACATATCTAATTAACACGTTTTTATATATACAATTCACAAGTCACTGAGTTCACACTTCTTACGCTGTCCAAACAGTAATGAGCTCGAGATCCACAGTTGTCCGCCATTTATACCAAAATGACAGCGGCGCCATCTTTACAATAATCAATACAACTATTTAATTATTATCAATTTTATAAAAGTCATGGATTAATAATATTCCCAATATTTCAATTACACTATAAGAAATTTAAATACAATTATTACATAAATATTAGTATGAAATATAATAGTACAATATGCAGTAATTCATTTTAGATTCATTAACAGTCAATACAATTACTATTTTTCTATCAAAATGTTTATAACCACAATTATTTATCCTCAATATCTAACATATATTTATAGGAGCAATGTAAATTTTTGTAAATATAATAAATAGTATTTTCCTTAATTACAAGTTGCTTAGACATCCATACGTCAAAATCGTTGATTACCCGTTTTTGTTTCTCTTAAATACTTATGCTAATCATCTTCTTTATTATCTAACACTATTTATTCTTATTGAAATATTCTAAAAATGTTTCTCTACTTTTCTTATTTTATATTAATTTACTTATATTATTACTATAACTGAGTTTAATCTTATTTCTAGATTACATCTTCCGGGATCATTTCTTCTCTCATACTTTCTTTTTATAATAGTCGGTTTAGTATGTAAATAAAAATAGTAACTGATAAACTTTGCATCGATTAGAAAGGCCTATGTCCAACAGCTGATAATGTTTTTTTTTAAATAATTTACAGATAGAAATCCGTTGTCGAATTCAATGATCAGTCGATAAAGGGTACAGAAAAGCAAATTCGCTTCACCGACTCATTTCCAAAATCGACCGATTTAAACTGAATACGCAAGTAAATAAAAAAAAAATTTACTCCAAACGAAAGGAGCAAAAAATATTAAAGCAGCATTAAAAGCAAGTTTACGAGTAAAATTTGAGGCGGAGTTTCAATTGCAATTAACAGGGAAGCCGGGCGGGTCGACTGCGCTCATTAAAACTTCTTCATTATCAGGGTCCGCGGGGAGCGCTCGGCGGCAGGGAGACGCTCCTGTCTCCGCCGCGTACCGGTTATTCTGGCACAACCGAATAAGTCACCGGTAAATATTTGTGAAACAGTACTTAGGACGTCTTCTGCGATACGAAAAATTAAAGTCTATATACTATGATCGCTCTAGAAGATTTTTAATGGAAGCAATGAATTACCGTTATTTTTTTTTTTATACTACTTTGCGAAGAGACGAGCAAGACGTTCACCTGATGGTAAGGGATACGCTCGCCCATAACAACGCGGTGCTAGTTAAGATGATACACACTGCACCACATTGCGCTCATCGCCTTGAGACATGAGGTGTTAAGTCTCGTTACCCCAGTAATTACACTAGCTACAGCAATATATATATAATAAATAGATAGCGTAGTATTTTGGTTAAAACTGGTTACTAATTTCATGTCTATAGTAAAGATAAAATTGAAGAAGAGAGCTGAGAGCTGGTAGTCAAGATTGATAGCTCGACGGCGGCAGAGGCTATCGGGGTTTAAAGAATCTGCGACGAGTCGCTTCTGAATATGTAAGCAATAGCCGGGAACATGCCGGTCCTCCCCCTCACTACTCTCCCCTCCGCGATCCGATGCGGCTCGCGAACCCCTCATTTTTCTTAGCGACGAGGAAATATACGCTCCCGCTCGGGATACGACGCAGTTCATATTCGCGCAACGTCGCTGCCATTTTTATGAAGTCTAAACGGTTTTCAACTTTATCAACTACGACGCATGTGCCATAATAAAGAAATATATCGTATTAAAAATTTGAATATTATAATGTAAAGCGTTTGTAACTCGAACAACTTGCGAAAGTTTTAGAGAGTAGTTGTTTTTCAGCTGCGGACAGCGATGGTCTGTTAATGTTAAATACTTATTTACTTTATTACTGTATTTAACAGCAGCATTTTTTTAAAATACAGAGAATACACAAAAGACAGCAAAATTTTTTAAAAAAATTCTGAACAGAAATTTTCTAAGGTATTTTTAGGTTTATTACAAATCTGTAAGTCAAAGGATTTGTATTATATATCAACAATATTTCAGACATAGTAAGTATTAAGTTATCTTACAAGTATCGCTAAGTAAGTGCATTCGTACATTAATAATAACATAAACTTCTATTTTTGCAATCGATCGCGCGGTAATTGCGAGAATATTACAACTGTTACATTTTATTTCACTTAATATCATGAAACAGTTTAAATGTGAACTTGTATTCAACACATCTTGTTATTAAGAGGCATAAAGTCCACAGCTGGACATGTCTCCCACTAAAACACCGATTGCACATTTGCTGCTCATTTACAGCGGCTTTCCACAACCTTCGCCAGAACGTTGGACTATTACAGCATACCATGATAAATTACAGTAGTTTCATTATTGCGGCACATCTCCATGAATTCGAGGTAGAATACAATGCAATATATCAAAGTGACTACAGTTTCAATAATCGTATCTGAAATCGTGTAAGCTATGTTAGTTGAAAAATATATTTTTATGTGTTTCAGGTTTTCTTCTAAGTCGTGTTTCTTCATGACAGGATCGTGGTCATCATGTGTAATGAAACACACGACGACTTGTAAGTTACAATGGAGTGGTGTTGCCATTGCCTTCTCCATTTCACATACTAGTGCGAGCACGGATGCTCATGACATAGATATGCAGGTTTCCTCACGATGTTTTCCTTCATCGTTAAAGCACGTGATATTAGTTGGTGTTATACTAACTACACATAAATTTAAAATTTCATTGTTGCAGGCCGGATCTTAAACCGGTACCTCCGCAGTGAAATGCGGGTGTTCAAACCACTAGGCTATCACGGAGTCAATGTTTCAGGTATCGAATGAAATTTCCCAAAAAAAATGTATACTTTCGGAAATATTACAGCCTGTTAAAATCGGACAGTGGGGACACGGGGGCCCATTAATAATGCCCCGTTTGTTGGGAAAACACAAAAGCGTACACAATTTAAGTGCACCTCGTCCCACGCCCACGGGCGCGGCGGCACACCAGTTGTTCCACCCATTTGTTAGCGATGAACAGCATTATTCACATTTTAAATATTTTTATCTATATAGCTTTTATTTGAAAAACTACTAGCGGTCGATATTTTTTTATTATTCTACGAAGCAACGAGACGAACGAGACATTCACCTGATGGTCAGTGATAAGCTTGCCCATAACAACGTGGTACTAGTTAAGATGGTATACACTGCACCGCAATGCGTCCTTGAGACATAAGGTGTTAAATCTCGTTACCCCAGTAATTTCACTAGCTACAAAACCATTCCAACTGGAACACAGTAATGTTTGCACAGGTTTATTTGGCGGCTAAAATAGGAGCTGTGGTTAAAGTCCATAACATATAAAGGTGATGATCACGTCAATCTTGTTTCTTTAACAAAAAATCAGAGATAAAACAAAATTACATTATATTACAATTCGACAGCTTACTCGGATAGGTTAAATAATTTACTTTTGTAAGTTACAGAAGTTAAGTACACGAGAGATCGTAAATTCTCATAAGTTTCAGTGAAACAGATGAAGCTAGTTATTCTTACTTAAAATATAGATATAACGAGTAATACATAAGTTATTCGTTATGTATACTTACTATTCTAATATCATTTGATAGCAAAGACAGCAAATATTGCTATGTTAAGATTAAAATAGTATTGTATTTTGCATAATGAGACGCTATACGCTTAAATGCCAAACAACATCAACACAAGCCTCGAAAATTACAAAAGCTTTATGAATAGAAACAAGGAAATAAAGAGAGCCCACATTCATTATCGCTTGCTTATTAAAATGTTCAGACACGTGAACTGCTCAAATGTTTTCAGCTTTCGTATAACATAACAATGAAAAGACTATATTTGAGGGTCCGCTACCATAATCAGCTTACCATCGCTCCATCTCACCGTTACCAATTTGGATTTAATATAATTTTGTTTACCGTAAACAACGGCGGTAGTGCCCACAAAATTTAATTCATTAATCCGCGTCGCGGTATTAAGAAGAGCTCGGTAACGGTTTCATTTCGGATATCATTCATTAATAATGACCACAACTTTTAATAATGTAAATAAGCCCCAATATACTTTACCTCTGAAAGAATAGATTGATAATGCTAAAAAGATTTAATTTAACTATATATATATACTAATGTATTAGTGTAAGTATGTACATAAGTCAGTGTCCTGAGAAACAAGCTGTGCTTAGTTCAGGACCCGAAGGATATCATGTGTTGTAAATTTTAAGGAAGTTTAAAATAAAATTAAACTTAGTTATATACACTCTCGGACACATCTATCGGCCCACCTAGTGTTTAAAAGATTTAACGGTGTCTAGTTAAAAATAAATGTTAGGTGGAGCAATAAATTTTAATGCAGGTTTAAAGCTGATTTTTTGGTCATCCTTTACATATGTTTTTTTTTTAATTTTGAATTCAGGATTTTGAAAAAATAACGAAAATTCGAGTCTGTTCATTGTTTTCAACGACCCAGGAATGGACAAAGCTTTATTTATTTCGCACAAGTTGGATTTTATTTTTTTGATGTCTCCGATTATTGGTTCCATAAAAAGGCAAATCTAAACTTAGAGCCAGTTTTGACCAAAAAATATGGATACTCGGCCTGAAATTGTCGTCCAAGTTGTAAAACTTCTGCCGGCCAAATCAATTCGAAATTACAAAAAAATAAAAAAAAAGCATACATAGGGGTTGACCAATAAATCTGCTGCAAAACTGCATTAAAACTTATTGCTCGGCCTTACATTTATTTTTAACTAGACACCGTCGAAACTTTAAACATTGGGTGGTGGGCCGATAGATGTGTCCGGAAGTATATTTACTTCAAATATAATTTTAAGTCATTCAAATATCTTATTGTATGTTTGTTGTGGGTAAACTCAGAAACAGCAATACATATTTAGTCGGAATTTTAATAGTTTGATGGCCGAAGATATAAAGGTATAACATGCGTTATTTTTATGGATAATTTTAAGCGCTCTTTTTTTTCAGCAACGGTTAAAAAGTGTTCTCGTGTTATTCGGCTGTGGTATTTCATACATCAAAGCAGGAGCTAATAAAGTATTCGGCGCTCGCTTCCACGAGTCACGTGTCCTCGTGTGCCTTATGTATATTCAGCTGATGCCGCTCCAACTTCTTTCCTGAAGCGCTGTACCGCACTTTTATGGCGATTGGACGAATAAATTCAGTCTAACGATAGTCTAAGCAAGGCAAGATTTAGACCATTAGATAAATTTTAGTTCCTTACTTGTATTATTATTTAAAATAACCAAATTCATTAAAAGTAAGGTCTAAGTTATATAGGAAACTCCACGTGGATGGAGCAGGGGCGAGTTGAAACGTTGCTAACTTCGGTTACATTTCGCGACCTCAAAGTGAAAATAAAACCGAAGCGGAGCCAACTAGATATGGAACTTTAATCAAAGCGGGAAATGGAAACTACGTTTGTTGCATTTCTGTTTTATTTTCAGTTACAAATTGACCTTTGCGGCGCGGGCTCTTCAGGAGCTCGTCTCGCGAAATGCGAATGAAAATTTATATGGAAAATGTAACTGGTTTTTTATATATTTGATGATGATACTTGAAACAAATTTTGGCAGGGCTACGCCTGTTTAGATTAGCTGTAACTAACAGCGAGAATTTTGGTACTTCAAGTTAGTATCTATATCTTGAGACTGAGCTCGTATTTTTCATAATGTAATTAAGTTTGCCGTTCTCAAAGTTACGATTATAATTATCTATATGATTTTTTTTAATTAAACATTTTCCCGTTGATCAGTTAATCATGCTCTTTTTAACTTATGCTGTAGCTAGTGTAATTACTGGGGTAACGAGACTTAACATCTTATGTCTCAAGGCGACGAGCGCAATGTGGTGCAGTGTATACCATCTTAACTAGCACAACGTTGTCATGGGCAAGCGTATCACTTACTATAAGGTGAACGTCTTGCTCGTCTCGACGCATAGCAGTATAAAAAAAATAAACAACTATTTTTGTATTATACGGTGGTAACAAAGATTAACTCTGTTGAGTCGTGCTAAACCGAAACGTCATTAATCCGGTTGTTAAGTTAAACGGAGGCAAGTAAGATGAGCGGGCGGTGAAGTTACAGCTTTATTTATCACAGTGCTGCGGCTTGGTGCAGCCGCAGTCCACTGGTGACAAATGTATGAAACTCCACTGCACCGCCAGGGTGTGGTGTGTAGAGTCGGTGATCGTAGCTGATGATATACAATCATCAAATTAACATACTATCTCTTTGTATTTTACAACATACACGTAACTACATATTAATAATGATAAATACCTCTACACATATAAGTTTTTAAGTATAAATACTTAAACATTATCTACATTTTTAAAAAAAATTCGGACCGAATGTATTTTAAAACCTATTTTTTAAAGCTGATAATTTTATTATTTTCTAGATGTTTCGAAGCACTGTTTCGGCGACAAATGCTTCCAATCCTAAATTTTTATAAACCTATTTAAAACTATTTTTTAAAGCTGATAATTTTAATATTTTCTAGATGTCTCGAAGCACTGTTTTGGCGACAAATGCTTCCAATCCTAAATTTTTATAAACCTATTTAAAACTACTAAAGAACGACAAGATACTGGTAGTAGGTCTCTGTTGCAAGAGACCGTCTAGGTAGGCGCCACGGCAGTTCCTCTTTCAACAACCAGACAGTAGTGTGCAAACATTACTGTGATCCGGTTTGAAAGGCGCTGTAAACCAGTGAAATTACTGGGATAATGAGACCTAACACATTGTGTCTCCATGCGACTAGCGCAATGTGGTGCTATGTATACCATCTTAATCAGCACCACGTTTATTGGCGAGATTTATTACATGATCTATTTTTTTTTATTCGACCAGGCGACGAGACGAACGAGGCATTCACCTGATGGTAAGTGATACGCTTGCCCATAACAACGTGCCGCTGGTTAAGATGGTATACACTGCACCAAATTGCGCTCGTCGCTTTAAAACACAAAGTGTTAAGTCTCGTTACCCCAGTAATATCACTAGCTAACAGCGCCCTTCAAACCGGAACTATTTCTTGATTGAAATAGGAGCTGCGGTGGTACGTATCCAGACGGTCTCCGGCAACAGAGAACTACAAACAAAGGTAGTAGTTACATGTTAAAAGTATATGTTACACAGGAGATGGGCGATTCTCATCCCAAATGGGTCAAAACAGCTCGCGCCCCGGGCGAGGGAGCCGCACACTAAATTGCGGTATTCAAGCTTTTGTTTTCAAAACAAAAGTGTTGGTGCGCGCTTTAAAGGATTGTGTAACGTATTATTCGCAGCGGACGTATTCGGTGCATCGCATTAAAACAATGCTTACCAATCCCTCTGCTACGGAGGAGGTGGTTGATGAATGAGAATTTCTTCTCTGATATTCAGCAGTTTTCATGTGTTAAATAATTAAGAAAAAATTACTACTGGTAGGTCTCTGTTGCTGGAGACCGTCTAGGTACCACCGCAGTGACTATTTAAAACGCCAAACAGTAGTGTGCAAACATAACTGTGTTCCGATTTAAAAGGTGCTGTATGCTAGTGAAATTACTGCGGTAACGAGACTTAACACCTAATGTCTTAAAGGCGACGAGCGCAATGTGATACGGTGTATATCATGTTAACTAGCGCCACGTTATTATGACTCGTCTCGACGATTCTTTAAATAAAAAAATATGTTCACTAACATTTTTGTTACAAAAGTTGTAATTACATTGACTTGTAAGAAAATGAGATGAATCACCACCATATTATAATTTATTTTTGAATCCATATTTAATCAAGTGCAGTTAATGAATATTTAAATCCATAATTTTTCAAAATAGTAGAATAGTTGTATTGACTTTTTGAAAGATGAGAAGAGAAAAGGGAAGGGATGGAGGATAACATCGTTTCGATGTACAAGGCGGATGACTAAATCAAGAGTTATTTCAGTTTGTGCAGTGTAAAAATTGTAAACTCAGTGACTTCTGAAATGTGAATGTAATCAGATTAAATATATAGAAGTGTCTTTTACTTGCTTTTCTTTTCTGTTATACATACTGGTTAGATTTGTAAAAGTAATAATATAAAAAAATCATCTAATCGCTATTCATACTCCTAAAACTTAAGTATGATAAAATTTTAACCGTAATTTTTATCCAGCGCTCTGAATATTCATTTAGTTCAACCATAACTTTCTTTCCCGTACTAAACCTATTTATTAACCGTGACGCTTGTCTGTAATATATAGAAACACTATCATATAATTCATTTGAGATAATTTTGTTAAGGTTATATACGCTATTATAGATTTGAATGTTTTTAAACTAAAAACTTATGTATATATCGACATGACTAAACTTTAAAATATTTAGTAATGAAATCATTGCATTCTTCAATGTATTTCCGATGTTATATTGATCGGATGTTTTATATTATAGGTTATTTTAATGGTGGTAAATATCGTCGATCCTGGATAAGGCTATTGACACATGCGGCTCCGAGCACTCCCGGGGTAGTCATTTCATTCGCTAACGGCGCAGCCCCATCGGGTTTCAAAAAATAGTAGATTCACATAATCATAACAATAATCATTATTCAACGTAAACTGCCGAGATAAAGGTAAAAAAGGTTTGGGTTACGCCTCAATTTTTATTGACCATATAGAGAAAACGTATTCTTATATATGGTTTCCCAATGTTATTGTAAATACAACAACGAAATTTCATTTTTAACAAAAAAAAATTAAATTTTAATATTTGTGATAATCCTTTTGTTTTCATCCTAAACAAACGACAATATTAAAATATAGTATTTTTAATTAATCAAATATTATCAGTATTTATGTATGAATATCGTGTTACGTACTTACCGACAAATACGCCATTGATACTATCTCCAAATGGTGTTATAAGATTAAGCTCCAAAACACTTACCTGAAACAAAGATTTTTTTAAATTAATTTAACTATATTATATTGGTAATGATAATTATACAAGAAATAAATAGGAATGACGTCACGACATCGTTTTCAACTGATGGTAAGTGATACACTTGCCCATAACAACGTGGTGCAAGTTAAGATTATATACAATGCACCACATTGCGCTCGTCGCCTAGAGACATGAGGTATTAAGTGTAGTTAGAATTTCATTAACTACAACGCCCTTAAAACCGGAACACAGTAATATTTGCTCATTACTATTTGGCGGCTGATATAAGAACTGACAGAGAACTACCCACCAGTAAATTAGAAGTATTATCATAAATTTAATAACGAAGACAATAAAGTAAGACTAACATATTATGAACATGTTAATACAGTAAATAAAGTTCTATATACGTTAGTTACTTACGTACCACGTCAACGAGGCGCAAGGTTGCGAAGGATATCTTGTATCGAGTATGTGTTAAGGAAAATTCATTTCAAGGATCGTTAAACCGAACGGGGCGGGAAGGATACGCGGTAGTGGTAATCAACTTATTTAAAACTCAATTTAAATACGATGAAAACATGTTTGCGTCATACTCAGTATATGAAAGACAGTTGAAAAGGATTTTTTCAGCTATTTTTTTTTATTCGACGAAGAAACGAGACGAGCAAGAAGTTGACCTGATGGTAAGTGATACGCTTGCTCATAACAACGCGGCGCTGGATAAGATAGTATACACTGCACCGCATTGCGCTCATCGCCTACAGAAATAAGGTGTTAAGTCTCGTTACCCCAGTAATTTCACTAGCTTACAGCGTCCTTCAAACTGGTACACAGTGATGTTTTCACACTACTGTATGGCGGTAGTAATAGGAGCTGCTGTGGTACCTAGACGTTCTCCGGCAACAGGGACCAGTAAACATTACCATTAAGCGGAATATGATGAATCAATTATAATTGTCTTACCATATTTTTTATATACCCTTAAGCAGGCACTTGGTGGTAAGCAGTTATATCACAAGTACGTCGCTGAACCAAATATATACTAGTGATGGATTTCCGTTACCGGAGACTCTCTCGGATACTATTTCTGCCAAACAGCAAACATTACTGTGTTCCGGTTCGAAGGGCGCTGTAGTTAGTGAAATTACTGGAGTATCGAGACTTAATACCTTAGTCTCAAAGCGACTAGCATAATGCGGTGCAGTGTGTATCTAACTAGCGCAACATTATGATCAGATCAATCAATCAATCATCAGTCTACAGACGCCCACAGCTGGAAAAAGAGCTTCCCAAAATATCTCCACTCAAAACTTCATAAAATTATAGTGATAGTATCTTCCGTCTTGGTGTAGTATAAACATCTTAATCAGTGCAATGTTGTGTACAAACGTATCACTAACTATCAGGTGAACATCATACTCGTCTCGCGTCGAATCAAAAAAAAATACATTCTGTGACATCATTAACGTTTGTCTGATGTCACAATAATTACGAGCGTAATAACATTCACATTTATTACGCGAAGCTATGTATATATATGCACCTAATACATATATATGAAGTACATTAAATATATCAGTTAATCCAAACTGCAATTCTAAACTGCACAGTTTTTCTAATTGTATAATGCGGCACCATTAGCACAATCTAGACCGCATTGCGAGCTATATTTGCTGCATTGGCAATGAACTTTCTAGTACAAACTTATCTACAAGTTTCCACAGCGCTCATTGTGTATACACTGATACGAGGAATTAGTGTTGAATTTAATTCACAGATACTTCTATAACTTAAAGGAAAATAAGTTAATGGTAATCAACTCGATACACCCGAAAATATTTTTTAATACAGAAAGAGACTAAGAAGACGTTCATCTGATAGTAAGTGATATAACATCGCGCTGGTTAGGATGTTTACATTACACCGAGTTATAACATACGTTAACACAGTAATTTTGTTATCTGCAGAGTATTTGTAGTAATGTGTGCACAGTAATGTCAGAAAAACGCTACAATTAGGCCTAAATAAACAATCTCTTCGTTGGCTACATCACTCTTCAAAGAGAAATGTAGTCATGCTTACATAACTAGTTCTTCTTCTAAGTCGTATTTCCTCATGACTGAGGGTCATGGTCATCATGTGTGATGAAACACACGGCGACTTTATTGTCAGTTATAATGGAGAGGTTTGCCATTGCCTTCTCCATTTCACATACTAGTGCGAGCACGGATGATCATGACATAGATATGCAGGTTTCCTCATGATGTTTTCCTTCACCGTCAAAGCACGTTCATATTAGTTGGTATTATACTAACTGCACATAAATTGAAAAATTAACTGGTGCATGCCGGATTCGTACCCGGTACCTTCGGAGTGCAAGGCAGGCGTTCAAACCACTAGGAAACCACGGCAACATAACTTGTTACATGGTGGAACATAACTTGAGGGACAATTTCAAGTTGTACGATCATATTCCAAATTAGACGCATCACGATGATCATCATCAGCTCGTTGTAATTGACAACAATGAGTTCAGATAAGCGAGCAGCTAATTTCTGCGCCAAATAAACTAACTCATACTTTGCAATGGATAAATGATCTTAACTCTCTCCTTGCGATGAAGATCCTAGTATTGGAACGGATGGATTCATGGACCGTGTAAAATAAAAGTTTAAATAGAATTTCCGTTTCCTACGTAAATGTTTTGTTAACACAGTTATCTACTCCGTGTTTCAAACGGCATGCCGATCTAACTCTTAATTGCAATTGTGCAGCTGATATAGGGAAAAGTGCAACAAACCGCCACCCCATCCTCTCCCCACTTGATCGGGCCTCTACACACAGTTGGCAAACGGCACAACTTTGTCTATATGTAGGAATTGTCTCACTAACTTTTATCATCTAGCGTTTTGTTTTCCTTTTAAAGAAACTAAACTATTTTTTATCCAATTAATCATTTTGTCATTAGTCGACTTTTCTGGGATATACTAGTATTCCGCACTTGATAAAATTTTTTATATATCCTAATGATTTATACGAGAACATAAATAAATAATATTTACATATAATAATTACTAGAGATAAGTAATAAGTACAGCAAAGTTCTAAAAACTGACTCGTTACCATTTCTATCGTTTCATTTAGAAACAGTCAGTCTTTACTATTCTCTAGTTTTCCATTAACGAATAGGTGTTTTATTGTGAGGTTGACTAAATATATATAGGCGCAACACTAGCAGTAGATTTCGTCGTAAAACTTGATGTGGTCATAAACAAGAGCGTAGTGGAGGCAAGAGTTATGGCTCGACATACACTAGCGTGCGGCACTAAGTCAGTCCGCCGCCGATTAACGTTCTCACAATTATTTGCAATTGAGAACAGTTTAAATAGTACTGATAATATTAACCTATAAGAAAATCGAAACGAAATGATGATGATCAAAAATCAAAGAGTGAATAAATAAGTTAGCGCGTTTTAACACCGCAGACCACATCACAAACCAAAAATGGATTTGTAGAGTAAGAGGAACACGGAACGCAATTCTTAAGTGACAGTACAAAGGATATGACTGATGATATTTTTTTACGAGACCTTCACCTGAAGGTAAGTGATACGCCATCCCATAGCAATGTGGCATCAGAATGGTATACACACCAAATTGCACTTTAAAATAAGATATTAAGGTTCGCTTTTTAACTAAAACAGTAACAATATTTACCTACTTATACGGTATCCGACACCAGACTTCAGATTTGTGAATTTTTATTTAAAAGCCTCGAACAATTGTTAATAATTATTAATAACTTTAAGTAAATCTAATATAGAATTTCATGTAACTTAAATAAATATTGAAAGCAGTAATAACATAAGCGATAACTTATGTATGACAGTGTATTACATTCGAGAGGGGGACAAACTCGGGGACGTACTGCGTAGTGCGGTGCGGTGCAAAGCACATCTATTAGTAAACTGTCCCAAGATTTATGACGCAGTTTCAAATTAACTGGCGAAACTAGTGTTCAAACAAAACATACCTATATGAACTAGTTAAATCTGAAACACTTTGAATAACTTATGTATCTATTTCATGCTTTAAATCTTTAGCCATCCCTCCAATGGAAGTCCATTAAAAATATTTTAAACGAAATACGTATACAAGAAAACAGGCGGAAAGATTGACATTGTAACTTTAATAAAATATTCATATGAATTAAATAAAAAGCTGTAATTTTGATATTACAAATATACAATATCAACCGCGTAGGTAAGTAAAGCTTAAACCATAACAAATAAACATCGGAAAAGAGTATTGAAATCGAATATATATCACGAAATGTTTTAATTATATCAAAATTAATTATTTAGCAAGGTTTAAAGGTCTGATCAATTATCGCGTCAGTGTCCTTTTCTATATAATTGTGTAATTAAAACGTTTTCTTTTTGAACACTTGCCTAATATTTAAGGAGATAAGATTTTGTTTCGTGGTTCAGACAGATTTTGGTCTGGACGTCAACAGCCATCTTGTGATTTTATAGTACAATCAGGGATCTCAGGAAACACACAAATACCCGCCTATAAGCAATCTCAGCTACAAGCATTATCTTCCATCGATGATCTCCGTACGACAGCGGGTAATTAGGTTAACGCGATTAATCATTTAACCCATTGATTGCAACGGCCCGTGGATCAGATGACTCGATGAGATAATGCATTCGGTAGTCATTGACTTTTGCGTGTGACTAATGCAGTGTTTGTTTAACAATGTGAAAGCGGAAACTGAAAAATCACCGCACAATACTAAATATAAGAACTAATAAATATAAATAAACGAAATAAGCTAACTTAGTACTTTTTAAACAATGAGTGGATACGTAAATGAGAGGACTGTATTTAGTTGAAAGCATAAGGGAATCTATTAATGGATCGATAAGGGCTGATGATGATGAACTATTAGAAGACACCGACTATAGAGAACAAACTGACTAATCAAAATGTGATTTCATTTTTGTAACATCTATTATACTGCAATCGTTTACTTAAAAATTTTTACCGACGTTGAATCCCTACGAGGACATCACAAACCCCTTCAAACACTAAGCTCAAACGTCTATGATTCAGGCTAAGTAATAATGGTTATAATTGCTTGATACACTTAAGTAGTAAATTGTGTAACGGACAATATAATGCCGGTTAATAAATTTACTCCCGACTCTGAAAGCACTTAAAACGTATCTGCAGCGGTGCAGGGCGAGAGTAACTAGCCGGCTCTGGTTAGCATCACACAACATTATCCAGAGCTGCGAATAACTGTCGGTGAAGTAAATTACTTTAACGATAAAGCAATGGATTACTGAATAAGCAGTTCCAGGTTAAGTTCTTATGAACACACCAAAAGCATTAACTATTCTGTAATATGTTTAAGAGTTTAATTTAAATTTTGGGATAGCTTTCCAATAACAAAAACTTTGTAATTAAACAAAAAAGGAAATGTGGGCATAAGTAAAAAAAACTCAAAAAAGAGGTCTCGTGTTCAAAATCATGTATTTGTTATATTATGTCCCTTTTAAATGTTTTATGAGGTTTATACGATACTGGCAAAGAGATCAAGAATGAGAATGAGATAGAAATGGAGATTATAGACGAAGGTTAATACTTGCAGCTGCACTTGCTTATAGATAGCTATTTGTTTGTATCCTAACATCATTGATTGTATTTTTAACGTTAAAATATAAAGATCTCTGTATTTGACCCCCAAGTGATGTGCCTGGTTATTAATATGGAGAAGACTCAGTATTTGTCTGAACTTTTTCTGGCCTCCTTTAGATATAAGGTTTCAAAAGAATACAGTTTTATTTACTCTATGCCATACAATTAGGCACCGCATCAATTTATCCCTGGTTAAATTTAATTTTCCGATGTTTATAAATCGCAGAGCAATATTTCATTTATACTAATCAGTGATTTTACTATTAAATTAGGCCTTTCTATTATGACAAGTATCTGATCTAGAAATCAGAAAGAGAATAATAGGATACTATTTTTATTACAGCTATTCCAACGCCAAATACGTTTACATGTAAAAGCATGAGATAGTATGGAATCAGGACCACGTGGGCTGGAAATATTGCATTGAGCTGAGCTCTCTGCTTAATTAATTCATTTTATCTGACGGAGCCGAGTGCTCCTGATTAATTGAAGGCTTGATTAAATAAAGCCTTTTCATTGTAATATCTCATTACGAATGGTTATAGATTCTGTAATGAATTATTTGATACACATTCTCTCATATTACTTTATCTTTGGCTCTGTTTATCTTTTATTTAAAAGACTATGTAGTTTTTGAAGTCATTCTGTTATATATTTATACTTCTGCTAAAAGAACTCCGTCTACTCAAATATAAACAATCGCAACATTTCTATTTGCCGGCATATCACTTTTAACTTAGTTGACTGTGTAGCCACAGCTGTTAACCGCTTTTCTTGTAACATGATGATAATGACAATCTTTTTGAATTCGTTTGCTTAGCTCCTTTCGTCATATTTCGTCAACATGTGAGCCAGAGTATTTTGAGAACAAGCTTCATCATCCTCAGCCTAATCGGTTCTCTAACACCTGACAAATTTTAAGTATATTTTCAATCCCACTTTTGACAGAAACATAAAAAATTATGTAACTATTGGTACTAGTAGGAAAATGTTCTAATTTCTGTTGGACTTCTTTATAGACGAATTGTAAATACGGCGTTATGTATAGGTGGATGGGTGTTAGTGAATTTACTGACCGGCTCAGTGCAGGCAATGAATGCGTATTTATAGCTTTGCTGCGCCACTACTAAACAGTTCAACCGGCCCGGTCGAAACACTTCGCTATTGTCTATACATTATATACAACTAACGTACACACACGTTACGAACAAATGACTCTTAATTTGCTACATTAAACACTTGAAAATAAATGATAATTACTTGCAAATTGCCTTGTTTTTAACGAAAGTATTTTTAAAGAAACTTTTTATTATTCGACGAAGCGATAAGACGAGTAAGGCGTTCACCTGATGGTAAGTTATACATCTGTCCACAACAAATTGACTCTCCTCGACTCTCTCTTCTCTTATGCTCATCGCTTTGAGGTATATGATGATCAATCTCGTTACTTCAGTTATTTCACTAGCTACAACGCCCTTTAAACTGGAACACGGTAATGTTTGCTAATGTCTGTAAAATATTATCTAAGGTGATTTCCTGTAGAGACTATACAAGAGAAGTTTTAGTAACGCGTTTTCCGTCTTCTTGTGTTTTTGAAAAATGTTGAACAAAATTTACTATGGCATTTCCCAGAATCATTTATATATAATAATAAATAAAGATTTCTGACTTTAGAAACTATTGAAGGTCTAATTGAGGATTTATTACATTACACTTACAATTCATGTTGTTACCAAAGATAAATTCTTTTTGAAAATCATATAAATCAACTTCCCACATTTCCTCCTTTGGGTAATGCAACAATGTCAGGTGGCGAGATACATTACAGTAGTCCGCCGCTATAACTCTCTGATGTGACACGAGTAGAAAGATACTGTGCTCATACTTTATATACGTGCCAATAAACTCAAACTTAAAGATTTCTTTATAAAATCAAATTTTTACAAACAATTTTATACTTCTTGCACGTCTTATCACAAACAAATCGATAGTAAACAAAAGTCTACAATATCTATATAGCAAAAATTATAAAACCGTACACTTTTATTTTGCTTCCATGAAAACGAATTCAAAAAATGAAATTTCTGATTTAACTCCGTTATTGGCTTATAATTTTAAAGAGTCTTCTAACCGAAATGCGAGCCAATTTTGCGCCGACGACTCGTATAAATAGAACACAACCCGATATCGGAATACCTGAACGACTCTTCGGCAATGAATTTAAATTGGCTGATCTATTCTGGCGAAGAAAACGCACCGTTGCCGATCTGATGCAAAAATGGAAGCCCAGCCGCATTGTACTGCTGCAATAATTGCAAACCGTCGATGATACTGGATTAATTTCCATTCATTTCTGATAAACACAAGTTTATCTCGAATCTTTTTTTTTTTTTATACTACTAAGCAACGAGACGAGCAAGACGTTCACCTGAAGGTAAGTGATACGCTTGCCCATGACAACGCGGTGCTAGTTAAGATGGTACACACTGCACCACATTGCGCTCGTCGCCTTGAGACATAAGGTGTTAATCTCGTTACTTCAGTTATTTCACTAGCTACAACGCACTTCAAACTAGAACACGGTAATGTTTGCTAATGTCTGTAAAATATTATCTAAGGTGATTTCCTGTAGAGACTATACAAGAGAAGTTTTAGTAACGCGTTTTCCGTCTTCTTGTGTTTTTGAAAAATGTTGAACAAAATTTACTATGGCATTTCCCAGAATCATTTATATATAATAATAAATAAAGATTTCTGACTTTAGAAACTATTGAAGGTCTAATTGAGGATTTATTACATTACACTTACAATTCATGTTGTTACCAAAGATAAATTCTTTTTGAAAATCATATAAATCAACTTCCCACATTTCCTCCTTTGGGTAATGCAACAATGTCAGGTGGCGAGATACATTACAGTAGTCCGCCGCTATAACTCTCTGATGTGACACGAGTAGAAAGATACTGTGCTCATACTTTATATACGTGCCAATAAACTCAAACTTAAAGATTTCTTTATAAAATCAAATTTTTACAAACAATTTTATACTTCTTGCACGTCTTATCACAAACAAATCGATAGTAAACAAAAGTCTACAATATCTATATAGCAAAAATTATTAAACCGTACACTTTTATTTTGCTTCCATGAAAACGAATTCAAAAAATGAAATTTCTGATTTAACTCCGTTATTGGCTTATAATTTTAAAGAGTCTTCTAACCGAAATGCGAGCCAATTTTGCGCCGACGACTCGTATAAATAGAACACAACCCGATATCGGAATACCTGAACGACTCTTCGGCAATGAATTTAAATTGGCTGATCTATTCTGGCGAAGAAAACGCACCGTTGCCGATCTGATGCAAAAATGAAAGACCATCCGCATTGAACTGCTGCAATAATTGCAAACCGTCGATGATATTGGATTAATTTCCATTCATTTCTGATAAACACAAGTTTATCTCGAATCTTTTTTTTTTTTATACTACTAAGCAACGAGACGAGCAAGACGTTCACCTGAAGGTAAGTGATACGCTTGCCCATGACAACGCGGTGCTAGTTAAGATGGTACACACTGCACCACATTGCGCTCGTCGCCTTGAGACATAAGGTGTTAATCTCGTTACTTCAGTTATTTCACTAGCTACAACGCACTTCAAACTAGAACACGGTAATGTTTGTAAAATATTATCTAAGGTGGTTTCCTGTAGAGACTATACTAGAGAAGTTTTAGTAACGCGTTTTTCGTCTTCTTGTGTTTTAGAAAAATGTTGTACAAAATTTACTATAGCATTTCTCAGAATTTTTATGTATAATAAATAAAGATTTGTTACTGTATAGAAATGAAGTCAGGAAATTAATTAAATGCAGCGTTAATAAGAAACGTTTACTGAACGTACCTATATAATACTCGATGTAAATATCTCATAAATCTTCTTTAAGATAAACTCCACTTAGAAGTGCAAAAGTTTCCGAGCTCTCCCCTCTATACCCCCCGTACCGCTGTCACATACTTCTGAAACAGTACGGCGACGTTAGCTTTTCTGTTTCAGAGCTTCATTATTTATTTTATTTCTTGAAGCTTGTTCAGTTCTTCAGTTTTGGCTGACGGGCTCTATATAGAATCGTAGCGTTTATTTAAAGTTGAATTTGAAATATGAGAAAATTGTTAAACAAAACGAATTTAAAATAGAATTTTTGCCCAACCAAAAATTCATTACAATACATATTTAAAAATTAGATAAAGTATGTAGACAATTTTTAACTGGCAGTATTACTGCGCCTTTTTTTTTTTTTTTTTTTTATACTACTAAGCAACGAGACGAGCAAGACGTTCACCTGATGGTAAGTGATACGCTTGCCCATGACAACGCGGTGCTAGTTAAGATGGTACACACTGCACCACATTGCGCTCGTCGCCTTGAGACATAAGGTGTTAAGTCTCGTTACCCCAGTAATTACACTAGCTACAGCGCCCTTCAAACCGGAACACAGTAATGTTTGCACACTACTATTTGGCGGTTGAAATAGGAGCTGCGGTGGTACCCATCCAGACGGTCTCCGGCAACAGAGACCTACCACCTGGCAAAAGTGTAGTGTGTGTAGAAGTGTACCTTCTCATGGTCTTCTATGTCTCTAAGTTAACTCCGGCTTAGTCGATAGTGTATGAATAGTGATATAGTGCATTAATCTATTTGTTTACTTTAAGTGTATTATGAGCCTGATATCCCAACATGTATACCAACGAATAGCTCTTCATCATCTCAACCGATGAACGTCTACTGTTGAACGTAGGTCTCTTAAAAGGTATTCCGTAAAATACGATCTTGCGCTTTTAAGCTGCTTTTGTTCAATCTAGTAACACCCAGCTATTCTCTCACACGGTTAAAGTTTTTAAATAAAATCGATATCTTTATGTTCTCCTTCTAAGTCGTATTTCCTCAAGACTAAGGGTCGTGGTCATCATGTGTAATGAAACACACGACGACTTACTTGTCAGTTATAATGGAGTGGTTTGCCATTGCCTTCTCCATTTCAGATACTAGTGCGAACACGGATGGTCATGATATAGATATGCAGGTTTCCTCACGATGTTTTCCTTCACCGTCAAAGCGCGTGATATTAGTTGGTGTTACACTAACTGCATATAAATTTAAAAATTCATTCGTGCAGGCCGGATTAGAACCCGGCACCAGCGGATTGAAAGGCCGGCGTTTAAACCACTATGTCATCACGTTCTAAGCTTAGTAAAACAATAAAAAAAACTATGCCTTTTTAATCGAAATATTTTACAAAATTGTCTACAGAATTACGCTTTGTTACTGTATAGAAATGAAGTCAGGAAATTAATTAAATGCAGCGTTAATAAGAAACGTTTACTGAACGTACCTATATAATACTCGATGTAAAAATCTCATAAATCTTCTTTAAGATAAACTCCACTTAGAAGTGCAAAAGTTTCCGAGCTCTCCCCTCTATACCCCCCGTACCGCTGTCACATACTTCTGAAACAGTACGGCGACGTTAGCTTTTCTGTTTCAGAGCTTCATTATTTATTTTATTTCTTGAAGCTTGTTCAGTTCTTCAGTTTTGGCTGACGGGCTCTATATAGAATCGTAGCGTTTATTTAAAGTTGAATTTGAAATATGAGAAAATTGTTAAAACTAATCGAATTTCAAACTGAATTTTTACTACTAAACAGTAAATTATGTATTTCAATATTTATTCCGATTTTAAGGTAAATGATATTAATTAGTAAACGATATTTAAGATATTAAAAATGAAAAGCAGAAAGTCATGAGCAAGTATTTTTACTAGCGCCTTTTTGTAATTTTCCTGTGAGACCTCTCCTGAAACAAGGTGATACGTTAACCACTACCACAATACCAAATCTCTGTACTATTCGTGTTTTCAATTGCAACGAGTTATTAAAAAAATTCTATCAGATTTAGACGTATCGGCGACTTGCGTTACCAACTTTCTTCTTTTTCTAAGTCGTATTTCCTCATGAATGAGGGTCGTGGTCATCACGTGTAATGAAACACGATGACTTTCTTGTCAGTTATAATGGAGTGGTGTTGCCATTGCCTTCTCCGTTTCACATACTAGTGCGAGCACGGATGATCACGACATAGATATGACGGTTTCATTCACCGTTTAACTTTACCGAACCTAAATTATATTTTCTTAAATAAATTTGGTTTAAGTTTGTTTATTAATAAATATTCTATAAAAATTTGTATGCAACATTCAAATGGCGACAGTTTCAATAATCCGAACGCCGCCGTGCCACCATTTCTGGAATTGAATATTCTAAGAGGCTTCGCATCGTTTCAAACAGCTCTCCTGCTAACTCGCTGTATCAGAAAAACTCAGACAAAACAATTCCAAACGGCTATATTGATATGATAAAACTATAATTTTGTAAACATGTAATGGTTAAGTAGTCACAATCACAAAAAAATCTCAAGTTTGCCATTATAGCTTCATCCATAGAACTTAGTAATACTTCGCTTTTATAATCTTCTTTTTAACTTTCCTAATTACTTAAATGAAATATTGAACTTTTCTAAGTTTCGTCTGACTTTCTTAATTAAGATGTATGAAAGCTACTATTTAATATAATTATGAAAATATACTGAAATTGTATCATTAATTATAACATCGTGTTACGGGATAGCAACTTTAAAATTTTTGAGTAATTCTAGACTTAATCGAATGAAGCGTACTTTAATGAAAGACCAAATCATTAAAAGATACCTTCCCCTGGTTTTAGGTGACACACCATCCCGTAACAGTGAAGTCTGTTCACTATCACTTTTGTATAATGCAAGTAAACTGCGTGGTGGTGTAGCTAAACGGTTGTCTTATAATACCTAGACCCCAAGTTCGGTTTCGACATACGTTAAACAGTTTGGTTGGTGGTAAGTTATTTTCTAACGCGACTGGTTAGCGATCCACGATCTCGTTGTCACTTAAGATCATGAGAAGTTCAATATTATAGATTTAAAAAAAGTTGACTATAATTCAGATAACGAATCTAATACCGTACCGATATGAATCGTAAAAAATGAAATTTAATAGAATCAAACAAAATAACTTGTTTCTGGGTAAGCGTAATCGGAAAACATAAATCCCGAGAGAATCGTACCTTTGTTCCTGTTCGTTAAAACAACGATAATTCATTTCGATAACTCTTTGCGTTGGTTAAACTCTTGAACCATCGAGCACAATTGAATACAATACCATAAATAAAGAATGGGGTTTTCAAAAGAGATGTGTTAATATTTTTACATGGGATCGCGCTTGATGCCTACTCTAGTTCATAACTATCATACGATTTCCATTTTTACTTTTCGTATTTGAAAATGGATGCGTTGGTTCAACTTTCGCCCACTAGATGGCGTTGTCCGTTATTACAACGCGCGAAGGTATAATACCAAGATTTAACTTATTTTTATTTTTCTGACATAACGTAAGACTTTACATGGAATATGTGTTTCGTTTTAAATATAATCTCGGTTTGTAGTCATTGTTTAATTTCGTTGATTCCAGAGGGCGTCGGTTAGCCGGTAGTTTAACGTTGAATCGAACAGGACGGTTGCAAGTGTAATCATTGCTGATCACACACGCACAGGGTCGCGTAACCGCATTCAGTTTACACGATTAATTTTGTTAGCCTAATTACTGAAAGCTCGGGGCACATTACCGACGGATTGTATTAGCCGTTGGTTAATTGTGTATACGCATAGCGTTACGAGCTTTATCCGTCCATTAATAATTACACGCGATTAATATGTACATCTGATATAATTATATTATATTAGATACAACCAGATGGGAGACTTGTATATCAGTATTCACTTTCAGGCTGATTCGATTACAGGTAATTTTAATTGATGGTATAACTCCACTGTCAAAAGCATCAAAACAGTAGTAAGCAAATATTACTGTGTACCGGTATGAATGACGTATATAGTATAATCAAGTCTCAAAGCGGTGTAGTGATAATCCTAACTAGCGCCAAAGTTTTTTTGGGCAGACGTATCACTTATCAAGTAAACGACTTCATCTCGTAGTAAAATAAAAAAATATGAGTGATTTTTAGTAATATTTTGATTTGTATTTTTTTATCTTCTAACGTTAGTTCCATTCGTATAAACCAGGATTACATTCGCACTGCCTTTTTAATGTTGGAGTAACTTAAACGGCGATAAAGTTTAATTTCCAAGGAAGGGTAGCAGAGTAAATTTCGTTGTGAATATTAACAACATGCGATTTCTAATTTCGGACAGTTAGAGGTCAAAAATTGTGTATAAACTTATGAATACTGTACGACTACTATCACAGAGGTCTAATTGTTAGTTTTCTATTTAATATTATGCTCTAAACTAAGTTCGAGCGTGTAAAACACAATTTTGTTGCCGAACACAATTGCTAGCTCTCAATCCATAAGAGCACAATAGATTTTCAACAGCAAAAGTGCGCCGAAGTCATTGAGCCACGGCCTTTTACCGTTGGCCCCGGCACCAAAAATTTTAATCGACATGAATTCGTCTCGAAATTACCGGTGTTGCCATAACTTTTGTAAGCCGGAAGCTGTATCAAAAAAATGCTAAATTGTATTGTATAGTATATTTTGCATTTTCCGTATATCATATCCGCCTTTTTGTACATTTTTATATTTCATGTGCAAAGTTTAAAATAAATATTTATATAGTTTGACGTAAAATTTGATCGACATACATGTCGTGATAAGTAAAATAAATGACACATTTTTTTTTATTCGAAAGCAATGAAACGAGTGGGACGTTCACCTGATGGTAAGTGACACGCTTACCCATAACAAATCGGCACTAGTTAAGATGGTATACACTGCACCACATTGCGCTCGTCGCCTTGAGACATAGGTGTTAAGTCTCGTTACCCTAGTAATATCACTAGCTTACAGCGCCCTTCAAACCGGCAACAGACCTACCAGCAGTGCATAGTTAAAACCTAATGAAAAATTGTTGAAAGTTATACTATTGTTAATTTATTGTGTCCACCTTTTCTTAAAGGACATAAGATAACTGAAACTGAGCCACTGATTCAACAAGATCTGTTGTTCGTACGAGGATAAAAATCCAAGAAAAGCCGCGCGAAATTTCCCTGTGCATCTTACCAGAAAATGAATAGATTACGTCTTTTGAGAAAGGTCCGAAAGAGACCACAGGTTGGATACGAAAATATTCTCGTGTTCATCCTTAACGAAGAACACCGTAAAGGTTTTAGTAGATGGAACTCCAGCTGTGTTTGCCCAGCACTTGTTCCACATAAGAGGAAAAAAACAGCGGATGCGTATTACGTAACGTAAATTTTAAATGTCGTGGTTTGGTAATATTTTCGGCGGGAAATATGATAACCCGGGCGAAGCGCTGCCTCTTACAATATTCAGCTCGTTGAATGATGGCACAGAACTGGAGTTATGGAGTACGACGAGGCTCCATAATCGTCCACGTTCAATCATTCATTCGTTTACATAGATATGTAAAAACATACAAACTGACTGACTGGGGTAAAGAGACTTAACACGTGTGTCGAGGCGATGAGCGCAATGTGGTGCAGTGTATACCATCCTAACTAGCGCCGTATTGTTTTTCATCGTTCCCCTGTAAAGGTGGGTAGAGCTTCGTAATTTCTTTTATTTCCTTTCTGTTTTAATATTGTATCATTTTTCTTTTCCCTAATTTTTATATTTTATCTTTCCTCATTTATTCTTCATACTTCCATTCTTTTACCATTTCTTTTACATTTTATCGTTTCTTCTTTCAGGCATCACCTCACAGACTACCGCCGTTTATTCTACTCTACATTTCATTTTTCTTCTTTATATTTTTACATTTTTGACGTGACAACGTCTATTAAATTGGTATAAGATAGGACGCGCGTGCTGAGAAATGTCCCGCACATAAGTGGGCGTGGCTTACGCCGACCGCTAAGTCGGTATGCGTTTGCCCGAATTGGTTGAAAGTAAAAGATGTATTCTATTGCTCAATAATAATTAGAAATAAAATCCCTAACAAATATAATTGAGAGTTAGTATAACTTGATTTGTAACCCGATAAACATGTCAAACAAGAATAATAAAATTTATTATCAAAATTTTTTGTGATATAATTAATAGACGTTGTCACGTTAAAATAAGTGCCCTGCACATATAACCCAGAATTTTTTACTTCTTTTATTCTTCCTTACTTATATTTATCTCTAGCACCGCATTATTATGGGCAAGCGTATCGCTTATCATCAGGTGAACCCCGCTCGTCTCGTCGCTTCGTAGAATAAAAATCGAATACAGCTAAACTTCAGGAAGTAATGAGTACTTCAGGAACTGATTTTGTACAAGTTTTAATATGGAAGCAAAATATTAACAATATAGAGTAAAGCATGAAAATATAAATTTGCCTCATTTCAATAATATTCCCCGGTCCGTCCGTTGGTTTGGTCCTGTATAAATCTATCACTGTCAGCTAAGAAGCCGACCTCTTGCCCTTAATTGATTTGGAACTTAGTACAGCTCAGTTTAAAATACATTCACCGAAGTTTTTACATCTAATGTTGCCATAATCGTGTCAGTAATAGACAGTGAATGGCTTTTCCAATGCCTACCACATATTCAGTGTATTATTATTTTTATTTCATTTAGGTATAGATTAGTTCCACATTATCGTTACCTCTTATACAAGGAAGTCATTTAATTTTTTACAAAGAAGGTTTTCGGTTAAATTGATATTCTGTTAAAAGGAACATTTATCAATAAGATCTAGGGTATGTTAAAATTTTTAACTATTCACAAAATTATATTAACTGTGCAAAAGAAAACTAAGATTGACAAACATCAGCAACCGGTACCTATGAAGCATATGTTGGATGGAGGCTATGCTTTCATTACAGTGCCAATAGAACATAATAGATGCGGAACGTCTTCTCAGACAATGGTGGGATGACCAGCCGATCAGACCACTCTCTAGATTGCGCCGATTGTAGTGTTCCTGTTGTGAAAGCGTCCGTGTATGGTCGAGGGTGAAAATTACAGCCTCCATAGCAATTGACTGGATTGCTGCTTACATCAATACAATAAATGAAAATCTAGATACTAATTAAAACCTTAATTAACTAAACGTCATTTATTAAATACATTTAACAGAAATTATTGTTTAAATATATCTTTTTGTTTGGCAATCTTTTAGTGCTATAGGAAGACGTTTGCTTCCTTTTTGAAAAACGTTGTATGTACAGTCCACTCTATTAATAATTTTGATTATACATGTAATGGATTACATATGTAAAACGGCGGAAAGGAAGACCGAAGTTACGATGGCTCAGTGTGGTTAAAAAGGACATGGAAAACTGCGATCACGAAGAAAGTGACGTCCGGGACAGAGCGAAATGGAGGACAAGAAGTAGGAAAGCAGACCCCGTCAATATACGGGAAAAATGCTAAGGAGAAGATGTAATATCAGCAGCAAGTAATTTTATTTACTGTACATCATTCGTTATTATTATTAGATAAAGCATTCATTTTATATTAAACCACAAGTTTTAGCTATGTAAACTAAATGCTAACAATTTTAAGCGACGAGACGAGTGAAACGTTCACCTGATGGTAAGTGATACGCTCGCCCATAACAACGAGGTCCTAATTAAGGTATACACTAAACCACATTGCGCTTGTCGACCTAAGACATAAGGTGGTTAAGTCTCGTTACCCGAGTAATTTCACTAACTCACACCGCCCTTCAACCAGCACAACAGTAATGTTTGCATACTACTGTTTGACGGTAGAAATAGTCACTGCGGTGGTCACAACGGAGACCTATTAGTAAATATCTACCTATAATACTGTGCAGTATAATATATTTATATCGGTAAGTGTATTTTTAGTGTTCACCACCAAGGAATCCTTCGTCACGGGTAAGATACTTTCATGATGGTGAATATTACACTATGCTCTACGGTATCCCACACGTGTTAGAATTTTTTTTTAATTTTTATCCCTTATTCTGTTATGATTATAAATATCTATTTGCAATTTAATTGCTTTAGAATGCCATGCCAGTATAGATTTGATATTACATATAGGACAATAATATATTTTTAGCATCGGAAGTTCAACTTTAAATAAATAAAAATTAAATGCTGCAAACTTTGACTGTTAAATAACATTAGGAATATCAAAATGGCTTATGAGACTTCAATGACGACTAAGATTTGCTATCACAGTACGTCCGTACACTACGAGCTCTGACGACCAAATTTTTAATATTTCTGAGTAACTACTTTTTATAATCGATCGCAGGTATTAGAAACAATCTATTCAAAATATAAATTCAATCTGTCATACCTCTCCCATTCACACGTCACCAGTCAGAGCTCTCACCTCGCACACTGCCCAAACACGAATGTTGCGAGAATCACAGTCATCCGCTATTTATAGCGAAACGACGTTACAACATCCCTTCCCTTTTTCACTTTCAATCTTTTAAAATCAATACACCTACTATTTTACTAACAAAATGTCGGTAATCACAAATATTTTTCTCAATATCTAACACAGGGGAGACACTATTTTTAAGTACCCGCACATTACAATATTGTTATATATACCAATTTCTTAACTTTATTTCTATTAATTACATCTTCTAATACTAAAATGTGCATCTGCCACATTAACGTATGGATACGGTTGTTATGATTAAAGTGTGATAATGCATTTGAAGAGTGAAGGTGACATATATGATACATAGTTAAAGAGCGCTCTCTAGTAAATTGGAAGACGTCTGCGTAATATACGGCGGCGTCTTGACACGTCAAACGTGGGAACTGCGGCGGGGTTGTGTCAGTTGTCAGTATTTCAGGAGTCACTGAATAACAGCTGGGCGACAGAGTATCGCGACATACATATTAATACAACGAATGAGAAAATTCAATTGTATGTTATAATACACGTCTAAAGTGACCACTAGACACAATTTCAGAATAGGCTACAGATAAGTGGCTTAGTTCTGGGATGGTGATAAGAATTAACTACTACCTAAAACTACCTCGTTGGTCTTCTATGTATCAGGATCTTCTTCAGTTCACCAGTGCCCCAAACCCAAAGTCCTTTTTTAGCCTTCTACGACTAGGAAACTCTTGTTCTGTTTAAAGCCCCATACAGTCTGATCAACTTATTAAAAATGGCGCTAAAAGATTTTTTTTCGAAAAGAAGTCTTTTTTCATAAATCTGGTAAAATCTAACGTTATTTTTTTTACTAGCCATAAACCTATTTTACAGCGCGCACAGCCCGAGCCGACAACCCCATAGTCCACTGCACTTACCTGTAACAATAAAACAAACGGTCTGCAATAACAATTCAAGTCTAAACTTAGGTTACGACTCACTTGAATATACGTTGCTTTATAACGGTTTAAAATAAATTGTTTGAACAACGTATTATGTTGAAAAGATCTGTTATACGTCAGTAATGTCTGAGTAGAAGATCTAAGTAAATAACAGTTAAAATCAAAAGTGCTAAGAACTCATCCTTAACCGCAAGCTTCAGTAGTGGGAACATTAGTTAGACTGTTAACATAATACTAAAATAAAATAATTGAAGCGTCGACGGTCATGTTTAATTTCCCAATTGCTATGGATATTGGTGCTTTTCTCATTTTAATAAATAACGAAGCACTGGCTCCCAAAATGATTAAAAAAAACAGTTCTGGGACCATTAACAACATTTTGGAGATTGCTTCTATTCCCATATAATGTAGTTTTGCAGAATTTTCGTATATTTGTACAACAGCGTAAGAATTTTTTAAGAGGTCTGCGCTCGCTGGCGGACGAATCGCGACTTTGTTTGTTTGTTTTTTTTTTGATGAATGATGTTCTTGCTTTGGGTCACCTTTAAGACCGTCAACAAGGCTACATCGGACCCTGGGCTCGCGGATCCGGAATCCGCGAGCTGACGTTATAAATAAAAACATAAATATGTACATAGAAATAAAGAGGAGAGGAGATAGGTAAGGAAATATTGGATGGAGTAAGGTTGAAGAGCAGGGCAGTTTTATAAGGGCGATGAGAAGAGAAAACTTTGTCCGCACCGCCGGCGCGTTCTTATTTATAGTCGAGCAACAATTTCAAAAATTTGCTACAACAATTAAAAAGATGTTTATTTAAATTGAACTTTAAATTATAATTAATGAAATTTTAACAAACAGATGATTTGAAATCAATCTAGCGTTCATAGTTAACTAACTTAAAAATTCAGATAATATATATATAACAACTTTTTCATTAGCTCAAAATCAGTAACTTTACAATTGTACCCTACAACACAGATAATACAGAAACTTAGACAACACTTAACGGATAAATAAAATAAAAACATGAAACACTTTTCATTTACTATTCCATCGCATAAATTTAATAAAACAGAGTGATGAATATATTTTAAACAAATGTCTAGAAAGAGTTGTGTCGATGCTTCAGATCGTAAATAGCGCGAAGCGCAATCAATTTGAAAGGTTCGCCTTGGAGCTAAGCTGTTCTAGAGCGGAATTAATGACACGTTAAAAAAAGTGTAGATGGCGACCTAAAAACAAACTGAGTGTTTGATACGCAGAAACGTCGTGTATCAAATAGATAAATGGCGTTTGATATTTATAAGTACTGACTGAGTGATGAATAGAATATTTTCTTTCACTAATAAAATTTTTCAGCTGTTAAAATAATGTTTAGAAATGTGTGAAAATAATCCGCCGTAGTAATAATGCTTTAAGATATCCATAAATCTACACGAGAGTCGTTTCCCTAACAAATGGTAGAACAAAAGTTTTATTCCGGTTAACATTAAAAACTAATTTGAAAAAAAATACAATAATTTTAATGAATCATGTAAAATATAAAATGGATTAGTTTCATAAAAATAATCAAACACTGAAAAAGGTAAACCGCAAATCAGTTTCATTGTTCAACACTCGAAATGTTTTCGTAAATAAAAGCGATCATTTTTCACTTCATTTAAGCGTAATTTTTATCGTTAGATTTAACCTAATAATTGTATATAACGTGGCAATTTTTTGATTAATGAATGATGACGTCATCAATAATTACTCTGCAAACTTGATCTAAATTTCGCGTTACGTGAAGAGACAACGATGTAGAAGACAAACATAAAAATCTGTTATGTATTAAGTTGAAAATTATGAGGATCGTTAAGTAATCAGCATCTAACTATACCGTTATTTTAATTTCGAATTCAGGATTATGAAAAAAAAACGAAAATTCGAGTCTGTTCATTGTCTTCAACGACCCAGGAATGGAGAAAACTTTTTTTATTTCGCACAAGTTGAATTTTTTTTGATGTTTCCGATTATTGGTTCCATAAAAAGGCAAATCTAAACTTAGAGCCTGTTTTGACCAAAAAATATGGATACTCTGCCTGAAATTGTCGCCCAAGTTGTAACACTTCTGCCGGCCTAATCAATTCTAAATTACAAAAAATATTAAAAAAAGAACATACATAAGGGTTGACCAATAAATCCGCTTCAAAACTGCATTAAAACTTATTGCTCCACTTAACATTTATTTTTAACTAGACACCGTCGAAACTTTAAACACTGGGTGGTGGGCCGATAGATGTGTCCGGAAGTATATTAGGACAAACATTTTAGAAATAAACGTTGCTGCATAAATAATAGCAGCAATGCAGGACTCATAAAGATCTCTAAAAATAGTATTCAGCAACTAAAGACTTATTTTGTAATGATAAAAGCACAGTCTGAATACAGAAATAATATATAAAATCGCGAACGTTTGAAACACGCTATTGAATGTGTAATGGCCATCTTGTACGATATCCGTGTCGGAGTTACAGCCTCGCCAATGGCGGCCGCGTCCGGATAATCGTGATGAATTACGGTCGGGTAGGGCTCTCGTAATATTTCAAATATTGAATACGACTTAATATATCCATTAAAAATATAAAATTTACGAAATGATCAATTCTTTTTATCCTTAATGATTTGTTATGCTTCCGCGAATCTTACACATTTTATTTAACATAATTTTAATGCCGACATTTCGACTGTTTTGCAGCAGTTATCGGTCACAGGACTGAGATGTCAGATGTCCTGACATCACAGCTATCACGAGGCACCTATAACATTTTTATTATTGCTTGTGGTCCGATCTACACAGAATGAACTCACTGTGTTTTGAAGTCTTCTGGTATTCTTGGGATTTGGTTTAACTTTATTGGCAATGCGATCCCAAGCCGATAGTATTACCTAATCATCTTCTCTATTGAAATCGGGATGTTTTTTTAATTTCAATAGTTTAATATACAATTTAATTTTAATTTAATTTTAATAACAAAATAATTTCATTTACAATGGGATTTCAAGCCGTAATTAAGTTACATAAACGCCATAAAAATCGAAAAAAAATTGTTTTGAAAAATCATATTATCCTTACCCACTAACTTTGTCGGTATCACTCTTGAAAGAGTGGTCGTAGTCATCAATTTAGGTGGATCAACCTTTTGTTTTACGTGTAAACCTTACTAAGTAGTGGTAAGTAAAAAAAGTGAAGACAGACTGAATAAGTCGTGTTTATGTAGAGCAATGGACCGGCATTACATCCGCTGAAGAAATTTTTCACCTTACACAAGAGATTAACAGTCGACCGTCAGGCATGAACAGTTACTACAAGAAGTAGTAAGTTACAGCGGCATCCTCTATGTTTGGAGGATGCTGTAACTGATGAAAACTGGATTTACTGCTTTTAAATATATAATAAAATTATAAACAGACTGGTGGTAGGTCTCTGTTGCCGGAGACCGTCTGGGTGGGACCACCGCAGCTCCTATTTCAACCGCCAAGTAGTAGTGTACAAACATTACTGTGTTCCGGTTTGAAGGGCGCTGTAGCTAGTGTAATTACTGGGGTAACGAGACTTAACACCTTATGTCTCAAGGCGACGAGCGCAATGTGGTGCAGTGTGTACCATCTTAACTAGCGCCGCGTTGTCATGGGCAAGCGTATCACTTACCATCAGGTGAACGTCTTTCTTGTCTCGCCGCATAGTAGCATAAAAAAAAATATGTTTTAAAGGTCATAATTTTATCAGTTATTCTATTTGTGACATAATCGTGTGACACACTTTATAAATATGTTTACGACGCAATGAATCTGTCCGTCCATTATATTTGTATTACGATCGTTTTCGTGTAAAACACTGTTGGACGCGTTAAACGGTACAGTCGCACAATTAATGAGTATAAAACATGGAGCCGGAGCGAATGCAGCGGAGATTTAACATTTTTTTTTTTACGGGCAGTTAAACTCTGACCCACTTCACGTAATCCGATTGTGAACAATTTGTCAATGTGTTTGTGTGTAAACGTGCAGAGCTCATTGGGTGGCGAGAGTCCATTGCAATACCATCGGATTACCTATACCGAATCTGGAATTACTGTGTATTAGTGAAATTACTGGTGGAAAAGCCGTGATATCGTAGTGTTCACGTAGGGTTTAGTCACTTATCATTTGGAGACTTAAATAAACTAGTCTTACTACTAATAGTTCTAAGTATTCCAGGATATTCGATCTAGTAAAATATTTAGTTTGATTGTATGGATATTTGAAGCTGTGATAGTCTAGTGGTTTGATCGCCCGCCTTCTACTTCGGAGGTACCGGGTTCGAATCCGGCCTGCACCAATGAATTTTTCAATTTATGTGCAGTTAGTATAACACCAACTAATATCACGTGCTTTGATGGTGAAGGAAAACATCGTGAGGAAACCTGCATATCTACGTCATGACCATCCGTGCTCGCACTAGTATGTGAAATGGAGAAGGCAATGGCAACACCACTCCATTGTAACTGACAAGTAAGTCATCGTGTGTTTCATCACACATGATGACCCCGACTCACAGTCATGAGGAAATACGACTTAGAAGAAGAAGTTAGGGATAATGAGACTTAATATCTCAGCCCCAATATAAAAAGCACAATATGGTAAACATTTTAACTAACGCCATTTTATGACGTATCATTTACCATCAGGTGAACGTTCCGCTCGTCGCAAAAAAAAACTAATTTCTTTATAAGGCTGTGTTGATTGGAAAAGTCTGGGCTATTTTTTCAGGACTGAACGTTCTAAAAGAACTATTAATAGCGAGTCCGCTTGTCAAAAACTCAAACTAAATTTTTTGAAGTTGTTCATTCAGCAATCGTGGACACGATTGCCACCGAGCTCGAAGTCGGTGAAATCGTGAGAAAACGTCATCCGACAACCCACACTAGGACAGAGTATATAAATGTCTTTGCTCTCAATTAATGAGAAAAGACACCGAGACCCGACAGTGGGAAAATTAAGAAGGATGTTTGTGAATATTAAATTTCTTTTTTTATTCTACAAAATGACGAGACAAGCGAGACGTTCACCTGATGGTAAGTGATACGCTCGCCATTAACAACGCGGCGCTAGTTAAGACGGTATACACTGCACCACATTGCGCTCGTCGCCTTGAGACATAGGTGTTAAGTGCCGTTACCCCAGTAATTTCACTAGCTTACAGCACCCTTCAAACTGAAACACAGTAATGTCATTGTATCGTTAAAAAATAGACCACTAAGTGTTAGTGTATCTGAATTAAGTTCAATATTTTTTTTCTATAAAAATTTACATGCAAAATTATTCAACATTGTTTGAAGGTAAACAAATATATAAAATTTCTTTAAATATAAATTCAACTTATCTTTACGGCGAAGTTAATTTTGTACCTTTGAAAAGTTTTTAAAGTGTCTTTAGTAAGATCACTGTAAAGTTTGAAGTAGCCTTTCATGAACTTTCTCTTTCAGTCGTATAATTATTAGTAGCGAAGCATTACATTTAATTCAGAAAATACGTCAGGTTTTAGTTCTTATCCTTACATCTTATCGTTACCCTTTTTGTACGCAAGTTGCCTAAACATAAATGAAAAAAAAAGAGAGCTATCTAATTAATTAGTTTAAAAGCATTTCCGAGCAAAAGCCGACTGGGTCTTTATCTAATTTAATTACATTAGAAACTCCGTTTGTTTTTGTTTGAAACTGTGGATGATGGATTTTCAGTTACGGTTTTTAATTATTTTCATATCTATCACATGACAACTGTTCTACTTAATAAGCATCCTCTTCATTATAATTGTTTTTTTTTTATTGCTGGTAGTCTCTATTACCTGAGACTGTCTAGGTAGGTACCGCCGCAACTCCAATTTCAACCTTCAAACAGTAATGTGCAAACATTACAGTGTTACAGTTTGAAGGACGCTGTAGCTAGTGTAATTACTACTACTATACTAACCTACCAGGTGGCAGGTCTCTGTTGCCGGAGACCGTCTGGATGGGTACCACCGCAGCTCCTATTTCAACCGCCAAGTAGTAGTGTACAAACATTACTGTGTTCCGGTTTGAAGGGCGCTGTAGCTAGTGTAATTACTGGGGTAACGAGACTTAACACCTTATGTCTCAAGGCGACGAGCGCAATGTGGTGCAGTGTGTACCATCTTAACTAGCACCGCGTTGTCATGGGCAAGCGTATCACTTACCATCAGGTGAGCGTCTTGCTTGTCTCGCCGCATAGTAGCATAAAAAAAAATATGTTTTAAAGGTCATAATTTTATCAGTTATTCTATTTGTGACATAATCGTGTGACACACTTTTTAAATATGTTTACGACGCAATGAATCTGTCCGTCCATTATATTTGTATTACGATCGTTTTCGTGTAAAACACTGTTGGACGCGTTAAACGGTACAGTCGCACAATTAATGAGTATAAAACATGGAGCCGGAGCGAATGCAGCGGAGATTTAACAATTTTTTTTTTTTACGGGCAGTTAAACTCTGACCCACTTCACGTAATCCGATTGTGAACAATTTGTCAATGTGTTTGTGTGTAAACGTGCAGAGCTCATTGGGTGGTGAGAGTCCATTGCAATACCATCGGATTACCTATACCGAATATGGAATTACTGTGTACTAGTGAAATTACTGGTGGAAAAGCCGTGATATCGTAGTGTTCACGTATGGTTTAGTCACTTATCATTTGGAGACTAACATAAACTAGTCTTACTACTAATAGTTCTAAGTATTCCAGGATATTCGATCTAGTAAAATATTTAGTTTGATTGTATGGATATTTGAAGCTGTGATAGTCTAGTGGTTTGAACGCCCGCCTTCCACTCCGGAGGTACCAGGTTCCAATCCTGTCTGCACCAATGAATTTTTCAATCTATGTGCAGCTAGTATAACACCAACTAATATCACGCGCTTTGACGGTGAAGGAAAACACCGTGAGGAAACCTGCATATCTATGTCATGACCATCCGTGCTCGCACTAGTATGTGAAATGGAGAAGGCAATGGCAACACCACTCCATTATAACTGACAAGTAAGTCATCGTGTGTTTCATCACACATGATGACCCCGACTCACAGTCAAGAGGAAATACGACTTAGAAGAAGAAGTTAGGGATAATGAGACTTAATATCTCAGCCCCAATATAAAAAGCACAATGTGGTAAACATTTTAACTAACGCCATGTTATGACGTATCATTTACCATCAGGTGAACGTCTCACTCGTCGCAAAAAAAACCTAATTTCTTTATAAGGCTGTGTTGATTAGAAAAGTCTGGGTTATTTTTTCAGGACTGAACGTTCTATAAGAACTATTAATAGCGAGTCCGCTTGACAAAAACTGAAACTATATTTTTTGAAGCAGTTCATTCAGCAATCGTGGACACGATTGCCACCGAGTAGAGAAGTCGGTGAAATCGTGAGAAATCATTATCCGACAACCCGCACTAGGACAGAGTATATAAATGTCTTTGCTCTCAATTAATGAGGAAAGACACCGAGACCTAACAGTGGGAAAATTAAGAAGGATGTTTGTGAATATTTAACTTTCTTTTTTTATTCTACGAAGCGACGAGACGAGTGAAATGTTCATCTGATGGTAAGTGATACGCTTGCCCATAACAACGCGGCGGTGGTTAAGATGGTATACACTGCACCACATTGCGCTCGTCGCTCAAGACATAAGTTGTTAATTCTCGTCACCCCAGTAATTTCACTAGCTTACAAAATTGCCCTTCAAACTGAAACACAGTAATGTCGTTGTATCGCTAAAAAATAGACCACTAAGTGTTAGTGTAACTAAATTAAATTCAATTGTTAATAACCCGATAGCTTCATTCATATATAAGAGACATTTTTTTTTTCTATAAAAATTTACATGCAAAATTATTCAACATTATTTGAAGGTAAACAAATATATAAAATTTCTTTAAATATAAATTCAACTTATCTTTACGGCGAAGTTAATTTTGTACCTTTGAAAAGTTTTTAAAGTGTCTTTAGTAAGATCACTGTAAAGTTTGAAGTTGCCTTTTATGAACTTTCTCTTTCAGTCGTATAATTATTAGTAGCGAAGCATTACATTTAATTCAGAAAATACGTCAGGTTTTAGTTCCTATCCTTACATTTTATCGTTACCCTTTTTGTACGCAAGTTGCCTAAACATAAATGAAAAAAAAAAGAGAGCTATCTAATTAATTAGTTTAAAAGCATTTCCGAGCAAAAGCCGACTGGGTCTTTATCTAATTTAATTACATTAGAAACTCCGTTTGTTTTTGTTTGAAACTGTGGATGATGGATTTTCAGTTACGGTTTTTAATTATTTTCATATCTATCACATGTCAACTGTTCTACTTAATAAGCATCCTCTTCATTATAATTGTTTTTTTTTTTATTGCTGGTAGGTCTCTGTTACCTGAGACTGTCTAGGTAGGTACCACCGCAACTCCAATTTCAACCGGAAAAACAGTAATGTGAAATTCTACTGTGTTACGGTTTGAAGAACGCTGTAAGCTATGAAATTACTGGGGTAACGAGACTTAAGACCTCACGTCTCTTTCGACGAGCGTAATGTGGTGCAGTGTATACCATCTCAACCACCACTGCGTTGTCATGGGCAATCGTAACACTTACCATCAGGTGAACGTCCCTCTCGCCTCTTAACTTTGTAGAGTAAAAAAAGAAGAGATCTTTCGCTTATTAGAAAAGAGAGAAACTGTTTATTTGTTTAAGTAAGAGATTTTAAAACACAATTAATAAAAACATGTTTCAATTTATACATTCGCCGATTTAACATGAGTATACAAAGTGCCTAACGGAAATAACAGAGGGCAGCAGTGTGCCCTCCCGCCGTAGATAGTGACCTGCCTGGGTACAGAGCCAGCTCGCGCTCCGCTGGCTCCGACCTTTTTTTTATTAACTTTATTTTAACTTCGCCCATTCTATTTGCGGAGGCCCTATTTTAAGCACAGCAAATAGTGTAATATAAACGCGGTGACCTCGTTCAGAAATGTATAGACATATTATTATAAGCGCTATAGTGAAAAATTGTACAGAAAATTATTTTCCGTGTACTTTAATTAAACGTGTCATTCTCTAATTCGTTACAGACGAACATAAAAAAAAATACTGCAATTATACTTAATTGTTGTTAAGTGACAATGAAGACGCGTAGTAATGATATTAACATATTGTCTATCGTCTACAACAATGTAGGTTATGACATCCATCCTAATAAAATGGATACCAAACTTAAGTGATTATATTTTTTTAAAAGAAACAAACAGTTAATACCATCAACTAACGAATTGCAACACTGATAAATAATTGAAAAATTTTGAAGACTTGAATAATTTCGTATGTCCGCCAAACTTTCCGACACTTCATGTTGATGATGAATGAATGAAAGAATTTAATTACTGATCACACAGTAGGTTTTAATTATAAACGATACATTTAAATTTTAAATTTATTTCATAATTAAAAAGGCCAGCACCGGCGACGGCTGCCCGCTGTAATTGAAAATGCAACGCCGTTTCAACAATTAACAGGCGAACGTTAAAGCCTCCCCGAATTAAACACAATCGGGATTTCGGGCCGGATCACTTAAATAAAAGTGCTAAATGAATTATAATGAAATATACAAACAAATATAAACCGTATCGTGTTTAAATCAATCATTCATTTCTTCAATCTCAAGATTAGATCTTCTATGAAGTTAGTATCATATAGTTTTTAACTTAACAAAAAAAAGTGTTTATATCTATGGCCGTAAGTTAAGCATGGATTTTGATTGAAAATTTCCTAATGAAATATCTATTGTTTTTAGTTGTAAGTGAAATCTTTTCACAATCAAGAATGTGCTGTAATCTTCATTATAATAGTTTACTAAAATAAATCAATTATAAACGATCTAATTGGGAAGAAGTTAAGTACATTTTTATCTACGATAGGTTACCATTTGACCTCAATTTCACGTGATGTTAAGTGACAACGAAGACTTAGATGAAGAAGCGTGCCCACCACGAAAACTTTGATTTTTATAAGTTGACAACTGGTATACAGTAATGCTTTTAAAAAATTAGAGTGATAGCTAGCTGCAGTCAAGGAACTCTCAACATCACAAGCTGCCTTCTTTCAATTGAAGAGTTTTTGGAACGTCGATATCATCAGGATTTTTTCCTTTGCTGAAAGCTTGAGTCTACCGAGGTTCCAACCCGCACCTTTTCTAAATATTAACATGCGTAACAGCCTTATACAGCAGTAACGGTTTCCAAACAGAACTGACACGAAGACAGCTGAAATTTAAAACCGTAGCCAGACATATTTAGTGATTAATACTCTGTTTACTTCTTTCTGGTTATTTGGTCGTAAATAACAGATAAAAAGTATATGAGAATTAAAATCTAGTTACTGCTACAGTAAGCCTGAATGCAAGTGGAATATGGAAATGCAATCGTAATCAGCGCCGGGAGAAAAGCTACTTCTTCTTATTTATATTAGAAAGCAATTATCAGCTCGGTGTGACGATAAATGGCTTTTATATGCTGGAACAAAGGGACAGCCCCTCAAACGTCGAGACCTCGTAATTGGACGTGAAAATGTCATCGGATTTGCATCGCTGATAGCACTCTGTGCGGCGGAAGATTTCATTCGCAATTGTGTATTGAGGAACTAGTTTCAACCTGATTGGATGCTTCATCAGAAAATAATCGGGGAAATGAGTCATAATGATTTAGATTTTAGAAATCATCTTTTTTGTAAAAAAAACTTTTGAATATGATCGAATTCATCATCAGATTACTTGTTATGTATTTCACAAAACATGCTCCTGCTGTGTTTCAGTCTAATAATAGTATCGTTAATACTAAATATCTATTCAAACATTTTCAAGTATTATTTATTTACTTATGCTCACAAAAATCAAGGTAAGTATACAACATTCGTAGAAATTAAATGTAAAGACACTGTTTATTTTAATAAAAAATTCTTCCAGTGTCTCTCTCTATGTCGTATTTCCTCATGACTGAGGGTCGTGGTCGTCATCTTTTTATTGAAACACACGACGACTCTCTTGGCAGTTCTTCCAGTGTACCGTAGTCAAAAAATTGCAATGATTTAAAAAAAATCACAATTTTAATGTCTAATAACTGTTACTAACTAACCTAAAGATTATTAAAATTATCTATTCCTCCATGCTATTTTAGTAAGCTTGTCTAACTTTTTTGGGAGACCATCTGTAAATAAAACTTCTCATAGTTAAAATAAAGGAAACTCGGAACTCTGCGGTTAGTTTACTTAAACTATGTCTCTATTTAAAAAATCGTATGATATTCTGAAGTCGTTCAATTATAGTAAACGCTATTTGCGGAAAAATACAGTTTCAATTATTCCTATAGAATAGTTAATAACTAAAACTATTTATTATATATTTATATAGTACCTATTGCTAATAGTTCTAAGATACATATAACAATACTACAAATATAAATTATACTTTTTTCATATAAATCAATCAAATGTCTACACGTGTAGTTGTTAATCATCTGTAACTCAAACTCTGGCTTATAGCCGTGAACAATTTTCATATAAAACATTCTTTTTTTTATATAAAACAGGACTTTACTTATTGATCATCATAATCTATCAGCCACTCGCAAAATTCCTTGGACCTCAGAGAAATGGGAGCAAGAAACTCATTTTATATATTTTTTCCCAAAATCTAAATTATACCCCAAGTTTTGTAACGTGCTGTTTTTTCAAGAAAAATCAATCAAAGAATAAGGCTTTGCTTATGTAAATTTTTTATCCAGATTTTTGTTAAATTGCAAAAAATAAATTATTAATATAATAAGCCATTGGTAATATAAAAAAACATAACTTGAATGTTAATTTAACATACGACAAGAGTACAAGCAATTGTTCTGTTTGTTTTAATTATAACAAAAGGTAGAAAGCGTCTCATTCACCGCGAGCAGATAGCAAACGAACGCATTTCACGCTATTGCTATTAACAATTATATACACAGCAGAGCGGAAATGAAAAAAAAAAACAACGTCTACTTTGTAAACTGCGCCGGATACATTTGATTACTAGAGTAAACACATTCATTGCAACTAATAAGAACTTGTTATAACATACAAATGTTTCTCAATCCGTGATTTTATTTTAATTGATTGTATTAAATAAGTATACACTACTCCATTTTAAAGAGCCGTGATAGCCTAGTGGTTTGAACGCCGGCCTTCCAATGCGATGGTACCGGGTTCGAATCCGGCCCGCACCAATGAATTTTTCAATTTATGTGCAGTTAGCATAAAACACCAACTAATATCACGTGCTTTGATGGTGAAGGAAAACATTGTGAGGAAACCTGCCTATCTATGTCGTGACCATTCGTGGACGGACTAGTATGTGAAATGGAGAAGGCAATGGCGAACCACTCCATTATAACTGCCAGGAGAGTCGTCGTGTGCTTCACGACAGATGATGACCACGACCCTCAGTCATGAAGAAATACGACTAGCAAGAAGAAAAGAACTCCATTTTAAGTGACAAGAAAACGTTCACTTACCACACTTTTTAAACAGATACGAAATAACATTTGCACTTTACTCGTCGGCAGGGATAGACAACTTAAATTACTACTAATAACACTTATTACTACTAGAAAATTAAAATTACAATCTCCAGTAAATTTGAGACATCAATAAAAATATAGACTAATCGTCCATATTTGTTTAGATAAATGAACAAATCTTTCGTTATGTAACTTTTACACCATTAAAAGTTAGTATGTTCCAAATGTTCAGAAAAAGACACAGTAACAGCGATATTTATGAAATAAAAAAATACTAACTGATATCTGATTTATTCAAAAAATCATCCAATTATTTTATTATTTATAAACTAAAACATACTCAAGAAAACATTAATTATTTAGCAACATCCTAAAGAGCTGTGGCTTAAAACAGTATTCAAATAACTTATTTGATTGTTATAGCAAACATGAAAAAATCCACAAAACTTAAGTTTGAAGCGATAAAGTAACAAAACAGATAACTCCTGTTCCTGTTTAAAAATGTAGTTGTTAGTTCGGCGAAGTTAAGGTAACTACATCAGCTGTCGGCGGAAACTTTCGGCTGTTAACTTAGTTAACAGCAAGTGAGGCTTGTTAGGTTTGAACGGACGTAGCAAAAGATTTGCTGGAAGACTTAATTTATAAAAGACAATGAAAAGTTGGTGGCAGGTGATGAAGGTAGTCCTCTCTCCTTTCATCATGTTAAACTCATTCAAATAATTCTTTCAATGAGAAGAAAACCGGAGCCACGGAAAAACTAAAATTCCCTTTAACGTGTTTTAAGTATTTGAACAATTTGTGGTAGAAAATAATAATAGCTGCTTTAATAAATCATTAGTTTCCCATTTGTAAAAAACGAGGTGAGCCAACATAAATCACCCTTATTGGAAGCTCAAATTGAATCACTGAATTGTGGCGACGCCCATTTAGCCGATATCATCTTCTAGACTTGGCCAATAAAATTCTAAGGTTCAAATAAACATAATCAAAATACAGAATCAAAGTTTTTCATTTAGAAAAAAAAATGAGAACCGAACAACATCGGATAACTTTTTTTGGCTCACCTTGTATTACCAACCCGCACTTCTCCAGCGTGGTGGATAAATGATTTTAGTTCAAATAGTCATGCAACAGTCGGAACATTAAAACGAGTGTTTATGATCATTATAAAAATGTTTGGGTATCTAAAAATTTTTTATATCACATCCAGTAAATAAAAATCAATTTTATATCTGCAGTGCAACGGCTGACAGAATTAATGAAATCACAGGGTTTGCCGAAAGTTACCGATGCGGTTTGATAGACGAATGAACCGCGCCGAGGTGATTACATAGATCCAATTGCAACTCGCTCTTTACACCGCTTAATTTAAAGAGGAATCGATAAATCGGATCAAATTAATCTAACAGGTTCCCCAATAAACCTTTCGACGATTTAGTATAGTGCTTTTTAATTAAATCGAAATATCTAAACAGCTTTTAAATAAACATCGAGTTGCTTAGCTTAAAAGAAAAGTCAAAACTTTCTAATGAGACCCATAATTTACGCTAAAGTATTACTTTGGAAATTATCATCACCCATGTAAAGTTTCCGGCACATGCGAAGGAAGTCGGAAAAGGGATCCGGGCCTTTCATCAAAGACCGAATAAATTTGGCGTTAGAACTAAAAACCCAACTCACAACCGTGTAAAGACAGCTACACTAGAAATAATCCAAATTAAAATTAATTAAGGCCGCGGACTCCGGGTCTGCGAACCGAATATCCGATGACCTGTATCAGTTAGTCTAGCAGAGTTGAACGTTATAAGAGAATGAACCACTTATGTATAGAGACGCTCATATCTAAATGTTTTTTTTTTATTATACTTCTAAGCGACGAGACGAGCAAGACGTTCACCTGATGGTAAGTGATACGCTTGCCCATGACAACGTGGCGCTAGTTAAGATGGTACACACTGCACCACATTGCGCTCGTCGCCTGAGACACAAGGTGTTAAGTCTCGTTACCCCAGTAATTACACTAGCTACAGTGCCCTTCAAACCGGAACACAGTAATGTTTGCACACTACTATTTGGCGGTTGAAATAGGAGCTGCGGTGGTACCCATCCAGACGGTCTCCGGCAACAGAGTCCTACCACCTGGTAAAAACGGTGTAAACGGTATTCAATTTACAAATGAAAACCAATAAAAATAAAATCACCAAATTGTACACAACAGTAATGATCTATTTGGTTAAAATCAATATCAATAGGAAGTCTCACGATAAGATCTCGGAGCAACGTTTCACGACGCCCAGCTCAATCAGAGCGGGTGAAGCAATTTGCAACAATTGAAAACAAATAAATGACCGCCGCTGTCACCGTTTGCTTCGGCTCCAACAAGTTTTACGACGACATTTTTATTTCTTATTCTCTCAAATGTTATCTCGAGGTGAAGTAATTTTAGCGGATTCGCAATTATACTTTAACTTAAATCCGTAATTATTAAAAACAGTTAATCGAAAACTAACCCATTTAAAATAATAAATCGAAGTCTCTTATTATTCAGCTGTGTATAACAATATTTTATACGAAAGTTTACCATGTTAAGCAGTATTGATACGAAAATTAACAGACATACACACTCCCGAATTTATAATACAAGTATATATATAAAAGAGAAGATTTTATTGACCTAATAATAAATTTGAGAAAATCAAGTTTGCCTTACCATTTCTAGAAATAACCCTTCGCAGCATGTGTCCAAAGCGGCGTGCACCCATACATTTCCTCTGTTCCCGAACCACTTCATCCAAACAGTCACTATCGGTAGCTGTATCATCTGCCGCATCATCTTCTGACACCAGAGATTCACGCTTGTTCACTGCTTGAGAATTATCATCACTAACGCTTAAACTTGGTTCACTTGCACCTAAACTCTTTGGTTCCCCTGCCCAAACGTCCAGTTTCTGAACGTCATTAAATAAATCATCTAAATTAGTTTCTAATAGACCTTTGGCACTGCATATCACTTTGTTATTTATATCTCTTTTGGTTATTATTGCATCGACACTAGTAGACATTCGTTTATCATTTTCTATTTGCGATGTTTTTTCCATTTCTGAATTCTCGATAACGCTATCGCGTAATTTTAGTCGCTGTTTTATTCTTAGTGAACTATGTGTTGCTGGATTCGATACTTTCCCGCCTGCACTTCTTTCTTCGGTCGCGTTCTCTGCCGTTCCCAAATGTTGTTGCGGGTGATTTCCGCGGAACATATTTGATAACACAATCATTTTCAACGCCTTCAATGTGCCAATGTATGTTAAAAGTTCCATCACTGCATTCCTTTTTCATTTCACTTCAACACTTTACACTATAAGTGAAATGAGGTTTTGTGTTTGTTAGCGATAATTGGTGAAGACAAAGACTCGATGTAAAGTATACTACCAAGTTTAGACTCGATTGGCATCGTTTGAGATTCACCGAAATATTATTAATAGTATCTTATTTTAGATATCCGGAACAAGGTCAGACGAATCGATTCATCCAATTTACAGATCTAAATAGGGATTCAAGCCTGAGATATTTCTATTTTGCCTTATCTACAACTGTGTGAAGACCGTGTAAATGGTATGTAAAGTTATGCAAAGTGTTCCCTAATGTCTACAATAGCATTTGAAAACTGTCTACTATAAATCCAGTGTTATCTACGATAGATACAAGCGTCTTATTATTTGAAAAGGCCCTAGAGTGGAATCACAATCTGTCACTTCGCAACAAAGGGAGGGTGAGAGGAGCCGTCGCGGGAAAATACTATAGCGCCGCCATGGACGTTATCGGGGACGAGGGTGACTGCGAACCTGTGACCTCCCTCTGACGTAAGAGGCGCTCGTTTTAATGAATCACCATTATCTATACATCTATACAAATGAATTACAATATAGTCTTGTAATATTAAAATAACAGATTGGTAACCTAATTAATATTCAAAACTTTAAAAATTCTTGTCAGTCTGTTTATACCGGTGTACGTTTCTGATAATCTCCAAAAGTAATGGATAGATTTTGAAGAGACTTTCACTAGTTGTAGTTATAATTCATTATATAACTTCTGCTAGTAAAAGCCCAGCATATAAAAGAAAATATAAAACAGCGCAAAAAAAAATTTATCAAAATTTCTGATCCGGTTTGATCAGTTTTATTTCATGCATGTAAATAATTTTACAAAATAAAACTCGCTGGTACATTTTACAGTTCAAATAAAACGTACAAATCCACGTCGCCTGATATAAAGGAATACTAAACCTGAAGTTAACATTTTATTTGGGCAATTTTCTTACTACGAAGCAATCCCACTGGAGGCAACAAGACGTCCACAGTTTACGATCCCCGTCTCGCGAACTGATGGACGGTACTATTCGAAAATGTTCCATAAATGTAAGTTTACTATGTAAAAATAAATATGCGCGCACTCTTTAAATAAATTCAACTCATACATAGCTCTATACACAAGAAAATTCACAGTTAAATATTGATTATTAATGTTAAGAAACCGGTAATCTATATACATATACTCGAGTTCTCTATAATCTCGTCATTACTATTTTTTAATGACTCTAATTCAATTTTGCACTTGTTAATAGATAAACTGTGGAATAAGAAAAACTAAAAATAATCGTCTTGGCAATTGTTCTTATCTATCTTAACAACAAAACATAAAATTAGGTTTCAATACAGAATAAATACATCTAGCCATTTTAATATGGCTTACTATACCTTTAAAGGTATAGTAATCTAACCAAAGAGATACAACTACAATAAAGCTGAATGTATGAACATGCACTGGTGCCGCTGAATAGGATTTCCTCGTTATATATAATTGAATGTTCCTTACTGCCTAGATGTCAGGTATTTGGAATTTCCGTTCCTAACTTTTCCACTAGAACAACTAGTCATAAGTAGCCCAGTGCCGAAAGTCCTACTAAAGCAACCTCCTGGCAAATATCTTGTGACAACATTAAAAGGAGAAAGAGTAAAGATCCACTGCGAAGAAATAGATCCAGTGATAACTAAGCGATCTCTAGTAATAGAAACTGGTGGTACGTCTCTGTTGTCGGAGACCGTGTAGGTGGGTACCATTGCAGCTACAATTTCTGCCGCCAGACAGTAGTGTGCAAATATTACTGTGTTTTCGTTTGAAGAGTGTTGTAGCTATTGAAATTACTGGGGCGACGAGACGTCACATGTTAATACTTAAGGCGTCGAGCACAGTATAGTGTATACCAGCCTAGCTAGCGTCACATTGTTATGGGCAAGCGTATCACTTACCATCAGGTGATCGTCTCAGCATGATGTAGCAGTATCTACAGTGAAAACATTCCATATTTACATCCGTATATTTCAATAAGCGGAATGTACGAGCTATTCGTCCCCGAAACGGGATTCGTACGTTATTTTACGAGTACTGGTGCCCGAAATTGCGCGCAATCTCTCGCTACGGGACTTAATGTGCCTTTTATGTGGCCGTCTCCGAGCTGTCTCATATGAGACAAAAAATAATAGTAATCCGTAACAGTGTACATGAGACTAATGATTAAAAGACCGGCACGCAAGTGGCGCTGATTATATTGTACGTTAAAAGGATATATAAAGAGGATTCATTTATGATTTCGTTGGTAGCCAAGATTCTAAGAAAATGATGAAAGTGCACCGGGATTAAATAGCAACAGTTGAATAAGTGAAGACCAATTTACTTTTCTAGATATAACCGTCAACTACAGTATGATGAAGACACCTCATGATGATGATAATAAAGATAATGAACCAATAACGGTTTCCCCTTAAATCTGCGGCTATAGAATTTTGAATTCCATAACAGAGTTACTTATTTACAGACCAACAACATGTAATCACTGTATTGACTTGGATGATTACTGTGTATGTATCCAGAGAAGCGACAAGACGAGAACGTTCCCTCAATAGTAAATGTAAGTAATAGCACGGCCGATAACAATGGTGTTAGTATGAGCACTAAGATAATTTCGTTAATTTAATATTCTAGCTACAGAACCCTTCAAACCTGTACACAGTAATAATTTTATGTTAATGAAATAATTATCGGATCGTTTTTTTAAAATGTTTTATGGAATCTATATGAGAAGAGTTAATAGGCTTCTTCTAGACTAGCACGCTTTACCATCAAAGACATATCGCCGCTTACCACCAGGTGGGATCGTAGTCAAGCATTGGTATATACATAATAAAAAAATTAAATATATTACAAGAGACTTATATCCAGAATTGGACGTCCATCAGGCAAGAAAAAATCTATTCAATTCAATATACATATAACATAAAATCAAATTTATATGAAATAAAATATAAAATTGTACCATAAAAAACCGGACGGTTCGTTCATCCATATATGTAGTTCACGCACATATACGTTAGTAAACACCTGTTAGTAATTATCGTATACCCTGTCCGCAACACCTGCTGTATTTTTCCTCGCAGTTATTTTTATTTTATTAGCGAAGCTACGAGACGAGGAAAACGTTCACCTGATGGTAAGTGATACGATTGCTCATAACTTGCCGCTAGTTAGGATAGAGGACTCTGGAGAGGTTACGTTAAGTCTAGTTACCACAGTAATTTCAATAGCTATATCTTTTGCGGTGGTACCTGGTCGGTCCAACAACAGAGAATTACTACTAGTGTCATTCTCAACTAGTTAAGTGTTATTTATATTAATTAGATCAAAGTTACATATAATGATCATTATATGATGCTTTCTTACATTTTAATACACTTTACAGCTGAATGGTTAAATTTGTAAATTCAAATGCTCTATCTAACGGTCGGAGTAATTGCGTTGGCATCAGAGCAACCAAATTGGGTTTAAATCGGCACTTGGGGAGTCGAGCAATTGATGCCAATTATACGAGAATTCGCCGACACTACTTCTCTGTACCGTCATATACTACTCGTGAGTACATATATGTACTAACATTATACGTAAATATAGCTAACGTTACCACCAACTCACACTTGGACAACATGGTAATAACTAGGTCTTAATTATCTCTAAAAAGGTCCCTAGTTTCCATAGAGAGAATATTAAATGGTAATTTTAACAGATTAAATATAAATCAATATTTATGAAAATCCAAATACTACACTACAAAATCTAAATGGCACGGGTTTATTAACTACAATAAATAAACAATTAACTTTAAGTTCACATGATGATGCAATGATGAAAGATGTTAAAGTATACCCAGAGTACTATCGACCAAATCCATCATCGACGCGTTTACAAACTGACCATATATACAAACAGTGTATGTTATTATTAGAAAAAAGAGGGTTCTCTAACTTAAATATAATATAAAAGAAGTTTACTTATGATATTTATGAAATTTAAATATTTAGAGATAAAGAGAACGAATCTCTCACCTAAAAATCGTTAATAAGGACCGCCCAAAAAAGTTGGTAATAATCCGACTACATTTTCGACTACGACTTTTAAGTAATTCCCCGGTTGACTATCAGAAGACTCGGGAACCACCATCAGGCGTCTGATTGCTCCATGCCGGAGTTTAACGACTTCAGATAACAAATTGTAACCAATTACCATTGTACGCTACATCTCAATTAACAAGCAGCCCTACAAACTCTAAGTATTAAATTTCGGATTGCATTACCATGACGTAACGCGTGCACATGTGCACAGGGGTCAATTGGCGTGTTACCATTTCACAAAAAAAATAACCGACGTTAAAAAGATAGTCATACAAAAAAATATTTGCCGAGACATTTTTTTTCTGTTTCCTTTCGAAAAATCCTACTCATTCATACCTTATCGAATATTTTACTGATGTACGAGTTTTTTTTCTACTAATCATCGAAACGAGCGAGACTTTCACCTGATGCTAAGTGATACGCATGTCCATAACAACTTGCTAGTTAAGTTGGTATACACTGCACCACATTGCGCTTGTCGCCTTGAAACAGTAAAATAATTAAAGCTAGAATTTTTTATTAAAGGATTTTGAACTGAATAAATGTCTAAGAAAATTATAAAGGAGCTTAGTGTTAAGATGCCTTTATATAAATCTTTCAGACGTCCTCCGGGATGTCCTTTATCAACTCGGCCATCCTGAAAGGACATTCTATTTAGCGACGTTATTAAAGGCGACGTATCCTTTAACCCCGGCTCACGCATGGCTTAATTGTAAAGAAATCGTAATGGAACACATATTCAGAAAATTTACAGTTTCATGAATATCTGCGAATAGCCTTTAATAGTCCAAGAGAGATTATATTACTGTTAGTTAGTAAATTACTATCTGCACAATGCTTACATAATCATGTTAGTTTGTTTGTTATATCATTAATAATTAAATTAATATTAATTACAAGCAAATTTCTTTTTCAAGCATTCGTATAAGTTTTTATTAAATCAATTTTGTTTAGACTCACTCGTGTTATTATGAGGTAAGTTTATGATTAATATTTAAAGAAAATGATATAGTTAACTACTTAGCTCTCTAGTTAAACTATGTTCTAGACACAGCTTAATTATCTTAATAATATACTCAATATAATTTGTAGGCCGAAACATCAATATATTCCAATAAACGTATTCCGCCGCTAGTTTCATATATGTGGTAAGTGGGAACATGTGCATGGAAATTTCACACTTATTGCTATAGCAGTTAAGATGACATTAGTATAAAGTATGCTGATTTGATGACGGTCATCGCCACGTTCGTAAATTAAGCGCGTTAGGAAACGATGATGTCAATTGTTACCATCAATATGTAAGAATAACAGAACATTTAAACAAAATAATTTTGAATACCTTCGCGGTGCAGTGGTTAAGCGCTTGCTTAGAAATATGGTCTATAGTTCAATTCTCACACAAGATATTGGTACTAGCGATTATATATTTATATTCAACTAGATGAACAAGACGTTCAACTGATGGTAAGTGATACGCTTGCCCATAACGTGGTGCTAGTTAAGATCGTACACTGTACCACATTGCGCTCGTCGCTATCATGTACTTGCTATATATGTCAACATATAAGTCAGCGCATCCACGACCTCATTGTCACTCATCAACGAATGTTAAGGTGAAATGTGAGTCTGTATTACCTTATAAGGTTATAACGTACCGGAATGGCCTTGGATCTAATTTTCATACTTTAGATGCAAAGATTGAAAAAAGCCGTAATAGCCGGGTACGAATCCGGCCTGCACCAATGAATTTTTCAATTTATGTGCAGTTAGTATAACACCAACTAATATCACTTGCTTTGACGGTGAAGGAAAACATCGTGAGGAAACCTACATATGTCTTGACCATCCGTACTGGCGCTAGTATGTGAAATGGAGAAGGCAATGGCAAACCACTTCATTATAACTGACAAGTAAGTCGACGTGTGTTTCATTACACATGATGACTACGACCCTCAGTCATGAGGAAATACGACTTAGAAGAAGAACACGCAAAGGGCATGAGTTTGATTCTTAATGAAATTTGTCTTTTTCCCGCTCTTACACATAGCTAATTTTGACCTTTCATATCTCTTTAACCGGAAGAGTTATTCACTTTCTATTTCGGATTTCTCATCTCCTTAACCTGTACTTCATTTTATCACAAACAGTATCCATGTAGCTGTTCTAGTTTAAAAGTTACAGGCGTTACGGAGTATTTAAATCAGCGCAGTCTCTTTCAAGCTGATACAATCAGGTGATAGAGAATAAAACATATATGTTTAAATGTACACGTCTGGGTGATGTCATTACATACAATATAAACAAAATGGGGGACCATATGATGCGGCCATTTAAATACGGCCTCGGATTTATGAAGGTACCAACAGGCGTACAATACGGACCGGCGTACACTTCAGAACCGGACATCCCATTTTACGGTCAGTGTAGTTTCCACACACGTTGATAAGCGTAAAGGTAAACATTTACAACCGCAGCCATAATAGTTTCGTGTTCAACAAATAGAGTATTATCACTATTATACTATAATATTTAAATGCTACTGAATTATTGTAGTATGTAAATCTTTCCGGAGACAAAGTAATTAAACAGGTAGTGATAATATTACTAGTCGTGATAGCCTAGTGGTTACTTTCAATCCGAAGGCACCGGGCTCGAATCCGGCGTACACCAATGAATTTTTCAATTTATGTGCAGTTTAACACCAACTTATATCACGTGCTGACGGTGAAGGAAAACATCGTGAGGAAACCTGCATATCTATGTCATGACCATCCGTGCTCGCACTAGTATGTAATATGGAGGAGAACCACTCCATTATAACTGACAAGTAAGTCGTCATGTTTCATCACACATGATGACCACGAGCCACAGTGATGAGGAAATACTACTTAGAAGAAGAAGAAGAATAATATACTGTTTTCCAATATTACGGAAGCTTTTTTACTGGTGGTATCTCTGTTGCCGGAAACCGTCTAGGTAGGTCCTAATTCAACTGTCAAATAGTAACATGCAAACATTACTGTGTTCCGGTTTGAATGGCGCTGTAAGCTTTTTTTTTATACTACTATGCGACGAGACGAGCAAGACGTTCACCTGATGGTAAGTGACACGCTTGCTCATAACAACGTGGTGCTACTTAAGATGGTACACACTGCACCACATTGCGCTCGCCTTGAGACATAAGTTGTTAAGTCTCGTTACCTCAGTAATTACACTAGCTACAGCGCCCTTCAAACCGGAACACAGTAATGTTTGCACACTACTATTTGGCGGTTGAAATAGGAGCTGCGGTGTTACCCATCCAGACGGTCTCCGGCAACAGAGACCTACCACCTGGTAAGCTAGTGAAATTATTAGGGTAACGAGACTTAACACCTATATCTCATGGCGATGAGGGCAATGTGGTGCAGTGTATACCATCCTAACTCACAAGTGAAAGTCTCGTTAGTATCGCTCCACCAAAAAAAAATATTTACGCTATAGTTTAACTGTAAAAAAGGGACTTAACAGCATAACACTTTAATTAAGATTTTTTTTTATTAATAAGTCTTAATTTTCTTCTTTTAACATTTAGGTTAACGTGCTAATGAACAAGGTTAACGAGATCGGTTATGTGATATGAAAAATGTAAGCCGCGCGGACTGATCCTGTTCACGCCGTGACGTCCTCGGTTTATTAATACTAATAAATTAACTTCACCGAGTGTCTGTATATTAAGTTAATAAGTTAGTTTATAAGTTAATTTATACTGCTTTAGCTAGCAGCTAACACTTGCTTAGTAACACGAAGGTCGTGGTTCGTTTCCGGGGAGCATTTGATTTATTTAGGCTACACCAGATTACTTCACGTTCCTATAATTGGGTTTCAAGTATTCTCAAAACCATGCTGAAGAAAACAATTAACACCATAACCAAAGATTTATAGTGAAGTAAATAAACTTGCTGCGGTGTATAAACACCCTATGTTGTCAATCATTATGGAGTTATGATGTTTGTAAATATTTTTACTTACTACCTGTCTGTTTTAAATTTTTCATAAACGATTTGTAATCTTTGAAGAAATAATAAAATCTTTAACTATTAAATATTGACAGGTGACTTTTAAGTAAGTGTTTACAACATTAAATCCAGTTAACTACAGTTCACCCGGCAACAGTCGGAGCCGTGCCGAAGACCCACCAGCTGATCGATCAACTAGCACCATTCGGTAACGATTCGTACCGGAACAAGTCAACACCGCAGTCTAATGCCCATAAAACAAGCAAATAAACCATTAACACAGATCTAGTAAGGTTAACGTGCCGGCTTCGAACGCTGGACCGGTTGCGCAGTGAAATAGCATCGCGGCAACATAATTGTGTGAATATTCTATGTTTAATGCTATTTACATACACGAAATTATTAGTTACTGCATAATTTTTAACCTTAATTTCACATCATGTTAACTTACAGTGACAAGATGGTAAGATGTGCACATCAAACCAAACTCAACAGCATATATTAAATCTTTCAAATACACTCCCGGACACATCTATCGGCCCACCTAGTGTTTAAAAGTTTTAACGGTGCCTAGCTAAAAATAAAGGTTAGGTGGAGCAATAAGTTTTAATGCAGTTTTAAAGCTGATTGTTTGGTCAATCTTTATGTATTTTTTTTTTTTTATTTTGAATTCAGGATTATGAAAAAAAAACGAAAATTCAAGTCTGTTCATTGTTTTCAACGACCCAGGAATGGAGAAAACTTTTTTATTTCGCACAAGTTGCATTTTTTTTTAGTTGTGTCCGATTATTGGTTCCATAAAAAGGCAAATCTAAACTTAGAGCCAGTTTCGACCAAAAAATATGGATACTCTGCCTGAAAATGTCGCCCAAACTGTATGACTTCTGCCGGCCAAATCAATTCGAAATTACAAAAAAAATAAAAAAAAACATACATAAAGGTTGACCAATAAATTTGCTTCAAAACTACATTAAAACTTATTGCTCCACCTAACATTTATTTTTAACTAGACACCGTCGAAACTTTAACCTGGGTGGTGGGCCGATAGATGTGTCCGGAAGTATATATTATAGACTTCAGTAAATTAAAATCATAAAGTAATAATCTTGAAATCGAAGTATTAGGAATGTTATAGATTAAAGTTACAAAGAATTGCCAAACAGAAACTATGCATAGTTTATGCAATAAAAAAATCACATGTTAAATGTTAGAAAGCCGTGCAATTATTGCATTTGTTCATACTTTCTCTCCATCAAAGTCACAGCAACGCGGTGCCCGATCAGCCGTCCCGCTCGCGCGTGTGCGACTCGCGCTTTGTGCGAAAGCGACGCGCGTACTCGAGCGCGAAGTGAAGCGGAAACGGGACGGTCGCGTATCGTTAATTGGTTATTTTCGGCCTTGAGTGAAAGTTACGTTCGGCAAACAAATTTAAACTCATTTATACAAATCGATCAATAGTTACATCGGGAATATAATATATTAACAAAAATCGGAAAAATATTATTCTATCTTTCTTTTTTTTGGTTACAATATCATATATTGGAGTTCCCATTTAACAAAACAGCTCCTGAATCCATCAATTTACTATATCTATAAAAATACTATAGCAAATATACGTAGATACGTTTCACCTATTTCTATGTGATACCTTTGTGACACAGTGCTGGTAGTTAGGATATTAAACACTACATCCACATGTTCGTTCCAAAACAATTGACTGAATTACCATATATGTATTATATATTTTTGTATACTAACTTGTATACTTGTAGATTGAAAAAACGAATAAATAAATACATAAACACTAGCACAAATTAGATGAAACAGCTAGATAATTCAACTTTAATCTATTTTGTATTTAAATAACTATTAATGAAGTAATTTTGTTTTTTTTTTTATAATTTTGTCGCTTTTACACGATAACGATTTACATGTAACATTACAATCGGATCATACATACCACTATGTAATATCGTGTAGTATTTAAATAAGTAATTAAAAATACCTTTAATGTATACGTTATTTATTTACTTTACTTCATAATTTATATGTTTAAGATAACTAACAAATATTAATAGTTTTTTTTCAACTATAGCAATGCTCTTTTTATCTCGTCGGCAGAAATGATCTTTCGTCTAGTTTGTAGGTAACGAAAAAAAAATCACCGCTCGGGTTCATTGACATTTAGAACATTGTCTATTCTAGTCAGTTAAAAAATTTTAACTAGTTGTTTGAAATGTATAACAAAATACAATATAAACACAATAACCAATATTCAAGACATGTCTTAAACCGCAAAAATCTTTGAGTATTGTAATTGTAAGGTAATACCTAGTTGAAAAAAAGGAGCACCAAAATACGTAACATTCACTGAAACGGAATCAACATACGACAGACAAAAATGTAACAAAGGAAAAACTAAGATACTCGAGGATAAAATAAAAAAAATTTAATCGCTACATTGTATTCCAGCAGAATTCAGTCTACGCTGCGAGTACTTTGTGAATATCCCGAAATCAATTTAAACGAAACGGTTCCCCAAAAGAAACAGTTAAAACCATTGTTTGAAGCGTTCAATAGAAATCGTTTGATGAAAATGTCGGCCGTTTCCCAGTTACGACGACCGGTCGGTTCACTGGAGTTATCGCAATGATCTACGCCGCAGCGAAATGGGCTCTAATTCCAAAACAAATAAGGGTCAATATCCGCTACGACATTACTCCGTACACGTACGTACTTAAAAGACTGGTACACAACCAGGTCTGTATAAGAAAACGTATCATAAATCAGTTGTTCGCAGCAAACGGACCCATTTAAGTCGCCGCCGAAACATAAGCTACATTTGCTTTTATTGCTTTGAGCTTAAGAAGCAAAACTGTTTGTTAGTTTCAACGTCGGAGCGGTGTAGCGAAATTGTACAATTGTAGCAGTGTTACCTATGCTAATTCGAACGTGTGAGTCATAGGTAATATAAGAAGAACCAAGGCCAAGAGCAATAGGTGGCGAACGTTAAAATGCTTCAGCTTAAAGCAACCGCGACCAACAATTGTGAGTACGTTAACAATTTACAAAAGGTTTGTTTGTTGACGATGAGAAGGTAAATAAACGAAACGCTTTCAAGCATTCAGATGTTGATGAATAACAAACTTTATGTACATGACGGTGTGATGATTTAGTAAACGTACACCTATCGACATTGCTCGGGGCCATCGCTTTAATTTTTTACAACTTCCTCGCAAAGGTCAAATTCAAATACACAATTAACCCAATAAACCGGCTTCAATTACCTCACGCTATGAAACCGCATAATTTGTATACATCTAAGGTAAGTGAACAAGCCGTCTTTGTCGTCAAATGATTACTATGAACCATTAAATTCGGATCCCTGTGATATTTGATACCGAGCCGTATCGAAACATCGACAATCGTAATCCGACACATACCTGAAACTTCACCGCTCGTAATTAACTAACGCAAAACAAACAAACAATACCTCGATCACGTTATCAGTGAGCAAATTTAACTGAACTAACAGCCGCGAGTCAACTGGACGAATTTCGAAATATGTAGCACTGTGTACGAGATGTGGGTCAACCGCACCACGCTGCCGGTAAACGGAATAAAAAAAGAGAAAAAAAAAGCACAGAGGCGAATGCCCGCGAACCGATCGAGCGAAAATTCACTCTAAGATCGTCATAAAACAAACACAAAACCGCGATGACTTTTAAAATCAAATTGTGCTTCACCACGATCGCACTCGATATTGATAAACATCCTATTCACTGTAATTTTAAACACCCACGTATTTAAACTGCAGCACTGTCACCGGCGAGCTGTTGCACTGAGTTCTTATCGAGGAGTTAAAGCGAGGTCAACGCTTCCTTTCGCGGTGCACGTGATCGGGTACCAAAACACAGCGGGTGTATCACGCGCGGTACGTTCGGCGCAGCGGCGAAGCGGCGCGTCCGTGCGGCGAACACGCGCACGCGCACGGATTTTCACAAAGCCACTGCTTCTCCCGTGCGCGCGGCCCGCGGAGGCGTCCGACCACCGCCAATTAGCCGGCGCGGCCTTCGCACGGGCTAGGGCTCCGTGTTATATATCTAGTTGCACAAAACGAAATACATACGTTAGATATTGAAGATAAATAATTGTAATTATAAACATTTTGTTAGAAAAATGGTAATTGTATTGACTTTTAATGAATCCGAAATGAATTACTGCATATTGTACTGTTGTATACTTCCGGACACATCTATCGGCCCACCACCCAGTGTTTAAAGTTTCGACGGTGTCTAGTTAAAAATAAATGTTAGGTGGAGCAATAAGTTTTAATGCAGTTTTGAAGCAGATTTATTGGTCAACCCCTATGTAGGTTTATTTTTATTTTTTTTTTGTAATTTCGAATTGATTTGGCCGGCAGAAGTTTTACAACTTGGGCGACAATTTCAGGCAGAGTATCCATATTTTTTGGTCAAAACTGGCTCTAAGTTTAGATTTGCCTTTTTATGGAACCAATAATCGGACACATCAAAAAAAAATCCAACTTGTGCGAACTAAACACTAGGTGGGCCGATAGATGTGTCCGGGTGTGTATTTCATACTAATATTTATGTCATAGTTGTATTTATATTTCTTATAGTGTAATTCAAATATTGGGAATATTATTAATAACATAACTTTTATAAAATTGATAATAATTAAATAGTTGTATTGATTATTGTAAAGATGGCGCCGCTGTGATTTTGGTATAAATAGCGGGCAACTGTGGATCTCGGGCTCATTACTGTTTGGACAGTGTAAAAAGTGTGAACTCAGTGACTTGTGAATTGTATATATAAAAACGTATAAAATAGATATGTATGTTGAAAAGAGAAGTGTCTATTACATAGCAATTTATAATTTAATATGAACATTAAAGAATGTATACGCGAGTACGAAAATAATATTTAAAAACGAACATACGTTATATTTGATACACGACAAAAAGTAATCTAGTAACAAATAAATTTAAACTTTTTGATAAATATCATACAAATTAGATATTGTTATACAGTAACACGATTTCCATTATTTTAGTCGACTAAAAAATGTGAAACGTTTAGGCCGTTACATATAATTTTGATATTTACTGAATCTTGATCTTGTGTTTATTCCAATATAAAATTAAGAAAATTTCTTCAGTGTAATTTTAAAAACTAAACAGAATATATTATAACGATTTTTATGCCATAGCAGCCCTATCGAAAGCTCTAAACTACAATAATCACCGACCGCGAACGATGAACTGCGAAACATGATTTTACATAAGTCAGTCCTCATAACTTCGCAGACACTTCCTTATGCTTCATTAAAAACTTATCGTGGAAGTTTAACAATAGAGACACGCAATTTTGCGGGACTAGCCGGAGTTAACTGACAACTTGAAAAAATACTGTAAACTTCTATCATCGACAGGCCATTTAATAGTTAGTAGAAGCCGTGATAGTCTAGTGGTTTTAACGCCGGCTTTCCACTGCGAAGGTAAAGAGTTCGAATCCGGCCTGCACCAATGGATTTTTCAATTTATGTGCAGTTTAACACCAACTTATATCACGTGCTGACGGTGAAGGTAAACATCGCGAGGAAACCTGCATATCTAAGTCATGACCATCCGTGCTCGCACTAGTATGTGAAATGGAGAAGGCAATGGCAACACCACTCCATTATAACTGACAAGTAAGTCGTCGTGTTTCATCAAACATGATGACCACGACCCTCAGTCATGAGGAAGTACGACTTAGAAGTAGAGTAGATTTTTATTATTTATTTATTTGGAAGAATTGCTGACTGATGCCGGCAAAACTATATAACGATTGATGATTTGAGAACTGTGCAAGTCCGGACCGAATTCACGAAGACTGTGTCCGTCATATTTTTGTTTATACTACTATGCGACGAGACGAGCAAGACGTTCACCTGATGGTAAGTGATACGCTTGCCCATGACAACGCGGCGTTTGTTAAGATGGTACACACTGCACCACATTGCGCTCGTCGTGAGACATAAGGTGTTAAGTCTCGTTACTCCAGTAATTACACTAGCTACAGCGCCCTTCAAACCGGAACACAGTAATGTTTGCACACTACTATTTGGCGGTTGAAATAGGAGCTGCGGTGGTATCCATCCAGACGGTCTCCGGCAACAGAGACCTACCACCCGGTAAATATCACCTATACCTACCACCATATTTCAGGATATGGTCTGTATAATAATTTTGTTTATTAGTTCGAGGTTCGTTCCCGCATCGGACGCAGTCATTGGTCGATGCGCAATTATATCGGGCCGAGAGCGGATCGTAATTTTTATGAGCACCAATTGGGGCGGGGTGGGGCGCGTGACGTCACGGGACGCATGCCCTCGCGCGGACGTTGACAACAAGAGGGGGGAGGCTGCAGTAATTGAGGACATCAGTGAGCATACGCATTTATTAACATACGCCACCAGTTCATTGAGTTCGAGTGAAACAATTTCGTTAAAGCCGTAACAGCTCAGTGTCAGATTCTATACATTACATCTTGAAGAGGAACGGGTTCGATACCCCAGTGGTGTACCTAGAACTTTTGCCGCCCGGGGCGATCTCCAGTTTGCCGGCCTTTCTATTATAAGTCAACCAAATAGTGGTTTTTATAAATTAACACACATAAATAAATTATTAAGTTATTTAATCAATGTTAATTAATACACAGAGTAAATTTTTTTAGACATATTTGTATGCACTCGTAAACATCTAATATATAAAATTCTCTTGTCACAATGTTCGTTCCCATACTCCTCCGAAACGGCTTTACCGATTCTTATGAAATTTTTTGTGCATATTCAGTAGGTCTGAGAATCGGTTACTATCTATTTTTCAAACCTCTAAGTGATCAGGGTTGCCCACACCAAAAAATTTTTTTTAAATTTTTGGATTTTTTTTTTCTATTTTATTTTATTATTGTGTGGCATCAAAAACTACATACAACCCTAAATTTTCACTTTTCTATCACCAACCCCTGCTTTTTAATAGACATTTTAATATTTTTGTCTCGCTCGATATCATCAATTGTACATGGCCACGTATCAAACCGCGTGGCTGTAAACTCCAAAAAAAAAATTATTATCACTTGGTAAGTGATCCCCTCCACGTGTGTACCGGTGTCACCTCTCACCAGTACACAGCACGGAGTGGGGATGACAACGAATTCTTATCTCTCAAACATTATGCTTTTTGTCACTCCCTCTACATTTAAATATATTCTCAAGCAACTTTATTATTTATTATTAATAACTAATGTCATTGAATATAATTTATTATTAATCTATAATACAAATATGTGTCGGTAAGCGCATCACTCTACAACGCCTGGACCAATTTGGCCAATTTGAGAAAAATTCGAATAATCGCCGGGAAGCCCCTAAAAACAGCGCTTTTCTTTTTCCTATACAAACGTTCTCTAACTAAAATGTAGGGTCAATTTGAACTTTATTGCTATTTCATAAAGTTCATATTAAATTACAAGCTTTCACTGCTGTCTAAGCAATGTAGGTGTGTTCCTAACGCTAAAGAGTCAATTTTATTATTACAGCTGCTCAAAGTTCAAATTAGATCATTCTTTCAAAAGTGTGCGTATGCGCGTCGGAGGATCTAACGCCGCGTGCCGAAATTAAAACGAATGAAATAATAACATAAATAGTCACAAAATGTAAGAGCTAAAGATCATTACTGCTGATTTTCAATTAGGTCGGCTTCGCGGTATTATTTATTTTGTTTTAGTTTCTTTTTCACGACATCACATCAGTCCAGCACAAACCGCGTTACCGTCCTAACAGACTCCATTCCGTCAAAAAGATTTGGAATGAGGCAGTTATTGGAAAATGGAAAAAGGAAAATGGAATATTGGAATATTGGAATATTGGAACATTGAAACATTGAAACATTGAAACATTGAAACATTGAAACATTGGAATACTGGAATATTGGAATATTGGAATATTGGAATATTGGAATATTGGAATATTGAAAATGGAAAAAGGAAAATGGAAAATGGAAAATGGAAAAAGGAAAATGGAATATTGGAATATTGGAATATTGGAACATTGAAACATTGGAATACTGGAATATTGGAATATTGGAATATTGGAATATTGGAATATTGGAATATTGGAATATTGGAATATTGGAATATTGGAATATTGGAATATTGGAATATTGGAATATTGGAATATTGGAATATTGGAATATTGGAATATTGGAATATTGGAATATTGGAATATTGGAATATTGGAATATTGGAATATTGGAAAATAGAAAATGGAAAATGGAAAATGGAAAATGGAAAATGGAAAATGGAAAATGGAAAATGGAAAATGGAAAATGGAAAATGGAAAATGGAAAAAGGAAAATGGAAAAAGGAAAATGGAAAATGGAAAATGGAAAATGGAAAATGGAAAATGGAAAATGGAAAAGTACACCAGTAAACCAGTAACCAGTAAAACCAGAAACCAGTAAACAGTAAACCAGTAAAACCAGTAAACAGTAAACCAGTAAAACCAGAAACCAGTAAAACCAGGTAAACCAGTAAACCAGTAAACCAGTAAACCAGTAAACCAGTAAACCAGTAAAACCAGTAAACCAGAAACCAGTAAAACCAGGTAAACCAGTAAAACCAGGTAAACCAGTAAACCAGAAACCAGTAAACAGTACACAGTAAACCAGTACACAGTACACCAGTAAACAGTAAACCAGTACAACAGTACACCAGTAAACAGTAAACCAGTAAACCAGAAACCAGTAAACCAGTACACCAGTAAACCAGAAACCAGTAAACCAGTACACCAGTAAACCAGTAACCAGTACACCAGTAAACAGTAAACCAGTACACAGTAAACCAGTAAACAGTACACCAGTACACCAGTTACACCAGTAAACCATACACCAGTAAACCAGTAAACCGTAAACCAGTAAACCAGTAAACCAGTACACCAGTAAACCAGTAACCAGTACACCAGTAAACCAGTAAACCAGTACACCAGTAAACCAGTAAACAGTAAACCAGTACACCAGTAAACCAGTAAACCAGTAAACAGTAAACCAGTAAACCAGTAAACAGTAAACAGTAAACCAGTAAACAGTACACCAGTACACCAGTAAACAGTACACCAGTAAACCAGTACACCAGTACACCAGTAAACCAGTACACCAGTACACCAGTAAACCAGTAAACAGTACACCAGTAAACCAGACACCAGTAAACCAGTACAACCAGTAAACCAGTAAACCAGTAAACCAGTAAAACCAGGTAAACCAGTAAAACCAGGTAAACCAGTAAACAGTAAACCAGTTACACCAGTAAACCAGTACAACAGTACACCAGTAACCAGTACACCAGTACCCAGTAAACCAGTAAACCAGTAAACCAGTAAACCAGTTACACCAGTAAACAGTAAACCAGTACACCAGTAAACCAGTACAACAGTACACCAGTAAACCAGTAAACCAGTACACCAGTACCCAGTAAACCAGTACAACCAGTAAACCAGTACACAGTAAACCAGTACCCAGTAAACCAGTAAACCAGAAACCAGAACCAGAAACCAGTAAACCAGTACACCAGTAAACCAGTAAACCAGTAAACCAGTTAAACCAGTAAACCAGTACACCAGTAACCAGTAAACCAGTAAACCAGTACACAGTAAACCAGTAAACCAGTTACACCAGTAAACCAGTAAACCAGTAAACCAGTAAACAGTAAACCAGAAACCAGAAACCAGAAACCAGAAACCAGAAACCAGAAACCAGAAACCAGAAACCAGAAACCAGAAACCAGAAACCAGAAACCAGTAACCAGTAAACCAGTAAACCAGTAAACCAGTAAACCAGTAAACCAGTAAACCAGTAAACCAGTAACCAGTAAACCAGTACACCAGTAAACCAGTAACCAGTAAACCAGTAACCAGTAAACCAGTACACCAGTACACCAGTAAACCAGTAAACCAGTACACCAGTAAACCAGTAAACCAGTAACCAGTAAACCAGTAAACCAGTAAACCAGTAAACCAGTAAACCAGTAAACCAGTAAACCAGTAAACCAGTAAACCAGTAAACCAGTAACCAGTAAACCAGTAAACCAGTAAACCAGTAAACCAGTACACCAGTACACCAGTACACCAGTACACCAGTACACCAGTACACCAGTAAACCAGTAAACCAGTAAACCAGTAACCAGTAAACCAGTACACCAGTACACCAGTACACCAGTACACCAGTAAACCAGTAAACCAGTAAACCAGTACACCAGTAAACCAGTACACCAGTACACCAGTAAACCAGTAACCAGTAAACCAGTAACCAGTAAACCAGTACACCAGTAAACCAGTAAACCAGTAAACCAGTAAACCAGTAACCAGTAAACCAGTAAACCAGTAAACCAGTAAACCAGTAACCAGTAAACCAGTAAACCAGTAAACCAGTACACCAGTAAACCAGTAAACCAGTAAACCAGTACACCAGTAAACCAGTACACCAGTACACCAGTAAACCAGTAAACCAGTAACCAGTAAACCAGTAAACCAGTAAACCAGTAAACCAGTAAACCAGTACACCAGTACACTAGTACACCAGTAAACCAGTAACCAGAAACCAGAAACCAGTAAACCAGTACACCAGTAAACCAGTAAACCAGTAAACCAGTAAACCAGTAAACCGGTACACCAGTACACCAGTACACTAGTACACCAGTAAACCAGTAAACCAGTAACCAGTAAACCAGTAACCAGTAAACCAGTAACCAGTAAACCAGTAAACCAGTAAACCAGTAACCAGTAAACCAGTAACCAGTAAACCAGTAAACCAGTAAACCAGTAAACCAGTACACCAGTAAACCAGTAAACCAGTAAACCAGTAAACCAGTAAACCAGTAAACCAGTAACCAGTAAACCAGTAAACCAGTACACCAGTACACCAGTAAACCAGAAACCAGTAAACCAGTAACCAGTAAACCAGTAAACCAGTAAACCAGTACACCAGTACACCAGTAAACCAGTAAACCAGTAAACCAGTACACCAGTAAACCAGTAAACCAGTACACCAGTAAACCAGTAAACCAGTAAACCAGTAAACCAGTAAACCAGTAACCAGTAAACCAGTACACCAGTAAACCAGTAAACCAGTAAACCAGTAAACCAGTAAACCAGTAAACCAGTACACCAGTACACCAGTAAACCAGTAAACCAGTACACCGGTAAACCGGTAAACCGGTAAACCAGTAACCAGTAAACCAGTACACCAGTAAACCAGTAAACCAGTAAACCAGTAACCAGTAAACCAGTAAACCAGTAACCAGTAAACCAGTAACCAGTAAACCAGTAAACCAGTAAACCAGTACACCAGTACACCAGTAAACCAGTAACCAGTAAACCAGTAACCAGTAAACCAGTAACCAGTAAACCAGTAAACCAGTAACCAGTAAACCAGTAACCAGTAAACCAGTAAACCAGTACACCAGTAAACCAGTAACCAGTAAACCAGTAACCAGTAAACCAGTAACCAGTAAACCAGTAAACCAGTAAACCAGTACACCAGTACACCAGTACACCAGTAAACCAGTAACCAGTAAACCAGTAACCAGTAAACCAGTACACCAGTACACCAGTACACCAGTAAACCAGTAAACCAGTAACCAGTAAACCAGTAACCAGTAAACCAGTACACCAGTACACCAGTACACCAGTACACCAGTACACCAGTAAACCAGTAACCAGAAAAAAAAATGCCGCCCGGTGCGGACTGCACCCGCCGCCCCCCCCTAGGTACGCCACTGCGATACCCACAGACAATAATGAAAAACATCGGGAAGACCGTCACATTTATAACACCAGTTTTCGCTTTGACTATCCTTTTTCACATGTTTTCCAGTCCCAGTTGTCGGAACAATAAATTTTAAAATGAACATATATTTTGCGATTCCACTAAAAAGGAATTACTTCATTACTAAAAAGTATACTTAATTACTAACAAGGAATTAAGGAATACAATATTTAGTAAATACTGTATCATAAACGATGATTGTAATTATCGATTTATATACAGGTAACGAATGTAAGAGCTAATTACTGCAGTAATCAGGCATTTACGTGAGCGATGAACAATCTCACATGTGCCGGTGTTCAAGTTATTATGTTAATACAAACAGCCACCTGCTGACTTAATGCGGATGAAATCCATTATGCAATTTTAGTGGCACGCGGCTGCTGCTTCAATCATTCACTGATTTAGTCGCCTAAATCATTTTATTAGATTTACGGACTCTCTTTAATGAAATATCAATGAATAGTACCTGAATTACTATTTACACTGCACCACATTGCGCTCGTCGTTTTAAGGTGTCAAGTCTCGTTACCCCAGTAATTTCACTAGCATACAACACCTTTCAAACCATAACACAGTAATGTCTACTAACTACCTAGACAGTCTACGAAAACCTACCAGCAGTAAAAACTTGTTGGAGCAATCTTTTTTACATTCAAGGTTTGTTAATTAAACATATAAGAGGTTTTCTTACATATTCTACGATATTTTATTAGAAAACTTAAATTCAAACGTATTCTTAATGTAATTATAGAGCGCATAAAATAATACAATCTACGGTTTTATTGTGAATTGTTTCACTTTGCTTTGCTAATGCACGAAAACGAGTACATTTTTTTCAAAGACACAGACAGACAAAGACAAACAATTGCAGGGCAACGACCTTTATTTCGCATGTATTAAAATTAACATACATATGAACTTCACATGTGGTATTAATATTTTTTTAGTTCATTCGAGGTTCACCACAATGACAATAACGCATTCATTAGTATGTTTAAATTTCACCACTTTTTCCTCGTCTCCTTGAAACAAAAAATATCATAAACCCTTTAATGAACTCCTTCAAATCCCAACGCAGCATAATTAGTATATTTGCTAAAAAATCATTAGAAATTACATTGATCGTTTATATGAATATTATTTCCATGATATGAAAGCAGAAGACTCGTGAAACAAATGAGCCAAAATAAATAATTCAGGCCGAAGTTCACAGCTTCGTGCTGCACAGAGGAAATAAGTGACGTCATTAAGATAAACGCGGTGGAAACTTTTAAAAAATAGCTCTGTTATAAAGACGAGTTTTTTCCCTTTCATACGGAGAGGGAAATGAGCGCAAGGAACGAGTAAAGCGGGCGGAACGGGAAATTACAAACAGTTTGCTGTTTCAATGGCGATGTACCTCTATGTGGTTTTATTATAAAAAAACAGCTATTATTGTAAATGATAACACCAACATTGAATTAGCAAGGTCACACTGTCCTTTATGATTACATGGGTATTCATATTATGACAAGGGAAAACCGAGACAAGGCTGTCAACATCATTAGAGTTGGAGCGAGCTCTTATACAAAGTACCGCGAAGGTTTTTTGTAAAAAACAAAGTACAGGGTTTATAATAATTAAACAGTAAAAAATTATTATCGATATGATTGGTTTATATATAGTATATATGGAACAAAATTCGGTTCAAAATAAACTTTTTAAAATTGATATACAGACTAATTAAGTATATCATCATCATTATCACTGCCCCCTGCTGAAGTTAAGTCTTCTCAATTTATTTCCAGCGCGACTGATTCGAAATTACTAGCATTCTTCACGTGGTTTCCATCTAAGCTTGGTTCAAATAATTATTTTTATTACCCAAATGTTTCTGTTAGAAGAAGAAAAACAAACAAAGGTTGCATTACACTGACCTGCAAAGGGGATCTCTTCATGAGTACCCAAAGTTGATTATGGATGATCTAAATTTCATGAAAACATGCTCCTGGTAGAAAGCGAAGAAAATAATTTCTCGATAGTAAGGAGTTGAAAGGAATAGCTGAAAACAGAATTAGTTTCCTCAATATGACTGTCACACGTTTGAAGAAGGCATCTCATGATGATGAAAAACATCGTGAGGACACGGCTATGTTTCAAAAATGACTTGCGTAGTTGATAAATGCCCTTTGCTATCTTCTTTTTAGAGATTCGAAATTCCTCCTAATAGAAATCGCAAAACTGAACAATTTCTGTTAATGTAGATAAATGTTACACCAGATGGGGTAAAACAAAAAGATATCTTCTATTATTTAAAGGTATACAGGTATAAAGGGTTAACTGCAGTCATGATGATTAGTTTAGCAGCGGCGTCGAACAGGCAATGAATCTATGAATTTGTTATGCGGGTAGTTGGATCTCGTGTATGGAGGTAGCAATCACGAATCGCATTAATACAGAAACTAGTGCAATCTTGTTACTACATTACGACAAAGCATTCGTAACTTTTCCCTACATCCATTACTACCGGTTTATTAACATTGTCATATAAATAAAATCAATTAACAAATATTGGAATAATATCTTCAATTACATATTTAATCTGCCATAGTTTACATTCACCAGTCACAAGTTCACATTTCGTAAACTGCCCAAACATGAATGTAGCGGGACTTAATCATCCGTCTTTCATAGAGAAAGAATGTTATGCCATACCTTCCCTTTTTCCTTACAGTCTTTTAAAGATTCAAAAATTACAATTTTTCTAACCAAATGCCGTCTATGTATATCAAATGCCGTCCCCGAGTCGAAGATTGACACCACCGTGTTATAACGGAAACAAGCAAAGAACAACAAATAGTCATAGAAAAGAATTAAGTTTATATTTTTAAATAACAACTAAAGCTTATAAACTTTTTAATTTTCTTCATGCATAAACAAATCATTAACCAATAGCTTGGTTCCGAGCTTCTAAATCTTTTACCTCCTATTTATCAAATAAGATCTATCAATAAAAGTGTTATTAGGGTAGCGGGCGTAATCGACTTGCATAACACGATCAAAGTTAATAAGATCACCTGCAATTAGGTGGTGGGGAAATCGCGAACCGGGACTGAAATCCCGGGCGCCCGTGTTGGGCGTGAAAGTCCCGCAATGTTTGCACATTGTTAGAACGAGCTCCGGCTACCCGTTTACATTCAAGTTTGAACCGCTTCCTGCTTTATTTATACTTAGCAAGTAACGCGCCCCAACTTCAACGTACACCTTAATAAATATTCCAAGAATCAACTTGCGAAACTATCACACTCATACACTACACAGAACACGGGTCCGTAAATAACATTATAATTGTATGTTGGTTTTAAAGCGATTTACCTACCCATAACAATATGGTGCTATTTATGATTATACACACTACACCATATTCCAAAAATCGCGATAAGAAATTGTAATCCCCAGTAATTTCACTAGCGATAGTATTATAGACAATCTATTTAAAATATAAATAAAATCTGCCATACCTCTCACATTCACACGTCACCAGTCAGAGCTCACACCACGCACACTGCCCAAACACGAATGTTTCGAGAATCACAGTCATCCGCTATTTATAGCGAAACGACGTTACGGTATCCCCTCCCTTTTTCACTTTCAATCTTTTAAAATCAATACACCTACTATTTTACTAACAAAATGTCGGTAATCACAATTATTTTTCTCAATATCTAACAATAGTATTCTTCCAACTTTAACACTAAAGTTTGCATTCGCCAGAATAAATGCCAAGAGATTTTTTTAATTAAAAATTGCATCTCAAAGCGAACTCCGAATTAATACAGGATTTAAAAAAATAAACAGAGAAGAGAAACAGAGTGAGGTGAAAACCAAAATAACTTCAGCTACTCCAATGCGAAGCTTCCGGTCCATCAGTTAACGTCAACATTCATTACCGAACGGCAACGGAGGTGTGTTAACGGGAAATCGGAAAACAAACAAAGGTACTTAAATAAGTATTAAATTAACAGCGTTCAAAATCAAACTTTTATGATGGTATAGGAGTTAATTAAATTCACTAATCAGCCGGAAGAGAACTGTGAATTTTGGGCTAAATTTATACGTCAACATATCCCATATGCGCTTTTTTGGTTTAAGATTTTCACTTGTTATAAATTTTATTTTACACTACATACATTTAATTTACACAAGTATCTGAATAAGTCTGCACACGTAAAACTTTTGTATAACATATCTATTACATGATGTTGATATTTAAATCACACATCCTGTTGTTGGAAAGATTGTATTATATATCGGCTCAATATAACTTTGAGGGGTACAAAAATCAAAGTGAATTTTAACAATATGTAATCAGAAAAGAAAAATTTCGCAAATGGAAACAGTTAATAATCAAAATCGAAGAACTTAACTCGAATACTCTCGATCGAGTTAAGTTTTAGACGAAATAAGCTAAAATCTTTTTAGTCGGAGTTACGGCTATGATATCACATTAATCTCATAGCTTTTTTAAGTATTTTTACGTGAAGTTAGTTGATACGCTCGCCTGTAACAATTTAACACTAGTTAGGATGACATACAGTACAACTCAGTACCCCAATAATTTCCCTAGCTACAACAGCATTCAAAAGAAAACATAGTAATAATTTTATACTATTGTTTAGTGACGAAAAAAGACACAGCTTGTCTTAACTTTCTCAACAGAAACCTACTATCTATAATATCTATTTACTTCTATGAATATACTTATGTATGAATATATATGTACGTATTAATTTATGTATATTTATGGATATGTATGTGTGTATGTATATAAGTTATTTCTTTTGATATATCTATTTATTTTATGTTTTTTTCTTCCTTTTCATCAAAGGTTGGCTTGTGGAGGCATCAAGGCCGCCTTTGTAAAGTTTTACAATAAAGAGAAAAAAACCTAACATCGACTAAATTTTCGTGGCGGAGTCGAAAGATAAGTAGATTATAAAGCAAGTAATCAACATTAATATCTCAAAAACAACGAATTAGTTATATCAGGTGATGGTTAATTTTGATTGGTTGATATTTAAACAGAGGTAACAGGCGGCTGGAAGAGCGTGCGGGCGCGTCGTCGGAGCGACAATCTGAATATGGTAATGGGCAGGAGCGGCGCTCGCATTGCGGCCCAGATAACGTATTTTATAGCGAAAATCTGCAGCGGCCTTCCGGCTGTACACGCAAATAGGCACTTTCCAGCGAAACGCGATAAGCGTGCGAAATACAGCGACACCCACTGTTGTTGTTGTCGTCCCGTAGTTATAACGTTTCGCGGCCAACCGCATTAACATTCCCGATTAATCTTCTTTTTTTTTGGCAAACACTACGGCTGGTCTGATGTTAAGCAGTTATCTTTCGCCACTCCTTATATTCTTATTCAAAACAATTTCTTACAATATTTTTATACTTATTCTTAGTATCTCACTCTTATTTCTAAATCCCTTAATCTTTATCTACACAGGCATGTCCTAATTAATTTTCAATGTTTTCATTCCTTATCTTACAGTTCCTATCCCTAGTTACTACTTTTACAGCGACGTTTTTATAATCTTATATTTTATAATAACATCCACAGTCTTGTGCTACTTCTAATACGTTATCATCTTTTGCCAAATGGGTTATTCCCTTTAAGCTGTTACCCTTGTCTATAGACTGTAATATATGCATATACTGGAGAAATTTTAATACTTGCTGTTAAGATTATGTTAACTATTAAACTTTTTTGGTGTTTTCCATTTATATTTACATATCGTATTTCCTTAAAATCTTACTATATTCAAGTGAACCCAAGTACACTGGTTTAGCTCCTTATTCCTGGTAAGAATAGCAGAAGATTGGGAACAACTTGTCTGTGTCATTATTACCATTATAGGTTAGTGTAACTACTGCAGATTATATTACCACATAACACGTAGAGGAATCGTAGTCAAGTACTATCCTATACGAAATAAAAAATACATTGGTAACTATACTAATGACTGATCTTAGAAGACAATAAACCTGAGACGTCTATCTTATTTTTAAATTAAGAATAATTTAGTGTCAACTGGGTTAAAGAATAAAAAAGGGAAGAAACAATTTACAATAATGTTGATTAACACATGATGCATAGTTATCCACCAATCAAAACTATTGGTGCTTAAGAGTTCCTTCAATATAGTCATAATAACTTAAACGTAATAAATATTAATTTTAAAATACTACAACAGATTTAATATTAAACATACAAAATCATACTTCCCTTACTTTGCAATTTTGTTTTACTTATGCATTGCTTCCATAAATTTGACGGAGTACCAGCAGACATCTGTCATTGTAATTTAATTCGGACAACCAGTGCCGTCGCAAAAATTAGTTATTTAAATGAAAAGATTTGTATAAAGCTAATTAAATTATATGCAGAACATAAAAATGGCAGACAAAACTTTCCTTAATTCTCCAAAAACCTTTTAGCATGATAATTTTTTAAGCTACGAAATTACTTTTAAAAGTTACTCAAAGGGTAACTAGCGGAATAAAAAATTCATTTGGAAAGGTCTGCTTTAAATAATTTAGCGAGTTAAATGTTACAATTTATCCGCGTAACGTCCAAAACGTTTAGCTACAATTAAAATTTACGTAATCACAAAACTGCAATTGTAATATAACTTACAACAACCACATGCATTATTAACATGGATTGGTCCTGGTTTTTGTTTTACATAAGACTTTGGATGTAACTCTCAGTTACTTATTAAGAAGTAAATATGTCTATGAGTAATACGAAGCTCTTCTTAGAAGATTATCCTTTAATTCACATCTAAGACTATAGTACAATAAAAGAACATTCTTATCATTACAAATAGTTAAGAAACAATCACAACTATTTCTAACTTTTTCTAAAAGAATTACAAATGAGTTAACGCAATCCTAAATTATTTATTTATAAACGTCGCTTAATCATAGCTATGTTTTTATAAACAATTCTAATCTATAGAAGTAGTCATTTACAAAGACTTACCGTGAACAGTGAGCTCCGAGTCACGATTCAGCTCGTACAAACGTAGAGCCTCGTCCAACTCCAGCTGTGTTGATATTGTACAGGGATCACCTTCCTCGTCCACCCATTTCATTGTAAACACCTGAAAATTAACAACAATACACAAACTTATTATTATATAAGCTAAGCAACAGTGACATGTAACAGGAAAAATTAGAGCCATTTATATGTGTGAAAATGTATCGCTAATGTTTTTATAAATATGAGTAACTTGCTTAAGTTTGAATAATTTTCATTCTTTATAATAACTTATTTCTGCTGGAAGATCTCTGGCACTGGGACCACCTATGTAAGTTCCACTACAGGATGCCAACTTGCATTTTCTGAGGAACTCTCTCCAATTTGTTCCGACAAACTAATTGTAACTGATGATCTTATATCTCAAAAGTGACAAGCAAAAAATAATACTTTTTTGTCATTTATAAAACTTGAAAAATAATTAAATAATGTTAAATAATCAGATGATAAGAAATAGCATGTTTCACAGATGCCGCAATGATTTGATTTGACTCCTCATAACATACAATAGCAGTGCATTATGTGAAATGCATAACCTTCAAATTATATATATCAGTAACAGTCTAATGTTAAACATAAAAACTTTTTTGCTTTAACATGGACACTTTTTTGCTTTAACGGGGACACTATTTTGCTTGGCATCATGTTTTAATATTATACATTAGTTCTTATATGACTAATAAAATAAATAAATGAATAAAGTTTTTTTATTTTGGATAGACTAGTGCTTGACTACGATCCCACCTGTTGGTAAGTTCTATGTTATCCATTTCTTAACTCCTACTGCTCATTAAACTACTAACAAATACTCATTTAAATAATCTAAAACAACTTTTTATGTTTGAAAAATAATGTATGCAGCAATATAAAAAAATTACATTGTTTGAAATAATAAAAAACCTAAAAATTCAAATCGAAGTGTCCTGTTCTATACCATTTCTTAAGTATAATGTTTAGATCGAGCTCTGATTAACAAATTTTGCAAAATAAAGAAGGTCACATGGTCGACTCAATCACCTGAATATTCTTACTTATGAACATGTAAACACTGCAGCATCTTATATAGTTACACTGTACTGCTAGTAACAGTACCTTTAACATAGAGTCACTAAATTTTACTTAATATCTTTTAAAAAAATCTTATTGAAAATTAAACAAACTTGTGAACTTTTCCAAATATTAAACTTTTGGTAACAAAATATACACAAATTTATATTCTTGCTCAATGTGATAGAAGGATTGGATGTTTCCACTAGTAATTAAAACAATCTTTTGTACAATCAAAAATAAAGTAAACAAACCTGGTCTGGCAGGAATCTACAGATTGCTATCATTTCCTGGGTAAACTCCTCTAGTGTTATGTTATGGTTAATGTAAGTTATCATAACATCGCCACTGTACACTGTCTTCACACGTACGTCATTTGCGTGATTATCTTGCACCAGTTGAGTTGGCATCATGTCAGGTTTATAAACACTCCGACAGAGAAAATTGGCACTGAGTTTCGAAACTATTACTGAAAATAAATATAAACAATGATTAAATCACCCAATAACGAAGAAGCGTTCAGTTACTCAGCATTCTAATAGAATAAGCTTCCGTATAAATTATAACCTAATAGCAATCTCACTTTAGGTTTTCATTAACCATCAATCAGTTAAGAACCGTTAAGGACATAGTATTAAGGTTGACAAGCCTTTTTAGCAGAATTATTAGAGACAAAGGTGAAATAACATGTTTAACATTCCCACTATATGAATCATTATCTAAGGTGCTCAGCGACACCTTCGACATAACATGGAACTGTGAGTTAGTAAAGTACAATATTAGCTAAGTAATTTAATTTATAAAATCGCATAATAAAGAGTTATACATTACCTAATTTAAAAAAGGATTATCAACAAATTTTGACACAACAACATTGAGTTGACAAACTGTCAGATCCTTTTGCGGGATCTGGAAGCGGTATAAAGTAAATGAGATATTTATAGCGAAAGAGATAAAATATTAGCTGTACTCTACTTCCTATTTACAAGTTGCGATGAGTGATAAAGATAAACATATATGTAAACTAGATAAGGAAAACGACAACATAATTACGTCAACACATGTCGTTTAGAAATAAAATAAATCATAGCAATGTCTTTTAAAAAACAGATAAACTAAACACGTGTACCTCTATATTTATTTAAATAATTAAGGATAATATATTATTAATAAATATTTTTCTTTTCTGTGGCCGAATAGGCCGTCTTTATTCAGTTTCACAACTTATTGAAGTGATGAATACACATTACAGAACGTAGAAAGATATGTCAATCTAAGCTGCCATCCCTCGCTGGAAGGATTTTTTTAATTTACAAATTAAGTTTTTCTTAGATTTGAAGTACATACATACTGTATTATCTTTGTTGTTAAGTTGTTGATAGTTTAAATTAAACATGGTAAAATAACTAGTTTTGTATATATAAATTATGTCATATAAAATAGTTGAAAACTATTTGTTATGGTTTTGATGACTAATACCGATGCTTTACTGATTATTTTATCATTAACATAAATTTCAGACAGAGCAACAAATGGACTGTGCGTTGGATTTAATGCGTCGACTGCCTCCTCAACAAATTGAGAAGAATTTAACGGATTTAATTGACCTGGTTCCGAGTCTTTGCGAGGATCTGCTGTCATCCGTAGATCAACCTTTGAAAATAGCCCAAGATCGTAGCAACGGAAAGGACTACCTTCTTTGCGATTACAACCGTGATGGTGATTCATATCGCTCGCCTTGGTCTAACACATATGATCCACCACTGGAAGATGGGTCAATGCCTTCAGAAAGATTAAGGAAATTGGAGATTGACGCCAATCATGCTTTCGATCAATACCGTGAAATGTATTTTGAAGGAGGAGTGAGCTCTGTTTATTTATGGGACATGGATCATGGCTTTGCAGGTATTTCTTACAGTTATCATTTTATGCACAGTCAATGTATGTTCGTGTCTTCCTCTACCTTTAAATGTTTTTTTTTTTTTATTTCACATTTAATTATACTTTACACTTGTTACATCAATTTTCATATGTTAAATATATAAAGGGTGAAAAATATTAAGTATTTATTTAGTTCTTGTATACAGTAAGTTTTGTGTATTAAAAGAGTTAATTTAGATCTGTTAAACTCGGACACATGTTATATTCTAAAATTTTATTAATCTTTATATTGAAGTGCAGATCACACAAAGTATAAATCACTTATGAAATAATGCTTATATTGTAAGTGAAGTTGTATTGAATCAACAAATGTTTTTCAGGTGTTATTCTTATAAAGAAAGCTGGTGATGGCTCTCAAAAGATTAAAGGTTGCTGGGACTCCATCCATGTCGTGGAAGTTGTGGAGAAGAGCTCTGGCAGGAATGCTCACTATAAGCTTACCTCCACAGCTATGTTATGGTTGCAGACTAATAAAGAAGGCAGTGGCACTATGAATCTTGGAGGAAGTTTGACTCGGCAGGTCACTAATCCCTACACAAATACTTAATTGTTATTGAAGTTGATGTCCTAAAGACATTATAAAAAAATATTGTAAAATTATTTTAAGTTTTGCAATGTTTTTGTGAAATAGTTTTTAATAATAACACAAATTAATATTTACATTATATTGTATTAAAACACAAAAATAATAAATAAGATTATTTCAAACAAACTGATATAAAATAAAATTTTAAATGTGTAAATAATATATTTAAAATACATAATTATATAAAGTAGATAATTTTCACAAATATTTTGTTTATTGAAGGCTGAGCAAGAATCCACAGTGAGCGATGTTACACCTCACATTGCCAACATTGGTCGCATGGTTGAAGACATGGAGAACAAGATAAGGAACACACTCAATGACATCTATTTCGGTGAATATAAAAATTTTGTTTCATTCTTGCTGTAGAATCAAATAGTTATTGTATTTCTGTTGATAAGTTATAAATTGTTGATTGCAATTCTTGTGAATCATTGCGAACTCTTGTAAAAGCTATTTGTGTATTAACTTTTTGTATGAATTATTTGACTTAGTGTTATTCGGTATATCTTATTTCTAATGTAGTGAAATGTTTATCATACTAACAACATTATCTATCAATTTCACATCTTTTTTCATTGCAAAAGAAAAACCGCAAGCTATGATAGAGAACGGAATTGTTCTTAAGTGAAAATCAACTATTAAAATAATTTTTGTTTTCTTATACAGGGAAGACAAAAGACATTGTAAACGGTCTCAGGTCGGTGGTACCAGCGGATGTCGCGCGCAAGACCGCTGCCTTGCAGCACGATCTGGCAATTGCACTGCAGCGTCGCAACATAGTCCGCGCCGACTGAGTGGAGCTTCTGCTGCATACAGGTATACCTTACCCAGCATTTTTATTCACTAACATACTGCAAATACATCAGTTTTCTGTCAGTAATAAGCTGTTGGCCTTCTCCAAAAAAAATTTGGTGGCTCGTCTGGAAGACAAAGTGCAGTTATAAAACAAAATAGACAATATACAGGACATAATTAATAGTAAAAAACTTAGAGAGTCTTTCCTTCAGATCATGGAGGATATAGTGAAAGATGAAGTAAGTAGGAATAAGAAGTGAAAAGATTATTCAGCTTACACATTGTATACATAAATTTATATTTTAAGTCAGTTTGAGCTTAAGTAAGTATTAAGGTACTATTTAAAATCGAGCACAAAAAAAAATACTTTTTGGATAATTATACATAACCTCTCGATAAAAATGTTACACTTTTACATAATCAATATTTTTCTAGATTTAGTTTTGATGCAATAAAGTGATTATATTATAGTATAGCATGTACAAATTAGATTTTATTTTTATACAATTGATGATAAACTAAACTAAATGAAATTCAAACTAAAAGCCATGTTAAGAAATTCCCTGATTATGTCAGAGGTAGTAAAGAAGCCAGTGTTCTTAGACACTGGACAATAAATTATACCAGGTGGCAGGTCTCTGTTGCTGGAGACCGTCTTGATGGGTACCACCACAGCTCCTATTTCAACCGCCAAATAGTAGTGTGCAAACATTACTGTGTTCCGGTTTGAAGGGCGCTGTAGCTAGTGTAATTAATTGCTGGGGTAACGAGACCTGTGTGGTGCAGTGTGTACCATCTTAACTAGCACCGCGTTGTCATGGGCAAGCGTATCACTTACCATCAGGTGAACGTTTTGCTCGTCTCGTCGCATAGTAGTATAAAAAAAATAATTCGATACAGCACTGCAATGTTCCTATTTAGAAATTCATGTGCTACCTATCAACAGTAACAGTTTCTCAGATTGAACTGTGATCACTGATACAGATGGATAGTTAACTGGACTAGTTCCAACGGGCTGGGCACATTGCTTAAAAAACTGACAGAAGATAATGGCCACCAATGTATGTAGTCCCAGAAGATCCTTCACAAAACCTAAATATGGTGAAGGTCATGTTATGCAGATAGTGCAGAACCGATTGATGTAAAGATAATAAAGAAACTTGTAATAAAACAAAACCTGAGCAGATTTTTGTTAATAATTTATAATTAGACTTTTCTCATTATATGAAAGATCATATAAATTTATAACAAATAGCATGATTTTATGTATTTACAGATGAGATGGAGACATTAGAAGAGTATTAGCAATGGACAACAACATGATGATTTGCGAATGTAGATTTCTAAAGAACGCGGGAATAACTTCGAGAAACTATAGAAAACTAGTAAAGATATTTGTTTGATGTTAAACGCATCATGTCCGGTGCTTTTATTATAAATATCTGTATAATTTGAGAATGTTTCTGATCATCTAATTAAGTGAAAAAAGATTTTAAATCTGTATTTAATTTTATAATCTTTATATATGAACAGTTATGTGCCCTGAATAATTTTCCATCTCATTTTCTGCAATTGCATTTTTATTGCTTAGTATTTCTTTTTTTAATGCAAATTAGAAGATAACGTATTTTTAAATTATGATTATATCTAACAGTAAGTGATTTGATGTAACTTTAAATGGTCATTACTAATTCGTAAAGTGATTTGTCAGTTTTATTGTTGCAGTTTATTAACAGTTAGAAAAGGAGAAATAAAATTTAAATATGTACGTACATTTTACAATAGAATTAAATTGGCCTCTCTAAATAAAGATGTATTTATCTCAAGTATTACTTTTTTATTTTGGACATGTCTACAAAGATATCCCGGATAATATATGCAAAAGTGAATTTGTTTGTTTCTCGGCTAGACCGCTTAATTGTTTATGATTAATTTTAGTACTTATATGAGGTCTAAGAGACGGTTCTAGACTACTTTTCTAACTATAATTTATTGTTGGGAAGAGAAACAAATTTTACATGAAACATTTTAATTGCGTCGTCTAATTTACATTAAAATGAGGACATGTTTTTGATAACGAATAATTAAGATTTGCATATTATTCTATCCAATAAATAGCTTTCACTTTACTGATCTCTGAATTACAACTAGTTTAAAATTGCCATTAACGCGGGGAAAGCTGCGAGTAAAAGTTAGTATTGAATGATTAAAAAAATTAGATCAATGATGATTTCCAAGAACAATTTATTTTAAAACATTAATTGATAAAAGTAATGAAATTTTAACTTTAATTATTACAAAATACTTAATACCAAATTTATTATTAAATTAGCAAACACAAATAAACCTAAATATATTAATTAGCTTGTACCAAAATCTATGAACTAATGTTTGTATGTACCGTGCAAACAAAATGTAAAACCCGTGTAAATTTTACAATTTTCCGGAAACGGGTGCAAAATCCATAAGTTAATGGTAGCTTCGTGGTATATCGTCATTATATATTGTTAGCCATAAAATAGTAAGAAATATTTAATGTACTGTAAATTAAAAGATATCAACAAATTTTGTATTTACCACAAATACGATGTAAGGAATAAAAAAAAACAAAAAAGTTTGTTTAAAATATCTTGGCAACACTAACTCAAATTTGTCAGTGAAGTTTTTAAAATATTTGAACAGGTGTCAAACATATGTGGTTTTATATGAATTCAGAGCTATTATTTTCCTCATATGAACTATTCCATAATTTCTAAAAGGAATTTTAAATATTTTTATCTTTACGTAGTTTAAAAGTATAGTTATTGAGGTATATTTATTATAATGAGCAATGAGGTTATCGAGTTATTAGATGACATCACGGTACGTTTGAATTTATTTTATGAAAGTAATAAAATGGTCAAAAATGTATAGTAATTATGTTCTAAATTTTATATAGTAACTTACAAGTATGTAAGAAAATATAAGTGAAGTAGAATGCGGAGCTGCTTAAAATATTGTTTTTTATAATTTGTGACGATACACTTACAAAAATATAGCACTACTTAATAATTATTGTTTTGATAACTGCAATGTAAATAAAGTTTTTTATGTACGGGGATGCGTTCAAAGATTTAAAGCTTTTACCTGGTGGTAAGTGATAACTATTGAAGACATAGGTATTAATAAAGATGTTTAAACAATACTATTGCAGTCTTTAAGATCAAACTACTATGTCATGCATTATGGTATTGTTAAATACATTGTTCAGTAAGCGAGTACTTCTTGTTGCAAAAACAAAATTTTAAACAATTTAGGTTAAATATCTTCTTGACTTTGTAACTTTTTTTCTAATGCCTATTCATAATTTTATTAAAGCAATTATCAGTCAACAATATCAATGTGTTATACCTTGTGATGTTTTATTTTCAGCATGTTGACACCATATTGATAGATGATGATGGTGCTAATGAAAATTTAATACTATCTGATGTCACATATAAAGAACATAAGCTATTCTCTGAATTTGTTAACAAATGTTTAGATCTATCAGATTCAAATGGAATGATAAGAGTTTTTAACAAAATACTTCTACCGGCTTTCAAAGATTTGGATCAGAGCTATAAAGAATCAAAAAGATTTGAAAAGATCTTGAGTAGAAGTATAACTTTAATAGAAACAAATCCACACCACAAATTTTCCTGTGTTAAAAACTTGTATGAGACTCTAAAATTACACAAAACAAGAAAAAAAGTTGCATTTGTTACAATAACAAATAATATAAAAGGTAAAAAAGCTTTCTTTAGATTAACATCACTAAATCTGCAATTTAAATCTGATCTTTTATTTAAAGTACCTTTCCAGAAAAATCTGCCAATGATACACTTAAAAGGAAGACTGATTATATTTTTAATAGCAATAAGAAACCTAGAGAAGTTACAAGTGGTTCAGATTGTGATAATGCTAGTGTAATAAATTTGGATAAATATGATCATGATGTAGTCATTAAAAATGAGAGTACACATACAGATGTTGAAAATAATGACATGGAGCCAGACAAGCAAACTCTTGATTTAATACAAACAAAGGAAAATGTGATATCTAAATACGACAAAATCATCCCAAACTTAGTTAGCGCTATAAATGATAGCAAAATTGATGATATTGAGCAAAATGCAAATGTAGAGAAAACACAATGTGATAATACATTATTGATGCCAAAAATAGTTCAAGTATTTCATGGTTCAGATGCACAAGATGTAGTCCAAAAAGCTCAGGAGGTAGAAAAGAAAATAGCTTTGTTCAAAAAAAAAATTGCAATGTTGGAAGAACTGGAGGTGGATGATGATTCAAACACTTCCCCATATATTTTATGTGAAAGGTAACATTTGGAATATTTACACAGAAACAATTTATCCATTATTTCATTCCAAGAATAATTCCATTTGTAAATGTTTACAGATATAAAGGAATGATAGTTGCTTTATATAAAGAATGGTGTGATCTTACAGGAAGAGAATCAGTTAAACGAAGTGAGGTAAGACTTAATGTTCAAGATGGTCACCCTCCGGGGCCTGTACAAAGACTAGAAAAACTTTTAAACGATAACATTGGAACCGATGGGCATCCACCTTTCCCCGACTTCTGTGATGTTGTGAAATGTGTAATTTCTTCAAATCAAGAAGACAAACTTGGCTGGAACATGTCTCAAATGTTAAGAGAAGGTTTGTTTTCATATTACTTTAAACAAATTGATTTAAAAAGATTGAATTATTTATATTTTGTTATTTACAGCGAGGGCATTGTTCACTCAATGTGGACGCGCGCTGCAGGCGAGGAGACAAAAGCGCGAATGGCGTTTCCTTATGTCAAGGGTGAAAGAAGAAGAATATGATAAAGATCCGGCGATCAATAATCCTGAACTAGAGGCGCGTTTGCAGGCAAACAGAGACATTGCCTTGAAAAAGGAGGCCGATATTTTGGATAGGTAATTTCTAATTTTTAAACTAGCATAAGGTTTAATATCTCACAAGATTTTTTAACATTCTACTCTCTTTAACACATTCCTGTGTAAAAATTTCTCTCATTCATATAGCAGTTATCATTGTTCATAATGCTATTAGCAATTGTATCTGTTATTCAAATGGATATTAGTAAGTTGTGAATTTTTCTATAAAGCCGTACTTTTTCCTGAGCTTAATATTCGTGAGCAAATTTACCTGTTCCATGAATAAGTTTTCTTATAAGTCTCTGCTGTCGGAGACCGTCTAGGTAGCTTTCCAGCGCAACTCCTATTTCAGCCGCCAAACATTATTGCGTTCATGTTTGAAGCGTGCTGTAAGTTAGTGAAATTACTAGAGTAACGAACACTACGTCTTAAGACGACGAGCGCAATGTGGTGCTGTGGATACCATCTTAACCAGTGCCGTTATGGGTAAGCGTATCATTTACCATCAGGTGAACGTCTCGCTCGTATCGTCGTTTAGTAGAATAAAAAAAAGTTAACAGCTTTCATGGATATTCACTAACAGCACTTGGCTTCCCTCCCAAAAGATACTGAAGAAGTTTGTTTCTTGTTAAAAATAACAAGTAACAATTTTTTTTCAGATTCGCAAAGATTGAATCTTTGCCGCCAAAAGCCAATAATGAAACTGGAGAACGTGTGAACAGAGATTTAGAAAACGATAGCAGTGATAATTGTACAGATGTTTTAGAAGATTTAATTGTTTTAAATGAAAATATAAACTTCGATAGCGCAATAGCTAACGAAGTGGAGGTTAAAAAGGAACCGGAAGATATAGCTCCACATGGTAAAGGCTGCGCAACTACAATACAGTATTTCGAAGATCCGTCTCTGGTTATAGAAATTTCGTCTGATAGTAGTTCAGATGAGGATTAAAATATTTTTTTTATTTAAAATCTCGGAGGTTTTTTTTATATACAATGCACTAGAACTATTTAACATCTGTGTTAAGGTTGTTGTGATTTTCACTTAGAATACTTTCCAGAAACCAGCAATGCTTTTATAGGTCAATAAAATAGGTTTCGACTTTGTTGTTAGAGAAAGTGCGGTAGCTCTGTGGAGCGAAGAGGAACCAAGACCAAGTACAGGGTTCCAGGTATGGAGCGGTGTTGCATCGCAGTCGGCTATGGTGGGAACGTAAAGGACTGGGTGACCAGGTTAAAGCTACTGCGCCCCTTAACCGTGACGAGAAAAGCAAGGTGTGAGGGGAGGGGCACCAGTCATACTTAAACCTTAATTTAGTTAATTTTAATCCATCCAAGACACAAGTTTGCGCGTTTACCGCTAAGAAAACTTCATTTATTGTAGCTCCTCAGTTCCAAAACACATCTTTGTCCATCTCGGAAAGCATTGGGATCTTAGGGATAGAAATCTCCAGCGATGTTCAGTACCGGAGACATTTGGAGGACAAGGTAAAGCTGGCATCTAAAAAGCTCGGTGTTCTAAGCAGAGCGAGGCAATACTTCACTGCAGAGCAGAGATTGCTTCTATATAAAGCGCAAGTTCGGTCGCATATGGAGTATTGCTGTCATCTTTGGGCGGGAGCACCTAGATGCCAGCTGGGACCCTTGGACTCGGTGCAGAACAGAGCTGTGAGAATTATCGATGACCCTTTGCTATCGGGCGGTATCGAACCCCTTAGTTTTAGAAGAGACTTCGCCTCATTGTGTGTGTTCTACCGCCTCTACAACGGGATGTGTTCAGACGAATTGTTTGACATGATGCCCACGGCCACATTCCATCATCGCACCTCTCGCCATCGGCAGGGAATTCATCTTCACACCCTCGAACCGCAATGGTACAGTCCGGTTCCAAAGGTGCTTTCTCCCGAGAACACTGAGGGTGTGGAATGACTTGCCTGCCGAGGCTTTCCCTAGGAGCTACAATATGAAGTTATTCAAAAAGGGCGTGTAAAGGTTCCTACAGGGTCGGCAACACGCTGGTGATACCTCTGGTGCTACTAGCGGTCATAGGCTGCGGTCACCACTTAACACCAGGCGGGCCGCAAGCCTATTTGTCGCCTAAATTGTAAAAAGACTTGTGATCCTTTGACAGGGGATTATCTTATCATTATTCTTTATTATCGTTTCTCTTTGGTAAAATGGTTAATCAATAAAAGGTTCGGTATCCAAACATTTGAAAACGGACGCCATTGCTCCGAGCGAGTGATTTAGTTCATATAAATAAAGACTAGGTTACCTGGCCTTTTGTGTCAGCTTTATGATGACAGCTCGTAACTAAAGGTTACAAAATGGCATGCTATTAAAATATTTCTTACTTCTTTTTTATTTTTATCATTACAATGCCGACTATGAAGTGAAGTCGGCAACATGGATCTATGGTTTCGTTTAATTTTTTAACTACCCTCGTTTGTGTTTGTTGATCTCGACGCTAAGTTTTAGAGCTGTTTACTTTAAGTTTATTTATAAATTAATGCTAGATTTTCCTCGTCCCGTCTAGGTGGGAATATGCCGCCAATAACCTATAGCAATACTTTCAGTTACAGGGATAATCTTCTCTGAATACATGGGCGATATGTTTTGCTTATGTTCAATGTCACCAAGAGGTCTTTGATCTTTTTATTGTCTCGGTATTAACCGATTAGTATTAACTAATCACATTCTTTGCACTTTGAACAATATCAAAAGCTTATTGTAATCTTTTCAATTGTACATTTACCAGATATTCTGAAATGAAAAATTAAGTCTTAGCAGGATGTTTCTCTTGCCGAAAACATTACTCCACTTCCTGCAAAAACAGATAACCGCAATACATCTAACAAAAATGATATTTAGGACCTGATAAACTTAATTTTTTTTGAAAAATTATTACATTAATGTATTTCTCACTTTCATTCTACACACTTCAGAAATCCCCTATTATTTTTAGTGTTACCCAGCCGTATATTTTGTTTCTTGTAATCCGGATTCCGGATTTTATTCTCGAAGTCACAATTAGAGCGTTGAATAGATCATATCGATTACCATCAAAGGACTTGGCGCAGATATAACGTTTCAGGTTTGGGAATTGAAAATTAAATAAAAAAGGTTTTAAAAAAAATCTACAAAAAATAAAATTAAAAGGTGCTAGAATCACAAGTCACGTTAATTCGTTTTGTACAGATTTAATTTGACAGATTGTTAAATACTTATTACTGAGTTCACATTTACACCGGTGTCGCTATTGGCTGTCGGTAACGTTCGCACATGTACATGAACACGGCCGCAGTCGGCAAGCGCCCGAGTGGACCGTAGAAGTTTATAATTAGACCATTTCATATTTTTATCAAATCCTACGTATATACAGAGCTTCAGTTAATTACCTTCACACAGATATACGCCGTCTATCCACGCCCGTTTAAAAAAATAATTAATATATAAACAATAAAACGCGTTTACAACTAACGTCCCTCACTCACGTGGTCGTGCGAGTTTTGGTTAAACATTGTTATAAATCTACATCCGCTGGTGGTATGGCCACGTGAATGAGAGAACTGTTAATTAGTTATAAATTATAGGGTCACGAATATCTCACATTTAATGCACAAGTTGGCCTTACACTTGAAACGGTATCGTTACACAAACATCGCAGCGGGGGATGATGTACGTCCGCAGTAAAAAGATCTCATCATTGTTGACTAAAGTATTTATTTTTACACTTCCCGATGTCTTTACAGATACCTTAGCGGGAACTTTTTTATATAAAATTAAACTTGATTACAAGCTGTTAATCATAAAAAAAGGAAACTTCATCAACAACAAGGATTATGCAATTTTGAATGTACAGTGGAGTTTGATGCGTTGTATAAACATCCCGATGTTTACTGTACTGGAGGTAAAATGAAATTATACTGTATAAAAAAATATCTCTCCCAAAGGGCCTTACCTTACATCCTTACATTAATTTCGTATATCATATCGTCTTTGACAATCTGATCTTGATAGAACTGATGAAGTCCACGCGCGCAAGGAACAAGTCGAAGTACCCTATCTTGTCCCTCGTAGGCGATACTAATGAAAGGCGATCATCTAAGCTTATGTGTAACATATTTCATTTGTTCAAATTTCTAAAACAAAGAGAGCGATTACAGGCCGACGTCAGTGCTGTACTCTATTAAAAAAAAAAGTCTATATCCTGTACAAATGCAAATTTCAGTCTTGACTGAAACGATCGGTTTGTCGTGTGTCAGTTCATTGTCAGTCTTCATCAGGGATGGTGGTAAAAGAATTTTTTTCGAAATGTATTTCAATGTTATAATGGACTATTGTTCCGTTGGTGGCATTTGAACATATGGCAAGTGTTACACATTATCGATATAATTACATATATATGTATATATATAGTACATGTATGTATACCCGCGCGACTTACGACGCAGTGCCAAAGGACTAATCAATCACACAACACATTCAAGAATTTCCTTTATTTCTATTTTTTCCTTTTCGGTTCCTCCCCCCCTTTAGCGGCATTGCAATTCAATTTAGTATTATTGTAACGGTAAAAACTTCAAGTTTGCGTCCATCTTTTCGTTAGATTAAAAACCACTATAAAACAATTACGTCCAGCCACACGGGATTATCATCATCTCTCACACACACACCACCGATGTCGATCAACAAACTCTCGGCGTTATCAGCGCAACCTAACATTAACGCTACGTAGACGTTGTAAGCGAAAAGAGAACAAACAAAACAAAACAAACGTGAAGTTTTCCGGAGCGGCGGCGCGCGGCCATCGGTACGTCTATTCGCCCCCGATATACGCACACACACTACAGTATTCAAACACTACGAGGAAACTGCAAGTCTTGGATGCAGTGCTAATGATGCCGAGCTGCTAACGCTCGCGTAGTGCGATCACGACTCGAACTTGGCGTCACGGAGCGATGTGGCCGCGTGCAAGGCGCACAGCACTATCAGTCATCAGGGGGGCGCTTCTTAGGACTCAAGCCGCACATGACCGCGTGGTTTTTAACATTAAAATATAGTATTATGTTTTACATTTATGTAAGAGCTGTTGATTGTAAAAAAAAATTATATTGTAGTACGATTGTTAAATCCCTATAAATGCTGAGTTTGTTTATTTGTCGAGAGCCGTGTTTGCCTTCACCGCAATCACGCATTCCTCGCCGCAGGATTTGAGCACGGTGCACTGGAAGCAAACAGAAAAAAATATTATATGTTAAATGTTCCTGCGATCTTAATATACAAGAAGTTAAATGATAACGGAATCTTTTATTTATAAAGTAACAGTTATTTTTCAATAGCAACCAAGAAATCCTTGGAAATTTGTGTTATCCTTTTTTGGGTATTAACAAAAATTTTATATCAACGGAGTGCTAACACTTGAACTCAATTTCACATGAGGTTAAGTTAAATGAGTCCTCCCTCGATTGACATGTGACTATATTTAAGAGAAACAAAAATTTTAATAAATGGCTGCCTGTTCCCTCTGATGGACTTTAGACCTCTCACACGAGTACAAGGTATTTGTTTCACATGACCCCATAATTAATTGTTTTTGAAGCTAAAGTTCAAGTTTAGTGGTAAAGGAATGCAACGCGCACGATTACTTAACGAAAGTGAATTATCATGTCTTCAATTTATAAAGTTAATGATACATTTAATAATCAAGTATTTTTGGATAAATTAAATATTGTTAATGGTTAATTTAATCTGTATGCTTTAAAATTCTTAATTTAACACTGTTAAATAAATAGAAATATTATATAACATACAAATTGTGGACACGTTTAAGAAAAAGTGAAAAACATTGTTATCGATGGATTACTTACGATAAACATGATAAATCGTATTGAATGTCTGTTATTATAAAACTTAAGTATTTAATCCTTTTAATGTTGAGCTAATTTTCACATAAATTTGAGAAACGATTTTTGAAAAAAGTACCTTATTAAGTTTGCACAGAATTTTGAATATTTTCCTCAAAAGTAGATATATGGAATTTTGTATTTCTTTCTGTTAAGCGACATCTCAAACTAAATGTTTTATGTATTTATTTCATTAAAAAATAAATCAAACTGCGCAATAGTGAATAGTCGATTTATCGACGGTTTGCGTAAATAACATAAGGAATGACTGATTAAGGTTTTAATCGATCAGCAGGCATCATATAAAACAAACCATTTTCATAACCTTACAATTTTTTTCTACAATGAAATAACACATCACAATTTCACATAATGAAGTCGAGGATGACCAAACGTACTTGGTTCAAAAAACAGCCTGTCATATATGACTGCGGTACTAGATAGTCTGTCACCATACATGACAGATTGACAATATCTTTATCAGCTTGCGGCAGTCCACTGCTGGACATACGCAGTTCTCAAGGCGACGATTACGAGACAAATAAATACTACCATCATCAATCCACTGTTTGTTCCGCGAATCGTTCAAGAACCTTTAACGAAGACGAGTGGGTAGCTGGTAGGAGACGGAATGTAACTAATTTAAATTTTTACAACTGTACTCAAAACTCTCGGTCCATATAGCTGACGATGTACGACGGCTCAGGTTGTAGTTGGATATATAATTTTCGAGTGTATTTAGCACCGGCGGGCTATGCGAGCCAGCCAGAGACTGTATACTCGATGAGCTCGCATAAATGTATTCTATTTTATATTTTTACGCAGCGATTACGTAAAGCTTACAAGTAAATCATTTTATAATAACATGAGACAATGCGGAGTAAATTTATTATTAACCCGTTAATTTATAAAAGGAATTTTAATATTAATGTCTTCTATTTGAAAATATAATCATCGTTTTCATTTCATAATTTGAATAGCGACAATTTATTCCTGCGAAGTACTCGCGCATACATAAGAAATAAAATTACATGAATTATTAATAGAAATACAATGGTGTACAATTTCATGGATTACACCGTTGTGGGTGTGGGTTATTTTGTGAGCGTGGTGCAAGTGCACCTTCTATGCATTCTTAATGCGCGCGCCCGGATCGATACCCGCCGGTGCTCGCCGTGTAAACGTACGGAGGTACAAAGAGCGGCGCGACGCAGCCCGACCCCGGCAACGCGTACCCCAGCCATCACATATACATATAATAGTTTTATATTCGTGTATGATTTTAAGGTCCCTAATTCGATTCCGAGCCTTAAATTAGTTTGACGAAAGGGTTTTTCAATCCTATTTCCACTCTTGTAGTATAAATCTGATGCTGTAACAGTTATTGCCGTGTTCTATCTAAGAGCTAGAGAATACACAACAAAGCTTTATATGAGCAAGAAAGGATTACATATAATTAATTTTATTTATTTCAAACTTTGTTTAAGATCTAAAAGAGGCGACAATCTTTCGGGTCTCGAACTAAGCACAGCTTGTGTTTGGGGACGTGACTAAATATTATTATATTAATAGATAGATATATAAATTTGGTATAGTTAACTGTTATGTAAAAGAGGCGTTGGAATTTCTGTATTTTAAAGGTGGTGGTTTATAAGTTTGGGAACTTATGAGCTGGATTTAAGTGAGATTCAAAATGGTAACAATAATTTACTAATTGAACGTCATATTCTATCTACCATTCGCTAAAGGAATGCCACGGACCTGAGAAAAAAGAGCAAGAAATTCAGCGGGCTGTATATGTATACAGTTTTTTTTGCCATTTCAAAATGTCTTACACATACTCGCACTGCTCGAAAATAAGCGCGTTTTATATACACACACATTTGTCATTAAAATAATCATCATCATTATAATATTTGTCTATTGATATGTTTTTAAATCGGTTTTAAAATCCATAGTGGCAAATCTAAAACTGTTAATGGAATTTTATGATAGATTTGAACATCGAGCTCCAATAAAGGTTCCATTAATTTTGTGCAAACAAAAATATTTATTTTGGGTAAACACGCTTTACACACCCACAGCCTGATTGTTATTCAACACCATGTGAAATTGAGTGTCACATGTCTTTTTATATCCTTAATGTAAATCACTAATTGATTGCGCTGCTGTATCTATCTTCTACATCTTTAAATCATCAGTAATTAGTATACAAAGATTTTTATAAACTAAATGTAAAATTCTGAATAGCTTGTTTGTATCTTAAATTTTCATGTTGACTTAACGCTGGAATTAATACAGAGCACCCCGATTCCATTCCGGCGTTATATGCTCTGGTGTTTGTAAAGCGTTATTTTTTCCGATCAGCATAGCCAGCTCATAGTCCACGCATATAACATCAGTGCCATAATATTACAGATAATTCTACTGTCTACGTAAGAGACGAGAGTATTCACGATGAACTCTTAACTATCACCAGAGTTCATGTTTGCCAATCATGTGAAATTGAGATCAAGTGATAATCTACTTAACAAAATTAAAAGGATATAGATTTGTATTTAATAAGTAATAACATAAACTACTTGTTACTAGTTTCTTGATTGCTTTTATAAGAAACAAATATTACTGTAACATCTAATGTCAAAAAAAGCCTAAATCATTAGATGCACTTTTGTTGAGTGACAGAGAAAATAATAGAGTTTAGAAACTTACCAGCAATTCTTTGCCGCTATCAAAATCGGAACGAAGCTGGGTGCCGAGGTCGCCGTCGGGGATCTTCAGATCCTCGCGCAGGTCGCCGTTGTCTGCCATCAGCGTCAGGTACCCGTCGTCGGAGATGTCAGTCAGCTGGTAGTCCTCGCGCTTTACGTGAGGTACATCCATATTGTGGGTGGAGGGGCAGATATCTTCATATCTGGGTGAAAGAAATTTATAGATTAAATATAGCAACTCTTTTGCACAGGTCAATGACGGCAACCGAGAAACGCTATGAGACACTTCTGAAATAACAGATCTGACCCTAAAGAGAACACTGCTATGTCGAAACACAAATATGTAGTGGAACAACAATAATACAGCCCCAGTGGCTTTTAGACTACAATGTTCTGAAAAAATATTTTGTACTCCTGGACGGTGATCCCAATAAGCCATAGAGCTTTGAGACGCATAGTCGGAGTTGGGGTTTACTTTTCGAGTACCCTCAGCACAAGAGCAGTATAAAATCTGCACTCGCGACTCTATAGGCTCGAATAATTACGAATGAAAATGATTTGTCTTCAGTTTAAAATAATCAAAATATTGTTTTGTTGGATATATAAATCTAGATAAAAATATGCCATTGATACCAAAGCACTATACACTATTTGATTATTTTCAAGATATAAAATATAAGTTATTAAAAATGTTTTGAATAAACTCACTTCTTCCCGTTGAAAATGTCGATTCCGACCAAGTGAACTTTAGCATGGCCGTGCTTGCCAGTCTTGGAGGTGGACATTTCGACGATTTTGCAGGGGCGCCCCTTCAGCATGACGAAACCGTTCTTGCGCAATGCGGAGCATTGCATAGGGAAGGTAGCGGAGGCGCCGGAGTCTCCGGTCTCGAAATGTGTATCTTCAATATCACCCATTGTGTTGTGTTAGATAGTTTTTTCTACGGTTTGAAATGATCTGTAAACAAAAATTAAATTGATTAGTATAACTATTTAAGAAACATATATTTTAAAAACAATAGGAAAGGTAACTCAAAGAAATATGATGAGTAAACAATTACCGCTACCCAGAAAATGTTAAATATTTAACAGATGAATAGTCATTATGTTTAATAATATTTGTGTTCCTGTACGGTGATCCCAAAACACAGTTGTCCAATGAGACGCATAGTCGGAACTGGTGTATAATGTTCGAGTACCCTCAGCACAACAGTGGTACAGAAACCACAGTCGCGACTCTATGGGCTCGCAATGACTAAAAATAGAACAATATTTTTTAACAAAAATCTAGAATGGGTGTAGTATATAATAATAAAGCTTCTATTTATACATAACAATGAAGTTTAGGATGTAAACTAGATATACCTTTATACCAAAACATGATATTTTCATAAAAATGTGAGAATACTTTTAAAGTCGGTAACCAGTTAACTTATTTTATCATATAAAGCCATTATTACATTTTATTATTCAGCTAGTCGTAATAAAATAATGTTATGTGCGAAATATTGCATACAAATAAAAATATTTATAATCACCATATAAATAAATTTGAATTTGGTTTAGAGTGACAATGATATTTTGTACCACAATAAATAGTGTATAGATATTAACATAAATCATCTAACAATTACAACCTTGAATAACTTAACTGTAAAATATGACTCAGAAAAATTTGTATACAGGTTGTTGACCTGTCAGTGAACTTGCATTTATTTTCATGACCATATTGTAACATGAAATGAGTGTAACAAAACATTGAATTTAGTTTAAAGAAAAATTGTTACAACAATTAATGGTTATAAACATTGTGTGGTTTTTATGTTAAACCTACAAATAGTAAACTTAGCTAAAATGAAAGTGTCCGAGGTGAATATAGATAGCATTAATTTTTTTTATTTAGCATACATGCACCCAATTAGTAGAAGTGGTATGCAAAAAGACTCAATTATTTTAATGATTATAACCGCTGTAATGATGTTTGATCAAGTATTGAATATGAAATCAATTTATATGACATGTTACAAAACGACCAGTTGTTTAATGCTAAATTACATTTTAAACATTAACATTTATTTTGTTTTGAATAAAAAATAATAGTTCTGTTGTAACTTTGTAATCCTATGTTAACACGATTAACATAAAAAGTATGTTTTTATTTTAATTTCATAAATCAATGAGGTTGTAATGTTTAGTAAACGGTTTCCACTATATTAAACTAACATATGTTAAAACTAAAGTATTGATGAATGTGTAATTTTTTAAAGTTTTCAAAGTACACAAATTTCAGTACTTTTTTCAAACGTAATCAAAACTATTATATTATTTAATAGTGCACAAAAGTTATATGTATAACAAGCATATGGATACAAATGTATGTTCATTAGTGTTACATGATGTAAAAAAATATATGTTATTAAAACTATTTATATGAAATATTAATTTATAACTTATATTGATAAAGATATTTTATAATTCAGAATCCAGTACAAAGGTAGCTGGCACTTAAATTTACCATGTGGCCAATTCAATGTAACAGTACTGATAAAATTTATGTAATATGCTGCATAATCATAATTTATTTTGTAAAAAAACACGTTTTCACTTACGACATATTCGTCAGATTAAAAATAAGCGTGGTTAGAATAATATAATAATTTAAACATAAATAATGGATATTTTATAAGCACAAGCCTAAAGATAAGGTAAAACCGATATGTTATATATAGACAATGTAAAGAAATTGGTTCAGGATTCATCCATACGGAATACAATATTTTAGAGAAAAAGTAACGAATAAGTGTGATAACAGTGTTATTAGTACTACCATTTAATGAATATGTTATGAAAAGAACACTGGGATGAATTTCAATGAAGCACACCTTACACAGATAAAGGATCTAGGTTTTGATGAAAATTTTGCACGACCTAACCCCACCTAGTGTTTTCCATAGAAAACCTTTGTACAAGATTGTCAAACATGTGCGTATGTAATAGGGATAAAATATGTACGCTTTTAGCCAATAACTTAGGCTAGGATGTAAGTGGTCCCGAAAGTGAGACGAGCGTGCAATATACGAACATGTGGCTTCATAGATATAACTAAAACCAAATCTACGAAATGAGCAAAGCATTCGAATAATTATTAAAAATGTATTTAAGTAATCTACTTAACACAGCGCGTCGCTTTACTGGCTAAATTGGAAAGTATGAACAACAACTTAATTCCAAATTAAGGAGATAAGAAAAGAAAAATAGCAGTTTGACAAACGTGCCGGCGCCGCGACATAACTTTCCCAATTTTACACAAAATCCACATATATACAGGAACCCGATTTCACATTAATATATTCACCACAAGAAATACTTACAAAAACAGTATTTATGACAATTTAAAAAGTATTCACGGTAAAACTAAGATATTTATCGACACTCACATGTGACCGACGGGTTCTTCAACCGAAAGGTCAATTTGCGCCTGCGTAGCACCTTCATCACTCACTTCCTGTAGCGGGGTTCACAAAATGAAAGAAGCGCCGCCAATTATTGGCGGGAAATATAAATTAACACTTTTACTTATACAAATAATTCAGTTACTATTAAAAATTTTATTATAATATATTACTAATTTATCAAAATTATAAATTCTAAGTAGAAATAATGTTTACAATTTGTTTAACGCAATAATTACTAAGAAAAAGAAAGTATTCTGTTTTACCTACTTCAGAGATTTTTAATAATTTCATTAGATGGCAGCACTAAAGCAACGTTTGACACGGACCTTCAGGCTTGGAGAATGATGTTGGAACAATTCTCTTGCATAGATAATAAAATTCGTAGCGATTTGACTTACTTTTTGTAATTAAACCAATGTTAAAAAAATTTAAAATCTTGCATTATTTAAATACGCAAGGCTTTTCTGAAGTACAATTATTTTATTTTTGTTAAAGCTATATTTTTAAGTTAATTTTAAATTAAAATTTAATCTATAGAATTTATTTAAATATTTCAGGTTTTAGTTTTCAGTATGCAATACATTATGTATTGTAATTTTGTTCATGTTATATTTAGCCCGCAGTTGCCTGAAAATTTTTTGGTTATAAAATTAGATTTTTCATACCATCATACATTTACGGAAAAAATATTTTGAAAGTAATAAGGAAAAAAATTCTGGTAACACTTCTAAATTCTATATATTAAATAAAACCTACATATACCCTTGCTTTCTTTACTTGTATTTAATTATTTTTTTTGTGTGTGTTATATTTACTTTTACTTTTTATATTGCTTATATAAATATTTCGCAATAATATAATTTACATTTAAAAGATATTGCAATGAATGAATTTACATAATTGGCTCTTCAGATAATCGACCTTTGCGTTCCTCACAGTAGAAAAAAGTTTTGTTGTTTAGTATGTAGTACTGTGATACACAAGTAGATGGCACTAGGTGTTGCATTCTTACGTACCATTTATAAATGATTTTATAACGAAAAAATCTTATTATAAACAAATATTTGGTAAATTATTGGGATCAATAATCTATCGAACTCAATTTATTATATAATTCATTTTAAAAAAGAAAATTGAAATTAGTAAAATAATTATCATTAAGGCTAAATCATTGAACAAAAATAAAAATAATGTGAAAAAAATTATTGATAATCATAATAGAAGTACGTTTACCACAACGCGGTATATTAAAATACATTAATAGTAGTTTATCCGAACTTACAATTGATTTAATTGCTTACGTCCCTATCGTTAAATATTGAGCTTTGTAAATGTTTACCGGATTTAATAAATTTTATACTGGAAGTACTTTTCTTACATGAACGAAAAACATTAATACATCTTACTTTTTTTTCATAATTTTTAAACTGATTGACACTATACCACCTTTTTTATTTCTATACTCACCACCATCGTCATCATTTTACACACTGGTATACCTAGGCTGTACACTAGAAATTACAAATTGTACAAATAATATGAAAGTCATTCACTGAATTTTTTTAAACAAAACGTACTAGGTAGGATGAGTTATTCAGTTTTAATCTATTATATGGTGCCTCTCTAATATATATGTATTTATGTATTGGATGTCTTTTTGTATTTATGTACCTATTAGTACAGAATTTTAGTTCGAAATAAAAAACTTTGTGTTTTGTAGCATTTATGTTCATGTTGTTTTTTTATGATGAATTGTATGTGATTACAGAAATTTGTTTGCATGATGTTGGCAGCACCTAAATTTGAAATATCCTGTTAACATATTATAATAAAAACAAATAATTTGCCATGATGCAAAAAAAATATATTAGAGAAAGAATGACTTCTGAACATTGAATTAATAGAGCAAATCCGGGCATAACCAGTAATGACCCATCGCATAATACAAGACACAAATCTCCAACAATGGCCGGAGACCGCAAGGGTTTAAAAGCTTTCTTCAATAAATCACTCGCGGGGAGGCAACCCTTCGGCATTAGAGGGTAGACCTCCTCTCACAAGAGATATACAATTACCGACCCATTGATGTAGTTATTACGGAGCGATTAAGTGTTTTCGCAAGTCATTGTGTATCTATGAATGTTTTGCGCTTCTCATACATACGCTTTTTTATCAATACAAAATCATTTGATATTTTTTTTATGTGACAATAATGTTAGGCATTATATTTAAGGACTTATCTATTATGTATATAAAAGCTACGATTTTCATTGTTACCAACGTAATAAATTAAAAGTAAACATTCCAATCATGACCTGGGTGAGTAAACTTATAATTTAAGCAAGTTGTCAGTTTAATTTAAAATCACTCGCTGGTTAAGAACTGTGATTATGCGATATTTATCGAACATGGTAGGAAATGATGAATATGTTAAGGAAAACTTATCAAACTAAATATTTTAACTGCCTCCGAGGCGCAGTGGCTCACCGCTTGCTTTGTAATATGGAAGTCTCTAGATCGATTCCTAAACCACATTTTATAGAGAGCTAGAGTAGCCTAAGCACGCATGCTTCATCATCCAGGATCTCATTGTCACTTAGCATCATGTAAAATTGTTAGCATTAAAAAAAAAGAGATTAGACGATGGTTATATGCTTCTGAATAATAGAATAGAATTAATAAAATTTCATAAAATTAAAAGTACTCTGAAACATTACCGACGGCTGCTTTGAAACTGATTAATCTTTACGCAGCTAATCTATGGCGGAATCCATCCACGTAATAACGTGAGACAGCCACTTAACGTTAATAGTTAATTGTTGGTGATATTTTCGTTTAAAATTTACCATCAGTCCATGCGAGCATTATTTTTCTTTATACTTAAAATTTTAATTTTAGTTATATCTTCATAATCTACTTTGAATAAGTTTGATGTATGTTTGTAATATTTAACCCATGTAAAGTGTGATCGTCAAAATGTTTGATTTATCGATTTTAGATCATGATTATTAACAACTATCATAACCTCGCTTGGTCTTTTAGTCGGATTCAGGAGCTGTAATAAAAAAGAAGTTTTAAGAAGAGGAGAGACGTACACGGTATGTATATCTTCAGATTAGCAGTAACCTCATTCTAAATCGTGATAGTTTCATTGACGGTGATCAGCGCTTTCCTCCACAGTTACTACTACAACTAGAAGAAAGAAGTAGAAAAGTCTTGTGGTATCCTGTGGATCAGGATTCTGTGTTATGATTACATTATGCGAAGGTATGCTGCTCAGATATTTATTCTCAGCCACAAGAGGTATAGGATGTTATGCGAAAGATTTGTGCATAGAGACCAAGTGGTAAGGGAAAGTACTACTAAAATATTCAGGGTATGGCCATGATATCCTTGTTGTACTCATTCTGTTTAATAATCGCCTGTTAATGATAAAAATACATATCTTTTAAAGTTATGACAGAAGCAAAAAATTATGTAAGCCTTTGACAGTTGTCATAGACTTTTCCAAAGCTTAAACAAACTTGTAAGTACTTTATTAAGTAGACGATCTTGGCAAATATAAAACGGTGGGCCGCAAACATCATAGAATATGTATTGGCGAGGCTTAAACGACTGTGAAACTCGAATGCGGCAATAAAACCGTGCGAAATAAATTCACCGCGCAAATGAATGTGGCGCGGACAATGGACTGGGACTTCCCGCGCCATTACACTCCCCGACGATTACCCGAAAAGCAATTCAAATGAAATCATTTTACCATATTATTATCATCGGGCGCCCGCCGCCCTGCGGACCCCGGGCTCATCCAGCGCGAGCTTCCACCAATTTTTTAAGTGTGCCCGCTTAAAATAAATTATGTAGCAAATGGGGAAGGCGCGTGGCGGACAAACAAGAAATAAAACGGATGAGCGCGACTAGCGGCCCGCCAGAGCGAGACGGGCGCATCCGGCTCCTCCTCTTGCCTCCCCCCCACCGCCGTTCCACTTGAAGACGGCGCCGAGAGCTAAGCTCTCCTTTTATTGTCACTTACACCTCTCCGAAGATTTGTTGACTGCCCGAACTAAGTTACCCTTAAACTATTATCTCTATTACTTTAACTTTAAGTGTCAAAATCCGACGAACTTTTGCTTGTGGAACGGCAAAAGCGGGCATTGATACGGACAAAATAAATTTTGAATCTGCGCTCTGATTAAAGAATCAGACGTTGAAGAGATTGCTTATCAAGTATTAAGGCGTTTATTTCGGATTGTCCGTGTATATTTTGTTAATAATGCTGATTTATTGTGCTCTTAAGTCTCTCTCGGTGGATTATCTTAAACTTTTATAAAAAAATTAAAGTGAGTTATTTACATTTAATTATTTTTTTTACGTTGACAAAAATCATTTCGATTTGAAATCAAAAAGTGTAAAGTATTACACAGAAAAAGCGTCAACAGCGCGGCATGCATATTTAAGATTGTAGTTTTCAATCTGCAAATAGAGTTAAGCTGATCACACTAAATTAGATTACTTTTTATTTAAGCGTTACTATAAAGCTACAAAATATCATTTTTAATTATCTTTACACTTATAACTCATTTGTATCTTGCATGATTAAAATTGAATGGAATTATTAGAAAATATCAATACAAGCAAATCATTGTCGGGCTTTAAACAATCAACTATTAACGTATGCTTCTTTTCATTAAAGGTTAACACCTTGATTTATAGGCAAAACTGTGATTTAAGATATCGCTTTAAATGCTGAAGATCTGTACTTAAATAGGTAATATCTCATGTTGTAAAACATCTTGAGTAAGATCACTGTTATGATGTCCCTAGTGTTTTTGGTTTGTTATATCAAAATATATTAATGATTACACAAAAACTAATATATTTAATAGATATCAATTAACTAATATTTAAATGATGATATGAAGACAATGGTTTACAACTAAAACTATTTCAAGAGAAATCTTTTTAGAGATGTAATGCCAAAACTGGACACCGATTTAGCTTTTGCTGTTGCAAAATTGGTATAATGTTAATTTTCAGCGGAGTTCAAATCTACATACTGATACTAATCTACATATACAAATAATGATGAGATAGATTCTTTAATTCAATTTAATGTAATCAGCCAATAATGTTTTAATGATCATAAAAGCTTATGAGCTTTGTACCTGGATAAAGATTTTATTGTGAGTTACAATGGTAGCGTGTTAAAGTATAGAAGCAGAGGAAGAAAGAGTTAGTAAAGGGGTCACGGATTCTGTTAGAAGTTAGTTTATTGTGCGGCGGATAATGCGATGACGGCTAATTGGATAGGTTAACTGTTAAGGGAATTTGGGCCCGATGAGGTGTGCGAGAGGCTAAGGAAATATTAACTAACTTGCGAATGGCGGCGGGATCGGATTATTTGTTAATTAACTTTCAACTACAGATTTGTTGTGTCCTTCGTAATTCTTTTTCTAACATACACTCTATCTGTAATTGTCTTCTTGTTATTGTGTTATTTAGAAAATACAATTTCCAATGGTCTGCTGTCCATAAATATAACACATATCATTATCATATTGCTTCCACCCTGGGTCTTCTTTCACGAAAGGAACGGAAAGACGATTTATCCTCCACGGTAGACGGTATAGGTAAATTGCGATTGTTGTCTATCCTTTAAAGCAGATGTTATTGAAACATGCTAGTTTCCTCAAAACTTTTTCATCACTGAAAACCCAACTCGGTGGGGTCTGAACTCACGCCTTTTTCAGTCTTCTGAACTCTAAGCATCTGAGCTATCACTGCTTCCTTATGTTTTTCGTATTTTAATTAATTTACTAACTTAACTTACTAATATGAACAAGTTTACTAATCATAGATTTCTTGTAAAACTCCATAAAGATGATGTGTATTGCATTAACATTCTTTACAATCGATAAAATAATGCTACAAAAGATTATCAAATCTAGAGGGTGTTATTAAATACCTATTAAAATGTAACAAGTTACTAATGTATTACTGTAGTTGCTATTTCTGCTACCGAACATGTGCAAACATTACAGAATTCTGTTTATAATGGTGTTGAAGCTACTGAAATTACTGAGGTAATAAAACTTAAGATTTTATGTCTCAATGCAACGAAGACAATATAGTAATAAATAGCGTCACATTGGTATAGATAGACGTATCATTTACAAGAACGTCCGGTGAAGCATCAACCGGAAGGATAATCTGTATGTCAATTAAATTAGCAACCGTCATTACCCAACAATCTTTTTGGTTCTCCGCGTATACCGTTAAAATATCTCGGAACGTGTAAATAATATAGGAATGGTGGACGTAAAGTTTGCGGAGCGGGCACTGCATGCAAATCGAGTTGGAGGGAACAAGTGTCCGCGGCCGCGGCTCCATCTCTTTCCGCCGGCGCCGGTGCCTCCGGCGCGCGCTCGAACCGCCGAGCGAGACAACTAATAGAGGTTCGCGCAGGAGCTACAGAGACGGAGGAGCCGGTTGCGTTCCGTTTAAGTGAATCAGTGCCCGCGCTTCATATTAAATCAGGTCGCGGGAGCCGCGCAAAAATGCACCCTACGTCACTTCTCTATATTGTCAAATAAAATAATCATCTAGTACTATTCTTAACTTTAAGTTAAAATTTAACTTACTTTAATTAACAGCTAAAGAACAAGTAGGCAAGTACCGTTGTGTGTAGTTCTGCCGCTAAACATTAGCATTACTATATTTCAGTTTGAAGGGTGCTGTAGCTGTCCCATAGTTACTTAACTCCTTGCTCGTCTCATAGATTAGTTTAATAAAAAAGTATTAAAATACAAAATAATAAATTGGTAATTTCTAAACCAAGCAATTGAATCATATATAACGATTCGTCATTGTCCGTTAACATCAGGTTATTTTATGGTATACATGTGAAAGAAAAAACACTTGTCAGAAGAGCCATTTTTACTAAGAATTCGACAGGCGTGTGTTGCTAAGGTTCGCCTCCGGCTAGGGATCGTGTTATTAATAAAATCAACCATCAAGCATAACACTAGAAGACTTCGAGACACAGTGAGTGTTCTGTGTTAAACTTTAAACAATAACTAAAAAGCTGCAGGTACTTTATGATGGCTTTGATGTCAGGACATATTTTAGCTCAGTTATCCCGTGAATAAATGCAAAGAGGTCGAAAGGATGTAATAAGTAATTAAATAAATGCGTATCCTTAACTAACTGCCATGTTTCTAATTAGCTTCATTCGCCCGTTTGCATCAGTTGTAAATATCATATGTTTATTGTATTCTTCTTCTAGTAAACGATTTATTTGTTCTTACTAATATGCTTAATGTGCGATCATAATTTTTCTTTTAACTTTTGAATTTGTTTTTCTTCTTCTTCTTCTTCCCAATGATGTCCCAAGCACGGTTAGTGCGTGAGTCAATGTGTAGATGTATAAAATAAAAGTATACAAATTCTTAAAAAATTGTCTGCGTGGTCAATCGTTCATGTTCTCATCTTTTCATCTTCGCAATTTATTGCGAGAGCTAATATTATATGTAGACGTATAAAATAAAAGGATACAATTTCTTAAAAAATTGTCTGCGTGATCAATTCGTCCGCCATGTTACCCGAATTTGTTTTTATTATCTCATAAATTAATTATTGAACATAAAATTTTATTTCATTGAATAAGTTTGTATATGAATAAATTATAAAAGTAGACAAAAAGTATCAATTTTGTTCATAATGCGTTACTTTCATTGATTTGGGTCGGAGTTTTTAGATAATGGTGTGTTATAATTGTTAATAGTTTGTTATGTTTAATTAAATATAACGGTGATGGTATATTAAAGGCGAGTTTGTAAGTAAAGTCCATTGCGTGTTGGGAGTAGACGCGAAGGTGGCGCGATGCGGGTGGGGTTTTGTTTGGCGAGGGCGGGTTCGGGCCCGCGCGCAGTGCGACCGCGGAGCCGGCGTCTCCCGCCAGTCGGCGACGCGCCCCGCGACAGTCCGCGCGCCCGGCGATGCCCGCGCGCTGACCGCGCTCTTTCGCACGCGCATTTCAGCGGGAAAACTTCCCGCCCACAACGCGTCAAAATATTCTCAGACGCCAATAAGGTAAATATCACCACACGTACGATTTTTCTTTATCGACACAAGTGCTTTATTTCCAAACAGTGATTTTTTTTTAAATAGTAACATTTGATTTGTTTTTTTTTTTTGATTTTTTTTCCTCTTTATTTAATTGGGCTTTATCGTTTATGCGCTCACGTCTGCCCTATTTTTTTTAATGATAATGGTTTAATTGACCAGGTGGTAGGTCTCTGTTGCCGGAGAACGTCTGAGTGGGTAACCACCGCAGCTCCTATTTCAACCGCCAAATAGTAGTGTGCAAACTTTACTGTGTTCCGGTTTGAAGGGCGCTGTAGCTAGTGTAATTACTGGGGTAACGAGACTTAACACCTTATGTCTCAAGGCGACGAGCGCAATGTGGTGTACCATCTTAACTAGCACCACGTTGTCATGGGCAAGCGTATCACTTACCATCCGGTGAACGTCTTGCTCGTCTCGTCGCATAGCAGCATAAAAAAAAAAAGTTGTCCTTAAATTTTCGTGATGTTATTTGTCAATGAGGCAGAGGATAGTGAACCGCACAGCCTACTCTGGCTCTCACATATTGACAGTTGGACGTTAATACTGCTATCAGAACAGATTTACAATAAAAGTCAGGCGGATTTTAACGACCTAGGTCTATTTTCTCATTCTTGATTTCGATTTACTTCAAATAAAAAAATTGTGTTTAATTTCAATTACGAAAAAATATTTCCGGTGTATTTTTAAGTTATAACAGTTTTAATGGAACGGTGAAATATATGTTCAGATTTTGGATTTATTATCTTTTAAAATTACTATCAAGAGGAATATCGAATTTCCGTTTGTTAATATATATTAATTTAAAATTTTAACACAATTGTGTAATAATTATTGCATTATAAAACAATACGTTTTGTACGACAATTGTGTTTTAATATTCAGTTGTATTATATGAGTACATTTCTGGATTCTGTGTAACAAAGCAATTTTTTAAAAAGTTGACATTTTACCCGGCTCAAAAATCACTGCCTAACTTATAAGTTTTTAAGTAAATCTTTTACAAAATTTATACAATTTGAAGTAAATAATTCCAAGATTAAAGAAAAATTTTAGTTTAGTTAATATTTTTTTTTATATCAAATTTGTATTCTGTTTCATGGTAATTATTTTATTTTTAAAATAATTATGATTTATCGTTACAAAAGTGTTTATTTATTTGCATTATACGTGGAGTATAATAAAAAAAACTATTTGTGCGTTATTTTAGTGCGTATATTTCATAATACTAAATATATAAGCACAGTATTCTCTTTTGTATAACCGTTATTTGCGTTATAGAAAATCTGAAATTTTTTCATGTAATTATTAAACTTTATTACTAAACGCTATACTGCGTCTATATCTTAAGTATTTATTTTGCAAATGGCATGTGATACTGAAGCATGTTTTATATATTGAGGTTTATTAGTGACAAGCAAATAAAAACTATTAGTGTACTTCTCAGAAACATTATTTTGTTTTAGCAAGAATTGCTATTAGCTAAGATAAATATTTGGAAGATATTGAAAATGATTGACTTTTAAAATAGCTTTTAGTCAAAAACCTAACAAAGCTGTGTCCGAGTCTGTAGTCACAGAAAATTTTATTTGATCGCTTAGTAATTCATAATAATCTAAGGAATGTACAAAGTACAGCATAAACACACAAAATTTTAGCCCTCGAAACTGGAATTCGTTATTTAGTCTAATTAAGAAGAAAAAATCGTCATTTAGATTAACAGCTTCTTTTATAGATCGTTCTAAAATTAAATGGGTTTACCAGAGAAGCGTAAGATAGGTGTAAAGTATTTTTTTTTAAGTATGATTGTGAGTAAAACAGCTTTCATATTTCCGGCCAAAAGCGTTGAGAGAGACACCGGTGCGTTTCAACCAGTAAGAATCAGGTCTTATTCTTCTGTTGCCCCTGCGACGGATGGGAATCCCAACTCGGATATCCAAACGAAAGAAATAAAAGTGTATTGTTTTAATGTGCTTTTAAAATACTTGCATCTCTGGCGGAGCTGGTCAAAGTGAATTTTAACTGGGAAAGCACCAGCGTCGACTGTCTTGCTTTGTCTCCTATCAGTTTTCTACTTGGTACTCAGTTTTGGCTTCTTCGATGGTGTTCAGTTCGTCTACTGATTTCTTTTTTGTGTCGCACTTCTGAACTCTCCTCTGGGTCGGGATAAAATCATTTGCATGATTTCTGTGTCCGTTTCGAGCTCTGTTGTTTGTTTGTTTCAAATATGTTTTACGCGACAGCAGTTTTTAGATTGGGTAGATCGTAAAATCTGCACGCCGGCGTCGCACCAATTGTTTTATCAACGTCACAGTGCAACACAAGACATCAATCGGCGAGCTATAATAGAATAAAGGCCAATAAGACGTCGCGGGCAATGGGCTCAATTACGGCGTCTTATTGTATTGATATGCAATCGCGGCCGGCGCCGGGCGCAATTACAGCGGCGCTACGCGGACCACTTGCAAACGGTGGACGTGAATATTCCTCAAACATAAATCGTCATCACCATCATCTTCATCATCTTAATTATCAGCCTACTCTTATCAAACGCTGAACACTGGTGGGAGGTCTCTGTTGCCGGAGACCGTCTGGATGAGTACCACCGCAGCTCCAATTTCAACCGTAAATAGTAGTGTGCAAACATTACTGTGTTCCGGTTTGAAGGGCGCTGTAGCTAGTGTAATTACTGGGGTAACGAGACTTAACACCTTATGTCTTAAAGCGACGAGCGCAATGTGGTGCAGTGTGTACCATCTTAACTAGCTCCACGTTGTCATGGGCAAGTGTATCACTTACCATCAGTTGAACGTCTTCCTCGTCTCGTCGCAAAGTAGTGTAAAAAAAAAAACAACTGTGTTTCGGTTTGAATAGTACCTAGTGAAAATACTAAGGTGATGAGATTTAACATCTTAAGTTACATGGCGACGTGCTTGATTTGGTCCAGTGTATAACATCGTAACTACCGCTGCGTTATGGGCAAGCATATCACTTACCATCAGCTGAACAAAAAAGAAGAGAATAAAAAAGAAGATAAAGATCCAACGATTCCTTGCAATCTTCATACCAGTTTGCAAGGATTGTGCTTTCCAATACCTTATTAACTCTCAAGGATCGTCCTACTCTATCGGCCGTCCGCACTTTACATATTTACTTACGTTATGTATGAGTAAATTATAATAAATATTTACATACATTTGATTAACGATTGGATTTATATCCAGATAAATTATTAACCAATAATAATTAATGGTCAGTCTTAAATATATCTCAAGCTGTTCGCTGTTACTGGTCCCTTGTCCAATTCGAAATATTTCGGTCCTTTAGTAAAATTTTATAAGACTTCGAATATAATAAATATTTGATATTAAAGTTATTATATTAGGAATCAAAGTTCATCACATTAGCTTTACAGTCTACGAAGCTTCTACGAGGACGCTACACGGAAAGTAAGAGAAACGAATATCTTTAGTAACTATTGCTTAAATATCGTTTATATATACTTTATATCAGTGATTTTAAAGCATTATATTCTGTCTTTTCGAAATTATTCAGAAATACAATGCAACTGTTATTCATTACTATATATAATCTTAGCTATGTTTTTTTGGTTTCATACTTACCAAAACGTTAATTATTTCTATGGATAGTGATCATGAGTTTTAGAACTCGCCAGGACATTAACCGCACTTAGAAATCAACCGTCATAACATATAGTACGTCCTCATTGTGACTTACATTATGTAAAGTTGGTTAATGTTAAATAATTTACGGTGCAGACATACAGACGTAAACAAATATACAGGCGATTAATTTGTTATACCGATATTTTTAGTATTTCATCAAAAAGAAATGTGGGCAGAGTTCAGTTTTAGCAAATGTGAGTCATCGTGCGGTTAGTAGTACAAAGTGGGTAGAAAAAGGTGTCCTTCGTATAACGACCAGTTAAGTTTGTAACATTTGAGAATAAGTACAAAAAAGCTAGTTTGATGAGCATTTTTTTAAATAAAAAAGCGTGGAGACGTTAGTATTCTTCCCGAACTTGCAGTGTTGTTGACTGCTAACTAACGCAGTGGCCTGCTGCGGTACAGGTTAACAATAATATGAATAATACAACGTTATCACAGCTCAATCCGGGGCCGGGGTGTTGTCCAGTGATTACCCAGTACAGGAGACAGATGACATTGGTTTTGGCGCAGTCGGAATACCTCGTAATAATATTTCACTGGTTGCACAAATTGCGTGCGATTGCGCAGCGCGTCGCCGGCTTGTTTATTATTAACACGGGCCGCGTCCCGGGTTGGCTGTTATATACCCTCACTGACGCTACCTCATGCTACCTGAACCTACCTGATGCTACCCAATGCTGCCTTTGTTATTAATCTCGGATTGTAAGTGTAACCTGATGTTTGCGGTGTTGCAACATTAATGCCGAGCTAAGATGATGCTGTTGTTATATTTCAAACATTCTGCGTCTATATTTATGTTTGGTTTTACGTAAGAAATGTTTGTTATTAATAATATTAATGCGTACGTAATGCGTTTCATCGTATTTTATTGGTGAAAAGAAATCATTTAGTTAAGTATAACCGGAGGGTGTATTTCTACCGCCAAACGTAAGTGTGGAAACTACTGTAGTTCAGTTTAAAAGGAGTTCTAGCTAGTGAAATTACTGTGTTGATGACATAGTATATATCTTAGTATAACGAGCTGAATGCGGTATAGTGTTTATCGTCCTAACTAGCGCCATATCGTTATGAACGAGCTTATTACTATCCAACAGTACAATATCTCACTCTTAGTGTTGTAATGAAAAATAATAACAATAATTCTCAAAATTTTAGATTTTTTTTTTGGTTTAAGTGATAGGAATTATTCTTTATTTTCATTCTTTTATGTTATATATCTCCTATGATTCCTTTTGTGTCTTTTAGTATATTGTAGACGGATGTCTTGAAAGATGCAACCGTCTTGCCAATTACTCTGCAATCATTCATATGCTAACTCTTCATATACTTTTATCATATTTTATTCATTAAATACATTTTATTAGATTTAAAATGTGTACGAATGATAGTTAAGTTAAACAGTTATATATTTAAAATATGTTAATATTAGAACCGTTAAAAGATATATTAAAACCTTTTGAACGTATTACCGCAACGGACCAATCTGTACACGACGGCCTGACGCAAATCTATGAAAATGAATTTATATGCTCAACTTTGCGATATTTCATTTATTTAGCTCAACTGGAGTGTTTAAGTTGCAATATTCGGAGGCTTTCGCAATTTAACCCTAACTAGATCCAACTAAACCTGCCGCGGCATGTTCGGGAATTATATGCGCCCTTTGAAACTAGTAGGGGAGTGGGTATTATTTGGCGGGCTTTTGTGAATAGTAAAGTAGTTGGCCAAATTGAGTTGTTTGCTTATTGCTATAGTTAGAGCCGGAATGCCGGAGTTCGGCGACGGAGAGCTCAGCGCGTTCGTATATGCGCTATGATTATTTATTTAATTGGCGATAGCTTCTAATGCTTCAGATCATAAATGGCGTATTCAATTTTATAATATGCATTTCTATATTATTCAACTGCCGTTTAAACATTGATTGCGGTTTCAATTAAAGATAAAAGACAGAAGTATTATTTGATCAGTTATTTAATTGCTTTACTTGTGTTCTGAAGATCCTGTGACAACTAATTCAGAAGACAACCATCTGTATCTAAACCTAACTGTCCCCTAGTAGATTGAAAATCTTTCAAAGACCCACCCCAGCCTCGTAAATAGGTAATAAGCTTTACTTGTGATATCGATTTAAGTTTTTTAATTTAGCAGAAATCTTTCATCACTAAGTTATACCAGTCTTTCTTACCTAATTCTTTTTCTTCTTCTTTATGCTTAATGGCCTCTCTTAAAAGAATTCTGCCATCATCAAGTCAGTCATGAGAGGGATAGTAGATTATTATTACTATTTTATATATTTATATTTTACTTAGCAAAGAAAATTCTTGAGTGATATGACCTAATTACTCTTAGCTATGTCAAGTTATTATGACTTAATATATTCCGATAGGAGTAAAGTTGTAATCAAAGATATAAGGTACTAGATATGCTATTTTATGTGATAAGCGGTGTCGGTGGGCATATCACTAAGTGCTTGAAAGTTCAGATTGTTAAAAAAAATCTCTTCATAAGTTTAATGTAACGAATTGTTGTTAAGTGGCGCTTGTGCGTACTTAGAGCGGCGCCCAAGCATAGAGCGATGGTTATTTGATAAAGTAAGAATAATTGCGTCTCAACTGTACGTCCGCACTGTAATTGATAGTAATTGTACCGGGCAAAGGATTCGCGGGATGCACGCACATCAGCGTGTGTTGCCGTTTCTTAATACTTATTTCTTAAATTAAGTTTATAATAATCTTTACATAAATATGCAGTTAATAAAAATACGTTGTATTCTTCTATGGACGTGACGAATATGTGAAAATTATTGAATAATAAATTAAAAAAAGTAAATCTGTAGTTTGATTATACAGCAACTTGTAAAATTTGAAAACTTTTAAGAGACTATGTAAATTAATGCTTTTTTTTGTATTTCAATTAAAGAAATTTCAAAGTTTGTATGAAAACTAAATTGATTTTATGATATTCTCAATATAACGCAGTTTTCATTTTATAAAAATGACAAAACCTCACGAGTTTTGGTTTAATAAGATTATTGTACTTTGTTTTGTTATGACAATGAAAAAGTGATATAAATTGTAACAAGAGGAACAGCGGACGTGTCGTTCTTAAAGCTGATTAAAGGCCAGGGAGACCCGTTCACGCAAATTATGACTGACAGCATCTAGGGTTAGGGTTGCCGTTAAAAAAAAATCAAATGAAACGTACAGAGAAGTGTTACCAACAAAAAAATGTTTCATTAAAAATATATTAGTAGCCATTTATTGCAAAAAAAAATATTAATAGATGTATCAATATCCATGATTTTTTTATTATTTATTTTGGGAGTAAATTTAAAAAATATATTCAGTAAATAATAATGGCATCAAAACTTTGTGATATGTAATTGATGGGGAACTATATAAATGTTTTAGTTATCTTTTAACGGTTTATATACTAATTTTAAAATGAAATATTGTTATGTTTTAAATCGTTTGGATAATGTATAATTATTTAAATGCCCGCATCAATTATACTAGTACTCCTATAACTTATATAACATATATTTGTTAGATGTATCAATACTAACGATATTATATGAATTAATGTTAAAGTTGATTTTTTCGTTATATTTATGTTTTGTTACATTACTCGGGTATGTTTTATACAGTATCTAATATTTCTTCACAGTAAGGTTTGCTGGAAGTGAACTCTATTAGAGTTAAGCTCGCTTCTTTTAAGATATACATGTGTCAGCATTATAAGTAAAAAGTAAACTGATAACATTCAATTGATAGGTATTTTTCCACAATTCAAATATCTCGAAGACGAAACAATCAATAATATTTAATCACAGTGCCTGTACGGCTCGTTCATTTAATATCGAACTTTTATAAACTGTAATGGAGATCAATTGAACAGTTTAAATTAACTATTAATAACGGACAATGGTTCAATCGGGGCGCGACAATCGGATCGATAGAGATAAAATTGATACGAACAGTAATACCGGTTTAAAACGTTTAACTGTTCAATTCAAAATTTTAACTCCGCTTTCCTTAACATTTAATTTCATATTTCTTACAAAAAAATCAAATGAAACGTACAGGGAAGTGTTACCAACAAAAAAATGTTTCATTAAAAATATATTAGTAGCTATTTATTGCAAAAAAAATATTAATAGATGTATCAATATCCATAATTTTTTAATTATTTATTTTGGGAGTGAATTTAAAAAAATTATTCAGTAAATAATAATGTCATCAAAACTTTGTGATATGTAATTGATGGGGAACTATATAAATGTTTTAGTTATCTTTTAACGGTTTATATACTAATTTTAAAATGAAATATTGTTATATATTTTGAATAGTTTAGATAATGTATAATTATTTAAATGCCCGCATCAATTTCAACTAATTCAATAATATTTAATCACAGTGCCTGTACGGCTCGTTCATTTAATATCGAACTTTTATAAACTGTAATGGAGATCAATTGAACAGTTTAAATTAACTATTAATAACGGACAATGGTTCAATCGGGACGCGACAATCGGATCGATAGAGATAAAATTGATACGGACAGTAATACCGGTTTAAAACGTTTAACTGTTCAATTCAAAATTTTAACTCCGCTTTCCTTAACATTTTCTTTCAAAAAGAAAACGGAACACAGGGAATTTTTAATTATGACCTACACTTATAGTTAGAGTTTTAATACTTAAAGGTTATATCTTTTGGAAACTACTTTAATTAGTTTAGTAATGTATAAGCTTAAAATGATACATGAATTTACTTTAATGTATACAAGTATTCCTTCATTATGAGAAGTTATAAACTATCATTGGAGTATTACCGGTGGTAGAACTTTTTTTTAACATAAAACTAAGGTTAGCCCTGGTTAGTTATCAACCTTAAATTGTAAATCTTTTATAGTTTTGTGGTGTTCCTTTCATATAAAGGAATCAGAATAATCTGGGACGAGTATACTTATCATTTAGTATTAAGTTAAAAAACTTATTAGTCACATCATACTATCTTTATATGTTGTTCAGTGGCAGAAATCATCAGATGTTAATGAAAGGCCTCAAAACGATATCTTGCATCATAATAATTTTAATTCGGCAATATTAACAGTAATAAAATGATATACGATATGTGATATATATTGATATTTACACTATCGTAAACTTTGTTTTCATTGACCAATTTGGTTCAATCGTTTTACGACATGCGCAAACGGACTGCGCAGTGTAATTTTGATTCGTTTCTTATTAAAGTTTGTTCCTTTATGATCATTAAATGACTAAAAACGTAAAAAAGTTCAAGAGATTTAGTAAAAAAAACTCTTTTGTAGTCTAGTAATAAATTGACAGTAACTTTCGTTTGTAGTTTGTTATATCATTAGCGGAAATTAAAGCTTAGTGGTATTTGAGGCTTTACGAGAGGTATACATCGTAAGACAGCCTATCAACTAAGCTATCACATCTTTACACGTAATATTAAAGTGTTAACTAAACAACCGGTCATTTGCGAACATAGATAATGATGAACCTGAATTCGTAATATAATTTTGCATAACGGAATCGAATCGCCTTTAACTCCCGGGCCGGCTCGCCGCATCAATTTCAACTAATTCAATAATATTTAAATACCGCCGACCCGAATATTGTTTCTGATAATTTCTTTATTGACTTATTATAATGTTTCATTTAAAATCACTCTTAGCTAGATACGGTTTATTTGTCCATGCAGTACATAAACATAAAAAGAAACAGATACAATATAGTAAAGACTGTCTAAACAAAAATGCATTAACATAATTATATTAACAAATTTTACTGCTGGAAGGACATATATATGTGGGATCGTTTTAATGCGAAAGAAGCAGGTTAAGCTCTAAAATCTTTATTATTCTTTAAATTAATTTTACATTACGTCTTTCATCTTAATCCTTTTTTTCGACTCTGACAACTCGAATGTTCTATGTCACACTTGGCGTTTTTTCTTTATTTTTTAAAGGCACAAACAATAAAACCTTAACCTTTTCCCACATATATTCATATGTATTTATATATAATGAGCAGAATGTTTTTGCATATTTTGGGAAATAAAAAAATGCGTTTATCATAAATTCTTAACAAATAATGTACTTATTATGAAAGTATTAACACTATTTTTAAATGAAAATTAATATACAATATATATTATAGTAATTATTACATTATACATATATTATTATACATACCCTTATGCATAAATTTTTAAAGATTTACGGTTTTTTGTTTGCATTTTTTGTACGATAATTTTAAAAATTTTTAATGAGTATATAACGTATGAAAGATTTGTGGAATTAAATGATAATAATTGATATACATTAATACATACATAACATACGCAAATAAAATTCATAAAAATATTGTTTATTTCATGTTAATTAAGTAATTACTAAACATCAAATGAATATTGCATGAAAATCAGCGTTTTAATACATTAGGGACAAGTTAGAAAATGCGAGGAACGTTATCAAATTTGTATAGAAATGTGAGACGTATTCTTCCGTGTATTTGTTGCCCGAACATTCGATATCAATCTCAATAACGAAGGCAAATACAATTTGGTACGAAATTATATTTGTATCGCTTAATTTCGATCCAAGTTGGACGATCCAATTGGATTAATTCGAGTCAAATAGGTTAATTAACTCCGCGCTGCTTTCATGTTTTATTTGCACAAACGATATTTTAATTAATTTCGATTGGAGCTGAGTGATGATTTTCAATTACAACAGAGAGATGTTCAAGAAATTTTGTTTTGTTTTGCCTATTTATAATCTATTAATTTTATTGATACATCTTATTATTAACTAAAGTAAGATGTCTATGTTCAATAAAAAGATTTAGTTTTCTGGTACAGCCAATAAAAAACTATTTATGTATCTTTAATAATTTTTAATATCAGTTGACGATAATAAATACTATTTAGATTGATAATCAAACACACTGTGCTCGTCGTCTAGTTAACCCGGTAATTTCATTAGCTACATCTTTCAAACCGGAGCACAGTAATGTTTGCGCAGTAGTGTTTCAAAAGCCTGCTCTTCCAGTTGAATAATTATTTCAAGGACGCCACAGATAATAAATCTGTTCTCACAGAAAAGTTGTCATAACACAAAAGAGGTCTTTATGTAAATTGGTGACAACAATCTCGCCTTAGTAGTTGTTTGGTGTTTGGAAAAAAAGACATAAATAGTATTTCGCGCGCTAACCGCCATGTTTAATTCATAAACAGCCGGTGCGTTTCGCGCCGTTCATTATACTCTAATGAAATAAGTGGCTGAACGAACGTGATTATAATCTATATTCAAGGGACATCTCGAAATCTTTCTTAAACATAATAGTTATTTTTTTTGTATGTCTTATAATGTATTCACTAGTCAGTGGAATGGTCGAGTAAATTTTAAGAATGGGCTTCGTAATAAAGCTCAGTCACACGGCGAATGATGGACAGGACGATGCATAGAATACAGCGATCAAATCAGAAATAAGTAGATCCGCAGAAGATTCACAGTTATCGACATGAGTCGTCGAGCCATTGGACTCAAACAAACTTTAGAACTTAATATTATTCTTTGTTCTATGTATCTATGAATTGATCAATATTCTTATAATATTAAAGTTTTTATTAAATGACTTGATGTTCTAAAAATTCATAATGGAATATATTTTTAACCAAATTAGGCCAAGAATTCCATATGCTCTTAAGTTTGTTATTCATTGTTGAATCATTATTCAGCTTTCAGTAGGAATTTACTTTTTTCGTGTGTATTAATCTGAATTTTGGGGAGTAGCTTGCAAAACTAATTCGACCATCAGCTATTCTATTCAAGTAATTGGATCCAGTTCATTTTTTTTAAATCATCAAACTATTTCTTCGGCTCTGCAGGATCAAAGGATCCTCTTTGCAGGTTCCCAAAAAAGTCTTGAGGTATAAAATATATGATCCATGTACAGTTCGGATCTAGTTTATTTGATGTAATCAAATAAACGAGTTAAGTTGTACGGAAGGAAACGAATGATATGCAATTTGCCAGCATCACTGATGTGATAACGATCACAAATTATCCGGTGATAATGGTATCCGTGAAGGTCGCGAAGGTCGGTGCTGCTGCATGCGTCGGCGGGTCTGTAATGCGGCAGCGGCGCGGTAAACAGGATTAGCTGGATCAGGACCCCACGCGCGCAGACAGGACGAGCCAATACATTCACAGCGCACCGCTGCGCTATGGAACCGTGCTTCTAGATAATATGGAGACAAGTTTCAAAACACAATTTCATTTTTATCTACAAGCGTAATCTTAAATCTTACTATAACTTCACATAGTATTTAATGACGAGGCCGGAGTACTTCTCTTATACAGCCGGAACACAGTAACGTTGTTATACGGGCTTGATGAAAATTCTACTATTAAACAAACTCGTCAATACCCGGTATCGAACCAGGGAGCATTTTATAAAGTAAGCGTTCCTTCCGCCACGGAAAAAAAGACCTTTACAAAAAGAGGGTAGTAATAAGATACAGCATTTATGTATATATCTAGGTATGTCTGTGTCAGTAAATACTAAAAAGTTTTTACTAACAGCTTTAATGGAAATTATTTAAATATCAGAATCACATTTGACAATAGGCAAAATTTTCAAATTAGTTTGTATAATAACTAATTTTGTTTTAAGAGTCACACTGTTATAACAAAATTGATTGTAATTTAAATGAAGGACATTCTGAATTATTGATAAAGTCCTAAAAAATAGGGCTTCATAGATGTGGCCGGAAGTGAGCAGATGCATAGCTAAGGACCAACATCCAAGATGATTAATAAAGGTTAAAGATGATGTCCAAAAAAGACTGTTCCTCGTGAGGATGCCCGGTGGCACATCGGCGCGCTGACGTCAGCCGCGGCGGTGTATGCGCCCGCGCATCGTTTAGCCGATTCATAGCTCCATTAATGTCATTTATACGGGCGGCTCGCTGCGGATCCGCACGTGGGTCACCGCGTCTCCTGCTGCTTGATGCGTGCAATTGAATTTCATTGCCATTTTCCTCTCGCAAATAAAGTTATGTCACTGTGAATAATAAAACTAACAGAGATAAAGAGATACATTGAGAGGCGGCACCGCGCCGTAACAATTTATACATGCAATATCTATTACACGAACACATTTATTGTCGTTGATATTGAAAATTCAAAAATTCTTATGTTCTGATAAAATGTGTAAGTATCTATCACCGCAATTCATTTTTATGCCCCCATACCTTGCATTATTGGGTTCCGGTTAGAAGGAAGTTGTAGTTGTGTAAATTTTTGTGGTAAAAAGATTTAAAACCTAATACCTCATGGCGACGAGTACTATAAAGTACATTTCTATAGTCAGACGTATCACTTACCATCAGGAGAACATCTCGCTCATTTCATCAAAAAAACGTTATCCATTTTAATATTTATACATTTCTGTTTTCTAGGTTTCTTAAAGACTTTTTTTTGTATATTAAAAATGTCTTTTGTAATATTATATTTGCCGACAGACTACTATTGAATTTTACTACTGAATGATTTGTAATAAATAGACAAAAATGATTAGCGAACTTTAATACCCAAAACCACTATACCTGATTATTTAATGGTAATGATTAAAATTTGCATTTTCATAAGTATTTCGTTGTAACTTGCTACAAGATGAAACTATAATCAAAACTGCGACAGTTCTTTTTATATTATATATTTAGATACTAAATAATTGTATGGTAACAGCACATTTGCGGCCATTTAGCTAGTTTTCTTTTTATATTGTGTGGGTTAAACTGACCCCAAAACTTTATTTTGAAGAACTACTAACTCAGAATATTCTGACACATATTAGTCGCGGAAATACTCTAATGCTGTTACAGCCGCTGATAACAATACGTGGGTAGTTTCACATATTTAGTGTGCAACGTATAACACCTACAAATCTCTTTGTACACATATCTGTGTTCTGTTTGCAAAGGACGCGTCTCGCATAAATCAATTATATTCGATGAGCAAATTGCTATATTGCATAGCGGCGAGCGGGGGGACCTGCGAGTGTATATTACACGCGCGCCAACGTCCCAACTACACACAAACCTGCACACACTATCAATGATTGCTGCATAAATATGACGCAACTGCATTACATTGAATTACATTCATTTGCATCCACCACACGTATAATATCAAGATATTTAACACGTTACATTCTCAGTGCCATCATGAAACATTTAACTTGTATATCAATAATGATTTAACAAAAACGAAAATTAATGATTAGATAATCACCACATAATACCAAGAGTTACTGTATTTATAGAGAGAGTTAGTTTCTATTCACAATGCTGATACTACTTTAAATAACTAATAAAAATACTGAGCTACCTTAAAATAATATTTAAATTTATTAAATTTAATTAACCTCCGTAAATTTATAAATATGAGTTGTTATAAAATATTAATTGACTGATGTTATTTATTTCATAATTGGCTTAAAGGTTTTGATACCAAGCCAAAAAATCTTTAAAAAAAAATCATAATAATCGACGTATGAGTATAGTTGTTAAAAGATTATTGGGTATAACGCGGCCATATTGAAGAGGGGGGGAATATTGTGGCGGATGTTGTGGTGTACAATTGGTTTGTGATTGTATTAGTTAAAACACATTGCGCAAAATAAATTTATCAAACATCTAAATTATCGCTATAAAAAAGTCGCAGTCCTACGAGGACAGCTGTAGCAGGTATGGTCTTATGACCTTAGAAAAGAGGCGTACACTTCTGGACATGTGCCTATTATTTGACATTTTGCGTAGCAATATAGATTGTTCCGACCTCTTAGAGAAAATTAGTTTCTGTACTCCATCGGACAGAACACTCCACCAACTATTCCAACAACTCGGTACTCACACGCATTGTGCGCAATTATAATAATGATTTTAAGCACATCGATCTATTTCACTGCCGGAAAAACAAATTTAGAATAGACATCATCAAAATACTGGGGAACAAACTGTAGTTATTTTCACAATTATAAAAATTTGTCATCAAAATTCTTCTAATTCAATCTTTGTTTCATCTCTTTCAACACACTTTATGAATCTGCTTATATATTTTAAGTTAATAAAGGGAAACCTGTAAGTAGCTACACTATTGTATTTAATTTTTCTAGTATAAGTTTTCTGTTATCGCTGTTGGTTTTCTGAATAAATAAATAAAAAAAAACATTAAATGATAGTTTAACAGAATTAGAGTGTGTTATATTGGTAAGTGTGAGTTTTGTTTTTACTGTCGAAGATTGTCTTGGTACCACCGCAGCTCCTATACACAAACAGGTGAACGTCTTGCTCGTCGTTTCGTCACATAAAATAAAATAAAATTTCTGTTATTTGTGCATTTTTCTGATATGTAATGCGTAGTACCTTTTTAGAAGACGAATTAGAGGCGAACACGCTTCACTATCTATCTCACTTATAGCAATAATTACGATAGGATTGCGTCATATAAAAGGTATTTATTCAACAATAGACAAGTGTTGTTTATTTCAGTAACCGATACAAATGTTTAGAGAGATTATTCAAATTACTCATAAAAAAAACAAGGCGACGAAAACAGATAAAAATATTTTGAAATAATATTATAGTATTTGTAATAAAAGCTATAAATAGCCGTCAATTTTGTTTTTAATTATAACTAGAATCGAGTGCTATTTCAAATGAAAGCGCTATTTAGTATAGTCTCTTAAAAGGATAAAAGTAGAAATCTTTTATTGATTTAGCATTCACTGTGCAGTTTGAATTACGTTTGTGAGACTCGTGTGCGATTGCTAGGTATCTACGCTGTGCTGTAATTATAGCACCGTATCGCGTTTATAGCGGGGCGCGCGATATTTAGCAGAGACGTAGACGCGGCGCGCTATCCGCGGCCTGTAATTAGCGGCGTCATATCTATGCTAATGCGGTATGTGATCTCTTTGTGTGATCATTTATATTTCTCTTTTACTAATGTCACGATCTGAATGATAAACTGAATTATTGCAGTTCATCCTCTACGTCGTCACAATCTCGGCAGAGCGGCCACTGTCATTAGTATTGGTATAAAACTGTAATCCACCGCCATTTTTCGACTTTAATAAATTATTTTCTGTTGATATTTAACGGAAATCATGTATGTATAATAAATAATAGACTGGTAAAGTTTTAAGTAAGAAAGTAAATGTATATGAATTGAAGAAGAAAACCGAAGAATGTGGTACTTTACAAATGATGTGATGAAATGATAGTAGGAAGGAATATTTATTTACAATCAACTTCAAAGTAACGAATTTACAAATTTTCTTCACTTTTCGTCTATTAATTACTTCTTTATTATTAGAGTGTTTTGTTTATATGGTGTTATTACTAGGGTATTTACTAGAGTATCGCTTACCATCAGATGGATATTCTATTTTATATTCTTATTGATAATTGTTTTGTCAGCTGGCGAACGGCAGCGGCGGCGGCCGTGGCCTGTTCTGCTACCACTGCCCGCCGAGCCTGCCGCCGCACCAGCACCGCCTGCCCACCCTGGAATACCCATTCACAGCTTCGCATCCATGTGAGTAATTTTGTTTTAACATTTTCAATATTAGACTTAACCTATTTCATTAAATTCATCATCTCTATAATAGTAAAGAGATTCAAACTGACGTCGACTTCGTTTGTCATTGATTACTACTAAACTAATATTTCTCTTTCTTATACAAAACATCCTCTTTTTCATGTTTTGTCGTTATAGTTAATTTTTTGAGTTGTTCACTTTGTAATAGAGGTGGAAGCTTAAGATAAGTACACGGTGTTTGGGTTAGATCTCTACTGAACTTGAGATGCTTGTGATCGAAAATGTAGTCAGGTTTTAAGCTTTTGAGAACGTGTAAGTGAAAAGTTGCGAGTTCATCTGTGGGAAGAATGTGGGCTATTTTATTATGTTTTAAATAAAATTCTATTCCATGTTTTATATTAACTATTTAAATTGCAATTTAAAAAGTTTATATGAAAATGTAACATAGTGAGTTTTATTGGCAACGTTTAGACTTTATGTGTAAGTATTAACTGCAGCGGTTTTATGTGTAGCGTAAAATTTATGTTTTAAAATAATGTCGCCTTTAAGTGCTAGTCTAAGTTAACTGCATAAGCGAGAGCCCACGATTAGCTCACTTATCGGTCGCGAAACTTCTCTAACCGAGTTTCGCTTAGCCTCAGCCCGTCTAATGGTATTAAGCCCGTTACAGGACCCCGGTCTTGTCTCGATTCGCAACTCGATTTCGTTCTAGAAATTCGATTTCGTGCGATTTTCAAACGGAACGTCGATTAACTGTTTTAATTAATCGAGTCTTGTAACATCGAGTAAATATTTTTTTTACTTGAAACCGATGAGTAGTTTATAGAATTTAGATAGTACTTTTGGAAAAGGCGTTATTCATACTATAATTTCCTATAACTTAAGTTTAATTAAATATTTCTTATATTTTTTTTATTGTAGCAACGATCTAAGTGAGACGTTCACTTTATGGTAAGTGATAAATGCCTGTTAATAAAAAAGTGGCGCGTAGGTTGTTTACACAGGACCATGCTTGTCGTTTAAAGCATAATCTGTTAAGTAATACTGTTAATTATTTTGAAGTAACTTATCAGTTATATAGATAGCCTGTAGCTACGAGTATATCAATAGCTATTTTTAAATATAACATTGGTTATTGCTTTAATAACATAATTATTTTTTTCTGTTTCTCAATCACAAATCAAAATAAATTACATTTGGTCTTGTGATACTTTATAACATTTAACTGTATAGTTGTGGTTTGGTTGTGCCTGTGATAAGTAATAAACTTTACCTTACCAATGTCACCAGTTTTCTAACTTTCGTACAGTTTATGTAAAAAGGTTATTAATGGTGTAATAAGTTTAGAAAATACTTGGGAGTGTAAAAAAAAATCAGTTGGTTGCGTTACCCCGTCCGGTTCACGTGTTCGGGGGGTGGTAATGTGCTAATGAATAGAGAAGGCAGGCCGGGGGTGTCCGGGGTTGAACGGGGCGTCGGCGGGGCGAAGGCGCCGCTGGGCGGGGCACCCCGGTCCCCCGGGATTGGTCGCCGGCGCCATCTATTATTCATAAAATAGTTTTTGAGCAGCGCCGCCGGTCGCATAACTCGGTTAGCAGCGAACTAATTCAATAAGGATCATGTCACTTCGGATTACTCCCGGCGCGCGCCGCCTTTTTTACTTTAATACGCCGCTATCAAAGGACGCTTTAACCGCGTTAGAGAGCCGCTTTATTTGGTTAGGGCCGCCCGAAACGAAGGCCCGGCCCGCCCCTAATTGGGTGAGCTTGTTAATTTTTAAAATCTATTAACGAATTGCGTACCGGTGCCGCGAAGTTTTTAAAAGCTCCAGCGGCTAGTGGATGAATAAAAAAGCGCTTTAAACGAATGTATTAAATATGCAAGAGGCAATTTCGCGAGCAACGTGGACGGCTCCGGCTCACTCCGCAGACAGAGCGCCTCGCTCGATGACTGATCACATCCCAACGGAGATCATTCCCTTAAACGTAATTATAATACCATAACAATTAGAATCTATTTGGATTGAAAACATACCTTTGCTGAAAAGATTTCTATTAATGAAAAGCGTTCAACTGTTGTTAAGCATATGTAACATTAACATTAAATAAGAGACGATATTCTCACAACAACCTTAATTGCCTCTATCTGATATAATATATAAGATCTTATTACTTCAGTAATTTCATCAGTTTCAGCAACTATCGAACCTTTACATTTGTTATTAACTAAAAAATTCAGGTAAATTAACTAATATTTTAACAATAATTTGTAAAGAAAAATTCTAGTCCATAAATACAATACAAGCTCGTATGCTTATAGGTGGTATATTGTTATTGTAAATGCTTTAACACAATATTCACATTACGTTAAGTTGAAGCGCATTAAGCAGTGGAATAAAATTGAAAGAGAACTTAATTCCGTACATTTCATGGTAAGCCGCGTTGCCACTATTTATAAATCAGGGTGCATTTATGAAGAGCGAGCGCGGATGAAACTTTTTCCCGCTGCACTTAAGCTCGGCCCGACTTCCGGTGGCTGCGGAACACTTTTTAATTTCCGCTGCCCGGGGATTTTTCTGCAGCGCCTGATGAAGGCTCAATTTTTAATATTCAATTAATGTAAATGTTTTTAATCTGACTACTTAATATGGAGGTATTAAATAAAAGCGTTGAGTTGTTTGTATTTTAAACACTACAAAGAATTCGTTGAAAAATTACAACATATCATGCCATATAGGGTTATCTTATTTATGTCAAATCTCGATAAACGTCTCTAAGCTGATCAGAACATATGAAAATAATAACTACGTAATAAAGTTACATAGATTAATGTAAATTAAATTGTTTTTATTGAGAATGTTTTAATACTTTCACATTATAATTATGACTTATGTAAAACTAAATCTTCCTAATATACTTACACGATCGCGATTCGTTGTTTGCGAATGGCAAGGATAGAGATGGCATAATTACTGAAATTATCTGGCAATTGTGTACAATCAAGGAAAGTAGTTTAAAAATTATCATTTTCCTGTTTGAAGGCATCGGATATATCACCATCATCATCAGCCCGTAATAGTACACTGCTGAACTCTTGTTGTTCTCCACTACTATATCACCTTGATACTGTTATTATAAAACCATCATATAACGTCTATAATAATGATAGAATAGTAATAGATAATACGGAATTAACGTCATTTGGGGGTGAGGACAGCTGTAATCCCGATCTCCGGGGGGTGATCTTCGACTTGTAACGCGCAAAATGACATTATCTGTAGGAATAATAGGAAAGTTAGGTGATGGGGAGAGGAGCACCCGATACAGAATCTATCGCTATGCAGTAGTATAGCAGTAATCTATGTACAGACAATACAATAAGTTTAACTTATTTTCTTTATTACTTTTTGTTTTAGGTCATAAAGTTATTTTAACAATTTAACAACAGTCTGTTAAATGTGTAAAGTAATCTAGTCCAAAAAGTGATACTGAACTAGAAAAGATGGGATAATCTTCAAATTGATACAGATGATCAGTAATGATGACCGGATTTTTGGTTTTGTCGTTTAATATCAATGGTGTCAAAGACGAATACAGTTGGGGCTGGTGTTAATATAAAAAGTAGGGACTGTACGAATATTTTGGGTACATAACGACAAAAAAAAAGTGGAGGAGAAAGACAAAGAAAGCGGACTCGGTTACCAAATGGGATAACAGCTAGAAAGTGAGAGAGTTTTTAGTAACTTGTACATATGCACTATAATTTACTAGATAGTCTTTAATTAGTACATAAAATCTGTAAGTTAAGTTATGTTTGTCTTACGATTTATTTCTAAAAATATTAATTTATGTTTTTTTCAAAACCTGATTTTGTCCTTACATAGTTTACAGTAAATAGTTTAAAAAAGACTTTAAAGGCTTATAAATAGTTTTAAGAATATTGATTTAAGTATATTTAATAGAGAAGGTTGATGTAATCAATTTTTTACCTGTAATGAAAAATTCTTCATTTTCTTAATAGGCCAATCTGAAATTATAATAAGAACTTGATATCCCTTATATTCTATTATATTATTTGTTGTACAGAAGTGTATTCTGGCGTTTAGTAGTGTAGAGAAAAGTTGAAGGTATTAGGGCATGAGGTACAGCACCTTTGAGTTCGATCTATCAGGTCAGAACAGCAGTCAGCTCTGCGTGAAGAAAATATATTCAATTCGATTCGATTAACATAGAGATAATTCATTGGAACGGAATGATACGAAATCTCTCTCAATTTGACCGTAGTTTAATAGGATCACAGGGACTTGTGGATACTGTTCAGTTACGTCCGTTAGTGCGAGACTTAGCACTTCAAACGTAATGGAGCTATACTTCCGTGCGACTATAATTTTATGTTCACTGTACTCCTAACAAAGATACAGTTTAGTTCTACATCTACAATTTTACTCCTAAATATGTTAGTAATTTATACCATATAATATTTCATATTTTAGTATTTTTGAGTTAACTAAAAATGTCCTCAATATTATGAGGTGTTACAATGACGTCGCGGGTGGTAAAGCGTTCTCATCCAGAATTCTCAGGCTTATGTTCAGCAGTGGACATCAAATATTATAAACAATACATAATAATTAGGTTAATGTTGTTTTTTTTTAACAGACACTAGCTACTCATATCACCCGGCGATCCACGATGATACGTTTGTGCGGCGGAAACAACGCCGGAACCGGACCACCTTTACACTACAGCAGGTGAGACTCTACTTATAATATAGACCAGGGGTCAGCAAACAGAGCTATGGGTTATCTATTTGATATATTTAAATGCCCAAAAAAGATAATTAATACACAGTAATAAATTATAACAAATATTTCTGCCTTAAAATTCTGGAAATAAGATCCCAGTACTTTCTACATTGATCGCACATAAACTGGTGTCGAGATTACACTTATCTTTAACACGGAGTAAATCTCCATTTCCTAATTTGATAGCATAACCTAAAAATTAATATCTAAAATTCGATGTCTTATTGTTAATTACATCCTCTTGATTCGAGTTCCATATTACAGCTGGAGGAGTTGGAGACGGCGTTCGCGCAGACCCACTACCCGGATGTATTCACCCGGGAGGACCTTGCGCTCAAGATCAACCTCACTGAAGCCCGTGTACAGGTATGTAAAAGGCATTACGTACATTTGATAATTCAAATAATTCAACTCAGCAGTGAGTTTGATAGTCTGGTGAAGTAAATCATTGTGAGCCGATTGTTATAATAACAACTATAATGTCTATCAACTCACACTTGTCAATGTGAATAAATAGTCTTGACTATCAAGAAGATAAAAATCGGTGAATATGTGCAGAATGAGATTGTGTGGAGATTATTAGAGAAGACGTATTTCTAGCAGACGTTTGGTTTATGATGTTGATGTACGATGAAACTGTGAAGATACAGACACAATGTAACTCATTGTGCAATAGTATACGCGTTTTATAGTTAACGTAAAATTCCATGAAATTTTTACAAGTTTGTATATACACGCGTTGTATATCGTCTGCTCTGTCCCCCATCCGTATATTCAGAATATAGTGTCACATCTAATATATGCAGTGAAAACTATGAGCTCGTAAACTTATGAATGGTTTACGAGAATCGTGGCGACGGCGACGGTGGAGTCTTCTAACGTTATTGGAGGCGACTGGTTAGGTTTATGTATGTCCCGTGCTTGTAAATTCACGATTTATCTGTCGTCCTTCCGTTGGATATTATTTATTTGATAGTCATGCTAACAGCAATACATATACAGTATAATATTATATATGTTTGCCAAGTTTAGACACTTGAACGGCGTAGGAAGGAAATAATTTGAATGCACATATCAAAAGTTATGTCAGTCAATAATGATGGAAGTATTACACAATGAACAAAGAAAATCTATGTTATACCTAGAAGTATTAACGAAACGACTACAGTTAACAGAATAACCAGAGTTTTATTACGTGGTACAATTCTGACGCGGTTAACAGCTTACTTTGTCTTAAGCATGTAATACAAAAGTTTTAACAAGAATGAACATGTTAAAAATTACGCCATTTATTTTACCACTTGTTCTTTATCTTTTTCTAAATTTTTACTAAATTCTCCAAGATTTTATATTTTTCTTCAACTATTAGATTTACAACTAAATATATCGATACATTTTCTTTTCACAACAGGAAATGTGGGAAGAATGTCTAATGGTATCATGTCCATCATTTGGTTTAGATATTTCTTTTGTAAACAAAATGGTGGATATGATCATTAGACTCCATAAGTCTCTTTTTCTTGTCCGTTTACTCTGCAAAAAGGGTCTAGTAAATAATTTACTGCCTCAAGTTTTGTTAATTATTGTTCAGTAATAGTTTTAGATGGTAGTGAGCAGGTAACTCCGCCGCGATTAGTAAATATGTGAGAAGGAGGCGATTGAGTGTTATTTATAGGATCCGCGGGAAGCCGGGCGAAGGCAATATCTCGAGAGCTTTTACCGTGCCGTGTAAGCTTTTTAAACAGAAATTCATTTTGGATTTTACTTTTCGCATTCGCATGCAGATACGAGCTGAATTTGCTAACAGACGCTTAGTGGAGACGAGTTACGTATGAGCGTATCGCGTCAAAGCATTCAGCAAAGAAAACACAACCGATCCGTATGAAAGAAATGACCTTATAATATAGCTTTGTATAAAATCATATAGTTGATATTCTAACTGATTTGTTAATAAGAGAGTTATCAATTTAACTAATACATAAACCGTTTAGCGATTATGATAATGTTTGTTAAAGGTTATAGGATTCGTTTCAATTTCTTTTTTTAATAATTGACAAGAGTAGACCCTATTTTTTATATTTACAAAGAGGTATTTGACACGGTATTACAAAAGTAAGTAACAGTGTAAATAATGTAAAAAATATGGATTACTTACATACATATCGTATATCAGGCCTTTATCCGGTTTTAAGTAAATTGTGTTATGTTTTATGTATGGAAATTAAAATTTTGTTCAATCGAATGGGCTGAACAAGGTCAAGTGCCAGTTTGGAGCCATGAGCCATGACTCAATCTCGGCAAAGCTTTTATAAATTATGCATATTCATTTATATAAAATGGATAAGTCTTTTAGATTTATGTTTAGACTTTATATCTTAAGTAGTATTCAGCCTTATACAGTAATGGATAATTACAGTATTTGATTTAAAAAAAAGCAAATACATTTGATTTCTTCATACGTATAGTTATATAAAGTTACTATATTCCGTTTGCAATTTTTTACAGCTTTTATGTGAAACGATCTGTAATAGAATACAATATTTTTCTTTCATTTTATTCGCCAAATAAATAAAAAACTAAAGCGGAACCGGTTTTCCAATTCGGAAGTCAATTTTAACGAGTGCTTTCGGCGGAAGCGGCGCTGTGTACGCGTAAGTCGATATCCAATTTGGCCGGCCCGTCGATCCCGCGGATACACCGCTTCCATTAGTTAACTACCGTCCATTGTCAAAATCCACTCTAGCTCGTTGCCAAAACCACCAAAACAGTTGAGAATTGAGCGGATGAAGGACCAGGGTCGTTGGAGCCCCGCCTCGTCACCTAATCGCGGGGCGGGGGAGATCATGTTGCGGTGGAGGCTGTAACGTGTTTAAGTCGCTCATCTCGAAATGGTATTACGGTATGAGGCCGGGTCGCTCCCCGCGTGGGATTAAGCCCCACTCACACCTTCCGCACGTGCTACTGGGATTAAGGGGTGTCACTGAGCGTTTATTCCATGAGTTTCGGGCTTAGCGAACTGTTTACATCTTATTAAAGGTTTACTACTTACTCATGAAATTAACATATATATCAAAATTATCATGTATTCATATTTTAAACGGATATTTAACTGTTTATTAACACAGTGTTTAACAAGCACATCAATGGTTCAATTGCGAGGTGTCATATTGTGGAGTTTGATTGGTGGTGGAGTTTATTTAATCGTCTACTGTAGGGTATCAATATTTTTAATAACACGTCACTGAGCATTACAGCTTTCATGATCAACATTCTAATTACTTCATAGAAAAGGATATGAATATTCTACGAGCTTAGTCACCGTTAATGTATAATGGAGTTTTTAAGAGAAGAATAGATTACTTCTGCGCTTCAATAAAGACATACACTTTTAAGTATAAAAATTAATATAAATGAACGTTAGCGTACATAACCCTAGTGTAGCGTAGCAGTAATATAATTGAGTCTGCTTTCAATTTGATTCGCATCCTCGTCCGGCCGTGGAGTGTCGGTGATAATTCGGCTCGAAAAATATAAAAAGAAAGCGCCCGGCGGCCGACATATTGGATTACTGGTTGTGCCGCGGCCGGAGCACCAAAACCGCACCATCCCACTAAACGCCACGACTCGCCACAAATTCTTTTATATATGACAGATGAGCTGCGGTATTGGATTTAATACCGTGAAGTGGGTCCAGTTGTTTGTGTTGCGAATTCAGTTTCAACTGCGGATAATGGTTCAACTTGATGATAAACACCTTGTCAGTAAATTCTATCTTTCATTATAAACGTAATAAGTTACTTTGAGTATTCATGTATGTTTATACGTTACTACATTTATTCTTATATGTTATATTTCCTAACAAAACCCACACCAAATTTACCTATTTTCCATCCAAAGGTTGTCCGAAAGAAATCGCTCATAGTGATAAGACTGGGTATTGTGCATTTATCATATAATAAGCAAAGTGATTTGTTAATTTTCTGTATTCTTTGGTGTGCAATAAAGTATTTTCTATTCTATTCTATTCTATAAATACTTATAAAAGTTTGGCATCGGTTAATATGATATACACAACACCAAATAGTGTTCGGAGACGACGTAACTTATCAAGTCTCGTTGCCTCTTTAGTTTTACTGCCTTCTTTATTGTCTTAAGAAGATGGATATCTTCCGAAGAAACTTTGCTTCTGTTGTTATTAAAGGATTTTGCGAGATTCTTATTCATCAAAAGCCACTCGGTCGTCACACTCAGTGAGGTGTGTCTAGGTAGTTACCCGCAGCTCCTATTTCAGCTGCCAAATAGTAATGTGCTTGATGGGCGTTATATCTAGTGAAATTACTGGGGTAACGAGACAAAATCTTATGTCTCTAGACGACGAGCGCAATGTTGCAGTGTACTATCTTAACCAGCGCCGTGTTGTCATGAGCAAATGTGTCACTCACCATCAGGTGAACGTCTTGTTCGTCTTGTCCCCTACCAGTGAAAGTAAATTAAACTGCTTGGTTAGCTAGTACCTCTATATTGTTAATATGTCGTAATAGCAGACTTGTTTTTTTTTATTGAGAAAAGATTAATGCTTGACCGCGATCCCACCTGTTGTTAAGTGGTGATGTAATCTGTGGTGGTAAAGCGCATTAACTTTGTAATAGCCTATTCACTCTTTGAAGACACAAAAAGTAAGTTGTTTTTCGGATGCCAATATATATAAGACAGTTTTCTGTAAAATCACACTTTACCACTTTCAGCCGGTTGTTATATGAAATTGAAGACTCGCTACCTTCTTTACTCACCCAGTAAATTTCCCAGTATTTTGAAAATTTCTACACAATTAATTCATCTTTTCTTTGGCATACTTGTTTGTGTTGAGGCGTTCACCTATTCATAGCATTTACGGCTATTTATGACAAATGTCCTGATTAACAGAGCCGTTGATACTTACAGACTTTCACCAGGTGGTAGGTGTCTGTTGCCGGAGACCGTCTGGATGGGTACCACCGCAGCTCCTATTTCAACCACCAAATAGTAGTGTGCGAACATTACTGTGTTCCGGTTTGAAGGGCGCTGTAGCTAGTGTAATTACTGGGGTAATGAGACTTAACACCTTATGTCTCAAGGCGACGAGCGCAATGTGGTGCAGTGTGTACCATCTTAACTAGCACCACGTTGTTATGGGCAAGCGTATCACTTACCATCAGGTGAACGTCTTGCTCGTCTCGTCGCTAAGTAGTATAAAAAAAATAAAAAAATAACAGAGCATGATAATGTTTTCTTGATTTATTTTAAAACGATGCATTCATAAATCAAGCGCCATCGCTGCGTTTACAAATGAAGCAAATTTGCACAGCCCTCAATCCAATCTGGATGACATTGACGCAGCTCTAGAGTCGCGAGCTAAAACAATGGCGTGCACAAGTGTCTAAACAAAGAATAATAAAACAATGTCCTGCACAATGGAGCCCCGGGCTGCGCCGGGGGGCCCGATCCTCACCCATCGCTGCGAAAGGGCCGATTGTAACGCGTTTTATTGCGCTACTTATTATTTCGCTACCTTAATTGCAGCGAAGCTTCACTCGAGTGCAGTGTAAACATTTTATGTGACGTTGCAACGAAATTTTTACAGTAATTATTATTAAAAAAGGAGCCGTGATAGCCTAGTGGTTTGAACGCCGGCCTTCCAATGCGAAGGTACCGGGTTCGAATCCGGCCTGCACAAATGAATTTTTCAATTTATGTGCAGTTAGCATAAAACACCAACTAATATCACGTGCTTTGACGGTGAAGGAAAACATCGTGAGGAAACCTGCATTTCTATGTCATGACCATCCGTGCTCGCACTAGTATGTGAAATGGAGAAGGCAATGGCAACACCACTCCATTATAACTGCCAAGGGAGTCGTCGTGTGTTTCAATAAAAACATGATGACCACGACCCTCAGTCATGGGGAAATACGACTTAGAAGAAGAAGAATTATTAAAAAAAGAGTGAACAAAAGTTTCTACTCTCTGTGATTGTGTCGTGTATCTCATTTACCAAACGTGTTAATTTGTAAGCATAAAAAACGGGTAGATTAATATTTAATAGAGATAACTTAAAAAAAAGTTGATTTTAAAGTGCCTTTTTTTTCTAATAAAAAGTTCATTATGTTCTTTAACTGGCATTTCATTTAAAACATAACAATAATAACTACATTTTAAAATATAGAATCATTTTACTCATTGGTCTCATAGACGTATGACAGGTGGTTATGTGACTATAATGTATGGTAGGTGGTTAAGGGTTAAGTAACATTAAAAAAGATCCTTAAAAAAAGAATCAATTGAAAGATCAAGAATTGAAAAAGATCCGTAAAAGATTGATATATTATTGCTATTTAACTTATTACTTTGTTGCTATTGTTAAACCTAATCTATAAGTTAACATTTTCGGTTACAATAATTTCCATAACTTTACCGTTAAGTTAAATAGTTACTATCTTAATTATAATTATTATACTCATATATACCTTATCTCATCAGCAGAAACTTCTTCAAGCAATGTGTCATTAAAAACTATCTAATGGCTATCGGTAAGCTTAGGTCTTTCACATTCCTGATTTAAGAATAGTAGTTTGAATTGAAGTTTAGTTGACTGAGACTTCACTACCATTTATCCCCTAGAAACATATAATAATAATTGTAAAACAACAATTAAATTACACGTTTGTAATATTTTATGTAACCGATATGTGTACCCTGGAGACGCGAACTGCAACCCCATCCTCGTGCGACGGCTGCTAACGAGGTGTCGTATAGTAATTTTACTTTGAAACAGCTGAAGAATATACGGGACTTAAGTCTGCTATCGGACGTCGCGTTTTTATCACATTGTGACAAACAGACCAGTTAGGTAAAGCTTTCAATAAAGATTCTAAACGAAACAATGTAGCGATAGTTAGGATGTTTACACAACGCCTCTCATAACTCGTTATTATGAGTATTTTTTTTTTATACTACTTTGCGACGAGACGGGCAAGACGTTCACCTGATGGTAAGTGATACGCTTGCCCATGACCACGTGGTGCTAGTTAAGATGGTACACACTGCACCACATTGCGCTCGTCGCCTTGAGACATAAGTTGTTAAGTCTCGTTACCCCAGTAATTACACTAGCTACAGCGCCCTTCAAACTGGAACACAGTAATGTTTGCACACTACTATTTGGCAGTTGAAATAGGAGCTGCGGTGGTACCCACCCAGTCGGTCTCCGGCAACAGAGACCTACCACCTGGTATTTTTACTAGCCATTAGTATTACTTACGCTCAAGTGAAAAGATAAACTAATTTTTATTATAAAAAATCTAATGATGGTTTCATACTTGAATAATAATTGTAACACAATCTGTAAAGCAAATGGGTGGCGGAATTTCCTTTTTAATTTTTGAACGAGTCCTGTTAAGATTTATTAGTTATATCACAATCAATCCTGAGGCGATAAAGTAAATTATATTTGGCGTAAACTTTTTTCTACTTCTTTTAGACTTTCAAAACTGTCCATATAATTAATATCTAACACATACAAGGATATTGTTAAAATTTTCTTTACTCATGTCATTAAGTATAATTTTTTATTTTATTCAATACACGGCATTTCTGTCATAAGTTGGGTAAGCAAATAGAGTTTATGTTGTCTCTTATTTAATATCCAGTTTTTTATTTACTACAAATATACTTACTAAAGTCTTAAGACCCTTGTTTAGTTCTACCTAAACATTCCGTTCTCTTTAAGGAATAATTATTATGATATGTATATAAAGTCAAAGTTTTAGTTTATCTTACCACCGGCTTAGTTTCCTAATAGTTAAATAAAAAATGTGGAACCTACGTTTGAGATTTTTTTATTTTTATATATGTCGGTGATACATATCGTGATCACGTTGTAAAATCATTTAGTTGTGAAAATTAGTAAAAAATCAGCGCAAATACGTTTTAAAATCGTCGGTTCTTCACAATTTCATTATTTATCATTTTAGTTCAATTTGGAGATGAGTCATGTTTTTGTAAATTTTGCGCGGGTGTAAAACGGAACGCGCCCGCGGCACGGTCACAGTCGTGCTCCGACCGTCGAGGTATACGGATCTCCAAAGAGGTTGTTAATTTGTTGCACAAATGTGAGATTTAGTAAATCTACATTTTATTGAACAATGAGCAATACACGCTGACATAATTTTTGTTTAACCGCTTCAGGTATCACATGAGAAGGCACCATTTTATTGTTAGCTTCGTCATACTTGTTTGTTTTATGTGTGAACTCTGTATTATCATTGCGTATGTTATCACCGAGTACATTTCACTTTGCAGCACTCGTCTCGCCCCCGCCCTCTGCTCTCAGCCGGTCTCTTTATCAATCACTCCACTAGAATCAAATCGGGGGTGAAAATGAAATACGTCATTTTGTTTTTACTTTTGTCGCGGGTGATTTAGTTAAGAATTTGAAGGGCCCTCTGTCATACCTTTACGTTTTCTTTTCAACTTGTACAACATTTCATTTCGGCGTTATTAAAAGAGCTTACTGACGAGTTTCTCCGTTTTTGATGATTTCAATTTTATATTCATTTAATTTTAAAATTTTACTAAACGTCAAAACGAATTTGTTACTAATAAGAAGAAGTAACGATTTTGAGAAACAAAGATCATGGCTCTCAAGACATATATTTTACGTCTCTTTCTTTGTTAACACACTTTTGATTTATGAATATTTTTTTAATTATTAATTTTATGTAGATAAACAAGAAATCTTATTTTTTAAGTAGTTTAACCTTGATGGGTATAACCTTTCTCTAAAAATATCCATTCCGATCAGTTCAGTGCTGGGTCACCTAGTGATCTGCCCTATTGTCATTAAAGGCAAGCAATCCTTTAGTCTTCTAATAACCGTAGTTTTCTATAGTTCTCATCTCTTATTGCCCATATATTATGATGAGGATAAGAAATCAGACATCTCTAACACTTAAATATTATTACATATCAATTTTACCGCTGCTAACAAAGTCATTGCGTACGCATGTGTACAATCAACTCAATTAATATACAGGACTTCTAATTCAGCTACTTCTAGAATAATTTAATATAAAATATGGTTCTCTCAATAATTGGAGCAAGCTAGTAACGACTCAAAATAAATTACGGTTAATTTAAACAGCTCGCCGGCTAAAACATTTCACTGTTTCAAATTCAACTCGTTAAGCATTTAAGTATAAATCAATCCACGAGTTAATTGGTTATAATAATAAACTGATTGTTGTTATGGATTACTATTGAAAAGTATAACAAATAATAAATAATGCTATCTTAGTTTTGGTTGGAAAGTTTTATTCCATTTTCACATGGTGTTGAGTGACACTAAGGTCGTGGATGGCGAAGCCTGCTTACCTAGATTATTCTAGGTCTTATATGTTGTAATGAAGACAGTAATGTTATTATAACAGCAGATTTACAATAGTAGTAATCCAAATCCAATTAGCGTAATTTCTATATTGCATATTTGCACATTTTACATATGTATGGTGGCGGTGACAAAAGATATTTGTAATAAAAATGTAATGGAACGACTCGCCCGATCAAATTCTCCTTTATTTACTATCCATCCACATACATTTTTATTACTAATATCTTTTGTTTAATGAACACAATCACACATAAGTAACATGTATATGTGCTTAGGTAAACATAGGACGCGACCTTATGAGAAGGTGGTAGCGTATAGCTTATGATGTCGTAGTGTTGCTTTATCTAGCGGTGGACAGCTGCAGGCTGATGAGGAATTCTTTGATAATGTGTAATGCTAGTCGTTTCACTAATTAATAGCTCATCGGATACTGTACCTATAGTCCTGATGATGATGTATTTGTACAAGAAAACTTGCCCGATACGATATGAATATCAAACTCGGTAACAAGTTAATCGTCTAATTATTAATTTAACGGTTATTAAATAAGTTAGGCGGGCGTTCGCGTATCGCTCTACGCCGCGCTACGCCGTAGCGGGTAACCTCGCGAGACGTAGCGGGCGCTACGAGAGATAATTCATCAGTAAACAGGTCGGCGGCGCTACGGCACCTACGTTACACCACTCCGCGCGCAATCGAATTACCACGGCGCGGAGGCATGAAACGGGAACGATCACAGGGTTCGCTGTTACAATTAACTTACTTACACATTACACGTCATATATATACCTAACTAGTTATAAATTAAACACACTAAACCTTCTTTGTAATACCATTAAAACTAATACAAGTTTATTTCAAGAAAAACAATGAACTTTTGCGTAAATGTGATCGCAATCTTCATTACCATATTTGATGTAAAGTAAAGAATTTAATCCACTAACACGCTATTGATTAAATAAATGACTTTGTGTCTATCCTTGTGATGGAAGGTCTTGAATTTTAGTTGTATAATAAGTAAGCTGTTAAAAGAATGTATATCGATTTTCTTTTCAATCAAACGAGCAGGATATTGATATGTATATAAGTGATAATTATGTTAATAACGTGGCGCTAGTTAATGTAAAACTACACCACATTGTGCTAGTTGCTTTGAGACATATGTTAAGTCTCGTTACCTCAGTAATTTAGCTATTAAACTGGAATACAATAATGTTTGCACATTACTCAGTGTATGAGCATATACCGAAGTATACCTCTTCAATCGAAGACCTCTTGATTAACTTAAGAAACCTTATAATGCCTTATATAGAAATTTAAATATATGTAGATTTGAAAACAGTGTTGAAGGTTCACCGAAAAACTTACTTTAGGCGTCTATTTTTATACTGTTTCAAAAAACTAAGACATTTTGTATGTAAACGCTTTTGAAATATTAATATTTTGTATATACATATAAATGTTTCAATTAACGCATCCATAAATTTTATTACATCGCGATGTTAACTAAGAAAGCTCTTCGGATGTTCGCCGGGATCACGGAAGATTTAGCGGTCTCCGTGTGGTGGGGAGAGATGGGGGGTGAGGAGGAGCAATTTGCCCCTAATCATGTGATGAAAAACTTAACGCAACTTCTCTTTTATCCGGATAACGTGTAACCTTTAATAATATAACGCGGAACGTTAGCGGCGGAGTGAGTTTAATTATTTCCATACATAGACATCCAACGAAATATTCTTCATTCTCAAGAACAGAGCTAAGTTTATCTACTTTACTAATGGTCTCTGTTGCCGGAGACCATCTAGGTACCACGACAGTGACTATTTCATCCACCAAATAGTAGTGTACAAACATTACTGTGCTCCGGTTTGAAGAAGTTAGTGAAATTACTGGGGTAACGAGACTTACACCTTATGCCTCGAGGCGATGAGCGCAATGTGGTGCAGTGTATACCGCCTTGTATGGACAAGCGTATCACTTACCATCAGGTGAACTTCTTGTTGAAAAAATATCCGCCATAATGATAGTAGTCAAGTGTGAGTTGCCGGATAATCCTGTTGTCCTCGTAACATGCCAGTTGATTCAAGATTGACTTCACCAGAAGCAGTGAGAATCGAAACTATTCCTCATCGATTTGTGGCTGTAACCACAAATTAAGCTATCACATAAAAAGTAAACCACCAACCAAAGTTTACCAGGTGGTAGGTCTCTGTTGCTGGAGACCGTCTGGGTTCCACCGCAGCTCCTATTGCAACCGCCAAATAGTAGTGTGCAAACATTACTGTGTTCCGGTTTGAAGGGCGCTGTAGCTAGTGTAATTACTGGGCTAACGAGACTTAACACCTTATGTCTCAAGGCGACGAGCGCAATGTGGTGCAGTGTGTACCATCTTAACTAGCACCACGTTGTCATGGGCAAGCGTATCACTTACCATCAGGTGAACGTCTTGCTCGCCTCGGCGCATAGTAGTGTAAAAAAAAAAAGTGAAGCTCCATTCTCTAGAACCTTCAGCTCAACCTCTGGAATTGTTTCCTTTTTAATCGCGTTATACTCCATCGGAACCCTCCTCCGATTCGAGAGGTTAAAAATAATTTAACGTCAGTCACATCCTTAATCTTCGAACAGGCAATTACGATACATCAACTCCGCCATAAGACCTCGTCGCTCCGGCTCGCGTCCCGTCACTTAACTTACCGACTTTCGCCGCTCTTCTTAACATATTTTCACCGCTACCAGTTAACTTCCGCTAACTTCGCGTATGAAGTGTTTTAAAACATTACGCGCCGTAACGTTGACGTAATTAGGCTACAAGGGGGCGGCGGGAGCGGTGTAGGGGTTTAACTTTTAAGTACGACGTACCTTTAACTTCTTTTATGCAGCGAAGCGACGAGACGGGCAAGACTTTCATCTAATGATAAGCAATACACCTGAATATAGTGGTGATGATAGAATGAGGAATATATTGTGATAGTTATTATGTTTTCTATAACTATATGAGGCGACGAGAAGAGTAAGACGTTCACCTGATGGTAAGTGATACGTTAGCCTATATCAACATGAAGCTGGTTAAGATGGTGCACAATGCACCACATTGCCCTCATCGCCTTCAGACAAAAGATATTAAGTTCTTTACCCCAGTAATTTCACCAGCTTACCCCTTCATACTGAATCACAGTAATGTTTGCACACTACCGTTTACTACCTAGACGAATATAAAAGACGTAATACCTTCTTATCATTATCACAATTGATGGAGGTCACTGCTGAATATAAGTATCTTGCAATATATTTCACAGACGGTTTATTAAGTGAGGTTTTTGATACTTTTGTATTTGTTCTCCGCACCCCTCACATGCTAATGACGTAAAGGCAATTATTCGCGTAACTTTTGTTGAAATTGTTTTCGGACGAGCCGACGCGGGGACCGCCCGCAACAGTAATCACTCTCAGCACCGTCGACGAACAATGTATTTGTTATTATTTAACTCGAGCCGCACTCAGCGTACTGTGTAACGAAAGCAAACAATCCGCGTTTAGCCGAACAGTAGGCAATTACCGCACCCCCACTGTTCCCGACACCCCAAGCCATCGCGACCAGCTCACCCTGACCCCGAGCTATTCATTAAATGGGTTCCTCGTCAGGGTGTGTTAGATCGGCGAGGGGGCCCGCGGGTCACCATACGATGGCAATGATTGACGGAAAGTGACAGGGTCGTATGTTGTAACATGTGCTTCAGGAGGTTAAAACCTTGTCGAAGTGTAGGGTGAATAAGTTATAAAAGGATGCTTTTGTTTGATTTAATAGATGTTGATTTAAAGGGAAAAGATGGCGGAAACGGCATTCAAAAAAATTGTGTTTGTATTATACTGCATATTTTCTGTTTATAGTTAATTATTTTACAGTATATTTAAAAAATATATGTTTTGTTATATATATAAACCAAAAACTTAACCTATAATAAACAAAAAGCTGTACATATATTTTAATATTAGTTTTATAGATTCCTGTAATCTTTGTTGTTGGAAGAATATTTCTAAAATCTTTTATGTTTGTATTTAAAATAGAAAAATTCTCATATTTCGCGTAAAATTAACACAAAAATGTAAAGAGGAGCAGTTTTTAATATCTATTTCATTTAATTGTAGTTAAGTAAGTTGTGAATGTCTTAATTTAAGCGTAATACATCATGAGATGACCGCTTATTACGTAGTTCGACGACCTGGTGATGATCAAGGATATCACGACCATAGCTATTAAGTTTATTTATTTTTTTAAATTTGAAGTAGCTATAGCATTACAATTCTTCTGCGGAAGCTCATGTAAACACATTTCCCATTTAAATTCAGCCCCTGCTACAATAAAGATCATGAAGACGTCACGAGGGGACCAGCCCGGGGGCGGCGGTCTCTCAACGCGTTTAAATATTAATACAGCTCCAGTAAGAGATAAAAACTATTAGGGAGCCCGTTGGATTATGGTCGGATTACTATTTTAACCGAATTAGCTTACGATCGCTAAAGGGTCTGTTCTGATGTTTGACGCGTCAAACACTAGTAAATAATTAAGTACACACAAATCATTGAAGTTAAAATTTTAAGCTTATATGCCGGAGACCATGTAGATTAGCGACGCGTCGTCTATTCCTATCGCTAGACGTTGTTGTGTAAATATTACTGTGTTCCAGTTATAAGTGTATTGTAGCTAGTGAAATTACTAAGTAACCGAGACTAAATTTTATGCCAAAAAGCGCAGTGTACATAATCCTAACCATCGTCGCATTATACCTTACCATCAGGTGAACGTTCAACTTAATAAGAAGCTTTATTAGTCAAAGACCAAAATAAATTTAATAAATAGATACAGAAGTAAATTGTATTTATGTATATAGCGTATATTAAAGTATGTTACAGTAAATTTAACTGGCACAAGTTATCCCGCATAAATGTGCAGTTGATGTTATCAAAGCGAGTGAATAAGTTATTTCTGTACTATTGAATTAAGCTATCAAAGATTACATTACTATTTTATATCAGTAGAGATAATGATAAAAGATGAGTTTGTTAAAGCAATCACATACAAAAATCATGTTTTAATGCCTAATTTCGTTTCTCCGTTATATTAACCCGAAGAGATTTCACATCAGCAGAGAGCTTATTAAAAGTAAATTGCGAAAATTGCAGTGCAAATGTTGCCCCGTCTCCTCTCCCGCAACTAACCGGCTTAAAATGTCCAATTTACTTAGACCCATTACTCAGTGAGCTTAGCACCGTTAGCGGGGTCAAAGCTAATTTGTCGTTGATAGATCATCCATTACTAAATGATCCGTAGTACGCATGTATCGATGAAGAGGACGTGGCTCATTTATATTGGTTGTCGGCAACCTTCCCCTAAGCTATGTGTAAATCTTTCAGTTATAACAGGCAACAAAATGGGGTGGTAATGATGCAGTATTAAGGATTTGTAGTGTTGACAGGTGGGGAATGTGGGATTAGGCGGCAAGAGTATGGTTATTCGGTTTATATCGATTTTTACTTAACGCGAATCGAATACTGTTGTAGTTTCATAATTTTTATTGGGAGAAACGAATATTGTAATTTTTGTTATTGCGTTTTCGAAAAAATGTCGATTGTAAATTATTTCCATATAACTTAGGATGTTTACATGTGAAATTTATACAAACGGTAGTTTCAATGAATATATCAAATACTAATTTACATGTGAACGTGTTGAAAAGGATTAGATTTATGAACCAAAAATTACAGTAATCAAGAGTTTAGTCTACTCACAATAATGATTAACTTAATACTGGTTATGCGTAAGTTTCCATTTTATTTAAAATCACCTACAGCCTTTATTACCTATTTAAATCTTATAAAGGACCTGAAGGTTTTGCGGTGATGTAGCAGTAACTATATACGTTGTATATTTCTAAAGGTGTGGTTTCAAAATCGACGTGCAAAATGGCGTAAGGCGGAACGTTTGAAAGAGGAGCAGCGGAAGAGGGAAGGTGCTGAAGTGATGGCTAAGAGGGACCCAGCGGATGATAAGGTACAAAATTAAAAAAAATATCATATTACTAGAACAGGATGTTGTGGCTATTTTTATTTGTAACGGAATAACAGTTGAGCGAACTTTCACATGATGATAAATGATCAATGAGGCTGGCAATGGTAAAGAGTCAAAAGCTCTGGTCCTCATAGATTAACACCCAGAACACTAATACTGTTATTGCAGCAGATTTAATCTGATTACAAGAGTGGTACCTAGCTAAGTAAATACAAAAAATCTATATTCCACCACCACGTCGAAGCTCCGGAATCAAACTAGAGACTCCCGTGTTACAAAGATATTCACGAAGCAGTTCATGTGATGTGTAACGTTTTTTGATATGTGATTTTTTGTGTATTATAGGTTTTGATTAAGACCTTAAGACATATAGCCTCAATAATATTTTCAGTATATCAAAATAATTAACCACAAGCCGGGAATATAGTAATCGATAAAATACAAACTCTTAACAGAAACGAATCCTGTGAAAAACCAGTGATATAATTAAGGTCGTCTTTCGATAAAGGTTGTCTATTTAAATTTTTTAGGAACCTTCACAATATGTATCATAAACTATATACTTTTATGCGCTTTGCGGAATTAGTCAAGCACCTTATTCTGATTCGTTTATATTAACGTTTGATTAAATAACTAACGTCTAGGGCTCCTCGGAGTGCATGTCCCGCGGGTCCGCCGAAGCCTCGCCGATGTCGGGCGCGGGCGGCTCGCCACGAGCTTCGCCCCCGGTGACCCCAGGGTCGCCTCGTAGATCACCACTACGCTCACCACGACGCTCCCCGAACAGATCTCCTAGGCCCGAGAGGTATGTGGTAACACAAAGCAAACATATTACTTACAACCTGTAGTGATTTTCTTATGACTTGAGGTCTATGACATTATTTAACATTCTCTCGTTATTATTTACGTTACTTCAATGGTATTTTAGTGGTGATCTAACACTGATGATCTGAACAGATCGGAGGCTGGTTGCTCGTCGCCAGCACCCTCTGTGGGCAGCGCGGGCTCCCGAGACGCGGCCCCCGACCCTCGGCCGCAGCATCACCTCTTCTCGCCGTTTGAACAGTAAGTCCAAATTACTTTTCAAACTATCTATCGTTGGTATTACTTATGAAACTATATTTTCACGGACTTTAACACGTTTACTACAAAAAGTTTCAAACTAACATTTTTAACTAAACTCGTACGTGTAAAGAAAACAATAAAGACATAAAAGAAATGATAATTTTAAATAATCGTTTAAGTATTCTTTAAAAAAAACTAGATTAGTTTCAATTAGGTCGTTTAGGTATAACAATCATTTGTTTTGAACCTCTGTATAATTTTACAGCGACGCTCAACAGATTTATATGTTGGACAGTTTGAATCATACGCGATTGTTAACTGATGCCGTCATACACCAGGCCGGGTGTACATGAAGATGAGTGTAACTGGCAATTAGTTAATTAAGGCCTCCCCGGGCCGAGTTAGTCTAATGAACTGTAATTATATTGCGCTAGGAGAGTACCGCCGGCGGGTTGCGCGCGGGACGCAATCCCGCTCCGGCCCTCAACGACTCCGCCAATTGAAACGGTCTGAGTGTGTTGTTTGTTTGTTTGCTTGTACTAATAACGTATTCAACTGTTTCGCTCACCTAAACATGTACTTACATACGTTTAAAAGCATTAGGCCCTGTAATTATAAGTTAAACTTTCATAAGGTTATTAGAATTTGGAATACGGTGTTACAAAGCATCTCTTTTAGTAGACCCAACATCTAAATTCGTCATAGACCTGATGTCTTTGGCAAATTTGAAGGATATTAGTTCTTAAGTGTTTTACTTTGTGGGTTTAGAATGTAGATTAATCGTATGTATCAAAGGGTACAAATGGGGTAAAATAAATAAAAAAAAAGCATCTCTATAAGAGTTTCAATTTTCTTTTTATTTGACGAAGCAATGAGATAAGCGAGATGTGAGCGACTCGATGATGATGCCCATGACAACGTGGCGCTAGTTAGGATGACATCCACAGCACCAGATTGCGGTAGTCACTTTTAGACACAAAATTTACAATATGTACAACCTGGAAAAGAGTTACTTCAGCACACTACTGTTTGCCGAGAGAAATGGAAGCTGCGGTGGTACCTACACAGTCTCTGGCCATATAGACCTACCACCAGTAAATGATTAGAATCTAGAATCTGAATAAAGTTTATATAACTAATTTTGTGATATTCAGCACTAGAGTAATACCAAAGCATTACCTGAATAGTCTCAAAATAGTTAAAATTAACTGGCCTTTAGTTTTTAATTAACAGTGTCTTTTTCGAATGTATGATAGTAATCTGAAAAAATTAAAAAGTCTAAATGTACGTTTTGGTATTTATAACGAGTATTCATTTTACGTGTAGAATATACAAAATGTGTATGTAACTATTTTAGCGGTAACCGTATTTCACTTAGGATTGTACAATTCGTTATGTTTATAAACAATATATTTCTGTACTTTGTTTTGAATATAATATAAAAGAAATAAAATTTTAAAGTCGTCGCAATAACTTAACAGGTCTGTTGCAACTTGTGGCTATATCAAGTTCGAGCCTGTCGGGGAGATTGATCTTAATAGAATTACGGGGAAGTTTAATTACGAGTAATAATCAATGGGGTTAAGCTTGTTCCACTTGAAGTAACAACTTTGAGAACTTGTTTATATTATAAATTATCTAACGAATTATCTCGATACATATTTGTCTTAAAATATTCTATTTATTTTTGTACACTCGGCCTGTTAACGCAGTACAATTTTGTACACTATCATCATCATCGTCATCAGCCGATGGATGACCACTGCTGGACTTTAGCCTCTGCCACAGATCTTCAACAGATCATCTATCGACCTTCTGGCCTTCTAACAATAAGTTTGTACAAAAATTTACAATTTCAGAATAGTTTCATGATAGTTTTTTAACCGGAAGTTAAAGATTTGTAAATTATCATTTTATAATTAATAATTTTAACTGCTGTTGAATAACCACACAAAAAATTATGTGGAAAATACATTAGTAGTTAAACGAAGCAAAAGCGTTCACGTTAGAGAAAGCAGTTACGGGCATGACGCGATCTGAACAACATGGCGGCACATCCGGTCTGACCGGAAGCGTGCTAATGCGATCTGCCAAGCCGGGATTATGGCGCCTACGAGTTATCGCACATATAGTGCCGCCATCTAGCGGCAAGGCTGCTGACAGAACGCGTTTTCTTTGTTACTAAAAATGTGCGGTAAATAAAATAATTCTTTATGATAATCTATATAATGTTATTTATGTAATAAAAAATTATGACAATATGGACTACACTAATGGTTGGGTCAAAATTGAACAGATACAAGCATGCTCCTTTCCGCTTTTTTTTTTTTTTTGTAAATGTTTTTACAGCTCTGGATACGAGTCTTTTTGAGTCCTTTCCGCTTAGCCATCAAAAATTGCCAGTGTAAAAAAATATTAATACAAATTTAACTAATTATTAATTTCATGTTAAATATTTTTAACAGATTTTAATACTCTTTACCTTACAAATATATTATAATAAAAAACTAAATATAAAAATATATATTCCGCGTAATTTGTTGTGCTCATTATTCTAGAGTCCGAGGCATTTCTTTTACAAGCTGTGTAAAGACTTTGACGTTTAGTAAATGAAAAATGTACCAAGTCCAAATAATATTTTGCTAAAAAAAACATATAACTGATTAGTAGTTAACAAATAGTGTTTAAAGTCATCCATTTATTATTTTCTAGTAGGGTAGTCTGTCTACATGTGATCTGAATAATAAATGGATGAAAAGTTAATAAAAAGTAAAATCTGCGTTAGTAATAAGTTATTTAGTTCATTTAAAATATTTAGATACTACTTATAAAATAATATAATTCTAGTTAGGATGATGTTCTTCATCACATTATGATAGTTGCTTTGAGAGACGTCCCTCGTTGCTATAGTAATTTCACTAGACACAGTTCTCTTTAAACTAGAACACTAATGTTCTCACACTACTAGCGGAAACAGACGGCTGTAACACGTCATACAATTGCATCGAATTATTAAAAAAAAAGCAGTAGCGTGGTGATCCAATTAAACGCGTCAATTAAAACGACATTACGCGGCTCTCCACCGCCGGGTATCGAACCCGGGCGCGTTTCGCGGCAACCCTTCCATCTGCCCGCATGCCCCTAATTGCCCACATTAATATGACAAATAGATTTACATCGGACTGTTACACCCGCGCAACGTTGTAACGTTATAATTCGCGTCATTCTCGCCGCTATTCACTCATGACATTGTTTCATTGTAAATTTAGCATGTTATATTGTAGTATGTATGTAAGTTACATATTGATAAGTTTTAACAACGAAAATAAGATTAACTTAGTTCTTGAATACTACTAACTACAGTTACCCTTGTTTAATAGGAAAATGATTAGGCCTTTTTATGCACTTACCTTAAAACATCTTTTGCGCCACTTAAGTTAGACTATAATATAATACCAAAAGCATTAAGCCTTTAGCCTTTACACTGTATATAGAAATAATTTAGGGTTCCGCACAAAAAAACCTAAAACTTACAATTATAAAGTAATTCCGATTGCAAATTTAAAAAGAGTTTGATCGGTTTTGTGAGGAAACTTTCCCGTGGTTTCAGCTAAAAGCTTTGTGGGAACAACGTGGTGTTTTAACTGGTAAGAGTCCGGCTTCTATTGACCCTACAGCGGAACATTATTCCAGATGGGATTTTACTACGAAAAATTACTAAGAAAACGTCTTGAGTTTTGTGTAAATATCTTAACTCTAACACCGCAAGTTTATCAACCATCAATGTGAAAACATTCTATTTGTTGTTTTTCATTTAAAAATCAGGTGTTTGTGTATATAATCTATTATAGTACAGTTTTATAACATCGCCAGTGGTGTAGTGAGTGTACGTTTGTGCGTTGATTGTCGTTATAACTAATTGCTTGTCTATTTAAGTCAATTCAGCGCTCGTTAATGTCTTTAATGAAGTGTACCGTTTGGGGACGCACAACGCTGAGGAGTTTGTGTCATCGCTACAACAATATAATCATCATCATTTCAATACTACTATCCATGGAAAAGAAGAAAATAATGCCAGTTTTAAGCTTTTATATTAGTAACGATCACATGAATTTCATTACAGGATCATATAGCTATGAGATGAGGAAGTTTTTGTATTTTAATACTTTGTAAATGCAAATAGACTAACAATGATTACACGGAAATGGAATGGTACAGGTGAATTTAACTCACATTGAGTTTTCTACCAGCTAACCTTAGTGAAAAGGAAAAAAATCTATATGGGTAGTAAAATGTACAAAGGGGTATTAAAATATACTATATTAAATATACATGTATACCTTATATATACATATACAAATGTATAAACTAAGAGAATACATAAACGACGATACTATAATCCATATATAAGTTTTTGTATTTCCTAAAGAATTGAATAAAAATCTAAAAAGATTATTATTTAGTAAGATTATTTCATATATCCTTATATGTGATATTGATATCACAAATAAAATAAACAATTTGCGTTTTTAACTATTATTAATCCAATGCAAATTTTCGATAGTTTATTTTTTTGTTTTATGGGTTGAAGTATTAAAAAAGCAATCAGTGATTTAATCTTCATAAGGTAATTAATATAATAATGATTCATTTTATATTAACTTTGATTATATCGTATGAAACTAAATATGGTTATATAACATTTGTATGGTACATTTAAAAACTTTTAAATCCACACTGTTTGATTAAAATATCATTATCTTAATTATTTTTGAATATGTACATCTGTATATGAAAAAAATAGTAGCTTATTAACTAAGTGTATAAAACCACTGTAGAACACTTTAGCTTAACACTAGGTAAGATATTAAGTACAAACTTGATTGAAAGCAAAAGTATATTCACATTTGTTAGCAGTTAATCCTGCATTACTATACTGTTTTTTTCCTATATTTAGGATCAGGGTCTTATTCATCTTTCTATTATTATTTTAACTGTTTTCTTTCTAATTTTTACTACCTCTTCCAATCCTCATGTTATCTTTCTCTGTTTTCTTTACTTTTTACTTTTACATTCTTTTCATCTTCCTTCACACATTGATATTACACCAGTTTTGCTATACTGTTAATAAATCTAAATAGTTCTCTTTTGTAACTACACTGACGACCTGATGATGATCGCAGGAAATTGTTGAATGTAGATGGTATCTTCACATGTTTAGCAATAGACAGCGATGTTGACATGTTGATGGTGTTCTCATTATCATAATGTGTATAAATGTTGTAATACCTAAATAAAATGTGATGCTATTTATCAGTTGAAACGTCGCCCGTAAGCAGCGGCGATGTTGTGTGTGTGTAAGTGGCGACGTGGCGGGATGCATGATCCAATTGTCGTTTGCTAAATTGATACTCTATTTGGCTCAATTAAACATTAATTAGTGCCACTAATGAACACCGAGCCGCTCGCTCCGCGCCACTGTTCGCCGCGGTGACAGTTCCAGTGTCTCATCAACAGCTCATTCAATTTGTTGTGGATTCGTTTCCAGTACTTTTTTGTTTTCTCTTAAAAAACAGATACTATTGCGTGATTTCTAGAATTACGATGGTGATAGGATTTTTTGTGATCCCATCACGATTCTGGCATAACATAACAGCATTGCTATGTTGCACACGGAGAGCTAGAGTATTCTAGACTTCATTGTCATTTATCATCATGTAAAATTGAGATCCAATATTAGATCGTAGTCGTTAAAAAAAACTACGATTCATCGCCTCATTCTTGTGGGCAGGTGTAAACCGTACCGTTTCTCTTACTAATATAATATATCGATACAAGTCCGTCTGTCTTGTACTATTTGTTTGTAACCTCATTTTGTTGTAAAAAAAAAGTTCTTTTCAAAAAAAACATAATGATAATATGTCTAAAGTATTTCTACTTTATTTTCTTTACGACTTTATATAGATAAATTTCCCTAGATAAAAATAACATATATATTTACTACCCGATGTAAATTGCTCCTCTCTATTAATGTAATTACAGTTTTAAAATCAAAATCATAAATGCAAACATTCTATACGAATTACGGTTTAAAATCTCAAAAATCGTCTGTATCAAAACTGTGAATTAAAAAAAAAAACATCTATAAATTTTTAGTGTTTGTTAAATAAACCTCCATTAACAATGTATAAAAACCGCCAGAAACCATTCACAATGAGCACAAGTAGCCAATTGTAAAAAAAACCCGAACCGAGCAGTTTCCAACCGGGCGAGTTGATCCGGACAAAGGGGCCACACCGCCCGGGTACAAGCGGCGACCCGTCGCGCGTTTAAAAAACCGTAAAGCTGATGGTCATTAAGCAGCAGGGGAGCTGTCACCCCTCGATCCTCGATCACTTAACGGTGAATTGATTCGGAGCCGGTGGATAAACAATGCGACAGCATCGCCACGCGCCGACGGGGCTCGTGGCAAATGTACCGTAATCCGTACTTACCGTTTCCTATCACTGAACGCGGATGTTGAGTCACTTCAAGTATATTTGCGGGGAGTGTGTCTACATATCCAATAGCTTTGGAAATTGATTGGTGGTACAATAAAAATGACATCTTAATGTTCCCACTACTGGGACTCATCATCATCATAAGATGCCTTCTTCAAACTGATGTTTGGCGGTCAGATTGAGAAAACTTTTCCGATCTTGGGCTATTCTTTTTAATTGGTGGTATTTAAGCCCAGTCCATTCTTTATACATTATTACTACTGGGACTGGAGTATGATAAACGTTACCTTTATCAAATGAACTCAAAAGTAAAAACGATGATGAGGAATAAGAGTGATAATATCCTAGATCGTATTTGGCTTGTAAAGATAAAGAGCCCAGTTAACAGTCCCACTGCTGAGAGTCTTAAAAGGAAATAATTAAGAATGAAGGTGGGTTAGGTTGGAGATGTTCGTCATGGAACATATCAGTTTGATGATGTTTTCATTGACTGCTGAAGCATTTTAATGATCTTCGACTATTAATTTCACCAAATACATCATTACAATGAAAATTGGTATGATGAATTAAATGTTTAAAATACAAACTTATAACAAATTTAAAGATAGATCTTATACGTTTTAAATATTTATATGTTGATATACGATTCGTATGGATGAAATATTTTTTATCGATGATCGGAAACAAGCAGAAGTTAATAATGATGTCGACACCGGATGAGATCCCCGCTGCGTTTTATCGCCGCGGGATCTGAATGTTGTGCCGCCGCACGCGCCGCTCGCGTGTCGCCGTTGTGTGAGCACCTTAACATTCATACTTGACACGCTAATATCAGAAGTTCTTTTTCGTACTAATTATAATAACAATGAGTCTTTACAAAGTTGTATAACAGTGAAAAATATAACTGTTCAAACACGGTGATGAGATTTAGTCGATCATCATTAAATAACACTTGATCCTAGCAAATTTACAATACATAGCGCTTATTAAAAAAGTAAAAACAAAAAGTAAATATTCTTTCATATCGTTGCCAAGTAATTGACGACGATGTCGAGGACAGGGCGAAATGGAGAAGAATAATAAAGAAAGCTGATCCAATCACTATTTGGGATAAAGACTAGGAAGATAGAGAGATTTCAATAAAAAAACATCACTTTTTAATTCTTTATATTGATATGTGTGTGATGTTAAGTTGAAACTTCAAAAAGCTTATATTATTGCCACTGACCATAACAATTGATAAAAAAATAATGCTCATTAAAAAGTATACAAGCGGAAATCCCACGCTCCGTCCGACCAGATTCATCGGGTCGGCATTAGCAACGCCTGCATACAACCTCGGCACTTAAAGAGCTCATAAAAAAAATTAATCGGTGAATCTGATCGTCGAGGTGGAAGGATTGCGCGACCTTTTCATATCCAACCCCTCGGAACCGTCCGCTGACCGTCCCCATGCGGGTGAAGTCGAAACCATCCGCGTCAGCGGGTTAAATGGCTTAATTGTTTTTAAGGCGTCCCATTGTTGGCATTCGTTGTAAAGTCGCGGCGGGTGTTGATAACTCACTGATTAAGTTTTATACAAGTTACCAATGTCCAAAGTCAATAAAATAACATTTTAAAATACCCGCTTAACCTTATACAAAACTTGTTTGCTTAGTGTAGTCCCAAGTTTAACTTCGATGCCACTCAAACTTTCGATGCTGTAGATTTACAGAAGGAGAGTGGTAGCTAGCTACACGGGTACCTTTATTTAATCTACGAAGCGACGAGACCAGTAAGACTTTCATCTAGTTATACACCTGCTGGTAATAACTTGGCAGAATGGTATACGTTGACATTGTGATCGTCGATTTTAGACATGATGCCTAAATCTCGTTAACCTACTAATTTCACTAGCTACAACCATTCGGAACACAGTAATGTTTACATTTTACTGTTTGGAAGTAGATAAAAGAGGCTACCACCAGTAGTCATAATCGAAAAAAAAAATACTATCGAACAAAATCCGTTAGACTTAGTTTCGGAATTGATTCGATGCAACACGGAGGTGGTCGAAATACTGCTTTCCGATACACATTCAACCAGAAGCGTAATGGTCGGATGATGAAGTGGAATTGCAACGCGCAGCCTAATTGCGTCTGATCCAAATAACGAATTAAAGCTCCGCCGGCTAATTTGTGCGGGAGTTGCTTTATAGCTCCCTACAATTTGCATAGCAATGCTCCACGCTAAAGAGACCACACGCCACAAGCTTAACGGAATTCCCTGTACTTTCTAACTTATGTAATGGCAACCAAATACCACTTGACATTAAGTAATAATAAGTGTTGTTTATGTGGTGACAATCTTAACAGAGCAATAGTTGTTAAAGCAGCAGATTTATAAAATGAGTGTGCTTACTCAAAACAAAGTCATGCGAGTTTTCAAAGCGTAGCAGCAAATAACGTAGCACTAGGCATTATGAAATATAACTCTTTAATATGTCTCTTTGCCTTAGTAAATTCACTAGCTACAGCGTCTCTCTAAAAGGCTACGCCGTAAAATGGTCACCGTACGACCGTCGGGCGGTGGGCGAGCCACTTTTCCAAACTTGCCACGTTGAAATAATACGGCCTCCCCATCCGCGAGCCTCCCCCAGCTCCTCCTCTCCCCTCCAGCCCCTGCCTCGGGAATGATTTACCTAATAAAAATTATGCTGATTTATTTACAACTTTTATCATTTTCAGCGCATACAATTTGTTCCGCGAATCCGCCTCTTGATTACTTAAGGAATTGGATTTTATTCATTTTCAAGTTGTTCCTTGTTAAATATTATTAATGATGTTTTGTACATTTGTTACAAAAGTTTTATTATATCATTTCTATAGATTTTCGGAGTTTTTAAACTAAGTCTTTTCTTTAAAGAGTAATCAACAAAAATCTTAGAGATTCAATTGTTCAATACCTAGACTCATATCGCACGAATGAATTGAAAAAAAAAAATATAGAAATTAACTTATTGAGTTTAGATAATAGTAAAAACTTAGCATGGAATCTACATTATGTAAGCTAACAAATGTTTAAAACTTTCTTAAGTACTATCATTGATATTCTTTTGTATGTAAGCTAAAAATATAATAACATAAGTTTACTATTGTACAATTAGTCTATTACAAAAGGTTATATGTTTTATTTTTAGTAGTACTGTAGTGTAACAGAGTAAAAGGTTGACAACGATCCCCAATGATGGTTAACTTTGATAGTAGTGGGCATTAGAAGCTTATTCAAACTTAAAGATTACCACATCATATCTAGATGGAAACATTGGAGCCGGAAGACTATTCCAATGCTTCACATTACAAAGTCGCATCGACAGCATAGAATTGAAGGAAAGACGTTTTAGTAACAGCATTGGTTACCGTGTAGTATTTCTATTAGTCACTTGTTTTCGTACGTAATTAACGCATTACTAGTAACAAGTACGTACTTGCAAACTCGATTCGTAGACGTAGAGACAAGCGGATGTCGGGAGGCGAGGAGACGCCGCGAGTGCGACGTCAAAGGCACGAGCGATTCCTTGCAAATTGCATTTACGCGTCCCACGGGCGCGGCCTTATCGAGTTTGCTCTCAAAGAGCCGCCATTTTTTAAAACTTACACAGAAGCAGGTAGAGGTACGGTACGGTAGGGCCAATTGTGGTTCCGCTTTGTTCTTACACTCCGCGATGGGGTTGACGAAGTTAGCGAGTTTCGGCGCTTGGATAATTCGCGTTCCCGGCCGCGCGATGCGATTACAAGTTCGCCGGGAATCCGATCCAGTTTCCCGGGAATCGAATTCCGTCCGCCGCTTGCCGGCTTGTCAGCGCGGATCTAGTTTACAGTGTCACTGTTACATTATAGCGTTGTGTAAATCCACTATCCGCTTCTGTGAAGTATCCATATCTATTTTATCAGCTACATATACAAACTTAATAACATTACTATCAACGATTCAACTTTGGGGTCTCAGTGTCTTTTAGGTTATGTCTGGTGCCTACCACCTTTGCTATCATTGTCCTGGAGTGATAATCCGCTGAATAGTCTAAGGACATAAGTAATATTTAAGAGATGTTATTATCGGTGCCAAAGGAAACCCGAAGCGTTTATCACAAATTGATCAAACTAACGATTTGATCAAACTTTACATGAAATGGTTTTATAATTTTAAATAGTAGTGTGCAACATTACTGTGTTCCGGTTTGAAGGGCGCTGTAGCTAGTGTAATTACTGAGGTAACGAGACTTAACACCTTATGTCTCAAGGCGACGAGCGCAATGTGGTGCAGTGTGTACCATCTTAACTAGCACCACGTTGTCATGGGCAAGCGTATCACTTACCATCTGGTGAACGTCTTGCTCGTCTCGTCGCAAAGTAGTATAAAAAAAATACTTTTGCGATAGTTTATGTACATACCTACACATAAAAGTCTCCTTCAAAACCGGTTCAGGATATTGCTTTAACGAGAATGATAAACAAATTATAAATTGTTCTTTTGTTATAAGCTGTTATTTTGTTTGTTCGTATAGACAAAGCCCTCGTTAAAGTGATACGTATTAAACAATAATTCCGAAGTACACCTCCGACACACGGGGGCCCGTCGCCACCTCAACTCGTAATCTAACTGATCCCGGGAAGCCGGCGCTCCGTTCGCGTTGAGCAAAAATTTAATTATCATATTTTATACCTCATAATACTTACGAGAGAGATATTCAATTATATAATTTTCCCTCCGTAGAGGGAATCCCTTTTCATTTCTCATTTGGATTTTTCTCTTAAGCAATTACGCGGCCGCCTCTGGGAGTGGTGGGAGAGGCGGGAGATTGCTTCCACGGACAGTCTAATTTATCTTTTAACGAGTGGAATGTTATGTTAACTTATGCACGGACCGGCGGCGGCCGTGTTTTCGCTTAATGGAACTGTGTTTCGCGGATGATTTTATGAGTTTCGGCAAGTTGTGAATTCGTTTGCGAAACGGAATAGAAATGGGCTCATTTCCCGCGGCGGTGGCGGCACGCGGCGCCTTCACATTTATATGTATGAAAGATTTATGAATTTTTAATGCTACACAAATGATTACATAAATAATAAACATATGCATCAAAAGAAACTATTTATTAATTCATTAAGTCATAATTGATTTTAACGTATACGCAATTAATAAAACATAGTTTACGTTCAATGCATGTGGATGCTCTTGATTTTAATACTTATATATGTACATACTAATATGTATGTGTGGTATTTATTTGTTATATTTATACAATTACAATTAAATTTTCTTCTATTATATATAAGATGTATACATTATAAATCAATGTTCGATTAAGTACACGATATTTAGTCATGTTGACTATTTGTCGTGAAACCTTTACTTTCACATAAGAATATGGTTAAGAATTTACAACATTAATTTAAAGATACGGATCATGTATATCCTGTGACGTTAACCGGAACCCTCGGCGGGATAAGGCGATCCGGATAGAATCTGCGCCCGGTATACATAAGGAGTCGGGTCACGAACGGTCGCGACAGTCGCGGCCGTAACGAGTTTACTGCACAAATACTTGTGATTGCTAACGACCGGGCGTCTGCGGAAATCCTATTCCCTTACTCTATGCCCCGGGAGCGTGACGGATAAATTGGCATCAATATACCCGGCTTCACCCCACGCCTCATTCCTGTTCCTATCTGTAACGATAGTTTTGTTTGTTTACACAGATTTTTATTCAACGGAGACAAGAGACGAAAAGGTTATTTTAGACTAGATTATTATCCAATTACTATCAAGTGGGATCGTAACAATAATCTATATTAAATAACAAATTTAATAAGATATTTACCCTTTCGTTTTTCTAACACATAATTCGTTTCGTTAGTTTTATAATTCCGCTAGTTAGACACTTAACTGCATCACAGTAATTCTCTCACGTCCCTACTTAACTGTGGTATCTACCTACATTAGACATAATGAGACCTTAACCTTTAAATTGACTTATTTCGTTCTCATTTACAGACACATTTTCAAATACTAAATGTTATAAGTAAATCATGTCATGCAGATTTTTCGTAATTATTATCTTTGTGAATGATTATGCGAATACTTTGGTATATTTTAGAATTTTCGGCATCATTTATAACGAAATGTTTGTCGTGTAAACATAATTTATTGTATCGTTTTCGTGTCGAACTCTAGTAAGTGTTGGGCCCTCTAACCCACGCAACTATCGCGGTGGGCGTGGCGATCGCACCCTACCCTACCCAAAGAAATAGGTACAGTTGCATACTTATACAGGTTAGGAAACGGTGAATCTTATCGTGGCTACATAAGGTGTTCGCGATGCGACTACCGCTATAGCAATTTCACTCATGAATAATGCAGGCGAGTCCGCCCCCGTAAACGCGTTACGATTTTTCATAATAGCTCCTCTCTGATGTTGCTAACTCCCGACTGTTATGCTTGTTATATCTATAACGCTTTACGCTGTTTAGTTTCGAGTTCCGCTACGAGAAGGGAAACAGGAAGTGAGAAGAAATAAAAAATAACATTAAGCGTTATTGAAACTGTTAGAAGAAAAAGAATTGAACTGGTAAAAAATATTCTGATAAATTTTCACTGATGTTGCTGCCGGAGACCGTCTTAGTAGGCCAAACAGTAGTGTGCAAACATTACTGTGTTCCGGTTTGAATGGATGGTGTAAGCTAGTAAAATTACTGTGGTAACGATATTTAACACCTTATGTCTTGAGCGACGAGCGCAATGTGGTGTAGTGTATACCATCTTAACTAGCGCCGCGATATTATGGGCAAGCGTATCACTTACCATCAGATCTACGCCAGAGATTTGGAAAGTACATTCGTTCACTTCACAGAACCATGGCATCGTACGTACTGATCATGTTAATTGCTTAACTTCTTAAAAATAACATTCAAAGTAGAATAAATATTTTGAGTTAACGGGGGCTTCTTCAAACCGTCACAGAAACGCGTATAACACGCTGTAGGTGGAGCAGTAGATATTATCATCCGTCTCCCTCAAATTAAAAGTGATAGACATTAACCAGTACCTCTCCGTATAGCAACCACGAATCTTCAGCTATCCGTGCTAAAGCTAAACATAAAGCTGTCGTATTCTGGAGGAACTTCACCATCCGGATGAGAGAAAATAAATCGAGTCTTCAACTAATCATCACAGTTTATTAAGGTATAGATGTTGATACTGCCCTCGTGAAGCGTTCGCGGCTCAGCACAATGACGGATGGGGTTCCGCAACGCACAAACGCTCTTCAATTCATGACGGAACCCTTTCGTGAGCTCTAATTAATACAATTTAAGCGAGTAATTATAGGACACGTGTGACGCGGCGCGCAGTGATGTGCCGCGGCAGCGCCATTTTGTTTATATCGAAACATTTATTTTATTACGCACCTCGTCTACTCAGCAAACTTTGTTTTACTATATATATAATTTCTTATGTATATACACACAAAATATAGTGTATATGATGGTGATGATGATGTATATTAATTTAGTTTACTTTATTAACTTTAGCGGGAGCTCGTGACGCCCGTTGATTACTATTGATTTAAATAAGATAATAAATTAACGAGAACTGATCGACTGAAAACTGAATGTTTAAGATTGTTACAGTTCTAATATCGATATTAAAAAAGAGGGTTTGTGGTAGAAGAATGAAAATTAAAAGTTATATGTATTTTTAATATCTAATCCTAAAAAAAAGAAACAAAATATGTACGAAAATAAAAAAAATATAGGGACCCTTGTTGCTTCGAAGTATAAGTAATAGAAGTTAAGGCAATAGTTTTAACTTTATGCCAGTTGTACTTAGAAGTCTAAAAAATAGTTTACGACATATTCTTAGACCTAACAAATATACATAAAAATCATAAAAATCGGTTGAGCCGTTTCATAAGTATTAGATTATAAACACTGACACGAGAATTTTGTATATATAGAATTAAGTGATTATATGTGATAACAAAATGATTTACTAAACTGAATTACGGTCCACGGATAAGAACCAAGGATCTTCTCATTACAGGAATGCTGTTAAAGCTCTCTATATATGTATAATATCTCTTCCATACAAGTAAAAATACTCTGGCTCTTTTACATGTATATGTAAATACAACAAGTCGGTTATAGTATCAGATTGATAATACGAAGGTAGCTAAGTGGGTTTGAACTAACTTGACACCATCACCAACCAATTTATGTTCCTATACAGCAAGAGACCTTGTTCTAAGTCAAGTGATTAGCAGTGACTAGTTAACTTTAACTTTCTGGTGAGGTCTCTATTAAGATCGCGAAGTTACATATCTATTTACTTCTATGTTACAGCCGCAATAATAGAGTTTATGTGTTTCATATTACAACGGGAAATAATAATTTTTATTATTTACTTCGCGATGAGTATGTATATATAAAAATGAATTCCTATTTCCCTTCGTCACGGAATCACGCGTGAACGGCTGAACCGATTTCGTTAATTCTTTTTTGTTATGTCTGTTATTGTCAGCAGAAGATTCTTATGAATGAAAAAATTAAAGAAATTGTGGGAGATTTTAGAAAATTTAAGAATGCTTAACCAACATATAAAATGTTTACTTTACCGCTTTTGACAATTTGAACTTTTTTAATGTAAACTTAAGGCGTTTGACATAACTTTGTCAGAATGCGCGCTGCAAATATCTTGAAGAAGGATGTAAAAGTTCTTAATTACATGCACATCATTATTAGTTTATAGTGATCACGATTAATATTAAAAGTTCAGTTTAATATGGTGGTATTTCGATAGACTAACATAAGACGCTGTATACTTGGTTATAAAGTAGAATACAATATTCTTTAATTTATACTTGAATTTAATAAATTTTTTTTTTATATATTATTTTTTTTTTTTTTATACTTCTATGCGACGAGACGAGCAAGACGTTCTGATGGTAAGTGATACGCTTGCCCATGACAACGTGGTGCTAGTTAAGATGGTACACACTGCACCACATTGCGCTCGTCGCCTTGAGACATAAGGTGTTAAGTCTCGTTACCCCAGTAATTACACTAGCTACAGTAAAAATAATAATAATAATACTAATATAGTAGTAATTACAGTCGAAGTTACGACAGGACGTTTGAATATATATAAAATTCATCATGAACTCTATCAAAATGTTTACCTATTTGTCATTTATAATTTTGCTGTATATTTAATGTAAATTTAATGTTACACATACACATTAATATCAAAGCAATTAAAATATTAAGTCATCGAAAGCGCACCCATCCCTGCGCGAGTTGGTACGCTTTTAATGCCGAGTTTATTCGACGCTTTTAATTTATGCCTTTTTTACGCAATAAAGTTTAATTGGACCTTATTTAACAATTTTAATTTTTCTAATTTGATAACACGGTCCGTGTTTATGAGAATTTATGATGGGCCGGTGTGGGGGGGAGGAAAGGGGGGAGTTGGGCGAGGGCACTAGTGTTATATCAATTTGAGCGCGTTATTTGGACAAATGTGTTTCGATTAGCGTCATCATAACAGTTTTGTATCGTTTCATCCATTATAGATTTGAATTGTGTAACACAAGTGATATTAATGATATCAATACCGAAATAACAACATATACTGGTGGCAGTTCTTTGTTGTCGGAGACCGTCTAAGAACTATTATAGATCGGAGAGGGCCAGAGCACTGTTCATGTTTATTCTAAAAAGTATATTAAAAATTGTTTGATTGTAATGTATACGTATGTGTGTAATTATGTTATGGTATGATGGGACTGGCATGATTCTATTAAAGGTCCCAAAATTAATAAAGAAAAAAAAAACTCTTAAAGATCTTCTTCTAAGTCGTATTTCGTCATGACTGAGGGTCGTGGTCATCATGTGTGATGAAACACGGCGATTTAACAGTTATAATGGAGTGGTTTGCATTGCCTTCTCCATTTCACATACTAGTATGACCCACTGAGGGTCATGACATAGATATGCAGGTTTCCTCACGATGTTTTCCTTCACCGTCAAAGCACGTGATATTAGTTGGTGTTATACTAACTGCACATAAATTGAAAAATTCATTGGTGCAGGCCGGATTCGAACCTGCTACCTCCGGATTGGAAGGAGGGCGTTCAAATCACTAAAGTATCACGGCTTCGATATATAATTTTTAAGTAATAAATAATGGTAACAGCACAATTTTTTTGGGAGCTGCTATGATACAAATACGCAATAAACGTATTCTATGAGTCGGGGTGGTTAAAAATATTTACAAAACAATCCCGCCGTCTTCCTCGACCCCAAGCGGAGGTCCGTGGGTGCTGTTCAGTTGGAGGCTCTTATCGGACGGCTTAAAAAACAAAAGCTAGACGGTACTTTTAAAGCCGTAAGCAGTTTAAAGTCCGCGGGGAGTCGCGGGTACATTAGCGGTGCGGATCTACAAATGTTATTATAATCTTGCGTCGGATTATCGCGGATTGCGGACCCCCGCGTGTACGGCGCCGTGGCGGCGGATCGATTCCCGTTCATCGATTTCCCATCTCGGGTTATTGGAGGTTAAATCATTTTTATATATAACCTTTAAACGAGAAGTCTAGTCGGGGACAGTCTAGCTAAGTATCAACGCAGCTCCTATTTTTATCGCCAGACGGTAATGTGTTACTGTTTGAAGCATTGTAGCTTGTCGTATCGTTACAAATAAATTATTTATTTATTACTTATCGTACATAGCTTAGATAGCATTCTCTTTAAAAAAAAACTTGTAATATATGTAATACATACATTAAAAATACGATAATGTATGTATGTAATAATGATATTAAAAATATGTCAGACTGGTTGTGTCTTCAAGTAATGGAGACGAAGCATTCTCTAAATTGTTATAATAAATCTTATATCAAAAAGACAAATATTTCTATTTGCCGCAGTTAAGTAAAGAATTTTTTTCAAGTTGCATATTCTGGTCTAGCGGCATCACCATAAAAAGAAACTGGATCCGCCTGAAGCATTTGATTATTCATGCGGCAGTCGCGGATGCATTACCTGATTAAGCTCAGTAGAAGCTGCCGACCCCCACGTACCCGCTCGTACGCCGTAATACCACAAATGGCGGTAACATGAACCCGCGCCGTTTTAAAATTGAAATTTATATGCGCGCATTATACATGAGCGGCGGGGATTACGGCGGGCCCGGAGGAAATGATCGAGGACCTGCTGCTGCAGCATGGGGGACAGCACCCGCAGCGTGGTACTGTGCTGAACTTCACACTGCACCCGTTACTACTTAAGCTCTAATTGTATTTCTTTTGTGCCGTGATAGCGTAGTGGTTTGAACGCGCGACTTCCACTCCTTAAGTCTTCTAATTCGTATTTCCTCATGACTGAGGGACGTGGTCATCATGTTCTTTTTTTTTTTTTTCACATAGCCTTTTTATTGCCATTGCTTTCTCTATAGTCAACTCTTTAAGTACCTGGTTCGAACTGGGTCTGCACCAATGAATTTTTCAATTTTTGTGCAATTTAACACCAACTAACATCACGCGCTATGACGGTGAAGGAAAACATCGCGAGGAAACCTGCATATCTATGTCATGACCATCCGTGCTCGCACTAGTATGTGAAATGGAGAAGGCAATGGCAAACCACTCCATTATAACTGCCAAGAAAGTCGCCGTGAGTTTCAGCACACGTGGTTACCACGACCCTCAGTCATGAGGAAATACGACTTAAGAGAAGAATATTTCTTTTTATTCGACGAGACAAGCGCGTCTATCACCTGACTATAAGTGATAATTTGGTGATAGTTACATTGCACTCGTCGCGTTGTTAATTATCGTTACCTCAGTAATTACACTATCTATACGCTATATTTACCTTTCAAAAAAACTGGGCAGGGTTTTTTATGTCCTCTTCTTTCACTCTTCATTTATACAATTGGGAATTGAAGAGAAGGAGAGAGTCGAAGCTATTTATTAATTTATTGTACACACAAAAAAAAAACAAAACAAGTACATAGGTAAGATAAATTTAGTATAGCTATTTATACACCATGTTGATCAAGTACGAGTTAATACGACAAATGTTGAAGGAAGCTATTAAACATGAAACATGTCTGTGTCTTCACAATGCGAAGCTCAAGCCCAATGGGAACGAACCCTCAGCTCTTTGAAACCTATACCGAGTAACAGAGTCATCGCAGCTCCAAATTTTCTATCATTGCTTTCTATTCACAATTAAAAAAGTAGATCGGAACAAAATGCCTCGCATTACGCCTTTTCGTTAGTTCTAAAGGAGATATAAATACAGCTCTGATTATTTAAGCTGCCATAATAGCGTCTGTTAAAACTCTCGATTATAACTACACCGTTAAAGGAAGTCGGTAGAAGTTGAAAAAGAATAATCGTGAGGGAGAGCCGGGCAATTTCGCGGGGGAGCGGCAATTACGTGTATTAAATATGCATTAACGAATTTTTCTCCTTAAAAGCTGAAAATAAAAACGGCGTAAAGGGAAAATTGGCAATTAGCCCCCCCACCTCACCACCACCAACCCAGTGTACACCTCCCATTTAAATTGTTCCTTAAAGAAGTATATAAAGTGCTTCGTTTCAACGTTTTACCTGTTCTATTTAACGCTGATTTAGTTTACCGAGCTCACGGCGATTGCGGTTTAAAATTCTCATTCGACGAGATGAGGACGTTCACCTGGTGGTAAGTGATACGATTATCTATAACAATATGGTCTACTTAAAAACCATATTGTGCTCGACTTAAAAGATAAATATTATATTTCTTAACCTTAGGAATTTCATCAGTAGAACTGTTTCGAATAAAATTTACGAAAATTAAAGTATTCACTTGGCACTTAAAAACTTGTGATATATTTCTTAAGTGTTAAGTTATTGTAGATTAAAATTTGCGTGTTTACATAGGCGTTTTATAAATTTAAAATCTTTATTCACTAAATTACATTTAGCACAAACAGTGGAGTCTATTCTGATTTATCTTTCGCTGTGATGCTGAATGCAGTGTCTTAATAACGACCATATTTAAAGAGTTTTATATAAGCATAAAAACAAAACATAAAAAAGGAAAAATAACTTAATATTAATACACAGAAAAAATTACGTATGTTACCTTATAACCGATAAAACTAAAACGATTTGTTCTTCCAATGATAATTATTACTAAGTTGTTGGTTATAATTCAGTTATGTTTATCATTCTCACAAAATATACGTATTTGTTTTGGACTATGTGTAGTAAGTAGCATATTTTTGTGTATATGTATTTATTATTTGTTTTCTTTCTATATTTTTTTCTCTTTCGCACGTAAGTAGTCGAGGAAGAAGTAAAATTTAAATGTAGATTCAAATTTTACTTCTTCTCGACTGGCAGAAAATGCCGTATGGTATTAGGTCCGCCCTTGTACCCTTAACTTAAGGTGTTACGTAAAGCTTAAATAAATAAAACAATACACGCAACCAAGAGCCGTAAAGAAGTAATGCCGATGCGACATTAAAGCGTTGCTCGGCCGGGTTGTGAGACAAAGCGCTCCTCGAGGCGCAAGCTGACTTATTCGATTGTCTCACCCGCCTTTGATATTCAACGTCATGAAATGCCTGACACGGGCCTATGAATAAATGATCAAAATATAGTTGCGCCGGTAACGGAATACACACTTGGCGCGGCACAAATGAAAATTAATTATGCAATACGATAAATTGACAGTAATTCGGTGTCGCAGCACCGACTTACCCGGCTCGTGTTGTGCGCTAAGTGACGATATTGCATTACGACGGTTTCGTGTATACAAAAGCTATTGATGCGGACATTACACTGTAACCATTTTATTCAATAGAAAGAAAGCAAAAATGTGTAGTTTACTAATGATCTTTTTCGAAGACTATATAAAAACCATCACAGCTCTTTTTTCTGCCGAAAAACAGTACTGTGTAAAGATTTTTTTGTTCCAGTTTTAAAGCTAATTAATTAGACGAGATTAGAGTCTAAGTTAATTAGACTATACTCACCATCAGATGAATGTCTTACTTGTATCGTCGCTTCTAATAAAAATACATGTTCATTAAAATAAATTGGTTAAATTCATTATACACGTGGCTGTGGACCTACAAAACTGATTATCAGCGCGACCAATGTGGTTTGATTGTGCCCGAACAATACCGCTACAGATTTAATGTGGATATTTACGAAAATATACAATAATCTATATAATTAATAGAGAATTAAAATAGCTAAAAGATGTTATGACCTTTTAAATTTTATTACGAAAGTTGAAGATGTAAAATTTTAGATCTTGATATTGATTACGTAAAGGATTTTGATTTTTCTTTCACTTAATCTCAATAGTGCTTTTAAAATCTTATTTATTAAAAAAAAAAAAATAGAAAAAATCGCTGTAGACCAAGAATTCTTGTTTATATAAATGCAAAGAGTTCTGCTGCGGTTCAGCAAGGGGTCACCTATTGATAGTTACGTGCATAGTTCCGTAGTAATCCGGAGGCTTAGAGCCCCCTAATGTCGCAATAATCAGTTAATTACATGAATAGTTAAATACCGTCATTACATACTCCCGTACGACGCGCCTCAACATCCGATACACGAACCAAGATACACGATGCCGAGTGACAGGTAGCTTATCGCGACAACCAAATTAAAATATAAATCTATATAAGTATAGTGTGAGCTTGTTATACACAAAAAACTCAGATTTAAATATTTCGTTTCAACATAACCTCACTTTCAAAATCTCTGTTATTTTTATAGAAACTAGATCAGAAGGCATCTTTACAATAATAATGAAGCAAGTAAGACATGAGGTTATTAGTAATTAATGTTATTTAGTCAGTTTTACAATTTTAGTAATATATAAAATCAACAAAACTACACTAATATCATTTCCGGTATTAGTGTCATATACAAATAAATAATAGATGATGATTGAAGTCTATACTACGCGTAGCTCATTTACTAGTTATTACTCTATTACCAATTGATGATCTGGAGGAAATTTTATCACGAATGAAGAAACTCTCATGCTGCTCTTCTTTTTGCATTGACTGGAGAGGGATGTCACGGTAAAATATTGCCGTGGGTTTTAAAGATCCTTCTGGACACAGCGCAGTGTACAGAAAACAAATAATTACCAACAGGACGTAAATATTATATAATATTAATACCGTCCGTATTTCATTGAAAGCAATTAACTAAGGTGTTAAGGGTTACATCAATTCTCTTTGTTAGAAACCTTCTTGTATTCAATTCGGTAGTTGAATATTCATATTAGTCGAGACTGGTAGGAGGTCTTACCCTCACCCTCTCACCCCCATCGTCTTCCTTCTCCGCGGAAACCAATTAATAGAGGCACGCTTCGTTAGACGGCCCCGAGTTGACTTGACCCTTGTATTGATAATGGAATCTTCTGAGATCCGGTGCCTACATTCAATGTTACTGATAAATCATACATTTTGTAAAATCACAGATTCCGTCTACTGCCGATACACGAACACTCAACACACTGCTGTTAAATAGAATCGATTATAGTGTTATTATTAAATAAAATTTATAATATGTATGTATATATATCTTATCTTAAAAGTTCCAAAACATTCCTTAAAATTCATGGAGCAATCATTTTCTGTTGAGGCTGTCCGTTTATGGAATGGCTTACCATTAACAATTAGACAGGCACAGTCACTGCAAGCTTTTAAGAACCTTGTCAGTAAATTCTATCTATCATTATAAATGTAATAATAAGTTACTGTGAGTATTCATGTATGTGTATATAAGTATATGTAACTACATTTATTCTTATATATTATATTTTCTTATAAAAACCCACAGCAAATTTACTAATTACTTTACATATTTTCCATCCAAAGGTTGTCTGGAAATCGCTCATAGTGATAAAACCGCCCATTGTGCATTAATCACATAATAAGCAAAGTGATTTGTTAACTTTCTGTATCTTTTGGTGTGCAATAAAGTATTTTCTATTCTATTCCATATTTAAAAAAAAGTAGATATATTTGTATATATTATATACAATTAAAATTTCACAATAACGGTAACAAAGTTTGAAGGCTCCGCGTTAAAAGTAATCGCTACGAAGTTATAGCCTAGTACGTAGAGGCGGTACATAAATATTTGTGATGGATTGGTTGTAGGGTTTGTAATAGTGAGAGGAGTGCACGCGAGTGCGGATGTCACCAGTACGGCGGCGGACATCAATTATTACCGCTCGTAATGAACGCAAATCCTTTGATTCCATTGAACGAGTGCCCCGGGGTGTTCGGAGCACAACTCTGAAGATGAAGCGGCCATATTCGTTTCCATCACAACTAACATTCACAAGATCCGATTAAAACTAAACGATTTATAAATTCTGTTTAATCATATTGTTGATAATTAATATTACCGTAAAGTTGTTAATAGATTTTAAAGTATAATTTCATGTACAAACAGCTTCATCATTTTATTTATTAAGTTACGTAGACGTCAGATTTATGAAAGTGTTACCTAGCGAGGGAGTTAATAAAACGTTTTTTTTATACTACTATGCGACGAGACGAGCAAGACGTTCACCTGATGGTAAGTGATACGCTTGCCCATTACAACGTAGTGATAGTTAAGATGGTACACACTGCACCACATTGCGCTCGTCGCCTTGAGACATAAGGTGTTAAGTCTCGTTAGCCCAGTAATTACATTAACTACAGCGCCCTTCAAACCGGAACACAGTAATGTTTGCACACTACTGTTTGGCGGTTGAAATAGGAGCTGCGGTACCAGTAAACCTTGCAATAAAACTAGTTACCGCCATCTCCTATTGCAGCGGTAATATTTTAAATTTCAGTAGTTTATTCATTGACATAACTGTGTAGATGGAGACAAAGGTTTGTATGTAAGGAGTCCTGCAGATGAATATTGTCCGTGAGCCGCGCTCCGCTGCCGCCGGTGGCGCGCGCCGGTTCCGGTGCATCGGGTATGCACTGAGGGAATGCCCGAGCGGCGCGACACCTCCGCCCGCGCTCATTTCATTGTCTCCAATCTCTTCCGCAGCTGCGACGCGATGCTGAATTTTCAAGCGATGCACCGTCCATTTTGTAAACAATTTTTTTGTTACACAAATTTATCATACTTCAATTATTCAGTGCCTCAGAAAATTTGTTATGTAAAAATATCATTAATACATACATATAAAGAAAATAAACCTATTTTCTCTGCACTTAATTTTTTTTATCTGACATTATCAATGTCAGTCGATTGTAATAGTGTAATAATTGTGTAAAAGGAATTGACCACGCAGACATTTTTTTAAAAATTTGTATCCTTTTATTTTGTACGTCTATATATAACATTAGCTCTCGCCATCAAATGCGAAGATGAAAAGATGAGAACATGAACGATTGACCACGGAGACACTTCTTAATGGATTTGTATTTTTTAATTTTGTACGTGTACACATGACATTGGCTCACGCACAAACCGTGCTCATGCCATCAATTGGGAAGAAGAATTGTGTAAAAAGAATTTTGTTAAACAGAGATATTTCTTTCTTGGTAATTAATTTCATTGTAAAACAGAATCTGAATAAAAAACTTTAAATGTCGTTTCTCTGTTATCAGACGAAACTCATCATTTTATTTTAATGAATCTTATTTAACGACATTTTTTTGTTTTGACTTATACTTAACTCTACCTTTTTTAATGGTTACTTAAATCAAACTCTAATAGATTTTTAGTTTGACTGTTAAAAGATTTGACGCTCGCATTGCTAATAGTGGTTTGCGAGTTAGGATTTATAATTCAATTCGAAATTTGTAGATATCAATCTAATGGCATAAATAAAGAGTAGCGATGGGTAATTGGATTGTGTAAGCGAGTTTCTTGCAAAGTAGTAAATAAAATAAGCGAGTCGCGTCGGATCGTCGCCGGTTGGCTGCCCGCAAACGATATTTGCGAAGATCAAAGCGGGCCCACGCCAGCGCCGCTTACCGGATCAATATCAGATGGATCGCAGCGACCTTTCTCTCCGTCTTAAATTTTAATGCGTTATTAGATTTTAGGTTTTAAAGCTCGGGGGTACATTGAATTCAGAAAAAAAAATATCACTATACATATATTTTTTTATTTACAATGAACTAACGCTTGATATTTATTTATTTATAAGGTCTCCAAAAAAGATTACACAATACAACTTACATAAATTAAACCAGGCAATATAGAAAACATTGTGCACCTTAAGTTTAAGGAGACACAGCTTGCATTACTTATATATAGGCACATAAAAAAAACTATTAATTAACAAACATACAAAAATTTTATAAAAATTAAATTAATAATAAACTTAGATAACAATCGCAGGTGGTGAAGTGCGAAGTGTTCACCTGATGGTAAGTGATACGCTCGCTCATAACAACGCGGCGCTAGTTAAGATGGTACACACTGCACCAAATTGCGCTTGCCTTGAGTCATAAGGTGTTGAGTATCATTACCTCAGTAAGTTCACTAGAGACAAACCGGAACACAGCAATTTTTATACAACTACTGTTTGGTAGTATAAAGTCACTGCAGTGGTAGACAAGTCAAAGTCAAAATTTTTATTAAACATGGGAACAATAGTTCATTTATTGAACGTCAAAATCTACCAGCCATTCGCAAAACAAATGCCACGGACCTGAGAAGAATGGGCAAGAAACTCAGCGGGCTTTATATATATACATTTTTTTTTGTCTTCTTCATTTTTAAATGTCGTACATGTATGTACTGACACATACTGCTTGAGAATCAGCGCCATTTATTTCCACACATCTTTATCATTTAAATAATCGTCACCAACAGAGACTTACCAGCAGTGAACTTTACTTTAAAATTTTTTGCAGATTTAAAATATAAGCGTCATAGCTATGCCAGGCGCATATCCCACATGTGGCCTTAGAATCAAACCAAAGTTTATAGGCAAGCGGTTAACCAATGTTTTCTTAGTATCATAATGTTATTATTATGGTATTGTCAAGTAAGAGACTGTCAAAATAACCGATGTAAAGTGTAGAAAAATGTTGACTTTTATTATATAAAGTAAATTTGTTATGAACAGTTCTGGTGCGTTCCGCTCGTCGCCTGGGAGTGGTGACCAGCCCCCCGCGCCGCCGCTGTTCCTCCCCCCACACCTTTCACACCTGTCGCAGCACCTCAACCACCTCTCGCAGCCGTTCTTCCCTTTGAAGGGTAAGTTATTGCAAAAGTAACGTGAACTTAATAAATGTAAAATTACTTTGAAACTAGCTTAAGACATAGATTTATAGATTTTTATATTAATTATTGAAATTTTATAATCTCTTTTACATGAATTTTTATCTATATTATAATTAAAAAATATTTAGTTTCATGTCAATTAACCTTTTTTTTAGTTTGCTACGAGATTTCGTAGCAACGTAGATGATGTCTACAATGTGACTTGAATTTTTAGTTACATCAGTCGCTTTATTATAATTTTATTACAACTATACATTGTTAATAATAACGATATTATCATATTTAATTAAATCATCATTTAAAATGATAAAAATTTGGTTATGTAGATCGTACCTCAATCGAATGGACGTTATGATCAGGCATCATACAAGAGGGATTCCAATATATATATGTAGTTGAAAACATAACTTTCTATCCATAGACAACTACTTTTTTACTTTACCCAGAACTTAAAAGTTGAAGCCAGGCTGTGTCAAATACATCTACATAAGACGTTTCCGAAGTTCTAAGAATTTAGTTACAATTTTGTTAATTTTCTATATCAGTCAAACATCTAGATTAGACTGAACGATAGCACTAGATAGTTGCATAAACATGTCAAGGCTTGTCCAGCACCGATAACATCGCTTATAAGCTCTGCACAAATGCCAGAGCTTTGTAAATAACACTTATACATATACTCGTATATATATAAAATTCATCGGTTTTTTAATTAATTTATTTTTATTTATTTGTATACAAGAAAACTTACAGCTTATACTTATACTTAAACAGAGTTAATTACACAGATTAGAAATAGAAAAAAGGCCATGGCAAGTTTTCACATGTGGTTTTAAATAAAGTTAATGTAAATTTAATGAAGCTTATTTATTCTAAACGCTAAACTAAATAGTAACATTTTTGCAGAAAAAAGTAGTTAATAATTTACAAACAGGGGCATTGCTGGTATTAAACAGATCGATCTCTTCGCAGTCGCTGTATGCATTATTAAATGAGTTACATACTCATTAAGTACATATAGTTATTAATTTTGTTTTTGGTATATAACATTTGACATGAGCCGTGATAGCCTAGTGGTTTGAACGCCTGCCTTCCACTCCGGAGGTACCGGGTTCGTATCCGGCCTGCACCAATGAAATTTTTCAATTTATGTGCAGTTAGTATAACACCGACTAATATCACGCGCTTTGACGGTGAAGGAAAACATCGGGAGGAAACCTGCATATCTACGTCATTGACCGTCTGTGGTCGGACTAGTATGTGAAATGGAGAAGGCAATGGCAAACTACTCCATTATAACTGCCAAGAGAGTCGTCGTGTGTTTCAGTAAAAACATGATGACCACGACCCTCAGTCATGAGGAAATACGACTTGGAAGATATAACATTTGTTAATGATTCTCTCCAGGCTGGGGCACGCCCTGTCCCTGCTGTCCGAAGGAGGAGGCTCGCTCCTCCAGCGTGGCGGAGTTGCGGCGGAAGGCCCACGAGCACTCCGCGGCCTTGCTGCACTCGCTGGCGAGCTTCCAGTCGCGCGCGCTGCTCCCCCTGCCGCTGCCTCTGCCGCCGCTGCCCCTGCCCCTGCTGTCGCACGAGACCAACGCGCCGCCATCCAACTCCACCGACCACAAGCATATGGAGTAAGGATTACCACAATAACATTACTGATAAGCAATAAAAATAGCTCAAAGTTACGCATATTTGTTGAAACAATAGCTCTTGAAGTATTTTTAAAACATGTCAGCGTAGATGGCGCTGCTAACATAGTTTTTTAGATTACCCTATCTATGTTCATTAAAACGCAGATTTGCATAATCACATATTTATCTGACGACGTATCGACTTTTTAACACGTCTGTACACTCCAGCGGACGGAGCGCGACTGTTTTTTTAGCGCCGGCGCGTTTCTGTTTATACCCGTGCAAGATTTACAAAAACATGAGTCATCTCCAAATTGAATTTAAAATCAAAATTATTGAAATTTTAACAATTAAACAAGTTTACAGCGCGATCGCGCCGACGTTTTAATTTTAATATATTTTGACTTCAATCAAGTCAGTCTCTTGCATGTCAACTGCGCGGTACTCTCGTCGAACATGTCTTTCATCATAAACTGGTGATTTAATTTTAATGAGTCAAACGTAAAACAAGTTTTAAAACCGTCTTCTGTAGCCTTTATTCATTTGCTTCTTCGACAGAGCTCATGCCATGTGTTAATACTTCAGTTAGGACATATTGCCGAAGAATCTACAGCTTACCATCAATCATTATTATCAGTGTTAAGAATATTTTCTTCGTATCTCATATACAAGAGTATTATTATAAAAAAATATGTAACAAGGCAAACATAAATAAACATTTACTCTCTTGACTAATTGATAGAAAATAATCGAGTCTATTTATCCTCTACGCTCGCGAACGCTGTTTACGGTACATTTGGATTTGGCTAAGTTATTTTTCTTCAACGGAAGCTCAAACTCATTGTGGATCGAACCCGAACCACGAAACTATACGAACACCTTACCAACTTCTAAATTCCATTTACTTATAGTTTAGTAGGTTTAAACGCACACTGCATCATTATTAAATAGAAATATATTGCATTGCTTTTATTACTATATCTTTTGTTTCATATGAATGCAGTTTCTTCAAAAATCGTAAGTAATAATATTAAAGAGTTTATGAAAATATGCTTCACGCAAAAAGTATTAATGTACGACAAAGATAAATGTTGTAAATGTGAAAAAAAGATGAAGATATCATTGGCCATATTGTATAAAAACGAATAACATATATAAATCTATAAACAAATCGATCACCATTGAAATTATGAGAAATGTATTTACTTTTATGCAGGTTTTATTTCTTAAATATTTCCTATGTTGTAATAAATAGAGGTACTGAAGAATATTAACTTTTTGTAACGTTTCCTACGATCTTTAAAAAAATTGTTGTGTATAAATTTGAACAGGAATATATTCTCGAAATCCAACTTAATGTAACTTGCCGCCAGAGACTCTACTACACTTTTAGCTTGATATAAAATTAATGTACATTAGCTTGACTTCCCATTATAAACAAATGCGTTAAAATCCGCATAGTTTAAAAATACTAAATCAATGGTATTAAAAAATTAAGTGATCATGAACTTATAAAACAAATGTATCTTTTAATATTGATAAATATAATAATCGTTACCAATGTCTACAACTTTTTAAAATTATTTCAATCTGTTCATATTCAAAAACACATCGGTATACAAGTTGAGGCGTATTTCATCGAAATCATAAAATAGTCGACTATTTTTTCTCTAATTTGTACATATAAATGTAGAGGTTTTTTTTAGTAATTATATTAATATAAATGTAGCGTTTGTATGATTGTTTTGCGTAGTAAGACTATCGACCAAATATGAATTCGATGTGCCATAACAAACACTAGATGTCTTGTGATTATAAGTTTTGTATAATTTCATGTTGTAAATATTATCCAAAGTTTATTGTAATTGCTGTCTGTATGCATTATGTGAACATTAATTTTTTTTTGTTAAATATTTGTATTACTTAATAAGTGTTAACCTGACAAGGAGGTTGATTAGTTAAGACAAATTTTTTGAAAAGAAAAACTGATGATAAAAACGGTTACGCACATCTACTAACTGTCTCCAGCGTTAGCCGACTTATTCTCATCTCCATCCCTTTTTCCTTGAAGCACACCGAAAAATAAAATACCTCTAATCCTTATTTTCGTGACTGACCTCCCTAATTTTTGCCATAGGCCAAGTGCCAATAAGCAAACAATTGTCAGCACGAGCCGAACAGTCTCCGCTGCTCTGCAATCTCCACTCCTCTTCCTCCTAAATTCCATCGTGGATATTAAATCAGTAAAAATGGCGACTTCACCATAGCCTTTTTCGCTATCTACGGGTATACATTCAGGCCAGCTATATACCACTATGGGTAGATTACTCTCAGCCTCAACAGGTTACGGCTAGAGAATCCGTTCGGCACAAAGCGGAAACCAATTGCGGAGAAAGAAAAATGAACCCTGTTATAGTGCCTATCAACTCGCAACTGCTTATGGTCACTTTACAATAAAACACCAATTTACGTAAAGTAATATATAATCCCAAAAAATACTGCCAAATCGCAAACAATATTGTCAAATCCCAAACAATATTGTCAAATCCCAAACAATATTGTCAAATCCCAAACAATATTGTCAAATCCCAACAATATTGTCAAATCCCAAACAATATTGTCAAATCCCAAACAATATTGTCAAATCCCAAAAAATATTGTCAAATCCCAACAATATTGTCAAATCCCAAAAAATACTGTCAAATCCCAAACAATATTGTCAAATCCCAAAAAATACTGTCAAATCTCTTATTTTTGGGATTATAATAATCTCCTAGTCTAAGTGTTAAAAGTTTTTAGTTTAATACAACCATGTGAACCAAAAAAACACAATTACTTCAAATTCATAGACTACCCACATTTGGTATGTTTCTTTTAGTTTCTAAATTGTACTGCTCGTGCCAAATATGGTTTTCACTTGTGTGGTGAAATGAAATTTTACCAATTACAACGTGTAAATAATGTTACATCACCAATTCAGTATTCGACCAAAATGTGTATATCCATTTTGTTTTGTAGGTTATAGTTTGTTTATGTATATAACTAGTAGGCCGTGTTTACGTCATAATCATAGTTCAATGTTACTAACATAGATATGTTTACTCTGTACTAGAATACATTTGTGTAAATACTAGATTAAATTAAGACATCGTTTAAAGTTTGAGATATTGTATAAGAAAATAATTAATTTGTTTCTGAAAACATCTGTGTAACTCCGAATACTTTTTTTTTGTCACAACTAAATGAAATGAAGGCAATTTTATATTGCTGAAAAAAAATAAAAAAAAAATCCTTTTAAATTTTTCTTTACCTTTGCTTTACTACTAAATTATATTTTAGTATAATTATTATTTCTTGATTCATTAATATTAATTGTATTTAAATGTGGCAACACCCGCGCCCATTCTGTATATATGTAGTTGTGTGTGTGTGTGAAAGAGAGAGGTATATATCCCACTGCACTATGCACGAGTCGTGGAATTGCCGGCGCGGGTAATTGTAAATTATTATAAATATGTATAACATAGACATCTACATTAATACGTAGGTTCACGAATAGTTGTTTCAATTATTGCGAAATATAAATTATTAAATATAAAATGATTTCTTATTTACTCACCAACCCTTTATGTCCTCTATAGATGAAATTAAATCTGATAACTTTTTTTTTAAGTTACTAATCAATTGCTTTAAGCGAGACACCAAAAAAAAAATACTTATACAAATCAAAGTATATCTCTTTGAAGGTTTTACCTATACAAGCAATATGAAGATCATAATAGAAAATTGTTTAAACACACGCATAATAATAAAAAAAGATTTATTGTTATTGGAAAGTATTCTTAGCTGAAAACCTTACCAATAGTATGATTTTAATTAAGATTTAATTCGTAGATGATGTTCTCTACGAGTCAACCCAAAAGTAGGGTAGTTTTTAAAATATGTCTGAATAAAAAGAGAAAACTGAAATACTGTAGAATAAAATTACTAACAGAGATAGAAACATCTTCTTCTTCTAAGTCGTATTTCCTCATGACTGAGGGTCGTGGTCATCATGTTTTTATTGAAACACACGACGACTTACTTGTCAGTTATAATGGAGTGGTTTGCCATTGCCTTCTCCATTTCACACACTAGTCTGACCAGTGATGGTCATGACAGATATGCTGGTTTCCTCACAATGTTTTCCTTCACCGTCAAAGCACGTGATATTAGCTGGTGTTTTTATACTAACTGCACATAAACTGACAAGTTATAGAAAACATATACTATACTATTAACATTAAAGACTAGCAAGCGACGAGCGAGACGTTCACCTGATGGTAAGTGACACGCCTGGTTTTAATGTGATGCTGGTTAAGACTGTATACACTGCACCTCTTTGCCTCGAGACATAAGAAGTCTCATTACTTTTTTTTGTACTACTTTGCGAAGAGACGAGCAAGACGTTCACCTGATGGTAAGTGATACCCTTGCCCATGACAACATGGTGATAGTTAAGATGGTACACACTGCACCACATTGCGCTCGTCGCCTTGAGACATAAGGTGTTAAGTCTCGATACCCCAGTAATTACACTAGCTACAGCACCCTTCAAACCGGAACACAGTAATGTTTGCGCACTACTATTTGGCGGTTGAAATAGGAGCTGCGGTGGTACCCACCCAGACGGTCTCCGGCAACAGAGACCTACCACCTGGAAAACATTTTCCAGGTGGCAGGTCACCAAATTTCCATTTACCATTCACAAAATTACTCCAGTAATTTTACAGGCTATACCCTTCAAACCGGAATACAGTAATGTATGCATATTACCTTGACGGTCTTCGGCAACAGAGACCAGCTAGCAGTAAAAAGTCGTCCATCGGTTGAGATGATGATAAAATATTAGTTCAAATTAAGTGTTTTATTACGGAAACGCTCAATATCAGATTTCAGGAAGCGATGGGTCGAGCTGTAAGTTCAGCTGATAAGTGTTACGCCTGACCATAATAATGTACTTAATAGAATGATATACACTGCACCACATTATGTTCTTTGCTATGTGATGTAACATGTTAAATCTCGTTACCTTTGTGATCTTACTAACTGCAGCGCAGCAATTTTTGCACACTACTTATTTTCACAGATGGTCTAAGTGCCATCGCTGCGCCAAAATCTGGCTCTAAAGATTTTGTTATGGAACCTTGTGAAAAGACTAGACTTAGAACGATGTGGTGCACTGAAGATATCCATACAAGCGCCACATGAGCAGGCGTGTCACTTACCATCAGGTGAACAACCTTTTGATAACTTCAAATATAACATATCCTACACAATCTGGACTTTCAACGTAACTAGATCTCTAGAAGACAAGTCCATCTCTAGATCTTTGAGCTTTGGCTCTAGTAGAACTAAGCCTAAGTTCTTCTTGTATTACTAACAAATTGGACAGCAGTCTTCTCCGTAAATATATAACATTACATTAAACAGGAATCATCATTAACAAACGTCGTAAATTTTAAAGTTTCACAATTTATGAGTGCGTTTTCAGACGTCCCGTCGCCAACTAAACTCGTAAATATTACCTCTGATGTATTTATGACTCCTCGCTCCGCTTAATTGCTTACTACTTCTGCTTCCATTAATATGGATGGACCGATTATCACACCTGTATCAAATACTTTTCTCATTGCTTAAAGCTTTCCATTTTAGTTTTGTATCTACGATGAAGTATCTACAGTAAACTTCATTCTTATCTGCTTTGTTTGTCGCTACAAAATAATTAAAAAGTGTATGAAATAAATTTTCCGTGCAGGGAAGGATCATCAACTAATGTTCTTCACTGTTTGCTGGGACTAAATCTTTCCCAAATATATCCACAGCCCCAATCCCACAACTTCCCTTATCATACACTTTACATATCCAAGAAGATATGAATCTAATTAACTAGACCAAACTGAAAATTATCAACCAGTTTGTGCTGTCAGTGATGATTTACAGAATGTATACGTGGTCTTTAAAACTAGATCTTACAAAAAAGAACTCAGTCACTAATCAAGCTACTGAGAGTGCTATGCTCCGTGGCCCGAGATCGAATTAGGTATGAGATCCGTAAAAGAACAAAGATCGTGGACATGATCCAACTGGTCAGTAAGTTGAAGTGACAATGGAGATCAGGAAAAAAAGATCATTGAGTACCACGTAATAGCAACCGCAGAATGGGACGATCACCTGTTGGACCGACTTGGTGAAGAATGTAACATTACACTGGTCCAGCTGGAAAACGATAGGAAACGTCGATGATAATCAACACATGCAAAAATTAAACACATTTATTGCATTCCTAAATAATCCATTTACGGGATCTGTTGAGTAAATTATTAACGATTCGTTTAATTGACAACTGTTTCATCTATGTTAATGGAAATATTCACACAATGCAACTGGTATACAAGTGTTATGTACTATAACAGGTCCCTCACGCGTACACTCCGTCGGACCGCGTTGTTGAACCCCTCCCTGTATTGGTAGAAAACGCCGCTCGATGATATCAAATCGTTTACCATTTCTGTGGACATAAATGGATCATGAAACAAAATTGTTTTTTATTTAATTACGATACAAATTAAAAGTACAAAAACTGTAGAACGAATATAAAACAGACAATCATTAAAAGACTTGACGGAGACCGATTTATAAATGCAAAAGGTAGAAGTAGAAGAAGTAGGTAGTGAAGTTACTGAGATGACGGTGAAAGCGACGATACCTGAAGTTCACGTAATGGTAAGTGATGCGCTTGCACATAACAAGCAAGTTAGGATGATATACAAAGCACCTTACGCTCGTCGCCTTGAGACATTAGATGTTAAGTCTCGTTACCCCAGTAATTTACCTAGATCCAATATCCTACAAAGTGGAACAGTGATTTTTGCACACTACTGTTTTGCAGCTGCAGTGGTACCTACTATACGGTCTCCATCAACATTGATCTACCACCAGTAGAAAAAATATTACCATTAAACTCTGTTACGAAAACCAACAGTTAATATTTTAAAATACAGACTTTTTAGACACTACCAAATTGATTTTAATTTTAAAGCGTTGATATTTTTAATGAATAATCTGATTTTGAAGGTTCCTTTTTAACTTTTATATTAAATGTAGAAGGTAGTAGGAGAAAAAAGATACCGTTGATTTTGTACTTGACCTGCTAATAATTTCTGCACTAAATAATAAAATACATGACTTAAAAAATGCTATAACGCCATCTATTGGCACACAATAATAAAGTCCGTCGAGCTAATAAATGTACCTAGTTCAATTGCAAATGTTATACCAATATCGAAGATCCCGCGCTATTTGATGATGAGTTAGAACAGCGATAACAAAACGCCAATTATGATTATCTCAATCAATGGTTTCTTAGTTTTACTTGATACAGATAATCCAAAAGCTAATTCTCCATCGGAGCCAATGACGTTGATTAAAACAATCACTTCGTCTCAAAGTGGATAACCCTAAAACATAATTAACGACTGTATAATCGCGCGGCGGCGGGTGTAGCGGGTGTAGGGGGTCGGCGGGGGGGGCTGTGTGGGGGAGTGGGGGCGAGGAGCTGGTGGTGGTGGTGGTGGTGGGGGTGGGTTAGCCGGTATGTTTGCACTAGTTAATTGCTATCCATTGTGCCGCCCACCGCGCCGGGAGCGGGGCGACGCCGCCGACGCTATCGCATTATGTAATCTCGTGTACGCTTACCTACTTTCTTTAATAACGAGTCGCCGTAGGTATTTTAATATACACCGTTTTCAAAAGAGCTCAACCACTTAACTATTCAGTCGCGGAGGCACGGCACGGGCTCGCGTTTCATTTATGCGCCGGACAAAAATGCATGAATAAAACAAACACGCTGCAAATGGATGGATTTAGTTTTAGCTGTCCGTTCTCAATTTCGCGCAGTCCAAATTTTAAAGTTTCCGCAACGACCGAGACTGGAAATAACCCAAATGATCGAGGAACATAGACAGATTTCGACACACTAATGTTGCCTGCGAATGTGGGATCTAATGACCTTCCTAATGCTGAAGGCGACCACTTGAATGGTTTTACTTTGTAAAAATCTCCACATTACTCTGCGTTATATTTTTGAAAATCTCCACCCCGTCTCAATAATAAACTACTAATGTTTATTGGCATAGTACAACGTTAGCCAAAGGATTGAAAATTTTAGAATTCCTTGTAGAGTATCTAAAATAAATATGTAATCTTCATAGATTTACAATATTGGTTGTATATCAATTGATATTTTTTATATTGACCATCTTAACCACCGCCTTGTTATAGACAATCGTATCACTTACCTTCACGTGAACGTCTTGCTCGTCTCTAAAAAAATTCTTAGCTAAAATTATTATAGACTTCTTATCTTAACAGATTTGATTTCGCTGATTTTTTTGTATTTAAAAAAAGTATAATATCTTAAATAAATATTTACTCGTAACTGTACACCAAATTATTAGAATTAACATTACTCTATTTAACTTCAACATTGTTGCGATATAACAGTGCTAAGTTGAAATTACCAGAATTTAAGCGGAATCAAGCAATCAACATAGTGATTAGCAATGAGGGGGGTAATCCAACTGTTAAATCAAATAGCACAGTTGAATCGCTCCGGGGAGACGAAACAATTACTACCATATAGCGTTCATTACAACTTCCTCCCGGTTACAGACGTCTACATGAACCCTAACATACAGATCTGTATGTGTGCACTATTAATAATCTGTTACATATATATTTGATAGAAGTATCCTGTGACACAAAAATAGATTATTGACTTGAACACTGAGTAATTGGAGGTGAAGAAGTTAAGTGTTTGAAAAAAAAAAGGCTTTTTAATCTGATCTCGTAATTTTTTTGTAAATTTTATATTTCATCTAGCACTGATAATCCGGACACATCTATCGGCCCTCCTAGTGTTTAAAAGTTTTAACGGTGCCCAGCTAAAAATAAATGTTAGGTGGAGCAATAAGTTTTAATGCAGTTTTAAAGCTGATTTTTTGGTCAACCTTTATGTATGTTTTTATTTTAATTTTGAATTCAGGATTATGAAAAAAAAAACGAAAATTCGAGTCTGTTCATTGTTTTCAACGACCCAGGAATGGAGAAAACTTTTTTTATTTCGCACAAGTTGGATTTTTTTTTAAAGTTTCTGATTATTGGTTCCATAAAAAGGCAAATCTAAACTTAGAGCCAGTTTTGACCAAAAAATATGGATACTCTGCCTGAAATTGTCGCCCAAGCTGTAAAACTTCTGCCGGCCAAATCAATTCGAAATTACAAAAAAAAATAAAACAAAAACATACATAGGGGTTAACCAATAATCTGCTTTAAAACTACATTAAAACTTATTGCTCCACCTAACATTTATTTTTAACTAGACACCGTCGAAAATTTAAACACTGGGTGGTGGGCCGATAGATGTGTCCGGGAGATATTTCATCTAGCACTGATAACATATATATGTCCTAGTAGCATATTACTAAATATAAGTTAGATAAAATAACTTATAATTTTGTAACGGAAATAATTTTAGAGAGAAATTTCTAGAATTGAGACTGGAAGACATTATTGAAAGTATGCAAATTATATAATTTTTTTTTAATCTATAACTATATGTTGATGTAATATTCACCGTAATGAAAATTCCGTAGCAAGCGTAAAATCGGTAAGGGCACGATCACACTAACACTAATTGTAATATAGTCAGTTTAAACTAAAATAAGATAATAAATGTATCCTTATATTGTTTTTTACACAACACAAAATATAATGTAACTAATTAATAGTCATAAAATATTTTTGATAAGGACGAATCTTGATATTTATACGTCAGTCATTAAAAATGAGCAAGTGCCTGCTAAGCACCATATCAAGCTCGTCTTCTGTATATCAAAGGTGACTTCTTTACTTCCATAATTTCACTAGTTATTATCACATTGAAACCCATTCGCAGTAATTTTGTCAGAGAGAATACAGTATTGATACAGATGATCAGGCAAGAAAAACTCCATTACAGGAGAAACGTAATATATAATTGTAAATGATGGAGTTAATAAAATGTTGTTGAAAAATTTATTAAATCGATATAGTCGCTTTCAATCTTTCGCGATGACAATAATCTAAATGGAAGACAGCAATAATCCATGGCTGAATTTAAAAACCTGAACTACGAGCTTAAAAATAAAGCCTTTTAAATTTAGATCGTAGAACCAACGCACTTAATAATAAATTATTAACTTTAATAAGAAACCCTTTCTCCGAGTATGTTTAATGTTTGACGTTTGTTCGACTTCGAAGACCTGGAGTCCGAAGTCTGAAATTTCTATGAAGTTATCATATATATTATATTGAAAGGATAATTTAAGTGTAAGCGTATCCTAAACTCGACAAATATAATTCTCCCGATGTCTATTAAAATTTCCCATTCGCGACCGAATTATACGCGATTAATATCAGTACGGCAGACAATGGGGTGTGCGGCGGCGGCGGCGGGGGCCGGCGGGGATCAGGTGTTCGATTCTCGGTCGAGTGTCGGGGAATGAATATTAACAACCCTTCCTGCCGGCGCGAGCTCGTAATTGAAAATAATAGGCCCGCTACTAACTCGACGTGTGATTAACGTTATGTGATAATGGTCGGGCGACGTCGCGTACGTTCCCAATGAATTTGTTACGGCCCAATATTGCGAGGAGTGGGGAACAGAAGCGGTATGATTTTTTTTTTTCAAAACTACACTAGCTGGTTTTTCATTACATTACATTTTCAGAAATCTCTACCCAAGGATTTTCACAACGTCCGCACCTACACCAGATCAACATCTAACTCAAAACCTTACTGATACATCAGGCATCAAACCTTCATAAGAAGTTATCTGCTTTAAAGTTATCAATCTTTTAGGCCATGTGGATGATCTTAGTTTTTCGTATCTTCTCGTTTTTAAATCAGTTCATTCACCTGGTGGTATATGATACGCCAGCACGAAGAGGTGCAAGTAAAGACAAACCACCCAATCCATAAACGTAGACGACAGATGTTAATTCTTACTGAATATGTAGCAAAGGTAGCCTAACCTAGACATTATCCGACTACAGAAAAGTGCTAAACCGTTAATTAAACAATTATAAATTTTAACATTACTAGAAATCACAAGCACTTGTTAAATATCTTACCTTGCCGTTGCGCCTGCGCAATTGGAACAATTCTTCCGAAGAAATCTTTATGTACCTGTAAAAAGAATTAATTAAAAAACATAAACTTCCATAGAAAATAACAAAACATTAAAATAAAAAGACAACCAGTATATTTGTAATAAATGAACTTTGTGATATAAAATCTGCTGCTTAACAAAGATTCTAATAACATAGCAATGAAACAACTCTTTGTTAAATTATATTTTGTTTACATTTATACATACGTATGTATGTGTTGTTTATATAAAACATTAAACACGTTGTATTATTGCATGAATGTCTCCTCTAATGAACTGACTTAACGACTGTGCCAAAGCGGAGTGCCGGGAGCCGGAACTCTAAGCAAGCCTTTAGCGGCACCGACACACGGAGAACAATTAAAACATAAAATAACGGTCAAGTTAGAACATACACCGTAGCTGAAGGTTCCGCAATTTTTTTATTATAATACAATATCTTTTTCGTTATATGGACACGAGGAGACGAGCGAGACGTTCACCTGATGGTAATTGATACGCCTGCCCATAACAAAGATGATATACATAACACATTGCACTCATCGTCTTCAGACGTGGGATATTAAATCATTACTCCAGTAATTTCACCAGCTGAAATAGTAGCTGTGGTGGTATGTAAACGGTCTCCAGTAACAGCGAACTACCAGTAAATAATGTTTGTCTACTGGTAATTGTTCAGAATGATCTACAAAAAAAAACTGTGGGTACTCCGTTTAACTGTGACGTCAGAACATCACCTCAGTCCTCCCATAACCATGGGTGCTGTGCATCATCAATGTCGTGGTATTCAGTCATTACATATAATTTGAAATCAATAAATTTCATATATCTATAAATGGATTAAAATTTTTACTGCTGTTACATACAAGAATACCCACGCCAAGATTCACTGTTACAGTATCCTTTAATTTTTTATTGTACTTAGTTAAGAGACGAGCAAGGCGTACTTGATGGTAGGTAAGCTTACCCATAAGATGCCGCTAGTTAAGATAGTACACACTGCACCACATTGCGCTCGTCGCCTTGAGACATAAGGTGTTGAGTCTCGTTACCCCAGTAATTACACTAGCTACAGCGCCTTCCAAACTGGAACACAGTAATGTTTGCACACTACTACTTCGCGGTTGAAATAGGAGCTGCGGTGGTACCCATCCAGACGGTCTCCGGCAATGTCGATGCGGTTAACAACAGTTAGCAAAAGGAACCAAGAATTGTGAGGTGTCGGTGCTGGCTGGCTGGACTGGCTGCGCCTGGGGCGTAGTCTCCAATTAGAGGAGTAGGTGCGGCGCGACGGTCGTTAGGGCTGCGGCGGCGCTACATCGTTACCGCGCTGAAGAACCACTGTGCAGCCACTCGACACGCCCGCCCTACACCTCCACCACCTAGTCCTGACAGTTAGCACGTTTTTTTCTCTAAAGTAATTTCACGTCACCACCACATACTTTGAAAAGCACTTTTACGTCACTACTGTAATTGTCTGCCATTTAAATATTTTATTCCTCTAAACATAAAAATTCTATCACAGTTATGAACAGCCCTTCTAATGTTTCTAATACCGGGATATCTGGCCTTCTAAAAATAAGAATAAGCTAAAAATAAGCTCGCGGTACCTTACTTTCGTCTGCACAAAATTAATGGAAGCTTTGTGGGGCTCGGTATCCGAATGTATAATAAGGTTCCACAATCTGTTTTAGATTTGCCACTTCATAAATTAAAAAATAAAATTAAAAATGTTTTGATTAGTAAATCATATTATAGTGTTAACGATTATTTAAATGATAAAGATGTGTGGAAATAAATGGCGCTGATTCTCAAGCAGTATGTGTCAGTACGTGTAAGACATTTAAAAATGAAGAAGGCAAAAAAAAAAGGTATATATATATATAGCCCGCTGAGTTTCTTGCCCATTCTTCTCAGGTCCGTGGCATTTGTTTTGCGAATGGCTGGTAGATTTTGACGTTCAATAAGTGAACTATTGTTCCCATGTTGAATAAAAATTTTGACTATGACTTTGACATTCGACTTCTATCACTTGGAGAGTAAATGCCTTTTATCTATCAGATATCCAAGTTCCGGTTAAAACGGATGAGTTAACATTAAAAAATTATATAATATATAACATAAATTGATAGAGTTTTGAAACGAACATTTTTTTTTTCATTTCTTAAACATGACTTTATGTTGTTCAGTGTAGTAATTTTCAAAATAATCTGTGGCGTAGAAATTGTTTCATAATAAAGAGATCATTTTATTAAGTTAACGAGTGCAATATTTATTACCAGTTATTCAATTCCACTATGAATACTAGTCGGTAGAATAAATCTTATCAATAACAGTTTAAATTACTCGTAGCACCGTAGAGCGACGTAGCAGTGATCCTCTACGCCGATCTAACTAGATTTTCGTTTATGGTATACATCCGTATAAAAATATTGCGAAAGCATATTCTGTCATATAATGTTCCTCAAATTCTCCACATTCATCACCAAATCCAGTCCATTCTTAACATTTAACTTTTATTCCCGCTGTTGGTTCTTAGTATTTTTTTACACGACAATCATTTAAGACGCTAATCATTAATGGTTTAGCGGTAGTAACACGACTCCTAAAAATATTACTCTTGTATATTAACGATGGTTTTTTGAAGATCTATAGGAATTGAACCCATCTAAGACTAATTTTTTTCGACCAAGCTACGAGATGAGCAAGACCTTCACCTGATGGTAAGTGATACGCTTGCAGATAACGTTGCGCTGGTTAAGATGATATACACCACATTGTGCTCGTCGTGAAATAAGTTGTTAAGTCTCGTTACCTTAGGAACTTTACTAATTTACAGTGCCGTTCTAACTGAAACATGGTCATGTTTCCACACTACTGTTTGTCGGCTAAAATAGGAGCTGCGGTGGTACCTAGACGGTCTCCGGCAAGAGACCTACCCAGCAGTGAAAATATAGTGCCGGTTCGTCATCGTCAGCCTATAAATTATTCTTAGTCGTATTTCCTCATGACTGAGGGTCGTGGTTACATGTGTGATGAAACACGACGACTTACTTGGCAGTTATAATGGAGTGGTGTTGCCATTGCCTACTAAATTTCACATACTAGTGCGAGCACGGATGGTCATCACATAGATATGCAGGTTTCCTCACGATGTTTTCCTTCACCGTCAAAGCGCGTGATATTAGTAGGTGTTTTATACTAACTGCACATAAATTGAAAAATTCATTCTTGCAGGCCGGATTCGAGCCCGGTACCTTCGCATTGGAAGGCCGGCGTTCAAACCACTAGGCTATCACGGCTCTCTATAAATTATAGCCAGCCGGTAATTTGGTTCAGCCGCAATATCCCCGATAACCTTTCCCGGGCACGGCGGCGATAAATCGCGGCGCTCGTGAATATAAACACAATTTCGCACACATAAAAGTTATCGTCCCGCCATCCACACGACGCTCCTCCGATATTGTCAATCAAGGGTTGATCCTCACCTCTTGCCAAGTTACAGTAATGTCTACTTATTTACTTGGGCGGTAAATTTTTTATTAACACGTTACCTGCATAAGTGTTAGTCCTAACTAAACTTTTTGTTGTTTAACGAGAATTATGATTGTGAAACATTTTTTATGCATTGATCATGCGATCTAAAAATTTTCATCAGTCGATAGACGTCCACTGTAGATCTCCTCCATCCATATCAATCGGAAACTTCTGGATACGGAGAACTATACATTATTACTTAATAAATATGATTTTAGCACAATTTTAATATAGTAAAGTGTTTGCACGCTTTTAGTAATGCGATATAAAAATCTTCCGAAATTTTTTTGAGCGCTTTACATGTAATTTTGCAAAAGTAACTTATTCTTAAAAGATATGACAAACATGTAATGATAGTGTATGAAATATACGCAAAATTATACACTACAATATACGAGGATACGCACAAAAGAACTATTAGAACATGGTCTATCTTTAAAAGATCAGAGGATAGATATTTAAAGTTCATATTTCTAGTTAAGTTACCTACCAAAATTTGTGTATTTACGTTATCGGCTGTTGGGTCTAATATACTATCTGCTAGTAATACATCGATTATATTATAACACTAATTATATCACATTTCCCCTTGTATGTTACGAATGCAAAACCAATTTAAACATTCATTCTACTCTCAAATATTTATATGTAACGTGGATATTTCGCGTTGTAGACGATATTTTTCTGCTCGGATGCACCGTGGGGGGTGGTCGGGAGAGGGATGGGGGGGAGAAGTACTAGGTATCAATTCGCCCCGCCCTGCAAACAATACAATCAGAGCCAATCTGCCGCGCAAATAGGAAAATAGAGTGCGCGAGGAGACAGGGCCGCCTCGGGCTGAGTCAGATTTTGCTTTACTTAGATACATTGTATCAAACATAACGTCATATGGTAGGAACACTAGCACATGAAGTATTTTACCGCTGGTAGGTCTCTGTTGCAGGTGACCGTCTAGGACCTCCGCTCCTACACTCCCGGACACATCTATCGGCCCACCTAGTGTTTAAAAGTTTTAACGGTGCCTAGCTAAAAATAAATGTTAGGTGGAGCAATAAGTTTTAATGCAGTTTTAAAGCTGATTTTTTGGTCATCCTTTTCGTATTTAATTATTTTAATTTTGAATACAGGATTATGAAAAAAAAAACGAAAATTCGAGTCTGTTCATTGTTTTCAACGACCCAGGAATGGAGAAAACTTTTTTATTTCGCACAAGTTGGATTTTTTTTTTGATGTTTCCGATTATTGGTTCCATAAAAAGGCAAATCTAAACTTAGAGCCAGTTTTAACCAAAAAATATGGATACTCTGCCTGAAATTGTCGCCCAAGCTGTAAAACTTCTGCCGGCCAAATCAATTCGAAATTACAAAAAAAATTAAAATAAAAACATACATAAGGGTTGACCAATAAATCTGCTTCAAAACTGCATTAAAACTTATTGCTCCACCTAACATTTATTTTTAACTAGACACCGTCGAAACTTTAAACACTGGGTGGTGGGCCGATAGATGTGTCCGGGAGTATATTTCAACCGACAAACAATAGCGTGTTCCAGTTTGAAGGGCGCTGTAATGATACTTAACATATGTCTCAAGGCGACGAGCGCAATGTAGTGCATTATACCATCTTATTAAACTTATCTTCATCTATTCTTTTCAACTAAAAAATGAAGCGTCAGATGTATATACACAAAAGATGAGTTTAAAAATAATATTGTTATATGGTTTATCTATTTTGTTAGTGAAGTTATTAGCTACAGATTTTTAGAGCGTAACTTTTAATAATAATGTTTGCTTACTCATTATCATCTCAAATGAATACTACAGCTATATCTTCATATTTATCATTCTATTCTGTGATTCATATATATTGTTATGTTTTCTAGATATTATCAAGTCCAAGTCCGTTCCTCTGGTTCTCCTCAAGCGGGATGTATCTCCCTGTGCGGGTTCCTCACGAATCCGCGCAATTTTCCGCCGGTCATTTTTCATTGTTTCAACTTGAGAGCCCCGGGCCCGGCCTCGCCCCGATACTTATTTGTTGCCACTCGTAAATACACAACCGGCGGTGTGGTTACACGATATTGTGTTTACGACCCGCAAGGATATAGCAAGTTATACCCAAAGCTCAATCGTAAATGGTAATAAACATCATCCGAACAATCGATTTGTATTTTAGAAACGATAATTGTTTTAAAAGAAATGATTGAGGAATTTGATCATGATCAACTGGGATGATAACCAAATCATCTAACAAATGTAACGTTTTGAAAAAGATATGTTTAATTTTTTTAAGCGACGAGGCGAACGAGGCTATGGTTGGGATGATATACACTGCACCACATTGAGCTTGATACATAAGTCTCGTTACCTCAGTAATATTACAACACAACACAACACAACCTTCAAAATTCTTCTAAGTCGTATTTCCTCATGACTGAGGGTCGTGGTCATCATGTGTAATGGCACACGACGATTTTCATGTCAGTTATAATGGGTGGTTTGCCATTGCCTTCTCCATTTCACATACTAGTCCGACCACGGATGGTCATGACGTAGATATGCAGGTTTCCTCAAGTTTTCCTTCACCGTCAAAGCCCGTGATATAAGTTGGTGTTCAACTGCACATAAATTAAAAAATTCATTGGTGTACGCCAGATTCGAACGAGGTACCTTCAAACAAGTACGCAGTAATGTCAGCACAGTGCTGTTAGACGGCATAGATAGAAACTGCGGTGGTACCAAGACGTTCTCACACGTCCATATTCATTTATGCATATAAAGCTCCGTTCACACAACATTTGTATTTATAAATAAAAATATTTTCTATGATCAATGTATAGTAAATTGTTCGGTCCGTATTGGGTTCGAACTCTTTTACCCCATTTACAAGAAACGGTGATCTATTATTTACCGGCACATCCTTTCCCTTTCATTAGTGTCCACCCTTTGATCGAAGAGGCATCATATCATTACTGCGGTAGTGCCTTCAACTTCTGGTGAAAGTAATAAAAGCGAAACAAATGTACCGCCGACCGGACAAGGCGGATATCCTTTAAGCCTATAAACAATTCAGGAGAGGTCAGAAAAAAGGGAAATTTATATAAATCTGAATGGGTTCCCCCTATTTACTGGGCCATTAATATATTTATGGAACGGGAATCTACGCTGTGATAGCATGGTAACAAAAACGAGAGGATATCGGTGAACTATTAAAATTTTTGAAGGACCATCATCATAAGCTTATAAACATCAACTGCTCTACACTGATTGGACCTGTGCTGTCTGCATCCAAGTTTCCTCGACCTTCGCCAGAGCGACAGTCCACTTCGAGAGGCCACTGCACTAGATCTACCGGAAGACCTTATGAACCAAGCAATTTGATATCATATATGGATCGAAGTGTTGCTAGTAGACAAATTAATATTATCATATACAAAAAAATTTAAATATTTTTGATTAATTTGTCAATTTAATCAAAAATCTGTACTGAACGATGGTGTTTTTTTCATTTTACCGTTCGCGTTAAAATGTGTTATAAAATTATGTTAACAATTTGCACTCATAAATTTGATCGCAGTGTTGCCAGCGTGCGATACGTCTTCCCACCAGTTAGCAAGACAGGCTCCGGGCTCTCACACAAATTACATTCGCTAACAAACAATTTGTTAGCGAGTGTAAAGTGCGAGTCGATACTCCCCGGTCGCCGTCGCCATCTCACCACCGTCAGCTGATCGATCGCTTATCAATGTCAATTAAACATTAAAAATGAATTTCACGCCATCTTGAGTTTGCGTTTGATAACGCGAAACGCGTCTTACTAAATTATATTACTTGATTACTTGAACCCGGCAAATGCAGTGCCTTTGTTTATAAATACGAATTTTTTCTGATCAAAACAAATCCAAATTAGCTCAAAATTTTATATTTTAGAATTTTATGATAATTTTTTTTGTTGGTAGGTAATGCTGTTGTGTATCTTTAGTTGAAATAAACGGAATGGATCTAGTCGTTACTGTTACGTCAGTGTTATACAAGTTAGCAAGTTCTAATCAGATTTTCTAAAAACACAAGGAAATTATCGAAAAAACTGTTATTGAAATTCATCCTCCTAAAAGAGTAACAATTTTGCCAAAAATCCAGACAAATGAGGCTCCGTCCCTCACACAATTTGTAATTAACCCTCCCACTTTGCACAGCGAGCGGCAGCCTGCAGCGTTCGCTTTGGATTCAAAGGCCTGGTCTGCCACTGGTCGCTATTCAAACTTGTTTGTGTTAATCAGATAGGGTGAGCAATATGCAACATGTTTGAACAAGGCGTGCTGCATTATCATTTTTGCCGCAGTCAACAACTGTCGCTTTATGAGCTCCGCCGCCCGAAGGCAAGTTATTTACCAAATGTATGATTTAAAAATATATTTTTTTAAACAATGAAATGATTAGGCGAGTGTACACTTGATGTTAAGTGACACACCCACAATAATGAACCGTTAAGTGTAAATTTTATACCACCAAGTTGCATTTGTTTGCTAAAAACGCAAAATGTTGAAATTTATCAATCTACTTTACTAGTTTGACAACAGAAATGGCCGCTTCGACAGCTCTTTTAATAATCTGTGACAAAAGATATCACCATTATTCTACTAATAAATATAATATAGTTAATCTATTATTAAAGTATACTATCGTCATGGTTGTAGATCAAATCTAGCTATTCCTTACCATAAGGTGATAACCTGCTCGTTTCGTAGCTGTATCGAATAAAAATATATACAATAATATTATTAACTAACCTAGTATTAATCACTGGTATTTTTTATTAGTAGGTTAGCCTTCATTTCTTAATATGAACAACTAAGCGCAATCTCGAAATTGTATAATGTAAATATTATATGAAGTGTAACCATTCATTCTACAAACAAAAGAACGCAGACGCAAAATTAACAATCAGTTATGCATTAAATGTTACCATATATAAAAAAGTTTAAAAAATATATTTGTTACGCGTTTACATTATACAAATAAAAAAAACAAAGGAGCAAAATTAACAACCCGTTGCGCATTAAATGTTACCATAGAAAAAAAAATATTTGTTACAAATTTACATTATACAAATAAAAGAACGCAAACGCAAAATTAACAAATAGTTACGCATTTAATGTTGCAATAGAAAAAAAACTTTTACAAAATATATTTGTTACACGTTTACACAAGATATCCGAACGGGTGACGGCGATTATAATGAAAAGCACGGTGCCCCGGGCGCCGCATATGGCGCCCTCTACGTTCAATTTTGTAAATTATCCGCATGTTTAAATTTCGAACCGCATTATTTGAGCCATTTGAATTGTGACCGCGGCGCGCGTAATCGGACTAGGATTTGTGACAAGATTAGTTACAATAATAGAAAGTGAGGGGGCGCCTGGGGAACGAGGCCTTGCTATTTGCAATGGCGAATAAAACGAAATTATTATGTTCGCAAATTACTTTAAACCATTATTAACGATTGTGAAATTTTGTGAACATTATACTTAACTCTGCTCAACGAAGACAAGAATCAGTGCATTTACCATTAAATGATATAAAATAGGCAGCAGTCGGCCATTTTGTATACAATAGACTTACTATACTACGATACTGGATGGTAAAGCGTGCTCATCCATAATAACACAGCTCTAATATGTTGACAGCAATAACCTCAAAGTATAGTTTTAGTAGTAGTTAAATAATTATATTAATAATTAGTATTTTAATAATGTGAAGAGTAAAATGAACGTCAATGTAGTTCTTGCTGTAAAAAAAAACAAAGAATTTTCATTGATGGCGGCGGGCTGCAGTAATATGATTGTCGGGAAACGCGATATGCCCGCCCTCTCGGCGCGAGCTCGTTACACTATTATTTGAATTTGGAAACGAACGGCCCACTGCCTCCGGGCGGTTTTGTTCTCTATGCATATTTCGGCTCCACCACGGGCGTAATTTATTGCATTTTTTAACGCTTGATTCCTTTGAAGGCGGCCGTAACGCGTTTTATATGGAAAATTATAATTTTTTTCGTGTTATTCTTTGTGAGATGTACCTTAATGTTAGGTGTTGAGAAAAATAATTGTGACTACCAACATTTTGTTAGTAAAATAGTAGGTATATCGACTTTTTTAAAAGACCGAAATGAAAAAAAGGGGGAGTATGGCATAACATCCTTTCACTATAAAAGACAGCTGACTGTAAGTCTCGAGACATTCGTGTTTGGGCAGTGTGCGAGGTGTGACCTCTGACTGGTGACGTGTGAATATGGGAGGTATGGCAGATTTAATTTATATTTCAATTGATGTTTCTAATATTAATCATAATGAAAAAATTAAAAATCTTTATTTCTGCAAAACTTACACGTTACAATGTCATTACTAAATGATAACACTGGTGGTAGGTCTCTGTTGCCGTCTGGATGGGTACCACCGCAGCTCCTATTTCAACCGCCAAATAGTGGTGAGCTAACATTACTGTGTTCCGGTTTGAAGGGCGCTGTAGCTAGTGTAATTACTGGGGTAACGAGACTTAACACCTTATGTCTCAAGGCGACGAGCGCAATGTGGTGCAGTGTGTACCATCTTAACTAGCACAACGTTGTCATGGGCAAGCGTATCACTTACCATCAGGTCTTGCTTATCTCGACGCATAGTAGTATAAAAAAAAACAGTGACTATGAAGTAATTTTAGTTTGAGAAAAATTTTTCGATTAGGTTCCACACTAGGTGATGCCTATATCGAGGAAACCCGCAGTACATAACTACACGCAACATACAGAATTTGTTTGACAGTAACTGTTAATACTCTAGGCTGTTCGTCAATAAAAGCTTTACCATATATATACACATTAAATATTTATAAATAAACAATAATCATTACAACTGTCCACTGCTGTACTCTCTTTGTAAAGATAACTTCAGTTGGTTTAACATAAGTTTTAAATATTTAAACTTATACTTAACTTTGTCGTCTTCTAAAGAGTGTTTTAGTGTTGTAAATGGTTAAATTATAGCCGGTAGTAACAGTCGGTCTGTATTACATCATAATGCAATGCCGGGCACAAAGGGGTCGCCGTGTAAAAACTAGCTAACAAGCGGTGCGGTACGCCCGCGGCGCTCTCCTTCACAATTCTCTCCACCCGGGAGCCGAACCGAATTTCAGCGCTTCCACAACAACGATACTGAAGCAAACTTGTTACAGTTTAATTATTTAGTAAAGTTACACATTTCTGTAATTCATAATAAAATTTTATTTATTTGAACAATACATATATAGCCCACAGAGTTTCTTGCTCATTTTTCTCAGGTCCGTGGCATTTCTTTTGCGAATGGGTAAATTTTGACGTTCAATAAGTGAACTATTGTTTCCATGTTTAATAAAATTTTGACTTTGACTTTGTCTAAGTTCTTGACAAATTTTCCATCGTCAATTGTTGACGAAAAATGTCTTTAGTTAACCTTTGAATCCAAATTTGCCACGTCATATAAAATTTATTAAATTGTCGTAGCAAATTTGGATTCAAAGATTAACTAAAGACATTTTCAGTCAATAATTGAAAATAGAAAATTTGTCGTCAAGAACTTTTCTTTTTTTTTTTATATATTACTATGCGGCAAGACGTTCACTTGATGGTAAGTGATACGCTTGCCCATATCAACGTGGTGCTAGTTAAGATGGTACACACTGACAGACATAAGGTGTTTAGTCTCGTTACCCAGTAATTACACTAGCTACAACGCCCTTCAAACCGGAACACAGAACACTTAGTCAAAGTCAAAAATTTTATTCAACATGTGAACAATAGTTCACTTATTGAACGTCAAAATTTACCCAATCGCAAAAGAAATGCCACGCACCTGAGAAAAATGAGCAAGAAACTCAGCGTGCTGTAATACAGTTTTTAATTTTATGTCATCTTAAAAAAGTTTTAATTTACAATACACATTGTTGTTGTAAAAGTAAAACACAACAATTAATTATGCTAACAAAATTTGTAATGAAATCTGAACTATGTTTATTATAAACATTTTACGGAAGTGATCGGTTCGCCGGATGTTGCTAACATAGAAAGCAGTTCTTGATATAACAAAACTGTGCTAATATTTCCCTTTTATTATTTATATAGGAATTATCTTAGATCTGCACCATCAGAATGATCTCAATAATTAATGAAGTTCGTTTTAATTAACTTATAATAATTAAAAGAAAATGTAATTTTAAAACAAACGATCTTGTGTCAATTTGGTAATCCTATAAACTGTTCTATTGTAAAAAGCATAACGTATCTAAGTTTAGGTATGTTTCAATAAATCAGAAATCCACATATAAACTGATAAATTATATTTGATTTAATAAATGAACAGTATGTGTATATAATGAAGTAATATAAACGGTCCATCTGAAGACATTGCGAAAAGTTTAAACAAATTGAAATTTAATAAAAAAAAAAATCCACATATAAACTGATAAATTATATTTGATTTAATTAATGAACAGTATGTGTATATTATAAACGGTCTATCTGAAGACATTGCGAAAAGTTTAAACAAATTTAAATTTAATAAAAAAAAAAATCGTCTATGGTTTATAGTTATACAGTACAACGCGACTACCATCGACAATATAAGCGGTATAAATAATTCAAGGGTACAGCGACGTATCGCTTCAGTATCGCCGGCTCCGGGTAATCCGCGGATGAGAGACGTCGCGGCGTTGCGCGGCCGACGCGGAAAAATCTCACCCTAACCGAATAACCCTTCGGCTGAGAGAGGACGAGGAGAGGAGGGAGGCGAGCCCGGCTTCCGATTGGCCGCCCCCCAGGAAGGATATGACCTATAGTTTTTCTTCTTAAGAACTTCCTACGAGCATTGTGAGCGTGATATACGAGCGAGCGGGACGGGGGCGTAGATTGATGATTGCCCGTATCCGGCCGCTCGCAATCACATCTGCGCGCGATCCGGCAATTTCCCCGCATATTCGTTTACCCGGCGCATTATAGGGGCAAACTCCTTCCGCGTCTGAGTGTTATTGCCTCTATTATGAGCGCCGAGAGCTTAATGCCCGCCGTTACGAGGTAAAAGAACGTAACGGCGGCCCGGCGCGTCCTTTTTATGCGGTTTACGCGACCGACGTACATTATACATACTCGCTATACTTTATTCATTTTAGCTTTACAGAATGCTTTATTTAGTGATCATTTTAGTGATCTTTTGTATCAACTATAAACGAGGCTGAACGAACAAATCGCGCTACAGTTTCGTTTGTGGAAATTTTATGATTTAGTAATTTTTCATTTTACTTTGCACAATGAAAATTTAAACTTAACATTTGTATTACAATTTCTATTCATAACAAAATTTTTGAATGCGACAAAATGTTACAAAAATGTTTTGTAATATCTTTGAAAGTAATGCATCAGTAAAGGTTAGACATTTAGCCCAATGGAGACGACAATCGGAGCTCATTCGAAATTCCGACCGGGCCTTCAGGAAGTTCTCGGTCACAATGAAAAAAAGCGAACAGGGCAACACACTCATTCGTTAGGTTTTATTATTATAGAAGATTACTACTGTGCCTAAACATATAATCAATATTTTGTAATAATATCAAAAATTCTACCAAGAATTGTCACAACCAAATATCATCCAATCATATCACACACATTTTTTGTATTGTTTTATACAACAAATTTATATTACTTCTAAAGTCTAATTTTGAGATTAAAAATTTATATACATTGCAAAAAATCTAGTATTAACGAGGCGACGACCGAGACTTTCACCTGATGGTACGTCCTTCTGTAACAACGTGGCGCTAGTTAAGATGGTATACACTGCACCACATACCGTTCGTCGACTTGAGACAAGTTGTTAAATCTCGATACCCCAGTAATTTTCCATTCTAACCGGAACATAGTAATGTTTGTAAACTACTGTTTGGCAGTAGAAATAGTCACTGCGGTGGTACCTACCTAGACGCTCCGCTCCTAACATATTATATATTAAACTAAGAATCACGTATGAGAAGTTTAAATCTATATAAAAACGCGAGCGTAGCTACTGATATTAAATAAAAAGATCACAATCCATATCAGAGGAGACGTCTCCAATTTAGTAGCGGGTCGGCGTGGGGGCGCGAGCGGGGGCGGCGGCTCCCAGCCCGGGCGGCGCCTCCGCACCACGCCGATTTATTATACGCGATTACCACTTAATGTGGAGAACACCAACTCCACTCCTCACAAATTAACAGGCAGCGTGAAACCAACAAACGTATATGCTGAATTTAACACACATAGCCATCTTTTTAAATTTATGTGCAGTTAGCAAGCGCCAACTATTACCACGCGCTTTGACGGTGAAGGAAACCTGCATATCTATGTGATGACCATCCGTGCTCGCACTAGTATGTGAAATGGAGAAGGCAATGACAAACCATTCCATTATAACTGCCAAGTAAGTCGTCGTGTTTCATTACACATGATGACCACAACCCTCAGTCAAGAGGAAATACGACTTAGAAGAAGAAACAGCCATCTCAACATTCCCAACTCGTGTTAACAATTAACTATCCGCTGATAAAGCCTTACCCAATACGATAAAAATAATATTTTCTTTTATTCTACGAGTCAGCGAGAATAGAGAGACGTTCACCTGATGTTAAGTGATACGCTTGCCCATAACAACGCGCCGCTAGTTAAGATGGTATACACTGCACCACATTGCGCTCGTCGCTTTCTGACATAAGTTGTTAAGAATCGATACCCCAGTAATTTCACTAGCTACAACACCATTATAACCGGAACACAGTAATGTTTGCACACTACTGTTTGTCGGTTGAAGAAGGAGCTGCGAGACTTCTTCATATGAACGATTACTAGACTATATAGTTTATATGCTATATATGATAAAAGACTTTACAATAACTTATATTAGCGATTATTTCTTCTATTTACACAGATGTTTAATAAAACTTAATTATATTGATCATATCGCGATTAATTTACTATTCATTATCTGTCATTTGAAAGGACTGATGTGACAGATTTCCTGGTGTTACAGTTCTGGTGGTGATACGTCTCTGTTGCCTGAGGCCGTCTGGGTAGGTACCACAGCTCCTATTTTAACCGACAAATAGTAATATACAAACATTACTTTGTCCCGGTTTGAAGGGCGCTGTAAGCTAGTGAAGTTACTGAGGTAACGAGACAACACCTTATGTCTCAAGGCGAGAAGCGCAATGTGGTGCAGTGTATACTATGTTAACCAGCATCACATTGTTATGGACAAGCGTATCACTTACCATCACGTGAACGTCCCGCTCATCTCGACGCTTAATAGGAAAAAAAAAAGTTTGATGAAGACTTAATGGGCGTTTTTCATGATCATCGGCCAGTGAAATGGTCAACGTATTAAGCACCACTCAACGACTCTTATACCGGTGTGCATCACCACGCCCAACAGATAAATCGACTCGGCGCTAACTGCCCACCCGCCGAGGGCACGCGACCGAACCGCCGTCCGCTGATGGGAAGTGGGCAAACCCATTCACTTAATACAACCCCGCAGTTTGTGTTAAATCAATTGTGAACTGTTGATATGAACACAAAGATTTTAATGATCGTAAATATAAGTTCTAAATTTTTATAAACTACACTTTATAAAAGCAAACAACTTTACCCCTGTTAGTTCTCTGCCGGAGGTCCGTCTGGGTAGGTACTACCACAACTCTAACTTCCGCCGCAAAACAGTAATGTGGTAATATTACTGTGTTTCAGTATGAAGGTGTAAGTGAAATTTCTGAGGTAACGAGACTTAACACCATATCTCAAAGCGACGAGCGCAATGTGATGCGGTGTATAACATCTCAACTAGCGCCGCGTTATGGGTATCACTTACTATCAAGTAAAAGTTCTTCCACTATATTATAGTTAATTATACTAAAATTATGTCTATTGCCAATTATTAAATGCAAATTAAAAATTGATGCTCCCTCTAGAGAGAGGGTAGTTTTATTATAACACGATTAGAGAATCGTGTTATAATAAAACTACCCTCTATTTTTATATTTTATTTATTTTTTTTATGCAACGAGACGAGCGAGACTTTTACTTGATAGTAAATGATACCCATAACGCGGCGCTAGTTGAGGTGGTATACACTGCATCACATTGCGCTCGTCGCTTTGAGATATGGTGTTAAGTCTCGATACCTCAGTAATTTCACTTACACCTCTAGAGAGAGGGTAGTTTTATTATAACACGATTAGAGAATCGTGTTGTAATAAAACTACAGGGCCCACTAGAAGGAGGTGAAGAGTTACCGCTTTCATTGGTAACCTATGAAAGTAACTTCATTTTTGTAAAACAATTAAAAACTTTTTAAAAAATTTAAATTTGAGGTACTGTAAAATAACTACAGAAGCCATTATACCTCAATTGTTACTGTACTACATCACTACGTGCATATAAAATTTAGAAATGGCAACACTGACATTAGAACCTATATGGATCGCCTTCGGTATCTGATATTAGTGTAAACACTCAGATAAACATTAGATTTATTCAAGTGTACAAAATAATAAGTTAGTTTACTTTTTAAACTATTTCAGTGTTTGGATTCAAACAGCACGAAACCGCATTTGGTGGAATAAATTAAAAGACACCTTGGTACATCAGTTGAAATGATGATGATGATGAGTGTTTGCTCCTTAGAAATAAAATTTGTTAAAAAGGCAAAAAGATGGTAACTGCGAAAATAGTATAAAAAAATTAGAAAAGCTAGTGATCACCAGCCGGAAGACCACCACTAAGCATAAGACTCCACCAAGGATCTCCTCAGTTTATCTTTCCCACCCAATATTTAGTTAAAATTATAACTATCACCACTTTTCCTAAAATAAGAAACGAATTATGTAACAATTATTTTTTTACTTTAACAAGAGTTCTTTTCAAACGAAATTTACTTTCCAAAATAACACTTTTAAAAATTTTTAATAAGCCGAATCATGAAACAAGTTAAATGGACAATATTCTGCCCGGGACAGAAGATTACGGCGGGAATTGACGACCGCTACCCTCACCCCAGTGCACCATTAGCGGGAAAGAAAAACTTGGAGGAAAATTGCAAAAAGCCCGACGCACAGTGAACAGCCAGCTACTTCTAATTACCACAGCTGGGACTGGGAAACTTCGTTCACAGAGAGAGAGTTAAGGGAATGACTGAAATCTGACGTTCTTGGAATATACTGCTGGTAGGTCTCTGTTGCCGGAGACCGTCTAGGTAGGTGCTACCGCAACTCCTGTTTCAACCAACAAACAGCAGTGTGTAATTTTACTGTGTTCCAGTTTGAAGGGCAATGTAGGCTAGTGAAATTACTGGGGTAACGAGACTTAACACACGTCTCAAGGTGATGAGCGCAATGTGGTGCAGTGTATACCATCTTAACTAACGCCGTGTTGTTATGGTCAAGTGTATCACTTACCGTCAGGTGAACGTCTTGTCTCATCGCCTCGAAGCATAGGAAAAAAAATATCAGGACCTAAACGTTTTTCTTGTTACAAAGCTACGTTAAATGTTGATTTAACAACAAAATTTTAACAAAAAAATTAGGTTATGCAAATGCAAAATCTTTGGTTAATTTAGCAGTTTTGATTTTCGGAAATTAGTTTTTTAGTAATGATACAATGTATAGAAATATAAGAGATTAACAAAATAAAATAAACTAAAAAAAACACATTTATGTTATTATGTTGTTAAGAATTAAATTGACTATTACCTGTGTTTTTGTCGAAAATGTTTATGTATGATATTTGTAAATTTTTCTTATAAATTTGGATGATTTGTAATTGTTCAGTGTGCGTTCCAGTGTTCAAGTTCCCCCCCCATGAAATTCTTATGGAGTTTTTAAAGTAGGCGGCCGCAACCCTTTTATTTTGATTAGTTATCGTGTTTACCGGGGGCGGAGACGGCTGAAGGCATTGACAAAAAAATCATGAGCTCTGAGTGGGAATTAACATTTTGAGATGCTGTGTTGTGACAGTCATTGTTTTATGAGTTCGAGATTGGATTGCGTCTCTTGTATCTTAAATTACTTTTTTGAACTTTACTGGAACACGCAAAATTGACTTAACTGACGGACTTAATGCCTATATAGACTTCCTGTATAAGTCAACTAAGGATTTTTAATTATTCTACTAAACGACGAGTCGAGCGAGACGTTCACCTGTAAGTGATACGCTCGCCCATAATAACGCGGTACTAATTAAGATGGTATACTCTGCACCACATTGCGCTCGTCGCCTTCAGACAGGTGTTAAGTCTCGTTAACCCAGTAATTTCACTAACTTACCCTTCACACACAGTAATGTTTGCACATTTTTGTTTGGCGGTTAAAATAGTCACTCCGATGGTAACTACCTAGACCGTCTCCGGCAACAGAGACCTACCAGCAGTAACTATATATGTGGATAGTGGATATAGAGAAATGCAGTGGCAGGAGGTTGAAGTGGAGTGGTTAAAGACAATTAATATAAACAAGTATACAATTTAATGAGATTCATCATTCATTTTTCATCATCATTTCAACCGATGGACGTCCACTGCTGGACATAGGTCTCTTGTAATGTATTCCACAAAATACGGTCTTGTGTTGTTTGAATCCAGTGACTCTAGTGAATAGTATCACTTCTAATACTATGTAAAAACCATCCGTGTTTGAAGTATTACTGTCACACAATCAGAAGCTGCTAAATGACCAGAAACAAGTGTCTAACTAAACCTTGTCTCCCATAAAGGTAATTTATTTCTGGTTTCCTGCATGCTTCAATGTTTCCATCTGGATATGGCGTAGGAATCTTTAAAAGAACACTGTATAGAATTCCTGACTAATCATCAGTTAAAAACAATTTAAAATAAGTTCCGACACATGTATGTATAGCATTAGCTTCGCTTAATGAAGCTGCTGTATTACTATGCGTGTGCTGTATAATTGTGTGTACGTGGACAAATAACGTGTCTGTAGATTGTGACGTCTCGCGTTCGCGTAGTTAACGTCTGCTGTAGTGTGCAGCCGAGTGCCGAGTGCCGAGCGACGGGTTAATTATTTCTTTTTGTGCGAACACTACACGCTAGATTGCCGTGATTACATGAGTTCGCGTCGCGACCTCGCCCAGCTCAAGCACACGAAGATACGGCACTCGTTACAAAAAGAAATATCCTCACGTGACCATGGCTGTAAAGCTTCCAAAACGTCAGACAATCTTCTTTTCCTTCTACTTAGTCATGGACCAAACTTGTGACAGGATTACTTTACCTGTTTATCTCTTTCAACTTTATTCTATCTTGAACATAGTTTTTTTTTATACTACTATGCGACGAGACGAGCAAGACGTTCACCTGATGGTAAGTGATACGCTTGCCCATGACAACGTGGTGCTAGTTAAGATGGTACACACTGCACCACATTGCGCTCGTCGCCTTGAGACATAAGGTGTTAAGTCTCGTTACCCCAGTAATTACACTAGCTACAGCGCCCTTCAAACCGGAACACAGTAATGTTTGCACACTACTATTTGGCGGTTGAAATAGGAGCTGCGGTGGTACCCATCCAGACGGTCTCCGGCAACAGAGACCTACCACCTGGTATGGTCCTCTAGATAATGACTCCTCTTCATATCCTTCGTGACAACACAACCATCGCAATTTCAGTCTTATACTATATATACTATGTTACAAATTTATTTAGATAGCGCCTTAGTATTTTAACTTCCATAATCTTCTTCGTGCGTTTCATTACTGGTCATGCTTGTTTTATAAAATCTTTACTGATGTGTCAACAGAATCTCCTAAGGCAGTCGAAATATTATCTTCTAATATAGTTTAGACTTTCTCTATCTGGATGTCTCATTACTTGCACAGTAAATAGCTATTATGATACTATCAACTTTTAAATATGTATTTCGATACAGCAATACGTCTGTTCCGTTTAGCTACAAATTTCATGATATCATTATAATCGTCGAAACGAGACAAGCAGGAAATGATACGTTTGCCGGTAATGCGGCGCTAGTTAGGATGATGTACACTGCACCACATCGTTCTCGTCGCATTGCAACGTTATATATCCATATGACAATAATTTTATAATATTTGTTTTTTGCCTAATATCCGCAGCGCCATAATCTTTGAGGGGAAGCTTCGCAACTCTTTCACGTTCGCACAATACGCGATGCAGATTCAGCAAACACAGTTTTAATTAGCAAGTTTTGACGAGTGCTGTCTTGAGTATACCGTCATGAGAAGCTCTGCTGAGGAGCTCGCACAAAGTAAATTAATGTCACGTTATAGTAAGATCTATACAATGTCTGTATCAACGGTGATTACTATATAAATTCGTAACAGGTTTGTCTCTAAAACATATTGCAAAATATGATCATTCAGATTTAACTGCAAATGGCTGTTCATTCTTAATCCTCTGTCGCAGCGACCTTATATAATTCTAACTGTTATTCATAATAACTAAGACATTAGAACATGTCTCGTGTGTAAAGTACTTAAACGTAGTATGTTAAATAGATAAAGAGCAATGAAGTCCGTAAATCCAAGTTTTAATCGAAATATTAACTGAAGAAATTATACATTTGGATTTTCTTTATTCAAGTTAAAATTAGCTATTAGTTATATTTATAAAAGGTCCTAATTTTTTTTGATTGTATGACATGAAAGCAAGTTATACATTAATATATTTCAATTTTGATTTAATGGTTTTTTGGGATGGAAAAACAAAACAGTTTAGTCAATTGAAGATTAGTTGGTTATTCTAAATTTAGAGCTTTTTGTTTTGGACAGTGTACTAACATTTAATTTTAATTACCTTCTGTTGCTAGAAATAAATTGCTTTTATTTCTATTGATTAAGACCACATTAGCATTTTCTTTATAAAACACTAAGCGTAGTTTAAACTGCACATCAGTCTGTCACAGTTTTCTCGTAAACGAAACGGTGAAACGTCTGAAGCTATCATGTGACACTGTTTAAACATACGATTCAGTGCAAGGAAGCCGCTGTGTCCAATAGAAGCGTTCCACGTATTGCGTGATTAGGGTCGTGCAGTCTCTACGTATGAATCAAAAATGAGAAAACATAATTTTAATAAGCATTAAGGATACAGTACGGTACAGTAACAGCACACAATTCACGTCACTAACAAGGCATAATACTTATTTTTATTTAAATTTACATTGAGATGAGTACTAGCATTAGGTAATTTATTTATTTAGAACTTTGTACATACAGATAGACTAACAGTAAATATACGGTAAGCGTTATAGAAAGATTTTTTTAATAAAAAAACTCACCAGCACTATTATTTCCCGAGAAATATATTTGACATACTAAAATAAAACAGATGAAGAAAAAAAATATCAATGGGTTACCAATACAAGAACGTTAAAGAGAAAAAAAATTGTGTTAGTGATCTGATTTTAAAATTAGACACCGTCTCAACGTATGCTGAAGCAAAATTGCTAGTGTTGATATTCATGGGAACAGGCTAACACTCACCCCGTCAAGAATTAAATCATATTTAAACCCATTCATAAACTTTTAATCACACATTGAATCAATAATCAACGCATATAAATTAAATTTTTAAATTAATTTAGTCAGTTATTAATACGGGTATACTATTTTAGCTACTATACTATACGCGTTTCTGGTTGATCTCTGTTGCCTGAGACCGTCTAGGTAGATACCTACCATCGCAGCTTCTATTTCAGCCGACAAACAGTAGTATGAAAACATTACTGTGTTCAAGTTTGGATGGCGATGTATGCTAGTGAAATTACTGGGGTAACGATACTTAACACCTTATGTCTTACAGCGACAAGCGCAATGTGGTGCAGTGTATACTATCTTAATTAGCGCCGCGTTGTTATGGGCGGATGTATCACTTACCGTCAGGTAAACGTCTCGCTCCGCTCATCGACTATTAGAATAAAAAAAATACTAATGTACCGCATAAATACCTAAGAAAGCCGTTAAAGCACATCAGGGCGGAAAGATTAGTCGACTCTATGGAATAATTTAGCTTGACAAGCTGATAAATATTATAATATACCTAGGGCATTAAGTGCGCCTTTTTGTACATTTTTTTGTTGTGTGTGCAAATAAAGTTTTAAATAAAAAATAAATAAATATTAGCCCGTTTTGGCAACCCTGCGATGCTGGTTCGGTGGGCAGCGTTAATATATTCCATCATGCGAGTAAACTGCAATCTGGGCGCCGGCTATTCAGCGCGCGCCGAGCGAGCGCAACCCTGTTACCCCTCATTGTCGCGCGACCAACTCTATTTACCTTATCTTGGCTATTTGTGCAGCGCATTCATTCCTAACTTTTGCTGACAGACTAGACTATTCTATCTTATGTAGCAAGTTAACTGCCTCCGTGTTGCAATAGCCAACCGCCTTTACATTATAGGCAAATTTGCAATGGCTGCAAGCAATAGCAACACTGCTATGTTCCAGCTGACAACATATGATAAACAGAGTATATTGAGCAAGCATGCTTTTCCATCCGCGGTCTCATTGTCAATGAACACTAAATGAAATTCCGGTCAATTGTTAGATAAAAAAATAGATGTAGCGTACATGCACTTAAATTGAAAAAGGTACTCAAACCTTTTTAGTCTTCAAAAAAAAATCCTGGTGGGAAAGGCAGAATTTTGAGGGATTCTTACCTACTAAAATCTCCTTGGTGTCCATCAGTGGTTTATACAGGTCTTGAGATTTCCTACTTATGTACCGTTATCGACGCCAGTTTCCCCTAGACTTTGCTTCGCATGTCTCAAAAAACTAACTGTCACTTACTTACCTGTGGGGTTACCTTTTCAACAGCTTTAGGCTGCAACCTCTGCAAATGGTTCGGCAGCCTTGCTACTTTACTTCCCCCACTATTTACTCCTTCTGTCTTCTCTTGATTATTACGATTACCTTTATCATTTTTCCTTGGGTTTACTCTTGCGGCCTGAAGAAATACTCTATGTTTATAGGTGATACTTTTAATTTATACTATTTTATCATGTATAGTTCTATATCTCTATCTTTCTCTATTTCTCTCTTAATTTAATAATACATAACATATAAATTGGATAATAATTAATTTAAAATCTAATTTCTATAGTAAGTCTCTTAATGGATATCATTTTGCAGGCCGCAGTCGCTATTGCTACCTCCAAATAATATTTTGCGTACAACTCGCAAAAGTACTGAATTTAAAGCGACATTTTTTTTGTTTTCATCTTAAAACTGGCGTAATCAACTGTTGTTAGGTATTATTAATAAAGATTAAGACAGCGTTTTCTGATATTACTTTTCAGTTATTGTTTTCAAAGGCTCTTTTTCATTAAGGTTATTCAATAACGATAGACGTTATACCATTTCCTCGCTCCGCCTGATCATCTCCAACTGCTGCTCTCTCGCTATCGCTTGCCGCACAGCAGGCTGCGATCTTAACCGCTCCTCGGTACCTGAAAAAAATAATGATACTTTACTCATCGCCTTTTTTCATTGTTATTGGTAATAAGTAATAGTTTCCAGAGACATTCATCATTTCAATTAAAAAAACATGCTTTTTGCTGCTTGTGCAAACGAGTGACAATAGATCAATTGGCACATTATTAAAAAAAAAAGTAATAACCGAAAAAGGCAATCTTGTGTACGTCAGGCTCGAGTACGAACGCATACAAGCCGTCAGGCGTGCGCTGCTGAGCGTACTGTAGCCCGTAGTCGCACATTGCGCCTGCGCATGCACGGATACTTTTGCGTTCTGCATCGCTGCACAACTGAAAAGTATTTATTTCTTTAATTCTTCTATCGCGTTCTAAAGCAGCGAAATTGTGAGGGGACAGCAAACGCAATTTGGTTTTGTAAATGCCGAAGCACAGTAAGAATGCCAAGAAAGGCATTGCCTATCCTTGGAAACTGCTTATCCAAACTATAGAGTATAGAGTATCGGCGCTTTCTGTAGGACTATAGAGGTCTGATAAAATAACAATTACATAATTTTTTATCAGTATTGTGGAACTTGCTTTTCTAATATTACTTATTAACTGGTGTAAAGTTAGATATAAAATTATACTAAAATTAGATATAAAAGAAATTGTGTGCGGAAGTTCTGAAAAGTTCCAGTAATTTTTTGGGTAATCGTAAATTAATTTGATCTGATATAAACAATATATACTTGTATATTGGCAGAGCGCAGTTTGGGCGTCAGTAAATAAGGCAGCAGCGGTAACAAGTCTAGCCTTAGCGTATTCCTGCTGACGATCACCGAGGGTCCACTCCCGCGCCATACGGACTGCACTATACTGTCCATCTCCGCCTTCCTACGGAACATCTGTAAACATTTATAAGTCACATATCAATAATCTAGCCCAACAACAAAATCAAGCATAATAACTTTCACTTTAAAAAGTATCTACTTCCTGCCCCTGCATGGGAAACTTCAGTTTATGTTGAGCTCGAGTAGCCAGCAGCCTGTGACACCGCGCGATGCACAATGGCAAGGTGCCGTACAGAGAATAGTTCTGGTTACGCATCGTCCACGAATTCACGGTGTCGTAGTAGCCCAGCCAGCTGGTGGTCTCGCAGGCGATATGCATCCGGGAGTCGACGCGGGCGGTTAGATAGTTCTCGAAGATTCCTTCTGCTAATCTGAAAAAGTACATTAAATGTTCACATTAACTTTTACAATAAAAGAATGTAATTAAAAAAAATACTTCACAAGAAAATGTACCACCGCATCTATTTCTGCCACCATACAGCAGTGTGTAAACATTACTGTATTCCAGTTTAAAGAGCGTTGTAGTTAGTGAAAGTACTGAGTTAACAGAACTTAAAATTTGATCTCAAGGTGATGATCACAATGTTGTAGTGTATAACATCTTAACTGAAATTGTTATGGGTAGAGGTAACGCTTACCGCACGTTTTTACCATAGACAGTTCGCCCATGACATCTTTGACTCTCATTTGTTGACTACTGGAACATAGCCATACTGTCATGGCGGCACTTATGCAATATGAGTAGCAAGTCAGTCAATAAAAAAACTATCACCACATATATATGCCGTACTAATTTACCTGTCATAATCACCTGCAGCCTGTATGACATTCAAGATGTCTGCCGACTGTCCTCCTTGCAGTGTGAAAATAGCTTGTAACGCTTGCATCATGCTCTTACTGGTGTCTTTTGTACCGATCGCAACGTTCTCTATATCTTTCATAGTCAGCTAAAATTTATGATAGTCATTTAGTTGTTTAAAAAAAATTAATTTCTTTTTAAACCAATAGCCTATGTATTATAAGTGCTTGAAGCCGTATCACAAATGTATTGGCTTGCCTAGAAAAGAGTTAGTGTACAACATTTTTATGTGGTAATAATTAAGTGATTTTAAAAAAAATATACACTGTTATACAATGAAAAAATATTAATAAATCAAAATTATAATTTTTATTCGACAAGACGACGTGACGAACAAAACATTCACTTGATGGTATAAATACTGCGCCAGTTTTGTTCGACGTCTTGATATATGATATTTTAAGTCTCTTTATCTGAATAATTCAATTAGCTACAGCGCCCTTGAAACCAAAACAGTAATATATGTACACTACTGTTTGGCGGCCGAAAAAGGTGCTGCGATGGCACCTATCTAGGTGATCTCCACCAGAGTCATACTATCAGTGAAATGCTTTACTTTATTTTTTTATGCCTTATTCAAACTGTATGGAAATTTATATTCAAACCTGCGCTTTAGCTCTCAAAAAGCTCAGCACATGCAGCGCTGTACGTATGTCCCCTGAAGCGCGAGCAGCCAATGCGTTCAGTACGCGTGCCTCTACTCGCAGCCTTTCCAAACTGGCAACCGCTACCAACCGAGATGCCAGACGTTGTACAGCGACACTGCCTACGGTTACTATTAGTGCTACTGGCCTGAAAAACAAATTTATCATGATCACTAGCAGTAGGTCTGTTGCTGAAGACCACCAGACCATAGTAATATATTATAACCCATATCGCAAAAAATATGTGTTAAATAACTTATTTGTTTTATTTCACGTGTTTTACTACTGAACTTACCTCAAAGGCCTTAAAGAAGTCGCATATAAATCATTACATATAGCAATGACTGGTCTTCTCAAGGGTTGAACCTTGGCCTTCTTCTTAGCACCGTCAGCCAATGACGTCGTACACCATTTGACCAGCAACTCCACTGTTTGAATTGGAGCACCGTCAATTTCATCTGAAATAAGAATTAGCTACAGAGCACGCGTACTAAACAGAGTATTACTGGCGGTAGGTCTCTTTTGCAAGAGATCGTCTGGATATGTAGTGCCATACCAGTTATTTCTGACCAAAACATTTCTATGTTCAGGTTTGAATGGCGTTGTAGTTAGTGAAATTACAAGTGAAGGACTTAAAATTTATATTTCAAGGTGACCTAACACAATGTAGTGTAATGTCATCCTCACTAATGCCACATTGTTATAGGCTGATCTGACACTTGCCATTAGTGTTCGAATCAGAGTATGTTCTGTTTCTCACACTTCATTGTATAAAAGAACACTTGACATTGGCAGACATTCAACAGCTCTCTGGTGAAGTTCTTATGAAGAAAATTAGTACTAACTCTTTTATAAATAATTTATATAAAAAGCATTATTATTACTAATCATACTTAATTAAACAAGACTTAATGTGTAGACTTAAAAAATGTTTAGTACCTAGTATGAGACAGTTGGGTCTTTTCTCTGCATCCAACACTGATTTCATAGATGTAGCGCTCATTAGGGCCGTTCTGAAAGCGTCAGCACTTCGTTCATCTGACGCATTCAACTCCACAGGTCTGTAACCTAATTTAATAGAGTATCTTAATAATAAACACATAATAAATAAGAAATAACTACCTCTTTTTTTAACAGCACAAAGAGATGCGGCGCATGAGGTGTTCACCTGGTTATAAGTGATATGCTTAGCCATAATGGCCCTGAGTCCCAATATAGGTAACATTGAAAAGGCTGTTCATAACTTATGCCTAACACATTATCTACTACCTAACACATAATACTATATTAAGAATATCTTGCTATCTTAACTGGTAAATAAACTATTTAAGTTATACCGCTAATCTTGCCAACAGATGTGCCAAGGTTGTCTTCCCAACTCCTGGTGGTCCACACAACAGCGCCACTTTATGATGTGGTCTGCCATCGTCATCCATCTCAGGTTCTGCCTCCTTCTTGCCCTTCCATTTGTTAGTCAACTGGAATTGGCCGGCTCTTTTACTGAAGCTATTACGCTGTTGTGGATCTTTAGTCTTCACTTCTTTTTTGAAAACAATCTTAAAACAATACAAAAAAATTAAGTAAACATAAATGATATTTTAAAGAATGGGAAAAACAAAAATTTCCAAAACAACAAAAAAATTATAATATTTTGTTGGATAAGAGCTGCCAACGTTATTTATCTCTAGTGAAATTCATGATCCACCGTTCACCTCATTGGAGTTGAAAACCGCAGCGGAAAGTTTCAATCCCAAAAAGGCTCCGGGAGCGGATGGTTTTACGGCAGATATCTGTAGCAGAGTAATACTCCAGGATCCGGATTCTCTACTTGCCTTTTACAACAAGTGTTTGCAGATTGCACACTTTCCGAACATCTGGAAGCAAGCCACAATAGTGGTGCTTAGGAAGCCAGGCAAGGATGATTACACGAACCCCAAGGCGTACAGACCAATAGGTTTACTGCCAGTGTTGGGGAAGATCCTGGAGAAGATGACGGTAGCGAGAATAAAATGGCACATAATACCGAGGATTAGTGTTCGCCAGTTCGGATTTACGCCCCAGAAGAGCACCGAAGACGCCCTCTATAACTGGTACACCATATCAGGGGTAAGTTGAAGCTCAAAAAGATAATTACCCTAGTGTCTCTGGATATAGAGGGGGCCTTCGACAGCGCCTGGTGGCCGGCAATCAAAGTCAAATTGGCTGAGGAAAAGTGTCCCGTAAACATAAGAAGGCTACTAGATAGCTACCTGAGCTGCAGAAGGGTTACAGTAAGATTTGCCGGGGAGGAATGCATGCGCAATACCTCGAAAGGTTGCGTGCAGGGGTCAATTAGTGGTCCTCTTCTATGGAACCTTCTTCTGAACCCGTTACTTGTAGGACTCACTGCAAGAGGTGACTATTGTCAAGCGTTTGCGGACGACGTCACCCTTGTTTTTGACGGGGATACGGCACATGAGATAGAAGGACGAGCCAATGCCTCTCTCGAATATGTTAGGCAATGGGGTGTTAAAAATAAGTTGCGGTTCGCACCGCACAAGACCTGTGCAATGGTGCTGACTAAAAAACTCAAATACGACACCCCACGGCTGCATATGGGAGGGACTTACATTACTATGTCCAGGGAAGTAAGGATTCTGGGGCTTACCATTGACGATCGCCTAACATTTAATAGTCACGTGGCGAATCAGTGTAAGAAGGCATTAGGCTTGTATAGGCAAATCGCTCGGGTAGCCAAGGTCACTTGGGTCTTGATCCTGAAATCGTGCGGTCTATATACGTAGCTGCGGTCGAGCCGATAGTGTTATACGCGGCAGCGGCATGGGCACCAGCAGTCAAAAAGCTGGGTATTCAGAAGCAGCTCAACACCGTGCAGAGAGGCTTTGCACTAAAACTCTGCAGAGCGTACCGCACGGTCTCTCTCCACTCGGCCTTGTTGTTGTCAGGAATACTACCCCTAGATCTTAAAATTCAGGAGCAGTTCGACCTGTATGAGGCTCGGAGAGGATTGTCCCAGGCACTGCTAGGCGATAAGGAGGTGGAGCGAATGACGGTATTTGCAGATACTCCTCACCCTGCTTCACATATGGACCTCAAGTTTACAAGTCTGGTAGACCAAAACTCCGTGGACGAACACAATGTGCAGGCGGTTAAGATATACACCGACGGCAGCAAGCTTGAGGGTAAGGTTGGAGCCTCACTTTCCATATGGAAAGGCGAAGGGGAGGTCCAAAACCGGAAGCTATATCTGTCCGCGTACTGCACAGTCTATCAGGCGGAACTCTTGGCCATATGTGAGGCAACCAAATTAGTCTTGAGAAGGACGGAAGAGAGCTACGGTTTGTACAGTGACTCTAGAGCTGCGCTAGATACTGTTACAAATTATGGCTCGCTCCATCCTCTTGCGGTGTTGGCTAGAGAAAATTTACGTAGGGCCTCTGACCAGAGCAAGAATGTATCCTTTTTCTGGGTCAAAGCCCACGCGGGCATACCTGGGAACGAGCGTGCGGATGAACTGGCCAAGCTGGCTGCCCTTAACAGCAGAAGGAAGCCAGACTATGACCAGTGCCCAGTGTCGTATGTTAAGTGTCTACTTCGAAAGGCCTCAGTTTGCGAGATGGAGCACCCGATATAACGAGGGTACAACCGCGTCCATCACGAAACTGTTTTTCCCAGACGCAACTGAGGCGTATAACTTGATAAGAAAGATTCCGGCCCAACTGGTCACTTAACCCAGATATTTACTGGCCACGGCGGATTCTCCCAATACTTGAACCGTTTCAAGTGTCGGGACAATCCATGGTGCATATGTGATAACGCCACGGAGGAAACGGTTCCTCATTTGCTAACGGAGTGTCCTATCCATATGAACTCGCGGCATAAATTCGAGCAGAGAAAGGGCTGAAAATAGATAAAGTAGGTTTATGCGAATTAGTAAAAAATAAGTTAGTTAGAGATAAATTTTTTAAATTCTGTATAAATATATGTACAGTAGTTAACAATAGGAATAAGGATAAGTAAATACGATTTTCGTAATGATATTTAAAATATTATTACTAGTAAATTATGTGAATAAGATAAAAAGCCCCTGAATAATAATATCAGGGAAAAGTAGAAAAAATTAAAAAAATAAAAAAAAACATTATTTATCTACATTAAAAACAAATCAGTATTAAAGTTAGACTGTTTAAAACAACTACATAATAGATAGACACTGGGACACCTATTAAATTAACAACACTCTTTGTTGTAAATGTAGCGAAAAAAAGGATTGTACTAAAGTTGTCATACTCTTTCATTATTCTTCATAACAATGTAACCGGTTACCTTATCCCAAAGATGCAGCCAATGGAGTAGAGCCCTATTAACAGGTTCCTCAGATAACAAGTCAACATAAGAGTTGGGACGATACTTCTCTACCCATAAACATTCATTATGATCATCTATAATGGAGATTGACTCTGTGTTATCTAATTTTCTCATTTGTAATTGTTCTTTTTGTTCTAGCTGAAATAGCATAAGAATCGTATTAATACAGTATTAATCATTATTTACTACATTTCCATTTATCTCTAAAGATCTATATTAATTTTTTGTAAAGAAATCATACATCATATCTTCTTCCACTGCAATGATTGCAAAATTTAATTAATTCAGGAATGAATTATTTAAGTACATCATTTTGTATTTTGTTCAAAAAATTATGAATAGTTTAACAGTTCTAGATCAACAAAATTAAAAATTAATTAATATTTATAAAATGTAAAAAAAATAATAATAAAATGTAGTTATAGTTTAAAAAATCTAACAAGAAAATAAAAATGGCAGTAAATTGTACATTTGCATTGGTTCTTGAACATAATAAATAAAGAATTAATTACAATAAAAATAATAATGAAATTAAACATTCACACCAAAAATTATTTCCGGAAAAAACTTATATGAATAATAAGAATCAACTTACAATCTTCTGTGCTTCTTCCCATGCAGCACTGTAAGTAGATCTTAATGAAAGCTGTTCGAAATTAAAATCTAATGATTTATCCCAAGAATCTTCTGAAACTAGCTTTATGTAAATACGATCTCCATCAGAATTAGTCAAAGGAATAAAAGCCCATCTGTAAAAGAACATTTAAAAATTCTTGAGGAACATTGTAAAGGATTCACACATAGATTACATGAAATGACCAAGAATGTTCTATATATTGATCTAAAGTTCTAAACTGTAATATGATATATCCAGCGTTTGAAGATAAGAGCAATTTTTAAATTACACACAAATTTTTCTATTATTAATTTACAGCAAAATTTTAAACAATTTCTTTTTGATTTATATATGTAACTAATGTCTATATAGAATAATAATTACCTGGGTATATTAACAGATACATTTTCCTTCACATTATAATTGGCTTTAGTGGTAAGGTTAACTCCACTTGCAGGCTCTATAAGCATTTGTTTTAAGCGTCTGCCTTCTAGGATTTTGTCTATCAAATCCATATCATTTTCTTCCTCTGTCTTTTGCCTCTTGCTTGGCAACTCAATGGTATCAAAATCAATGTCATCTATATCACCAAAAAGATCCTCTGCAGTTCTTTTACTTGGCGCAGTAGGTTGTGAAATAAAAACATCTTCCATAACTTGTAAACTAGGTGTTAAAGTAATTTCATCGTCTTTTGCAGGTTCATTTTTTTCTTGATTGTTTAAATTCTTGTTCGGTGCATGAGTTGAGAAATCTAAACTTCGTTTAGATTTAACCGGCTTTTGTACCATAGGAGTTGATTCTGCAGAAATAGTTTTAGAAAATAATTATTGTCTTTAATATAGCAGAACTAGAAATTTATTTTTAGTCATTTATTGGATTGTGTGTGTAAAGTATAAAAAAGATTCTCCAATGTTCCATCAATTATTTAATTTTTATCTTTACCATTTTGGTCATCAATTTCTCGCATTAATTCCAATTCGTCTGTATACATAAGCTCATACTCTTCATCAGGATCAGGATAATCTGACATTTTTACTTTACTTTCGTTAAAAACAATAGAAACCTATTTAAAAACAACAATAAAATTAGAATAAACTATGTGTTTTCTTTAAATTTATACTAGTAAATTAAAAAACAATTGTTACACTTAAATTAATTGTTAAAACGAAAACATAACATAGTAATAATTTCAGATACCCGCCAGGCGTTTTGACACTTAATAATGTTACCAGAAGCGAATTGTCACACGTGTTTGTTACAACAAAACATTGATTAATAATCGTAATGCAAACAATAATATGTAAATATTATTAATAAGAGATGTTAATAATAAATAAAAAATTCTTTGATTGATTAGAGATTTATTAGAACGAAATTAAAAAAAAAATATTGGTGAAAGGTCTCTGTTCCGGGAGAACGTCTAGGTAGTTTTCTAATCCATGAGACTCTCCAGGTGATACCACTATAGCGCCTATTTCTGCTGCGTAACTGTAATGTGCAAATATAACCCTCCTCCAGTTAAAAAGACGTTGTAACTAGTGAAATTACTTGAATGTACAACACAATGTGTTACTGTGTTTATCTTAAAGGCTAGCCACACATTGGGACAAGCGTATCACTTATTAGCAACAAACGATTTTTTTTTTTAAATCCTATTTATATTTATACTGCATTATTTATTTATAAAAGTATGAGAAGCGGCAAACGGGACATTAATTAGGAAATTTTTCATCAATACCATGCTTTCGCTTTATGTTATTAGATGTTATATATAAATTTTATATTTATAGGATTAATTTAATGAAAAATTAAAGGTAAGGATTAATAAAAAAACATGGATGTATACGAAATTTTTTTAATAATTATTGGTTATATTTACAATTGGTTAATTAACAAACGTGAGTTACAATGAATAATTTTAGAAGAGGTCATTGAATAGTAATATCGGCGTCAACGTAACGCATTTTCACGTTTCGCAAAAGTCAAAGTCACCTAACTATATTAGAACACCAGAGATGACGGAAGTTACATGATTAACCTTCCAAACCTGTCTTATATTATTGTTAATTGGAATGTACATATCTTAATTTAACTTGTTCGTATATCGAAAACATCGAACGTTATTATGAAAACTTAAAAAAAATAGCTAAGTATAGTTTTATCAAGGTAAACATTACGAAGTGTGTTGTGTTACACAAAGATTGATAATTTTCTGTCTGCTTTAAAATCTTACTAATTTCAAATAAAGTTCAATCATTAGAAACGCTCTTGTCAATATTTCTCAGTCAATGGTGGTCTGCCGATTTATAATTTGCTAAGTTATTTCCATTATACATTTTGCGTAAAAATACATTTTAACTTTTCCCGACGAACTTATTACGGGTATATGGCTAAAGGAGTCAAAATCAAATTAGCCGTTTTAGTGGACGCCTTTGTACTAATGAATTCTTTGATTTCGTTATTACTAGTAATCGACTTTACATTTTTTAAAGATACGAATGTTCATTATAAATCGTAATCTAATACTCGATCTATTTATTATTGAAATACCAAGGACCATTTCCAATACGCGTGGACGGTATATAGTTTTTCTTTTACATGTAGAAAGTCTTTATTCTTTCTGTGTAATGAAATTGCCAAATATTTTACCACGGCAAAAAAAGAGAAGAATCATGTCACCGTCACTAACCATCTTGTCTGATTTTCAGGTTGGTATAATTTATACAACACTATAAATGTTTATTTGGTGCCAATAATATTTCGGCAACTTAACAAAGTATAAACCGACCACACGATGTATTAAAAAAATCTAATTGAATTGAATGAGATCATGAGACAGAAATAATAACTATTTATTGGCTATAAATAACACTAGTAAAAATAATTAATTATTCAACAAAACATAACAGAAAAACAAAAAACATCACAGACTTCTACTCCTACCTAATAATAAATGAGTTGTTTTTTTGACTTGAGATTCACAATTCTTATACATACCATCATTATTACATTTACGTGACTAACATTCTTAACTAGGGCACTCGGTGGAAAGAAATCTCTGGAATGTTAGCAAAATATTAACTAGATATACTTAAAACTACACCATAAGTGTTTAAATTAGTTAGTAATAATGTAATATAGCTAAATCATTAATATTAAATGTGAACAGTAGACAATCGATCACTTTTTCGAAATTAAATTACAAAGTGACTAGAACTTCGTTTGGGTCGAATTTTATTAAAAAAATAAAAATAACGAAAACACGATATGTAATAAAACAAATCAAGTGCAAAAAATTGTTAGCTAGCTTAGTTGAAAACTAAATTTATTATAAACAATAAACTTTAAATGTATCGAATCATGTAAATTGTTTCAATAAATTGATTTTAAAACTAAATAATAACTTAAACTTAGAATAATATAACAACATATTAAAATTATCATAAAAATCTTCGAATATATAGGTAATGTATTACTAGTTTAAATGTGTGTGTAATAAACACATAATTATACGGATATAGATTATATTACCGAGATATTTTAGAAACATCAATTAGACCGAGTGCCATCAGGTCTGCTGCTACCTGCAATCCATTTGACTAGACTAGGCTATCGTTTAAGACTTATATATGTATTATTTTTATCGTAATTTCTGTACAAAACGCTTATACGTTCGTTCACGTAAATTTTTCCTATTTTTTATATAAATATTAAACGCCAGATACATCGCCTCGCTTTGAGCCGGCCAAATCTTTATACGTACACGTTGTAGAAGGATTAACCGGAGAACAGACAGACAGTAACTTTATTGCATCCCCCCCGCCTGCCAGACATTTCGCTAATATCAACTAACTATATGGCAATACGATTTCACTACGAATACGAGACCTAAAATCTAACCGATGTTCTATTGGACTACCGTACCTCTCAATGAGACAGGTGTGTAAGACTTGTATGCTACAAAGATATTTTGTGAAGTTATAAATCGATATAGTGATACTATTGATGTTGAATACTATTATTCTAAATGTATCAAATTTATAAGCGGAAAAATTTAATAATCACTTTTGGAATGGATTTCATTGTCAGTTGGAAGACGCCCACTGCTGGCAACCTTAAATTCAACTGTTAATTACTTATTAAAAAAAATAAAACGATCTACTTTGAGGTTATATCAAAAGTAATCACTTTTACACTGATCAGTCCTGTACTTTAAGCAGCGCGTTTAAATTGTTTTCGTTTGTACTGTTTTAATACTGTTGGTTTACATTCTGATGTTAATTAGATCAACAAATCACAAAATATCTTAGAGCATAAGTCTTAATGTGCCAACGTAACCATACATTTACCTACGTAAACATTACACACATGCAGGGCATAACTATCTTAACGTGGTTCCTCTAGCCACGAGCCGAAGATTACACTACCCTAACGCTTCATGAACGGGTCGGAGACCGACCATGACATTTTATAGAGATATTATAAATGCGCTGAATCATTTTAAAACCATTTCAACCTTTTTATGTGCATTTGCCAAAAAGATTGAGAAATTTATAAACTGTAAAATATTTTGCCTACGAACATTTATTAGACATGTAATTCAATTTTAAATACATAAATGTATAATTAAATAACTATTACATACAACAAATATAAATGTTAACTTCAATCGTTTTTTCTATAATATTAATTAAATCAGACTTCGAAATGAAGAGCAGTCATTTTTCCGACTTTCTAATCTATAATTTCAAGCCATGAATATCCTGCACATAATATCTCTATAAACAGTTTGTCACTTGCCTAAAAACCTTTTCTTATTTATTTACTTGCTTTTTCCAAACAGAATGCTATTTGTATTTAAGCGCATATATTATATGAACAACTCGTAATGTATTTGTTGTAATTTTCACAGATTATCGATATTCTTCTATTTTTACAGATGGCAACATTTATAATCTTTTCTCTTTAACCATAACCATGCCTCAATTTTTCTCTTTCACTATTACCTTACTGTAAAGTTTCACATCACATCCTCTACACAAATTGCAAAATTTAAAAAACACAATAAATATATTTGATAACTAGTTCATTTTGTAAACATAAATTTGCCGAAGACTGTCTAAGTAGGTACCAACGCAGCTTCTATTTCTGTCGGTAAACAGTAACGAGCAAAGATTGTTAAGGTCTTGTTTAAAGGCGCTGTAGCTAGTAAAATTACTGTGGTAACGACATTTAACATCTTTCAACGACGTCGAAGAAAATATGACTTCTTTTCTAAGTTTACAAAATGAACTTTGAAATTAATGAATTAGATTTTTCCAAAGTACATTATACATAACGTGTTGTCCAAATAGTTATTGACGCTACATGTTTGGTTATAATTCCAGCAGTTAAATTAACTGCACAATTACTAATAATTCCAAGTTGGACGCAAGCTCTCGATAACGGTTGTTCGAATCTCAGTTTATTTTCCGGTTTATAACATGACTTGTGAAAAGCCTTGATCAATCGTCATTATATGGGTTGAGCAACGTTTTTTTCATATAATAACGTATTTGGATAATAAAATGATGGTAATGAATGGAATACTAGATGCAGTAGAAATCAAACTTTACAAATAAAATTAAGTTCAATTTAAAAAATAATGTTACAGCAAATAAAATATCAGAACTGGGGTATAAAAAATTATAAACTACACGAATTCAAAGGTTCAATGGAATTTCAACAAAATAGATAAGATTATGAATATACCGATTTTCGACTTTATTGTCGGGTTGTTTAATATAATCGCAAGTTTAATAATCAAAGTAATGCAATTATAAATTTATCGATAGTTCCAGGACGATTGAACAAGGCCATCGCTAGTCAGGAGCCGGCATCAAACGCGACTGGGGCGATCGGCCAACGCCAACCTCAGTACAGCGACCTCTGTATGTCAGGCGGCCGACAGGGGATGTGGCGGTGGTGGTGCGGGGTGCGGCGGCGCGGGGGGCGGGCTCTCCACCACACCGCACGCCTTAAGCTCCGTGAACACTTCGGTAAAGAACCCGGGCTCCGAGTTAATCCTTAGCATATTAAACGATAGCCTATCTACGATGAGTAGGCAACGGTCCCAGAACTTGTCCTTCGAGTCCTCCACGAGGAAAGGTTTGAGTGGGTACGAGATCTCATTCCCCATGTAGGAATATGAGAGGTATAGGCAAGTGAGGACTACGGCTTGGAGGTCCTGAGGGCGCGCTATCCTTTCACCATCGACGAGTTCGCGTACAAGCATGTACACGAAGACCACGTTCGCCGGGTTTATGAACGCCACATCCTGAAATCATACAGAAGATCTCTTTAACATATATATTGTTACACTTAATCACATAGATCTAGTTGGAAACTAAATTCGGAGCAATATCTGTCTTTCAAATACCGTATAATTATTATATAATCTTCTTTAGAAAGGCTTAACTACTGAAGAATATGTTAATGAAAATAGGTACATAATCGCCTTTCGTCGTTGTTTTTACTTCAAATGCTATTACAGCGACAGATTTACAATATGCGGGCTATAGCTAGCGACGTGTCCTCGAAGAAACCCTACTACTAACAAAACTCCACTGCATATGACTCCGGAAATGAAATAGGGACCTTCATAATACAAAGTACACTGCGCTACAGAAAGAGTTAAAAAAGGTTGCACTAAATATAACCAAATATTTTTTAACACCCAAAGGACTGCTGTAAAAGTTACGACATAACTTTGAGTAAAATAAAAAAATCAAAAAACTTTTTTTTACATGTAAAATATATTCAATATGCTAAAGAATAATATTTCTTACAATGTAAAAATATAAATGTGAGCAAGGGTTTTTATGAGATATATTACAACCCTTATAATATGTAAACCTTACGCCTAACCCACATCAAGTATGATTTAAACGGATGTTGTGTTGAGCACTAGCTTACATCAGATAAAACCTATCCTGGCTTAAGACGTTTTTAGAGGATTCCGTCTCTCTTTCATAAACTTAGTTTTTGGAGGTTGTGTCTTAAAATACTATTACTGAGGTACAACCAGCCACTTCCATATCTGTCTTCAGTATGTCTAAGGCAGTCAGAATATTGAGCCCTAAAGAGCTAAGCAGTTAGATCCGTGATCTTTCATATACTTAGTTTTTGGAGGTTGTGTCTTAAAATACTATTACTGAGGTACAACCAGCCACTTCCATATCTGTCTTCAGTATGTCTTAGGCAGTCAGAATATTGAGCCCTAAAGAGCTAAGCAGTTAGATCCGTGATCTTTTGCTTTCGATAAATTTTTTTGAATTCGACGAGGCAACGAGATGATCAAGATGTTTACCTGGTGGTAGATACGCTTTCCATAACAACATAGCGTTAGTTAAGATGGTATACAGTCGTAACCCAAGTAATTTTACTAGCTACAACACCGTTCTAACCGGAACACAGTAATGTTTGCACAATACTGTTTATCGGCTGAAATAAAAGCTGCTTTACCAGTAAATTAATCTATTACAACAACTTTATTCAGATTGTCTGAATATCTCGACAATTGGCAAAAGTAGCTAAGTACTTATTAGTAGTAGATAGATCTTAAGCTAATCAAAAATTTATTTGTTTATTTTTATTGTTCACATAGATTAAATGACATTAAGTCCGCCCTTTTGAAAAAAAAATTATGTGTAAATAAAGTTTAAAAAAAATCCTCTCCAGCACTATCCGAAAGCCTCCGTAGAAGGTTTCATCCAAAAGAAATTATTTCGCTTCCTTAAAAAATCACTTGGCGCCCTGTTTTCGTATTTAGTTTGTATTGACGCAAAAACAAAAGAGCCCGTCACGCATATTATAAAACCGTGGCGACGGCGCCGTAACTGGGGTGACTCACCCTTGCCGTTTTCCGCACCCTCGCCGTAACTGTTCCGTCTAGACACCCACCCCGGTTTACTGCATCTCTGCGGTGATGCGAGCTGGTCGCTTTAATACGGGTGCCGTATTTTACATCGAAAAGCTTTGATAATAGGATACCAATTGATAAAGTTGCGAGTTTTTAATCAAATTTGGTATGTCTTTTGTGAAATTCATACAAAACTTTGATTTTAACGTCGAGGCATCGCTCGCTGTTACTTTAATCAGATTAAATTTTAAAAAAAGAAATGAAGAAGAGATTAAGGAGTCTGTAAATGTCTGTCTAAATTATAAACCGAATTGTGGTGTAATTTTAATTCGGTTTTAAAAAAAAAATTAAAAAATTTCCATTAAATCTTATTTTTGTCAACTGCTGAACGTAGATCACCCCAAAAAGAAGATATATGTCGTACTTGCCACGTTGTTGGCTTAATTTAAGATATTGCTCAATATGCATTTTTATTTATGGACGATTGATATTAAAAATATAATTATTCTTACTATTTTTAAAAATGTTTATGTATTTGTGATAAATTCCTTTAATTGAATTCAGCTGAGTATTAATACGCAAGATTTATATCGAAAGATAAAACAATTTAGTTGTTAAACGTTTCGATGACTCATAAAACCTTCGTAGAAAATCCTACGACGAAATTTCGCCAGAGAATGAGCCAATACATGACGTCATTGCCAAGTGTAAGTCGTATTTTGGTTCCCAGCTGTACGACGATAAAGCAGTTTTATTTTACGAAAGCTGCCTAACAATTCATCAAATTAAAATGGTTCGTTAGCAATACGAGATATATATAAACTTTCATTTTCATTACATAACTTCCTAAATACGACCTTAGCAATTAATCTTTGAGTTAAAGAAAAGTAATAAGATTGTATAAATGAGAAAAGAGATTTTATGGAAATAACAAAATTTTTAAACATTTTACACAAAGCTGATTGTGGATCGTCAACTTACAAAAAGTTAAATCACTTCTCTCATCAATTAGTTTTATGAAAAAATTATAATAATTAACACTTATAATAACGTGTCTTTGGTGTACAAACACTAAAAATATAAATTCCTTATTTACCTTAATAATACGTCCATCTATTATAAGCGACCTTTCTACACCGGACATGTCAACCGAAAGTAGTTTAGTTTTGGTAGTTTTACTAACTGATGGTTATCTGCAGTCATTACCTGACAACGCCCAACTTCTTTACTCTTCAACACCAAGGGCGTCCATCGATCGACCTCTTTACAAGATTTAGGTTAATTTCATTCCTGATTTGGTATTAACATATATAAGATACGAAAGATTAGAGATATGAATAAATATTCAATATAACATAAATATACAAAAAATAAAACTAAAGTTGAATGGTGAATATCAGTTAGACATGAAAATGGCTCCACGAGCATGAAGTTTAATAATAATGCAGTGCTAGTTAGGATAATAAACACTGCACCACATTGTGCCAGTTGCCTTGAAATAAAGATTATAACTAATTTCACTTACTACAGCGCCTTTCAAGAGTAATATTTGCACACTACTGTTTAACTACAGAGATAGGTGTTGCAGTGTTACCAACACATAGTACCCTAACGAGAATAGTTTACAAAGCTTGTCAACTTAAGATTCAAGCTTAGACATGACGAGCTTATCAGCAAAACATTCCTCAATATACGCAATATTCCACATAAAAAAAACTGTCTAATCAACAATATGGAACAGGAAAAGCTGCAGAGCTTGTTTCTTAACGTTTCCTAGAAAAACATGACACAAAACTTACGAGTCCAGGTCTTTTAATCATATGTACAATAAATATCAAATCAGATAGCCAAGTTATGTATTTAAAATATCAGCAACCTGAAATGTAAAACAAACAATGCTTTTTCTCTTGAATAGTCAATATCATTCATGCAAGTTATTTAACGACCAGCACAAAAAAATTCAACCGGAAATCCTGTACCGTGCTCTAAATTTTCGCAATATTGTCAAATATGAAAAATGCAGACGGAATATGAAAAACAGACAATATTTTCATTGAAAAAGGTTTTCATTTTTTATCTACAACAAGCTCACATTTATCCTGTTTCACATGGTGTTAATGAGGGAGTATATGGTAAATCTAGAATACTCTAGCTATCATATGTTGACAGCCGTAACAGCCACCAATACCATAGTAAAACTAATAATAAATTCTTAATAATAAAGCTATGAGATACATTCGTTGAAGCAAAAAATACGAGTGTGAGTAACACGCGATAGAAATCAAACTTTGTATTCTGGTTAATCATACTTTAATGATACTTGAAATCGATATCATTCTTCTGCACGCTAAATCCTATTTATGAATATGTTTGTCCCTTTTACTGTCTCTTTTTCGTTTCAACGTGTTAAACGTATAATGTATTATTTCGTTGTGTCATCGAGAGATGGCGCCGTATATAGGCAAATGCGCGGTATGGTTCAGTTGCATCCATTTGCTTAAAGGCCCGACCGTGCTTTTGTCCCACGTGAAGAACAACAAGAAGAATAAAGTGTTACTTAAACAGTGTAGTTTCAATGTAACGAGAAGAAGTTAAACACAACGAATTTTCAAATCGAAACGGTGGTAAAGAAGTTTCACTTTAAAAAGGAAAAAAGACAAAAACTGAAACGTTCTTACATGCAAACTTTTTTGAGGAATAAATCAGGGTTAAAAAATCATAGTTTCGATATAAATAATGTAAAATAATTAAAGAAGAGTATGACAGAACACCAGGCACAACCCTCGACTCTCATACACGATGAATACAACTTATGGAAACCCGGATTATGGAAGCACCCATGATCATCTTTGTCTTGTGTTCATTTTGGTTATGATGAAAATTTCCATCGTCATACAAAGGGCTAATTCTCAATAATCTACATAAGAGAAGCCTCTGAAATATGCTTTTCTCTTTTCTTCCATAACAAACACCTAATCGAAAACGAGAGGGGAGATCTCGTGTGAATTACGATGTGTTTTACGTATTCATAGCTCACGGTTGGAAGTTTATTATGCATCGTACATCTTAAACATCGCAACCGCGTTATATTGCATATTAGATCATTCCCAATGGACGAAACTAAGCAATAACGGGGGATAACTTGTTTGCAAATTAATCACAGTTTATTAAATATTTAAAAGGTAAAGTAGAAAGATAGTAGAAGTAGTTACTTGTAGGTTTTGTATTAGTTTTAGCTATTAACAGCTCATGTAAACTTTCATCCGTTACGTGTATAACAAGCGTGTAACATTCATAAGAATTCAATAACAAACTTAACAGAATATAATTCTTATTGATTGTATCATCGAGTTTACTTCAAGGTTCGCGCTGTAAGCAGCTAATAGGTCAACAAGTACTCTAAGCACGTCGTTCCTAACTTATTCAGAAGCTGATTAAATCGAATTATTTTGTCTGTTTCATATTTATGTATGTATAATGATTTATTTTACGTGATTATTACATATTTATTCAAATTATATGATAATCGAAACGTTAGAGCAATAAATTTTTATATAAACGCGTTAAAATTCAAATTTGCCATTTTTTAAGTAAAATTTGTAATGTATGTATTGAAAAACTCTGTTTGTTGTTGTAAGAGTATATTAATGTAATACTGTTAGATGGTGTATAATGAAAGCGTGTTTTCTTTAGTAAAAATCTAATTAAATTGTCACATTTAGTAACAAAAAAACTTAAAGTTTAAGGACTCTTTTTTACACAAAGGTGTTACAGAAAAAAAGGCATTATTGATTTAAAAATAGTTGTACCGCTGGTAAAAAGGTCAATCTTATTATTGACTATTAAACAATTTACAGACTCTAAAGATGTATGATTAATGTCTAAAGTTAAATGTAGCATGAGTTATAAATAAAATGGAACGGCGATGGCACACGGGATGAGATTGAGTTATTCAATCTACTAAGTAATACGAGACAGTCAAAACTTAATTAATATAAATAATATGTAATAACATTTAATATAATAAATATTTTTGTTATATTTTAACGGAAACAGATAAACGGTGTGGTCAAAAAGTTGAGCCTTAGTGGTGCAAAACTTGAACCAACTTCCCTTATCATATGTTCCTCGATCCATCAGAACAAGCTGTTGTTCTAAGACAATTGGTTATTTTTCAAAAAAACGTGTAAAACGTAAAATAAGACGCCATGAAAAATACATGCTGTCTTATCTGTTAAATATATCACTTATAAACTTAAGACACTGTAGGCTTTTTATATAAAAAATTTACATCATTTACAAAGATATTCAAGTTTGATTTTTTAAGCCTTCATCTACTAGTAATATGGTAAATTCAAATACACAATGCGAAGTTCTTTCATGATTTTACAGATGTAACGGATTAGATTTATGAAAGTAAAATATTAACGATTTAACCACGGACTTAATAGTAAAACATTTACCGAAGTGTAGAAATGAACAAAAAAAAATCATGTATGAAAAGGTCTTAACGGATCAAAGAAACTCGAGTGATACTAAAAGCATTCTCAGCGACAGCTTTCCGCAAACGCCTTGAAACGTTCTTTTGACTGTCGCCTGTTTTATTACACTCGTAATCATTATTTCAAATAAACACGATGGAAAGAAACAAAAGCTTTTTTACGTAAAAGATTAAAGGATTTTAGATGTTTTATGCATAGACAACAGATATTCTGACACAGTAAATATATAAGTTACTATTTATACTTATAATTTTATATTACATGGGATCAACGCAAAAGCTTACGATTACTGTGGTTAAAGATGATAATGATCACGAGAAAAGCTGCTGTCCCTTTCCAAGATGAATATCCATATAATAGTCTCATCCGTCTTTTAAACACGAGGTAAAGAGAGTAGTAGTATCCATATAAGAATTTATATAACATTATTACAGTTTTTTATATTCCTTCGCTTTCCCTAATCCTACTATTTACCAGTAATGCTATCCTATTATCTATCATTACATACAAAACTATTACACATGCGTTCTCATTTCTGTTGTTAACTACAGTACATATCTTTAACCAATATTTGACAAACTTATTCAAATTTTTTGCCATTCGCTTAATTTTTAAAAATCTTTTGGTTTAAAGATTTGGAGAAGGGTTCACATTATTATAGTTATCATTCTAAGTTATTACAACTGCCGTCATACTACTCTAAGTATAGAGATTGATAAATAACACAAAAAGTAGCTACGCCTACTGTTTGATAAATAAAGAAAAATATTCTGTCTCATCTTTTAATGATTTAACGAATTTTTTAGTTCTTACATTTTTTCCATGTAATTCCACTTAATTAAAAGTTAATATTTTCTTTCTACATAAAATCGTATGTAAACTAAAAACTTGTTTATTCCCAACTCAATATAGATTTAACATCTCAGTGAAGCGTTGGAGAGGTGGTCGTTAAATAAATTGCACCACCAACCCGACACCGAGCACGCAGACGTATTGATTTTCCAATATCTCGCGCACGCCTCAGGTAACCCATCCATATTGAATGAACAACCGCGATTAACGTCCCGTACGAAACAAGCTGAACGGAAAGAGGGGGCTAATAGTTGATAATGGAATTGGGCCGAGTGTTTTATGTACATACAATACGATAAATTATAGTTAAACTGAAACACAACATTCTTCCAATTCTCACTCCCTCACCCCGATATTATCAGAAAAAGACTGTGAACAAAATTCTTATTGACGTGAAATAAATAACATAATAAATTGCGAGATCTATTTGGCAATACAATAATCAAAGGCCAAAAAAATACTAATTAACTATTTATTTATTTACACACTCAGAGTCTAAGGGTTGACTTAATGCCTTTGGCATTATCTGTCAGTCTACCTTGGGTTGTGCAGAACTTATGAGGTAGGTGCATAAAATAGTTAAAAAAAAAAGAAACAAAATAATAAATACAATACAAATATTATAAATACACATATAATATATTATAAATAATACACGTACACAATATATTTTATTTATACATAAATATGTCGGATGGAAGATCTTTTTGGTATATAAAAACGAAGAAATAAAGAAAATGTCAATAAGCTGTCAGTGAGAAAAAAGACGAACGTATGAAGAGAATAAGTTTAAGATAAGATTTGTGTGTTTAGAAGTATAAACGATTATTATGTTTTTAAAGAATAAAATATTACCAGTAACGTCATAGGTGTTTTTCTTTGGCGCCTTAATCCCACATATATTATAAACTACCAAAGTTATAAAAAAAAAATTAAATAAATACATACATAAAAGATTAAGAACTAAGAGTTCATTGCATCGTTGAGAAGAAGTTCCCGAACTTTTATCTTAAATGTGAGACGATATATATTCAACATTTGAAATTCATTTATAACCTTTAATAAAATCACGATGAGTACGAACGGTTATAATAAATACGACTGTGTTACCACAATTAAAAATATAAGAAAATAAGTATTAATTTCACATCAAATTAAACTTTTGTTACGAAAGTAGTTCAATTTGAAATGAAAGCGTTATAATTGAAGTCGTTCGTTATCCAGCGTTTCGTAGAACTTTCGTAGCACGCTCTTCATAAGTTCTACGAAACGTAGTAGTCATTCAGTAGCGTGTAACTTTTATGAGGCGACGACATTACATAATCGATGAACTGATTTAAGTATAATTATGAAAAGAAAATATAAGACTTTCATACGAAGAATAAAATAACAAGAATTTTAAAATACGACTGAAACAAGAATTTTCATTGTAAAGGAAGATAAGTCATAAGACGAAAAGATGATATCTGCTGATAAACATTGGACTACAATACTCCATATCTCCTAGTATTTTTGTGAGTTTACGAATTTTGTAACAAAAAAATATATTTGCCGTCGTTAACCGTGTTTTTTATGAAGCCAAAACAAAACAGTGAATATTTTATTCACAGCATTACCCGCACCGAGTTTTTTAAAAAGGTTAAAACGTTGTTGACGCGCCTCGAGCCTCCCACTTACCCTTTTGAAAGTGTCTCACAAAAAGAATTAAAAAAAATTAAAATACATCGCAAACCCGTGCTGCTAGAAATCTGAATAAATTATATGAATTGCTATGTGACCTAAATTTACTTACTCTTCTCATTTCTAGAAATATATGTGCGTGTAAAAACTGACATGACATTAACAATGCAATTCAAAATAAAAGCGATGATCTCTGTTACATGATATGGGAAGAATATTACAACAAAACAGGCTTTTATTTACATTTATGTAGTAACACATTTTTAGATTTACATAGCAATAAACTTACGTACTTTTTTATAATATAAAAAACGCTGATACTTGTAAGGTGTATTGAAAGACATACGTATCAATAATTGTGTTTACGAGCAAAGTATTCGTTTGATGGTAATGGATATCTCTGTTATACTGCGACAATACGGAACGACGTATAATTACGATGTTCACATTGAGCAGGATGCTTTAAAACGTAAAAACTTTACAGGGCACTTCAATCCGGAACAAAGCTATATTTTCAAATTGCTACTTAGAATAGGTGATACCTAAACAATCTCCTACAACCGAGTTCTATCTATATATATTCTATCTATTTAAAACCTTATCAAACTTAAAAAGTTAACCAAAATTCGAATATTCAGATCATAGTTACCCAGTTATTTTACACAATATTTGTTATACAAAATATACTAATGAAATAGTTTCTGATAATTATTTTTATTTATAGATCATTTCCGTAGATTTATAACTTAGTAATTGAGTGCAATAACATAAAGAACCTTACTCTCTACAAAGGAAAGTTGGGCGAATATTTCGAAACGTGATGGATGCTGGTCCCCCCTTTGGTATGAAAATAACTTCGTCGATTGAAGCGCCAACACAGCCTCTATATTCGCAATCGGCTATGACGCACTTAATTTATTTATAGCCTGCTGTTACGATGACCTATTTATGTTTTTTTTAAATTTCATTTACTTCTTAAACGGTAAACATTGCCTCTGTAACAGGAAGTTAAAATTGGAGTTTATTTTTAGAGTTTATTTCTCAATATTTATTTCAACATATTGATGTTTACTGCTGAAAGTGGACCTATTCAAAAAGAGTGCCTGTCAAGGGCAAAAACTCATCATTTTCCTTGTTATATTTTACATGCAGGTTACGTACATAGGAATAACATAACTTGTATTCCGTATAGACATTCTATGTCCTTCTATAACTTCATAACTACACCTTCCGAATATCAGAATTGTTTACGTATTTAGCCGTTACAGTTTAATTGGACAGCATTCGCAAAGACTTGCTACTTAATACAGTATTTCGATTAAAATTTTAACGAAATATTCCTTTAACGAATTAACATCTTAATATGCTTAATGATCTCTAGATTATATTAATCTTCTTTATCTAAATAACCGTACATCTCTCAGTAACATTATCGCTGAAGCGCTTCTATGAAAGGATTCATAACTCCAACATGTATTTAAACGCTTACCAAATATCTAATACTGGGTACAACTTTGAATACACAACAAATATTTGTTAAAGAATCATATTTGTTTAAACAACAAACATAGAAATTTTATTTCTTAAAACATTTCTATCTAGTTTGATGTACAATTTGAGAGACTGATCGCACTTTTGCGGTAAATACATCCGCAGCATGATAAAATTCTGGCAAACGACATTAAAATACGTAACAATCGGCCATTTACTTTATATAACTATATCTATTGAACCTTTATTGATTCCATATCAAAACGTTCTGACAGAACTTTTCTATCTTGCACAAAAACGTCAATTTTCGCAGTTAACATGATGATGAGGTAAAAAGGATGATTGTTTCTTTTCACATCTTAATAAACCATTACAACAGTAAATGTTAAAGAAAACATCAAAACCGATAGCTATTTATTTATTTAAAACTTTTTTAATTACGAAACATGGTTACAGCCAAAGGTAATCTACACATTATCCTTTTTATCTGTACACCTAATGAAAAGCTACACAATTTATGCAGTTACCGCGTGTAACCACGAGGTTAAATTTAATATGCGAAAGATTAATATTAGCAAAAACGGCACAAAATAATGTTTTAAAATGTTTGAATTGTATCAACGAAATTAAAGCCATAACAAATAGTTATTTTGCTTTATATTATAACTAATTTATAGAAGTGAAAATAAATTTTTATCCCTTACGTATACGAAAAGTCACCTTTTGCCATTTACGAGTACCATATTCTATGCTAAATATTATCACAAAATTTATTACTTGTAAATATACGAAAATTGACTAGGAATTTAAAATATTTCACCGTTACACGTAATTGTTTAAATAAAAGATATAAATTCCTATATATCCACCTTCCTGGTATTTACTTTTCATTAATTTAAATTAATTTTTCGGATCTGTTGTAAGAAAACTGTTTTAAGGTTAACCACGCCAATAAACATTTTTTCTCCCCTGTACATTTATATTTGGTCTTCTTTGTTTGTACAATAAAGAACAACAAATACAGGATTATAATATTTTTAAATGAAACTCTAATTTTGACCTACTTCCATTAAAGTAGATTTTAACGAAAATCTCTTTAATAAAGCTTTAACTAAACGACCGCGCCCGAACAATACAACCATTGTCAGTTTAATATAAATCTATTGTAGCTAAATATAAAAGAATTTTTTTGTTATTTTATCAACACGTAACACTGTTATAAACTCGCAGTTTAATTAATTTTTTTAATGACAACAAAGAATATTTCACAAAGAGGTCTGATCATTATTTTGATAGACTACACCGATATTTACAACTTCATCGAATTCAAACAAATACGTTTCCACAGAAAATGTTGTTGATCCTTAACGATAACATGAGCGGATATCTGATTAACTCTGATGTCAACCAAATAACAAAGATCGATGGAATAATCAAGTCAAAGAAAAATACTAATAAATAATATGTTTCTTACTATTACGTTTATATGACTATTTTTAATTTGATCCATGTTTTTAAATGTAAAGGAAATGAACTTAAACGTCTGCCTTAAGAGAGGCTGATTCTGATAAAAAGGTGATCTTCTTGTGTCTTCCTTTTTTATCTAGGAAAGCGATGTGACCAACAAATTCCCCGTATATGATGAACAACAATAAGATGCTAGATAACGTCGCCTAAGCCTAACAGTTATCGAGACTTAACAGAAGTTGTTAAGTCTCATTACTACTACGTTTTTACCTACAACGTCCTCCAAACTGGAACACAGTAATGTTTGCACACGACTGTTTGGCAGTAGAAATAACAGCTGCGGTGTTGCTTACCTAGTCTCAATTGAAACAGCTGATTACATTTAGAGATTTAAATTAGTGAAAAACCTATTGGTTTTTTTTATGAGAATCCATGTCAAGATTACACTTGTAAAATAATTACAGGGTAATTAAAATTTTTCAGATTATCCTTAATTATTCTTTTCCAATAATAGTGTATATTTAATAAGTATATGATTAAAAAAGCATTGAATTGTGCGAGTGCTTTATTTGTAACGTTGCGCTACGAAGTAAAGGGACGACACAAAGCAATTTATTACTTGTGAAATCGATAATCAACAATGGCGCTATCAAACCGAGCTCTTTGTCAGACTGCTACGGATTTGTTCAGTTACCTAAACAACACATATAAAACATTCTAATAATTTGTAATAAATTCACAGACAATAACGTACATTGAGTAATTCATATTTTTAACAAGACTCTATTCCAAATGTACAATATTTGATGTTTTCATCAAAACAAAATATATTACATTTCGTTTTACTAAATTGTAATCATTTTATAGTTTGTTAATGTTTACTGCATATATTATTGTTAATTGCAAGACTGTAGTTAGTAAAATTATTAGGAGCCTCACTCGCACTGACGTCTGAAGTCAAAATCCTGTTCGTCTTAGAGTTTCGTTGAATAAAAACATCATACATTATTCTTACAAGACCATATTTACTTAATCATAAATTAAGATCAAATTAATCTGCTGTATTTAAAAAAAAACTGAAATGTTTACGAAATAAACCAATTATCAAACAACTAAAGAAGCGCTACTATAAAGTAAACATGAATGTGTGATCGTGAAACACATCTCTCGTCTCTCTCATTTATGGTGTTAAATAAATCATTAAAGTTGATCAAAATTATATCAATAGACAAACATACTATTAGTATACGATGTAGATAAAAATATGGTAGTGTCATCCCAAAAGATTTTCGTCTAAAAATATTCTCTGTCGCAATATGAAATATCACTGCGGGAAACATTTTAAATTGCTCTGCGACTTTTACGCTATTATTCTGCAGCATCAGACAAAATTCTTAGCACCAACAAATGTTGACTAATTCTTCAAACTGAAGTTTGTCGGTCAGATTAAGAAAGCTATACCATTCTTCTGCTACTCTTTTAATTGATAGTATTTAAGCTTAACATCGTCGAACCATTTCTTGCGTAGTCTATCAGGATCTCGTTTTCTGGATTTTGCCGTTCAGGATCAAACTTGATATACATAGGAAACCTATTAAAGAATTTTCGAAAAAGTTAACGTTTCTTTGTGTGATTGTAACCCACGTTTGCAGTAAACTATCAACTGTGCATTATATCATGTATATAGTAAGCAATAGTTGACATCGAAAGTATCATTACCTAGTTGAAATTATTTTTTATTCACATACGCAGTAAGGGCATAGCGTACTATATATTTTTTTTCTAAAGCAATGCATGTTGTAACTTTCTGCAAACTAGCATAGTATTACGAGACGTTTAGCCTTCAGCACTAATCTCTTGTATAACTATTTATCATTAAGTATAGTAGTATATACTCGTTCTAAGTAAAAGATACATTGATGATTACATAAACAACACGTTTTACAAAAGTACCCTCAAAAGAATCGCAAATTTCTGTAGTTGTTAAATCAATTTCATTGTTAACTAAAATTATCTAAATATTACTTTAGTTGATAATGAAATGTATTTATCAGCATATAATCATATTTAAGTTATAACCGCATTAATTTGATGTAATTAAATTAGATAGGTTATTTATGTGAATGACATAACAATAATGATATCCAAGTGATGCTCTTCTGTGATGTTCTTCTGTAATGCTAATATCGTACATGTTTGAAGATGTCTCACCTGCCAGCCCTGCAGCAGCAGCGAGCGGTCGACGGTGCGCAGCCACATGACCGCGTCGCCGGCCTGAAAGTCGCGCAGCCGGTGGCAGCGCGCGTGCAGGAACATGCCCAAGCACTTGAGCAGCTCCGAGGTGGAGGCCTGGATGACGGTCTTGCGCGGCGGCGGCGGCTTCTCGCAGACGTTGTTGTTGAGCGCGTTCGCGCGCACCAGCTCCGGCGGCGGCGGCGCGGGCGCGGGCGCGGGCGCCGTCCGCACGAACGGCGCGCCGCCGCTCACGTTCTTGTTCCTGTCCAACGGAGCATTGTCCGTCAGAGGCGCTCGGAACGTCGCTACACTCTTGCTCTTGCATTCCAGCTTCTTCTTGTTGTTGTTCGCAGTAGAGAACCGCTTCCACGACAACGCGTTTATGAACAACGAGTGCTTCTTCAGGTTCTTCTCGAGCGCCGTCTTCTCGGAGATGATCTTGGCGGCGTCGTCGAGCGTGGCGCGGCGGTCGTCGCGCGGCGCGTCCCTGTTCTCCCTGTTCTTGGCGTTGTTGAGCCGCTCGTAGGAGTAGGCGAGGGCGGGGCGGTCCGGCGCGGCGGCGGCGGGCGGGCGCCGCTCGCGCGGGCTGAAGCTCAGCACGGTGCCCATGAGGCCCGCGCGTGTCGGCCCGCTAAGACCCGGCATGCATAGCGTCGGCCTGCGGCGGCGGCGGCGGCCCGAGTGGGCTCGATAGCTCCGCGCCTGCGCCCCGCGCGCCGCGTATCGACCGCCCGTCCAGCTGGGAGCCCCGCCCCGGTAAACAAACCCTCCTCGCCGTAAATCACGGAATTACTGATCAGGATAACGCCGGATCAATTAACTCACTCCTCCTGCGAAATGCTCCATCGAAATCAGCAAAGCACGTCTCCCGACCCGATCTCAATCCCATTCGGGGTTATCGAGATGATTAGTGTGCAGTTGTTATATAATGTTGCGGAAGTTCGCCGAACCGACCGTTCCCTGGTAATCGAATCTTACCTATTGCGATTCTTCCCGAGAAACACAACCCCGAATCCAACCCAGATTCGCGACGCTTGACCTGAATACAATTTTCATTAAAAAAATCGCTGACGGCGATGCGGAAGCATTCATAAGAGGAGCTCAAAAACTCAATTCTTCCCGACAGTTGGCGCTTCTTCACGCTTTTATAACGAGTAGTCAACTTCCCCGGAAACCTATTAGCATGCACAGCGATGTAATGGTGTCGTCTTCTTATGTTTATAAAAAAAACCCGCAATCTACGGCCACAAAAGTCTTCCTTATTAAAACATGGATACAATGGGCGTACAAGTACATCGACCGGGGGATGGCGAGCGGAAGTGCCGTCTAACCACACTACCATACAGTTGATAAAAATCACACGCCACCCCAACAATGTACCCTCGTTTTATACACTAGTACTTTTAATGAAAATTAAGGTCAAATATAATATTTTACCTAATCCTTATACAAATTAAACTCTAACTGTACTATTCTCTAACTCATTTCTTTCTTTTAAATAAACTAAATAAATATTAAACTTATATTGAATCAATGTTGAAATAGATAAATTTTCACGCATAACTATTTCATAGAATAAATTATTAGAAAGCCGCTGACGATAACTCTGAACCAATACGTCTTGGAAATCATCAGAAAAGCCAAGAAGACTTGTAAAAATAGTATTGTCACAACAAAACTTACTTCGATAACAGTGAACAAATTTTAGTTATTACTAATACATAAAAGATTTTGTAACAAACATCTAAGGATCAAATATAAACAATTTAATTATCAATTAAGGTCGTTACGTAGTTTATAATAAAATTACTTTAAATTTTAAACAAATTGCTGGAAAAGCAGCTCACTTAATCTTCTCTCTACTGTAATTCAGAGCCTTTACTCACAAAGAGAAAGTCAAAGCCATTAATCAACCACATTGGCCGGAGGTTGATGAATGTTCCATTTCCACGAAGACTGTTTCTTGGAACGTGACGCTTTCCTTTCGATGTTATTCTTCATCAGAAGCTCAAGCTCAGAGAAGATCGACTCAGCACCTCTTCGATACGAACATCGCGTACGATTTACGAACTGAGCTATCAAAGCTTCTTACACAAAAAGTTTAAACACAAATTTCTGAATAAATTCATGATTTATGTCATAAAGTAAAGTAAATTGACAAAATGACATGAAAATAATGGGATTTCAAAATACTTCAGCCTCGGCGCGCTCATATCGCGTGTCAACTGAGATTCCCTGACAAGTCTTCCCCAGCCAGATATTAAATTTGATCAGCTGAACAACCAGCGTGTGATTGTTAATATTTGAGTTCGATCAATTTGCGACGTAACATTTAACCAACCTTGTTACAATAACGAATACGATAAAAGATATTTTATTAAGCATTTATAAGTCCACCACTTTGCGGAACAAGTGTAACCAGTGGTACGACTTGGAGATCTTTAGAAAAAAGACACTGTTAGGGTTGACCTTAAACAACTGTAATTATATGACACATTTAATAGAATTATTGTAAAGATGAATTAAAAATTACTGAGACTAAGCAAAGAAAAGAATAACTTACGGGATACGTACTATAAAGTAAGAAACTATATTTTTTTATTCGACGTAGCGACGAGACGAGGTCGTTCATCTCATAGTTAATGATTGTCTATAACAACGTGGTACTAGTTAATGTCATATACACTGCACCTCATTGTGCTCATCGCCTTAACACGTTCAGTGTTAAGTCTCGTTACCCCAGTAATTTCCCTAGCTACAACACCATTCTAACCAGAACACAGTAATGTTTGCAGACTACTATTTGGCCGGTGGAATAGGAGCTGCGGAGGTACCTAGACGGTCTCCGGCAACAGAGACCTACAACCAGTAAAAATTGAATGTAACCCGAACCTAGTTTTAAGTATCAGTTACCAGAGTAAAGAGCTCATTATCATGTAGAGGGTTCACAGTGCGTGCATGGCGAATTGTCCAGCAAATCACTTGCGGCTGGTGTGCTGGACGAGGTCGCACGGTAATGAGTTTAGCTGAAGCCGCATCAAGTACACACCGTCGCTTACGATGACCACACTGTCTTTCCCTTTTATTTAAGCCAACTAAAACATTGTACATACATCTTTTCAAGTAAAATGAACTAGCACTTGCCTTTTAATCAATTTCACAAAGAATTAGAATGTAGTCTTAGTGTAGTATTTAGATAGCCAAAACAAAAAAAAATTACATTTTAAGATTCATAAAATATTGAAAACTTAGTCAAGTCAATGATTTTTATTGCCATACCTACTACAATAAGAATATAATATATGAAAGTTCCAAGGAGACCTTCACCCAAAAAGGGATTTCTGCATATACAAAAATATTATGAAAAAAAATATGTTAATAAAAAACTATGTAAGTTAAGAATATAATATATGAAAGTTCCAAGGAGACCTTCAACCAAAAAGGGATTTCTGTATATACAAAAACATTATGAAAAAAAATGTTAATAAAAAACGAATATTTAAGTTAAGAAATAAAGTAGGCTTATAAACAAATAAATAAAATATATGAAACCTAGACGTAATATTTTCCACGAAATTATCAAAATTGTCTTGAATCGGATCTATAGTTATTACTAACGTTTTGTTAATATACTAGAGAACTTTAAATTATTACAAATCTGTCATTTATATTTATTTCAAAGTCACAAAAACGTTGTCACCTCAGCACCGGAGCACGAGGGCGCTAAGCTTTTATTTGCTTACGTAGCAGCCATACATATATTATAATTGTCATTAAACGTCCGAATCTATTAACTAAAAACGATTACAGTTCTTATGATACGATAACAAACAAACACACGATAACAATGACACAACATTTTTAACAGAAATTAACGGATTCAAAATCAATGTCCTTTAATTGAAACATAAAACTTCTTCGCTAAAAAGAATATATCTAATATATATTCATAGTACAGTATTTAATATGTAATACTAGCTGACCCGACAGACTTCGTTCTGTCAAAAAAAATGGAATGTTCTTTGTTCCTGCCTATTTTATAGCCGGGGCAAAAAAATCTCTTGAACAGAACCGTCACCCTGGTTATGGGCGGTGTGTGGGGTTCAGCACTATATGTATTCATCTAATAACTAATATTTAGATATTAGTGGGTTCCAGAAGAGTGGCCAAAGTTATAATTAAAGTACATAAGTTATATTTACTATAATAATTTTTTAGGAACAAATAACTGTCACATTCCAAATCTTTTGACAGAATGTAGTCTATCAGGTCCGCCAGATGGTAACGCGGTTTGTGCTCGACTGATGTATTGACGTGTAAACGAATGCATTTTATGTCGCGCGCCGAAACTAAAACAAAAGAAATAATATCGCGAAGCCGACACCAAATTGAAAATCATTATGGTGGATCTTTAGCTCTTACATTTTGTGACTATTTATGTTATTATTTCATTCGTTTTAATATTTGACTCTTTAGCGTTACGAACGCGCCTACATTGCTTAGACAGCAGTGAAAGCTTGTAATTGAATATAAACTTTTGTTAGTTAGTTTCTGGTTTCTGGTTTATGGTTTCTGGTTACTGGTTTCTGGTTTCTGGCTACTGGTTTCTGGTTACTGGTTTCTGGTTACTGGTTTCTGGTTTCTGGTTTCTGGTTTCTGGTTTCTGGTACTGGTTTCTGGTTTCTGGTTTCTGGTTTCTGGTTTCTGGTTACTGGTTTCTGGTTTCTGGTTTCTGGTTACTGGTTACTGGTTTCTGGTTCTGGTTTCTGGTTTCTGGTTCTGGTTTCTGGTTACTGGTTTCTGGTTTCTGGTTTCTGGTTTCTAGATTTCAGATGTCAGATTTAAATTTTTTATTTTCCATTTTCAATATTCTGTATACAATATTCAATATCCAATATCCAATATCTAATATCCAATATCCAATATTCCAATATTCCAATATTCCAATATTCCAATATTCCAATATTCCAATATTCCAATATTCCAATATTCCAATATTCCAATATTCCAATATTCCAATATTCCAATATTCCAATATTCCAATATTCCAACATTCCAACATTCCAACATTCCAACATTCCAACATTCCAATGTTCCAATATTCCAATAATCCAATATTCCATTCCCCATTTCCCATTGCCCATTGCCCATTTCCCATTGCCCATTGCCCATTTCCCATTGCCCATTTCCCATTGCCCATTTCCCATTGCCCATTGCCCATTGCCATTGCCCATTGCCCATTTCCCATTGCCCATTGCCCATTGCCCATTGCCCATTGCCCATTTCCCATTGCCCATTGCCCATTTCCCATTGCCCATTGCCATTGCCCATTGCCCATTGCCCATTGCCCATTGCCCATTGCCCATTGCCCATTGCCCATTGCCCATTTCCCATTGCCCATTGCCCATTGCCCATTGCCCATTGCCCATTTCCAACTTTCAACTTTCAATTTTCAATTTCCTGTTTACAGTTTTCAGTTTTCAATTTTCTGTTTACAGTTTTCAATTTTCAATTTTCAACGTTAAATAGTGTCACCATCACAAAAGATCAACAAAGTAAAGTTAAGACTTAACTACAATTTTAACCAATGAACCTAGGACAGTGGTGTTCCTGCTTGAATTCTACAATCGCTGCACACGAACACACTAATTTACTGCATGATACACTCACATTGAACATTCAACTGCATTATGCACAAAAAAATAAAAATTCAACCGAGACAACGCGACCTTTACGCCCAGATTCCCGCTAAAGTTCGTAAAATATTCTTCTTCTTCCCAATTGATGGCATGAGCACGGTTTGTGAGTGAGCCAGTGTCATGTGTAGACAAATAAAATAAAAGAATAAAAATCCTTAAAATATTATCTGCGTGGTTAATTCGTCCGCCATGTTCCTCCCTTTTCCCGTAAAATATTATAATTGAAATCAGTAATTGTTGGTTGTCAATATCAAACGTCAAAAACAAAAATATTCTTTTAAATTGTATTTGGTTTCTAAATGACGGGACGAACTACAAATGTTTGACGTTTTATGTGTCTAAGGTAAGGTGACCAGACGTTCCGCTTTTTCACAATTAATTCCGCGTCACGCGACGTTTTTCAAAAGTCCCGACTTTTAGAATTAAGTAAAATTTTAAATTTATGAAAATCATTGTTTTGCGTAACATATTGCTTTTGCTACCCAGTTACATTGTATTTGTCTCTCAAATGATACACTTTGTATCCGTACTGCGTGCTAGCAAGATAATTAAACAAATAAATATTACAAATCTGTTTCTTACCATAGAAAAATAAAGTAAGTAATTTATTTAAATATTTCATAAATGCATAAATTTTCTTAAACTTAGCTTAAAATACTCGTAGTCTTCATATTTTATATAAACCTTAACCTCGAAAGAAATTTTAGAAAGTAATATACGAATAAAATTTTGCAAATATTTCAAGTCAATCAAACTAATTTATCAAATTCTTGTGAAGATTTTTACAATATTTTACAAAATTACTACAATCTACTCAAACAAATTCACTTATATAAAAAAACATTTATAAACTGTACTTATGTTAAAACTAAAAAAAAATTACGATATTATTATTCCTTCAGAGTTGTCCCGCTTTGCCTATCTAAAAATCTGGTCACCTCAATGAAAAAGAGAAATTGTTGTTTTTACCATATTCCAGGCACTTTTTCCATATTTTCTCACCTTATTAACCTTCCCTGGACTTGCACGAATAATTCCAAACCACATTTAGCCAAATCGGTCCAGCCGTTCTCGAGTTTTAGCGAGACTAACGAACAGCAATTCATTTTATTATATAGATATACTAATTTCTTATTTACTCTTCTATAATAAAGAGGGTAAAATGCTTGATTGGTTCAAATATGAATATCTGATATATTCCCAACAAACAGTTTTACAAGAAAACCTTATAAAATATTCACGCACGAATATTAAATGTTTTTTATTACGTTTTTTCAACTTCATTATGTGGTTAGTGAGTATAATTTAACTAGTTACATATTTAAACTAATAAACAGTTATCACAACAAAGCTACTTAACTTTTGTTTAAATACTGAACAACGCAGAGTTAACTGACTCTTGAAGTATTTTAGTGTTATGTATAAATTTTATCTTTACTATATTAATAATATCCAAGCCTTATTACTACAAAACCATAAGTAAATATATTAATGTAAATACCAGAAATCGTTAGCTAACAATTCACTTTACAGTTTCAACAACACACCGTTTCGTTAACCGTGACACAAATTTTCTTGTAGTTTGTTGTAGTTGGTATAAGAACGATATTAATAATTGGTAGTATACTATTTTTACAACCGACTGCTATAAACTATCAATTCTAATGATAGTCGATGGTTTGCAAAAATCACACACCATTTTTGTATAGTCCACCTAGTGTCTTTAAATTTTACTGAGACTCTCTATTTATGATGAAATTGTGCTAATTCATCGTTATCTTATGTTTTTCTATAGAAAGCATTGTACAAATCACTTGCAAGATTTAAGTCTTCTCAAGAACCCTTCTAACATATTTTCTTGTAGTCGATTTAGATAATTTTGAGTATCAAAGCTTGCGGATAAATATATGTCTAAAAGCAAACATGCTCGTGTTCTTTTCCAACAGAAACTGTTAAAAACATTTTAAATATTAAAAAAATCAACCTAATAATTAATATCATATCTATAAACGAGAATATAACGTTTAACCTTTTGATTTTTACCAAAAAATTCGATTTTTTTCATTAAAATTTAGACTTTCTTCTTGGCTATAATTTTTAATCGATAAAGTGACGTAAAGCTGATCAACCCCTAATAATTAATGAAAGGTAACAATGACAATAATAAGAATTATTATTGTATGGTTAGTAAAACGTAATAAGTATATTCCACACGCTAGAACTACACTCACAAATAAATCTTAAACAAACATAACCCATAGTGCATTAAAATTTTAATCCTGTAATTCAGACCAAACAGGAGCAAATACCAAGTGTGATTAGTTCCAGACAGAATTATAACGTCAGTTGGAGGGAGAGGGTGAACAGGGGGTTGAAAAAGTCAATTGGGTGAGTAGTAATTCATGCCTTATTTTCGTACTTCCAAGATTGCAATTGCACAGCGATGTAGTTATGCGATAAATTGTTGAAATAACACGCAGTAAGAGATCATTGAACTCCTACAAAAAAACCCTTGGCAAGGGTTGTCTAATTTATGTAAAAACTTATTAATATATAGTACACTTACAACTACAGCATAGTTATAATGATAAACAAAATACATTATTTAACCGGCAGGTTAGTTCGCGTGTAATGGACAATTTAAAGGATGATAACTATTACATATCATATAATTTATTTTATTTAATCCTGACGTTTCGACTGCAAAGCAGTAATAATAAGCAATAATATAAATTAAATAAACGCGATAAAATCCGTAAAATTTTATCATAATAAATGTGTAACGTTCGCGGAAACCAGAAATCATTAACAATTATATTTATTTATATATTTGTGTAAATTTTCATGGTATAGAAATAAACCAAATTGTGTTAAATTCATAACGTTCTGATATGTGCGACACAGAACTTGATGATAGTATTTTTCCCGTCCTCTTCTTCTTGCTCCTCTGACAATAACCATGCTAGTACCGGTCGTGATTACTGTCAACATTTACATTATTAACTGGTGACAGAGTTGTATTTATTTATTTCTTGATGTACACATACACGAAAAATATATAGAAGTAAAAAAAAAAACTAAATGTAACAATGGCGAGCTTAACCTTAAAAGGACTTTTCTTCCAGCAAAACCTGACAAAAAAAAACAGTTATTATAATAAAGTGTGCAGGTGTACGATGAAATAGTTACAACAAATACTTATAAAACAAAAATGTATATAAAAATATGCAATACTTAAATATTTATAAACATAATAATACATATAAAATATGCAACTCTCTTCTTAAAGATAACTAAGGAGTTTTGTCGTTATATTGATAATTTAAACATTGTGCATTAATGCACAAAGTATTCCTTCACACTATGCAGATATATTTGACTGTAAATACATGGATAAATACTATCACTGATTTATACCTTATTTTAAACCTTATTAGTTTATTTAAAACTGTGTTTAAAGGACGATTTAACTTTGGGTATAATGAGAAATACCTGACGGTATATTTTTTAAAGACTTTCACATCCTGTCTAGGTAGGTTGATACCCACTAATATATTCATACCAATAATTAATAATATATATATATATATATATATATATATACAATATGCATAAATAGTTTTTACAACTGAATCATTTAAACAGTTTTGATGATTCTTAATCCAACTCTACAACTTGGAGTTACATGTGTTTTGCTTTTTGTCGCGATTTTTTAAGTTTTAAACCAATAACATTTATTTTTTGTTGTTTTGTTAAGTAATAAGTAATGTTTCCGCCTTTCTATGTGATACTTTAAAGTCAACTGTATTAAATGTTAATAATAGTTTATTTCTTATATTCCGCAAGCATTTGTACAGTAATAATACTTATATATTATTAACACCTCTAGGTATAGAAACTAACACAATAGCTGATGTAAAAGACCTTTTAAGGAAACTGAAAATTATAACATCTACCTATCTATGATACACGGATCTTATTTCTTAGATTATTCTCCTACCATTACATTATATTCTTATACAACTGTTAATAAAAAATTTAAAATTGTGATAACCTTAAAGTGAATTATGATCAACTGAGAATTGTCACAGTTTAGTACATGTCTTAAAAACTCTGATATTCCTCAGAGAGCAGGACATTTTTCTAAAATCACAGACAAGAATAAATAAAAATTGTCTCTGGCTATTTGATGCGTTGATGTAGTGTAAAGGATTTATATGACAGAAAATATAGATTACAGACTAAACTAGACTATAGACTAAAATGAAATCGCATAATCATATTTGAAAAGTTTATTTGCCTCGACGGACAATGAACAAATTTAACTTAGCACCTAAAATATAATTACATAATAAAAAAGGCATTCATATACATAGGTACATTTAATGAACCTATTTCTACAAATTAAAGTAATGGTAATTTTTTTTTTGTCACAAATAGTTTTACATTTTTCATTATAGATCTACAAAATTAATGATCAAAAGATTTTAGCTACGTTAGTTATTAATCGTAGAAACTTGAGGTGAATTGGTTGCATGATAAAATTATTAAGGCAGACATCGTTTTGTCTGGCCAAATAATAAGTAACTGATCGATTTTATAAATTGATCAACGCATAAGTATCATTACATTACATCAATTGCGTAAAACATCGAGTTAGTTAATCACCTTTGTAGCTGGATAAGCTTAAGTTTCGAAACTTCAAACTAAAATATAAAACTTTACAATATACTCGATTTTAAAAAACAAATTACTCTAGTAATAGCATCAGTCGGGAGTCAAACAAAACCCTCTACGCTTCAGCGAGGTACTCACATTCCTACGAACTCATTTCGTAATCACAAATGAAATCATTCTTTTTTTCAGTAATATTCAGTAGCGTACGACGAAACTAAATAAAGTCATGACAAAAGTTAATTGGAAACTTATTACATATTTGTACTTATTTAATCATAAATGCTTTGGAACAACAAATAAATTATCTCTCCATACATACATTCAAAGTATGCGCACATTAAATTTTTAGTAAAACATTAAATTCTAAACTCATAGATACTTTTTAAAGTTATCCTCTTCGATCAATTTCATATTATTCAAATTTAATTCAAATGTTTTTTAATAATAATAAAACCGTTGATCCTCACATCGTGTGTATGTATAAATAAGCATTACTATTTTAAATCCATTGCTATTGGTATGTACCTTTAAAGCATGACTAGTTAGATAACCATTCAACTTATTCAAAGTTGAATACTAACTTATATACTGACAATGCAATAAGTCTCGTAGCCTTTGAATTACTATAATACCAATACATCAAAATTATAGCAGATACAAACTTAAGACAAAACTCAAACAGCGTTTCTTAACCTAAAAATAAAATAAAAACTATTTAAAACACAATTCAACAAATCAAAATCAATCAACAATGTTTTATAATAAAAGCAAGTGATCAATATATTTTTGTCGGAAAGAAATATCTCTTAAACTTTGAGATTGCTAAAATTTCGCAATACCATTACAAGAAGAAAATCACTGCGCACATAATCAACTCCAATATCAATGGTGCTTGCTTATAATATAAATTAAAAGCCTAAAAATACTTAGAGCTTATATTAAAATGTGCGTTAGACGCATATATAGACTAAACAAAAATATTTCTGAATCGTATCCTTTACACTTACCACAAGATTTAGACATTACATAAATTTTATATCATATTTAATAAACACATTTTTAAAAATCCATAGCAAAAGTAATATTGATAAAAATAAGATTACAAGAGATAGTAGAAGAGAAAGAACATAAGATATAACTAATAGTTATATGTCGCTATAGTTCTTTACTTAGTTAGTTTTGGATTACAGGCACTTTTCTTTAACTTGAAATTTTATATAATACTTAAATTCGAAAATTAATAAACATATTTACTTGTGGAAATACTTAATATTTTTTCAATAGAAACTTTAAGAACATTTATAATCTGTATTGTTTATGGTAAATTCAGAAATGATCGTAGTAGTATATACATGTAAGTTAATTGTTAAATTTTTGGGTATAAATATATTATGGTTCCGATATTACATATGCAATTAAAAGGCTTACACAGGCATACGATACAATAATTAAAAGCTATTAGAGATCCATAGAGAATGTCTCCTGCGACTCGTCAAAGGAGACGGAGTTAGAGCGTGCTTTCTGCGCAGGAGTGTCTGGTGTTTGTGGTGAGACTGGGTTCCTCAGCAATGCAGCTGGTAAGTTGCATTTAGGCGGCGTCTGTGAGATCGGCGACTGTCTGAGCGACATCAAGAATGACCTTTCGTACACAATCCTGGTACCTGGAAATGACAACAATACAATTTAGTGATAAGTTTGATATTATTAAACCGTTTTATTCAGCTTGACGAAATTTGTTTATTTGGGTCACAATTAGAAATTGAAATTTAAGCACCTTCCCGTTGTCAGATTGATCTCAAATTTGGTACACACATTTAATTTAGATGACAATACAATATAATAAAATCAATATCATTATAAATCTAAGATGGCCGCCGAAAAAAAACAATTAATAAATAATAAAAACGTGGGGCCTATTAACTATTTCTGTATTACTTTCTACTATACTAAGTGCGGATTACATCGACTTATTATAATCGTCATCATCATCATCCTATAGTAGAAAGTAATACAGAAATAGTTAATGGGCCCCACGTTTTTATTATTTATTAATTGTTTTTTTATTTATTTATTTTGTAGTTTTCAGTGCACATAAAGAAAACCGTTTAACTTAAAAAAAAAATTACCGATTTTTATTTTTATTGCAATTTTAATATCTGTCCATCAAGTCGAGCGATTGTTCGCTATGCCTGACTGAATGATGCAATAGCTAGTGTGATTACTAAGCCAATGTGACTAATTCATCTTATTTCATAAATTGATCAACGCAACATGATACGATAATACTAAAATCTAGAGCTGACGTCACATTGCTATAAACGTTTTACATACTATCAGTTACATAAAAATAACTAACCTTTATAGTTTCTTTTAAAAATTGCTTTAAAAAATTATAAATTCATAAAGAAATCCTATTTTACTACAATTATAACATTTTCTTAAACACAACGAGTTAAATCACCTCAGTTATGTTATGAAACATGCTAGCCTAGAATAATCTATATCTAATATAGAGAATGCAAACCAGCCAGGGTTCGGAAAGTCTTTTACAATGACTAAACTTCACAACACGTGACCTAAGAATCGAACTAGGGACCTCCGTGTTACAAGGCAAGAGCTTAACCATAGGTAATATGATAGTTAAAGTTAATATTTTAAATTTCAACCTATGCTAATTCACTGCTGAACAGATTTCTTTAAGAGGATATCGTCCTTGACATAATTTATTTACATAGTCACCTTTCAAGACACACTTCCTGTAACTATTTCAACATATGCTTTGTTAACTGTGTGTGTAATAAAAAAAAACTTGTATATTTACAGCAGTGTTAAAGATTAAATCATTTACAGCCGACCACGTGTTCGTGTCATGTACTCGCTGCATGAAAAAACAATTCGATAAACTTCCTCAACAACTGCGTGTTAAATATATTTCGTATATTATCAAACTTGTTTATAAGTTTATCAACTTTGAAAGGTATTAAGATAAGACTGTGTAGACATAATTATGTAACTTAAAAGATAAAGATAACTAAACGCGTATTTAAAAGCGACAATGATAGGACTGCCTCGTTTTTCCCTTCAGACCGAACAGATCCAAATCATTCGGGAGCTTGAATTGTTTTATGAAATTCACTGCAATCAATAACACAACTAGTAAACTTTCTAAAATAAATTAAATACGTTTATGACTAAAATAATTTTATAACCGCTTACTTAATGATCCCAAAGCTGGGACTTTCACTGGCCAAGTGCGAGTTGGCGATGTTTATACTACTTATTATCGAAGGAAGACTTTAAGAAGAAGAATACTATTTAACAGAGATTATAGTTCTGGTTACATATATATATGTATATATATAAGAAAATATAGTCTGTCAAAAAAACATTAAATAAAAAAACAAGGCAAAGAGACAAGGAATGTAAGTTAATAAATAAAATGAACATGTAATATCGTTAACAATTGTCCCATCATTTCGTATACGTATTCAATAAACAATAATAATGAATATCCCAGTTTATATTTCCACTGACACTAGCAGATGTCATATGAACGTAACAGCTGTTGTTATTGAAATATGACGGCTTTCTAACAATGTTTTCTCCGTAAGCACAATGGGAATTGAACCCGCGTCTCATCATTAAAATTAATGAAACTTAATCATTCCAACAAAGCACAAAACTACAAACTAGAAATTTCACGTAATAAGTCATTTATATGCGTTTGAATCTATTATAATCTTGTTTATAATATCATTTACTTATTAAATACTTACGCAAATGTAAGTATAACTATTTGAAGCGGTTATAATAAGAAAGCCAAACGATGATGGCCTTATTTATATATATAAAAATCACACATCGCCATGTGACTTCCAGGGTATCGGAAAACTGTAAGTTATGTTGACATTATTATATCAACTATCAATAAATGTATAAGCTTATATCAACATGTAAGATAAACTTCTACCGCTTAAGGTCATTGTATGAATCAAACAATGATTTCGTTTCATAAAAAACGACATCATTGAGTTTAGATATGGATCTAGCGATTTGTAAATTTTTCTTAAATTTAAATAGAAGAAGCAATAGAATTGTTATAGAAAAAGAAGATACATCTTTTACTACAATAACGTCGAACTGCTTTTCTAACAGTTTTCAACCTTTTATGAACTATCTGAAGAGACATTTTTCGGCATGGTTGTAAAATATTACAGCGGAAATAGATGTTACTATGAAATATACATGGACTTCTAAAAAGAGATACATTTACATGTTCAATAATATTACATATCGGTATATAACATTTCTAATATTTATAACGGTAAACATAACTGTCAATGGCAAGGTCAAAAATTATCTAAAACTTATCTATAGACGTAACACGATATATCTACTGGGCAATTTTTATTATTCCGCCAATATAAATATATACTTTATCTATCGATATAGAAATCATCAGAATTTAAAACATATATTAAACTTTGTGTACGGTTGTAAACTTATCACAATAATAACAAGTTGATAAAGTTTTTAGTTCGGCGAATAATATCTTGGTGACTTTGTGTATCTAATTTTGGAACCGGTCTAGGGATCTATTTAGAATGTTAAGACGCAATACAAACTTGTTTCCCAAAAAAATATTTAAATTCTTAATCGCAGGTATGTAAAAACACAGTATCACCTGATCATTTTTTCTTTTTTTTGAATACTCCTAAACAGAAAGCATTATTTTGTAAATATATAAATTATATTTATTTACATATCGCCCTACTCGAAGTTACTTTCCGCGATTGAACCACAAATCTAATATCGTTTAAATATAAATAAAAAACAGACATAATTACAGGCCGAAAGCTTATTAAACGTTTTAACCTTTTGTTACAGTTATAATAATTATTTTTATAAACAAATAGTGCTATAATTACAGCTAATTTAGTCCCAATATCGTATAACTGCCTCATTAATAACTGGTAATCACTCGCAGTTTGCCAAGTCCAGTGCCAGATGTATTCGACAAATTTAATTTAGCATATAAAATATATAGAGTTATGATAGTTTGTTAATAACAACGTTACCAATAATATATCTACATCGTTAAACAGCGTCTGTAAATATTGCTATATGTTACATATAACAATGTGTAGTAGTAATATAATTAGTGAAATTACAAGGCGTCGAGAACATTCCAACAACATCTAGGGCGACAAGGCGTCTTGTTTCACTTGTCGAATAAAATAAAAACAATCAGAAGATGACATAATACACGTTTACAATGTAAACACGCGGTCGTGTATTGTCAACATCACAAAAATCAAATATTACGTTTTGTTTTCGTAACTTTACAAGATAATTTAAATTTACCAACGTCGCTAATTAAATCACAAACATTTAAGAATCTAACTTGTTTACACAGAGCACGGTAATGGCTTGGTCGTTGGTACGATTGCGTACATGACTTATTTTTAAGAGCGCGTTTATTTATGTTTATCTGTGCACACGTGTTTTTCGCTATTACCATGCCCTTGACCGATTTGGAGCGACTGATTGACTGACTTATTTGAAATATTTAAACAACATTTAGTTTTCTGTTATACTCAACGATATTACATGTCATATTCATTATTCGATTATAATGTTTGGTAATATCTTACAGTTTGAAAATTGCTAATAGTAAATCAGAGAAATAAATAAAATTTCTTATAGTATTTGTTTACTGCAACTGACTTATTCTTTACACGTTTCATTTTATTAACTCTTCATAAATAAGTTAAATTTATTACAATTGATTAGTAACTGCGATTCAGAAGTAATTCATTGCGAACAATATTACAAATGCGAAATAAATCTTACTTCATTACTTAAAAACTGCGCGTTAATATCAATCCAACAAAATTAGGGTAGCGAAAAGGGGCGACTTGAAGAAAGCAACGGAAGTACGCAATTCTTTTGCGCACTCCAATCCCTCCCTCACCCCTGATATTAAAACCTTAAAACGCAAAAATCCCACCGAAATAGACCCACGAGTAAAAAACACGTGTTTTTAAAATTCTTGCGGTCGTATCTAGGCGTAAAATATATTCAAGGTCAATCAAACTATACAACAGACGTATTATCTTATTACACATCGTGCGACTGCCGCACCTACTCACATTGTCCTACATTAAATTATACTCGTTTAAACCGCTTTTAATGCACAGGTTACTGAACTAACAGATTCAATTGTAAATACTTAACCTATTTACGAACTTAATTTCTGATAACTGCGACACGGTTACGTATTATAACGTTATTAAATATGCGAACGTTATATTGCATTTAAACATGTATTACTGTAAAAAATCAATCGCTTATACCTCCTGGTGTAGTTGAGTAAATAGTGCCACCGGGTGTGCTTGAGTAAACATGGGGCATCTGTGCTGGGTCCGTGATGAGCACCCTCCGCGAAGGTATCGCCTGGCTGTGAGTGGTCTGCCTTGCTACTGGTGATGCGGACATTCTCAAATTATATTTATTTACTTTTAAAATTTAGTTAACACAGTCACAGGCACGAGTCGCGGGTCGAGTGTACGTGGACTGAGCCGTGTAGAGCCGGGCGCCTAAAATAAATACTCCGCCGGCTTTAACGCACACTTCTGTAGTGAACTGTAACCACGTCACACACGCGCGAGCTAACATCAAAACAATCATAGATCAAGTATACAGTAGCGATCCTTTCGTACACTCTCAGTTTCTATATACTACAACTATTCTCAGAGACTCTCATAAATAACATTTAGACACCTTATATACTCCCGGATACGTCTATCGGCCCACACCCAGTGTTTAAAGTTTTGACGGTGCCTAGCTAAAAATAAATGTTAGGTAGAGCAATAAGTTTTAATGCAGTTGTAAATTTTTTATGTTAAGTACACTTGCTCATGACAACGTGGTGCTAGTTAAGATGTTAAGTACACACTGCACCACATTACGCTCGTCGCCTTGAGACATAAGGTGTTAAGTCTCGTTAACCCAGTAATTACACTAGCTACAGCGCCCTTCAAACCGGAACACAGTAATGTTTGCACACTACTATTTGGCGGTTGAAATAGGAGCTGCGGTGGTACCCATCCAGACGGTCTCCGGCAACAGAGACCTACCACCAGTAAACATGGTGTTATATTAACTGCACATAAATTGAAAAATTCATTGGTGCAGGCCAGATTCGAACCCGGTGCCTCCGGAGTGGAAAGCGGCCGTTCAAATCACTAGGCTAGCGCAATAAAGATTAAAAAATAATAACTTTATGTAGTCTACCCTAAAGTACGGTCTAGCTTAGCTTCTCTCTGACACTACATGCGAAGGGGAATGTTATCTTATTATTACACACACATAGAGTAAAGCTAGTGCGTAGTTTTTTTAAAAGTTTAAAAGAGCCACGACGCGGTTGATATAGCGACCATTTTACACTGCGACTTGTTTATCATAGAATTTATTATGAGCCGAGTGCAAATCCGGAAGTAATCATGAGTTTGAATAAATTATTAGTAATATAACAGCTCTCTTGTTTGGCGAACAAATGCGACTGTAACGCACAATAACATTGTAATTTATTCCAAATTTAATTAATTCGGATTTTAGACTGTCATCCCATCATTTATATGGTCACTTGTCTTTTATATTTTCTTTGAAACACAACCATGTCAAAACATATTTATAGTGACGACGCTCGAGGAACAGTAAAGGAACAGTAATGCTGTTATGACTGCACATTTACTATATATAGACTTTATAGTTAACGTGGCAGATTCGGAAACACCTTACCAACTACCAAACACCAGCATAAGTGTTTCCAGAATAGAATCAGGAACCCTCATATTATAAGCATTGACTGCCGTACCATATATACAGTAGAAAACCTCCGATAAAAACTATTTTGATTCCAAAATCTGAAATATACTTAACATATATTACTTAAAGTATATATACATATGTAAATAATGATTTCATCATCCAGTCGTTGACTAAACATTATTAAAGGAAAAATATTAAAATCAAAGATTATAAAGATAAAAACATGTTAAAAATATAATACCGTATAATATTCAAAATCCTAGATTAACCCAGTAGTCGATATCTACACACATTATTATTATTTCTGATCTAAATAATGATACAAATTATTATCGAGTCAAACATAATTACGATAAACTTTTAGAGTTTATTTACGAAGAATAATATATACATAATATACGATATTTCTATCTACATAAATATAAATGCAAAGTATATTTGTTACATTATAACGGCTAATGGATAATTCAACGTCTTTTTGATTCCAGTTTATTTTATTAGAAATTATATTGAGTCTAATAAAAGATAGGTGTTTGATCCAAAAACGAAAGATTGTTTAATTTTGGTATTTAAAAATACATCACAATTCTTCGTCTGCAGAGAAATGAATATGTTTCAGAGTTATTGGATCTGCGAGCAACATTTTGTTACAAGGAGCTATTGTCTGTAATAAATCGCGCATGTTTTAGGAATGAAGAATAAAGTTAGTGCAAATGTCTCTAAATTATATATTTTCTATAACCTCATGGCTTTGGAATAACAAAAATGTCTTTTGAATATAATTTTTCTCGTACACAGACTGTTATGACATCTTACTTAGAAATTAAAAACATTTAAGTGTATACTAATCTCTTATTTTTCATTTATCAAAAGACTTATTGATTCAATTAAACACAATTTATGACATTGATGCGAAAATTTATCGGCGAGCGATATTATATTTATATTTTTCTTGGACCTTCGGTACTTCTATACTCTACTTACATAAGATATTTTTAATTGATTTTGTTATAGACATATAAAAAAATGTTAATAAACGAATTAATTGGCTCGCTACTGCTGTTAATAATAATAAAAAGAAAAAACGAGGAAATCAGATTTACTAGAAGTTAAATAAAGTGTGGTAGAACCACTCGCTGCTGCAAGTATAATCTATATTTAAGAGAAAACATATCACAAAAACATGTTGAACAGGAAAGTGAATACGAAATAGTACGCCGTCGTCAATATATAAATACCTCAAAAAAGATCTTTAGCTGTTTGGGATTTCCTTTCTCTTAACATAATGTCTACATATTAACGCCCTTTTCCGATTCTTTACATCAACAACAAATGTTGGACATCATTTATATTTACAAGAGTTATAACAAGGATATAATTGTCTTGGATATTAAACAGACGCATGCTATATTTAACCTGTTTCATTTACAACGAACCTCTTGTGTATGTATAGTATTAAATATTATTATTAATACCAATAAATTGAATTACTACTAACGTGACTATGAATGCAGTAAAGGAAACAAATTAAATAAACGCAATGAAATCCGTGAAGTTTAGTTTTAATAAATGTGTAATATTTGCGTAAATATAAGGAATCATAAATAAATTCATGTTAAAATTATACAATAACGTAAAAAAACATACGACGTTAAGATGTTTTTCAAATCGTGGCTCTATCTTAACTCTTTCCTCGGCCTTGATCTTTGCGCGACGAAATTTATTCATTCGACGTCATCACAGAATTGATATTCAAACTGCGTTGTGCATTATGCTGATAACTTGCGGCTCTGTGCAAATCTTAACAAATTAACGTAATAATATAAAAGTGTCTGTTTGTTATATTAAATAAACAGATTTTTCTTAATAACATAATAGCATACAGTCCTCTTAACGTTTCTGATTCCGATAAAAGATTTTTCATATAAGAAGATAGATAAATCCACGCATCCAATAATAATGTTTAAAATATTTTTTAGTAAAATATAGAAAAAATATAATTCTGTTTGCCTGCTCATGGTCTCTCAAACGACTACATCAATTTTCTAAGGACCAAAACCATAACAGAAATTGAAAGATAAATATTTTTTTAAATGAAAAATGGTAGCAGCATACAAGGGGTTCTACTAGTCTCTTCATAATTTTATTTTCTGTCTGTCTACCTGGTTGTTTTGACGGACTTACTTAGAATTGCATTATGGTCGAAGGAAATTACATTTATGAATGATGTATATTATACAGCATATTATTAATATATTATCCTATGTAATAAACATATATGCAATTCATAAAATAAGAACAGATATGATATTCCGTATATACACTCGCATCTAAACGGCTTATGTGATGGTCGACCATGAACAGCCAGCCAGAAGTGTATTTCAATTGAAACTTTGTTTCTATTATCAGATATGCTTTATCGTAGTTTCAATATTTCGTGATTAAGTTTTATATTATACTTTCATGAATATGAAAATGTTTTTACACGAGATATCACAACACTGAAACCCATATATACATCGATCGGTAAAAACTGTTTGTTTTACAAATTCTAATGACGCTGATATTGTTTTTAACTTATTTATAGACAACCAAATTATCACCGCGTGCCAACTGATAGTTTTTGTAGTGCCAGCACCGAATATATGAATTTAGGCCAACCGATGCGAAAACATTTTCTTTTACCTTTCCCTAAATCATTTCTTAACAAATTTAAAAAGACATTGTCTTAATAATAACAATTAAAAAAATATTCTATTAAAAGATTTGTAAAAAAAACGTTTGAAATGTTATGCAAGAAATTATGGTACATTATAAGATTCACCATGGAGTGATATACAGCGTTTGGTAGGTAATCAAGCAAGCAGATCACGTAATGCTAAGTGACCACTTAGCTTGGTGACCACCAACGCCCATGGAAGGTAGCAATCAGCAATACATTGATATGCTGCTTCGTCACCGTCCGATGAAAAAGTAGTTTCCAATCGTCATTTAAGAAATAACTACTATGTAGTCAACGTGGATTGACTGCGCTTCATTACTTTAAGTAGCTGTTTTTGTATGACTAGAATTTTATTGTTTTTAGCAGCAAGAATAAGCTTTTTTTTTATACTACTAAGCCACGAGACGAGCAAGACGTTCATCTGATGGTAAGTGATACGCTTGCCCATGACAACGTGGTGCTAGTTAAGATGGTACACACTGCACCACATTGCTCTCGTCACCTTGAGACGTAAGGTGTTAAGTCTCGCTACCTTTCAAACCGGAACACAGTAATGTTTGCACACTACTATTTGGCGGTTAAAATAGGAGCTGCGGTGGTACCCATCCAGACGGTCTCCGGCAACAGAGACCTTCCGCCTGGTGAAATAGCTTAATATACGTTATTATGACACTTTCCATCTGTTCATTCCTCCTTCATCCAATACTCTCTCATCTTTCTTCTTTCATCGTTTAGCTAAATTATTTACATTTATTTGTATATAGTCATATAATTTTTAAAGCCCTGAGTCACTTTTGAAGTTTTAGATTTTCTAGCTATTTTTTAATAAATATCTCGCCCTAAAAAGATACTTTATGTAACGTTTGTTACATGCATTATTCCAAAGTAACAAATTAAAAAAAAATCATTAACGTATCATTTTATTTCATGAAAATTATTTTAAATTGCTTCTCTTTAAGTAATTCAACAGACAAAAGTCGTGGGTTTACGTTTAAAATGTTTTATGAAGTGTACGGAGGTAAATCTGTATATTCATGTGGGTGGTTAGTCGATCCTAAAAAAGGTATTCTATTCCCAGTAAAATTCCATCGCCGCGTTGGTAACATAATGCATTAACAAGTAAAAACAAATGTAATTTATTCACAATCTTTGCTGATACAATATCACGTCAAACGTTTTATTTACATATTGTGTTGAAACATTAAAAAAAAAATGTTTTCGTTACGTTATCGTATGAGATAAATAGATTATCTACAAGGTAAACTGCAACAGTTATTTAAAATGTAAACAAACAAGCTATCAATCACCGGAATAGCTTTTAATCTAGAAGTAAACAGATATTGCTATGGTATGATATGCAAACTAGACCATTATCCTGCTCAGCCCTAGGTTTACATTTTGAGCGTTTAAATCTAAGGCAACCCTTTTCTGACGTAAAAGTTGACAAAAAGTGTCTATGGTTAAGTTTCAGTTTTATCTTTTTTAGTCTGCAATGGGTATGACCTCAAATTCAAATGATCTTAAGTGTCAATAACTCCTTAGATGGTACAGCGTATGAATGTTATCTACTTCGTTGGATAAGTGGTGATAGATTTACAAAATAAATTTGTAAACAATAGATAAAATAATTAGTAATAATAATATTTTTTTACAAAGAAGAGAAAAACTATCCAAACGTTTTTTAACAAACTTTTCAAAGCAAAAAGATTTTAAATCCTACCACTCTTTAATAGAAAAACAACGAAAGAGGTTACAATAAAACTACTGGAAATATCTGTCTGCGTAACTAGAATTATGCTGATATAAAAATTTAAATTGACAAAGTGCAGTGCTGTATAATTCATATTACATTTGCGTATCGGCAACGCAAACACAAGCTCGGATACTTTTAAAAAGCCTACGTGTTGTCGATCATGAGGCGATTTTTTTTCTTATCACCCATTTACTCACGTGTCTTTCATTATATGTTAGGAAAGTTTAGCGTTTATTAAAAAAGAAATCTCAATACTATCGTGATACTTAGCCAAAGTGTCGGGTACCGGTGTCTTTTGTTGGACTTCCCGGATCCTCTCCTAACGGCTTGAAAGAGACTATTGATGGGTTTTGAGTAGAAATACCACATATCCTTGACTTCCCCTAAAAGAGTGGTAATTTTTTTACATCTCTCTCAACCCAAAATATGAAAAGTGTAATGTGTACAAATATTTCGCATAACATAACCTATTTATATAACATAACACCTGTTGGTTTAAAATCGGTAATAGATTTGATAACCGATAATATTTTTATAATATTAGTATTCTGCCGGTAAATATTAGTGTGTTGTAACTAGTTAAACTACTGTGTTAACGAAACTTAACCATCTCAAGACGTAGAAGACTACAATCAAGTGAACAATTTATTCGGCTCATAGTTTCGTCGAATAAAATAAAAACATTTTTTCTCATAAACAATCCGCTATCTGCTTATATTTTGTGAGCTGTGCATACCGGAGAGTTACATCACAAGGTTTTGTTTTGTTTTCTTTCAATAACAAAATGCGCACTTACATTTTAACTCGTGCCGAGAAAAATCCGCGGAATAGCTACTTATGCGCTATTGTTAATAAATATTCTTATACATATTACCGCAACATTAAAATGTACTTAAATTATTTGTAATGGCTAACGGTGGTAACTTTTCTACTGCGTTTTAACTTTCAGACATTCAGACAAAATGACAGGGTAGTATTAGGTCGTTGTTGGTGCCGGTTTAACCAGATTCTGCCACAGCGGCTTTTTCTACCACTAAGAAGTAGCAAGTATAACAGATGTATCATTTACAATATGGTTTACGTCCTGCTGATCTAGTTGCAATGAAGAAATGAAAAGATATAGAAAGACAAAATGGATCGCTGGTGACGGTCTTGCCTCTGTTTGCGTTAGATCTTTCTATGAGATCTTTAGTCGATTCTTATGTCCAGCAGTGAACGTCTATTGAAGGTTAATGATGATAACAAAGATAAAACGAGAGAAATAAAGTTATACTGTATTACCAACTACATTAGTAAATCAATATTATTATAGACATTGAGTATCTTCAAAATACCGAATGATAGACAAAAATAACCTCTGCTAAGTAATAAAACTACTTCTTATACTTTTAGTATTGACAAGCTCAAAACAAATTGCTTTTTAATAACAACCAACGAAAAATTAACGATATAATGACTTTAGTGATGGAACTATTTAATAAGTTGCATTTATTTTACTGTGCGTAACGAGACCAAAGCCGACCCGTCGTTCGAAGCCTAAATATTCTGAATTTTAACCAGCAGTATGACTTCGCACAATGTCAATAATCCATTATCCATTCAAGTGCAAATCGAAAAGCATTGAAATTTAATCATTGGGACCAAAACTACAAATTGAAAATGTAGGCCAAAGTGCGGCGCCCGCCGGCCGTCGCCTGACATCATCACATCCAAGGTTATCTCCACTTCCTTTATTGCATAACTTAAAGACGTAAGACAGACTATAATTTTATTTACTTGAAGTTTCAGAAGCTTTTAAAACATTCGTTTATGTTTTGTCAGTCAACAATTGAAGTAAGCTAGGGAAGTTCACAAACGTGTAAGTTTATGGATATTGTTTGTAATTGGATTTTAATAACTTTTCGTTGTTGTTCAATAAATCTTATCCGAGATAGGCAATTTACAGTAATAAGAAGCAAAATCATGTAAATTATATATTTCACAATCAATCCTAACATCTTTTTCCCTGCAATCTTTACGTAGCATTACCAATTAATGTTACGTTGTATAAACTTAACGGTTTATAATATACAATATTTAAATTCAATGAATTAAAAAATAATGACCAAAATCACATTCTATTTATACCACCGAATCGCATCGTCTTACCGATATGTATTATATACGATAAATTTTATAAAACCTTGAAGCCAAGAAACTTGTTACTAAAGCCGTATTTAGAGATATTAATAAATATTAAATACAAACTTTAACTATTTTAAATGCGTAACCTTCGACTCGAATCGCTTTAAAAATACTAAAAGTATTATAACATTGTTATTTATATGAATTAGGTAAAAAGATATTTTTTCCATTGAATATTCTGTTCCTTCGAATACAGAGTATCGTTTTAATTCGGCGTATGGTCACGCCCTTGACCATGTGCGGCCGTGGCACCAGAACGAAAACAACTTGACTGCTATGGCTGTGTTTTTTTTTTTATTTTACGAGTCGACGAGACGAGCAAAACGTTTACCAAACTGCGCATATCCCTTTTTAACTGCCTCCGTGGCACAGAGGATAACGGACCTTGTAAAACAGAGGTGTGGGGTTCAATACCGCGACTACATGTTGTGTATTTTAATCGGTAGTAGCTTTTTCGAATCCGGCTGCCTAACTATAATTCAAGATATATTCCAGCTATCAACATATGAGAGTCAGAGTATTCTTATAACGTATTATTTTTTAATAACTATAAAATTCGTTTGAAATATTTAAGCACCATTATCCATTACATAACTTATAAGTTAATAAAATTAAACTATAGTATGGACACAATTAGAAATTAAGAATCTCTTGAAGTTGAATAAAACCACAGTCGTGTTTAACTATTATATGTCTGTGCAGTTATTAAACACTAAAGACTAATGAATTTATATGTTTCGCGTGTAGACAATTCAGAATATTTCTTAGAAGCGAAGTTAACAGATTGCTTACGACAATAGAATAACAAGGCTCTCCTTTTGATATTCATAATGTACGTTACTGCCGTTCTGGGTATTCAGACATGTTGAATTTTTATGAAGCAATGCAAATGTGTTGCCGTGTTTAAAATTTAGCTTAAATACCTAACAACACAATAAATAACTTTAAATTGTTGTAAATATTTTACAATATTAATTAAATCATATAATTATTAATATAGCTTTTCTTTTGCCAATTTTGCTCTTTGCTGCATACAACCAGTCAGAATCTTAGCGCTATACTGTGCAAATATTACTATGTCACAGTTCGAAATGCGTTTTAGCTATAACTACTAAGGTATGGAAACTTAACATGTTATGTCGCGTGACGAGCTCAATATGGTGCTGTGTATATCATCCTAACTAGCTCTAAACTTGTACTGGTAGACTTGCCATCAAATGAAGGTCACGTTCGTCACGTTGCTTCGTGAAATAAAAAAATCTTTATGGATATTTATCACTGCTAGGAAATGGAAATATTTACCTAATCTGAATCTTATGCCGAGTTCACAGCAACGTAATATTTTTGTAAGGAAATATAACTTGTATATAAAATTACTATCGGTTTAATGTAAGAAAATGAAAATCCTCAATGTTGTGACTCCTCTTTTACTTTCATATTAATCCGAAGATGAAATAAACAATTGTGAAATTTGCTTTTACATTAATATTACACATGAGACTGGCAGGATGTTCACCCGATGGTAAGTGACTTATGGCACAATGCGAATCTAGTTAAGATGTTTATATCACCACATTACTCTAATAAATATCCACCGAATACAATTATAGAGATAACTTTACTGCGTCATCAGCCATCACTCTTATGAGAAATGTTTCTAGCTCCATACAAATAAAATATAAGAACTCTAGATCGTGGAAAATTTATAAAAAAAAATCTGTGCAACTGTTAAATACAAAAACAGGAAGGAATTATATATTTTGCGTGTAGTATATGTAATATACCATCAGAAACGACCTTGACGACGCTAATTAATTTTGCTTTCGTTCTAAACATATTGTGAGTCAGCCAAAGCGTATTCACTACGCAGCGGACACACCTCCAGCTGCACAAACATGTTTTTTTCAAAGTAACATTTACGTAACGGCATAACTACATCACGGTAGACACGTTGTAGTCATTTAACCTTGAATGCAGTCATTGTGGTTTAAACAATAACCAATAAATATCCCTCTGGACCCGGAATCATTTCTCGCGGGGAGCTCTCTTCACAAAACCGTTCATCTACTATTCTGTCTAAGCTGGTTATATGTCTTTAATTATGTATATATTTTGTAAGTAAACAAAATGGATGTATATACAACCATACCGTTTTCTGTTAACTACAGTTTTTGTAATAGCAACAAGCCGTTCTTTCATACAGCCAGAAGTAAAGCGTAAGCAAAGGACCGCATTTAATGAAACACAAAGGAAATTGAAACTAACAGTGGATAAATCAAAATGTATGATGACTATGATCAAGCGACTGTAACGTTTAAAGTTTCAATCAAACTCCCACAAACATATTTTTAATCATAAAACATTGTCCACAGTAATTTTACTATATACAAAATTACATTATTTTAGAAGTACCAAAATAAATAAGTTTCTAATATATCAATAATCGGCTACATGTACCATTAAGTAAAATAAGTGAAGAGCTATTTGTTAAATGTTTTTTTTATTACTTACTATTATTTTAATAGCATTTTATTATTATTCCGTCTAATGCGGTATAAAAAACAAATGATTTACAATTTGGATACAAATATGTAAATACGAGATAAACATTATACCAGTAATAGGAAAAACACGTGAATGAAAAGGATTAAATATGCCGTTAGAATGAGATAGAAGTAGTGGCGTGACTCGCGGCAAATATGTCTGTTTGTAAACAAACTAACCTTTGTTTTTATATCTAACTTTATAAACGCTCTACGCGATCTAGTTTTTTTTGTAGCGGGAGCAAAAAAATTTAATTGCAAGTACATAAATGTATTATTTCACGCATTGACGCAGTTGCTAACAACTTGTTATGGAGTTTTGTTAATGATAATGAGTTTTTGAATAAGCCTGACTACCTAGCAACTTATTGAAAATCTACTGCCATAACGGCATTTGTTTGTTCCGACTATAACATACGAGCGCCAAAGTATCCTCTTACGAGCATGTTTCACTATCCACGTCCTAACTGTCACTTAATATCATGTAAAATTAGAGTCCCGTTTTGACCAAGAGAAGAAGTGTAAACTATTCTATACATTGCTTTGGGGGGTACTATTGCCATTTAGAAAATAATTATTTTAAGTTTCGTGTGATTTATTTTTCATGTTTGTGTTGTGCAAAATAAGTATTTTTTTAACAACGGAAGTATAATTTTAAATAAATAATATTAAGAATATGAAAATGGCTTACATGACCATAACGACCAACACCGGATATCACACGATGTCCGTACACTACGAGCTCCGACGACCAATTTTTTGCTATTTCCGAGCACCCGCGTTTTATAGTCAATTGCAGGGGCCCTGCTTTTTTCAAGTACCCTCCCTATAAACGATCGCAGGGCCGCCGCTATTTCTAAATACCCGCCTTATGTGGTCAATCGCAGGGATGGCCGGCGACGATTTATGGAGACTCCTTACAATATAATAATACCGTTTCTAAGAAATGTATTGAATTTTTTAATATAATTAGGAATGCAATGGAACCGTTGTTGAACATTCGGTGTTATGATAAACAAAACGTTCCGTATTTCATACGGTTGCAGTGGAAACCGTGAAAAATTTGTAATGCAAGTCTAATTCGACCTTCAGTTGTATAATCCGGTCAATGTCAAGGCAACTACCAATTCGATACGCCGAAAATACTGCAAAGTATCGCAAGAGTACGCTAAAATAGAAACATAAGGCGAAGAGATTATACATTGAAAATATTTTAGACGAACGTAAGCCCAAGCACATAGGAAAAACTTCTACATTCTGCAAATTTCGTCTAAATAATCTAAGTGTAAGTTTTATAACTTTAATGCTAATAAACTGTATAATGATTTAATATATAAAATCATTTTCGAGCTCGTTGTCTTAAGACACAAGATTCCGATACCCCCAGTAATTTCATAAGCTCCAACGCTCTTCAAACCGGGACATAGTAATTTTTGGCAGCAGAAACAGTCACTGCTGTGGTGCCTACTGAAACCGTCTCCGACAACGGAAACCTACTGCCAGTGAACAAATCTTTGTAATTGTTATAGTGAATTGTATCCCCCAACACGGACCACCTCTCCTTGCAATAATTCAATGAAAAATAAATAATTTATCATCCAAACTCTGCACCTCAGAAAATAGCAATAAATATAAACGTGCCACAACGTTTATCGTGTCGTATCAAATGCGCATTTTCTAGTTCTATGGTAATATGCCTCATTAATATAAATAAGGTCGACATAATCCGCACTTAATGGTGACTGGATGCGTAAACAAATTATATGATCACTGAAAATTGTTTATGTACTCACTTTACTTTCGTAAAGTAGTAGTTACCGTGCCAAAATATAATAATAACATAGAAAAATGTCATTAACGGTACTCAATCTCCAAGTAGAAGTACATGAACATTGTTGTGTTAAATGCGCCCGCCATTTTGTGATAAAAAATATGTTGGTTTCACTCAAACTGATTAATGTAATGAAACCTAAATATTGTTAAAAGTATTTTTTTTTAATATAACTAAAATTACTGACTTTCTGGACGGGGAAGAAAACTTGAGATCCACTTAAAAATAGTTAATAAAACGAAAAAGTTTGGTCAACCATTTATTTGATAAGTATTATTGGGATATGTTAATTATCGCATACAAACAACTCATTTTAACTCCGCTACATCACCAGTTGTGCTTAGTACGTAAACGGCTAAGTAAATAAAAAATAAAAGTAATAATTTAAATAAATAGTGCAGTCTTACAATCCCATTGTACATGTAAATGGCAAAAAACAATTAAAAGTAATTAAGTACTTGCTCACTAATTCATATTATGCGATATACCAAAAAGTATGTATACATTGGACCTATTGTGGTACAAAACAAAAAGCAAAATAATGTATTTTAAATAACAGATCTTCCATTTAAAAAAAGGCACCTAAACATCTTATCAATTTGAATTCCTACTCCTCACTTTTCAAACAGTAGTTTTAAACCACTGGAAACAGAAAAGTATAAATACAAAATCAATAACGGAAGCCCGAATAAAACGCCAAAAATTGTTAAGCAAAAATTAATTGCCAACAAAATAATTAAATAAATATTAGGAGACTGTATATTTTTTTTTTCTAAATTTATTAAATACATAGATCTGGCTGTTATTATTAGGATATGAGACATTGTTACACAGTCTTATTAATAACTTAGCGAAAATACATTAATCTCAAAATTATCACAACATGAAATCGATGAAATAAAAAAAATATTATTAGTAAATTATTACTTTGTCTATAGTAAGACTAATTATTATAAGTATTTTAAAGCCGCCGACATATTATTTTCTTTTCTCCATAATAACAAAGACGAATGACTACAGACCATTCAGCCAAATTTTCATATACTTAACCATGAGCTACCTCCATATAAAGAAATATTTATATTTTTTTCTTCTTGATCATTCATTAAAACCCATAAATTAGAAACATTAGTTAAAAAGTATTAGAACATATAAAAACAAGTTCTTTTTTTACCTATTAAGCAATAGCACGTTTTAACTAAACTTAATAGCACTGTATCTCAAATCTAAATTAGACTTAACATAAGATGTAACACAATTATTAAAAAATATTAATTTCATCATTACATAAAACTGTTGTACACGTGTGAATAGAGTATAATTATATTATTGCACTGATTGCAGACATATTTAAAAACGGTGGATCTCTTTAACGACACTAATGTGTAAACAGAGAAAAAAAGAATGAACCTTCCTTACAAAACTCGAGACATTGAATTATGTTATGTGTATTGTATTAATATTATAATATGTATTTTTAAACAACAACAATTATTAATTCGAGATATAATACTTTTTAAAATTGTAGATATTTTCGTAAGACATTTTTTCTGCTAAAGACAATAAGCCCATTTAAAAAATCTATTTCAAAAAAAGAACGTTTTATTTTCTTTTTAAATGAGGCATTGTCAGTCGAACGGGGGCCGTATTAAAACACGTGCTTGGCATTTCCGTATATGGAGCACGCGTCTTTAAAGTTGGTAACGTTGAAGCTGACGAAGTAATCGTCGTGGATGAAGCGGACGATGCTCTCAATCGGGCAGAGGTACGCGTTGTGAGTTTTCTGATCATCATTCGGATGAACAACTTGCATTACTACGTTCTGTTTACTGGTGCAGAAGCTTAATTCACCAGTCACATCTTCGCCGTTGTACACTACGCGGAAGTAGAAGTCCTGCGCCACCGCTTTCCGCTTCGTGAACTTGAATGCGTCGCGCAGGTCCCTCCTCCTGTACACTTCGATGATCATCCGCGAAGCGTACTGTATGTTGTAATGCTGGTAGCTGTTCAAACCCAACGCGAGTATCAACGCCTGCAGGGTCTTATCGTGGCCCGAATACAGGACGTACTTCGGTTTATTCTCCGAGATCATTCTTATGATGTTTTGCACTATGTTGTGTATCAAGCCGTAAGCTAGAAGGAGACCTCTTCTCCTGTTGTGTAAATTCTTCATCTCTTGCTTATAGCTCCACTCTAAATACGCGAACAGTGACATCACGTGTTCCTTTTGTATACAAAACTCCTCCGCATCATCCGGCGTTGGTTCACGGTAATCATCATCGAAGTCCGTATCCATTCGGGCATCATTTGGAAAGTTGAAATCAGCGTCTAAGTTCTTTTTAACTATAACCACATCTTCGTATCCATCTGCGTTGTCTAGGTACCTCTGTTGGTAATAAAGCAGTTTCTCTCTTTCCATCTGAGCGTCAAAATCTAACGGAACCTTTTTATCTTTCCCATCGTAATACTTCCCGATAATATCTCTCGCCTTTCTGCCGATTTCATTATTGAAATCTAACTGATTGTTTATGTAATCTAGCTCCATATTCAACGTGTCTATGTCTACTTCGAGTAGATTTCTCGATGCGGCGTTATTCCCGTGATACTTCCGTTGTTTTTTATAAAGGGACAGTTTATCTTTTGAGGTTTTCTTTTTAGTTTTCTCGACACAGGGTAACGGTGCCTCGTGACAAATATACGCTAATAGTGCGTCACGAACAACGTCTGCATCAATATGCTCCTGTGATTCGAACAATGCTTTGGACAGTTTAGTTATGAGATCCTTAATGGCCGGATGAGATTCGAGTCGATTTTTCAACTGAGAATTAATCTTCCTGTTGAGATGTAATAAGACAGAGTGATGAGTAAAGATACAAACAATAATAAGACTATAGAAAAAAATCTGTTTAAATAATAAAAAAAATGTTGACTATTTTACTACTGCTGAAAACTTTTATTACTGTAATATTTCAAACCTTATTGATAATTATTGGTAATAGATCTTTAAGTAGGTACCAATGCCGCCAATCAAATTCTACAATATAAGGCTCCGGAATTGAACCACGAACGTAGACTAATTGGTTAGCCAGAGCATCAGGCAAGCATTTAAAGCCAGTAAATGGTATTTTAATTATCTGATATTTGGGAAAACATATAAATGGTGATAACTTTACAGACCTCGCTAATGAATGAAGCGCTGCGCACGCGCAATCCCGGAAGCAGAACGCGACGCTGTGCGACTCTCGCGCTGCGGCAGCGCCACCTGTACTGCCCCACGCCAAAGCCTGCAGCGACTGAAATGTACGCCGGTATCGCGTCGTGTACGCTATACCTTAAATGAAAAAAAAATATATTAATGTACTTCCAGACTTTCCTATCTACAGAATATTATTTTGGAGTTGTGTAATCAACATAATACAGAGTTATGCACTTTTCCATAATAAATCAAGGTTCCCACAATAACTTCTGTTGGTAAAATAATGTATAGCAACATAAATTGATGCAGAAGTGGTTAACCAACTTAAACAGTCTCCAGCAACTAACACCACCAATCATTAGGGGACATGAACAGTTTTAGAAATGAATATTACTTAAAATAAACTAACCTGTGTCTTTCTTGCCTGACAACTCCATATTCTCTAGTCCCAACTTATCACTGTAGGCTTCTCGTATGATATTACCTGTGGAAATGAGATAATTAGGATTTTTTTTCTATTAGAGCTGATAGACAAAAATGATCTGGAGTGATCATGATGATGAAGTGTTGATGAATTGTATAGTTTTGTTATGAAATTTATTTACTTTGTCAGTGTGATACCACAAATATCCTTAAAATTGGTAACAGTACAGTGTCTATACATACCGACCGTAAGCATTTGAAGTAATCCATTTGGAGTTAGCTGCCCAAGTGCACAGCTTGTGGCTGCACCTCGCGGCGGTAAAGATGGGAAGTTGTGGAATGGACCTGGGCCCGACACCCACCAAGCACGACCGGAAGCACTTGCATTTGTTACAAACTCTTCATAACTAAAACAATTATTAAATATGATTCGATTCTAATACAGTGGAATTCTCTAACAAAACAAATACATTCTGTTCTCTAGTAGACTTCTTCATAGAAATATTTATTAATTAATACCTTTTCATGAGGGCTGATATTGGTTCATTATCACAGGGCAGTTTGTCGCCGCCTTTAAGATGGGTTAGTGGTCCTCTGTCACCATGTCTGGTTAGTACTATAATGCCCTGTAATAACCAGGTCTCGCTATCAATAACACCTGAAACAGCAGATTTAATTTTGACTGTAAGATTTTCACCTTTTTTTTACCACAAGAACATGAGCAGGTAATAAAAAACTTTCGTATTATTATGGCATATATAAAAATGGTAGGTTAAAAAAAATTGTAACATAGTTTAAAATCAATAAATATTTCATTCCTGATAATTCTGACAAAATAAAATTTTGTAATGCAGAACAATATACAAGTAATAACTTGTGCATGGGAATATATCTTATATTTTAATAAATGTTACCTTCAGATCCTCTTACTATGTTATCTGCTGGATTACAGGCTTTGAGATATATCTTCCTAAATTTAGCATCACCCTTTGATATGTACTCATTTTGCACAGTTTTGACAGCAGCAGTTTCCTCACCTATTGATATGTACTTGTATACAACTGAAAACATCATCCGCACTTTTTACAATTACATAAACATTAGCTGTGACCAAAGTTTCAATTACATATAGTCTTTAAATAAAAATAAAACATTCATTACCATAGTACAGAATGGATTTTTTTTTTATTTAAATATTGAAATATTAGTCTTTTGTCTTTATCTAGTCTCACCTGTTAATATAATGAAAATCTTTATTATTGGATTAACACTTCAAGAATGACAATGCAACAAATGCACTTTAGTAAACAAGTGCTAATCCAGTATAATAAATTTCACATTGCTTTAAAAATTATATCCTGGCTATAATGATGTTGCTCTTCACTTTTATAACCTTAAGATGAACTGCTGTTAAAACCAGTGTTTTGCAAAATATACCCTTCCATCTATTAGAACATGCATTTAGCTATATTAATGCAAATGTTCTAATGTTTACATATGTACTATACTTATAACAACTAGAAGGTGTACAGCAAATATTTTCCATTAATAATTAACCATAAATAATAATATCAAATGAATTAGGAAAATAATTTTATATTAGAACATGTTACACTACACAATAACAGTTCTAAAATATGCTTCTGTAAAAGAAACAATACAAAAATATACAAGAAATATGAATAAAAAAAACTGTTAAAATGTTTCCTTAACAAAATTATTAGATCCTCAACATACGACTCTTAAAAATCAATTGTTCAATGTTCATAACATTTCATACATTTCTTAAAACAGGTTCCTATTACTTTTATTTGAATAAATATATGAAATTATACTAATTTTTTTTCAATTTAGCTCAAAGGTATATAATATTTTACAACCAATGTTATAATACATTTATTATTGTTTACATACCTGTTATCAAGAAAAAAATCCATACACTCATTCCAAGATAACAATAAAATGCTCTATGTTGAAATGAAAACTTCATCATTTCTTAATATAAATGAGGATTCTTGCAAGATAAGAGATATCATCTTATTAAAGCATTGTATATTTATATTTATTTTTTAAATATTACAGCCATCTAAAATAAATACTAAACTGATCTTCCTTTCTTGACATTTGACAATATGTTGCAAACTATAATCCACAGACCAGAGCTAAGTATATTTTTTACCAATGAATCAATTTAACAGAGAACAGTAATAATTGAAATAATATTTTGTGTTTCATAACTTTAATAAAATTATTTTCTTCATAGATTATATTCCATACCTATGTTTACATATTATACAGAAAATCAGATATTTTACGTACTGTAGCAAGAATTGCAAGTCAAGGAAAGGCAAAAAAATAAAAAAAAGGAAAAAATTGTTTTGAATAACTATTACATTAGAGTGCTCAGATTGAGAATTCACGAGTATTATACGATAAAGAATAAATTTTCTACGGTGATATAAGTACACAATGTACTTACAGAACAAATTAATTGCTTTTATTTCTGTTATTTTTATCTACTATTCCTGGAAAAACTGCCCGGTGACAATCCAATGTCAATTCCATCCCATCAACAATAATTACTAATATTACACATATTACACATACATAGTGGTTTTATTTTTGGTGCCAAAGCGTCTATAATCAACGCCTACATTGTGGCGAAAAATCATTTTTTTTATTATTTACAAGGCCTACAACTGACTTCTCCGTGATAAAACCATAGTTTATTTATTTAATTTTTTTGTACTTACAAGATAATCGGTGCAGTTAACAACGAGGGACACAGCTAGTAACAAATAATGAATCTGGTAATGGAAAATAGAGGAAGAGAAAACTGTCTAGAACCAGTAACAAGAGAATTTTCTTAACTGGTAACTCAAAAAAGAATACCCTCACGTAGCTGAAGGGCTCAAAAGGACTCGTATCCAGAGCCGTAAAAACATTTACAAAAAAAAACCCTCACGTAGGCTGTCAATGTCATCCAAGTGCCAAAAGATTCATATCGCACTGTATAAACATTTTGACTATCTTAATCAAACAATAGGCATTAGAGTGTTTATTTATCAAGGACTCAAACGGACAGGGTATCTATATACTTGTAACATTGATGTATTATCAATATCTAATAAATAACGAAAGGGAGATACTTAAGAATATAACCGGCAACTTAGGTTGACATTTCAAACATTAAACTCATGAAACGGTTACTTAAAATATTTTGAACAGGAAAATGCATCCCCAAGGAACGCTGTTAATTTTTGATATAGGATCTAACACTTTAGCCCCTGATTGCACAAAAAGTTTCTTCCAGAGGAGTAGAGAATGTATTACCCGTATTATAGAAAGGAAAATAATGAGGTCGACAAATGAACTTATTGGAATTATTTTGATGGGTTCCAGTACTGCTAAATCAACCTCCAACCCAGTAAAGTATGTTGAAATATTGAGTGAACTTGAAAACCCATCATGGAACATGATACAGAGTTTACCAAACAAGGTGAGACATGTAATTTCGCTCATAATAATTCTGTGGTATTTTTATATTCTTGTAAAACATTATACATAACATGTTCCATACATTTTTTTTTTTGTAGTCTTTTTATGAGATGTTTATAACATTACTGCCTACCAATGTTTTGCAAACCTCTTTGTTTTGATTACAAAATAACATCTTTCTCCTGTTTTACTATCATCTCACTAGATATACAGTCAATCTAAAATTATGAATGTATCTTATCAGTGATACTACACAAACATTTTCTTTTTAAATTACTTTATTAAATAATTCCAACATGTTTATACAAATGAATACTTTGTTTTTGTTTAAACTTTAAAAAAAAGCATTATAATATTTTTCACACTTTTCCAAAATTTTGCTGCATACTTAAAAATTTTCATAGAACACAGAAGTATTTCACAGTCACAGTGTTTGATAATCACTAAGTTATATATTGTATCCTCTGTATGACTGATTGTATAAATTTAAATTTTAAGTGTTAAAACAACAGGTTTTTTTTTACAGCCAACCAAAAACAGCAGTGACTGGTTTGAGGCCTTGATATATTCAAGCAATTACTTCATAAATAAAAATAATTCTTTGAAGAGAAAGTTAAATAATAAAAGAATTGTATTATTTACAAATTTTTTGAAACCAACAGATGTATGTGAAAGTGCAATTGAAAAGGTAATTATATACTTTTTAATATTGATGTTGATAATAAGATTTATTGTAATACAATATTCTTTTGAAAATCTAAATTATTCATTAGATTACTTTTTATAGATATTGTAAACACTACAGAATTTATTAAATAATTCCAACATGTTTATACAAATGAATACTTTGTTTTTGTTTAAACTTTAAAAAAAAAAAATCATTATAAAATTAAATATTAGTATACTTTTAACTCACAGTAACACTTGTTTTTCAGGGTCTTAAAGATCTTTTAAAAGAAGACTTTCAAATAGATGTTATTGGGTATGATATTAATTCAGAGAAATTTATGATCACTGATACAAAATTGATTAGAAAAATTGTACAGATAACTAATGGAATGTCAGATACCTTTGATTGTGCAATGAAAGAATTCCTCTTTTATAATAAAAAATATACTGCTGGAAGTGTTTGGAATGTAGATCTGTGCATTGGAAAAATTAAAATACCAATTTCTTCATATTTGAAAGTTAAAACTATCAAAAGTAATGATTTTTTAAAAGAATGGAAATATGCAGCCAGGGACCCAGTAACTGGAAAAGCTAGTAATTTGTACACTGTAAAGAAACAAACGTTATATTATGATGAAGACAAAAGAGCTGTAAATAGTGAAAAAGTTACAGAAGGGTATCATTATGGACAGAGCATTATACCATTTTCAGCACTTGAGAAGTCTTTTATCTATAAATCGGGTCCAATATCTTTGAATTGTATGGGACTACTGCTGCTAGTAATCTCAAACTAGAAATGTTAAACCATAATAGCTTGTCATATGTACATGGGCGAATTGGCTGTAAAAATGCAAAATATGCCATAAAATGCTTGGCGCAATGTCTGTTAGATGAAAAGTTGGTTTGTATTGTTAGAGGAGTTAGACGGGCAAACTGTGCACCAAGAATGTTTGCTCTAATGCCTTTAAAAGAAGAGAAATTAATTTGTTTGTCTATGGTAGGTGTATGTTTTAAAGAAGAAATTAAATACATGCCATTCCCAGAAGCAGAATGCAAAAAGTTTAATTGTTCAAATGAACAAGTTGATGCATTTAAAGATCTCATCAAAAATATGGATCTTAGCAATAATAATATTGTGTTAGATGGCGATGAGATGTTCAAGGTAGCAGAGATTCCTTGTCCTACTGTACAACATATTTATGATTCCATTGTGCATCGTGCAAAGAGTCCTGGTGAACCACTGCCTGGACCAAAAACTGACATAATGAAATTGTTTCAAGTTCCCCCTCCAATCGAAAATAATATAGCAAATTCATTAAAAAGCCTAAAATCATTATTTACTTTAAATGAAGTTACAAATCGAGATAATAAAGTGAGTACCAATGATACACACATAATGAAAGTTGATAAATTTGTTACTGACTGTAATAGCAAAGAAGATTGTCAAACTGTGTCTAAAATTTACAATGTAGGTACTATTGATCCTGTAAATGACTATAAAATATGTTTAAAGTCTGGTAAGCCTTTAAATATTATTAAGCAGGAAATGGGAGATGTTATAGAAATTTTGATGCATAGCAATTTGGATGAACATCATTCTAAAGGTTTAGATGCGATGTCATTTTTCAGGATGGAGGGAGTAAAGTCCGATCCATCATTCTACAATAATTGGCTCAATCATTTTAAAATTGAACTTGCATGCAGAGAAAGAAATGATTTAATAGATTTAATAAAAGTTAACAATATAGATTATATACTAAATGGTGAAAATAATTTAAGTGAATTAATAAACAGTGATATAACTAAGATGTTATCAAATGATTATTATGAAGAAATAAATATAAATACAGAAGCTGAAAATATATTTGATAGTATATAGGTAAGTGTTATATAAATCCAAAGGATTTATGTAATTAACAGAGCTTTTAATGTTCCCACTGCCAGAACTGTGAGCCTTCTCCCACAAGGAGGAAGTCAAAACTTCTTGTTTGTTTAAAAGATATGTTTTTTTTAAAAAAACATGTATGTGCTCACATTGTTTTAGTTAGCTAGAAGCTCATGCTCGGCGATTATCGAAGTGCCTCCTAAATGGTTATGTAAATGAAACTATTACAGGATTTGTATGAATAATGTTAAGCTTCGATGTATTTCTATGAATTAAAACTTTCATAATGTACTTTTTAAATAGAATATTTCTATGATACATAGATTTATTTTTTTATGATTTTTTATTGTAATTCATGAAATAAATTGTTACCAAATTTTAATACCAAAATGTATTGTAATAGATTTTTTTTGACAGTATTTTATACAGTAAATTTTATATTTTTAAATAAAGTATTTTTACAAATGACCATAAAGTGCTTATATTTATTAAATATACTCTTGATTATTTATGAAAGGATCAACTGTTTACGACAGGACATATAAAAAGAAGCAGACTTAACACAACACAAACAGAAATAATTTAAAATCTACATTCCATTTACTCCTTTAAAAATTAATAATATTATCTCTATTTTCCTGTAGCGACTTGAATACACGCGTCGAAATTGTTTAAATAAAACAATTTTTGATGTTTGAGATGCACAATGAGCTGCATCATGGCGTCAACTACAATTGATAGGTATTTTCATTTGCCTTTATGTAAGAAAATCGTTGTGCTTATGTGCAAAAATTGAAAGAGGACGTGAAGTGCAGTGCAACTTTGCGCGCAACGCAACATATAAAAAAACACCCGAGATTAGTTTCCACCGGACAGTTTTTAAGCGTTTTGTTCAATATCGTTTCATAGTAATATTTTTTGTTAATGGCTAGATATGTAAAAACTATGAGATATTGTCACGTCGTTAACTAGAACTATAGACTTTTTTTGATTATAATTATCTAATTAATACATTTATCGATGGGGACTGTTCTATTCTGTCGTCTCCCCTAATCCCTACTCTCCCGCCCCTCTCTTCAAGTTCTATATAACTTGTCTGCCTCCGTAAGGGAAAGTATGTAAAAGCATTTTCTTCAAGTTAAAAAGATGTACAAAAATTATAACGACCAGTTCAAAGTTGTGGTTTTACGCGCGAACTAGTTATAATCATTTTCTGTTTTTATGCAACAAATATTTTAAAGTATAAAATAAACATGGAGAGGTGCATTATAACAGTTACAAACTCCTTGTTAAATTTGAAAAAGTAATGAGAATATTGTCAACTTTAATGTATATAAATAGCAAACGGAACTCGGTAATAAAATTACTCATTACACATTCTCTTCACTACGTCCAGGCTAACATATTTTATTCTGCACTCGCGCATAATATGCCACCAAAACTTACAAAAATCAATATAAAAAGTATTTTGCGAAATTATGTCATTGTATTTATTTTTGAATGATCACGCGCTAAACGAGCAACAGGTTTTATTATTATATAATTCTTCTTCTTCTTCTTAACGTGCCTCCCCGACTAGCAGTTCATCGGAATAATTGGGCGGCACTCGCAATTCCTGTCCATTCCCTGATGCTACGCAGCCATGATTTTTTTGCTACGACCAACACTCCTTTTACCAGCGACTTTGCCCAAGCAGATGAGTTGGAGCAGTTCGTACCTATCGTGCCTAAACACGTGACCGAGGTAAGATACTTTCCTCATCTTGACGGTCTGTAAAAGTTCGCGCTTTTGGTTCACACGTCGTAGGACCTCCACGTTGGATATTTTATGAGTCCAGCTTATCGACAACATGCGCCTGTATGCCCACATTTCGAACGCTTCGATACGCTTCCTGAGGTGTTCTTTTATAGTCCAAGCCTCACATCCGTAAAGAAGAATGGGCCAAATGTAGCATTTCAGGAGACGAACGCGCAAAGGTATTTTAAGATTGCGACAACAAAAAATTTTGCGCACCTTTTCAAAAGTCTTACGTGCTATTTCGATTCGATTATATAATTAATGTCCCTGAATCCTGTCCATTGAATTTTGTGTCTACGGACCTAAGCGTTTGAGAGTTTTTGGCACGGTTTTTTATTAAAATGTTAAATCTGCTTTTACTTAGACGCCTGTGTTTTTTACTTCCAATTTTCATAAAAGCCATTTTTAAGTAATAAAATTTCCATACAATTCAAACAAAAATAGAAACGATTGTTGCATTTTGTATTATTTACTTAAAAATTAACAGAAGTAAAACATACATTAATTGTAATTTTTAACATTACAACACTGGTTTATACTTGTTAAAACTTGTTATTGTAACGATAAAAGTGCGCCAATTAATTTTTCCTCACTACTTACGTTTCTTTTTGTTTTCACTATTAAAAAGGTTTTTATGTGTTAATATTGTAATAAACATAATTTATAATGATGCAAAAAGTAGATCAAGCAACTATCATCGTTTTGGACATTGGAAAAAACACATCGAACGTAGAGGAAAAAGGTGTTAAAAGTTTTTTCGAAGATGCCGTTGAATGTACTAAACGCATCATTGAACGCAAAATAATGAGCCAAGGAAAAGATCTTCTTGGAATAATCCTATTGGGATCAAGAAAAACTAAAAACAATATGGCAAATCAATGTCCCGGGGCTTTTAAAAATATAGAATTGTTTATAGAGCTTGAAGTGCCGTCTTGGAAAATGATACGAGATTTACCGAGTACAGTAAGTTCTTACCTTTAACATTGTAACGAAAGTTATTACTGCCAACATTATTATTTTACCAAACTTTTTGTTAAGAAAAATGTTTTCTGAAGAAAAAGACATTTTGTTTTTATAACATTTAATCTCACCCAATTAAGATGTGATTTAATTTTCTATTGCAGCCTTCAAACACATCGGGTGACTGGTTTGATGCTTTGATAGTTGCTACAGATTACTTCAAAAATGGAGTTAGCGGGATTAAGTGTTGCAATCGAAGGATTATACTTATGACAAATTTTAGTAAACAGTCAAGTATTGATGAAGATGGCTTTGCTCAGGTGAATTTTGTTATTTATTGTATTTCAGTCTTAAATATTAGGTACGCATATTATCTATGACCTATAATTTTTTTTTTCATAAATGTGACTATTATGGTTGTGTCCACATTTAAATCTGTGAATAAAAGAAAAAAAGTAGTTTTTAGAAAAACTTAATCATTTGTTAAAACATGATTTATAAACAATACAAGAATTTTGTTCATAAATCATGTGTTAAGAAAAAAAATAGATAACCATTCATAGTAAATAAAAACCTATTCTAAATGCTAATTGTAAATGTTTCTGATTAGAGCTAATACTAAACCAGAGTGCCTTTGATATTTAATATATAATAGTATAATTTTTGTTTAAGGCATTACAAGGATTCATTGCCGATGATTTTCAAGTTGATGTAATTGGTTTTGATATATACTTAGAACCATGTAAAAATAATGATGTAAATTATGTAAAAAAATTTGTAGAAGGCACTAATGGTGTAACAGCAATTTTTGATGATACAATGAGATATTTAGTTTTTCACAAGAGAAAACATGTTAAGCCCATGCCATGGAATGTAGACCTTTGTATTGGTCACAATATAAAAATACCCGATACATCATACATAAGAATCAAAGATGAACCAATTGTTAAAAAGTGGACCAAAGCAGTCCGTGATCCAGTAACAGGTACTGCAAGCAGCACAGAAGCTGTTGGTGTCAACAAAGTACACTTACATTCAGAAACTAGAACTGTTGTGAATAATGAGAATCTAATAAACGGAGTACAATATGGGCAAGAAATTATTCCATTTGCTGAGCAGGATAAATCACTTCTTTATGAATCTGGCCCGAAATCCCTTATGGTCTATGGGTTTACTGACTCAACTAAAGTGCAATGGCAAAACTTAAATGGTGATGGCTTGTCTTATGTGTTTGGCCGTAAGGGTGACAAGAAAGCTCAATACGCTGTGAAATGTTTAGTCCAATGTCTTATAGAATTAAATTTAGTTGGAATTGTAAGGAGAGTTTATAACAATGGTAATGCACCAAGAATGTATGCACTTATGCCGATTATAGACAGTAGTGATTACTTTTGTCTGTCAATGGCAAGTATTTGTTTTAAAGAAGAAATCAAATATATGGCATTTCCTCAAACTGAACTACCAAGGTTTGCATGTACAAAGGATCAAGTTGATGTATTCAAGGATTTAATTAAAAATATGGATCTATCAGATGCATATGATGCAGATGAATTTGATTCTGAAGAAGCATTTCCAATAGGGGAAACTATATCCCCATCTGCTCAGTATGTTTTAGATTGTATTGCTTTTCGTGCTATGAATCCTGGACAACCATTGCCACCTCCTAGAAGTGATATAATGATATTGTTTAAAGTACCATCATTAGTAGAAAAAAGAACTTCTGATATAACGAAAAAATTAAAGTCATTGTTCATTTTAAATAAGGTGGAAGTTAAGCAAAAGAGTAAGAATCTTAATGTTGATGCAACTGATAACTCGGCAGAATCTTCAACTGATCAAACAACGAATACAGATATGCCTAAAGTTAAGCTTTCTGTAGATGGTAAATTAAATAAAAATCAGAAGATAGGCACAATTCATCCTATTGAGGATTACATAGTTTTACAGGATTCAGGAAAACTTATAAGTGACTTAGCATCAGAAATTATAAATGCTATAGAAAGTCTCATGTTTAGTAACCTAGATAAACATTGCGCAAAGGCATTAGATGCGATGGAGTTCTTTAGAGAAGAAAGTGTTAAAGGTGATCCCACATATTATAATAATTGGATACAAAATTTTAAATTGGAACTATATGATCGAAAAAAAAATAATGTCATCGAGTTAATAAAGGAAAGAAAACTAAATTCTATACAGAAACACGAGAATGGTTTGAGTAATATTGATTTAATAGATGAAGATGACAGCCAAATATATGAAATAGATACAGTTCCTACTTTCACAGAAATGGATGACAATTCAGAGGTGAAGAACTTTTTTAATGATATTTAAAACTAAATGTGATACAAAAGTTTAAGAGTATAATTGTAATATGGTTGTTATAAATAAAATGTGATTTATTAAATAAAACATAACTTGGATTTTATTCATTATATAATTTACAACAGTTTCATTTATATGAAGGTATATTTCTAAAAAATTGGAACCGATTTTATTTTTACAATAGACAATTCACAGTACTATATAACTTTCAGTTTTACATACTAAATTTGCACAAAATAAATTCATTTTTACTTATACTTAACCAATAGTAATGATTTCGAGTAATCATTGTACACCGCTGGGAGTGATCTTGTTTTGTGAATGTAGGAGTTCAAGGAATTCTTGTAGTGAAAGGTCTTCCTGACAATCAGTATCCAAATCATGCTCAAGTTGAGCTTCCAATGAATTTGCCTCTGGACTGAGTACAATATTTTCGTCAAGAACCACATGATTCAAACGTGATTTCAGGCTCTGCAGAATTTCCTCCAATTCTAAGCACTTGTTTCTAATAGACGTTCCCAGATCCGACGATGGGTCGATGTCGTCGAGCGTAGCGTTTTCTGAGAATGAATTTGCTGGTGTTCGCGTCTGCGGTGGTTGTATAATGTTGAAGAGATTATCCGGGATGCTATTACCATTTCTTACAATCTCCGGTGTTCGCGAATCTGTGAACTCTGCGAGTATCTCGTCAATGATATCTTCTGCATTTTGTCGTGGATCCACCGCTTCTTCCGGACCGTCGGAACCACTGTCATTATTAATCAATTTATTATTCGAATCGAGTTTCATAATGATATACTGTGTACTTTAACGTTATTGATTATTTAACTAAATAAATATAAATAAGGTGAGACCAATTGTCTTCTTCTTCTTCCCATTGTTGGCATAAGCACGGTTTGTGCGTGAGCCAATGTCAAGTGTAGACGTATAAGACAAAAGAATATATTAACGAAAATAAATTTGAAAGAAAAAAAAAATGATCAGAATAGTTGGAATTTAACTAATTTATAGGAATAAAAATTTATAACTTATTTATAAGAATAAAAATTAAATTAAAAATATTTACATTTAAATTTTTATTTTACAATCTATAATAAACTTATTTAATATACTATATACAAGAGGCTTATAATCTCTAAGTAGCAAGGAAATATTAGTAGGCAGAGGAATGGAGAGAGACACTAGAGAAGAAAGTAAGGAAGAGTGATCGTATAAAGGGCAAGAAAAGAAAATGTGATTCATGTCACAGTAGCTCTCGCCACACTCACAAGCAGTACTAGACACAATTCCCATTTTGATCAAATGAACCGGAAGACTGACATGTCCCAAACGCATACGGATCAGAACAGATGTGGCAGTTTTACCAAACGACAATTTGGCAAACCATGGCTTACTGGGCACAGACGATTGTACACCAAACAAGAAGCGGCCTTTGATCCGGCCACTCTCTTCCCAACACTTATTCCATGAATCATGGAGGTAACTGCCAGGTAAAGCAGCAAGATCATGGCCAAAATTCTTGTAGGCATACACGTCGCCGGCCACAATAGCACTATTTGCCAAACTGTCAGCTCTCACGTTCCCTGTAATACCGCAATGGCTAGGTATCCAACAGAAAGTGACTAAGTAATTATGTAAATGACACTGAAATAGTTTATTCTTACATTCAAATATAATATAATAAAATGGGTTTAGTTTCAGAGAAAATTTAGCTAAACTCTGTAGTGAGCTCATAGAATCCGAGAATATTACAGTTTTTCTGAGTTTAAAAGATACAACGTATTCTAGAGCCTTTAAAAGGCCAAAACATTCGCCCGTAAACACAGATGTTTCCGGTGGCAATTTAATTTTCTGTACTATGTTGTACTGTCTATGAAAAACGCCAACACCAACGCATCCATCAGAATGTTTGGATGCATCTGTGTAGATATGGTGCCAGTCGGCCATTGCTATTACACTATAATTAAAATTTGCATTAGCATTATTGTCAGACTTCTCAACTCCAAGAGACAAGCAAACTTCTGGAGAAAGAATAAGAGAATCATAAGAAGAACTATATAAAGGAAGAACTCGAAAAGAATGTGTTGGTGCCTGCAATTCTTTGAATTTCTGGAAACTTTTAACCAAACATGAAAGGGGCTTCTGGAAGAGGATAGTTTTTGGAGGAGTAACTCAAGTTTAGAATTAAGAGGATGATTACAAAACTGCACAACGCGAAAAACAAATCGGTCAGAGAGGAATTTACGTCTGATATATAGAGGAGGGTCACAACACTCTATTTGAAGGCCATTAACAGGACTAGATTTCATTGCTCCGGAAATGATCCTTAAAGCTCTGGATTGTATAACATCCAGCTTTTTAAAGCCGGTCTTATTGCCTGGATCTAAGAAAAAGTGCCAAAATCCAATACACTTCTGATAACTGCATTATAGACCAACCTCAATGTCGCCGGGTGAGCTCCCCACCAGACTCCACTAAGGCATCGGAGCAAATTTAAATTCCGCTCGCATTTGCCGACTACGTAGTCACAGTGCGATGAACCCGTGAGTTTAGAGTCTAAATTAGTTCCCAGAAACTTAACTTGATTTTTAACTGGCAGTGCAGTCCCGTTATATATAACATTTGGTAAGTGAGGAGTACGTGATTTAGAGAAAACAACAACGGTGCTTTTTGAAGGAGATAAATCAAGGCCATTAATATCCATCCAGTTTTTTTAGAGAGGCTAAGGAAGCGGATACTAGTTGTTCTGCAAGACCACGCACTTATCCGATGCGTAAATGACTAAATCATCTGCATACTGTAAGATGGTAACTGTATCATCTACCATGGCTCTAGGTCATATGTATAAATGTTGTATAATAAAGGGCTCAAAATTGAACCCTGTGGAAGGCCCTTCCAAAGCAATCTACTAGGTTTATAGGAATCTCCAACGTCTAAAATTATTTTTCTTTCCGAGAGCAAATTTATAATAAAACTGGTTAAAAGAACAGGAACCTTTAAATGGGCTAGTTTGCGTTTAGAATATGAAGTAGCACGTTATCATAGGCAGAATTAATATCTAGGAAAGATGCAACGAGTGATTTTTTCTCAGAAAAGGCTATATTTATATCGGTAACCAAAATTCCCAAGTTGTCAGCTACACTTTTACCTTTTCTGAAGCCAAACTGGGACTGTGAGAGATATTCATTATTTTCTATGTACCATTCAAGTCGATTTTTAATTAGATGCTCAACAACTTTGGTAATAACGGAGGAAAAGAACTATCGGACGATATGATTTTACATCCGACGGAGCTTTAGACGGTTTTAAAAAAGGCAACACTATCTGACTTCTCCAATATGGCGGTATGTTACCCGATGATACGACTTTGTTTATCAAACCTAAAAAGTAATTTAGACCGTTTTCGCCAAGATGAGATAAAAAGGAATAAGGAATCCCATCTTCCCCGGGAGCACTATCTTTGACATGATTTAATACGCCCTTTAACTCCGCCATGTAAAAGGTAGCTCTAAAGAAGATGAAGCATCAATGTCATGGAGTGGAGAGGAGCAAATTAATTCTCCAAGCGGCGCAGATGCAGGAGCTAAACAGTCAAGAAATTTATCAGCTAACTCTATAGGAAGAAGTGATGTGTTAGAGGGATTGACAGCTGTTCTAAATCTTTTGATGTTTTGCCAAATGACAGTTGAGTGAGTTTCAGGTGTTAGGGCACTGCAAAAACGCCTCCAACCATCAAATTTCTTTTTCTTAAAAAGTTTCTTTGTCTCTTTCATTACCTCTATTAAGCATCGTAGTTTTCCATCGTCATATCAACGCGATATTTACACTCCGCCGCTTTTCGTTTTTTAATAGCAGAGGTACAATCTTCGTCCCACCATGGTGGGGATGAAAGCTTATTGCCTCGAGGCTTTTTCTTTGGGAAAACTTTATCAGCTGCTTCCTGTAAAATGGATTTAAAATAATCGCTATCAGCACTATTAGCTTCCGAGTGTTGGAGGATTTTTCTTCTACTAGTAAAGTGTATTGATCCCACCTAGTGTCAATAATTTTATGTTTCATTCGAGGGTTCTGAATAAACAATTTTTTTCTTATTTTTACAGGGAAATGTAATCACGATAGGAAAATGATCACTGTTGAACGTGGAGCATAAAGTAGACCAAGTGAAAGAAGAAGCTAAGTCAGGGGTACAAATAGACAGATCAACAGCACTGATTACTTCTCCGGCCTGGTCAGGCGAGTAGGGGAACCTGAATTTAAAATACACAGGTTATACCTATCCAGGATATCTAATAGTTCATTACCATAAGGATTGGAAACGGAACTACCCCAAGATGTATGATGAGCATTGAAGTCACCTAAAATCATGAATGGCACAGGAAGGATTGAAATTAAGTTTTTAATTTCACTTAAGATTTGTAAGGAGGGGTGAGGTACATAGACAGAAACATAACAGATACGATCAACGATAGCAGCAATGATAGAAAACCTATCACTGTGTGAAGGAAGAGGAAAGGGGAAAATTGTACAAGAGCTCCTGATAAGTAGGCACACACCACCATACCCATCAGCCCTGTCATCTCTTATACAAGAATAACCAGGGATTTGAATGTATATTCTGGCCTTAGCCAGGTTTCTGATAAAGAGATTATAAAAGGAGTGAAAGTATTAACAATATGAATAATTTCATGTTTTTTATTTGTTACACTTCTGCAGTTCCATTGGATTATCCTGTCCATGATTTTCATTATTATTATTAGTGCAAGTTTGTATTATATTAGCAGCGTGGGCCGGTAAAGAAATATTATATTGGGAAAGTAGATTGATTAAAACAGTGATTAATTCTTCTAAGCTTTGAGGATTATTTGGATTATATGGCGATTGCAATGCACAACCATTAGAAGGTTCTGGAGTATTGTAATCCCTAACTAGGGAATCATGAGCTTCTTTGTCATAACCTTTAATATGTTTTTGGGGGGATTTGGGTTTTAGGAACACAGTTTTTTTGTAAGAAATGGAGCGAGGTGGTGAACCAGGCAATGCTATAATTTCACCAGGAGATGACTTGCTTGGAATTGAGCGCAGAACATCTGCATATGATTTGGAAATTGGAGGGAGTAATTTAGATGCCTCAGAATAGGATATGCTGCTCTCTGCCATTGTTTTTTTAATCTTATTTTGCCTTAAGTACTCAGGACAACTTTTGCTAGAAGCAAAGTGAAGTCCACCACATAGACAACAAGAACCATGATCTTCTTCCACATTACATGAATCACCGGAGTGCCCTTGGCCACACTTAAAACATCTAGGTTTTGACCTACACTGAACTTTTGTATGTCCAAATCGACAACAGTTATAGCATTGGATGGTAGGGTAAATGTAAAGATCAACTGGCAAAGAATTATAACAAATGAAAACTCGTTTAGGTAATACTTGACCGTCAAAAGTCAAGACGACTCTTTGGGACGGCTTCCATGTAGGTATGTCGTTTACAAATGCTTTATAATTTAATCTTCTAACTTTAATGATATTGCCACACCCAACAGGCACACTAGTGTTCTCAATTATTTCTTCGGGAGACCACTCAGTCGGGACTCCGTTCACTATACCCATTTTTGTTATATTAAAAGTAGGAATAAATGTTTTCATACAGTTAGACTCTAAAATATTAGAAGAAATAAAATCGTTAGCAGCCACATAGTTATTAAAAGACAGTGAGATTCTGTTTCTGCCGATCCGTTTTATACTTCCATTAACGATGTTCTTAAAGAGTTTTTCTTTAAAAGCCTACCAAATTCCACAGGGTGCAATATAGTACCATCATTTTCAGTGGTCTGAATTTTTTTGCACATGTAAGACATAGGGTCCAGGATCATTTGAGTCATATCTAGGTCTGCTAATTTGTGCGGGAGTTTTTGAATTACCGCTTGGAGGAATAGCTGAATCAGAGCGAGAGGCTAGTGCGCTGTCAGGGCTTTCTGTATGATCTTTACAAAGACAGTCAGTTGTTTTGTTTGAGTCGGAGTTACGCTTACGCTTTCTTTTGTTGCAGTGTTTGCAAACTTTATGGAGCTCAGCTCGTTTAACTTTTTTTTTAGACACTGTCGAACAATCGGAATCCAAGCCGGATTCATTGGAAGCAATAGTAACAAAGGTAGACGCGGGGGGCACTGTGCCCCCCGGGTCAGGGGGTTCGTTCATAAAAAAAGAAACTTATCCTACGTATTTATTAATTGAAAAAAAAACTAAAACTAAAATACTAATACAAGCTAACTATTAACAACTGACTATTCTGATCACTATATACTGAAATATATTTAAATTTGAAAATCAAACCGAGACTCGATCTATTCTTAAATCTTATCTTCTTCTAGGGGAATATATACACAAATAATCAATTTCTTGGATTAATGGCAGCGAAAAAACCCTTTCGACGTTCAAGCGGCCATCTTCCTCTCAATTCTCCAGTGGTTCCAAAAATGAGTTCGACCAATTGTCATACGCGTAAAATCAGATGATAGATCTTATTAGTATTGCCATTTTTTTATTGTTTATAGTAATTTTTGATATAGTAATACTAAAATTCATTAAAATGAAAAACTATAAATTATCTAATCTATAAAATTCTCTTGTCACAATGTTTGTTCGCATACTCCCCCGAAACGGCTTTACCGATTCTTATGAAATTTTTTATGCATATTCAGTAGGTCTGAGAATCGGTTACTATCTATTTTTCAAACCCCTAAGTGATCAGGGTTGCCAACACCAAAAAAAAAAAGTTTTTTTTTGGGAATTTTTTTCGATTTTATTTTATTATTGTGTGGCATCAAAAAATACATACAACCATAAATTTTCACTTTTCTATCACCAACCCCTGCTTTTTAATAGTCATTTTAATATTTTTGTCTCGCTCGATATCACCAATTATACATGGCCACGTATCAAACCGCGTGGCTATAGACTCAAAAAAATATTATCACTTGGTAAGTGATCCCCTCCACGTGTGTACCGGTGTCACCTCTCACCAGTACACAGCGCGGAGTGGGGATGACAACGAATTCTCTATCTCTCAAACATTATGCTCTCTGTCACTCCCTCTACATATAAATATATTCTCAAGCAACTTTATTATTTATTTATAACTAATATTATTGAAATTAATTTATATTAATCTATCTATCTATATAATAAAATATAATGAATTGCTGTTCGTTAGTCTCGCTAAAACTCGAGAACGGCTGGACCGATTTGGCTAAATGTGGTCTTGAATTATTCGTGGAAGTCCAGGGAAGGTGTAAAAGGTGAGAAAATATGGAAAAAGTGCCCGGAATATTTCTCTTTTCCATTAAGGTGACCAGATTTTTAGATAGGCAAAGCGGGACAACTTTAAAGAAGTAATAATAACGTAACATTTTTTTGTTCCAACATAAGTACAATTTATAAATATAAAAATGTATAATATTTTATTCCTTGACATATTTCTATCTAAATTCCTTCTAGGGTTAAGGTCGGTGACATACTTTTTGTCATTAATATAAAATATTAAGACTGCGAGTACTTTAAGCCAAGTTTAAAAATGTATTTATGAAATACACAAATAAATTACTTACGTTAATTTTATATGTTAAGAAGCAGGTTTGTAATATTTATTTCTTTAATTAGGTTGCTAGCACGCAGTACGAACACAAAAAGGGTATCATTTGAGAGACAAATACAATGTAACTGGGTAGCAAAAGCAATAAGTAACGCAAAACAATAATTTTCATAAATAAAAAAATTTACTTAATTCTAAAAGTCGGGACTTTTGAAAAACGCCGCGTGACGCGGAATTAATTGTGAAAAAGCGGAACGTCTGGTCACCTTACCTTAGATACATATAACGTCAAACATTTGAAGTTCGTCGCGTCATTTAGAAACCAAATACAATTTAAAAGAATATTTTTGATTTAGACATTGACATTGACAACCAACAATTTCTGATGCAACTATAATATTTTAAGAGAAAGAGGAGGAACAAGGCGGACGAATTGACCACGTAGACATTTTTTTAAAAATTTTTTTTTCATACATGTACACATGACACTGGCTCACGCAGAAACCGTGCTCATGCCATTAATTAGGAAGAAGAAGAATATTTTACTTTAGCGGGAATCTGGGCGTGAAGGTGGAATTGTCTCGGTTCATTTTTATTTTTTTGTGCATAATGCGGTTGTATTGATAGATGATTGGTTATCATGCAGTAAATAAGTGTGTTCGTGTGTATCGATTGTTGAATTCAGGCAGGAACACCGCTGTCCTAAGTTCAGATTGGTTCAAAATAGTAGATAAGTCTTAACTTTACTTTGTTGATCTTTTGTGATAGTGACACTATTTACCACTGAAAATTAAATCTGAAAACAGAAAATTGAAAATGGAAAAAGGAAAATTCAAATCTGACATCCGACATCTCACATCTGAAATCTAGAAACCAGAAACCAGAAACCAGTAACCAGAAACCAGAAAGCAGTAACCAGAAAACCAGCAACCAGAAAACCAGGAATCAGAAACCAGAACCAGAAAACCAGGAAACCAGAATCTAGAAACCAGAAACCATAAACCAGAAACCAAATCTAGAAACCAGAACCAGAATCTAGGAACCAGAATCTAGAAACCGAAACCAGAATCTAGAAACCAGAAAACCAGTGACCAGAATCTAGAAACAGAAACCAGAATCTAAAAACCAGAAACCAGAATCTAGAACCAGAACCAGAATCTAGAACCAGAATCTAGAACCAGAACCAGAAACCAGAAACTAGAAACCAGAAGAAACCAGAATCTAGAAACCAGAAAGCAGAATCTAGAAACCAGAAAACCAGTAACCAGAAACCAGATCTAGAAACCAGAACCAGAATCTAGAAACCAGAAACCAGAATCTAGAAACCAGAACCAGAATCTAGGAACCAGAATCTAGAAACCAGAAAACCAGCAACCAGAAACCAGATCTAGAAACCAGAATCTAGAAAACCAGGAAACCAGAATCTATAAACCAGAAACCATAAACCAGAAAACCAGTGACCAGAATCTAGAATCTAGAAACCATAATCTAGAAACCATAAACCAGAATCTAGAACCAGAACCAGAAACCAGAATCTATAAACCAGAAACTAGAAACCAGAAACCAGAATCTAGAAACCAGAAACCAGAATCTAGAAACCAGAAACCAGAATCTAAAACCAGAATCTAGAAACCAGAAACCAGAAACCATAATCTAGAAACCATAAACCAGAAACCAGAAGAAACCAGAATCTATAAACCAGAAACCATAAACCAGAATCTAGAAACTAGAATCCAGAAACCAGAATCTAGAATCTAGAAACCAAATCTAGAAACCAGAACCAGAATCTAGAACCAGAAACCAGAAACCAGAATCTAGAAACAGAATCTAGAAACTAGAATCTGGAAACCAAATCTAGAAAACCAGTAACCAGAAACCATAATCTAGAAACCAGAAACAGAATCTAGAAACCATAAACCAGAATCTAGAAACCAGAAACCAGAATCTAGAACCAGAATCTAGGAACCAGAATCTAGAAACCGGAATCAGAAATGTCTAAGCGATGTAGGTGCGTTCGTAACGCTAAAGAGTCAATTTGCACTTTATTACAGCTGCACAAAGTTCAAATTCAATTATTCTATCAAAACACTGTGCGTATGCGCGTCGGAGGATCTAACGCCGCGTGCCGAAATTAAAACGAATGAAATAATAACATAAATAGTCACAAAATGTAAGAGCTAAAGATCCACCATACTGATATTATTTCTTTTGTTTTAGTTTCGGCGCGCGACATAAAATGCATTCGTTTACACGTCAATACATCAGTCGAGCACAAACCGCGTTACCGTCTGGCGGACCTGACAGACTACATTCTGTCAAAAATATTTGGAATGTGACAGTTATTAGTTCCTAAAAAATTATTATAGTAAATATAACTAATGTACTTTAATTATAACTTTGGCCACTCTTCTGGAACCCACTAATATTTAAATATTAGTTATTAGATGAATATATATAGTGCTGAACCCCACACACCGCCCATAACCTGGGTGACGGTTCTGTTCAGGAGATTTTTTTGCCCCGGCTATAAAATAGGCAGGAACAAAGAACATTCCAATTTTTTTTTGACAGAAGTCTGTCGGGTCAGCTAGTAATAAATATAATTAAAAAAACAAAATTATTGATACATGCGTTTATATTTCGAGTTGGCACAGACAACGGCCGAAAGTGCTTACGCTAGTTATAGGTAATGTAAAATGTTGTCTTTTCGCGTGACCTCTCCTGAATCCTTAATGTAATAATATTTTCTTTTTTGAAGGCTTTTCTCAATAGAGTAACCACTACTAAAATAACACGTTTTCAAATTACTGTACCATGATAGTTTAAATAATATTTACTCGATAAAAAATAAAACAATAAAATAATTTTTTTTTTTTTGATGGCTGATGATTTAGAAATTAGGATTACAATATAAAAACATTGGAACTCTCAGTCAGCGCAGTGACGTCTTTGGGGGAAGTAGAGATCGAGATATGCTTCTTTTCTAAGTTTCTTTTGTATTTCTTCGACTTTCATTATTTTCAATGCGGCTTTGCAGCTGTTATGAGCATGGGCAAAAAAACAATCACGAACAGACTGAAAAAAATTGAATAGTATCAACTATAATTTTTATTTCACCCTTTTACCACCAATTCCTATTATCAATTCTGATATTAGTACTGTAATATAATTTTCAGCTTTCAGCTATCAATCGATCAATTAGTTATCAATAATTTAATATGGTATATAAATGAAAATGGCTGGAGTTTTGTTATTTTTATAGGCCGTTTTAGTCTTCTTATTTGTTATTATTAGTTATTTCTCATTTAAAATCCAAAATATTCCCTATAAATACTTTATATGGTAAAACAAAGTTTTCCGGGTCAGCTAGTTATTATATAACAGGACTTTAAATTGAAACATTTATCTTTTTCCACTCACAAATCTTAAATCAAACAATGGGCGTCGATCACAAAGTGATATAAATAATTAAATAAAAACAATAATTAGACTATTTTTTTCATAACGAACAAAACTCACAATAAAAAAAAGAAAACCCTGGTTACCTTAAATTCAGCCAACTTAGCGCCTTGAAATTTCGATAAACAATGTTTAAATAATCTAGAATAATGTTTTCTGCAAAGAAAAATTCTGTTTTCGAATTGCCAATAGTCTCCTTGTGCTGAGCACGAGCATCCGCAAACGCCGCACACATCCAAGTTGTATGGAACACATTTAATCTACAAATTTTACGTAAATATTTTACATTAATAACTATAGACATTCAAGAGAAGTGATAAGCCAGAAGTTCATTAAACATAATATATACTTATTAGATAAGCGATTGTCTGTTCATCATATAAGCAAAACTTCTCATGCGTTGTCCATTTGGACATTTAAAAAGAAGCAATTTTTTTGTTGCATTAAAAATATTAGTCAAAAATGTTTTAAGCCTTATGAGGTCTAGTAATAGTATATTTTAAACTGTTTACCTGTAAAGTTTACTACTATATGTATATTGTATAATTAATTAACTTGATAAATAGTTGTATTACTAATAATGACTGGTGCTTAAATTGGTTTCTATTTTTTTCTTGATTGGGGTTATATTGTGAAATGGATTTCAAAAAGACACCGGATGGTTTTCAATAACAGTCCTCATGTCTGTCTCAATGAAGTCACTTTAAATTTCAATATGAAGCAGTAACTCATGTTCAATTCTTCAGACTTAGAAAATTAAACTTACCTTTTTTTTTAAACAAAGTTCATAGGTAAGTTCACCTGATGGCTAGTGACTTGTCTGCCAATCACAATATAGCACTAGTTAGAATAATATACACTGCTTCTTATTACTTGTTGACTTGGTACTACCTACATGTTAAGTCACACAACAGTACAGTAACTTTGAATGTTACTTTAAACTCATATTTGTCTACAACTTGGTTTAAATATCAAAAGTATTCTTTATAGTAATAGCTACATAGATATATATAAAAAAAGCACATAATTGAAAATATTTTTACAGTATTTCGTCAATGTGGCGTAAGTCCAAATATAACAAACATTACTAACGCCGGCAAAAGTGTAACGATAAACATTAAGTTCAATAATGTAAATAACTTTACCTGAACTGCACATTTCAGTGATTTTTTTCCGGAGAAGCTGTATGCGAAATTCATTTCTCGCTTCTTATAAATGGGATAGTAGTCGCAGGCCCTTTGAACATTAAACTTTAATGATGGAAATATAGCGGATTGTTTTATTTTATGCTGTTCCATAATAAATTTGAAGTCTGTTATAAATATTCAAAATAATACCAAAAATTAAAAAAGAACCGAAAAGAAAAAAATGTTTTGGGTTAGAAAATACCAGTTAAAATGTTATATTTAATAGCAGAGAAACGTTATTTGAACTGATCATTAAGTATACTTACGCTGGGTAGTCAGTAGCTTTGAATAATGATTGTCTCTTCGATATGGAATTAAACGGAGCACAGTTTTGAGGAAAAGGTTTCTCCGGCGGAAGTTCTCTTGGCGGTGGTTGGTATTCGTGTTTTGTTTTCCAACGCGGTTCTTTAGGCCCGTAGTAGAGTTTACTATATATCTATAAATGTTAAGAATAAATAATAATAACACGTTGTATAATAAAACGTTGGGTGTTTTTGGAATTCTCGCAGTCGGTGTAATTTTTCTTCTTATTTTTCGGAACTAAAGTAACGGCTTCGCGCACTATCGTAATAAGTAAACATTACCCTGTGCATTAAATCGTAAAATGCGTCGCGATTTCCGTCGTATGTACCGGGGCCCAAATTAGGTTTGATCTCCATTACAGTGCGCCTCATGAATGGACTTAAACACGGACCCTTCGTTGGTAGAACCTCACGTTCAAGCCCCGTCCCGAAACATATGCGAGGTGGTTCTTGTTTAGTGATAACATATTCAAAATCTGAAAATAAAATAAAATTCTTTACATTGACGTTTTCCTTTCGCTATGTAGACCTTCGTGTACCTTTTTTTTACTTTATAGAGTAAATACAGTTATAGTTAATTAATATTATTCGTTTGCAGTAATCGAAACTATAACGGTCGCTATGCATGGGCAGCAATGAAGTAACTATTTCACATAATGTCGTTTAATGAGACAATGGATTTTGCTTTGTTCTTATTAAGTATTACATTTTTCAATACACTATACATCTAAGTATAAGTAAAATGTTATCAGTTTGAGCAAAAAATTACGTACACTTAGATACCTACTGAGATTGTAACGAGCACTGATAATTTAAAACTAAAAAGAGATTATAATATATTTTTTTATATGCTTTTTTTTATATTAATCGTAGTATTGAAGTAAAAAGCTTTTACCCCCGTGAAACGCTTCACGCATATTATTAGGGCGTAGGTATCGACGAACGTACGGCCGCTGCATGCTGGCGTTCTGTGCTGACTGTTCAATTCAGTGTTCGTGATATTGATACAATAAAAAAATATGAAAAATCTACAAGTAACTGTTTATTGGGTCGCACGATCAGCGCGGGTTAAGGATGTATCAAATTTTCTTACTTTTCTAAACTTTCCCAAACATAAGGTTCAAGTTAAAAAAAATAACAATTAGCTAGACCAACGAAGTTTCAATAGAAATTAAAAGGTAAACATATACACATATATACAAAGGTAAGGTTATTATATCCATATTAATTAGTTTTTTCACAACTTTAGAGTTGAATTTGATTTTTTTGCACATAAATTTTTACAGTTTGAATATAGAGATATCTCTTCTATTATGTTATGTTATGAAGAAACAAGAAACAAATTGGAACGTTTCTTAAATTAAGCGTGATCATATACAACAAAAAAATTTGCAACGAATCAAATAGTTCGTTGTTATAATCTGTTAAAAATAATATAAGGTATATATATTTTCATTAGGGTTAAGTGCTTAATAATCGTCTCAAGAGTTTTTATTAAATAAATTCATGATATAAGTGACCGAAGGTAAAACAAAATATCTTCGAATTAACAACCAGAGTAATTAGTTTTTTAATCCATTTAAAAATAATCAATTAAAACTTTTGAACAAATATTGCCACCCTACGTGAGGGTCGTGTAACCGAGGGTTGGTTTCTTTTGTACGCTATTCATAAATAATTGGTGACACGAAAGCTGGGACAGAATGATGACGAAGATCGATTTATTACAGTCAAACTTACCTTCTGTAAGATCCCATGCCATTTTAGCTACTTACGAATACGGAAAATTCATATTGTAACCGGAGGTGATAACAAAAAATAATTCCATAAAATAAGTTAGATAGTTTTGTTTGTATAATATTAGTGATCAATCCTTTATATTATATTCGCAATAAATTCTGTAAAAATAACTCTGCATAACAGTTAATACAAAATATTGTAATAAAATTCACGGGAGCAAAAAATTATATGAAACATTAAACGATGACGTTTTATTTTTATCGTCAATATTTTATTAAGTTTTATACAGAGTCTTTATTAAGATTATTTGTTGAATATAAAATAATCTTCCCTGTTTATGTTTTGCAAATATTTATAAGCATAATAAAAATATTTTTTATAACAAAGAATTTATTTCAGCAAGTGCTTAACCAAAAGTCAGAACTTTAATTTTCAAGACCAATAGACAGAACGTAAGAAGTCCTTTATTTTGAGCTGAAGCTTATGGACTATGTGGACGTTAATAATGTAATTCGCCCACCATAAATAACATAGGCTTGCAAAAATTATTCTTTAGGAAAAAATCTATTTTTCTTCATAAAGAATTGCTTCTCTCGTGCAAGACAAATTGGTTGTAAATTTGAGCAAATATTGGTCTTTTATGTTTGATATCTATGATAAGTTGATAACATTAAACAGGTGCGAAAAATGTTAGACGGCTAAGAACAGTTTCATGAGTTTTATACTATAAGGAAAGGAATTCCTACTGGTAAAAAATACACAACATACTTACAGAAAAAACAGCTTTCTTTTATTTCTGTTATCGTTATCCTATATTTTTGGAAAACCCGCCGGATGACCATCAAATATTAATTCCAATTCATCAATAACAATTACAAATATACAAAAAATAATTTTATGTTTGGTGCTAGGACACTACTATCAGTACCTATTTTATGCCGAAAATTAAAAATTTCGTAAGTAATCATTTACAATGCCTACAACTGACCGCTCTCTGACAAGGAACTGATTTTCTTGAGCTGAAAACATAAATTATTTCTTTAATTGTTTTTGTACATACACAGAATAGTCGTTGTGGTTAAAAACACGGGACGCAGCTAGTAACAAATAAATATATATTTAGTACTAATTAGTGAAAAACAGAGAATGTAAAAACTGCCTAGTTCTAAAGGAATTTCGTTAACTGGTAACAAAAAACACTCACGCGTTCTTTTCTAAGTGCTCCAAGTGTAACAAGATCCATGTCTCACTGTATACACTTTTCGCAAGCAAAAACACAAAAATACATAATTTAATAAAATATAATCGACTCCCAAATTTTGAAAATCTTTTATGGTCAGTTTTTTCAACATAGTGCATATTTTTTTTGGTTTTCAATAACTTATTGCATTAAGAAAGTAGATGAAAGAGGAAAGAAACTGTTTACTTTTTTAATACAAGTACCCTTCGAACGTGGTCGTAGCGGTGGGGCTCAGTAGCCGTGGCTTGGTCACCTACGATGAAGGTAAAAGAAATCTACTCGGTCAGTACGAGATGGCCACTCCAGGTGAGCAATATGAGGTCACCACAGATGTCCTCCGCGGCCGTTTATGGTTGGCGGCGAAACTCAAGACCTGATCCACATCAGGGAGCCAGGAGAGTTTGCTCTGTTGGCTCTGTTGGCCTCTAGACAATTGATTCGGGGGGATCCGAGGCTCAGGTGAGGATAAGAGGCCAGTGGGAGGCCGCGCACTACCAAGAGGAGTGGAAAGGGGAGAGTTTTCTCCTCAGAGGTGGAGTTACGCGGTGCAGTAGGCGGGCTCGCGGATGTACATGGCAGTGTTCCTGTGGCTCCGCCGTAATGCGTTCAGGAGAAACATCGTGTAGGTTTTAGTTGGTGCAAATCGGACGTAACTACTAACTACTTTTTGCCCCCGCTAGTTAAAAAAATACGAGTAATAATAGAGATGTTTCTTTAGTCTGTTGTCAAACGTCAAAGTCAAGTAATGTCAGTGTCACCGTCAAAATGATCTGTTTCTATTCGAATTTGTACTTAATAATCATATACGAATAACGATCCGAAACACGACATATTTGTTTTGATACGGCTACGATATTTTGTTCTGGTGCCAGTTATTTCAAATAGTTCCCAAGTTTAGTTTGTGATTTTCGTCTGTAAAAATTGAAGGTAGATATTAGTTTTTCTTGTCCTACTTGTTGAAGGTGTCATATTACTTTACAAAGTTACTTATTATGTCATAGCTGCTAATAGAATGTGCCGAGTCCAATAAAACTTTTTTAATATATTAATGACGCCGGTAATATTTATAATCTCTAATATAAAAAATCACATTTCTCCATTATAATATGCCTAAAACAAAAGTTGTTCATTAATATATAATAACATAGGTAAATAAACAAAGTTTAATTATGTATCAAGTGATGCAAGAGAGTTTCCTCTGTTTAGGTGCTACAATAGTAACTAATTATACAGTCTGTCACACCATATCACCAGCAATGATTTATAAAGATAAATTACAGGGCTTTTGGTATATGGTTTGTTACTGCCTTTTAGTATCCATCACAATTTGGCTACTCTTTAATTAGTTTTTTATTTTCTATGTAAATGAAAGCTCACCTGTTATAAAAGAGAATGGTTTCACAAACATATAGTATATATGGGTTTATAAGAATTTGCAAAATCTTCCTCATTTATCCTTTTAGTTTAAAAAACTTTTCAATATATGTTGTACAAATTAATGATTTGGAAACAGAATTGTTATTTTGTCACAATTTTTATTTGTTAGTAAGAAATATATGAATACTTAATTTATAAAATAATCCTTTTAAAGTGCCCACAACTAGGGATGGCTTTTTCTTTCAACGAGACTGTCACAGCAATTTATCTATCACACTGGCAAAATAAGAGTTGATGGATAATGCATGTCTTTTGTCCATCGTTCTTGATACACAACTATTTTCTCATAATGTTTTCCATTCTAAGCTTATGCTCAATGGTGATTGAACCTTAGCCTTTTTGCAATGTCTAATATATAGATACAGCTTTGATTATTATAATTACTGTATAATGATAATTTTCAACTTTCATTTCAGGGAAATGCCTCTTAATTCAAAATTGTTGTTGCCAGTAGCTCTGGGGCTCTCCGTGGTCACTGTGACAGCATTTGTAGCATATTACATATTTAAAAAGGAGGAAGAGGATACAAATGAAAAAGTTGTAAAGATATCCAGAGTTAATGTCCGTGAGATTTCTGTACCAAAGAGTATTGTTCCTGCATTAATTGGTTAGTATTACTGCTCGCAGTCCGCACACATTATAAGCTTCTATATATTATCTTAAATTTTTGACCATTGTTTTTTTTACTTTTTGATTTTTATACATTCATTCATTAATTTACACTGAAAGTATTTATTTAAACTAGATTTCCTTTATTTATACTATAAAACCATATATATGTGTAAGTATCAGCAGCAGCCCGCGCGTTCCCGCCATGAGCGAGGCCTGCTGCTTACGGCTGTGCCACAACGACTTCTTTAAAAAATTGATTTCCAGAAATCATTCTCTTATGTGTTTTTTTGTTTATTAGATATTTTATTTTTCCACTGTTCTGTTCTACAAATTGTTTGTACACTGTTTTCTATCAGTAAGCCCATTTTAGTTAGTTTTTTGGATTTACTTTGAAATTGATAAATTACTTATAGGTTATTATTTTAGTGAAGTACGTAGGTAGTAATTTTTTGATTAGCTTTTTAGTTTTCTATTTAAGTAAGGTTTCGTCTCAATCTCAGCAGTATAGGGAAAGACGTCTTATAAGTTGTAGATTACGGATGTCCATGTGTAGGTCGACTAGACACTAGAGTAGTTCTGAGAGGATAGATAGAACGCGTCCTTCATCGTTAAGGACTCGACTTTGGAACATAGAGATCAGCGTCTAGATAATGATCGCATACAACAAGCTATCCCGCGAAGTCTAGAATTCGGTTCATAAAGCAGAAGAATTTCATTAAAATTAAGCCTAGGTGCTTCTTTACGCGAAATACAAAATTAATAAGTTATCGTAAACTGCGAACTGAACAATAACTGTTTTGTTAAATACCACGTGGATGATATCGTGAGCAAAAGTTAGTTACGTCTTGTCAGTATTAAATCTTATTAGTGAACCTATCATTTTTTTTATTATATTTTGAAGTTTTATGTAAACTATTTTCTATGTAACCCTTTCGAATAGAGATATTCTATTAGTAATAAATGAGTTAAATATTGAAAATGCCAAATTTTGACATCATCTAAAAAATTAGCTTTTTGTTATAGCTCTTAACTAAGTGGAAAGGTGACTAGCACAAAATCGGTGAAATTATTTAAAGATTATTTGCTGTCACTCATCCTGAATGAGTTAATTTAAATAGTCTTATAACATTAAAGGTCAATAATGAATCTTGCTATATATAGCTTCTTTCACTTTTTACAAACAGTTCTTGTATAACAACTAAAAACCTTTATAACAAGTCGATATCCAATACTCCTTAATGCTCTGGTGATTATGCATGAAATTTGAAGCTTTTGAATTTAATATTTTGTTGTAATAAAATCTTTATAAAAAACTAAGAACAGTTTTCTTAATAGCACAGAGACTATTTTTAGTAAAGTTTAATATTAATGATAACAATAAAGATGTAATATAAGTGATATTTTATTTTAGTTTTTTGTGATAAGATTAGTACCTCTGTCTCAATTGTAGATTTTTAATAATCAAACATATCTTTTCAGGTCGAAGTGGCTCACATATAAAAGACATAGAAAGTAAAACCGGTGCTCTAATACATTTTAAAAAGTTTAGTGATAAAGAGTATGATGTGTGCATTATTAGGGGTAGAAAGGAAGCAACTCAACTTGCGGAGACCATAATCCACGAGTTTATAAAGCAACAGCCAGTTATCGAGGCGGACACTATGCTGGTACCAAACTGGGCTTGTGGCAGAATCATAGGTAAGCAATTTTCATTGTAACTTGTGGGTTTATTGATATATATTTAAATTGGTAAAATGTATGCTAGTAGTTTCTCGCGAACGTTACCAAGTCACTGGTCATTTGTCTCTTTAGTGTCGCAATCCTTTGGGCTTTGTCAATGACATTACTCATAGAAAGTTATTTAAGAAACTAATAATCGTACCCAAAAACAATTTTTAACAGGCGCTGGTGGAGAATACATAAACGATATAAGCCACAGGAGCGGCGCCAGGATTAAGATAGGAGGCCCATCCGCAGAAGATAATAACACTGAGCGTCAAATTTCTTTGCGCGGCTCCAAAGAACAGATTCGCCTGGCTAAAAACCTGATTCAGACATGTGTAAGTAATATCTTAGATAGATGAACGAATGGGTAATTTTTCCCTGATTATTCTTTTTGAGTGATGAGATAGCTGCTCAAAGGAGAGTTCTATTTTCTATTAAGTTATTGTATTTAACGTTATGTCTAAGTTAGTGTAGCCATAGCTTATATGTCATACTTAGGATTACAACACGGAAGTCTTTGTAACTAGAAACTATTGCTTGACTTTACTACTACAGGTAGCGGAGGAGAAATGCCGCCGCGAGATCGAGCAGTCGAAGCGACAACCCCGCGTAGCTATACCCCCACCGGCGGCGCCTCAGCCACAGGAGTCCCCAGGTAGACCGGCCCCCAAACATGCCAAGTATAAGCCTGGTAAGATAACTGCATGCTTGTTTGTGCTCTCTGTCTTTGCAGATTGTCTATGGTTGAAAGGTAATCTTTTAATATCATATTATGGCTTGTTAAATATTATTCATGCTTCTGTCAAAGTAAATTTTAAACATTGTCTTTATTTTTTTTACCTTCCAGCTATAGATAAGCTTGTGTAGTTGTAGCTTTGATTTTTTAAAAAAATATTGGATATTTTTGCTCACTGTAAGGAATGTCATGTTACAAGAACAACAGGAATTATGGAAATGTGAAATCAACAAATCCACATTTAGCTGGCGTAGTGGATAAATTGCCATGATTCTATTTGTTAGAAGTCTGAATTCCCAATAGCGGGAACTGTGATTTTTTTAAGCACTTACTATATTCACTGGAAAGCACTACCAAAAAATTTTTTTATGTTTAGTCACAGATGTATTTAAATGCAAGAAGATGGAGGAAAAACTGTCGTACAACAATGTTTTGATGACGGTTTGCATTATAGAGGTTTTATATGTATTGGGTTTTGCTCGGGATTTTAATTTATCACAGCATGGCTTTCATTTATTTGATGCATATGTTTGTTGTCTCACACACCATGTTGGTTCACTGCTGCCTATCCTTCTGAAACCTTATTTGCCATACATTTAAGGGTAGAATTATCGGTATGCGGATATTTGTAGGTGGGTTTAGTTGTGTGTAAATTTTTATGTATTTTTAGAAGATTTGAGTGGTAAATAGATTCTAGTTTTCAGTAATGTGAATATTTATTTATAATAAAATTAGGAGTAGTGTAGTTTTTTTCAGTGTTTATAGTTTAGTTTTGTGTCAATGGGGCTGACATATCCCTAAGGACAAAAGCATAAAAAAATTAAGAGAAAAAAAGTAATGCGTATATCGATATGTTCTTCGATCTCTCGGCTTGTAGAACAATAATAGGTTCCTCATAGATTGTTTATATAGACCTTATTACGAAACTAGTATGTTTAATATTTTGTCTAATATTTAAGAAGAATCAAAAAGAGAATACCATCAGAAAAAATAAAATACCAATTCAATCTTCGATTACAATATGTACATAACGGAGATTGCCTTGTTTCTCATAGAAGCTACAAGTTCTTCGATAGAGGTGTACGTGTCAGCCGTGTCATCGCCGTCGCGGTTCTGGGTTCAATTCGTGGGACCTCAGGTGGCCCAGTTGGACGACCTGGTGGCACATATGACTGAGTACTACGGTAACAAGGAAAATAGAAGTGCACACGCGGTAAGTTTTTTTGACCTTACATAGCTTATGCAGGTTCGAGATTAATGATTTAATGTGGTTACTTAATGGTTAAATACATCCAATGGGTACTTATAGTGAAAGAATTTTCGTGCTATATTACAAAACTGCCTATTAGTATAAGGATTTCTTGTATATCCGCGAACGTTACATATTTATTAAAACTAAATTTTACCGATTTTGTCGCGTTTATTTATTATATTTATTAATACCGTCGCTTCGACCGCTTTGCAGCAGTCATGGTCACGAGATTTATCTACGACATGCTAACATTTGACTTTAATTTCGTAATTTGTTAAATAACAATGAGGTCATGTATGGTGATGCGTCATATGTTTACAGACAAAACACAGCAATGCTGTTTTTTCTGTTGACAGATTTATAACGATTGTAGCTAACTAGTCGGTTTTTGAAAAAAAAACCTATTACAAAAAGAAAGAAACGTCTATGGTTTAAATAGAATTTGTTGATGTACTTTATACAAGTCCCTCGTTGAATTTGATCTTATCGTGGTCATGATGAAAACTAATTCGTGGTAACTTTGGTTCTAGTTGAAGCAGGTGTGCGTGGGGCAAGTGGTGGCGGCGGTGTTCCGTCACGATGGGCGCTGGTACCGCGCAAGGGTGCACGACATACGCCCCAACGAGTTCGACGCTACGCAGCAGGTATATGACCACACCACGATGTTTTGAATGGGTCATGGAAATCTTGCTTATGATTATTGTATAAACGAAACGGTTTGTTTAGTTAAAAATATGCAATGATGGCTTCTTAAAACAAATTGACGTTACAAGCTCATATTTCTAGACTAATTCAGATGTTAACACAGTAAAAAAAATTTTAATAATTTGTAATCTCTTCGGTGGAAGGTCTCTTTTGCTGGAGGCAATCTAGGCAGGTGCTACCACTGCTCTTATTTCTGACGTCTTATGATAATGTTTGCACACTACAGTGTTCCGGTTCAACAGACGCTGTAGATAATGAAGTTACTTAAGTAATAAGAGTTTACATCTATTAGGTAATGGCGATGAGCACATTGTGGTGACTACACAATACACCAGTATATAGTAGTGTATAATCGAAGCTAGCGACACATTCTTCAGGGTGGGAGTATCGCATAGGATCAGTCGCTTCGTCAAATATAAAAAGAGATTTTATTGTGCTGTAGGTGGCTGACGTGTTCTTCCTGGACTACGGCGACAGTGAATACGTGGCGACGCATGAGCTGTGCGAGCTGCGCGCCGACCTACTGCGACTTCGATTCCAGGTTAGTGACAAAAGAATTTTTTATTAATTCCACCAGGCGACGAGGTGAGCGAGACGTCCGCCTAATGGTAAGTGATACGTCCATAACAAAGTGGTGCTAGCTAAGATGGACACTGCACCACATTGCGCTCGCCGTACAGTAACTTCATTAGCTTACAGCGCCCTTCAAACTGAAACACAGTAATGTCAAAGGATTTGACGCTGACAAGGAAAAGCGTTAAAATACGATACTATTTTTTATTTAATAAACTACAATGAATAATTTAAAAATTACATTAAAAATATTAATTTAATTTGTTTTATTTTTGTTATTGGTACTATTATTAAATAGTATCGGTATGGCTAAGAGTGTGTAGTTTGAATGTTTTCATGACCCGATGTCATCGTTACCCTTTTACAGGCCATGGAGTGTTTCCTTGCGGAAGTGAAGCCGGCAGGTGGAGCCACCCGTTGGCATTCTCAGGCCGTTGAGCGTTTCGAAGAATTGACTCAGGTATGTGTACTTAAAATATTTTTGGTATTGTTGAGTGTGAACGTTGTTCACCAGTGTAACATGACTTGTCTTTCGGCGGTGGCTAGGTAGATTTTATGTGGTATTTGGACGGATCCAGAATATATTTAATGTTTAAATTTAAATCGGCCGAAGCTGTAAGTCTTCAGAGAGACTATCTATATAGTTTAATAAATTCTTATAATTCTGCCGCTAAATAGTAGTGTGAAAACATTACTGTGTTTCGATTCAAAAGGCGTGGTAACTAATGAAAAAGGAGCATAATGTTATATGCCATATTGTATATGGGTCTCACTTAACATCCCGCTCGCCTCGTGTTGTCGATTAAAAGAAATACATTTCTTTGTCCTTTTTTATTTCAAGGTTGCTCGATGGAAACCTTTACTATCAAAGACGTGTACATATAAGAAGTCAATTGCTTTAGTCGGAGAAAAAAAGAAGGAAATACCGGGAATAAAGCTGTATGATGTCACTGAAGGTACAAACCTATAAAGTATTTCATATATGTAATTTTTTTTTGTTTTACTTTACACAACGTGCAAGTTATAATATTTATATCGAACTAGGGACTGTGTTAACAAGTAAACAGCTAGCCTTAGCGTTACGGATGTAGTTAGAACACTGAAGCATCTATGCCGCTTTACGGCGCGACGACGGAACGCTTTTGCCCTCATGAAAAATCCTCCTCCCTTTAGAAGGAAAACACGACTGATCTGCTTACTTGTATTATTTTGTCATATTTCGCGTTTGGTGTAGATGGTTCAGTTGATGTCGGGGAGGCGCTGGTGACTGAAGGCTGGGCAGAGGTCAGCACTTCTCCGAGGCCGTCGCCACCACCAGTCGGGCATCAGCCGAACACACCATTTGGGGATCTAGGAAACTCGAGGTATGGCTGACATTTAAAATAAAGAATAACTCGAAATCCCCGTAGCCATTTTTTGTAACGAAGGCAACTTCTTTTATTTTTGTCACAATTCTGAAGTAATAAAATATATTTTACTTATTAAAATCATACATATTATGTGTAAAAATTACCTCATAATTTTTGTATTGTTGTTATTTGTTTCTTTTCGTTTACCACAGCATCTCTGTAATTCCTAGGTTGACTGGTAAAAAATGCTCTTAGGCATTAAGCCCGCATTTTGTAACCTTATTTTAGGTATGCCAATAAATTTTGTAAATAAATTAAAAAAAAATTTGTTCATTATTGTCGGCGAGTATATATCGCGGATCTGTAATATGAGAACTTTTTAGGGTATTAGGAATGCTGCCCACCGCCCGCTCCTGCTCCGTGCCCAAGGACCACAAGGACGATCGTAGCGAACAAGATAACAGACCTGAACTGGTGAAAGGTAAACTTTTCTTCCTGTTATACAAGAGTTTGGCCTGTAATGCTGGTTAAGTTCTCTCTATTTCTGTCTAGACAGCTGCCGCCGCAGCGCTTTTTTTTTGCCGCCAAACCTTACTGTGCAAATATTACTGTGTTCCGGTTTGAAGGTCGTTGTGGTTAGTGAAATTACTGGGGTAATTAAGCTTAACATCTTATGTCTCAAGACGAGTAGCACAATCTGATGCGAGTTTATATCATCCTAAATCACGCCACGTTGTAACGATTTTCACTTACAATCACGTGATTGTACACGTGAACATCTTGCTTTTCGCTTCGTAGAGGTAGAATAAAAGAAAAACTAATGAATAATTATTTCATTATTTTCGTTTTCAGACCTTACTCCGATATCACCATCAAAGTCCCTGTCGTCCGGTTTAGAGACTTCCGATAAACTGAAATCTGTATCGAACTTCGATCTCTCGTATTCGGAATTCGGCAAACCAGGCCAGTTGAACGGTTCTCACGAAGACTTCCTCAGCAAGGAAAGGAGTAATATTGACAAGGAAAGCGATCCGGCCGGTTCGGTTCCGAGCACGCCATCTTTCAATAGCCGAAACGAGTTCAAAGCGAATATGAACAGAATCGACTCGCATCACAGCAATCTGGAGGCTTTGGGACGCTCACAGCATTAGTCTCAGTGTTTTCACCAAAGTGAAAAATCAATTTTGCTACTAATGGACTGTGACTGTCATGGGCTGATAATGTTGATATAAAACAATGTTGCCAATTATCAGTAAAATTGCTTTCTCACGTCGATAGAAATAATTCAATAATATATTTCAAATGAGGACTTTGTGATAATTATAAAGGACAAGTTTTTTTTTTCTTAAAGCAACCATACAACTTAATTTAAATTACATAAATTTCTCTGGCTAATGTTACTCGATCTTCTTTTTTCTGATATAATTTAAAAGCTATTACCGTTATAAGAAACTACTAGATCGTAGCACGTAAATATACAATTTTTAGTCCGGGATGCAACATCCTAACAAATATTTCGCTTTCATCATAACCAATCCCAGATTAAAAATATAAAAATGTCTATAGTCTATAATAAGTAAGCAATTAATATAAAAATACTTGAAATCCTTTTTACACATTAACAGTAAATATTACAAAGTCTTCTATTTCTGTTGATTTAATAATAATTATTATGTAAGTAAATAACATTGGTATTTTTTATAACAACACTGACATTTATAAAAATGCAGCTAACCTTATGAGCCGCACACAAATGTATTGTTATGATTACATATTTCCTCTGACATTTAAATGAATACTGTCTATGGCCATTTTCGATATTCTTCAATTATAATAACAAAACCTTCTTTTCTACTACCATTTTTATAACAACATATCACATTATTTTTTTTCAATTATATCTGCATTTCCTAAAGAGCTTTCTAATCTTTTTTACAAAGTATATAAGGAATCTGTCGATTTTTAGTCTGTGATTGTAAATAACTTATAATAAGTAGAATGCTTTAACAAGGCGCTTTGTGGTAGTACTGTGATTATGTACGATTTGTTTGTATGACTATTATAATAAGCTGGTGGATTATTTTTATCTTAACTAGCACCACATTGTTATAAGCGACCCTATCACTTAGCAGCAGGTGACGTCCTATACGATCGGTGCTTGATCGAATAAAAAAAAATTACTCCGTTCAAAATTTTAAAAAAAACAATTTATGAAAGTATTTTGTATGTGCTTTATTTTTCAAATACATTAAACAAGACGACTGGATAAGTGCCGATATAAAAAAAACATTAATGCGTAAAGAGGTTATATAAGAACGTACTTAAGTTTTATAATGACGTACAACTGTGTTGTTGCTTTTATTAGTATATAGTGCCATAATGCTGTAGTACAAAAATTTAATCTGTTGTATAAATTATATATTATTAATGAAGCTAGGCAAATGGATTTCAGGTTTTTTGTTCAATACAGATTGTCTCTGGAAAATCGCCACAGACCTCGATGTGAACACCGAGTGGCCATTTTTTTAATACAGAGTAAAATCAAAAACTCCTTGAATCGATAAAAATAATTCCATTTGTCAGCTATATTTATAATATGTGTTTTTGTAAACTTATTTCTTTGTAATGTTACCTTCAGGTAAAATAATATTGGTTAAAGGTAAATAATATTTTTTGTCTGAAACTTCTATTTTTGCCGATTATCTAACCAATATGAAGGTAGCATGTTCATGTACAATTTATTTCTATTTACTCGAATATACATTTAAGTTTATATTTTTATTGTTAAATAAAAGAGTGTCTTGGAAAATAATGGTTTTATTTCACAAACAAATATAGTTTGATTTTATTTAAATGATGATGCAGTTATATACTTTGTTTGTTGTGATTGCGTGAATAACTCTTGTTTTTGTTGTCGACTAGATCAGAGGTTTGCCTAACGATTTCGTTACATAATGAAGTGAATGCAATTGAATAATAATTGATTTGTTTTATACTCATTACCTTTAAAAAAATACTTATAAACACTCCTCTGATCTAGTGGAATAAAAAAAAAGACTTATTTTTTGTAAAGAATACAATTATAACTTATCGAATACTTTGAAGCATTATACTAATTTGCATAAATAGTGGAGAAAGGAACTGCAACACCATGGGCTTTCTAACCTGTATTATTGCAGGGTGTTCTCTAAAGGTTCACTTTCGAAAGCTAGTCGATCTATAGGAACTACAGGGGTTTGATATATCACCGCTTTCTCGGCACCTCACGATCTCTCCTGAAGGTTGAACGAGCGCATCAAATTAATTTCCGAAGCAATACAAAGTTTCTTCTATATGATAAACTTAATTTTTTTTTAAATTTCATATTATAAAAAGTTAAATGTTAAATGATTAGATCTTTGATTGATTGCTGTCTTGTTTAGTTTTTATGAAAATCGATGTTTAATAATCGATTACATTGACATGAATGCTTCAAAAGAATTGCCAAGAAACTAAAAGGTTTCTTTACCTTTATACCTATAGCATGTTTTTTTAACTTTAGTAAATTCGTGACGTACTTTATTATATTACGCAGTTTATGTACTCAACAGCGACTTTCATATTATTTTATTGCGTCTCGTCATATGAATACTGTTCACACGAATTTAATTAGAGCCGAAGCCATTACTAAAGTGTATTACGCAAAATGTTGAAACAATATACGTTTTGTACATTTCCACGGTCGTAAAGTTACACATCTTCATCTTCATCAACCTTTGTTTGTAAAATTCTTGCAAAATTTTATCCGAAATACCATCAAAAGAAACGATTATTTCTATTATTTAAGTTTCTTGAAAATACCTAAAAAAACAACAGAACCCGTGAACTTAATGCTTTTGAATTATACTTCGCCTGCTGTTCTATGGCAGTCAAACTTTTCTCTTTTTTCATTTCTAAGAAGTCGCAAACAGTTTGTTTTTCTTGAAATCGGCATCACAAACGGTGGTGTTTTTGATGATAAGCAAAAACTTATGTTAAAGGTTATTTAAAACGCTACAAATTTTGCTACGAATTTTTTCCTTTGTGGGATAACTGTGAGAAAATGCAGCACGCGTGACATTAATTCGCTCCTTATTCGTATTAAGTTGGATTTAAAATAAAGAAAAGAAAATGTGAAAGCTGTTCATAATACAAGTGTTAGGAAATTTTGGATTATTTTCATGCCTATAGATAGAAACTGAAATTCATTGTTATAACGATTAAAGCAGAGCGGGGTTATGCAACGGAGTCGGCGACGGAGCGAGAATAATCGCAAATTGGTGGAACGCAAGAAGAAAATAGATTGGAAAAGAAATTTTGCGGACACCGCGTATAATTACACTGCAACGCTTTAAACGGCAACTAAAATACTTGAAGACACTTAGCTCATTTTGTGTAAATCGGACTGTAAACAATAATTGTAGAACTTCCTGATGACAATAAATTGGTGAAATTTGTCAATATTAATTTTATTAAACAACCTTAACTTAGTAAAAACTAATTATCTTTTCTGATACAGTCTAAGACGTTTTAACTATGTCTTAAAAGCCTTAACGGAGCCGTAGTTCTGAACAATGACAAGAAATTATAAAGGAGTGTCTTCTTTTTGTAGGTCTTTGCAAATTTAACATCGCAGTAAAGAAGAGAACTGTTTTTATTTGACATTTGAGAAGGACATTTCTCTGATGGTAAATATGCGGCAATAGTCATCTTGCCGCTTTGTTGTATTAAAAAAAAACTATTTAAACTACCCCGATAATGGATTGGTGTTGGGAATATAACCCAAGTCCCACACCAATGAGTGCATAAATATCCCATCATATAGAATATACTACATATATTCAATTATTTCGATTTGTAAACCAAATAATTTTATATTTGTGCCTTTACGTAATAACATTTGAGTAGGTATGTTGTTTCATAAATTTAAATCGAAAAACATTTTATAAAATTAAACGAAATTCGTGCACATGTTTTACAAAAAATATATTTCTCTATCTATATAATCATAAGGCTTTAGTTGGCACGAAAATATTTGCTCTATATGCTGTAGTTGTAAGAAATGCACGCCGGTGAATATTAAACGCGACGTTACACAACTGTGTTACTGTAACTACTCTGCATTTGCGTATAAGGATTGCATTTAGAGAGTCCACATCAAGTACTCGTTAAAGTAAGTATTACTAGATGATTTTTGCGAAAAAAAATGCTGCATAACATTGGCTATAGTTTATTCCATGAAGCGACAAGACGAGCAGGATTGAGAGTAAGTGATACGCTGTGAAAAATTGGGGTTAGTTAGGATGATAAATACTACATTAGATTGTGCTCGTCGCTTTAAGGCACTTGATGTCTTGTTACCCCAGTAATAACACTACTACTGTTTTGCGGTAGTCATGGACGCTACTGTGGTTACTATCTGGAAGGTTTTCGGCAAGACCTATCACTATTCGAATCCATCGACGGCTAATAAGCGTATAATAAAATTTGGAAAGGAAAACACATTTTAAAATTCCTAAAAATTTTCTGTTTGATTGCATGGGATAAGTTCGCCATAACTGCTTACTTAAATAGTAATTGTACTTACGAAATGCATTTCATTTGCATAACTTATGTTTCAATACGTTATCTCAATGCATTAAATTTATTTTTATAAAATTTTCCAACAACAAGCCTACTTACTGCAAGATATTTCATAACGCTTAAAATGCCTTTACATTCAATTTAAAGATAGTACTTTCATTTTGATTTGTTTGTGCATAAATAAAGATATATAAAAGTGTTAAGTTCAACTTAATGTTTTCAAGCTTGCTGTAGTTATTCATAATTATTAAATTACATAGCCGTCAGTATTATTCAATAATGAACTAGGTGAATAATGACGTTATAAACATAAAATAACAAATGTAATAGTTCTGAAATGAACGCCATCAATTACCGTGACATAAATGTAATGGAATTAACCAGTTTGTATTTGAGTTTAATTTATCTGTTTATGATACTTTGACATTTCATTTACATATATAATTTTATTAAACACATTCTGTTTCCTGCAGTTGCAGTTTGCAAATATTACTGTTTTAAATGTAGTGGGCGTAACCTTGAGATAAGATGCAGTCTCTATACCTAAGTAACTTTACTATAGTTAACTTAACCTTCTAACTGGAACACAGTAATGTTTTTATACTGTTTAGCGGTTGTACAACTCTGGAACTTTTTACATCCGCACCCCCAGATCGCTTTTAGTAAGAGAACATAAAAAAAATCATTAGAGAATTTACTTAAACTCTCCATTATATTATTATGTATGATTATTTAATATATAATTTTTATGTATGGATGTATAAAACATACTTAAAATTGACACGGCTTATATCAGTACAAACTTTTCAGTATCCAAGTGTTTGTTGAGAATAAATAAATAAGTTATGATGGTGTACTTGATTTCAAAATTTATGCTCCAGTAATAATACTTCACTGAACAAAAACATTTTTTGCGAGCAATGCTAAAATCACCGTAATGTCAACAGCTTTGTGACCGAGTCCGGTTTTATAACTATTTATGTAAGTAAAATCAAGGCGAAACATTTACTCGCGAATTATTTGCCTGTTCTTGTAAATATATAAATAAATTACTGTAGAAAACATGCAAATAAAAGTAAAAAGATATTGGTAAAATTAATTTAAACCGTATTATATAATCCCACTGGCATTGGCGTTTCTAAGGAACAACTCCAGTAAAAAAGCAATAGCTACTTCTATGATTTTTACGAGCATACTGCGCCAACCGTCATGCCAATCATATGGCAATACATCTCGATAGGAGTAAAATTTATTGAGAGGCTTATGTTCATCAGTGGACTGATACACTGAACAGATGATGATAAATAAATGTTCACTGTTTTAAATCCAATGTTGTAAGTGAAAAAAAAAACGCTTTTTAATAATTTTATTGAACAAACAATAAAAGTACCAAAATGAATAACCACATTTTAATAATGAAGGTAATTTTTACGAGTGGAAAGTAAAACGCGTACACAGTATGTCGACTTGTTTAACGCGTCCGCTTCCGTCTCATTAGGTCGGTCCCAGTTCTTGTCAGATTTTACGATAATCAACTCGCTTTCTGTTCACCTCAAATTCGAGATGATCTCGAAAAACTTAATAAACATCTTTTGATGAAAACAATACCTATAATCTTTTTTGGAGCTTATCCATTTCAAGCGACGTAAATGTAATATATTGTATTCAAATACGATTCACAAACCATAATTTTCGTTGCTGTTACTAAATCGAACGATGAACGAAAACATTCATTAGTTTTCTGCCTGAAATTTTTTTTTTATTTGTGCATAAAAAAAACACTTTTAAGTTATAAACTGTTGTAGAAATTATTAAGAAGTAGTTAAATGAAAACGGCTTACGCGATTTTATGTAATAAGAGAAATATTTACAGAAAAAACAAATATCACACATCTATAATATTTCTAACAATTTAATTTCTTTTTGTTTTACATTTTAGTAACCGTATATTTAATTTGTTTATATATTGCGCCCCTTTACAAATAATGAAAACATTTTTTTTTAAATCGTTATTTAGTTCCCATTCTTTATAGTTTTTTAAGCACCTTTTGATGTTTCATCAAAAAATCTTCAGATGAAATTTTTTTTTGTCTACGTAAATTATTACTTAAAAAATACATATTTCAGACTGTAATTGTGTTTGTTTTCTTTTTTAGTTTCCTCTTTTTAATAAGTTTTACCATCTCTTATTTATTTACAATAAATAGTTAAAAACTAGTACGTAGTATATCTGTATAAAAAAAAAACAAGAAATCTGGAAAGGGTAAGCAGTATTAACACCTTTTCACAATGAGGCGTTAACAAGTCGACAATCTTGCTATTTACTACGCTTTCTCACTACCAGCACAGTTCAAACGCTTCCTATTTAACAATTATTATTTAGAAATCGACTAATAATAAGCAAATATTTTTATGTCATTTTAAAACAATAATACCTACGAACCCTAAAATCAGTTGTAAACATTTAAATTTCCCAATCTGAAGGTTTTAGAAGAAAGATTTTGAAGTTTTTTTTTACAAAATCGTAATAGTCTGTAGAATTAAATGTTGAATGTTGCATCTTGAATTGAACATCTAAACAGTTAACGGTTACACAGGAAACGTTACTTTCCATTACAAAGAAAATATTAAAGAAACAGCTTTTTTAATTCCTATCTATTGATCTTTTGAAACCGACGAGGCGTTGATTAGGCTGTAGCATTAAACGACTAAGTTACCAAAGAACTTGTATGCGTGGGCTTTGAAAATTTCTGAAAACAGCTTTACACAGATACATAAGACAACCCGTGACATTTAATGCCAAGGACTACTAATGAAAGGGTTTTTGATCAGTATAAGTAACCATGTAACCCCGACTCCTCCAAAAGGCTGGGCTCTTTTTGAAGATTCATTCGACACCAAAAAGAACTGACAAAGTTATTATACGCAAGAGCTCATAACAATGATAAGTGATCAAGGAAATGTAGATTGTCCTAATCTCACGCGAACTGCGTGTTATTACAACTTTCTTAGTCTTAGTTAATTATAAATCCAGTAGCAGTCATTAAAACTGCATTAGTTGCATTTTATGAATAATTAAAATGTATAGGACAGACAAAAATATAACTCGGTCAAGAGTAAATCCTACGCCGATAAATTTTTGTAACGGACATTACTCGAATGTCCTTGTGGCGGCGGACCTTTTGGAACTTTCACAACCTTGACTAACTTAAGTTAATTTTGTACATAGCAAACTTTAACCGCCTCCGCAGCACAGTGGCAAAGCGTTTGCTTTGTATCAAAAGGGTCCCCAGTTCGGTGGTGATAAGATTCGTAACTACCTGGTCAGCTACGTCTTTTATTCACATTATAAGAATTTAACAGAAATAACACTACACAGAGTGTACGTATCGAAGTAAAATTAAACCTCTAATATTAAATTTTTTCGAGTAAAATAAGTTTTCTTCACAAAAAAGAATAGTGTGTAGTTACTAAGGACGTTTGTTATAAATAAAATTTTACAACTCTTTGAAATAAAATCTCTTTAATGGAAATTTTAGTCTTCTTGGAAAAAGTAGAGATCTTAGATCATCTCAGTCGATGGACATCCACTGCTGGACATAGATCTCTTGTAATGTATTCCATAAAACCCAGTCTTGCTGTATTTGAATCCAGTGACTTCCCGCAATTCTTTTACAGTCTGTCCATCCAGTGAGGGTCTTGGCAGATAGAACTAAGATATACTTTTACTACAAGTGATTATTACCTACACTTATAAACTTGATCATATATAAAATGAAATTTCACTATAATGTAGTAATAATTATGAAAGTGAAACTAATCTCTTAAAGCGTTAACAATGAACTGCATTAGCAAGTCTCTGTTTATAATCCAATTTATTGTTTTATAATAGTAATAAACGATAACATGTGTGTTGGTTGTTTTAATTATTCATTTCTCAATAGAAATAATAGTATATTAATCTATAGATTAGTATTTTAATCGGATCAACGAAGACGGGAAATCTGTGAATGTTCTAGGAGCTTTATATCGGGAGTTGGTCGTGTTAAAGTTAACAACTACACAGTCAATATATACAGTCAATATCTAAACACGGAAAATGGAGTAGGGCATTAACTACATATTGTAATAAATATCAAAAAACCGAGCAGGATGTCGGTCGACTCAACCGGCGGTCGAGTATTATCAGGAAGTAAGCTTTGAATAAAGTCGCATTGTGTTACTCACATCTGTTGCTTAACGAACATGAATTAGAGCATATAAATACTAAAAAGATAGAATGCTATATTTGATATATATAACAGTGATAGACAGGCTCATGCTTGTTTACCTAGTACTTTGGTAATATATAAATATAACCTACAATGTACATAAAATTAGTATACAGTAAAATTGTATATCAATTATATATGTTGTGCATCCATTTGTAAATCATTTCTTTTACTTCTTTAAACTGAACGTCACTACCCTCTAGTCGTGAATTTCATTATATTAGTAAGTTTCATTCTATGGCTCTAATAAAAGGACCGAAGATAAAACTCTACAATACCAGAAATATAATATCTCGTGTAATTTTCATTATCATCATGTATTTTTTTTTAAATAGATACGATAGATACTTATTTCCCTGATTAACATGTTGCATATTACATAAAGCTTCTAAATCTTAAGTGACAATGAGAACTTGGATGGTGAAGCGTGCCCGCCTAGAATACTAGTTTTACCACTATAGCTATTATATATACTATCAAACTAATAATAGCTAGCTTAATGTAAGTAGCCGAAAACAAACAAAACTATTATGCCGGCAGAATTACAATATAGAGTAGCTAGAAAGGCTGATTCAAAGAAACCAGCGACCAAACTGCACAACATGTGGCTCCTGAATCTAAATTGGGACAACCATGTTACTAGGTAACCGGTTAACCACCGGCATAGTAGTTAAAGTTATGTTTTTTTTATACTACTATGCGATGAGACGAGCAAGACGTTACTGATGGTAAGTGATACGCTTGCCCATGACAACGTGCTGCTAGTTAAGATGGTATACACTGCACCACATTGCGCTCGTCGCCTTGAGACATAAGGTTTTAAGTCTCGTTGCCCCAGCAATTACACTAGCTACAGCGCCCTTCAAACCGGGACACAGTAATGTTTGCACACTACTATTTGGCGGTTGAAATAGGAGCTGCGGTGGTACCCATCCAGACGATCTCCGGCAACAGACCTACCACCAGTAAAAGAAGTAAAATAAAACCACTTCCTTTGAGTACACGTGTACATGAAATAAAAGCATGTAAGAAGAAGAAAAATTGGTCTTTGTCTGTAGTCGAGGTACGGTTGCCAACTGTCGCAGTGCGTTTAGCCTTTCCCTCTGACTGATAACCTCCCACGTGAGGGTTGATCCCTTTGTTTACCACTAATGGCCGTCCAGGCGTAAAAAAGTGCTCCGCGTCGTGTCGGGGGCCGCTTCGAGTAGAAAGTGAAACCGCTTTGTCGAAAGGTTGCTATAAAAATTGTAGTGTCGGCTGTAGCGAGTTCAGTCGAGGCGCGCCGAGCGCACCCGTTGTACAATTTTCCCAGACACCAGCCACTTGACGACATGGTGAGTATACAATCTATTGTTGTTATATATATGTATTATTAATAATAGTTTTTTTCAGTAAAGCTATTTCTTAACAATTTTCACCTTTTTAATTCTCTTAAACCATGGTTGCTGCATAACAAACTGCAGCAGCACCAGCGGGACCATTAAGTGCCATAAAAACAATACGATGTGTTAAAATTATGAAGACTAATAGCTACTACTTAATAAAACATTAAAGTGTTTTAGTCATTTCATACATAATATTTTTAAATGATTTAATTTTTTTTTTGTAAATGTTTTTACGGCTCTGCATACGAGTCCTTTTGAGCCCAATGATTTAATTTTTTTTGTAATGTTGCCAACACCAAAGTTAAGTTTCACTCAAATTGGTTTTATTTAATTTGATATTAATTTACGGTGTGAAATATGAAGTCTGAAAATTGCCAATTTTTACGCCGTTTAAAAACATTACAGAACTTTTAATCGCATTATGATTACTTGTAGTCAAGGCCGTAATAAGTAGGTAATTAAACGCTTTCCCAATTAAGCCGTTGAACTAGTTTCATTGTGCATTTTAATTATTTTTATGAGCTAGATTCGCTTTAGTAAATAAACACATCGATGGGATCAGTATTGCTATTGTTGATTTATTACTAATGAATTTAATTCAAAGCCTATTCATCATACACAACAAAGTTAATTTATAGATAGACTAGTGATTTATTGAATAGTTCGAATATCCAGTAATATATGTTATAAGATGTGGAGAAGGTATGAAAACCGTTTTATCGTTAAGTATAACGAAATAAATTTATTTCGTAAACATATTTATGCCTCTTGTATAACAGATTAAAAATTTACAGAATATACCAGAAGTTATAGTCATAGTACAAGTAAAGATGATGTATATATTCTGTTACTTGTAACTTATCGACCGATTTTTTAAAAAGTATTTGTTAAGCACAAGTTGATATAATTAAAAATCATATACCAGTTTAAAGATTCGTACAAAACAATTAAATATTCCAATGAAATACTAACCGAAAACTTTTAGTCGTGTATGTTGTTAACGCTTTATAACACGCACAAGGCTCGATTACGACTAACGTAATTGCTATTAGATAATCTTTGTAGATAAATTTTCTATGAAACAACTATCACAAATTGTATAAAAATCATTTATATTATTGTCTCAAGTCAACAGACGTTTTTCTTGTATTCCGCTGCTGCTAAAGTAATACATAAATCTGTTTTGAATGATTAATGTGAACTAAAATCAATTCAATCTTAGATATTTATGTTTAATTTTAACATTTTAATTAATTACATGCAAAGATCTATAGTAGAATGAATATTAAACAATCTTAAAAATGGAGTTTTAAGAAAATACACCGCTCAATATTTATATGAATGTAACTAAATAAACAAATATAAAATAGCCTTGTTAAACGAAGTGCGTGTTTGCATTTATAATTTAATGAAAATATGTTAACTTCACAGTAAATTATAGCAACTAAAATTCCGTTGGGAGGCATTGAATAAGTAATAAATTCAATTGTAAGTTATACAAGTCCGGTAAAAATTGTTTCACGATTTAAAACGAACAAGTAAAAGTTATTTTGCAACAAGACCTTGATTTTGTCACGGATACGGCAGCCATGTCGCCTATACCGGATACAGTTTACAATGTCATAATATATTAGAGAAATATTATTTCTATTACCTATGATGTAAGTTTTTTTACTTTTTTCTTTTTAATATTTTTGTAATGTAATTGCTGCACAGGCGGTAGATCTCTATCGTTGGAGATAACTAGTAATGTACAATAATCACAACAGTATAGTGTAATAAAAAGTTTAAATTTTATAATATTGGCATAACAAGAATAGGCTGAACAAAATAAGTCGGTGCATTTTATTAAAAATAAAAAGTTGCTCTTTCGCTTATGTTAAAGCTGATACAGTGTCCGCGTGTGAACATGACACCTGGTAACCCTGATCTCGGCGGAAATATCGGATAACGTCGCCACGGTTTTACTCGTTGCATTGTTGGACCGAGTAAATGGCATTGAGACCTTTCACCCACATCCAAAGCCCGTTGAAGGCTAACAGGAATGGGCGTTGGTTGCTTTTCAACGCTGAAATGTCCACCAGCATCCTAATGACCATTGAAATGTCAACTTACTTTTTTTAACGCATCACCATTTATGGATAGTGGATATCGTTCAGTGTTACTTATAACTGGAACTACATCGAAATCTTTTTCGTATAATATTGAAATTGATCAATAATAAATAGTTAATAGACTGTTTAGGCAAAATACTAAAGAAGTGGTAATCTTTAAACGAACTAAAATTGAAATATGCTAAAATGTTTTTATATAATTCGATTATTTTATTACATTACATAACGTTTAACAGTGAACGGGATTTGATTCTAATAGAATTATTTAATATAGGTTATATTGATTATAAATCCTCTATTTCTCATTAGCAATTTGTCATATTTGTAAAAGTAATAAAATCTTAAATCTACGTTATATTGTAACAAAAATACTCTAATTATTTATATTTATCGATAGAGTGAACTTTACAGTTTGAGAGAATTTATTTACGCTTGTAACGAACTCACTTTCGCAGTTCGGATGCCGGGTTATCCGCTTGTTGATCTATAGCGGCTCATTACATTTCACTTTCTAAATGTAATACGTAAGTAACTTCCGAACCGATTTCAAAAGCGACAATTGAACAGCGTTTCGGCTGTTAAATTGAGCAAGAGATAGGCGACGCTTATGCAATAGTAATTTCACTTTACAAAAACTATTTGAAAGTAACGCTGGCGGATGTCGTTTCCAAGTTTGACGTGTTTGGGCTATAAATACATTACTTACCATTTTGTTTATACAAATATATAAAGTAAAAACACCGTTCGTAATATCAAAAAGCTGTTTACCGCCAACTCATAATTTTTTTTGACCATCTGTCGATTATTTTCAGCTAACAAATAGCTAAAAATATAAGGATTAACAAGCTATCTTTTTTAAAAAACGTTTCTCATTAAAAAAACATGACTATAGAGGTACTATGTTTTTCTATAGCTCAAAGAAATAAATAATGATATAGAAAATTAACATAAGATTACCTCAACAACAACCTACCGATTGTTGTTGCAAAGAGCTTAACATTTCTGACATTTTAATGTTTCCTACCCACGTAATGTATACCCTTGCATATTATTAACTGACCAATACTATATATTTATTGGCTATACACTAATCATAGGTTGTTATTATTGTACATAATTCATAATAATACATAACTTGATGCAGAATCGAGTAAAGTAGTTAACCCCAACATACGTAGTATTGCCAGTGTATATTTTATTTACTTATTATCGATACCATTGAAAACCTAAAGTAATGCCAACAATTTGCCAGTTAAATATAACCAATACACCTAACCTGTTCATAATTTTAAGCATTGTTATACTAAATCTTTATTCTTTTAATTTGACTTGCATCTTCAGCTATATTCCAATGAAAGTAGCGCCAAATTCACTTCAGCTATTCCGGGAAATATCTAGAACAGACGAGCTATTTTTTTTAAACTTATATATATTTAGCCTAGTAATTTTTATTTATAAACAGACATTGCAATTTTAAATACATTAACATGTACACGGATACCCAGACTTCTGGGTAAATGTGAGGGTTGTATGGATAATACGTTTGGAGAGGCTACAGATGTCCCTTCGGAACAAAACCATAGCTACTGTAATATTATTCTCTAATAGCCCGTCCCGGAAACTGTGCTTAACCAAGGGTTCAGTTTCTAGTTTAACTGGTAGATATGGTGGTAGCTACGTAGGCGAAACTGTTAGTGGAAAACCGGTGTTAACTAGTTTATCTCTCAAACGGTCTATTTGATTGACACATTCAAATATGGTAACGGTGCACGTTGGCGTCGGTTCTGGTTACGTTTACGTAAGAGGCGGTGGTCCGTAACGCGGGCCTCTGCCCACTGGCACACCACTGCCACTTACCACATCTCGCGGTAATTAATACGCGAATTGATTAGTAATTAATCACTAATTACAATGTTCGCAATCACTCCGGTATTACAAACCGCTTCTTTTCATTGCAGCTGACATGAAATTACCAATCGGAAATTGTCTTCACGTTGATTGATTTTTTCAATTATAACTTTGTTATATTTAAAGAGAAATAAACAAATTATGTACATAAACTATACATTACCGTAATAAGATTTTTACAGTTTTTACTAATGTTATTTAGAGGTACAAGCTAAAGATAACATGGCCCCTAATGCAGAAGCGCTAGCTGTATTCTCGAATAAGTTTTTATCTTTGGCTGTATCTTTTTTTTCTGAAACTTTTATTATTTAATGTTGTTCACAGATTTTGATAATATTGAGCGTGATTGCTGCAGTCGGCGCCATGCCGTCTTATATTGCGGTACCTGCTGATCAGATTGCGTTCGTGGACCTGACAGCCATGCGCGCGCGCAGAGTTCCCCGCCAGACCCTGGAGCCGCCGCTGCCGCAAGCACTGTACGAACAGGACTACCAACCAATACCACTGCAACACTATCAGCAACAACGTAAGTAGAACTAAATGAAAGTAATCTCTAGATTATTATTTCATAAGAACAGCTATGACAAGAGCAGCAAAGCATATACCTGATACAAGAAGACTTATCTAACCCATAGCGGGACTATTGATAATAGATATTAAAAAAAACTAAAATTTGTTTACACTGCAACACAAGTCTAGATGTTTAGAGATGTAGCGACGTGTTGTGTATATATTATAAATAGTAAAACTCTTTGCATGCAGTATTCTATTAATTTTTAAATCTTTGTCAAACTTTAAAAATATTATTCATCCTGTCAAATTCATTTTTGTATAAATTCCAATATGTTTGAAAAAACAAATTTACTTTTGATCCGTTTACATTCTCGATTCAGTCCTGGCTAAGAAAGTTCTCTGTGCTCCCGAACCTTATAACCATACACGCTATCGCCCCATAGAGAGATTGGACGATTAGTTACATTAGTTTTACGTTATGTTTCGTTACTAAAAAAAAGCTGAAAACCCAATAAATTAATGATGTTTAATGTAAAACACATCTAAAGACATAACTAAAAGTATATCCACAAATCGTCTATTTATATGTATGATAGCTTGTTTATGGATTAATTTAACCAATTTATCAGAAACAATTTTAATATTTCAGTAAAATATATAGCAGATGTTTAAATTTGAAATTATAAAACTATATAGACATACGCAAATAGCAAAATTAACCTTGAAAGTAATGACAAATGAAAGTTCTAGTACTAGAAACGTACACTGTCATTACGAACAAAACAACCTGTCCATCATACGGATGATGCGATGGTTCAAAGCGAAGAAAGCGAGATGAATCCATAACAGAGTGGTACGGTTATCCATCAATACGGTCCCTACTTTCACTCCGACAAAGGATCGGATGCTTTCTATGTTGTTCAAATTGAATGCCCATTGTGAAATTTGAAACTGTTGTGCATCAGCTATCTTGCATTGTTCGACGCTATCACTCAACACTTAACCCAACATTTCAACAAGGATACTTAACATTATAAATGGCAATTACGTAAACTGCGGGCCGATTGTTATCTGCACATGCAACTTAGATGCATGTGGCCCGTTTCAAACTGCTTACTTAATCTCATAGATTAACCTATACGGATTTTAGGTTAATAAAACAGAGTTTTTACCTTTACTTAGTATTGAGTCTAAGCGTTAAACGGATGATTATTTCAGAAATGAAAAAATATAAGGCAAACTTAAATCAAATTTTTGTTATGATGATAGACAATACTCCGCCTAGCGTTTCAAATACAATTTCTTATCATGTCATAGTAAATTTTAAGATTTTGCATCAAGAAAAGAGCTTTCTCGTTTTTTTTTTCGTTTCCTTATTACAAAATAAAATGATATTAAATATTGTTGTATAAATATTCTAAATTTCTGTCTCAACAATTTGTTTACATATTTAAATGCATGTGGCATTTGAAAATTCCGTTCAATCATAAATCAAGATTATTAATCTGTATGTACGTTAGATGTAATTTAAATTTTATTATTAACATGATAAAATTCAAATTTGCTTACCGTAGCACGAGAACAAGCTTTTAATACAGCCTCAGTAGAAATTTATTCGATCGATTTAATAGCAAGCGTACAAAGTATTTCATAAGGCCGACCTACAAATCGCTATGTTGTTTAGCTCGGCGAGATTTCTAAGCGGTTACACCATACATTTCTTGGCTCCGATACAGTTCATTTTAACATTAATTTCCTTGCGTATGAGGTAATAACCATGTTAATTAAGTACAACGTTAATGATACTTTAATACAGATGCATTTTGATTATTATTAGCATTACTATGTTCAACTTATTTATTTTCATTTCTCATATTATTTATAACTTGCATTACTTGATCGTGTACATGTGTTCTGCCCGCAAATCTTTAAATTTCTTATCCACGCTGAGATTTGCTGGTAGAGAATTAAGCTCGCCTTTGTAACTATATATTACGATCACCATATTTTGTCACATGTATACAAAAAGAATGAATAATAATAGACGAGCACGCATCATGATACACGACCGCATTAACACTATTTGAAATTTACATCGAAAATATTTTTACAGCATATTTTTATGTGTTTAAATTCACAGAAGAGGTAACGGATAAAGTATTTGTTTAATATTAAACAAAGGACCATTGTGTGTATAGATAATTATCACTATTTCCGTTAGAAAAGATATCAATGGGCTGTCATCTATGATGACTTTTACATGGCGGCAATGACCGAGATTATTTTTGTTAACACTCAACCTAATCGCGATCGAGTTGTTAACGAGTAATCATTTAAGAAATCGTTTTATTTAAGTGTTGTAACAGAAATTTTTATTTTTTTTACAGCGTTAGGTCTAGCAGCACCACCGGCACCGGAAGCACCCGCCAGGTTCATACAAATACAGCAGCAAGAAAACGACGCTGCAGCAGCTCCTGTTGTAGCAGAGTCACAATACGCTGAGAGACCTCCCGATTTCGGTGAATTCGTAGATTTCGGTGCCCACACCGGAGACAACGGCGCCTTCGGTTGGTATGCAGACTACCCCGTAAACAATCAAGAGGATTCGGGGTACAGGAAGTAAATGTTTGTAGCTAAAAGACAAAAACATACTCAGCCTTTTTTAAGGGATTCTATCCTAAAATTTAATGACAGGTTAAAACTACTGTAACTTGGCAAATTAGACTGACTATAACAAAGCATTTGATCATTCTAAGCCTTAACTCAAAACAGACTTGCCAATTACATAGGCGTTAAGTAAATCTCTAAATATACTGTAAGTTAAATTTATATTACCAAAGACAGTATTGTTTCGTAGTGATATTAGTGAATGTTGGATTAGCGAATTACCGCACATTTGTTTTAGACGGTGAATTGCGCTGCACTTGCACTTTTATAATAAGATAATGGTTATCTAGACCAGTCTTTACGACCATACTTATGTTACAAGCAGTTTTTTTTTTGGTCTACAAAAAGGCGGTCTTACTAAAGTTCCTTTTTGTTAAATATTGTTATAAGTTATCAAAGTACACTGTGATACGCACCATGGTAGTTTCATATATGTCAACTTTCACTTTCTGTAATTCGTTTTCAATCTTTTTTCATATTGTGTATCAATTCTTTAAGTTTCTTTTGTGCTCTTTTTTCTCTCACTCTTTTTATTTACTATTAATGAAAAAATACAGATCTTAACTTTAAACTGCTTTAATTTTTACATATTCTCTATTCTATCTATTATCTCTTCTGCTATTCTATTATTCTATGTTATCTCTTCTTCTATTCTATTATTCTATATTATATCTTCTATTATTTTATCTCTTCTTCTATTCTGTTATTCTATATTATATCTTTTACTATTCTATATTCACTGCTTTCATCTTCTATCGCATATCTTTTCTTTTTATCTATTACTGTTATTTTCTCTACAGTATTTTTTCATTACACTTTACTTTTATATTTTTATACTTACTCGTAGCAGCTTTTCTTTATTTTTTCTTACAAGTTCTACTTCACTGAATACACTTTCACGTTTACATTTCTTCTTATCTCTATATAATTCTTCTGTATTTACCTATTTCTTAATATTTTTCCTTTACTGTATCTAATACTTTACTGAGTATTCATAAAATTTTAAATATTTCATTACATAATTATGTGTATTGTGTTACTCTTTACTCAAAGTTATCATTTTATCACAATCAAAAATAAATGAAGAGAAAAAAACCATCACAAATCATTATTTCTTTTGTTTCTATTTTCTCTTATACTTAGCAACAATTTTCTTTATTCTATCTTCAATCACTATTTACTTTACTGCTTGCTTCTTTATTATTCTTTTTTATTAATTTCTACTTCTTTTCATTCAATTTACAATCATACAAAACATTTTCATTCGTTCCTTTTGTCACTGCTACGCTCTTTCTTAGCACTTCATAAATTCACCAATCTTTTTTTTTTACAATCATTTGTTTTCTTTCTTATGCCTTTACATCGTCTCTTATTCACTCTTAGACATTACTTCTCTCATTATGTCTTAAACCTCTACGAAGCTATTCATTTCATTTCTCTATTATTCCTTTTCTTCCATTATTAATTCATCAAATTAGTATTTCTTCAACCATTATTTTTCAATTATAACTTTTTTTATGTACTGTTTCTTGTTTATTTCATATTTTCCTAAAACTTAACCAAGTTACATCATTATTAAAACAATCTTGCTTATTGTATTAGCTACTTCAAGTTTCACAATTTCTATACCTATATATCACATTGTCATATTTTCTCACTTCACTGTCCTCACTATTTGATGTACACTTCCTCTTTTACTATACCATTTTTTCTTTTTAATTTCTTTATTTTACTTTTCTATTCTTCACACTTTATTGTCAAAGGACTTTATCACATTTTTCATTTGATTTTATTGTATACATAATACAAGTCATCGTTTAAATGCATTAACATTTTCAACTCTCATCACCACGCTTAATTTCCACATTTCAATTCTTTCACCTTTCGCCATTCTTCTAGCTACCCTTTCTCATTATCACAAGAATACAATCCGGTGATAACCTTTTACTTCCTATTTTCATATGTTATCTTCGTCATTCTCACCTAATGCTGCTTATCGTTGTTTCTGTTTTATAAAGATTGATCTTAAGATTCATATCATTTTATTTTCATTGAAAGATTTTCACAATTTCTTCTATATTTTCACTGTTCATTATCATTGTTTCTCTTTTCATAATTCTCTTACTTATCCTTTTCAAACATTCTTCCTTTTACTTTCGCTGTCATGTACTTTTACTCTTTTAGTTCTTTTCATTTAATCTTCTTCTAAACCTTTGAGGCTAGGTTCGTGGAGCAAAAACATGTCTTAATTACTTCTTGCCTATTTATTCATTTCTGCATTTTCTGTACTATCTTACTGTGAACCCTTTTATCACACATATCATTTATTTCTCCATCTATTTACACTATACCTCATCGATTTACTTTCAAACTATCCATTATATGTAACTTTTCAATTTTATTTACTGATTCATATTATCTAATATGTTCATTGGCATCATATCATATTTTTTTCTTATTAATGCGTAAAAATGGAATATCATTTAAATTAATTTATATATTGTATATGTAGAGAATAATCTCTATTTTCCTTCTTTACATTTTTATTACATCTTACATTTTTTCATTTATTCTAGTAATTGCTCTTTTATTCGTTGTATTTTTCTTTCTATGTTCTTTATTATATTTAATACTTATCTTTTCGTATTTTTCATGTTTCTGATTAACTTTCGTAAATGTTATCATCTCATTATCCTTATTTCTAAAGACTTATTATAAATGTGTGTTATTCTAAAACTTCTATATATTGCCTAATTATAATTTGGTGATCTATTTTCAATAATACATTTTTCGCGAAACCCGAACAAACGTTTACCTAAGGATCGTCTTCTTATTATATTATACATTCCTTATTTACTGATGTATCTGTGTTACTTTTGTATCTCTCAGAAAACATCTCATTTATTATGAACAAATAATGATTATTTATTTGCTCTACATGTCACTACACGCTTTTCTACCAATTCTACATTTTTTGCTTTTCTTTTTTTTCTTCTTCTTTTCATTCATCGCAATTTTATCACTAATTAAAACATATCTTACTTCCTTACTTCCTGTTTTTAATTCTCTTCATAAATTCTTTAATTTCTTTATCATAATTTTTTTTATTCATTAAAATATCTTCATTCGCAATTTAATTTTTCGGCTATAACTATACTGTTTTAGATACCTTTTCAAATTTTACATAATACATTACATTTTTTTCTAACTTTCATTTCTACATAGTTCGTTTCTTCACCTCTTAAGCATTTTTTTCAATTATCAAAAAACAATCACCACCCACTACTACAAATTTTCCTTCTATCGCTTCTTATTTTCCTCTATTTATCTATTTTTTCTCTTATTATTAATTATTATGCATAATATTATCTGTGTTTCATTGATGACAAATATACTACCTGGTGCTTTTAGGTGAAAATAGGTAAACGTACTTTTTTTGTTGTTTCTGTTATTAAAATATTATTGACAAATTTTGTGGTATTATTTCCTCTACAACCAGTTAATGTTAGTGAATAATAGTAGAACATATATCCTATTATCTATTCATTACTAAGAGAAGATTGTGCCGATATGAAGCGAACTGTTGTTAGTGAAATTACTTGGAAAATGAGTCTTAACACCGTATATCTCAAGGCGATGAGGACAGAGTCTATCATTCTATAGTAACAATGATAACATAACACTTTAGTATAGTCAGTATTGTTGCAAGACGCACAATAAAAGAACGTGTCACATGAGTCTTCGGTGTTTCATTACAATACTCCTAAACAAGTACATACATAGATAGGTACGAAATCACTTACAAACAGGTTTACTTGATTGTAAGTGATATATTTATTTTGATTATCTTTGAATAAAACAAAACTAATTTTTTAGGCAATTTCCATTCTTACCATGCTTGGAATGTGGGTAGGCATGCATAATATGTGGGTAAAAGTTTCATTCCATGCTACTAAAAACACTTTTTCATTTCTATATAGTGCTAGTTGCACTTGAAGATATATCAAAATTCAGCTGTTTTATCTAAATACATTAAAAAATATAAATTAAAACATGATTACTCGTTTTAAATAGGATTTACATAAATACCGATATTTAATTATTTTCTTTATTATTTATTATACAGTTAACATACAATTTCGTAAAATGATATTTAAAATAGATTTCTTCTGATATTATTAACAGAAATGTCGCCATTTATTACAATAGATACAATACTACACAATTTTAATAGAATAAAAGTACAGAACATATAGATATTTAACCGTCTATATAAGTTACAATTTATTAAAAGGGATGTTAACGTTAAATTAATTTGAAAAGATAGCAACACTAAGACCACGGTTAAAAAAATGTTCTACTGTTTACTAAACTTCTAATATATAATAAATAAACAAGCAATTCTACTACTTTTGATAAACAAAAAAGCCAAATTTTTGGCACATTACAATGAACACTATATTTATGTTTTATAGGCCGTAAAGAATTCCAATACATCCCAAACATCCATTATATTAAACAGCAAAAAATAAATACATCGCACCATTCAAAATAATCTCATGACTATAGACTAGAAACAAAATGGTCGATTCCAATCGACGGCATTTTTCAATATAATTCACTTTTCGATACTAACATTTATTTTTACATTAATTTACTGTAAAAGATAAACACTAAAAGGGATGGCAGGATAAAACTATACGAGAGAAGCATTAAAAACAAAGGAAGGCTGAAACAATAATTAAAACATATCAAGGAATTAAAAAAAATCTATGTCCATCCACTGGTCACTATGACACCAAAAATCTACAAAAAGATTGGAGGTCCAAAATGGGCTTTGAAAAGATATAATTGAATCAATGGTTCACATTTTAAGTGAATGGAAAAAGCAGACAAGAATTTCTGGGAAAAGGTTATTCAATACGAGAAATATCTAACCTAACATTGACTAGTACAGCAAAGGTTACGACATTAGCTTTAAAACGCAGAAAATCTAATGAGGTCAAAATGCTTTCAACAAATTCGGTCCTCAATTCCAAAGACAAAAAATTTCATACCAAAAAAAGACACATAATTCTAAAATTTTTGGATCTTAATAATAATTCTAATCGATACACAAATGATTACTTTACACATAAACATCGATCAGGACTCGAATGAATTTATAAATTATTCGAGACATAAAATTAAGCATCGAGCTTCAAACAACCTATTACAAAGATGAAAGGAAATGTGAAAAGCAAAATTGAAAAGAAAATTAATTTATATAATACAGCCTTAAAGTGTTAAGCATGAAGCTACGTTTATATCCTGCGATTTTGATACTAGTATAATTTATACTGGAACCTATACAGACAACCGAACAAATGTAACGTATCGGAACAGACAAGCAGATAATACTTAATCGTAAAAGTTCCTATATTACCTGGATTATGATGTAAGACGCGTGCGCATCTTTTTTAAACTTTTCCGGAAATTCATCCTACAGCACTTGTCTATTGACACTACTACACGAATGTAAAAATTAACAGTACAAATGATATTTAATATCTAACAATACTTGGATAAAGGGCAGCGTATATATTGACAGATATCTAACAATAAGTTACATTACACATTTAATACTTATTTTTACTTTTTTACTTCACTATATGATATGATTTCATATCTGCAACTTAATACTGTGAATTATCATCACATAGGAAAGAACTCACTAACACTTAAAAGCAAGTATGATAGTTATTTTGTTCATTGGGATTAAATTATATTTTTGTTCATAATACGACATAATGATCTTTTAATTTAATTAAAAATAAAAAAATAGTTTAAACGAGTTCCTAACGCCATCTTGTGGGCGCTGGTAGTCATCAGATAAAATTTACTCATAAAGCACTTTATAGAAATGAATTACTGTGAATAATTTTTATATTCAAGTAGAGAAAAGTTTAAAAAATTATATAGAAAATATATAATATTTACAGTACACAAAATAAATTAACGAATATTTGGGTTAAATGGTTAGAATATATCTCTAACCGCCATTAGTATCTTAACTACACCAATAATGTACATAGCAGTATTTTTAACATAACGATCAATACATCAAGGTAACACCTAAATACCTTAAGTAATACATGTTCTTAAAATTACATTTTACAAAAACAATACTTAGACATAGAACACATTAAACATACTGACTAGTATAGTACATGCCCAAAATAGACGCAAAAGATGTTTAAATAGTTATCAATAAAAGTACTCGAAATAAAATATTTTTATCGAAGCAGAAGAGAAAAATAGATAGTAAAAATATTTATCGAAAAATTTAAAAGTTTAAGAGAACAAAATATAGCAGAGCACCATTTTAGAAGAGTCTGAGCAATAACTTTAATAACACACTACGTGAATTTACATATAACTTTAAATCTACGTAACTATGTACCATTTCCGCTGGAATTCTGATATACACATAATATATGTAATTGCATACAAAATTCAACTGTCTTTGTGGCTGCAGTTGATTATCGCTTCGTAACACGGAAATTCCTAGCCCTTTTCTGGTGCCACGTGTAGTCCTAATGGTGGCAAGGCATTTTTGGAACCAACTTAGATAGCTATCACCACTTTAATGTAAATCTTCCATAACGGCATACAGTCCGATATTTTGAGCAAGCTTTGTCTATGTCACTTTACACCACATGAAATCGTGACCAAGACAATTGTAGATCAAAAAAAAATATATATCCATCCCTCTCATTCCTCATTAACCTTGATATTATAAGCGAATATGAAGGAAAGAGAAACATATAATATTAAACACCAATCTCTAAGGCGTACATTTATACACATATTCTATGTATACAATTAGCCTGTAATTATAATAGTAAAGTTACCGCCGCAGCTCTTATTACCGTCTAACAGTATGCATATATTACTTTGCTCCGGTTTGAAGAGTTTTTAAGCTAATGAAATTGTCACACTAATTTTTAAATGTTTAATTTTTCTAGTCCAATATCAAGTGGAAACCTTTTATGCGTTATGAAACAACAACCTTTTTGTTCATTGAACATGTATAAGCTAATCTCAAAAATATGTCTTCTTTGATACGGTTACAATTTCCAGAAAATATTCAGAGGTATTTCATGCAATTCCCATTTCATCAATTGATTAGGAAAAACTGTTAATCATAGAAAAAAAGATATATAGTAAAGCTCACTGCGTGTGAGAGAATGCCTCTAGTTCTTGCAATGGGGACATTAGGAGGCCCGTTTATTTAATAGCAAAAGCTTTGATTTAAAAATATTTTTGGTTGTAGCAATTCATGCTGCATCTTTTAAGTAATCTACAATAACAGAATAAAGACCATCATCATCATTTCAGCCGTTTGTTGTCCAATAAGAACCCTATGTATAAATAAATGCACCGCGAAATTGAAGCGGTCCTTCGAGCCGGATATTTTTAATGAATACGTACACTACTGCTTTACATAACGCATTGTTTCTATAACACAAGATACATTTTCTTTTCTTAAAAATACAACCGTTATATTAACGATACATTTATTATTTAAACTTGGGGCAGTAACGTAATGTCCGAAGATTATATTTATCTCCCATTAGTCATTAACGTTGTTTTCACTTTATTGAATCATTAGGTATTAATGTTTAATAACTTTGTCCGCTCACACAATCTATTCGCACTGAAGCCTCCGATTTAATGTAAGAGTTCAATTAGCCCAAGCCATAACGACCTTCGAGAAGGGTACAAACAACGCGGTATACTGGGGCGGGGTGAGGAAGTACCTCCTGCCGCGGTACGTGCCATCATTGCGGGCCAAGCCGGGGTATTGAGTTAATGAAAACTCTGCGCCCACCATTACACCGCTGTTGGCTGCGCTACCGCCGGCGATGCCGACGTATCTAGTATAAAAAAGTGATATACCAAATTTTTAAAAAATCCATTTAATGAACAAAAATATGTTGTAAAGAAGAAATAACCCAGCCATGTACAAAATATTGTGTTCCGATATAAAGACATTTAGGATCTTAAAGCAACGAGCGGAGTTTGAAGTTAGTAAAACTGTTGAAATGTAAACATTCTGACTTGTGGTTAGCAGTTAAAATAAACTTGTATATATGTGCAATGTAATAATGTAATGTGCGGTACCTGACTCTGCCGACTGCCAGGCGGCCCTGGGGTGTGATAAGCTTGACGGTGTGGCCAAGGCGCAGCTGCCGCGCCTCGGCCGGTACGTATGGCTGACCCGTGGGTACGCGCTCCACTTACAAAAAAATTACATTTACCATTAAAAAAGTTACAATGGATAGGTTCTATGGATTCCCAACTTTTTTTTAACTACAAAACAACGAAACGAACATGACGTTAACCTAATCATAAATTATACACCTATCTACTAGCGCCACATTGTTACGAAAGCGTAACAATGTGGCGCTAGGTAGGATGATACAGCATTATATTGTACTCATCGCTGGATGAGATAATATGAAAAGTATCGTTATCCCAATTCCACAAGCTACAATGTTCTTCAAACCGAATCACAGGAATGTTTGCACTCTAATGTTTGCCTTCAAAAACAGTCACTGCAGTAGTATCTACTTAAACAGTCTCCGGCATCAGAGACCTACCTCCAGTGAAAAAAACTGTCTCATCCATATATAAATGGTGTAATTAATAATATATTAAAATATTGTTAGTTGTTGTATGAAAATGTACTCGTATTTAAAGAAAAAACTTTTATGTTACTAAGCACGTGTCTGGGTAACAGCAAGAAATCTATGAGGATATATAACGGAAGTAAATACTCACCCTCGTCAACGGCGGATGTTAGGTTGTCTATAGAGCGACGTAGGTATGTCTCTGCTTCTTCTAGCAACTCGTCGGTATCGTCGCGCGAACCGTGACGCACATCCGGCAGCGAACCGCGCCATGCCCGGTATCCACCTTTCGGTGACACACAACAACTCATTTATAAAAACGTAAACCAGTATGTGAAATGGAGAAGGCAATGGCAAACCACTCCATTATAAACTGCCAAGAAAGTCGCCGTATGTTTCATTACACACCCTCAGTCATGACGAAATACAACTTAAAAGAAAAACAAAGGGTAATAACTCATTAAAATCCTCGCGATACTCGCTGTCAGGGAATTATGAAAGGCCATGGGCGTCCTATAGAAGCGTTAACAGTGAAAGCCTCTTTCAGTCGCCTTGTTATTTTTCATAACAGCTGTTAATTGTCAAAAATAAAATTAAGAAGTTAAGTATTTCTGTTAATTAGAGTTCAATTATATGTTGGTTATCCAGCCGATAATGTTTGTTTTACTTGTTTTTAAGCTTTAAATTTGTTACTTACATACTAAGCACAGTATACAGAATACAGCGTTAACAAGCTTAAATAGAGATTTTAGTTAGATACATTGCCTCGAAATTGAAAAGTTTTATAGCTTAGATTATTTTAGAAATGTTTCTAGAAATATTTATTAACTTCGAAATTACCTTTAGAGGTGGAGATGTAGTTAGTGTGCGGTGTCCAGTCGTTACTACGATCTATACTTAAACACGGCGAGCGATAGGATCCCCGCGAATGATGCCTGAGGTATAAAACACACATATTATATAACCGGAAATAACATATAAAATAAATTTTATAAGAATAATAATTTTCTACATAGTCCACCAAATTTACTTGATCTTTTACGTCATCGTCGCAAGACGTTAACTGCAGTTGGTTCTTGCCATCTGCACAGATCAGTTGTCCACCTTATAACCTACTATCACTGCGGCTACAAGCCCAAAAACCCTACCATCACCTAAACCCCGCTCCTAATTATTCTAAATATATATAGTATCAAAAACAAATCCAATGCGTGTTTGTGGAACGGGATCTAACAATTCTCTTCTTTTTCTCACTTTCTTCTTAATGAGACATACAGAACAAAGACAAATAACTCAAATGCTTCGAGGGTGTCTTCAAAAAAAGAGATGCTGGGTTTTGGCTAAACTCTAACCCGTTTAACTGAGAAATTGACCCTCAGGTCGTATAAAAGTTGCACAGAATAAGAAGCAAGGTATTTAAATATACGTACCGCGGCTGGGGCGAGTCGGGTGCGTTGCGACGTAAGTTCCACAGCGGCTCCGCTGAACGGGAAAGCTCCGGCACCATTGACGTGAAGCCTGAGAGAGTATACACTATGTATAGTCTATAAGGAAACTTTCAGTATGCAGTTTGAGTCTAGTCATTGACATTTATTTATTTGGCATCAACAGACTATATACAAAAAAAATGTGTGTGGGTAACTTGTAGCTAAAATTGGACTTAGATAAAGATCTTTTTTTATTACACGAAGTGACGATACGAGCATGACGTTCACCTGATGATAAGAGAAACGCTTGCCCTTAATAGTTAAGATGGTATATACTGCACCACATTCTGCTCGACGCCTTGAGACGTAAGGTTAAGTCTCGTTACCCCAGTAATTTAATTTGCTGTAGCAATATTGCTACAGTGCTGATTTTCATCGGATACCGAGTTGTCGCACGTCCCCAGAAACTAGGTTTAATTGCGTCCGTAGCGCAATAAAACGTAAGTCCAGGATTCAATCCCATGTTGTAGGTTTATAGCAGTTAGCTGCTCCGCCACGGAGATAGTTACTAGTATGAATAAAGTGTTACCTATATCGCTGAGTAATACTCGGCGCGCCTCATCGGTGCGGCGCGCGGTCGGCGGACGGGGGTCCGGCACGGTGAGCCGGCGCGGTTGCACCGTCCGCTGCGGCACCGTCGTCGGACAACTCACCACACGTGATGAAACCTGCTGAATAAGTACATTACTCCGGATGAATAATACGTATTTAATATTTTCGTCAAACAAAAGAGATGCCTGCTTTATATTGACCAATTCCAATTTAGTCATGTACTTTTTCTTCATATATGTAAAAACGATGACAAATAATGTCGAATATTCACGGAATAAAAATCCTAGATTTTCCTCATCTTGAAACTTTATTAAATAACCTTGCAGCTCCGAGAGCTGTAGCAGGATCTCTTTTTCTTCTATGGGTAAGACAAATCAGGTCTTCGGTTCCATCTCTCTACTGTCTAACATTATGAGCAAGCATTCAAAGTGCATTTATTAAACTATATTCCAAGCAAGCGCCTCAGTCTCGGTTTGTTTGAATAAGATACTATAGGTTCTTATGTAGAATACTGAGGATTACTTTTTACCTTGTAAGCAAGGTAACCGTCGGACGTCCACCTCGGCGGCAATGCGGAGACATCGGTCTGCGCCGCGCTCTCGCGACGCGGGCCCCCGCCCTCGCGGAGCACAGGCCGCCGCGATGACGTCACAGGCTTGCCCGTGCGCATTGTGCCACGGTACGGAAGTACTGTAGAAGGCCTGTATATCACAACAATTACTGTTATTTAAAAACTTCGAGTATATTATATAGTGTAGAAACAATGAATGCAGAAATTGGACTGTTGTGAAAAGATTTTATTCTTTAGTGTTTATGTAGACGGTGCAACGTTCAATGAACTAACCATTTAAAAGCAGTTCCTAATGTTTTATAATTTATATCTGCTATTTTGATTATGTTCATTTTATATCTATTAATTTAATCTTTTGAATATTGAAGTTACCTGTACTGAAAAGGATTAGGGCATGTATTCCTCCTTATGTTAAAGTTGCCAGCCAAATCGTCTTCCGATATACCACATTTGGATATATCCGTCTCGGCGAACACTGAGAACCGATGCCCCAGACGACTGGTCTTGTGAAAACTGTCCACACTTTCTTCTCTATGCAGGATGTCCATACTCGACCCTAGTTCGAAACTCGAAGATTTGGTATTATCGAAACTCAAGCCTCTGTTATATTCACAAGTAAGGCTGTCTACACTATCCAGTCTCCTGGTACTTGCATTAGGGCTTCGCCTGTAGAGTGTATTGTCAGACTTATTCCCGCAACTCTTCAATATGCCTCTCCCAGGTAAATCTAAGCTCCCTTTACTGTTAAATGCGGCTTGTTTTATATCTTTATCATTAGGAAGAGAAACTCTTTTTTGTTTCAGGTTAGAATCTCCAATTACCCCACGTAGATTGCTGTTTTCTTGGTTTTCATTTTCCGCATTGTCACTGGTTTCACCAGGTTGAAAATCAGGATCCAGAGTGTGGAACTTGATTAAGACTGGTGTGGAATGAACTGTGGAGGCGGAATTTGGCGCCCATTGGTCCGTCTCTCGTATTGAGACGAGGTCCTCCTGTAGTAACAGAAAACAATAAGAAAACCAAAATGTACACAGTTACTGTAATCGTTACATGCTATGAGAAGACAACTTTGTATATAAGTACTATATTATTAATGAAAATAAACTAGCCCCTTAACGTTTTCATTACAGACAAGGAGTGTTCTCTCACAAGGAGAGAGATAAAGCCAATTATCACCAACGCTGATCAATGCACGGTGGCGGAGGTCACACGACTACGGAAACAGGATCTCGGAAAATAACATTTTCCAGACGATGTTGTCTTTAACCACAAGTTCGAGCTCGCTGAGGATCGTACACGTGTTTTATTCTGTTCTGCAGCATGTTCGACCGCTCTTACAATTTAAGTTATCACCGCTTAAAGAGATCATCGAAATTCTCACATAAAAAAGCTTTGCCTTTTACCTGCAAATTACTTATATCCTTAGACTCATCAGTGGTGAAAATTAACTCAATGTCGTCTACTTCTTCGGACTCATTTCCACTGGCATTATCATTATCTTTGTCTTCTGGCGCGCCACCAGGCTCCATTGGAGTGGTGCCACTTTCCGAAAAAACCGAATTATCGCCTTCCGACATAGATCTGAAACAAAAGTTTTTATTTCAGGACTATATATAAAAACGAAAAGTTAACGTAATAATGTAGGTGACGATTGATTTAATAATTTTTTGAAGGTTTGGGTTATCATATAATTCACGTAGCAATTATTATCATGGATACACACTCTCAGCAATTGTAAATTAATAACAATGACATATCTAAAATAAAATAATAAAAAAATGAAGACGAAATCAATAAATAATTGAGATAAAGAAATACCAAATGCGAAACTAAGTCTTTATGAGCACAATAAAGATACTCTTAGAGCCATAAGATGTTACGTCTCGTTACTCTTTTAATACCACTAGCTACAAAGCACTTTAAAGCGAAATAACAATATTTGCGCAATCCTGTATGGTGCTAGAATTAGTCGCAACGGTAGTAACCTATCTAGATGGTCTCCAGCAAACAGAGACCTACAACTTTTAAAAATTTTAAACTATAGATTCCATCTACTTAAACTTAAATGGTAGGAACTACTTTAACAAATAACTAAAGCAACAAAACATCACCTCCAACTATTAAGATTACTATGAATCAGGCTTTACAAAAAAGGTATTATAAAAAATGCATACCAAAGAGTTGTACTTGTCTCACTGTACAACACTAGTTTACTTAGTGAAATAACATAAATGTTAGTTCTGTCTAAATAAAATTATTTTTTGTAGTCAATTTTATTATCAAATATAAAAATAATATCATAACTTACAGAGAAATGTATATTTACACTAAACAATTTTAGTGAGCAGTGATGGAACAATTTTTAATACACTATTCAGTATTTAAAAAAATAATTTTAATATTTACCTAAGACTTAAATCATCAACATCCAAATTGAGAGTATCCTTTCTTCTAACACGTTCTGTACTTTGCTTAACAATTAGGTTCTCTTCAGATGTTATTCTCACTTGCACATCAAATTTATCAGCTTTAGATTTAACTTCTGCTTCATTAGGAACAGCCATTTTAATGTTCTCTGTTAACTCTGTTTTAAAATTCACTTCATTCCCTTCTAAATCTCTGATGTTATCAAAATGCTCCCTTTTTTCTTCAAGGTGAAAACTGGCTAGGGAATCAGATGACTCTTTCCTAGAAAAGTCTTTTTCTTTTTTGTGATTAACTATTGAATCAGATTCTGAAGTAGTAGTTGATAAAATGCTGCCTTCTTTCACAGTTCGCACTTTTATTTTTACATCAAATTTAGACAACAACTCCAATTTGGTTTTATAACTTGGTAAGTGATGTTCTTCTTCTTCAACCACACTGATTTGGCTGTTAGGGTCTACTTCTGTAGTATCAGATTCTGGTCTTGGAGATTCTGTGCTAGAAATATTGTCTTCAGGATTCTCTTCTATAATTTGTACAGGCTTTTCTATTGAAGAGGATTTATTAAGATCCACCTCGGCTGAAAACTTTCCAACTGTTGCTGAACTATTTAAGTCAGTTGGTGCTGTAGTTAATAATACTTCGCTACCACTATATGCCTCAGTTTTTGGACTGTAAGAAACATGCAATTTTATATTTTGATTAGTGTCTTTGTCATCAAATTCCGATTCGATAATCTTACTTCTTAAAATATGATTTTCAACTGTCAATTTTTCTATGAGATCAGCATACTCTAAGCAGTTCGAATGTTGTTCATATTTCTCTTTTAGCTCTTTTAATTCATTCTTTGATACTTCTAGTGCAGTTCTCAAAGATACAACAGTTTGGTGGAGAGCTCTCACTGTATCCAGATGCGCAGTCCCCGGTGGGACCGACTCCAACCTACCACTGTCCATTCCACCTTGTAAACATTCCTTAGTCCAATATCCAGCATCCCATACATGACTACTGACGTTTTAAAGACACTCTATTTCACGATTAAAGTTCTTTCCATTTCTGAGTCAATGTAACTTAAAAAAATGTAAAGATTATTTCAATTATTAGACTCTGCTTGCATAAGTAAATAAAAATCAAAATAACTTACATGCTATTGCGCGGATAAATAAATGTACAGGAACACACTTAATACGCATTTTCAATCCTTATCAAGTATCACAATAGATGAAGGACCTAACGGCGTATCAGACCTGGAAGGTGCGCAATCGATAAAACAGCCTGACCTAAAGAGAATCGTTAAAACCCTTAAAGTTAGTTGGGAAAGCTTCCAGCTGGCACAAAGCACTGATAAACACCGTCACGAAAGCTAACAATTAAGTTAAAGTATTATCTCTCGATCGTTTTGACAAGGTTGTTACACATAGCTATAGTTAAGGTGTCTGAAAATTTTCCCCTGTTCCTCCTTGTAAACAAATCAATACCAGAATTTGGTGTTCGCGGGCGGCAGAGTAAAAAAGAGATCCGATATTTCTTTCTCTGTTTCACCCTAACTGTCAATATGATTACTGTAATACAAGAGTAATTTTCAGAAATTGTCCGACAATTATTTATTATTATTGAGAAAGATATGTAAATAAATTTATTCAGCATTTATGTAGAGTATCAATTATTTAGATTATTTTAGTTTTATTAACTAATTTTGAACGGATATAAGTATCTGTATTTGTTTTTGAAAGATGTCAAAGTCATATGTTCACTTTTGTATAACCTTAACCGAAATGTAAATAAGACAAAACGATAACAAGCGTCTCATTTTCAAAATGTTTAATATATTTAGAGTAAATAAAAATACTGCATCAATTTCATGCTTATTTTTACAAGCACGGTACAAAACTAAAACACATTGGGTGATTAATATTATTGTTTTAAAACTATTAGGCGATTTGCTTATTTTGTTTTTTATTGAGCAATTATTATTTTTTAGGCGAAATTGAAAAAGAAAACTGGCCCCAAATATAAAGCACTGAACCACTTTGACGATTTTTATGGCTCCGTTTTTGGTGATAGTTGGCCTCCAATAAAAGAAGCTTTACTTCGCCGGTCTAAGTATGTAGCGGTAGTAAACAATTATGGCGATGTGGAAGAAACAATAAAATTTCTTAATTATCAAGGTTATTAAAAATTGCTATTAATATATTAATTCACACAGAAATATGTTATAAAATATATAAACAATACATTCTTCTAACAGGTGCACATTGTCTAAGAGATCTTATGAGAATACAGCAAGGGTTTCAAAATGAGCATATGCCTAACCAAACAAAAACCGAAACACAATCAAATTCACAAACAAGTGTTCTTGATAACTATATTTCAAAACTACAGAGTGATGAGGTTTCACAAGTTTATCCAAACAGTGAAAATGTACCAGATAAAATAGATTTAAGCCAAACCTCCACTGTGAGCACAAGAGAAACCAAGATTGCGGAAATGTAAGTTTCTTGTAACTGTAAGCTATTTGTCAACCTGTTTTTAAACAGTCATTAAATTATGTCAATAAAAGAGCTTCTAAATTCCCACTATAAATTTTACTTAAATTGTTTTTTAATATACATGTACTATACAATTCTTTATAGTGTGGTCTCATTGGCTAACTTTTAAAAACCTATAAAATATTATTAGACTATTTTCAGTGTACCAATAAATAAAACTTTAGATCAAGCATTAGAAGAGGCTGAAATTGATGAATCCAGATTAATAGATCCAGCTATGGGAATCAATTCTGAAAGTCTATACCAATATGTACCAGCAACTAAACTTAAAGGAATGGACGATTGGGTGTCCGAATCCCTCCACTATTCGTATTACAGTAGTAGTAAGTACTGCTATTATCAGTAAATTTGATTTACACTAAAATTATATTACACCGTACAATCATGATATACTCTTCTAAAATGAACCAAACAAATCATAATAGATACAATAGCTTAAAACAATTGCAAAGACAAAAAGTTTAAAATTATCATAATATTATATTTTATCATGTAAGTGTGTTTACTGACTGTAATAAATTTTAAAATATTCCAATTTATCTATTCATGTAATTAAGTTTGCATGTCCCTCTTTCCAGAGAGGCAGGTATTATATTTCCCACAAGTATTCATCAAATTCATTTGCTCATGAACGGTCTTATAATTTCAATGTAATATTACAGGGATTTAAATATGTTTTGTTAGTCTCTTTTATCCAATATTTTGGTTGAATAGTTTTATTTAGTTCTAAACCCAGTATTGAACTTTTTAAATTACTTGTTTCATATACAATGTGCTAACTGTTGACCTTAATTTGACAATAAGCATGCCCATACAATAAACTTGTTTGTTGACAGCTGGAACACAGCAATAATGTTATGTTCGAAGATTTAATACAAATAAGTTAGCTAGCCTTGTGGTTTAAAAAACCTTACCACTGACTAAACTCCATAACTTGTGGACTTGATATTGCATCAGGGACCACTGTCTATTTATACATGCAGTTGGTCATTAGACCATGGAGGAATTCAAATCGACTTGATGTGAAACAAATTTTGTTAGTTTAAAAATATCTTTTTTAAAAACTTATATTCTTTAACAGAAGACAAAGAGTTCCCCTTGCTAATTGAGCCTGAAACTGATTTCAAGTTTCCAGAACATCTGAAAGTATATACATATGAAATGAGCAGTGATTTCACCATGTTTTCAGAACCTAAGAGAACTTTAACAGGTATGTTTCAATTTTTGGATAAATATATTGTTTCAGAAAGCCTGATACAAAATAGTTTCAATAAGGATTTTCTTTTCAGGTGTGTTTAATTATTACCCTATGGATTGTAGTAGTGTTTTAGCAGTGCTGGCTCTATGTTTGTCGCCTGGAGATAGGGTTTTGGATTTGTGCTCGGCACCAGGGGGCAAAGCACTGGTGTCATTACAGACGCTACTACCCGATATCGTCGTGTGCAACGACGTGTCCATATCGCGATCCAAAAGGTAAGCTTTTGCTTTATAAATGTATAATATAACCACTTTATTATATGTGGTCCCTTGATGTGTCTCAAAAAGCAATTAAAAGCGTCGACAACTTTTTAACTACATTGGGATAACGATATACACCAATTTCGTTTTTTGAATAAATTAATTACATTAGGACATTAAAAATATATTTGCATATTTTACAAAATGAATGTCAATAATGATGTATTTGATGGCCCTTGTCAGAGAAGGCCCGGAGTCCCGTTAGTAGGACCATTGAGAGGGCTATTTATTATCTCATATATAATAAAATTGTTTTTGTAATTTCAAGGACGGCAAGAGTTTTCCGTGACTACTTGATAGACTATGAATCTAGCAATAAATGGCGTGAGCGTGTGCTCATCACGCGGGTGGACGGCCGCGTGTTCACCGATGACCGGGGTTTCGACAAGGTACTATTTTTCTATTCCTCGAAACTATTAGACGAACAAGACCTTCACCTGATGTTAAGTGATACACCTGGTCATAACAATATAGCGCTGGTTAGAATGATAAACACTGCATTGTGCTCATCGCTTGGAGTCATAAGATGTAAGTCTCGTTACCTCAGTAATTTCACTACCTAAAACACTCTTCTAATCAGAGCACATTAATGTTTGCACACTACTACTGCTCCTAACTTATGTTTCACTAGTAGACTGTTCTCTAATATTCTTTGTATTGTTTTTAGGTTCTAGTTGATGTCCCCTGCACAACAGACAGACACTCGGTCATGGATGACGAGAACAACATATTCAGACCGGACAGAGTGAAAGAGCGACTCCGGATACCGGAGCTGCAAACACAGCTTCTGGTGTAAGTGTTTTATTTTTGTGAACAACACAATTATTATATATAAAGTACTCTATTATCCATTTTAAAGAAATCTTCACCATCATCATATCAACCAGTTGACGTATGATAGATGTACCCAAAAGAAGGTATTTGCTATTATGGCCACGCTTAGCATGAGAGGTAGTGGAGACAGTATGGTACTAACGCTCTGTGATCTTTTTGAATACACTAAGGGTAGAGTGGTGGTATGAAAAATCCTACCCCGTCTCCCAAATGAACCAAAGATATTTTTATATGTAGATTATGTGTGGTGCTGTATATACCAACTTAACTTACCATCAGTTGAACGTCGCGCTCGTCTCGTTGCCTTGTAGAATAAGTTTTTTTTCTATCGTAATGTAATCTCACAAACAGTATGTTAACCTAAATGATATCTCGAACTCTAAATAAGAGTTTGGCATATTTAAAATCGACTGCCTCCGTAGCCCAGCGACTTATCTTTTGCATTGTGACACGGTTTTTCTGTTTGAATTCTGAACGGTATAAGTAATGAAGTTAGACATTCGGTAGGTATTTTTGTACCTTTATCTTTGAACTCATTATAGTCAAATGTGATATCTATTTTCAATCAATAAAAAAGCTAAGAAATAAAATGTCGGTAACAGTGGTCTTAAATTAATTATAATTATACGAATGAAGTTATTTTTTTTATTTTAGTAACGCTCTGAGGCTGGTGAATGTCGGCGGCGCGGTCGTGTATTCCACCTGCTCACTGAGCCCTGTACAAAACGATGGCGTCGTGCACGCTGCGCTGCGCCACGCGTTCGAGTCCCACAAAATTGTCGCCGTCGTCAGGTACGTACATGATTTCTTTTCTGGTGTCTGGATAATCTTCAAACGATACCCTGCTTCTAAGGGAAAGTCAAGGTAGTGTGGGAACGCCATCCGATAAATCTCCTAGGTAGTCTGCCTTATGAAACGCGCTAACTTAGTAATAACTTAGTTATATAATCACTATCAGACAAGTAAATTCAATCCGACGTATTACTTATTTTACAAAAATCTTTTCAGAGACTTATCATCATCCATAAGCGGTTTAAGCAGCACTCTTCAGCTGGGCAGCGGCGCTTTGAAACCGCGCTATGGCCAGCTGGTGGCGCCCTCTTTGGACGCCAACTTTGGACCCGCATATTTTGCGCGCTTAGTCAGGGTCAAGTAAACTAAAGTTATATATATACGTTTAACTAAGACGACTGTTGTTATAGAAATAAATAACTAAATATCAAACATGTTTTTTTATTAACGATATCTTTTTTATTATGGAGCTACTAGTTTTGGATGTCTCTTGACGTGAATTGTTTAATCTCGGGATGCAGTGCCTATTTCTGCTACAGGTGGTGTAAATTATGCTTATTTATATATTTACTACTTAATATTAAGTACAGCAAGTTTAACACTTGATTCTGCAATGATGCGAAATAAAAAATTAAGTTAACTGATGTCATGATTTTTATATTAACCTTATAAATCACACGTTAATTCGGTTCCGGAATGGCATACTGAGGAGTGTAGTTGGTGGTTAGTTGTTGCAGAACAGAGAAAACTATCCAAAATCCCTTCCGTCTTATACAAAATCGACTCGCTTCAAACAAGATAATTCAACATGAATGTTTAACATAAAACTAGGTTAAAATAGGTATTTTATTGGATAATGTATAATTTGATTCATCTGAAATAGTTTAAAAGCGTTGGAAATAAAACTGTCAAAATTCTTCAATGTATTTATTATAAAAAAAAACTTATTAAGTACTTCCTCGTAAAACTCATCAATCAGTTCAGATCTTTGGTAATAATAATTTAAATTATGCTATTTCCGTTAAAAAAAAAATACACAAAAAAGTACATTTAAAGCTTTTAGCAATTTTGTTTGCAGTCTATATTTAGTCTTTAGTTAATGGAAAAAGGGGGGAATCCTTGAAGGTTTTCTAAGGATTCGTAGCATTTCTGTCCCTTTAAATCCATTCGGTGGTCACCGTCATTATGTTACGAGTTGTCCCGGGATATCCCACGAGAAGCAACAGTGAAAGAAACAATATTTTTCTTCTTGCCTACGCATTGAATGTTTCACATTAAAAAAAAATCTGAAGTTTGACGCTTTTCAACGTGAAGCAAAAGTTTGCGTTTTTAATAAGTACACACAGTGAAATTCGTCAATGTCTTAGGATATACATTAGTTAACAATACATCTTACATTAAGGGTTAATGTGTTAAACTAAACCACATATGGCAGGCTTTTGATATATTCATTTAAAGACAAATGAGTATATATTAGTATTTTAAACTAATGTTACCTTAAAATAAAAATATTTCATTTATTAATGTAACTTCTAGTATTTGTAGTAAATACAGTAATTACTGTTAAAGTTAACTACAGAATTTGGAGTTGATTCCTTTTAATTTTTTAATTTACATTGCAATATGGACTTAAAATTAAAAGTTAAGAAAACAATTATAATAACGTTTACATGTCAAGGTAATAAAGATATTTCAAGTTATTTAAAAGTAATGTTATGTATAAACAACGCAACTATTGTATTTAAAAGCAAAAAATAATTAAAAAAATATGTTCCAACATACTAAATTGTCTACAAAAAATTTATTAAAATGCATTTAAATAAATGCATTTTCAAATATTCTTAAGTACACAAAAATCATCTAATACATTTTTGCTATATGTAACATAAACATTGTATTAAATTAAACAACAGTGGTAATTAGTAATTAGTTACACTCTCCTTCAGATTGGAAGGTTACGTTTGTACACTACTGTTAAGAGGTGAACAATATGATAATTAAACAAAATATATTTCAGTAATACTAAATGTAACGGAAATATTCTGATGTAATAATGTTTGTTAAACTTATTGTACTTTTGAAATCAATTGTTAATAATATTAATAACAACTGATATTTTAGAATAAAGATCTGTAGACATACATCTATATTCGCATCTTAAAACTCAAATAACGAACTTTTTTTAATCGCATACTCTTGTTCGCATATAAACTTGAAACATCAAAGGTACTTTAAAACATTATACTCGTATAGTAACCATATTTTAATATACGGCCGTATATCAAACAAAAGTCGTGATAGCCCCCCAAAAAGAAGTACTTACTTACATGTTATTTACTCTTTAGGTTTTGTCTATATTCATATTATAAAATATCTAATTATTTATTAAAACGTCTGTAAAATATACAATTCATTGCATTTGTTATACAGATTAAATTATGTTCAGTGATATGTAATAACAGCGTCTTCATAATTAAGAAATAAAAAAATATGTACTTAATGACATCGTTAATAATTCCATCTGTATATATAAATAATATTGAATTGTTGTTGTGGGAGTTGAAGTGAGAAAGGAAATGAAAAAAATTAACTCTTTCTACAACAAAAGTAGCCATTTGTTGCTTCGGGAAGTATTTCTATTACCATAAAGCTATCTGTTATGAAATTCGTTCATTACTAAGCTGCATTCATTTTGATATAAAAAAAATATGTTTTAAAATAAAAATAAAAAAATTTTTTTATTGCCCTGTAAATTGAAAATTATTGAATCAAAAATTGTTAAAAATCACCCCTATTGTTGCTCTCACTTTTACACGCTGGTCTTCTCGATTTCTCTGTTCAGGGGTTTCTTTTCAGGGCTGTTCTCCGTGCGCTCTGGCGGTGGCTCGTTCCATGGCTGCTGCTCGCCGGAACCGAATATAGTGTACGCGAAAATCTCCACGATGTACAAAGCTATTGTCACGAAGAATATCACGCGCCACGCAGATATGGTTTGCTGGAAAATTTAAAGATGCATGAAGCACAGCGGCTAACTGTTTTCCTTGGAAAACGGGAGTCCCCGATTAAAATCTATGGCCACATATTTATCTCCGGCGAACTACATAGTAACACTACTTTTAAAATACAACAAACTATGAAGAACAGAAAAATAAATAAAGTATGGTACTAAACTTACGTTTCCATGAGTCAAAACTCCAACGAAAATGGGAACAACGATGCCCGGAATCGTTGCTACTGTGTTGGTCAAAGCCATGAGAGTGCCTGAAACGAATTAAACATAAATCAAAATTGAAGTAAGCTCTAGCTTTTTTGTTTCAATAGCGTAAGCACTGCTTCTTTATGTTAAACAAAATAAATTATCGTACTAAAGACGTATGTTCTTATCATCAGGAACACATGCAAGGGTGGTCGCCATAACATCAATGCCGTGTTCAAGTAGTCACGTCACACATTATCATTGAGAGGAAGAAGATGTTCTACCGCCTTCGTAATCTCACCTGCGAAGTTAGGTGCGATGTCGATGTGGTTAGAGAGGAAGCCGCAGAACATGCCGCCGATGCAGGTAACGCCGATCGCCATCAGAGCCACCGCCGCACCGCGGTTGCAGCCGATGTAGCACAGCGCCAGCAGACAGGCGGCAGGCACCAGGGAAGCTGGAATAACAAAGATTAGCTGATTAATTTTGTAATAAGTCTCTGAAGCTAATTACATAAGATAGGCATGTAATGATTTCTTATATTTCCGCGAATGTCACACATTTATTAAAACTCAATTTTAGTGACGAGGACTAGTCCTCCAGTGACCAAGACTGCTGCAAAGTAGTCGAAACGTCAGGAATAAATAAATAAAACAGTAAACGCGATAAAATTCGTAAAATTGAGTTGCTTGTGTTGCAATGTGTTATAGAAGGTTGCTTGTGCTAGATACACCATTTTTTTATTTTGAATAGTCGAAATGGCGCAGCACTTACCGGTACCTTTTGCGTTTCATTGGAGATTTCTAAATCGGATAACATAAAGTCTTGTTGGCGGAACTCTCCAAGCATAGTATTACATGCAAATTGGATGAGATTCCGGCTAATTTTCAAGGATTGCGAGCCAATTTGTAAGTTTGATGTTGAAGTGGAAACTTACCAAACAAAGTGCCGATCTTCCTAGCTGTGGTAGTGGTGATACGGTTCTTGCCACGCAGCCAGTCCAAAGTCTTACTTAAGGCGATGCTGAAGATCCAAAGCGACAAGAAGGGTAAGGAAGTAGTTACGGCATTCTGTAACATGGATTATTTAAAAAGTTTACAAAAACTTATCAATTGACAGTGTTCGTGGAAATCTATATGAATATAGGTGTGCATTTCTCTTGAGCCTTCATAACGTTCGTAACTGCTGACCCTATCAGTTAGTTCAGTGTTTTATAACTAATCTTTATCTAATAAAAAAACAATTAATATTTTTGATAGAGTTGAGAAAAGTTATAATTATTACTAAATCAAGTCCTCAAAGACTTTTTTAACTTATAGTTTAAATAATCTTACCTCGGTCATGTTAAACTTAAGCACTTGCTTCATGTAAAATGGCAGCTCGATGAGCAGCATGTACCAGCCCCAGTTAGAGCAAGCGTGCGCCACCATTATCGACAGGAACGCTGGTGAGGTCAACACGGCCCGCCACGGCACAGGCAATTTCTGGAAGTACAAATATATAAACAGAGTCAAATGGCAATCCTTATTTGTAACAGTTCAATCTATACATAATGAGATTATTATTTAACACTGAATGCAATATCAAGAGATCTGTCGCCTCTGCCCTTTTTCATATTGGTGCTGCAAAGCACTTTGAAAATAGTTAAATTAAAAAAATGTTTCCTTAACAAAATTAGTCTTTCTGTTTGGGACTTCTAATAGCGGCGGTTAAAATATATATATATAGACATATCAGTTATACCTTATGCACGGAGTGATCACTAGTTTTTCCGCCAAGCGAAGTGACAATCATCTCTCTCTCTTCCGCGCTGATGAGCGGCTGCTGCTGCGGCGAGTCTTGAACGAGTATAAACCAAAGCATGCACCAAATGCACGACAGTCCACCCATCACGTAGAACACGCTTTCCCAACCTGGATCAATTGATTCGTGTTAAGTACTAGCCGTAATTAAGACAGGATATTCTTAAGTTATTAACGCTAATATATTAATTATTATCCACTAAAAATATAGATAGATATGATAAAGAATTTATCTAACTTGAGAAATCTTACAAAACACCGTTTTCACGCTTAAATTTTTCTTTAAGTTCAATTTTCGAAAGAGTGGCTCGTCTTCTTCTTCTAAGTCTCATCTATTTCGAAATAATAATTATCATTCAGCGGTAATAATTAATTACCACTGGATTAAGCTCACCCAATGATGCAGTTAAAACACCGGCCATTAGCATTGATATGACGGTGCCGAGAGAAGTTCCCGCGTAAACGAGCGCCGCCATTACGCTTCGCTCGGCGGGTGGCGCCCATTTTGACAGCAACACGTGCATCGCCGGGAACGTCACACCCTGTATGAAGTGAACATGATTCTGTAGAAGTGTTGGTGGTAGGTTTCCATTACAAACCGCAGCTTCTATCTCTATTGTCTAATCAGTACTAGATTTCCAGTTAGAAAAGCTAGTGAAGATAAAGGGGCTACGAAACTTAACATCTTATGTCTCAATGCAACAAACACCATTTTTGTGCAGTGAATACCATTATAATAAACACTTCACTTACGGGCGAGCGAATTATTTACAAATAAATGATAATTTTTCACGTATCATCGCTACGTTGATAACAAAAATTGATCAGTTACAAACAAATGTCACTTTTTATTCTACATCTGAAAATTAACTTAGCGGTTACTGGAAAATCATTGATTTTAAAAGAAGCGGCAGACTAAATATAATTTAAGTACTTTTTAAAATTCACTGTACTTATACGTACCCCGCCAATGCCTTCCCCTATCCTCATGAATATAACTGCGACATAATGCGCCTCCGCCATCACCGGAGTCAGCAGTGTGCATACAACGTTAATAGTGACGCTGAAGAACATCACCCATTTAGCCGAAAACAGCTCGGCAACGCGGGCACCTGAAATAAATAACAAACCAAAATCGTACATAGGTGTCCCAAGTAATTTACACGATTAACGTTAACTCGTTTTCTTCTCTCAAAAATTAATCTTTTATCTCTTTTTGTCTCTGACTACACATATTCTCAGCTACTGCTACCTTAGCTTAAACAAAATCGTTGCTTCAGTCAATATACACATAGAATCCATAAATAACACAACTCATACGCTGTTCGCATAAAACTCATAATTTCGTACATATCTATAATAATAAGGCTTTAATCTAAAAGTTAAGCCGTATTTTATGTAATAAACTACCTAAAATACAACATATTTTTCTTTTTTTTTTAAAGCGGCAGTATTAGAAAAGGGTAGGTCAATGGCATCTATACATAAAAGATGTTCTGCTAGAACACAATATATTTGATGAAAGCTTACATTTTGTATTCAAACACCGTTAGTATTTACATAATCTTTTTGGTCGAAAGCTATTCGAAGCACAATCTTACTGAATATTTATCAATAACTTAATATTTATGATACCCTTTAAATTCGAAAAAATGACATCGCTCTAAAGGCGTCAAAAAAAATATCCTTTCTAATCGACGAAATCTTAAAGCTTAACTTTAAATTTACAGTGATAATCAACTTAATAAACTACATCCCATTTAAAAAATTTATTATAAAATTAGAATTTTCAGCCTACCAGGTATTTGAGAAACGAAGTAACCCCAAAAGTAGCAACTGAGAATGATGCCTTGGATTTCGGATGACCATTCGAACGGACCGTCTAACTCCTGAAAGAAAGGAAAATTGTTTTAAAAATTAATACAACTCATAATCGAAAGTATAATATGTAATAAATATTCAAGTCCTAAAAAAATTTTATACATTTAATTATCCTTTTTAATACATTTTTACCTTCTGTGGCGCAGCGGCGCTTTACGAGGAATCCATGGTTCGATTCAAAGGCCACATGTTATGGAGTTTGGTTAGTTTTTTGTTGGTACGGTTTTTTAAACATCCGAATATGAGACTGGGAGCATTCTGGTCGAACATGCTTTACCATCTATGGCCTCATTATCACTTTACTCATCAATATGTGAAATTGAAGTTAAATATTAGCCTGGTGTACATAAAAAAATTGTCGCAATGTCCTTACGTATACGAAATCTAGAAAGTATTAAAAATTATCTGCATATATGTCTTGTACAATCTGATAACTATTTTATTTGCAGATGTTTAAATTTTTATAAATATCAACATATCCATCGAAAAGAAGGTTACAATCCAAATTGTAAATATACTTCGTCATTATTTGAACAAAAATTGTGTAAAGGCTATTATTAGATCTGTAAACTATGACTAAGAGACTGCAAATTCATTAACTAGCTAGACATATATGACGACGTGCAGAAAGTCACGTTGTATTAATTATATATTCAGACTCCAGATAAGAATATAAAAAGCTTTACGCAATTAATTGGTTTAATTATTTTCCTGTTTAGGAATGACAGTACAGCGGATTTATAAACAGAAGTGAAATTGGACAAATACCGCGTAAATCCGATGGGACTAGCAGATCCTAGGACCAGACCATATATGATATTGATAATTAATAGCTTTTAAATAATTTTCTTTAACTGTTTAATAATTTAGATTTGCTTATTTTTTACTTATTTTACTTTTTTTATTGAAAGCATGTTAACAAAAAGTTTTGACCATCTACCGCAAACTGTAAAAACTCTTTGATTGCTTAAAAGTGTAAACTAATTGTAACATCTAATAATTTATTTACAATTTATTACGTAATTACAATTCAATTTATTATTGCGTTGTTTTTCAATATTGGTTGGATTATAGTTCTAAATTTGTACGGCCAGTACAATACAACGCCGTGAATATATACAATGTCGTAAATTTACATCATTGCTCTTCGCTACCAAACGAAATCGTAAAACATCGCTGCATTCCTAAAACGCGAATAGTTTCCCGCCACGCGGCCGCCATTTGTTTTTATTGGACTCGATTAAAAACTTTCGCGCTGCTAATAATATTAAGGTCAAATTGAAATTTTAATAAACATGTCGCGGTTATGCATCGATAAAAATAATTACTCTTGACTTTTTCACCTACGTTATAATAAATGTTACTTCGTTCAAAGAGAGAAAAATGGCGGACGAATTGACCACGCAGACAATTTTTTAAGAATTTGTATCCTTTTATTTTAGACGTCTATATATAACATTAGCTCTCGCCATCAATTGCGAAGATGAAAAGATGTGAACATGAACAACGATTGACCACGCAGACAATTTTTAATGGATTTGTATTCTTTTATTTGTGTACACGTACAAACATGACATTGGCTCACGCACAAACCGTGCTTATGCCATCAATTGGGACGAAGAAGAAGAAATGTTACTTCACATTAACAATGGCCTATATTCACTTAGGAGTTAATAATATTGAAGCCCGCCTAGTAATATATGATATCTGTATTTGAATTTTAAAACTAAACTTTCATTAAATAAATAAAACTCTTTTCAAACATTTACCAAATGTAAACGAATCATGAAAAATCAAATTTCTATATTTTTTTTCCTCCTTGGAGTCATTCCAAAAAACTGTTTTAATCCAAACAGGGTTAAGTATTAAAATTTATCTCGAACGATACATATTATTAAAAAATTAAATATGTGACAACATGAATTAGTAAGCGTAATTCAAGTACGAAAATACAAGTTTAAAAAACAAACTGAAAGTTAAGTATTTAAAACAAATTGAACTAAATATGTCAATGTTTCAACGTATGTTATGTTAGGCGTGTTCAACATTAACTTAAGATGAAATGATGTTTTAATTGGTGCAAATCCTACAGAACCTGTCTTCTTTCGCATAAACAATTTGTATTTCCCCAGCTAATAATGCATTTACAAACAATAAGGAAAAAGACTATGCAAACACGCAATATAATTTTCGCATGTTGGCTCTTAAAATAATTACTATATTATGTGTTATTTATGCCTTAGTATAATACAATCTATATCTAAATTCAGTTTTACAATATAATTATTGAACAGAAGTGACCCAAAATATTTTTTATTGTCCAAACTCGTTAAACGATCGCGTCAAAATATAGTCGACCCTAAAAAGTTCTATAAATATACAGATCATATTAAACTTTCGCTGACGGTGATATTTTTAAGGTGCTTTTGATATCGTTCTTAAGCACGATATTTATTACACTTGGCGACAGTTTTGACATGGAGTTGTAAAAAGGACGTCCGAAATAAAAATGCGACTGAACTGATCCAAACGTAATTTTGGCGGAAATTGTAAATTATCCTTTTGGTTTAAAAATTACAGTGAAATGATCTACTAATTGAAAGAGTAAAGAACCGTTTTCGATATATTTATAGATATTGAGATGCACTAATCTCTATTATAGTACTACTACATATACTGATATTTTCTTATAGAAGCCATATCTGACTCAAAACTAGTGCGCTTGGCTCCAAATCCACTACTACAGTCCAGTAATATAAATCAGTATTTAAAAATATACATTATCCTTCGGATATATAATTAAAAAATAATTATAATTATGTTTATAACGTTTTAAACTAGAGAAATATGGATGACAATTATTTTTAGTTACATGGCTGCCACGAGCCTTCAGCAGCTTTTCATTTATTGAATAAAATATATTGCTCACCGTTGCATTACTGCCACCGGAGGTCAGTTCGCACTCCAATTCTTCAGGTTCGGTACGATTTCCAAAGAATTCAGGGTCAGGGTGGGCCGCCATCCTGATGGACGTGTGGTTTAACATACCAACCATAGCAACGGATAGGTTCACTTTCAAACCGTACACAATCGCCATACCGATGGAACCCAGGACTGCGAGGATGTACCGCGCCGGAACCGTCTCTGTTAACAAAAGAAAACCAAACACATCACTCTCCAATGGACGTAAAGTTGTTCGAATAAAAACAATCTTTCATATATTAAAGTAATAATTGTGAAGTAGATAATAAGCAACATTTTTTTTCACCTAATTCTTGCGACAATTCCTCGGCGTCACTATCACACATAAATTTAAATGTCTCATTATTCCAGTACGTTTTCTGGCTACATTTGAACTACAAAATTAGATCAACATTGCAGTAATAGGCTCTTCAACTGCATCTACTTGTCTTAAAGATACATGAAAATAAAAACTTGTATAAAGGGAAATCTATAAACCCGCATCCACTTTGTATCGATCGATTTGGTAATATGTTAGGTTCGTAACATTTACAGATTGTATCACTGGTTTTTATATTGTACGAAGCGGCAAGACCAGCGTGGCGCTTAAATCGAAATTTAGTAAAGTTTGCATCTACCAAGACAGTCTCCTCTTAAACTCTTTTAAATCCAATGGGCCCAGCACGCTTCCACTGCGCTTATTTCACTATCGTTCCTCTTTTCATCCCTCTTATAAAACTGCTCTGCTCTTCAACCGTACTCCATCCAATACTTCCTTACCTATCTCCTCTCCTCTTTATAGTATTTCTATGTACATATTTATGTATTTATTTATAACGTCAGCTCGCGGATTCCGGATCCGCGAGCCCAGGGTCCGATGTAGCCTTGTTGACGGTCTTAAAGGTGACCCAAAGCAAGAACATCATTCATCAAAAAAAAAATCCAATTATAATGTACTATAAATCGCTCGAAACTTCTGGAAATAAATAGTTAAATAAACGAGAAAAAAATCCTTAAAATTTACTTTAACTAAATAACAAATATTCATCATAAAACAAATAATAGACTCTCGTTACAAAGTTATAAGTATAGCAGTAGTAATAAAAAATAATGACAATAGCTCCCATTTAATTATACTACACTGGGATCAAATTTGATATGGAATGTAAACATACCACAATAAGGTTGTCGCATTTCCATACGAACCTTATAATCATTATTCATCACTTTCAGCAGATTTTTATTTATTAAATCGGGTTTTGGTTTCATTTTCTAATTATCAGAGACTTTTAACACGTTTAACAACTAATTAATGTTCACCGCATAGTTAAATAATATAACATTTGTTATATTGGTCACAGAGTTTAAAATATTATTTTTACCACATCATGCTTTCACCTTTCCGCTGTTCAAAGTCAAATGAAAAGTCAATCTAAATTCTTATGCCCAATAAATACTATTTTCATGTCAGTAAAAATAAGGTTAAAAATTAATATTTAAATTAGTAAATTTAGTAGATATACTTAATACTGAACTTCTATACTAAAGACTACTAATTATTTCCTACCTTTAAAAAAAACTTACTAAAATAAAAATATTACTAATAAAATTCGACACATTTAAACTTTTTTGCGTAGTAAAGTACCAAGAAAGTATACTATAGATATAGATTAATAAAAAGGCGAACATAATGCTACAAAGCATTCTTTGCCTTCCAAAAGGTTGTAGAGAAAAAATAAAAAAAAACAATCAAGTTTTTTTAAATAAAAATATATTTATTAATTTTATTATCTTTTTTATAAATTATCAATAAATTACATTATTTATTATGATACATACCAAATAGTATGTTTGACAACCCTATTATTGACATATGGTTTTTAAATTTTATCGTTACGCGTTCGAGTTTATTGAACTTCTGTGCGTTGTGTGATTGATTTTGACAATTTTTAAAATCTTACGACAGTTTCTAGAAAATTCGTATTATGTAAAAATTTAAAATAATTAATATATCTCACATTCATAATAAAATATACAATTAAAACATACCAAGGATCTCTATATTTATTTACGCTGCAAGAGTTTAAATATTTTTTTTAATAATTTATGTACCTGGTTAATACAAAATATATGAATATTAGATAATAACAAATACTATTAAAATTATTTATTAATTAATAACATTTTTGATACCCTAAATGTGTCGTAATAAAAACTCATATTTCAAACTATTGCATGTGTTTCTGTTTCATTACTTAAAACTTCAAAACCTATACATGAAAATATTTTGGTTTAGGCTTTAACTTTCTTTGTAGAGAAGGCTTCGTGACCCGGTAGTGGATGCATAAAGTGGTTTGTTCGTTCTATTCTATACATGGAGACATAAATTAACAAATCTAACTTAAATTTTCACACAACTATTAGTTAATAGATAAAAACACACCATCCGGTAAATGTTCGATTAATTTTATGAACTATATTTCAATATTTAACTTGAAATTATCAGCAACGTACATACAAGACACAAATTTATCGACATTTATTTACACAAGACAAATAAAAAGGAAACAGACTTACGTCCCAATACATTTCCTTTCGCAGGAACATCCATGATGGGTATACTTGTTATTATTAGTAACGAGTTACTATTTAAATTAATGTATACAAAAATAAATCACACGTTTGTTATCAACGGAATGTCGGACGCATCTGTCGCCGCACGTATGAGGAATACTTTACAGAATGCAAGCCACCAAAAACATGTTGCAATCTCAACTGTAGTATGACTTAGTCTTTTAATATAGCTACCACTTCTCCAAGTCCATCGTACGTGATTACTGCCATGTACCAAAATGCAACTGACGTCCCGATAGTCTTGTTTGAGCTTTCGCGCTCTACCAAGGTGACCTTCAAAGCTTTTGGAGATCGATTAAATCCTGGAACAGTTATTTACTAACATTATCTTCAATATATAAAATGTTAAATTAATCAATGAGGTATTCTTTAAACGAGTGAGAGAGTCTTTAAACAATTTTTTTTAATATTTGTTTTTGTTTAATATTACATCTCTGTGGAAACATTTAAATTTCATTACTTTGTAATTACGTACTGCGCCATCTAGCAAATTTTGTGCGAAACACGCTCATCTGTACAAATAAATATAAATCAGTTTAAACAAAAGATGTCTCTCAAATATACATGATTTTGAGATGAATACTGTCTAGTCAAACCAAAATTTAATTATCTTAAATTTGCGCGTGTTATAATGTTAAATAATTTGATTGACCTATAGAAGTTACGGTTTTTAATTATAAAAGCAAGCTTTGGAAATGAATAGTTGGCATAGTCGTACTTGCAAATTTAGACACCAGGGCGCACTAGTGTAAGCTTTCTAAAATACAGGATGCAACATAAACAGGTTAAAAAATACTTTAAAGTATTTTAAATAGAAATTATGTAAAACATTTAAATCAAACCTTTGAAGAAAAAAATTAACCGTACAAAATATTTTCGTTGTGGTGTTATGTATATTTAACTTATATCGCATGCTTAATGATATGTTGACCGCAAAGAGTATAAGCGTTGTACAAAGTATAAAATGTTTAACATAGATAAAAATCTTCCTCAGATGGTCATGGCTTATAAAATTGTATAAAAATTTAAACTAGTAAATACATGAACGTTTTTTGTAAATGGATACCTGGTGCGCGCAATTCACACACAATTGCAGTGAGACCTTCGTTACATATTCATTCATTTCTATTAATATCCCTTAATTTATATTATTATTTTCTTTTGTTCTATCCCGTCATATGTGTATTCATTATGTCTTTGCTTATTATAATATAATGGCACGCATTTTATGTTATCTCACTTTTTCCATCAGCTGTATTGATAGTGTATGTATGTTTATGTTATATATACTATATTTATGTGTTGTACTGCATAGGTAGGCATGACATCCGCTCGCACTTTTTATTTATCAAACGGTGGTTGCTGAAAATATAATTTTTTAATTATGTATTTTTTTGTTTTTTATTGTAATTTCCAAATATTATAATTGTATTTCAGTCGGGGTGTCAATAAAATATTTTCTTTTTCTTTTTAATTCAAATCAAATACCTAGTTTGGAAACCCGGTCGCGTAAACACGTCCCATCCCTACTATCAGCGTCAATTCGTTTATTATTTTTAACACTAGTAGATGTCGGTGCGGTAAGAAAAATGAGATAATACAAAAAAAAACGTATTGTTTCATAAGAAAAATGTATTAAACGATGTCGGCTTGTTTTCTGCCATTCGGGTTCATGATACCGACTTTAGCTCACGTATCCGTAATTTATAATCATATTTAAAAGACGTCTGAACTAAAGAAAGTCGGTAGTAAACGGAGGTGAAAGTTTGTTAAAATGTTTCGTGCCAAATCGTGAAGAAATGTCCATTAGTGTTGCATATAATTATAATATATTAATATAGGCAATTGACATATTACTTACTCAAGTAATTTATCCAAGAAATAGTCAATAAAAAAATTTATTCGCGTTTTAAAAGTTTATTTAAATAAAAATGGCTTTAAAATTGGAACCAAAGAGTGACCTAGATTTTATTATGAGAAATTTGTTGGCAGGAGGTGTGTAATATTTTTTTTATTGCTAAGTTATATTTTTTTTTATTTTAGTTAATGTTTTTTTTCTACATATAAAAATTTTAATACAGCATTTGTTTAAACTCATATCTAGTAGTTTTGTTTAAAGTGTATTTACTTTTGTAATTAATAAATATTGCAGCATGTCCTTTTTGTTTAATTCTTCTATATTTTTATTAAAATCTCAATGGTTTATAGAACTGATAGTTGATTATAATAAAAGTAAGAATACTTTGAATACTTGGTATTAAAATATTTTAAAAATTTCTAGGCATAGCGGGCATGTGTGCAAAAACCGCAGTTGCTCCTCTTGACAGGATAAAAATTCTTCTTCAAGCCCAATCAACCCATTATAAACACCATGGTGTGTTTGCTGGTCTAACTGCTATTGTCCGCCAGGAGTCCATCTTTGCTCTATACAAAGGAAATGGTGCTCAAATGGTTCGGATATTCCCATATGCAGCAACACAATTCACGAGTTTTGAGATATACAAAAAGGTAATTTTTTTTTGTTTTTTATTTGAATGCAGCGAGATGGCAAAATATACAGACAATTTCTATCCCATGAAGTTTTACATAGACTGTAGTTATCATCTGGATACTAGTAGTGGCTAATTTGCATATGCAAGTCTGCTCAATAAGAGCAAGTTTAATAAAAACTTAATTTCAAATATTTATTTAATAAGCTCTAGTAGTTTTTAGTTTCGTAATGGTTAATTCTAGTTCTAAAAGAACTAAATGAAAACTTTGTAATAAGAAGAATATGAATATAAATACATATCTATAATGACTTTAGAGATTGAAATATTGTGTAATTTTTTGCATCTATATTTTAAATAATAAAAATTTTCCTTTTCTGAAAATTTTAATTCCTATCAATAGTCTTAATTTTTTTTTGTTATTTAACAAGCCATAAAAAAGTTATTGTTAATGATTTCCTATCTTTTCAACTAAGCATAGTATAAGATGGTGGAGTATAATTTATGTGCATAATTATAGGTATATTATTGTTCTGTTCTAATGTGCAGGATGGCATATTATATAATTGTTAAGAATGCATGATTAAGACTAACATCATAACAAAACCGGCAATAACTTCCATAAAAGAAAGCTAGACTTAATTATTGTTTCTCATTTGAAGCACAATGTAGCTACTGAAATTTGTCTTCATGAAATTACTACAATGTGATGAAGTTTATTATACGAACTAGGGCCACATTGTTGTAGGCAGAAGTATCGCTTTCCATCATCAGGAAAACATCACTCTCATCTCATTAATAAATAATGAAAAAAAAAACAGATAAATTTGGTTACCTTCAGATTTCTTTACGTGAATAATACAATACTTTTTTCTACACTGTAAATACTTCAGTGGCCTTGTTATAGATCATCATTAAAATACATTATTCTGATCTTAAAGTATTATTACGAGATACGCGTGATCTAGTACACGTTTTTAGTACAAATAAAAAAAATATAATTTTTACTTGGTCGAGTATAAATTTACATGAATACGTTATTTTTTTATTAGCACTCATAGTTGCGTAATATTTTAACAATATAATTGAATAACAACAATAAAGAAGATTAAAAAAATATTATATTCCTATATACAATGAATCTTAAATTGTTGAATGTTTTCATAATTATAGCCAATTAATACTGCTGCCGGTTCCCTTGAATTGTTCACTTATTCACACCTCTTGCAACACGCAACGTAATGGGGTTGCCATACTAAATAATTATTTAATTTTTTATTTATAAAAGCTTTTTTACATTTTTCGATGGGCCAGTATGCTTGCCGGGCTGCAAATTTTTCTAAAGCGGCGAATAAAATAAGTAAGACTTTTTTTTCTGCCTATGTACTTGTGTGATTTAAGAGGACCGTTTGACCTAAATCAGTATGTGGTTTAATTGGAAGAAAAACCGTTTCAGTTTAATATAACATTAACGAATTTGGTGATAAGTTAATATCAAAACTCATCATGCTGTGTATTTTAATAACAACTATTAGTGTTTGATATATTTTCATTTGTGTCTAATTGAATATGAAATATATTTAATTTGTATTAATCTGATGTCGTTAACAAATTATTTATACGCATCGTCAATTCAATCAGAACAATAAATTGGTACGAGTACATGGCAACACTTATCACTAGATATTTAAAGTTTAAAATTATGATTTACTGTAAATTAATTGTAGTTAGAGTAGTCTGCAGTAAATTACGCCATAAATTAGAATCTATCGGATCAGTTTTAATATGATTTTTTTATGTGACCAGACGATGGTAAGCGGAACGCCTGCCCATAACGTGACGCTTGTTAAGATGGTACACACTGCAATACATTGGGCTCGTTGCATTGAGACGTATGTTAAGTTTCGTTACCCCAGTAATTACACTAGCTACAGCGCCCTTCAAAGCAGAACACAGTAATGTTTACACACTACTACTTGGCGGTTGAAATAGGAGCTGCGGTGGTACTTACCTATACGGTCTCCGGTAACAGAGACCTACCACCAGTGCATAAATAAATAAAAAAAAGAAAAATTAGTTTCATTTACAGACTTCGTGGTTAATCGCTTGTCTCGAAACTCGAACGTCTCTTTTTTTTTATACAACTATGCGACGAGACGAGCAAGACGTTCACCTGATGGTAAGTGATACGCTTGCCCATGACAACGTGGTGCTAGTTAAGATGGTACACACTGCACCACATTGCGCTCGTCGCCTTGAGACATAAAGTGTTAAGTCTCGTTACCCCAGTAATTACACTAACTACAGCGCCCTTCAAACCGGAACACAGTAATGATTCCACACTACTATTTGGCAGTTGAAATAGTCACTGCGGTGGTACCCATCCAGACGGTCTCCGGCAACAGAGACCTACCACCAGGTCCCTGATTCTATGAGGCTGGAGTTTAGTTGAAGAAAAGGTTAGCTACCATCCCTCATTGATATACCACTGCTGTTCTTCTAGCTTTCATCATCCCAGGGTATTCTAAAATGCTTCACCATCCAAAGCCCCTCTTCTTCATTTCTTCATAGTTGCAGCGTTACAAAGACGTGACTATGTTGTCTCTAAGTGATGAAGGTGAAGTGGAGCAGGATAGTGGAACTATTCATTTCACCAGGTTTTTAAAGTATAAACTTTCTAACGAATACCATAATACAGTTTACTATTTAAGTACTTACCACCGCAGCTCCTATCTCTGCCACAAAACAGCAGTAGTGAAATTACTGGGTTGACGAGATTTAACACCTTATGTCTCAAGGCGACGAGCGCAATGTGGTGCAGTGTGTACCATCTTAACTAGTACCACATTGTTATGTCCAATCGTATCACTTACCATCAGGTGAACGTCTTACTCGTCGCCTCGTCAAATAAAAGTGCGAATATTACTGTGCTCCGATTTGAAGGGCGTTTATTACCAACACTAAGGTCATGACCTCTGTTGTAACATTGTACATGCCATTTTTATTTTAAGTAATATTTTTGGCATATATATTATATGTACTAATTATTTAATATTTGCTGTATTCAGGAGTACGTTTAATATCACCAACGGTAATTATAAAGATTAATTAAAAACCTTCACCTGTTCTTTTGTCAGTCGGTTAAATTAACCTTTCATTTAAATATCTTGATAATTGAGGTGTTAAATGGCATCGGTGAAGCGATTTGTATACCTTGAACCCAATATTTCTTTATCAACTATATATGACTTTAAATTATGACGAGAAAGGGCTTTGGATGGTGAAGCTTTTTAGGATACCCTGGGATGATGAAAGCTGGAATACAGCAGTGGTATGTCTATAAAGGATGGTATCTAACCTTTTCTTCAAATAAACTCCGGCCTGATCGAATCAGGGACCATAGAGTTTCAAGACAAGGGCTTAACCACAAACGCTGTTAATGAAACTCATTTTTTATTTTATTTGTTTTTTTACTGCTAGTAGGTCTCTATTGTCTAGGTAGGTACCACCGCATTCAACTGATAAACAGTAGTGTGTAAACATTACTGTGTTCTGCTTTGAAGGGAGTAAGCTAGTGAAATTACTGAAGTAACGAAACTTAAGACTTTGTCTCAAGGCGTCGAGCGCAATGTGGTGCAGTGTATACCATCTTAACTAGCGCGACGTTGTTATGGGCAGGAGTATCACTTACCATCAGGTGAACGTCTCGCTCGTTTCGTGTTTACTCGTTGAATAAAATTAATTACAAATGTATACTTACACGACTACATTTATTTTTTGTCGGTTAAATAACCTATTTATCTGACAGTGTATTATAGGAAAAGAAAAAGATATGAGGAATAAATTATGCTTAAAAAAAACTATGTGCTTTAAATAATTGAATCATATGAAATTTAAATTTGATGGTTTTTTATGTGATGTATGTCTCTGTATATATGCTGAGTAGTCGATCAGCATATTCCTTATGAAACATAAAAGCGTACTTTGCATTTCAAAAGGTTACAAATTAAATCAGCGGCGGCCGTAAATATACTGAACAATGTCTCAAGTCATGGTCACATGACGTGTATAGCCGCTGTCAAGTAAAATTTGAATTTTGAAAAACTTGACTGTGAAATAAGGAAGCTACGAGCGCAGTAGCATATTTTATATATATTTATTCAGCGAAGTTAGCATTTCTTATAAATAAAATGTTATTTTCCTTTGTAACTTAAATTTCAAAGGTCAACGGTTGCTGTATTATATGGGACTCTGTAAGACTTGTCTCCTGTAGAATAAATGAAAAACTATTTTTAAAACAAATTCATGTTCTTTAAAATGCTAATAAGTCCTGACGATATTCCCACTGCTGAGACTCGAAGTTTTCTATCAAAAGGAATCAAGGTTACTGTTACGTATACGTCAATCAAACACCGAGGTCGCTGCAGAATGCTTTATTGTATAGTTATTACATAGTACCTACATATTAGTTATTATTATTAAGATACCTACATAACACTTTCCCCCTAACACAATTAACACATAACACTAAAAAAAAATTATAAACAAAACACATACAACAATACAATAAAAATACCAATACAATCAATCATACACAAGTAATCCTTGTAAGTGGACGATGAATTTGATTAAGATTTACTCATTTTATTTTTTTCATTTTTTCAATACACCGCAAAGCTGCCTTCCGGTACTCGCGCGTCGATTCGACCGGCTGACTTTGCAGTTCGTCGGCATCAATCGGCGGAATATACTGCTCATCTTCACTATCGTGATTACTATTGGTATTTGTACATTCTGATTTAGACTCCTCAATCTCGGGATTTTCACTGATACCAGAAAGAGAAAACCGTGATTTACGGCTTTTATCCATTACCATTTGGTCAATATGCCGCTTATGTATCTGTCCGTCATTCGCTTTAACGGTGTACGACACGGGACTCGAACGTGAAACTACTATTCCTTCGGACCATTTTTGACCGCGCTTTGAATAGTCACGAAGCAGTACATTATCGCCCGGCGCCGCTTCCCGTAGACGCGTCGCGCCGCGCAGCTCGCTGGCGGACTGCCGCTCGCGGACCACCTCCGCCGTCTCGGGTCGCAACAAGTCGAGGCGGCCGCGTAGGCGTCTCCCGAGCAACGCCACCGCCGGTTCACACCCCGTAGTGCTATGTTCCGTGTTACGGTACATGAACAGAAATCTACATAAGGCCGTATTTTCATTCTCGTTTTGAATCTGTGCCTTCTTGAGGGCGCGCTTTACTGTCCGTACTGCATTTTCCGCTGCACCGTTACTAGCCGGATGATACGGAGCTATAAGCGTATGTCTAATACCGTTTCGCTCCAGATAATGTTTAAATTCTCCCGATGAAAAAGGAGGCCCGTTATCAGTGACTAACCTTTTGGGGAGTCCGAACCGTGCAAATATACGTCGCAAACAATCTATTACTAGCAACGCGGAAGTAGAATTAATTTTTTTTTACTTCTATCCATTTTGAATGGGCATCGACGATAATTTAATAATATTTGCCATTAAATGGGCCTAAAAAGTCGAGATGAATTCGCGACCAGGGCTCCCCCGGCCAAGGCCACGAGTGCAGCGGCGCGGGCGGCGGCGCGGCGCGCTGCGAGCGGCACGCGGCGCACGCGTGCGCCGTGCGCTCGATGTCCGCGTCCAGCGTCTCCCACCACACGTAACTGCGCGCTATTTGCTTCATTTTAACGATGCCGGGGTGCCCGTCATGTATTTCGTCTAAAATAGTGTCACGCAAGGAATTAGGTATCACTATCCTATATCCCCAAATCAGACACCCCCTTTCGATATGGAGAGCTTCTTTACGATTAAAAAAATTTTTTTCAACTGCGGTATTTATATTTTTTGGCCAACCGTACATGACGTAACCGTAAATTTTGCTTAACAACGGATCCTTTGCTGTCTCGGTTTTAATGTTTTTAAAACTCAGAGGCAGATTCTCTTGTACGTAATTTAAATAGCCAAATTCCTCTTTCTTTTCCCGCACTTCAGATTCAGCAGGAAGACGAGACAGCGCGTCCGCGTAACAATTTTGAGACGACCGTATAAATTCAATTTTAAAGTCGTACGCAGCTAAAATTACTGCGTACCGTTGTAATCTACTGGCAGCTGTTAACGGAATGCCTTTGTTTTTTCCAAATATGTAGCTGAGCGGCCTATGATCACTGCGCAAAACAAACTGCCGACCGTATAAATAATGGTGATATTTTTTGACACCGAATACTATCGCGAGCGCTTCTTTATCGAGTTGCGAGTAGTTCTGCTCGGCGGCGGAGAGCGTGCGCGAGGCGCAGGCAAGCGGGCGCTCGCCGCCGTCCGCCGAGCGCTGCCACAGCACGGCGCCCAGCCCGTACGCGCTGCTGTCCACCGTCAGCACCAGCGGCAGCCGCGCCGAATAATGCGCGAGTACCGGCGACTTACTCAACACTTTTTTGATTTTTAAGAACGCTGTATCGCATTCATCGTTCCACTTCCATTTCACATTTTTTTTTAATAAATTATATAACGGTTTTAAAATATCACTCATATTAATGCAAAACTTAGAATAGAAGTTAACAAGCCCCATAAAACTTTTTAATTGTGTTACATTCGTAGGCCGTGGAGCCTCTGTGATGGCCTTTATTTTATTGCTATCGGTATGCAAACCGTGTTTATCTATTTTATATCCAAGATAAGTTACCGAATCTTTAAAAAACTCGCATTTATTAAAATTAATTCTTAGGCCATTTTCTTGTAATCTTTTTAACACGGCTCTTAAGTTACACAAATGTGTGGCCCTATCCTTCCCTGTGACACAAATATCATCAAAGGTCTCCTCCATTATTTTTTGAAAGTTTTCCGGAATACATTTAATACCAAAGGGAATACGTCTATAAACAAATGTTCCGATATGCGTGGTGATTGCAGTCATCGGCTGGGATTTTTTTTCTAAAATACATTGTTGGAAGGCGTCAGACAAATCAAGCCGCGTGTACTGTTCTCCGCCCCCGAGAACTGCAAACAAATCCTCAATACGCGGCAAAGGGTAGTGAAAATCTTTCAAAAGAGGGTTGATAGTTATTTTATAATCACCACATATCCGTATCCGACCATTTGCTTAACAACCGGAACTATAGGAGTTCCATAATCTGATCTGTCAACTTTGTAAATGACCCCCTCGCGCTGCAGCCGCTCGAGCTCGCTCTCGACGCGCGCGCGCAACGCCAGCGGTAATGGTCGCGCTTTTATAAACACCGGACTATTATCTTTAAGATGTAGTCGTACTTCACTCTTAAAAGTGCCTAACCCTTTCGCGAACACGTCTGGGTACTCTCTTTTTAATGTTATAGCCATCGAGTCACTCTCAGACATATTATGACACTGGATTACTTTTATTTTTAATTGTTTAATCCAAGTACGGCCCATTAAAGGTGGTCCGCCATTTTTAATAACAAATAATTTAAGCACCGCGGACTTTGAACCACAAACGACTTTTACTATTATAAAACCCATGGTTTCAATAACATCACCGGTGTATGACTTTAATATTAACAATTTATTATTAATTTGGAAATGCCTAAAATATCTGTTATAAAATTTTTGAGAAATAGCTGAAATTTTACTACCCGTGTCTATTTCAAATTTGCAGGGAACATTTTCTACTTTTATATTTGCATAATACGGTCCATCACTATTATCACTACCGATTAAGTTATACAAATTATTGTCACTGCTGTTGTCAGAGTCGGTATCATTTAAAAAGTACTGACCTTTTGTATTCCGCTCCGCAACGCCACTGTACTGACTTTTCTTAGGACACTTTACCTTTAAATGCCCTTTTTGACCGCACGAATCACACGTGTAGTTCTTGAAACGACACCTGGCGGCCGCGTGGCCCGGCCGCCCGCAGCGCGCGCAGCAGGCACGCGTCGCTGCGCCCCCGCGCCGCGCCGCGCGCTCGCCGCCGCCGCCGCCGCCGCGGTCCCCGCCGACGCGGTGCAACGGCTCGCCGTGCGCGAGCGCCGCCGCCCCCACGCCGCTGCCCGAAGCACCCGCTGTCGCTGCATGCCTCTCTGCTGCCTCGAGCGCGCTCGCGAGCTCCACAGCACGCTTGTAGTTAACGTTTTTTTCGGCGAACACTCTCGAACGCATCTCTTCGCTATATAATCCTGACACGAATTGATCGCGTAGATTCTCTTCTAACGAAGAACCAAAATTGCAGGTTTTAGCTAAATGTTTTAGACTTTGTAGGTAAGCACGAATACTTTCACCCTGTTTTTGTGTTCGCTGCCGAAAAATATGTCGTTCTGCAATCTCCGACCTCTCCGGTTCCAAGTGGTTTCTCATTAAAGTTACTAATTCATCGAAGCTCCGTTCTTCGGGTGTGACGGGGGAGCACAAGTCACATAATACATTATAGCACTCACCGCCCACTAAAGTTAGTAACGTGGCCACCTTCAGTTCATTGCCTATTCCATTTAATACAATAAACTGTTCCACTCGACGCACATAACTGTTCCAATTTTGTGACTCCACGTCGAAGGGTTCTATCGTCCCAATAGGCATTATATAAACGGTAAATAAACGAACTTGCAAAAGTAAAACAATACCGACTGCGCCAATGTTACGTATACGTCAATCAAACACCGAGGTCGCTGCAGAATGCTTTATTGTATAGTTATTACATAGTACCTACATATTAGTTATTATTATTAAGATACCTACATAACAGTACCACGCTGCCCAATTGTGAGCGGATGTCAAGTTCCAAGCCCGGTCGGGATCGAACCCACGCCTCCTGAACAGCTATCAATGCTACTTTGTCTTAAATATTATTTTACTCAGAACTGCGCATTTGTGGTAAACAATAATGGTCATTATCTTAACGCAAACGGTGGACTTAATTACTTTTTTATAACGAGTAGTATTACAAAACAAAAAAAAAATGCCCGTCAATTTTATTGTATACTAAAAGTTATTTCGTTTAAGTAAAACTTAAAATTAGTAATAAATATATTGAAAAGCCACTGTACTGACTTTTCTTAGGACACTTTACCTTTAAATGCCCTTTTTGACCGCACGAATCACACGTGTAGTTCTTGAAACGACACCTGGCGGCCGCGTGGCCCGGCCGCCCGCAGCGCGCGCAGCAGGCACGCGTCGCTGCGCCCCCGCGCCGCGCCGCGCGCTCGCCGCCGCCGCCGCCGCCGCCGCCGCCGCCGCCGCCGCCGCCGCCGCCGCCGCCGCCGCCGCCGCCGCCGCCGCCGCCGCCGCCGCCGCCGCCGCCGCCGCCGCCGCCGCCGCCGCCGCCGCCGCCGCCGCCGCCGCCGCCGCCGCCGCCGCCGCCGCCGCCGCCGCCGCCGCCGCCGCCGCCGCCGCCGCCGCCGCCGCCGCCGCCGCCGCCGCCGCCGCCGCCGCCGCCGCCGCCGCCGCCGCCGCCGCCGCCGCCGCCGCCGCCGCCGCCGCCGCCGCCGCCGCCGCCGCCGCCGCCGCCGCCGCCGCCGCCGCCGCCGCCGCCGCCGCCGCCGCCGCCGCCGCCGCCGCCGCCGCCGCCGCCGCCGCCGCCGCCGCCGCCGCCGCCGCCGCCGCCGCCGCCGCCGCCGCCGCCGCCGCCGCCGCCGCCGCCGCCGCCGCCGCCGCCGCCGCCGCCGCCGCCGCCGCCGCCGCCGCCGCCGCCGCCGCCGCCGCCGCCGCCGCCGCCGCCGCCGCCGCCGCCGCCGCCGCCGCCGCCGCCGCCGCCGCCGCCGCCGCCGCCGCCGCCGCCGCCGCCGCCGCCGCCGCCGCCGCCGCCGCCGCCGCCGCCGCCGCCGCCGCCGCCGCCGCCGCCGCCGCCGCCGCCGCCGCCGCCGCCGCCGCCGCCGCCGCCGCCGCCGCCGCCGCCGCCGCCGCCGCCGCCGCCGCCGCCGCCGCCGCCGCCGCCGCCGCCGCCGCCGCCGCCGCCGCCGCCGCCGCCGCCGCCGCCGCCGCCGCCGCCGCCGCCGCCGCCGCCGCCGCCGCCGCCGCCGCCGCCGCCGCCGCCGCCGCCGCCGCCGCCGCCGCCGCCGCCGCCGCCGCCGCCGCCGCCGCCGCCGCCGCCGCCGCCGCCGCCGCCGCCGCCGCCGCCGCCGCCGCGGTCTCACCGAGACTTGTTACTTGATCTTTTGAGTCAATAAAGATCAATCTAGATCCTAAATTGATGATAGTGTACTCAGCCTGGCAAGTGGATTCTATCAGCTCTCGCTGTAGTGTAACTAATAAAGTAATGGGTTTGCTACATCAAATTAAAAAAGTGTGGTTTCTTCTTGAATACATATTTCTAGCATTTGAATCACTGAACCACTCTCCCCTCCCATAGATTACATCAACTTCGAAACAGCGGCAAGAGATGATTTCATAAAATAATTTGCTTAACCGATTATGATCGAAAGTTAAAAGAGAAGTTGCTGCTGTTCGTTTGGAGTTATTCTTCTTTTAGTCGACTTTTACGACACACCGAAAGTGTAATAGAGTATGTATATAAATGACGAATGTCTTTATGTATCTAACTTGGGTCAACTTGGGTAATGACCATTTGTTGTTTAAAGCTGTTTTACTGCTTAGTGCAGTTTTCTACTTTACTACTACTACTACTACTTTTAGTGCAGAATTTCAGCTGCAAATCACTTATGTGTACTTTACTGTGTTCCGGTTTAAAATTACTGAGGTAATACATCTAATGGCGATGAGCGAAATTTAAACATCTTATCTCCTTATCTTCTCGTCGTTTATAAAGTTATCATCATCAACAGATTGTCGTTTATAACTGGATATAAGGATCCGACGCTGATCGCCTCATCCAGCAGTTTCCTGCAACCTTCGCCAGAATTGGTACCGTAACATTAACTGATGTATCCGTCTGTAGTACTTGAGCGCGCTGAACATACCGATGGTGCAGCACGGCGACAAGTTCCTGGCGGGCGCTGCGGCCGGCGCCACCGCCGTCACCCTCACCTACCCGCTGGACACCATCCGCGCGCGGCTCGCCTTCCAGATCACCGGCGAGCACCGCTACACGGGCATAGCCAACACTGCCATCACCATGTTCCGAACGGTAAGTGAATAGTTAAGCTACCGCATGTAAAGATGCCGCTAGGTCAGGTGGCAAGTCTCCGTTTCCAAAGACCTTATAAGTCGTATTTCCTCATGACTGAGGGTCGTGGTTATCATGTGTGATGAAACACAAGACGACTGTCTTGTCAGTTATAATGGAGTGGTGTTGCCATTGCCTTCTCCATTTCACATACTAGTGCGACCACGGATGGTCATCACATAGATATGTAGGTTTCCTCACGATGTTTTCCTTCACCGTCAAATCGCGTGATATTAGTTGGTGTTAGAACTGCATATAAGTTGAAAAATTCATTAGTTTTTTTTATTTTAATACGAATACAAAAATTGACGGTACAAAGCAAATTTAAGTTATAATTGATTGTAAGGTAGAAGGAAAAATATAAAAATCGTAATAATCATTATTGAAGAAAATAATTGTGTTTACAAAAATTTTGGAAGAAAAATAGTTACTGTATTGACTAATTAAAAGATTGGATCGGAAAAGGGAAGGGATGCGTAACATCTTATCGAAATGAAAGGCGGATGACTGTAATACTGGCTACATTCTTGTTTGTGCAGTGTATTAAGTGTGATCTGTGTGACTGGTAAACTATGGCAGATTAAATATATATTTGAAGAGATGTATCTAATGCTAAGTAATAGAAGAAAGTCATAATGTTTTGTATAATAAAATAAAAATTCGTAAAGATTCATCGTTGATAAGTAAATGTTGATCTCCAGGAGGGCGGTATCCGGGCGCTGTACCGCGGCTTCGTGCCGACGATGATGGGCATGGTGCCTTACGCAGGCTTCAGTTTCTACTGCTTCGAATCGCTGAAGTACTTCCTCATGAAGTATGCGCCGACTACAATGTGCAAGAAATGCGATAGGAATACAGGTAAATGTATTTTGATCATCAACCAAAACTTTTCTAATAACTTTCGGTTGCGTAAGATATTTTAATTCCATACCGTTTCTTTGTCTTTAATATTATCAGTCTAGTTAAACGGTAGACCAATTGTAATCCGCAATCGGTTTAGCTGAAAGTTTGTCGGCAGTTTTTTTGTTTTAATACAAATGCAAAAGTTGACGGTACAAGTCAAGTTTAAGTTATAATTGATTGTAAGGTAGAAGGAAAAATGTAAAAATCGTAGTAATCATTAATGAACAAGTCTCTTAATATCGCTGCTGGGACTAGGAACTTGCACGAGGAGGGTCAAGGTCAATTACTCACAACACTGACTTCAACACAATGCATACAGTTTTTCCAATCTCTATTGTTCATAATACAACGAGAAATGAATCTTAATTTTATAATATACATTGAATTTTACTCGTTTTTCAATATATTAGTATAAATAATAATTTTTATGAACAGGTGGGCTGGTGCTGACTGTGCCCGGTAAGTTGGTGTGCGGCGGGCTGGCAGGCGCGGTCGCGCAGTCGGTCTCCTACCCACTGGACGTGACGCGGCGAAGGATGCAGCTCGCGTGGATGGACCCGAACACGGCCAAGTTTGGGTGAGAACACCATGCATACAGTTTCTTTGTCTTTAATATTATCAGTCTAGTTAAAAGCTAGACCAATTGTAATCCGCAATTGGTTTAGCTGAAAGTTAACTTGTCGACAGTTTTTTTTTTAAATTTAATACAAATGCAAAACTTGACGGTACAAGTCAAGTTTAAGTTATCATTGATTGTAAGGTAGAAGGAAAAATATAAAAATCGTAATAATCATTATTGAAGAAGTCTGTTAATATCGCTGCTGGGACTAGGAACTTGCACGAGGAGGGTCAAGGTCAATTACCCACAACACTGACTTTAACACAATGCATACAGTTTTTTTCCAATCTCCATTGTTCATAATACAACGAGAAATGAATCTTAATTTTATAATATACGTTGAATTTACTCGTTTTTCAAAATATTAGTATAAATAATAATTTTTATGAACAGGTGGGCTGGTGCTGACTGTGCCCGGTAAGTTGGTGTGTGGCGGGCTCGCAGGCGCGGTCGCGCAGTCGGTCTCCTACCCGCTGGACGTGACGCGGCGAAGAATGCAGCTCGCGTGGATGGACCCGAACACGGCCAAGTTTGGGTGAGAACACCATGCATACAGTTTCTTTGTCTTTAATATTATCAGTCTAGTTAAAAGCTAGACCAATTGTAATCCGCAATTGGTTTAGCTGAAAGTTTGTCGACAGTTTTTTTTGTTTTAATACAAATGCAAAAGTTGACGGTACAAGTCAAGTTTAAGTTATAATTGATTGTAAGGTAGAAGGAAAAATGTAAAAATCGTAGTAATCATTAATGAACAAGTCTCTTAATATCGCTGCTGGGACTAGGAACTTGCACGAGGAGGGTCAAGGTCAATTACCCACAACACTGACTTTAACACAATGCATACAGTTTTTTTCCAATCTCCATTGTTTATAATACAACGAGAAATAAATCTTAATTTTATAATATACATTGAATTTTACTCGTTTTTCAAAATATTAGTATAAATAATATTTTTTATGAACAGGTGGGCTGGTGCTGACCGTGCCCGGTAAGTTGGTGTGCGGCGGGCTCGCAGGCGCGGTCGCGCAGTCTGTCTCCTACCCGCTGGACGTGACGCGGCGAAGAATGCAGCTCGCGTGGATGGACCCGAACACGGCCAAGTTTGGGTGAGAACACCATGCATATCATTGAAAAATGTTTCGAGAGTGGGATCTCTACACTCGCATACTGTTAACTTAAAACGGTTAACAGATATAACACTTATATTTCACAATAAATAGCCTTCATATAAACACAGTATCATAGAAACAGTCCACACGACGATTCAAACAGAGTAATGACTCGAGACTACTTATATAGCAACTTCGGGTAGGTGGCGCGCCTGTCATGATGACGTGTCCGCTCACCAGCGCCGCCGTAGTATTACCAGTACTACAAAGTAAGAGAGGTCTCCCTGCGGTGATTTTTGTTAATAAATTTAGGTTTCTAATTATGCTGGCATAATCCTGCCATCTCCCCACGTTCACTATAATTGTATCCTTGATACTGTTTAAATGATCTACTTTTAAATAATTTCATCCTGATTATTTTATTAACGACTCACGACACATATATTATAAGACTATGACAACCCCTGAGTGTCTTAGTAGGCGACTGAAAGTGACCATCGTGAATGACTTCCCCGCAAAAGCAGAGTTATCTCTTGAAGTTGTTCAATATCAAATAAATTACGTTTAACCTGACATAATACGAAATATGAGAACCATAAATAATTTAATATCATTATTTTTTAAACTGACAATACAGACATAACATTTGCGTATATTTTTGGTTAATTTACAGAATTGAATAGTGTTTGTTTTATATTAAAGATAAACTATCAAATATACAATTTATAAATTGGCATATCCGAATAATCGAAAGTTATTACAAACGTAGCGAATCGATTTTATAAACATGGATCGTGTAATTTTCTTATTTCCTTACGCGTACGGAATTGGTTCTACTTTGTTTGATTCTTTACAAGACGCTGCAAAGATTTGGCACAACCTTTGGAGTTTGAAAGAGGGATAAGGAAAGAGGTTAATTTTCAAAAAAAAACCTTTCTTCTGTAAAAGGATTATGTGTGATACTTGAATACGTCCCACACAAAAATATAATTATGTTTAAAAGGAAGTTAGTTGAAGACTCCTAAAGCACAAGGTGGGCTAAAAGAAATCACCCTATTGGAAGCCCAAATTGTGTCGGCGCTCATTTGGCCGATATCATCTTATCGACTTGACCAATAGAATTATAAAACTACAAATAAACATAATAAAAAAACATTCAAAGTTTCTCATTTAGAAAAAAAATTAGAGCCAAATAACATATGATGACTTCTTTTTGCCCTCCTTTGAAAGAAGTTTTTAAACAATGTATTGAAATATTATAAAATTTTCAGTGTAAAATCGCATGCAGTTATTGAAATAGGTTTTTTCTAATTACTATGTTAATTATAATGAAAAATCGTAGTGTTATAATCTGCACGATAATAACATTAACCGATGACGTCGGCAAGTTTATTACTCTACTACTTTTGTTGCGCGCTCGCGTACCGTCGAGTGCAATGCTTTCAACACTTTGTCACAGAAGACCTTCAGCATCAGATAGCTTATCACGAAACGCGTGTAATTAAATAAAGGTTAATGAGTCTTTTTTTAACTCTACTTTTTTAATAAAAAACGGTTTAAAATGAACAGCCCTCTTAACGTATGAGTAAGAGTCAAATCCTAGTCTAAATTTTAGGTACTCCTAGATGCAATTAATATTTATGTAGATAACCGTTCGATCCTCGTCGATATGCCACAGAGATGTAGTCCTTTGTTACGTAAAAGCTGCAGGTCTGAAGGTCCAGCATCAGTCAACCTGGCAGCATTAAACAGAGAATACTTATCAGGGTCGCATATAATCATTATAATTAAAATCTAATTATTTGTTGTTGCGTAACGCTTCCGTGTGGTGATGGTATCATTAGCAGAAGGTTGGTAATGTTTTATTATTCAAATAAAGTATTTATCTGTTTCGCATTGTTATTTATGTAACTTTCGTATTTATTTTTATTATACAATAGTATCGAACCGATATGTCTCATTAGCACAATTTAACTATCCATAGCTTCTTTCGTATCAGAACACAGTAATATGTCACCAATCGCATTGGTGGTAGAAAAGAATTGCTTTTGTAAACGAATACATTACCAGTAAAATTACTGTTTTATATAGTATCATAAATGTTATTCCAGCGCGGGCATGATCAAGACGCTGACCCTCATATACCGCGAGAACGGCGTAGCAAAGGGTCTCTACCGGGGCATGAGCGTCAACTACCTCAGGGCGATACCCATGGTCGCGACATCCTTCTCCACGTACGAGCTGATGAAGCAGCTCCTGCACTTAGACACCGGCATGACTGTAGCGTAGACATTTAAGATTTTTATCCCATTACATGGTGTGTAAATCATTATTTTTCTACAAACAATAAGAAAAATAAATATTTTCCATGACGAAGTTAATTGTGAAGTAAGAATAAAATGTCTCTCTCTTTTTGTTTGTAAGTTTCGAAACCATAGACTAAAATTTTATGTCGTTATTTGTAACTTGCACAGATTAAAAACTAATAATATAGTAATTGAGCCATCCATTAAATGTATTGACGTAATGTAACTAGATATCCAAAAATTATTTAAACGTATTATTTTTAAATTCCTCGTCCCATTTCAAAAATAAATAATGTATATTTGTCACCTATTTATAACCTTAATTTATTTATTTTTTTCATTAGTTATTATAAAAGTATTTAAAATATTCATCTCGAATTTCTTTTGTGTATCGATTTTTGTGTTATTTTTTTTAAGGAAAACTATCAAATAATAGACAATTGTTTATAGTTTTTACAAAAATGGCAGTAATAATTTATTAGTTAATATTGAGTATAAACGGAAAATAAATATTTTTTTACAATCGAAATATTTAAAAAGTTGTGAGGGATATGTAATGTAAGAGAAAATGTTATGTAAGCATTGTGGTGGTTATATAGTTCATTACTGTGCATTCCTTTATTTATTATAGGCAGGCCTTTGTCCAGCGGTAGACATCTATTGGCTGATGATGATTATTCCTTGTCCTTTATTTCAATGTAAGAATTGACAAACAAAAACTGTTTATAAACGGAGAATCAATATGTATTATTGAAAGTAGTTAGGGACTATTTTGTTCTTTATATATTTTTAATGTAGACTAAAATAGTCTAATCACAATAATTTTGTTTTAATTATTATCAATAAAACTAATTGTTTAAAATTATTTCTCAGCGAAGTAATGGCTAATCATTTTGTCGATTTGCATTCCGGATAATAATTTACATTAAAAATAAATGTAAAACTTATTTTAGTCTTTGTCTATGATTTGATCGTACGGCTTATTTTCAGTATTGGACAATCGAAATGATGACTCGTTTGGTATTAAAACTATTTTTGTACGATTTTCGGTGATTGTTTCTCATTGGTCACATGGTCACGGCACAGCCATAGCTTTAAGAGTATAAAAGGATTTAACAACAGGTGCACTGTTTGTATTATTGAAATTAAAGTTATTTTTGACTATTTGGTTTTTTATTAGCCGTCATGCACGTTACGGTATTATATAATAGATCTCATCTTGTAATAATCATGAATTTTACTTTGTCACTAGTAATTATTTTAAATACATTATAGTCGTGACATAATATTATATTTTATGTAAGATAGGAACTAGTAAAAGTTTCGTCTGATGGTGATATGTATATAACAATGTGATAATTGTTAGGATGATGTACTGCGTCACATTGTGCTGTACGTTCTTCGATATGCTGCATATAAGGTCTCTTTAGAAAAACTACAATTGCCGTGAATAACAAAGTATTTGTGATGAATATATATTACATTCATACTCATTTATAATTATTAAACTCGCTTTAATGTATATTCTATGGATAGAATTAAATCAGATAACTTCTTGTACTGTATATTTTTAATTAAAAAAAAACTATGTCAGGGTCAAACAAAATTAGGTAACAATGCAGCCCATCACATTTTAAGGTATCTTAATAAAAGATATATATTTTTTTGTAATTAATTTTATTTATTATCTAATTCCTATCAACGGGCATATTACAGAGTAGTAAGAATAAATTTTCAATAATTAATCGTCGGTTATCTCCTGACCATCGGTTATTGCTATTACTGTATAGCTATTTAAAGTGATTTCACATATTATATTAACATAGTCTGCAGTACTCTCCATATATTTCACACAACAATCATTCAAATAAAAAAAAACATTGCATGTAATTCATACTCCTTCGAATGTTGAATAACCTATGTAATAAACCGGGAAAGCCTTAAATAACGGGAGCTTCAGCTGCGTGAAATATTCGTCCAAAGCGATAAAACTTCACTTCTTCTTATTTCACACAAATGGTGCTCGCTTTCATACATATCAATTTTTTTTTGTGTAATTTTTTTATTATTTTACGATTTACCTATAACTTACTTAACACTTAGATCGATAAGACGTGTGGCTTCAGATGTCATTGGTGGGAAAATTCTTTGTATAACACACGCGTATTTATACATTGTGAAATGTAGTGCGGATGTGGAAACGTTAACATCGTTCCATTCGGCTCTACAGGCCGGAGCCGACGTTGATGGCACTGTTTGCTAGCCCGAGGAGTGTGCCGAGCTCGTGTCAGTATACTAAGCAAGCACGCCTTTAGAGCAGGGCGTAGCAATATGCAAGACCAAGAATTTCTATTTGATAACTGTGACGAATACATCACAGCTCATGGACCGGTGACTTAAATCATTTATTTAAAAAAAAGCTGCATCATTACGAATCTCTTTTAAATAATCCTTCGCGTGAAAATCACTTTAGGGGGGGTGAGTGAAATAATCCGAACTTATTCCAAACAATAAACTATTTAATGTGTTGATATTTAGGTATTTACATAATGACCTAAAAAATAATTATAGTGAAATATAATATTTTGTTTTAATAAAGAAAACTATTCAAAGCTCCACACTCTTGTGAAACACTTTATTCCATGTTATACAGGTACTGTGGCACAAGAACAGGAGAATTTGGAGAGAAAAAAAAAATATATATAATCCAATCTTGAAATGCTAATTAAATACCCATTTCATGGCAGAATGGTAGCGCGGCGTTGCTAAAAAATAATAAAATTTAATTATATACTCCCTAATACTTTCCACTGACTAAGTCATGCCACTTATCGTAAAAACATACATTTATATAACCATTCAAAACCATTCTGTCATAAAACTAAATGCTTACTATTGTTCGATACAAAGTAACTAGGCGCCGGCGTGGGCGCGCCGCTACTTTGTGCATTATTTAAAACAAAATATCCATATACATGTCCGCGTGCGTAAAAAAAAGTTAAACTGGGAGAAAACATCAATTCAGCTATTGTTGTCCACTAGTTAACATAGGGTCCCTTTATTGGGCAAGCGCAGCGTGGGACCGACCGTCTGACTGGTGGACAGACTACCTGGCGAAGAATAAAAGGAATCGTTTGGTTGAAGGTCGCGTAGGACCCGGAGAATATTATCAAGATAAGCGCCCTGAACTCTTCGGCGACTTATATCGTAGAACGACGTACGTCACAGTACACGTGATATTAAACATTAAACACAAACGAACGAACCACGGTCACGCGCGGGGGGTGCTCCCGGTCAGCGCGTGGTTATGGTGGTATGTCCATTCCGTTTTGGTGAGCACAGTTCAAGGCGAAATAAAAACACCGTTTTATCAAACGTATGCCGTTTAATGAGGTCTTAACGTGTCTTTGATACATAAGTTATACATGACATAGTGAGGACCGTCGCACCGTCCGGTCGCGCAATGAACATACCAGCATAACGTAAGCGTGACGGTTGTACGGGCAAGAACTTGCTGGTGACCACCCCGCGCCGCGCCACACCCCCCATCAGAAATATCTAGAAAATAGCCTCCCAAACATTCATGAGTATCGCTCGCGCACCACGCATTATATAGTAGAACTGTTCCGCAAGATTATTTTTTGTCTATAGCAACACTTAATAGTGAGGTGCAACACATTCCCAATAAATACGAGGTGAACCCAAAAATGTTTGTGAGCCGATTGTCTAAAATTGCAGACGCGTTAATTCAACTATTTTATAAAGCAAATTTTCAGCCATTATCTCTCACTAATACACTATGATCCTTTATAAATAATATCCGCCTCCAGAACAGTTTCATGGTTTATCTTAACTAAAGATATTAAAAAAGAAAAGCCTGATCGTTCAAAACCGAGCATCTTTAACACCAAATTATATTCACATTACGTGAACCACATGACGTTTTTAATTATTTACTTATTCTTTAAACTTATTACTGTTAGCATTGTCCTGAGATTATTTAAAGTATTTCAAGGTGATTTTACGATAGCAGAAAAACAGCCCGCTATATATTTTGAATTTAAATTACAAACTGTTCTTGAACGGTATTATTTACAAAGCAGCTTAAAAAGCACAGAATGTAACTAACGTAAAAATAAACATGTTCCGTGGGTCCAGCAATGTACTTCCGATCCCACTAACAGTGCTGTGCTAGTGAACAGTTTACTAGTCGATGGGTGAAGAGCGAGAAGCCAAAGCTATTTCACAGCAACATTACTCGTTTATTTTAACATGCTGTAGATTTTCCCTACATTTTATAAAGGAATTTATTTTTTACAGTTGGCAACCCTAAACACTATTGACAGTTAAAGCAAATGCTCGAGTGAAGTAATAACGGCCACTACACTTATACCGCGCGGCATTCACTGTTATACATATTCAGAAAATTGTAACAAACATACAAACATGGACTCCGTCGTTTTATTAAGAATTAAAAGAATATTTTATGATTAAGAAAACTTTACACTGGCTTTTATTGCATCCATTCATGTTTGTTGTTTTCTGTTTTAATTTTGTTTAAATAAGCAACGACCTAGTTGTGTGAGAGTTGGTCGCGGCTAGGCGGGGAGACGCTAGTCCCTGGCGCGGGGAAGAAAGAGGGGAGGGACACTAGACTTGTGTCTGCGGGGTGGTGACGCGGGGCGCGGGTCAGACGGCGAGGCGGATGGGCCGTTGGATGCGGTGGTGGAGCGCAGTGCGAGTGGGACGCGAACGACGAGCTGAACGGGAAGCGGACGGCTGCGCGCGGCCAGCTTGCGCACGCGTCCCGCCCCTGCCACTCGTCTACGTATACGCCGCCGCTATAAACAAAGACTGCTGTTGTTAAACACATTGCGATTAAGATTTCGACTGTAATCGGAAGACGATGTCACATGACAGTTGCACTGTGTCTGCCTGCATAAGCTTTAAAAATTGATATATTATTATCATTAACCAAAATTTCATTATTTGTTTCAATTATATTAAAATTAACATGCAGAGAGACCTGGTGGCCAGAGAGATAGATAACACATGAAAAAAATACACATTCCAATTTTCAGGGTAATCGATTTGAATGTACTTCGCAGTGTTTTTACGTGGGGGCAAAGGGTCACTTGCACTTGCCACTCTAACAGTCATTAGCGGACCTTTATTAGTTTTCGTAAGACAGTCCAATGTATACCTCTGGTAGCTAAGCGCTTGCTTTGGAACATGGACGTCCTTGGTTTGATAAGCTTGGTTAGCTACCCCTGAGCAGAACAGCATTGCTGTGTTGCGTTTGTCAACATATGCGAGCCACACTTGACCATCCGCAGCCCCATTACCACTTAACACCAAGTTGAATTGATGTCAAGTGTTAGTCAATTGAAAGTCCAAGAACGTGTTACGCGCATGCGCATACTCACCACACTCGCGGCGCCGGTGCACGGGCGCGCGTGCGCACGCCGCTTACATGAAGTAGTCGGGTGTCCGCCGCGTCACGTGCGGCTCGCCGCGCCGCGGGGCCGGGTCGAACTGCAGGCTGGAACACACAAGCGCACACGTCACTACACCGCCGCAACCTCACACTACACCACCATAACGATCTAACGTCCCGGTCATAAGTTTCAATATCCATTGTATGCGGACGATAAACGTCTCTGTAGATTTCGTTACTCATTAATCGATTCTATCGTCATCACTTTGCGCTGATAATCATTCCGGTACAGTGGAAATCTTTTTATGGACTGCCCAATAATTGATTTCATTATCGATAAAATTCTATTATAAATTAACTTGATACTTACAATGAGTACTTAAGCGCATCATCCAATTCCATTATGGCGGCCTGGTTACCACATCTGCAATAAAAACTTTACTGTAAAGAAATTGACTTGCACACATGAAATAGTAAAACTGTACAATTTTTATCACTTCATTGTAATGTGAAATTATTAATACTCGTCATTTGTTTATTATTCACCTGTAGCAGTAGTTGGGAGCGGAGAAGATGGTGACAACGTTCCTGTCGTGGCACCAGTTGTACCCCTCCATGACGAGCTGGTGGGCGCGCGAGACCAGCGTCAGCCCGTTGCTGTGGTTGAACGTCTCCGAGATGTCCTGTCCGAACGTGTAGCCGGCGCCACGGGGGGATATGCCCCATCCGCCTCTGATCATGCAAAAAAAAACATATAATATAATCACAGATAATAAACAATAAAATATTTTTCCATTCAAAAATGAATTCATAGTAGTAGTAGTGTGCAAATATTATAAAGAAAATCAAAAGCCATGTTTTTTAAATATTTCGAGCTAACTATAATGACCAGCACAATTTTTTTTTTAATATATATAATAATGAGCATAAAAACAATGGCATGACTAAATAATTCATGTGTATTTATATAAATAATACACAACTAATTCTAACACGGACGAACGGCGTTTGAAACTGGGGCAAAGTACTTAAACCGTATCAAGGACTCGGGTAGACTGGGGGGGTAATAATTCATGGATCCGCAAATTGTACTGTATCCACACTAGCGAAGGTCTACTTTAAAACTAATTTCCACACCCACAAAGCACATTTTCCTAAATATAATATAAATATTTGGTATTCGTTGTACAGTGCGGGAGAGTGTTTATATTGTTTTCAATCAAACCAATAGACTTCGCTGCGGCAATGAATTCCACCTTGAACGTTATTGAAATAATCATCGTTAATGATATTTGCAAACTCGTGAGCGATTGATGTTTAATACAGAACAGATCAAGGAGATTGGTAAGACTAGTGGATGCTCATCTATTATGGAACTAGCTCAGGGAGGAGGATAATCACGAAGCTGTCTCATATATGCTGCAGGTGCTAAGAGTATAGCCTAATCTAAGACATGATTTAGAGCAGTGATACCTAAGGGGGGCTATTTACTGGTAGGAGGGGGGTCAATTTGAAAATTGATCCAGCATGATTTATCTTCTCACTGTGTTTTTTTTAATGCAACGCTTATTACAGGCACAAAACAAATATTTAAAGCAACTGTTTTGTTAAATAAGAGTCTTAAATCATATTATGTGCTGTAGGTTTTTCTTCTTCAAAAAAAAAATTCTTATTTTCTAAATTAAACTTCTTTGTTTTGACAGCATATTTAATGAAATTGCTTTAAAAAAAAAAAACCATCTTTTAATTACTTAAAAAACCAAAAAAAATTTACATTCAAAATTTTTTTGGTTGGACATCAAATTTTTTAATGTAAAAGTGGGGCATGGCCCAAAAAAGTTTGGGGAACACCGATTTAGAGTCACTTGTAATTATAAGAAATGCTATATAACCATGTTAAGTTTATAAGAAGCTTTTTTTTAAAAAAAAATCTTCAGTTTCACGCTTGTTACAAGTTCAGACTCACCTATCATCGGGATCACTCCACAGGAGATCGCACATGGGTCCCTCGTGGGGCACCTCCTGCACACGGTCGAGCGCTCTGATGTGGTCGAGGGTGTCGATGGATGGGCTCAGTCCGCCGTGGAGACAGAATATCTGGCCGTCCACCAGCGCCGTCAGCGGGAGGAAGTCGAATAAGTCCGTGAAGTGCTTCCAGACGGACGCGTTGCCGTATTTGCGGAGACACTCGTCGTAGAAACCGTACACTTGGGTGATCTGACGCGATTCGTGGTTGCCGCGGAGGATTGTTATTCTCTCACGGTATCTGACCTGAGAAATTAAACAAAGTAAACATTTATAATGATAACCGGATGCTTTAAATTTTTTGTTTCGGAAAATAAAGCTTTACAACCAGACACATAGAAAACCTTGCCGTTTAATTGCGAAATATAACAGCCAAGATTATATATATATATATCTCTAAGCATAGTTGTATGTCACAGAAGCCATACATAGGATCCAATAAAACTAGATTTTTCTGGATGTGCCAGTCACCGTTAAATACTATCTGACTATTCTTAGAAAACTCTTCAATACTACAAACAAGCATCGTCCAAAAAAAAACTCGAGTACATAATTTAAAAAGAACTTTAAAGACCACAAACAATTTGTTATAAATGCTTTTGACCAAAATTCTTATTAATTAAAAAAAAAGGATTGTCTATGATTGTCAATGGTATAGAAATGACAGTTCCGCCTAATTTGTGTGTCCTTACTATATATATTACTGGTGTTTGTGAAATGTGAGAATGTATTTTTATAAATAATGAAAAAAAAAACTGCATTTTGTAACAATTGCATTATAAGAAAGAAATTAACAGTGATTAATGGTTATATCCAATAAAAAGGTTGTTGATCATAAAAATGTTAATTATAAAAATTTATGTGTTTAAACGTGTTATTATCGTATTTTTTTATGTTAATCAAGTGAAGTAATTCATCATTCGCCGATGCTGCGAGTATGAAAGTCACATTGAAGCCAATGTACCCTGTCCGACTGTTATGTATGTAAACCGACTCAATTGTATGATTACAATACATTCATATTGACTTTATATTTTATACATATCCATAACACTTATTAAATAAAAAAAAAAAATCTGAAATTCAAATTAAAATTAACTAACGATTATGTATCTATAGGCTTGTTACAAGTTGTAACATTTTTTTTATTATGCGATGCGAAGAACGAAACGTTCACCTGATGGAAGTGATATATGCCCATAACAACGTGGCGCTAGTTAAGATGGTATACACTGCACCACATTGCGCTCGTCGCCTCGACTAATAAACTATTAACGACTATACACGTCATAACCGACAAGTTATTAATATTCTTAACGAAAGAGGGATGGTATGTATAAAAAAAATTATGCACTTTAACAATTATCAACTGCATCTCTCTCATATATTTACAGTTGAATACTGTTTGATATTTTTAACAAAAGAAAATAATATTGAAACGTACAAATTTCGCGTTCAACGCCGAAAGCAAAACTTAGTATATTTTCATAAAGAAGCCAATGAACCGCCTGCTGGTTACCGATAACCAGTTGGTAGGAAAGGTAACTATTGATTTATTAAACACGCTACGAGCTGAACTCGCGAGATTTTATACAGTATATTATTATAAGGGAATAGGTAATATACTTAAATTTCAGTTTAATATTTTACATAGCTATATAATAATTATCGTTAAGGAAAAGCGCCGACATTATCTATATATAGAGTTTTACCTCACATCCGCCGTACAAATAACTGAGAGACATTTTTCTTTAACATATTCCTTGACTGAAGTAAGTTCTATTCTGGGACCACGTTAATAGTAAACTTTGGATGATGGTAAGATTTTTCCAAATCGCCTAAATAAATAGTTTTTATATCTCGTTAGTTATAACTGCCGAGCGTAGTTATATTGTATATGTATGATTAGTTAGAAATAACTTTTTCAAATGTTTTTGAAAGACATTTATTATAGTAAACAATCGAAGTAATGACAAATAAATGATTTTTCATTTATTTGGGTAATGGTTTTATAAATAATGATATATAATAAATAGCATTAGTAGTAAATTTATTTATTCTGACTTTCACATTACCCTACTATTTATTTATATATTTTTTTTTCTCTCCTGTCCTACAGGGTTGCCTGGTAGAGATCGCTCATAGCGATAAGGCCGCCCTTGCCCACATATAGATCTTAAGCCTAGTTTTAGTAAATTTTCCTTGTTTTGTTATGTGTGCAATAAAGAATTTATCTATCTATCTAAATTATGCACAGACTAACGTTCGACTACGATCCCACCTGATGGTAAGCGGCGATGTAATCTTTGATGGTAAAACGAACTAGTCTAGAAGCAAGGAATCAAAAAATAAAAAGAGCTGAGCCGTTTGATCCCTGGTGGAATTTACTGGTAGGACTCTATTGCCGGAGTCAGTCTAGGTAGGTGCCAACGCAGTGACTATTTCAACTGCTAAACAGTTGTGTACAAACATTAATGTGTTCCGGTTTGAAGGCAGTTGTAAGCCAGTGAAATTACCGGGGTAACGAAACAACACGCATCTTAAGATGATGAGCGCAATGTGGTGCAGTGTACACTATCTTAACCAGCGCCACGTTATTATGGGCTAGCGTATCACTAACCATCAGGTGAACATCTCGCTCGTCTGGTAGTATAAAAAAATCTATCGCCGTCACCTTGAACAGGTGTTTGCATTATTTAAAAAAAAAAATCATGTCTACAACAACAAAGCACACAAATCAAATTATCACTTTGTAACGGTATGTACATGTACAAAAATTTACACGAGAACTATTCACTTTAACAGTTACTAAACCGCATTGCTTTATTGTTCATAAACTTTCTTTTAAATGCGAATATACTATTAAAATAAACAATTGTTTTGTTTCATATATCCATATCAAACGTATATAATAGAAGGATATTTCATAAGTAAATAGAACATCGCATTTATATCTTTTAGATATACTAAATCTAATTGTGAAAAGTAAAAGTTATTTTTTCATATGAAAGCAAATATTTTATACAATTTAAAATTAGTCTTTTTTTTTTCTATTTGGGATAGACTAGTGCTTGACTACGATCCCACCTGAAGGTAAGCGGTGATGTAATCTAGGGAAGCCGCTAGAAGGCTAGCGAACTAGAAGTCTAAAATATATACTACATTTATATACAATTCAAATATTTGGTTTGAATAGGTATGTAATATAGATTTTCCTGTTACATATCTAAATATATTTATAAAGTGTTTAAAACCTCATCTATTAGTTATATTAAAAAGTTTAACAACGTTCATTTAGAACTCAATAATCTGTGGAAAATTACAGATAAACGATTATTATTGTAATAAATTAGTAGTAATATATAGGAATATATATTATTTATGTAATGCTCTATCGTATGTTTTGTTTTAATGCATCACCTTGGTATAACGCGTGGCATTGGAACAATAGCTGAAAGTACAATTGAAACCATTTCAAAATCCGTTACAAATTCAACTAAAACTAGTTTCGTGTCTAACTTCGCTCAAATTGAACATATCGCCAAAACCATCGGCAATTGTTTTATAAAAAAATTATTTCATTTCAGTTAAATATAAACCGGTTGAAACCTATATTTTCGTAGTTCATAACAATGATATTAATAGATTACTTCCGCTGCCTCTACATCTCTGGTTAATATCTGATGCTACATGAAATAAGTTTGTGTAGTGTTTAAAACTATACATAAATAATAATAATAAATCAAAATGTTCAAAAACTCTTCAACAAAAAAATCTAAAAGCCATAATAGCATTAGTTAACCATTAAGTATAGTCACTGAGGATTATAGATGGTAGAAATTCCCAAAAAATGTACTGCTGGTAGGTCTCTGTTGCCGGAGACCGTCTAGGTACCACCGCAGTGACTATTTCTACTGATAAACAGTACTGTGCAAACATTACTGTATTCTAGTTTAAAGAATGTTGTAAGCTTGTGTAATTACTGGGGTAACGAGGCTTAACACCTTAAGTAAGTATACCATCTTGACTACTGCAACATTGTTATGAGCAAGCGTATCACTTACCAACAGGTGATCGTCTCGTAGCTTCGTAAAATAAAAAAAAACTTGGATATACAGAGAACAAGTTCCCTACCACCACATTAGCTGGTGTTGATAGTATTATCGTGGAAAGCGGAGGAGCCACAGAACATCGGTGATATCACAACATATTTGTGAAAGTAAACTAACTGATAACTTTCGTGTAAACAGTGACCGAACTTTATCAGAGATACAGGCGATAAGCATGGGCTGGCCACGTACTCCAAATTCTTTCTCACTCAGTACTTATATTATTACCAAGCAGCGATACTAATGTGGTGATAGGAGGATATACTACACTATAGTGTGAAGTCTCGTTACCACAGTAATTTCACCAGCTTACAGCGCCAGTTATTGTTCTTACTGTTGGCACACGGATCTTCTCTCAATTACTAGTAAGAAAATTAATATAAATAATATATATGCATTTCAGCATATATCAAGTATATCAATGATGTTATAATAACCGTTTTATCTATATAATATACTTTTATATGACTCTCTAATCAGTCATAATTATACATATAACAATGTTTATCTTTACACAATTTTAAATTGTTATATTGCATTAAGCTGTGGTAGCTAGTTTTAAGTTGATAGCAATAATTCTAGACGTAGGTTCGATTCCAAATAAGTTTCTGTTTATGGTGAAGGAAAACATCGCGAGGAAACCACACATATTCCATAAACAGCTTTTTTTGGACATGTGGCCAGCGTGGTGAATAATCAGCCTTGAATGTTGAAAAGTCCTGGGTCTCAGCATTGGATCCTTATGGAGTCTGTTATATTATTACTATTTATGCTTTGTTCATTTATTCAACAAATTCTTATATTTGAACAAAAAAATACATTGGAGCTTTGCAATCTATTCTTCGCATATACGAATATACGATAAACTTTAGCAGAGTTTTTATATATAAGACTGGGAAACCCCAGAGTAAAATGAAAAGATTGTAAATATTTTTAAAGAAAAAACATTGAAAAGCGTATTAAGTTGTACACTGCATTGGAGTCTAGTATCAAAGGCACAGATAGATACACTTTATCTGTTCTAAAAATAAGTCACACAAAGACGGCGTCTTATTTACAAGATGGAACTGAAAGACTAATTAATTATGAGTGTGCCGACAACGCTAACAAGCAGAACTTGATAAAAATAATTATTGCAACACAGTAAGTAGTCTTACTGTAATTATACCTATAAAAGTAAAAGGAATATTTCTACATACAGTAATCCCTACTATAACACGGTAGATTGTTATATTGATTGATGATTCTCTTATAACTTTTCTCGTATAAGACGATTTAATCGAGTATAAAAAAAAAACTATGTTATGATCGAAATATGGGCGTTTTATTAAAATCAAACAAAAAACTATGACACAATGTGCAAAGGTACGCGAAATTAAGTATGAACTGTACATTACCTTAAAAATTTCATGATAAACATATAATATAAATGTGTGAAATTGTCGTGTTATGTAAGGGAATAACCGTGTTATACGAGGGACTGAAATCGCGTAATAAGGAAATGCGTTATAAGAGTACAGTGTTATAAGAGAGCTTACTGTATTTGACATGAAGCTTGACCACTAACAAATTTCGTAGTTACTTATCCGATGGCAATCATTGGAGTTATCTGGTAAGAGCTGAACTGCTCATGGGCCGTTGATTCTTTACCGATTGGCTTATCTTCCTTATAAATAGATGAATATATCAAGCGATACTAATGCTAAGCTATCTTACCTTAAGCGCAACAAGCAATGTGACAGTCTCGACGCTGTAGTATCCACGGTCCACGTAGTCGCCCATGAACAGGTAGTTGGTGTCGGGGGAGCGCCCGCCGATGCGGAACAGCTCCATCAGGTCGTGGAACTGGCCGTGCACATCGCCGCACACCGTCACCGGGCAGTTCACCTCTTGAACGTTTGACTCCTTCGTGAGGATCTCTTTTGCCTGCGGATAACGGAGTTGGTTAGAACATGTGAAGCCGGGGTGAGAGAAGTATCAACCAGTTAATGACGTACACTTATGTTGTAAGGAAACCATCTAATCAGTTAAAACAGTGGAGCCCAATTTTCACGCAAATTTGTAATCAACGAACACGTTACTATGTTCTAGTATAAAAGCACTATAACTAGTGAAGTTAAAGGACTAACTGGAGTAAAAAGTATATAAGAAATCTTTGAAGAGATAAAACCAATGCAGTACTATGTACATATCTATACTATCTCCTAATTGTAATGTAAACGTATCATTTATCACCAGACAGTCGCTTAGTGAAATAAGAAAACCACAGGTATCAAAAAAGGGTTTCTGTCGTAAAATGACGATTTAACAGTCCTTCTGGTTTTTCTAACAGTAAGCCAATAAAGTTGGGGGTGCTTTGAGGTTAAGTTGAACTAATCAATTTCATCAATTAATTGTTACGCTTTGTCAAAAAAAACTTCACTTGTGGTGAAGTCTGTTTTCTTATGAAAACTTAGAATGTGAAGTCTATATAAAAATAAACAATACATTCCATAAACGGCTTAAGAGAATAACATTTAATGCTATTATAATATTATTAAAATCGTTAAGAGAATAATAACGCTTATTAGAAAATTACAGTTAATTATTCTCTTACATAATCGTGAGTTACGTAAAGTGAATAATTTATATAAAAAAAAATCATTGAATACAATTACACTGATACTTCTGACGCAGCGATAAAAGAAGAATATTCTAGTATATTACAAATCAAATATATTTAATTTTTTTTTTTGCTTTTTCACTACAAAGAAACGAGCTGGAACCCAGAATTAATTGTAGAGCAAAATATCATGATCGTTTTCAATGTCCTTAATGTAGTGGATACAAAACACAAAGAACCTAACCTTATAAATTAAATTGTGTAGTAAAGAATAGATCTTCTTCTCGTGGTCATCATGTGTGATGAAACACAAGGAAACTCTCTTGGCAGTTATAATGGAGTAGTGTTGCCATTGCCTTCTCCATTTCACATACTAGTGCGAGCACGGGTGGTCATGACATAGATATGCAGGTTTCCTCACGATGTTTTCCTTCACCGTCAAAGCACGTGATATTAGTTGGTGTTATACTAACTGCACATAAATTCAAAAATTCATTGGCGCAAGACGGATTCGAACCCGGTACCTTAGAATTGGAGGGTCAGCGTTCAAACCACTAGACTATAACGGCTCTAGGAATAGATATTATTCATCAAAATTAAATAGAAAATATTATGGATGCATGAAATTAGATTAAATAACGAGAGGAAACGGACGGGACGGGGACGATACGAGCAAATGTAGTGGCAACACCATCGCCGATATATATTCATCGGACGCAACCGGATACGGGCGCGCGACAGTTCTCACATATGATATAATAGTGCGGGCAGGGCGGTTTTATGTACACATGGTCAAAACATCAGACCTGGGAGAAACGTGCCGGAAAGACGACGCGTGCGACGTCTTATTTGTCCGGGTCTCTATTACCTTATAAGATCAGAATGGCCTGGGGGCTAAATTCCTTGCTTTAGACCGCAAAGATCGTGAGTTCGATTATAAGCGAAATTTTTCTGTTTTGCTTTTCCTCTTCCACAATGCCGAGTTTGACTTTCCATATCTCCTTAACCGTAAGAGCTACAGACTTTTTATTTCGGATTTTTCATCTCCTTATCCTGCACTTCATTTTATCCTCAAAGAGTATACATGTAGCAGTTCCAGGTTTAAAAATTATGAACGTTACTGAGTATTTAAATCAACGCATTAGTATCCTCTATGCAGATGCAATCAGGTGATGGAGACTAAAACAAACGTGGTCTTCACGGATGATGGAAAAAATACATTGAACTATGTGACACGAAATTACAGCATTCTTTAACACTTGTTTAATACTAAAAGTAAGAATGAGGTGAGAAAACTCTTGTCATCTCCATTGGGTCGAATTTTTTTTTGATACCACATAGGTGGTAAACATACAGATATACAACGGCGAATAACAAATAAAAAATGAAAGTGTGACACCGCTTAAGTTAATTTATTTATTGTATAACTGCAATTGTTGGAGTACAGTTAAAACACACATCGGAATATAATCCAGCGTTCGTTGGTTCGATTCTTAATTGGTAAAAAAGCATGAGAATGAAAAAATTATATTTTCTATATGAAAAAAAAGAAGTCAAACGTTTATAGTTACTTTTAGAAGCAATCTAATGTCTTTATCATCGTCTGATCAATATTTTAAGAGTATTAATATATGTCGAGGATTCTTTTGTCTATATTATGGTCTACATCATAAGCTCTCCTCCAGTAAAAGACATCAAAATAGCTTTTCCTGCTTCGTAAATTTATTTAAATCTATCGGCAATAATGATGTGTGCATCATCGCGATTCTAACAGCAGATGTACTTGTCTTAGGAAAAACACTCAACAATTTTATCACGAAAACTATGCAAAATATATGGACGTATGACGCATGTAAACGATTAGACAATTAGCTATGTGAAGGAAGCCTCAATGTTAAATGTTCGTTAACAAACATATGCATATATTCGCACATACATAAAAATATATTCTTACAGAAACCAAAAACTATATGGCATAATGGATATACACATTCCTAACAATTCCTTTAGATTTTATTTAGTCTGTGATCGACATAACCGTAGATTAAACTTTTTTTTTAAATTAAAAAATAGCTACATTTTAACATTAGTATTTATATGTCGCAGTCAAAACAATGGATATTGAACAGAAGGACAATTCAACAGATATTCAGAGATAACATTACATACATTGTGAAATGGGCTGTCATAACAGTTGTCCGATAGATAACAGAGTATAAAGAAATGTCTGAACGAAGATTTATGCAAAAAGATTGTATAACAAAATCAGACATGTATACAAACGTGCAGTTTAGTTAAGTGTTAAACGTAAAAAGTTGCAGCGCACTTGACCTAAAAGATGAGTGGCAAGGCTAACCGGATAAACTTCCGAATGTAATGCTATAAAAAATATATTTCTGAACTAACGTACACACAGCTAACACCGTTGCAAAAATTTAAAACTCACAAACAGTATCATTACATAGAGATGCATTTAATTTGAATATATACAAGTTGCTCAATCTCAGTCTCTGTCCTGCTTGTTAAGGAAATGTCCGCGTTTACGTCACGAAAGGATAATTGATGAGAATGTATACGGCAAAAGGAAAATTAACACGCAAATTGAACAATGCAACAAATTTACAAAACGAAACAAAAAGAAATACAAAACGCAAACGATTATAAATCTCACAATGCTTCAAAGTATATATCATTATGACGTCAAGACGGTGTGATCTAAGCTGAAGAATATTTTTAATTAATGTAGCAGCTCACTTAATAGTCCACTATTGGAACTTCGAACCCACAACGAGGGGGTCAAGGCTATTTAGATTTACTAACACATTTTAAAGATCATATTGCCTCTACGAAAAAAGCAAAAAAATAAACTAATTGACTTCTGCCCTTGAAAAATCGTGAAACACGCATTCGAAATTAATCAAACGAATTTCCTTGGTGCCGAATTGATAAAATGTATATGTATTAATGAAGTTGATAAAAACAATATACAGTGATAGAAAATACAAGATTAAATATAATAATAGTAAACATAAACGAAGTGAATGTATTAACAAATAAAGTAAGGAGAAGTTTATTAAGAAAAGAAATTTAATAAAGCTTGTGATATTGTAGCTTACTTCTTAAAAAAAGGTCAAGAATAATTATGTACAAATAAATAAAATTTAATATATTATTAAATCCTTTGGATTAGTTTCCTTCTATCAAAATACCAAAATGACTGTAACGAGTAATAAAGAGAAAATAAGACTATATTTTCACGAGAGTATTACGCCAATTTTTTATAACTACAAAATAACACCAAAGGCTTCCCTAATTCTTAATATCTTTAATCAGTGTAGCAGTTAACATGTCTACATTTAGATAAGTAACAAATAAAATGAGATAAATTTAGAAGAGATTTTTTTTAAATACAATTAGGATAAATAAAGATAAAATAAGAGAGGGATACAGAACAAAACAAAGTAAATTAGAATAAGTATAGAAATAGTGAAAAGAATTGGGGTGAATAAGACTAATGAAGAGCAAAAAAAGTCGTACATTTTGTTCTACCTACATAGTGAAAACATGCGGTCCTTGGGGACACAGGTAACAGGTACCCATCCAAGTAACACAAAAAAAAGAACAATAGACACAAACAAAAAAGCTTCTAAAGCATATATAAATACTTTCATGTTCTCTACTAGGAGTTCACACTTAAGTTATTTATATTGTAACACAAACCAATGCACTTGAAGGTATTAATTATTTATTCAACGAACTGACGAGCAAGACATTCACCTGATGATAAGTGATACATTTGCCAATGACAATGTGGGACTAGTTAGGATGTTGCACACTGAGCTTGTAGCTTTCAGATATAAGAATGTCTCGTTACTCCAGTAATTTAATTACCTATGACACTATACAAACCGGAACACAGTAACGCTTGCACACCTATTTTTACAGGAAGAGATTAAAAAAAATATAAGTATTTTGTGACATAATCATAGTTAATGAATGGGCGGGTAAAGTATTTACAGTATACCATTATTCACAGCAGTGGAAGCAAAGTGTTTCATGTATATCACATTCCATAAACCAAACTTTGAATTTTAAATGAAATTAAAATTGTTTTGTAGTAGATTATTGAATTGTAATTTATAATAAGACCCTAACAAAAAAACTAATCCACTTCCACTTTTAACAACAATCAACAAAAGGTGTATTGTTAACTATGAAATGGACCGTTCCCATTATGAGCTACTATAACATGGTATGTGTGGTTATCGTATAACCGGCTGTGTATCCTCTGTGATAAGAATACTTTGCATTGCATAAAATTAACCTATTGAAAATGTATAGCAATATTAATGAGCAATAAATTTATATGTAAACATCTTATAGTTAATAATTTTGCATCACTCAATCTGAACAACATTTACAATATATTTTTTAAAAATTTAATAATTTGTTAATCCAATAACATATTAAATAACTAATAGTTAAATTTAACTAGTAAATACTTTCTGAACATTTAAAATTGTTGACAACACTCAAAACTCACTAGCACCACAAATAATATTTTTGGTTTTATTTATATATGTACCGTAGCAAATTTAAATTTTAAAGCTAAAATCAAAAATAATTTTAACAATATGATGCATTTTCAGATGTAATTTTATGTGAAATGTAAACTATTTCAGAACCTAAAAATTTAGAATGCAACAAATAAACTTTAGAACATGAGGTGAATACTGAAACTATTTATAATTTATTATAAACCATATTGATGTATGTATCTAAATTTGGTGCTATGAATATGATATGCGAAATTGATTTAGAAAGTAGAACCACCACAGTATTATGTTAAAAAATATTATCATGCATTGTAAGTATAAGAATCAATCATCCCATAAACATCGCGAGAGATCTAAAGTCAGCCCGATCGGCGCGCTCTTGTTCGGATGCCAGTGGATGTCTGCTGATGATGATGACGAAACATTACTCCACAGCTGAGATTAATGACATAATTGATAGGAATGCGAATCTCGGAATTCCCACGGCTTACGCAATACGGGGTTTTTAACCCCGCTTGTGTAAAATTCATGTACTTTCGCCGGCGTCGGCCGAGCGGCGGCGGTCGGCTAGATTGATTTAAATAATCAATTAGATCGCGCGTGAAAAATCTAAAATTATTAAATGGCAACTTTAATTTATATAATTATCAAGCAACAATTCAAACTAAGGGTATATACGGCAGGCTTAATACCACAGAGACATTTACTAGTCAACCCCCGAGGAGTAAGTAAAATTTGCTTAAAGCTTACAATTTGAAAAATAGATGACAAATTATAAATAAATACAAAAACAATTTGATAAATAAAAAAACTATAGTAATGAAATAATAGAATATAAAAAGTATTATTCGTGACAAGTTTATAACTATATCTATCTATAACTAAAAACAATTTCTTAAATTCACGGAAAATAATGTAACGTGAAAAGATATTTAAACGCTGGTCGAAATTTAGTGCTCGTCTAAAGCCCTAACAGCGACCATTCCTACTGCCTAACAGCAGTATGCAAACGTTACTGTTACGTTTTAAAGGGGGGTAGCTACTGTAATAATTCAGATAGCTGTGAATAAAGCGATTATTAAAAATAATTAATATTTATTTGATTTAAGGAGAGTATAAAGAAGTCCATAAATAATACTTAATTAAAGATAAGAAACTCCCTTGGCGTACCAGGGAAAACTTTATAAGAGAAGCAGTAAGAAAAAAAATCAGATAACGAGACTTAAGTCTTATGGCGACAAGCTTTACGTGGTGCAGTGTATATAATCCTAACTAGCACCACATTAAAATAGGCAGGTTCCTTCTCATAATCACATCGTCCAATATAAACAAAAGTTCTTTAAAAAATGATCTGCATAACTATACGCTATATAATTACAGAAGTTAAAATTCACCAAACTACACGACATCTTAAGTTTTTTTTATTCAACTTGGCGATGAGAAGAAGGCGTTTACTTGATGGTAAGTGATACGCTTGCCCATAACAATGTGACGCTGGTTAAAATGGTATACACTGCACCACATTGCGCTCGTCGCTTTGAGACGTGTGTTAAGTCTCGTTACCCCAGTAATTTCACTAGATTACAGCGCCCTTCAAACCGGAACAGTAATGTTTGTACACTACTGTTTGGCGCTAGAGATAGGAGCTGCAATGGTACCTACCTAGACGGTCTCCGGCAACAGAGACCTACCACCAATTAAAAATCTACATTAAATCATAGCTATAGTCAGTTTTCAGAAAACTGACGTGCTACTGAATTTCATAAAGCAAATTAACGCGTTTCACAAAACCAAATTGCGTAAACATCCCGTTAATATAAGATCTGTTAAAAATATAAAACTATCAAAGAATATATACAGTAAAAGGATACCACCGCCAGTGGTCAGCCATTATAATAATACAGACGACCTTGACGTCGGCGCAAATTTTATCGATAAATTTCTCGTGACTCGTCCGACTAGTTTGCTTTGCATCGGAGACGCTCAATATATACATTAATAAAAAAAAACATTGCTTTAACATTTACAATTATAGAAAAATTCCTAATACTGCACAAGTTACTATTAATTAATTTCATATTTTGAAAGTCAGTTATATCTATAATCTTACTTTTCTATTAACTTCAGTGAGTTCATTGAACTTACCGTTATTAGCTTATAGAATTAAATATATGGAACAGATATTAACAACAATCCTCAATCTGTCTATTATTTATAACATGCAGGTTTTAACAAGCCAACCATTTTTCATATTTATAATGTGGGTATAAATAGATAGACTTCAGTCTCAATATAACCAGTTATGCTAAATACTAGAGCAAGAGATTCAAAGCAATTTTTTAAATTTTGGATTGTTTTATACTTGTATAACTATTACATACATTAATACACACAATTATCCTACATAACCAGCCATTTCCATTAAAAATGATCTAAATAATTGTGCTATGGATACTTGTTATTAAATTAGCTCTTAAGTAAAGTATACCTCTTGAATTTTTCCTCAAGTAATCATATGTATGTGTTTGTCCTCATTTTTCTTTGGTTATGAAACACAAATGAAATTCACGGCGACCAACATACCATATGATTTTATTACATTAAAACAAACAGCAATAAGACACTCATTATATTCAATGCAAATTGAAAAAGCAAAAAAAAATTATCATTGCTGCATTATTTCCTGAATTTAAATTAACTCTATTTAAACAGCTGCAGTTAAAAACTAAAATGACTTATATTAACACTAACACACTAACTAGCATGAGCTATTGGATAATATTAAACCAAATTTTAAAAATCATTAAACTATAAAACTTAGAATGTAGACTAAAGGAAAAATAAATAATAAAAGTGATATATAAATGCCAAGAGGCAAATAAAAGTTTATTTTCAAAAAATATATATATTATGATTGAGAGGCATTATCTTAAATAAGTGTGTGGTGTGTCCTCCATGTGATGTCTCCATCTCTCTACTTATGAAAGAAGATCCCACTAGTGGAAACAACAGGACTGTTTATCAATTTTCATAAAAAAATTATACTTTTCCTCTTTTCAATTGGCGTTTTCCTCTTTATACACTTTAATACCTACACATTAAAACAGATTTACATGTGTTTACACTTAGAATGAAAAAAACAATAAAAGAATGATCTAATCATTGAATAAAAAAAACACTAACTCATGTGTTGCCTTGTGTAGAATGAGATACATAAAAAACACTTGACTTTAACAGGTTTTTGTTTCCTTGAAACTAAATAGTAACAGTAGATTACTAGCATACATATATAGCAATACTACAACCCTTACAACAAGACTTTAAACATTGTATAATAAAGCAAACATTTTTAAATTACAATATTAAAAAATTTAAAGCAGTTCCAACTAGTAACAAATGGATACATTTGTCTAACAAGATTTGAATATAAAGCATATAATATTTCTGATATGAACTCCAATAATATAGTTCATAAAGGAATTGTTTTGCATTCTAATGTATTGGTAATGATTATAATACATTACATAAAAAAAGTTATTCATGAACATGAATTGATTGAGTTAACAAAATAAAATGTCTATTTTATTACATATACACCAAAATGTAACACAAAAATTATAAAATTATAAGCCCTGTTTCAATAGATAAAAAGTTCAACTAATAAATAATTAACTTTATTCATTGCAAATGATTGACAATTAAAACAACAGTACAGTTATTTTTTTTAATATAATAATGTTCATATGTTTGTTTACAGATTAAATATCTAATGTAGTTGATAATTGAATATAACCTTGATGAAAATGTTAAAACTAAAACATTTACAGGTAACTATGACTCATAATGGTTTTAATGATGTTAGTGTTATCTAGTTAGATGAATTAGTAAGACATATATGATATTGCTTATTTAATTTTGGGTTAAACAGGTTTATAGTACAATAAAATAATTGTGATCCACTTAAATTAATTGTTAATTAAATGATATGGTTTCCGCACATAAGCTAAAAATATCACATAACCAAAATTAAATCAATCTTAGTAATGTCATTTTTTGGACCCATTAATTGCATTGCCTGGATAAAATAACTGGTTGTACTCCTCGCAATGTACTGGTAACGGGCGTACCGATCAACTCAAGACTATAAACCTCTACATACGCGTTCTCGGTAGCCGTCTATGTAGGTACATGATTCACACAACATAGGTATAACTAGATATCAAGCTATCTACTAACACCATCAACAAAATCAATTACCAAACCGGTAACGTAAATCCATAGTTAACATAATGCCTCCTTACCTTATCGCATAACGTTTTCACTTGGTTCTCTGTCAGTTGCTTGCATTCATTTAGCTGTTCTATCCATTGATCCAGTTCCTTTAACGACGCCTTGTCCTCCATAATTTGAGTCTGTGAAATTAACGTGCTAGACGTTAACTTGGATTTGTGATAATTTTAACTATTTAACGTACACAAAACCATGCGAATTTTGTAATTTACACAGAGTCTAGAAATACTGACTACAGAAGACACTTACAAAATGGCGTAGGTACTACTTGCGTGACGTCAATTTGATTCAAAAGAACGACGTCCCCCAGCGGAAATCATAGGTACTACATTCGATGCCAATTTATAGATACGTTCATTTTATAGTTTTATCGTTATTTGAACTTAAATATAATATAAATGGATAAAAATTCTACTCCTCTGCGTTTTAAAGGTAATTAGATGTAAAAATCAGACTTACATTTTCCATTCGCTGAACGATTTTGTAATTAAATTATTGTAATGGATGCGTTCAAAAAATGTAAATAATCAATAAATGCATACTAAAATGTAGAAAAAATTTAACAATGTTTTTGTTATAAAACCATATAATATTTAAGAAAGTTCGCCATCATTACATTTGTAAAAATTTCTATCTATGTGTGTCACAATGAGACTAATACTTACTTTCAATATATTTGAAGGAGTAAATTTAGCTTTTGCCATAACATGCGTCTCAACAAGTAAATCCATCATGAAAATAGTAAATACGGGGAATTGAAAAAGTTATAAATTAATTTTTATCTAAAGCAATAAAAAATTATTGAATACTAAAATAAGACAGTTCTTAGCATGTTATATAATTTTAAATTTGAATTAACAATGTCATTAAAAATGTCAATAAATTATATAATTTTTTAAAACACAAAATATGCAGTCATAAACATAAGAAAAAGAATCTAATACGAATTTTTGAATCCATAAAAAATGTATTCTCCGTTGCAATTTTTTTAATGTTTTATTTAGTAAATAAATAAAGATTAAGCATTTTTCAAGAATTTTTTAATAATAGTTAGAGATTTTTTTAGCGTTGGCAACACAGGCAATGTCCTTGTTGTAAAATTGACGAACTTCATTCCTTCTTTTCCAATTTGGTGCACCCGGTGGTTGGTTGATCTACGGTAAAGATGACTGAAACCCTCAAGCTTAGAGGCACCCTGTGCGGGCATAATGGCTGGGTTACGCAAATTGCGACAAACCCTAAATATCCTGATATGATTTTATCTTCCTCACGAGGTAAGTTTCTTTACACATTCTAATTTTCAATCCTAAGTAATCATGAAAAACTTTATGATTAATACTTAAATCAACGTCTGTACTAAGTGATTATCGTTTAATTAATATAATTTATAAAGTATTTTCAATATATATTACTGTGATGATAAAATTCTTTGCCACGTGATGTCTGATCGGCAAGCGGATATGGGGCTGATTTTTTTTCTCTATATTAATTTTTCACTTATTACTTTTAACATGTAACCTTAGTTTTTCTTTATTTAAGACAAAACTCTCATCGTTTGGAAACTGACTAGAGACGAAACTAACTATGGCGTGCCACAGAAACGTCTGTACGGTCATTCTCACTTCATCTCGGATGTCGTTTTGTCAAGTGATGGAAATTATGCTTTGTCCGGTTCTTGGGACAAAACTCTTCGTCTGTGGGATCTCGCTGCTGGAAAGACCACCAGGCGTTTCGAAGATCATACAAAGGTGTGATAGAACTTATAATTTGATAGGGTTATAGTGCCTAATCGGTTAGTGTAAGCGCCTATACGAGGCAGAAGACGTTGTGTTTGTGCCTTTGCGAGGCAGAAGACTATATAGTTACGGTCCAGTCATGTTCTTGTAAGTAATTTATAGCAAGCTCTCCTCACAAGTAGTTAATAATGAAAGTATTATTAAATTCACTAACATTAAAAAAATATTCAATACTGCTCAGGGAAAAATCCTATTAATTATAATTCTAATACTAATACTTCACCAGAGAAATTCTCTACACCATTTTCATGTCCTGTTTTGTGTACCTTAATCGAAATTATATTTTTGACACAATGCCTGGGCTTATGATATACTTACTCTTATTTTTATAACCAGGATGTCCTGTCAGTCGCTTTCTCAGTAGACAACAGGCAAATTGTCTCTGGATCGCGCGATAAGACTATCAAGCTCTGGAACACACTGGCGGAATGCAAATACACCATTCAAGAAGATGGCCACACTGATTGGGTTTCATGTGTACGCTTCTCCCCCAACCATGCCAATCCCATCATAGTGTCAGCGGGCTGGGACCGCACTGTGAAGGTAAGTTATAGATATTTAAAACAGACTTAATTTATTAAACAATTATTTTAAAAATGGTTTTAAAATCACTCCATTACCAGTCTGTCTGGGGAATGTGCTAACATTACTGTATTAGAGTTAGTAAGGTGTTTTAGCTAGATGAATTATTGGAGTAACAAGACTTAATATCTTATGTCTCAATGATGTGTACAATTCTTCAATAGATAAGAAAAATCATTCAGAGACAAATTTTTATACTATTATGTACATGAAGGGCAATACTGTAACATGTAAATAGATATACATCATTGATAAATAATTATTTATTACCAATACATGAACATTTATAAAAAATAAGACACTTTTTTTATATTTTTCATAATTCTCTTTTCGGACACTGAGTTAATTTTTAAAATGTACTGGAAATTTTAAAAGAATCATTTAAAAGAACCCAAAGGTAAAGTCTACTTTATGAAATGCATGATCTTGTTCGGGAGTTTTTATAGTAAGAAATACAGAGTGGTTGGACTTCACTATATCACAGCTTACTAAAAGGATATGCTTTGTAAGAACTATAACTACTCGCTAAGTATTAATAATTTATAATTAAAAAAATATGTCTGAATGTTTTCTAGTTTGAATAGTATAATTTCAGTTTCCATAAATCGAGAGAAATTGATTAAATTCAATGTTTTTGTTCAGGTTTGGCATTTGACTAACTGCAAGCTGAAGATTAACCATCTCGGCCACTCTGGATACCTAAACACGGTTACAGTTTCACCCGATGGCTCCCTCTGTGCCTCTGGTGGTAAGGATATGAAAGCCATGCTGTGGGATCTCAATGACGGCAAACATCTGCACACATTGGATCACAATGACATCATCACAGCACTTTGCTTCTCGCCAAACAGATACTGGCTCTGTGCTGCCTTTGGGCCATCCATCAAGATTTGGGTAAGAATTTTTTATTTATTTATCAACAAAAAATAATATTCTTCTGACATCAAATATCTTATTTCTTCCAAATATGACCAATACACTAATCAATACTAAAAAATTAACAGGATTTGGAGAGCAAGGAGATGGTTGAAGAGCTCAGACCGGAAATCATTAACCAAGCACAAAATGCCAAGGCTGATCCACCCCAGTGCCTCTCCCTGGCTTGGTCTACCGATGGCCAGACCTTATTTGCTGGATACTCTGATAACATCATCCGAGTCTGGCAAGTGTCTGTCTCCGCTCGATAAGAAGTTGAGAGAAATGGTTTCATTTATTTTTGTGCATCTAAAAACAACCTTTTTTTAATTAACTGAGTATAAAAATAAATGGAATTGTATGACAACAGATTCAGTCTTTTTTTTTAATTAAATGATCTCTATAGATAAGAAAAAGAATTGTTAAACATAAGTTATTTCCAGATGGTATTGTACATTTCTGTGTGTATCTTTTATTATGTAAATAAAGTAATTTTAATTTCTAAAGAAGTAGTTATTATCTAACTACGTATTAACCCTACTGTTACGAGGTTTCTTCTAATATATTCTTTATACAATGTATTTTTTAGTATTCCCCATCCTATTGATACCAGATACAGATAAAATCTTAAAATGGAAACGCTAGTAGGTACGGCGTGATTAAATCTTACCCTTGCAGCGTAACATGAAAACTTATTTTTCTTTCCACATGATGGTTAATGATACGCTCGCCCATAATTTACTTTGTGATAAAATCTATGCATATTGTGCTCGTCGCTTTAAAAATCAAAAGGTGTTGTCGTTCCAGTAGTTTTACACATTTTTGCTACAAAACCATTCAAACTGAAAGAGGTGGAGGCCACCACCGCAGTCAGCCGACTAACAGACTAGCCAGTCTCGGGCAACAGATCTTTCGTTATGAACAAGCGTGTTTACCATCAATTTAATCTGCGCTTTCCGTCGCTTTGTAATAAAAAAAATATGGCGATATTAACAAAATTGCTCTACTGCAATCCTGATGCCTCCGTAAATGTTATCTGAAAAATGAAACCTTCCAGTAAATCATACTAGCGCTCGGTTGCAATAGTCTTTGTCAAGATTTAAAAAATAAAAAAAAAAAAACGTACAGAATTATAACCTCTAATTCAGAATTAAATATCTATTGGAATTGTTAATCTGGAACAATTTGTTATAGATAATAAATTTAAGTTATACAGGACAATTCTCGATAAAATGGAAACTGAAAAAATGGATTGAAATCTTTTATTATTAAACTAAATATACTGTATACTATATTACTTTAATTACTAATGCACTTAACACTTGAAGGTTGTGATAAGATAAAAAATAAAGCATTACATTGTGAATGTAAAACAATTTTTTTTCTGTTGACCTTTACTTGTAACATAACAATTGTTTTCTTTATACTCATTCCATTACATCATTAAAGCTTAGCGTAGCATTTTCAATGTATTAATTTCATGGTTTTTATGGCTAACAAAAGTCAAATACATTTTTCAAGTAAAGTAATCGGTATTCTTTAAAAGAAATATTCTATAGATTTTTTCATCTTTAACAACAATTCTTTATACTTGTTTTTCTTATATGCGAGTAACAATAGAAGTGATTAACATATCTTTTGCCTATAACATACACCCACCTTAATAATAAGCACTTTATTAGCCTTATCTACACATATCAAGTGTCTTTTGTTAGAATAAAAATTTTACTTTATTCATAAGGATATATATATATATATTTCAGAATAATTATACAAAAAAAAAGCTATTTTATAAACTTTTCTCTGTTGGTCAATTGATAGAACTTCCAAAGGTCTATAGCTAGATCCATAAAAACAATTAACATAAAGTAAAATGGCTATGTTTATGACACATTCTAAAACCTGTAATAAAACTCATTTTATTGTAGAAAAAAATATATTTGGAAAAAAATCCTTAAGCACCAAACTTTTGTATAATATTGTTATTCGCTGAACTGCTGAACAGATCTTTTCAAATCACAGTTAAGTAGTCTTAGTTGTACACAATACAAAAATTTAAAAGACTTATAATCTTACAACTTAATGATACATAATACATGCAGTTCAGAATTTATTTACTATATTATTATAAAAATAAAACAAGGAATGGATTGTTTAATAAGAAATTCATTGTCATAATAATAAGCTTGGCTGTTATGAAAAATAAATATTAACAGAGCTTTATACCATATAAATAATTCTTGTAATTAATGACCTTAACATATTTTTTACTATTTAACCCATTTGTCCCCACTCACAATAAATAACCAATTAATACAAACATTCACCATTATAAATAAATTACTTAAAAAATAACATGATTTTGTCAAAAATAAATTGTTTCACTTATGAATAATTAAAAATTTTCATTTCAAATTCAATGGAACCCCGTTTTGGTCTAATAAGTGTGATGATACTTCTTCGGGACCTTTACCAACTTGAGTGTGAATAACATATTTAATCACATCCCGAGCTTGTTGCTGTATTGGAAACAAATTTAAAAACTCTTTGTCATTTGTGTCCACATCGCCAAGACCTTCAACAAAATTGGGGTTTGTTGATGGAAATAGTTTTTTAATAAGAGCTAAAACTCTAGGCACTTCTTTGTCAAGAAGGTATAAACATGCATTAGGTCCAGCATCGAAAGTGTATGCTACCTTTATCTCTCCACACATTTCATTGTATGCATGAATTATTTCTACAACTTTATGTGAGATGTCAGTCATATAAACACAAGGAGGGTAAGTGTCAAGGCAAACCGCATGAAACTGGTTACTGTCTTTCATAGTCAATTCAGCAAACTTGGCAAAATTTCTGTTTTTTATTGCATTTGTTATTTCCTCGGTTCTTCTTGGGACACTGTACTTTGCACGATATTTCAATAGATCTGAAGTGTTTACTGAATTCATCATGCCGATTGTAGAACTCGTGTGTTTTTTATGATCAGATACTACAAGTATTAAAGCTTTCATTTCCGGCCAGTGAGAGTAATCTGCTATTTGAGATGCAAAAGAGTCACTACCATCAGCGTTTACACCTGCATGCCACCGTACAAACCCACCAAAAACACTCCTGCAGGCACTCCCTGATCCAATCCTTGCTAATACACTTACGTCAGTTTTTATTCTGTATAGTTTAGCTAAAGCAGTTACAAGGCATGCGTAACCCGCAGCAGAAGACGCCAGGCCAGCAGCAGTTGGAAAATTATTTTCTGAACATACGCGTATTTTCCATGACAGAATTGAAGAGTCCACGCTTTGTTGGGCTGCAGCAATGGATTTAATTTTTTCTAAACAGTTAACGAGACGTTGATTAGAGAACGACGTCTTAACACCGTTTAACCAAATTTCATTTTCTTTAAATTCGGGTCGCGTACATACAGAAGTTTTAGCGCACATAATACTCGTATCCAAAGTAACACTAACAGAATCATTTATAGGTAAAATTAGTTTCTCGTCACGTTTACCCCAGTATTTAATTACGGCTATATTGACGGGACTGATAACTGTTACGATTTCAGTTTTTCCCATGTTAAAAACAAATAATACCGCACACAAATAAACACTACTGTATGCTCCGAAAGATGATTCGACACTGATTTATTTTACAATTACAAATACTTCTTGGCATGATTATTGCAATAACATATATATTGCGGTCTCTTTCATACATATATATTGAAGAAACATTCTTAATATAAATAATGACAATACATCTTACATTTTCGCCAGTTTTAAAATATTATTGATTCATTAAAAAAACTCTTCGAATTAATTTGTTATATGGTTTTGAGAAAGCAAGTGTTAATTATTATTAAAGTCAACGCGTTTCCTAACCTATATTACAAAATACGTACTCTAAATAAAGAAATTCCTTTACTAATAATAAAATCGATTTCAACGATCTTTTCCTGCTATACATTTTATTTTATTTAAAAGATATCAAGTTCCAAAGGTAACAGATGGAATCTGTTTTTACATTTTTTGTAATGAAATCTGCACAAAACTGGTACTATATAACACAAAGTTCATACCACAAATATAACTGATGTATTAGTCGAGTTATGACAATGAAAATATTACTGTTAATTAATTAATATATTTTCAAATAAATTTCGAGAAAGTTAATCGAGTAATGTCGTTTAAAATGACAGAAACAGCTGTTCCATGTGGTCTTATCTTATAGTTACTGTACTGGCTATACCTTATAATAATGTAATACCAACTTAAGAAAATTCCTTTTAAAAATTTAAAATTGTTAGGAAGATTTATGAAAACTTATGCTAATATGATGTAGAATTATAATAACACCACTTGACTGCCCAAGCCGGCAAATGAAAATTTTATAATTAATTATAGTACATTATTTCCAACGATTTATTTTAAAGTATTAGTACAGAATTTTTGATTTTAATAATTATGAAGACATATAACATTAATAATTACTATTGACTTTATTTAATTATTTAAAAGTTAATCTTAAATTTCACAGCGGCTGACATATGAAATTGACAATGTATTTTTTTTTTGTAAATGTCTTTACGGCTCTGGAGAAATTGACAATGATGTCATAAATGTTGCTATATGACAAGATAAATATTAAAATACTGTATACGAAATTTTTATTGATTATGCTATTGAAAAGAAATAACAGGAAAACATTATTAAAAGTTCACCTCTTAGCTGTGAGTTACTACAGTTAATTTAATATTTACATTTTAGTGCTTAAGACATTGTGTGCAAGAGTGTATCAGCAAATATGAAGAATAACAGATTTTAATATAATGATAAAAATAAAAATTATGCTGATCCAACTTAGATCTTAAGGCAAAATGAAGAACATAATATATTTAAGAGGTGTTGTAATACATCATGTATTTATTTAAGCAATTATGAAAATGATCGTTAATATATTTCAGTTTTATCTTGTAACCACATATTTTTTTTAACATGATCCAGAAATATTTTTGTAACAAAAATCAACTTAGAATGGTTCTAAATAATTGTGGACGCTTATAAAATACAGAGTATTTGCAATAGTTTTGGCGATTGCTTTCAGTTAAATTGTTATCATGCATGATAAATAAGACATTTTAATTTATTAAAATTAAATTTAAATTAAAATAAATAAATAAATATAAATTTTAATACAGAAGTTCGCACAGCAAATATTTTAACAATAAAATTGGAATTAAGAATTTAGAATTTTTCAATAGTCAAGTTCTTGTGGCTGAAAAAGTTGGCTTTAGTAACGGACCGCACTAAACTTGGTGTTGTCAGATTCTGTGAACATTTTTAAGTTGAGGATATCAACGCTGCCATTTTCGTTTTGTGGCACGGTAATAGCGGCGGTCAAAGTATTGGATTGTTCGAATTTCTAGATTTGCTATAATTTATACGTTAAGTGATAGAAGAATTGTTATATTGTGAGAACTTGACCAGAAGAACTATCAAGATTGTAGTTCAGTGTGTTTGATACGACGAGTAATTGTTGACTTCCTTGGGTGGAACGGGTGAGTGTGCTAGTTCATAATATATTAAATTTAATCCAACATTTTAATTATTCTTTTATTTAGGGTAATAACACTGCGTATAAAGCTGTAACTTTCTCTCCATATTATTTATGTTACTATCACGATTAAAGTAAAGCTAGAGCAAGAATCGAGTCCGAAAATGGGCGTTGCGAATGTGATGAAAATGATGGTTTATCATTTATAATATCACATTAGTACGTGCGATAGGATATACCGTTCGGACAAAAGCTATGCTGATTAACATTCCTTCACACATAACTTACGTTACTTCTAGTTAAACTGCAACATTTACTGTTGATATAAATATTAGTAAAATTGTCACTATAAAAAATCAAAACTATCTTTAGAAAATGTAATTAATAAAATTTGGTTTTCTTAAATTATTTTTCTAATACTACTTTCTAAGGTTATTTGATTTAAAGTCTTGTTCATTAACTGTAAATAGTGAATCATAAATTATTGTGTTAAAACTATCTATATCTATACTAATTCTCCTGTGATTTTATCACCGGAGTTTAATTTCTTCAACATTAATATTCACACACAACTTTAATGTAGTGTTATCTATTATTAACTTTTTCTAACAGTCAGTATGTGTTTAAATATTATGCATATATAATTAATTTTTATAATATAAAGTTATGTTTAATATTTTGGCTGTAAGTTTTTAACTATATGAAAGCATTTGCTAATCAGGATAACAAAATGTTACAAACATTGTTTAATTATTTCTGTTATTTTGTTCAGTGTATCAGAGCATCAATATATACATATCATTTTACCCCTGGTTTAATTTTATGGTTACATGTAGAGCAGAAATTCCTAAACTGTTTTGGGCAAGATACTCTTTTACCAATATGAGTTGATACCCCAGAGCCCCATAACCAAATTACTTTAAGTAAACCTGTCTAGTTTTTTCTATTAATACAAAATATGTTTTGATTTAAATTTTGTTGTTGGTTAAGCGAGCTAACTTAACATCATTTCCTCATCTAAATTTAACAAAATCAAGTGACATAAAATGAGAACTTGTGTTAATGGAGTGGGGGTTTATTTTTAGACCTTGCTGACTCCTAAAATCAATTTTATTTTATGTATCCCTGTAAAACTAATTCTAACACTAAGGAGATGATATTGACCACTTTGTGAATTCATGTTGTAGAGTAGGGTTAACGTTTTTAAATTTGTCATCATAATAACATTGTGGTTCTGGCTGTCAACATATGAGAGACTAAGTATTCTCAGTGAGGACACTTAACCATCTATAGCCCATTGTCTCCAGACACCATGTGAAATTGATATCAATTGATAGCCTATTGTACATATTAAAAAGGTAGTGGTCTTATTACATAGCTTCTGATCAGGAGAACCCCAAAATTGATCCTTTGTAAACCAGGATTTTTTAATTCATTTTATATTTTGTGTTTTGAGAGCAGGTGAGATTTACTTTAAAATTATGTATATAATATTTTGAATAATATTAAGAGATCTTTTTCAGACATTTAAGTATTACTTTTGATTTTATTTATGGGGTGTAAGAATGTTTACAAAGAATCCCATTGTGCTCATTGGCATTCTTGTAATCACTAACCTCTGTGTGTTATTTAGCTCAGCACCTGTTCTATAAAATTAACAGTTAGTGATAACATCTTCTTACTTCACAACTACATGAGATGGTTAACTTAACATCCAATGAAGTAGCAGAAAACTAATCGCAAAACCATATAAAAATGTTTAATATTTACATGCTCTGGAATTTAAGATTATACATATAAGAATTATTTCATCATATCTTGAAAGATATCATTAGTATTTTTGTGTTACCATCAAATATAAAGAGCTAGGAATTATCTTGAGTTCTCCTCTCTGGCAGTTTTAACAGTCTGCCTTTTAGATGCATTGTTTTGGAATCTAGGTCGAATAGCTATTTTTATTTACGATGCTACTTAGTAATGAATAGAAGTAAGTTTTAAGATTGTTCTTTTTATTAAACTGCAACGTTTTACATGTACAAAGATAGACTGCAAAAAGTTAGCGATATAAAGGCATCATCAAGTTATTCAATCATTTTTATGTATACAAAACTGATATATGACTAACATGACGTCACTAAAATTCCACGCAAAGATCTAGTTCCGGAAAAAAAAACTTCTATCTCTGAGCTGTTTAGATTATTCCTGCTAACACATTTACTTATACCCCTCTTTTTCTCAAACGTATCCGTCTTGACAGATCGGACGTCGTAATCGAGTAGTAACCAGTTTTACTAAGTGTTTTCACTTCATTCTAACCACCGCTTTTTCCGCAATCATACTATATAATACATAAAGACCAGAAAGGTACAAAAAAAACTTTGTGTGTATTGTTATCTGAACTGCGAAGATATAATTCTGCTAGCTTATATTTATTCGTTTATTACTTATCTGTAAAAGGATGGTCAGTAGACGATAAATAAACCTATCATTACGATTTGTATACAGAAGTTGAATTGTAATTCTACTTAGTAGCAAAGTGAAAGATTAAGTTGTAAATGTAATGTAATTAGTGTTTACTGTTTCTGAAAATAACTATACACCTAATTCTGTTTATACAAGATAGATACGTTCCAGACAAAACCGTGTAAAAAAACATAAAACACATAAAAAAAAACGCAAGGGATTTCCACTTTCTAGTTTTAAAAGATAAATTTTTCAAAGATTACGTTTAATAAAAAAAAATCTTTATAATTACAATCATCACCCTTTTTTGTAATTTTGAAAATCTTTTTTGAAATTTGAAAATTTTGAAATCGTGTAAAAACAGAATAATTTATTTCTGGACCATGTTAAATGTAAATTGTGTAAAAACAGTATTGGATGTTTTATATTTTCGAAAATATCTCCCCGGTGTCCCGTTTTAGAAAATTCAACACGAGGCCGGCTCTTAACTGAAAGCGCCAGCAGCCGTAATGAAGTTTTTCTCTTCGTGTCCCACTATGCCATTTCCACGATTCATACTTGGCGGAGCTATTTTTCAAAGCTTACAAAATTCTACTTCTTTTGTATTATCATAATACGTACTTTACACAGTTCTATTCGTAACTGGGTTAGTGTTATAGATAAATGAATTATACGACGATAATTATATTCGTTAGTTACTCATGTTACACTTACCCCCTATTTACTCGCAGTTTAATCCCATCACCACTTTAACTTTTGTAAAAATTTTAAAAAAGAAGGAAAACATCAGCAGATTTTCTTGATATCTCTACCAATATACTTTGCTAGCCAAGCGTGGTGAATTAAAGATGTCTATGTTCAGCAGTGGAAATAATTATGGTAAAATAGTAATGATCTTAGTGTTGTAAATACCTCTTGATTGTGTCTAGAATAGGCTCACACTTGACCTCAATTTCACGTGGTCTTAAGTGACCACGAGGCCGCGGACAGCCGGAACTTAGCAATGCTGTTAAGACGGCAGATTTACAATGTATTAGGATAGTAGCTACTACTAGTTTTCTAAAATAGATTTTCTTTAAAGAAAAAAATCTATAAATCATAATAAAGACGTCATCGTAATATATTAAGAATTACTGTATACGGTTTTCTTTAAATAACTGTATGTCAAAGAAGCAGTTAACTGTTACAGTTTGATGTTCTGTATAAATCTTTGTTATGTTTAATAGTAATTAAGATCTTCTTCTTCTAAGTCGTATTTTCTCATGACTGAGGGTCGTGGTCATCATGTGTAATGAAACACACGACGACGTACTTGTCAGTTATAATGGAGTGGTGTTGCCATTTCCTCCTCCATTTCACATACTAGTGCGAGCACGGATGGTCATGACATAGATATGCAGGATTCCTCACGATGTTTTCCTTCATCGTCAAAGCACGCGATATTAGTTGGTGTTATAAACTGCACGTAAATTGAAAAATTCATTGGTGCAGGCCGGATTCGAACCCGGTACCTTCGGATTAGAAGGCCAGCGTTCAAACCACTAAGCAATCACGACTCTGGTAATTAAGATTCTTCTTCTAAGTCGTATTTCCTCATGACTGAGGGTCGTGGTCATCATGTGTTTTTTTTTTTATTCTACTATGCGACGAGACGAGCAAGACGTTAACCTGATGGTAAGTGATACGCTTGCCCATGACAACGTAGTGCTAGTTAAGATGGTACACACTGCACCACATTGCGCTCGTCGCCTTGAGACATAAGGTGTTAAATCTCGTTACCCCAGTAATTACACTAACTACAGCGCCCTTCAAACCGGAACACAGTAATGTTTGCACACTACTATTTGGCGGTTGAAATAGGTGCTGCGGTGGTACCCATCCAGACGGTCTCCGGCAACAGAGACCTACCACCTGGTAAATGTGTAATGAAACACACGACGACTTATTGTCAGTTATAATGGAGTGGTGTTGCCATTGACTTCTCCATTTCACATACTAGTGCGAGCACGGGTGGTCATGACATAGATAAGTAGGTTTCCTCACGATGTTTTCCTTCATCGTTAAAGCGCGTGATATTAGTTGGTGTTATACTAACTGCACGATTCGGATTAGAAGGCCGGCGTTCAAATCACTAGGCTATCACGGTTTTAGCGATTAAGATAGCCCTTTCTAAAAGCAAAATAATAGATAATTGCTAGCAACTTATCCATATTGCAATACTAACAGGAAATGAATACTGTTCATCCATAAATCTATCGGCGCTGTTTCGATTTAGTATTGCAATGTTGCAACAATACTTTTTACGTTCGATATGCGTTTTAATGAATAGCCGGTATTTTGTAATTTTTCTTACCTTTAGCATACTCAAGTTTTTCTATTTAAGACTTGTTATTGTGTTAGAGAGAAAAAAACTATACATACAACTATTATTACAGAAAAACTAGAAATTAATTCTTATTATTAACGATGACGAAACTAATTTTACATCTTGTAATTTATACATAAAACAATTTAATATCGTAATAAAATAAGTATAGCACTAATCTAGATTTAATTTCTATTAAATATAAATATACCATAGATAACTAAGTCACTATTAAAAAGAAAAATCGTTAACGACTTTATGGATTGCTCTTTACGAGATATTTTAAGCAACTATTGAAAGTTGCCTAAAAGTTTTTTTTAGGAAAACTCATAGCAATTAATGCGTTAATTAACTCAACCGGTGAAACGTAAATATCCGGCTGTTTAATTTTTAAGTACTGTGACCTCTTTTCCTTATTTGTGATAATAAACAAATAGTAGTATAGCGATATTTATAACTAACGAGTACATTGTACTAATATCGTGTCGTTTGTTACTGTAGTCCAAACATTAATGGGAGACGCATTGTCGTCTTGAGTTAAGCTATTAAGAGACTAACTTATCGGTGGTTTTTATCTGGTGTCTAGGTGATCTAGATGTGCACTAGAACCAGCCTTGCAGTCAACGTCTAGTAAGAATAGGATTAAGATAAGCCTTGTCTGTTGGAGAACGACTGACATGGTCTTCGGGTTTATAGGCATTGAAGGGAGCCCCAAGGGGACGGCAATTGTGGAGTGGAGTGGAACGGAATGTTAAAGAGGACCTTGTTATCATAACGTTTTAAGCCAAAGTGCAGAAGGGTTCTGATGCGTTTCATAGGAAATCCCGAAGTTCCCAGTTTTCGTTCAGATTTAACCAGTCTTTGATGTGATTATCAACGAACAAAAAAAAATATAGAAATGAAGTGAATAACGATTCTTTGGAATACAAAGTGAAATGTTTTATTTCCTAATTAAATAACGCAGCTTCGAAGCTTTTGAATGCAGCTCTGATGATCGGTGTGAAATCCTGAGCTGGTTTATTGGCGGTTGTCACCCAGATTGAACCGTTGCTTCCTTCTTCGTATATCTTCGAAATGGCCTCAACCGCTGATTCCTTCCTGAAACGTTTACAGTGAAGTCTATTATGTTTATTTATTTTGTAAACATTTACTGTTAATACAAAAATTTTTATTAATCCAAAAATATTTTCAGAATGTTTGATTTTTTTTTGTATTGCATTTTTTTAACTGCTTCGATTTATGTTCAACTCAGTAATATTCATTTAATTACTAGTCAAACATACACTTAAACTTTGTAATTAATGTGTTAATTAATACTTACTTTTGTATGAATATAGGAGTTTCCTTCATTAAGTTACCAAGTTTGTCTCTACTTGTTGGATCTCTGCCTCTTTCCCTTAAACCTTGCAGCAGCGGAGTGTCCGTCGCTCCTGGGCATACCGTCAACATTCTCACAGCCGTCTTCTCGAACAGCTCGTCAGTCTAAAAAATATATGTTATAAAATAGTGATAGGATTCATCATCATCCTCATAAACTATTAAAAGATAAAATAAACTCTTGTCTAAATAAAGTTTTATCAAAATAATTATTAATCGCTGGTAACTGTGAACTTATCCACTTTGCAATACACACGGGAAATGAATATTGATCATCCGCCAGTGACGTCACATCCATGAACCTATCGGCATAGTTGCGATTTAGTATTGCAATTATGCAACGATACTTTATATGTTACATACAACGTTTTCGTTTTTCTCGTATATATTATTTCAAGATTTTTTTTATGATTTTATGAGTACATTATTTATTTATATTTACACCGTAATATCGTTACCAACTAAATAATTATCGAATTATCTTTACGTTTTGTCTGATAAGTATTAACCAATAATCTTGTTCGATACTCTATTCGGTTATCATGTTTATATAACTCTTTATATTATTTTTTATTATTAAGCAATAAAGGATTAAATTAATCTATTACTTAAGTTGCTGCATGGTATTTAACGTCCAACTCGTGATATAGAAACGTTTAGTTTAAGACCAAGTGAAGTCTGACCCCGTGGCTTTGAAGTACGAAAAATTACTCACGGCGATACTTTGTGTAAAGTGCAACACTGCCATCTTGGTGCCGCTGTAAATCGGAAGCAAGTCGTCTACAGTCAGAGCTGCTGTCGATGCTATGTTGACAACAGTACCGCCGCTACCACCTTCGTCCTTTCGCATGTGTTTGAGAGCTTTCAATGTAAAGGACACCAATCCTTGCTGGAAATAAGAAATTATTAAGATTTTAGAGACAAGAGGAACACGCTCTTTTGTTAGTTAATTTTATGGTAACTAAATCAGACACACTCATACTTGTAATTTGGAGTCTTAGGTATTTAAAGTTGTGTTCCGGAAGTAATATATATGAGTCAGAGAATTCCAAACGAGTACGCTTTGAAATCATCAGTCACTTAAGAAAATTCTATTGGTGGTAGGTTTCAGTTTCAGGCGACCTTCTTCTTCTCCTTAGCATTTGTCCCGTCTTTTAGCATGGTTTGTGTTTCTACTTCTTGCACTCCACTTCGCTCTGTCCCTGACGTCGCTTTCTTCAAGATCGCAACTTCGGTCTTCAATTCCGTCGTTTGCTGGGTATGCTGATGCCAAGTGCTTATGTATTCAGGTTGTCTCCTTTTAACATGCCTATACCATCGCAGCCGGTTTCTGTTTCTGGCGACCGTCTAAGTAAATGCTGCCTGCCGCATGATCTGTTCATTCCGTTAGATAATGACCGAACATTATTGTGTTCCGATTTGAAAGGTGCTGTTAGAGAAATTACGGGGATTTCAACAACTTAAGTCTCAAGACTATGAGTACAATGTGCTGCTGGGTATACAATCCTAACTAGTGTCAAGATATGTTAGCATAGCAACAAGTTATGATAGAGCTTATCATCAAGTTAACGTTTCGCTTGTCTTCTTATTCGTCGATAAAATAATGTAAAATTCAAATCGAGACTTTATTTAGAAGAACAGTAATATTTACTATTACTCTAACCTTTTTACAGTAATTTAATTGTAAGGAATGTTTTACTTGACTTGTACTTACCACGTTGACATCGCACATCTTCCACCATATATGCGGCGACTCGTTCATTATACCCGCGAAGTTGAACACGGCGTCCAGCGCCTTGAACTCCGCTACCACCTGGTCGAATGACGCGGCTATGCTCTCTTCGTCGCCGGCGTCGCATTTGATGAAGACTACCTTTCCAGGATACGTTTCGTTTAATTCCTCAACGTAAGCTTTGCCTGCGTCTTCCGCTATATCCAACACCGCTATCTGCTGTTGTTAAAAAAAAAACATTTTTTTTGTCTTCTTTAGTCACTTAAATACTTCGCAACGCTTGTAACTCTTAAACCGGAAGAGCTACATGGATTTTCTTTTAAGATAAAGTGAAGTAAAGGGATAAGGAGATGAGAAATCCGAAATAAACAGTTATGCAGCTCTTCCGGTTAAGAAGATATCAAAGCCCAGAATGAGCGCTGTGTAAGGTGCAAAAAGGCAAAAAATAAATATTTCAATGAGAATGGAACTCATGACCTTTGTGTCCAAAGCATGAAAATTAGCTCTTAGACTATTCCGGCACATTCTAATCTTATAAAGTAATAGAGACTATACTGATTTTGAATTTTTTTTTGCAAAAATGAAATAAATCATGTGATTGGACTCACTTTAGCTCCTGCTTTAAGTAATTCCTTGACGCAGCCTGCGCCGAGACCTGAAGCTCCTCCGGTGATGAGGACCGACTTTCCATTCACGTTCCACTGCGCCATTATTACAATCGATGGTAATCCTACAGAATAAATAACAGCGTGTTTCCGACGATTCCTACTTATATAAAGAATAATTCCTTATCGCCATAATTTGTTTTTATCCGATAACCCAGAAGTTGTGACCGCTATAAATATTATTATAAAAACGTTTCACCACTCATCGTCCCACTAATATTATGTACAAAAAAACAAACAACGTAATAATCATATCCTATTAAAACTGTTTTTGTACTTATTTTCAATATTATTTCATTATGTACTCCATAATATGTACTTTGCCAAATGCTGATTTTCACATATCATCGATATACATGGTAATTACCATGATATTGTTTTTGATATTGTAATTATTGTTTATCATGGGAGTGTTTTATGAGCGCAAATGATATAGTGTTCACAAAAAGGATTAATAGCATCCCAGTAAGAACCGGAAAGTAGTGGAACAACTTGTCGGAGTCAGTGTTCTCGTCAATAATGAGTGTCTTCAAGAAAAGCGTGAATAGGCTGATGAAATAAATAATGTTTTACAAATATAAAGAGAATTTAATACGTATATTTTTATATTCAATATACAAAGTAATTTTTTGAAGAGTGATAAAAGTACATTATCGTAAAAATTAGAGTTATTAAATTTTCCCTTTGATCATTTCTGATAGTCTCTTCAAATTTTCGGTAATTTCTTGAGTATTATTTTATGAAATTCAGCGTATAGATATATAATAAGGCAGCAAAAGTCGGTCTTATCGTTTAAAGCAATTTCTTTCAGACAACCAGTAGGTTACTATTAAATTTTTCACTATCATCTGGTAAGTCTTCATTAACAACCTCACTTTGACGAATTACTATGAAGTGAATGAAAATACATTAAAAAATAGTTTTTATTTATATATCATAGAGAAGTTGACTACGATTCTACTTGATGGTAACCGGAGTAATAGTTTAAATGGTGAATTGTGAAAATTCGCTAAATGTTCATTAAAAAACTGCATTAAAGATTTTCTCAAGAAAATCTGTATTGGTAAATGCAATTATTCATTAATCATACACAAATATTTGGTTGGTTAAATATCATTAATATGTTCTAATTATACTATCATTTGTTATTATAAATTGTATTCGTAGTATCGTGGTATTTATATCTAAGTAGTACATTGTATCAGTTCGCAACGAATACGATACTGTCATTTGTCACTGCAATTCTAACATTCATTCGAGACCCATTGTCGCCTAGAGGGAAAGAGACATCCTCACTAGTGGTTTAACTGTTTCCTTGAATATCGATATAGATCGGAGAAAAGGATACTGTCTACTGATGTACTTGACTCTAATACTTAGACCATTATACAATTCATCCCTAATTTATAACCATAATATTTTGCGATGCTCTTGTAGCTGAAAACTGAGATTTTTTAATGCTTTCTTTAGAAATTGGCGCATAAACCTATTTTTTGAAGATAAAATATTGAAGTCCTTTAATGTCCTATCAATTTCTTTGTGATAAGCTTTTTACCCGTCTCTTATACAGAGTTAGCTATATTGTAATAATAATCGTTAATTAAAATCTAAGTAATTGTATTATATACAAAGTGAAATGTTTTATTTACTAATTAAATAATGCAGCTTCGAAGCTTTTGAAAGCATCTCTGATGATTGGTGTGATATCCTTAGCTGGTTTGTTGTCGGTTGTCACCCAAATTGAACCGTTGCTACCTTCTTCGTATATCTTCGAAATGGCCTCAACGGCTGATTCTTTCCTGAAACGTTTACAGTGTTTTGTAATCCATATATATACCCAGACATATACTTGAACTACTATGCTGATGTATTGTTATAACACAAGGACGTTCTTAATCTTAAGTTACTTTTTGCTTTACGTAATTTATTTACTGCTTTAATTTAATCGACTTTAAAGAGTGTTAATAAATCTAGCTAGATCAGGTAAAGATAAATAACGTTAAAAATTATCTTTGTAATAAAAGATAGTGAAGAGTATTAATAATACCCGAGCTACGTCTTTGGTAGACGGGAAGTTGATTAAGTTTTCTGCGATATGAAAGGATGTGGTAGTGTTTACGTAAATAAATCTTATAAAATAGTAGAGAAGGCGACCAATTTATGAAGAAGACTTAGGGAAAGGTCTGAACAGCGTACGTCAATATGATGGGAAGTACAAGTGAATTGAAGAGTATGACTTTAGTTTTGACTGGTAGGAAATTGTAAAGAGGTACTTCAAGTAATACGTTCCTCCATTTGAAGTTAAAATTTTTGAAATGTCCTGGTAAATGTTTCTGATGGCTGACAGTACAAAACAACACCAAAACTTATAAACATAATAAATATTTACGTTTGTAAGACGACAACAGACTGCATTAGATGTTCAATTTTGTCTCCAGTGTTTCGATCTCTGCTTTTCCCTCCCAAACCTTGCATCAGCGGAGTGTCTGTCGGCCCTGGGCATATCGTCAATATTCTCACACCCGTCTTCTCGAACAGCTCGTCAGTCTTAAAAGAAAAAGACACATCAAAAACATCGCAATAAAATTTTCATTACATTTTCGTATTTTTTTGGATATAGTTTAAAAAGTACTCACGTGCTACATTTATTCTATCCACATTCAATTCCTAGTTATTAATAGTAAATTTATTATATATAATTATGAATTAATGTAAAGTTTGTATAACCATTGCAATTACTTAAATTATAGACTAAAACTTAACATGACGACCTTATTGATTAGTACATAGTTTACCATCAGATGAATCTTCTGCCTAATAGCATTATAGTAAGAAAAATTACTTACGGCGATACTTTGTGTAAAGTGCAACACTGCCATTTTGGTGCCGCTGTAAATCGGAAGGAAGTCCATCACAACCAGAGCGATTGTCGATGATATATTCACAATAGTACCGCCGCTACCACCTTCGTCCTTTCGCATATGTTTGAGAGCTTTCATTGTAAACGAAACCAATCCTTGCTGGAAATGAGAAATTATTAAGATGAGTCAATTTTTTTAACAAATTTATGCTCAGTCTCACTATTACTAATTTAATTATATCGTGTGCTACTTACCACGTTGACTTCGCACATCTTCCACCATATATGCGGCGACTCGTTCATTATACCCGCGAAGTTGAACACGGCGTCCAGCGTCTTGAACTCCGTTACCACCTGGTCGAATGACGCGGCTATGCTCTCTTCGTCGCCGGCGTCGCATTTGATGAAGACTACCTTTCCAGGATACGTTTCGTTTAATTCCTCAACGTAAGCTTTGCCTGCGTCTTCCGCTATATCCAACACCGCTATCTGCTGTTGTTTAAAAAAATATTTATTATTTTTAGAATTAAGTACTCCGTAACGCTTGTAACTTTTAAACCTGGAGAGCTACATGGATATTCTTTCAAGGTAAAATCAACTACAGGATTAGGAGACAAGAAATCTGATATAAAAAGTCTTGCAGTTTTTCCGGTTAAGAAGATATCAAAGCCCAGAATAAGCGCTATGTAAGGTGCAAAACAGCAAAAAAGAAATATTTCAATGAGAATGGAACTTATGACCTTTGTGTCCAAAGCATGAAAATTAGCTCCTAGACTATTCCAGCACATTCTAATCTTATAAAGTAATAGAGACTATACTGATTTTAAACTTTTTTTTTGCAAAAATGAAATAAATCATCTGATTGGACTCACTTTAGCTCCTGCTTTAAGTAATTCCTTGACGCAGCCTGCGCCGAGACCTGAAGCTCCTCCGGTGATGAGGACCGATTTTCCATTCACATTCCACTGCGCCATTATTACGATCGATGATAATCCTACACAAAAATAGCGGCCTGTTATCGTTTACTGTATTTATATAGAGGCGTTTCCTTATCGTGATATTTTATTTTTATCTATATTGATCCAAAAGTTGCTGCGGCCGATATAGTTATATAAGAATTTATACTACTCACCGTTACGCGAATATGCAAAATCACTATTAATTGCACAATCTAAACAAACGCTACAATAATCTTAATCTCTTTACGTCGAAAAATTTTTTTTCCCTTTTTTCAAAATTTGTTCAGCTGTACCTAACACTATACTGTATCATAGTCAAACTACTGCTTATTTAAAAATGACAAACAGAAGATTCTCGTTCGATGTATATGTATACTTCACAATTTCCTCTGTCATCATTTTTAATAATTTTTTTTTGTTAATATTTTTTTCTATTTCGTTATAAAATAGTGGAACAATATTATTGGAACAATTATTTTTTTCTTACATTTTTTTCTTAAACGAATCGATTTAGTTCCTGATAATGTCTCCGGATTTTTTTTAATGTAATAGTATTATTTAAATACGTTAAAATTGTATGAATACACAAATTATATGAGTTCGTAATTTATCTGTACAGTATTAATGTATTTTATTTTTATTTTATTTATTTATTTATTATACACACTCCTTTAAAATTATAGTACATGATATCCTTTGGGTCCTGAACTAAGGAGAGCTTGTATCACAGGACCCTGACGTATGTATATATATAGTACTCATATAACAAACATTTTTTTTTTTAATTTATTTATTTATGTTTATAACGTGCTTGAGTGTTTGAGTATGTTTGTGTAATTTTATTTTCATAGTGTACACTAATTTTACATCGTCTGGTGTTGTATGCCCGATTGGTATAAAGAAAATCCCTATGGATTTTTTTTTAGCTTCAATTGGCAGTTTAATTTTTTTAAGTAAATTAATTATTATACACTAACCCTTAACAGCGTATAATGCAATTGAAGGTTTATAAGAACTTATGTATGTATAATAAACAAAGTTCGCTTATTGGTTCAAACTAAATCGTGATGAACTTCAAATGTCGATTTAACGTTTGCTGGATTGCGACACCGCACAATAGAGTTGGGGTCGCGGCTGAATGTGAGTACACAGGAGAAGGCAAAGGTCAACGGTAACTGTCTATCAGCTGTTCACAGGACCCGCACCGTTCACTGTTTGCGTAAGGGGTTAAATTTTGCTGATAGCTTCGTCACGATTCTGAAAATATTTTCATTAATACTTTTCGGTATAATGGTGTTGGTTTTATTCATTATAATAATTTTTGCTTTGGTAATTCTTTCAATTTAACAATATTGAAATTATTTATAGATCTTTATTTCGGCAATATAAATAATAATCCTAAAGATTACGATCTTCTTTTGAGCCGTATTTCCTCATGACTGAGGGTCGTGGTCATCATGTGTAATGAAACACACGTCGATTTACTTGGCTGTTACAATGAAGTGGTTTGCCACTGCCTTCTCCATTTCACATACTAGTTCGACCACGGATGGTCATGACGTAGATATGTAGGTTTCCTTACAATGTTTTCCTTCACCGTCAAAGCACGTGATATTAGTTAGTGTTATACCAACTGCACATAAATTGAAAAATTCGTTGGTGCAGTCCGGATTCAAACCTGGTACCTTCGGAGTGGAAGGCAGGCTTTCAAACCACTAGGCTATCAGGGGCTCACGCTCAAAAGATTACTATAATGAGTTACTTTTTAATTTATCATGTATTGATTTACATTCTTTGGTCTGTCGTGTACAACTTAAAGTTCTACTGAATGTTGTAATGTAGTATAAGTTTGTAATTAAATGTATAGTGTCTACAGTGTAAAATCCTTTTAGCGTGATATGAAATGACTATGTGAAGTAATAGATTACAATGCACCGTCGCGTTTTATCTAGAATCCTTGTGTTGAAAAAGAATACGTACAGATCTAGAAAAGACGTCGCAAGCCTTTGAGACACTCTCCGTCAGCGTGTAGCTGAGCGCCGACCTAAATGTTACATGCTAGTGTTTGTCGAGAATCAAAGAACTGACGGCTCAGTTAAAATTGACTAAACGTTGAAAAAAAAAATATTAGGATAGCTAAATTTTTAACACTCAACTTTTTCAATTAGTTGTGTATAATTTATCCAGAAGGATTTATTTATTTATTTATTTATTCTTTATTGTACAACATCAGAAATACAAAAGGCGGGCTTAATGCCTGAAGGCATTCTCTACCAGCCAACCTTTGGTGAGGTGAGATGTTGTGGTAGGTGGCAATTTGACATAAAAAGTGATAGGTATAGAAACAATGAGGATTGACTTGACGAAGTCAAAATGCAATGTAGTAAATAAAGTTTCTTTCAACACATCACGTCAATGTCACGTGATACACGTGATCATTTTAAGTGATAACTAGACTGTGGTGGAAGTGGAGAGGTGAGGTAAGCTAGTAATGTTCTGAAACGAATATGATGACAATCGAAACAACGATGCTGTTTGGGTAGTAGGTTAAAATTTACTAATACACAAAACGATAGTAGACGGGTTTGAAGAAACCCTGCCATCAAACTCAACCACCTGTTTCCGGTAAAACTAAATCGTGATGAACTTCAAATGCCGATTTAACGTTTGCTGGATTGCGTCACCACACAATAGAGTTGGGGTCGCGGCTGAATGTGAGTACACAGGAGAAGGCAAAGGTCAACGGTAACTGTCTATCAGCTGTTCGCAGGACCCGCACCGTTCACTGTTTGCGTTAGGGCTAAATTTTGCTGATAGCTGCGTCACGATTCTGAAAATATTTTTCATTAATATTTTTCGGTATAATGGTGTTGGTTTTATTAATTATAGTAATTTTTGCTTTGGTAATTCTTTCAATTTAACAATATTGAAATTATTTATAGATCTTTCCCTCCGCAATATAAATAATAATCCTAAAAATTACGATCTTCTAAGTCGTATTTCCTCATGACTGAAGGCCGTGGTCATCATGTGTGATGAAACACACGTCGATTTACTTGGCAATTATAATGGAGTGGTTTGCCATTGCCTTCTCCATTTCACATACTAGTTCGACCACGGATGGTCATGACGTAGATATGTAGGTTTCCTTACAATGTTTTCCTTCACCGTCAAAGCGCGTGATATTAGTTGGTGTTATACCAACTGCACATAAATTGAAAAATTCATTGGTGCAGGCCGGATTCAAACCTGGTACCTTCGGAATGGAAGGCGGGCGTTCAAACCACTAGGCTATCACGACTCTCACGCTCAAAAGATTACTATAATGAGATACTTTTTAATTTATCATGTATTGATTTACATTCTTTGCTCTGTCGTGTACAACTTAAAGTTCTACTGAATGTTGTAATGTAGTATAAGTTTGTAATTAAATGTATAGTGTCTGCAGTGTAAAATCCTTTTAGCGTGATATGAAACGACTATGTGAAATAATAGATTACAATGCACCGTCGCGTTTTATCTAGAATCCTTGTGTTGAAAAAGAATACGTACAGATCTAGAAAAGACGTCGCAAGCCTTTGAGACACTCTCCGTCAGCGTGTAGCTGAGCGCCGACCTAAATGTTACATGCTAGTGTTTGTCGAGAATCAAAGAACTGACGGCTCAGTTAAAATTGACTAAACGTTGAAAAAAAAAATATTAGGATAGCTAAATTTTTAACACTCAACTTTTTCAATTAGTTGTGTATAATTTATCCAGAAGGATTTATTTATTTATTTATTTATTCTTTATTGTACAACATCAGAAATACAAAAGGCGGGCTTAATGCCTGAAGGCATTCTCTACCAGCCAACCTTTGGTGAGATGGCATAAAAAGTGATAGGTATAGAAACAATGAGGATTGACTTGACGAAGTCAAAATGCAATGTAGTAAATAAAGTTTCTTTCAACACATCACGTCAATGTCACGTGATACACGTGATCATTTTAAGTGATAACTAGACTGTGGTGGAAGTGGAGAGGTGAGGTAAGCTAGTAATGTTCTGAAACGAATATGATGACAATCGAAACAACGATGCTGTTAGGGTAGTAGGTTCACATTTATTACTACACAATACGATAGTAGACGGGTTTGAAGAAACCCTGCCATCAAACTCAACCACGTGTTTCCGGTAAAACTAACTAATATTAAAATTATAACTTATTTCTGAAGATATTGATATATGAAATTTCGGGTAATCAATAAATTAAGCCCGCATTGCGATCCAGGTGCATTTGGCAAATACTCAAGCTTTCTAACCCAGATATGTAGTGCACATTCGTCTGGCACCGTTTGGCATTGAGGCCTGCATTATTCAATTAATCGCAACATCGTCTTGTTCATTGGGATATTAAATCCCAAAAGGGGCATTCGCACGACTGGCCCAAATCGGTGTTAAAGATATTTAGCGTGCGGACGGTGAAAACAAATCGAATAAAAATTTATTGAATTGATATTAAAAAGTAACGTAACGGGGACAAAGTACCGCTATTATTATATTCTCCTTCGTATGGAAAGCTTGCGTGTCTCGCTGATTGTTAGTCGCGTGCCATCAATCGCTCTAGCATCTATTAATCCGATCGACGTTCACCAATTTCGGTTCTGCAACTGTGTCATATAGATTCATGATTATATTTACCGTTTTTTTCTATAGACTTCAATATCGATATGTTAAATCTTTCCTTAAAAATAGGCAATGACCTCAGTCGAATGAGAAGGATGGTGAAGCGAGTTCATCTAGAATACTCAAGTTCTCGTACCTTGACAGACGGAACAGCAACCAGAGCAGTAGTTAACCAGATGGGTTAGTAAAAATCAGAATGAAACAGGAAGCACCATCCGTGTTACTATCCTTTATATTTATTTGTTAACTTCAGTAACGTAAATAAATACTGTTAGTTATCTTATTGATATGGAAACGATAATTGTAGTACGATAGTATATTTATTTACATTTTGATAAAGATTTTTAGTTCATCGTCTATTAATATCCTATTCATATTAACTCTACTTTATGCGTAAGATAAATGATTACACATATAACTATAAATAAGCTGAACGTTGAAGTTGACAAGAACTTTGTTCTTCTTCGTAAGTCGTATTTCCTCATGACTGAGGGTCGTGGTCATCATGTGTGATGAAACACACGACGACTGTCTTGGCAGTTATAATGGAGTGGTTTGCCACTGCCTTCTCCATTTCACATACTAGTTCGACCACGGATGGTCATGACGTAGATATGTAGGTTTCCTTACAATGTTTTCCTTCACCGTCAAAGCACGTGATATTAGTTAGTGTTATACCAACTGCACATAAATTGAAAAATTCGTTGGTGCAGTCCGGATTCAAACCTGGTACCTTCGGAGTGGAAGGCAGGCTTTCAAACCACTAGGCTATCAGGGGCTCACGCTCAAAAGATTACTATAATGAGTTACTTTTTAATTTATCATGTATTGATTTACATTCTTTGGTCTGTCGTGTACAACTTAAAGTTCTACTGAATGTTGTAATGTAGTATAAGTTTGTAATTAAATGTATAGTGTCTGCAGTGTAAAATCCTTTTAGCGTGATATGAAACGACTATGTGAAATAATAGATTACAATGCACCGTCGCGTTTTATCTAGAATCCTTGTGTTGAAAAAGAATACGTACAGATCTAGAAAAGACGTCGCAAGCCTTTGAGACACTCTCAGTCAGCGTCTAGCTAAGCGCCGACCTAAATGTTACATGCTAGTGTTTGTCGAGAATCAAAGAACTGTCGGCTCAGTTAAAATTCACTAAACGTTGAAAAAAAATATTAGGATAGCAAAATTTTTAACACTCAACTTTTTAAATTACTTGTGTAAAATTAATCCAGAAGGATTTATTTATTCTTTATTGTACAACATCAGAAATACAAAAGGCGGGCTTAATGCCTGAAGGCATTCTCTACCAGCCAACCTTTGGTGAGATGGCATAAAAAGTGATAGGTATAGAAACAATGAGGATTGACTTGACGAAGTCAAAATGCAATGTAGTAAATAAAGTTTCTTTCAACACATCACGTCAATGTCACGTGATACACGTGATCATTTTAAGTGATAACTAGACTGTGGTGGAAGTGGAGAGGTGAGGTAAGCTAGTAATGTTCTGAAACGAATATGATGACAATCGAAACAACGATGCTGTTAGGGTAGTAGGTTCACATTTATTACTACACAATACGATAGTAGACGGGTTTGAAGAAACCCTGCCATCAAACTCAACCACCTGTTTCCGGTAAAACTAACTAATATTAAAATTATAACGTATTTCTGAAGATATTGATCTATGAAATTTCGGGTAATCAATAAATTACGCCCGCATTGCGATCCAGGTGCATTTGGCAAATACTCAAGCTTTCTAACCCAGATATGTAGTGCACATTCGTCTGGCACCGTTTGGCATTGAGGCCTGCATTATTCAATTAATCGCAACATCGTCTTATTCATTGAGATATTAAATCCCAAAAGGGGCATTCACACGGCTGGCCCAAATCGGTGTTAACGATATTTAGCGTGCACGGTGAAAACAAATCGAATAAAAATTTATTGAATTGATATTAATAAGTACCGTAACGGGGACAAAGTACCGCTATTATTATATTCTCCTTCGTATGGAAAGCTTGCGTGTCTCGCTGATTGTTTGTCGCGTGCCATCAATCGCTCTAGCATCTATTAATCCGATCGACGTTCACCAATTTCGGTTTTGGAACTGTGTCATACAGATTCATGGTTATATTTACCGTTTTTTTTTCTATAGTCTTCAATATCGATATGATAAATCTTCTTGTAAAAAATAGGCAATGACCTCAGTCGCTTGATGGTCAATGAGAAGGATGGTAAAGCGAGTTCATCCAAAATACTTAAGTTCTCATACCTTGACAGACGAAACAGCAACCAGAGCAGTAGTTAACCAGGTGGGTTAGTAAAATTCAGAATGAAACAGGAAGCACCATCCGTGTTACTATCCTTTATAAGTATTTATTTGTTAACTTCAGTACTGTAAATGAATACTGTTACTTATCTTATTGATATGGAAATGTTAATTGTAGTACGATAGTATATTTATTTACATTTTGATACAGATTTTTAGTTCATCATCTATTAATATCCTATTCATATTAACTCTGCTTTATGCGTAAGATAAATGATTACACATCACCATAAACTGTACGTTGAAGTTGACAAGAACTTTGTTCTTCTTCTTCGTAAGTCGTATTTCCTCATGGCTGAGGGTCGTGGTCATCATGTGTGATGAAACACACGACGACTGTCTTGGCAGTTATAATGGAGTGGTTTGCCACTGCCTTCTCCATTTCACATACTAGTCTGAGCACGGATGGTCATGACGTAGATATGTAGGTTTCCTTACAATGTTTTCCTTCACCGTCAAAGCACGTGATATTAGTTAGTGTTATACCAACTGCACATAAATTGAAAAATTCGTTGGTGCAGTCCGGATTCAAACCTGGTACCTTCGGAGTGGAAGGCGGGCGTTCAAACCACTAGGCTATCACGACTCTCACGCTCAAAAGATTACTATAATGAGATACTTTTTAATTTATCATGTATTGATTTACATTCTTTGCTCTGTCGTGTACAACTTAAAGTTCTACTGAATGTTGTAATGTAGTATAAGTTTGTAATTAAATGTATAGTGTCTGCAGTGTAAAATCCTTTTAGCGTGATATGAAACGACTATGTGAAATAATAGATTACAATGCACCGTCGCGTTTTATCTAGAATCCTTGTGTTGAAAAAGAATACGTACAGATCTAGAAAAGACGTCGCAAGCCTTTGAGACACTCTCAGTCAGCGTCTAGCTAAGCGCCGACCTAAATGTTACATGCTAGTGTTTGTCGAGAATCAAAGAACTGTCGGCTCAGTTAAAATTCACTAAACGTTGAAAAAAAATATTAGGATAGCAAAATTTTTAACACTCAACTTTTTAAATTACTTGTGTATAATTTATCCAGAAGGATTTATTTATTCTTTATTGTACAACATCAGAAATACAAAAGGCGGGCTTAATGCCTGAAGGCATTCTCTACCAGCCAACCTTTGGTGAGATGGCATAAAAAGTGATAGGTATAGAAACAATGAGGATTGACTAGACGAAGTCAAAATTCAATGTAGTAAAGAAAATTTCTATTAACACTTCACGTCAATGCCACGTGATTTTAAGTGATAACTAGACCGTGGTGGACGTGGAGAGGTGTGCCTAGCATGTAATGTTCTGAAACGAATGTGATGACAATCGAAACAACGATGCTGTTAGGGTAGTAGGTTCACATTTACTACTACACAATACGATAGTAGACGGGTTTGAAGAAACCCTGCCATCAAACTCAACCACGTGTTTCCGGTAAAACTAACTAATAATAAAATTATAACTTATTTCTGAAGATATTGATCTATGAAATTTCGGGTAATCAATAAATTAAGCCCGCATTGCGATCCAGGTGCATTTGGCAAATACTCAAGCTTTCTAACCCAGATATGTAGTGCACATTCGTCTGGCACCGTTTGGCATTGAGGCCTGCATTATTCAATTAATCGCAACATCGTCTTGTTCATTGGGATATTAAATCCCAAAAGGGGCATTCGCACGACTGGCCCAAATCGGTGTTAAAGATATTTAGCGTGCGGACGGTGAAAACAAATCGAATAAAAATTTATTGAATTGATATTAATAAGTACCGTAACGGGGACAAAGTACCGCTATTATTATATTCTCCTTCGTATGGAAAGCTTGCGTGTCTCGCTGATTGTTTGTCGCGTGCCATCAATCGCTCTAGCATCTATTAATCCGATCGACGTTCACCAATTTCGGTTCTGCAACTGTGTCATATAGATTCATGATTATATTTACCGTTTTTTTCTATAGTCTTCAATATCGATATGATAAATCTTCTTGTAAAAAATAGGCAATGACCTCAGTCGCTTGATGGTCAATGAGAAGGATGGTAAAGCGAGTTCATCCAAAATACTTAAGTTCTCATACCTTGACAGACGAAACAGCAACCAGAGCAGTAGTTAACCAGATGGGTTAGTAAAAATCAGAATGAAACAGGAAGCACCATCCGTGTTACTATCCTTTATATTTATTTGTTAACTTCAGTAACGTAAATAAATACTGTTAGTTATCTTATTGATATGGAAACGATAATTGTAGTACGATAGTATATTTATTTACATTTTGATAAAGATTTTTAGTTCATCGTCTATTAATATCCTATTCATATTAACTCTACTTTATGCGTAAGATAAATGATTACACATATAACTATAAATAAGCTGAACGTTGAAGTTGACAAGAATTTGGTTCTTCTTCGTAAGTGGTATTTCCTCATGGCTGAGGGTCGTGGTCATCATGTGTGATGAAACACACGACGACTGTCTTGGCAGTTATAATGGAGTGGTTTGCTATTGCTTTCTCCATTTCACGTACTAGTCCGAGCACGGATGGGCATGACGTAGATATTTAGGTTTCCTCACGATGTTTTCCTTCACCGTGACAGCACGCTGTTATACTAATTTTGTTAGTATGATATAAATTATACTCGTTGTACCTTGAGACATGAGCTTCGTTACTCCGGTAAAAGAGATCTAGAGAATAACAGTTTGTGTTATAAATAATTATGTATACACTGAACAAATGGCGGCGTATGTAGTTCAATAGCCAATGAGCGTGTTTAAGTGCGGATATGTCGAATTTGTCTCACCCACACAGTGTGTACGATGGATTATGCCTACAGCGCACTTCCACATCAGTTCAGGATGTCAAATGTTTCTATACTGGATTAGTAAATTCTTTGAACGATATTGGTATCGATAAAAAAGTTCTTGGCATAGATCTCGATAGAAATGTAGCTGATCTTATTTAAATTTTAAGATATATTCCCACAGTTGTAAATTTTCACAAGTTAATAGAATCCTTTTCGTTAAAAATTATTTTCACAGCACAAGTGAATAGAGAATGAAAAGAATTATTTTAAATATCATTTGTAAATTATGTCGAGAATGTTTCATCATCAGGTGATTATAACTGTTGTTAGGCGTTTTGTAATCTAACCGGGAATGTGAAGAAATTCCTCTTACTAACGCGGTCGTGGTAAATCAATATAATTACGAGTACTTCTTACTGTGTATCATAGATTAGCGGTTTATAATTCACGGGAAATAGATATCGGATAATTTTATGTAATGCATTTTTCAAAAAACATTAAAATGGTAGTAATTTTTTTAATACAGAAGACCGTTAGGCGCCTTGTTGATGAAAAGGACCCCCTTTTTTTTTATAAAATAACCGATAAGGCAATGTTTGTAGATTGAGTTTAATTCAACTATGTTGTCATTGATGATGTAATCTTTAAATTTGGCTGTTGCCAGTGCACTGAAAAATGTGGCAACTGTTTCACTCAATTGATGTTATGTGTTAGAATATTGATATAATATATATTCTTGATAAAAACAGAATTACTATTAATATGTTTTCTTTTAATTATTATTCAAAAAAAAAATTGAAAATTTTGTTTTTTTAATAATTACTTAAAATTGTTAATTCTTATTAAAAACTTTAGTAGTTAAAATAATAAAAGAAATGTTTTAATAGGCATTAATGAAACATCAGGTTCAAATATGATAACTTGTACTTGTGGGAGACGGGTAAGAATGTCACCACCGCCAGTCTACTCTTGGTATACCATAAAAGCAACTAAGCAGGAATAACTCCAAAAAAACACTGACTTTGTCTTTGACCTTAACTAACAACTGCAGGTACAGCCCAATCTGTAAAATTGATGATGATAACCAACCGATTTTATTTCGCTTTAATCTAAATTCTTAAAGTTTCTGAAAAAACTAAGTATCTTATGCAAAATGTAACTTAGATTCCAATAAGTTTAATTATCGTGTTACTTACTCCGAAGCATAGTCAAATACGAAATAATTATAATTATATCATTTTGAGATAGTTTTAAAAAAATTAAGTGATGTCACTTAAACTGTATTAAAAATATAGTGTTTTTAATAATCTTATCATAAGCAGGATACAGCCACTCATAACCCGTACAGAAATAACTACAGCCGATTACGTGATTCCCTTGTAGTATGATTATGGCCGTTTTATGCACTCTTTATGGTCACCGAGATTTTTTTTTATTTGAAAACTTTGAAAACACAACGAACAAAACAATTCTATCATTTCTAACATATCATCATACATATAGATGAAGCAAGTTTTAAAAAGACATTCGTTTTGACTAATTTGTTACTTCTTTTGTTACATTTTGAATAGTCGACTATGAAGTTAACATAATTTGTTTTTATATTTACGCGAAAATTACGCATTTAATAAAACTTATTTTATTGGAAAGAGTTAAAATCTCAATAATTGTCTCATCATCACTCTATCCAAGCTGAAGATCGTAACTAACTCTAAGCAGGCAAATAAATTATCGGAGTTGAGTCTTTTGCTGGAGAGGCTACTTACTACCGCAGTTCTCATTTCTACCGACTAGTAGTAGTCCATAATTATTACTGTCTTCCGGTTTGACAACATGAAGGACATCATCTCAAATAACGCAATATTATAAGTCGAAAAAATTAAATACAAAATTCTCATTACTTAAAAAAAAAAAATTACTTTTTAGTGTCTATTAAAACTTTTTCTCAAATTCTGATAGTCGCATATTTTTTATTTGTTGAAAATGTTATATTATTATACATTTAATGTTATGTTATATATTTATTTGTATTAATGTATTAGTGTGAAGTTTCAACTTTGTGTCCATGTATTATGTGGTTTAACGGTTGCGAAGCATTTTGTCGCAATGCAGCCCGGAACTATGTAGTTTATTGTGGCAGCTCGTTTGAAACATCGCTTAAAAATAACTTCATCAGACAAATATAACAAACAACTAATTAGTAATTTTTAAAAATGTCTCTAAACTTAGGTATTGCTAGTGGATCGTGAGTGTAACAGAAACATTGTACAAATAAGCAATTCGCGCAGTAAGTAGGGTGACGTCATGTGTCATGATACGTCTCCGTTCGATTAGTAACCAAGTACATAACGCTATTAGGAAGATTATAGAGTAGTAGATTAGAGTATAGACATGAAGGTCTTTGAAAAGCTAATACCATAGCAATTGATCAAGGTCGAACCTACATGTTCTTGGAAGTCTGCAATCTGTGACCATTTTCTGGATCATCCTGAAAAGCAATTACTATCAAGGATAAGTCGTGAGGCTATTGTAATTAAATAACGTCCTAATTCCAATAGTGGGCTACCACCGGCTTGAGATCCATTAAATTAAACACCAAGCATACCATTAGAAGAGTTTAAGACAGTGAGCTCATTCTGCGTAAGCAATCATTAAAAAGCTGTAGGCACTCCGTGATGACTATGACGTCACGATATTTGTCACCACTCCCCGTGACAATGGATGCTACAAATAGGTCAAAACGTCGTGGGAATTAATAATTAGATAAATGCTTTAAAAATTTACTTTTACATCTAAATACTTTTTAAATAATAATTATTATTTATAACTTGATACTAGGTGATATTAAGTTTCCAATAACGTGAGATCTACCAACTCGTACTTGGCCTGTGTAGTCTATAAACGGCTTTGACTATCTCCTTATGATCACAAAACCCTGCAGTGGGTTCTCTCTGAAGTCGTTCCCTCATATTTGAGGATCAGGGTTGCCGTCTGGAGCGGACGATCTGCCTCTACCGGTTCCTGTCCAGCGCATCTCTCACCACCGTGTAAAATTTAGAGGACGACGAGTCTTTTACTTGATCAGTCCATCTTGTTGGTGAAGAAGGTGCAGTGGGTTCATCAGCTCTAAAAAATCATTAGCTCTAAGTATATACAAATTCATTATATATAAAAGAAATCAATTTAATGCTTTAATCGCGTGTGACAATTCTCGTGACGGTTAACATAGTTAATAGCTATAAGGAAACTTATAGCTATTAACTATGTTAACTATGTATGTGCTTAAACAAATGTTTTCCTTATAAATATAACTATGTACCAATGATCTGATGAGGGTCGCGGAAAGCTGGATGCGGGCAGCGTCCAATATCCTGTCCTTGAGGGTTTATGATCAATAGTGGGTATCTTCCGATTCATCATGATGTTAATTCCACAAGAATCGATTTATATATGTAGGCTTTTTTATCGATCAGGTTATTTTTTAGTTTTCAATCATAATTTTTTTGATAGCCGATTTTTATATGTTTATTTAGAAAGGTTATATAGTTCAAAAATAGGCTTAACGTAGTTTTGAATTTATAGTATAGTATAAATTTTCTATTTAAATTTTGATGGATGTAAATTTTTGCCGCTTGAGGACCGTATATAATTTGTACTACCGCTGAGACTGCATATTAAGTTGTTTGGAAACTCCCAAATTAGAAGAATATAAGTTTACTGTTATAAAAAGATTTAGTTTTGTTTTAAATAAATCATTTACAATATTTCCTCATCAACGCCGCAGGTAGGCAAGTTATTTTTGAACTAAAACGTTTTAATTCAAGAATTTTAAATAGCTATTTACTCGAGTAAATTAACAACTACTAAGTCTATTACTACTTACGCTAAAATTGGATATTGTATTATAATAAATTTCTTAATTTAGATATCAACAGTGTAGTGATTAAAGGATGGCTTTAAATCGCAGGTACTTATCTGTCTTTACAAATTATGAAATAAAAAATTACGTAACAACGAAATGTTGCAACAAGGTAAATCGATATCACAACTTTCAGTTATATAGTCGCTTAACATACACACACTTTCCAACTTGGCACTTAAATAAAAATTTCATGCCAATGAAATTTGGACGGAATTTGGGTATAAATAGATACGTTATCGCTTTTTAAGTTCGTCAACCCACAAACTACGTTGTAGTTATTGTAATTACAAAATAACTATTTAAGAAAAACTTAATTTTAATTTTTTTTAAATCATATGTAAACAAGCGCTGAACTACGATCCCATCTGATGCGTGAAGTTCTTGATGGTAAACCATTCCACTTTTCTCTTTAAGATTCCCACGTCGTAACTGATCGTTACGACGTTATAACTTACAAAAAATTATTCAAAATAAATTCATTCCTTTTTAGTAATTATTTACCAGTGAATGTTAAGTTTTTTCTCTCTCTTTCTATCAAGTGTATTTTGCAATTTAAATAAAAGTGGCATCATGAAAATTAGCTACCTTATCACAGGTGAAAACGGTGATAAACGAAACGTAAATCCACTTCGTAATTCCACAGTGCGGTGTCACGCTTGGCGGATCGCACGACTGCTGTATAGATGAGAATAAATAACGTTCAACAACAAGGAACCGACGGCGACGGCGGAAAGTGGTGAAAACCAGGAAACTGGCAATCATTTTGTCCAAGCTTTTGATTTTGCATTCGTCGTACAACGGCGCGGGCATGATTAGTTGCCGCTACCGCATAACGGAAATGTGAAGTGCGCGAGTGTTAATTAAAAAAAAATGATCAACTCGTGTACAATTAAAAATATATATCGTATCTGTATTTCTGTATATCTCTCTCTTCTATATTGTACATTCAAGTAGACAAAAAACAAATACATAGGTAAGAGAAAAGTACATACGCGAGCTTAACATTAAAAGAGTTTTCTTCAACCAGACCTGCGAAGTGAATTAATGAAAAGTATAAAGCAGGTATGTGTATGCAATAAAAGAAAACATGATTTTATAAAGAGATATTAAAGAAATACTACTACATAATATATTACATAAAAATATAGATTATACATTATAAACGTTCAATGAAAGTTTCCAATTCACATTAAGAAGAGATGTAGATAATGATAGAAAATACTTGTTAACTTTCATCCGAAAAATAATAAGTGTAATAAATATGTAGCGTGATAGCTTTTAAATTAACGAAATGGATATGGCAAAATATTTTGGTTTTTAAAATATCGGGTGTTCCTCCTATTAAAATCAGCTGTTTGATTACCAGCTCTTAGTTCTTATTAAATAGTGTTTAGTGTTTTTTTCATTTGTTAGTACAAAGACTGACTTAATGCCTAGAGGCAGTCTCTACCTGTCAACCCTGGAAGAATGTCAAGAACTGGTTTGGCTGTTCTATATATATATTAGTATTCTATGTATTTTATGATCATGATCTAGTAGTCTCTTTTTAGATATTGAAATTTGTAATAGATTTTTGTATGTCCGAGTATTTTTTTCATTCGATAACTCCAAAGGGAGATTATTTTTTAGTCTATAATTAAGAAGTAAGCTATACAGTTCGGTTCAATAATCTCATCGCGAAGTTTACTGGCGCGTAGTGATCGTGCACAGATTACTATTGCGGACGCACCGACGTCTGTTTGTAAACATGATCACGTTTTAACCATCCATCGCGATGTTTAGTATAATGTGATTATAGTTGCGGAAGGTTTATATTTTCTATTCAATGGTTTCTTACAAAAAATACATGTAAATATTATTACTTATAACAACAGATCAATAATGGTAATTAAAAATTAGCGGTCTTTTGATATTTCTCTAAAACGCTCAAGTTATGTGGGGATCAAACCTACATTTCTTAAGACCTTGCAACCTTAGTCATAACGGCTTAATTTTTTAATGATCTATTAAAATGTAGTTTTCGCATATTAGGTTATATTGTAACTTTTTGAATTTCCATTATTTATTGCTTGGCGGTATAGTAAATTGTTAGCCTAATTCTCCAAATACATAATTATAAGGTATTAATTTCATGATTTAAACTAAGATTGAGAGTTCATTGAGCTTGAAGAATAGACGTCTTAATAATTCTCAATGTGACGGTGTGTTTATCATAACCGTCTGCAGTTTTACCGTTGTTATGGCGATCGTCGAACAAGTAAATGCATTCCGCCATAAAAAACATAATAAATCTTTACAATACTCTTTTTTACTAAGGAGTAGAACAGGACTTTCACCTAATAGTAAGTGATTAACACTTAACAAAATTGCAGCGTTTGCGCGATATGGTAACTACTGCCACGTTATATTTATAATCACTAGTTGAATGTAACGCTAAGGTTTGTGTCCCGCAGTGATGCTGAGCAGGTAGCCGGCGGCGCCGCAGCGATGCCGCTGCCGAAGCGCTGCGTGGAGCCGGTGCACGTGTCCCGCGGCAACGTGCCCGAGCGGCTCGCGGTGCCGTCGGAGCTCGAGGCAGTCACCAACGGCACCCTCGCCAATACCGTCAGGTAACTCTTTGCACCGGAGCGTTTCGAAGGAGATCCCTGCGCCTCCCACAAAGTTTTTGGGATGAACTGTGAATGTTTTCGGGGGTACATATCCCACATAACCCTATCTACCCCCCTCGAGGGCACTGTATCTTTCGAAGATTCCCCTTCGACGAATAAGTAACCTGTCTTTATCCCTTTCCCTCTATCATACACTTTTGTTCATTATAAAGTTATGGTAAGAGATCTGAGACATTGTATAAATATTACAAAAATGTATATATATCTCATATGTTGACTGCCGGAACACCTTAATGTTGTTATGGTGAAAAATTTACTATGTAAGGGTAATTGCTAGAGTTAGGCGGATTCGAAAGAAAAAACTTTGTCACCAACCAAACTCAACTCCAGATGTGGCCTCGAAATCGAACCAGAAACCACTGTATTACAACAACGCTAGCAGCTGCACAGCGGAGGCTACACGGTTCCTTTATTTTCACGTTTAAACAATTGAAATAATTTTGATGATTATTGGCATAGATTGGACCTTTTAGAGGACATACTCTCTTTGGTAGCAAATAAAACTTATATGATGATAATTTGTTGGGAAAAGTTTATATTGCATTAATTTAATAATTTATCATATCAACACTACCAATAACTTGTATTACCGACTTCTAGATCTATGGGTTACATACTAACTGATTACCATACAAGTGAAGCCGCAGGCACGAGAAATGTTTTATGAATTAGATTCGCGCTTTAATTTATTTATTTAATCAACAAAGTATTCAATTACTTTAAGTAGTCAATTACTTGCTATTTGATAGACAATTTCTGATGCTCTAGTATTGTGTGCTCCTATTGCTTTGAGGTCAACATATATCCAATTACTGTGTAACAAGAATTACCATCTTATATATCAAGACGACAAGGATGGTAATTATACATACAAAAGGCTTAAAAATTGGGTTATATTATGTTTGTCTTGCTTCCTGATACTAATACAGTAAATATTGACGCATAAGTTTGTTTAAACTTAGATTATAAGATAAAAATGTTTAAAGGAATTTGGGCGTGGATTTCTTATAAGTGCTATACAGTTCTGTGACAGTAATCTGGTATAACTGAAATACTACTTTTATGAAGGTAGACGATGCCTGGATATATCCATTTTGAAACACATCATTTTTTTTTATTTACGAGATGAGAAAGACGATCACCTGATGGTAAGTGATACGCTTGCCCATACCAACGTGGCGCTGGTTAAGATGGTATACACTGTACCACATTGCGCTCGTCGCCTTGAAACATAAGGTGTCTCGTTACCCCAGTAATTTTACTACTTTACAGCACCTTTCAAACCAGAACACAGAAAAGTAGGTACACTACTGTTTGGCGGTTGACCTACCAAGATTGTCTCCTGTAACACAGACCTTCCAGCAATAAAACAGTTCTCTTGTGTTAAGTAATGGTATTGATGATGAAATTTTTCAGACAACTGTCTTCACTCTCAAAACATGCGGAGGATATGTTCGGAGAGCTGACTCGGGAGGCGACGAACCTGGCAGAGAGGACTAATATACTGCAGGCGAGGATAGACCGGCTGGCTATTAAAGTCACACAACTAGATTCTGGCGTTGAAGAAGGTATGATGACTCTTATTTATTGTAATGTAGTTTCAGGAGTTTAGTTTTGATAATAAGATATTACAAATATAATTAAATTATAAAAAAAATAAAAGAAAAATTAATCTGACAAACTTTTCTTTAAGGATAGATTTAGAACTGAATTCAGAAAAAAATTTACTAACTATTTTAACCCCCTTTAATGAATTAGTTATTTTTCTAAATTCTTAACTTACCACGTCTTAAACTTAATCGCCATTACTACTGTTAATTTAATTGTAATTTGTTTTAACAGCTGTCAAATTTCTTTAACACACTCTTGTGGCAATGGCTTATCCATCTTTTTGATGGAATCATACAAACATTTCTATAAATATACAATATATCTATTTTTTCCTTTTATCTTTATTAAAAAAATGCAAAGGCAAAAGTGCAAAAGTGTCTCTTGCAAAAGTGGTGTTAAAATTTTCGGTCTCTTAACTCACTGTGGTCGCGAGACTTCAAACTTTTTGAAAAATCTTGATTCCCGAGACTACTGTGCACTTCTATTTTAAAATTTATTTACATTACACATTATTAAAAAAAAAGCGGCCTAAGTTTTATTTAGGGAACCCGTGCTTTTAGATAGATAAATTCTTTATTGCACACATAACACAATAAGGAAAATTGACTAAAACTAGGCTTAAGATCTAAATGTGGGCAAGGGCGGCCTTATCGCTATGAGCGATCTCTACCAGGCAACCCTGTAGGACAGGAGAGAAAAAATATATAAATAAATAGTAGGGTAATGTGAAAAGTCAAAATAAATAAATATATAAAGATAAGATTATTGGACAGAAGTCTCAATTTAGATTAGCAGAAAACATAGGTAATATAATAATAATAACTAAATAAACAATTTAGCAAGCGACTTTGTTCAGATAAGTTCTTGTAGTATGTGTAATTAATTCTAGTTTTAATGTTATTACAGTGTCGCTGCAAGACATACAGATGCGCAAGGCGTTCCGCTCTTCGCGCACCTTCCAGCAGCAGCTGTTCTCGCGCGGCTCCATGCCGTCCGCGATGTTCGCGACGTACGCGCGCTGCGACCGCCCGCCGCCGCTTGAGGAGCTCAACGAGTTCCGCGACGACGGCCGGGACGCGAGGAAGTTCTACACCGATCCGGACTACTTCTTCGAGCTGTGGCGGCGCGAGATGCTGCAAGACACCGAGCGCATTCAGCACGATAGGGGGAAGAAGGTACGGAAATATTCTCTTACCATTGTTCATCGAGCAGAAGTTAAATCTGTCTACTTGAAGCGTTTTTCAAATTGGAACAAAGTAATATTTGCATACTAATGCTTGAAAAATCAAAAAAAAAAAAATTAAATAGATAAGTAGCTACTTTTTAGTAACTATGCAATGGAATAACAACATTGTAATTAATTTATCTTTTTCGTACATATCAGTTGAAAAATTATAATAATAAAAGTCCTATACCAATAACAAATTCATTTAGAATTTGATTTTATATTGTGATAAGTATCTCTACCAATGCTCATTGCTGGCAGTGAGAGAAATAAAAGAGCATTGTTTTTATAAGTTAAAAGTATCTTTCTAACTGTGCTATTTTACCTATAGTATTATAATCGTTGTTGTTACCTTGACTCCAAAGCAAACAGCAAAGCATCAGTCTACACGTAGTCCTTCAAATGGTTCTTGTTATTAATTAAACTCGAAATAATTGTATACTTTGCTGATTAAGTAAATAAAAGATAGAATCAATTTTATAAAACAATGCATGAAAATCAAGTAGCATGCAGTTTAAAAATTGAAAACCCTGTCCTTTGGTGTATGATTAGCGTTTTTCCGTAGGTGCGTCAGCCTCGCACCGGCGGACCGGACGGGCGCGGCACGAGGCGTGTGCGCGCGCCGCACTCGACGCGCGAGCGGCAGAAGGCGGACGCGGTGACGCGCGGCGAGCACATCATGGCCCCTAGCCAACTGCGCCACTACAACATCGAAACACACTACCGCGAACCACTGTACCAGAGTGAGCACCAAAAATACTATAAGCTTTCTAACAATTATGTGTTTTTTGTTTGATGAGAATATCCACCTGATTGTAAGTGATAAGTTTGCTCATGACGATGCGCTAGTTAGGATGATATACACTGTAACACATAGTGCTCGTCGCCTTAAGACTTAAGATGTAAAGTCTCTTTACGACAACAATTACGGATAACAGTAATACACTACTAAATAGAAGCTGGTAACATACCTGACGGTTTTTAGCAATAGAGACCTACCACCATTTAATGCAATTCTTAACACTACACATTCAAGTTCTTATGATTACTGTGTGTCACAAAAATACTGTTATAGTGGAGATGTATATAAGTATATAACTACCCATGCAAGTCCGAAAAAAACATCGTTATCTAACCAGTACTTAGCCATTGCAAAAAAAAAAATTATGTACATAAATTCAACAATACACTAATAAAGATGTAATAAACAATAAAGCTGTAAATATTTGTAAAATACTTTTACTCTGTGTAGAAGTTCGTAATTTTATATATTTTCCTGTATTTTTTATTAAATTAAGCTCGTGTCGTAAATAATTTTAAAGTGGTACAAACGTAATTTGTTTCAGCTACGAACGTTACAGACGGGGGCTATAGAGCGCCGCAGAATCGTCCACCAGCATCACAACCGGCAAGGCCCAATTCAATAGAGATAGAGAATCAACAGAATCGGCAACCACGGCTCACGGGCAATGGTCACGGTAAATGGATTTTGTTTTAATCCCACAATAACATTAATTTCATGGTAAGTGTGTTAGTCCAGAATACTCTGGTTCTCACGTCAAGGCGATGAGTACAATGTAGCGCAGTGTATACCATCTTAACTAGCGCCACGTTGTTGGTAGCCGTATAACTTAACATCAGATAAACGCCTAGCAGGTCTCGTCGCTTCATGGAATGAAAATGTTTCTTTGGTTAAGAAGAGTTACATATTTATCATGCCTATTATTTAACTTTATACTAACATACACTTTACTTCGTAAAGTCTCAAACTGTTTTAAATATAAATTATTGGTTTATGCTTTGCAGTTTATAATACATTCCAAGTATGATTTGTTTATAGTCATAGCTGACGAAAGTCCATACGGTACTGCGGAGCCGATCTATGGAGGAAGTATTGCGGGCACGCCGCGACGAGCTCGCCCCTCCATACCTCCTCCAGCGCCGCCAGCGCCTCCACCGGATGAACCCGCGCACCTCACGCCCACAAGGTAACCAACAGCAATTTCACATTTCATTACTTATATTCCTTGCTTGTTGTTGTATCAATGAGAATATTACTATGAACGATGTAGTTTACAATTACGGATTCACCAGGTTTTATTTGATCATTGAAGAGACAACAATTAAAAGTATTTTTTTTTTGAGAAAGTATAGAATGTAATCCTAAAAAATACAGCAGTGATTACGTTTGTAGATCAACGTTACCGCCACCTCCGCCGCCGCCGGAAGGCACTTCGCCCCCGCCAATGATTAACGGTGCTTCGCCCCCGCACCGCACAGCGCTCGACGCGCATCTTGATCAGATGCATGCTGTCATCGGTAAGTATATTACATTGTTTATTTTACATTTTCTTTTATTTTGAAGTATTCAGCGGTCCCTGTGGCGGAGTTGCTAAGCGTCTGCCTTGAGGCACGGCCGATCCTAGTACATTTCCAGAGCCACGTTTTGAGCAGTTTGAAGTTTGTTTGGTTTTTACCAATTGTTCGGCTCGTTACCATCCTCATATTGTAAGTCTGGCGACATAACAGCTTTGCACTGTTTTGGTTGGCAACTTAAAATTTTGAGAACCATATTTACAATCTTATTGATATTTAATACTATGTGAAATTTATATCTAGTGATAGCCCATTGTAGATATTAAAAAAATTGTTTGACTTTTCTCTAGGATTTCTGACGCTATAACGAGACTGGCTACGATATTTCACTCTTTATATTTTGAATACGTAATTTTACTGCATGGCTGCAAAATATTAGCATTTGTCCTATTTTTGATATAGGTATGATGTCAACTGAAGAACCGATGAGCCCGCCGCCGCCGCCTGCGCCATCGCCTCCTGCACCGCCGCCGGCCCCGCCGGCGCCCGGCGACCGTCCGCGCGCTCCCTCCCCCGCGGCTTTGTTGCGGGGAGCATCTGCGCTTAAGCCTCGTCCTCCTGCAGCACCGCACGCAGATCCTAGATCCGACCTGCTGAAGGCTATACGCGACGGTAATGTGTCCGCTAATCTTCCATCAGCTACAATCACCAAACGCAAATATTCTGTTTCAATTAAATATTTAATTAACTAATGATTAAAAGCAAGTGAGTAGACAAATGATTTTTTTTAATTGAGTTTAAGCTTATTTTTAATCTCCACAGGTATAAAACTCCGTAAAGTAGAGAAACGCTGCGACGAGAACACAGGCCGCTACGATACACTGCGCGGCGCGCCTGCATTCTTAGACGTCGCCTCGATCCTCGCGCGCCGCGTCGCTGTCGAGCTCAGCGACACCAGCTCCGGCGCGGATTCCGACTCCGACGACTCCGACCAGTGGACCGAGTCGCGAGCGTGACGTCGCGCCTCCCCGCGTCGCGAGCCTCCCCAGCCCCCGGATGAACCACCGCAACCACCCGACCCACATCCACCCGATCCCGGGGAAGCCGTCCCTATCAAGATAAAGGAGAACGAACAGAACACGGCACGCGAACAGGCGGACAACAACGAGCAGAAGACAGACGAGTGTTATGTGAGAAACTCATCGTTCTTAAGTCGTGATATAGAAGCACAGAAAGCGAAGGATTCCTTAAAACGCGTTATCTCACCACCTGGTAAAGAAAGTTTAACCAAGATGGGCAAATTGGAAAGTGCGTCGCCACCAAAAAGTGTATCGCCGCCCAAAAGCGTATCGCCGCCCAAAAGCGTATCGCCGCCCAAAAACGTCCCCCCGCCTATAAAGATGGACACGCAAGTTCGAGACTCTCCCTGTTTAAAGGGTATCATCTCCCCGCCATTTAAAAGAGATTCGCCGATTTTGAAAAAAGAACAGTCTCTGAAAACTTCTCCACTAATTTCAGTCGGTGAACCATCCCCCATATTAAAAAAAGAGGATTCATCGCTACCAAAGAAGGAAGTCGTCACATCGCCGGTATTGAAACTGCAACGAAACGATTCAAAACTAGAGAACAATACAATTCCAAAAATGATTATAAGGGATACTATAGACATTAAGGATATAAAGGCTGAGAAAGTTCAAGAAACCTCTAACAATGAGAGCTATAAAATTAATGAAAATAGTGGAAAATCTAATGTCGATAATTCAGATAGCGAAACTAGAAACAATGACAATGCAAATATACTAGAAGAATCCAATGGGGTTGGGGATAAAATAAGAAAGTTTGAAAAAGCAGCAGAGGATGCAAGTGCAAGTGTTGGCAGACTGTCACGGCCAGGGTCCGTTCGTGGAAGAACAAGAACTGACAGGTCGAGCACTGATAGCAAAGAAGAGTTTCCACCGCCAGCAACACCATTTAAGGATAATGTGTTCTTTGAACTGAGTGCACACAATGATAAAAACACATCAACCGAGCTTCTGGGCAATCCGACGACGCTAGAACGACAGCAAAGCTTAACCAGAACTTCTGTCAAACTGCTAAAGTGGCAAAGGAGTGAGAGTAGTTCTATTGATACCGAGAAAACAATACAAAAACCGGAGCCGCAAAAGATAATAAAACCGGAGTTCAAACCTATGCCCTCACCCGTCGATGTAACAATTCGATCGCCAAGTCTCGGAGGCAAGATTCCAGATCAGTTTCCATCTCAGGGTACAGCTTTCCGCAACGTGGCTTCCCCCGACACAGCTCGCTCTAGAGACATACACAAAATCAATGAAGAGGTTAATCTGCAAAGTAATGTAAAAATGTGCAAGTTTAAAAACAAAGAGAAGTACATTGTTAACAAAGGATCATCCAGCCACTTCACAAGGGGCTCAGAGGAAATATGGATGGTGAAGAAAAAGGATATTGAGGAAATAGAAGAAAGAGTGTTGGATTCATTCCGCAGAGCTGGTGGTAATGTATGTCTGCGGTCGGAATCCATGCGACCGTCATCTGATAGTGGGCAGAGTGCGGCCTTTTCTCACGCTACGATGGGACGGAAACGACAGATGTATGCTAGAAGCGAGTCCTTGGACCCGCAGTGGGCCGGAACTAGGGCACAGACTCTGAAGCGTCAATCGTCTGTCGCATGTACCTGCGGGCACGACAAGAAGACCAGAGCTAAGAGCGCAGGGGCTGAAGCCAACCCCCGTCCACGATCTCGTTCACACGGTGACGATAATAACCAATGTCACGTCCTTGACAAGTATGAAACACTTGTATAGTGTATATAACCTAATCACCACCTACCACCGTATTCCATGCACAGAGAAATGTGATAGTCTGTGTAGTGTGTTGCCACATTGTGGAAATTGGTTTGTGTGTATGTGTGTGCTGTTTAATGGTGCAGTGCATGGAATAATACATGTAATTTATATATATATCCACATAATCAGTTTTGGTGTATTGATATGGTATTCATATTTATTGAAGGAGAAGCGGTTTATTGACTAAGCTCATGGATTATAAACCAAATAATATGACGATAACGCATTAGTCGCGAGGAATAGAAGTAGTATTATCTCTCTTCCCTTTTATGAAGTATAAATGTTGGTGTATAATGTATTTTATGTGGTCACTTAAGTTCGAGTGTGGACTGAAGTGGTGTTGTATTAGACTTGTCATTAAGTCAATTATGTGTTTTGTCTCTTTTTAAACATATTAGCTATTTTCATATTGAATCTAGGCCCACCTAAGCACAATGTTATTGTATGGTGCTTCGCTTGTTAAAATTATTTTTACATCTTGTGATGAAGAAGAAAAATCTCTTTTTATTAGCGGTTGTGAAATCCTGTTTATGAGATTTGAATATATTTTTACTTGATGTGTTACAACGCTTTTGAACAATGGGTTACTTTATTATGAAGTTGCTAGTCTATGATTGTATTGAATACACATGCAGTAGGAAACGTTCCGGTTTGTGACGTGTCTACCGTTTTGCCTAATAAGTATTCATTAAAAACCACAAGTATTTTTAGGATGATGATATTAAATTCTCAATGGGATTTGTCTACTAGATAGAGAATCATTAATATTTAGATACTTATACATAGTTCTAAGAGTACAGTTTTGTAATTTCGTATATGTGACCTGCGTATGTAGTGCCAATTATGTCAAACATATTGATCGGATATTCTTAGCTTCCATTTTATAATCAAACTTTGTATTTGTCTAGAAATCAGCCATCAAATTAAATAATTGTTATTAGATGTAATGAAGAATTCAAGATCTTGTTTTTTTTAATTCTAGTAAGTTTTTTTCCAGCGTGAAAGTGACAAGAGTAAATTATTTCTTTCTTGCTATTGCTAATTAATTATGCATTCCATATAGATGCTCACGATGCTGAAGCAACTGATATTTTGCATATAATGTTAATAAAAAAAGAGCAACGAACATGTACCAAATTCTTAATATGTAGATTTAAAACCTATATAGAATTAAGTTATCAATTCACTTTAAGTACCTATGAATTTATTTAATATAAGTGCCCAGAGTTGTTACAATACATTTTTTGCAATGTTTAATTTTGAAGTATTATGAATTTGTTTATAACTTAGAGGACTACCTCTGTGGGTAACTTGCCTAATAACACTGAAGTTCGATTGTTTAGCTACATGTGGAATTAACCACCATCATATTTGTAAATCTGCTGCTGTAATACCATTGCTGTTCTAGCTTTCTTATGAGAGCTGGATTTTTCTGGTTGAGTCTGATTTACCATTCATTTAACGCTGTGAATTGGTCAAATGTTAGCACAGTGCAGATATAAATATAAGTTATCCACTCAAAGCTCTGGGCACATATCACATTACCTGATTTAACGTCGTAAGTTACAGTTAACCCCCCATCATTATGTATATATAAGGGTCGTTAATTTACAAAGGTGATGATGAAACTAATTGACCCAAGATCGTTTCCAAATAAGTTGTGTAGTGTACACATCTTCTACAATTTAATTTACATTGAAGCAGTGTTTTGTACGAGCCGCAAGCAATGTAGGATAGTAGTTTTATTTGCGTATGATAGTGACTAGCGCTAAGAGATGTAAATTATAGATTTAAGAGAAATAAATAAAGCATGTTTTATATTGTGTAGATTATGTAAACGCCTCTTTATTTTGCCACCACAAGGCAAACGCTAATTATTTATTTGCATTTTATTATATTAAATGTTTATAATTTTTTTTTACGTTAATATATGAAGCGAGTTATAACTGATGTAATTTAACAATAGTCCACCAAATTTTTATAAATGTATTCAATTTGAATGTTTCTCTCCTTGATACGGGGATGTAATTGTTTAAAAATCATTACAGTACATAGATTTAACGGAATGGCGTAATGAGTGTTTTTTTTTTACCCAAGTCATTTCTCAATGTGCATTATGAAATGACCATCGTAAATCGTTGTGTACATCAGAATAAACTTGGTATTGGGGACTATAGTATCACTTTTTATTAAGAAAATATTTTATAACTTGTTTATTTGCTAATACAATAAAATGAAAACAAAATTTGCTAGTTTTATTTCTCCCTGTGTACTTACAAATCAAACGTTTTTTCTTCAGCCAATAGATCTTTTTAAAAGAAAAACAGCGGTATTTTTTTGAAGTATAATCTTTGTAACATGCTTCCATGCGAAACAATTTTGAATTCATCTCTCGTCGCCTAGAGACATGAGGTGTTGTCTCGTTATGTTACTAATAACTATATGAGAATCCTTTATTGTTTTTATATGTAGCAAATATAGCGCTCGAACGTTAATATCGGATTTTACGTTTTAATTGCCATTACTGTTACATCCTTCTGAAATCGAAATTAATATTATACTGAGCCAGTTAAAGTATTGCTGAATATACACCATGTCTCAGTAAAATATAATAGATTAAAGCTAGAATTTCATCCATATTTCAACAACAAAATTTTTGTCACGATATCTATGAAGAAAGAAATGATTAAGTTTAATGTAATTATAATTTCGCCACACCAAATAACAAGTTTATTTTTTTATCTAATGTTTCATGTTTAAATATTTCTTATTTTAAGTTGACAATTAATTACTTGTTTTATTATTTTTTTGCTAAAATCTCGCAAAACCTATCGCGAACAGGAATGTTGCAAAAGACATGAATATTCGCGTATGCGAATATTTTTTACACCTTTCATACAATAATAGGATTTTTTTTTTGAAAACAAGTTTAATAGTTACTTCGATGATGGACAATGTATTTACGGAACATGTGTACATGTATCTATCCCCTTGGTAGAGGAAATCTGTTACTTGGATTTACCAAATAAATATTGATGAGGGGATTTACAGTTTAATATTCATTTATATGACGCTCCGTGTATATATACTACAATCCATGAAATAAAAACATTTTTTTTTTGTAAATGTTTTTACGGCTCTGGATACGAGTGAAATAAAAACACACATTCATTAATTGCCCTTTAAAAGAAATGTCATTATTAATATTCTTCCTTTTCCCACAATACAAAAAAATTATACATTTAACGTTTACTTTATGGAAATTTTTTAAACTTTTGAGATAAAACATTAAGGATTTATTTTATTTTAAAGTGAATACTAATGAAATGATAAACCAAAAAAAATATAACAAAAATGAAAACAAGTAATCTTGTGTTTATGGATGTTAGTTAAAGTTTGAAATCTGTGAAATGGAACGCGCAACAATTCGTTCGTGCTCTCTGCCTGCTGTTGCTATCGTTAGCTTGTATTGCGACTAGTGATTAATTAAGTTTATTTTTGATTTTTTTATTAATGAAAATTGTTACTATGAAGTATATTTGAAGTAAATCATCATAGAACTATCGAGTAATTAAAAGAGCTACGGGAAGAAATTAGAGTCTATTGCTGAATAATAATTATTTTTTGTGCAACAGCTTTTTAGTTTTACAAAGTGGAGTCGTTACAAAATATTACAAAATGACTTCAGCACTTTATTTGGAACATTATTTAGATAGTCTTCAACATCTTCCTATTGAATTGCAAAGAAATTTCAAATTAATGCGTGATCTAGATGACCGAGCTCATGGACTAATGAGGACAATCGATCTTATGGCCGACGAATTATTACCGAATATCCCAAAAATGGACGATGAAACGAAGAAGGAGAAGGTAAATACTATTCAGGGATTATTTAATAAGGCTAAAGAGTATGGAGATGATAAAGTACAACTTGCTATACAGACGTATGAGTTGGTTGATAAGCACATACGGCGCCTTGACTCTGACCTCGCGCGCTTCGAAACTGAAATTCAAGAGAAAGTTATAAGTTCGCGGACCGCACAGCAACCCGAAGCTGGTCAGGAAGCTACTACTACGACTGTGAAAAAGGGAAGAAAGAAGCATAAAGGTAGTGAAAAAACCGCCGCGACTGCTGGTAAGAAAAAACGTGCAGGTGCTTCCAGTGAGGAGGATGCGGCAGCGAACGGTAAATCCGCACCAAAAAAGAAAGTTCAGAGGAAAGGTGCAACAACTACAACAAACACAGTAAAGGAACAAGAAGAAACTGCAGATCTTGACTCTGTAGCTGGTATGGCTCACCCGAGCGACGTTCTGGACATGCCGGTAGATCCCAATGAGCCCACTTACTGCCTGTGCCACCAAGTGTCTTATGGTGAAATGATAGGGTGTGACAATCCTGATTGCCCTATAGAATGGTTTCATTTTGCTTGTGTCGATCTTAACATCAAACCTAAGGGCAAATGGTATTGTCCAAAATGTACACAGGATAGAAAGAAAAAATGATCCACAATAAAACCTCCAGTTGCTAAACCTGCAGAAAAGACTGTTCCTGTAAAGAAAGAGGTGAAGTGACTGCCTAATTATATAATAAATTAGTTATATTATACAATAAGTACTAAAAATTACAATAATGAAATTATTTATGATTACATTTCATTTCACTTATTGTGAAAGTAATATAATTTTGTAAATATACACTAAAATGTCTGAGTTATGTGTTTACTTTTAATGAATTGTGTTATTGGGCTAAATTTAGAACATTTTATTTCTTCAAACACTAAAATAGAGCTGACTGAAACGAGAGAGAGAATTGATAGCTAAAGGAATAGAAGATATTAAGTGTAAATAAAATTTAAGATATACTCTCGAGTTTGAAATAGGAGAAATTTATTCTATTTGTATTTTTTGTCCTAACTTGGGATATTAAAAGTTGCTAATGAAATATGTAAATGCTATGAATAAGATGTATTTACTATATTCTGGCATATAGTTTTAATGAAGTGCTGAATTGTTATTGTGTAATAAATTAATAATGATTTTCTACACCTGATTTTTTTTTGAAAATTTTTCATTTTCCCTTTACATGTGATTTTTTGCATTAAAAATAAATAAAATTATGGTTATGATCTTAATTGTATTAACTACTGTAATATAATTTTGACATGTGACTATATGATTGTTTTTTTACATAATGTCTGAAGAAAAAAATTAAGTTTGGGTAAACATTAAATAAAATTTTTGAAGGTTAATACTCTGTATTAAAATTTTAAACAATGAAATGATTTAGCTTTATCTTTTTTCTTGTACATAATTAGAGTTGTAACATATGTAACGATATAGTATATGAATTATGTTATATGTTTTATTTATATGTAAAAATATAAGGGTTTTTCGCTTTAGTTTATAAATCTCAGTATGTAATCGAGGATAGTTTGTTCTTTCATTATTTTATATATATAGTTTAGTATTCATTGCAAGTTGAGGAAAAATAATAGACATTCATTTTATATGCCTTGTGTATATGTATACAAATATTGTATTTACAGTAGTATTTAATTATTTTTTATATCATAGTTGTAATATGCGTTATTACATAGAGACAGTCCATTATTTTCCGTTTGTCAAAAGAATTTAATAAATGTAAAAACAATAATTTCAATATTGAAAAGACATCCAACAAGTGCTTTCAGATTGTACCACTTTAGTCTTATGATTAATAATTAATAAGTTTAATTAAACTGTTAAAACGCTAATTTAGTATATTAGCTGTAATAAAAAAGTCAATTTTACCATAGTCGAAATAAGGCAGTTAGCAATAACTAGTATGTAATTTACTGCATTAGATAGCATCAGAACATTTAATATCACAACAAATAATTATATATATATATCGCCCAATTTGTATATGAAATTTTGTAAGAGATTTATAAGGAATTATTATATTTATACTCGATTGTATTATTGTTGATAAGTATGAGAGGTGTGTTTCAATAAAACGTTTTCCGAAATTTGACATTTTCATTCATTATCATCATGCCAACAAGTTTAAAATTATTTATAAATTAAATTAAATTATTGTTTGAGACCTTAAAGATCTTTTAATTCGATCTATCGATACGAAGGCCCTTTTAGATTAACAAGTCAGTAGAGGGGATGAATTAGGGTCATGTTATTTGGGTGCGTGACTACAGTCATGCTCATAGACCTTAGTTTGGAATAGTATTGTAGACTGTTTGGTTTCTCGTTTTAAACACAATTAGGTGATTGCTTCGTATCCATTATTTGAAGACATATCAAGTTTGATAAATTTCACCTAAATATGTGTTAATGTAAGTATTGTTTACATATTAGTTATTATTTTTTTTCTTGTTTTTATGTATAATATAACTTCTTTATTTTATTGCACCTGTCTTCAATATTTCTTTTTCCAAGATTGACTGTGCTACCTAAGCAGAAAGTCTGCGCTTTGTATCTTTTAGGTAAATATTAAATAAATAATTAGATTGTTGTTTAAATAAAATTATACTTTTTCGATACATAACAATTCACTTTTTCTTTCAACATACCTTTGTATTACGTTGAAAGTGAAAGTAAATCTGTATTGAATTAGTTTTGTTCTAATTGTTACCACGATGATGCCGCGTTTGGTTACAAATAGAGTCTGTTTTTTTATATTATACGAAGCGACAAGACGAGTAAGACGTTTTCCTGATGGTAAGTGATACGCTTGCCCATGACAACGCGGTGCTAGTTAAGATGGTACACACTGCACCACATTGTGTTCGTCGCCATGAGACATAAGATATTAAATCTCGTTACCGCAATAATTTCACTAGCTATAACGCCCTTCAAACCGGAACACAGTAAGTTACCACACTGTTGCTTGCCGGCAGGAATTGATTCTGCGGCGGTAACTACCTAGACGGCCTCCGGCAAAATTTCTACTACTAGTTAAAAAGTAAAGATGTCCAACCGATTATTATAAATAGCTGATAGCAGGTAAACGCACCGAAAACAACAAAAAGGTTTTTAAAAATTAAGGCCTCTATCGCTTCAGAGAATAAAGAATAGTAAGAAATCTCATAGCAATTTATATGCTAAATGTTTTTACTCTATCTTTATTTCAGGCGCTATGTTTATATGTCTAATTTGACACAGAAGTTAGAAGAAAAGTATATCTTTGTATCGTTTTCATTAAGTTTTTGTAGAAAAATTATTTTAATAAATGTAGGTAATATGTTAATAGTTGAGATTATAAATAAATGTGTTGTTTTCTCAGTCTGTATAACCTGATTGTATCAGCATAAAAGAGACTGAGGTGCTGCTCCGTAACGCTTAAACCTTTTAAAGCGGAAGAAGTACATGGATACTCTTTCCTGAAATCCGAAATAAAAAGTCTATAGCTCTTGCGGTTAAACAAATATGAAAGGTCAAAGTTAGCACTGTGGAGAGAGGAGACTGCATCACATTGCGCTTGTCGCATTGAGACGTAAAATATAAAATCTCGTTACCCCGGTAATATCACTAATTATCCTAAAAACAGGAACATCGTAATGTTCACACAGTAATTTCACTCTATTTTTTGACAGCAGGAATAGGCGCTGCAGTGGTAACTACCCAGACGGTCTCCAGCAACGAAAACCTACGAGCAGTGAATTACTTCGTCAAATCATTACTTATAGACTTATACTATAAGTGTAGATTGTCTTATAACATAATTTGTTATTTAATTTTAGGGTATCAGGTAGATTTATGACATGGTAGTCAGGTCATAGCTCTTAACCGTTGAACGCACATTTTATTTATTTATTTATTCTTCGTTTGCACACCACAACAAAGGAAAAAGGGAAAACAACATGTTTATATAATAGGCAGCAAAAGGTTTTGTCATATTTTGCGTATTTTGAAACTGTTTGTTCCTGTAACTGAAGTGACGTTGGTAGAATTCTTTTAGGAAAGGCTTTAAGTAAAAAGAAGAAGAACTGCTTGCGTTTAAAATCATTCGCGCATATTAAAATGTTTCAACATTATAATTCGTGGTATTTACTACACCTGTAGTCAACAATACATATAAAAAAGGATAAGTATAAAATAATAAATATGAAAGTAAAATAAATTCATAGATTTATAGGTACGTATTTATTGCTAGATTTAATTAGTGATGGCCGGAGGACAATTCTGGAAAGACTGATAGTTGATGTGGCTGTAAAGTAGGCTGATGTTGATGGGTAAAATCTGGACACAATTTATAATATTTATAACTTAAACATAGCAAGTCTGTTTGAAATATTGATTAAGTGTATGAATATAAATGTTGAAGAATATATTACGATGCATTCTTCATCATCACAGGCTGTTGGTGTCCACAGCTGAACATATATATAGTTCTCTGTATCACGCATGCGCGTTGGCGAGCGCAATAAATATTTTAGTACAGAATAAGTTGATGGTATTTCCCTGGAATAAGTCCTTTGTCGCTTGATAAGACTCGAACAAATATATGTTTTCAGATATAGTAAAAAAATGCATAGCGATGGTTAATTAGCAATCTCTTCTGTGATATTATATGCTACTTGTCGTTTTACCAATTGACACAGAATCAAATAGATATTAATAGTAGGCGCTAATATTTGAACGCGAGATAATTTATATCAATATTAATCATTTTGCTTACTCTTTACAGATAAATTGCACAAAATAGAACCAAATTGCTATTAAATTATCGAGGAAACTGTTCTTGACCATATCATTATTCGTTGTACAATAATTTGCATCGAAATGTACGGCGTATGTAAGCAAAATTATATATCGATACAAGTAAATCTGGTAGTGGTAAGAACACATGGTACTTTATATATACAACTACAAGTAACAGTGGTCCCTGCTTCGATTCCACGATTACAAATGACCATATAGCAGAGTTTTCTTAAAGGTTTTTGACCAGCGATGAATTTCATATTCGAACTCCGTCATCATTTTAGTATGGCTGTGTTCCGGCTGTTGACATCCAGGACTCCATTTTCTCTTAACACAATTTAAAATTAGAGAGTTAGTGAATTATTGTTTTTGTAATTTAATTGAAAGTGGGTAATATATATTTTGTGACAAAAGATTTATCTCACACAAGAAATTCGTTAACATAAAAGTTTGCTGCGCATTTAAAAATACTTAAATAAAAATGTTGCCGTAATTCACTAAACACTATAAACGCAGTTAGTTTAAACATTTCTGTATTAATTTTATCGATAATGCTTTTTCTCCATTACATCCCTTTTAATATACATAATTATTTGGCGGCAAAAAGCACTGGGTGGGGAGTGGGGTCCACGACTCGACGGTCTGAGAGTAAAAGCTGCATTATTGCATCAGATATGATCGAATGAGCCCGTCATTTGCATCAGAATCAAGTAATGTCAGTATTTTTTTTAACTTTATTTTGTTTCAGAACAAACATACTAAGAATATTTTTAGTTGTAAATAATATCATCATCATCATCATGATCAGCCTATAGACGCCCACTGCTGGACAAGGCCTTTGTCCAAATAATATGAAATAATAAAAATGGTAACTTGTTTTATTTGAAACTAATGCAAAATGATAATAGTTATATATATGTTATGTATCACAATTCCATCAGTTATATTATCTACTTTGTGGTTATGCTAACTATTCTCTAGTTGTCATATGTTTTACTGATTGAATACGATAATGCTGTATTGACAATAGATTGACATTAGAAAAAACTCTTACTATCCATATTTCACAATTTATATGTGCTACTGGGATCCAATCATCAAAACAGGGATCTTTCTGTAATAAGGGGATATATAGTAACCAAGTCAACAGTTATATAGCTTAAATTATTACAATAGTAGTGCTAATAGGTAAATGATTTATGTCTTCGTCTATTGTCGTAAACAATCTCTCAAAAGTTAAAAATGTTGTCGAAGAGTTAAGAGAAGTTGTATATTACTAATACTTTATTAAGCTATGCAAGGTAATTAAAGATATATCAAAGTAAGTAACTTTTACAATTTTTCTATATGTTTATAATGAATATGAATGTATCTGTTAAACTTCAAAAGTCAAGCACTACTGGTGGTAGGTCTCTATTGCCGGAGACCGTCTGGATACCACCGCAGCTCCTATTTCAACCGCCAAATAGTAGTGTGCAAACATTACTGTGTTCCGGTTTGAAGGGCGCTGTAGCTAGTGTTATTACTGGGGTAACGAGACTTAACACCTTATGTCTCAAGGCGACGAGCGCAATGTGGTGCAGTGTGTACCATCTTAACTAGCACCACGTTGTCATGGGCAAGCGTATCACTTACCATCAGGTGAACGTTTTGCTCGTCAAGTCGTATTGTAGTATAAAAAAAAAGCACTGGTCATAATCACATGCGGCCATGTTCAATAACAGGAAAAGTTTTGTTTACATATATCAATTTATATATAGTAGCAGTGTTTTCTGAAACGAAATAAATATGTTATTATTGTTCACGTGATCAAAGTGCGTCGGATAAATATGGATGTGGTGTACACTTAAATAATAGTATCGGGCACATCGCGACCTCATATCGCAAAGGGTTGTTCGAGACGGCGCGCGTAACGACGCAGTCACCCGGAGATTGCGCGGGAAAGCAGTTCTACTATTTTTTAATACAGAAAAGTTCATTGAACAAAACAATGACTACGCTTTTAAGAAAAATGTGGAAGACACACTCTAAGCATAAAAGTAAGTAATGAATATTTTGTTATATTATTTTTTAATAGTTATATTATATTTATAACAAAGATTAATATAAAACATTTTTAGGTATTTTTTTTTTCGTTTCATAGCTTTGGTTATAATTATTATATTGTTTTATAATGAGAAATTAAAAGTATTAATTTAATTTGTAACCAACATTCATAACAATTTTAAAGTTTTATTATTTTTTTAGATGTTTGTAACATAAAATAAAAGTTTTGAAATACTTTTTTTTTAATGTAAATTATATTTCAGTGCTTACTTTCTTTTTAAAAGTCTTTTAGTGTTGTATATGCAATAAATATTTACTATGTTTTGTGTTAGTCCATCCACCAGTTGTCCATGGAAATATTATTGTTTGCTCTCCATTTAAGTTTTTTTGTTAATTTGTGGCTATTAAAGCATAAGCTTTAATAATGTAATCGTTTGCTCAACTCTTTATATTATAACAAAGGCGAAACTAGCAAACTTAGTTAGTTTTTTTATAGATAGCCAAGTCCGTTTATTTGACTATCCAGTACAAATGTATATAAACAAAGAGATATTAAGATATGAAGTATAAATAACCAAAAGTTCGTTAAAATTGTAAACGGTCGATAATATCGCGCCGTGAACTATTTTGTTTTTTTTTTAAAAATGAGTGTCTTCAATTAAAATTAAAAATAAACAATTAAGTAACAATTAATAAGTATACTTCTTGCAGGGGTGGTATATTAATTCAACACTTCGTTGTTTGATATAGGAAACTACCTGCAAACGACATATTTATGTTTGTAGAACAATTTTTTATGTTATAATTTGAAATTAGGATTGAAAAGATGGAATTAATGACACTCGTTAGTACCGCAGTGCCTATTTTAGCCGTCAAGTTGTGTTGAAACATTACTGTGTTCCAGGCTAGAGGTCGCTGTATTAAAATTACTGAAGTAACGAGAGTTATATATAACATCTCGAAGCGTTGATTTCAATATGGTGTTGTACAAACATAACGACTATCACCTTATTATTATTGTTGGCAGATATTTCACCAACAAATATATCACTTCTCTTATCGTTCTCGTCTAATTATTTAGGTAAATAATCAGGCACGTGAACGCCGTTACTATTTACCATTTATAATTTGTTTATGGTCTTCATTGAAATACAAAAAAAAATGAATTATTTACTTCTCGGAAAACAGTACGGCTCATGTAACTTGTACAGTCGTCGATATTACATCTTGTTCTAGATTATATCCTGACTAGTTCTTTAGTCTACATTTCTTTAGCTTTTCCGAAAATATATTCGTATTGCATATAAAAGGTCTCTTCAATTCCTATTTTTGACATGTCAAAAACAGTAAGCGATATATAAAGTTGTTCATATACTCATTCTACGCAAACTTCGGTAAAAAAACTTATGCGCAAGAGCTTTTCTAAGGTTCCATTAAAAGTTCCAAGATGGGAGGCGGTTGTGCTCGAAATGCCGCCGCACTACTGAGTAAATGCGGTTTTCTCTCCAATTAAGTTAGTATTGGGATCTCTCGACTGAGACGTAAATGGCGGAGAAAAAAAGTTGCCATATCAGTTAACGAAAGAGGGCAACACTATGCTGCGTAGCAGGAACTATGGAATGATAAATTAGCCATGTACGTGGTAGTAACGGAATGATTGACCCATTTGTCGTGCCGTTATCAGGCTTAAGAGTAACGTTACTTATAAACTTGTTCAGAAAAAAAGCTATTGCATCCGGATAAGTTACTCTGCTTTTATATATATTTGAAACCCGCGAAGGTTGTCATGTTTGTGAATTCTTATTACATTTTTATATACCTGGAAAGGTACAATTATAACTTAACGCTATTAACTTAATACATGAGTAACGGTATAACTGCCGCGGCGGTACATGGTAAGTTACACTGATATATAGTCCCAAAAAAGGAATATGGTTCTATCGATGTGAACGCCAAAAATCTTCGCAAATAATAATAAAAAAGTATTTAGTGCTATTGACCTACTAAACTAATCTAATGAACTAATTTAGTATTGAAGCAATTAATGATATAACTTATGTATAGCTAGCTGCCACTACTTAAAGTGCTGAAGACAAAATAAATATTATGTAAAGGAATCTTATAGCACAGAGTAAAAATAAAATAAATAGAATTAAAAACTTTTTGAATATATGAATATGTTGTATGGAAAAAGGAAATGCGGAAATTGTTAGGAAAATTTATGCTTTAACGATTTTATGAGTTTGGGAAATATACATTAAAATTATAAAAATGGTATATTTTAAATTAATTATTTTTACTGGTTTATATATTGTAGATTACTTATTCATATGTCAACATTTCACGATGTTTGTAACTTTTCATCTCAACTTCATTTAGTTAAGTATATGAGCAGGAAAATTGGGAACAATTTCTTTTTTTCTTTTTAAACCTTTTTCGTTAGCAACAGGTTAACTGGCTTTGTTAATATTATATTTTACAAACCTCTTTACTTCAAATATATTTTTTTTATTAAGTGTTATGCAATTAAATAATAATAAAATGAATTATTTTTGTACATTGTTAATATTAATATGAAAACAAAGAAAAATATTTATTGTAAAAGCAATGAACTTGATGCAGTGATTTTAGTATTTAGTATAAAAATATCTGTTGTAAGTATATTTCCGTCTGTTACTATTTTTAGTAAAAATTTGGAGACCGATTATGTTTAGATCAATCCATTCAGAGAAAGCAAAAATTTTTCAGGATCCTCGTAAGCGGATCTCGATTACCATCTCTTTTATTTCGTTAAATGGACCTTTGGGTCATGGATATTGTTGGCCCATTGGCTGAGTAGTAAGAATGGAAGGGATTAGTGAGTACTTCAGAAAGTATGACTTAAATTTTGAACGAATACAAATCATATTTTAATAATATATTTACTTATATTTTTGTTTTTATGTTTTAGTAGTATCAACTTGTTTTCCAGATTAATGTCCAAATTTGGGACGGTCCGTTCGACCTTGGTGATAACTTAAAATAACATCAGTCCAAAGTCGGGAATCTACGTCGCAATTAATAATACGATCGTTAATCGAGATCATTGTATTAATAAACTTTAATAACCTAATTTGGGCAATCAAACGTCACCTTGAACACCTTTTTTATTCATATGTAATTACGGAAACGATTTTTACAATATCACCTAAAAATTGAAGGGCGCTGTAAACTAGTGAAATTATTAGGGTAATGAGACTTAATACCTGATGAGCGCAATGTGGTGCAGTGTATACCATCTTAACTAGCGCCACGTTATGGACAAGCGTATCACTTACCATCAGGTGACTTACTCGTCGCTTCGTAGAATAAAGAAAAACACATTTACCGTTAAAAATCTTCGCGCACCTGTTGTACAACAAGAACAATTTCTAAACGTCATCTTATTTCTTATGAGCGTTTCATCGATAAATAATTTATTGGTTTCTAGAAAACCTGAACATCTAGACTTGTGACTTTTTATAAGAAAGGAATCTAGCTTGCTGAAAGAAAACATGTAAGCGGAATGTTATACATTAATTGTTTAGTTTCAATTATGAATAGTAATATTCCATTCCATTAATGGTTTTATACCACATGCTACGGGTAGAGTGACGTTGAGGATGTTCTAACATGTCTTCCAAACTGTATGCTGGACTAAACTGATATGTATATATCTATTTTATTCTCCTATAAACGATGTTTAATTTTAAATATTGTCTGCAGTCTGTTTTCCATAAGTTTATTAATATAACTTTCTTTATTTATACAATAAAGATGGTCAATAGCAATATTGTCAGTAATAATAAAGTGATATTATTAGTCCACTGTTGTTTTCAGACACAACGCGAAAAATCTTTAAATAAATCGGAAATTATTGTTTGATAGCAATACTAAGGTCTTTATGTCTCTCAAGATGGATCTATTGTGTAAAATCCTTCAGATTGTTATTATATAATTGTTCAATGATTTTGTACCATAAACAATAAAAAAAAAAAAGAGTTAGTGGATGAACTGTCAAAATTAATGTAGCACGTTTTTTGTTCCATTTTCAAGTGCGAGTGTAATTTTGGAAATCAAATAAACAATAATACAAAATTAATATCCTTTGTCGGCAGAATATGAAGGTATAGGCGGCAAAGCTTAGTTCATATGAAACGCAGTTGTTTATAACTTCAGCGTTCTGTTCCGTTGTTTACAATCATTGTTAATAATTACAGATTTGAACTATTGACACATATTAATGATTAAGCTTTTGTACCCTATTCCAAGCCTAAATAATGAGAGAGAGCATACCTTGACTTCCGGAATAACACGTCAAAACACCCCCGTTTTAACAACTATGTCATGACTTCCGCCGCTATTTTGTTCCCCCTCCATTGCACCGAGCTCAGCAGCCATGCGCCGTAGGCGCGCTAGCTTCATTGGCGTTCTTTGACTCGTCCGAGTAACACGTGTAGTTTTAAGAAAGTGTTCTAAGAAAGTGTTTTAATTAAAACATGGAAGAAAATTCCGGCTCCGGTGTGCCGTTGAATATTAATGCCCCGCGAAGCCCAGGCGTGCATCAAGTACATCTAGTGCATCGTCATCCGGGTCTTCGAGTGCAGAACGTCATCGTAGGAAGAATCGCCGCCGCCGCAATCGCAGAAATGATAAGCGTATGAAGCGTTTGGAAAAGGCAGTAGACAATCTTACTGCCACCGTAAGTACTATAGTAAAAGGTCAGTCAATACATTCTGTTCCTATAATGCACGAGAATAGTGATTCTGACGCGCTGTCTATCTTTGTCCCCGACGATTTGGAAGCGTCGTTTAGCCAAGATAAAACTGAAGGTAGTCAGCCAGTGCTCGGTTTTGATTTCAAGCAGGAAACTACCCTCAAATCTACAGTTCCGAAAACTTCTACCTCTCATGCAGAGACGTTGTGCAAGTTACAACACTTTGATACGATTGATTGGTCACAGGTTAGGTATGCAGAAATTCAAAAACAATACGTGTCTAGTCCAGGTTTTTTAGAGCTGGAAAGCAACGATATTATTAAAATGTTCGATCGCAATAAAACATTAGCTGCAACAGAAAAAACTCTGGCAGCCGTTACACGTGGCTTAATTATTCAAAATGAAAAACTGCTTGAAGGCCTTCAGAATTTAGTTTCATGGCTGGGTTCAGTACAGCCTTTGACCACTGACGATGTTTTCAATAAAGTAAATGAGATATTTTCAGGCGAATACAATCAAACCCATTTGGATCTTTTACAAATGGTTTGCGGTCGGCGTGCAGACGTAATACAGCAGCGGCGTGATAGCGTTCTTAATTATGTTAAGGACAAAGGCATTAAAGAGATTCTTAGAAAGGTTCCTCCTACTATCAACCATTTGTTTAATGATGATCGCTTTTCAGACTGTATATCAAAGAATGGCGGTATAGAGAAGGTGTTCATGCGGCCAGTAAGCCATCCTGCGCAAGGATGTGCCACTAAGACAACTCTTGCGCAAAGAGTACATAATATGGAACAGAGAAGAGTATACTCTTCGAAGGTGCGTTCCCAAGCTCCAGCAGCGCCTGCGACCAGCTTCAGCGCGCCGTTACCGCAAGGTCGTAAACGTAAGTTAGACAACTTTCGTAATTTCCAGGGCGATAAACATTTCAAAAACAGTCGGGCACAGCGCGTCCAAAGACGCTATGATTGACTATCCGACCTTTCATGCCGGACAACTCCGCCACTTTGTCGATCGATGGAGAAGGTGGGGAGCACCCGACCATGTTCTAAAAATTATATCAGGATACAAAATACCCTTTGTCAAGAATCCCCCATTAATACATCCGCGACGAATCCCGAGCAGGTTTCACACTCGAGATTCACCGGAGGTAAGAATAGAATTTCAGAATTTGGTGGCGCAGGGGGTTTTGGAGCCAGTGCCACTAACTCCAAGTTTTATTTCGAACATATTTTTGGTTTCGAAGGCGGACAGCAAACTCCGTCCTGTTTTCAATTTGAAGCGCCTAAACGAATTTGTGTATACAGAAAAATTCCATCTAACGAACATGTTCAGAGTCCCGGATTTTCTTCAGACAAACGATTGGATGGTAAAACTAGATCTTCACAGTGCATATTTTCACGTGCCAATTTCGTCTCACCATCGGTGTTTTCTACGGGTAATTTTTCGCCATCATTTATGGCAAATAACGTGCCTACCGTTCGGCTTATCGACGGCGCCAAAAATCTTTGCAACCCTTACAAACTGGGTCGCCGAGATTCTCAGAGCCCAAGGATTGAGACTCTTAGTTTATCTCGACGATTTTTGCCTCGTACATCAGGACAAGAGAGTACTGATACAACAGGTACAATTCACTGTCAGTCTATTCAGAGAATTAGGGCTAACAATCAATTTCGAGAAGTCTGTTCTGGAACCACAAAAGTCCTTAGAATTTCTAGGCGTGCAATGGTGTCCCTGGATAAACAGGAAGAGTCTTCCATTGACCAAAGTCGAGAAGCTGTTAGCGAAATCCAAAATCCTTTTATCGAGAAGGATGGCTTCGCTACGCCAAATACAATGTTATCTAGGCCTGTGCAATTTCGCCAGTTTTGTAGTCCCCAGGGGTCGATTGAACTCTCGCCCGTTACTATCACACTGCCATCAGTTGTTGAAACAGAACCCCTGCACAAAATTCCCAATTCCCGACCAAGTACTGATGGTGATGAGATGGTGGTTAGCTCACGCCCACAAACATTCTCTCCTTCACTATCCTGCCCCGGAGATGTTCCTAACGACCGATGCGTCAGTTCACGGTTGGGGAGCAGTATTAAACGATTTCAAAATTTCAGGCACGTGGCAGAGTCACGAAAAAGAGTTTCACTCCAACATTCTAGAGATGATGGCGATAGAAAAAGTTCTGAATCTACATGCTCGGTCCGTCGTGAACTCGTCACTACAAATCTTGTCGGACAATCGCACGGTGGTTTCTTATCTCCGGAACGAGGGAGGAACCAGGTCTTTACCGCTAATGAATATCACGGTGCGAATTTTAAGGTTGTTGGATCGGTATCACATACCAATGTCAATAAATTACCTCCCCGGCCGTTACAACGTAGAAGCCGACGGTCTATCCAGGTTGCAAGCCAATTCAGAATGGCATCTTCGAGATCAGATGACTCTTCAGATTTTTCAACATTGGGGAACTCCCGAAATAGACCTGTTCGCATCAAATCAGGCCCATGTAGTCCCGTCGTATGTAACAATGGATCCATCAGATACTCGAGCAGTCTTCATCAATGCGTTCAGTCGCCTGTGGGATTACCGGATCGCATGGCTATTTCCACCGCCGTACCTAGTTCCTCGGGTCTTAAGACATCTGAACAATTGCAAAGGAGTGTTTCTGATGGTTGTCCCGAAATGGACCAAGGTATTCTGGCGCAGCGACTTGATGGCAAGGTCTCTCTCCCCTCCAATAGAGATTCAAGAAGTACAGAGTGCGTTGCTGGATGTGCGAACTCGGATGCCCCCCCGGGTGCCAAGCAAATGATTTTGGAGGTTTGGCAGATACGGGGTGGAGCTCAATGCTAGGCTTATGGGACGAAAATCAAAAGATCTCTTATTAGGTAGTTGGCGAAAATCGACTCTTTCTTCATATAGACCAGCTTGGACAAGGTGGTGTTCTTGGGCCTCATCCAACGAAGTTTCAAGAACAGACCCTAGTCCTTCTGATTTGGCACGATTCCTTGCTGACTTGCACCAAAAGACCAAGTTGTCATACAGCTCAATCTGTCTTCACAGATCGGTAGTTTCAACCTTCTGTCCTAAAATTCCTCCATTAAGTGATCATGTCATCGTTAGACAAACCCTTAAAGCAATATCCTTAAGTAAACCTAGGCCCCATAAGGTTCCTATTTGGGATGTCAAAGATTTGTGCAATTTCTTGGAAACTAATAGTCCGGTTAGTGAGTCCTTATTTGAAACTTCCAAAAGATGTGCCATTCTACTTCTATTGTGCTCAGGACGTAGAGTTCATGATTTAACACTTTTGAAAATATGCGATTCTTCTTGTGTAATTGAAAAGGAATCTATTCTGTTTTGGCCAGATTTTGGTTCTAAAACTGACAGTGCCAGTCGTCGACAATCAGGATGGAGGCTAACTTCGTATCCATCTAATAAAAATATCGATCCGGTATATTGGGTTCAAAAATTGATTGAAGTATCGCAAATCAGGCGGGGTGATTGCAATAATCTATTTATCACATCAGTAGGAAACGTAAAACCCGCTTCTCGCACCATTATAGGCGGCTGGATTAAATCTGTTTTAAAAGAAGCTGCAATCGATAGCTCTCCAGGAAGTGTTCGGTCAGCTGTCGCATCTTACAGCTGGCTTGAAAATCATAATATTGACGATATTTTATCTCGAGGAAATTGGAAAAATGCATCTACGTTCCATAGGTTTTATAAAAAAGAAGTTAAGTCAAGGAAAAATAATGGTACCGAGTTATTAAACTGTTTTAATCCCGTTTAATTATTTGTTGATTCGAATTTCTTATAAACAAGTTTGTTGGTATAAAATAAACATTGTATAAAGTTCAAACTTTATAGTTTTATTTACTTCACATTGGCGTTTTCTCTTCAGCAGCCGATAACAAACACTTCTCATTATTTAGGCTTGGAATAGGGTACAAAAGCTTAATTGTAAAATTTTACCTAAAAATAAAATTTAAATTAAGCGACTTACCCTATTCCAAGCCTAGTTTTTATTGCTGTCTGCTTATAATTACAAATTTTTTACCTTTCAGGAAGATCTCATTGTAAGTATTTATTTACCTAACCATAATCTTAGTTTAATAAGCTTTCTTACAGATTGTTATGAGTCAACATGCAGTATTAGTTTATGAAATTTATATGTATCCTTACTACCACCAGTCATACCATACTGTGGTTTAATTTGCCACCAGTACATCTCATACTGTGGTTTAATTTGCCACCAGTACATCTCATACTGTGGTTTAATTTGCCACCAGTACATCTCATACTGTGGCGGACTTAATACACCATCCATATCAAATGGATGGTATACAATAAAAACAATGAGTTCCAATGAAGCTAGCGCGCCTACGGCGCATGGCTGCTGAGCTCGGTGCAATGGAGGGGGAACAAAATAGCGGCGGAAGTCATGACATAGTTGTTAAAACGGGGGTGTTTTGACGTGTTATTCCGGAAGTCAAGGTATGCTCTCTCTCATTATTTAGGCTTGGAATAGGGTAAGTCGCTTAATTTAAATTTTATTTTTAGGTAAAATTTTACAATTATGCAAACAAAGACATAAATGATTCAATATAGAATGCACACACGATTATCCGTTGAATGAACTTAATGCGTGCGGAGTGGATGACTTCTATATAGTCATAAACAAGTCATCCACTCCCGTTAAATTATAGAAATTACATACAAATAAATAGTCTGTAATTAGGATGTAATTCTTTCGAATTAAGGATGTCATTTATTATTATATAAATTTAAAATGTTATTATAATTAACAGTGATACCATTTACTAAATTTTTTACTGCAAGCTTTGTAAATACTTCCGGCTTTTACGTTGTATGATGATAGTTATTCATTGATTTGTTTTCTTCTCGTTGTGGACGTGTATTTATAGAGCGTTGCGATAATTTCTTGTGAACTGGTTATATTCGGTGTTGATCTTTATTGCCGTATTGCGCCTAATAATCTGACCCCTGACCGAATTGCGCTATCGCACCCGTCTGGCCTAGATAACGGGGTATCAATACAATAAATAATCGGCGGATGTTTAATGAATAGTGTGCAATTATTGAATATTTACACGAGTGCTCTTTATTCGATGAAGCAAGAGTCTACGCAGTTTTCTCAGTGTCTTACCGGAAATAAGTGACAGTTGTGAATATCTTCTTCTCGAGAATAAGGACTTTGATCTTAACTTACTGCGTGCAAAATGTATGTACATTTAAACAATAGCAAATTTATATTATTTGAATATGTATGTTTATTTCATATTGTATATACTCTCTTTTTTGTTATTTTCATTACGTCACCTACCGCAAGATATAACATTACAATACTTTCGATGATAGAGGATAGCTTCAGGCAGGTTTCTAGTAACTTCGTGATTTATTCAGTGTCTGTTTCTGCTGCTACGAAATATTGAAAACGTACAATAATCTCACTAATAGATCGGACTTTTCTAATATTATTGTCTCAATGTTACTAAAGCAATAAATAAACGCAAAAATTTGAGATATCCATAAATTGAGATTATAAAAAACTTGACTTGTATTCATTGATTTAGCCCATAAAAACAAGCTCTCATTTTGATGTAATATCTCATATTTCCGTGAGTATTACACATTTATTATCACCAAATTTTACGGATGTCTCTTGTTTTAAGTTGGATAGTCAAAGTTAATTGAGCTATGGTATACTGACGAATATTTCTGATTAAATATGTTTATTATTCGCACTTTGATCACGTGATCAGAAAACACAGCTACTTTATATAAATTGATATATGTAAACAAAACTTTTCCTGTTATTGAACATGGCCGCCTGTGATTATGGCCAGTGCTTTTTTTTTTATACTACAATGCGACGAGACGAGCAAGACGTTCACCTGATGGTAAGTGATACGCTTGCCCATGACAACGTGGCGCTAGTTAAGATTGTACACACTGTACCACATTGCGCTCGTCGTGAGACATAAGGTGTTAAGTCTCGTTACCCCAGTAATTACACTAGCTACAGCGCCCTTCAAACCGGAACACAGTAATGTTCGCACAGTACTATTTGGCGGTTGAAATAGGAGCTGCGGTGGTACCCACCCAGACGGTTTCCGGCAACAGAGACCTACCACCTAAAATACCTACGTGGTATATTACCACATTTCTGTTTACTTTTGCAGAGCTATGTGAAGAGTGGGCGCTGGCGGAGTGCGAGGGCGACGGGTGGTGGCGGGAGGCCCGCGGGGGTGGCGCGCAGGGCGACGTGCGGTACGCGGGTGCGGTGCCCGTCGAACGCGCCGCCTCCGCGCCCGCCACAGCGCTCGCCGTGCGCTCTGCTCTGCACACCATCAAAAGTATAACAAACCTCACGACATTACAGCTCTAAACGATACACTATTACATCTAGCCTTCTTCTTTATCTAAGTCGTATTTTCTCATGACTAAGCGTCATCATGAAACACGACGACTTACTTGTCAGTTATAATGGAGTGGTTCACCATTGCCTTCTCCATTTCACATACTAGTGCGAGCACGGATGCTCATGGCATAGATATGTAGGTTTCCTCACGATGTTTACCTTCACCGTCAAAGCACGTGATTTTAGTTGGTGTGTACTGCACATAAATTGAAAAATTCATTGGTGCAGGCCGGATTCGTACCCGGTACCTTCAGATTGTAAGGCCGGCGTTCAAACCACTAGGCCATGGCCTATATATAACTAACCAAAAAAAATATACACTTTTATTTGCTCCGCGTTCTACTGTTAAGTATTAAATAAAAATAATCGTGATTACGAATATTTTCTAAGTGAAATAGTAATTGTATTGACTTAAAAGGGAAAGCAATTTTTTTTTATTTTATTATTACTTTCTTTACAATTTTCTTAATTCTAATACACAATACTTGGTGCCAATAAACATTGAATTGCACAATCTACATTCAACTTGATTCCTACCTTCATTTGTTATTAATTACTATCTAATACTTATAACATAGATTCGCTTTAAAAGGAGAATGACTGTAAGTCTCGCTGCATTAATTGGCCAGTGTACGAAGTGTGATCTGTGCGACTGGTTAACTGTGAATGCGAGAACTATGCTAGATTAAATATATAATTGAAGAGATGTTACCAATAACACTATATCCAATATTCTTCTATATTCACCCATAATTAGCTGCTATTATCTAGTCAGTCCAACATGAGGGATAGCGACAAAAATCATTACGCAGTCTCCATTTTAAGGCTTTCTAACCTAAAATTTTGACAGTTTCATAATTCAGTTAAAAGTTTTATAAGTTTTACGATTAAAGACCTATTATGTCGAAGTTGCACCGAATAAAGTAATACGGTTTTTATTCTTCATGGATCAGATATCCTTTTACTCATCTGCCTAAACATTCAGCACTCTTGGTTTCACATTCTTTCCCAAACAACAGATTCCTCGTATCCGTGGCTTACAGGCTATCAGAGCCAAAGGGACAAACTCTCTCAGTGCCTTCCCGTGGATCTGGTCTTGAGTCCAGCTCCAGTATGTGTACCTGACTGCACAAGTCGTAGTCGTTGAAGACTGTAATAAGTTAAAGAATTCTTTGCACGCTCCGAACGAGTTTTGCTACTTTCTCTGTAAGGTATAACATGTTAATGCTCGCTGTGATCACGCAAATGGCCGCCCGGGAGCTTTTATTAAATCTTTTCACTCAACGAAAAGTACGTTGCGTTCCTTAAGCAAGTATTTTCAAACGAGAATTGTGAGGTGTTTTTATTTATACATGAAACTATACATAGTGATCATTCTATAGACGGTAACAGGATCCAATAAAACAGATTAAAATAGAACCATTTCAGTTAGGTCATTAAAAAAAAAATTGAATGTTTTAATAGATAAAGTAAATTTTACTAAATCCTTTAAACTCTAATATATAGCAGAATAATTTCAGACTTAATTCGATAAAAATATTAATTTATAGTTATATCTATATATAATTACACATAATAAATAGTCAGCTACGAAAGAAGTTTCTTAACTATCAATAACTCCTTTTTATTGAAACGTTTTATTTATATTTATTACACCAACTAGATAAAAAACATCTTTAACGCTTCTGTATACTTTGTAATAAGAAAATAATAGTATCTTATTTAACTGCGTTCGTTATGTTAAAGCTAATCACTTAGTAAACTAAGTTGGGATAGTCTTTGCGAACTTAGATGGCTATCCATCCTCTGTATATAGACAATATTAGTGTTTCCAGGTATTACTTAAACTTTTAAATCATTATTATTTGACATCACGCGAATTTCTTTTGGAAGACTTTTATTAAAACAGCTTTGAGCTTTTATGTAGAGTAGTTTTAATTACATAGTAATATTTAATCTTTCCTAACCATCACTCAGAGTTCTGAGAAAAGTTGTAATAGGAGTTACAGAATGCATTTCTTCTTATAGAGCAGCAAACCGTTTTTATTTACGAAAATATTAGTCTAAATTATCGTTTATAATTTTTCAGCTTCAAATAAAAAATTACAAAGGGTGAACTTGGACATAAGTGCGAACGGCATTCTGGTGAACGACGCCGAAACGCAGGAGAGTGTCCTCAGTGTATCAATATACAGGTATTTATATGATTATATACTATGTATTAAAATAACACACAATATCAAAAGTAAAAAATATTTAGTCGTGTGATCTAATTCTTATTTAACAAATTCTACTATGTAATTTCTTTATTTTTGTTCTGAACCTTGTGTCGATTTATAATATTTATAACAATAAAATCAAGAAATTGCCATCTCTCCATTATTGCAATATTAATAATAATATAATTAGTTTGAAAATACATTATTGTTTATTTCATATTTATCAGGAAATAATTATAGCTATGAAGAGATCTTCATGTTTACATCATAAAATAAAAAATAATTATCACGGCTACTTGTTTATACGTACAGGTCGGTCCATAGGTCAGTTCGTCTGGCTTCCGAGTCGTCAGTTATTTTTAATTACAACCAGGGACAATAACATAGATTGTTAAGATGAACCCTTTTTTATCGAGTAATGAACAAAACATGTAATGCGAGAAAGTATTGAATTAATTTAGTGTTTTTATTCCATAGTTTACTTAATTTGTACGCTGGATCTAAGTTTTTATGCCTGTTGACATCAAACGTATTTTCAATAAATCAAAAATTTATAACAAATGTTCTGATAAACTTGATGAAGTTTAAAAAACAAAAATATCCACCGACGTATGTAGTTCTTTTGTGGGTGATAAATTACACAAAATGTTATCTTGTAGTACTCGCAAGTCATAACAGATGGCGCCTAATTCTGTCGTTATTAGTTGAATGTTCTGACAACAGATGGCGCTGTATTTAAAAACTGTTTCTCAATTCAATGAGCTGACTATTTTTACATTGAATTGAAACCAAAAGTATCTTCACTCGAATCTGTTTTCACAAAAGAAAGGAATTACGAATAAAAAATTGAATGGCGCTTAGTGTACACACGGAGCGTTAACGGAAGTATTTATTTTAGAATATCGTACTGTTCGGCTGACGCTGCGAACGCGCGGGTTTTCGCGGTGGTGGAGGGTAAGAAGGAAGGTGGAGCGGAGGAGAACCATGTAGTCCACGTATTTCTTTGCTCAAGAGGCAAGCATGCGAGGGCACTAGCCCTCTCCCTCGCACATGCTTTCAACGACGCTTACCAGGTATAAAAATAATTAGTCTGTATTATTTTCGTTTATTTCTGTATAATTTTTAGTCATCATTTGTTTATTTTTTATCTGTAACTTTTTTAGGCATGGCAAGCAAATCAAAGCAGCTCTCTCCAATCAAATAGCAAAAGACTAGCGCCGTGGGTATGTTGAAACTTTTGATAATATCACTGAACAATTTCAAATGAGTTCGGTTAAATAATGTGCTGCGGTAATGTAATAAGGACCTTGACTATCCTTTCTATGCCTAGTTCACATACACAAATGGTTATGATTATATATAAAAGGTCATAGCACATTGTACTTGTTTTAAAAAACAAAATGTTATCTTATTACCTGAGTAATATCACTAGTTATAACGCTTTCAAAAACTGGATCATAGTAAAGTAAATATTACTATAACACTAGTGAAGTAGTTTTTTGTCTTTTGGTATTATTTTAAGATTTTTGTTTTATTATTTAAAACTTTATTTGCACACAAAGAAAAATGTACAAAAAGGCGGTCTTAATGCCATAGGGCATTCTCTCCCAGTCAACCATAGATTGAGCAAAGAAGATAAATAACGGAGCGTTATTTTTTTGTAGTTGAGTATAATTACATATAGTATAATATAAACACAATAATGTTTTACGTCTAGTATGTTTTTTAGTTATTATATTCTTTGTATTATTACACTCCAGGTACGATTCCCCGATGAGTCGGATGAGGAAGCGGACAGTGAGCATTGGAAGTCGCCCGCTCCGCTTGTTACGTTCGCTTGAGCTTTATATTTAGACCTCGCGTATCCATGTTACTAAATAATCAAGCTATATACATCATTAGAATAATCTTTTTGTAACTTTGGTAAATTGCGGCCATTTTCGCTAATTACATTTAATTTCAAATTTTGCTTGTCAATATTGTAAGAAGCTTTAATTATTTTCTATTACCAGTGACTGTCTAAAAATACTCGTTAAAAAGTTTATAAAATTTTTTTTAAATGCCATTTACGGTACTATGTATTAAAACGCCATTTTTTTTAGCAAATCGAAAAAAAAATATGAAAACAACTACTTACATCTTTTTTAATATTTATCGTGTTATTTTTTAATCTATACTTATTACTTAGTTTGTAGATTCTAATGGACTTGTGGAAAATTAGGATATTTTTTAATATAAATATGTTAATTTTATCAATAAGAATTATTGCAGCCATATTGTTATATTGATGTTTATTCACAAATTATTTTTGATATTTTTTTTGTAGAGAAGATTATTTATTATTATTAATATTGTTTCAAAATTGTAAAAGAAACTTTTTGGTAGAGACAAATTAATAGTTTTTGTAAGATTTTTTTTTATGCAAATAAAGTGTAATTTTTATATTTTCTTTCTCTTTATTTCTTGTCAATATTTATTGTACAAAACCTATTGTTATGTATCGACGAGTTAGTTTTTTCCTAGTGCAAACGTAACGCTAAATCTAACTTCGAGATAAACTTTCAAATCTTTAAATTGTTAGATTTATATTCATAATTACGAACGAGTAAATAATTGAACTCAATTATTTCGGTTTCGAGTGATATCCATAATGAAATATTTGTATAATACTATTCGATTATATCAAGTGGCAATACAGAAATCCATATGCTGTAGCGGACAAACAAGCAGAAGGTCTTCTTCATATGTAATACAAAGTCATCATACGAGAATGTTTCACCAATTTATTACACATTCATAAATAAATACATTTTTGAATCTTTGCACTAACTCGCCAACAAATAAATTTTCAAGAATTTACATTTACAGATAATATAAATATACACTTTTAGTACATCGTCTGCAGAGGTTAACTAGTTAAGTATGTATTAATGCTACCGGAAGTAACAGGATGTATGTTTAGCTACAAGCGACACTGCTGGAAGAGTTGGAGGCGCTTCCGGCCGAGGTTCGTGAGGTACAGCGGCTCGGTGCACGCGCCGCCTCCGTGATGATTGATCATCATGTAGTCGAAGCAGTTCGTCACACCGTCATCATTACAATCCTGTAACGTTAATAGATAATCAACAGTAATTATTTAAGTTTACCCTAATGTTTTTTAATGAAAATAAACGAACGAACAAAGAAAATTAAATCGAATTATACATAAAATTCGTCACTTATAAAAAAAATCAATAGAAAATAGTTTTATTACTTTTCAACAGAATTGTTTTTTTTTAATAATTTCCAATTACTTTTGTATATTGCATGAAATCCATACGATACTCCTTTAACTAGTTTTTTCATGAAAAATATATTTTGGATTTTTTAATACTTCGCCAATCGTTTCAATAGAAAACAAAGAACCTACTTTTTTTAGAGTTATCAGCCAATGGTGAGACACGAAGAGGGACCATAAAGAAGAAGAACATACCCAGTAAAAACAGAGATGTGAATAAATATGAATAAATTCTAATTTGGTATAATATCTTGAGATTACTATGAAGATATAATAATAAGTGAAGTAATTGAAAAAGTGGAACTTCACGAAAGTTTTACTCTCGTGAGAATTTACGTATTCTTGCATAAATCTTTTTCTTAGTCTTCCTTTTAGGACACAAAGTCTTCTTTTGTAGAATACATATACATATATACTACTGATATATCTTCATGAAACTATTAAGATGCAATACAGATAAAAAGTATTTCATAAGCAGAATGTTTACCTTGCCAAACCTTGCCATGTAGCTTTCGACTATTTTCACAGAGCAGTAGTAGTCTCTTGCGCAGTCTTCAAAAGCTAAACACAATTAATTATTAGTTTAATCTATTATCTGTTGTATTAAATGTAAAAGAGATTTATTTTATATATATATATATAAAAATAATGTAACTATAATGTTCAGGTTATGTGGTATATTTTTCCACAAAAGACCCTCCGGAAGATACCACTGCCTCTTTCTGTTCCCAAGCAGTGATTGTGAAAACATTAGTGTAGTAAAGTTCGTCATTAAAAAAACTGCTCTAACTACAACTAGATACACCACAATGGTAATTCTCATTATCTGTTCTTTTGTTATGGCGATAAGTATGGAAATGATTCTTTTCATATTTTGTGGACACACAAACAGATTTCTGGTCCATTGTTTAAGCAATAATAGTACATGTGAAATTTTAGGAGAATATATATATAAATATCTATGAAAGAGTAGTTTTTTTTAACCTTCTTTTCTCTCCGGATTATCTTCAGGCAATGTCGGTTTCCCGGCATCCACCCAGTATACTCGGGATATGTAGAAAGGTCCGCAGTAACCCTGCGTACATCCGTGTGCGAGATCACAGCCTGCCACGTGGCAGAGGCACCTTAGGCAGGTGTCATTCAAGTTGGAGATTCGGACACCTTGAAAACAGAAAACATGGAGAATACTTATGTTATAAAGAACAAAATAGACGATGGAGTTTAGTATTAAATTAATTTATATAACCGATGGAACATAGCAATGTTATTCTGTCGGATGCGGATTAACAATAAAGATGGTAACCAGAAAGTTTCTTAAATATCCTACCATAATTCAAACTCCTTCTACTTATGAAGATATATAAGAAGCAGGGTCATACATCCGTGATACAAGGCTGATGTAACTAAGTTTTTTTTATTGGGGCTTTTATACCTTAGGGACATGCCGGCCCCATTGACACAAAACTTAACAATAACAAAAGAAAAAAAAACGCAAATTAGGAAAAAAAACTACACTTTTTTAAGTAAATTATAAAAAAAATAAAAAGTAAGAAATATAATAGTGCTAAGGCTGTAACTTAGTTATAATTGACGGATATAATAATGAAGTTATTTTATTACCTTCGTATATCCTAGTAAGTATTTCATTACTGAATATTCGTGAGTATTTTAAACGTCACATAGTTGCTTATTGTATAAATTTGCATATAACTTTATTAGTGTCGTCAATGTCATTCCGTGAGTAATATGCCAGTAAGTAACATATCAGACTTACATCATGAACTGGGTTTATTAAGTTATAAGTTCGAATTATAAGTTAATTAAATTATAATGCATAGTATGATATAAAGCGAATTCAGATTTATAATAAAACTTTTTGAATCGTAATTTTACTTTAAGAATGTGAAGTAGTTTTTGTTGTCAATTTTTTATATCTAATGCTACACTGAATGGAATGTTTTGACTGCATATTGTCTTTTTGTTCTATACTTTATTAATGCTTTTTTATTAAGAATTATAACCTATGCATTACATTTAAAAATATTTACTACAAAATGGCATGTAGCAAAAGGTTTTTAATTAAAAGGTTAAGTCAAAAGGTTTTTAATAAATAATAATTTAAAATATACTACCATAATTTTAAATTATTATTTATCAAAATGAAAATCGATGTAAATTTATTAAAAACAAAATGACAAATACTAGAAGAGTATAAAAGGAAAAAGAACTAACAACACTACACAACAATTTTACTATTATTTTTGATTTGCGTAATATAAAAAATTCTTAATATTTTCATTTTGATTACTAAACATTTATTTATGATTGATTAGTTGAAAGTATGTCTATAATACTGTAAACAAATTGAATATTACGTTATACATGTTATATTATTGATAAACACTAAACAAAACATGAATTACTTACCTGTGACTAAATTTAATGATAAATTAAACACTAACAACACCGAAATAATACTGTGAACCATTATTGAAGAGTTTAAGTACAGTTTACACTTGTTCTGATCTCGTAGGTTTTACCGGATATGCTTTTCTGAACGCGTCGAGGTTTGATGACATAATGCTACCAAATGGACCGGAGCTTCGGTGTACTAAAAAAACTAATCAGCAATGGTACAGTGATTTCTTAGAAGTGGCATGTGAAAAAAACCCGAGGAGACCGACATCACTGATGTGATACGGATCACGGATTAAACCTAACTGGAATAAGATATACGGGTACGGGTCCGTGCGCTGTGCTATTAAGGTCAAAAGTTCTGAACTGTTCTAGTTTTTACGGAAGAAACTATATAATTATTTTTTAACATTAATCTTTTTTATTATTTTCCATTTTGTTACATTGTTGCTTCCGAACATTACTAATAAAAGCGAATAAATGATTTACGTAAAATCAATGAGTGTTTGTTTGTTGCAATAAATTTTAATCTTAGAAAATATGTTTTAAATACCTTAAGTAACACAAAAAAGCAACGAATACAGTCAATAATAAAGTATATGACTTAATTTCAATTGTTTAATATAATTGACACAAAAAATCGAACCGAAACAGTATAATGACAGAAATTACTGTTCAATTATCACCATCACTTTATACAGAGTATTTTAGGTGATTATTATCGGCTGTCACTTAGCATCATAGGTATTATATATAGTTAGTGTCAAAACAGAGATTAGATAATATTAAACGTTTAGGTATAACAAAAAAAATTTATTGGTTTACGAAAATAGAATAACATCGATACATCATGTTAATAAATGTTGTGTGGTTTAATACTAAACTTCTGTTCTTATTTATAATAATTTAAATATTATTACACTAAAAACTACCAACAAATAAATCATACATTTCTTATTAGATAAGATGTTTGATTGTTTAAATACAAAAGAATAATTAGAATTCCCTTATTCGAGGGTACAATTATATATTATATTAATATTCAACAATAGTTTTGTAACTGATCAAGACTGCACGGTTTCTGGCAGCAGCTCTCCACGATGACCACGTCATAGTCTCTCTTCCGACGCTGCAGCTGCTTAGAAAAATTAGATCTCCTTTGTAACTCCTTATTCCCACCACCTAAAAATTTAAATGTCGCTATCATCCCAAATGCAAAAGGCAATGGCAAACCACTCCACTATAACTGCCAAGTACGTCGTCGTGTGTTACATCACACATGATGACCACGACCCTTAGTCATGAGGAAATACGACTTAGAAGAAGTAGAGTCATTCTAAATGACTCCGTAGCTATTTCTGCTTGAAATTGTACAAACAATATAGTGACGGTTCGAAAGGCGCTGTAACTACTAACGAAACTTATTTATACAAAGACATTTAACATGTTACATCTCTAAGTTGAAGAAGTAGAGAGGGTGTAAATATTCTAATTAACTCGATATTGTTTAATTTATTACTTAATGCACCTGAAATATACATAATCTTGTTTAAATAAGTTGATTTTAACTTATTAATCAAGATGTTCTTCATAATATGCATAATATCCTCGCTTTTGTTCTGTATGTTCATATATATGTTCATACGGAACAAAGGCGAGGATATTAATACCTTTTCTCTCAAAGCGATGAGCAAAATGTGGTGGTGTTTTTAATTCTGACTAGCGTAACATTGTTATGGGTATGTGTTTCATGTACCATCAGGTAAACGACCCGAGGAATTGATTTCTTCGTTGTCACCTGTCTAACTTGATGGTCTCAAATGGACATTACAAAAGAAAGTATTAAATCATTATACTTTCCTTTTCCAGAATTTTACTGTTCAAATGTAACATACGTTTTATAGATTTCCGTAGGAGCTCCAGTTCTCTGATTATGTTCTTTTCAGTCTCGTTGCAGACCAGCTCGAGTGCCCTCCTGAGCTTTCTGCCACAGAACTGCAGCATTTTGGACTCGTATGCCACTTCGACGGTCGCGTTCACGCTCAGCAGTGCTTCTATCGCAAGGAGGCAGATGACGATTTTCATATTTTCTAAGATAATAAACGACTTTGTAAATTTGATGCAAGTTATTCCTGTATCTATATATATTTATGAGTAACAAAAATTAATCATTAAAATAAGCAAATAATTAACAGAAACATAAACCTAGAAAAGACATAGAGTATATTAATAAAAAAAATATATCTCAAAAAAATTATTTCTGTGGCTCTTTGATAAAACTATAATACAGTTGAAACAATCGGTTATATTCGTAAATGTTTAAAAAAGTTTTTAATGGAAATACTAATTAATAATGGGAAATTTTTATAGATTGATCAGAGTCATATTTTCTTAAAAAGAAGCTTACGTCATGAATGAAATAAAAATAAGTTCATAGCGATTTGCACAAAGAAATAATCTGATTGAATCACAGTTTAATTTAAATAAAAACATTAACAGCTTAAACAAAAATTTAAAACTTAATTTTAAATTCTATTGGAACTATTTACATTAGTCAGTGTCCTGAGATACAAGCTGTGCTTAGTTCAGAACCCGAAGGATATTGTTGTAAATTTTAAGGAAGTGTAAAATTAATTATATAAATAAAATTAATACGTACAAATGTCTTACTAGCGAACAGGATTACCGTTGCAGGGAAATGAATAAATGATTTTTTTGTGTTTTAAAAAGGTACGAAAACTTACCACTGGTTCTGACCTCCGTACTACTATTTCGGTGGATAACTACAATATAGTAATAGATAAATGAGGCAATAGAACGTTTCTAAACGCCCGTTCAGTTCATAACAATAACAGGAAACGGGAATTAACTGACTACGTACCTCTGTACCGTTACCACGGATAGTTACAGTGACACTATGGGGGAGTCATAACTGAGAGCGGCTAGTTCATCAGATGTTTGTAAATATAGGATAGAGTACAATAATGTTTTGGCGATCTCTATTAAATTGTTTTTGCGGATGAACTACGGCTAGTGAAGTTTTCTTGTTGGCATCGATAATTATGAATTTAATTTGTTACAATAGTCTAAGATATACATTAATAATGTTAAACCACTTTTAGCGATTTTTCTTTTAATTTTTTCTTTGTTGTGGTGTGCAAACGAAGAATAAATAAATGTTGAAAGTAATATAAGTAAGCGCATATGTGGGTGGTGAATATAACTGAGTAAAAGTAGGAGAAAGGAAGAAAGATAAGCAAATGGTTATACCCTAAAATTATTAATAATTGTGTAATATATTCAAAGTGTTTTTTGCCATTTATCAAATGCAATAGAAATATAAGAATATTGATTTTTAAGTAGTTTAAAAACAAAGCTAGATCTGTTGATACTATGATATGTTTACTGTTTGTAGATTTCTCTTGGGCGCTAAGGTACTACTTTTACTGGTAGGTCACTGTTGCCGGAGACCATCTAGGTAGAAACACAGCTCCTATTTCAGCCGCTAAATTGTAGTGTCCAAAAATTTGTATGTTCCGGTTTTAAGGGCGCTGTAAGCGAGGGAAACTACTGGGGTAACGAAACTTAACACCTTATGTCTCAAGGCGACGAGCGCAATGTGGTGCAGTGTGTACCATCTTAACTAGCGGCACATGTTCCGTTATGAATTGTATTATAGGTAGTTGTTAATTTTCTGAGAATGAGGCCTGATAGTTTTTGTCAGGAGGTGAAGGATAAACTATTATCATTTGATGAAAATTCTTTTCCTTTATCGGTATTTTCTAAAACACTATACTTCATCTATTCTTTGACGAAATTTGTGACGGAAATAAAAATAGTTTTCCCTCCCGTGACTGACTTGATGTTGGCAAAATTCTTTTAAGAGAGGCCATTAAACATAAAGAAGAAGAAGAAAAATAGTTTGAAATTACGCATATGAGTAAAATTCGATTAATTTAATGTTATATAAAAAAATATATTTAATATAACTATAACAAAATGTTACATCACTACTGTAGGGAAGTAATAAAATGTAGACAACTGGAATAGAAATATTATGATCTCACTAATATTACTGAGTAACTATATAATTCTTGATAGAAGTTATAATAGTTCAGTTTGTATGGTCGTTGACGCTGTGTTACATATTGTGAAGAGTAGCGGGTTCGGTGCCTACTGAGTTTGAGCTTCTGGTAAAAGAAAACAAGGAAGAAACCAACATGTTACGAGAACAACAGTTTTCTGGCACATGTATCCACTAACCTGCACTTGGCCAATGTGGTCGATAAATGGTCTTCACTCTTTCTTTATAAGAGAAGGCTCCCTATCCCAGAAGTGGGAACATTGAGATACTTCGTACATAGATATTACTCATTCTATCAAAAACTTTCAAGTATATTATTATAACACATTTTTGAAATATTTCTTGATGAAAAGTCACTTTCTTTGATTTACTGTTATGTTTATTTTTTTGACACATTTGTTTCAAACAAACGCCGAGTCCCAGTTCTGGGACATCAAAGTATTATTTATTTTATCAAGTTTTTTAGAAGGATTATTTCAATATATCGAAGACGTATACTTTTATTTTATTTTTAAATTTATTTATATGTAATCTATATATGTATTAATTATAATTTTTTTATACATTGCATGTTTCTCTAGAGATATTTCTTGAGATATTCTCTTTCTATAATGACTGGAAGAGAATGCCCTTAGGCATTAAGTCCGCTTTTTATAACCTAACTTTAGGTCTGCCTATAAAGTTTTTTGAAATATAAAAAACACTAAATAATAAAAATAAACATAAAAAAGTAATAAATTTAAAAAATAAAAACATATTCTCTTTGAGGGACAGATTATACGATAAAATAAAAGAAGCATTTGTTAAAAAATAGTTTATTAAATATTTTTTTTGATCATACCCTAATTTTTAAATTTTTTTTTGTATTATTTTTGCAGTCTTTATTTTTGTTCATCGCTTAATCCACATAGACATCTTTAAAACGATATCGCGATTGATTTAAATTGTAGTGTAATAATTGTATAATAAGCTTTATTGAATGTATGAAATAATAGACGTCATTACTATGTATTACGTGTATGAGTTAGTGACTTCAACCTTGGATGGAGGCGACGTATGCCAAGCACTGGTTGAAGGTGTTGTAGAACTTGAATGGCAGATCACCCTTGCAGCCGTACCCGCCGAGCTTGTGGATCGCTGCGAAGTCGTAACAGTCGATTTGACCGTCACCATTACAGTCCTGAAACATTGAAATTAGATTAGAAAACTATCATTAACATATTTTCTGTGAGCTAAGAAAAATGATGAAGTTCTCTGACTAGACAAACGTAATTGGTAGATAAGAATAACAAAAATATCTCCATTCCGAAAATTAGTTTATTAAATTGAATTTATAAAAAGACAATGAATTTTGATTGTAACTGTCTCAATCTTCACAATTCTTGAGAAGGTCTACAATAGCTGTTGAGAGTTTTCGAGACGTATATCGTTTACAATCTAGTGTTTTTATTAGTAAATCGTTTATCACTCAAAACTATATGCACTGCCTTTACCTTATAAATCGCTGACGAGAAACGCAAGTTCGTTTTTCTAGGAGTTATATCACAGATTGTGTTATTAAAAAAACTTTTTGTAATGTTGTCATCTTTTAAATCAACTTGTAAACAATAATGTTTTTTTATTTATATATCAGCTATTTGAATGATGTAGATTGTTTGGTGTGCATTGTTTTAAACACTACATCATTTTGAATACTTACTCATAGAGTAGTTTGTTAATAATATAATTGTTGTAATTGTTACCAAAGTTAAGTTTTCATAAACATTTTAATCGTCAATGGCTCGAAAGTTGAGGTTTGCTTGTTGTCTGTAATTGAATGTTCGAATCCTTCATACGATTATTATCTTAAACCATAAAGGATATTAAAATTGAAACAGAGACAATTTAAAAACCTTACTCAATTAAAATATTTTATATTAACATTACGACTCCAACGTCCAAGATTCGAATCTGCTATTTTTATCAATTATGTTATAAGCGACTGCCTCTGCTATTTTGGTTCAATGGACTGTCGGTACCATAAATAAAAAAACATATTTCGTGTTTGAAATTTACGTCACAGCCACGGTCACTTTACAACCTTAGCATTGAGCAATGATTACGTTAAACATTTATGTTAATAAACTACATTCTTACTGCGTGATGAATATAAATAAGTGTATATAATTATTATAAACAGGATTCCAGTTCAATTTATGACATTTTTTAAATCATGCAGTTATATTATTAGTATTTTAACAAAAAAAAAACCGTAAATACTCACGAAAACACTGAATTCTGAACTTCAAAGTGTAAACTAACATATTCTGTTAAGTATATGCGTTTATTGAGTTTCTATTCGCTTTTGTGTTTAAAAGAGAAAAACTGATATACTATAACAATACCATTCTAGTAAATACCGTTTCACGCTTAAATAATAATTTGTGTAAAACAAAATCTAAACTATAACAGAGCGGTGAGAAATTTGCATAATTGCTTATAACAAGAACAAACGAAGAAAAAACTATGACAGTTCGCTACATATCTAAGAAATCCGGTTGTCCTCATACTGATGTATACAGTCCATTGTTGTTATACCTACCGGTGACATTTAGGATGTGTGATGTCACCGGTTCAGGCTGCGCCTTATGCAAATATCAATGGTTCGAGTTTAGTCTATTGACATGTAGATACGCCTACAGCCTTCATAGATCTCTATAATGATCTAATAAACAAATTGAATAAGTCGTAAGTTCTTTTGTATTGACAATTGTTTCTTTAAAAATGGTCCGGCCATGACTCAAGTTACAGATTATCTTACCTCAATTCAGGATTGGTAAAATGGAAAATATTGATAAAGAACCTGTTATTTTTTCCCTTTTAAACATATGTATAAATATCATAACATAATTTTCTAATCGTACCATCTAAAGGTTATGTATGAGAGATCACTTTCAGCGATAAATCCGTCTATTGAACATAGTGAATTTGTTCTACTGTTGTGCACAATTAGGTCTATTATATTCGGTTCTATTCTTTATACATATAAAACTCAACGTATTTGACTATTTCCATTAATTTTCGTTCTTCCACACATATCAATCTAAGCCGTTTATTTGTAATATTAAACTCGAAAGTAAGGTCAGTAGCAAAAAGCAATTGGAGCAGTTTTGGATTGATCATCTGATTGAAGATGATAAAGTAACATTGCATAGTATTTTCGTGATTTTAACTCTATTATAATGTTAACTTAATACAATTTTAATGCTTATGGAATAGTTTAACAAACAGTCACAATTATTAAAACATATAGTTAGCAATCCGTTATATAGTTCAAGTGATTCGATAAGTTTTTATCTCTGTCTACCATCATTAATTTCAGTATGAAGCTAGTTCTGTCTCTCGGGGATCTAGTTTATCGGCTCTATTTGTATATGTATGAATGACATTACTTCAATCTTAAAGTGCAAGTGTTGCCAGTTTTTTTCCTCGTGTTTACGTTCCTGATACTAGTGACCTTTATTTGTTGGTATTTTATTTCTTCACGGATGTTATATTAAATTGACTTTCGCATTTTAATATCGATCCGTTTTTTGTTGTGTTTATAAATAGTAAACTAAAAGCAATAATAATTCTTTGTGGTAATTTTTTATTGCATTCTATAACAAGTCGTGGCCAAGTGAATAAGAAATATGTAATAATATATGAAAGGATTGACAGTAGAATAGTTAATGATTGTTACTTAAATTTAACTGGAGCTGTAAATGTTTCACGTGTCTGTTTTTGGTATGACAGCAGTTTTTTTTTTGTTTAAAATGTCAATGGTGTTTTTTTCCCATTAAAGCGATGACACGAACAACACGAAAAATTAAGATGTTTCAGTCATCAGACTGTGTTGTTGTGTTGACTGTGCCCTTGAGAGTTGTTGAGACTCATTACTCTGTTAATGTTATTATAGCACCCTTCTAACTGAAACACAGTTAGGCTATAACAGTTAGTAATTTGTGTATTGTTTATGGTAATAATTCTTATTCGTTACCTGTCCAAATCGCCTCATGTACTGTTGTACAGTGTGAGCGGCGCAGCGAGGGTCGTTAGTACACCGAGGGTAGGCTGAAAATATGTTAAGAAATTTATTTGCATAATTATCTAATAGGAAACGAAAACATAAGTTTTCAACGATACAATTTTAACTCTCAAAACAGTATATCAAAATGAATTTTTAAACTTTATTATAAAATATTTCAGGTGAGGAAAACACTTCTTATTTACACAATGGTAACATAGCATTTAACTTACTAAGCTTTTTTCTACAAAATAATGAAGTCATAAATAGAAAAATCGCTTAGAACATAGATAAAAGTTTTAATATTTTTTTGTATAATGAGTAAAGGTTTACTTATATTTATACACTTTAGTTCTAAAGGTGAGTTCTGTTGTGCGATATGCTTTTTAAATTTTAGCGGTAATAGGTCTGTCTCCTTAGAGGATGTCTTGATTGCCACCGGAGCACCTGTTTCTGCTTATTCTTAGTTCATAATCAATAAACGCACAAGGTATTTTCCTATACATAATGTTTTCCTTATCAACTTACCATCAGGGGCATCGGGTGAGCTACCGTCGATGGTGGGCTTGCCAGCGTCAGCCCAATACGCCCACGTGATGCGGAACAGACCGCACGCATCGCCGTCGCATTGGAGACCCTCCTTGCATCCAGAAACCGCCTGACAGAGGCATCCGAGGCACACCTCCGTCACCGGCTGCTCCACTGCCAATCCTGAAGAGTTTATTACGTAACTATGACATATAACTATAAAGTAAGTAAGCAACAAAGAAAGATACATTTATTCAGAACATAAAAACAGGAATGGAATTTGAAACAATAACAAAGAAATATAAAAAAAAAAACTTTCCCAGAAATAAAACAAAATGGCGAAAGATGTTGAGGTAAATAATTAATTTGTATTTCATACATTTGAGAATTAATTTTTGTTATAAATTACTGGTTGGATTGAATTACAACCGTATAGTTAAATAATTCAAATTGAATCCGGATTAATTTCTCTATAGTAAAAAGATTAAACTTAATAGTGAACAAAGTCAGATGTATAACTTAATATACTTAAGTGTGTCCGTGCTTATATATGAAGACTGTTATAATAAGTAATAACGTCAACATTGTTTTAAAAATATGAAACGTCTCTTGATTTACTCGACAATTATCAAAAACCCTTGGCCGCAAACGCATTGTTGGCATTTTCATACAACAACATACTACATGTTTTTTTTTATGGAATGTTGTATTTAAAGAAAATAAGGATAAAAAAGACACTGCGGTCGGAATGTCAGGCTATTTTCGAATGCCTAAAGTTGAATAATCAATGACAATGAATCCATGAGCGTAAGGCGACAAGGCTGCAGACACGTAATGCAGCAAGCCTTGTCTGTTTGAGATCCGGTATGCATTGTGAGTAGCTTTTCTGCAAAGTAGTGCGTCATTTGGAAATTTACTACTCATACATCCGTATAGTAGTGTAAACACATTCTAATATTGGAAATAATAAGAGCTAAAGGAGGAGATTAGGCTTACACTAGATCTCAGGATTAGGTTGTTTCATGTAAGTTAGATCAAAGATGGAGAAGCGTTCTCGCCCAGAATAATCAGGCTTTTTGTTTCATACAAGAACATAGCAATGCTGTTATAGCGACAGGTTTACAATATCAACTAGCTACTACCTTAATATTTACATTTTTTAAAATACTGACTAGTCAGTAGTGTAACAGTTTTAATAAAATCCTTATCGCCGTTCCCCAAACTCTACCTTCCATAATGGTTAGGTGCCACGGAGGCAGAAAAGATTTCTGTAGATTATGTAGTTCATAAGTGTTAGAATAGCGGTGATTTTAATCTGCCTAACTTTCTAATAAACTAAACAATCAATATATAACAGTAAAGATTAAAAACTGCTTTATTTATAATATTTGATATATGTTTTGAAAAGGTAAACGAAAGCGTTTAAAGATTTAACTCTCCACTACTTTATTGGAGAAATATTTATTTAAATACATAAATAGTTGATGATAGTAGAAAAATTAAAAATTCTCTGTTGCCGGAGACCGTCTGGATGGGTATCACCGCAGCTCCTATTTCAACCGCCAAATAGTAGTGTGCAAACATTACTGTGTTCCGGTTTGAAGGGCGCTGTAGCTAGTGTAATTACTGGGGTAACGAGACTTAACACCTTATGTCTCAAGGCGACGAGCGCAATGTGGTGCAGTGTGTACCATCTTAACTAGCACCGCGTTGTCATGGGCAAGCGTATCACTTACCATCAGGTGAACGTCTTGCTCGTCTCGTCGCATAGTAGTATAAAAAAAAAGTTTTGTTACATAAACCACTTAAAAAATGTGAGAAGATCGGACCAACACCATTGTCATAGGACTTCAAGCTGGGTTATAAGCCTGAAAGCCTATAGTTAATAGACAAAATATTTTTATGGCGTGTCATCACATAAACAAATTATTATTTTTTTTTTAAGTCCATATTAGTGTGATTATATCGAGATATTTTCCAATTGTCTTCACTTAACAATAGCAAAAAGGATAGTAACAGCAATTTTATTGTAGTTACACAATAAGTTTTTGGTTATTTTCGTAATCTTTCTTACTTCAGTTTAATAAATATTTCAATAATGTACCGTATTTGGATATGTATTATAGTTTTTCTAGGGTTTTTAGCTTTAAATATAACCATTTTATAAGAAAGTAGACCTAAGGAAAATATGAGAAACATTTTCTTCTAACCGTTAAGAATGAAAACCCAAAAGATTAAACAAAAGTTTAAAAGTGTGGAGATGAATAAAATTTAAAGATTTTTTTTAAACGGAGTAATTAAACTTTAACTATTTCTTTAATTTTTTTTATTGTTTGTAATATTGTTATAATAATGATCGTTGTTAGACTATTTTATTTGCATCATATAGACCATTCTAACAATTATCACGTCTGGGAGCAAGAAGAGGTTAAGGTTTCATTCGCTGTTATGTTAAATATAAAATATTAATAAGGACATCACAGAATATTTATGTATTATTATGATAAATAGACAAACATACTTCTTGACAAGGTCTTGTAAACACAACGCATATGCATTTTAAAAACTCCTCATATATAATGCATTAGATTTGTATAATGCGGAAGTTATGATGATTTTTTTTTAGCAATTCATTATAAAATGATGCTAATTAAATCAAGGGATTTATTAACTATGACAACATATGTAGACATGACAGCGGAAAATTCATTAATTCTTAATAATTTAATTTATATGTATATCCATGTTACATTGTTTATCATTATAAGATTATAAAATGAGATGTGTTAAACAACTATTTATAAAAACGTTATAATAATGAGACTAAACTTATGTAGGTAAGTAAAATTAAGTAAATTAAATTGTATACTCATACGTATTTATAAAACTTAGATATATGTGAAAGAAAAAAACAAGTAAAATAATACTTTTTCATATATTGTATTTTAACATTGATACAGATGGTCAATGCTCTTATATGTCGGTTTGAGGACATTTAAAAATTTAAGCACATTCTGTATTACTTTCTAATGTTTTTGTATTGAAAACTTTTTTAAAAACCTATAAAAAGTTTATACAGAATATACAAATGTTTAACAAAAGACAGGCTTATCGTCCATAATAGCTTTATTCTACCGAACAATTTACTTTAAAGCAAAAAGTTTAAATATTGTAGTTGATGACGAAAATATAAGTTATTAAATAATTATAACAAATTCAATATCACAAATAATATCCTTAGTTTGTTATTGTCATATAACCTAATAGGGGTTGTAGTGTTGTCAACTTTATTAATAGTAATCGTAAGAAGTGTTAAGATGTGTTTTTACTTTATCTATTGGTATTAAGTCTTTCCAAGAGCAGATAAAGGCGAGCAGTTAGCTAGTCGTTGCTTAGATCGTATAACGTCTTGCCAACCGGATCCGACATTTATTTCTAGTAATAGTTACAGCTATCGTCACACCTTGGTATACTAAAAAATTCAACACATTTTGTAATATTATCTTTGGGCATTTGCAACACGAAAAGTTCTTACGGCAAGAAATTGCACTAATGTCCAAACTAAATAAACGGATGGCATGAACTCGCACAAGTTTAGTGATAACGATCCGTTTGTTGCTTTCGTATTTATAATATGTCCAAATAGTATTAAATCATGATTTAATTCCGCATTTTTAGATATTACTAATTGTATAACTTTACAGTTGTTGTAGTTCTGATGTGCATTAAAGTTTAATCGTTTCGATTATTTCTGATGAATCCGATTGATTTATAAAGTTGTTTACATCGTGTTATAGTTTATCGCTGTTGGTGATATAGTTTCAAATCAAGGAGATTTGTTATTTAAACGATTAAACTAATTATTATAAGGTTTACTGCATATTGTGTTAACTATTAATACAATAAGAAAATCAAATCAAAATAGCTAAACGTTGTAATGCGACTGCATGATATACTTTTGTAAATAAATACATTATATTTAATTGATATATGACAAACGTATAAAAGTGGTCTCCTATGAATAGGAATACAAAGTATATACTTATATGTGGTGGAATTTGGTATTTAATTTAACGCAATAAGGCTATTTGTATATAAAAGGAAAATTTTATAGCAAATGTTGTAAATCACAGCAAAGAAAAACTTTTCTGAGGAGACGTCTGCGATAAACAAAGATAGCTTTGTTTTAGATCTCATAATCTTTGGCTATTGAATCTTTATTATCATTGACATTTTAACGTATGCTAGCTATTGCTGAACATTGGACTCTCCAAACGATCCCAAACCAACTTAATTGAAACCTTATTTATACAAAACATAAATAACTGTTGAAGCTTTGTTTATGGAGTAAAATAAAAATGAGTTATTGAATGTGGAGATTTTTTAAATATAAATCTGCGGAAAGCGATTTGTAATTATACATTTATGATGCACAAGGAACTCATTACAAGGTCTAATTTTTTTCTTAGTTCCAAACCAAAACTATTGTTCAATTCTTCATCGTTGTTGTACATAGGGCAATTATAAAAAATTATAACTCTTTGTTACTTCAATGTTTCCAAAGTAACTTGAATAGGTGTTTAATAAATTGCTTAATTGCAAGGACGATTAATTAAATCTAAGTTGCATTTAATAAGCGATCGATGCACTAACAATGGGTATTAACAAGCAAATTAAATATGTAATTGTTAACATCGTTAACTACAGTCGCTTTTTATGTTTGTTTACCGCAATATTTAAGCATTGGACAATTGGCATTATGCAAATTAGTTCAGAATAATGCAAATTACGCGGAAGATGTATTGACTTTGTTATATTCCGTTAGACTGAATCATTTGAATCTCTGTCGTAACGTAAATAGACCTTGATATTTATAATTATACAATGTAGATACAATCAGATCTTAAGTTTCATATTGAAAGGTTAAGTGTGTATTGTTTTTAGGAACATTCATATTCAGCTATAAAGATGGTTAGTATAGTTCATTGTTAGGTTATCTGTGATATGGTGGTAATAGAGATCACATTATGTCCAGTAGATTAAATAGTATATATATTACATGAAACTGGAAAGGTAACATTATAGATAGAAAAAATATAACTATTATCTTTTTCTAAAACTGTTTCGTTTGTTGACATTTTTACATTTTTGATGAGTATAACAATTTTCAATGGCCCTTAAAAGAGTACATTATATATGATTAATAATATATAATCTCAAATACAAAAGAGTAGTATCTTTAATAATTTTTTGTTTGTTTTAAAAAGATATCAAAGTTTCTTTACAAATAATTATCATGAATTTTGCAATTTTTAGAGCATATTATAATAATTATTGAGATACAGACTTTATGGTAAATGAAATTAAACAGTTACGTACCAACATCGGCGGCGGCAAAACCGAAAAGCATTAATATGGCACTGAACTTAATTAAGGCGGATGCCATTGCGGCGGGATTGAGGAAAAAAAACTTATGAATAAAATAAGAAAAAAATGTACGAAGCGTGCTACTAGCGCGGGAAACTGTTGCCGACTGACATTGAACCGGCCTTAAGAGCGCTTTTATGGTCAATCATGACAGCTGATTCACCATCGTTAAAATTATCAAAATTGCTGCGTTTGCATTGTTACTATTTAAATATGAATTCACAAGTTACAATCTTAACTTCTACATGATGGTGATAGACTTACCAGGTGTTAGTTTCAATGTTAACCCTCATCACCACACCCCACATCGATTACCATCTACAGGAACATGAGGTAGTTCGTTTCGATTTAGCATAAGTTGACTATCTATAGCGATTATCAAATTATAAAACAGCAAAGTTTATATGACTGTCCTACTACTTACTAGGTAAGGCTATTAGAAACAAAATTATAGTACCAAACGGCGTTTTTTTTTATTAAAATATAGATAATTATTGTTTTATTTAAATAATTAATTTTCTATCTTGCGGTATGTTTCAGAGATCTTTTCTAAAACGCATTTCTTTGTTATAATAATTGATTTACTCATGCCACTGTAATTGCTCTTAAATTACATATGGAAACACTAGCGACCGAGTTACCTCCAACAAATGAATAAAAATTGGTTTAATGATATTAGATTCATTGTTATATTCAGACATTATTGAAAAGTACATAGTACCAATGCTCTTGCTTACGCCTACATTACGGCTGATTGCTAACCTTAAATAAAAATACACCAAAAACATAAGAAACATATAAAACCGCGAGCAGGATCCATCGGCGAGTCCTTTTTAAAGCTATGATATCATTTTCACTCCGATCCATTGCCATCGTTGATAAATTATTATTGCGCGATGTTGTTTCTTTGAAATTACGAATAAAGCTCTTTTAAGATTATTCGTTACATTCGGAAATACTTATTGTGATGATCTCACTGGGATTTTGGATCCTATTGAATAATAATTAACATTACTGTTATTTAAAAGTGTTAAAGAAGTGTAACGAAAAAAATTATGTGAACTTTTAATAAATCTTGTATACCAAGTTATTATTCTATCGCTTACATGCGATATGTATGCAACAAAATGAAATTACCATAATTAAGTCGACTTTGTCTTCATGACGTTAAAAGGCCCCCAATATTTTTTACTCAGTGAATCCGGCCCAGTTTTATTTTTAAATATAAAGTTGTCCTTTAAATTCTTTTTCTAGAGATGTTTTTGACATATCGATCTTCGTAAAAATGAAAAATAAATATCTTGATGTTATTGCTAACCGGTGTTCTGTTATAAAGAGACAAAAAAGTTCAAAGTTGTTATTTATGAACATCAGTAAGCTTTGTCTGAGTGGTGGTTTATGATCTTGTCAGTCTCCTTGTGTGAAAGGATACGTTTTAGGTACCTTAATGTTTGGCATTGCGAGGAAGGGCGTTTTCGAAAGATACCTTGTATGTTATATCTCTCCTTTTAGAGGAAGTCGAAGTTTAAAAGGATTTCTGTTCTTCAAGAAATTAATAGCAAATTCAAACCACACGATTCACCCAAAACTTGTTACTTTCGGTACAATATACTTAGAGATATATTTATTTTGAACAAGCAAATGTAGGATTAGATATTTACAAGCTATGTAACATAATGTGTTAAAGCTGTGGGACAATATAGATGATATCATTTATATTGTTATTTATAACACGTCAGATAATATATATATATATATAAAAGGGTTTTAAATACGAAAATACAATGTTGTATAAATAAACAGGCTGTGTGTGCAGTACTAATAATATCCTCGCTTTGAATATTAAACCTTGACGAATTACTGCGCAGGATACAACCGTAACGGACTTGTGCCAAGTAAGGATCAAAATAGCATACAAATTGCATTTGCAACGGGAATAAACAATATATTCTCATTAAATACTCAAACCTTTCGTCATCATTGCAATTACCTGCTATTTAGTAGTGTAACTCTGCATATTTATCCGCTTTATAACAGTGAATGGGCAGTCCACGATTTTTTTTTATTCAATTGTATCCTGCTCGTTGTATCAATTGTAAGGATATTTACTGTGCGCCACATCTGGTTAAAAAAGCGGTGATAGCTCAGTTTGCAAGTGCGGTTGTATACGAAAATTCATATTAATTGGATAACTTACCATCGAAATATAAAAAAAGATAGTCCAAATGCTAATTTGACTTCTTTTCACTGAAGAATTATTCTCAACATTTTCTTATAAACAATATGTTTGTGAGACTAAGCAGGTATTAGTCCATGTTTAAGTTCATATTAAAATTTAATAATTACAATAGACTATATAGAAGGCGTTTTAAAGAAAAGCGTTAATTTTGTCATGGATTACTGGAATCTATTTAGTTTATGTTTATTCATATATTAATTTTGCCTAACTCTTCTGATCATCTTAAATAATATCGTTTTATCCTACTTTTCCGTGTATAGTTTCTCTACCTTTAACATGACACTGGAAAATAGTTATATCTCCGTGCCATGCACCAGAAAAAAAAAATACTGGAAAAATTAAAAAAAAACTTGAAATTGTTGTCTTCTCAAGTATTATTCTCAACCTTCTGGAATGTATAATAGAAAAAGTTTACCACAACTTAAGGCAAAATGAAATAAGACCTTTTTGAACAAATTAAAATGTGACTTCATTATATTTATATTAATTAACGTATTTTAACATAATTATCGACTAACTTTTTTTATTTGGTACATTTAAACCAGCTTATGACAACGTCCATATCGATAAATATTATTACAGATTAATGCAGTAAATTATTACATTCCTTTTACTTATCCACACAGAACATTAAGTTCACAGAAGACTCATCAATATTCACTTTATTAACTTCTATATAAAGTTTATTAGGACTTTTTACCATCCCATAATTCTTTTTTGCGATATATAAAATTAAAATAATTATCAAAACCTTTATAAAGCTGATAAACGATAAATTTTTACCTGACTTGTTTTGTTTTTACTATTGATGAGTTTTGTTCGTTTTTATTTGTTTGTTTTAAAAACTCGATAAAATCGAACGAGTTTTATGACTATATAACCTGCTTCATATAAAATCGACGTAAGTAACACTGAAAGAGGTCAAAACTAATTTCAATGATTATTAATTCGTAATTTTATACGTAATTTGTATGTTACAAGTTGAGGAATTTGTCAAAAAATAATACACATTCTGAAGTATTCTGATCTATGATTTATTAAACAATTTGTATATTAAAAATATTGTGTTTCGACGTATTTGACCTTCGCATTCATCCGCCTAGAACTTTCGATAGCGGTATAATAATATAATAAGTTTTTATGCATCATCAAAAGCTGTAGAAGTTTAAGCATTGGTATCTCAATATTTTTCACGAAAATTTCTTCAGTACCTCTGTTCCCATTTTTTTTAAACAAATTCCTTGTTCTATTTCCATTTTTGTTATTAATAATTTAAACATATGTAAGCCTTTTATTCCTTGAGTTTTTCTAGAGTTTTCCCAGATCTTTTTAATGTTGATTTAATACTGTTTCATAGATTTTTTAAAAGAAATAGTTAAGTATAATTTTCCTATACAACCATTTCACATTCACGAAATTTCCAAAAATATTTCAACCGTGTGGTCTTTTTATTCACAGTTAAGAAAACAATGTAATATTATTAGTTTGATAAAATTATTTTGAACTTATTAGGAGTTATAAATTATAACATATAATTTATTGAAATTATAGACTATAATTTATCAATCTATGCTATCGATAAATATTAATACAATGCGTTATAAGTTTGGTACCCTTATAACCATTGTTAAATTATTGTACACCAAGGTGACGATGACGGTCTTAAGGCGAAGGTCTCGCGCTCGATAAATTATTATACTCATATGATATCCTTATAAAGAACATTGTAATATATCAAACAATTTACGCAAGTATTATACACGCATGTAAATTCTATTGTTATAAGGTTTTACCTAAATGAGGTCATACATCGTGGATAAGATGATGTAGAAGTTTCACGAATTTAACCTTAAATCATGTATTCAAATGTTTTTTTCTATTTATAAGCATAAGCTTTTTTTTTTATAAAAACAGAGTAATAATTACCAGAATTTTCCTTGAGGTTTTTTGCCTCCTGATTTCAGGATTGACTTCACCAGCAGCGACTATTTCGAAGTTGCTATTTTAGAGCCCTGTTTTCTAATAATATAATTGGTCAAATTAAACATGTTACGGCTTTGTAACTTTATCCATATATCTATTACACTTCATCTGTTTGTTATGAAGAAAATATCATATGTTATTTATCTCCATTGTCAATATCATTACTGATTTATTATTTTTCATAAAGAAGATTGATTACAACTGAACAACACACTGGTAAGATAATATTAGATTCGTTTCTGAAGTCAATCATCATTAATAACATTAATGTTTAAATTAATAGGAAGTAATGATTAAAAATCTTAATATTGTATATTAAGATTTTTTAACAGTTATAATAAATGTGATTCTAGTTTTTAGAAAGTTTTAATTTATAGCTATTTCATTTAAAATTTCTAAATGGATATGTGGAACTCTGACGTCAAAAGTCCTAATTAAATCCGGAATTAAGAATACTGACGGGCATTTTTATGAGTACTATAAATTATTTAATGATCTTCTGATTGTGTATTATTTATTTCAATCACCATGCCATTTTTATTTATTACATTAAGACACATTTATAATAGAAAAATGGAATCTTGACCTGTATAATATTTTTGTACCGTTAAAATCAGTTAAGGACGAATTAGAAAAGAACTACTTTCACTGATTTTAATAACAATTTCTTTTTTATTATAATGGTCTGTATTATAAATTTGGTGGAACTGATATATAATAACGATAATAAATGATCAAAAACTTTCGTTAGGTCTTATAAAATTAAAAAATTGTCTTAGATTCAGACGAAATATAGTTGACTCAAAATACCTGATAAACAATGAATCATTAAAAAAAATAAAGGTCATGGCAAAATTGATCCGTAAAATGTCTATTACATTGTGAACTAATAAACTATTGCTATTTTTTACGTAAATTTGTAAAACACTAAATTAGTTATCAGTAAATTTAAGTAAAATGAATAATGTATATAAAAGAAACAGACAATTTAAAGTACAGCAAAAAGAAACGTGAAAGTTACAGTTTTCTCAATCTGTCTGCCAAACTTGAGATTGAAGAAGGCACCTTGTGATGATAATGATAATATAAAGATTTTTATTAGTTAATTTTACCTAATTTTTTTTTAATATAACTAAAACTAATAAGCAATTTTTTTTTTTTTATGTTTTGGTTGCTGTATAATACTGTGGATGCATATGGTATCACTATTTTGAGTTACCATATTCATCTACTACATTCGGGTCATGTGATGAAAAGTATTTTTTCTGTTTTATTAAGATTAATTATATATAAAAGTAGACTTCGACTATTACTTAAAGTTTTTCTAATAGTATGTAGCAATTACAATCTAACACTAATTTAAGTCGTGTTTTCGATACAATTTGATAGCTGAGTTCTTGGGTCGAAAATTATTTTTCATTATTGTCTATATTATGAAGCGATTTATAAGAAATTTGGAGCAGCTCATAAAATAAAATTGAATAATAAAGTAGAGAAACAGATGAAGAACAGAAGTTATATTTATTTTGAAGTCCTAGTTTTGTACTAAATGTTGAATACGACAATCAAAGCTAGATTTGTTGTCGTAGTTTAAAAATTGGCAACACTGTTTTCATCTGTCATAGTTTCAATATATTTGTTCTCAATTTCAATATTACGCAGTAGCACTACTGTTAAGCTTGCGTAGCGTTTTGTTATTGGACATTTTGTTGGTCTTCCTTTGCGTTCCCGATTGCATAAATATGAATGTAGTGTCACGTAAAGATTGTGTAACCGGAAACAAACCTGTGAATGTTACTGGAGATCGTAGAAATAAATTTTAATGTTGAATATGCTGTATTAAAATATTATTAATTTAAGAAAATATAATATAATTCTTACGGATCGGGTGTTATATACACATCGAAGGTAATGTATATGCAGTGGTTTTAATTTAAACATTTATTCATTAAAATTAAACGTAAGTCATTCGCCAGCTTACGATATTGAATATTTTTTGAACCTTTGTTAATGCCTTTTATAAGCGTAAGATATGAATTACTACAATGTGTTATTATAAATGAAATAAAGTTTATCTTTGCATAAAGAAATTTTTGCAGAATAACTTGGTGACTTGCCAATTTAGGCCATGGTTAATGACCTTTACCTTAATTCTATTAGTAATGAATGATCTTGAATGAAACCTTTCATAATATCAAATTGTTTCATTTTCAATTAAGTTCACATTTCAATATCTTCTCTTAGATATTATCTATATAAAATATATACATAGATATAATTTAAAAGAAGTAGTAATAGATTTCCCATATTATTTGTAATTCTGCTATACAGGATTTTAAAATATCATACAGTTTATTTTAACTGCATACCATTTTAGATTATAACTATCCATTATTAATATTTTGTAAGTGGAATGAGAAATATAATAGATTATAAAATTATTTCTAGAAAAATAACCTATTGTTAATGTTTATGTTTGCTTCTTTCTTTATAACCTTTAAAATTGTGGACTTGTCAAACATTGCTAATTACTTTATTTGCACATAACTTTAATTTACTGATAAAATGTAATTGTCAAATTGGGTTATCTTTGTCAGGTACAGTTATATAAATTGTTTGATGTAGTTTTTATGTTTTTCTTTTCATAATTTTGTTTAGTTACTAAAAACAAGATATTCTTTTCTTTTTCAGAATTAAAATGCGGGTACTGCTATTGTCAATAGCACTTCTTTTATGTAGTGCATATGTTGCAAATGCATACGAAGACACTACTCTAGAAGATGATGATTTTGCGGAGTTTGAACAATTTGATTCAGAAGATGATGTTAATGTAGCGGGTATGTATTTATAAATGTAACCAAAATCAGTGTTTAATGGTAAACTTATAATTAAGATTGTAATAGATTAATAACTAAGTAATGAATTGAACTATTTGAACCCAGCATGTGTAGTTCCAGTGTATAAACATACACACACATATATACATACATACTGTACTGTATTTTTTCTGGTGCCAAAGAAAATAGAAGGAATTTCACATAAATGTTTACACTTTGAATTTGTTCTCAGTTTGATATATTTTTTTACACTAAACCATAGTTGTTTCAGAAAGTATAACTAAAATAAATGTTGCATGTGTAGAGTAGTTCAGACTACAACCATTATTTAAATCAGATTTTCTAGGGAATCATCTCCCAGTGAAGAGAAATTATATTTTAATGGTGTAAAACAGAGTTCTTTATTTTTATTATTGATAAAACTTATAGAGTATATTATGTTTTGGGGCAAGGCATATCATCCATGTTAACTCCTAACTGTAGTTGCTGTCACATTAATATTGAAATATCATGTTTCAGATTTTGGTGAAGAAGAAAAAGAGTTACCTTTACATAAGAATGATGAAAAAGATCAGTTTGAACCTATTGATGATATTGAGGATGAGATTTTAGTGGAGGTTAGTGAATCATAGTATATAAAGAAAGCATAGATTTTTTTATGAACATAACAGATATGCATATTTCCGAATTGTAACACTATGTCTAAGAAAGTCACAAATTATCTAGATCATTAGATGCACTTTTTCCAGTATAGTGTGTCAACACTTCGTTGAAAATAGTATCAAGTGTGTAAGACAACATTTATCAGATTAAATATAAATATGATGATGACACAAACTATTTAAATCAATTGACAGTAGTTTTCAATTGTCTTTGATTTCTTTAAAAAATTCCTCAGTAGGTGATTTCAGTACAAGCAGCATAAACGTTTTAGTATGGATTGTAAATATATAAATACTTCATGGTTAATGATTTAACAATGCCCAGCCTTCGCCTTCGTCTAACAGTGAACATTTGTCGTATGGATGATGATGGAGACAAACAAGCAACAAGTAATTTTATATGATTATTTTTAGGACGAGGATAATGAATTTGAACATTTTCAAGATCCAGAAGAATTTGAAGGTTTTCAGGACAACACTCCTCGTAGTTCCGAACAACCAAAAATCACTATATCAAAAGTAAGTTTCATGATTATTATATACTTTATGGCTTATATTGTATATAAATAAGTTGAAAATAATTAAAGTAGTATTTTATGTTGAATTGTTTTCTTTTGCATTTGTTGTATAAATCATGCAAGAAGTCATCTGATGTTAAGTGATACATCTGCCTATAACAATGTGGTGCTACTTAGGTTAGGATACATTGCGCTCATCACTTAAAAGAGTGATGAGATGTTTAATATCATTATTATAGTAATTTTATTTGTTGTAATAATATAGAAAGAGTCTATTTTATTTGAAAAGCTGTATGAATTCATTTCGTTATAGCTATGATCATGCTTGAAATAAGTGGTAATCATTTTGCACCACATAACCCGGACTTCCTCCATAAGGCACCATGTCTGGCCAAAGATTTCGCCCAATTATAAAAAATCATTTCGTGATTTATAATATTTTATTAAATATTGTCTATCCCCTTGTTTGTTTATTAAATCGTTGGTGGTATGTCCATTTGTTACAGGTTCCTATAATTATGCGTCCCCGATGGGATGCGTACTGGTTAGAGGGGATACTTTGTTGCGCTTTGGCCGCATATGCACTAGCATATGCCATTGGCCGAGCGAAGAACACTTCTATAGCTGTCAACTTCTTGATGGAGCATTTACCATTGTTAGAAGAGAATTTTACATTAGTCGGCAAGTTTCGTAAATTTTCTGTTTTATATAAAAAAAAATTATACTACTTTGCGAAGCAAGACGTTCACCTGATGGTAAGTGATACTCTTGCCCATAACAACGTGGTGCTAGTTAAGATGGTATACACTGCACCACATCGCGCTCGTCGCCTTGAGACATAAGGTGTTAAGTCTCATTACCCCCGTAATTACACTAGCACTTTCTTTCTTCCTATACTTATTTTATTCCATGGGCTTATTACCATCAGATGTAATGAGTATTGGTTTTTACCAAGTTCTGCATGGTCTAAATCCAGCGGTTTACCCGAATTTTCATAAGATCGCCGTTAAAAAAGAGAAGCAATGTATTACCTGCAACTGTACAATGAAGTGAAGAAACACTTCAACAAAGTTCATGTTCTTGTTTTTCTTCTTCACGGCAGGTGAAACTCGTGCGGATGTTGTAACGCACGGAGATGAGCGCGGGTGGAGACGGGAGGCGGAGCATGTCTTCACAATGTGGTGCAGCGGTCGAGTCTGTTGTGAGGGAATGCTGCTCACTCTCAAACTAATTAAGGTAATGTTATTTAATCTATGATATTCATTACGAACACGACAGACTGATATCTTGAGTAAAGCATTTATTTTTTAATCTACTTGGGTTTTTGCATATTCGCCGTTTATTGGAATTCAAAATTACTGTTTATTTTGCAGCGTCAAGATCTAGTACACGTACTTCTTGGTGTAGTTAGACCATCTCCGGACACATTGATCGTTCGTGTTGAACTTGGTAGAGACGACTGCGATCCCTTCATCCTGTGCGTTGCTCAGAAGAAAATCGCCACACGGCTGGCGAAAGAGATGCAGGACTTGGTGAGGGTTTTAATTATTTTTTACAAGCTTCACTCGTCTACGAGTAATACCTATCAGATAGATGATATCACTAACTCTTTATCATGTCTATAATAAACGGTTTAATGTTATTACTACTAGACCACTGGGACTTTTTTTCACACGTAGTGTTAAGATTATTTACGCATGGCCAAGTGCAGGTTTGTGTATATCACATGTCCATGAAAGCTGTTGATCTTGGAATATGTCTGCATCTTCATGGTAATAGCAAGATTGAATTCACGTCTCTGTTGGTCATATAGGGTATTCGATCGTCTTTCAAAGTGCCACGGCTTCAAATGACATTAAATTGTAATTATAATAATATGAATTATGGAAACACAATCTTACTTTTTCTCTCTCTCTTGCCTTGATTCTTGACTTTGTAAATTTTAAAAATGGTTACGTTATTCACAGAGTGTGTTCTGCCCGGAGCGCCGCGCAGGCGACAAGCACAGTCTGCCCAGTTCGCTTAACGTGATGTCCGAGTGCGCGGAGGCGACCGGCGCGCTGCTGGACGCGCGCGTGTGCGGCGCCCTCACCCAGTACCACAAGCACGTGCAGTACATACACATCTCCGACCGGTACTGCGGACCCAAGCAGATGGAGTGAGTGCACACTATTGTTTAATATGAAAAAGGGTTGGTGCTAGCTGGATGTCTAACAATTTTTAATCTAGGTTTAAAAGAATTTTTCACTAGTTTCTCTTATACATGTATGTGTCTTTGTTTAAGTTGTTATAATTATTGCTTGTTAATTTTTTTTGTTTAAAAAGTTCAATAGTGTGTTATTATCTGTAAAAATAAATCAGCATTTAGATGAATAATATATTTTGGTGTTATTATAAATTTAATACCAGCTTTGTGATATGGTCATAATTTTATTCAGGGAGACAGCAGCAACTAAACCTCCGGTGACGGAGCGTGTGATGCTGGTCGGCCTGGCCTTGGGCTCAGACGGCGGTGGCAAAGAGTTGAGACCATTACTCTTATTGGTCTTCTATTTATTAGACAAGATCAAGCGTTTGAGGCTTAGCAAAGAGGTAAGATCTAGTTAGTGAATGAGTATTTACTTTTTCATCTTATATGTAAGTATTTTTAGGCTATGTTCAATCAATTGCGAAGGTCTATGCCGCAGTGAACATCAATACGATGAAATGATGATGATGAAGAATAGTTTTTAACCATTGGCAATTCGTTGTTTATTTGCTAGTTTGAAGGGTGTGGTAGCTAGTGAAATTACTGGGCTATATTATGTCTCAAGGCAATGAGCGCTATGTGGTGAGTGTATATCATACTATCCAGCACCATATTGTTATAGGCAGGTGTATCACTCATCACCATTATTTTCAGTTGGAAGATTTTCATTGTTGAGCAAAGGAAGGAATGGTGCAAAAGGTATTTTACGTTTACAGGCGTTGGCTAAGTGTGAGAAGCGCCGTCAGAAGGTCGCAGAGGCGTGGCTGCGCGGCGCACACGCAGCGAGACAGGAGCAGGCGGCTCAGCGGCGCGAGGAGAAGCGGAAACAGGAAAAGGAGCGGATACTGGCGGTAACTAACTACTACACATATGTAATCGGAGTGTCCGTTAGTTATAACATACATTTATAATTTTTACATGAAAAGGTTAAATTTTGTTTAATAAATTGTCTCTGGGGCGGCTAGCACTAATAGTTGATATTTGAGCCTATTGATAAAAAATATGAGGTCCTAATGACAATAAATATTATTAATATAATTTAATTACTAACTAAAAAAACACAGGGTATCCTGACTTGATTGAAGATGAGTGCTGAGAGGTAGGAATCTCTTCTTTTCCTATGGAACAGTAAGGCACTGGTTTGAACCTGTCAAAGAGGCAATAGCAATCTGTAGAACCTTCACTGAGGTTACACCATACCGTGTTTGTTGTCCATCAAGAGGTTGCTCAATGGGCAATGGAAGACTCACACCTTTAAAGATGACCCGATGACCCTTTTAATCTACAACAGGTAGAGAATATCTTAGACCTATTAATAGTCTTATACTAAAGGGTTAGGATGTCAGTAGCCTTCTACAACTCAAGGTTATAAGATATGATGGATATTGTTCAGCAGATGTGATTTTCTCTCGCAATAGTCCCGAACCAGCTTTGGGGTGATGTACGCCTGTTATTCCAATAAGTTATGTATTCCAGGAGGATGACCCTGAGAAGCAGAGGCGTTGGGAGCTGAAAGAGCAGAAGCGTCAGCAGAAACGCAAAACGCCGAAGATGAAGCAGTTGAAAGTGAAAGCCCTCTGACCAATATACATCAGTTAAATATTCGCAAAGCAATATTGTTTGCATATTCTCTTTTGTTAATTATCATTAAGTGTTAAATATGGTTCTAAGGGCGGCGAATAAATGACTGTAAAATTGTTTTTGTGTTTCATGTTTACGTTCAACATCATCAGTAGCCAATAGATATTTAAATAAAAATAGGTCTCTCCAATCGATTATCAGCGGAACCTATTCTATGTTACTTCTATCCGCAAGATTGTACCAACTGGAAAATGGTCACCCCACTCTGCACATTCCAATACGTGGTCTTGAAGGCTCTTGCTGGGGCAAGTCGGCCATCCCATCTTCGCACTTTGCTACTACCCCAGTTTTGTGATTTTTTAAATATTAATATGAGTTTTTCCATATAATATTACACAATCACAATAAACATTTTAATAGTACATTATTCAGCACTAATTGTTAGGTCTCTAAAAATAAAAGATTAGTGCTGATTAGCATTAATGGTGCTCAGATATTATATTGTATTGTTGAGGCACAATTGAATTAAAAAGTTCTGGATATCATTGTTAATAAGATTAGTAAATGGATTAAAATTTTAGAGTACACTTGATGATAAGTAATTCTTGGAAGTTAGAAGGAACACTGCTTGAATTGAACATAAGAAATAAGTGCTAATGGGACCTAAGGTGGTGAAATGTCGACTATATACTGTGAGATCCACATGTTTACAGCCGAAATAGTAAAGTGATAGATTTAAAATATAGAAGTGGTAACTAACTAAATGTATATACTCGATCAACACTCCACAAGATGAGGCTCCGGAATTGTAGCAGGGATTCTTGTGCAAGTCATTATCAGTATGGTTATATGGTTGTGTGGTTTTGTAATACCAAAATGAAAAATAACCATTATATTTTAATAGCTATGGACAGTTTCAAATTGGAGTTTTGGTCTAATTAATTAACGTTAACGAATACGCTTTTTTTATATTGTTGTTAGATATGTTATTTATTTTCACATATAAAGGAATCATATGACTTTTTATACAAATTATTCAATGTTTAATAACATGTTTTGAAGATGGAAAAATGTTACCAGACATATTTATTGTATTAAATGTGTATTTTTTAGACATGTAATAAGTTATACATCCAGGGAAGCTTATTATTTACAATATGTTTTCTTTGTCTTAAATGAAGACTTCCAAATTATCCATGAAACATACAGATTTCTGACTAAAATTTCAAATTAATTACAGAAAAACACCATAGCGTTTTTTGTTAAACACATTATTTATAAAATGCAATAATACTTCAAAGTTTCATAGCAATTTTTTATTTCAAATATTTATTAGTAAACAAAGAAAAATAACAAAACATGCTAACAAACATAAGTAACTATTTCTAAGTCACAAAAGAAAAAATTTATGTTTAAATGAAAAAAAATGATGATTAACTTTTCCATTACATTTCATAGTGAAATGAGATCCGAAACACACTTAAAAGTGTAGTAAATGTAATGTAAACAATAATGTGATGAAATGTGATGTTCTATCAAAACAAATATAAATAACTACTCTATAATTTTTTTCATTAAAAATATTTAATTCAGCCACTACAGCTGCAACTTAGGGCAAATAATAAATTTGTTCACTTTAATCATAAATGTGGTACTTATTGCAGGTAACCATATATTTCGACTCCTAGATGTAGACTTTTACTTGCAGTCCTCAGTGCCACATATTTAAATATACTGATGACAATTTTGAGCAAATGACCAGAGATTCAGTTATTATGAATCGATTTTGATGTTTCTTTCGAAGGCAAATAGCATTTTTATGTGGACATACACTAATACCAGGGATCTAGGAACATTTACAATGATTTCTCTACATCATGTCCATTAATGTGATTGCACTGAACAATACATTATCTGGCAAAACCCGAATACTATATTCACTGTTAAAATTCACAGACACTTTATAGTGTCAATCCACCAGGACTGGAGTTGTTTCTAAGCCTATTGTTTTGTCATTCATCAACTTGTAACTTCTGAATCCTTGTTGACACACAATCCATTTCAGGAGATGTCTCCGTGTTCGATTGGGGATCGATGGATAAGTTGAGATTTTCCAGAGATTGGCATCGTTTTGCAGGACTTTTTGAATCAAAGGCACTGAGGCCACTGGTGGATGGGTCTAACAAACTGTTCTTAAATTCGCAGCCGCTATCGCTTATATCACTTATCGCATCAGAATTTTCACTCTTAGTTCTGTGCCTGACAGGTAACACGTATGGGCAAAGTCTGTTTTTGTTTGCGGCTCTTTTCATGCAATAGCCCACTGTGACATTAGATACGTAACGTGTATTGAAGCGCATCACACCGAAATTAGATTTTGACTCTTTTAAATATTCCCGGCGTGCTTCCGTTATGGCACTCAACATTCCTAGGTCGTGCAGTGCTTTATCCAAATTATTTAAATTCATGTGATGGCGAGGAACCTGTAAACAACATAATTAAATCCATGAACATGACATAGATACATAATAGATAGAGGCACGAATTATGTATTATTTGGTGACAAAACATTACGTACACTTTTTTCGAATTCATTACATTTCATCATGAATAGATTCAGGCGAAATTTAACAAGATTGCAAAAACCGTGTGAAAATAAACATCACAAAAAAGTCATAATAAGTATTGACAAATGAAATCAAACTTGCCATTTATAATTTTTTCTTTATCTTAATATGATTTCGACTCAAAAAGTTTTTTTTTATTAAAAAAAACTATACATGCGAATGATAAATTGCAGCACTTATAAATTCTATTTGTTGAATTAGTCTGTGATCTTATTAAAGTGAAAAAAAAAACTACATCAATTTTAATCTCAAAAATATTATTGTAATCAAGAAATTTAAAGAACTCTAAAAATTGCACTAAAGATTACATAAATGCAATATGAAGCTTTTTAATGTACGTAGGTAAATAGAGAAACAAGATGGGTGAAATTTTAGATTGCTCGATGTTTAAATATCAGGCGTCGTTCTAAGAACTGATGAAAGATCTTTATTCAATAATGTAGGCATTTTGAATGATGTAAACATATTAAGTATATCACCAATACGTAGTAAAATAATCAACCATAAATGGCCTTTGCCTTGAGAGAAGACTTCGAATCCCAGTGTGGTGGGAACATTAAGAGGGCCTGTTTATGAAATTATCTAGTCACGACATAGAAAATTATTTTGTTTAAATAATTTAGAGATTTTAATGTATTTTGTGGAATACATTACAAGAGACCCATGTCCAGCAGTAGACGTCCATCGGTTGAAATAATGATGATGATGATGATGATGATGATAAATTTAGAGAATATTTATGTTAAGGTAGTGATCGAAGATATATACAATAAAAACTATGTTGCATTGTATTTAAAAACAAATCAACTGACGTTGTTACCTTTAAAACGATTTTTTGATGTATATAGTTAACAGAGGGTTAATAATAATCCATATTCTTTAAAATATATGGCCGAGATATTAAAAGAATGGCTCTCACAAACTTTAGACAGACCAGTGACGTGGGAAGCTGAAGAATTTGGAAATACTATGAAGAATGGTCATGTTGTAGCTTCAGTTTTAAGATCTTATCATGTTATTAACGACGAGAAACATTACCTAATTAGAGCTACCAACGAAGAAGATGAAATCAAAAATAATTGGAAATATCTAACGGAATGGCTAAAAGAAGTGGAGGTAAATTTGACTGAAGTAGATTTGAAAAATGTTATGGCAGGAAAAGGTTCATCTTTGCTTCGGTTATTTTATCAACTTTTCCTTCATTTGGATAAACGTGATCGTATAAATTTTATTAAACGCGAGAGGAAAATGGTTTCGAACTTGGTTGAAAAATTAGACAGTAGGTTCAAAGTTAATAAAGTATTTGAGGAACAAGAACCACACGTTGAATACCTTTCAAAACCATTGTTAGACGAAAGACAGTTTATACAATGGCAAAAGCAAAAAGCTCAACAAGTTAAAGAGTCATTTGACTATTTACATCACAAATATTCAAAAGCAATAGAAAAAATTGAAAATACTCGTGAGCAGAGACAAATTAACAAAAAAGATTTGAAACAATGTAACCAAAAGGAAAAAAAGGAAATAGAAAAATTCGAATTGAAATTTCCTTGTAAATTCCACAACTATACGTATGATGAATTGACAGCTCTTGAGGAAAAGGCTGTGGAAAGGAAGAAGTCCCTTATTGATTCTGAATGGGCAAATGAATACATGAATAACATATATCAAAGAATTCGAAAAAGATCCGATTCTGAAGAATTTCAAAGACAAATGGGTAGTGCGCTAAGTAATTCTTTATGGAATGCATGCGTTACTGAGGAAGAAAGTAAAGTAGACATGGAACTGGCAAAGAAAGTAATGAAATTATCTCAGTTTGAGAAACAGATGTGTACACAAATCATGGAAACCAAGCAACAGGCACGAAATTTGGTGAAAAACAGAATACAAGGAGAAAAAGAGTACGCTGAACAAAGAGAACAGCAACTTAATATATTTTTCGATAATTTTAAAGAAAAAATTGAATCCGGCGCTGTTGAAGTTGATTTTGAACAAAATAGGCAAAACCAATTACATAAAAGACTGTACGCAGAAAAAATGAGAAGAAAAAGACAGATATATCACGATATTTGTTATGAAACTCTTTTAGCTATTGTTGATTATTCTGCTAAATTAGGTTATTTTAAAAGGCTAATGGAAGGTGACGTGCCTCAACACTTTATTCATGAATGGAAATGTTTATTTTTTAAACAACAACCGATATTTGATGTGTATGTCCCCACAGAAGAGATTTTAAAAGTAGAAGACTCTGAGGAAACTTCTTCGTGTAGCACTGATGAAACCATTACCATTGAACGTGATAGACAGCAAGTATTAAACGATTGTGGATTAAGAGAATATCTTGATTATCTGTATCCATGGGATTTAAATATTTTACTGCCCAATTATGATGCGGATTCAGAAGAACGAAACATAGAAAATTTAGGTCTTCGTATATTAGGTCATGTTATATACACCTTATTAGAAACGAAATATCCATATCCACCAATAAGATTACCTGCCGAATTACCTGAGTACTCGGCTAAAGTTCTCTTACGTGGTCTGCCTGACAAATCTTTGGCTAATATTTTGCAAATCCTTCTCAATTTTCAAAAGATTCACGTTGTGCGCTTGGAATCTGTTGTCAATTTCTGCCTAAGAGAATTCAAAAGAGAAATGATTGGGCGAACAGAAATTGAACTTCCATACGACAATTTTATCGCTGCAGCTCAAGAAGATGAAGCTAAAGAACTCATTAAATCTATGAAGTCTGAAGAAGAAATGCTTGCCAAATCTCGCGAGTTTAGTGCTTCAGACCTTTCAGTTCCTGTTCTACCTAATACTAAACAAACGCAGACGCCAAAGTCGTTACCAGAAGATGATATGACTATGTCTGTTGCTGCTAGTTTAGGTAAATATGCATATGATGCTTTAACTTTTGGAGAGTCGTTAACTGATTATTTATTAGCGGCTATGATCGTCGAGTACCTAAAATTTCAAGAAGATATAACTGGTTTCGTAATAATTAATTATCCCAATACTTATCTTCAAGCACAAATATTAGAAGAAAGCTTTTCCGGTATTTGGCCTCCTGATGCTGAGGAACTTAATGATGACGATGACGTACTTTTGGAAGAAAGTATAATAAAACACCGTAAAAAAGAGATGGATCCTTACAAAGAAATTAGAATATCTAAAATGGTTAAGGACCCACATAAGAAACGGATTCAAAAACCATTTGTAACTTATTTCACTTCCTACATTAACCTTAAGCAAACTCTTGACATAGCACAAGAAATAGTGCTGTGGGAACTGAATCACGACAACTCTGATTTCATAGATAGATTTTATGCAATTATGGGTATTAATTATAGTTTGTTTTATGAAAAAGTGGATAAAGATTTAATAATTCAAGTTTGCAAATTCGTTATAGGAGATTTCAGTTTTCCAATAAAATCTTTTGATGAATTATTTGGTGAAAATGTTTTAAGTCAAATTGATCTTCCTAGCGCAGATGTTAAACGGACTAACTCAAAGCTGGTTAAATCAGATACAGGCAATGGGAAATCGAAAGAAAAAATGAGAAGGAGTTCGAAATTTAGTAAAACTACTTTAGAATCAGAACTTGAAGTAATAAAGGCACCGCTTTCTCTCGGTGATGTTGATGAAAATGAAGTCAAAACTTTAGAAAGTATGATTGCACAAGACAACAAAAGCCAATCCTTTCATAGTATTGAAGAAGTAAAAATTATGGCAGGTGAAGAGGATTGGACTTATGGAGAATTGCCTATACTTGAAGTGATAGGTGTTTCACTAGCCAGTTACTGGGAGGAAGTTGAGAAGTCATACATTGAAGGTTTAAAGAATTTATTTTTCTCAATACGATTACAAATGAACTGTGTTATTCCATATACGCGGTTTTTAAAAGATAAAATGAACCAGATTATAAATTTACCATCAAACAAACAAGATTATGTCAGTGATTTTCAAAACAGTTACAATGAATTTGAAAATGATTGGCGAAACTTTAACGTGTCCAAAAACGAATGGCACTGTCAAGTGAAGGAATTACAAATAAAGTTGTATCAAATATGTGATGAAAGGAAAATATTCGCCCAACAAAAGAGACTTGCTCTCATTTGTGATAACTGGACCCTAGAAGAGCTAACTATTTTAGTTAATACGTATATATCCCTTATGCAACTGGAGTTGAACAGGTACGAAGACGTACATTTATATTTAACATTAGTTAACTAATAGTTTTACTTGCAAAATAGAATTTAAGTAGATAGTTTAGAGGTTAATACAATAAAAAATTAAATAATGCACTAACTACAAAAGTACGAAATATAGTAGGTCAGTTTAATCGTAGATACCTTATATCTTTGCATGATATCACCTTAAATTTACTAAAGACAATCCATAACATTTTTAATTAGGTTATCAAAAATTCTTTATATTTCTTCATGCAGATATATTTATGGCTAAACATATATACATTACCATATATACAAGGATGACCTTAGTGCAAATAATTTTTTTCTAGAATTACAATAGCATTTGTTTATAATTATTTCTTATTAAATCAAGAAGCTGTAGGAAAAAAATATTGTTTCATTAAGTCGAGCAAGGGTCTTCTCTTTAAATACATTATTTCATTTTGCAGATCGGTAATGAGTTTTCAAATAATGCATGACTTTTATTTTACTATGCTCAAAGGCTCTCCTGGTACAGAGAGACTTCTTTCTAAAGACTTGACGAAAATACCTCGCGAGAACGAAACATCGACGTCTAAAAAAGGAGGTGATGAAAAAATGTTCAAACATTTAAGAGCCGTCTTTCAAGATTTGTTTATAAAAAATATTGAATTTGGTTTAGATAATAATCCATTTAATTTTATAATAGAAAACAATATAAAATTTGCTGTAAAAATTGTTAAAGACTTATGTGATTCCTATAAATCTCTTATTAGCAAGGAATATAACGAAAAAGCTAAAAGCGAACCAGCAAAAAAGAAAGAAGGAAATGATTCTACGGAATCGAGTAATCTAGAAGAGATAATAAAACAAAATTCTTTGAAATGTTTGGAGGAGTGGCCTATGGGCGTTAACGGAGAAATGTTTCGCTTTAATTTACGTATACTTGCTGTGCAACACAAGTTATACACTGACATGAAGCTGTTTAGTGATCAAATTTTAAAAGCATTCACCGAAATACAAAATGATATAAATACGCATTATGAGAATGAAATAAGATCAGTGGACAGGTTATGTAAGTACTTTCATATGGCTATAGAAAAAGGCATTAAAATTCCTGAAACACTAATACTTGACAATGATAAGTTTGTGATAGATCCTAATGTCTGCCAATTTGCCCAATCTGATCACCAATTAGACTTAGAAGAACAAAGACATGAAATAATTGGATACTCAAACTTCAGACCATGTCAGCTTGTAAGGTTGCGGTCATTGTTTAAACTAGTAGCTCCGACAGGCATTATTTTGCATCAAGCTTTTATTTATTTCATTCAAGATTTTATCATTTTTGGTAAAGAAAGCGAAGAAGGTCCATTATTTCCAGAGACATGGAGGAATATTGACCCTGAACAGGTGCAAAAACTAGTGTTCTTACTATTTGGAGAAACCGCTTATGTTGATTGGCGAGAATTTCTTATTTACTGTCTTCAGATTCCATTTCCTTCAATAGAAGAGTTATTGCACGTTCGGAAAAAGTTTCGTTGTAATGATTTGGAATCTAAGGAACTGATATCTAGAGAAAATTTTATTAATGAAGAATTATGGTTTGAAAAAGATTTTAAAACTGGCCTAAAACAAGATGAACTACGTTTAAATCTAATTAAACATTTCTTGTTTGAACTATATGAAACTGAAGAAGATTTAATGAATTATTCGGCGTTTTTGTTAGCTTTTTGTAAAGACATTGATCCAATTAAAGGTTTTGTTGCTGCTTTGTCTATGGCGATAGGACAAGAGATATGCTATTCTCTAAGTGAATGCGGTGAAGTCGTAAATAAATTAATAAAAGACAAAAAATATAGAGATGAATGCTTAGCGTGTGCCATGAAATGCACTGAACAATTTATAAACAAATTAATTCAGAATGTTATTAACATATGTGAAGGAACGACAATAGAAGAGTTGAAATATACCGAACCCTTGCCCGATGATAACAAGAAAGGTAAAAAGTCAAAAGGCGGAAAAGGAAAGAAAAGTGATGCTAATCAAAGTGGACGATCAGATAATTCACAGAAACCTACGACTCCAATCATACCTCCTCCACTACGTACTTCTGCTACATATTCAAAAACTAATTTCGTCTGTCCGCCGTGTGATCTAGCAGCAGAATTAAAGGAGCCTGAGAAAGAACCGGAAGTACCTGAAGAAGTTGAAGAAGAACATGTGCCACAAAGAGATCCAAACTTATGTTACGAGGTTAGTCAGTCCGTTATTTGGAATATATTACGAATCTGTCTTCCGTGGCACTTTGAGTTGTTGCCGGAAATAAAAGAGTCGTCGTACGCTAATCAAGTTCAAGATGTATTAAAAACTCTGGAAGTCGATACAGACAATAAAGACATATACGTTTGTAAACTAGTTTCTAGTCCGGATATTTGTATGATGTTACATAAATTAAAAAAATTTACAGCTATTAATTTAGCTGAAGAAATTTCTAGTCTTATATAATTGGTTTATAATATGAATAATTGTGTTAACAAATGAATAAATAGTTTTCATTTCGAAAAATATCTTAATTTTTTCATTAATCAATGCTGTGTGTCTTTCGGGAATAAACTGAGAGATATATGTTTATACATTGAAGGGATTATATCAATATTAAAGGGAGATTGTTTTGACAGGAATTTCGGTGAGTATAAAAATTAAAGTTTAAATTTGAAATTACTCTACAATTACATTTTGCAATATTTGGCGCATCTCATCACAAAATTGGATACAGCGGCCGCCGTCAGCGGGAACAAAGAATTTAATTAAATTTAGGAATCTGCGCCGGTGGATTTGTTTTAGTTTTATCTTTTTTGTTTTTCACTGTCTCGTTTTACAATTCTGCGTTAAGTTCTATACTTTATAGTTGTGTTGAAACAGAAACATAAATCATATTTAAAAACCGAAATGTAGAACTTTTGTCGTTTTGTGTCTGTAAGCGTTCTCTACCAGGTAACTATCATGATGTGAGGTTTTGTAATAAGTGTCTGTCTCTTTTTTGTTAATTAAATTAACGATTTTTAATGAAAATAAATTATTAATTGTAATTAGAAGAGTTGATTCATAACTTATTAATATAAACTATTTCGTTATTAGTGTAACGTTAGTGATGTAAAATTTAAACTAATTAATCAAAACTCTCTATGCGTTTTTATATTATAATTTTAGTTCAAAATATTTTTGAATTTATAAAATAGATAACATGTTTATTAATATAATAGTAAAACGGAAAGTTTTAACCTAGCAGGTGAAAATAGCATTAAAAAGTATTACATTGTGGTGGTAATAATTCAGCCTTTTTATAACGCTGAAACGGTTATTTATTGCGGAGGTAAAATATTACTTGTTTCCCGAAGTTCAGTTACAGTACCCGTGAAAAACTGCTTCCGCATCAGTTGGTTTTTATCACGCCTGTGAAATGTTTATTCCAAAAAAAAATTTGCACGAATATGTAATATAACTTTGTTAAATTAGCCTTTACATAAATTAACTTTTATTAAGTATTACATTATTTAATAACTTAAACAGCCTCTTAATTATATTTACGAATTGACAAGGTATATATTTATTATTCTTGAATTAGTTATATCATATTCTCTTTACTCTGGTCTTGAGTAAGTCCCTCGACAAGTTTTTTTTAATTTTAACTTTGCTCGTTTTATTCTCATTAAAACTGGAGCGAGTTTGGACAAAGTTAACTTCGAAACATTTTTATAGATAATTCTGGTAAAATTATATGAAGAATTTTTTACAAAATTTGATTTAATAATTAACAATAACATATTAAATGTCTGTTGATATCAATACTACAGATAATACGGCAGTGATACTATAAAATACTGAGCAGCATGTCTACAATTTAAAATCCATTTCTGAGATCGAGTATGTTTTGCATTAGCTTATTTAAAAAAATTACATGCTACGGCCTGATTTGTTTTTATAGAGACAGTGGACAAACGAGCAATCAGTTTATGTGATTGAAAGTGATCACTGTCGCCCATAGACAGCCGCAATAAATATTAAATGCTGTCACTAAATTCAAAAGTTCAAAAATTATAATTATAACAAGTTTAATATTTACTTCAGGTAATAATCGGTTGTATATGCTATTGTATATGCTGACGTACAACCCTAGGTAAAATTAAGTAAGTGGAACATATGTACAACCTGTAAAATAAATAACTGCCTGTAACGCGCATGTGCGTTATCTTCAATACAGTTAAACTAGTTTCTACTTCAGCCATGGGGGGCGTAGCTCAAATGGTAGAGCGCTCGTTTAGCATACGAGAGGTACCGGGATCGATACCCGGCGCCTCCAGGAGAAAAAATTTTGAAGTTTTTTTATGTACGAATAAATATGAGAAACCTTTTTCACTTCCGTTTCCCGAAGAAATATAATAATTATTGATAATTTCATTCTAAATTCCATATTCAAATTAAATAATACAATTTTTGTAGAAAACAAAAATGTTATTGTAGTCATAAATATTTTTTAGACCTAACTCTACATTCTATGTTTTGCTATGAATTACAGCATGCTAAATTTGTCTTCTACCACGATACGTTCTAAAGCGCGTTATGCAGTAAGTATAGTACGCACAGTTCGTCTTCTACGACCGTTCGTTCTACGGCGTGCTACGAGTTACAGCCCGCACAGTTCGTTTTCTACAAACGTTCGTTCTACGGCGTGCTACGAGTTATAGCAGGCACAGTTCGTCTTCTACGGTGTGCTACGTGTTATAGCACGTACAGTTCGTCTTCTACAACCGTTTGTTCTACGGCGTGCTACGAGTTATAGCACGCATAGTTCGTCGTTTACAACCGTTTGTTCTACGGCGTGCTACGAGTTATAGCACGCACAGTTCGTCGTCTACAACCGTTTGTTCTACGGCGTGCTACGAGTTATAGCACGCATAGTTCGTCGTTTACAACCGTTCGTTCTACGGCGTGCTACGAGTTATAGCACGCACAGTTCGTCTTCTACGACGGTTCGTTCTACGGCGTGCTACGAGTTATAGCACGACCAGTTCGTCTTCTACGACGGTTCGTTCTACGGCGTGCTACGAGTTATAGCACGCACTGTTCGTCTCTTACGACCGTTCGTTCTACGGCGTGCCTACGAGTTATAGCACGCACAGTTCGTCTTTTACGACCATTTGTTCTACGGCGTGCTACGAGTTATAGCACGCACAGTTCGTCTTCTACGACCGTTCGTTCTACGGCGTGCTACGAGTTATAGCACGCACAGTTCGTCTTCTACGAATGTTCGTTCTCAGGCGTGCTACGAGTTATAGCACACACAGTTCGTTTTCTACGACCGTTCGTTCTACGGCGTGCTACGTGTTATAGCACGCATAGTTCGTCGTTTACAACCGTTTGTTCTACGCGTGCTACGAGTTATAGCACGCACAGTTCGTCGTCTACAACCGTTTGTTCTAACGGCGTGCTACGAGTTATAGCACGCACAGATTGTCTTCTACGACGGTTGGTTCTACGGCGTGCTACGAGTTATAGCACGCACAGTTCGTCTTCTACGAACGTTTGTTCTACGGCATGCTATGAGTTATAGCATGCACTGTTCGTCTTCTACGACCGTTTGTTCTACGGCGTGCTACGAGTTATAGCACGCACAGTACGCCTTCTACAACCGTTTGTTCTACGGCGTGCTACGTGTTATAGCACGCACAGTTGGTCTTCTACGGCGTGCTACGAGTTATAGCACGCACAGTTCGTCTTCTACGACCGTTCGTTCTACGCCATGCTACGAGTTACGGCACGCACAGTACGTTTTCTACGACCGTTTGTTCTACGGCGTGCTACGTGTTATAGCACGCACAGTTGGTCTTCTACGGCGTGCTACGAGTTACAGCACGCACAGTTCGAAAATTTCATTCAATTCCATTTAATAAGTAATAAGACAATCGATTTCATATCGACGTATGTAAGTCACTTTTGGTAAGTGATGTAAATATGTTGAGCCGATAGAATTTAAAGCGGAAGTAGGTTAAGTTACAAATCTTGGAAGATTCACATTATTATGTGAATCTTTTTTGTATTCACTTAAGTTTGTTAGATTTAATTGTGCGTTACACAACTTCTGTTTTATAATATGTTTGTGTGTTATAAATAATTATACAGCAAAACGATGGCCTTTGTATTCACACATTTCACACATACTAAGAATCGTTATGAGTCAACATTTGAAAAGTCCTTGATTAGTGTTACATACCATGAGTACGTAGCTTTTAAAAACTGTATAAAAGAATACCCTGAATTGCCAAGTAAAAGTACTGAACCTGCCGTTAGCGCTGTTTGTGAGTTGAACCACGTACACGAGTGAATTGAACTAAAAAGGATATATTGTTTTGATTGTCTGTGAAATATATTAAAGAATATTTATTTCTTTAACGTTTGTTTTAACTCTATGCAATTAAATGTTTTTGTCTCGCACAAATCTTTACATTTAAGAATCTCATGTTAATTGCCACAGAACTAGAAGTGTGCAACTATCATTATTCTCTTAAAGTTATAATAATATAATATTGATGAAAATTCTAAGTTATCTTTTTAATTTAATATTATTTTTTGTATAAAACATTAAATCATATATACTTTCAAATAGTCGTCGTTTTAGAGTAAAAACAACGAAACGGTTAACTGGAGCGTGATTTAAACTGATGAAACTAATTTCTGAGATGAAACCCACAATAAGCGAAATGGTTACTATAAAATTACTACCTACATATATACTTTAAGTTAATATATTTTTTATGATAGTATTTAATACTTTGATTCTTAGATATTTATTGATAAGACATTCGTGTTCATCGCATTCTCTTATTATAAAAAAAGAGTAAATTTTTATCTTAATTTTGTTAATGAAATTAACTGAAAGAGTCATATCATTCCGATATGTATGTGAAAAAAATAGATATAGCCTAGCTGTATATTGTGATTGTTTAAGAGACCAGTCTACGGACGCGTGAGTTCGAATCTGCTACCAATATTTTATCCTTTCTGAATAACTGGCGACCGTTACAGATCCTTGATAATTTATCAAATATTTTACAACGTATAATTCGGATAAATATTGGTAGATGAATTGTTATTATTACTAAAAAAAATTACCTTTCCTCAAGTATGTGTTTAAATTATTTTAATTTTGTTTAAATGGATAACCCCTTAATATTTCAATTTGTATGTTTTAGAACTTATCTTTTCAAACATGGTGGTATTAGTAAATAAAAAGATATATCAGTTGGTTTTGATTTTATATTTTGCACGATTACCCTTTATATTAAAACACATTCAAGTTAATGGAGGCATATGATAGGATATAATATGACAAAAATTTTGAGGTCTATGAGCTTTGCAAATTGAAATCTGTTTGATCGTAACGAAATATCGCTTCGATGTAAGATGTCTCTGAATAACAGAGCCTCTATTGTATTGATTTTCTGCGTTATCAGTATCTCCATCGATGTCCCCTAATTTGTTTTTATCGACAATGGAAACACTTGACCTCAATTTCACACGACGTTGGGTAACAATGAGGTCGGAGCTGGTGAAACATGCTTGTCCAGACACTACGGCTGTACGTTAGTTGCTGAAATATAGCAGTTGTTATGGTGACAATGGATGGTCGCTAGCCAGGCGGATTAATAAACGCCACAATACCAGAACCTGGAATATAAGCAAAGACCTTCGAAAGCGAACGGATAACATTCATCCCCAATTTGATTTTCTCGCCATCTAGGGGATAGCTCTGCGTTTTCAAGACATTGTGTATCCAGATATTGTAGATTACAGTAGATAGATGTATTGATAGAATTTCACGTAGCTTTTAATATATTTATTGTTACATTTTCTTACTTAATAATTATTTAATAAATTTATAATAACATGCTCTTCTACATGTCAATGTTTTTAAAAATAACATCGGATAAAAAAGAGATGTTTCTATGATTATGGTCTTAATATTTACCGGAAAGGATACTGGGGGCGTAGCTCAAATGGTAGAGCGCTCGTTTAGCATACGAGAGGTACCGGGATCGATACCCGGCGCCTCCATTAATTTTATTTTCGTAATACTTATACAAAATATTTACTTACATGTCTATTATACATTTTTATTTTGTTTTACTAAAAAACAAAGAATAGAGCTATTAGTATAAGAAATATTAAACAAGGTCATACAGAATACAAAGTCGAAACTTGACTAAGTAACAAACATTACATTACTTAAATATAAGTTTTATTAACATAATAAGTCAGTTTATAGATTTTGTTAATTTAAAGATTATTTTTAACTGTCTGTAACGTTAAATCTCGTAAAAAACTCAAAGTCACTCGGCTAGCTATAGAGTTCAATGCTCGGTGTTTCTCTAATGGGATCAGGAGTATGTGTGTAGCAGAACAAAGCACGCTGACAAAGCTCAGCTGATTAGTAAGCTGAAGTGGCAATGGGTGGGCTGCACAGAGCGAAGATCGTATGGCCGACGGGATAGAAAAATCTTTGAGTAGATCCCATGCATTGGCAAAAGCTGACGACCTGTTGAAGATAGCAGGGAATTGATTGGGAAGCCCTATTCTTAGCATTAGAAAAAGCTGTGATAGCCTAGTGGTTTGAACACCCGCCTTCCACTCTGGAGGTAGCGGGTCGAATCCGGCCTGCACCAATGAATTTTTTAATTTATGTGCAGTTAACATAACACCAACTAATATCACGTGCTTTGACGGTGAAGGAAAACATCGCGAGGAAACCTGCAATAGCTATGTCATGACTATCCGTGCTCGCACTGGTATGTGAAATGGAGAAGGCAATGGCTAACCATTCCATTATAAATGTCAAGTGTGTTTCATCACACATGATGACCACGACCCACAGTCATGAGGAAATACGACTTAGAAGAATGCTTAGTATTAGGCAATGATAGGCTGAAATGATAATGATGATTTTTAGTGCTGTGTGAGGAGGCAGACAGTTTTTAATATTTTTAGTTTGTATTTTGATAAATAAAGATATAATTACTAAAGTCTTTGTCGACCGCTGTACAATGGAGTAGCTACAATAGACACCAGCCACTATTATCCTTAGTAAGTTGTTGATATTGATTATTTAATGCTTGCTTTGTTTGTAATCAATAAAGCCTGATACAAGCAGGCTGTGTCTCCATCAGACGACGCGTGCTGTACTCTCCATAGATTAACAATCATTGTGATGTTACAGTCAGTTTTCCTCCATATTCTCATTGTTTAAATTTTCTACTCACCTCATAAATTAGAGTCCAATTATAGTGTATTATAAGAGCATATGATTTAGGTTTGAAAGATTTTAGACAAAGTGAATGGATCGGAATAACATTCAAATAGTAAGTGTTCTTATATAAGGCGCTAGTTATTACTAATTACAGTGTTCTTCATAATAATACAAATCATCGTCAATTTTAACGTATGTTCCACAATCAGTGGAAATGATCAGTGATAAAATTCCGTGCACGCAAAATCACGTCTGATTTAAAATTACATATTCCGAGTTACATTTAAAATTGAAATAAATGGAATTAAACTCGTGTAATATTACTCGATCGGATGTGGATACTTATTTAACGTTAATCTTTCGTTTTATGTTTTATGTAGGGGAAATTCTGGAAGGTTATGACGGACTTGCAACGATTAAACGCTTCAAAATCTTTAGGACAGAAAACCTTATTATATATTTTTTTTTTAATTTGAGAACGTCTACGAAATTATTAAGAAGTGGTAGGTCTCTGTTACCGGAGACCGTTTCGGTAGGGTTCTATTTCAGCCGCCAAATAGAAGTGTGCAAACATTACTGTGTTCCGGTTTGAAGGGCGCTGTAGGCTAGTGTAATTACTGGGGTAACGAGACTTAACACCTTATGTGTCAATGCGATGAGCGCAATATGGTGCAGTGTATACCATCTTAACTACTGGGCGTTGTAATGAACAAGCGTATCACCTACCATCAGGTGAACACCTTGCTTGTCTCGTTGCCTTGTAGAATAGAAAAAAGAAATATATTTTAATAAGTAGTCATCCAAAATTTTGTTACGTTACATGCTTTACTTCTATATATATTTTAGAAGAATATTATATAGAATATGTACCCGCTATACCATAGTACGAGGTTAAGATATTTCAGGGCTCATTCTGTTTGTGTTTCAAATAAATTAACAGATATTTTCAAAATTTCCCAGCGCTCGCAATAACTCACTCTGTTATATATTTTTCAGTCAGACCACGTACACGCAGGTTAATTGCGTCATTTATCTTTGTCTGAGGCCGAAGTGAATCTTTGAAACGCGTTTTTCGAATAAGTAAATCACGTTACATCGCGAATAATATATTTGCGGGTTCGTTTATTGTTATAAACATAAATTAAAGCTATTATTTATGTAAGTTAAAGAGACGAAGCGAGGAAAACGTTCGCTGTTAAAGATTTCCCTGAAAATTTTCAGATAGTTTGAGACTTCTCTTTGAGACAACATGAAAAGTATTAGTTGTGTTACATTCTTTCATTTTAATTTAAGCATTTACCTGACGAACGTCATCTTGAATGTGATGTAGGTTAGCCTTAATTATAATAGGATACTATTCATTATCTAGTCTTATAAATTCTCTAATTATTTATCAACTGATACATAGAGATAGATAAGTTCTATGTCTCAGGTTTTATGAGTAACGAATATTGCGTAGTTAATCATACTATGTCACAGTTAGATATATAAACGAAAGCATACGAACGGCAAAATTAATTCAATTATTTATTTATCATCAACTATACTGACAAATTCGAGAGCTTAACTCATCAGTTAGTTGTGACGTTGTCCAAATGACAGGTTTCCAATATTAAAGTGTTACTTTAATCGGCTTACAAATGACATTGTTCGCGCTGAAAATTTTTAAAACTTTAACTTACTTTCATTTTGCTTTGACTTTACTTCTACTTGCAGTTTTCACCACACAAACTAAATATGTAGGTAACGGTGACTGGTATAAGCTTGGTGGAACTCTGTGAAAAAATTTACTACTACTAAACTGTTTCTTTTCTTACGAGGGTAAGTTTTTTTGCCGAAGATCGTCTAAGTAGGTCATTTTTCTACCGCTAACTCTAGTGTGAATATGCGAGAGCCTGGGTATTCGGAACAAATTTGACTGTCAAAGGCTTCATTGTGATTGAACACTATATGTAATTAAGCTCAATTGTTAGCAGATGATAAAATATATCTTCTTCTTCATCCTTTATTTAAAAATTAAAACTCAAACGTTGAATATGAGTTCGGAATCGCATTTCGTCCGTGACAAAATTCGCTTAGCTAAAAGCGAATGCGTCGCGCTGGAAGTTGTCGCAGCTGCGAGTTTTAATAAAATTCAGTTCCGTGATGGGGAAGATTTGTTCCCTTACGCTCCAACGAACTGATCCCCGCGTTCGTTCTCGTTTTTATTGATATGTAGCTATCGTGTGACGTTGCCGTATATACCAATGAAAAAAAGTTTGTTAAAAAAAAATATTTTGCTCTAAAACTTTTTCATAGTAAGATAGTTTATGATAGAGAAACAAGTTTTTTTTTATTTCCTACAGCAAATTTTTATTCTAACTATCGATTTTCAAATATGTAAAAAGTAGAAATTCTTAATGAAATGATAGGAATACATTTTATATGAAGTTGTACAAGGAACAAAGGCCAACGTCTTTGTTCTAGCAGATTCAAAGTAGGTACCATCGCAATGTCTAATACTATACAGTAGTCTACAAACATTACTGTGTTATGGTTTGGAATTAATGGTGTAAGGGACTTGTGTCCCAAGCCGACGAATAACTTGTGTATAGTGTTTATCATTCTAACTAAATATATCAATACATGGCCCATTTCATTGTAAGAGTACGTTTGTATTATAGTTTAATGTAAACATCTTAAATAGCACTTATACTTCTGTGAAAAGTGCTTTATAAAGCCGCATTAAAATTCTACGTCCAAAGTGACGCTAATACAACAACTTAAGTAACGACTTGCCTTTTATTTGTAGAATGAAAATAAGAAATCTTTTACTCATTAAACTCTGTAATTAATAAGCATTATAACAATTTTAAAATGTACATTACCAAAGTATAGGTAGAACACTTCGCAACTAAGTGACGACCAAGTTGATGATATAACAAGTTAGATACGACGAGGTACGAAGTTTCCCGGTTATTGCTCCAAGTTGGACGTTTCGTGTCGCGGGTAAAGAAATAAAACGTAAATATATATGCAACCGGCCTTCGGTATTATTAGAAAGTAATAAACAAGTAATGTGCTTAGTATATAGACTGGATGAAAATAACTACAATAATGTCAATGCTTTTGTATGAAGAAAATTCATTTTATGCAATGAACTTGTTATAAGTCTCCTACTCACTTAAAAGAACATTAACGATTCGATTAAAGTTAACTAGAGCTAATTAATTTACTATATAAGTAAACTATAGATCTAGTGTAAACATCCTTAAAAATCATCCTGTTAGTCTTGTCGGTTAAACATAAATCATCTAAATGCATCGATAATACATTTTAAACTACAAATATATAAATCAGCAATTCGATTGCTCAGAACAGATTTTCTTAAACTTTATATCTTTAGTGCTATATGTCACTCTCTTCTTGAATTTTTATAATCATATCACATAAAAACAATATTGTTTAGTACTTAAGTTATGTTTAGTGATAATTATTATTCTATTAGGAGTACCATCGTTATCTTAACTGATGGTGACCACTGCTAGATATAGACATCTCTTATCGAATACATTTTCATCATTATTATTTTTATCTAGAACTTTTACCAAGAAACTTTATAATGGAATATAACGCCAATTTATATAATCTATATAAATATGAACGTATTTTTAAGTTGCTCAGTTATTTAAAACTAATAAATAAACAGTTTTAACTAAAGGATGTATTTTAAAAAATAAATATCACTAACAAAGAGAACTATCAAAATTTTTGTTGACTGGCTCAAATTACTGTTTCTTCGATAAGCTATAGTTGAAATATTATATGCTATAGTATGCAATAGTTGGTTGTTATGGATATACGTATCCTTCAGTCTGAAGTGTGGGATCAGTTTCACGATAGGAAGCAAGTGGAACGTGATTAAAGTTGCACCCTCAGCAAATACTTGGGATTGATGCCTGATAACATATTGACATGGAAACGACGCATTGGTTACACTGGGATAAGTTTATTCATACTTAGTATAACGGATCTCTTGTTAACTTGACTGAGATTAGGTATTCATGTTATGTTTTAAATGATATTCCAATTTGAACAAACAAACAAAAACAATTAAATAAGTGAAGCAATAGTAAGTTCCTATTAAAAAAGTTGTTACTCCTGTAATTTCTTTTAATATGTTCATAATGTACTTCACATTAGACATTGTTATATATTTATTAAATAATTTCCTTTGTCGACGGCAAAAGTTCGTAGCAAAAATTTAATTAAAATATCCAACAAAACTGGCGGTCAGCCAATGAACTTCCGCACAGTGAATTCTTGAGCTGCACGACCGCCATTAATTCGATTTAACCTTAAGAGATCGCTAAATCACTGGACTACATTTAAGAACTCTGAAAGTGTTGAAAGAACTCCGCCTTACCACTGCTGTAACATCTTTTATTAATTTAGCAACTTATTTCTATAATTGTTATCATTAATGACTTTTAGGTTATTAAAATATAAATTAACATGTTTTATCGTTTTTTCGATAAACTATCTGTAAGCCAAATTATTTTTACCTAAACATCTCTCGTCTAAAAAGATGATCAGTTAATTTTAATTTCAGTATATTTTCTGTAATCCTTTGTTTTTTGTGTGAACCAAAGTAAACTGACGCGTGCTGTGCTTGACATATAACTAGATAGCAGTTATGATACCGGTAGATTGTAATTAAATTTCTAGAACATTCTCTACAAATTGTCGGAATACCATTGCTCTGGTATGTTACGTAGTTTTTTTAACATATTATTATACCGTATTGAAGTTACAGACATACCAACAAACAAACATTCTTCTACAAAAAATTCTGTTTTGAGTTGTTGTAAAATTTACAAACATTCGAAATAAAGTTCAAATTCAATTTGGAAACGATTCGTGGCTCATTTCGCTGCAATATTCGTACACCACATGGGAAATTGGAAACAAGGCCTTCATCAGCGCCAACAAAAGGATTTAATTAAATTTGTGAGGCTGCGTGGTAGCCGTCGTGCATTTGGTCACCGCTTTCAGAATTTCCGAAATGTAAAAATAAACCTTTAAACATACGAAATGTTTATTCACAACAATAAGCATTATATAATTTTAAGTAACGAAATAATTTAATGTCGGCCGCAAGTAGTCTTCAGCTTAAAAAGTTTGTTATTTTAGGTTTTAATTAGTGATAAGTTTATAGTAACTTTTGTTTTTAGAACAGCTTTTCTAACTCCTAATATATAACAGTTTTATAACAATGTTTAAACGTTATAAAATATGTTCCAAAATGATTTTAATTATTCGGAATAATAACTGAGTTTTGAGGAATCTCATTTAATGTAAAATTGTGAATATAACGTATATACAAGTAAGTCATATTTCACTCATTATGGTCACTATTATAAAAAGAGTGTGATATAGTGATAGAATTCTATTCCATGATTTCTAGTTTAAATTAATTAGTTCTTGACGCAAATAACGTATTAAGTCGAGTTAAATTTAAAGAAATAATACCGTCCCTGAAGTTTCAGTGACAAGACCGTTTTATCCGAAAATTTGTTGTATTCTACTAAAGCAACGACAAGGAATTTAATCCAACTTTTCCCATTTCCAACTAACTTTAAAAACCTAAGCCGACGGAAGCCGCTGTCAGCTGTCCTCAATCCGCTTTAAAATTAAGCTTTAAGCGTTGTTTGTTAGTATTGTTAGCGAAGATTAAAACGTACATTCTTAAGACAAGTTACCTTCTTATCGAGTAAAAAATCTTATTTTGAACAATGTTTATTAGTATCAGTTTGAGTTAAGTTTTGTCGGTGCACTGTAATACTTTTGAGTTGAACAACAAAGTTATTGTTTTTGATTTGTATAAGTTTTGTAAGTTTGTTTATGTTAAAGAGTATATATGAAGCTACGTTATTAAATCTAGTTTTGGGGATTATAAAATAAATATTATGATCCCCAAAACTAGATTAGTCCCCGTTTCAAGAATTACCTTCCAAATGAACATCATTACATTATGTTTTATTCAATTCGCTAACAAAGGCAATGGTTTTAAATTATTTGTAAACACTAAGCAATATATAAATTAGTTATACGATTTCAAGAAGTGTAAATAATTTACAGCAAATATTTAACAAGAAAAAAATAAAATTTTCTACCGCAAAGGTTGAAAATTTTATTTTTTTATAAATGGTAATAATAGAGAGTTGCTGAACATAAAATCTTTCTCCGAGTAATAGATATATTCAAAAAGAATTTTGAGGACTCGAAAAAGTTTTAATATATGGAAAATGTTCCCCGGACATTATGTGATCAAATTCACTAAGTTCACCGAAATATAATTTCTATTAATATAATAATAAACATTCATATCTATTAATTGTTTTAAATTAAACTAGATTATAGGTTATATTTCATTTGCTGGTTGCGTATAATATTTTAAAACAGCGTGTTCTTTCATCAGCTGTAATTTGAATCATTAGGTTTGGAAAACGTAATTGCTCAAAGCATTTAAATTTCCCAATTTGGCTTAAAAAAAAAAATCAACAGAAGGTCATCTCTTTCTTTTGCTAAACTGAATTTTCAGATGAGTACGTGATTGAATTTTTCACATCGCTTATCAAGTAGAAACTAGATATAGAGGGGACAAAGAGATGATCGTAGCGTTAGTAATAGGAACAAAAGTGAGTGATTTGATTTGGAAACTGTTATTTTGATCTGACCCTAAATAATGTTGTTTTTGTAGATTTATTTTATATATGTTTCTATTGTATCTATAATATGAATTTTTAAGTTCTTTAGCATTGTTATGGATTTATTTCAACAGTTCTCATGGATTTATCACCACAACATTCGCAAACCTATCTAATACACCAATGTATTGATTTCAATGTTTAGTTGGATGTCTTGAATTATAAGTGGAGACAGACTTAATCATTGCATAATCACAAAGAATCTTATTTCTTTAACATTTTATAGATATTTCAGGAGTATTAATGAATTTCAGAAATGTTTGTTGTTGTTAAATAGAAATTTCAAATGTAAATAATTTTAATGGAGGATGTCGTCGATAGATCTATTAGTATTCAAATTATTCCAAGTCTAATATACGAAAATAAAACTAATTCGGATTTAAGCTGATATTTTGATTTAAAGAAAAGTATTCTAGGAAAACGAACATTATTTCTTAGAATACTTATTTTGTTTAAATTACGTTGTCTTTAGTTTTCTCACTAAATTACTTCAACACGTTGACAGAAATATAGATTGAAAAAGTATTTATATAACTACAAGTGGTTTACCACTAAACTTTTGCACAAATGTATCGCAAATTTATTTTAATTAATTTAATCTGTCAATAGTAGATGAATCTAAATCATAGAATTATTCGAAATGCTAAATGCTATCTCGAAAGATAAGAAATGAAGTTGATGTTTTTTTGCAACAATAATCTAATTAAAAAAAAAAGTAGATGAGCAATAGCGGAAATGATATTTGTATAGTAGTAAAGAGGGCATAATCATTGTTTAAAAAACATCAATACCATATATAATATCTACTTTGATCTGAAGCTCAATGCTTTCTCCATTTATTCATCAGCTACCTTGTAGAAAAGTAATAACTGTAATATTATAGTATTAGATTTACTACTTCTTTTAATTTATCACATTTCATTTCAACAAACTTATTAATAAGCTCACGTAATACAGCTCTACGAGATTGGATTGCTACGCACGTCTACGAAGCTACGAACCTTTCCTATGAAACTAACGTCAACAAAGAGATACCGTTATACATATGTTGATATGTTCCGCCTGATTTACTTTAACGTTACATATATAACACATATATTTATATACATAGCGTTATATAATAAACTAAGCAAATAAGGTAAACTGTTGGAAACCGGTATTTTGTTATTCTAATAGTTGTAATAATTAGAGAAGTTTGCCGGATTGTAAGTTGTACTTATTTAAGCACAGAAATTACAATAGCTTTTTATATCAAAAATTGTTTTAAAAAAGATTTACTTTGTATCAAAATTTTAATGTTTTTCTTTATCAATCCTTATTAACGATTTCTTAAATAACTTTTACGAAAATTTCGTATTCATTGAAACATTTTTTGAAGTAAATTATTACATACTTAGAAAAAAGAAACAAAAGTATTATTTTGGATTAATGACTGACATTTTGTATTAAAAAAAAATGCTTGGAGACGTTGGGTAACGATCCCGATACCTCATTTGCAAAACATATGCTCTTCTCTTAAGCTACGACGTCTACAGTAAGTGATTAATAATTTAGCTATATGAGAACTTTTGTTAACTTTTTGTTAAGTTATTCAGCGAATTGGTTAATATTATATCTTAATAATGGGTTGCCGCTTTATACTATACATTCTTTTTATTATTCTCATCAACAGGAAGTTGTACTATTATACAATAAATATATAAAGCTAATTAGTTTTTTGAGGTAACTTTTCAATTGTTTGGGTATTAGTATTGAATTATTAAGTAACTTAATTGTTCTTGAGTCTAACATTAGCGGATCGGAGGTCAAAGTACCCTTTATGCGAGTCGCAGCTGAAATCAATAATCGCAATCTAGGCAAGCGATTGTTCCTGAGCTCTGAAAGTTGATTTTTTCCTGTGATTTTAAATTTATGGGAATTTGATGGAAATGCACAAACTTATACACATTAAAACAAAAACTACACAATCTATGTAAGTTTTGGCATGAAATATATATATACTTATGACATTCATGTTTTTTAAATATGCAGAAGCAATGTGAAAAGCTTTTATTATTTAATTATTATACATGTTAAAATAATCTATGAGAAAGTTATAATTTCCAATACCCTTGAATATTTAACAAGCCGTTTAGTTTCGCAAATAGTATTTCAATAGTATTAAATAATTTCGTACAGGCGACCCTTTACGAACAGCTTATTTGTTATTCAGAAAGGATTTACGTTTCCAAACTAAATTTACTCAACTGAATTCTATTATTTTAATTAGGGGATTATGTAGCATGTTATTGTTGAGAATATGTATTATATAATAAAACATAAATTAATAATATAATGCTAAAATTTCGCTGAACAACTGGTTAAGAACGTTGCCAAATTTAGAGTTACATTGTTACGTATGTATATGAAAAATGGACTTCCGTTTAAGTAGCCGTAGAAAGTTAATTTTTTCAACATGTTATGGATAATAGTGAAAGGATATTTTTTCTTGATTTTCTTTTTGTCCTTCAGCAAAAACAAAGAGGTTCTTGGTGTTATTCCCATCACCGTGAGCCTCAATCCATCTGCTCCGTCTTACTTTTTATCAACTACCTCCATCATATCTTTGGCGGAAGATGACGTTTTCGTGACACCTGAAACTTTAAAATCAGAAGAAACTATTGTTAGCTTTCTATATGATGTATGTAATCGTATTGTTAACATTCTTTTACTCTGTTATTTCTTTTAATTCAATGTTTCTTGTGATATACAAAAGTTTTACTCTTCTGTAACTTCTACAGCTTAGATAATTAATACAACATAAACAACAGTAAAAAAATATGTTAAAGTACAAAGCTTAACAAAGGTTTAATATATGTATACTAAGAGCAAGTTTTATGCCGAGTCGAGTATTAAGCAGAAAGTCTTTTTCCAATTCGCGAAGCTCAACGAAAGCTTCTTATTTATAGTCGCCCAGAAATGCAGTGTCCTTTGTGTAAATTAAAACAGTATAAAATAGTACAGAATATAAAATTAAGCTTCTTTATTAAAGTTAGTGATTATTATAATTTGTAGCTGATATTGCGTATATATCTTATAACTATACATGAAATGAATATATGTATAATGAATGTTTTCACCACATGTACACTTTCATCAGATGTCTTACACCATTTATTTAAGAAAGCTACGAAATAGGTATTGTTTGGAACAAATTCTTCTTCTTCTTCATGTTCTTCTTCGTCATGTTTTTATTGAAACACATGACGACTCTCTTAGCAGTTATAATGGAGTGGTTTGCCATTGCCTTCTCCATTTCACATACTAGTCTGACCACTGATGGTCATGACATAGATATGCAGGTTTCCTCACGATGTTTTCCTTCACCGTCAAAGCACGTGATATTAGTTGGTGTTTTATGCTAACTGCACATAAATTGAAAAATTCATTGGTGCAGGCCGGATTCGAACCCGGTACCTTCGCATTGGAAGGCCGGCGTTCAAACCACTAGGCTATCACGGCTCTACACAAATACGCTCTGAAACAAATTACTATATTATTAATTTAACATATACTGTTATATTATAATATAATCCAAGATGATATCTTTAATATTTTTTCCAGTAAATTTGCGTATAGTCAGCGGTTAGAAGTGGAGTAATGTGAAAGCAGAAATGGTTTTCGAGAAAAGCCAATAAAAAAAAGCAGTGAATAGATTGAAGTTGATGATGAACCAATGAATTAATACAAGGACATAGTTTTATAAAATAAGGTAGTAAGGATATCAATTGTAAATATTGTTTGGTAAACCAAACCAAAACTGCGAACTGCGAAATTGTATTTTTAAATACAATTTCGCAGTTCTATCACAAGGACAATAATGGTGCGGTAAATTGTCTTTTTTTTATAATCAGATTAATTTCTGTGGTTTGCACCAATTTCTTATTGAATGTTTGTTTAAAAGCGCACTGAGAGAGCTCAATGAAAGTTGTTAGTTGGTTGAAATTCCTCATTATCCTGACCTCTTCCAGAAGCTGGTACGGAAAGTATTTTTAATAAACTATGTAGGTATGCGAGTATGCTATAAATTCTACTTAATAAACGATCTAAAAATAGCAATGTGTTAAAAGTTTAACATCAAAGTTTGAAGGGTAATAGATTTTATGTTATCGCTTGCTCATAGACGCTTTCGTTTACTCACAATATCAATTGTACTCAAATTGGATAAATTATAAAATAGCTTATCTAAAGAATATAAAATAATCTCAAAGACTTTCCGTATGAAAACGAATTCAATGGAATTTACAAACTACATCGCGCATCAAAATTTCCCCGGAGTGTAACGCTATCAGTCAAAGGAAAATAACTTCGGAGCTTCATTAAGTTAAAAAGCACTTGTCCAAAATTACTTATTTTAGATTTATAAATATAAGAGACTAATGGTCTTTCAGAAATGAGCCAAGTTTTCTTTAATAACACAATTTTAGAATTATTTTCATTTATCCTCCCAAAGAGATTAAGATCACTTGAAGCGTTATTTTCTATACTCGGTAAACAATGATTTGAATTAAAATATATTATGTACAGATTTTTTCTTAGTCTTGCTAGTTATTAAATCAAATAATTGTTTTATTTTAGTACACTCAGTGAAGATGAGTAAAAGGATCTTACCTCAGCGACGAACTTGAGGAAGGAGTCTTTCAACACATCTTGAAAGACAAACTCGCACATGAAAGGATGGAGTTTTACTGCAGTCATGGTAAGAGTAAAATATAGTGAACTGATCATCAATTTCTGCTACTCAGAGAAGCACATTAAAATTAAGACAGTTACATTTACACTGACTATGATTTAGTATTTTATTTATCAAAGATTAGTAAAATTGAATACAGAATGACAAATGTACGGAGGAAAAATAATAAGCGTGTAAATAAAAAAGCCGCTGGTAATAAGTTATTAAGGACACTCGCCTGTCAACAGATTTTCAAGCGGCACTTTAGCGCACAAAGTTTACCTCATGTGTATTCATGTAATTTTATAAGCCTCTTCCCAGTCACTTCCGGGACTTCGAAGCTTATGAGTACGTGAAAACGTGTGCGTGAAATTACCTTCGTTAAATATTATTACACGCGAGAGACATGTTGTTTTATACAAATATTATGAAACCTTTAAAAAGAATTTTTAGTTTTTTACGTTTCAGAGAAAGGAAATCAATTGATTTAAATTTGTAGAAAATAACATTGGAGAAAAGATTCCATAATATTTCCATTACTGGGACTTGGGTCTATCTCGAACAAAGTCAGATTTAGGGTTATTCACTACGCCACTATTGTTCTTGGACGAATCGGGTTTAACGGGACGTTTTCCTTTAACTGAAGTTTAAGCACAGAGACGAAACGCTGTGAGACATAATTTATTAAATCTAGTTACCGCAATACACTTACTACAAATCGGAACATAGTAATGCTTACACAGTACTATTTGGCGGTTGAAATAGGAGCTGCGGTGGTACACAGACAAATATTTACATAAACAAGTATGTCATATGTAAAAGTATCTGAAGACTCAGTAAACTCTTATAAATATTTAAATTTATTACAAATATTGTTCTCCATCACACAATTTCATTCACTTATTCATATTACAGACAAACACAAAAATATTATAATATAATACACGCTTTCCAGTTCGTTCAAAATCTATATACTTCGCCGTCTTTAAAATGAAAATAACCTAACTTAAGATTTAACTGTTTAATTGTGTAGTCCTAATTCGATTTAGAGCAGTTTTAATAGCATAAGGGTTAACAACACGTCAAAGTCAATCAATAGTATACAATTTATTGAAAAGAAAAATCTATATCAATATATATTTAGGCGAACAAAGACTGGTCTATATTTAATAAGAAACAACATACATAAATCCTTTTGAAATTCAGAATCAAATTGTTAATATATTTTGTACTTATTGTAAAGTTCTAAGTCTTTTCCATAACAACGCTACATATTCGTGCATTAAACAAATATGTTAATTTGATTAACTACGGTTCTACGAATAATTTCTGACATATTTTAATACACGTAACTTAATAGTATAGTTCAGCGTAGCTTTGTTTGGTAGATTGAAGCATTTCACTAATTATAATGGTCGTTACAAACACATTAGCAATACATAATATTATAGTCGCCGGTGCAATTTCGTAATAAGTGATCGCTTTATAAACTTTCCTCTAGCACAACGCATTATAATGTATGTACCATTTTAATGATTTTCTGTTTATAGGTAACATTAGTCGTTAAGTAATTAATAGCATATCAACTAGAAATATGGAAACACCGTAAGTTGGGAGAGACTGCCGACTTGCTTTGATAACTTAATATTGCTTAAAACTTATATATACATTAAACCAAAATAAGTAAAATCCTTCCTCGTTTTTTTTCACTCTGAAAAGCCTTCAACGCTATTTACTGTTTTATCATAATTGCTTTAAAGATTTAGCTGTTAAAATATCACTTTTACAATTTATAATACTTACCGTTTTTTACAAAAAAAATTGTATTCTAACGTCTATATTATACTTTTTCTTAGATATTACCTATTTGTTTATTTTAAAAACTCACCAGAAACAAGCGAACATCAAAGTAAAAATGGTTACCGTATTTTAATATTTTTTTTTGTTTACCCGACGTGTATCTTTTGTGTTGCCATGTATACGTTTGGAAACTATTTAGCATTCTGTGCAATTTTAATATTTGCATCACAAAACTTTACAATAAAATGTTAACGAATCGTATATAATTAAAAAAAAAAACTTACCAAATTTTCATAATGTAATTCTTAATAAATAAAAAAAAATTATTGAAACTATTTTCAGTTCTAATAGTATCTATTTTTTTTATGTACTATATTTTATGCTAGTTATAATTCATAAGATAAATGAAATTATATAATTCGAAAGACGATGCAATAACCCATAAATTCATCAAAAATAATTTATAATAGTTGTAATTGATTATATCAGCTAGTTCCTTATGTTATTATAATTATAAGATTTCTGATCAAATCTTCACAATCTAAAGGAACACTCATTAGTCTGCTTACTGCACAAGCTTTTGCTATTGATTCCCTGCGATCTTCACCAGATCATCAATTTACATAAATGGTCTACATTTAAGTTTCAGCAGCCATTCGCTATTCGCCCGTTGCCAATCAGCCAATCACAAAATAGCTCTTTATTAATTAGTAAAGAGACGCATATGCTATTTGTTCCGCAAAAGCCACACCAGGGAGAAAAATTAAAATGAATATTTAACGTGTAACGAAACGGTGAAACGGAACGGCATAAATTAAAATACACGTTACAAAACCGTTGTGGAGTTTACGCGGGCGAAATAACGAGCTATTCGCTGTATTTTATTAACGTTAATGCGAATTTAATTTCACCGCAATTAATTTTTAATTTGTCGAAGCGAGGCCCGTGTTATATCCGACTCGCCGATGTAACGGAAATAACGTTATTTAAAATAATCATACATTGGTAAACGGGTAACACGCAAACAATAACAAAACGATTTCTATAGACACCTGTGCTTTGTGCGTTTTTATTATAAACCAGTGTTGCCATTTTATTTCCTACATACCACATATGGCCACAGTAAACATTCCCAACATTGCGTCTGCTTCACTGGAATATTCAGTAGAGAATTCCCGATGCAACCACACCTTTGAAATGTACATTTAGTTTCTATCTGTATAATTCAGCAATTAGGATGTACATATCTACGTAGCGCAAAGTGACTAATGTAAACATATAAACAGCACCCTCAATGTTCCCACAATTGGGACTTTGGACTTTGTCTCGCAAGGAGAATCAAAGCTGTGCTCTCAAGCTAAGTGCAGGTTGACGGATATATCTCCTGAGAAGCTGTTACTGAAAATCAAGCTCATAGTGTCTGAACTCACGCTTTACAAAATGAGCAGTAAAATGACGACACGACTACTTATACACTGTACTTATGTACTTAAGCGTAAATAGTCTATATAAAGGTGTGGTTGAAAACGCTTGAAAATTAAATACACAAAGCTAAAATAGGCGTTGAATATCTTATATCAAATCGTTTGTATTTGTTTCGGAGAAATATATGGTAAATGTGAAAAAAATGTCTCTGCTTTACAGCGGGAAAACAGAAACACTCATAAACTAGAAACTTTTGTTTTTGGTTTGATGATTTCACAAAAGTTTTCATTCGTGATATACTAAGAAAAATTTCATGGTAAATCTTTTTGTCTTGATCTAAATTCAATCATAAATATAAGTGTTTTCCTTACGTTCATTATGTGTACGTTATGTATAAATTTTTCACTCTATTACCAAATCAGGTAGAAGTTATATTTGAAGAGCGTACAACTTGCCTGCGATAATACAACAACGTCACATAATCCGGTTGAATTAATATGCGTTTAATATCAACGCTTATCGAATTAGTTTACCTCATATCCATGTCAATATCCAATAATCGTAGCTTTGTAGTTATATTAGATTAATATTGAAATGATATGGTATTGATTTCTATTGAAAAGTCAGGTTAGTTAGTAAATAAATAAAAGCTTTAACACCTGTAATCATTGTGTAATTAATCTGGTTATAAAAGCGTGAACAGTTCGTAGACACTTGTTATGATCGTCGACTCTATGTCTGGACTCGTTGAAAGTTTTTCGTTAGTCGGATGAAACACAGTAGTGTTGTGTTATTCACACAATCACTTTTCAATAAATAAAATAGTTTTGTTTTACTCGTTCGTCGGGCGATGCTTCTTTATATTAATCCAAATTGTTGAAGCTAGCGTGCTGGTATCTAACATTTTGATGGTTTATAGTTGAAGGTCTGTATAAAAACTTAAGTAAAACTTATCATAAAGCTCATTATTATTCTTCTATTCGACGGAGCTTTGATACGATGTGGACGTTCACCTACTTATAATGATGTGATGGTAGTTAGGTGTCATGTTATAATAAGAATAGGGTGTTAGGTATCTCGTTAAGGTTCTAATTAGGTATTTACTAAAAGCTTATACGATAATTTTATTTGTAACAATCCAGTTGAGAGCTATGTAAGGGCCCGAGACGTTTGCTGGCGGGATCGCCAATCTTTATTGATTGGGGTCTGATTTACAGCGATCGCAACACAAATTGTGCCCGACATTTAGATACTTTACCTTCGTTGACAGTTGACATCTAAATCCCTTTCACGTATTGTCGGATCCGAAAATCTCCAATTCCAGATGCAGGATCAGAAATGTAAATGTTTTTAAATAACTTTCCTTTGTTATAAAAACAGCTTTGCCGTTTCACTGAAAACAGAGTGTACCAACGAAATAAGTAAAATCTCATAATTAAACTGTGGTAGGCGTAAGTAGTCACTTTTCTACCATATAATATAACTTTCTCACAAATAATTCAAACTAAAAGATCGTCGATAAATAGATGTGTTATTGATATTAATTTATACTTATTATATTTACGTAAAAATACTATCAAATATCGCATATAAATATAATGATAGTTTCAACAATTTAGTCCAGTTTTATATGTAAATCCTCTCGTTGTTTGAAACAAGTACAAACCGCATAAAGGGGGTTAACCCTTTAAAACCGAAAATGTAACTTAATCCTACCAATGAAATATAAAGACAAAGGGATGCTTTTACTCATTTTTTGAACAAACTGTTTAAGCAATTACAAGCTAATTATAAAATTATTTTGATTAATACATTTCATCTACATATTTATTCTTAATCGAAAACTTTAAATACAAGGTAACTAAATGTAGAATTAATAGATATTAAACATCCCACGTGGTCGATGACAAGTCAACGTTTCTCGATTTCTGTTTAACTTCATAGTTCTACGTGAAAAAATATTAAAAGACGCAGTAAATTTTATTAAGTTCGGAGAACAAAGTAAATTACATTTTATATTGAACAAAGTAAACAAGAAAAGCTTTCAAAATGAAAACGTTGTACTTTCATAAATTTTTTTCGATTTTTAAAGATTTCATCCAGAAGTTATAACGATTAGATTTTTCAATATAATTGAAGAATAATAAATATTATTTTGAATTGATTTTGTTTACTTTTCTTTGTTAAATTACTGGTAATTTAGCATTTCAGTATTTTGCCGTAAAATCACATCGTATTGTTGTTTGACTAACACAGTCTATATTTACTTAAGCAGAATTATTTGTTGAAAAGCCTCTTATAATTTTGCAATTTTATTCTGCATTGTCATAAATTATGATTATTAAAAAGGTTGTAATGTTCATAAGAATACTTACATTCAAATCTGTACCTATTACCCCGACACCCGCGTTTGGATTAAGTTCATAAATCTTCGAATGCGAAAGGTAAGGAAATCCTTTGTAATCGCGTTCAACCCTCAACCTAAACCTATTTTCAGAATCCACCGCAATGTATCTGTGTAACAAAAGATCGGAGAGATCGTTACTTATAAGTATGGATTAACTATCACAAATGAAAGGTTATTATTTCTTTAATAAATACGTCAAACGTAGTCAGATTAAAAATCGTTTATTTCTGCCCTCAATATCGTTTTTTTTAATCAAAAATCCGCTGCAATATGAAGTAGAACATTTTTGTAAAACTTTTCTACCAAAATATCTCTGATTAAACTTTCAACAATCGACACTGTTGATGAATGACAGACTAACTTTGCGACGACAGCTGCGAGTTTTAATCAAATTAAATAACTTCTCCATCTACTAAATTGAATTTTGTTTTAAGTTTAATGAATTTTTCATTCATTTTTATTTGATAAAATCTAAATTAATATAATAAGTAATTTCGAACAGTAATACAAATATCACCCGTATCCGTACAAAATGAGTAATGTGAAAGTCTGTTTATGAACCGTATTAACTTGGAACGGTGAACAGAGTTTACATTTATAATTTTTCATTAAATAGCCTTAACAAACAACATCGTAGTATTATTCGGAACGGTAATCCAAACGAAAGTAGCCCGCTTAACGACTCGGCCATTTATATAGCGACTTCAGGTGACGTGTCTGCTCACCAGCGCCACCATAGTGTTACCAATAATATAAAATACAATATAATTAATATTTTTGTGATAACGTTAACAATTGCATAACCAACGCATGTATTTATAAATAATAGTAAACATTACGGAAAATGTACAAAAACAACATTCAAAAGCAATTAATGGTGGCAAGTAATAAGTGTTTGACAACAGTTACTTAACGTTCAATGCTCATTAAAACTGCAGAGGATAGATAGATAGGATATGAAGAGATTTGAGAGGACCGTGTACTGTGGAGAGGAATGTGAAGAGTATTCAGAAATACGGGTTAATTCGTGTAGTTACTATTTATATTATTAAGACAGAATAGATAAATTATATAGATATAATGCAGTTATCGTTTTACGCCAACATTCCCTGGAACTCGACTTTGACACGCAGAATGTATAGTGACTGAAGGAGTAATACCATACTAGGAATAATCGTTGGTTTAGCCGATATATGTACAGTAAGTCGAAGTTACTTAAGCTCTGCTAGCGGTGGCTTTAATCCGAGTAACGCAGTGCACCCAACTCGATTATACAGTTAAATTAACAAGGGCCGGGCGGTGTCTAGATTCTAGACGGTGCATAATGGAGCTCTGATCTCAGCTTTGGAGCAAGCCGACAGCAATCGTTTCAATTAACATCAAAGTAATTTAATTTCAACATCACTTCGTTACTTCTGCAGCGTTTTGGTAGCTTTTAAATGATTTATTTACTTCAAATTTAACAAAATCTTTCTGGAATTAATTTTTTTTTAATGGGCGACATCGTTGAATCTTTGTAATTGAAAAAATGTGTGTGTATACAATTTAAAAAGGTTTAAATAACCTTATCGTTCTAATATAAATTAATCATTAGGAATTTTAAAACATAACTTTCCTATATATTGCAAAAAGTTTAGTACATAATTATGAAAACTGACAATAACAAAAATAGTAATGAAAGTAATAAAGCAAATGTTTAATTTGTTATATACAATAGGTTATGGTTAATATTTTAATTAATTATATCAATTCGTATTGTTATTGAGAAAGCAAAATAATCACAAGTCGTTGATTAGAAACGACCAACGTAAACAATTCAGAAATACGATTCGTAGACGCAATTGTTACTAAGCGATGTTTACACATTTCGATACGAGTCGGAAACTCAGAAAATTAAATGTAAATATTAACACAAATCGCATGGGGCTTTATTATATGACTTCATGTATTTTTTGGTTCCAAAATCCTGATAAATAACGATTACTTAAGAAAAGACTAAGAAAGCTTTTCTAGAACACAGAAAACCGTTAACAAGTTGTGTTAACAGATAAAATTTGCAGAAAACACTTAAAAGTTATATATACGAGAAGCTTTACTTGTTTAAAAGGGAAAATAAATATTTTTTTATAAAACAATCGAGGTGACGAGCAGAACGTTCATCCAATAGTAAGAAGTACGCCTTCACATAATAATGTGGTTAATTAGTAAATTTTTAATGACTATAGTTATAATATATTAAGTATCGTAACTTCAATAACTGTTAGCTACAACATATTTTAATATAGAAAAATGGAATTATTGTATACTACTGTTTGATGATAGAAATAGTACGGCAATTGACATATGACAAAAAGTTTTTTTTTTAAATCTCACAAAACAATCAGTGGTTCTGTTATCCCCACTTGTGGGACTCGGGTATTCTTTCACAAAGAGAGTCAAGATCTTTTATCCATCAGCTCTCTAAGAGATGGTATATTTTTATGTTTTCATTTGATACTTAAATTCACGAACAAATTAAATTATAAATATTAAACTTTATTGGTCAACGTAAATTTTAGCAAACACACGATTTCATGAAGGACAAGTAGGTTTATTGATTTTTTTTATATATTTACTAAGTAACATGAAAAAATCGGTTTATAACATGTTAAATGCAATTGCTACGGTGGTCTACGAAGAGCTACTGCTGGCGTAGTACTTCGTAGAGGCCTATTCGATCGCTTTTTACTGAATGTTGAGGAGCAAATTTAAAACTTTCTTCCTAAACAATACAAAACACAAGAACAAAAGCCTTACCATCAAAGTTATTCAGTCAAGATTTAACCGAGCAAACATATAAGAATTGAGCGAAATAAACAATCTACGTTGATAGGAAAAAAAGTTGTATATATGTTTGTTTCTTATCAATGTTTGTTCTACTGCATTTTTCCTGTAGAATAAATACTCTCTGTTGGCACAAAACAAACGTACAAAGAGATACTTGTCGTGTGTCTAAATAGAAGAAGTCCTTTTCCCATTCTTACAGCTAACATAAGCCTCTTATCTATTGCTTTCTAAAACAAGTATTTTTTAATTTAAAACATTTGTAACATTTAATATAGATGTGATTTTTTTTAAAATAAGGTAATTGATATATTTGATTAAATAAATAAGTAAAACATCAAATGATTACAGTAATACTGTGCAATAATAAGCTTTTCATACATAGCTTATCAGACTGCATATTTTATCTGTTTGAAAAATACACCAAAAGTATACAAAGAATTTATAACTAGACCGATACATTATAAAGATTGTTAAATATTATATAGAGTTTAATATAAACTTTTACAATACTCCAAACTACGATTATTATTTTTAAAGTTATAAATAAATTATATTTTCTAGTAACGAATGTTATCTGAAATGAAAATTGCAAACCAATTTTGTAACGAATTTTCGCGAGCGTCGTTTAATTAAACAAAATTTAGTTTTTTAAAATAACTTTGATTAAAATTTATTTCCCCTTAGCTTCAGTTTCAACTTGAGCGTAAAAAAAATCTAAAAATAAGTTTCCGCTTAAGTTATTACGCTATTAAAATGCACTCCGTAGCTGTTGTAAATTCATCAGCGCGCGCATTCCGCCACTAGTTAAAACTGCACACAACACAAAATTTTTAAATTTAACTTGAAATTTTTAGACTATAGTAATTATATTTTAACGCTATATTTGATATTAAAAAAATATTTTTGTTAGTACTTTCGGTAAAAAATATTATTTAATCTGCAATGAGCTAACACTTGATCTCAATTTCAAACTGTAATTTTGATGTTGCAGAGTTAAATTCTATTTATATATGTTTGTATGTATTGCTTACTATACTTATATTGAAGATGCAGACTCGTTGAAGCTTCATTAGTTATTTTTAATAATTTGAATACTTTGCAAATCTTATTCCAAGCTTCTGTTATAGATAATACAAAATTAGAAAGATTGCTCGTTAAGTTTTCGGTTTGAACTTAAAATTAATAACTTTGTGATGAAAACAGTAATGTATTATAAAAAAAAATAAAAAACAATCAGGCTTGTCACGTGTTGATGAAAAAGGCTTGTTACAATACTTTTTAACAAGTTTATCGCACAATACATTTATTATAATATGCATAATATAAAAATCAAATTATTAATAGAAAATTTTAACGTGCGTTTGGTAATAACGTAGCAAAGTAAGTAATAAATATTGAACAATCTTAAATTTGTAAACCAAAGGTTGAGGTAATTATTTTTCTTTAAAGAACTTTAAAGCGTACCTTATACTTAAGCTTTCGGCTGTTTTCTTACTTCACTATTTTGCCTGTTAATTAATTAACAAAAATCAGTCAACGGTGAATAAAGTTACGAAATGTTAGATTCTCTGCTGACAGATCATAGGTATAGAGATCTATGTCAACTGCTTGTTTTTTCATTGATCGATACTCTTCTCATATAACCGATGAAGAGAATTTTAAATTTAATATATATTCTTTGACAAATTTTACATGTAGTATATAAGAAGCAGCTTTCTATTGACAGAGATTGTCTAAGTATCACACCACATAACCACAGCATCAATTTCTACTGTCAAGCAGCAGTGTGCAAAAAGTACGATGTTCTGATTTGTAACAATTGAAATTATCCAACACGAAAACAATATATTTCTTAACAATATTAATATATGAATTTTTAAAACATTATATTCATAGTTAGTTGTAAGCCAAAATTTTGAACAATGCGAGTGCACCAATAAATTTCTCATATTTCAGCGGGCAAATAGTTATTAGTTGCATCCTTTGTGGAAGCGGACGATAAAGCGAGAAATTTCCATATTAAAACTACTACTGCTGTACAATATGCTATTTACATTATGGAAAATAGATAGTAGACGTTACGAGGGACAACGAAACCATGTTTATATAAAAGTATGTATAGAAGCGAGGAGACGAGCAGAAAACTAATTTAATGGAATTTTCTTATTGGATGGAGAATACATATTCAATTGGATAGAAATATTCATTATCATTGTTATGATAACGAAGCGCCTGTACTCATCTTCATATAGGGCTTTTTTAATCCATTAAATATATTAATACTTAACCTCAATTTGATATGGTGTTGATAATGAGTTTGTGAGTGGTGAAGTGTGCTCGAGTAATTTCAAAACATTTGGAGTACCCTATGATATAAATATTTGTAGACTCAACAAAAAATACTGCTCTCGGTGTTTTCGGTCCTATTTTGAAATACAACGTTTCTAAGTAATAGCTATAAGCAAATGTTTGCATATGTCACATTCCACTTTTGGTAGTAAATATTCCTTTTTCTTCCCTCGCTTATCAAAGTATAAATTTTACCCACTTCTGTGTTCTAAGAGCGGCGGAGATGTTCGTCGGAAACAAACGATGGGGAAAAATAAAATTTATTTGAAATGTAAATCAGTGTTTGCGCTTTTCTTTGCCAAGTGTTTTATATTATATGACAGAGGAATGTACATAGAAATACACAAATATTTAGCATTAAGCTTTTATTTTTGTCTTTAATATACTACTATTAAATTATCAATCGATGATTTGAAACTGGAGAACTACGTAAGTTTAAAAACAGCAACTATTTTATAATTAACTATACATTGCGATACAGAGAGCAACCCACAAGTAAAGGGACCTAGATAGAGGATTACACATATACTTGTTACAGTTAAGTCAAGCGACCACTTACTCGTATACTGTGGTAACTGTGTGCCTCTTAACACGACTTCGGTACGGTGACATCTCTCAGCAAATCCTAAACCTATCTAGTATATGTTGTAGATTCAACAAAGCTATTTATGTTAAAGCGAAAGACTAACAATTTATTCTTCCATTCAAATAAATAACTAACCGTCTTTATAAAGGTTTGTATACAACTGTTGTTATACATGTATTACACATACATTATACTACTACAAAATACAAACATCCGCATTGAGTGCGGCTCTTATGCGGAAGTCGTTAAAAATAAACCAAAAAAAAAAGGATAAAACGTTAAAAATGTTCGGTCTCTGTAGCGGAAAAGGTTACACAGAAAACTTAAAAGTATTGGTTAAATGTATACGAGTTTATTTAAAAGCGGCGCGGACTGTTACCACTGAAACGTTACAGTGGCGAGCTTTACTTACCCGCTTAATGTGAAAGCTTCTTTGAAAAATTCTTATCCTTGGCTCTCTTCAATACATACATACCTTTTAATATAAAAATTACATCAACATTTCACGCATTATTGCAATAATAACATAGGTACATAAAGTCCTGTAGTATATAGCCCGTCAGAATATTTTAGTGAGAAAACATTACGTAATCCAGTTAGGTTGGTATTGCTTCCGGCGAATTCACTAGAGCAATGAAACGTACTATTATATCATAAAACAACTAACTATTTGTATGGGCAGTAGCATGTAACACTTTTTAGTTACATGTTTAGTTTGGATAGTGGTTAAGATTTTCTACCACTCCCGTTTTGTAAATCTGTTATTATAACTAAATTGCTGTGGTTTACTGTCCATATATGTCGGCGCGAACGCGCTGTAAAATTAGTTAAATATCGGCGCAAATATCTTTTAAAATCGTCTGCAATTTTTTAAATTTCATTAATGATTATTTTAAGTTATAAAGCATTAAATTCAAGAATGTTCCTTGTAATTCTTGTACCGGTATAAACAGGAACGCGCCGACGGAGCGCACTCGCCAAAGTGTACGGACGTGTTATAAAGTCGTTACGGTGTTAGACAAATGTGAAATTCAGCTAAACAACATTTATTACACAATCCTCATAATGATGTTAGTGGTCCCCGTACCGTCGACATCATATTTTTTTTAAAAACACTTCAGGAGCGAGAATTATTCGAAAAGTACTATTGACCTGCTCTAGTTTAAAGTCGACGTCTAACGTATTCGCTGACGAAGTATAAAATGTAAATGCTACTTTATAGATTGACTCTTGACCTAAAAACCTAAAATAATTCATATTCACATCATTAACTGAAAGCAGATGTAATGATAACTTCATTTTTATATATTATGCGTGATTTTATCTACATGAACACTCTAGACTAAATGTAGCTTTGGAAAAATTATACAAATTCAATCACCATTTTTCTTTAACTGACGTAAATGTGATGAGGAAAGTAAATAAAATGTTTCCTCACCAACGACTTCTACAGAAGCGAATAATTTTCGGTATTTCGCAACCACATAAGTAATTCTAGTCCATGCTTATTTTATCTCTATACTTAGTACATACAACTGTGTGTATGAAAACTAATCGAACTGTGTAAAAGACTCAACGACATCTAGCGGTAAAGTTTAATAATTGATAGGTTCTGTAGTTGTAAAGTTACGAATCTTTATGTTTTATTTATACAATCACCATAAAAATCTAGTTGTAACATTTTAAAATTTAAACCTAATACCATATCGCAAAATAATTTCCTAATGGTTCAAGTTTCTGTGTAAAAACGTGTTTTTTGCTGACGAAGCCAGTTTCACGAAGCTAAGTAAAACAAAAAAAGGCAGAAAGTTTAAATGTTGCCGAGGATAAATGTGTAGAGTTTTCAACAGTCGTTTAACAATGATTATTCATCTGAAGATGACAAAATGGGCTTAAGTTGACTTTAAAATTCAGCTGAACAATTTTAAGTGTTTTAACATAAGTTTAAAGTCCGCCGTATAATGTTTTCAATACTATCCGCAGGTTTTAAGCATTGATGATATTGAGTCGGCGTTTTATTTCTTCGATTGTGAGATCACAACTTTTTTCTAAACTAATTTGCTAAAATTGACATAGATAATTGTCGATAAAAAATTAAACTATAGAATTAATTGCAATTGCTAACACAACTGTCTTTTATAAATTTCTCCGTATAATATATTCTGTATTTGAATTTGTATCCGTTGGTATGATCGGTTTTAATTCGAAAAATTTGCTTAGTAGTTTTGATTTTATAAATAGTAATAAAAAAGGACAGAAGTACGTCGTCTAAAAAATTATTAGTGAAAAACGTCATTCAAAAGAGACAACGTCTAGAACATTCTCGTAGGTTGCTATTTAAAGAACACTGGGTCTTGACCTTGACCCCCGCCAACTGCTTACAGCGGTAATCTGAAGTGCTGACTTCCACACAGATTCTGCAGCCGTGTATATTCATGTATATCACCACGCGATGAATTATTTGTTTAATCTCATTCAAAATAATATCGTATATTAATAATACATAATATTAAAATTTAAAAAATGTAGTTATAAAGTTTTAAACCAAAACAAGCGTCAGTAATAAGGTTACGCCGGTTTGAGGTTATGCAGACAAACATTCGTCAAGTTACACTTTTTTGAGCCAGGTTTTGAAAATAATTAAAATCATTAAAGGTTACTTTTGTTAAACGTGTAAAATTCGAGTGAATATTAAAAATCATTACATAATTAATATTAACGATAAAAATTGTGATCATTGTGTTACAAATTAGTTAATATTAATAAAGTACGAGGCCATTGATGGCTTTAAAACATTATGACAGCAGTTTTATTTCGTCTGATAATATAAGTTTAATTGCAATGAAATATATAGCTCGCTTCTGACAACTGATTTATACTGTTTATATCATTACCGACATATTACTATAATACTCAAAATACACTTGCCTATAACATAGGGTATGGGTAATTTTTCATAACAGTGGGGTGAAAGGGAGCTTCGGAAGATACCCTATCAATTTTGATGTATTGTAAGAGGTTCCCGGATCTACTACGGAACACTCCAATGAGTTTATTTGATGCTCTTCTATTACCCAAACATTTATTAGTTAAACTATGATTTTCGTTTAATTTTAACTACGACAAAGTTTGTAGTTTAGGGGCTAAAGATATTTAATATTTTATTGTTTCCATGACATAATATTTGTGAAAATAAATACCTTAACCACCGACGTTTTACTAAAGTTACGTCTAAATTGAACTGCTTCTTTACTAAAATAAATACTCACCATTTTACTGTCGAATACTGCCGCCAAAGGATAATAAATCAAAATGTTTCCATGAATTATTAAAGTGACATCGTTCTATTAATACAAAAGTTGGTAACAGCCAACCGGGACCGCGGCAGATGGTTACAAGCGGCGACAAAAGTTTCAACGTATTTCCACTTCCAGTTACAAAAGCCTCAGTCTCTTACCATAACAAGTTATGTATTTATTTTACGTTTATTACGGCATAAACAATTTTCAATGAAGTCTTTGTTTAGGCTAATAATCGACGAATGTTATTTTTTTAAATGTAAAAATCTTATCGCGGCGGCTATTTAATGAATCGAAACAAATTTTCGTTTAAATTTACTTTCTGTATGTCATAAAAATAAAACTTAGAAAACAAATATATAACAAAAAAATATAGTTTCAATAGAAATTAACATATGATAAATACATTTTAATATTTTCTCATCGGTGTAGTTAAATTTTTTTATTTGATATAAATATGTATTATTGTATATTTAATAATTCGTTTGTGTTGATATTGAAAACCTAGTTTTCATAATCAGTATATTTTAAACTCATAACGTATATGTTGAAATTATTCTTTTATATTTAAATAAGTATTGGTTTTTTATTAAACTTCATTAAAATGTATTCAGAGTTGATTTATAAAAATTATGAACATCGGGTTTACGCAAAACTGTTAGCTGCTACACTATCGCAAGGTTTTGCATAAACAAGGGATTATAAGGCAGTAGAGATTAAGAGCATAATACTATTATATATATGGTATAAGTTAAATAATTTTTAGTTGTTTTGTTCTATATAGCTTAGACTTCAAAAGTGTTTAAGCATATTTGGTAAAATTAAGTTGTGATTCGTTATACAAATAGATCTACATCTTTCCGGTATTTCATCGATATATTTTTTCAATCTATCTATGCTATCAGAAAAAAACGTCGGTATATAACTTAAAGTAAAGTCAAGAGCCATTAATGATTATATCTATAACGAGGTTATTATGTACACCTGATGATTAATTGCTGTCTGCATCCATCCTCTATCAGTTTGTCGACAAATATAATTTTTCCACCTTCTGGATAATATTTCAGATTTTATTTCTCGAGCGTTTTTGTTGATAGAAATATAATAAAATTTGAATACAGAGTTATGTGCAGTACTATATTTATATAAGCGCGTATAAACCAATATTAAAACTGGGTCAGAATACACAATTAGGCGAGAGTCGTTTGGTATGCAATGAGTAACGATGGTCGTATTGCGTGAACAGCTATCACGTATAATGATAATAAAAACATTTTAATAGAAACATCGAACGTATAATATAACAACAGTTAAACATACCATCTGTTATTTGAGATTTAAGTATTCAGTAAATTAGGATATATTTTGTATTATTCAAAAGTAGACAACACAGTTTTTTATACGTTTGAAGAAAGTGAGACGTTCACTTAATAATGATACGCTTGCACATAACGCACCGCTAGTTAAGATGGTACACACTGAACCACATTGCGCTCGTCGCCTTTAGACATATGGTGTAAGTCTCGTTACCCCAGTAATTTTCCTAGTTTAAAGCGCTCTTCAAACCGGAATTCAGTAATATTTGCACAATACTATTTGGCGGTTGAAGTAGGAGCTGCTGTGTTACCTACCTAGACGGTCTGCGGCATCAGAAACCTACCAGCAGTTATGCTTGCTGTCATAAAATGTGAAATCTCGTTAATCTCGGTTACTAATTCTTCTAAAATTCGGGTAATTACTGAGGTTAACTCAGTAATTTCATTAGCTACAACGCTCTTCATACTGGAACATAGTAATGTTTGCAAACTACTGTTCGGACGATAGAATAGAATCTGCGGTGGTACTTACGGATTTAATATTTTGTCTCAAAATTATTTACACATTCAGATTCAACGTTGCAGATAAATACAAAAGGGTAGTCGAATAAAAACATCGTTACAGATGTATCGTTTAATAGTTTTGTTATCGTATTTACAATTAATGTTGTTAATAAAGGAGATAAAGAGTCGTTTGTTTCCCGACCATTTTGTAATATTACAGTTATACATCATACATTATTATTTAAATTATAATTATCACAATTTTATTTGCTTAGCGCTAACAAAAACAACAGATAATATAACATCTCTAGTTAAAGTAAAAGTAATATTCTTTCAGGAGAAAAATAAATAATGTGCTTTGAACAATAATAATACATTGACGTTTGCAAAAATAAATTCATTTAAAATAAATAGTTGAAATTAGTTTCACAGTAATTAAACGCTACGATATTGTTATTTCTCAAAGTTAAATATTGAACGCGGAATAAACCTTCAAACTATGGTTAATGTTCGGATGAAACTGCCAACCCCACCAACGGGCTTAATTATCAAGCGATTAGTTATCAGTTAACTGTATTTAACATCGAGATAGTTAACCGTTAATAGTAAATTCATCTACAAAAAGCTTTTGGAAAAGTCTTCATTCCTAAATAAGTACATGTCCACGTAACTTCGATTTTTTTTTATATATATCCTATTATATACATAGTAAAGTTTCAACAGTTGAGATTACATTAATTTCATATAGTAATGTGTTTACACGAGAAAAATGGCAGGCAAATAGGAACCGCCATTATAAATAATTTATTACCTTAATGTTTATCGTACAGGGCGTGACCGCCATCTTGTCGAACACATGTGATACAAAATGGCGCCCGTTTGGTATTATTGTAATGGCGCCTTATTTAGGTTTAACTATTTATTTTATACTTTTGACATAATGAGTAATTGTTTTTACGCATACAAATAATTTTTTTAGTAAAAATTGACGTATTTTGAGTATTAGATTAGATCAAGATATTAATTACATAGGCCGTTCGACATTAATGACAATAAAATTAATATCTACATTAGCATATAAATTGTAAAAACGTTTCAAATACTCTCTTATTACTGGTAATTGGATCAAAAGTATAATAAGGGTATGTTTTTGTAAAAGTACAAAATCACGCTTGCTCCGTTTGTCTACTTTATATTCACATACGAAAAATCTCCTTTTCTACACCTCAAACTTTTTACAAATTAAAATTAAATAAATCTTTTAAAACAAATAATTTTTTTACGTAACCTTTTTCACGGGGCACCGTTAGGTAAAAATAAAACTACACGTATTACAGAGGACGAAACAAATAATCTAACGACTAGCGAACAAAAGTTACAGGAGGCGTGATAAAAAAAACAGACAATACGAAATCATATAAACAACTGGTGATTCAAATTAAAACAATTTACAGCCAATTAAACACGTATTTTGGTAAAAGGAATAATAATTCATTTAAAACTCACTGAAAACATAACAAATGCATTTAATACTTTCAAAGTTATAAAGCAAAGAGACGTTTTTTTTTTCGGAAATATTCAAGAAAATAATATTTCATTACACTTTCTAAACATTCGCAGATCAGCGTATAACACTTATAATACATTATTCTATAAGTAAACGATTACATTTAGATTCAATGGTGTAGTTCAAATTCACTGGAGTTCAAATTACACGGAGATAGCACTTGGTAACTGTTTGTCTTAATAGACGCGACACTGTGCCCCATCACTGGCCCTCCGCCCCACGTTACCTCTCATCGCCAAACAACAGCTTGGCGAAATACTTCCATCAGCTGTGCTCGTCTATGTTCGCTATTACATGCGTGTACAGGTGGTGCTGGACGACATCGATCAGATCGTACTCCAGCGTCGATAGGCCGTCCTTTTGGAAAGTTTTGCTCGTCTGCGACAATAGTTGGTACCTGCGAATATATTTACTTGTCACTGTCCGTCTAGAGAACAATTCTGCGGTTAGTGTTACAAGTATATAGTTTCCGCTTTAGTTACGAATACACAAAACTAATTAGTCGCGAAGGATTATTTGTAGTTAAGTTGATACAGCGAAACGGAAAGTTCTCCGGGAGAGTCAACGCTGTGCAACATTATAATATTTTTTCGTTTGTTTTCCGTAAAATTGAAATTTGTAACGCTCTCTTCGCGCTATGTAAATCAAATACAACGGGACGTAGCTACCATATACATGGTATTCAAAACGAATTAAACACGTCGCTGTGTGATTTATTATCTGTCAGTAAATTCTATACTTGCACATTTACTAGTTTATAGTAATACAAGGTGGGCCAAAAGAAGTCATCCGATGTTGTTTGACTCTAATTTTTTTCTAAATGGAAAACTTTGATTCTGTTTTTTGATTATGTTTATTTAAACCTCTAGAATTTTATTGGTAAGTCGAGAAGAGTTGTATCTGTATTAAAATGTTATATAAGATTTTTTGCATTGAAGCCGCTAAACGAGCGTGTAGTTCATCTGATGGTAAGTGATACGTTTGCTCAAAAAAATGTGACGCTAGTTATGATGTTTACAGCATGATTATTTTTTATACTTAAACGTACTAGGACTTACCTTTTAGGATTCGGTGCGGATTTCTTATGATCTAACATTGCATATCTCGCGATTGACATCTTGTACCTCGCTATATGATAGTTCATCTTTTTTAATCTGTGTAAAATACAAAAAGGTGAACTCGCTATAAAGATTTATAAACTTGTTAAAAATGAAAGTAAGTAAAAATTGGAGATTTTATAATTTGCCTCCGTGTCTAACCGTTTGCCTTGTAACAAGGTGGTTCGATCGCTAGAAGTTTTATTGTAGTTTGGTTGTTGGTACGGGTTTCCCCATAAATCGGTAGCGAGCCACCATATAATAAATCTGCCGTATGAACAGCATTTCTGTATTTAGACTTACAATATATGAGAGTCAGAGTAATTTAGCAATTGCGTTTCACCATCTACACTTGTATTATCACTTACCATGTGAAATGAAGGTCAAGTGTTAGACTATTGCAGATAAAAAATAACCTTTTTATACAAATGTTTATAAAGTAATATATAACCTGTAAAACATATCGTCATCCTCCCCACCCCAGCCCCAATATTTGTTTGAAAACCCGTTGACCTTCGTGAACTGCTCGTTTGTCATCGCTGAAACGCCGCCAAAGATTTCTTCGTACGGTAATCTAAAAATGTAATATTTTGATTACCTACTGGTAAGTGGTAGGTCTCTGTGCAAGGATTACTGTGATGCTATTTGAAAAGCATTGTAGATAAATAATTGGGGTAGTGAGCCTTAACATCTGATTTTTAAGGTGATGAGCGTTATGTGGTGGAGTGTATATAATCGTAACTAGCGCAAAAATATCACGAACGGGGTTACCATCAAGTGACTGTTCCGCTTGTGTCGTTGCTTCGTATAATAAATAAATATACTAATCCAAAAATAAATTTCGGAATAAAAAATTTGCTTAAATAAAAGTAGGATTCAAAGATAACTTTTTCAATATCTATTTTGAAAGAATCAAATAAATTGTTTGTACTACTGCGTGAGCTCACCGGAAATTAAGTTTATCGATCGAAGCGGACATGTGCCTGGGCTGCCTGGGACACGAGTACATGTTCCTCTGATCCAGCGGCAGCAAGTCTATGTCGTGGAATATGAAACATTGCCATCCTCCCGCTTTTTGTTTCTGACTCTCCATAAAACCTACGTTCATCAGTTTCGCTCGATTGAAATCGCTGTTACCTGCCGGAAACAATGTGAAATGAGGACATTTAGGTAACAAAGGAAAAAAAAGAAACCTTTCAACTGTTACTTCAGCGCCCGACGACGAGAGCAGCGAAGTGAAAAACTTTAAAATGATCCGCGAACTAAAATAAAACAAGAGCACCCGGATGAAACGTTCAAACTCTCACATTTTTTCTTCGACGTCTCCGCAGTTAGTGATCGCAGTCTTCGGATGTAGATTTCCTCCATTTGCGAAACGTATAAAAAGGTGAATGAAACTCTTTTTATTTTCATTTTAAACTAGTACTGTACTGGTAATACCGCAGCTCGTATTTCTGTTGCCAAACAGTAGTGTGAAAACATTACTGCGTTCCAGTATGAAAGCTAGTAAAATTATTTTCTTTTTAACAGTATAACCTAACACTAGAACTTTTGAAAGTATTTCTAAAATCTTAGCATCACAACTAACCGTCTTGCTCCACGATGAATATACCATATTCTATTTGCTGTTTCATCAAAAATGGGTGCATGTGGTTTAAGAATATCGCCAAATGCTGCTGACGATCTCTGAAAATGAAAAGTTATGTGTAATTTGACACATTAGTTATAAACCTACTTAAATATGTGATACAGGTTATTCATGTTTTACTAATAGAAATTTTTGTTTTCTGTCAATAGTAATAAAATTTGATTGGTGGTAAGATTGTGTTCGATCTAACTCGCCTGGATACCTACCACTACATATCGTAAAACTACTGTCATAACAGCATTGCTGTTTTCCGGCTGTCAACATATGAAAGTCAGTATTCTGAGAGAACGCGCTTTACCATCCACGGCTTCATAGTTACTTAAAAGGAAATCTTTCGTCCTAACTATGAAAACAGTTGTATAATTTAAATTTTAATTTGAAAGGTAGTAGATATTAGATTCAGTTGATTTATCATATCCACTCCTGAATATAGGCTCCTCGAAAGGCAGTGTGAGCAACACAACTACCCTTTGGCATGAACATGATTTGGATGGCGTGTGTATATCAGTAACGAACAACGAGGTATTATGTAATACTATTCTCTGCTTGTCGGTTTTTACAATGCCAATAATTTTTTATGATAGCTAGAGAAAGAGGTTATAATTTTAACTATGCTATAAACATGTATTTCAAACGGTTTGCATTCCGATCAGTTTAGAGTATTTTAAGGAAGAATTCTTATCCAGTAGTAAAAATTAGGTTCATGATGATGATTAAGATTTGGATTAATCCTAGAAGCAAATTTCGTATCTTTTATACTATAAAAAAGTGGTGATACGATATAAAATATATCAATGTATCGAACCATTATGTATGTGTTAGTATATCAGTTCAATTTCAACTTCAACATAATGCTGTAAAGGAAATACTTAAAAAATTCACAGCGTCTCTTAACCCAGATGGGGCAAACAGAGTATTGTAATGTTTTCTATAAAATCGAACATGTATTTACTTACCTATAGGGTACAATAATGGCAACTTTATGCCTTGCCGTGCAATTCGGCGGCGAGTACCGTCCGCCGCGGTGAACCTCTGGATACTTCGTTTCCACATAATCCAGCTCCATCTCGGTTTTGTTCACTGATATTGGACCTGAGCACAATAGTTTATGAATTAGAATTTATTATACTTCCTTTTGTAGATCATTAATTAAAAATAGTTGTTAATGTAGGAAATTATCAGTACACTATTTACAATTTTATCTGGTATCTCCATGGTAATTGACCATCGCATATTACACTTTTTTTGCAAATTGAAGTAATATTACTATTTAGACTTAAAAGGTGTTGTAACTAATGATATTACTGTAGGCACAAGACTTAACATCGCATGCTTCAATCCGATGAGCAAAATGCGGTGCAGTGTATTACTTATTATCAGGTGAACGTTTCAGAAAATCATTCTACAATTTATTACATTTTATATTTAACTAGCAAAGTAAAGTATAAATAATTAAACTCCTAAATTAATAACAATATGAAGAAGGCTTTAGATAATGACAGCACTTTGTACAAAGTAACTGATTAAAGTTGATAAAAGAGCAATTGAAATAGCGTGTCTTATGAAATCTATTTTAAATATTTTCGTTTAGTTTACTACTGAACTGGTAGAGGGCGCTGATTCCTGTGGAACAGGTTAAATTTATAGGTCTAAGTACAGGTTCACGTACATCAGATTTATAAAGATGCAATAAATTCGTTATAATAAAACCTTACCTAGATCAGGAGGCATGTCGACGCAGAGCGGTAACGGTGGTTCACTCATTAGAGAATTTAACTCTTCAGTAGTAACCAGATTCTTTATGCCCTCCATGATCTTGGTGATCAGGAGTGGCGTGCTCGTATCTTCGGTTAAGTTTTGTCGAGTCATATTAACAGGTGCTGAAGTTGATTTGTGAATGCTTGTCGTTTTGTTAATGGTTATATTTTTAAAGTGTGTTACGTTTGCTAATTCAGAGTTTCTTCTCTCTGTTGCTGATACCGGTAATGTTTTAGGCCAGCCGGATAAGATTCTTTCACTGTTTCTGAAAACATATAATTGTTGTATATATTCCGCTATAATCAGAATACACAGAAAATTTAGTTTAAGATCCGGTTTGAAGATCAGAATTTCCTGTTCTTCTACTTCAGTTCACTTCATTTCAGTGCACTTTTAATCTACGTTAGATCTTAATTTCTTAGTTAATAGATTACAACAAAATTTCATTAGAAAAACTAAATGAATAAAGAATTACGTCATAAATACTAATATCTAACTTTTATTGTAAAAAATTAAAGCTCAATATATCAAAAAGATGGACTTAAACTAAAAATTATCCACACATAGCCGTAAGCACAGAAGATTCAACAAGTTGAAAGTGTTTCAAGAATTGAATGTTGTTTGTACAAGATACATTTATACAGATTTACAAATGATTAATATTTCCATACATCTCTCTTTTCCCTAGTTACTGCAAGATTGGAATTAGAGACATTTAAGTAATTTCATAAGACTTAATCCGAAAGCATTATTGGGATTTCTAGTTATAAGTTTTGCATTGCATAACAATGAGAAAAGAACTATATACGCTTTCTGATTCATTGATAAACTTAAACAAGTATATGTTTTACTTAAAGGTCTTCAATGACCCAACCGAAGCGAAAGTAATAATTTCTAATGATACTAACAGTATATTGAAAACAATATTTTTTTTATTATGGATAACATGGGAAGAAGGATTTATCTTCTGCATTCACAACGTACTTCGGCATTTGCTTGATAAGTAGTCTATGCTTATACTTACTTGAGGGTGGTCTGCGTAGTGTTGTACACTGGGGTATACAGATAAGTCCTCAGTGGTGAGGCGTCGAGTATGGAGCCGAAGAGGTACTCGACGGCCGCCAGCGCGAGCACCAGCAGCAAGAGAAGGCGGAGCGCGCGCGCAGCCCGCCCGCCGCCCCCGCTTCCGGCGCCCATCAACGCATGTGTCGAGCGCCCCCTGTCGCCGAGCTCTGGACAATATTATTTACATTATCATAACATTGAATTCAACATATAATATTTAAGATTACGAGTAGTAAAGTTAATTATTGTCATCCTAAATACCATAAGTAAACAAAGCTACATATAATCTGATTATTTTATCAAATACGATACTTCTCTAAAATCCTTGTACAACAATTCAGCTAAGCTAATGACTGTATTTTTCTTAATGATTACTAAAATTAATATACTTATTTTAGCCAATTTAGTACATACTCTGTGGCCGGAGCCGGGCTTTGTGTACCAACATTATAATATCAACAGCTTGGCGTTATCTACATATCTGTGTATTTATTCCACTATCGTTCCTCTTCTCATCCCTCTTAAAAAATGCCCTGCTCTTCAACCCTACTCCATCCAATATTTCCTTACCTATCTCCTCTCCTCTTTATAGTATTTCTGTGTACATATCTATGTATATATTTATAACGTTAGCTCGCGGATTCCAGATCCGCAAGCCCAGGGTCCGATGTAGCCTTATTGACGGCCTTAAAGGTGACCCAAAGCAAAAACATCAATCAAAAAAAAAAAGCTTGACGTTAACATAACGTATATTTTAATAGATTCAGGTAAATAATATTCATTAACAAGAAAATTATTATCTACGCAAAACTTCGCAAACACTCACGGACATTGACATTAATAAAATTCATAGACTAACTGTCAACACTATGTCATGTCGCTATAAGAAACGGGTTAATGGAAAAACTTCGCGGAGTTTCCAAAATATTTCCGGCTGTCGATTAACTGTGATAATGAAACAGATCTTCTCGCAAATAATTCAAAAATGCTTATGGAATTTATTGACGGTACAAAAAATCTTCAAGCTCCAAGAAGAAATACAGCTATATAATCTTGTAGGCACTGTTCCCTTTCTACTTCTTGTTTTGTAATAAACAATCTATACTTGGGTCGTGGCTACTTAGTCGTTAAACAGGCTACATCTAGGTTACAATAGGGACCTACTATGATAAAAATATACCTAGACGACGTACCTAAACAGTTTTTCTTTCTTTTTAATATAACGCCGCTTTGTACCTCATTACAGTCGAGTCTTACCGATAACTGCAAATGTAACGCATAACAAAATTAATTTAAATTTTACTTCACCTCATCACCATAATCGGTGATTGAAAAACCATAAAATATGTAATAATCGTTTTTATGGTTGTAATAAACGTTTAATTAATTACATTCGTACCATGTAATAGAGAATCTAAAAACCCAATCGTTAAGAGAAATAATAGAATCAGTGCTACTGTGCACTTCATAATTTTATTTAATAATTCAAACCATGTTTTCGGAATATTTATTGTTTTTTTTTTTGTTGATTTATATAATGATTAGAGGAGTAAAACACGGTAAGGAATTTCTATATAATTCCACAATTTAAAAAACTTTAGCTACTTGATTAAGCCTGTCTTAATACGGTCTTCGCCAGACGAGTTTCACTACAATTAAAAACAAATTTCATCGATATTTTTTGCAAAAATCTATATAGTTGGATCTGAAAAGGATTCTGATGCAAAAAGAGACATTTTTGTTATAGATTAAATAAAAGTAATCGCCATTATAAAAAACGATTACGTGTACATACAAAAATTCCTAGACTTCATACTTTCTCTCTCCTTGATCTAAATCGAATAAGCAATAGCAATTACTTTCATGTTATATCATCACTATGACGTAATCGGTCGTTACCGTTAATTGGGCCGACTCACCTTTGATGAAAAACTGTGCAAGCAAGGTGCTCTATGAAAATAACCAATCATCTTCAGTGTAGACTTCGACTTATCCTATTTCGCACCCATTTCATTTTAACATCTGAAAAAGAAAACAATCTGTTAATTACACAGTATTTTTTTGTGATTAGGGTTCGATCTTTAGAGTCATTATATTCTTCATCATAATTAAAATAATTTCGAGATTATTGTACGTTACGTATAGATACGTAAAAGCATTAATCATATACTAAATATCAAAGCAAGGCAAGCAAAGCTTAGTTTTTTTATACTACCAAATATGTGGTTGAAAAAAGCTTTGGATAATATTTTATATTAACAAATTTGCGAATAACTTCTATAGTGTTGATTTAAACTTTAAAACTCATTTCGTTTTTCCATTAACCCGACAAAGAATAGTAAAAATGCAAAGCGTTCACAAGTTTCTCATATGTAGACAGAAATGCAGGCAAAGTTCTCATTCTGCGTTTGTGGTCTACAAAGTTTATTACAGCGCCATTGTGTGCACGATTTCGTTTCGTTTCTGTAAGCCTTTTTTTTTCATACAAATAGGGCGAAGTAACATCAAAAAGGCGGATAAAATATGCCGGGGGGTTCTCATTTAAATTATGCGCTTTGTAACGCAACCAGGAAACGTGCACAGCCTTCGTAACAAAATGGAAGAGAAACGGTTTTTTTAACAGAGAACACAAAAATACGATACGAAGGCTCGTGCACACAAATACTCAAATTAATATCGATGGCGTTATTCCAATAACTTCTATACCTTCCATCGTTTTACGAAAAGAAATTTGAGCTGGATTTTATGATAGCACTTTACTTTTATCAAATACTAGCTGTTATCCGCGACTTAGTTTGAGTGGTATTTAAATAAAAGAAGTATTGTTTAAATAAACGATACATAGTGTATATATAATGTATGTTTACAACTTCACTTTAACAAAAAATAAACAAAATTTTCTAAAATATCACTTTGCGTGAATTACTCTGTTTAAATCATTTAGTCTTTAGAATAAAGATCAAAGTTTGCTTTTGGACGTGCGATTGTTGTGAGGTTTCCGATTTGGGTTCATCACGCACCTTTACCCTTTACGGCGGACTTGTTTACGTGTGAAGTGTTTAACATGTGCCTTGATTTATATACAAAGTTATAGCACATTGATGATTTAAATAGATTTTCATTTGTGACTACTTATTACATTTATTAATATTATTAGTGACGCTAAACGCTATGCGTAAATTTAAAAAAGCCTTTGTCTCTGGCTATTTGCAAGCGAAAGACATAGACAGATGATAACATTTTTCCAACTAATCTGTTTAAAGTATCGTCTTAAATATTGTCTTTTGAGATTCAATTACATTTACCCGTTAAATATTGACGATGTACATTTAATCTATTTAATAGCGTTGACGACAATGATTAATATATATGATAAAATATTATTTCAACAGAAATGATATCACCTTATTCATCATTATATTGAATCGAAAATCATAACCACATTCGTCATTGTTTCCTTCCCTTCCTTCTACTGCACGCCGATTGTAAAACATATGCAAATTTTCCCACGGCTTAACACATAAGTAAAATAAGTTTTATTATTATCAATAAATACTATAACTGCTATTCGATGATTACGAGTTATAATAATCGCATGTAAAAAGATAAGCCATTTAACTGAAAAAGAGAAGTAATCTTGTTAAAAAATAATGGACACGGAAAATAGTATAGTAATAAATGTAGTTATCAATCGAATGAGATGAATCGATTGCTAAAGGGATGCTGTGTTAATCGATTGGAAAATAATCACCATCGCGTGATGCTGAGAGCCATTGTTTGAATGGTGTTTATAAATGTCCGGCCGTCGTCCGTGCGAAGGTTGGACCATTGCCGTGCGATCGATACTGCAGTCGCGTCAGATATCCACTGCACTGTATTGTGCAACGTACATATTGTTGAAAAAAAAAAAATATTGGTTTTAATATTTATTTAAAATTAAAAAAAAAATACTGCTTTTATATGTTATTTTTCTTTATTCTACTAAGATGAGACGAGCGAGACGTTCACCAGATGGTTAGTGAAACGCTTGCCTATAACGTGGCGCTAGTTAAGATGGTACACACTGCCCCACATTGCGCTAGTCGCTGTGACACATAAGATGTTAAATCTCGTTACTCCAGTAATTTGACTAGCTTACAACGCCTTTCAAACCGGAACACAGTAGTACACACTACTATTTGGCGGCAGGAATGGAAGCTGCGGTGGTACCTAGACGGTATCCGGCAACAGAGAACTGTTTCCATAGAATGTTATTACTCGTTAATTTTTTTAGCTATTTTATATTCATCATCATTCTTATAATATATATAACAATGAGCTAACAAATAATTTCGTGTTAATAGATGTGTTAGATTGTGGTGAAGCGTTTGCTATGCATACTCCAACTGTTATTGACCGTTTGAAAAAAAAATTATATGAGATTGGTAGATAATTGAAAATTCTACGAGATGTGGTCTCGAAATCAAATACGAGACCTCCGTGTTACTAGGCACATATTATGCTAAGAATACTTTTAATATTTTCTTCTCATCTCTCAAATACGAAATTCACACAAAAACAGTAATACAGAAATAGTGCGAATACATTTGTTTCACGCTTCAATACTTAACGCTTTGTATTTCTAAGGGCAAGAATGTTTATTGCGGAACCCGCCGGAAATAATTAAAGGTCAAACATAGATAAGGAAATGTTCGGGCTTTACCCACGGACTAAGAAAGCTTTCAGTTTCAACGTGTAAGAGGATTACGAATGTGTTAATTTCCTACTGGGCAAGGGATGTGTCCTTTTGGCGTTACATTATCGAAGGCTTTACGTAATTAGATAGATTACACTGGTTATAACAGGTTCATTAAGATCTAGGTTAATTTTGGGGTATCACAAGACAATGATACATTACTAATACTAATTGTGAATTTATGCAAATTTTTCATATATTAGTAAACTGATACCATAACGTGTAAGAATAGAATATTCATCATCTATTCCACTGCTGGATGTGAACCCATCGCTTAGTGCACATCATTGAATGTCTTGTCACTCTTGTACAATTCTAATCAGAGCTTACTTCTATAGTAATTCTGGTTTCTTTTTTGTGTGACCAGGAAAACTATACAGAATGGTAAAACTTTGATACAAATCGAAGTTCATTTCTAAGAAATAAAGAAAAATCAATCTTAAAAAAAAGAGGACATTGGAAAAGTTCGATTTTGCTTTTCATACATTTGTGTTGTTATTTTTTAAAGCTGTTCATTATTTTCAGTTTCTATTCGCCGTTCGGTGTTTGCGAAAGAGTGTTTTTTTTTTCAACCGAACAAAAGCTAACGGCAGCGACAAGTTACAATATTGTTACAAACTAATCGTAGTAAGTGTACGCAGCGTTAAACTGTGAATGATACAGAACGAACGGCAGTTTCACAAAAAGTAGGAAAAACAAACTTTTTAACAGAAATTCCAACCAACAGAGTAATTGAAAAACTCCAACTTTTAACATTTAGCTCTTCCCTAAGGTTGGTAGTTAACTCCTAAAATATTTTCTAATAATGATTGGGACAACATATTTGTAGTAATGTATATTTTCTTAAAGCAAGTTTTGAAGGAATACGGAGTTAACATTCTTATTATGATTAGTAGAGAAAGTAGTCCCCTTCCTCTGTTATTCGATAATTATATTTGTCTTTATATATATAAAAATATGTCATTAAGTTCTTTACAAATCCATTGTGTGTTCCTCTTTTAAAAAGTATGACGGAATAAGCTGGCAGATTTTAGATACGATTAGAAATACTCAGTGTTTAGACTACGTTCGTGTAATGTAATTAAGATAGTACATAACCAAAAAGCATCAGCACACAACATATCTCGTTGTAATGTAATGTTTGCACAATTAACGGTACACGAGGGACACTTCAGCTTTAACCAAAATGGATATAACTTCATACCGGGACTACAATGCGGACAAAATGCGACGATCTAATTTTCATAGTCAGCATAGCAGCACGACTGGGCGGTATGTTGAAATGATAACTGAATTCGTAACATGTTTAAACTAAATTTAAATGCATTACACAAACTATTACAATGCTGTATTAATAAAAACAAAGCCGTAACATAATATGAAATTGTTAGATATTAAGAAACTATAATTACAGTTGCTATTTTTCAAACAAAATGTTTTGTTAGAAAAATAGTAATTGTGTCACTCGTATGAAACAGAAATGAAACGAGGATAACTATCTACATATTAGTGTAATATTTTACAATAAATCAAATATAATTATAGAGAATATTATTGTTCAATAATTTACTCAAAACAATAATAAAGTAATTGTATTGATTATTTAAAAGATGGAAATTGGAGCGATCATTTTGTTATAAAAAGAAAACAATTGTAAATCTTGAAAGATCTTAAAGAATGTGAATCCAAAAACTCAGCCGATTTAAGTATATAAATTATTAAAAGAAAAAGAATATTTTACAATTAAAATAATGCAGCATCTCATCTCTTGTGGTGGTAGATTAAGAATGTGTATAGCATTACTATTAATTTTTTGTTAAATCGAAAACAGTTAGCTCCTCGTTATTTAAACCGGTGAAGGAGTGGAACATCTTGGCGTGAATAATCCCGTATATTCAACATGTCTTCGAGGCTGTCAATATATAAACTTCACCAACGCAGACAATACCACTTAAAACCAGATTAAGCATCAATTTAATAAAAATCAAACTTCCTAAACTCCAACACCAGTGTGTAACCTCGTGGTAAGTATTTAAAGAAATTTCCGATATATTTAACACATTGACACCGTTAGTTATGTTTACTAGTAATCTAAGACGCAAATAGCACTCGCACGAACACTCTGTTTTGTATACAAATGTAAAAACTACATTTTCACGGACACTGGTCTCTATTTATCATAACATTAGCATTGTTATTTAGCGTCTTGTTGTATACGTAAATAAAGAGACATGTGACGTTTACGTTAACTGAAGTTTAAACATTGAAATTATATTAGTATAGTAAATTAGTAACAGATGGCGTAACTGTGTAGTTATATGCAGTTTTTTGGTTATGCATGCACAGCATAAGCATGACGATTGGTGGTGGTTATTGACACGACTGTTTAGAATGTTCACATAGACCTCTTTGAACACTGACAGCATACCTCATTTTAATGGGATCAAATTTGTTTGCAGATAAAATTTGCGAATCGATAAGAAAAACAGGTTTCTTGATTACTGTGAAAATATCAAAGTAAAGGGTCGTCATCATTTATAGTATATATTGTAGTAAATATCAAAATCCAAGACAAGACAGCACAGTAAACAACAAGTTCTGTAAACGGTAAGTTTATAATAGGAGAAAAATATTTTTTTTAAATATTGTTATACAAAAATTACTTAGAAAGTATAAACATCATAGTAAGATAGTAAGTAAGAACAAAAGAAATAAATAATAGTAATAGTATAAATGTGAGTCGTTGATCTTTTAAGTCATATGAAAGAGATGAGTAAATGCAATCTCAAATGATAAGCTACAGCAACCTTCAAATTAAATCACTTACCACCATCTCTTCAATTGAAGATATCTACATTCATCTGCAGATATATCTATTATAGATATACAGATTTGTCTTGAAATTAATCAAAACCTTTGCATTTTATACCTGTATACATATGTTGGTAGATCAGGATGACCGGGTTAGCACAGCAAGGAATCCTTAGGGTCTAAGGATAATATAAGGGAATCAATGTGGCAGTGGATAGCAACAGGTTAAAATGATAATGATGTATGTTTTATAATAAGAATTTTTGTAACTTATTTCTACTAAGCAATAAGACAAACGAGACGTTCACCTGTTAGTTAATCATACGCTTGCCCATAACGTGGCGCTAGTTAAGGTGATAAACACAACAACACATTACGCTCGTCGCCTCGAGACATATGATTTTAAGTCTAGGTAATTTCACTAACTACAACTCCCTTTAAACCGGAACACAGTAATGTTTGCACACTACTCTTTATCCGCAGAAGAAGGAGCTGCGGTGGTGCCTACCTAGACGGTCTCCAACAACAAAGACCTACCAGTAATACAAGATGAGCCAAAAGAAGTCAGACGATGTTGTTTGGCTCTCATTTTTTTTCTAAATGAAAAACTTTGATTCTGTTTTTTGATTTTGTTTATTTGAACCTTTAGAATTTTATTGGTCAAGACGAGAAAACGATATCGGCCAAATGAGCGCCGCCACAATTTGGGCTTCTAATAGGGTGATTTCTTTTGGGCCACCTTGTATATTTACTATCTCAATAGTTACGCAAGTTTGTTAATTTATATAAAAGTATCAGATTTCCTGATAACATTTACGCAAGCATGTGAACTTAGTATGTTATAGTTATGTATTTCGTAATGTGTATCGTTTGTCATTTCACACATTGCCCGGGGCGTTGTGATTAGCGCTTTATCAGAGCGCATGGGATACATCGGACGATAATACAACAGATTTTCAAACAGACATCAATTATACATATCTCGGACTGCACAGAGGTTATAAGCTAGTCTATTATTGCATACAAATGACACTGAATTAATTAAAGTTACTTTAATTTTATAATTTTCTTAATATTGGTCTATTCTGGAAAACTATTTTTAGAGTTAACCTCCAGTTTGTCAAAAAAAAACACTATTAAATTCTGTACATGTTTTCCTGTGTTTAAAACAATAATATAATGTATTAAGTAACAAATGTTATGTATACATACTTTAGGCATAAAATAAATAATTATAGCAGAAAAGAATTAGACACCACTTTATCATGAGTAAGAAAGTTTTGATAATAAGTCACGAAATAAAAGTATTGTATTCTTTACTTTAAAACGGCTTAACACTTGACATAAATTTTATATACAGTTAAGTGATAATAAAGACGATGAAATAATCTGACCTTCGTACAACCATATAAAAACTTTACCACCACCCAAAGGCGGATCACTTAAAGCAAACTTTTTGTAATACAGTTAATAGTTTCCACTTAACATCTTCGTCTTATTAATTTCTACATTATATTTGTTAACCTATCTAAATTAAAGGAAGAATTAAATATTAACATGTATACAAGTACTGTATGTATTTAACATTAACCCGATATAGGTCATTTGCTTCATTTGAATAATAAAGATAATTCAATATTTCATTGTTATAACTTGAATGGGATAACAGAGACCGGAAACAGTAGTTTATATGTATATTGATGGATGTATGTCAAAGTACATATATTCATTTCTATGTTATATCGATAAATAATAAGACAAAAATATTGTTGTCAAGCAAGTCTTCCCTACTATGGAAAATTAATTGTTCAATTTTGATTGTCTATCAGTTATACTTAAATAATAAACAAAAATACACAATACGTTCCCTTTACTTAGATTGTCCAATAGTCAAGAAGTAAGAAGTATGAATAGATTTATGACGTTAAAGTAGTTTTAATTTAACAGCTAAGATAGTTAAAGATGTTTTAAGTGTTTAATGTCAAGTCTTTAAAGAAGTTAAGTGTACTTAATGATAAGAGGCAATTTGTTTTTATAGCAATTATAATATTGCTTTTGCAACGTATAAGAAATTAAAATTGAAAACTGATAGATACTAATGTATTTATTATGCACATTTCTTATTGATCCTATTGAAAACTACATTAAAACGATTTTTAAAAGAGAAAACTAAACTAATTAAAGAGCACTCGTTTGAAAGAAGAAAATACTAGATGTACTAAAGTATTAATTTACACTTTACAACAGAAGCGTTCTTTTTGTCGACACAAGAGCTCTAAGGAAGTAATAAGCAGCAACGAAGCTTACGTTAAGTTAATTAAAAGTGATTTAAAGCAAGCAGTAGCTGGTGAAGTTGCCAATTAACAAAGCCTAGGGAAATTAAGCAGAATATTTATTATTTCGTGCGGTTTCTGATATATTATTTATTTTACACAATATAATATTCTCGGATCAATTCGCCATTATCTAAATCGGATTATTCTGTATAAGTTACATAATTCTTGCTTTTATAAGTTATACAGTAGTATGGTTTTCATATATTTGTATAAATCTAATAATTGAGCCGATTTAATAAAAAGATCAATTATTAAATCACTGTAAATACGACTTAGAAGTAGAAAGTAAAAGATTAAAAAAACAGTTGTTTTAATTTATCATCTTCAGCTCGATCGAGAGACGATCGATAAACGGACTTAAACCCGTTAAGAATTGACAAGGCATAATCGTATTCACACTTGGCCCTATAGTTTCAAAAACCAAATGAAACAGTAAAGGTTATACTTAAATAATAAACCAAAATACACAATACGTTCCCTTTGCTTAGATTGTCCAATAGTCAAGAAGTAAGAAGTATGAATAGATTTATGACGTTAAAGTAGTTTTAATTTAACAGCTAAGATAGTTAAAGATGTTTTAAGTATTTAATGTCAAGTCTTTAAAGAAGTTAAGTGTACTTAATGATAAGAGGCAATTTGTTTTTATAGCAATTATAATATTGCTTTTGCAACGTATAAGAAATTAAAATTGAAAACTGATAGATACTAATGTATTTATTATGCACATTTCTTATTGATCCTATTGAAAACTACATTAAAACTATTTTTAAAAAAGAAAACTAAGCTAATTAAAGAGCATTCGTTTGAAAGAAGAAAATACTAGATGTACTAAAGTATTAATTTACACTTTACAAATGTACAACAGAAGCAGTTCTCTTTTTGTCGACACAAGAGCTCTAAGGAAGTAATAAGCAGCAACGAAGCTTACGTTAAGTTAATTAAAAGTGATTTAAAGCAAGCAGTAGCTGGTGAAGTTGCCAATTAACAAAGCCTAGGGAAATTAAGCAGAATATTTATTATTTCGTGCGGTTTCTGATATATTATTTATTTTACACAATATAATATTCTCGGATCAATTCGCCATTATCTAAATCGGATTATTCTGTATAAGTTACATAATTCTTGCTTTTATAAGTTATACAGTAGTATGGTTTTCATATATTTGTATAAATCTAATAATTGAGCCGATTTAATAAAAAGATCAATTATTAAATCACTGTAAATACGACTTAGAAGTAGAAAGTAAAAGATTAAAAAAACAGTTGTTTTAATTTGTTATTTTGATTTAAAAACTTTTACTACTTCAGCTCGATCGAGAGACGATCGATAAACGGACTTAAACCCGTTAAGAATTGACAAGGCATAATCGTATTCACACTTGGCCCTATAGTTTCAAAAACCAAATGAAACAATAAAGGTTATACTTAAATAATAAACAAAAATACACAATACGTTCCCTTAACTTAGATTGTCCAATAGTCAAGAAGTAAGAAGTATGAATAGATTTATGACGTTAAAGTAGTTTTAATTTAACAGCTAAGATAGTTAAAGATGTTTTAAGTATTTAATGTCAAGTCTTTAAAGAAGTTAAGTGTACTTAATGATAAGAGGCAATTTGTTTTTATCGCAATTATAATATTGCTTTTGCAACGTATAAGAAATTAAAATTGAAAACTGATAGATACTAATGTATTTATTATGCACATTTCTTATTGATCCTATTGAAAACTACATTAAAACGATTTTTAAAAGAGAAAACTAAACTAATTAAAGAGCACTCGTTTGAAAGAAGAAAATACTAGATGTACTAAAGTATTAATTTACACTTTACAACAGAAGCGTTCTTTTTGTCGACACAAGAGCTCTAAGGAAGTAATAAGCAGCAACGAAGCTTACGTTAAGTTAATTAAAAGTGATTTAAAGCAAGCAGTAGCTGGTGAAGTTGCCAATTAACAAAGCCTAGGGAAATTAAGCAGAATATTTATTATTTCGTGCGGTTTCTGATATATTATTTATTTTACACAATATAATATTCTCGGATCAATTCGCCATTATCTAAATCGGATTATTCTGTATAAGTTACATAATTCTTGCTTTTATAAGTTATACAGTAGTATGGTTTTCATATATTTGTATAAATCTAATAATTGAGCCGATTTAATAAAAAGATCAATTATTAAATCACTGTAAATACGACGTCATGCTATTAATAATCCGAGCACTTCAACGATTGACGATGACGTCTTCAACAATACAAAATTATCGCACAAAACAAATAATGAGAGTTCGAATGAAAACAATACAATGATTTAGTACTTTTTTTTATTGTCTATATAAATGATGGACGTAATGAAATATTATTTTAATCATATTAACGGTAATGCAAAGTGTGAAACGGTTCATATCAATAGCCGATAACGCTCAATGATGTGAAGAGTCCAGCTCAAGTGAGTCCCTACCTGTAATAAGTAACTCCTTAAGTCGTATAATTCAACCTTCACTAAATCATTGGTTAACCTTGTCGCTAACCAGTTATAAGTATATCGATGAGCGAGGACTTTACCAACCCCACGGTCGTCAGTAAGTAACGTGCTTTACCCTTTTTTTTTCCGAGGGGGAAATCTTCGTAAAGACACCCTGTCTTCTGGGGGGAAGACAGGGTTATGATGAGATTTTAACCCACTAAAACCCCCTCGGTGGTCGTCCTCAACGTTTGGAGAGGTGACAGGAACTCTGTTCAGAACACAACTGACACCTCCCTAACGCTATGCTGAGATAACCCGCCCCGGGGACTGATTTATGCAGCCCCCAACATCCTCACGCTATTACAATAGCTGGAGACCACGTCCAGCCATCGTCCTCCCCGGAGTAACGTGCTTTACCCATTTCAACTCAAAGCCAACAATTTTTTATGGGCAACTAAATATTTTTAATTCAGAAGGAAAACATAATGATTTCTTATATTTCCGCGAATGTTACACATTTATTAAAACTCGGTTTTACGGATTTTATCGCGTTTACGGGATAAAATTCCTTCCACGGGAGGACCTCTCCCGTGACCATGACTGCTGCAAAGCGGTCGAAACGTCGGGAATAAACAATCAAATAATAAACGCGATAAAATCCGTAAAACCGAGTTTTAATAAATCAGAAGGAAAACATTAGTAATTATTCTTTGCGGCCTACGCTTTAGTTGATTGTGGTAATTAGCGCGGTTTGGAAATTTAATTATAAGAAGGAAAAATTAAGAAAGTAACATTATATTACATAATATGATACGTATACGTTATTATCAAAACCATTAGATATTTCTAAACAAAGAAATAGAAATTATAAGCTTGAAATACTGAGTGATGACAGACATAGCTTCATTATTTAACTGGTAGGTCGTGGCTAGTAAAATTACTGTGGTAACAAGACTTAACATCTCATGTCCTAAAGCCATCAGCACAACACGGTGCAGTGTATGTCTTCTAACGTTGTTATGGGCAAATATATCACTTAACTTACCATCTGGTGAAAGTCCTACTAGTTCTGGTATCTCCAGCAATAGATGTCACCACTTGAAGTTTCATCAAATTTCTGTACTAACCAGGTAAAGCCTTAAACTAATTATGTACATTATAAAAGAATGTGGACAGTGATAGGTCAGCTCGTTCAATTGCGGCTGATAAGATATCTCGTGACTGTTTCCTTTGTATTGGATGATGCATTGCGTCACCCCACTCACGACGCCGCATACCCTCAAACAGGGAAACCACTGGTAATGTTACTTTAATCTCTTTATCACAGCAATGTTTGAGGAGTTGTGTGCTTGTTTGTCCGTTAAGCACTTCCTATACGACTGCAGTTATCGCGACATACGCTCAAAAGATATGACCAATGCGCATTTGCCAACTTGTGACTGTTTGTAAAAGCGGTAACATTTTTATATTTACCTTCTTATAAATGGCAAATTATTAATTTTGTTTATTAGATCGCAATGAAGCCGTGATAGTATAGTGGTTTGAACGCCGGCGTTCTACGTCGAAGGTACCGGGTTCGACCGGCCTGCACCAATGATTTTTTTTTCCTTCCTAACTTGATTCCGATAAAGAATAAAGTGATCTTATTGCGCATATAAATAGTGTCAAAAAGATCAACTATTTGAAGGGGACATAATTACTGTAATGTATCAAAATAATTAACTATATAATAGTAGCATACAAAGATTCAATCAGGATCGAAATAGGCAATAGAAAAAACCTAAACCGAGCTTTGTACAAAAGATTTTAATTTATATTGCAACAAGAACGGAGTGCGATATAAGATTTTTTTGCATTTGCTGTTTGTAGTTAATCTTCGATACTATTATATTTATAACGATCTATAATAAAAGCAGGATGTTGATCTATATGAAGAATATAATATATGATCGGACGGGTTTTTCATTACGACGATAAAAGATTTTTTTTTTACCTTAGCCAGACTATTAATAACTCTTGAAGTAATAATAATTTTTAATATCTATTATACAAAGTTCAGCTTCTCCTTCTTGATAATAGTATTTTTTTTTGCTTAAAACTTGATGACATAAGAATTAAAAATTAAGTTATTATGGTAACATTGTTCGAATCGTTAAATATGATATCCTTTACGGTACATAAACAGTAGGTATGATACATTGGTAGTCGTGTGAAATTCCGGTTAAGTGGGGAACCCCATCGTTAGTTAACAAGTGGAGACACAGTTTTAAAAAATGTAATATGATTTACTGCTGTTTTACTTCACGTGGTAATTAGTGGCATTTTTTGCTGCGTTGCAGTTTATTATCACATTGTTAAGTCTCGTTATTCCAGTAAACTACAGCGCCCTTCAAACCGGAACACAGTAGTGTTTGCACACTACTGCAATAGCAGCTGCGGTGGTACCTACGGTAATTGGATTTTTTTTTAATTTGGCAGTTATGGGACAAAATGTTTAGTCATTATTTCAATCGAAGGACGTCCACTGCTGGCTATATGTCTCATGTATTCCACAAAATACGGTATTGTGCTGTTCACCTGATGGTAAAACGTCTTTCCATAACGTGACGCTAGTCATGACGATAACACCGTATTGGGTTATCTTTCAAATTGTTATAAACGCTCTCAAGAATTCATTAGACAATTGTTGCTACCAAATTTTAAAAAGATAAATCTGATAAAATACAAAAAAGTCCAGAATTTTTCAATTTATATCACATGCTTTGATTGAGACAAATTCAGATTTGTTTTTAACTTAGCTACCTTATTTAGATAAAGATGGGATGTATTGCTGAAAATTTTGTGGCACAAAATTTTAATTTTAATCCCACTAGTAACACAACAGAAAAAGTGTAGTAATTACAAAGACAGTTACTCTATGAGTAACAGATTAAACTTTTCTAAAAGTACTCAGTAGATATTTAGAATACATCTGCGAAAACAGAAAACTTATATAATAATATACAAAACGAAAACACTTATTAGTATGTCACGTAGTATGATGTTTAAATATTAATACTAGTAACAAATTACTTATGTTAAACGAATTAATCATATCGCTAGATCTAATATACCATTCAATTTAAAAAAATCACACGAAATAATTTGGCAATATTTGTTTTGTACTATAATTAACATTACATTTACATTTTGCTAATATTTATTATTAACTAGAAAATGCAGTAAAAGTATAAATAAATTGCCATATCGTCAGTTAAATGGAAAAGTGACATATTCCAAAAATATTTTGAAATTAAGTTTAATATCTAAAATGAGTAATTTTTTTTAGATATTCCACTTTTCTTTTTAACCTACGATATTTACGTTAAGAGTTCAAGTATACAACAATAAAATCATCATGTCAATGTGCATGTAAATATCAAGTAATAAATATTAGTAACAGTCTAATCAGTAAAGTATTTATTAATCATAATTTTACGCCATTGTGATCAATAGGAAAAAGCACAATAAAAATTTGTAACATGTTTTAATATGTCATTCGTAATGGAATCTTACCGCGTTCAAATTCTTATTGATGTACGAAAACACTTCACAGCGAGGTCTTACGTTTCTAAGGTAATTTAACACTAGAAAATCACATGTAAACGAATGAATTTATAAAAACGTTTCAGTGTTACGAAAAACTGGTGTGGTGCGAGCGAGCGACACGTACTGTAAGTCCGGCGGCACGAAAGCGACTAACTTTCCTTCCTTCCCCTTCTCGTTGCCGGCGGACGCGAGACGCCGGTCCATCATGCAGTTATGTCATCCGTCGCCATAACAGCCTGTTCTTTTTTTAAATTGGCATCGCGCAGTGAGCGTATTTTTTTTTTAGTTGAATATTCGTTATTTTTTTTTTTTGTTGGCTATCCATTATTGTTTTTTAGGCTATCCGTTATTTTTTTTAAGTTGGCTATCCTTTATTTTTTTTAATTGGCTATCTGTTATTTTTTTTAAGTTGGCTATCCTTTATTTTTTTTAGTTGGCTATCCGTTATTTTTTTTTTGTTGGCTACCCGTTATTTTTTTTTTAGTTGGCTACCCGTTATTTTTTTTTTTTTTTTTAGTTGGCTATCGGTTATTTTTTTTTTAGTTGGCTATCCGTTATTTTTTTTTTAGTTGGCTATCTTTTATTTTTTTTTAGTTGAATATCTGTTATTTTTTTTAATTGGCTATCTGTTATTTTTTTTAAGTTGGCTATCCTTTATTTTTTTTTAGTTGGCTATCCGTTATTTTTTTTTTGTTGGCTACCCGTTATTTTTTTTTTTTAGTTGGCTATCCGTTATTTTTTTTTTTTTAGTTGGCTATCCGTTATTTTTTTTTAGTTGGCTATCCGTTATTTTTTTTTAGTTGAATATTCGTTATTTTTTTTTAGTTGAATATTCGTTATTTTTTTTTAGTTGGCTATCCGTTATTTTTTTTTAGTTGGCTATCCGTTATTTTTTTTTAGTTGAATATTCGTTATTTTTTTTTTAGTTGAATATTCGTTATTTTTTTTTAGTTGAATATCTGTTATTTTTTTTAAGTTGGCTATCCTTTATTTTTTTTTAGTTGGCTATCCGTTATTTTTTTTTTGTTGGCTACCCGTTATTTTTTTAAGTTGGCTAGCTTTTATTTTTTTTTAGTTGAATATCTGTTATTTTTTTTAATTGGCTATCTGTTATTTTTTTTAAGTTGGCTATCCTTTATTTTTTTTTTTATGGACGTTTTATGTATCTAAAGTAAGGAGACCAGACATCTCGCTTTTAGCGGGACAGTCCTGATTTTTTTACTATTAATCCCGCGTTACGCGACGTTTTTCAAAAGTCCCGACTTTTAGAATTAAGTAAAATTTTAAATTTATGAAAATCATTGTTTTGCGTAACATATTGCTTTTGCTACCGAGTTACATTGTATTTGTCTCTCAAATGATACACTTTGTATCCGTACTGCGTGCTAGCAAGATAATTAAACAAATAAATATTACAAATCTGTTTCTTACCATAGAAAAATAAAGTAAGTAATTTATTTAAATATTTCATAAATGCACAAATTTTCTTAAACTTAGCTTAAAATACTCGTAGTCTTCATATTTTATATTGATGACAAAACGTGTATCACCCACCTTAACCTCGAAAGAAATTTTAGAAAGTAATATACGAATAAAATTTTGCAAATATTTCAAGTCAATCAAACTAATTTATCAAATTCTTGTGAAGATTTTTACAATATTTTACAAAATTACTACAATCTACTCAAACAAATTCACTTATATAAAAAAAACATTTATAAACTGTACTTATGTTAAAACTAAAAAAAAATTACGATATTATTATTCCTTCAGAGTTGTCCCGCTTTGCCTATCTAAAAATCTGGTCACCTCAATGAAAAAGAGAAATTGTTGTTTTTACCATATTCCAGGCACTTTTTCCATATTTTCTCACCTAACTAACCTTCCCTGGACTTCCACGAATAATTCAAGACCACATTTAGCCAAATCGGTCCAGCCGTTCTCGAGTTTTAGCGAGACTAACGAACAGCAATTAATTTTTATTATATAGACTAGAAAATGCAGTAAAAGTATAAATAAATTGCCATATCGTCAGTTAAATGGAAAAGTGACATATTCCAAAAATATTTTGAAATTAAGTTTAATATCTAAAATGAGTAATTTTTTTTAGATATTCCACTTTTCTTTTTAACCTACGATATTTACGTTAAGAGTTCAAGTATACAACAATAAAATCATCATGTCAATGTGCATGTAAATATCAAGTAATAAATATTAGTAACAGTCTAATCAGTAAAGTATTTATTAATCATAATTTTACGCCATTGTGATCAATAGGAAAAAGCACAATAAAAATTTGTAACATGTTTTAATATGTCATTCGTAATGGAATCTTACCGCGTTCAAATTCTTATTGATGTACGAAAACACTTCACAGCGAGGTCTTACGTTTCTAAGGTAATTTAACACTAGAAAATCACATGTAAACGAATGAATTTATAAAACGTTTCAGTGTTACGAAAACTGGTGTGGTGCGAGCGAGCGACACGTGCTATAAGTCCGGCGGCACGAAAGCGACTAACTTTCCTTCCTTCCCCTTCTCGTTGCCGGCAGACGCGAGACGCCGGTCCATCATGCAGTTACGTCATCCGTCGCCATAACAGCCTGTTCTTTTTTAAATTGGCATCGCGCAGTGAGCGTATTTTTTTTTTAGTTGAATATTCGTTATTTTTTTTTTAGTTGGCTATCCATTATTGTTTTTTAGGCTATCCGTTATTTTTTTTAAGTTGGCTATCCTTTATTTTTTTTAATTGGCTATCTGTTATTTTTTTTAAGTTGGCTAGCTTTTATTTTTTTTTATTTGGATATCTGTTATTTTTTTTTTGTTGGCTATCGGTCATTGTTTTTTTAGTTGGCTATCCGTTATTGTTTTTTTAGTTGGCTATCCGTTATTGTTTTTTTAGTTGGCTATCGGTTATTTTTTTTTTAGTTGGCTATCCGTAATTTTTTCAAATCTATTTTTTTAAACTACTTCTTTTAAACGTCTTTATTAATTGACATTATTTATTCTTTTAACAAACTTTATGGCTACGTATTTACAAAATGTTAAAAATATTTTCTCAGTATTTATATTTTGTAATAATTTACATATACCACTAGTATTTATTTTCGCGTTTAATTCTATTTCTAAATCATACCTTTCCCTTCGGCACGTGCATTTTGGTGTCAGATGTATTATATTCTGTAATTTTTCAGGGTTTCAGGCACACGCAGTGTTCTCCATGCACTTAAACTTTTATAAATACTTAAAAATCACGTCGTGTACCATAACAATAGACTATTGTGAAATTACCGCGTGATATTAAATATAAACGCTGTGACCTTTGCCTTTATAAACGAGTGGTGATATAGATAAAGGAGTAATGACACCAATAAGCATACGTTTAAATAAAGTGCATTTATATTGCAATCATTTCTTTCTCTCTAGATATCACTATTTCTACAGCAAAATAACAACATGCAAACTTTACTACGTTCCGGTATTAAGGAAGTATGTAATAAGATACAGGATTAACGAAATTTTTTTCAAGGCGTGTATATTATCTTAGTGCCACGTGTGTAACTCACTATCAGGTGACCGTTCGAATTAATTCGTTTCGTCTATTTTTACAATAAAAAAATACAAGATTTGAACTAAATATTTAAAATGTCACATGGGTTGCGCAACAGCTTTTTCCTGGTTTAATTTAAAGTATTCAAACCTAAAAACTACGTTAGGAACGAATCGGTAACTAACTAAAAAAATTTTGGAGCGAGTTACGTAATCACAACAAAGAATAAGTGTATCTTAAGTACTGTACACTTAGCGATAACATTCATTCTGTAACATAAAGCCCTTATTGTATTTCATAGTGTATTTAAGAAATAAGTTACATGTAAAGTTTAATCCGCTTGCCAGTGTACTACATAGCGGTTGTCTGCCTGTAGAATAAAGTATTATTTTATAAAAAGCTTCTTTATTGGTTGCACAACATAACTAGTTCTCTCTACACCATTACATGGGACAGTAGTCCCAGAGTTTTATTTACAAAAACTCATCCGCCCGATCGCCCAACATAACTAGCGTCGCGATAAATATCAATTAAAAACAACTAACCGGATTATATTAATATAATTATCAGTATTAATAACTAGCACGTACTAAGTAGATTAAGTTAAAGTTGTACTCAACAGTTTTAAGCGGGTTTCCTCGCGTATAAACCTGAAACGTCCATAACAAGTTTACTTCCATGAAAGCCGCTATTTTTATTAATTTAAGAGAAAACGTTTCACATTGTAGCCGAGATAAGCTACTTCTAAAATATTACAAGCGGAGATTTACGACGCGAGCTACTATTTCGTACATCTGCGAAAACAATTCAGATACGGGTGAGAAATATAAAGTATCGTATTTAACAAGAAAGCTGGCCCCAAATGGAATTGAGGTCCGAGTAGTGAGCAGTAATATAATAAGGAATTCTTCTGACATTTATGTGTTACCGTGACTTAAAACGTTTTCTATCTGATATCTAGTTAAGATGATATACACTGCACCACATTGCGCTTATTATTTTTATTTACTGGTGGTAGGTCTCTGTTGCCAGAGACCGTCTGGATGGGTACCGCCGCAGCTCCTATTTCAACCGCCAAATAGTAGTGTGCAAACATTACTGTGTTCCGGTTTGAAGGGCGCTGTAGCTAGTGTAATTACTGGGGTAACGAGACTTAACACCTTATGTCTCAAGGCGACGAGCGCAATGTGGTGCAGTGTGTACCATCTTAACTAGCACCACGTTGTCATGGGCAAGCGTATCACTTACCACCAAGTGAACGCCTTGCTCGGCTCGTCGCATAGTAGCATAAAAAAAACAGTAATTTTTGCACAGTACTGTTTGTCAGTCGAAATAGTCACTGCGGTGGTACCTACCTAGACGGTCTCCGGCAACAGAGACCTACCACCAGTAAAATGATTAATTCTTTAGTAGTAGGTAACTCTTATATGCACTAGCAATATTAATCACTCCATATTTCTCCCTCTTGACTGCTATCTGGCAAATATATGCTATCTGTATTATTCTTTAACTGTGTATATAAATTATCTTTATCAGTTAATTAGTAATAGTAAAATGAACTTAAGTATGCCCTCAAATGTTATATAAACATTATTTATTACTAGTCATAAAAATCTATTATACATTATAGAATCTTTATTGGTTAGTTAAATGATTATGAACTATTGTATGTTGTAGTCACAGTAAGCCGTTATAGCCTAGTGGTTTGTCCGCCGGCCTTCCGCTACGAAAGTACCGGGTTCGAATCCGGCCTGCACGAATCCAAATCAATTAAATGTATTATGGATTTTGTGTCCAGTTTGAATGTTTGTATGAATACACGACTTAATACTCTTTCTTTTAGACTAGCGCGCTTTACCATCAAAGACTACATCACCACTTACCATCAGGTGGGATCGTAGTCAAGCGTTAGCCTATAGTTAATTAAAAAAAAGTACTCCAAAAGCTTAAGTTACCATTCAAGCCAATATATCACTTTAAAGTTTAATTCTATCATCTTTAAAATTTAACCAAGTTTTCATGTCTAGTCTCTATTACCTGATTGCAACAGCGTAAGAGACTGATGCATTTAATTAAATACGCTTGTAACTTTTAAACCGGAGGAGCTGCACGGATACTCTTTCAGGATAAAATTAAGTACAGGATAAGGAGACGAGAAATATAAAATAAAATGTATATAGCTCTTCTGGTTAAAGATATAGAAAAGGTTAAAGTTAGCACTGTGGAAAGAAAAGAAAAAGCAAAAAAGAAAAATTTCACCGAGAATCGAACTCGTGACCTTTGAATCCAAAACATGAAAATTAGCTTCTTGGCCATTCCGTCACATTCTAATCCTATTATAACAGATACCCGGATAATAATACAACGCATGCGTCTTTCCGGTTTGTTTACAAGTGAAACAGTTTTCGATTGCGATTATCGATCTTTTTGCAAAATTCTTTTCTAATATGATTTTAGTTGCGTTTGTTTTCATACCCTTACTCATGAGAGGGTAGTGATGGTAAAACTCATTGACAAAGTCCCTTCATATTATACTGACGATAATGAACTACTTTCACGAACAAAAAAGTACGCAGACTTCCGTTGTATGTCGAGTCCTTCACTCATCTAGAAGCCTTTGAGGTTTTCTCATGCGCCTCTACCCTACGGCCACAGACAAGTTAAAAGACGCCAACATAAATAACCAGCAACTTTTTCATCTACCAAAGCAAATCTTTAACTTGTTACAACTAAATAACAAGTTTATTTCAACCCGAGCGAGGGTAAGAGGGTAAATCGCAAGGGATATACGCCACAGCGAGATTCATTATGAGGTTTAACTTTATTAACCTCATAAGCATAACATTTGCATCAAAAGTCGTGGCTAATTTAACGGAACGGGGCAACCGGACGCTAAGTTAAACCCGTGGCTCTGGAAACGGGGGTGAAATGAACGAATAATTAAAAAAAATCGTTACTTAGATAACGTTATAGCTCCGTTATTATAGATAATGTGCTTTAGTGTTGTGATTAGATATTTTTTTATTCGACTAAGCTACTCGTGTTAAACGAGGTACGCGACTAACTTATGGTAAGTAATAATACCGCGCTAGTTAACATTTCTTACCTTAGTAATTTTACTAGAGACAAAATATTACAGTAATGTTTAGTGGCAGAGACAGCACCTGTAGGCTTGTAGTTTGCAACTCCATTTGTGTTAGTTTTATAAAGCTTTTTTTGACAATTCATATCAGATTTTATTGGCCTTTCAGATGAAGTATATGGACGCTGAAATACTGGAGAAAATATAAATAACAATAAAGAAACTTGTACTGTTACCAATCAGAAGGTTTGTTCGTACCATTAATAATAAAAATATATTGCTTATTATTTACCTATTCCTCTGTAAAAAAAATATATAAGAAACAAGGAAAACACAGATGAAAATAACATTTATAAGAGAAATACAAATGAAAAGCAGAAACAATCAAATAATCTTCGAGTACTGGATTACGCTGTTAACGTAAATGGTAATGGATTGTAATGGTAATGTAACACGACCACGGCTTTCAAGTTCTCGGTATAGAATATCGGTAACGACTAAGACCATGTCGGAAGCGATACGACACGAAAATCGTGATACCTTAAGACAAATGACCATTCAAGAGCTTTATTGTTAACTGCCACAAAACGTATCACATTCACTTCGTTCAATTGTGATCACACCTAACATTGAATATGTACAACACGCTCTTATAGCTCTTGGAACGTGTTTAATGCTATTTTGATTTAATTTATATATAACGTTAAATATAAACTTAAATACCTAAGTACATCGGCGCGATCACGTTGTAAAATAATTTAATTTCTTAAATTAGTTAAATATCAGCAAATACTTTTTAAAATCGTCTTTTCGATAAAATTTCATTAATTATGGTTTTATGTTGAATTTAGAGATGACTCTCATTTTTTAAATCTTGCGCGGGTATGAAAAGGAACGCGCCGTTATAAAAACAGTCGCGCTTTGCCGCCGGAGTGTGCGGACGTGTTAAGAGGTCGCTACGCTTTCGGATAAATGTAATATTCTGTAAATTTACTTTTTATTAAACAATGGGCAATCCTTGGTAGTACCGTCAGCACGGACAGCATGTTTTAAAAATACTTCAGGGTCTATTGCTCTTACATACAATGAAATCATTCTAAACATAAACATCATGATTATGAAATAGCTAATCCGTTTTTGTTCCTGTTGTTTTTAAAAGAGCCTCAAACGTTTTTAAATATATTTTGTTGTTTGGGGTTGTCGTTCAAAGTTAAATATTTTATTAAGGTCACAAAGTACACAATTATGAACATCAAGCATTCAGATTATTACAGAACATATTACGTTTATATATAATAAACAAATGACACATTGTAATGAATTAAAGAACATGTGAGAATACAAGGAAAATTATTTAAAATTCGTTGGCGAAAAACCCATTGACCAAAAATCCATTGACTTCATACTTTGAATTAATAATGCGTTTAAAAGTATACTGAAGATGATAATATTAAAAATGACATTGATAATTGACACTAAGGTACAGTGTTTGTGTTTTAATATCTAAAATTGTGACTTATGAATCTATTCTATTTTTAACTCTACTAAACGAGACGAGCAAGACGTTCACCTGATGGTAAGTGATACGCTTGCCAATAAAAACGTACCGCTAGCTAAGATGGTATTCACTGCACCACATTGCGCTCGTCGCTTTGAGACATAAGGTGTTATCTCGTTATCCCAGTAATTTCACTAGCTTACTCTTTAAACCGGAACACTAATGTTTGCACACTACCTATTAGCTACCTATGAGTAGACGGACTCCAAAAACAGAGACCGGTACAAGTTTACATATTAAGTTTCACGTATTTAATTTGCAATTTACATATAAAAATCTGTTCCTAAAATTCAGTGGTAAATATATAGGAAATACTTTTATTCCCACCGTCATGCGATAGTAAAAAAATGTTAATATATTTAAGTTTGAAAAGCGCTTTGAAATTGAGTTAACAATGTATACATACAACATAGGAATGATCAGAGCAAAGATCTTTAGTCTAGACTACATCTAGCAGTCAGACTGATCATGATGATTATTATGTAAATTACTTAGAACATTTCATTCGTCAAGTCAAAAAAAGGCTCGTGTGTAACCGGCGTAATATATATTGATGTGCTTACTGATAAACAGTAATTTTCCGAGTAATTCAACATAGCTTTCGCAATACACCATCAATCTAATTAACGTTGGAGCATCAGCGTTGTACGGAATCGCGTGCCTGTGCCTATTCCGTATTTTATTACCGATAACTTTCATTACTTTATTGACGCTGATGAATGTTGAAGAAAACAAACGCTAAAATATTTATTCAATTTTTTTTTCAGTAATAATTAGCTTAATGTATTATAGGTTAAATATTGACTATCAATAGGTCGTATTATGAAAGAGTTATTTAAACACCTAGCCCACCTGGCAAACGCGGTTTTGTCATATAAATTATTTCTAGTGAATATTTTCGATGTTTAATGAAAAATAACTAAATTATTGTAATATTGATTTATATGAGATATTAAATTAACGAGAACTGATCGATATATAACTGAAAGTTGAAGATTGTTACAGTACTAATATCGATATTAAAAATGGGGGTTGGTGGTAGAAGGGTGAAAATTAAGGGTTATGCATTTTTTAATACCCCTTAAAAGTAAAAATAAAAAATAAAGAGTGGAACACCCTCATGAGTTAGGGGTCAAAATAATGGTTTAAGACCTATTCTCATATCTACCAGACATACATAAAAATTACATAAATATCGGTCAAGGCTTTTCGGTAACACAAGAATTTTATATACATAGATCTAGTGTTTATATCTTAACATATGCTTCATTATGATCATCATCACAGTTTCTATATGTTTAATTAACGTTACTCATGTTTATATATTTTATACATAATTTCATCACGTTGCGTATGTGTAATATGTTTTCAGATTTAATAAACGATAAGTATTTAATAAAAAAGTAAAATGTTATAAGTTAAAGGAAGCCAAAGGCAGAGAAGCATATTGAAATATGAAAACGGGTAAATTTTTCATATTAATGCCCGAAGCGGTATGTCGGATGGAAAGTAATCGACGTTTTAGAAGATACTGAAATATGTTTCCGCCTGCAGACATCTTGGTGAAGTGAATCTGGCGATATGATGTCGCCATCAGCAAACCTATAGGCGATTCATGTTTACACAAATATATAAAAGTAACCGAAATGGTAACAAATAAAGTTTGTTATATAACAAAAAAAATACAAATACCCTTTTTATTCCTTGAGAATAAAAATAACATAACGAAGCTCGTGAACATGAAGATCATTAGAAACGTAAATGAAATATGAAAACTAGAATATACTGGTACCGGAGTTTTTGTATAACGAAAATGATTTCAAAAACTGAGCAAGAGCGCTTATAAATTTTGAAAGTCTAAACTACAGATCAAAAAACATTATTTAACGAGACGAGTGAGACGTTCAACTGATGGTAAGTGATACGCTTTCCCATAATAACACGGCGGTAGTTAAGATGGTGTACACTGCACCACATTGCGCTCGTCGCCTTTGGACATGAGATATTAAGTCTCGTTACCCCAGTAATTTCGCTAGCTTACAGCGCCCTTCAAACCGGAACACAGTAATGTTTGCACAGTACTATTTGGCGGTTGAAACAGGAGCTGCGGTGGTACCTATGTAGACGGTCACCGGCAACAGAGACCTAGCACCAGCAAATCAAATCGGTTTAGACTTTAAAGAGCTATACAATATCACGGAGCCACGAGTAGTGGTGGTTTTAGGAACCGCCTAGATAAATACTAACGTCATAAAGTAAATCTGCAGTTGTAATAAGATGTACCGTGTTCCAATAATCAACTTATGAGAGCCAGAGTATCCAAGGCGAGCACTCTTCGCCTGCCTTCGGCTTTAATGTCAACATCACGAGAAATTAAGGTCAAATGTTAGCCAGTTGCCATCCACGGAGATGAAGTCTTACAAAAGCTTAACTTATTTAAACGATTCACGAACACAATTAGTTAGCCTCCCATTGCAGATGTAAAAAACCGCAGACGTATTCAGCACAAACGCACTGGATTTAGTTAGCTGCATGTTTGTGGGTTTGTGTATACATTTTAAACATTTTAGGCATTCCGTTAAACTGGCCCGTTGCTTTGCAATCCAACGCCCGTGTTCGATTTAAATTTGCGTATACGCAAATTCGTTTCGGTTGAAACTGTGTCTAAATTCACATATGCGGTCGCCGATGGACGCGCATTTGAATAGATTTAGTTAAATTACAATATCTCACAGGAACTTTTAACACGTGGAAGACGGGTTACAAAATCAGAACCCAACCTCGGCGTGATGTAAATGAAAACTACATAGCAGTGTGCAAATACTACTGTGTTCTGGTTTGAAAGACGCTGTAAGCTAGTGAAGTTACTGGGATAACGAGACTTAACACCTTGTCCAAGGCCACAAGCGCAATGGTGCAGTGTATACCATCTTAACTAACACCGTGTTGTTATGAGTAAGCGTATCACTTATCATCAGATGAACGTCTCGCTCGTTTCGTCGCTAAGTAGAATAAAAGAACTAAGTGACTGTTCCATGTCTCAAAAGGTTTCATTCACACACAAAGCCAGGTTTTTCGTAGACTTGTTTTTATGGTTAGACATTAGTAGGTAGGAATAATATCTTCAAGTACATGTTTGATAAATTAGATTAGTTCTGTCCCAATCCATTTTTATAAGTAAGGTGAAGTAAAGGAAGAGTGAATAGGCTTCTTCTTGACGCTTTACCATCAAAGGCTACATCACCACTTACCATCAAGAGGGATCGTAGTCAAGCGTTTATACACAACTAAAAAAGGTAGGTTTGCATATCTCTCCCATAAAACAAAAAGTAATTGGGTCACGCAATGATTAGTTATTTCTGCAGCTTATAAATAGTCATACCAGGTTCGTAAATTTGTTTTTCATTTTCGGTACGGGTTTCAGTTTGCTCATCTGTATATTTTATATAACAAAAATAAATAAAAACGCCATTTCTAAAATATACCAGAGGTAAAGCGTAAAATTTTCATCAAAGGCGAGTTTCTCAGACTAAACATCGAAGTTTATTCAGAAGCCCGTTGAAGCAAACATGGCAACGTTTCTGTGACGTCGTATTACTTAAGCTATTTTCACATGAACATATTTATATTTAGGTACAAGCCGCCTCTGCACGTTGTTAAATTGTGGTCTATGACTTTATATAATGTCGAAGTAAAGTAATAATATAAATAAATGAAGACTGCTACAACTACTTTTATATTGTAGATAAAGGTAACATGGGATCCAGTAGCTGGTAACGATACTGCAAGAGGTAGATACAGTTAAATATTACTAGGTCTGTCTCATAAAAAAATTGCTTCCCTGAACTTAAAGTATTTGTAAATTAACAAGGAATAGTACTACATATCAGCTTTTACTACATTTTAGTTGTGTGAACATGCCTTCACTGGTTTTACGTAAATAATTTATAGGACGATACGTCGAAGGACTGTGTTATTTGCTAGCAAACATTTTCAAGTTTACGTAGTTAAATGGAGTTAGTACGAATCGTTCTGAGAAATGTAAATAGAAAATAATATAGTTTTAAGATCGTTATGTAATTTTTATACACAACATCTACGAGGACCTTAATTCAACTCAATGTTACCACAATACTTTTTTCAGTGTTTCGATTTTGTTCATTATTTTCATGTTCCAAAGAGAGATTAATATGGCCTTTATAAATATTTGTTATAGACGAAATGTTTATTACCATTATAAAAAACTATTTAAAATAGTTTTAAATGGAAAATAACTTTTAAATCTCACGAATTTCCACGACCGCAAAAATGATAATATGGTGCCAACCCATTCTTTTCAAACTTACACTCCAGTCTGCATTAACTTATATTCCTAAAAGAGCACAGTCACCCGAAAATGTCTGACTCACTCACCGAATACAAAACTGCAGACTCGACAAAAGCGCGATTTTTTTTATAACAATACTTTTGTAACAATGACAACAAATTTTTATATTGCAGTAAGAAGCAACATATTTTTATGGAAAACTAGTAACACACGAAATGATACTTAACAATTCGGAGAAACCATTACCTGAAACATAAAGAAGTACGGTTAAAAATGTATATTTGTAATTTTAATGATAAGTTAGCCAAAAAATTATCGACTCTTTTTTCATATAATCATCTCAACAGATGGGACATAGGTCATAGGTCTCTTGTAATGTATTCCACAAAACATGACATTAGGTTACTTGAAGTCCACTAGCTCTAATTGGATTAGCGACCACCACCACCAGAACGCATATTATTGGTAGACTTATTACTATGTTGATAGACGACAACCATGAATCGTTGAAAGCTACTTTATATATCATAATAATTGCTGTTTTAAATGGCTAGAAATTTATAAAGCGCTAAAAACTTTTCAAATTATATATAATAAAAGTACAAAACAATTGTAGATTCAGCTGTACGAAAGTTACATGCTCAGAAGTTAAATATGTGAAACTCTCTTATGGTTCGGGGCTAATAAATGATCTACCCCGTTGACGTATAGATTCATTTCATCATTATACAGACAGAAGTAAAATATTATCATAATAAGTAAGATAGAGTGCGAGTAACGTCCTATTATACGCACGCCCGAAGGTCTAAGTTAAAGGGTCACGCTTATTCTTTTTTGAATTAATCATCAGATGGATCATAAACTTCAGCTGTACTGTTAATTGTTTACTGTATTCTTAATTTTTTTTGTCACTTTGTTAGTTACTATTTGTTATTTTCTGATTCTGACTTACGTATGAATAAACAGTAAAAATTTTTTATTCCTTTTTAACTGATTCAAAATCTTAACTTCCGCTTTTTCATGTGCAAAGGGTACTCGACCTTAATTTAACATGGTATTAAATGACACTTTAGCCGTCTTATGCTACACTTGTTATCATAACGAAGACCAAGTAATCGCATAGACAATAAAGTCCTTCCAAATAGGAAAAAATCTTTCTGTACCAGGGATTGTTTTTTATAAATATTTACAGTATCAATTAAATCAAACTATACTTTACCAATAACAGAAAACTATCTAAATCAATAACAATAGATACCAGATCAAATCAATCAACCGTTCTATAAGTATCCATAGCTGGATGCGAAGATTGTCATGGAATGTTTGTATCCAGCAGTGGAGATCTATCGGTTCAAGATGACGATAAATATTTGACATTAAACAAATCGCACGTCGACGTAAACCTCCCGTTTTGTAATTGTATAAAATTAGGACAACTGTAACAACATAACCGTTCTAATATCAGTGAATCCATTTAACGGACCCTCTGCTATAATCCTGCGCGTAAACAAAAGTTCGCTTTACATAGACCAATATTTGCCCGGTCGGGAACTCGGCACCGGGCCCACGCGTCAAAGGAATCCATTCGGCGCAGTTGACCCACGTTCCCAAGTTTTGTTTACAGCTAACAAAAACGGGGTAGCAATTAATTGAGATTGGCAAGTTGGCTGCTGATACAAAGACTACATGATACGCTTTTGATATGTCTATGTGAGTATATGTAAAAGTCAAGGGGGATTCGGCGACGTGAATTAGGAAACGAGCATCGAGAGCGATGCTACAAAAACACGGGCAAGAAATCATCAGTGTCCAAATAAATAGTAAACAGACGTAAATATAAAAAAAAAAACAGCGAAAATACTTTATTGTGTCAATTATTTTTATCTTAAAAACATTGTAAGGTTTGATTTGTATAACATTACCTTTATTATTAAGAGTTATCAAAAAGGTTAGGATTAACAGAATAAGTTGTGACGTTTTCTTTGACTTCAGGAGTTTGCTGTTGAGGGGATTGATTGATTTCCGATTATAATGATGATAGTTGAATGTGAACCAGGTACCATTTAAGCATTTATTTCGACACTATCTAATAATACTAACAGGTCTTTCATTACTGTAACACAGTAATATTTACACATTCCTGTTTGGCGGTGAAAAGTGGAACTGTTTTATTACTTACAATGAAATGTTTGCCAATAAGGATTAATTATCATTTTGTCCTTAATTTTAAATATTGTGTCTTTAATATTTGGACGAAAAGGTGGATTGGTTATGAGAAAAAAATTGAATTTCACACCGACGGTGTAGCAGGCGATGGTATTTAATTGTATCGATCGGGAACATCGAGGATTTCCGAATAAGCCGTAGTAATTACTCCACGTCATGTCGGGGCCGGTGCAAATTGTTTCGCAGATCCCGGAGATTAGTTCTCGTACATAATACATGTAGAGACAGCGCTCGGCGCTCGGCGTTGCGTCCGCACCAACCCGGTAATGATTGCGCGATAAATTAGGTATTAAATACTTATTAATACTTTCAGCTACTTAAAATGATAAATGTAACATATAAAACTTTTAATTATTTGTTATTTAAACATCTTAAAGACGAAAATTATAATTTATGTACGCTTTTAATATAAGGTTCGAAGCCGTGGTTTGAACGCCGGCCTTTCAATCCGAAGGTACCGGGTTCGAATCCGTAGTAAACCAATGAATTTTTCAATTTATGTCCAGTTAGTGTAACACTAAGTAATATCACATGGTTTGACGATAAAGAAAACATCGTGAGGAAACCTACATATCTGTCATGAAGAAATGAAGAAGGAAACCACTCCATTATGACTGCCAAGAAAGTCGTCGTGTGTTTTATTTACACATATTGACCACGACCCTCAGTCATGAGGAATTACGACTTAGAAGAAGGTTTTTAATATTTTCATACTTGCACATTTTTAATACAAATACAAATATCTGGGATGCACTATAACGGACACAAACACACGTGAAGAGGAAATCGATATCCGGATTCACAATGCCCTGCGTTGTAGTGCTGCTCTGCACAAGGTGTTAGTGTCCAAGCTTTTGAGCAGAAAGACAAAGATTCGTATATACAAGACTGTAATTAGACCGATCTTATTGTACGGCAGCGAGACCTGGACGCTAACACTTAAAGAAGAGGATCGGCTCCTGGTTACGGAGAGGAAAATCATGCGTAAGGTTTTGGGCCCTGTCCAGAGAGAGGACGGTAGTTGGCGAGTTCGACATAACCGGGAAATCGAGACGTTGGTGGGCGAGCCGAACATCATGGGAGAAGCCAAAGCCCACAGACTCCGCTGGTTGGGCCACTTGCTGAGGATGGGAGACGATCGTAGCGTGAAAAGGGCGTACCTCGGAACCCCGATTGGACGCCGACCTATCGGCAGGCCCAGGTATCGCTGGAAGGATGCCGTAGAACACGACCTACGCGAGCTCCAAGCAGTGGACTGGCGAGAGGCGGTGCGAGATAGGCAACGTTGGCGCTCTCTTGTGTCGGAGGCCAAGACTCACTTTGGGTCGTTGCGCTAGAGTAGTAGTAGTAGTGCACATTTTTTGGTCTAAGCTACAGAATCAGTACACGCTAAAGAAATAATAAATCACTGGTAAGTTGATTTTCAATAGCCCACATATTTTACATTGATTATGGAATATATGAACATAAAATTATTTTCACTCGAGCTTCGCGACGAGATATCGCAATAAAGTTATCATCTGTGGGCGGGAACGACGTCGTTTGCGCTCACAAAGAGTTCCCTTTACTGCGTAGGCGGGGGATTTATGGACCTTATTGCGAACTCCGCTCCGAAGTCGCGTGCATCTCCAGTTATACTCGTAGAGACTATGGGAGAAATACCGATTGATACTAAAGCCCAAAGTACTATACAATACAATGTAACGTATTTTTTTATAATACCATACCATTATTTGGTATTCAAAGCGACGAGACGAGCGAGACGTTCACTTGATGGTATGTATTACCTTTGCACATAACGTGACGCTGGTTAAGATGGTACACACTGCACCAGATTGCCCTGGTCGCCTTGAGACGTGTGTTAAGTCTCGTTACCCCAGTAAATTCACTAGCTTACAGCGCCTTTCAAACCGGAACACAGTAAAGTTAGCACAATACTATTTATCAGTTGAAATAGGGGCTGGTACCTATCTAGACGATCTCCGGCAACAGAGACCTACCACTAGAAAAGCCACTTATAATCCTCTCTCAAGGATCTACACAACAATAGCCTGCTTATATCCTGCGACTTTCCAAGATCTTCACCAGATCGCCGGTCCCCCTTATAGGAGACCCGTCAATACTGCGTCCGTTAATAATAGTGTTTAAAAATAAGTAAATGATATACATAATATTTGGTGTACTTATGGATAGCTTACAACTTCATTGAAAATATAATACATCCGTGTTGTGAAGTAAAAGATTCTTACTTCACAACTAAGTACATAAAATGTTTTTCTATTGGTGTGTTGTTAAATTATGTTATCGATAATTTCCATTATATTAATGACAGTTAATCGTTCTGGCATGTGTACCGTCTAATTGTTGCTACATCAAATGTTTGATAGGTATGAGTTTTCATTAAGATATAGAGCCACGTGACCCGTTGGTCACCGAGCTGTTCATTTAATAATTTATTGACCTACATTTGTTTCAAAAATAAAGAGTAATATGTACAAGATAATACCTCTGACGTAGAGGCATCGGATCGATCATGCTGAAAATCGATTGGTGTAGAATATGTTCAGTGGAAAAAATTTGTTGCGACTTGAATGATGAAATGTAACAAATTCAAACTTCTTTAGTATACATACATTTTCGGTGATTTGAAACGACGAAAAATAAAGGTTGCCTACTTCTGTTAAAAATTAGTGAAATATTACAAGAAATACAATCTTAATATAACTTTATAGTAAACGAGACGTCAGTGGGTCCACGTCACAGCGCCTGAACTAAACAGATTTGTATCCTACAGGTTAGTTATGAGGCGTACAATGTAATTAGGCGTCTGACGTGCATATACGTCGAGAGGACTACCAGGAGTCTTGATGCACCTAACTAATATAAATGCATACCAATAAATATAAATAAGGATACACATATATGAATTACAAACCTTTACTAAATTTAAATGTCCAATTTTATGGGATCAGATGATGATGATAAGTTAGCAGTTATACAAGCAAATAGTTGTTATTACACTAAGTCGTACTGTTGCTGTAGATCATATAAGTAATGTTAATGCAAACATAAAATGTTTACAAATTTTATTTAAGGTTCGACTCTATAGTTACGATTTTAATTATTAAATAACTAAATTTGGTATGATTGTCTTTCTTGTGTGTGGAAGAAATATTTAAAAATCAAAACAATGTGAATCACCGAACTGAAATCAATTTATAACATGTACACTATGACAAATATTTTTAATATTATTTTGATCAATAGACTGTACATGTATTAATAAAATACCATTGCGTTACTAATCTAGATTTTTATCATCAATAATATTTCTTAATGTTACCATATTGTTAGGAAAACATTTTAATGTTAGTTATCGAGGTATCTTTTGGCCAAAACTACATAAAAAAGAACAATTGGGAGTCACTGGATTCAAACAGCACAAGACCGTATTTTGTGAAATACATTACAAGAGATCTATGTCCAGAAGTGAACGCCCGTCGATTGAAATAATGATGGTGATGAATACCAAAATGGACGTACTAATTCCGATTTTATTCGATCAGGCTAATTATTAGATAAAGTGTGCGAAACTTAGTTCATCCGTTGGAAAATTAACAGCTCTAAAGTCCCGATAGTTTAAATTTTAATTTAATATTTCATTTGTGTGACTGTTATAAACGTTTAATAATATTTAATGTATGAATAAATGAGGATGTATATAATACGATAGACATTTGATGTATTATTGGAAACGCGAGCCGGAACTCGTTTCCTTTAGAACACGATTTTGCACTTTCGTAAATCGCTGGAAATGAATTCTAAAAATCCTTTCAAATCGTCATAACTTTTTCAGACGAACACAATTTATTATGTTGCATGGTCTTGAATATAATGTAAATTAGACTTGAAATTCCTTGTAATTTAACGCGCAGAGGTTTGCTTTGTAAAACGGACGTCCCTGATTTGTGTATGATCCCCTATATTGTTGAGTTTGGACAGTGTTTGGGTTTCTTAGAATTTGCTTGTGTAGCTACAATCCTTATATCGCATATCTGATGCCGTAACCGCATAGCAGTTTTGCAGCTCTTAACTCGAGTTACAGAGTATTATGTGCGAGCATTTTTAGTACGACAAATAGCTTGAGACAAATAGTATTGAACATTTAATTAAGATAGTACTTTGTGGGGGAGACACGGCTTAAAATATAGAAAGACACCAAAGGTGAAACACATCAAAAAGTCGTAAAGGCTCGCTAACCTATACTAGGAAGGTTTACGTTTCGCATTTGGCATCCATAAGCTTAAACCATGAAAATGTAATTAGTTTTAAAGCTTGGTATATTCTTCGAAAAAATACCACACCTAATATACTTATAATAGATACCAAAACCGAGGCGATGTAATCAGTTTCTCGTTAAGAGCACATTGGCTATGCGCCAGGCAAAGTTTTGTTCGAGACATTACCGGACGTACGGCCCAACATTGGCTACTTATACAACTACACCGATGACTACGTCTTCGTTAATAATAAATAACTATAATCTAAACATCGTTTACCGCAGACAAGAGAAAAAACTGAATAAAATTCAACATCTATAGGATAATGTGATTTGGTGTTTAAATCAGTATTCGTATTTAAAATTAAACAATCATAAAAGTTTAATCGTAAAATAAGTTATAACAATACATCTATTGAGAATTGAAGTTTAAATGTAATTGTAATAAAAACCTAACGAATTGAGAACCTACTTCTTGATCGGTGAACAATTAATATAAACGCTGGTGATTAAATCATTATCAAACCGCTATAGCAATATTCTCAGAGATCGCACCGCACAAAATTATGTCAATGCTATTTATGGAGAAATAATATTAACTATTCGAGTTAATTAACTCAGTTCCAAACCTGGTGAAGATTCAGGGAATAATTGAATGGTGGTGACATCGGGCCGATTGCAACGGAAATTTGTTTGAGTAGCTTTATGCTTAGCATCCGGTAGACAACAAAAGAAGTGGTTCGATTACCTAATAGAGAAGACGGATGGAACATGAATGTAAAAATTTTCTTCAACAGACGGAAAAAAAATATTTGTAGATGGCACTCACTGATTATGATATTCGTCTGTAGACAACTATAGACTGCAATAATAATGACGATAAACTTCACTCCAAGGTTCATATAGATCTACATTAATTTTAAAATTTACATACACCAAAAAAAGTTTATAAATTAGTCGGATTTAATCTAGAATTCTCTACTGGTTTATAAGCTGGTAATTAAAAAAATATTTACGATCAATTTGCAATACGATCTAGTAACCAAATACGTCATCGACCGAGTTGCTTTCGCAACAATTTCTCATTGCGAAACTACGACAGATGCTATCGCAGTATCGATGAAAATTTCCAATTTTAACTCCGTCTAGTCGAGGAGTTTCAAAGTTGCAGTGAACGAGCTCGTTATAAGTGGAATTTTCACATAAACCACGACTTAATTTATGAGTATAATCTATTTGTTAATAATAATAGCTAATAGCAAGTTTTTACTTATAGCAATGTTATACCGAGACATACAATTCTTAATGAAATCTAGTATAATTAAGGAAAGGTAAGGAGGAAGGCACTTGAATTTATCTTGTTATATACACAGCAGCCATAACTTCGTTTCACTTTAAGTTAACGGCGCGTTTTCCTTAGATAAATTTCATTAACGAGCGCCTCATGTGAACGAGTTTGTTCCAAGCAATAATTATTAAGACATTTTATAGTAAGTTGAAAAGGATTAAATAATCATAACAATAATTTCGATTTTTTGAAAAAACCTTTAACAAGAAGTTTTAACGATAGTAAAAACTATTTGAAATAAAAAACACCTTCAGTGGAAATTTATAACATATCATATTCTTTCTAAGCCGCGTATGTAACTTTACACTTTAATAAGATTGTGGTACTGTGGCACAAAAAAAGATATTTATTAAAATATTACATAACGATTCCAAAGTTTGTAAGTACGGCGTAACGTTTAATATTAACACACTGTTATTCTTTTTCCACTTGGAATTCCTCGGTTGCCAGAGGAGAAACAAAATCATGGCGATTTCAAAATTATGAACAGTAGCAAGGGAGAGAAATGTTTTACTCACGTGAACCTATTTATTACTTGTAACCAAGAGTGTCTCCAAATCCAGTTCTTTTCGACAATTTTACTTTATAGAATAAGGTGGGCAATATCATAGGGTTCCTCATTATGTGAACAAAGGACATACACTTTTTATTTTCTTCGAAAGTTAAGAGTTTCATTCGTTTCATCAACTTCAGCAACTTTACATTGATGTAATTAATTTCGACAGAAATTACCAATTCCTATAAACAGTTAGTCCTCTCCAACGCAACGCTGTTACAAAATGATACAGCTATTGTAGCGCCTAATCTTACTGGTAAGGGTCTCTTCCAATTGGGTATTACTCTATAAAAGCACCGCAAATGTTTAAACTTCGCAGTTAAGCGAAATTGGTTCGAATTTATAGTCCCAACTTTAAGCAATCAAATTTAATGGGACTATATTTATTGTTTTCTAACGGTACTACTATTACCCCGTGTGGGAGCTAGGTTACAATTGTCCTGCTCCTCGACATTTCGAAAAAGGCGACTAAAGAGGGAATAATTCAAAGTAAATAGTAACAACTATTCCTTATATCCATTACCAGAAATCTACACTTGGCAATCTACAGGCCAAGTATGTCATATAGCCACTATACCATAATAATGGGAAAACATTTGTTTAAGAGTATGTCAATAGTATCTATACATATGATGAAGACTTTAAGTTATATATTGTAGCTTTTTACTAGCAAATTGTGTTAAATGGTATTTAATAACGATAAGTAAACATAAGTACATAGCTCTACGACAGACTGTAGTGGTATTCCTCGTTGCTAATAATAATAAGGTACCTGATTGAAACTATGAGAAGATTGAAACAGTTTTATGTAAATCAAACTCTGAAACATTTATCTAGTTTGGACAGTAAATGATTGTAACAAAGTTGCAGTCGGTAGACGATGTTATGATACCGATGGAAATTTACAATTTCAAGATCGCTTGGATGAGTACAGAAGTTGAGAACCGTCTAGTTGTATAGAGATATACGACGAGGAAAATTCGAAGAAACTTTTTAAACTACAATATTATATAACGAATGTTACTTATTAGTTGTAGTTATCCTTTCAACATTTTAAATTCAACTATAAATTACATATTAGCAATCGCTGTTTGATATGATAACGATATATTTATTTAATTAACTGTACTTGTAAAAGATTATAATTTATTACAATTTCATCGATCTCAAAATCAGAAATAAATTACTTTAAGAGGACAATCTATGACCAAAACCTGGTGACTGCAGGAATTTGTGTAATGTGGGAATATGACACAACTATCATACACTCAGAAACAGTAGAGATAAAAATAATCAAAACGTTTCCTTCACAGGTCACCCATTTTTTCAGCACAAATATAAAAACTCGAAAAAACAAGACAAAGAATAGGAGCCCCCATTGTACGTAAATTTGCAAGGCAAATGGTGGAATGTAACGATACAGAAAATTCGTTAAGAATTCCATATTGCATATTCAAATATTCAAGTTACACCTCAGTTTCGAGTGGAGGATAAAGCTACGAGCTTTTTCACCCGTATTCTTTTAAGCCTTTGTGTCCTGAAGAGCTATCGTGTGATTAAGAATAACAGTAAACGAGGAAATGGGTTTGTTTTTAACACTTCAAAAAACGACGACTTTCCAAAGATGACTTCGTTTTAACGAGGTGTAAAAGGTAAATTCTAGTTGGAAGACAAATCAGTCATTCTTATGTCGGACATGGCTCACAAAAATGTGAAGTTACCACGAAATTGTTTATAACTGTATCACAAAAAGTACCACGAGACAAGATGGTACATAACCTTGAAGAAAAAACTGATTTAGTTGTAGTAGAGCTGGAATTTAACTATTTAATAATATTTATTTAAACATTTTATATTTGGGCAATATAATTCTAACAAGACATTTATGCACTGATTAAAATTAAGGGAGTTCGTAATTCCGTAATAACTATTTATAGTATAGAAGGCTCTGGTAAATTTAAATGCAATTTACAGTAGCATAATTTAGATTTTTTTTAAAATGCCTTATGCTAATTCTCTCCGTTAAACTGAAGCAGAAGAAAAAAAGTAGTTCAAGTTAAACAAAGCGCTAGCGTTTTTAATGGCACTTCTTGCTCGGCTTCGTTCGCGAAACTCAATTATGTTGCGACTTTATGGCGTAATAATAACCATCGATAAATAACAAAGTAATTGTTTTATAAAGCAAGAGAAACATTGGGTATTTATTAAAATATTTTACGGATTTTATCGTGTCCTTATAACTACTACTGACATTAATAATGCTTTAAAGCACCCATGGTCACAGGACTAAAAATTAAAAATTGGGTCTTGACATATACACAGGCGCGACGTTAGAAAATAATGTTATTGTTAAAATTTGTTCAACTCCAGCGCAAATATTAAATCTAAATCATCTATTTATCAAAATTTCATTATTTGTAATTTTAAGTACAATTTAGAAATCACGTCTTTAATGAAGTAAGTTTTTGTAATTCTAGTGAAGATAGAAACGCGCCGCCGGTTCCGCCAAAGTCGCGCTCTGTCGGCCGTAGTGTACATACCTCTTATGAAATCTTTACTTTGTTGGACAAATATAAGCAGATTCTGTTTTATTGGCAAATCCCCAAAATGATGTTAGTGGTCCCAATACCGCTGACATCATGTTTTTAAAAACACTTTAGGAGCTTACGCTCCGGCATATATAAATTGTTTAATATGATATAGATATTAATAACTTATACTTTACTAGACGATCTTAACACCGTTAAAATTTTAATCTTTTAATGAGTTTTAAAGCTCGAATAAAATTCTTACTATCAACCAAAGCGTCACATCAAGCTGTATATCTATTAATAGTAAACGGCGGATTTGATAATGATCAATCAGATTCACAATTCAAATTCTAAATCCATGTTTTCCACAAAAAAAGCATTTTTTGTTACAATATTTAATCCAATTTCTATATGATAGTCGTAACTTAGAAGTTCTGTAGTATAGTTATATACATAAAACATTTATTCAAATACCATAGACGGCTGATCTACAACGCAAGTCAGGACTTGCAGTTGAATGTAAACAATGGATGCTACTGGAAACTCGCCAGAATCCCAAGACTTCGGAGAACGATATCACAAACATTACCATAAAATTGATAGTAAGTACACAAACCCACAGCAAAAATGTTAAATTAAATAAATGCTTTACACAGTGATATAAACAGAAACTGAAAAAAAAAATCAACTGAGATTTACAGCTACAAAATCAGTATTAGCAATTTTTTACCTCTATGCTTATCTTTACTAATACTTGACATTTCTTGAAATAAAATACATTTAACAACAAAAGAGGAATCACTAAAAGGTAACACAACAAAAAATCTTGTTGTGGAATTGAAAATCTGATCCTTGTCAGTTAAAAAGTTACTTTAAAGCTAATTCCTATCCTGAATTTGTACCTTTGCATAATTATGAAATTTCAGATAAACCATTAGACATCGCAGAATCACTGCAGTAACCTAAATGTAAAAAAAATGAGAATTTATTGGTGAATAGTTGAAAGCTAGTACCCACACTAGCTTGTGGTTACCAGATATTGATATCCATCATCAGTTCTAAACGAAACCTTCATCGATGAAAGGCTTCATTATTATCTATAATTAGCACTGCACAGTATTCATCATGGTTATTGAAAACGCGTAACATGCGAAATAATCTCACGAAGGCTTATGCGTAATATTTAGATTATACATAGATTTAATTATATCGCAATGTACAAAACAGCCTCCGTCTAATATGCAACGTGTGTATAATCCTAGTTTAATTAATCTCTGTTTAATATCGCCGTTCGCGGAATTGGGGGCACGATATTATATGTTTTAATATCAGACGTGAATGCAACAACCGCAAACCATAGACAGATGGTAACATATCTCTAAACACGATAATAATATCTACTCACTACCGCGTTCGAGGTAAAGGCATGAGCAATGTAATCAAAGTGGATTTATAAAGAAATTCGCTTTAGATGAAATCTATATGTGCTAGTTTTTCTAACTGTCCAGAGGTTTATAATTACACAACAATGATCAATTTTATATTTTTTATTATTATGGTTAACGATATCATTATCATCACTTGATAGATAGAGGTCCGCTGGGCCCGCAGGGTTCTCTTAAAATTGGAAATCTTAAAGATCTCTACCATAGATATAGTCCGATGGCTTGTAAGCTTACCAGATAACTCAGTCCATGTTGTTAGAATTTGAAGACCTTGTTGATAAGTATATTTATACGATACCTCACTAAATTTACTGGCCGACAGCCTTCTATAAACCGGACACAGTATTGTCAGCGAACAATGACTGTGCTGACCTAGACCTACCATGAGTACAATACTAAGAAATGTCTGTCACTTTCAATACAGCTAATATGTTAATGTCAACACAATTGTTAATACTAGTGACAAATTTTAGAGCAGACATGAAAGTCTAATAGCTGTTATACAGATGCTGGTTTCAGTTCATCATATAAACAGTGCTAACAGACAAGTTTCCAACCTTCGCAAACAACTGTACAGCTGTTTGCTGTAAACCAAACTTCTACACCGTCCGACGACTCAACTGAAATCCTTTGACGTGTCAACCGAATATTCCCTGGTGATTAAACATTCACTGGTATACACAACTCATTCAAATTATGCACTATAGTTGTGAATCACAAATATTTCTGTTTACTATGATATTTGTGGAAATTAGTTAACCCATAAAAAGGTATTTTTTTTACATAAGCTCTTCAACGTTTCTGCAGGACAGAATAGCTAATGGACTTTACAATCGTATGATAATAATGGTTGGATTTTTTGGACGTCTACAAAGAGGATCCGTTTATGAATTCCCAAAGTCTGATACTGAAGAGCTAAATTTCAGGAAAACATGCTTCTAATAGACAGATAAAGAATAAGTTAAACAATGTAAAGGAGAGGACCGGGTTTAAATATTATCAGTAAGAAAGAGATGCTGAAGGCTGCAATAGTTTTCTTAATCTGACCGACAACATTTTTATAGAAAGCACCACATGATAATGATGACTTTATAATCTGTATTAATCCTCATACACATTTGCTCATTAGTTCTTTACACAAAGTCCTATATCTGTTTTCGCGTAATTTACACTAACCAACTATTATCTGTAATGGAATTTACAAAATGTTCCACCCACAAGAGAAACCTTTTCTACGCTACAGATGTAACGATTTTTTTTAACTACAATAGTGTAACACTTGACCTCAATTTATCATGATGTTAAGTGACAATGAGGCCGAGGTTGGTAAGATTGCTCGCCGGGAATACATTGGATTTCTCATGCCCTTCTGACGTTTCAATGTTATGATACTCAATTATGTTAACAATTATTTTGTGGTAATACTTTTAATAGATTTTTAGTGTTTCTAAAGAAAATAGTTGCATTAATTTGTACAATATCATATTAAATATATATAATTACCATCACATGTGTCTGCACGTAGTTTTGCAGTAACTGTAATCAAGAAAAAAAACTGTGAACGGCTTATTATACTAATTTCGTTAATTGAAAAAGGATAACAGATATATACGGAAAAAATATGATAGAAAATATTCAAATTCCAATAAACATTATGAGTATGCTGAATAGTTTATTGTAAATACAATGCAACTTTTTTAGACGGTTCCTTTACCATACCTACGGAGATATGGAATAATATCCCATTCTTATAGATATGAAAATATTTCATAATTATTGTTTCATTTAAATTATTCATTATAACCTGATTATGACTTTAGTAATACGGTCGCCGTTAAACTTTAAATCAAAGTGTAATACTCTACTTTCGAAGTACAGTTCCTCAACAATGACAGTGTCCCGTTTTTAATATAGTATTCGAAACATTATCACTTTTTCCTGTTAACCTATGAACTAAGCCATTTTACAATCATATCGTGTAAAAAATACAGCTTCATTTTAATGAAAATGGAAAACGAAATGTATCGATGTACGAATCCAATTAAAATGAAAGCCCATGTTTATTACAAGTGATCAAAGCGCGCTGCCCGTCAAAGGATCCTTACAAATGGAAGCATTGAGCCTGGATTTACATATAAAAATAATCCGCCAACATGGGAAACACCGTCCCTTGTTCTTTGCCTATAAACATTCTGTTATTACAATTTTTTAGGTCAACAATTAAGATAAAGGGAAAAGATATTCAAGTTATTTTATCATATAAAATTAGTTACGATCCCATGATTTTCATGTATCTATAAAAAGAAAGACATTGAAACTTTTTACAGGTTGTTTTTACCGAACGACTCGGTGCCATCCTTTTGCGTGTTTCTGCCTCAAGCTAACAATATTTGAGTTACGTCGAATAAAGTGAAAATATCAGGGTTAGGGAGACACACCATTTATACGTTAAGTAAAAACATAAAGTCCATAGAAGAGCCGCTAAGTTTGTTTGAAAAACTAAAGTATTTTGATGGAACGTTGCCAAAATTCCTGAAGCCTAAATAGCCAAAGGTTACCGATGAAAAATATTAAGCACTTACTACAGAGTGCTGAAAAAGTGAATAATTAATCTACAGCTAGAAGGCAAACAAGAAGTATAGGAGGGGCCTAGCAAAATGGATATTTGGCATTTTGCCGAAGGCGGCGTTGTGCCACATTTAAACAACATGCACTATGCGTGTAATTGATATGTATATTGCGTGTTGTATAAAAAAATATTATAAATCGAAAAAGAAAGATTACAAATGTGTTAGGAATTGTAATGGACAGACAAAATCCACAAAACTTTGTGAAAACGCAATTTTTTTTATTACTTGACTTGGTAAGTGGTACGTTTGCCCATAACAACGCGTCGCTAGTTGAGGTGGTATACACTGCACCACATTGCGCTCGTCGCCTTGAGACATAAATGTAATTCTCGTTACCTCAGTAATTTCACTAGCTTACAGCGTCCTTTCAAACCGGAACACAGTAATGTTTGTATACTGTTTGGCAGCTGAAATACAAGCTGCGGTGGTACGTACCTAGACGGTCTCCGGCAACAGAGTCCTACCACCAGTAGTAAATATGGTATATAAGGAAAGTCTCGATAGTAAGAGTGCGCTTTTATACTTCTAATATTTCATACTACAATTATTTTTGTACTTTTACTTTACTCTTTACCCTCCATTTTGTAAATCAGCCGTCATAACAACTTCGCTGTTTCGTTTGGTAAACTATGAAAGCCTGAGTATTCAGCACGCTCCACCCACGGGTTTATTGCGACTGAAACCTTGTGAAATTGACTGAAATTCCCATTGTAGATAATTAAAATCTACTCTCATAGATCGTTAAATGTAATATAGACACATGTACAAGTGTATATGCTATGTACGACCGCAACATGGCTTCATCGGCTCAGAGCAATTTCACTTATGTTCATGTTAATAAATAGGCACGAATAGTTTAACACGAATGACGTCACCGCCAACTATTTAAACTATAAATGCATTAACGTTCGAGTGGGCGTATCTAATAATATCAAATATTAAATTAGCTCCCATTCAACTGCTATCTGTTTGGCTTCAATAGCACTTTAAACAGAATAGCTGACATGTTCACATTATAAAAAGTTGTTACAGTAACAGAATAAAAATTTACTTAAAATATTCACAAATTTGTAGAAATTTATTTATCAATTTTCGATGTATCTATGCATCATCCATCACCCATTGACCTTGAGCTTCCTTCTGATGAAGAAAAACATCACGATGTTACATCAACGACATTCGCGTTGTTCTTGACAAAATGTGAAATCAGCCAATTCGCACTTGACCGTTTTGGTGGATGACCTTGATTTCAGTTGAAATATTAAATAAGCAATTTATGTGTATCCTAAGCAGAGAAGACGCGTCGATAAAAAAACAATCCCAAGTAGAGATATTTATCCCACACAAGCATACTATGCCTTGCTTTGAACAAAAAAGTTTAACTAATTATTGATTTTTATTTAAAATCCTTATTAGTATACCTAAAATTAGGTTACAAAAGGCGGACTCAACATTTATGGTAATGTTATGGCAACGCTATGGCAACGGCGACTTACTTGGCAGTTTATAATGGAGTGGTTAGCCATTGCCTTCTCCATTTCACATACTAGTCCGACCACTGATGGTCATGACATAGATATGTAGGTTTCCTCGCGATGTTTTCCTTCACCGTCAAAGCACGTGATATTCGTTGGTGTTATACTAACTGCACATAAATTGAAAAATTCATTTGTGCAGGCCGGATTCGAACCCGGTACCTCCGGAATGAAAGGTCGGCGTTCAATTTACTAGGATATTACGGCTTTAATAACTACATACATAACTGTTAATTAATTATTCGAGTCCAAATAATAATTAAATTAATTATTTGTTAGTAATAAAGTTTTATTAAGCATAATAAAGGTAACAGAATTTTGAATAAGTTCAGTACATATATAGTATTATCGATGCGGTATAACTATACCCTTATGGGTTATGGTGTATGGAGGGTTAATTAATGGCCCCGCTTGATATCGGCCGCTGACAGCTGGTGTCAGAGCCTACCTTATGATAAGCTTATTGATTGAAAACACATTAGGGGAAATCCGTTAACAAAGAACGATTGACCGTAAGCGTTAATATAGGAGATTATTATTGGTATCAATCATACTTGTTACAGCACATGAGGCTAGTAAGAATAAGAGTTTTGAACATACCACCACTATGATAAACTAGTTAGTGGTAATTGCTTAATTCTCGTTACCAATAAGTTTATGTTAAAAACATTTTTTATATTCGAAAAGATGATACGACGATCACTTGATGGTAAGTGATACGCCTGTACAATACGGCGCAAATTAAGATGATCATCACTGGTGATAGGTTTCTGTTGCCGGAGGCCGTCTAGGTACCACCGCAGCTCCAGTTTCTGCTGCCAAACAGTAGTGTGCTAATATTACTGTGTTCCGGTTTGAAGGGCACTGTAATCTAGTGAAATTACTAGGATAGCGAGACTTAACACACGCTTCAAGATGACAAGCGCAAGGTGGTGGAGTGTATACCATCTTAACTAGCGATACGTTGTGGGCAAGCTTATAACTTACCATCAGGTGTCTTGCTCGTCTCGTCGCTTTGTAGAATAAAAATATACACAGAGATATAGCATGCTAAGTGTGTTACCCAAGTAATTTTTGCCTTTCCAACCGGAAGTAAGAGCTGCAGCAACAGGAATTTACAATAAGTACACTGTCGCATATAGACCATATACATATTGATTCATATATCATATAAGCAAACAATGTGTTTTCTAGTTAAAATTAATAACACATTTGAAATTATTTAATATTACATGTAAGTGAATGAATTAGCGTAAGTGTTGTTATAAAATTGCGTTAAGGACAATTATACTAACGAGACCTATTTTCAGAGGAAAATGGAAAATTGCCAGCGAATGCTAAAAATTGGACTAGGAGAAATTCGCAATGAATTTCCGTTCGCAAACTTTCACAGCGGAAACGTAAAATGTTTGGTTTGATGACATTAAATATTAACGAAGATGAAGTAACAAATGTTATAAAAATAATAAGTGAAAGGTAATTAACGGAAACGTTACTTATAAGGTAATTTTATATGATGTTAAATGACAACGGGACAGAAAACGGTGAAGCGTGCTCGCCTAAAATACTGTAGTTTTTTGTCATTACTGAAACACAACAATGCTTTTATACTATAGTAATTATGATGATTAAAATAATGGTATTTATTTATGAAAAGGAATAAGCCTGTTAGATTTCTTTTTCTTTACTGTCTTCTAAATAAATATCTATAACCTTTTAATCTTAAATTTTTATTACGCTTAACCACCTCTTGTTTCTATAAAAAACTATATTGTATATTACGTGTGGCCGATGACTGATATTATATCACAGCATTGTAGACAAATCTTTGTGATTTTTTTCAATGCTTGCACTAGTGTGTTTCTGTTATAAGTGATTATTTTGTAAACGTGATAAATAAAACAAAAATAAAGTTAAAAAGGCAGGACCTCTGTCCAGTTTTTAATGTAGCCCAAATTAACAGTATGATTGATCTATTCATACTCAACTTACATGTTAGCTTGGAATTAATCAAGAACAATTATTTTCTTCTTATAGGACTTGTCTGTTAATACTTCATACTTAAAAGCATACTTTGCCAGTCGCGACTATACAGAGATATACATAATATGTATTCAAAATATATAAAGCATTTATGTGTATCCATAAACAAACCGTTTATAAAATGCTTACAAGCCACATATAAAAAACACAATACGCATCTATTAGCAGCAAAACTTTTGAATACACAAGTTTTAAGATATTATAAAAATATCCTTAGGTAGAGAGTAAATGAGGAAAGTAATAAAAAAAAGTAAGTAAACTAAAAATAGTATCTTTAGCAAGTGAGTGAGTGAGCAGTTTAAAAAAGTGTCTGAATTTAAAAAAAATCCTTAGCGAGTGAGTGAGAGAGAAAAGTTTTAAAAAAGTGAGTGAGTTTAAAAAAATATCCTTGGTAAGTATTTGTCAGTTCTGTTAGAAAGACGCTTTCTAACAGAAGTGTCTTAATACTTACAAAGGCATCCTCAGCGCTTTGCGACTTACATTTTCAGCAAACAATAGATCAGCGGGTCGAGTGAGCGTTCAGGCGCTCGACAGGACGTTGCTCCATTTCTCTCCTCCTAAATCTAACAACTAATACCAGCAGATCTAGTGCTGGAAAGCCTCTCACGTTGAACCAACCACTGTGGGATTGGAACCGAGATCTTTAGAGGAGGCCTACGTCAAGCAGTAAACGTCTATCTGCTGAAGAAGAAGATGTTGGAAAAAAAATATAACTCGGTAGTTTTCTACTGTCATACTCGCAGAGGTACGGGCTCAATCCCCATCGCAATTGATCCTCATATATATGAAACCAGCTTAGCGATATGTTCCAAGAGAAACAGCTTTCGAATCACAATCATCATGAGGTGCCTCAAAATTAAAACTTGAACACATAGATATTAGACATTAAAGACATAAAATGTTTTTTACGGATTATAATATTTTAAAACGCTGATTGAAATTAGAGAGGCGATGTTTTAAAGAAGAATGGGATAATGTAAAAAATGAAAGATAAAAAAAATTAAAATAGATATTAGTAAAAGATGTTCTCAAAGAAAAGAAAAGATAATCCAAGGGTCGGCTCCATTATACCGGAGGATTAAAAAAAATATCAAGAACTAAATAAGTGTGATGTAGTCTAATGTTCCGTAATGTATAATATAACTACAATGTTCCATCATAACTAAAAAATTACATTATTCTATTTAACGCCGCGCTGTTCTGGGGCCATCATCGTTACAGATATAAATTTTACTTCTTTTCTTTCGTTTACTTCAACTATACAGTAATACATATAAATAGTAATTGTCTTCAGAAATACATATAAACACCCACTCAACATCTATATAATAAAAATGAATTGCTGTTCGTTAGTCTCGCTAAAACTCGAGAACGGCTGGACCGATTTGGCTAAATGTGGTCTTGAATTATTCGTGGAAGTCCAGGGAAGGTTAGTAAGGTGAGAAAATATGGAAAAAGTGCCTGGAATATGGTAAAAACAACAATTTCTCTTTTTCATTGAGGTGACCAGATTTTTAGATAGGCAAAGCGGGACAACTCTGAAGGAATAATAATATCGTATTTTTTTTTAGTTTTAACATAAGTACAGTTTATAAATGTTTTTTTTATATAAGTGAATTTGTTTGGGTAGATTGTAGTAATTTTGTAAAATATTGTAAAAATCTTCACAAGAATTTGATAAATTAGTTTGATTGACTTGAAATATTTGCAAAATTTTATTCGTATATTACTTTCTAAAATTTCTTTCGAGGTTAAGGTGGGTGATACACGTTTTGTCATCAATATAAAGTATGAAGACTACGAGTATTTTAAGCTAAGTTTAAGAAAATTTATGCATTTATGAAATATTTAAATAAATTACTTACTTTATTTTTCTATGGTAAGAAACAGATTTGTAATATTTATTTGTTTAATTATCTTGCTAGCACGCAGTACGGATACAAAGTGTATCATTTGAGAGACAAATACAATGTAACTGGGTAGCAAAAGCAATATGTTACGCAAAACAATGATTTTCATAAATTTAAAATTTTACGTAATTCTAAAAGTCGGGACTTTTGAAAAACGTCGCGTGACGCGGGATTAATAGTAAAAAAATCAGGACTGTCCCGCTAAAAGCGAGATGTCTGGTCTCCTTACTTTAGATACATAAAACGTCAAAAATTTGAAGTTCGTCCCGTCATTTAGACACCAAATACAATTTAAAAGAATATTTTTGATTTTGACATTTGATATTGACAACCAACAATTACACATTGCAATTATAATATTTCACGAGAAAAGGGAGAAACATGGCGGACGAATTAACCACGCAGACAATATTTTAAGGATTTTTATTCTTTTATTTTATTTGTCTACACATGACACTGGCTCACTCACAAACCGTGCTCATGCCATCAATTGGGAAGAAGAAGAATATTTTACGAACTTTAGCGGGAATCTGGGCGTAAAGGTCGCGTTGTCTCGGTTGAATTTTTATTTTTTTGTGCATAATGCAGTTGAATGTTCAATGTGAGTGTAGTATCATGCAGTAAATTAGTGTGTTCGTGTGCAGCGATTGTAGAATTCAAGCAGGAACACCACTGTCCTAGGTTCATTGGTTAAAATTGTAGTTAAGTCTTAACTTTACTTTGTTGATCTTTTGTGATGGTGACACTATTTAACGTTGAAAATTGAAAATTGAAAACTGTAAACAGGAAATTGAAAATTGAAAGTTGAAAGTTGGAAATGGGCAATGGGCAAAGGGCAATGGGCAATGGGCAATGGGCAATGGGCAATGGGCAATGGGCAATGGGCAATGGGAAATGGGCAATGGGCAATGGGCAATGGGAAATGGGCAATGGCAATGGGCAATAGGAAATAGGCAATGGGCAATGGGCAATGGGCAATGGCAATGGGCAATGGGCAATGGGAAATGGGCAATGGGCAATGGGCAATGGAAATGGGCAATGGCAATGGGCAACGGGCAACGGGCAATGGGCAATGGGAAATGGGGAATGGAATATTGGAATATTGGAATATTGGATATTGAATATTGGAATATTGGAATATGGAATATTGGATATTGGATATTGGAATATTGGAATATTGGAATATTGGATATTGGATATTGGAATATTGGAATATTGGATATTGGATATTGGATATTGAATATTGTATACAGAATATTGAAAATGGAAAATAAAAAATTTAAATCTGACATCTGAAATCTAGAAACCAGAAACCAGAAACCAGAAACCAGTAACCAGAAACCAGAAACCAGTAACCAGAAAGCAGAAACCAGAAACCAGTAACCAAAAACTAGAAACCAGTAACCAGAAACCAGAAACCAGTAACCAGAAACCAGAAACCAGTAACCAGAAACCAGAAACCAGTAACCAGAAACAGAAACCAGAAACCAGTAACCAGAAAGCAGAAACCAGAAACCAGTAACCAAAAACTAGAAACCAGTAACAGAAACCAGAAACCAGAAACCAGTAACCAGAAACCAGTAACCAGAAACTAACTAACAAAAGTTTATATTCAATTACAAGCTTTCACTGCTGTCTAAGCAATGTAGGCGCGTTCGTAACGCTAAAGAGTCAAATATTAAAACGAATGAATTAATAACATAAATAGTCACAAAATGTAAGAGCTAAAGATCCACCATACTGATTTTCAATTTGGTGTCGGCTTCGCGATATTATTTCTTTTGTTTTAGTTTCGGCGCCCGACATAAAATGCATTCGTTTACACGTCAATACATCAGTCGAGCACAAACCGCGTTACCATCTGGCGGACCTGATAGACTACATTCTGTCAAAAAGATTTGGAATGTGACAGTTATTTGTTCCTAAAAAATTATTATAGTAAATATAACTTATGTACTTTAATTATAACTTTGGCCACTCTTCTGGAACCCACTAATATCTAAATATTAGTTATTAGATGAATACATATAGTGCTGAACCCCACACACTGCCCATAACCAGGGTGACTGTTCTGTTCAGGAGATTTTTTACCCCGGCTATAAAATAGGCAGGAACAAAGAACATTCCATTTTTTTTTGACAGAACGAAGTCTGTCGGGTCAGCTAGTTTTGTATAAATTAATGAATAAATGATCACGATAGTTCAAATGATAAACAATACACTACCACTACATTGTATCGTTACCTAACGTTATTAAACAAATAACTAACGAAAAGCAAATGAATATAGAAATGCTTTAATATACATTAGCAAGTGCTTATTAAGTGGGCGGACAGGTTCGACCCTTTTTAGATACGAAAATAATTTCATGAAATTGTTAACATGAAATATTAATAAAGTACGCCCACGGGCTAAATAGACGTAGCGCTGTACGTTTCAGTCCACGGTGGCCCGTTAAACAGAACTGAGTGAATTCCTCTTACTTAAATATGACAGGTTGAATAATTATAAACAGATTACTTGACAAATGTTGTAAGCAAATATATAATTATTATATAAGTCGTTTTTATCATTCATTTATTTAAAAAAAATCTAGTAATAATTACTACTGTTAAATATTTCACTTCAGAAATGACGTTATAGTCGTATCAACTAGTTCCGTTTCAAGAAGTTTGATGGCGTTGATTGATGTGCAGTTATCATCTAATCACCCGTGAGACTATGGAATATTCTTCTTCTAAGTCGTATTTCCTCATGACTGAGGGTCGTGGTCATCATGTTTGATGAAACACACGGCAGCTTACTTGGCAGTGATAATGGAGTGGTTTGCCATTGCCTTCTCCATTTCACATACTAGTGCGAGCACGGATGCTCATGACATAGATATGCAGGTTTCCTCACGATGTTTTCCTTCACCGTCAAAGCACGTGATATTAGTTGGTGTTTTATGCTAACTGCACATAAATTGAAAAATTCATTGGTGCAGGCCGGATTCGGACCTGGTACCTCCGGAGTGGAAAGCGGGAGTCAAACCACTAGGCTGTCACGGCGCTATTATATATTGGGATTAGGAGCCTTCTATTATAAGGAGCTCAAGATCATTCAAAACGCTTGCCCAATGCAGGTTGCTGGAAGTAATGTCTGTGTTGTTTTATTGGGAACATATATTTCTTATTTATTTAAATGCTTTATAGAAATACCTAAAAAAAGGTTACATAAAGCGGATTTAACGCCTATGGCCATTCTTTCCCAGTCAACTCAAGAAGTGGAGAGATGATGTGGTAGGCAAAGAGAATACATTAACATTAATAACTAATAATCACATGTTCAGTTTCCTTACATTGTTTACTAACACCGGAAGTATGGTGTCTCTTTCGGGCGTACAGTGCATACGATATTAAAAAAAATTTAAACCAATATGTATTTCAAATAACTACCATGAAAGTTTGACTGTTCAAATAAGCCAAAATTTTTTCAGAAAAATATGAAAATTTAAAACGGAAATGGAATTTGATTATTTATAAATCAACGAGGAGATTAACAAATGGATGTGTGTTCTCTTTTTTATATACGCTAATGCATAATATTTCAAAATTTCCGTCACGAGTTTTTGTAAAAAAAAACCATGAAAACATAGTCGTAAAAAAAGATTTTTAGTATAAAGTAATGTTAAGAAAACTTTATATTTTAAACGATAAATATCAATGAGAATAGCTTTAAAAATTAAAGGCCTGATAGTAATATGCAATATTAATAAAAGCAAAGTATTTTTCGTCTAAACAGATTGTTTCTACTATAAAATATAGGAATATATTATAATATTAAAGTGCCGTTTATAAAAAGATAAACAGGGACGGAAAATTATTAAAAGGCTCAGCGCCGGTGTGGGGATTACGCGGGCCTTAGCGAAGCTATCTGAATAAACAGATTATACCGCCAGCAATGATTAATGGCTGCAATTATTAAATCTGACATTCAAATAATTTCTCTATGTTTTTTTTTGTCTGAATAGACGAGAGAAATCATGCTGAAAATCCTCTTAGTACTTTCAATACCACTTTAGTGAAAAGATGTAGATAAGAAGAACCGTGAAAGCCCAGTGGTTTGAACGCCGGGCTTCTACTCAGGAGGTGACAGATCCGAATCCGGGATACACCAAGGAATTTTTCATTTTATGTGCAGTTAGTATAACACCAACTGATATGATGTGTTTTGACGGTGAAGGAAAACATCGTGAGGAAACCTACATATCTATGTCATGACCATCCATGCTCGCACTAGTATGTGAAATAGAGAAGGCAATGACTAACCTCTTCATTATAACTGACAAGTAAGTCGTCGTGTGTTTCATCACACATGATGACCACGACCCTCAGTCATGAGGAAATACGACTTAGAAGAAAAATATTCCATAGTCTTACGGGCGATTAGATGGTAACTGTACATCAATCATCGCCATCAAACTTCGTGAAACGGAACTAGTTGATACGACTATAACGTCATTTCTGAAGTGAAACATGTAACAGTAGTAAGTATGACTAGATTTTTTTTTAATAAATGCATTTGTTGTATATATAGATTGTACTAGTGAAATATTAGATAACGATGCATGAAAACTGAAACAAATATGCAAACGTCCCCCAGGGCTCGCATCCACTCGACCCGCATTCTATTGTTTGCGGAAAAATGGATGAGGTCTTTTACCACTGTACTCCTTTCAAGTGTTTTATTAAATCAAAATAAAAACAGGAAAAACACGTCAAAAAATTAAAAGCAATATAATCAACAGTATATTAATATATTTGATGAGGTAACTACACAAGAATTATATCCCAAATACACTTTTACAGTAAAATTAAATTACACCTGCTATTATCTAAGTTTATAATGAATACTATCAAAAATGAAAACAAAAGCAGTTTGTTATTGTATTATTGTTAAAATGAATACCTATTCACATTATTATTTAACATATATACTAGATATTTCTCACATGAAAAAAGATAAAAATGCCTTAAACCTTTGCTAATTCTACCACCTAAATGCAACGCTACAAACATGTACAAAAATCTTCAATTTCTTGTATTTGAGAACATTGCCAGCTGTATATAAAGAAGGCAAATGGTGTTCAGTGCTCAGCTGTGCACAAGGCATACATTAATAATAGGAATAGAAAACTGTGAATTCAACTGAACTTGAGCAGATATGAGATATTACCTTTTTCTTACAAAAAATGGATACTTGAGTTATGTTCAATAACCTATGCATGAGAATCATGTAGCTTATTTTAACATGTAAAAACTTTATTGTAAATATTTTCAGGACGAGGACTTCGAGTCCCCGTGCCCAGCATCCGATAAACTGTATTAGTTGCTACGACTTTACATTATCAGTGAATAGATCCTACTTACGATTTGTTTGATTCAAAACAGCAAATTTCTTTGCGGCCAAGTTTCAAAATTAAAAAAATCCGAACACATCTAACATAAGTATAAATATTTTTATGAATTAAGCTACATAAACACCGCAATATCAGGTATATTTAAAATTCAGTTCAGGGATAAACAAAACGTGTACTAAAATAAGATATACATAACATACATATTTAAGTTTACACGCCGCAAACCTTTATAGTTTTAGGCTTTGAAAAATCTTTGAAGAAAAATACTCATTGATAATTTTATGCAAATTAGTTCATGTTTATTAACATTCACAATTTACACAGTGAATCTTAAAGAAAATAAACCAAAGTATTTTTTTTTCGTTACAGTAATATTACATCCAGACCTGAGAATTGCCGGAAGTACCTCCGCGGGGTAATTTTTAATATGCCAAACTGTATTACAAAATTTTCTTACATACTGGGTACTAGTAATCAAATATTTTTTTGATAATAAACCAATTCACAGACGACGGCTTACATTTTTCGTGGTTTAAAAAATAGCGCAACTTTTGTTTTTATTCGACATAGCGTCGAAACGAGCGAGATATTTACCTGATGGTAAGTGTTACGTTTGCCCATAACAACGTGCCACTAGTTAAGATGGTATACAATGCACCACATTGCGCTCGTCGTCTTAAGACATATGTTAAGTCTCGTTACCCCAGCAATTTCACTAGCTTAGCGCCCTTTAAACCGGAGCACAGCGATGGTTGCACACTACTATTGAAAAAGTTAAATTAAAAGAGGCGAAGCTCGGTGAAAAATTCACTTCAGTACATCACTCTGGACGGTAATGCGAAGCAAGACATGACTTTATTAGAAACGCTCGAAAGGGTGAATGCGGTTGAAAAAATGCCGATGTACGTACAGTGTATCTCTCAGACCGCATACGGAATGAAGAGCTGTGGAGAAAAAAAGCACTGAAAGAGATTTTAATTACAATTCCCTCGGGGCAACTTTGGAAATGGCGGATTTAAATCCATATGCGTCTGTAAACTGGAAAAACAATATTGAAAACCCACTTCTCAAGCGTCGGGTAGCTAGTTAGTTTTTTTCTAATATTAAAAGAAATACCTAAACGACTTGTTTAAACTGCTCAATTACCACTCGCTTTATTTTATGATGTTAAATTTCATTGATTTTTATAGTTTTGCTTGAAGCGACGAGAATATCACCTGATGGTGGGTTGATGAACCTGCACATAACGGAAGCGCTAGTTAAGTTGATATACAACTGAACCAAATTATGCCCGGGCCCTTGAAACAAGATAGTAAGTCTCGCTACCCCAGTAACTGCACTAGATACAACGCCTTTCAAACCGAAACACAGTAATATTTGTAAGCCTTATTAAGTTCTAGATGTAGCATGCCAAAAATATAAGCGAGAATCCGCTATAAATCTAGTAAGATTTTCAGATATATTCCTTCCCTTTCTGAACCAAATATTGATTGCGGTTTATTGGATAAATATTTATCAGCAATATATATTTCACTACCGACAGCCGTGATCGGGTACGCCAGATAAGTAATCCGCAGGTCTCGCTTAGCCCTATATCAACGTCGTATCATGATAACGGTCAGAGTTAAAAAAATGCGAATTATAAAGGATGAGTTTTTGTTTAACTGTATGCACTCGTAAATTTCAAATTTGTATGATGTTAGAACAGGCCTTAATACAAAGAGACATGCACATCTCAAAGACTTAATATTAACAACTAACATAAGGAATTTTAGTAACACTAAAGCAATAAAAATAATTTTCAATAACAATCAATAGCTATTTTATTAGCTGAAAGGCGCTGTACAAGATTAATAAAAATCGGTATATTGATAGTTGTAGTAAATAATGGCGCTCAGTAGTAATAAGCTCGAACAAAATAATTAGGTAAACACTAACGTTATGGTATTTTTTCTCGCACCAACGAAAACATTTGTTAGTTTACAAGAATGAATGTCAGGTCTTAAAACTTATGAATCGTGAAATTGTATTGAAATGCGGAATATGGGACGCGCGCTCGGCTCGGCCTTCCCCATTGTTTGCGGAGCAATGCGTTGTCTAGCTCTGCGGCTCAAGAGATCAAGGGGCTGTGACGTCAGCAATAAAAAAACTTTAAAAACACCAACTCAGCTTCGGCGTACAAATTCATGAATGTATTCAACGCAGTCTATTTAATAATGTATATCTTTACATATGAAAACAAAGCAGCTCGCATTAGTACAACTCAGGCCTTCTCTCACAAGGAAATAAGCCAAGGCAAATCTATCAGGCTAGTCAAGTGTAACTGATGGAATATTTACGTCTTAGTATATTCTTAACGCTCATTAGTTAAATAATTATATTAATAATTAAAATTTACTACATTTCTAATATTATGAATATATTGTTATAGTGAAAGTGGTATAAAGGGTAAGTACACAATATTTTAAAAATACACTACATGAAATGTAATAAATTAATAAAAGCAGTTTATGACTTTCGCGTGACAGGGAAAGAGTGAAAAATATTAACAAAAAAAAAGGATACCACAAATAATAATTAAAAAGTTATAGGTACCACGTGATAGCCGGGAGGTCAGGACATCTGTCATCTCAGTCCCCCCGTGACCATGACTGCTGCAAAGCGGTCGAAACGTCGGGAATAAATAAATAAAACAGTAAATCCGTAAAATTGAGTTCCCTTTTGTGTTTCTGGATTTCTCTTGTAATGGCGAAGATGAGCTAGGACCAGTTCTACAATATTCACCAGTACAGGAATTTCTGGGCGGTGAGAACTGCTTCAGAGCAGATGGAACACAAATTTACAATATAGTGGCCAAGCGACCTAAAACAAATCGCCAATACATTGTACTTTAACCAAAATAACTTGCCATTAAATCGTTTAATATAGTAACTTTTTCAATACATTTAAACTTCGCGGATTATGTTTTTAAGTTTAAATGTAGATAAATAAAGACGAAGCCAAGTAAGTTCTTTTAGAATTAAGCAAAAAAAAATCTGAAAGCAAAATAGCGAAACACGAAACGAAGATCGCATTTTATCACGAAGTTACGCTCGACTCTACCCCTCTTAACCTATTGTGTGCCAAGAAAAGGATACTCCATACATATCTGAAGATGTGGCAAATGTTATGAAATGTATGTAATGCATGTATTCAGAAGTTAGGAAGTAGCTTAACTCCATGGTAATAAAAACTGTAGCGAAACTAGTGCGGCATAATACAGCACACTGGTAGATAAAATTGCACTTTTTAAGTATGTGGGTAGTACAGTAAAACATTTCGAAATTTCACCTTTTAATTATAAAACAAATTCCAAAATTCAAGCAAAGTGTACAGCAGCCAGCTTCGCGAATGACTTTAATTAATGGGTCAATTTACTGAACTTCTTTTTTATCCTTCGCGCAAAAGCCGGGAAGCTGGAGCAAGAATGTGAATAATTAGGTCGTCGGCTGAAAGGGGCGCATTAGCGCTGCTAAAAACAAAAATCTTTTCACTAAACTAACTTATGAGAGTGTAGCTAACGAACTACTTTCGATATGGGAAAAAGGAAAGCTAGCTGCAAAGTCTTTACGAGCCAAAACGAATTATCTGATGTTATTTTAATTATATATTATCTTTCTTCTACTTACAAGAGTTACAGCTTAAAATGTACAGGATGCATTATATAAGAAACACAATGCATGTCCTCATCACACAACTCCCATAGCCCCTCAACAGTGTGTCAAGTACTGCCACACTCCCTCGTGGAGCTACTTCACGTTTTGCAGGGACTTCATGACATAGCAGAAAGTCTGGTTTGGAAAACTTACAGAAGACTCGCTTAGAGGTGATTTATACATGCCACGGTACCATATAATCGTTTCCATAACATATTTATTGCTACATCACTTAATGGTAAATGACATTTACCATTTAGCGCTGAAAGACAACTTACACTAAAATCTTAGTAACTAGGGATAAAGTTATATATGTATATATATATATATTTATAAAGGATACGATATTAATTATCTATATGAATTAGTGAAGAAGAAGAAGCCTTGTCTCAGCCGCCTGACAAATTTTGACCTCACTGTCAATCTGGGATTATAGTCCTCAAAAAAAAACCAGAGTTCACAAGCTGACAAGTTTTTACCGCAACTATCTCTAGTAGAATAAAATTTGGTTTTAACTGCCTCTGTGACACAGTGGAACTCATGTTGTCGAGTTTAATTGGTAGTAGACAGGTTTTAGCAACTTGTTTTTTTTATTCGACGAGACGAACGAGACGTTCACCTGATGGTAAGTGATACGCAATGTGACGATGGTTCGGATGGTATACACTACAACACATTGCGCTCGTCGCTTGCGACATAAGGTAAGTCTCGTTACCCCAGTAACTTCCCTGGCTCACAGCAAAAGTAAAACCAGCCTGGCTAGATATAACCACTCATATGGTATTCTGACGCCAAATATCAACATATAAGAGCCAGAGTATACTTGGCGAGCACGCTTCATTACCCATGGCCTCATTGTCACATAACACCATGTGAAATTTAGGTCATGTATTAGCCTACTGTAAATAAAAAAGAGGCAGTGTAGACGTCGTTGACATATTTTTCAATAAAAAAAATGGAACTAAAAGATTCATCCCGCACTAATTCCATTGACTTCCCGCTCGTTTGACGGTTAATTAGAACGTGCCTTTTAAAAAAAATATATTTTTCACGTTCAAAGTTATATATAAAACATCATCGGTAGAGAAACGGCGTATTCAATCCGGTGAAGGGGTAGGCGCAGAAAAATAAAAAGCCATTAGTACGGGCAACGAGCATTTCTGCATCGAACATTCGCCAAGAAATATCGCAGAATTTACTGTCACCAGTGAAAATCTCTTGCATTATAAATATTATATTGTAATGACTACTGTAGAAAAGGTTTTACTGGTGGTAGGTCTCTGTTGCCGGAGACCGTCTAGGTATCATCGCAGCGTATATTTTAGTCGCCAAAAAGTATGCAAACATTACTGTGTTTCGATTTGAAGGGTGCTGTAAGCTAGTAAAATTACTGGGGTAACGAGACTTAACACACGTCTTAATGCGACCAGCGCAATGTGGTGCAGTGTATTCCACCTTAACAAGAGCCGGAATGTCTTAGCAAGAGGTGAACGACTTGCTAATCTCGTCTAAGTAAAATAAAAAAAAATTAAGCCTGTATTAACTTCCAAATATACAAAATCTTAATAAGGATTTGATATTCGTAGTGGTCAAATATCCTAACGTCGTAACTAAGCCCTATGTATTAAACAGAGTTTTTATTACAGTATTATTTCAAAAGAGCGTTAACAGAATACTATCTTAAAATCTAACCTGGATCTTCCTCTTGCTGTTGCCTATTCTCAAATGTTTTTTATTAATATAATGCACCACTGTCTCTTCTTTTTTCTCTTACTATTTATCTCCTATTTTCCAGTGGGTTGTCTGAATGAGATTGCTTTAAAGCAATAAGGCCGCCCATTGTACATTGTCATTTTATAAATTTGTATGTTTATTACTTAACTTTGTGTGCAATAAAGAGTATTTATCTTATTTATCTTATTTCACGGCTTATCCTGGTATTGGTGTATTGAACGCAGAATGTGGCGATGAGTCACGGGATGGCCGATCAACAATGACCGACCGATCGGAAACCGATATCAAACACTGACGCATACGTTTCATTCAGACAATCGTCGCTTCTTTTACTAGTTGTTCGTGCAAGGCATTAGAAATGTCTTCACAATTAAAGTTACATTCCGATATAAATCTACACTATATTTTTCTATTATATAAATTTGAAGCAATTCACATTAAGCTGGTTTGGTCTAGATCTAAGATGATCGCCGAACTAGCAACTATATATGTGGTTCGGCGGTTAGAAGCGTCGCACACTTTACTTAATGTCATTATGTTATATTACATATTACACTCAAGCAGTCCTATATATATGTTGATTCAACTAACAAAAAAAAAACAGAGGGATTAGGTTTCCTTTCCAGAAGACTTCCGCCCAACAGTAATATGAAAATTTGCGGAGTAGTGTTACTAATGAAATAGTAGTATAACTAATATTATTATTAATTACCAGGAAATCAAAGAAAGGGCTTTTCTAATCTGGAGTGGAAAGTATTTCACCGATGTCGCACTCAAAATTATAAATTAAAAATATTTATTTCAATCCAATAGTCTGATAACAAAAGATTTTCTATTAAGCAAGAGTATGCTTGTATCAGAAAAATCTCGCTCTTCTATAACAATGTTAATGAAATAAATACACATCACACAAAACATAGCATAAATGAAGCAGAAATATGGTTCACACAAGATTACCTATAAAAAAATTAAGAATGAGGAAAAAAAAACAGAAAATACAAAAAATACAGAAATTACAAAAAATACAGAAAATAAAATTGTTTAGACGACCTTTCTTATTCAGGTAAAACTTAATGATTTGTGTAAACATCCTAAAATCAGATTGACATATGGACTGAAGTATTACTTGCTGCCGACTGAACGGTTGAAAATACAAATATTTTATGGGAAAAGTATGCGTCCAAATAAATTCACCCTCGTCGCACAGAGTAGGTGGAAGAAGCTACGGCGCAGTTGGGGCTTCATATTTGGCACGACCCTGCCACGTCCGCTTCATTTATATCCATAAACTTACACATAAATTTTCTATTCATAGCGTTTCTTAAATAAATGATCAATTTGGTTAAGATGCCTTCTTTTTCACAAGTTTCGAATACACATCTTTCGATATCTTTTATTAAGCCATAAGAAGAATTTTTCGAAATCGTAAGTCAAACAAATTACTTAACAAAGTAATTCATTTGGCTTCTTATAAGTTTAATTAGATGGATCATTTAGTTAAAGCGATGGTTCATTTAATTTTTTTTTATTAGATTCGGCGAAGACACGAGCAAAACATTCACCTAATGGTAAGTGATACGCTTGCCAACAAACGTGTCACTAGTTAAGATAGTATACACTGCACCATATTGCGCTCGTCGCTTTGAGACATGAGGTGCTAAGTCGCTTTACCTCAATAAAATCGCTAGCTTAAAGCACCCTTCAAACCGGACCACAGTAAAGTTTGCATACTGTTTGGCGTTGACAACAGAGACCTACCAGTGAAGGAAATAAGCAAAGGAAGTATCCAATAGTTGGACTAAAATATATTCAATATATCTTGGTAAGAAATTACAGTACTGTGCAGATATACATTTACTTAATTAAAAAAGATTATTTCTAAATTGATCATAAGTTTTCATATAAATTATGGCATTTAAACTGACAACGTTAACACATATTTGAAACCGAGGAGCGTAATAATACAATAAAGAGACAAAAGCACGCCGTGCCGTGGTTAATTAAACGAAGCAGTCTAAAGTAGATTGTTGGCGACCGAGGGATTCCATCCACTTGAGTTAGAACATTGCGGAGGAACTGAATCACAAATTAAATCATCAAAGAAGCCACCGGTTTCGCAGTGCCCCAGTAAACCTCAATTAATTAATCAAAATTCTTAACTAATGTACCTGGCGAAATAAGAGGCGCGGATGTGGGAAACGGTAGTTGTGCACTCTTTTGTCTTCTTTTCATATGAATAGCCACTAATGACCACTACCCCGAAAACGACAAAAGATGAACACCGGAATGAAGACAATGTATACCTCATAACATTACGAATTCTTTCCGAAAAGTTAAACCGACGATATAAACTGAAAAAGGCCACAGTTTCAGTAGATTACTATAAAAAGGTGCAAAATCAATCTTTTCTATTAACAGTCTGATGCCTGATAATGGTTTAAAAATTTTACGGAGCTGTTTTGAGGAGCACCGAATCTTGAAGAAAGCGACGTCCGGGACTGAGCGAAGTGAAGTGCAAGAAGTAGAAAAAGCTGACCCCGTCAAAAGACGGGACAAATGCTAAGGAGAAGAAGAGTTTGAGGAGCACCGAAAGGACTAACACTGAACCTCGATTTCACATAATGGTAGCCGAAAATGATTAAATGTGCTCGCCCTGATTCATAAAACAACTGAGTTATTGAAACGGCGAGTTTTTTTATTTTAGAATGATTACTAGACCAGAATTCGTAAAAACTCTACCACTAAACGCGTGTTAGTAAGCCGCTGCGCTATGGAGGCTGATGAAAGTTTTTTTTTTATTCAACGTGACGAGCAAGGTGTTCAACTGATGGTAAGTGATACGTTTGCCCATAACATGACACTGCATCACATTGCACTCGCCGCCTTGAGACATGAGGTCTCGTTACCCCAGTAATTTCACTAGCTCACATCACCCTTCATACCAGAACACAGTAATGTTTGCACTCTACTATTTGGCGGTTGAAATAGGAGCTGTGTGATGTGTCTTCTTGCTAAACTGCCATCTTCTTTTGAAAGACTATCAAACAATCTACATATTCAATACTGCAGGTCTGAAAAACTGGTGCTTTTTCCAAGCCATCACCATATATTCTTTATCCAAGATATTCTTCTTTAGCCCGCTTTCCTTTACTCTTTCCTTGTATGATGAACCGCAGCTGTTGAGTATTACAGTTTTATAACATTTAATATGTAGCCAGTTTAATAAAGATCATCGCAGTTAAGTTGCAAATGAGAAGATTTAAATTTTAACATTAAAACACTTCATGTTCGGCTTATCCGGTTGTATTAAGGCTGTAAGGGCAAACCGTGTGTGAGAGACATTTATTTGTGCCGGCGCTCTGTACAATGAAAGGTAAGTGCTCGTTCAGGGTAACGGCCGGGTATTACTTTAATGTTCACTGAATTATTTGCGTTTTAACTTCGCCTCACGTTTTCTCACCGCCACATCATAAACTCACACTTACCGTGACAATGGTTATTTTTAACAATTGCTCACAAAACAAAAATGTTCTCTAATGTACATAAAATAATATAAATAGTTTTTATGGCAGTCGTACACGAGTTATCAGTGAAGGAAAACGTTGTCAGGAAGTTATGTTCTTAGACCAAAAGCTTTCATGCGTATGTGACTTTCACTAGCTCGCTCTAGACCAGATTGGCAGATAAATAGCCTGGACCTTCTCCCTGTTAGAGAAGGCAGTCCCAGTGAGGATATTAGGAGGGTTATTTATTTATATATTTGGTTACGTGAAGTAAAAGTATTTCAAAGCATATAAATCACATAAGACAGCTTACATATTTAATCAAGAAAAAGGTGCGGTAAAAAATTTCACGACTGAAGAACAAAAGAAGACAAAAGATAAAAGACTCCCATCTTTTGACTTTTACGCTTTCACGCCTCATTTTTATCCGCGTCTTAACAACGTATATACTTTAAAACATTTTGTATGTATAATATATGTATTAGATTATACGATTGTCTGTATTCGTTAGACGTTGTGCTATTAACCTTTTCGGCTTGTAGATCGATACAGCTCCATCGAGACTACAGCTAATGAAATTACTGGGGTGACGAGACTTAACACCTTATGTATCAAGGCGACGAGCGCAATGCGGTGCAGTGTGTACCATCTTAACGAGCACCAGGTTGGTATGGGCAAGTGTATCACTTACCATCAGGTGAACGTCATGCTCGTCTCGTTGAATTAAAAAAAATATATAAAAATTCCGAATATCTATTTAAAAAACGGGTTCGAGAGCACGTAGCTCAATTACAGACATGATAATATTAATATACGTCTATTTACTTATATATGATTATGTATGTATGTATGAATTTATATGTATATATGTGTATTTTTTTTTTTATATCTTTTGATGTAATTATTTATTTTATGTTTTTTTTCTTTCTCTTCAACTTACCTCCTACCATAACATCTCACCTCACCAAAGGTTGGCTGGTGGGGAATGCCCTCAGGCATTAAGCCCGCCATTGTATACCTCATTTTGTAAAGTTTACAATAAAGAGAGAAAAAAAATTAAGAAACGCTTAGTTTCAATCTAATAACACAGATCCAATGTTTATCATTATTCAGAAAAGTGTTAAGTGTTAAAAGTGAATATTAACCATTAATTCTACAGCACGCAGACCTCGTGTTCGATTCCGGAGACATGTCAATTAAGATTTTTGTTTAAGTTCCCTAAGTTAAATACACCCCTCGCATTGTCAAATTGCCACCGTAACAGCATCGTTGTGTGTGTGTTGTGTAGATGTTTTTTTCAGGGCGAACACGTATTAATGTCTCTAAAATCATGTGAAATTTAAATAAAACGATAGTGAATTTACAATAAGCGAATATTGATAGCTCCGACAGGAGAATAACAAAAAAGAAAAAAATTCAAAAACTTGTGTGACTTACAAATTTAAGGTTACTTAGTAAGTTGTGTTAAAATATATTTTTAAACTATAATTATTAAACTATAGTTTATTATGAGATATTTAAGTATTTAGTGTAAATTATAACATAAAATAATTTTAATTAAGGTAATAATAGGCACTCCTATTTACTTATTATATTCTTTAGAAACCACACAACAAAAGGTTTACATTGCTGTTAAGTAAGATTAGTCGAATTTTGGAAAAGGCACCTTAATACATCGCTCGTATAAAAACAATTACAAACAAAGTAACAAAATATTATCATACATTCGGAACAGCAAGAAAAAGCTTAGTTGGTTAAAGAGAAGAGACAAAGAAAGTGAAACACTTTTGAATCTAGTGGATCTAAAAATAGGATAACAACGCACACGTGAACTAAGAAGTAACCATGTAAATGTAACAAGAGACTCCCTGCCACACTAGCCTCATTCCAACCACTCGTCTATTGTAAGTGGAGATGGGAGAAGCAGCTGAATGCTTTACTATACAACGTAACGAACGTAATTTCTGAATACAACTGTAAGCCAAGTTCCATAAAAATTTATAAATATTTAAACATAAAAACCACTCTTAAAGAAGACATTTAAATATCCCATTACATTTGCAAAACTATTTGTTATTCAACTAAGACTGTTATAGTTAATCATATTGATTAAAAAGAACTTGACTTAACATCTACTAAGTCGTATTTCCTCATGATTGAGGGTTGTGGTCATCACGTGTCATGAAATACACGACGACTTACTTGACAATTATAATGGAGTAGTTTGCTATTGCCTTCTCCATTTTACATACTAGTCCGACCACGGATGGTCATGAGATAGATACGTAGGTTTCCTCACGATGTTTCCCTTCACCGTCAAAGCACGTGATATTAGTTGGTGTTATACTAACACTAACTTAACTAACTACTGACTTTTTGACTTTTGTTCAAACACTTCCGTTATTTTTAAACTCCTTTCTCTTATATTTCGAAGTAAAAATATTAAATGTCCGCGTCACCTCCATTGATCTTTATAAGTAGATTCAACGCTCGAAGAAGAATTATCATTCTATGAGCATGCTTATAATTTCAGTCATGTTGTACCATTACTACAGTTGAGATAAAATATCAGAAAATTGAATTGCTGTAATAAATTTTTCCGTAAATTAAGGCGAGGCCTGGGAACGTCTCTCCAAATGAATCTCTCAAATAACGTTGTCACCGAGGGCAATAAAGTCCGGGTCGGGCAAATTAAAACCGCACAAAAAATTAAGAGTACCCTGAACAAACCACAGAATGCAAATATTCACTTTTCGTTCATTATGAACTATCTAGGTATATTATAATAAAAAACAAGCACCATTCAAGTTTATACGTAGTGCGTGCACGAACATTGGTATGTAAACATATTAACTAATAAATATATATTGTATAGTATTTATTATTTATTTATGCGTTTGTATACATACAAATTAAGTTTTACTATTGTAATAAACTAATTGTTCTACCACGGCATCTCTCCACTGCCTAGGTTGTTTAGTTCCAATAAAGGTTTATAAAAAAAAATAGTGTTTGTATATTTGTAAGATTTAACAACTTTTTACTTAGTCTATATAAATTTTGAAATAATATTAATAAAAGTTGACAGTTTTGAAGTTGCATTGTTACCAATGACTTAAAGCATACCTGAACCAGCTTTAGTATAAATCTATTACATAAAAAATGTGATTGAAAATAAATTTTTATGGAGCCGATAATGATTCAGGTTTGCCAAATATCGATTTACACGCCGCGGGAACTTGGCAATCGCATAAAACCTTCAGATGAAATCAATTTACCGTTTCATCGATCCATCGCGTCGTTCCTTTCCAAATTTCATCTCGTATTATTTAACCTTTCAAGCATCACATGGTTCCCGTTCATTTCTATCTCTGAAGAATTGAATTTTACTTAACGTTTTAGGACCAACAGATAACAAATTCACTAAACTTTTCATATCAAATGGCAGTTATCCCTTACTGAATATTCATACGGTGATATGAACTTCGGCAGGACTTAGAAACAGATAACCAAATTTTTCCTACAACTTTATATTCGTTAACTGAACTATTGCCACAGTTATTAATAACTAGTATATTGTTTCTCTTTTGGGATAACATCTAGAATATAAAAGGATATTTATAGCAATTCCAATACTTGTATTTTTTTAAAAGAAACGTACTGAATCCGACAGACTACAATTGTCTTTACAATCAGGTCGCCCCGCTTTATATGTATGCATAACGCGCACTGAAAAGGTGAGAGGTCCCCGAGTCCCGTTTTGTTTCGAAATTACCTCGAATTTCACTTTCAAAATAGGATAGAGGCTGAGTATAAACGGCTGTTTTATTCATAATACCACCTACGTATAACAATTTAGGGTAATGAAAATCTCCCAACGTTCACGAACTAAACACTTGCTCCTTTTATTTGCTCTCGGAAATTGGGTATGTTTTTTTTTTCCTAATGTTCCATATGATTTTATATTATATTTTTATACTGTATTATTTTGTACTATATATTTCACCCGGTGGCAAGTATCACTGTCGTTCATGGATAGTCACAACACTTGGAGGGTAGCGGCTGCGTTGCCTTCAAGAAATTTCTAGAAAGCCCCCAAAGCTTTACCTTACTATGATCAGTGTACGTCATTATTACGAAAATTATAATTATGATAAAACAACAAACAGAACTGGTATATAGTAGAAAGTAAAACATATATGTATTATAAAAAGGCTACAAAACAAGTGATTTATTCACAAGGCGTGCGTACGGTAACATAGTGTTAATAATTTGTGGAGGGGTATGGCCCGTGCGAAAACTCGTATATTGACCAATATATCCAGAACCCTGTCGTTTACATAAACGCAATATTGCAGAACGTTTCCTTCCTTTCAATATATATTCTACGTATAAATCCCACCGACAATATACCTCTGCCGTAAACAAATCAAAAACATGGATTTTACTATCAAATAAAACTTAAATTGTTTTTAAGAATTGATTGCTGTTTTATATTCATCAATTTCGACAAAATAATTTATTAAAATTACATCTCGTGTATTCGTTATCCAGAGGTAATATAATTATAACATTGTCACTATCAATTTTCGAAGAAAAGAAAGATTCAATGAAAACGAAGAGAGGGGTAGAAGAAGAATATCCCGGCTAAAGAACCGTGGTATTGTAAGAGCAGGTTGCCTTTGAAAGTAAATGGCACTTTAAAAAGAAGAAGAATAATGTATGTATGTATATATTAGTATATATCTTCCTTTTTTTTTATACATTTTTTTTTTTTAATTAATACTTCTCTTTTACCCTCACCTACCACTGCATTTCCCCACTGCCGAGGTTGACTGGGAGAGAATGCCCTATGGCATTAAGTCCGCCTTTTTGTACAATATTTTTTTGTGTGCAAACAAAGTTTTAAATAAATAAATAAATAATAAGAATAAACCTTCAGAAAAGATAACTATCTTTTTTCTGAATAATCTGTATACGTATCATTATAATCGGCTTATCACTTGTATTCATTTAATACTAAATTTAATAACTAAACCCATTATGACATAATCATCGGATTACTTGTCATATCATACATTCTAATGCCGATATAAATCTTTTTCCGTTTAATATTTAATAATGTTTACACTGATAATTATTTTAAAGATAACCAGCGTGATACTAGTAATTATATCTTTATTTTCCCACGATAGGATTATACATTTTAATCAAACATGTCAGCACTTAAAAATAATCAATAGCATGAAGTTTTGCAACAGAAATCAACATTTTAAAATTGTTTTGATGCTGTTGATCCTCAATGAGAGTTAGAAGTAATATTTTATTATAAAGTATAAATAAAATTAACGTTTCAGTTGTAGGAACATCAGCCGAGGTCGCTTGGTGTACTGAAGAATTTACAGTAGATATAGACACGATGTTTATATTTGATGTAAAAGAATCGAAAAGTTAAGCTCTTAGTGACCGTCTTCTTTATTAAAACAATGAAAATATATTCTCCGTCTCGATACATAATCAATAACATATAATCTTGTTTCCGTCGCAAGAGGGCTGTATCCCATAATTCGATTAACCTTTGCCTGACATAAACATACCTAGTTTATTCCGAGCGTCAAAGCAAGGCTAGATAATACACAACTTTTCAGCTTTACTGTTTATCGTGCGGCATATGGAATTACAAATTTCGTTATTGTTCGTATTTGTGCTATTATCATAGTGATTCAAACATTTTGCGGAATGATGCCGACCCCGCCGGATTTGATTACGGCGATATATTACGGTCGTTGGCGTCGCCAGATGCTGTCATCCATAGGATATATTACCGCAAATATTCTGGCTAACGTAGATACTTAAAACATGCTTAATAAGGATCTATACATAAAAACAAAGTCCTAGAGATCAACTGAATAAATTATGTCCTTTAATATCATCGTTAATCTGAAACAACTTCATCAAGTTTTTTGAATTCCGTGAACTAATATTTAAAGTCATTCTGGATAGGGTCTGGTTATATTGTGAAAGTTTCATCTATTAAACTCCAGCCTGAATACTAAACCAGAACCTCATCTAACACATTAGATACTCACGATATACAGATAAATTAACAATGTACTTACAATATCATAACATAAACTTGTCCAATTATCAGGGTGTAGTCCAACGAATGCCGCAAAATGGCTGATAAGTCACACACAGTATACTATCGACAAATCACTTCAAGTATTATTTAATAGCTGATAAAATCAAAGAGAAGCTGATTAAAACACTTCGTCTGTATGTTTATATATTCGCAAAATTTGTATGGAATTTAATATTAACGTCTTATAAAGAACTGATAAACAATATTTATCTGGTTACTAAGGTTACAAAGCCAAATTCGTTATTCGTTTTTCATATCGTTTTTTTTTTCTTTATAGTATCATTCATAATAAAATTAAAACATTTTGTTTTTGAATAATAGAAAAAACAAATCACGTTGTGTGTAGCCTTGCGGTTGTATACAAAAGCGGTTTTAATCTTGCAGCTAATAGATAGATGGTTATAGACCAGCCTAAGTGTGAAGGGTATCAAATGTAGGAATCCCATAACAAGCTGGGACACATCTATTTGCAAAATTACGAGGTTTCTTCCAATCAACAATCTATGGTAAGCTGCTTCACATTAGTTATAAAGCACTCGGGTTTATATACATAGCTTTTAGTATTATCTGCATCCTTCATCATAAATTACAGCCAATCTAGCAACCAATAAAGTTTACATTATACCGGTATATATAATAAGACATAAAAAAGAACGGTGACGCCAAAATAACATAAAGGTGACATTAATCCAAAATTAATAGCATTACCGTTCTCGGTAGAGGATAGAGTTGAGCGTAAAACTTTATGTCTGTATCGAAATAGGTCCCCTGCCGTTTATGACACCATTTGCCAAATGACGCTTATGTTAATAATGTAACGTGTCCGCAGTAAACAGACGGGAGGTGTTCTCGTCTCAACTATGCCACTGATTTTATACTCGCATAAACTCCAGAAATGCAACAGCTCTCTTCGTCAGTCAAGTAATAATACTAGCTAAAGAAAATTCTGGACGTGGCACGTGGTCGTGTCTTTCAACAGATATTACTGATGGATAGATGCTTGTATTGTGCAAAGGTAGCCTAATTAAAAAAGGCGTATAAATATTAGTTTATTATTTACAAACTTTATTGGCATACCTAAAATTAGGTTACTAAATGCGGACTTAATTCCTATGGGTATTATATAACAGTCAACCGCAAAAAATATGCGCTGAATTTAAAGCATTGTAATTCATATTCAATCAGCAATTCACACTTAGCCAGAACAGTGTAAAAGGTCTCAAATCGTTATACGAACTAATAGGGGTTGTTTATTAATATACTTTAGGTAGTTGTTCTCTATCAACCAAATAGAGATTGCTTATGAACATTTTTTTAAGCGACATCAGTAAAAAGCTTAAAAACGTTAACACACTGCTAAAGCGACATCAACAGTACATTAGTCTCCATCCAAACTGTCGGGAACAGCGAGGGTAGGGTAAATATTTTATTAGTCAACAAGACAGCTCTTGTTTGATAACACGCAAAAAGCCACAAACCGCACTTATATGTATATTTTTACGAAAACAACTACTAGCAAAAATCGTAAGCTATAACGTTTATGTTGAATAACGATAACAAAGAAATTTAATACTTTTCCTACGCTTTTTTTCAAAGTCATTTTTAAATTCTGTACACTCATTACTTCTTTGTACGTAGGTATCGCCGCAACTCTTATTTTTACCGCCAAACAGTAGTGTGCAAACATTACCGTGTTCCGATTTGAAGTGCGCTGTAAGCTAGAGAAATTACCGAGGTAACGAAACTTAACACCTTGTGTCTCAAGGTGACGAGCGCAATGTGGTGCAGTGTATACTATTTTAACCAACGCTGTATCACTTACCATCAGGTGGTGGTAGTCGTCTCGACGCTTCGTTGAATAAAAAAAAAGATTGTACTATAGAAAAAATACTTTGGAAATGCATACATAATGTATAAAAGACTTAATAGTATTTGTGCCTATTGAAAATATATATCAGCATGCAAAAATATGAATCAAAAAATCATTCATACGTACTTAACAACATTCATCAGATAACATATTACAGGCTAAGCCTTATAACATTAACAACACTTTCGTTACGATGTTATATAATATTCCATTAATATATTATCATTAAACGTTTCAACGATAAGCGTCAAGTGTGATTGGATCATAAAGTTTTATGTTTTACTTATAACCAGTACAGAGATTATCCGTAAATCTCTAACGGATATCACAACCGTTAATATCGGATATTCGGACTTCTCTCATACTTAGCTAATACTAGGGAATATTAAATATTATTATATTAAAATGAGAAGAAGAAATTCTATCAAAATGAGCGGCATTAATCAAAAGAAACCTTTTGTCTATATTAACATTACAACTGTACAATACATATGTATTACAATTTTTTGTGTAAATCCGGAAACTCATTATCCGGTTCCTGTACATTACTACTCCGTGGTATTCCCGCGATATTCACAATGAATCATATATCAATGAATGATCATATGTTAGTAAAGAATAGTCAATTAGCAAAGCGTGTATTACTTGTGTGATATACATTAAATATTAAATCGTTATCATAAATTATTATATTAAGATATAACACATTTCAAGAAGCTGCACATAGCGTGATGAATAAATATCCTGGACTCTTTCCTTATGAGAGACTACGATTCCAACAAGAGGGAACAAGATTATAATACGAATAAGAAATGAAAAAGGTATCAAGCAAACATAATTAAAAAATGTGTCGCCTTGATTTCATTGAAGAAAACCTTTTGTTTGTATTAACAATATACTAAATATACAGTAAGAGAGAATACAAAGAAGATAACGAGTGTTCCGTTATCGCAAAAAAAAAAATGAAAAAAAAAACTGACTAAACGACAGCGAAGATAAGTTATACAATATTCTAGACTACAAATAATGATATACAAATAGTTGTTAAGCAAATAACCACTTCACTTTCGGGTGTAGATTTCAAATAAATTACTTACATCGATTTGTTAAATACATCTGTTGGTATTGAATGATAAATATTTGCTGTACAATTCGACGATTAGAAAGGTTTGCTGTATAAACTAGTTGATGATAACGATTTTGATATTTATCAGAATAGTACAAAAGCTAATAAGTTTAACATTATCAAACATAAGAATCTGTTCAAGTATTTTTTTGGAATAGCGTCGTAGAATATTTAACCATATAAATATTAGTAATATTTTGGTATTACTTTTTCATTAAGAATTGTGGTAGTTTGTAATAATAGGAAGATCTATATATTATTTATCTCTAAACAAAAAGTTCCAATTGCAATTTTTTTCATAACATTTTTAGTGTAGTAATTTTTTTAAAACTATTACGTCAGCGATTAAATTGTAACGGAAACTGGTTCCTGAAATACAGGAATTATACTAATTCGGAAATCACGAACCATTATAGTTAACTCTGTAGTCTTTCATAAGTAGATTTATAAAGTAATTATGTCACCATACATTTACAGTAACAGATAACGTTAGTATTATAGGAATACCGAAACGGATAATCCTGTCAGTAGATGTAATCTGCGATTACAGCCTCGACACCGGACCCTTGATTATACCGAGGCGTAAATCCACTTTGCTTGTGTATATCCACACATATGTAATAATTAAATTAAACTATGGATATTTAATATAACTTTTTATATATAAAAAACTAGAGGGTTAATCGTTATCGTCTTAAAATATACTTAAATTTTATGCCGCTCCAAAAACGATATTCACGCTTATATAACAAAGAAAGAGACTATATGTTAATCATAATATCTATAGTGATAAATATAGAAAGTGATGTTTTTAATCGTCGCAGTGATGGATAATTTTATCTGTTATTTAATAAATACTTAATATTTACCAAATCGAAATAGCACTACTAAACCCCTTTGTATATAAAGTCATCAACACATGAAATGGGTAATCATATACGATCTTAAGGCAATGTATTAATTTTCCTATGATCACAAATGACAGTAATAGTACTAAGCTAAACCTACACTGCAATTGTAAAAATTACGTTAAAAGATTTTCTTATCACCTCTAGAAACTATTATTTCAACCGTCCAATGGAAGTGACCTGCGGAAATGGCCATTTGTCAACTCTATTTGAGGGTCTCGAATCGATCGCGCGTTCAGTACAGTTCTTTGTTCGAGACTTCTAAAGAAAATTATATTTTATAAAGACAAAAGTAAAATAATAGAAACATGAATTCCACAAAGAATGTGTTTCACATTTTACTATATCTGTATTATTATAAATACAGATCATTGCTGCGATTGTGTCGAAAATAAAGAACATTTTCTAAATAAGATATGACCTAAAGATCTATGTTACAAGGACATAAAATAAAAAAATTATTGCTGTCTGTCACCGACGTAGCTGGAGATATGATATATAACAACAAAAATAAAAAAAAAATATTTTGAACAAATGCATAAAAAAAGAATCACCTTATTTTATCAGATTCTTAAAAAAATACATATCCAAAATCAATTATTCTTATTTTCGACAATGACTTCAATTTATAGTCTGTTACAACTAAAAATCTTCGTTGTCGGTTGAAAATATTTCCGAAACTGAAAAAATTACTCTAATGTAATTTTTATATATACCCACCCAGAAAAATAATATATTTCAATATTTTTGTGTTGCTTGTGTAAAACATTTTCATTATATCAATAGCACAGTAATAACTTTGAGTGTGAAAACGCTACCGCTATGTATATTTCATTTGTCTATTTAGGCAAGGTCAGAGAACAGTTAGCATTAACGTTGATGTTTCAGTGGATCATAAACGTTCTCGTACATGAATTTGTTAACTAATCTAGATAAGCATATGATAATGGCTATCAAAAGATTGTCTTTTTGGAAATCAAAATAAACAAATAGTAACTATAAAAGAAAACTACTTCAAAACGAATACAGCAAATCATTTTGGGTAGAATTGATAGACGCAATGCAATTTCAAAAAATTATAGAGAAATAACTATATAAAATGATAAAGAATGATAAATTAGTTAATGCTCTACGAACAGTAAAGTGACACAGGTCAAAAGGCAATTCTATTATTTCTTACAAATTCAGCGTAACCCAATGTAAAGTTTTAAGGAGCTTCGGCCAACATTAATAATTCGTTCGGTAATTTGCTTCGTTATAAGTTGAAGGACTTCGTAATTATAATGAGAAATAAGTAATAACATAATTGTTATAAAATTTAATAGCCATATTTCATCGCAAGGCCGCAGCCTTGAATTGTATAATAATAAATATGTAATTTGTTTCCATTTACAACAACAACAAAAATTATGAGTAATTATTAATCTGTTGCCAGATATGGAAATAAAACGCAATTTTCTATTTAATTTTCGTGTACGAGTTTAAATTGAATCACATTGCAGCTCAAGCTTTAAGATTAAGTAAGCATTCAAAGATAGATTTTTGTATTGATAAAAAGGAATCACGGACGATTATGGAATTCGATCCACACACAATTATTCGTGAACTTGGATCTAAAGTAGGAACTAACCATACTGTTGTGTTAAAACATCTGCGTACAAATAGTAAAGTAAAAAAAATGAACTCATATGTGCCGCACGACCGACGCAACTGCAGATGGTCGACCTCAGAGGCGAGTGGGCCGCATCTTAGTTCATCAAATAATCACTTGTGACGAAAAGTAGATTTTGTATGACAATGTAAAAGAATCAAGCAAATTTGTAGATAAAAATACACACCACCACCCAAAATTTCATAAAAATAAATGGACAAACCAAAATATTATAAATGACTAAATTGTTCATGAATACTAAATATAAGGATTTTTTCAAAAAAACATACATGACTTGCTCAATAGTTAGAAGGTAGTTTACTAATGAAAGTTATTTTGATTAAGTATAATGTGAAAAAATGCATTTTTACTATTTTTATTCAACAACGGTTTCCTAGTTTCCAACGTAAATATTTTTAATGTAAATAAAATAAAACTGTTAAAAAACTCAAGATTAGCAAGTAGTAAAAAAATATAATAATTTCAAGATGCAAACATTTTAAAATGTATAATTAATTGTAGTATAGTAAATACATTGAACAGGCAAAACGCATTGACCATCGAAGGTAATCTAATGTTTCTCAAATATTTAAACATGGATTTCATAATTCTCCACTCCAATCATCTTTTGTTTTAAAATAGTTACCTACATTGTCTCTTATATTTTTAGTTATCTGCAAATGAAAGGCTTGTTAAAATTGATCTGATCATTCTAGAAATTAACTGGACAAAAAGACTGTTTTTTTTTTGTTTAAATACTATGAATTAATTATGTTATTGCCATTTTGATGGTGCTAAAAAGACACTTCAATTTTATTTATTTGTATATATGTACAGGTAACTAATGTAAATACTAAATTCGTAAAAATATATCCATAGTAACGATAGATTTTTGTTACTGATAAGCAATCAAGATGTTATTCGAAGTCTAAAAGTTTATCAAATAGATTGTGAATCAAAATTGTCAAGGAAATAAGAGTTAGTCTACAACTGCAGAGAATACACTATTTTACTTATAATTCTGATATAACAAAATGTTATGAGATTTGGATACATTTACAAATTAAAAAAAAAAAATTATTGCATGTTCATATCACTAAATATGTAATGGTAAAACATAACATATCTCTATAGTACCAATGAACACATTACATTTAGAAGTTTTAACAAGGCACAAGTGTATATCTAAAAATTTACTTCTCTGTGTTACTTAGTTACTCCTAATAATGAAAAAATGGTAAAGTGGTAATTAATAATATTACCTTAAAAAACCATCTTTATAACAAAGAAATTTATTTCATGTTGTTAATAAACATAAGAAATTTAATAGACAAAAATACTTTTGAACATCAGGGAATTTTTTCTGTCATACCTCTCAAATACAAATAAATAAAAGCTGTATATGATTAAACATGCAAAAACAGTAGAGAAACTCAAGAATAATTTATATTTAAAGCTACTCATTTTTGTTGGTTACTGACTTGGAATAAAATAGTTAGCAACTCATTTCTTGTGTATAAATTCATTTGAACTGAAAGAAATAAATATTTATTAACATATTAAATTAAGATTAAGTGTTATAGAATACAAATAAATAAATGACACACGAAAATTATAGAATAGTTTGAAATAGCTCATTCTTTAAATTATAACCCAGCCTAGCACACATTTACAACAGAGGTTGATTACATTTATCAATCTATTTATTAAGATAGAAATACATGGATAAAGGAAATAAAATAATTTGATTATATCTGGTGATACTCGATAATATTCATAAATCTTACATGATTCAATATCTTTTTATTCTAGAGGGCATGCTGAGGAAATAAACATCTGTATACTGGAGGCGAGTTCTAAAATTAGAATGACGCAGACTCCGTGTAGAGTTTTATGTTTACTAATCTTATATTAACAAGGAAATATAAACAGTATAACTTACCTATAAAATTTGTTTTAAAAATCTTTTTCTGCTGTAAAAGGTAAACAAAATTGTACACAGCAAAAGTTATAATAGAAAAAACACTTTTGCATAACACGCACGACGTACATAGAATGTCAATGTTAACGTATTTATTTAAATCACTTCAATAAACTATTAATCGTCAATGATAAAATTTGCATTTTTAAGCAAGCGACGTTAAATTCCGCGTTGTTTTACTAGCAGCAGTAAACTGCAAATTACAACTGACATAAGAAAATCAACGCATTGTATTGCCAGTAACCAAAATCAAAATTTAGCAATAGTTAAATTTGCAAAACATGAATAGCAATAAAAAAAGCCATTACTTTGTGGTTAAATGTATAGTATAAATAACTTCATCTAATCTAGAACTTTTTAATGACAGATGGAAGGTGGGAATTTTTGGAAAGATATTTTACCATCAAAGGAAAGTCTGAGTACTGTGGAGATTTTTGTCGACTAAAACCCTCTCGGAGGTCTCTTACACTGTGTTAGAAGTGGGCTCGAAAATCTTCTAAAAACGCACTGGTGCCCCTCTGCAGATTGACTTAGCATGTGTCGAGGAAGGCCTAGGCCTTTCTCAGCAGGCGCGCTGTGCTACGGCAATTACGAGACTACTTCACATTTGCTATTCACTTCGGGCTTGCATATTGAGTGATAAGGGTTCCCTACGAAATACCCTTTTTTTAGTCACATTCTTCGACAGGCTTAGGTAAAGATTATCTTAGTCTTATTCTTACTAGCGCGTGACTACAAAACTGATTTCTCCAAGAACTTACAACTATTACGTTTTAATACATGTTTTTTTAAGATTACCGAAAACATTATCATTTCTTTATTCATAATAATTATTCATTACTTATATATTAATTGGATGAAAAACTATTAAGTGTTGTTTTAATGTGTAAAACATGGTTATGTAAAGATAAAAATTACTATTTCCATGTATGTTTAAGTATAATTATGTAAGTGTTACATTTAAGTTAAGCTGATATAATTCCACAGATATCGTTAAAGTAACTTACTCTGATGTTCTATCAGAGGGGTTATTGTTATGTAAATTGAATTTGATTGTCATTTCAAAGTAACTGCAATGGCAATTTAAACTATATTAATATAATAATTCAATATCTCGAACTCCGAGAGGATGGTCTTTATCAATAAACAATATTACTGAATTACGAATAATGTTCTAAATGGTACCAATACTTAGCAATTTCATACCCAAAACTGCATAATATGATAAAACTGGTGTACAGTAGTTCTTAACTCAGTAGTAGTGTGATTTCTTCATTATTTGTATCATCATACATATATAAATATGCAGTAACATCGAAACATGGATTAGACTAGATACATAATATGAATTCGAATCTTTAAATATACTGAAATTCGATCATAAATTTACGTTTCGCCTAGTTAAGGTCTATGGTCATAGTATATGGCCCCATATAGAAATAACAAAAACAAATTTTAAGCGCTCAAAATTTTTCTTTATGATTATATACACACAGTAAGGTCGTTTATTATTAGGTAATCGAACGGTAACTGATGCCGTTAGCAACTTTTGTACACCCCCAAACTAGCACAAGAATTTTGAAATCCGCGAAGTAAAATATTTTTACATGCATTATGTAACAAGAATGAATGTGCATTATTGTATCATATAGTCGAATAATAAACCTTCCTTTGTTGTTTATAAACAAATAACCTAAAACATTCCGAACATTAAACATAACATGAAAGTATCAAAACAAATTGTTCAACTATTGCTGAATTTGCAAACAATAAATAAATTATCGGACGTATTTTCTGTATAATAAATATTTTAAATATTCGAATTATACCTGCATCGTAATTGTTCTTTTTTTTTAACTCATTTATGACCAAATCGAATATAACATTGGTAAAATAATTTTAAATAGAATCAATAGAAAATACAAAGAATTTCGATCATAAATAATTGTATTAAAAGCCATTCGTGACGATTTTACGTCTCTAAAAAGACTTCAATGATAGTATAAAATATATAAAGCCTGAACTCTGCTGAATTCATTCAATAGATACCAATAAAAGAAAACGTCGGCTGTGACCCAGCATCGATTTATCTTGGTCGGGCTTATAGATGGTGATTGTTAAATCTATTGAGAGTGCAAGCTTTTCAACGGCGAGGACAAGCATTCGAATTTGAAAGGCATTGAATTTAATTTGTACATTTAATGATGGCAACAGTTTAGGTTAGGATGATTCATCATATAACATAACCTTAATCATCCTTATTCAGCCTTCTTTCGTCTTTGCGGTTTTTTAAAACAAATTTATCTCAAAAGCAAAAAACATCAGAATCAATGTAAAAAACTACGCGAGCAGTAAGGTCAATAATACGTCATATTATTAAGAAAGCTATGTTAGTGAAAATCTGTGATTTATTTAACACTACGCCCTTATAACTGCTACGCGGTAATGACAGGACAAAACTGATTGACGTAGAAAGAGGAGGCCACTCTAGTACTTATTTAAACCACTTCCTACAACCACGCAATAGGACAAGACAATGAAAATTGTTGTTGAAATTCGTACATTTATAGAAGATGTCTCCGACTAGCGTTGGACGACAAAATATATAATGAAAATACAAAATATTTATAATAGCAAATGATCTTTGTGGAGCTGCTTTTTCGATTGCCTTTCAACACGGAGGTCTATAGTTTGATTCCAGTTAGTTTTATTTTCGTAGTTTACTTTAATAAAATTAAATTCCACTTTTGTAATGTCAATTTTCCGCCGTTAAACATTACCATATTCCGATAAATATGAGTCAGACTATTCCAGAAGATAACGTTGCATCATTTTCGATCACATTTATATCATGTCGAATTGTTAATATGTGATAACATGTTCTTTAAAACTATTTATGCCAGTTACTATTGCAAGTTTTAGTTCACTATCCGGAAATATTGTATTATCTGAACCATTTTTCTGGGTCTTAAACATACTTTAGAGTTTCTACATAAAGACAGTTGATTCGTTGCGGAAAATTGGATTCTTTCAAGTGATTTGACAGTTTGTGTTCTAGTCTGTTAGGGACAGAAATTTCCCGGAATTTTATTGAGAACAAAAATGCACTTTGTTTTCAGAAAACAAATTTCTAGTAATTTGTGGAAAATTTATACGAAATGTATTTTTTTTTGTTTCATTATACTAACTTTTATTACAATTGCGTTGTTTTAAAACTAAATACAATTATTAATAAAAATTAGACTTCTGAAAACTTTATATGATACTAGCTGACCCGACAGACTACGTTCTGTCAAAAAAAATAGGAATGTTCTTTGTTCCTGCCTATTTTAAAGCCGGGGCAAAAAAATCTCCTGAACAGAACCGTCACCCTGGTCATGGGCGGTGTGTGGGGTTCAGCACTATATATATTCATCTAATAACTAATATTTAAATATTAGTGGGTTCCAGAAGAGTGGCCAAAGTTAGAATTATGGTACATAAGTTGTATTTACTATTATAATTTTTAAGGAACAAATAACTGTCACATTCCAAATCTTTTTGAAAGAATGTAGTCTGTCAGGTCCGCCAGATGGTAACGCGGTTTGTGCTCGACTGATGTATTGACGTGAAAAGGAATGCATTTTATGTCGCGCGCCGAAACTAAAACAAAAGCAATAATACCGCGAAGCCGACCAAATTGAAAATCAGTATGGTGGATCTTTAGCTCTTACATTTTGTAACTATTTATGTTATTATTTCATTGGTTTTGATTTCGGCACGCGGCGTTAGATCCTCCGACGCGCATACGCACACTGTTTTGATAGAATAATTGAATTTGAACTTTGTGCAGCTGCAATAAAGTGCAAATTGACTCTTTAGCGTTACGAACGCACCTCCATTGCTTAGACAGCAGTGAAAGCTTGTAGATACATAGATAGATAGATAGTTTGTTTGTTTCTGGTTTCTTCTGGTTTCTGTTTCTGGTTTCTTCTGGTTTCTGGTTTCCTAGATTCTGGTTCTGGTTACTGGTTTCTGGTTCTAGATTTGGTTTCTGGTTTCTAGATTCCTGGTTTCTGGTTCTGGTTCTAGATCTGGTTTCTGGTTTCTAAGATTCTGGTTTCTTGATTCTGGTTTCTGTTTCTAGATTCCTGGTTTCTGGTTTCTGGTTTCTAGATTCTGGTTTTTGGTTTCTGGTTCTGGTTACTGGTTTCTGTTTCTGGTTTCTAGATTCCGGTTTCTGGTTTCTTCTGGTTTCTAGAATTCTGGTTTCTAGATTCTGGTTCTGGTTTCTGGTTCTAGATTCTGTTTCTAGATTCTGGTTTCTAATTCTGGTTTCTGGTTTCTAGATTTGGTTTCTAGATTATGGTTTCTGGTTTTTGGTTTCTGGTTACTGGTTTCTAGATTCTGGTTTCTGGTTGCTGGTTTCTGGTTTCTAGATTCTGGTTCTGGTTTCTGGTTCTAGATTCTGGTTTCTTCTGGTTTTCTGGATTCTGGTTTCCTGGTTTCTAGATTCTGGTTTCTGGTTCTAGATTCTGGTTTCTGGTTTCCTGGTTTCTAGATCTGGTTTCTAGATCTGGTTTCTGGTATATAGATTCTGGTTTGTAGATTCTGGTTTCTGGTTTCTAGATTCTGGTTTTTAGATTCTGGTTTCTGTTTCTGGTTTCTGATTCTGGTTTCTGTTTCTAGATTCTGGTTTCTAGATTCTACTTTCTAGATTCTGGTTACTGGTTTCTGGATTCTGGTTTCTGGTTTCTGGTATATAGATTCTGGTTTCTAGTTTCTGGTTACTGGTTTCTAGATTCTGGTTTCTAGATTCTGGTTTCTAGTTTCTGGTTACTGGTTTCTAGATTCTGGTTCTGGTTACTGGTTTCTAGATTCTGGTTTCTGGTTTCTAATTCTGGTTTCCTGGTTTCTGGTTTCTGGTTTCTAGATTCTGGTTCTGGTTCTAGATTCTGGTTACTGGTTACTGGTTTCTGGTTTCAGATTCTGGTTTCCTGGTTTCTAGATTCTGGTTCTGGTTTCTGGTTGCTGGTTTCTGGTTTCTGGTTTCTGGTATATAGATTCTGGTTTCTAGTTTCTGGTTACTGGTTTCTAGATTCTGGTTTCTGGTTTCTAATTCTGGTTTCTAGTTCTGGTTTCTGGTTCTGGTTACTGGTTCTGGTTTCTGGTTTCTAAGATTCTGGTTTCTAGATTATGGTTTCTGGTTTCTGGTTTCTAGATTCTGGTTTCTGGTTTCTAGATTCGGTTTCTAGATTCGGTTTCTGGTTTCTGGTTTCTGGTTTCTAGATTCTGGTTTCTGGTTGCTGGTTTCTAGATTCTGGTTTCTAGATTCTGGTTTTTAGATTCTGGTTTCTAATTCTGGTTTCTGGTTTTTAGATTCTGGTTCTAGATTCTGGTTTCTGGTTTCTGGTTTCTAGATTCTGGTTTTTAGATTCAGGTTTCTGGTAACTGGTTACTGGTTACTGGTTACTGGTTACTGGTTACTGGTTCTGGTTTCTGGTTTCCTGGTTTCTGGTTTTTGGATTCTGGTTCTGGTTTCTGGTTGCTGGTTTCTGGTTTCTGGTTACTGCTTTCTGGTTACTGGTTACTGGTTTCTGGTTCTAGATCTGGTTTCTGGTTACTGCTTTCTGGTTACTGGTTTCTGGTTTCTGGTATATAGATTCTGGTTTCTAGATTTCAGATGTCAGATTTCAATTTTCCATTTTCCATTTTCCATTTTCAATTTTCTGTTTTCAGATTTCAGTTTTTAATTTTCAGTGGTAAATAGTGTCACTATCACAAAAGGTCCACAAAGTAAGACTTATCTACTATTTTGAACCAATCTGAACTTAGGACAGCGGTTTTCCTGCCTGAATTCTACAATCGATACACACGAACACACTTATTTACTGCATGATAACCAATCATCTATCAATACAACCGCATTATGCACAAAAAAATTAAAATGAACCGAGACAATTCCACCATTGTGCTAATTTCACCATTTTTTTTCACCATTTTCACCAATTTCACCAATTTCACCAATTCCACCAATTCCCGCTAAAGTAAAATATTCTTCTTCTTCCCAATTAATGGCATGAGCACGGTTTCTGCGTGAGCGAGTGTCATGTGTACACGTATAAAAAAAAAATTCTTAAAAAATTGTCTACGTGGTCAATACGTCCGCCTTGTTCCTCCTTTTTCTCTTAAAATATTATAGTTGCATCAGAAATTGTTGGTTGTCTATGTCAATGTCTAAATCAAAAATATTCTTTTAAATTGTATTTGGTTTCTAAATGACGCGACGAACTTCAAATGTTTGACGTTTTATGTATCTAAGGTAAGGTGACCAGACGTTCCGCTTTTTCACAATTAATCCCGCGTCACGCGACGTTTTTCAAAAGTTCCGACTTTTAGAATTAAGTTAAATTTTTTATTTATGAAAATCATTGTTTTGCGTAACTTATTGCTTTTGCTACCCAGTTACATTGTATTTGTCTCTCAAATGATACACTTTGTGTTCCTACTTTGTGCTAGCAACCTAATTAAACAAATAAATATTACAAATCTGCTTCTTACCATATAAAATTAACGTAAGTAATTTATTTGTATATTTCATAAATACATAAATTTTCTTAAACTTAGCTTAAAGTACTTGTAGTCTTAATATTTTATATTAATGACAAAAAGTATGGCACCGACCTTAACCCTAAAAGAAATTTAGATAGAAATATGTCAAGGAATAAAATAATACACATTTTTACACTTATAAATTGTACTTATGTTGGAACCAAAAAAAATGTTACGTTATTATTACTGCTTCAAAGTAGTCCCACTTTGCCCATCTAAAAATCTGGTCACCTTAATGGAAAAGCGAAATTGATGTTTTTACCATATTCCGGGCACTTTTTCCATATTTTCTCACCTTTTACACCTTCCCTGGACTTCCACGAATAATTCAAGACCACATTTAGCCAAATCGGTCCAGCCGTTCTCGAGTTTTAGCGAGACTAACGAACAGCAATTAATTTTTATTATATAGATACTATTAGAGTCTAACGGTATAGTGTAATCAACGAAATACTTTATATGTATTATGGAAAGAAGGTTTCGCAGGTGATATTTCGAAAACAAAATGAATTCTCAGAAATAAGACGAGGAAAATGCTTACTTCTGTCAGAAAAACTTATACCTTTCATATTCATTACAACAGTCGTCTACCTGTCGTCATAAGAAAGATCAAAATAACATATTATTTCAACGATAATAATTATTTATTTTATTTTGAGTAGCTGAAGTTAAACTGAAATAGAGAACCAAAAATAATGTAATGAAAATACTTTTCAATTTTAGCAAACTGCCATCAAAAGTTGGTGATTCCTTTAATATATGTGGTTTGACTGTTTTTGCAAAAAGACACAGCCTAATTTTAACTGCAGACGGTAATAACAAATGTGATATTAAAACAGTTCACTGCCTAATCGTATCACAATGTTTACAATATATCCAATTTGACACACACACATTTCCGAAGGCTGGATTTCTTTTATTCCGTTATTTCATGGCAATAACTCTCTCCGACGGTATCTGTACGTTAACCTAAAAATAAACTGGCACGAGACACGCAGGCTTGAGTAATGTGAACCAAAAAGACTGACTAATACGTTTATAGGGATCATTTCCGATAAAGTCGCGAATTTATCTCCATATCTAAAATTGCACGTGGAAACAAATTTTCAAGGACTTATTACGTTTTGCCTTTTTAATTTTTCATTGTAAAATATAAACTGTTATCAGGCACGGGGAACATTCAATATATTTTGTTGCTGACAGTTATTTTCGGGGAATTTTTTTATTACTACGGACGATCAGAGTTGTTATAGATTTATGTAGAATCTATTTCCGTCAGAAAAGAACTAAACTTAAACGTGCCATATACTTAATAGTTGAATTATTTGTTTTGCTACTAGCTTCTATCTAATCTCGCGTACTAAGAACTTTCCTTTTAAATAATAAAATGTATTGACAGATAAAAATTTTGACAAAAATTTATTTTTAGACGGTCTAATAAAAACAAATACAAAAGATGTTACGCCCCGTGACGTTGTCTATTAAAAGAACAATTATCAAAAAAATATTTAACGCATGTAATGGTGTTACCAGAATTTTATTATACATATATAGAGATTACAAAATGAGGTATAAAATATTCCTTCTCTCTTTTTATTGAACGCAGCTGTAAATTTCCATAGCAAATATTGAAAATCGTTAATTATACTCAAAAGCAATTATCGATGTATGAATTACCATTTGCCATTTACGCTGAACGGTAAATTTTAATTATGGCTAATCATTAATATGGGCATTACAGGAGTATATTTATTCAAATAAATTACAAATTGTACATGACGTGGAGTAAATAAGACATCACATAACTATACACATCCGTTTATGGTGATAGATAAATAATGTTATTTTAAGATTGTGATGACTGATGAAACATATCTATTGATATAATGATTTCTACACATTGATTCTCGATAAACAACGATGGAGATGCATTATCACTTGTAGCACTCCATTAATGACTTCCTTGTTTGAATAATCAGGCAAAGAAAACTAAATTAGGCTACATTTATAAATAAGCTATAATGAAATTTAAAAATTCTGCGTTTAACTTATACAAAATGATAATAAAAATAATGTATTTTTTTAATAAGCTTTCTTTTTGTATCGCAGACCCAGGACTTCATCAAGTTTCTTCTCTGCTTCTGCGATTGCTCTTTGCCATTAAATTTCTCCTCATTTTAGTACCGGCTTTATTAGAAAAAAGATTCGCTTCTTGAAAACAAGCCTTAATTATACTTTATCAATTGTAACTTCATTTCCGGATCCGCAGACGTCATGTAATAGTAAAATCGATTTATGTTAACTACTTAACCTTTGCATGTCAACCATTACAGTTCAATTTAGAGATTCCCTTTGAAGCGTGCGTAACATTTAACTTTATAACTTAACTAACTATGTGAAATCTTCACATGTTATGCTTATAGTTTAAAACTTTAATACTGAGATTGACAGGAGATATTTTTTGAATAATTAGACTTGATATTTTTTATGTTCGTTAAAGTAAATATACTTGTATTTGTTCTCCTTATCTTTCAAGTTCCTGAAAACGATTATAGATAGAACAAGATGTTATTTAAATGTATAACTTATTAAGTAAATGTTTTTTCTTTTTAATTTTGCTGAAATTGAGTAAAAGTTTTATTTATAAACGTTGAATAACGGGCTGTATCTAGTTCTGGGCAAGAACATTTCATCATCTTCGGTCTTATTTCAGTCTCTTTAAGAGAAATTAACACTGTGTGTATTATCATTTACATCCCTCTTTTTTAAGATGGATAATTAAATAATGACATAAAACAATTGCAGCATAATTTGCACAAGTCTGTAGCTGGTACGTGTAACAAAAAGCTAGCTGAATAGAAAACCAACTGTCCTCACGACCTTAATTTCAACATGACAGCACCGTTCCTTTATAAAATCTCGCGACTGCAATGAAAATTTTCCATTGTACATATTCAAGAGAGCAAAAATATTAAAACATACTTTAAAATGTTCAGCTGGATATTATTCATGAATCTGGTTACGAGATTTAATTTACTGCTTATTAAATATTGTTAAGTTTCGAGTTTCAGCGTTAACATTGTTATACAGTTCGCTTAAAATTGGATATGTTTAATGATTTTATTAAGACAGCGGTTAACACAAAACATTTTGATACTATGAGGTTATGTACATCATATAAAAATGTATTAAGTGGTGAATGAAAAAGTTATGAGTCTTATTATCAGGTGTAAAACTCATTCTTTTCTTTGAAATATTACTAATGTTTCAGTTATCTACCAGCGAAGGTCTCGTCAAAATCGGCCAATCTGCTATAAAGATTACCCGGAGCTAACAAAAAGACATAGAAAAGCAAAACTTTTTGTAATTGGTAATTGGATATAAATATCATATAAAAATCTATACAACTTAAGCAAATACCTGTTATTTTATCATTACAATAGCTACGCCTATTATTCTGTTTTAATTTTGCTAAAATCGTAAGCAGTTATATAGACATTTATTATGCTTCAACACAAATTACATTTACTAAATTGAAGAAATAGCCATTGCAACATGTTTTATTAATATTCCTCTTACAACCTACTCCTGGTAGGTTTTATGAAACTATGTTCATATTAGAAGAGCAGTACAGCTTTAAATTTCGTATATTCTTGAGATTTTTATTCTCAAGACGACGAATACAATTTAGTGCAGTTTATTATGCTAAAGCACTACTTTCACAAAGACTGCTCATCTGCTCGCTTCGTAGTATAAAACAAATTAATGAATGGATGTTTCAGAGGTAGACACGTCGCATATTTTTTTAAAAACAATTTACTATTAATGATACGTGTAAGATTGATTTGACACGAGTACGCCAGTACACGCAACATTAAGCAAATTGAATGAAAAATTTTCACGCATCCAAAAAACATTTGGATTTCCATAATATTTTACAAAAACACTTGTTTCAGTATTTATTGATTATACAATTTTTCTGATATAAAATAAATCTGCTTAATTCTTCACAATTTTAATGTAAATAATTATAATCATAATACTCTAAGGAGAAATTGCCATTTCTTTTGTTATTTGCAACTTTCTGCAGATTCTTATACAACAGCATTTAACTATTCTATAATTACTGTCTCTTTTACTGTGAATCCATCTATAAGTTATAATAAGTGTTATGAAAGTATTGTCGTGTTAAGTAACCTATTATAGATAGTCTGTTTTATTTTCAGAGCGGTTAGGAAAACCATTTTTTATTTTTCATCGTCGGACATAGCCCGTGGTAAATTTATGTTAACTATAAATCAATCTATTCTCTTCTCAAGTTTATAACTTTCTTTATAAACATTTAGTATTCTAAGAAAAATAACTTTAGAGTTATTGGAATAACTTTGAATTGTTTAGCGAAAATTAAAACGATCAGTGCTATAACTGTGAGTTAATTTTTTTAGTTATTTATGCACGATTTTATATAGGAACCAATGTTAATTACAAAGATCGTATTTACCATTATATAGAATTGGAGATAGGTCGGCAAAGTTTATAGTCCGTAGAGGACAAAAGACTCTATTAGATAAAAGGCAAAAGCTCCCCCGAGTAGTTAACGATCGGTCCGGATCCTATAGCCGCGCTTTGTACTTGCAGTGTTACCTAATGAGTTTTAGTGAACTATTTATTATTATTACTGCTACGATGATAGGCTAACACTGTTCTTCAATTCCACGTGGTATAAAATGGTAATGAAGCTGTAGATAGTGAAGCGTGCTTGCTTGAATTACTCTGGCATTAAAATTACGACAGTTACCAACGTTCTTATGGCGGCAAATTTACAAAATGAGAAAATCGATATGTGGTTAATCGAAACAAGGACCTCATTGTCAACGCTTAGTTACTGCGTTATGGAGGCAAAAGGATTACCGTGAGACGCAAAATGCGAGACACTTCCTTCAGGATCTCGACAACGATAAATCTTGCTCTACCTCCGATCATCGACCTTCACCAGATCATCGATCCAATTATCGTGCCTACCAGTACACGTTCACTTTTCCGACTTTTTGCCCCATCGGTCATAAATTCTTTTAGTATTATGACCTTCTCATTACTAATTAAGGCGATATAAATCTTTCGAGCAAAGTCCGCTATTTATTAGTCCTTCAGGTTTCTGATTACACTGTATATTAAATAAATCTTTAACGCAAGTAATTTGATTTCCTTAAAAAAAATACGAATTCATACGTTTCATTAGACTTTTTTTATTTCTCTGTGAAGTAAAAGAATGTAATTTGATAATAAAAGAAGGAAACGTAGACAATACTCGTTCGTTTATTGCTCAGATGTCGACGCGTTGGATATAAAATGTTTGCGTACATTCAAAATGTGTTACTTCACCTATATTAATTCGTTTTCTTTATTCTTTCTCATCTTATTTGCTTACCTTCGGGGATTATTTGAACTCGATGAAAACGTAATACCTTTTTGTGTTTTCTTTCCTCTTTAAGAAATTCTAATCGTATTTTGTTAAAATACTTAAATTTTATAGCCAGCTACAAAAAATTTATTAGTTTTATTTAAAGAGCAGTATGTCTATACGGAAAAGAAGTTTAAAATCATAGTTGTCGAAAGACTATTGATTGCATTGCTGTCTGCTTGACTGTTACCATCAGCACTTACCAACCCACCTGCGTATTATACAGCTTTGAGAGTCTGGTAAATATTCTAAAGGGGCCTGTATTAGACTTAACTGCAATTGAGCAGTTATGGAGCAGAAATGATGATAATGATTTCAAACGTAATGATTTTTATTAACCAGTTTACTACCTAACAGTTAAAAGTACAGTAAAGTTGTAGCGATGTTAAAACATAATTAATTCATATCACATTAAATTAATACTCTGGGCGAACACTTAAGTATCTTTCCGAAGTACTTTGTCGCGAATAAATTTACTTAATACACGTTTCCTTGTGAGTTAGTGAACTTGAAAATATGTTAAGATTTATCATAAACACATAAATTCAAATCTAAGTTCGATAACTCATAGGTTTTCTTCGAATTTTGTTCGACGAGGACGGACTGATGATAAATTGGTTCGTGAAAAAAAATTTAATTTTTCATAGACATCTTTCTTTACAGTATGGTAATAGAAATTATGAAACTAGTTATGTAAAATTAAAAAATTACAGATTGTAATACTTTAGCTATTTGCATGTAAATTCAAAATTTCGTTGTTTCATTTGAAAATCTGTGTCAATTTATTTAGAGATTTCAAACAATGATATCATTGTTTTGATTTATTTAAATTCTCTTTACATTGAAATTTGCATTTCATTCACGGACATTTCGTGGTTTTGTGGCGTAATTAGCAGCTGCTGCTTTGAAAATTCAATTTGTAATTCAGTTTGTACTCTATTTCTATTATCTTGCGTTGATGAAATTCAGCGGGAACGTCTTCGTTGGTATTTACCTAATTTGGTTTTCTTGATGCAATCAGAGCAAGGGGTAATTTTTTAACTTTAATTCACTGCGTACAGTATTACAATATTAGTATTCTTTGTATCTTCCCAACTAAAAATAGGCCATATTGATTATATACACTACTTCAAATGCAATTTTAAAAATTTTTGTACTTTCTGTTTATTTCGGCAAATTTCCGTAACAGCGATTTTAATTTTAATGTAACTTTATCACATGTATAGTAAATAACATACAGAGTGATATTTAAAAAGACTGTCTTAGCAAAACAATTACCACAATAGATTTGGAGAAATACGATTCAATAAATGGTTTCTCAGGCATGTGTATAAATTGTATATATGGATAAAATATTATATTTAATAATATACAAAAAATCACTATTTCCAATGTCTACTTCCTTTAACATTTTATTTTATAATTTCAATTCGTCATTGCTGCTTTTCAATCACTTAATTTTATTTAAATTTTAAACATATTTCATGTTCGAATTTCCAACTCTCCAAGAATGTCGTGTCAAATGAATGTGATATTCCTAGGAATTTGCACCAAAGCATAATCAGTTCTCGAGAAGTCGGAGTTGCAAAACGTCCCAAATAATACGATTAAGTCGACAACTTCTCACAACTTGATTCGAATTCGAATTAAATCTCATATTTCGCTGACGGTGTCAGATCGGAAGACATCATTGATTTTACTTATTTGAAATATTGTTTGAACATTAAGGCATCTTAATAACAAATATATATTAAAAAATTAGGATATTGTCAACTTTTTTCAAATAGCTATAACACAAATATTATAAAAGGTCCGACAGAATGTATAGATTGCGAGCTTTAATTCAAGAGTACCGATTCAAATAGTGAAATCATCGATGTAAGATTTATCTTATGGACATAGAGAGGAATAAATGGACCATCGTTCTTACGAGCTCTGTAGTGCCTACTCGACCCGCTGATCTATTGTATGCTGAGAAAAATAAGAAAGCCTTTCAGTTACATTTTAAGCACAAAGTACTGATGGATAAAAGAAAATAGTTTTTAACGCGTACGGTGTTGCTCTCTTTGTTCTCTCACACAAACTTCCAAATGCTAGCTTTCCTTAACACGTACCAATACTTATGATTGCTACTTATATTACTTATAAAAACCATGTCTTTATTAGGTATTTGTTTTTTTTTTTTAAACTACTAAGCGACGAGACGAGCAAGACGTTCACCTGATGGTAAGTGACACGCTTGCCCATGACAACGTGGTGCTAGTTAAGATGGTATACACTGCACCACATTGCGCTCGTCGCCTTGAGACATAAGGTGTTAAGTCTCGTTACCCCAGTAATTACACTAGCTGCAGCGCCCTTCAAACCGGAACACAGTAATGTTCGCACACTACTATTTGGCGGTTGAAATAGGAGCTGCGGTGGTACCCATCCAGACGGTCTCCGGCAACAGAGACCTACCACCTGGTATTGTTTTCACAATACCGTTACATTAACTTATGGTATTAATTTTATTATTATAGCTTTTATTTATTTGTTAAGTATTTTATTTCCTATTAATTCTTCCTGTAATAATAAATATATTTTTTTTGTATCGCTCATAAAGCTAAATTCACTTTAACTTGTTTAAATGTTAAAATAACTTCGTATTATTCTCATTATTCAAAATCTAAAACTTTTAGGCATTTAGGATATTTTTTGTAACATATTTCTTAATTGAAAGGATAAAGTTACTGATTTTAAAGCTTTTTATACTTATAACCTCAAATGGCAATAAATCTAGAGGTTGTACAGGACAATAGAGTACAATTATTTATTCACTGTCCGCATGGATTCAAATTGTATGGTTATATCGTCAAGGTACTTTAGAATTCCTGTGAAACAATAGACAGTCCTGGCTTCATTCATCTCATTCAGTGCAGTGGAAGGCCTGCGTCTTTACATTAAGGGCAACGGAGCAAATTGTGCAGCGAGACGCGGAGCCAGTCGTTAGCTCTGCCGACTACTGCACTGGATGACGACAATTTCGACTCTCTCCACTTGAGGTCATGTAATTCATTCGCAAGTTGCTCTCAGAATTTTAATTTTCATAGTCAGATTTTTCTTTTATTGATCCTGTTAATTAACTTCCAGGTGGTAGGTCTCTGCTGCTGGAGACCGTCTAAGTAAGTATCACCGCAGCTCCTATTTCTACCGCCAAGCAGTAGTGTGCAAACATTACTGTGTTCCGGTTTGAAAGGTACTGTATGCTAGTGTAATTACTGTGGTAACGAGACAACACCTTATGTCTCAAGGCGACGAGCGCAATGTAGTGCAGTGTATACCATCTTAACCACCACTACATTGTTATGGGCAAGCGTATCACTTACCACCAGGTGAACGCCTTGCTCGTCTCGTCGTTCGTAGAATAAAAAAAATAGTAAAAAAATAGTAAAAAATAGTATATATGATATACACAACACCACATTGTGCTTCGCCTTGAGAGATAATATTAAATCTTCCCAAGATATTTTATTAACTAAGTACAATGTCCTTCTAACAGGAACACAGTAATGTTTGGTAGTAGAAATACACGCTGCAGCGGCAACAAAACCGACCACCAGTAAATGATTGTATTTTAATAATATTCTTCGTAATACGTAAAGAGCTTTAATAATATATAATAACCAAATTTAAAGACATTTTCTTTAGTTTTTGTAATTGCTCTCCCTCCTGTCTGTACCATAATACATAATGTTGTTATGACTTGACGTAACACATAATAACAGATGCATGTCCAACTGTTAGTTTTCCTTCATTGCATAAAAATATTGTATGTTTATCATTTATTTCATTGTATTCACGAAAAAATTGTTTCTCACTTATTCATGATTTGACGTGTAAACGAAAACACACTTCAAAGAGATTATGTAACAGAAGATCTCCTTGCTTGCTGCGCTTTGATCATTCGTATTTATTTAGGATCCCATCCAAATATAAAGCTTTAGATTTTTATACGACCTCATGAATTTCTTTAACAAGTCAATTCCAGGTCTTATTTTATGAAACCGTATGTACGAATGTATCAGGTCATTCCAAGGCAAGCCGAATTCCTGGACTATGAGCATCAAGGCATCACATTTTTAATAAATAATATTAAACTTAATTTTAACATATGCACGTGAAAAAATATGGGTATTATTGACTATGATAAAACAGTTTATAACAAAACTAAACAAAGGGATTAGTTATTGCTTTGTTACTTTATTTATTAAACATTTAACAAGGATTTGTAGCGCAAAGCGTAAGTATCAAAACTATTTTATGTAAGAGGAACTCAACTATGAAAAATCTTTTAATTACTCTGCGCTTAAAAGCGAAGTGAAAGTCGAGAAATATAAAAACACAATAAGGAATTCGCACTGGGTTTTCGGCATTGTTACATCGACCATTATTTGCCTTGCAAATTTACCAGTACAATGAATCTGTATATTCATTTTTCCCCTTTTCAGGTTTTTACTTTTTATAATTCTGTGCCAGCAATTTGCGTTTTCCTCAAATTTTAGCACGAAAAATAATCTGAAAGGATTTTCTTATAAAAATTTACAGAGTTTTTTAATTAAATCTTATTACTAACGCAAAGGCATGGGAAGATCGTAATAATAAGGCACATGACGAATGAACATGATTGGCAAGCTGATATTTTAAGTCATCATCTGTCTATATTCCCACTGCTGGACAAAGGCTTCCCCTAAAGATCTCCACATCAAACAGCTTTAAGCTGTTCCTAGAGGTTTACCATGATGATGACGATGATGATGATGATGATGTTTATTAAACACAATATAATAAATTTTCGAAACTCTTCATATAATATTATTCTATTGGAATGTAACATTCACCCAGTTATAAAAAAGGGAACAAAACGGGCACAGACTTAAAATTTACATTATAATATAAACCCTTTATGTATTCACATTGCTAGAACTGGCCTTCTCTCGGAAGAAGAGAATCAATAGCATCCATTATACTAGACAAATAGCAGTTTATAAACATCATATGTCTTCCAAATCTGTTCTTGAAACATCTCTCTCAACACGTTGTGATCCTTTACGGAAATCTCACGCCCAACGAGGATCCAACCGACGCTTATGCAAGTCGTATAGCACGTAATCCAACCGCACTGACAAGTTGAATTATCATCGCTTCTAAGTTACCACTTCTCAACTATTTTAATTATTGTAAAAGATAAAATTCAAATCTTTCAATAATATGTAAAATTCAAAGATTTCAAATTCTCCATCTGGAAGAAAAACATCGGAAGCTTTCGTAGATATTGCGACAGCATCTGTCGTGGTGCTTCGCAATGAAATATTGTTACGTAGGGAATAAAGGGTCGGTTGGTTACCGCGCGAGATTGTTGCTTTTTATATTTTTTAATATTGAAAATCAAATGTTCTATGCAAAGTAAATTATCTTATATTTTAACGTTTAAATAAAGAAAGCTAAAAGTAGCTATTTAGTAGTTTGAAACAATATGATTTGAAAATACTTGTAATAAAGAAAACACTTTCAGAGATGATTTATATTCAATTATGTGAATAGTATATATGTGTAGAACATTTCTGTGTGATTGTGATTGGATTTATATTCAATTATGTGAATAGTATATATGTGTAGAACATTTCTGTGTGATTGTGATTGATTTAGTAAACAAATTTTCTAAATTATTTTTTCTCTATATAGTTTAATTATACATGATATTATGATCTCTGTAAGTCAACGTTAAATATCAGTGTGTACCTTCCGCAGTCGTATTTATTTTTCTATCTCATCTAGTTAATCGAACGATGTAACACTGCCATTGAAATTTGTAACGTTAATTCAGATCGACATTTCCGTTCATCCAACGAATCCTTATCAACAGGAAGGTCATTAATTTAAAGTTCGGAACCGTAAAATCCCCGAACATTAGTCAGGTACCGGAATAACGTTGGAAGCAAGTTCATAAATCTTTACCCTCTGGTTATGACATTATTGTGTTAATTCTAGCGAGGCAACAATTTACAACAAATGTTTTTTATATTATTAATGTTTATTTAAATTTTAACAGTTTTTATTAACTACTTTCTTTTGTGTAATGAGTAACCGATTCTTTTGTATTATGGAAGTATATTGATAAAAACGTTAGATTACCGATATCGTTCATGGATGCCTTTAGATTACCCATGTAAGTCTGAGGTTCTGGGCGTAGCTGAATGGAATAATTTAGTCATTAAATCCACCACACATAATAATAGTCAAATAGAACATTATCCTCTACTTAGTTACAGAGATATTTTTCGCGGTAATATGTGTTTAAACGATCGTACGTTTTTATTTTCGTTAGTGCTATGTTTATTGGCTGAAACAGTCAATGAATTAAATATATTCGTCTGAAGGACTTACAGAAACGAAGTCTGTGCTAACGACACAATTTAGTTGACGTAATTTGCAAAGGAGCCAGACGTTTGTAATAGCTGCAATAAAATATCAAACGTCTAGTAAATAAAGCAACGGAAAGCATTTAAGCTGTGTAATTTAAGTCTTAACGGTTTCCAAAGCTCTGAATAAATAAATTTTAATTTGTTTCACGAAGAGAGAACTTCTTTTGAATAACTGTAATAAGAGGGTTGTAGGTCGGATCAACAATGAACCATTGAAAATATAATTATGTACTTATGATTTTTTTTTGCTTATTAGCAATGGTCTAAAGCGCATTTATCCAGGATATTTTGACAGCAGATTTACGATGTGCAGAATAGCAAGCAAAAAACCCTTCTGCCGTTATGGAACTGACTACAAGGTTAAGAGAACTTTTCGAACAAAAAAAAATTGTATTAAACAATTTGTATTAAAAACGGTAGGCACTGAACTGAAAACGTTGCCCGTGCTATTAGTGAAAAAGTAAAAACAATGTGTTATAATTATTATACATAACTTCCGATTTGTAAAAATACATACCTTGGTGTGAAGTTTCCAAAGTACATTTCTATTTGTAAGTAAGTTTCTGAGAGCGATCACATTTCGTGTATTTCACGCTCGAAGGGACCCACTTCGCAGCGTTCAAGCGAAAGTTGAAGGATCCAATCCAATTAGGACCTCAGGAATTGACCCAAGTGTATCTCGCACCATGAATACATTTCTAAGTTTCTATGTTAACTTTATTCTATTATAGACAAGTGTTGTAGGTACTCAACATGTTTTTACCTCACTTAAAAATTAATATTGTTACTATTTTTTGTGCACGTATATTTTTATATTGTTTATATGAATTACTTAACAGCTATTAATGTACAAATTAAATAGTTTTTATGATTAGTTACTGATATAATAGATCTACTTATTATGAGATGGTTTGATATCAATAGAAACACACATTTTTCCATCTAGCGGGGAAAATAATTTTTAGGATTTTCAATCATTAGTATTAGTTCAGGAATTAACGAGGTACGGCTTTAATCATTATCATTAGCTGATAGATATTCACGAAGGCCTTAACATTAAACGATATATTTCATACATTTTCTTGGCGTAAAATATTCATAATCCTCTCCGTTACAGTTTTCTGAAAGAGAAATTTAATTAAGGTAAGTAAGCTATTATAAATCTAACTTAAAATCGTTATGTGTACATAAATAAATACAATACTTTCAACGTAAAGCTTAATACTAATACTAGCTAGAAAATTAAGCAGTAAAAATTGTTAGTTATAGTCTATGAAGTCACATTAAGGGTGACAAGATGGCGTCCGTTTTGATTATCTATGGTAGTTGGCTACTTCAAAGTTTCTTTTTCATTTGAAATATTTTTTAGGCTAAATATTTTAACTAGTATTTTGAAATCTGTTGTATTTAATAATAATAATTAAAATATTTTGTAATTATTAAAAGGAGTCATGTTATAGTTTAGGTTTCTGGACAGAACCACTTATACTTTTTCTCTATAAGGAAGTTAAGACCACACCGGATATTCAGTTACATTCTTTACATATAATAGACCAACTCAAAAGACTAATCTAAACGGTAATTAAGATGTTAAAATTAAGTATCGACCTCTAAAAGTACACACAAATGTTATCTCGCACGGGTGAGGGACCATTCAACTTTATTTTTATTACACTTTGGGGTCCACTCTGAATAATGTAATAAAAACGGCGGCATGATGTCACTTGATGCAAAATAAACATTTCTAGTACTCATTAAAAAATATTGCAAGATAAATTCAAAGCATAACACAATCTCTCCTTTCTGTATAAATTATTATAATTTAAAATGTTGCATTACTATACGTATATGCATTTCACAGATTGTTTCTGTTTGTTGGAAAAATAAAGGCAAATATATGAATACATTTTAGTGGTGTACATAGAAAGGTCTTTGTTCCGAATACAGGTGAATTGTAGTAATCAGTTAATGGTTGTTTTCCATCGATAGACTCAGATTTTTGTTTGTTCGACGAAACGACAAAACTTGTAGAATGTTATCCAATGGTACCAATGTGCTGCTGATTATAAGTAATGCACCACATTGTGCTCCTCTTAATGTCACATAAGATCTTAGTTTCTCTACTCCAGTAATTTCGCTAGCTACAAAGCCTTTCAACAAATATCCTACAACGAATAAAGTTGTAAATGATATGAAGCGTGTAATAAAGATGTGAACTGTATAGGCATCTACTTTTCTCTGTAAAGAAACGATAGCTCGAAAAGAATAGACTAGAACGAATATCTCGAAACGAAACTCTCGTTACGACGTTTCATCGAGCATTTTAATTTTACGTTCACGGCTCACGTACATTTCTAACGACAGAATTATCCTATCGAACAGGAAAATTCCTTTCGTGGCACAGTGATACAGTGATACTGTATTTAGGAATAAATTTTAAGTAATACATTCATAAGAGAAGATATTGGTTGGATAATATGAAAATTTGATGTATATTTTCATCTTACACAGAACAATTTTATACAATAGAAATCTTCATTGTTAGTAATTAATTATTGTTTTTCTTTAATCTTAATCATATATTTGTTTAAACTATTCAACATGTGAAATAACCGAAATATCTCCGCTACGGACAAATGGTTATTATTACATTCTTTTTTCTTTATTTCCGTGTACCTTTCTTATCTTACAAATGTAGTTTCAAACTCACTTTATTCTCAGTTGCCACGAACTCTTCACAGAGCTCCATGCTCGGACGTGAGTTGAATCAAGTTCCTTCATCTTGAAACTTAACATTATAGTAAATAGATTTTAGAAGCGAACATCGAATGCAGAATTCTTTAATGATTTTGCATTAAACACACCGTTTTTCAATGATATTTTGACACTGTATTTTAAACTAGTCTATTGGCATTTAAATATTATAATTCACGAATATTTAGTACATTAATCTTAATAATTATAGTCATTAATTATTCTCCGTCACAATTCTTGTTACAAATAACGGACTATCTTAATTTTGACTGGGTCATAACAGAACATTAGGGAGGGAAATAATCATGATTGATGGGGCCGTTTCGCAATCAGGGGAAGATATTGTAGCATAATAACATAATTGTAGTCCACTAGTACATGCTCTAAATCCTTACAATCTTTGCAAAGTGTACAAACTAATAAAACTAACTGTACCATAAATCTATTAACGTTGCCACTATCAAATAGTTGGTCTAAGCCAACAAAGAACTCTTTATGCGGAATTCAATAATAGTCACAGATTTCTTTACTACTGGAAATGTAAATGTTAATATATATTCATAATGATTTCTTATATTTCCGTGAATGTTATACATTTATTAAAATCAAAATTTTACAGATTTTATCGCGTTCAATCCGTAAAATTACATATATGTGCGATAAAATCCGTAAATTTTAGTTTTAATAAATATGCAAGCAGTTTAATACTCTATCGTAACAGTAAATTTAACTCTTATCAACTCCATACACTATATAATAGAATTAAACTGTTACATTACTATTACTTTTCAGTCGTAAAACAGAATATAATATTGAAGTTGAGTTAACATTTCGATGTTTAACTTTAGCTCGTTAAATTGGAGCCGTGATAGCTCAGTTTGTTAATTGATCGTTCGCTCTGTAATTCCCGAAAAGTCGCAGATTCCATCCTCATTTAGCATCAGTTTCCGGAGAAGCAAAAAACGGAAACATTCTAAGAACATTGGCTTTTGTAAAGATGTCATATTCATAAATTCGTATTTAGCATGTTTAATGAATAACCTTGATTCTCTCATTGTGAGATACAGCTCCAAATCCCAGTAGTGGTAATAAAAGGGTTGTTTATTTATTTATATGTGGGATCGTTTTAATGCGAAAGAAGCAGGTTAAGCTCTCAAATATTTATTATTCTTTAAATTAATTTTACATTACGTCTTTCATCCTTATCTCGTTCCATCACTCTGAGCACTTGAATGTTCTATGTCACCATTGACGTTTTTCTTTATTTTTTCTAATGGCACAAATAATAAAACCTCAACCTCTTCCCACATATATGTAAGTCAATATCTCTGTTAATATTTGTACATCCTAGATGAAGTGTACTCGTGTGTGTGGCTAGGACATTATTGATCTTAAAAGTACTGCATAATGTCCGACGTCGCACACTGCAGGTGTTGGCTGGTCTCCAATAGTCTGCTTTATATCATTTCACTACTAATACATTTTAGTGTATACTTGTACTACGGCATAAACGTGAATTGTCTGTTTGTTTGTCATGTGAAAATTAAAGATATTTTACATAGAATGTAAACTGTTCATGCTGTTAATTGATGAGGCGTCATTTCAGCAGCTGACAAATATCAGGCTGAAATGATGTCGATGTTCATGTACAGTAATATCAGTTCAAAATGATTCTGATAGCTTAATTCTTTTACATACTCCGCCTTCTTCATTAAGTTAATTTAAAAAAATCTTTATTGATAATATGTTTTAATGTGAACAGCAGTCAATTCTTGTTATTTAGCGAAACGTTTTATATTTAAAAATTTAGGCCATTTTGATAAACGTTGTGGCAAAAAATTAAAGAGCTAGATTCTATATCTGAAAATTATTTGTATAACATATTAAACTCCGTATCACTACCAATATAACTTAGACAAGTTCCCCACATATAAGTTTTGGGTCGGACAAGTTGGACGACGTGACACTTGAATTTATATCCGTTGTAAAACGAGCCGTGCCAACTATAACTTTGCTTTACTGTAACTTAAACCCTGCCGTATTCTGATATAAATTTCAATATAAACCTTAATATGAATAAATTATCCCGATGTCCGAAGCAGTGATAGTTCAATTGCTATTATAGTGGAACTGCGCGATTAACTTTGAAGAAGAGTGGGTTTTATTCTTACAGTGATTTTAAGGAAATCAGCTAACCTACCTTTGACCAAAGCAGCGGGATAGTTTTTACTTTCCGATTGCAAGAAATGTGTAGTCTATTGACGTATATGTGTGCTGTTTATCAGTAAATAAATATTTAAATTACGTTACGAACAATAACATGATGTCATTAAAAAGTAAAACTGCAGCAATAAGTTTAAAATGACGGAGTGGGATGCTGCGAGGGGATTCAAGACGTGCTCATATTTCAGCCGGGTCTCGGCGAGATGAGACTGGGAGCCGTGCTTTGTCAACTAACAACTTTGTCAAGCGCATTTTAAACAAGGAAATTTCAGGGAAACGTGAGCAGAGCGATGAAGTTTACCTAGACCTTTAAATATACTATTTAGTGTTGACTTACATTTACATGTTGTATGTACAATATTATTAAATTCAAGTTTGACCTCCGAGTACTTTGCAATACCCATTGTCACGAAAGGTGACATCAATCTACGAAGTTAGAGAACACTGTCTTATAGTCTTCTAGTAGCACGTTTGATATTTGATTTGAATTTTTTTAATAATCGGAGCCCAGACTGTTGGCAATACCGGTTTATACATATAAATGCAAATGAATGTGTTTCCGCGAACCTGGTAGAAATTATTATATACTAAAAACAGGATAATCCTTATAACATAGTACTTTATTCTTATAACAACGCAGTGAGCGATATAACAAAATTTTAGTTTCAAATTTACTTCCTTTGTGTTATAAAACAATGTAGTCTTAAAATGTTTTAAAAGCTGCACAAAAAACGTTACGCGAATTAACTTACTTCTATTAAGTTTTTCCGGGCAAAGGAAAGTACGAACTCTCTTCGTATTTCTTGAAAATAGTCTTCATAATATTCATGTTAAGGTTTTAATAGTTTATAGTTTATTAACATTATATAATAAGAATTTAACTGCTCCTTAAAAAAAAATAAGTTGTCCGTGTATTGAAAATCGGGTATTGTAATTTATTTTTACAAGATACTAAAAAAACGTTAAATCGGGAACATATATTATTATATACTAAGCTGAATTTTTTTCACTTTGGTGTAAGCACAATACTAGGAACACTCGCTCTAGCCTTGTGTTCTACAAACATAAATCTGTGACATTTGCAGGTAATTTCCTACATCATACGGCGTAGTGCTGGAGTAATGTACCACCATTTTTAAAGCAGTACACTTACAATTGTTTCTTTCAGGACTAAATTGAAAACAGTCTTTTTAGAAAAAGAGATCACGTTCTGCAATTGGAACCAGTGATGTGATATATACAAGCATCTGAATAAGATTTTAGCTGAAAATCAGTGCGTTGTTCAATCTGTACCAACATTTGCCAGTTACGGCCATTTTGTACCATTACGTTACAAACAGCAGCCAAACATTGTAAAATACTATTATGTTAACGGATTTTTGTTTATTTATATCTGATAATTTGTTTTAATATAAAATATGTAATTCAGATGTTTAATTTTTAATGTTTGATCTATATAATAAAAATATTTATAGAAAATTGTATCTAAGTTTTGATACCTGAACCGCGCGCAACTTTGTTGTAAAAGCAGATGGGATGATGATAAAGACGAACGTGGATTTTGGACTTTTTAACGCAAAAATTAAATTGAAAAAAAGAAAAAAGCAAACATTTTCAGATGCTCAAATTAAAGAAAGTTTCAGTTGTGTTCGGTTTATAACTACGGACAGCAATTTTCCGGCAAAGCGGCTGGTACAGCCGGTATTAATATATTTTTATTATCATAAGTTATACATTACTAGGATGATATGTAAATTATAAATAATTAAATGATTTTAAAAATATTTATAGAAAATTGTATCTAAGTTTTGATACCTGAACCGCGCGCAACTTTGTTGTAAAAGCAGACGGGATGATGATAAAGACGAACGTGGATTTTGGACTTTTAACGCAAAAATTAAATTGAAAAAAAGAAAAAAGCAAACATTTTCAGATGCTCAAATTAAAGAAAGTTTCAGTTGTGTTCGGTTTATAACTACGGACAGCAATTTTCCGGCAAAGCGGCTGGTACAGCCGGTATTAATATATTTTTATTATCATAAGTTATACATTACTAGGATGATATGTAAATTATAAATAATTAAATGATTTTAAAAATATTTATAGAAAATTGTATCTAAGTTTTGATACCTGAACCGCGCGCAACTTTGTTGTAAAAGCAGACGGGATGATGATAAAGACGAACGTGGATTTTGGACTTTTAACGCAAAAATTAAATTGAAAAAGAGAAAAAAGCAAACATTTTCAGATGCTCAAATTAAAAAAAGTTTCAGTTGTGTTCGGTTTATAACTACGGACAGCAATTTTCCGTATTCCACACAGGCAAAGCGGCTGGTACAGCCGGTATTAATATATTTTTATTATCATAAGTTATACATTACTAGGATGATATGTAAATTATAAATAATTAAATGATTTTAAAAATATTTATAGAAAATTGTATCTAAGTTTTGATACCTGAACCGCGCGCAACTTTGTTGTAAAAGCAGACGGGATGATGATAAAGACGAACGTGGATTTTGGACTTTTAACGCAAAAATTAAATTGAAAAAGAGAAAAAAGCAAACATTTTCAGATGCTCAAATTAAAAAAAGTTTCAGTTGTGTTCGGTTTATAACTACGGACAGCAATTTTCCGTATTCCACACAGGCAAAGCGGCTGGTACAGCCGGTATTAATATATTTTTATTATCATAAGTTATACATTACTAGGATGATATGTAAATTATAAATAATTAAATGATTTTAAAAATATTTATAGAAAATTGTATCTAAGTTTTGATACCTGAACCGCGCGCAACTTTGTTGTAAAAGCAGACGGGATGATGATAAAGACGAACGTGGATTTTGGACTTTTAACGCAAAAATTAAATTGAAAAAGAGAAAAAAGCAAACATTTTCAGATGCTCAAATTAAAAAAAGTTTCAGTTGTGTTCGGTTTATAACTACGGACAGCAATTTTCCGACGCGCATACGCACACCATTTTGATAGAATAATTGAATTTGAACTTTTGTTTAGCTGTAATAAAGTGCAAATTGACTCTTTAGCGTTACGAACGCACCTACATTGCTTAGACAGCTGTGAAAGCTTGTTATTTAATATGAACTTTTGTTTGTTTGTTTGTTTGTTTCTGGTTACTGGTTTACGGTTTACTGGTTTCTGGTTTCTAGTTTCTGGTTTCTGGTTTCTAGTTTCTGGTTTCTAGTTTCTGGTTTCTGGTTTCTAGTTTCTAGTTTCTGGTTTCTGGTTTACTGGTTTACTGGTTTACTGGTTTAACTGGTTTAACTGGTTTTACTGTTTAACTGGTTTACTGGTTTACTGGTTTACTGGTTTACTGGTTTACTGTTTACTGGTTTACTGGTTTACCTGGTTTACTGGTTTAACTGGTTTAACTGTTTACTGGTTACTGGTTTACTGGTTACTGGTTTTACTGTTACTGGTTTACTGGTTTACTGGTTTAACTGGTTTACTGGTTCACTGGTTCACTGGTTCACTGGTTCACTGGTTCACTGGTTCACTGGTTCACTGGTTCACTGGTTCACTGGTTCACTGGTTCACTGGTTTACTGGTTTACTGGTTTACTTGGTTTACTGGTTTCTGGTTTACTGGTTTACTGGTTTACTGGTTTTACTGGTTTACTGGTTTAACTGGTTTACTGGTTTACTGGTTTACTGGTTTAACTGGTTTACTGGTTTACTCTGGTTTACTGGTTTACTGGTTTTACTGTTTACTGGTTACTGGTTTATGGTTTACTGGTTACTGGTTACTGGTTACTGGTTTACTGGTTTAATGGTTTACTGGTTTACTGGTTCACTGGTTTACTGGTTTTACTGGTTTACTGGTTTACTGGTTTACTGGTATACTGGTTTTACTGTTTAACTGGTTTACTGGTTTACTGGTTTACCTGGTTTTACTGTTTACTGGTTTACTGGTTTAACTGGTTTACTGGTGTACTGGTGTACTGGTGTACTGGTTTACTGGTTTACTGGTTTACTGGTTGTACTGGTTTTACTGTTTACTGGTTACTGGTTTACTGGTTTTACTGTTTACCTGGTTTACTGGTTTAACTGGTTTTACTGTTACTGGTTTACTGGTTTACACTGGTTTACTGGTTTAACTGGTTTACTGGTTTAACTGGTTTTACTGTTTACTGGTTACTGGTTTACTGGTTTACTGGTTACTGGTTTACTGGTTTACTGGTTGACTGGTTTACTGGTTAACTGGTTTTACTGTTTACTGGTTTAACTGGTTTTACTGTTTACTGGTTTACGGTTTACTGGTTTTACTGTTTACTGTTTTACTGTTTACTGGTTTAACTGGTTACTGGTTACTGGTTACTGGTTTACTGGTTTACTGGTTTAGCTGGTTTACTGGTTACTGGTTTAACTGGTTACTGGTTTTACTGTTACTGGTTTACTGGTTACTGTTTACTGGTTTACACTGGTTTACTGGTTTACTGGTTTTACTGTTTCTGGTTTACTGGTTCCCTTTTCCCTTTTCCCTTTTCCCTTTTCCATTTTCCATTTTCAATATTCAATATTCAATATTCCAACATTCCAACATTCCAACATTCCAACATTCCAACATTCCAACATTCCAACATTCCAACATTCCAACATTCCAACATTCCAACATTCCAACATTCCAACATTCCAACATTCCAACATTCCAACATTCCAACATTCCAACATTCCAACATTCCAACATTCCAACATTCCAACATTCCAACATTCCAACATTCCAACATTCCAATATTCCAATATTCCAGTATTCCAATGTTTCAATGTTCCAATATTCCAATATTCCAATAATCCATTTTCCTTTTTCCATTTTTCATTTTCCATTTTCCATTTTCCGTTTTCCGTTTTCCATGTTCCATTTTCCAATAACTGCCTCATTCCAAATCTTTTTGACGGAATGAAGTCTGTTCGCTCCGCCAGACGGTAACGCGGTTTGTGCTGGACTGATGTGATGTCGTGAAAAAGAAACTAAAACAAAATAAATAATACCGCGAAGCCGACCTAATTGAAAATCAGTATGGTGGATCTTTAGCTCTTACATTTTGTGACTATTTATGTTATTATTTCATTCGTTTTAATTTCGGCACGCGGCGTTAGATCCTCCGACGCGCATACGCACACTTTTGAAAGAATGGTCTAATTTGAACTTTGAGCTGCTGTAATAAAGTTAAAATTGACTCTTTAGCGTTAGGAACACACCTACATTGCTTAGACAGCAGTGAAAGCTTGTAATTTAATATGAACTTTATGAAATAGCAATAAAGTTCAAATTGACCCTACATTTTAGTTAGAGAACGTTTGTATTTATGTATGAACGTTTGTATTGGAAAAAGAAAAGCGCTGTTTTTAGGGGCTTCCCGGCGATTATTCGAATTTTTCTCAAATTGGCCAAATTGGTCCTGGCGTTGTAGAGTGATGCGCTTACCGACACATATTTGTATTATAGATTAATAATAAATTATATTCAATGAATTTAGTTATTAATAAATAAATAATAAAGTTGCTTGAGAATATATTTATATGTAGAGGGAGTGACAAAAGGCATAATGTTTGAGAGATATAGAATTCGTTGTCATCCCCACTCCGTGCTGTGTACTGGTGAGAGGTGACACCGGTACACACGTGGAGGGGATCACTTACCAAGTGATAATATTTTTTTTTTGGAGTTTACAGCCACGCGGTTTGATACGTGGCCATGTACAATTGATTGATATCGAGCGAGACAAAAATATTAAAATGTCTATTAAAAAGCAGGGGTGGTGATAGAGAAGTGAAAATTTAGGGTTGTATGTAGTTTTTGATGCCACACAATAATAAAATAAAATAGAAAAAAAAATCCCAAAAAATAAAAAAAAATTTTTTGGTGTGGGCAACCCTGATCACTTAGAGGTTTGAAAAATAGATAGTAACCGATTCTCAGACCTACTAAATATGCACAAAAAATTTCATAAGAATCGGTAAAGCCGTTTCGGAGGAGTATGGGAACGAACATTGTGACAAGAGAATTTTATATATTAGATGTCATGGTTATTAAAAGCAATACAATTGGAAAATGAGGACACACTTGATTTAGTCTAGGCTTTAAGCATACACGCTGCCCCAAACAATGATGGCATAGACCTGATGCGAAGATGAACTTTTTAATTAAATTATCACTAAAAACCCCATTGCGCAAAAAAAATTAGAAAAAGTATATTGTGCCATTTTTTAAACGAACTTTCCGGCGTAACAGGTTTAAGGCACACATGAAAATCACACAGAGAAGAGAGTTAACGAAGCTAAAAATTTGATGGGACCCAATTAAAAGTGTTTGTTTATAGTAACGCAATTTTTCGCTAACTTTATGACAAAATTAATTGTACGTGAAATTCATTTGCAAGCTCTGAAATATTTTCATACATAATTTTCCACAGCTGGGACTCAAGGCTTTCTCAACAGAATGAAAGTTATTTATGCAACACGCAACTTTAGTGTATTATTATATATTTTATGATGAAACAAGCCACCTAAATCCTTGTAGATAACAGACCTTGGTAATGAAGAACAAATTTTGTAGTATTAACAAGTAACTGTTTGTTCCGCTTGCTGCCGGCCGGCGAACTGGCTTCGGAATGAGCGTCCTTCACTTGACCGTGACAGCGAAAAGCCGAGCGATGGTGGTGGGGTTAAGAGGTAGGGATGTGCAAGCGGTAACATTCTCCCCCCTCTTAAAAGCATAGCTTTTAAGCTTTATTCTTCATCTAGGAGTGGGCATATTTTGGTAATAGCCCGTCTGATTAAACCCCTTGATGTGTAGATGTCAGCCACCCGACAGGCCCCGTCAGCGCCAGGATGGATGGCCTGGATTCTTCCCAGCGGCCATTTTAAAGGAGAAGTTGCTTCGTCCTTGACGAGGACTAGTTGGTTAAGCTTCAAGTTCATGTGACGCTTCTGCCACTTGTAGCGATGTTGCATTTCTGATAGGCATTCCCGCATCCACCTGGACCAAAAGTGCTGCCGAGCTTGTTCTATTTTTGCGTACCGGTGAAGACGATTAGGGTTAGCGGATTGCAGATCTGGAGCCGGCAAGGATGTCAGTGGCCTCCCAATTAGAAAATGTCCAGGAGTGAGAGGTGACAAGTCGCTTGGAGAGGAAGACAATGGTGACAGAGGCCTTGAGTTTAGTATAGCCTCGATTTGCGCGAACAGCGTAGTCATCTCCTCAAATGTTAAATGAGTGTTTCCCAACACTCGCTTCATGTGATATTTGGCTGATTTCACGGCTGCTTCGTATAGGCCACCAAAATTTGGCGCATACGCGGGTGAAAAGTTAAATTTAATACCGTCATTTACGAAGGTGTTCGACACAGAGCCAGAGCTAGCTTCCGAGGTAAGAAATTTACCTAACTCGTTATTCGCTCCTACGAAGTTTTTCCCGTTGTCGCAAAATATCTCGTTAGGCTTGCCGCGACGCGAAATAAAGCGGCGCAGTGCTAAAATAAACGCTTCGGTGCTCAATGAACTAACTATTTCTAAATGAACTGCTTTAACTTTAAAATCTACAAAAATGCAAAGGTAACATTTTATGAGCTTAGCTCCGCGGCCTACTCTGTCACTTATTAGAAAAGGTCCAGCGAAATCTGTTCCGGTGACTTCGAACGCAAAGCCCGGTGCAACTCGTTGTGAAGGCAAGTTTCCCATTATTTGTTGTGCGACTACTGCCTTCATTCGTTTGCACCGCACACAATCGTTATATGTACGTCGAGCTAGCCGCCTGCCGTTGATAGGCCAATACTGTTCGCGAATAACAGAAAGAAGTAACTGCGGTCCCGCGTGCATTAACTTAATGTGATAATATTGGAACAGTAGTTTGGTGAAGTGATGATTCGCTTCTAAAACGATTGGATGCCTTTTGTCAAATCCATAGCACGAGTTATCAAGTCTTCCACCGACGCGTATCAAACCTGAACTATCTTTGAAAGGACTTAAGTTACGTAACTTAGTATTTATTTTATTTTTGGTAATAAATTCTGCGAAACTATCTAACTGCGAAATATATGCAAGTTTTATTTCCGCTAATTGAAGCTCCTCGGTTGATAACGCTCCGTGTTTTCGATTGGAGTGCATTTTTTGTTTACAGTTTTCTATGAACCGATATATAAACGCAAATATGCGACGTAATTTAACAAAACTTGAATACCTGCTTAAATCTGTTACCGTTAATATACAACGGCCAACGCTAGCCGTACATGCTCGCAACTCAGGTAGGTTCGCTTCTGTCACCTCGCGTTGATCAGGCCATTGACCTTCTGCATTCAACAGGAATGAAGGTCCCTCCCACCACAGTGACAACGACTGTACTTCGTCTGGAAAAACACCGCGGGAGGCAAGGTCAGCAGGATTTTGTGATGATGGGACATATAACCATTTATCATTAGAACATAACTCGTTGATCTCTGCTACGCGATGCGACACAAACACACCTAACCTGGTTGAAGGAGTACTCAACCATCCTAATACTATTTTAGAGTCTGACCAAAAATGTTTCCGCTCAATATGATAACGTACTCGTAAAGCATTCGTTACCTTATTACAGAGGCGCGAGACTAACAGGGCACCGCACAGCTCTAGCCGTGGGATCGTCGTAGCCCTCAGCGGTGCGACCTTGGATTTCGCGCATAAGAGACGAACCGTACAATTGCCTAGTGCGTCAAATGAACGCATATAAATGACCCGGCATATGCCTTTACAGATGCGTCACTAAATGAATGCATTTCGAGCCTTACAACGTTACTGCAACTTGCGTGTCGCGGAACGCTAAAATGTTTAATGTGATGGAAGTTGTCTATTAATCTTTTCCATGTATGTATTGCTTCCTTAGGAACAGGATCGTCCCAATCTATATTCAATTGCCATAGAGATTGTAAAAAAATTTTAAACAAAACAATACATACAGAGAGCAGCCCTAGGGGATCAAAAACGCTTGATGCGACTGACAACAATGTGCGCTTTGTATATTGTTCATTGCTATTTATTAAATGTAATTTAGCACATGACATAATAATCTTATCCGAATTTGGATCCCATTCGACTCCTAAAGTATTACAATCGTGCGAAATTTTTAAGGTTTCTTGTTCATTGTTAATTGAGCGAGAAATATTTTTTAATAAAAACTGCGAGTTAGATTTAAGCTTTCGCAGATTGAAGTGCGCTGAACCTAAATGTTTAGCGACGCGCTGGTAAAGGGAATATAACTGTTTCTCGTTACTAAAGCCAGTTATCAGGTCGTCTACATAGAAATCGCGAGTTATAATTTCCTTCACCATCGGGTCGTCACATTCCCGACCTAACTGAATTAGACACCTCGTGCTAAGGAAGGGAGCCGATGAGGTGCCATAAGTTACAGTATTTAATTGCAAGCATCTCACACGCTCACCTTCATCATCACGCCACAAAATCGTTTGTAGGTGTCTCTGGGCGGGTTCCACGGCGATCTGCCTGTACATCTTTTCTATGTCACCCGTTAATATAAAGGCATGTTGTCGAAAACGTATTAAAATAGAAAAAATGTCATCTTGCACCGTGGCACCTACCATTGAAATATCATTGAGTGAATAACCTGAACTGGTTTTCGCCGATGCATCGAACACTACCCTACATTTTGTAGATTCGCTCTGCTCTTTTAACACGGGATGATGAGGTAAAAAGTTTACCTTTTTTGAACAGACAATCTCTGATAAATGACCCAGTTCAGCGTATTCTTTAATGAAATCCACGTATTGTTTTTTCACGTTAGGCTGTCGTTTAAAACGCCTTTCTAGAGAATAAAATCTTTTTCTAGCCATACCGTACGAATCGCCAAGGCAATGGGGTTCCTTGTTAAGCGGTAAAATTAAGAAACAGCTATGAATCAAACCAAATTCTCGTTGCGGACGGTCGGCGTGTGCGCAATGTCAGAAGTAGGCCATCTTCGCTCCAAGCAGCAATGCGTAGTCGGTAGCAGGTGAAAAATCTTGATTATTTTTTCGACTTTTCGCTGTCACGGTCGCCAATGTTTGTTCCGCTTGCTGCCGGCCGGCGAACTGGCTTCGGAATGAGCGTCCTTCACTTGACCGTGACAGCGAAAAGCCGAGCGATGGTGGTGGGGTTAAGAGGTAGGGATGTGCAAGCGGTAACAGTAACTCAATTCTATAAAAATAAAAATGTTCATTTTGCGAGAAATAAAAATAAGCATATTTTAATACAGACCAGAGTACAATGGAGCTCGTTGCTTCATGGAAATGTTTTTAGAAGATGCAGGCTCTCGTGTCCAAATTAAGTTGACAGTGTTTCACGTAGTAGCATTACTAGTTACATGTTTCGCTTGCTAAATTTGCCTTCGCCTTCGCCTTCGCCTTCGCCTTCGCCTTCGCCTTCCGCCTTCGCCTTCTCCTTCGCCTTCGCCTTCGCCTTCCCTTCGCCTTCGCCTCGCCTTCGCCTTCGCCTTCGCTTCGCCTTCGCCTTCGCCTTCGCCTTCGCCTTCGCCTTCGCCTTCGCCTGCGCCTTCGCCTTCGCTTCGCCTTCGCCTTCTCCTTCGCCTTCGCCTTCGCCTTCGGCCTTCGCCTTCGCCTTCGCCTTCGCCTTCGCCTTGCCTTCGCCTTCGCTCGCCTTCGCCTTCTCCTTCGCCTTCGCTCGCCTTCGCCTTCGCCTCGCCTTCGCCTTCGCCTTCGCCTTCGCCTTCGCCTTCGCCTGCGCCTTCGCCTTCGTCGCCTTCGCCTTCGCCTTCGCCTTCGCCTTCGCCTTCGTCGCCTTCGCCTTCTCGCCTTCGCCTTCGCCTTCGCCTTCCGCCTTCGCCTTCGCCTTCGCCTTCCGCCTTCGCCTTCGCTCGCCTTCGCCTTCGCCTTCGCCTTCGCCTTCGCCTTCGCCTTCGCCTTCGCCTCGCCTTCGCCTTCGCCTTCGCCTTCGCCTTCGCCTTCGCCTTCGCCTTCCGCCTTCGCCTTCGCCTTCGCCTTCCGCCTTCGCCTCGCCTTCGCCTCGCCGTCGCCTTCGCCTTCGCCTTCGCCTTCGCGCCTTCGCCTTCGCCTCGCCTTCGCCTTCGCTTCGCCTTCGCCTTCGTCGCCTTCGCCTTCGCCTTCGCCTTCGCCTTCGCCTTCGCCTGCGCCTTCGCCTTCGCCTTCGCCTTCGCCTTCGCCTTCGCTTCGCCTTCGCCTTCGCCTTCGCCTTCGGCCTTCGCCTTCGCCTTCGCCTTCGCCTTGCGCCTTCGCCTTCGGCCTTCGCCTTCGCCTTCGCCTTCGCCTTGCGCCTTCGCCTTCCGCCTTCGCCTTCCGCCTTCGCCTTCGCCTTGCCTTCGCCTTCGCCTTCGCCTTCGCCTTCGCCTCGCTTCGCCTTCGCCTTCGTCGCCTTCGCCTTCGCCTTCGCCTTCGCCTTCGCCGTCGCCTTCGCCTTCTCCTTCGCCTTCGCCTTCGCCTTCGCCTCGCCTTCGCCTTCGCCTTGCCTTCGCCTTCGCCTTCGCCTTCGCCTTCCGCCTTCGCCTTCCCTTCGCCTTCGCCTTCGCCTTCCGCCTTCGCCTCGCCTTCGCCTTCGCCTTCGTCGCCTTCGCCTTCGCCTTCGTCGCCTTCGCCTTCGCCTTCGCCTTCCGCCTTCGCCTTCGCCTTCGCCTTCCCTTCGCCTTCCGCCTTCGCCTTCGCCTCGCCTTCGCCTCGCCTTCGCCTTCGTCGCCTTCGCCTTCGCCTTCGTCGCCTTCGCCTCGCCTTCGCCTTCGCCTCGCCTTCGCCTTCGCCTTCGCCTTCGCACTTCGCCTTCGCCTTCGCCTTCGCCTTCGCCTTCGCCTTCGCCTTCGCCTTCGCCTTCGCCTTCGCCTTCGGCCTTCGCCTTCGCCTTCCGCCTTCGCCTTCGCCTTCCGCCTTCGCCTTCGCCTTCGCCTTCCGCCTTCGCCTTCCGCCTTCGCCTTCGCCTTCGCCTTCGCCTTCGCCTTCGCCTTCGCCTCGCCTTCGGCCTTCGCCTTCGTCGCCTTCGCCTCGCCTCGCCTTCGCCTTCCGCCTCGCCTTCGCCTCGCCTTCGCCTTCGCGCCTTCGCCTTCGCCTTCGCCTTCGCCTTCGCCTCCGCCTTCGCCTTCGCCTCGCCTTGCCTTCGCCTTCGCCTTCGCTTCGCCTTCGTCCTTCGCCTTCGCCTCGCCTTCGCCTTCGCCTTCGCCTTCGCCTTCGCCTTCGCCTTCGCCTTCGCCTTCGCCTTCGCCTTCGCCTTCTCCTTCGCCTTCGCCTTGCCTTCGCCTTCGCCTTCTCGCCTTCGCCTTCCGCCTTCGCCTTCGCCTTCGCCTCGCCTTCGCCTTCGCCTTCCGCCTTCGCCTCGCCTTCGCCTTCGCCTTCGCCTTCGCCTCGCCTTCCGCCTTCGCCTTCTCCTTCGCCTTCGCCTTCGGCCTTCGCCTTCGCCTTCGGCCTTCGCCTTCGCCATTCGCCTTCGCCTTCGGCCTTCGCCTTCGCCTTCGCCTGCGCCTTCGCCTTCGCCTTCGCCTTCCGCCTTCGCCTTCGCCTCGCCTTCGGCCTTCGCCTTCGGCCTTCGCCTTCGCCTTCGACTTCGCCTTCGCTCGCCTTCGCCTTCGCCTTCGCCTTCGCTTCGCCTTCGCCTTCGCCTTCGCCTTCGGCCTTCGCCTTCGCCTTCGCCTTCGCCTTCGCCTTCGCCTTCGGCCTTCGCCTTCGCCTTCGCCTTCGCTTCGCCTTCGCCTTGCGCCTTCGCCTTCGCCTTCGCTTCGCCTTCGCCTTCGCCTTCGCCTCCGCCTTCGCCTTCTCGCCTTCGCCTTCGCCTTCCGCCTTCGCCTTCGCCTTCGCCTTCGCCTTCGCCTTCGCCTCGCCTTCGGCCTCGCCTTCGCCTTCTCCTTCGCCTTCGCTTCCGCCTTCGCCTTCGCCTCGCCTTCGCCTTCGCCTCGCCTCGCCTTCGCCTTCGCCGTTCGCCTTCGCCTCGCCTTCGCCTTCCCTTCGCCTCGCCTTCCCTTCGCCTTCGCCTGCGCCTTCGCCTTCGCTTCGCCTTCCGCTTCGCCTTCGCCTTCGCCGTTCGCCTTCGCCTTCGCTTCGCCTTCGCCTTCTCCTTCGCCTTCGCCTTCTGCCTTCGCCTTCGCCTTCCCTTCGCCTCGCCTTCGGCCTTCGCCTTCCGCCTTCGCCTTCCCTTCGCCTCGCCTTCGCCTTCGCCTTCGCCTTCGCCTTCGCCTTCGCCTTCGCCTTCGCCTTCGCCTTCGCCTTCGTCGCCTTCGCCTTCGCCTTCGCCTTCGCCTTCGCCTTCGCCTTCGCCTTCCGCTTCGCCTTCGCCTTCGCTTCGCCTTCGCCGTCGCCTTCGCCTTCGCTTCGCCTTCGCCTTCGCCTTCGCCTTCGCCTTCGCCTTCGCCTTGCCTTCGCCTTCGCCTCGCCTTGCCTTCGCCTTCGCTCGCCTTCGCCTTCGCCTTCTCGCCTTCGCCTTCGCTTCGCCTTCGCCTTCGCCTTCGCCTTCGCCTTCGCCTTCGCCTTCGCCTTCGCCTTCGCCTTCGCCGTCGCCTCGCCTTCGCCTTCGCCTTCGCCGTCGCCTTCGCCTTCCCTTCGCCTTCGCCTTCGCCTTCGCCTTCGCCTTCGCCTTCGCCTTCGCCTTCGCCTTCGCCTTCCCTTCGCCTCGCCTTCCCTTCGCCTTCGCCTTCGCCTTCGGCCTTCGCCTTCGCCTTCGCCTCGCCTTCGCCTTCGCCTTCGCCTTCGCCTTCGCCTTCGCCTTCGCGCCTTCGCCTTCGCCTCTCGCCTTCGCCTTCTCCTTCGCCTTCGGCCTTCGCCTTCCCTTCGCCTCGCCTTCGCCTCGCTTCGCCTTCGCCTTCGCCGTCGCCTTCGCCTTCTCGCCTTCGCCTCGCCTTCGCCTTGCCTTCGCCTTCGCCTTCGCTTCGCCTTCGCCGTCGCCTTCGCCTTCGCCTCGCCTCGCCTTCGCCTTCGCCTTCGCCTTCGCCTTCGCCTTCGTCGCCTTCGCCTTCGCCTTCGCCTTCGCCTTCGCCTTCGCCTTCGCCTTCGCCTTCGCCTTCGCCTTCGCCTTCGCCTTCGCCTCGCCTTCGCCGTCGCCTTCGCCTTGCCTTCGCCTTCGCCTTCGCCTCGCCTTCGCCTTCGCCTTCGCCTTCGCCTTCGCCTTCGCATTCGCCTTCGCCTTCCCTTCGCCTTCGCCTTCGCCTTCGCCTCGCCTTCGCCTTCGCTTCGCCTTCGCCTTCGGCCTTCGCCTTCGCCTTCGACTTCGCCTTCGCCTTCGCCTTCGCCTTCGGCCTTCGCCTTCGCCTTCGCCTTCTCCTTCGCCTTCTCCTTCGCCTTCGCCGTCGCCTTCGCCTTCGCCTTCCGCCTTCGCCTTCGTCGCCTTCGCCTCGCTTCGCCTTCGCATCGCCTTCGCCTTCGCCTTCGCCTTCGGCCTTCGCCTTCGCTTCGCCTTCGCTCGCCTTCGCCTTCGCCTTCGCCTTCCGCCTTCGCCTTCCTTCGCCTTCGCCTTCGCCTTCGCCTTCGCCTTCGCCTTCGCCTTCGCCTTCGCCTTCGTTCGCCTTCGCCTTCTGCCTTCGCCTTCGCCTTCGTCGCCTTCGCCTTCGCCTTCCCTTCGCCTTCGCCTTCCGCCTTCGCCTTCGCCTTCGCCGTCGCCTTCGCCTCGCTTCGCCTTCGCCTTCGCCTTCCGCCTTCGCCTTCGCCTTCTCGCCTTCGCCTTCGCCTTCGCCTTCGCCTTCGCCTTCGCCTTCGCCTTCGCCTTCGCCTCGCCTTCGCTTCGCCTTCGCCTTCGCCTTCGCCTTCGCCTTCGCCTTCGCCTTCGCCTTCGCCTTCGCCTTCGCCTTCCGCCTTCGCCTTCGCCTTCGCCTTCGCCTTCGCCTTCGCCGTTCGCCTTCGCCTTGCCTTCGCCTTCGCCTTCGCCTTCGCCTTCGCCTTCGCCTTCGCCTCGCCTTCGCCTCGCCTTCGCCTTCGTTCGCCTTCGCCTTCGTTCGCCTTCGCCTTCGCCTTCCCTTCGCCTTCGCCTTGCCTTCGCCTTCGCCTTCGCCTTCGCCTTCGCCTTCGTTCGCCTTCGCCTTCGGCCTTCGCCTTCGCGCCTTCGCCTTCGCCTTCGCCTTCGCCTTCGCCTGCGCCTTCGCCTTCGCCTTCGTCGCCTTCGCCTTGCCTTCGCCTTCGGCCTCGCCTTCGCCTTCGTCGCCTTCGCCTTCGCCTCGCCTTCGCCTCGCCTTCGCCTTCGCCTTCGCCTTCGCCTTCGCCTTCGCCTTCGCCTTCGCCTTCTCGCCTTCGCCTTCGCCTCGCCTTCGCCTTCGCCTTCGCCTTCGCCTTCGCCTTCGCCTTCGCCTTCGCCTTCGCCTTCCGCCTTCGCATTCGCCTTCGCCTTCGCCTTCTCGCCTTCGCCTTCGTCGCCTTCGCCTTCGCCTTCGCCTTCTTCGCCTTCGCCTTCGCCTTCGCCTTCGCCTTCGCCTTCGCCTTCGCCTTCGCCTTCGCCTTCGCCTCGCCTTCGCTTCGCCTTCGCCTTCGCCTTCGCCTTCGCCTTCGCCTTCGCCTTCGCCTTCGCCTTCGTCCTTCGCCTTCGCCTTCGCCTTCGCCTTCGCCTTCGCCTTCGCCTTCGCTTCGCCTTCGCCTTCGCCTTCGCCTTCGCTTCGCCTTCGCCTTCGCCTTCGCCTGTCGCCTTCGCCTCGCCTTCGCCTTCGCCTTCGCCTTCGCTTCGCCTTCGCTTCGCCTTCGCCTTCGCCTTCTCGCCTTCGCCTTCGCCTTCGCCTTCGCCATTCGCCTTCGCCTCGCCTTCGCCTATCGCCTTCGCCTTCGCCTTCGCCTTCGCCTTCGCCTTCGCCTTCGCCTTCGCCTTCGCCTTCGCCTTCGCCTTCTGCCTTCGCCTTCGCCTGTCGCCTTCGCCTTCGCTTCGCCTTCGCCTTCGCCTTCTTCGCCTTCGCCTTCGGCCTTCGCCTTCGCGCCTTCGCCTTCGCCTCGCCTTGCCTTCGCCTTCGCCTTCGCCTTCGCCTCGCCTCGCCTTCGCCTCGCCTTCGCTTCGCCTTCGCCTTCGCCTTCGCCTTCGCCTTCGCCTTCGCCTTCGCCTTCGCCTTCGCCTTCGCCTTCGCCTTCGCCTTCGCCTTCGCCTTCGCCTTCTTATATTTGTGTATTGTTCGGCGCGATAATGTTGCATATGTTCGGCGCAGCGGTTCGAACGTAAGTGAGCCCGGGCAACGATCGGCGGCCGTTTTATATAGTAATTTCGTGGAGGGGCGCTCGATGGCGCGGTGACGTGTCCGCGCACCTGTTTGTGTTCCCATTAATATAAAATACAATATATTTTACTATTCTTTGTGAAAACGCTAACAATTCCAAATTCTGAAATTTTTTCCTGTTTTTGCAATATTTTCCTATTCAACTGCTTACTCTGTTGTATTCCGAACAGTTATTCCGCGACATCTGCTACCACAAGAGACGATTACTAGTTGGTTCTATCGAATAAAACCTCTTCATAACTGCCTTACTACATATAAGTCCGCTTCGTACATACAGTGCTGTGTAGGAGGAAACACCGGGTACGTATCTTTCTACGTTTAACATAAAAAATAACGAACACCGCTGTCTTTTCATAAATCAAAATATATTTCCTATTGTTAATTCTTAAAAATGGTTAGTGTTCACTTCGGTTAAACGTGATTTATTAAATTAAAAGACTAGTTAAATATCTTGTAAACTTTTAAATAATAAAATTAGATTTTTAAATCGTAATGAATAAAAATCGGTAAAAAAACTTTTAAATAATAAAATTAGATTTTTAAATCGTAATGAATAAAAATCGGTAAAAAAACTTTTAAACGGTTTTCCACTGAAAACTATTTTTTATTTATTTTTATTTTTTGTAGTTTTCAGTGTACATCCGTTAACTTAAAAGTTTTTTTACCGATTTTTATTTTTTGTAGTTTTCAGTGTACATCCGTTAACTTAAAAGTTTTTTTACCGATTTTTATTTTTTGTAGTTTTCAGTGTACATCCGTTAACTTAAAAGTTTTTTTACCGATTTTTATTTTTTGTAGTTTTCAGTGTACATCCGTTAACTTAAAAGTTTTTTTACCGATTTTTATTTTTTGTAGTTTTCAGTGTACATCCGTTAACTTAAAAGTTTTTTTACCGATTTTTATTTTTTGTAGTTTTCAGTGTACATCCGTTAACTTAAAAGTTTTTTTACCGATTTTTATTTTTTGTAGTTTTCAGTGTACATCCGTTAACTTAAAAGTTTTTTTACCGATTTTTATTTTTTGTAGTTTTCAGTGTACATCCGTTAACTTAAAAGTTTTTTTACCGATTTTTATTTTTTGTAGTTTTCAGTGTACATCCGTTAACTTAAAAGTTTTTTTACCGATTTTTATTTTTTGTAGTTTTCAGTGTACATCCGTTAACTTAAAAGTTTTTTTACCGATTTTTATTTTTTGTAGTTTTCAGTGTACATCCGTTAACTTAAAAGTTTTTTTACCGATTTTTATTTTTTGTAGTTATATAGTAATGGACTGAAAGACGGTAGGACAAAACCATAAATGTTATTTTATATACGGATTTTAATTTCGAATAGTTAATTTAAATATTCGAATGTATTCGAACTAAATTCATTCAATTAATGGAGACAAAGAAAGTATAAAAGTTGTATTATCGGAAATGGTCAAAAGCTATTTATTTAAAATAAACATCAGATTGTATTATAAAGATTTACACTACAAGGACGATTATAATGTACCCGGAAATATGGCATAATGCGTTTAAAATTACGCACTGCGAATACTGTTTCGGCTTACGGACCTTCGTTATCAAGGATATAGGACACCTTAATCACATTACATATTAAAGGCGACGATTATTCAATTACCTGAAGTGATGAAGGCAAAGTGGCTCTCTGTCATCCATAATTTTATGGTATAAAAAATGTTTTAACTTTAAATTAAATTAAAAGACTAGTTAAATAAACTTTTAAATAATAAAATTAGATTTTTAAATCATACTGAATAATCGGTAAAAAACTTATAAACGGTTTTCCACTGAAAACTATTTTTTATTTATTTTTATTTTTTTGTAGTTTTCAGTGTACATCCGTTAACTTAAAAGTTTTTTTACCGATTTTTATTTTCTTGTTTTTAGTATTTAGTGAAATTGTCTACCGAATATTCTGACATATATTATATATTCATAATAAGAGTATTCTGCTAGTGTAGTACCCATATTGTGGTGGTTGTGGAAAAATATGTACCTAGTCCGCCATATTGGAACGGCGTCCATCTTGAATTTTAAATTTAAACATAATCATCGTGTTTTACTAGTGTAGCCCTTTCATTTGATACCCATATTGAGGGGTTTAAGGAAACATATGTAATCCGCCATTTTGTATCGGCGCCCATCTTAGATTTATAATGTTATTGTTTTTATTGTATTGTCATCTAAATTAAATGTGTACCAAATTTCAGATCAATCTGACAACGGGAAGGTGCTTAAATTTCAATTTCTAATTTTGACCTAAATAAACAAATTCCGTACGGGTCGAGCTAAATAAAACTGTTTAATAAATTGGTTAGGCACCGCTCTAAATTAATTTTTTTCCTATTCAACTGCTTACTCTGTTGTATTCCGAACAGTTATTCCGCGACATCTGCTACCACAAGAGACGATTACTAGTTGGTTCTATCGAATAAAAACCTCTTCATAACTGCCTTACTACATAGAAGTCCGCTTCGTACATACAGTGCTGTGTAGGAGGAAACACCGGGTACGTATCTTTCTACGTTTAACATAAAAAATAACGAACACCGCTGTCTTTTTATAAATCAAAATATATTTCCTATTGTTAATTCTTAAAAATGGTTAGTGTTCACTTCGGTTAAGCGTGATTTATTAAACTATATAAAACAAACAATATGCAATAAGTAGTATTTATAATCTTTAGCCTTCGCCTTACAAAATTTCACAATAAAATCAAGAAACAATTTTAGACTAAGCTCTTTTCTTCCAAATATATTTAATAAAACAAAATCAAAACAAACGTATTATATCTTGATTGCGTAAAGTAGACGGAATTTTAAAGTAAAGGATAGGTCTATTATTAATTTGCAATTCTGCCTTAAGACCATTGCCAAGTTGTCGAGGTAAACCCATTAATGGTGGATGGCTGTCCCGCCAAGAGATCCGTCGTAAATACCATGATGGTGTTGCCGAGCAAGCTAATGTAAAATCAAATCTATCAATATCCATGTCATTTCTAAAAAAAATATTTCATTAAAATATAAATATCAATACATTTTAATTCATATTATTTATTTACAGTTTTTATTAAATTCTGAACTATGTCTATTGAGAATATTATTAAGTATTACTAAAACACATGCACTAAAATATCTTCAGTATTTCTATTGAAAATATTTGTGCATGTTTTAAGTTGCATTTTTCATTCAATAATTCTATTGATAACTTACTTGAAAATGTCTCTGTCTTTTTCCTCATCTTTATTACGCTTTATCCTTCGCGTCGGTGATGTAGGCCTGAATCTGTAATATTTCGGCATTACGATAATAATTTTGTTAAATATGTAATCAAAATCCTAATAATATACACTATAAACGTCACAAAAGGACAAAATAATGACACTTCATGTCATTCTTTTTTAAAATGAAATAAATTGACGACCTATTAAAAATTTCATGGTAGAAATGAATGAAATGTTTTGTGCACGTAAGTACTAAAAAGTTAATAACTATCCAAATCTCTTAAATCATCATCCTCGTTTCAATTGATGTACACAACACAGTTTAAGTCCAGTGGCTACCAACGATTAATTGTATTTACTATCTGTGCGTACATTAATAATTGTGGATTACGTGTTTCCAGAGACGCCTCGCTTGGATTTAAAAGTAAGAGTATTTGCTAAGCAAGAGTGTTTTGTTCAAAAACATATGATTCGGGAACAGTTGTCTATCTTTTCTTTAACTCTATTCAGTTACTAGTGTAGATATCTTTTAATTGTGTATAGTTTGATAAGTATATAGTAGTATTCCGAATCTTTTTAGTGTCTAATAAGTTTTATCCAGTCCTGTAGTTGCGCCTTGTCGTGACGGTGGGGTTCAGTATCCGTGGCCTGGTCACCCACAGTAGAGGTAAGAGGAATCTGACCTGCCGGCCTGAGGTGACCACTCCAGGTGAGCTCGATTAGCTCATCTCTGATGTATGACGGAAAACTGTGGAGGCAGGGTATGGCGTGTGAATCGATGTTTGCACTGCTTCCTGCAGCCGTGGTGAAAGAGCGAAAGTGAGAGGATTAACATTGTTACGGTTGGCTGTTCTTCCTATCCGCCATAGCCATATAATGATTAGCGGTGGAGGCTAAGACCATATATGTCGCAAAGAGCCGGAAGAACTTCCTCCCTTGAACTTTGGACGACGGATTCGGTGGAATCCGTTGCCCGAGTGAGATTAAGAAATTTCGAGGAAAAAACGCTGATGTTCCGGCGTATCCTATCAAAAGGAAATGAAAGATTATCTAACCTGATGGGGCTGTATGGTACAACTCCATCAGGTGTAATAGGAATCCCTTGGTATAAGTCCTATATAACTTGTCTTTGTCTCCGCAAGGACAAGTATGCAAAAGCATTTCCCCCACGTGAAAAATAAGTACAACGAATATAACGACTAATCGAAAGCAAGGGTTATACGCCCTAGCTAGTATTATAATTATTTTGTGTTTGCGCGACAAATATTTTAAAGAATAAAAATTAACATAAGTTACAATAACCAAAACAAAAAGTAATTTGCGAATTTATTTAATTGTATTAATTTTATAATAATCACGTGCAAAACTAACAGGTTTTTATTATTACCTAATTTATGTCTCTGAATATGTAATATCCAATATTTTGTAAAAGTAACCTAAACATGTAAGAAATTTTACCACACTTTTTTATTAACATGTTAGGTCTGCTTCTCTTTATACGACTGTGAGGGTCGTATATACAGTTGTATACTATTGCTACAAAGTATTGTAATAAACTTGTATTTATTTGTTTCTACTAAAATTTTACAATTTAATATCTTCTCGTTATACGGTTGTAGTTATTATAAAAAAAAAACTAAAACTTTTTCAAATTATTGTGAGCTGCTAAAACGGAACGACTAATGTCTTTTTGACAGAAACTGACATTTCATTGTGTTTGTAATTGTAAGTTTTTAATGATATTTTATGAGGGGAAGATAAAAATTGATAAACTGTTCTTATAATGCTGAAATTTTATTAAGTTAAATAAAATGGCGTTTTTGGAAGTAAGTGTTTGTTTATAAATAATCTAAATTAAATTAGTAAGTATAGTAAAATACTGAATACTTTTGTTCTTTTAGTTAAGGATATCGGTCTATTGTGATTTAAAGTATTTTCATTTCCGTAATTAGGCACAATTATAAGAATGGTATTTGGCTGTAGTATAAAACGGTTTACTTTTTCAGTGGCGTCGGTTCACCTTTTTTGATGTCCACAAAAATGTCGATAGTGGAAAAATTGCCGAATGTCTTCAAGTAAGTTCAAATATTATGTTTACAAATTTGTAGAATAGTAAACAAATTTATAGTAGGAGCTGAAAATTTTATCTTAAATTATATGCTGATTGAGTTGGAAAACACCATATTTTTTTTTAATAATTGGGGGCTTTTTCTTTATCAAAAAGAAAAACACTATAATACTTTTAAAAGAAAAACTTGTACATAATAACAATTTACAGTTTAATGCTGAAACTGTACTTGTATTATTATGTTTTAAATAAATCTTATTACTTATAGTAAATCAGAACTGGCTAATAATAGTATTTATTTGCTGTAACATGAAACAATTATCTCTTACAGGACACCACTGTCTCAGCGACTACCAGTGGTCACAATCACATAGTTTTATGTGATGTCACTGGTTTGGCTCACATCATATCTCGCTCCTGGGAGGTCCTATCTTTCAAGGCCTATGAGATGACAATAACACTTGCACAACAATTGCCTCATGACCCTTATCTAGTCACCATAGGGGTAAGCCGTAAAAAATTTAAATTTTTGAAGAAATGACTACAAATTTTAAATTGGTGAAAATTTAATGCTGTGAGCAAACTGGCAAGTATCTGCAGCTTAATAAACTTGAAATTTTGCTGTATGCAGACCATATATAAATCTTCATTTAATGCTCCAGGTTTTCCATAACTATTTATCAATTTAGTGTGTTAATATCAACTGTTTAACATATAGTAGTATACTGGTGATGACTAAAAAGAAATCCATGCCCTTTTCCTATAATTATTCTCTCCATATTTGCTTTTTCCATCTATGTCTGGTTTATGTAATGACACATTTTGCTTTATTTATATAAGTTTTATTAAATGTAATAGAAAAAACTTTGCACAAAGTTGATGGATTATTTTATAAATAGTAAAAAATGAACCTGAAATTTTATACCATTTTGAATGAACTAAGGTAATGCATATTATTGTAAATACACATAAAATTGATGATTTATTTTTAGGAAGATGAGCCAGGTTTAAATCCCTTAATCAAAGTGTGGGACTGGTCTCGTAGCGACAGGCATCCTAGTTGTTCGCGTGTATCCCGTGCAGTGCCTTCTCATATGAGATCCACTCCTGCAACCGCATTAGCAGTACATAATAAGGTATGAACGAAGAGCCACTTTATTCAATTAAACAGAAATGAAAAGTACAAATTTATGTTAAATAACCTTTTGTTTTGATATTTCAATACAATTATTGCCGGCAAATTCAATAATGAAATATAATTGTTCAAAATAGGAAATCCATGAAAAGCTTAATTTTTTTAATCTCATTTTATCTCATTATGATTGGTATGGTATATAAGGAATGATATGAATAATTTAACAGTTATCTATATGTTTCTTAGTAATTTGTAGCCTAAATACCTTTTTTATTTAAACAATGACATGAACAATAATGTTCTCTTCTATAATTATAAAACTGTTTTGCTGCTGCACGATATAAAGCTTTATTCCAGATTTACTCTTAAGTAATTGATCTAAGGTGCTTTAAAATTCTTTTTTTAGCTATTTGTAATTAAACAATCATAACACTTAACATAGAGTTGTAAAAAAACTCATAGATATGAAAAAAGTTTTATTTCACCTCTTTCAATTGACCATTGAATTGAATGATGAAATTGAATTGGAATTCACCTCTTGTAATTGATATATATGTAACTGAAATAAATAGTTTTAATATGGAAACCATATTTGATTTTAAAAATTTTAATTTAGTTATTGTTGTTGTATTGAATTTGCAATATGATAAATGCAGTGACTTGTATAAACTTTTCAGAATTTATTGGCTGTTGGATTTCAAGATGGATCAGTGTCCCTATTCCGCGGAGATATCGCGAGACAGCGCAGTGGAAAGATGAGAACATTGCCTGAATCTGGAACAAGTCCGATTACTGGTCTTGCTTTTAAGTAAGTAATTGCAAAATCCACATATTTGTAAAAAACGAATTAATGCCTAGAACGCAAGGCCAGGAAATGACACAATACAAAGACGTCTCGTGTTTGGAGGGTGTTAAATGCATTTGTAGCCCTCTCCGGGACTTGCTTAGGAGTAGAACATATATAGGACCACACGCTCGAGTTCATATCTGCGTTCGCTTTTTAGGGGTGCGGACAAGCTGTTCGCTGTGAGCCGGTCGTGTACGATGGTGTACTGGTTGGGTGCAGCGCGTTGCATCACGCTGGACGCGATGGGGGCGGCGCCTGGGTGTAGCGTGCTTGCCGACCGTCATAGTTTCACCGTAGCCACTACAGATGTAAGATTTCAACTTAATTCAGCACAATTTCAAACACATGGTTTTTTTTAATTCATTATTGAAATTCAGCCATTCATTGGCCAGTATTTTTTTTTTTTGAACAAGACACAAGACGACCGTTTAAATAAATAATCATTATAATACCGTTGCTGTCCGCAAATGACTGCCAGACAGTACTTAAGCAGAGCGTAGTTAACATTCTCCGTTATGATTGTCACTTAACATTATATGAACAGGGAGTCAAATATCGTAATAAAAAAAAAATTCGGCTGACTTTCTTGTATTTATTAGTGGTTTAATTAACAGTTGATTACAGGCTATATATTGCTACACGACGGAAGGACGAGGCCCGTGCTACGCATTAGCTGGGGAAAAAGTACGCATTAACTGGTTCCGTAACTACTTGGTTATCGTAACAAACGAATCACAGCCGAAACCGACTGTCTCGACTAGTAATTCGCCAATCCCTAAATTCCATCATCTCACCATATTAGACATACAGAACAAATCGCTCGTTTTTTCCAAAACATTCGAGGAAATCGATGCCGTGTTAACTGAATGGGGGTCATTTTACGTACTAACGAAGAATAAAGAGGTCATATATCTGGAGGAAAAGGACCTCCAATCGAAGCTGTCGTTGCTATTCAAAAAGAACCTTTACGACGTTGCAATAAGGATAGCAAGCAGTCAGCACTATGACGTCGAGGGGTTGACAGAGATATACAAGCAATATGGAGATCACCTGTATAGCAAGGTACGGAATGAATACTAGTCTAATTTCGAAAAAATATTTTGTGTTAGCACGGATTTCTTATTTTCAAATTTTTAGTTCTTTGCCCCTATTGTTAAAAATAAAAAAGTTTCTCTTAAAATAATTAACTATGCAATTTTTGTTACAAAAAATTCAAATATGTTTTGAAGATTATTAAGTGATGAATCATTTGAATTTTTCAGGGAGATCTAAAAAGCGCAATAGATCAATACGTAAAAACGATTGGCTGGCTCGAAACATCTTACGTTATTCGGAAGTACCTCGAATCCAGGCATTTAGAGTCCCTAGTGCAGTATTTAGAAGAGCTGCATAAGAAAGGTTTTGCGACGGAGGACCACACGACTTTGCTGTTAACTTGCTATGTGAAAATCGACCAACACGACCAACAGGGGAAGCTGAAGGAGTTTATCAACTCTAAAGATAAAGCTATTGATTTTGATGTGGATGTAGCTATTAAGGTAAGATGGTAAAGTTGAATTTCTTCTTTAATAATAAGCTCATTTTTAACCATATAAAAAGAAAAATGTTGCTGGTCTAACTACTGCATTTGCTCTTTTTCTTGCCTCACCATTACTTACTAATGGCGAGATGTTGTGGTAGGTTACACAATAGTGGTCTCGGAGACCAAAGTCAGCGAAGATGGCTATGGGACCGGAGTGATCGGCCGATTTTAATTCCTTATAACCCTAACTTCGCTCTGGGACCAGGGTTTCTTTAAATCCTCCCCTCCTCCAATAACAAAAAAAATGCACTTTCAACAGACAAATCGTAATAGTTATCTAGTTAAACATGAATTAGAACACGAAAAATACTTATCCAGTTTTATCAATGTTGCTTAGGTGGTACGACAAGTGAGCGCAGACGACGCCTTGTCACTGGCAGCTAATCACAAACGACACGATTGGTACCTAAAGATTGTGCTGGAGGATAAGAAGAACTACAGGAACGCTCTCGACTACATCGCAGAGCTCGAGTTCGACGAAGCCGATATGTACATGAAAAAGTACGGTCACAAGTTGATTCAGCATGAACCGGAGGAGAGCACTAAGTTGCTAAAACGTAAGTAACATCTCTCTTTTTTGACTTAACAAAAATTTCTTTAGTTATTGCATCAGCGGTAAAATGTTCCTTTTAATTCTAATATGCTTATTTTACTATTTTTTTAGTGCTTTGTACAGACTACAAGCCACGTAGTAAGCCGCTTGTGGATGAGAACTCTTTAAATGGCGAACACACGGAACCTGTGAGGTGATTTTATATTAATTAACCTTTTAACCCTCATCAATATGGATAGAGAAGGATGCATGAAACCGCTACATGTGGATAGTCTCTTTCAATAATAACGTAATCCAAACAAACTTCAGAACTTACAGCTAAGAATTAAATCAGGGATTTAATGGTAAAAAGTTTAATATATTTGATCCATGCTTCTATCAATGAAAAAATTATAATTTTTTCAAGGGCCCTCCCTGATGACTACATCCATATGTTCCTGTCTAACTCAGAACGCTTGATAGAGTTCCTGGAGCACATGATTGCTGCAACGGACTCGAAGTGCTCCAGCCTCGTGTACAACGCGCTCATAGAACATTATATACACGTCTGGTAAGTTGCGGTCGACTGTACATCTCGCGTGAAACATGATTACCTCTTAATCGATGATATATACAGAAGATGAACCTGTCCGTAAGTACACTTGCCTGAAACAATGTGGCGCTAGTTAGAATGAGATGCACTGCACCATACCGTTTCTTGTCGTACTTGAGACCCAATCCTGTTACGAAATAATTTATTTACTTGCAGCGCTCTTCCTCCATAGAAGAACTTATTATCTTTTTATTCCAGGGCCAAAGCACCAGACGAAGAAAAAGTACATTATGTGAAGAAAGTACTTGCGGTGCTAAAAGATCCTGAAGCTAGCTATGATAAGGACCAGACTCTCATCATTTGTCAGATGCTGGGCTTCAAAATTGGAATCCTACATTTGTATGAAGAGAAAAAGTTGTAAGTAGGAGAACAATACATCCATTTATTGTTTTACATTTTGTTGTGTTACTTCATGCTATATTAAATTCATTCTTAGTTGAAGCTCTATTTCGGAATTTCTTATAACCACGCAGCACTACATGGGATGATATACCACATAATGCTTGTCGCCTTAAGACTTAAAAGTTTAGTTGCATTACCTCAGTAATTTCACTAGCCATAGCACTGTACAAAACGGAACACAGAAATATTTGCCTATTGTTTGGCGGCAGAAACTAGCGCTACGATAGTCTACCTGAACAGTCTTCGAAAAGAGATCATTCACCAGCACGCCACTTGATTCTTTTATTATTATATTGATGAGTCATAGACCTTTTGTAATTTTAAGTATGCAATGTGTGAATAATACTTCACGGTGAAGATTATTTCGAGAATAAATATCATTATTCATAACTATAGATGGCGTGCGACAGTGGCGCTGCACCTGCGCAGTGGAGCACCTGAGGCCGCTCTGCAGGTATGCCAGCGACGCGGGACCGCGTGCCCGCAGCTGTGGCGGGACTTCCTGCGCGCTGCACCGCCGCCACACTGCCTACCCGAGCCCCTGCATGTAGCCGGTAAGGAAATCTGCACTAAATTTTTACAATTCAAGTTCGGACTTACTAAACAAGTACACGTAGTCGAAGGAAATATACAAGGCGACTGGACGAATTCCGTCTCTAATTTAACGATCTTTAATTTATCAAGTTATACAAAATCTGATGTTTTACTTTGCTTTAGAGATAGCACACGGTATTTGTTATTAAATATTTAATTGTACCCTTACCAGTGAATAAAAAGATTGTAAGGATACCTATTTTCAAGAACAAGAGCTTTAGTGGACATGTGAATTGCACCAACCCGCAATAAATAGCAATTAAACATGTCTTTCTGTTACTCAGTTTGCTTATACGTTAAAGTGTTTTGATGAAATGTAATTTGATTCTCGACACTTTGTTTGAGAGCGACGAATTTTGAAATTGTCGATGCAATTCCCGTAGTTGAGTATTTAGCCTAATAGCACGAACCATTACCGTATGCTTGTGGGCATGTACGCCTATTCATCAAAATGTAATAGGTCTTTAGGATTGTTCTCTTTTGCAGCTAGAGAAAAACTTCTTTCTCCTATACTTCTCATCGACTGCCTTGCTAGTACTCAATCGTATACACTAGGAGATGTACGCAAGTAAGTCTTTATTTCTTTATTTTCATATTTCATTACTTTTCTGAAGATAGTCCTGTTTGTTTTATATATAACCGCCTCCGCAGCATATTAGCTAACCACACGCTTTGTACCACGGATACTTCTGGATCGATTCCTAGCCCATATAAAAAGTTTGATTGGTAATTGGGTAATTTTGGGACCCGCCTAACTAGCTGCTATTTTGTAAATCTACCGCAGTTACAGCCTTGTATGTGTTCCGACTGTCAACATATGACCGTCTGAGTATGGCTGGTCATATATGTTTCACCATCTACGGTCATATATAGTCTCTTGTGTATATATGCCAAATAGAGTTAACCTATTTTAGATAAAAAAAGTGCATGTTATACTTCTTTGTTATCAGATACCTGATGAATGTGCTAAAATCGGAAGAAGACGTTATAAAGAGGGAGCAAGAATTGGCGGCTAAATATAAGAGCGAGACGGAGAAGATGAAGGCTCAAATACAGATAATCCAGAACGAACCCATCACGTTCCAGAGCTCGCGGTGCCCTGCGTGCAACCGCCCATTGGACTTGCCCACAGTGCACTTCTTTTGCCAACACTCCTTCCATCAACAGTGAGTACATTTTGGACAGGGTACATTTTCTATTATAGAACCATCTATCGGAATTAATTATAATAGGGTCAGTTAACATAATAGTTAATTCGTGTTTATCTACTCTTAAACCCAAGGTCACATGGCTCGTCCAACAAGCAATTCTGTTATAGAGACAGATTTAAAATATGAGTGTGATGACTCGACAGGCAGTTTCAATAAGATGCCAACCACCAATCAAACTCTACATTAGGTGAACCCGAAATCAATTTCTGTGTAAAAGCAAGCACATAGCCGCTGCTAAAAAAAAATTAAAAAATCTGTCAGTTTTATTATATTGTTCATATAATGCATAGATTTATGAAACTACTTCAGCTTATCAGGTCGATAATAAGTTCCATAGGTGACTCTTGTCGCCGGTTGTGTACATGGAGTAAGACGTGTCTGTTCGCAGCTGCTTCCAGAGCTACTCGGAGACGGAGCGCGAGTGTCCCGCGTGCTCGCAGCCGCGGCACCGCAGCGAGCCGCCGCCGCGCAGTGCCGAGACGCTGCACTCGCGGCTGCACAAGGAGCACGACCCGTACGCATACAAACACCTACTTATATATATTTCTAAGGAAAAGACCAGGTCTGTCCTATGGTACTAAAACCCATCGCCATCTTTACATTGATGCATGGTTTATACATTATGATCACTCAGCACACGAGATTTCGGTATAGTTTATTTTTTTTCTTTTGGGAATACTATTTTAAATTTATTTCTGTAGTACACCTTTTCATGTCTTTTCAAAACGCAGCGACTAACCGTTGTCTTCAATCACAGAGGTTCAAAGCTGACCGATATGCTTTAACCATCGCCATCCTCATTGTCACTTAAGATGATAGCAACAACCCATTGTCGGTGAAAAAATATCACAAGTCACTATTCTATTAAACAAGAGGTTTAATATAAATTTAGAATTAATTCGTCAACATGTCAATGATTAAAAGAAAACCCGCGATGTGACCAGTTGTATCAATACGAAGAGCACATCAAGGTTATGTTTATAAGCAAAGTTTCCTTTCAAGTTTTACGCGAGACCGTCAGTACGTCAGCGGACGCAGACGGTGCGGGTCGTGTTGTTCAGTTTTTTCTTTCTATTATCTTTACGACATGTGTAAACTGTAATCTGTATCTCTTATCGGCAGCTAGTGAGCGCTGTGTTATTTCTATTGTAACTACACCGGTCATGATTCCACCGTTCACCTGGTGTTTTCAAAACATCGCAGCCGACAGCCACGATGGGTTATTAAACATGAAATATTTACATCTGTTTTAATTTTAATTTTTGTCTTTATATCTAAAATATTCATTCTTTTACATACAACAGAAGTTAGGCTTTTTGATCGTTTTCTAATTTCTTGAATTCATATGTGACTTGTCTGATATAAATATGTATACTATTAATTGATAGAAGTGGTCAAGTTTTGTTTATTATACATAACTTAGCGACTATACCGGTCTCGAATTATAAAGTCAATAAGTTTTATTAACAGATAACATACACGTGTCTTGTGTTTCAATTATAAATACTATTATCGTGTTTAGGCTCGTAAAAGTAAAATGAATGATAAAGAAAATATTGGAAAAATATTTTATCTACACATTAACTGTTATAATAACTTAGAGTTTAGCATATTTTTAGATTTTTTAGTTTTGCTTTTTTTCTGGAGACCAAAGCTAAATGTCTAAATGTATTCACATCATCCAAGCTAAAGTGTTTCTTGTCTAGAATATAAGGACATATTGAACTATTATTCTAATTCTAAACCAGCGCATTGTTTTCGTTACTTCGCCGAATTATGAAAAAAATATTGCTATATATAAATAAAGATATTTTATTTACATCTATTATAGGTTGAATTTTACATGAATTTAATTGAGAATAAGTAAAAAACAGTAAATGTTCATTGGTTGCAAGCCAAACAAAGTTATGCTGTTATGATGGTAGATTTTTAATACGAGGATGGTAAGTGGTTTGAAAACACACGACCATTCTAACTTCTCCGCTATATGTTGTTTCGGAATCGAACAGATTGTATGAGACAGCAAGCGGTCACTAACTGCAAGACGCAGGTACGACTGTGCATGAACGTGATATTTAACTTGTAATGATATTGATAACTGTATATTACAATTTTGTATTGTTTTGTATGACCTTGTTTTGTAATATGATAATAATAGTGTTGACGATAGTAACAGGTTTCTTAAATATTCTTAGCCTTCTTTACTATCTATCGGTTGTACCATTTATTTGTCCATATAATAGATTTTAAGCTAACTTAACTACTACTTGGATGTATTAACGATTCTAATCTTATATGAAGAGCTGAACGATTTAAATAAAAATACTAAGTTAAATGTAAACTGTAAAAATTAATAAAAAGATTGATATTCATAGCAGATATTTAATTACTCTGACGCAGTGGCGTACCTAGAACTTTTGCCGCCCGGGACGATCTCCAGTTTGCCGCCCTTTCTATTATAAGTCAATCAAATAGTGGTTTTTATAAATTAACACACATAAATAAATTATTGAGTTATTTAATCAATAATAATTAATACACAGAGTAATTTTTTTTAGACATATTTTTATGCACTCGTAAACATATTTATATAATATCTACTCTTCTAGCTTTCATACTAGAAAAATCGTGTATAATGTTCTCAAAATTTATATTATTTGTAATTTCTTGTTAAAACCATTTTCCGTATTAAAACCTGCTTGACAAAGATTATCAAACAGTTTGCAGCAGAAACAATAAATACTTTTCTTCGATGGTGAATATACCATCCACGATCTTAAGAGCTTTTCGCCATTAGGCAAAATTTTAAAATTTTATTCGAAATCATATAGTTAATCATAATTTATATAAGTCAAATATTAAACTCATGATAATCATAATAAACATTTATTATTCAAGAAAGAAAATAAATATGAAATGAATAAGTTGCTTTTTACAACTATAAGTAAATATAAAAAATGCCGCCCGGTGCGGACCGCACCCACCGGCCCCCCCTAGGTACGCCACTGCTCTGACGTGTATTCAGTAATAAATTTTTGCAAAACAGGCAATATCAGCGGGATCAATTTAGATGATTAATAAAAAACTGTCTGTTTAAGTACTAGCAGTTCAAATAGTCTAGACTAGAGAAATATGTAGTGTTTTTATTTTGGTCTGTTTTTACATTCGGATATAAAACTTGATCTATTCGATTTCAGATATGCTGTGGTGTCGGAGTACTTCGGACGTGGTTTGTTTAACAAGTTGACAGTGGTCACTGATACATCTCAAGAAAGTATCTCTCACGCATCCACTCCCACGTCTGCGCCCGCGCCCGCCTCTGCGCCCGCTCCCGCCGCCGCTACAGCGCAGACGTACGGACCGGGCGCCGAAGCGAAGCTGAGACTGCAGGAAGGGCAAAGCAAGCAAGGTATACAAAATTATACAGACAATTCTATAGAATGATTTCGAAATATTTAGGTGATTTAAGAAGTTTTTTTATTTCATGAAGTGATGGTGATGGTAGTTGATACGGTCTTCGGAACTTTGTGGAATTATAGTTGTTATTTTGCCTGTGCACTCTGGGACATAAAATGCCAAGGAGGAGCCCAACGCTGCGCAGTGACGTTATCGATAAACGTGGGCGTAAAATTGAAACTAAAATTAACAGTTATTGACATTTTATTTATTTATAAGAAAATAAAGGTACAAGTTTTGTGAAAATTGAATAACATATTACACTACTTATAAAACTCTTAGGTAAAATGTTTTTTTTTATAATTTATATAATTTCAGATTTGGAACTTACTATAATAAAAAAGTAATTTTAAAATCAATATAAGCGGTGCTATAGCGAACACAACATTACATAACACAATTTAATACCAATAAAGATAACACACTTCAGTGTCAATGATGTGCTGGACTACATGATTTATCACTTACACATAACTTAAAAATTACATTATGTGATGTATGTGTAATATGTGTATTGATTATTTTATGTTTTCGTCAGTGTTCGTACCGAATGCAGCGAAGCAGCTAGCGCCGAAGGGCACCGCAGTGATCCCGGTGCCGGAGGGCCGCATGCGCCTCATGGAGCGGCAGCAGTACGCTTCCAGCCTGGAGGCGCACATGAACAAGCTGGAGCCCGCGCAAGTCGCACTGCCTAACAACACCTCGCCAATGATCGCCAGGAAAAAGTGAATATAATATCTTTTAAACAGTCTTGTATCTGCTCCATGGATTGCAGTTCTCAATTAGTTGACTTGATTTTGATCTAGTTCTCGTTTATTAGAACAATCAAAAGCCCCGAAACAAGATAAAAAATGGAAAAGACTTTTCCAGTCTTACTTTTTTAAAGATTTACGTTTCTGAATTAGGTGTCATTTTTGATTTTATTGTCTATAGTTAACGAACCATAAAATATTATTAATAGATATTGGAAAACGGTCACCTAGTCTTTATATATTTAGTGATCGCAAATCCCTGGTTCTTCTGTTTAAGCAGTCACCAAAGTTGCTCCTTCTATCGGCAAACTGTAGTAAGCGAATATTACTGTGTTCTTATAAGGACTTTGTAACTATACAAATACCGGAGCAGAGACTTAAGATCTAGTGTCTCAAGACGATGAGCAATGTAGGGTTGTGTATACCATTCTAACATTGTCACAAGTATACATATGATTTAGAATTGTTAAATGTTCTGCTCTTCTCAAAAAATATATCTTAAAATGTCACTAGATATTAAGTAATCACACAATCTAAACATTATTTTCAGAGTTCAAGAGCAGAGCGGCTCTCCGAAGATATCTTCGGCGATAAGCAACATGACGAGTAGGAATCCATTCGAAGAAGACACGTACGACGAAACGAAAAACCCGTTTATAGATGAAGACCCCAAAGATCCCTCCAACCCCTTCTCGGAGGAGGACGACTACGACAAAAACCTAAATCCATTCACATGATGCTCGTCGAAAGAACTCAAATGGGCCTTGACCCTTGTGTGAATGTCCGCTACGTTGTTGCCAACATAATGAAACTATAAGTGAGGTACATTTTAATCTGTTTAAATACAATGATGGCAACACCATAGTCTTAATAACTTTATGTGCCTCCGAAACACAGTCTTGGTTTTTTTGTAACAAGAAAAGTATATTACAGAAACTGTATTTTAAGAATGTTAATCTACACAAAATATATGTTATCTGTATGTAAATGTACGTAGTAGCTACCATAGACAAATTTCATTTCCGGGTAAACCATAAACATTTAAAACGTTATATGCCACAACGATTTTGACGATGTATCCCCGGGGCGAGGAACTCATCGGGTGAGTTGCCGGCACTGACCGTGTCAAGCAACAAGACAAGGAAGTTTCTGTTGGTAGGCGATTGTCCATGACAATGTGTTGCTATATTATTTACTCGGCACTTATCGCTCGTGAAGTTAAAATATTAATATTAGATCTTGTGATCCCAGTAGTTTTATTACCTTTAGCAGTAATATAATAAAATACATTACAGTCTCTGGTGATAAAAACCGATCACCAGCAAAATGTGTGCTTTTATAATTAACATATAATTGCCTCCGTGGCGTATTGGCCTTGTAACACGGAGGTCCTTAGTTTGTATCCGGGGTCATATGTTGGGGAGTTTGCTTGATTGTAGTTTTCTTCGCACCCATCTGGCTGGTTACCATCCTCATGATTTAAATATGTCCCCCATAACAGCTTTGCTGTATTTCGGTCATCATATACCCTTCCACATCCACAACCTCTCCGTCACTTAATGAGGTCGTGTTATACATAGTAAATAAAAATATATAGTCAAGCTTGCAGTACTGGTATGTATAAAATCACTGCGAGAATAGAAAGTCGTGTATAATCTCTAGCTTTAATGCGGAACGATGTATCTGTAGAAATATTCATAACGATCACAAGGCGGACAGCTATGTGATTGTAAAATATAATTACCTAGACCATGTATCATTAACTACAACGCCATCTATCGAGAGCAATAAGATGTTAAATATTTTCACGTTTTTAATTAACATTTTAAAAATTTTACACAGCCTTTAGAATTATTATAAAAGCATAATTTACTAATACCGTGCCCTGTTGACAGATTTTTTGCAAGTGTTGCGATAAGCGGTGGTATTTCACACATTTAATTACAATAATAAAGTAAGTATTACGCTGAAATTAATTAACATTCCTAAAGCGACGTTTACATCTGCGTAACACTGTCAGCTGTTCATTAAGCTTAAATGTATAATTTATGTAATGGATTATTTAACACGATTTCCTATAATTTGATTTAAGTGTATCATGTATATTGTTTAATAATGATTTATTGGCGTATAAAGATTATGAAATAAACATGATTGTTTTATTTACTTTCCGAAAAGAGTATTTTTCTTTATTCAACGAGCAGAGCGTTCCTTATGATAAATATACAATGTATTATAATACATAAAAATACAAGATATATAAAAAAAAATACACAATTTTATGTTATTATTCTGCATAACCGAAACTGTTTTTCTTAATGCAGCATATTTAAGGATTATACAATACAACTTTTTCCTTATATATAAAACAAAGTAATCGCCATAAGTTTGTTTAGTAATAAGTTAATTGAAAAATTAACATATTTTTCTGCATATTTTCTAGTTTTGATTCTCAACTACAGGTGGCATGGGGTTAACAGAAAAGAAACAACAATTTGGAAATTTTCAAAGCATTTTATTTATGACCTTTAACACTGTGTATAATATATTTTGATAGTACATTTAGAGCAATGAGTAATATTACCGATCATTACATCGTTCTTATCATCAAAAATGAATGAAATCCATAAATTATATATATAGAATATATAATTTTTTTAAATACCATTCTCACCCAACAATCAACAATCACTACCGAAATCACAAGAACCGGCCGAGGGTCGCGGCGGCCGGGTGTGGACGTGGAGCCGTCCCGCGCGACCAGCGCCGCCGCCGGCGACGCCTCGGTACACAATCATAGAAGCACTAAACAAAACGACGTGCAAGCTCCCCCGGTACCCTATTCGATTCCGAACAACTGACAAATAAATTAAGAACAATGAATCTAATGTCAAAATAACAGCTAGTCCTATAAAAATAACAGTATAGCTTAAAGAGTACACTCTATAAAAATATATATAATACAGCTTGAGCTGTTATATCTAATTTAAAAAGGTATTTTTTGGATCTACAAAAATATAACCAAACGAGAAGCTCTGCGAACAAGAACCCAAACAGAATGTTACACTTCGAGAAGAGTATCTCCCACTCGCCGGGGCCGCGGCCGCAGCCGCTCGGCGCTCTATCAACTACATAAACACCATTTTGCTATGCAAAATACATTATCCTAGGTATTATAAGAAGAAATGAAAATAATTTACACGAAACTTTGGAATGTTATAAAAATGACTAGAAAAAAAAAGAGACAATTGTGGGTTTTATGCAGCATGAGATCTTTACATTGGTTACACGTGGAGAGAAATACACACAAGGCCATCGCGGCGTGGTGAAAGCACTGAAGAATATTCACCAGCGCGAGATGAGGAATCAAGTTGAGCCATACGCGGAACAGCTGGCGCAGCGCTGCGTCATCATGAAACTATGAATTACACGATAATCCGACGACGATGAATGTAATAATTTTCAAATGTTTAAGTAAACATGTAACACACAGCATGTCTAAATTTCGGTTAATACTTTTTTCCATCTTACACCTATTTAATTCTAAAAACTAAATTATTATCAGGATACTCTAGTGTCCGGCCGATTACTGCGGCGCTCTGTGCAAGCCTGTGTACTTACTTCACTTGACACGGAGGAAAGCATAATTTTTTTTTGTTCATTTTGTCCTTTCAATAAACCATACATAAATACGAAATGAATTAGTCAAAGACATTTTATTTACAACGACTAAAATCCACTTAATTTTACAAAGTTCACGTGAAATACAATCTATTAAATACGCTCGTACTATATAAACGGTAGACGACTGTCACCTATAAGCGATAGTACAGTGACGTTAGTATTATAATATTTATTCAACATTTATTTTAAGCGGTAACGAGAGTAAGAATGCTTGGACTTATAAACAGACGGTCGACATACAGAAACGATAGAAGAAATTATTATCATCATACAAAACTACAGTCACATCGATTATCTAACTAATATGTTACGGATGTATCTGTATCGCATTGAACTAAGGGCGTGCGGGCAGCCGGCGCGCGCCCTCTGCCGGGCGAGTCACGGCACAGCTCGATTGTAACTAAACAGCTAACCTATCACATACGATGTACCTACGAGAGCACTGACTAGATATATTATTCGCTGAACTGCCTTTGTGACATTGACACCAGCAAAACTGAACGCGAGCGAAACAATTCCGTGAACGAACCCCGCCTACATCCCCGACACCGTTCATATAACCTACTTTATACAATCCAAACGATATATTGTATCTAGGAACAGAACTAAAACAAAAACTCTATTGATTATTAAATCAAAACGACTCCATTACATCCGATGTAAGCAAAAGCGTTAAACGAAACATTCTAAACTAGTACAATGTTCTGTTTAATGTATTTACAATCGGTGCTCCCCCTCGCCAACACAAAATATATTCCAATGTACCGCTTGTCATACGTACATGTTAAATTACAATAATGCATCCAAAGTTAGGAGAAAGTCTATATAGATTATTTCTGTTCAATTTTAACATTTAAAGTCCTCGAATGTAGTCATAGATTTTGTATACGTTAACGATCAAAATTTTCACATCGACTCGTTACATTTGTGCGCAGCGATGTTGTTGTTTTCTTAAGTGCACCGGAATCGATGTGATACGTAGTAGATGGTGGAAGCGTGTCAGTGTACCACGACATCACGAGACGGTGACGTGCTGAACGTTCAACCGGCATAACATTGGCTGATGGGATGAAGTGACCAAAATGCAAATAAGCACCCACGTAAACTATTTGGCAATGGACAAGCGCTCGTTCAGTCGTGGACACGGGGACCGCTTGGTCCGATCTCTTATTCAATAGTCTGAGAAATGTTCGCACCCTAAACGAGAAATTGAAACGGCTCACTCCGCGCGTGGTGGTAGTGGTGGTGGTTTACTATCACCGCTGTACGCGCCTCTATATAAATAATTCATTTATTTACCCCGCATTCCGATTTTTCAGTGCACCGGTTTGGTCCCAAACTACACGCATATCGATCTCGAACTATTTATTTTTTTAAACTATACTGAATAATGTATAAAATATACAACAGTAAATACATATATACAATTTGTTTACGTATAGATCGTATTTAGCATTTCATGCTTTTGTATAATACTGATAATAACTTTGGGATATGCTAAAATAATTGATTCTATGTTATAAATTAACACAAACGTGAACGGATCTCTTGATATCCCCACTGCTGGGATTATGGGCATTCTCCAACAAGAAGAGAATCAAAGCTATTTATGTCATATCTTCAAACAAACATAAATAAAACCTAAATACTTTTTAACATTTTCAAGTCATTTAGTAGTTCAGTTGATTCCAATAAAGGATTGACTAGTTTATAAACTGATGAGAAATAACTCAATAATATAATCCCATTCTCAATACTATTCTCGAACTCTCCACCAAACCAGTCACGGAATTTGTTAATGTTAAGTGCTCATCACCGTCTCCAAATAATATCAAACATCACTAACTATTAATACATACGTTACAATCGTATATCTATTGGCAAGATGTGGCACAGCATTTGTTTACACGTTTACATATAAATGTAAATATACAATGGTAAAGTAAAAGTGGCACACCAGCAGGACGGCATGTTTGGCACTTTCGTGGGGTCTAATAGTTAAATATTACAAATGCGACTTAAATGAAGCCGGCGGTATTGCGAACCAAACATGTCGAGCTGAAAGCGTGCGGTTCCCAACTGGGAACTGCTGAAGTACATTTCATTTAAACAACACATTTATGTCTTGCATAATCGTATACAGTAACATAATAAATATTCTCACTGGTGGATCTTGTTATAGTTGTTATAGTTTTTCTCTCCAGGGGGAGCTCCCCCATTGTATGCGAGTAGGTATAGTTATAAAACAAACCGTATTAGTATATTACTGTATATGATTAAACATTAAGATCCATTATTTACAAAAAAACACATTAGTCAATAATATTTTTAAACATAACATATTTTAAATCATAAAAACATGTCTGCGTTTTAATATCTACCAACGTCATACTGAATATACACGTTGCGTGTAACAAAAGTAATGTTTATTTTAAATTAAGGTAATGCTAGTCTTGATGAATTACAGCTTGTTAGATTTAAGAGTGTATAATTTATTTATTACATATATTTAGTTTGTAGTATGACGTGAGTGGAGTGAGAAAGCGCAGTTGTGAAGGGGTTGGAGCGGTGTGAGCACGCGAGCCGTTTCAATGCCGTCTAGCGGTGCGTTCGCGCACTGCGACGCGTCTAATGAACGAGGATAGTGTCCATGGCGAGGTCTCATGCGAGCGCCGCGGCCGCCTTGTCGCCGCGCCGCGCAGACCGCGACCTGTGCCCGCACACCTTTACGAGTGCATATTCACTTTGCTTCCTTGCGATTTGTTTTTTTTCATATCCAACCCTCCCCCGATGAAAGTTACGAAGCGAACGCGAATCACGATTCCTGCCCGACCATAGACATACGACCGAAAGTGCACAATCAAAATTTTAAAAACTTTACCTATTTACTAGCGTGTTTCGAGGCCTTCGTGATGTCCTCGAATCGTAAAAGTGAGAATATTAACAAGACTATTTATTTATTTAATATTTTTAACAATTCGATAGTTTCTAAAAAGAGAACTTCCTTCAATTCGTGCAGGAATCGTACATTAGTTGAATGCTTATTTTGTACTTTCATCAGAGAAGGATATGATTTATCTAAATTGAACTACTGAAAATCAAACCGCTACGAAACAAAGTAGATAACACAGTATAACAACAAAAGAACACAGCAGCAGGGGAAAAGTAAGCGACGGTTGAAGAAAAAAAAATCACTAACTATAAAGAAGGAATTACGACAGTTATAAAATGTAATCACAAATTCCACAAAAATTATTAGAAATTGAAATAAAACTATTTCATAATTAAACTGAGTATATGATTAAATTATACATAAACAACAAGAACTCGTATTTTGGGATCCAGAAAAAACACGAGCAGAACGTTCATCACTTCTGGGTATCGTATAATAATACATTTCTGATTAGAATGTTTATACAGTACCATATAAAATTTAACGTCTTTAGACAGAACGGTACGTATCGTTACACCAGTAATACAGCACAGTCTCTAATAATTCAATTCAGAGTAATTTTTTTTTTCATCTACAATTACTAACACTTAACCGTAATTTCACACGGTGGTGTGACAATAAGGCTGTAGATGGTGGTATACGTCCAGAATAAGGCTCTTGTATGTTACCGGCAGATTTACAATGTGATGACTAGGACGGGTTTTTAATACTTATATGTCACTGGAATCGAACCAGAGATTCACATATTGTACGTCAAGCACCACGACACTGTGCCACCAAAGAAATATATTTGATATCTAAAAATGTCAGGATTATAAAATTTAGTTCAAAATGTAAAGAAGTGTAACGTGTCTCACCTAATCTGTCCGGCAAGTAGAGGATTGATCGCGTATAACCAATCGTGGACCTCCTTATCGCCGAGGGTCTGCAGCAAGTACCCGCGCTCCTTGCTCACCACGCTAGTTAAATAAACATGGAAACATCCTTTTTAACTATATACACGTTTCTAAAATGCTCTAAGTTCACAAAATAGCATTTTTTCGCAAGAAATTAATACTTGTCTTATTCACTGTATTTCATTGATTAATTGAACTTAGTTAAGCAACACTTCGAAACAAAATAATAACATACTCATTATAAGAGTATTTAAAAAAGCACAGAATGTAGACTCTTTTAAGTTAACGCCACATTTGCTCTGATGTAGATCATGTACTATGAATTATTGCAATTATTAATAATTTTTAAAGCTTAATAAATAGTTGGTATCGTACCTGAACGTGTTGGGCATGCGGACCATTTGCTCCTGATCCTCGGAGTACTCCACGTGCGCGTTGGCCAGGTTAATGAGAGCGCGCTCAATCGGGTCGCGCTCGTCGCGGTAGATGAAAACGTACGGCCGGCGGACCACCTGTGTCCGACATCATAGTTTTAACAAAAAAGCGAAGTATCTATATGCAACGGTTCGTTTCATAAATTATTGCTTTCCATAATGCACTGAGGGCGACTACCGAAGGGTTTTTAAAAGGAAAAATTCCTCATAAAAAAAGGATAGGGTACATATCATTCTCACTGATTGACTTCGGATTCGTTTAGAGAAACCTATGATCAATAATGTATAATAATGGCTGAAATGATAATGATGATAAAAACTTAGAAAGAAACTAATTTTGTTTTTAATAAAGAACACGACATCTCACCAGCCAGCGCTTCTTCCAGCCATGTGTGCCGTGCTGCAGCACGTTGAGGTACCCGCGGCGCGCGACCGCCGCCGACACGCGCACCTCCTCGCAGTCGGGCACGAACAGGGCGCCCGGCGCGCCGCCCGCGACTCCGCCCCACGCCGCCACCTGCCGCTCCAGCAGCGCGCGCTCCGGCGAGCACAGCCTGTCGACACACACATAGCTATCTATACTTTTTTTACGTATCAGATTGAAAATGAAGTCCAAATCCAGGACAATTATTATTTCATATGTTCCAGACTATAATATTTATACAATTTATAATAATATTAAAACGTATGCTTACTCGAAACTGCTGGCGCTGTGTATAGACGACAAAAGGCTGGGAGTCGAGATGTCGGCGGAGACTCCCTCGTCAACTGGAGTTGAAGGCGACACAGCGGTCTCCACTTCTTTCCCGCTGGACCCTATCCGTCCTGAGACAATTTACACTTTCTTAAATCATAACAGCGATAATGTAATTCCACCTGATGGTCCTACTACCTATCAAACGGGAACCAAACAGCTGTATGCAAACATTTTTGTGTTTCAACGTTAAGGGTGTTGTATATAGTGAAATTATTGGGACAAAGAGACTTAACATCTTGTCTCAAACCGACCTAGCGTATACTATATGGTGGGCGTGTCACTTACCATATGAAAGGTGTTGTTCTTGTGGCTTCATTGAATTTTTTAATAAGTTTTATGTTGAAACGATGTATCAGTACCTTGTATGAGCTTTATGTATTTGGTGGCGAGTTCCCGCTCGCGCGGGGACATCTCCCATGGCTCGTACAGCGAGTCGTCGCGCGGTGCCGCTGCGCCCGCGTGCGCGCACTCGCCGGCAGCCTTCGCCGCCATGTTGCACACCTCCTGCACCACCACGTGAAAAAATTTAATATGTTTATCTTAAATGGACTAACACTTGACCTCATTTTCAAATAGTGTTTAGTGACAATGAGAACATGGAAAGTAAAGCATGCTCGGTCAGAATTAAAAAAAAATCTGACTCTTAATTTACAAGTGGAAGCGAGCCAGGCTGATTCGAAAAAAGCTCTACCGACACCCGTCTTAGTTTACTACAAATTAATTATTTATTTCCTTTCTTAATTTCACGTACAAACGTTGATCTTGATGAAAAGTTTGAAACTAAATGTCAAGACATATCATTGTCTGGTGACCTTTAACCATTAATATTCCACTCATAGCATTACCAGAATTTTTAGTACTTTGTTTTTTTTAATACTGGAGAAAAAACATAGTTACTCAAGTTAATAGACTAACCTTTTCGGTCTTGGTGAAGTCGTTGGGAGCGACGGTGTTCTCGTGGCCGTGGCGCAGGCGCTCGCGCAGCGCGAGGAAGTGTCGCGTGCGGCTCACCTGCTCCAGACGGGTCATCTTCTCCAACTCCCACTGCGTTTATATAACATTACATTACATTCAAATAGATTTCACAAATGTTAACTCTAAAGCAATATCTATACTTCACCACAATCGATATCCTATGATTTAGAACATACACCAAAGTCAATAAATGAATTGTTAATTAGTCGAAATAACTTATTTACAGTTTTGGACAATCATCATCAGATTTTATTCATCCAATGCTGTGTATAGGCTTTTTCCAATATCTTCCCACGAATACGGTCCCAGTTTTCCGCATTTACTATATCTGGTTCATGAAGCAAATTTTTTTTTATATAAGAATTCTGTTATAATTACCGACATACAGTCTAATTTTTATTATATACTTCTTATATATCTTTTAAGAAAAGAAGCTACACAGTGTAAGCACAACGACATTAAGTAATAACAGTCCCAAATAGATTATGTCATAAGTAATGTTAGATAGTTTAAGACAGGTTGATAAGCGATAAACAGATGTACTAAGCGATGATCACCATTAGATATTTGTGATGATTTAATATGTAACAGTAACACAATGAAGTAGAATAATTTTAACAAATAAAAATGTACTAGGTGTTCTTATTCACATGTGATATTCAAGTATAAAATATGTTTGATTGTACTCTAAATATTTTTTGAAAGAACACACATGTCAAATAAAAATCTATATATATGTATACATAAAATATTGTATGGTAAAATGAATAATATAAGCGATAAATAATTCGTCCGTCCAATAAGTAAATATCAGATTATGTATTAAATACTAATATAAAACAAAAGTTTACTAGTTACAAAAACCTGTACCAGTAAATATATTTATAATTTTAGGTATTTCACAAGATAAGTTAGTCTCTAATCTACAACTTAACACCGAAGATATGTTTGGGCGGGTTGAACTTAAATGAAATAAAAAAATAAACTGCGACTTGTTTTAGTATGTTACATGTTTTATTGTTGTTAAATTTTTAGTGATCCTGGGGGTCACCACTATTATTAAACAAAGATCTAGTAATAGTGGTTGGTACCCTTTAAAGCTACTACTATTTAAAATTTTGCTAACAAGCATTTTTAAAAAGCCTACTTAATGACCATGGGGCGAAAGAGTCTAATTTTTGTAATTTACTTGTTTGTATGAAGTCGTTTATAGACTGTCCTATCTCATGGAGTTGAGCACAATATAGTACTGTACAGATTATATACTGAAGCAACTTTATTAATGGTATCACTTGCCACCAGGCCTTTATAAAAAATTTAAAAATTTCAGTCATTAATTTCATTCTTAATTCGCTATGTAATACTTTCATTGGACGGACATTGCATGATTATATAAGAAGTTAACATCACATACGTTAATCCAAAATAAAGAAGTAAATAAATTAAATATGATGTACAAGTACACAAATAAATTTTCGGTAGCTATTTAGTATGGAAATGAGATAACACATCGGGGGATGAATGATTGCGGTTCCGCACATACTAAATAGCTAAGGAAACATTTGTGGACCTGGGCTCTATCGACAACGTCCAGCGGCCAATCATAGATCACCTTGCGCACGATACGCTTCTTCTGGCGAGGAGAAACATCAATAAATGTAATACAGTGATTTATACGTAGAATAGCAAATAATTCATACTAACTCTATTCATATACTTCTAGCGGATTTTTGGGGTTTTGTTTAAATATTCAAAACATTATAGATCAGAAGTATTAGTCTTCCAAATTTATTTAACTGCTGAAGGTGTTAATAAGTTAGTGTTTATGAATTGGTGTTTATAGAGAGAACTCTAGAATGTCCTTGTCTGAAGTGTGTAGATCATATTGTAATGACAAAAATTTGTTTAATTTCTTAATATATTTAGTTTCAAAATAAACAGCTCTCTCTAATGTTCCACTGCTGGGAATCGGGGTCTTCTGTCACAGGGAGAGTGTCAAGGTCATTCACCCACCACGCTGGGTACATGCGGTTCACAGGCCCATATAATATTTAATATTTGCGATGTTTTCCTTCACCAGAAGCTCGAGCTAAGTAGGAATCGAACCTGCACCTCGAGATGTATAGCACGTACAACCGTACTTACAACCTGTGCCATCACTACTTCAGGTTTAGTTTTCATAACAACACTTCTAAACGTTGCTATCTTTAGTCATCCACTAAAATTCATACGGAAAAATTAAAAGAAAAAGGTAAAACTGTGAAAGTTTTGTTTATGTTGTTTTCAATATTGTATGTGGTCTGTCACCTTACTTTAATTCAATGTACCTGGTGGTCAAATATGAGGGAGTCACCACGCGGCCGCCAGCCGTGCAGGTTCTCCTCCCCGCGCACGTAAGTGCCGCTAGTGTCCAGCACGCGGCGCTGTCTGCGCTGTACGCCTGACAAACGTAAAATTTAAAATTAAACAACAAACAGAGGCTTTGAAATACTTTAATGTGATTAAAAAAAAATTATGGATAATTATGAAGTACCGTCAGTAAATATTTGGGAGTAAAATATATATTTACTGTCACATTTTAATATAGTAGTCTGTTTTGAGTATTACATGATATCTATGTTTATATCTGTGTTTGTAACATTAATAATATAATTTTTATTTTATGTACAAATTTTTATAATATTTTTTACTTCACAACCCACAAAGTTGAATGGAAAAGAATGCCTTACGGTGTCATTTCCGCCATTTTGTATAGCAATTTCTATTGTACTTTTTTATTGCCTGTTTGCTCTGAAAAAATGTTTTAAACAAATAAAAACACTTACCAGGTTCTAAAGCCCGATGCAGGCTTAGCTCGTAGACACCGGTGAGGTGATCAGCGCGCGCGGCCCGAGAGCCGAACAATGCGCGCCGCAGCGAGCGGCTCGACCGTTCGCGTCCCACCACTACCACCGACAGGTCCTTCGTGATGATAGCCGGCCGGCCGCAGTTCTCCACCTTAATGCAAACATTATGCCACAGAGATAGTTTATTTTTTCTTAAAAATAAATTGTACTTTTGTGGTACGCTATAATAACCGTATAAGAAAAACAGATCATAACAAAAGCTATTCAAAGATTTTTAGAAAATGAACCATTGCTGGGACAAATGTACTTATACTAAAATAAAAGAATATGTATCGAAGCGATAAATTAAATGTGGTGCTGTGAAAACATTCTTTAATAAACCTGCTATCATTTAAAATGATTTATTTGTCATTATTATCTAAGGACAAATCTCTCATACCTCCAGATAAGCGCTGAGCGTTATGTAAACGACCTCCCCGTTGGCGCTGACCCTGTTCAACAAGGGAGAACCATGCAGACTGCTGTCCCATGCTGCTTCAAACCTAAACAGAGAACATCAAATAATTTTTGTAGTCAATAACACTAAGGACAACTCATTAATGAAGATCATTAGTATTAGATAGGTCAGAAGTATATTACCTAAACACTGCGCGGTCGTCGAGTGAGGGACGTTCTCCAGGGAACAGACCCAGCGAGAGGGCGCCGTCTTCGTCGCCGTCTGATGAGTCTTCATTAGCTTCGGGTGTGTTGCGAATACGTCCTGGAAAAAGCGGAATTAATTGTATTTCAACAGGTTTTTTGGATCAGTGTCCCAGCGCATGCTATGTAACATGTACAGCTCTATTTACGGTCACGGTTTTCTCGAAGCCCTCATATTATAGCTTAGCAGGTTTAACCATGAAATGGTAGCCGATCGTAGTAGATATAGAAAAAAGTCATGGTATATATTGAAGCGAAGATATTTGCCAACCGTACACGTTTCTCATACATGACTGAAGTAATTATTTTAAGTAAAATACGCGGTCATTTTTTTTTTCAATCTTATTAAATAATTCAATAAATTAAGGGGAAGAGACGTAATTGTCAGGTACGTACCAACGACGAGTTCGCGCACGTCACTCCACTGCAGGTCTGCGGAAGGCTCGTGCAGGATGGTAATGCGGATGCGTCGCTGGATGCCCTGGTGTAGCACGAACAGTCCACGGCACGGCAGGTCATCGCTGTGCTCTACCACCTGCTGGGTGTACGCGCACGCACACGCATTTATTTTAAAACGAATCTTGCGCATAGACGCTAACGATAAATATGGAAACTTGCCGATTCCAGTTCCTTTCTAAATATTTAATATTTCTATTGAAACTTTTCGTTACAAGGTGCGTTTTGCTAAAATGTCGCTAAACACCATGTAGGATCTTGATCAAGCACTAACCAGTTCGATTTTAGTATAATGTCAGAAAACCGTGTCTCGTAGTTAACAACAGTTGTTATTAATGAAATAATAAGATCTCAGTTCCTTTTCTAAAACTATGAACAACCAAGTCCTTTAGATATCAGTCGCAATAACTTAGCAATAAGTACTCACGGCGGGCACGTAGTCACCGCTGGGCGCGAGCTCGCAGATCTCGAACCAGACGAGCAGATCATGCTTCGAGTGCAAGTGGGAAGAGCAGCACGGTGGGGCCACACTGGCCGCGCCCCATTTCGGGCTGCGAACGGGTGCAGATATCGGGATAGACGGCGGCAGCATCCGACGCGGAGGCGTGCGTCCCGCCACGGGACCGTCTTGTTTCGCATCCTTCCACAGAGATTACATCAAATTAAATAACTTATACGAATACATCATTAGTGGCCTCTGTTACCGAAAATCCCCTTTTTTTTTTTCTTTTTTTAACAGGAGAAATCCTCATGGATACTTTCGCCCTTACGGGGAAAGGACGAAGGTTATGTGAGACTCTTACTCACTAAAACCCCTAGAAACTCCGTGACGGCCCGTTTTTTGATGTGGTGTGGGATCAAATTATTTCACCAGCACCACATCACGAGTGTTTGCGACTGCAAACTCACCACTAGTCTTTTAGATCATGTACACACAACATGGAGGCGTGCTAGGAGTTCAGAGCACGCCATTCGCCACGAGGACCCGTCCGTACGGGTAGTGGAAGTTCCTGTATCCACCACCCCGGGCCCTTACCGAAGATCCCCTAGACAACTGCAGTTCTTATTCTACTGGAAAACAGTAACAAACAAACACTTTTTGTTCCGATATGAAGGTCGTTGAAACTTTCGAAAATACTATGGTAAGGACACTTAATCTCGATGCGACGATCAAAATGTTGAACAAATGAGCAGTGTTTACCATTATCATGACCGCTACACTATTCTAGACTTGCTTATTAATTACCAGTTAATTTCGGCGTGAACTTTCTATTTAAAAATGTGCAAGAATCGCGGAAATTTTTAATCCCCAATGATTTTTTTTTTTATATGTATACTGTTTCCCTCAATAGGGTAAAATTATATAACCAGGAAGAGACAATTGAAACGCTTTTTTATTATTTTTTTCTTTTCACAGCCCGGGATAGAAGACAGGCATTATGTATGATATTTTTCGATACATTTTCATTTTTTTTTTCATGTCTATTTTATTCATTAAATATGTATAATACCTTGTGCAGTGGGTGCTGCTGATAATGTCCAAAGACTTCGAAAACAATCGGTTGAGTCTTGATATAATCCACGAATGATTTCGTTACGGGTACAGTGATCTGTGTGAAAAAGTTAATATTTAGACATCTTCAATTGTTTTGAATTAGTTAATCTTAAAAGTTCCCTGGCTGTAGAGTGGCCTTACATTTTGAACGTGGTAAAATCCAAGGGGTGTGTTCTTTCCGGTGTTCTTCACAGGTTCGGTGGAGAACGCGTCTTCGTTGCGGTGCAGGAAGCTGAAGTATGGACATGGATACATCATTAATAACATTCAATGCTAAAAGAAAAAAACATATGACTTTTTAATCGACGATTAGCCAATGATAAATAACTCGCATACCCATAACAATGTTATGATATTAAGTTTGATACATCACAATCTTTTAACTTCACTAACGATAACTACCATCGAACTGGAAGACAGTAATATTTGCATACTAGTTTGGCGAAAACGAAAATAAGCGTTTATAATTTTGCAAGATATCTCTTCTTGTCTTATCGCTTTATTGTATAAAGATGTTAATCTCATGAGAACTCACTTAAATTGGCAGAATACGTCGGCGTAGTCAGTGGAGACGCTGTGCGCCTGCAGCACTGTCACGCGGAATGTGAACTCGCGGCCCAGCGTGAGGTGCTCCGGCAAGTCCTCGTCCTTGAGCTCCGACGCCAGCGAGCTGTCGCCACGTCCGCTGTCTGCGTCGCATTCACCCACAGCCATCTCTGTCATAAGAGAAACTAGATTTAATAACGAAAACAAAGTATGTATGCTTCAGTTTTACAGACCAGTATAGTTTTGTTTCATCACAGAAAGTTGTATATTGCTCTTAGTATCAATAAAAAGTAAGTACTGGTTGAGCATTATCAGTTTATAAACAGATTCAAACATTTTATGTATTTATTAATTTAAAGCTTTATTTGCTCACAAACAAAATAATGTACAAAAAGCGGCCTTAATGCCATATGGCATTCTCTCTCAGTCTACCATAGGGTTGAGCTAAGAAAAAAATAATTACGTGAATTTAAAATAATCATACAGACCGTCCAACCATACGGAACCACGGGAAACGATCGTAGAATGGATCACCGCCGGTGACCGACTCGATGTTGTGGTCAGGTGACGTGGGAGACAGCTCCGCCTCGTTGTGGTACATCTCGCGCATCAGCTCCAGCCTTTGCCTACGAGTAATTAAACTGAATTAAAAACTAATATATCAAAGTCACTTTAGCGGTAATATATAAGTAGTTAACCTGTAAAAAGATTTCACACACATAATCACTAAACTTCATCATGCACAGCCTATTGACATCTTAAATACACAGAAGCAAGCACAAAAACGGTAACAATTTAAGCACAAGTATCAAAGTTTCAAAACAGATGGACAATAGACCTATTGTTTATAGAACATAAATCTTTTCCCACAACAGGCTCACAGCAATTTGGTAGTCAAAAATCTTTGATTAATAATATTTTCAGAACACGTATCCAGAACTGTTAATATTTATTATTACAATCAACTACAACGATAAATGGATTATTAATCATAATAATATATACCAATACCGTTGGTCTATAAGCATACAATCTACAACCATTGATACTACAATAATATATAAGTAGTTAACCTGTAAAAAGATTTCACACACATAATCACTAAACTTCATCATGCACAGCCTATTGACATCTTAAATACACAGAAGCAAGCACAAAAACGGTAACAATTTAAGCACAAGTATCAAAGTTTCAAAACAGATGGACAATAGACCTATTGTCTATAGAACATAAATCTTTTCCCACTACAGGCTCACAGCAATTTGGTAGTCAAAAATCTTTGATTAAAATAATATACAAAGTAAATATTAGCAACATTACAAGCAATGAGCACCATCTATTGAGGACTTTAAAAAAACAAATCGGTTGCGTCGATAGCTATTACAGTAACACTAGAATATTTTTTGTACAACAAAATGACGAGACGAGTATCAAATCGAGTAGTAAACGACCGTTACGCCAAACATGACCGGCCCACAGCCATTACAGCTTAAATTTCACAGGACATTCATAAATAATGTAAAAATAATTACGTGAATTTAAAATAATCATACAGACCGTCCAACCATACGGAACCACGGGAAACGATCGTAGAATGGATCACCGCCGGTGACCGACTCGATGTTGTGGTCAGGTGACGTGGGAGACAGCTCCGCCTCGTTGTGGTACATCTCGCGCATCAGCTCCAGCCTTTGCCTACGAGTAATTAAACTGAATTAAAAACTAATATATCAAAGTCACTTTAGCGGTAATATATAAGTAGTTAACCTGTAAAAAGATTTCACACACATAATCACTAAACTTCATCATGCACAGCCTATTGACATCTTAAATACACAGAAGCAAGCACAAAAACGGTAACAATTTAAGCACAAGTATCAAAGTTTCAAAACAGATGGACAATAGACCTATTGTCTATAGAACATAAATCTTTTCCCACTACAGGCTCACAGCAATTTGGTAGTCAAAAATCTTTGATTAATAATATTTTCAGAACACGTATCCAGAACTGTTAATATTTATTATTACAATCAACTACAACGATAAATGGATTATTAATCATAATAATATATACCAATACCGTTGGTCTATAAGCATACAATCTACAACCATTGATACTACAATAATATATAAGTATTTACAAGCTATAACATCATGACGACTAGTAAAATCTATTATATTTATAAATGATAAAAGAAAACAATTATAATAATGTTTACGAAAACGACAAATCAAAAAGGTAGTGAAGGAAGCTCCGCGATGACATTCATACGCATATTCAGACACCAACTAAAATAAACCAAAGTAATAAAAGCAAAACACTTTTTTCTAAAATCAATTTTATAACTTTTTTATATTAAGCCGTTATTATATTATAATTACTGTATACGCAGGTTTGTTGGAATAAGAGAAAGCTTTAGATAAAATGTAATACAAATGTTTATAACTCGATTATACACAAAGGGGTTTATTACTCGGCAACATAAAGCTTAACGAAAAGCATGATATGTGTTGCGAATGCTGCAGCCAGATCGCGTGTTCTTAAACAACACCAAATAATCAGACCTCTTGGGTAGAAACAAAACAGACTCATCAAATAATTATCGAAGTCAAAATAAGGCTCTGCATAATTATCCTATACCAGGTGGTAGGTCTCTGTTGCCGGAGACCGTCTGGATGGGTACCACCGCAGCTCCTATTTCAACCGCCAAATAGTAATGTGCAAACATAACTGTGTTCCGGTTTGAAGGGCGCTGTAGCTAATGTAATTACTGGGGTAACGAGACTCAACACCTTATGTCTCAAGGCGACGAGCGCAATGTGGTGCAGTGTGTACCATCTTAACTAGCACCACGTTGTTATGGGCAAGCGTATCACTTACCTTCAGGTGAACGTCTTGCTCGTCTCGTCGCATAGTAGAATAAAAAAAAAATTTGAAATAACTTCCCAAAAGTACATTTTCAACTCACAGTCCACATACAGCGTTTAGTTTGTTATCACCAAAATCAATGGCGGTGCAATCGATCCTACGTGTCCTAATGTTCGAGCTGCGGTGACGCGCGTGCGTGTGCTGTGTATAGATCAGGGTAGGCTGGTTTGTTTCTCCCGGCACGAACCTCGAGGGCAGCAGGTTGGCTAGGGACAAACGTGTCTGCTGCGCGCACGCGGATATGCACTGCAGTATGTCAGGCGCGGGTGCGGGCGAGGGCGTGGGCGCGGCGGGCTGCGGCAGCTCCGGCGAGGGGAGTGCGGGGACCGACGGAGACACGTCGTCCTCATCCTCCCCGCACGCGCTCTCGTTCATGTTGTATATCTGACGCATTAGCTCCAGGCGGTGGCTATGGACAATACACCGCCATGTAGCCCTACTTGCCCTACACCACAACCCGTTAACACCTTCTTTACAGGTAATTAACGAACACGTTACCCGAATATATACGACTTTAGTTACAATGAACTAGGTTAATAGTTTCAATTATACTTCATGAATTTCACTCATCTCATGTAATCGATGTTGAATTCATAAAAAAATTACATTAATAAAAAAAAAATCTATATCGTTGGAATATAATATACAACTATATATAAATTGGGAAGTTTTTGCTAAATCTTTATAATGTAAAAAATTGAACCTATTTTTGACCCTATCGATTTTAAAATTAATCAATATATTTAACTTAGCACCGTCAACATCTGCCTCCTATTGGATCACTCTAAATATTACAAGTGAATATTTTGTACATAAAACTGTATGGCGATTATGTTATATAACTACATAATTTTACTAATGAAACGTATTCCATTGCTTGACAGAATCAAAATATAAGTATAAATACTAAAAAAATATATGCAAATAAATTCCTACTTATTAAACAAACATTCTTTCTTAAAACCTGCATTTTTTGCCATTTCTTTAAAATGACTGACAGAAATTCGTTATAGCTCCCTTTATAATATTATATATAAAAGAAAATAAAATAAATAAATAATAACAAATTATATTACAGGGTTAAAATTGGTATAATGATTAATAAATAAGCTGCGAAAGTTATAAGCATCGATGGAAAACGAAGCAAATAATAAAAGCTTATATAATGTTGCAAATGTACACGGTACTTAGATATTATGAAAGCCTTATACTTACCTTTACAAAAACTGACAAAATGTAATATGAATACAGTTTTTTAACAAAAGAAAAAAAAGAGCCACAGCAAAAAAAAAAACTTCGCGGATCATGGACAAAAGAACAAAAAATTCGGTAGAGAAAAATAAAGGAGAATAAAAAAATGCAACATAACCTGATAGTTATAAATTATTAAACATAAAAATGAATAGAAAATAAATTATTTATAATATTTCTTTAAAGACCTACTTTGCTATAAGTATCTACACATATTCTATAAAAAAATTAAGGTTTTTAATCATAATGTACATTTAAAAAGTTTACATCATCTCAAACTTTCTATAAAGACTAATGGTGCAATTTTGTTATAATACTTACACTACAGAAAATTGTATAAAAGCCTACCTAATATTGTCTATTTATAATATAAATATGTCGTTTGATTGACACCAGCAATCAATTAATAAAAAAAAAAAACCATTCAAAATATCTAAATTTAAATATTAATGTACGCATGTATTAAAAATTCGAATCTGTATTAATAATTTTTTAATATATTTTCTTCCTCTAAAGAATGATAACTTTTTTAATGTTCTTACTGCTGGTAGACTCCCACAAAGAGGGAGTAAAGGTCATATATCTTTTATTTATATTTAGGAGTTGCTTTTGGAATATATCGTCTAGTCAGGTTTGCATTCAGAAAAGCTCAACCCGCTTTTCAACACGTTGTGAGTATGGACTAACTTAAAAATTGAGCTCTCACGGCTTCAGCAATCAAAAGAATATTCAGAATTATTATTTTATAACAATAACTAGATTAATCGTTTAGATTATTGTGTAGACCTTAAACTGCATAGTGATATTCATTTAATATTTCATGCAAACTTTTAAAAATAATAAAAGTATTTCAGAGAATACAATGTACCAGCGCGCTGCTGTTTATGTACAAATCGCCATGTTACTCAACTACCATTAGGTGAGTTCGTAAAGAAAGAAGAGTAGTGTTTAACCTCAATCGAATCAGTTTTTAACTTTGGTTATTTTTACTTACCGAAGCTTCTCTAGGGTCCAGTAGTGTGTGGCGCCGTTCTTGGTGTCCGTGACCTCTACGGCCACCACGGTGGGTGCGCCGGGGCGGTACTCGTCGTCGGCGTCGTCACGCGGCGCCAGCTCGCCGGGCAGCGGCGAGTACGGCGTGTCCGTCAGTAGGGTGAATTGGAATTGGACTTTCTTGCGAAGCTCTACAGAGATCGCGTTCGCTTCCTGTATTTTAAAAAGACTTGGTAAATTTTTCGATAATTAGCGAAAAAGAGGAAGATGTAGGACCGGTACAATCGTTGGATTATAACATTCGGGTAATCCTTTCATATAATTATAATACATACGACACTTTTTACTGGAAAACTATAGAGGCAGTAACTTTAAACAAATTATACGTTATTTGTACCTTTAGGAATATGGCGTTGCCCCACAGGTCGTCCCTGAGCGAGGTGAACTGGTGGTACTTCCACTTGCGGAACGCCCACGCGGCCAGCCCGACCTCGCGCGCCGACCAACACTCTGTCTCAAACAGGGGGTTCACTACACGGACCAAACCGACAACGCATTACCATCGCAAACTTACATGCATTACGCATACACCACACGTCGCCGTAGCTGGGATCACACGAAAATATGCAACATTCAATATTTTATAACTGGCAACACTTTAACACTCTTTTCTTTTGTTATCTAAATGGACTAAGGCACCTGTTTATTAGGCAAGTAGTTAACTGCTGTGCCATGGAAGAGGTTATTCCTACATTTACATTTAAAAAACCTTTCATTGAATGAGGGGTTATCTCTAAATAAATTCTTAGTAAATTAATTTTTTTTTAATTATCCCAGCTTCGACCGCATGTTAAAAATTACAAAAAGTATAAATAAAACCAAATGCAATAACGATGTAGTTATGACCGCACGTCGAATTGCTTTCGCCTGTGTGTATAATATTAATAACAATGATGATGATGTACTCCAAAGATTAAAGTCAAAAACTACTTTTAAAATATTAACTATTGTTAAATGTATGATATATGATCGATCATTCGTATCATTGAATTCATGTTTAAAATTAATCTATTTACTTTTAACATTCGGCATGCCTTTCGATTGTTAGGATTCAGTAGAGAAATTATACGCTAGTATATTTGAAAATGTTATTACAGCATAGACAATTGTAAAAATGTTTTTCATTACAACATAACAGTTAGAGATAAACATAACTGATCTTTTAATGTTCCCTTTTATGGGATTTGGGGGCTTTCTCTCACAGGGAGAGATTCAAATAAAAGGTAAAAATGTTAAAGTAACTCGCATGCTCGAACTATGCGTACATTTCTTTCAAAATGCTATAAACTTTACATGCAATTTTCATACATAATTTATTGCTAAGATCCATAATAACGTGGAACCAGTTAGGTTGGTATATACGACACCACATTGTGTTGCAGAGTATAAGATGTTAAGTCTCTTTATTACAGTAGTTTCATTATACTGAATCTCAGTAATATTCAAAATTGTTTGGCGGCAGAAATAGGTGATGCATTGCATAAAAACCTACCACTGGTGCATTATTGTGTGAAAATATATTTTTAATAGCATTCTGCCACACCAGATTGTACTCTCTAAATATTCCATGAAAATATTAATAAATAAATGCATACGAGAAGACTCCTGGTGTGGTTTCACTTCAACGTATTCGTAAACATTGAACTCACCGAATATGTCCTCGTCGTTGTGGAAGTCTTCAGGCGTGTACGAACTGTACATGGACATGGTGACGCTCTGCTCCTCCACTTGACGTTGAAGTGCGTCGATGCGAGCCTCATAATTCTGTTAAGAACGCAATCCAAACTTAAACTTTTTATTTTTTCAATGTCGGTGTATTTAAACTATGAGGTTTATACTCGTAGTTTGCCAGACGTTGCACACTACTGTTTCACGACAGAATTATTTCAATTTGTAATTACTGTGAATTAAAATTTTAATTTGTAATTACTGTGAATTGAAATTAAATTTAATAGCACTTTTGTTTCGAATTAGTGTTTACGACACAACATCTATAATTAAAACATCAACAAAAATAAAACGTCCTATTATCAAATACCTTAATTATTTGCTTAACGCAAGTAATTTCTCTTTAGCATCGTTAAGTTGTACGCATTCCGAGAAGGAATAATGTTATTAAAACTTAAAAAAATATCTTAAATATAAAAGCGTTTCCTACCTTTCGCTGCTCTTCAAATTGCTGATCAGCGTGTTCTTTCTCTCTACGGAATTGTTCTTCGAGGGCCAACAGCCGCTTTTGCATCTCTGCTTTGAGATCGATACCTTGCTTCTCCAAAAGTTCGCACTGCGCGAAGTCCCAGTCAATGTTCGCACCATCTTTTCCTTCTGAACAACAATTTAAATTATTACTATACCGTATTGTTCAAGCAGTTGTATTAATTGCTATCACTTCAAGACCTAAAATGGTGAGTGTAGTTACCACAAATACTAATACATGAAACGTCTTATATAAAAATACATTGAAATCGGTAACGGTGGCAGTAGAGCACCTGTCGAGTAGTAAACTAAAATCGTGTTAATGAAGTTGGCTTAGTTAAGTATGAAGACGTTAAACCATCGTTGCTGGTTTCGTTATTCTCAGCGGTGTCGGCAACTTCCTTGTTGTTAGACACACACGGCTCGTAGCGCTGTCCCGGGTGAGTGAAGCGGAATACGTGGTTCTTGCCCAGGATAACGCGGGAGCCGGTCTTCAGAATTATTGGTTCCTTGACCTGGACAATACAATTGTAAATATTATGTACCATAATTACATTAGACCTTAATTACAAATAATATTGTGTTAAAAACTCTTTTACGTTCCAATTCTTCATCATCTTATATAGCAGAAGAACAGAAATTAATTTGAAGTAGATAGAAAAAACCTTCTAATATCATCATCGCCATCAGCTGATAGATCTACAACTGGATGTAAGCCTCTCTCGAAGATCTTTACATCGCTCGGTACTGCCCTGGCCGCTTTCAGAGATTTCCCGCGACCTTCACCAGACCTCCCGACATTACATCTACCGGTTCTAATACATCGTTTTTATGGTATGGTGATAACTGGAGTTGTAAGGCTTTTTTTTGTAAATACCTCAAAATCCATAAATTACAGTAAAAGTTAATTTTTTGTACGATCAAAGCTCACCTCTCGACCATTGACGTAGACGAGAGCACCATGGTGTGGTATCAGGCATATAACGCCATCTACGTTCTCGAAGATGCAGTGTTCGCTGAGTATGTGCGAACCGGACAACTGTATATCTTGCGGTAAGTTGGCTTCGGATGTGCCGAGTCTAGTCACACCTGTCACATTAAAAAAAAAAACATTACAGATAGACTGGCCATAGTTTTATTTGCCTGTGTGATGTTTCTGAATGAAGATGGATTAATCGAGCGAGCTGATGATGTTATGCCATTTAACAGCCGATATACTTTTTTGTTCTGATATTAAGAGTTGAATAATGATAATTAATTTTATACTTAATACCAAAACAAACGAACTCACCATCTTTGATATAATAGATGAGGCATTCCGAAAGGTTGGGATCCTCGTTTAGGTTGACAAGATGTGGGGTCTTTTTAGGAGAGTAGACGCCGACGGTGATGCCCTCCTTCACCGCGACCCCCATTTCAGCGAACACGGCCTCACGCTGCACGCGGATCTGTTCCGTACGCTTAAGTTTCTCCTCCCATGTTTCATTAAGTTCTGTCGACAAATACCAATAGATTTTTTTTTAATAAATTGAAGTTATTTAGTAATAATATAAGCTAATATATATTTGTATTTCTTATAAGACTTCAAAAAAAATATCTAGTTCTTAATGTTACATAGTATGTCTAAATTTTATTTTTTATTTTATCTTTCATTTTATTATACTCTCTCTGTATAGAGAATGTTTTGTTATATTATGCAATTTAATTTAATATTTGATTTAACTTTTATTTAATTTTTATTCAAGTTTTGTATGATTGTTAATTAAAGTTTTTTTTTTATGTGCCTATATATAAGTACACAGCACAGCTTGCATGCTGTGTCTCCTTAAACTTAAGGTGCACAATGTTTTCTATATTGCCTGGTTTAATTTATGTAAGTTGTATTGTGTAATCTTTTTTGGAGACCTTATAAATAAATAAATAAATAGACAAAAAAAATATCTTAAGACTAACTAATAATAGTAATAGAATAAGCATGAAATAAAGTACAAATTTTAGCTTTATATAGAATCAAAACAGCTCGCTCACCGGCGATAAGTTTCTCTGAAGCCTGCAGCTGATCGACGGCTTCTTCTGCGATGGTTGTAGCCGCTCGGGACAGCTTCGGCGAGAGCACTGCCTCTTCACTCTTCTTGCGGGCCGGCGACGTACTGTCATCTGCTGTTCCGGCACATTGTATTTATCGTAGCGATAGATAAGGGCATAACAAGCATTCTTTGGTACAACTTTACTAATGACCTCACATTCTTTACTTTAAAATTGTCCTTTTTGTATAGATCCTCCGCCCTGTTACATTATGTACATGTTAAGCACGCATTTTAACATTTAAAAAAAAAAACCAATACCATTATATTGGGTAAACAATAATTAATAAACAAAATTTGCTTAACATGTACATAATTATCTTTCCTTGTTTTAGCCATTATATCAATATTTACTATGCGAGTTTTTCTTTTTCTAATAGGAACCAACGAATTCCGAAGGCTAATTTAAGCTCCAATAGAAAGTTTAAAAAACGTTTAGTATAAGACAGATCATAATAAAGGATTGACGTCAGTCAAAACAATTTTTTTTTTAATTTATGATCAGGTAACATAGACCTTTAGGTCATGTGTCAAAATAATATAACGAATAATCATAGAATATGTATACTAAAATTTATCTATACAGATCTTATAAATTCAGAACTCCGTTTCCTATCCTACTTATATTTAGATATTAATACCAGTTATAGAGTAACATCTAAAGTAAGATAATAACATAAAGTGTTAGTACAATTACTGACACCATAACCTTGGACCAGTGAGGTCAATTATCCAACAACTTGTCTTTTTGTCAGTAATTCAATCCTATACGTAGTTTGTTTCTTTTACTTTGTACAATAGTAAAAAAATCATATACTTGTTTGTATTTGTTGGATGGTCTTCTATATAAGTAAATAAGTTAAGTTTCATGTACTTGAAAGAATTTTAAATTAAAATAAATTACTAAAGAGGGATGCATTGACCGATAATTTCAAAATTTTTTGTTATCATTTTATTATTAAATAAAACATTAAAATTTTATAGTTTTTGACATTAAGTTTTAGTCGGTTCGATGCTTATAGGAATATCGACTCAGCCTTTATTCAACTTAACCAATATATAAAAAATGTGGATTAAATAATAGAAAAGTATTAACTAAATTCTTACGGGACGCATGCAGATGCTATACGAAAGCTATAAAGCTTTTTTATTGTAGCAACACATATACTGATACATAATAATACACAACCGTTCGCGACCACTCAAGTATTAAGGTTTTATTTTTATTAAAGATGTATTTTTCGTCCTTTTTTACTTATATGAAACCTCATAAACCAATTAGCTAATGTTATTTTTATCAGCCCCGAACGGTGTTACTATCAAATAAAAACAACTGAAAATTTCCTGATACAATATGGCGATATATAATAAAGAAAAGTATAACATTTAATTCGGCATTTATGATTCTATGCAATTTTTTTGCAAGCTGTTGAAAAAAGCTAAAATGCTCAAAATTAACTAGCCATGTCTTAAACAAAAGATCACATTGAATATATATGTAATATTATTACATATGTAACGATATCAACACCAAAAAAACAATACGACTTAAGCGCTGAATATAGAATGTTTATATAACGATTCACTCCATAACATTTTTTTAAATTGTGAAGTGACTTTATTTATACATATACTATATATTTCCTACAACGCCACAAGCACTGGAATAAGGGTGCAAATTTGCTCATTCTTTTATCATATGTGTTGGGTTGCCAGAGGAATTACCAAAAAGTTTGCATATATTTTTGGATCTGGCAACCCTTCATAAGGAGGCCAAGCGTACAGGTGGGGTGTACATATGGAATGCGTAAGCCTCTTTAATGTCTTATTACTTACTGGTGGGCGGTTCTTTCTTTTCATAAACGACTCTACCATCCGGTCCTAGATCGGTTGGATTTTTGAAACAAAAGTTATCCATTAAGTAACAACAAACTTTATTAATATTTATAAAAAAAAAGTTGTGGCGTTATGTTGTTTCTTCTAGCGTTACTTTCTATGGGAATAGACACACGGCTATCTATCGGATCACATGACGTCTAAGCGACCTAATGGTATTTGTTAGTGTTATGTGCATCACTTACCCTCCTCCACATCGATTCCCTCAGCTTTGAGGAGTTCGCGCAGTTTGAGGATCTCCTCTTTGAGCTCACGGATAAGTTTCGCGTTGGCGTCCTCGTTGACGACAGCCTTGCACACTATCTGTTTGGCGCGGTCGGCGTATCTAAGAGAATTATCATTTTAAGCTCGATCATTAACATATTCAAAATTAAACAGGTTATTTTTAAAGCCTTTCATTACCACGGTGAAAACTTTTTTTAAGAAAAATTATTTTGAGCTTTAACTTGGCAGTTATAGCTCATTATACCTAAAAGAGATATACTATGTCAAACTAGCTTATAATCTTATTATAATATTTTTTTATTTGTCATAAATATCAATAATCTTACAAATTCTTACGCCAATTTAAGCAAGTACTGTATTACACTTCATATTTATGGTATATTACCATTTCAGGATAAAAAGTTGTGATATTAAGTTTTAACGCGAAACATTATGTAGGATTTAGAAGGCTTTGTTTAACACGTTCAGTGCCGGCGACACAAATGGTGTGTCCGACACCCAATGTATGGCGGCCCATGGGAAGACATCGTCAAAAGCGGGGTGGCATTGAACGTGTTAAACATACCGTTTAAGCTATAAATTTTAAAACAATAAGTACCTGAGTGTACTGAGTGTTTCATCGTAGTTTATATCTGCTGGTGATATGGCGGCGATCATGGCCGTCTTCGAGTTACCACCTAGATTCTCACGCAGCAACCAAGTGAGAACGGAGTCACGGTACGGTATGAAGTCCGCTTTTTTGGACTTCTTGCTCTTCGATGCCTGAGAAATAAACGTATATTATTAACTGATTTAGTGATTTAAATTTCAGGGTAGTCACATTTTAATTAACTGCGTAAAAGATATTAAATTAGACATTTGTGTAGCACACCTCAAAGCACATTGTTCAGCACTCATAAGCTTGCTAAGTTGCTAGCTTGTTTTTGAATAAACACAAAAGCAAGATATTTTGCATATTAATCAAATGGGTTGGTTTATACGAATATATACTTCCGGACACATCTATCGGCCCACCACCCAGTGTTTAAAGTTTCGACGGTGTCTAGTTAAAAATAAATGTTAGGTGGAGCAATAAGTTTTAATACAGTTTTGAAGCTGATTTATTGGTCAACCCCTATGTACCTTTTTTTTATTTTATTTTTTTTGTAATTTCGAATTAATTTGGCCGGCAGAAGTTTTACAGCTTGGGCGACAATTTCAGGCAGAGTATCCATATTTTTTTATCAAAACTGGCTATAAGTTTAGATTTGCCCTTTTAAGGAACCAATAATCGGACACATCAAAAAAAAAATCCAACTTGTGCGAAATAAAAAAGTTTTCTCCATTCCTGGGTCGTTGAAAACAAACAACAGACTCGGATTTTCGTTTTTTTTTTTCATAATCCTGAATTCAAAAGTAAATAAAAAACATACATAAAGGTTGATCAAAAAATCAGCTTTAAAACTGCATTAAAACTTATTGCTCCACCTAAAATTTATTTTTAGCTAGGCACCGTTAAAACTTTTAAACACTAGGTGGGCCAATAGATGTGTCCGGGAGTGTATATTAAAAACTTATTTGTTTCTTATATACATTATACTTTACTTAACCATTTACCTGTTGCGTATTGTTAGTGTAATAACTGATATTTGCGATTTTATAATTGTATTGTATAATTATGTATAAATATATCACCGATAGCAATATTATGAATAAATAGCCATGATACATTTAAAAAATAATATTTTAAAGTGTACAACTTTTTAAACATATTTTCGCTATATATAACTGAAGACGTATACAGTCGTCATGAATCTTTATTTTACCTTGGTATCATGACGGTTATATTCGTTATACAAATATAACTGGTTAAGTATGATTAAAGAATGTACAGGGTGCAGTCACAAGCTTAAACCTAACTTTTCGCCAGAGTGTTACAACTAACCTAAAACTTCTAAAACTGGAATATGTGCACAAGATAATAATCTATTGTTACAGTTTAATCTTTTGTGTGTGTGTAGACTACATTTTTACAGTTTAAATACCCTACTAATAAAACTCTAATAAAAATATTTTAGTTATTATAAATAAGGAATTGATTAGAAAACAAGTGAAATTGAATACAATACAAAGGAACAAGTAAATAATATAATAGTGCATATGAAAATATTAAAATATTTGATACTATCTACGGTTTCACATAAAACATTACATTCTGTATATACTGTATTCTACAAATCCATTGATAATTTAACGTAAATGTAAGTATTGTTAAAACAATGTATAACAGTATGAGAACGATTTTCAATACAATGGAAGTAAATATAATAAACCTAAAAAACAAAACTAGTTGAATTGTAAAGTTAAATATTATTATAGACTTATACTTTTAAAATACTTGTGAAATTATTATGAAACGAAGCTAATTTTATTAACTAAAAAAGAGTAGAATCAAAGCTGTGATTAAGCCACAGTGAAAGCTTTTACATGGCATAACTTTTATAAGCAATGCTTTTTTTTTGCAATGAATGTATCACTTAAATTATGTGAATCTAAAAGTATGTGCACACTTATACATTAATGTACTATCGTCATCATCATCATAAGCCTTCTCCAAGGATTCCCGCATCGATCCTGAGGCCCGATCTTTTTCAACGACCTTCACCAGATAATCGGTCCTACTTGTGGATGGCCTTCTAGCACTGTGTCTTCCGATACCACCACCACTAGAGGACCTTATTGCCCCAACGACCGTCAGTTCTTTAAGCGATATGTCCCACCCATTTACACTAAGTCTAGCAATACTTTAGGCTACATCAATAACCCTTCATTACACTACCGAAACCCCAAGCATAGCTTTATCCATTTGCCATATAATATCCATTATAATAACAATGTATTTATTAAATACTAGCCAATGTTTTATTTAATAATAAATCAAAATGCTTACAGCTAAATGAAATTAAGTGCATAAATTATAATCTAAACAAAAAGGTTGATCACCGGACGTAAAATTTCTAGCTAAGCATACGTGGCTCCATTTGAAATATTTGTTATTAGAAAACACAAAGCTCCTTCAAACAGAGACGGGGCGACATGTTATAATGACAAACATTACTTACCGACTACGTTTCCGAGCGGAAGTGGAGCAGAAAAAGTTTACAAAGGATCATGAGTAAATACTATATGTTCGAATAAACTAGCCGAACTTAGCGATGATTGTTTCAAATGTGATGATCCAGCAAATTATTTGCAAAGTTTAATATCAAGTAGAAATGAAAGTAAATATTTTGTAGCTGTTTAAGTTAACGTCAAATACTTTTGAATCCACCAACCCATACTTGGTTAGCGTGGTTAATAAATGACCTTGAAAATTTCGTTGAGAGAAGGCTCCGAGTCTCTGCAGCGGTACCGTTAAGTACCTTATTATGTCATTAATGTAATAAATAATCCATATATTATGAAGTAATGCATATATATTTATTAGAAGTTCCAAGCAATTTTATCAAGCAACGTTATGAACAGTTGTAACTTTTTGTATTGTATTTGAAAAAAACCATTTAAATGAAATCGTTATATGTTTTTTAAAATATAACGATGATAATCTACATATTTGCTATAAGTAATTAGATCTATTTGTTGTCAAAAACAAATAGTTAAAATCGCATTGAGAAATTATTTAGATGTTCATATATGAAGTCGATTTTATTTAAAGAAATGAATTTGACGTACACGTTTAACTTAACTTTTCTAAATATTCATAGAAATTAGTTGGTAAACTTTTAGATACGATTCCTCATTAAATTTTATAGTTTAAATTCAACGATGTTGGTTACAGTATAAATCAATTTATTTTTGTTTATTCCTTTTGTTATATACAAAGTGTAAACGTAAATAAAAAATAATAACTCAGTTTTATTTTACAGTTTGTTACGTACACAACTAATTTTAGCACACCATACGACTAACACTGTACAAAATTCACATAATCTACTTTCCCATCAATTATACACAAAACACATAAGGTGGTAAACTTACGATTTCTGCCAAGGCCGAGATAACTTTGCCGAGGGTAGTCAAGGATTTGTTGATGTTAGCGCCTTCCTTGAGGCGTGTGCCCTTCGCGCCGGTGGAGTCAGCTCGCTCGGAGCCGGCCAGATCTACCAGCGATATCTTCGACACCTAAGAAAATATAAATAGTTATTAACATAATATTTTATTACGTCTAAAATTACTTACCTAATTAAATAAGTTTTGTTTAAATTAGCTGTGGAAAAGAATCGGAATAATCGTTCATTTTAAAAAAAATTAAGTCTACTGTTATTTTACTCAGTATTTTTAAATAGCTGTGACTCCTCCCCATCGTCCGAAGGTCAAGTATCATCGCCATCACCCTATCTACAAAAATAAAATGTGATTTTTTTGAGGTACTACAACAAATCAGAAGCAAATCCGTGTAACGTCGATTCAGGAACTTTCTACATTAATTCGTCAACGTTAGTAGAAACGTAGATGTATAAAATTTATCAAAAGAATTTCTTACTTTCTCCGACATGAGGTTGGTGGTTTTGTCGTGACGCTGCTGAGTGAAGAATATAGTGAACACGGCGTGCGAGCGCGACGAAGTCTCGTTCATATTGGTCGCCGCGACCGTCCTGCAACCAAACGAGTGTTTAGGTTAACTACCGAACGACTATCTATTATAAAAATCACACAATATTTGCACAGTAAACATTAACACCTTATTTTTTTTATTTATCAACACAAATTGTTTAATTTTTATTGATATTTCTGCGACGGTAAATGTAATAGCTTTGATTTAGCGCTGCACATTTTTTCGTTAAACACAAAATTTTTGTTACCGTAATATTACTAGCTGTTAATAATAATTACAAATAAGGTTATCAGGATCAATAAAAAAAATATATGTAACACAAAGTACATTTTGCTAGGTACTTGAATATAATTTTGATTGATACCCGTAGCTAAATGCGTATTTTACAAGGTGTTTTATATTACTAAATATTTAAGATAACTTAAAGAATTTTTTGTGTTATTTTATTTATGTATTGATTTGTTTATATTTTTTCTATTATATTTTTAAGAATTATGTTATTAATTCGTTTTATATATCAATGGTGTTTCAGTCCTTATAAAGCTATAGAAACAGATAGATTGTAATGAATTATTATAAATTTCATCGGCTGAATGAAGAACAATTTTGTAAACATCTTCACATCGTCCTCGTGCTATTAAAAGTAAATAGCGCGAATCACAACTGACCTAGCCTTGTTTCCTTCGTCGATGAGGTCGTATATGTCCTGGTAAGAAGTGACCGCGAGCTTACTCAGGTCCTCAACATAGGGACCGAGCGCCGGGTGCTCGCGGACACGAAGGTTGCCCTTGTTCTTAGGGTTCAGCAGGTCGCGAACCCGTTCACAGTATATCTCCATGTACGATACTTCAACCTAAAGCAGACAGTTATATATATTACTAGCCGACTCGACAAACGTTATACCATATAAGTTATTTCCAGTGAATATTTTTGATTTTAAAAAACAAAAAAATATAAAGATTCGGCCTTTCAGGGGTTTAAAAATAGTTTAGGACATATTCTCAGACCTACCAAATATACATAAGAAATTTCATAAAAATCGGAGATGCCGTTTCAGAGGACTAGTTACAAACAGTATTACACGAGAATTTTATATATGTAGATAGATGTATGAAGAAAGCAAAAACCATTATTTTGTTGTTGAATATATTGTGGACATTTAAATAGAGTTCACGACTATGTGTAAGCTTACTGAGTATGTGAGGTCATCGGAAGTGGTTTGCCGGATGCGACGGAAGAGGTCCTTGCAGATCTGCGGGATAATTCCCTCCTGGCCGTCCTCTCCGCGACCCATCATCGTGTACGATTTTCCAGCGCCGGTTTGTCCATACGCGAATATACATATATTGTAACCTTTGAAATAAAATAATAGTCACAATAACAAAGAATACGTTACTAGATAAGTCGTAGGTCTTTCTTACCGATGTCCGGCTTGTTAAGTCAAGCAACAAACGTGGTAATGATTAGCTTAGCCTTTAGGAAATTGTAACATCAATAAAATTGTAGTTACGTCAATAGCCTTTCATTAAAGCTTTACTTATTCTATTTTATGGTTTCTAAGTCGTATCGATTAGAAAATACCGCCGACGGCAACTGATTCCACTATATTCTGCGTGGGAAAAATACTGTTTCGTACGCACAACAAACAAAACATCCTGTTGTATATACCAATTGATGTTAAACTAGGTATTCTTTTGAAAGAAGACTGTCAATATCATTTATCCACTATGTCATCAAGTTCTGTTGGCGGAAGTCGCTTGATCCGCAAGCTGTTGTTCTTGGAACTGGTCAATTCCCCCACGATGTTTACGTTCACAGGAAGCTCAACGGGAATCGAACTTACTCCTTTCAAATCGTGTTGCGTGTAGTTTTTTTTCTACGAGGCGAAGAGACGAGCGAGACGTTCACCTGATGGTAAGTGATACGCTTGCCCATAACAACGTGGCGGTGGTTATGATGGTATACACTGCACCACATTGCGCTCGTCGCCATAAGACGTAAGTTGTTAAGTCTCGTTATCCCAGTAATTTCTCTAGCTTACAGCGCCCTTCAAACCGGAACACAGTAATGTTTGCATACTACTATTTGGCGGTTAAAATAGGAGCTGTGGTGGTGCGTACCTAGACGGTCTCCGACATCAGAGACCTACCAGCAGTAAGTGACCAGTTACACTGATATTCGAGACTGCTTAGTACCTGTATGTACCCGTGCATTATTCTTCATTAATTTTGTTAATCGTATTATAATTATGAAACGTCTACGTACCGTCAAAGGCATGTTGCAGCATCTCCTCGCCGATGTCTTTGTAGACCATAATTTGTGAGGAGAACTGAGCGTCACTTGGCTGGAACAAAACGGATTCGTTAATTTATTTGTTATAACAGTTTCAAAATACACATTTTACATTGAAATAAGAGCAAAGCTGCAATAAATAGAAACTAACGTCTTACTTTGTTCAGTAACATGAACTTTTTGCAGAAAGAAAAACTAGCCTAGATTATAGTGACGAAGGAAGTGAAATCAAAACTAGAGAAAAGTAAAACTTTGTCTTATTTTAATCCTCAACGAAAATAGTTTATAATATTATTAAAAGTATGCGGTATGTAGGTATCAACTCATAAATAACTTGTTGGTAAAAATTACAACTCTTTCATCAAGTCGCGGAAAACTGCACCAGAGAAGAAATTAAAAAAGCTTATTAAGTTATCCTTACTAGCGCTAACCAACTCATATGCATGCTAAGCATGACTATAACAAACAAATTGAAATCTCATGGAGTTAAAACTATTTACTGTAGTTCTGCGAAGAAATACGCCAAAGTTATGTTTAAGTTTTATAACAGAATTTAATATTTCGTACTTTAATCAGTTATAGTAAGATCTCATTAGCATGATCAGGGCGTCTTGCTTTAATTGTGTATACTTTATCACGTAGCTAACTTTAACTCCATTTTACTTGTCGGGTAAACTCTGAGACGCTTTGTATTACTTTCATTTAATCTAACATTTCCATCTTCCAAAAGGCAGACTCGCTGAAGTTACTCATAAATTTGCATAAATTATTATGTTATGCGAACTCTTCAATTATATTTACAAAGTTACGTATTTAAAACAATTCGAAATTACAGTTACGAGAAACCGAAGGAAAAGTTATGAGCTGAACTATTATACTTAATTATAACATAAGTTACGTATACACACTTAAACAGTTTAGTCTAGTTATAACTTAAATTAATATTTCGATCACATTGACATTCTCATTAAATTCAAATAACATTTTTTTGACTTGACCTCAAGTTAGAAATTTTTGTTATACAAACCAGTATACGTAAACCTTTAGTATACAACCATAAAAACCCGTCTGAAATAATTTTTATACATATTAAAATATTAACAAAGCGGTTGCCTTATACGAAGGTTAGTGCTTCGATTCCGGGGCGATTGTAATCTAAACTCAGCATCTTAACCTTATGCAGATTAATTACCTTCTGTATTCTAATATTCTCTTCTCGATACAAAACATGTAATTAATAACAATAATGAAGAAATATTAGAAAATATAAAACGCCAACATCGCTATTATCGCGTCGTTCGATAATGAAGCCGTATACATATATGCGGGTCGTGGATAGCCAATCCTATAATCCTGTTGCGGCTAAATCCAACATGGCCGCCGTCCAAAACGGACGACGTACGAAGTGCTCGTGATTATCATATTAATGATTTTTGCAATTAATATGATATATCATGATGTATATCACCATCCATTACTAATCCGCTGAAATTAAAGTAAGCCGATCCTATCGCTGGAACCTATCTAGAATCTAGATGGTTTTAATTTATCAATCGATATTCGTGTGTGAGGGAGACAACAAATACAGAGTGGTCTCTCTTTTTTGTAATACAAGGATGCTAAGAGTTTTTCTTTCCCTTGGTAGTGCTTAGCCAAAATGCAGAGGGCTACCAGTGTGTTTCCTACAGGATCATCTTGATGAGACTAAAGGATCCTAAAGGACATTTACAAGATTTTATTGAGTCAAAATATCACAAATATTTGTTCTCTCTTTAGAAGCAGGACATCCATTTAAGTATTCGTAAAAAGAAGAGTTGCAGCCGAAGCGTCTATTTTGGTATCTACATAAGTTCAAACATTACTTAAAGCTATAAACAGTAATAATTTTCAAAAAGAACTAAGTTGGAAAGTATCCAACTTTGATAAAACGGTCATTCTCAGATTAGTAAGTTAAAGCTACAAATACTACATTCAGTTCTCCAAACTTACGTAAACATTTTCGCTATAAAAAGAGTTTGCGCAATTTAAATGCAAAGCGTTTGACTTTAATTAAGTTTATTTTTAGAACTCTTGACTTCATTCATTAATTACTTAATTACTTGATTATTAAAATAGTACAACGCCTATTTAGTGCTTTTCCCTTGTTTTAGCGCCTTTTTTATCTAAGTAATTTCTTAAATAAATTTATTATACATGTTAAAAATAATTAGTTATAGTTATTTTTTGTTATTTATATTTTTCATAGCAGTGTTAATACAACTGAAATAAATATAATACAACATCCGGTTCCTTAACAATAAAGTAATTTAGTGCAGATAATTTTATAGAAAACAATCTATTTGGCAGCGGCTTTTTTTTAATCAATCATACAATTGTTAATTTGTTTATTTTCTCTATGAAAAATTTATTTGTTAGTGTATTAACATGGTTTGATAATTTCATCACCAATACAAAGACGAAGGCTACTTTTAATATTTCATGATATTAAACGTTACATGATATCATATATTATTCTGTAGATCACAAGATGATCACAATTCAATGGAATCGGAATTTGATCCCTAAAAATTTACTCTTACGAAAATTGGAAAATAGAAAGCGATTAATTTGTATTTGATAACTTATATTACTTAATGATTACAGTACAGAATGAGGAAATGAGAAACTCGAAATAAAAAGTCTATAGCGTTTTTGGTTAAGGAGATATGAAAGGTCAAAGTTAGCACTTTGTAAAGGAGAGAAAAGAAAACAGAAAAATTTCACTGAAAATCAAACTCATGACTTTTTGTGTCCAAAGCATGAAAATTAGCCTCAAGGCAATTCTGGCACATTCTAATCTTATAAGGTAATAGAGACACGGATAATAAGACTACGTGAGATGTCTTTCGGTTTGTTTTTAATTTCGTTCACATTTACTATCCAGGTTTCATTATTATGGTTTATGTATATGTGTGTATATATATAAGTATTCATATTTTATGTATGTATTTAAATGTATGTGTATGTATGTATATATTAGTATACATCTTTATTATTTAATTTTCTTTTTTTTTTTTAAACAAAACGTCTCTTTTACCCTCACCTACCGCTGCATTTCCCCACTGCCGAGGTTGACTGGGAAAGAATGCCCTATGGCATTAAGTCCGCCTTTTTGTACATTATTTATTTGCGTGCAAACGAAGTTTTAAATAAAGAAATAAATAAATATTTAGTAACTATCGTTATATTTTCTGTTTCCAACAATATAACCACCACAGATACGATAATAGATGTTAGCTGACAGTAAGCAGAATTCCATTAACTCTCCAATCATCCCTCTGTTGGTACAGGAAATTTGAGTCGTGCGACATAGCCGGCGGGTAGTGCGGTAGTATTGATCGTTGTCAATACCTGAAATAGGAGGTCTACGAGACACCTTCTAGTTCTGGTAGAGTCAACAATCAATATCTTACTATATTTTTTCAACAGAAATCTTCAAGCAATACCTAAAAACATTTTGTTTATAACAAAAAAAACAAGTCCCTTGATTAAGTATATATACGTAATAAACCTTTCAATTTATGAATTATTACAAACAATATAGCAATTGTGGTTGCGATACAGACGAACTATTCTCTTTATTGTGTTACTTACATTGTGTGACCAGTACGAGAAGTCAAAGTTGAAGCTTTTGGGCGGCTCCTTGTTACCCGGGGGTGCTTTCGGGTTCATTATCACTGCAACAAAAGAGAGCAAAGGTTATTCACACTGTCTGCACTACTTAATCTACAACTACGTAACTTTAAGACGAATGATATATTCGAAATATACTCGCCCGAAAAAAATATAATTTCTTATATATTTATGAGTAAGAAAAATAAATTATACTTTTTTATGTGTGACTGTGGTGATATATATTCTGAAATCATAAAAAAACCATGAGCTTACGGTCTTGATGTCTTTTAGTGGTATTGGTATTTTTATCAAAATTTACTAACGAGAAGCTAACTAGCGTATACTTGCGTTAATTTTAATGAGTTTTTATAATAGAAAATTATAGCGTTTGTATATATATAAAACAAGAGAATCGCCGGTCGATCTATAATCGATGAAGACGAATATTCAATTATACTTTATGATTGATGTGCATAAACTTTTTACCTCTATGATTGATGATCAATTGTAAAGAGTGCTGCGACTTTTTTAATATATAAGATTAATAATAAATATTCAGCAACGCAACATGAAATTAAGTTATTGAAAATTAATTTAATCGTGTCGCATAAACATATCACAGAACTTGCTTTAATTTTATTAGTTATATTTTGGGTGTTACATAATATTTAATCCACAGTATTATAATAAAGTTGCCAATAACTAAGTTATCAATTATTTAAGTAGTTATACAAAATCTTTATTTTACTAAAACGTCAATTGCTATCTCTCTTACAGCAAAATTCACGTATTCTTCGTAATAAAAACATGAAAAGGTTTAAGGTATTACTTTATCTTTTCCTTTATTTTGAATAATTCTTTATCCCCCTCCGCCTCTTCAAACGGGTTTAAGCTACAGCAACGAACCTTTAAAATTACCATAGCGTGCCTTTAAAATACTTTAGCAAGCTTCAGACGAGAATGTCATGCTGGAAGTGGCACTTTTGAGATACCGCTGAGAGTTGTGAATGTATGCCGCTTGATGAAGAAGGCGGTGCTTTGTCAGTCGTAATAAAAGGATAGCAGTTGTAGTTGTGTGCGTCACGGAGGTGGCGAGGTGGCGAGGTGGCGAGGTGGTGAGGTGGCGAGGTGTCGAGAGGGCGCGTGCCGTCGGCGGACCGTCGCGACGTATCGACCGACGGCGACGAAGCGTCAGCTTGCAGGTGAAGAAACTAGAAGACTTCACAGAGTACACACATCCCTCGATTTACACAATTGATGACTTCTTGGAAAAATCTTGTGAATCGAGACACAAAGTTTATACAAAATCGGATACGTTCATTATAATCGAGTAAAATGAGATAATGTTGACGAACAAAAGATGATTGAATTTGTTTTATTCGATAAAGCGATGAGAAGAGCGAAACATTTATCTGATGGTATACGATACGCTTGCCCGTAACTACGAGGCGCTACTTTAGATGGTACACACTGCACCACATTGAACTCGTCGCCTAGAAACATGAGGTGTTATGTCTCGTTACTCCAGTATTTTAGTAACCATAAAACATACACATTACTGATAATGTTCCTATTAAATAAAAATAATAAAAAAACTAAAAAAATTAGCCATATTCATTGTTATGATACTGATAGTTGGCATAATGCAAAAATAATAGAACGAGACCAAAAAAAAATTTTTTTGTTCAATCCGTGTAAAAGCAAAATCTTGTAAATCGGGGGACTAGTATACTAGTAGTTGTAATAGTAGTAGTATATTATAGATATTTTTGAATACATCTTTCCAAATGTATCGGTCAATATTGCCATAATTTTTATATACCATGAATCGGCGTCAAGAACAAGACGTTCACCTGATTACTACATTTAAGTAGCCTGTCTATAACAACCTTTGAAACTGGAACACAGTAATATTTTCACACTTATTTTGCGGTAGAAATAGGAACTTGTTAGTAACTAACTGGACGGTCTTCGGCAAAAGAAACTTACCACCAGTTTGCTTCAAGTTTTGATATTTTGGATCATTGATCGAAGCAATCTTATAGGGTTACATTACTCAATCATGTATGGAAAATCTAACAGTCTAAGTCGCAGTTAACATTCGTAGACTATCGATCCTGTAATCCAGCCTCTCAAACTATTTGTGCAATATGCTTTAGACTTCAATTGCATTATCTCAAACAATATATTTAGCGAACAAGATATAAACTTCCGACTTTAAAACATTAACGTAATGCCTGAAAGCAATAACTTACAAGTCTCGCTAGAACAAGTTAATATGTGAGAAGATCTGAAATGAAAGTTGTTCCGTCTACCACCTTAACGTCGCAGTAAAACCTCTTTCTGGTTTTTATGAGTCATGAAGTTGAACTCCGCTGCACCGCGGGCACAAAAATGCCATTTTTTATTGCATTGCCGCCGTCGAACGAGCTACGAGGGAGATCTATAAATCCTAGTTTTGCCCGTCTTCAAGGATGAAAAGTACATAAACGATGCACATAATTTATGGCAAATTGAAACTGTTAAAGTTTGCATCAAAGCGTTGCGGTAGAACATAAAACTGCTCTCGGTAAATATCACTAAAGAACTATAAGTGAATTGAACGTTTGATCTATTCATATTGAAAATTGTTCTAATTCCTAATGTTTGAAATTAAATATATTTATTAAAGTAAAACATAATTTATTAATAAATACATTAAGGACAATAGCTTAGATTATAAATTATATTATTACTAGCTATTATATATTTAATAACTGTTATTGTTATAACAAAAGCACGAGTCAGAGATTTGTGGCGGATATAAAATTAGTTCTTAAAAGGATCATTCCCAACTTTTTTTTATTACATAATGCGATGAAATTAAGATAAAAAAAAGTGCCAGCGTGATATAAAAATCTAGATGTACAATACACAAAGGTATATTATAAAAGAATAGCCTTTGTATCGATGTACGATGCAATAGAGGTCATCGACTGAGCTCCAAGCAACACTAATCGATATCAATCAACGATGCAATACAAAGATATAACGTTCATAATATAATTAAAGTCTATTCACGATTTATCTTTTAACAATACATAACTAAATCAATAATTAACAATCTTCTAAATTATTAAACATTATAGAATTTTCTTTAAGCATTAAGTGACGATGCCAAAATGATAATCTTAAAAGACACGACTAAAAAAACGAGCATGTTTTTATGATACTTTCCACAATAAAAATGTAAATCATTATTTTAATGACAAAGAACAATCATGGTCACGAGATGATGGGGGTGATAGTCCTGATATGATAGTCATCACTGAGTACCTTCAAATTGTAATTATTTTCAGAACTACGTCCCATGAGTTTTTTGTACTGTAATTACACAATATACTTTTTGGTTTTGTATTACCTTCATTCTAAAATACAATGTACCCGCTATGTCGTGTCTTTTACATTTTTTTTCAGCCGGAAATGGCACCGCTCGTATATGAAAGCCGGCGGCAATGCCCACACAGAGCCTTTATTATATTTACTAAACTCGAAAAATCTAATAAAAGAGTCCCAGCTAGAGAGAGCCTTTACAATTTTCTTTTTGAGTTTCATCATATTGAAAAAAAATGTTATCTCTGCTTATAAATACATCTACAAAAACATATTTCTAAAACGTTTAAGGCTTTTTAAAGTTTTTGCTATAGACTATAACGAGTATATCATAAACAGAATAATGAAACTTTTTTTTGTTATTCAACGAGTCGTCGAAACAAGCGAGACGTTCACATGATGGTAAGTGATACGCTTGCACATAACAACGTTACGCTGGTTAAGATGGTTTATACTGCACCACTTTGCGCACGTCGCCTTGAGATATAAGGTGTTAAATCTCGTTATCCCAGTAATTACACTAGCTACAGCGCCCTTCAAACCGGAACACAGTAATGTTTGCACACTACTGGTTGGCGGTAGAAATAGGAGCTGCGGTGGTACCTACCTAGACGGTCCACGGCAACAGAGACCTACCACTCGTTAAGTCAGATTTACTGTAAAACCTCACTTCCATAATTAACCTAATTCAATCTCAATTATTTTTATAATGAGCTTACCTAACTTGTCCTCAATTTCACTCGGTGTTAAGTGACAATAAGGCTATGAACAGTGAAGTATGCTCACCCAGAATAATCTAGTTCTGATATATTGACAAATGGAACACAATAATGCAGTCACAACGGCATATTTATGAAGATGGTAGCTACCAACCAACAAAACTCCTCAACACTTCTCCAACTCTGAAATCGAACTAGGGACCACCGTGTTATAAAGCAAGTGCTTAATCACTGGGCCTCAGAGGTACTTCAAATTCCATTATGAATAACCTTCTCAAGAATTTTAATTAGAATATTTTAATTAGTACCTTGCATCCCGCGGGATAGTTCAATTTAACTTGCTCCTGTAAATAACTAACGATAAAGTAATCGAAGAGGGTAAGTGACCGTTAAGTATAAAGTGAGGGGGTCAATAAACGGCTAGACGTGAAGTACCTAAAGCTGTACCGATCCAAGTTTCATTGTGAGACGGTAATGCGAATCATATCTTCGGTGGTTCACTCACAGAACCAAACTCAATAAGGCACTTAGTAACATTTTCAATAAAATTAGCTTTTATATAAAAAAAAGCATTTATGAGTAAGTTTAATAAAGAAATTATATTTTGTACCACCAGTGAGTACATTTAAGTAAAGAAAAAGGTATAATTTAATAAAAGATTCAGACCTTCGGTGAAAACGCAAGGTATAATGACAGATCTGATCTATTTTGTACTACTATTTCAGTCATACTTGTACGAGTAAGTATTAATCTATTAGACGGTAATATTTTATCACATTTAAAATTGAAAAACATACTCATAGTATTACAAAATTGTATATGTTTTTAAACGCAAGCAAAGGCTTATGACATGTAAAAAAAGTAAGTGGTCATATAACATGGTGCATAAATATAATAAGAGCTCGTAATAAATTAACAGCCCTATTAATTTTTCGTTTAAAACCTCTCATCGAGTCAAAGCCCATTATGAATCACACTTTCTACAGAAGCCCAAGCTGAGTGGGGATCGAATCTTAGTCTAGATAGATAAAACGTCATGAAAGTTTTTATCGTTATAACTATTGTACATTTAAACCCCTAAATTGCTACTTTACGCGATGTTCACGTTTCACACATTATTTACAACAGACCCCTTTATACCCCAACGCTAAAGTTTAAGCTATATTGTACGGATAATATCGCATGCGGGCGAGTGCCTCAGGGCCAAAACCTTACTGCCCAAATTGAACTCTACCCGGGGCACATTATTACTGGAACGAACCAGTTACATGCTCCCACGATCTACATTACGAGGGTCACGAAGTATTATAGAAACTCAACCCGCGTTATATGTTTAAAACTCTTCAAAATAAAAAATATCTTATATATTGTACGCAATAATGCGTTAAAAGCTTATCTATATAATAAAAATGAATTGCTGTTCGTTAGTCTCGCTAAAACTCGAGAACGGCTGGACCGATTTGGCTAAATGTGGTCTTGAATTATTCGTGGAAGTCCAGGGAAGGTTAGTAAGGTGAGAAAATATGGAAAAAGTGCCTGAAATATGGTAAAAACAACAATTTCACTTTTCCATTAAGGTGACCAGATTTTTAGATAGGCAAAGCGGGACAACTTTGAAGGAGTAATAATAACGTAACATTTTTTTTAGTTCCACCATAAGTATTATACAATTTATAAATATAAACATGTATAATATTGTATTCCTTGACATATTTCTATCTAAATTTCTTTTAGGGTTAAGGTCGGTGACATACTATTTGTCATTAATATAAAATATTAAGACTACATGTATTTTAAGCTTAGTGTAAGAAAATTTATGTATTTATGAAATATACCTTAATTTTCTATAGCAAGAAGCAGAACACGAAGTGTATCATCTGAGACACAAATACATTATATCTGGGTAGCAAAAGCAACGTGTTACGCAAGACAATATTTTTCATAAATAAAAAAATTTACCTAATTCTTAAAGTCGGGACTTTTGAAAAACGTCGCGTGACGCAGGACTAAATGTAAAAAAGCGGAACGTCTGGTTACCTTACCTTAGATATATAAAACGTCAAACATTTGAAGTTCGTCCCGTCATTTAGAAACCAAATACAATTTAAAAGAATATTTTTGATTTTGACTTTTGACATTGACAACTAACAATTACTAATTGCACATATAATATTTTACGAGATAAGGGAGGAACATGGCCGACGAATTGACCACGCAGACAATTTTTTAAGGATTTATATTCTTTTATTTTATACGTGTACATGACACTGGCTCACTCACAAACCGTGCTCATGCCATCAATTGGGAAGAAGAAGAATACTTTACTTTAGCAGGAATCTGGGCGTAAAGGTGGAATTGTCTCGGTTCATTTTTATTTTTTTGTGCATAATGCGGTTGAATGTACATAATGTGAGTGTATCGCGCAGTAAATTAGTCTGTTCGTGTGCAGCGATTATAGAATCCAACCGGGAACACCGCTATCCTAAGTTCAGATTGGTTCAAAATAGTAGTTAAGTTTTAACTTTACTTTGTTGATCTTTTGTGATAATGACACTATTTACCGCTGAGTGCGCGAGAACTTTGATTATCTACAATTCATAATATCAAAGAGAAGACGTCCTGACTTAGGTCGTCGAAGTCAATCAACATGTGCATTTAAATATAATAGAAAAACCAAATTAATAACGGGCATTTCTTTTGATTACGAATTATTTTTTTCTGGTTAAGTTTTCATCACATTCTTTACTAAAGTTGAAACAGTCTCGAATTATCAATAAGCGGTTTTTTTTATTGATTTTGAAGCGGAACGAAGTTTGCTGGGTCAGCTAGTTTTACTATAAATTATTTAATCTTTCACGTTATAACTATTAATTTGAGCATTTTATTTTGATAAATCATTAGTTCACGTTTCAATAAATCATCACCGATTCTAATAATGATTCTCTATCCAGTGAAGAAAAACATCACGAGTAAACTGAAACGTTACAAGTATATATATTTCTAAAGACATCCGATGTTGAGTAGCCCACATTTGGTCAGGTCAATTATTCGACTGTATCCTTGTGAGATGGAACCATCTCTCACCAGGGGAAATAATTACAAATAACGCAAGTGAAGCAAAGAAAAAGAGACCCGTGTTTAAAAAAGTTTGTAAATGATTAAAGTTTATTAAAGATCCGCCGTTAAGTTAGGGAAATTTATTAAATGCCTCATGAAGAAGAAAATATTGGGTGAAGCTAAGTCCTACAAGCTGAAACAAAAACTGTGATAAATATTAATTTCAGGGGAGAATTACATCGCACGCTAAAATTACACCAATTTTTTTAACCTTCTAAACATAATTTATTTTCAAAGTTGGACAACGAAATACAACAGAATTCTTTAAAAATATTAATTCGCAGTTGTTTCTAAGAATTTATTCATATTTCCATTCAAGCGACTGTCACTTTTTGTATTAAATTATCCTAACAAATGCTAAAAGGGGATCCTGTGACGAGAGCAGTGCAAGGGCGTCACCGTGTACACAGCTTAATAACAAACTAATGCATATTAATGGACCCCCGGGGGCAGATGGTGACGCACGCGGTGACGTCACCGCATCCCACTTCACCACGCTTTTATGACTTCACAACAAAACGACATTGAACTTGAAAATTTTAATAAAGCTACTAATGTTTTACGATAATGGTTTTATAAATCAATATGACACATGAATGGGGTAGTAGTTTGGTAACATAGGTAAGTTGACCGGCATCACATTCACTGAGGGACCTTTTTCAAGTTATACAAGACTGTTGGACTGTACTGGACTGTTCAGAATTCACAGCCAACCTTCAGACATGAAAAGGCATAACAAGGAGAAGAAAACTTATTCAGAATATCTGCCAAAAGAAAAAAACATATAAATGGCCCGCACAGAAAATTTTAGCTATTCATAAAATTAAACACTAAATTCATAAAGAACTCAACTAAAATTATAAGTTATATAAGGTAGAAAATAAAAAAAAATCCCGTATTAGAAACTAGAATACAAGTTATGATCTTCAATCTAGCCTAAATTCTAGTAAAGAACCTTCTCGATGAAACCGATCGATTGAGTAATACACACGTAAGGAGGACACAAAAACTTATTACATCCCCTTTTTAAAATAAGAGGGTGTAACAACTTTTACGCTTGTTTTGGAGGTTAACAATATCTTATACCAATTTACGTAAAATCCAACTAACCAAAGGATCCAAGATATGAACCCCGCTCGTTGAGGTTTCGTGATATTAAGGTGATCTTACGCTTCTGTGCCTTATTAACATTAGTATTACTAAAATAATATTTTAAATCAAAATTTAATTAAGGTCGGCGGAGGTATTCCCTAAATTCCATTGCGCGGTACTCTTATTAAATGCTACGTAAATATTTAATATAAATTTCTGAGGTACCAAGCATTCCGTCCGAAAAAGTGAAGTTATATTTACTGTTTATAGGTCTGTTGTAGGAGACCGTCTTAATAAATATTTAGTTCATATATCCACAAAAAAGTAGTACAAACATTACTGTGTTCCAGTTTGAAGAGCGTTCTAGCTAGTGAAATTACAGAAGTAACGAGACTGGTCGTCTTAAATCTTAATATAGTGTAATCTTATTTGATGTTTTTGTAAAGCGTGTTACATACTATCAGGTAAACGTTTTCCTAGTCTCGTCGCAGTGTTAAATAATATAATATACGCTGTGAAATTTAACTGAGATTCAAGCTTGAAACGTTCACCACTGAATCGTATAGAAATCGCGTGCAACGGTAAGAAAAATAATTAATCCGTATAACTGATTAAAGTTGATTAAAATAGCTGACGGGGAATCGTTAGCGGTGGAAAAAGCGAACTACTCCTGTAAAACTTCTACACGAGCACGAGTTATCTAACTGCAATTACAAGTGAAAATAAAACGGTCTTAGAGTTAAAAAAAATTAACCAGCCAAAGGCTGCGCTTTAAGCGAACGTTCGCAAGTGGAAGTTTTCCCTCTGTGAAGTAAAATCGACTTCCGCTTCGTGTTGTGAAGGATTTTTAATTAAGAGTCCTTTAGAAATACGTTTATTTTAGTTTACAAACACAACTCGCAATCGGTTATTGCTTTAATTCCGTACAAAATGTTGCAATGAAACTTTGCAGACTGTTTATAAAAATAGTTTTATTTCCTAATGTATACCGCCATTTAAAACTTTTTACAGGGCTTCTTATGTATTCCTTTTTTATTAATTAACAAGGCGATGGACCAGCGAGGCGTTTACCTGATGGTAAGTGACACGCTTGCCCATGACAACGCGGCGCTGGTTAAGATGATATACACTGCACCACATTGCGCCCGTCGCTTTATGACATAAGTGTTAATTTTCCTTACCACAGTAATTTCACTGGCTTACAGCGTCCTTTAAACCGGAACACAGTAATGTTTGCACAATACTATTTATTGGTTGGAATAGGAGCTACCTAGACGGTTTCCGGCGACAGTGACCTTTTTTGAACATCAGTTATTCAGAGTCTACCACCTCTTCCAAATATTCGACTGCTAGATAAGAAACTACGAAACAAACTGTACAGAAATCTTTTTAAAATCAAATTTGCAATTGTTTTACTACATCAACTTATACTTGCTGTGTGTATTGTTAATCAACATTCAACGCGAACAACTCTTTTATACTTATGTTTATAATAATTATTACTATTTATTTTTGAGACAAACTTGTGATGTTAATTACGATTGATTGTACAAAACTTTGATCAACCGACTCAAGTAATGTGTACCCGAAAATCCGATCAACTTCAACCCACCAACGCCCTTCTACCAAATGACCTACAAACGACCTTCAACATAAACGTTTATCCGAAACCCCTCACTTTGATGGTCATTTCACTTACAAACCTAACCCGAAGTTGAGACTCATTTAATAGATCTGTTGAAGCATTCACTTGATAATAACTTCGTAGACCTAAGTAAGTTAAATTTATACGATGTAATATCATTTACACCAAATTTAAAATTCTAGAAAATGTAATACCGAACTTGTTAAAGAGAAATCGCAACAAAAACTAAAAAATATAAAGTTAAATAGAAAACCAACTTAACTGATATTAAGAATTAAGTAATTTAAACGTAATTATCCCTATTGGTATAATGATTATATTATCATAATTAAAAAGGAAAAAAGGTTGAATTTTTTTTATAACTTTAAAATAATAAAAATAGATAAACTATATGGATGTAGACTTAAGAATAAGTTAATATAAAAATACTAAAACATGTATTAATTTAAATTAAATTATAATATATCATTATAATTATTGTGCGAAGAACTACAAGAAATATTTAAAGACTATTAATCTAAAAGTTTTTAATTTTTAATTGGATTTTGAAAAAAACACCTTATTAAAAAACATCTAAAACTAGTCATAATATCTTTCAAAAGACGGTACAAGTTTAGACAGAAGAAGGGAGAAGAATCTAGAACAGTTAAATTGGAGTTTTTATATTGTTTAAAAATTTACTTAGGACGGAAAAGAGGTTTACAATGAATATTTATCATGTAATTCCGACAGTAAAAATAGTAATTGCAATCAAAAGTCGTTAGTCGCTAAAAACTAATCCTCGGAACCGGTGACCTGGCGATCATGCGAGCCGACCATCAATATTCATTAGGGAAGCCTTCTCTACTTCTTTTTTATCGTCCCATCGTATTAACAGCAGAAGTAGGTTTCAACCTTTACTACGCTATAAACGCCACTCTTCATTACCAAGGGTCAGGATGCTGAAGCTCCATTCTAAAGCGAAATCTTCTGATCTTAATCTTCTGATCTATGTAGACTATACTAATCCAAATAATATTTGCTATTACATTTTAAATTTAGTTTGTAATTGTTTCTTACTAAATAATAAAGTTACTAGTTCTCATGTTCACTAACCTGTTGTGTTGCCGGACATCTCGATGATGCATTTGCACTCCTTGGAGATCTCCCGCGAGTTGAAGGGGCGGACCCTGACCGCCACCTTCACCGACGACATGGTGGCTGAGACTGCTTGCCGCCTACACCACTAGAGCATCGGTACTAATACCGTCTAAAGCCTGTGAACAAAACCCATGGTTAGTATTTAAGAGAAATTAGTTTCACTGGCACCAACTACGGGAAGTCATAATTTGGTAAGAAGATATTAAATGAAATAATCTATAAGTAAACTTTATTCACATATTTACTGTAGCTTATAAGATTTTCAAAATTTCAAAGAATTATCAAAAAGGTTAAGTTTTTTGGATATAGTTAATCGATAGTAGTTTATTTAAACTGTATGAGAGATAAAAATAATTATTTGCAAATAATACTTAATTTAAAGACTGTAAAAACAAAAAGATCTAAGATCTTAGAATAAACGATTTAAAAGAAGACAAAGCACCAGGATTTAAACAACCTGAACAGTTAAGAACAAAAAGAACACGAACGTAGTCAAGCATTAGTCAATACATAATAAAAAAAAAAGAACAAGAAACGTTGCAGAACCCTGAAATGATCTATTGTAACATTATTTAAAAAATACCTAGGTTTATAAAATATATAATATATTAATTGCAATTTAAAATATATTGCAAGAATATTTCAGAATTGTTAACATTTACATCCTTCGAGATCTGCTCGTACAAAAGACAGCGTTGGTATAAAACATAATGGCGCATGCGCCTGCTTTTGAAGTAATCAGTGATATCCAACGCGAGCAGTGTATTGCGCAGTTTGTTTGGAGGTTAATAAGCGGACTACCGTTAACCCGAAATTCACAGTTCGGTGCACAAGCGGGCCGCATGCGCGCGCGCCGGTCAGCTGTTTCACGTGGACACGAACAAAGACTAAACCATATCAGCTTTAAGTTAAACCAATCGTGTACAAGATAATTTACAATATATGGATCAATAACTATCCCTTAATCGACGAGTCAGTATATAACCGAACCAATTACGTCATTAAACAATTTACTCACAATATTGAAAACGAAAAAACACTTACAAAATACAACCAAGCACTTAACAGTATAAGCCAAAAGTTTAGAAATAATAAACTCCACTTTCACAAGATATTCACACGATACCAATATCGAAGGCGTTATTGAGCACAGATACGAAAATGAGAGGCATAACGGAACAGAGCGGCGGAGAGCAGTTGCTCACGGCGCGAGGTCCGCGCACAAAATGGTGAATGTATTCCTGAAAACGGTCCTCGCGTGCCGTAACCGCTGACGGTCGGCTGAACACAGAGTCGAAAGTAGCGGCCGCCACGGCCGGTGCACTCCTCAATTATGTAACGTCCACTGCAACCTACATCTTCCGTTCGAGAATCCTCGGGACCGGAGGGCGACGGAAGCCTGCCGCAGCAGAGATGACTCACCGCCCCGCTAGCGCCCCCTGCCGCCGGAGATCCGGGAGCCGAACGTTAACCTTGGGAGTGCATTCGTTGCGCCGATCGATGCGAGAGTCGCTGCGGACTTACCCCGGTCTCCGTGGGACGAGGATAGGGATAGGCCGCGCGTCCAGTGTTTGTTATTCGAAGGTATGAGAGCTGGTCGCTCAGGTCAGGTCGTAGCTTTGGCCGGCATGGCGTCGCGGTGGGGAGCGCGATGCGACTGCGGGCTGGAGGCAGCGGCGGCGGAGGAGTCGCCTCGCGCATGCGGACCCCGGCGCGCGGCTTCGATCTAGCGGCGGGCTGCGCGGCGGGCTGCGCGCCGGCCGCACCGCGCACCCACCGCCGCAAGTAACGTTAGGAAATACACACGGCCATTTCGAGATCCCGGCCATAGCGCAGTTGAATCGACACTAATTACAAGATTGGAACAGCTTTTCATTGACGCCATTCGAAAAAGGCGTGGGAAACGTTCGTCGCCGCGGAGCCTTTTGCGAATCCAACACTCATTTTATTTCTACTAATTACAACCATATTACTTAATACACACGTTTTTCAATAATGAAGTCTATTTTAAATAGAGTGTATAACGCTCTATTTTTCGGAATAATAACAATAAATTCTATTAATGAATAATCCTAAAGTATCTATCCCAGGCATCACATTTTGATTTTAATTCTTAAAACGTCAATTTATAAAGCGGCCGCTATGAACCACTATAATGAAATATTAAAGGAGATAAAAGTTAATGATTGCAATATTCTTTAAGTTAAAAATCATATGAAAAAACGCCGGAACAACTTCTTTCTAACTTGTGTAAAAGAATTAATGTTATGCTTATCATCGTTACCCAGAAAACATTATAAAAAGATTTAATTTTTTCCAAAATAAATTACGATTGTTAAAAACCGAATCATTTGGTGATACGTAAAGCAAAAGTAAATTTCTATACATTTATTTATCACAACAAATATTATTGTAACTTTTCATTTAAATCTTGATAGGTCTGACAACAACAACAACAACAAAAGACAACGACATCAATTTTAACGTAATACCTGCTAAACAGTAAACCTTGATTGGCGGTACAAAGGAACACAAATATTTTTTACATGAAAAAAGTGAAAGATTTATTTTTCCAGATTATAAAAAAAAACTTTTTAATAACCATCTTATAATATAGTTAAACTTCGTTTCTCAATCTGCTCGAAATTAAGGTACATTTAAAAATACTGAGAGATATTTATTGCACACAATGTATGCGTACGTCGATTGTATTGAATCAAATAAAAAGACAAAAATCAAGACAAAATTCATAAGATAATAAAAAGCTTATGAATTTTGTCATAGTAAAATTTTTCGGGGCATTGTGCTCATTTAGTTTAGCATTACGTTAAATAAGTTGAGATGGAAAACATCATATGCCATTAAAATTAGATAAATAAGCGGAAAACAGTTTCGTAAAACCTAATGTACCAACTATATATACTTCTTTTATTTACTAAATACTCATCATTATAAATACTTCCGACAAATACAACTGAGCATGGTCTCTAGTCACTGAGTTCAGTCACTCAGTTCAGTGCTCATCATAATCAGTGCTCAGTACTCAGTCAGAATCTACAAGAACAAAAAGATAGAAAAAATACGGTCTGAATGAAACAAATTATTGAAAATTTAAAACACCATCAGAAACTAAGTAAAAACTGCTTTCATATAATAGATAACGCAGCTGGTAAGCTATTAGCCATTACAGGTGCACATGGGTCAAGGAACTGAACAAACAGAACCCACTGGACCCGAGCGTTCAGCGATGACGTAATTACAGAGTATTGATTGCTTTAAGGCATAGGAAACCGATCCAAGTACATCTAAGCTGCGACTCTACACATTCACAGCTAACACACAAAGCATTCATTTTGTGAGTCATGCAAACAAACATTGGATGATAAGGATTTTTTATTAAAAGATCGACAAAAACCGTTAAAAATTAATTGAACTTTTATATTTGATTTTATGATAAACTTACAGAAAAGTGAACTGCGTATTTATTAAGAGTATTCGCAAAGAGCGATTCGAATTTTGTCCATTCGTTGTATATATCAAAACTACATAATTGTAGTTAAATATACAGCATATTGTCCCCTAATTAAGTATATAGACAATAATAACTTATGTTATAGATACACATATACGGGGCAGTGTTCTATTAATAATATACAGCGCAGAAAATTTAAGTTGAGGATATTACCAATAAAAAGTAAACGGTAGGTCTGGTCCTATCGAAGCGGAAGGGCGTTCCTTCTTCCGTATTAAGCATATTGCCTTTCGGCCACTCAATACAGCGTGAAGTGGCGATAAAGTGAGTTTATACAGACCCTTCGGTAAATACTGCGGAAACTGGCGATACTGCTGATAAAAACCATTAAAAGGATTTTTTGAAATATTTCGCAAAGTAAAGAAGAAAATGTCGAAAACACGAAAATTGTAGAGCGAAATGGTCAAATGAAACTGCGACTTACTTGTTTTTTGTATATAAATAGTATATAGCGACGAAGCTCGGAACGCATCAAGCACATCGTAAAGAATACTCTGCGCTACATCTTCGGAGACTACCCCCCTTTCAACCCCCACTCTCCTCTCACTCCAACCCCTCTGTTCTGCGACTGATGCTCGCAGTTAAATGAATTGCGAAATGTAGCAGAGTATTTTTACTAATGCAAAACATTTCGTCAGGGACGGGAGGAGACAAATGTGAACATGCCCTCTGGCCCAACGCATAAACAAAGATTTCTACGAGTTTTACGCTTTCTTTCAAACATGATATATTTATTTTTACAATGTAATACTACCACATACCGTACTTACTACATACCGTAAATACCGTGATAGTTACGTTAATCTTATTAATAATGATAATTTAAAACTGTTTTCTTTATTTTGTTCTCACGACAAAACAATGATTATAACTGAGGAATTTTACAGGTTAAATCAAGTTTTTTAACAAAATTCTACTAAACAGAAAGATATTTGAATGTTTGAAATAGTATGAAAATGAATTAGTAACAGGGTATATAAATATGAAATAAGCGAGGAGACAGATTCGATGTTAACATGATAGTAATTCTCATCACCATAAAAATAGACATTGGGACATCACATCTTAGAAGTAGACATTGGGATGTACTCACACGGTCTACGGCAAGAGAGAAAATTGTCTTAATATTAAGAATATAACAATTATACAGGTGGTAGATGTTTGTTGCCTGAAATAAGTTGATAATATAATAAAGCGATGCTCACACTTCAAAATCATGTCGCTTGATATTAACAATAAGCGGTAATAGTAGTTTTCAATGTAAAACGTTTTATAATTAATAAAGAGTGCTTAAAGTACAAACTTATATGATTATTTTATCAAAACAATATTTGTTCGCCCTTTGATTCATTAACTGGCAGAAACGGCGCAATATAAAATATTCGCACCGAGCCGCGTCCCAAAGGCGAGTCCGAGGCCGCTCTTGCAATTTGACGAGTTGGACTTGCAATTTCATAGCAATATTTGTCGGAACACCCCACGGGAGTTGTTTCGCCGACTTGATATTTACACGCCTTATTGCAGAAGTATATTGTTGAAGAAAGTTTTTCATTCCACAAAACGAACAGAACCAGATCGCCTACGCATGGATATATATATATGTATATATCTTTTTGTCGCCTTGCGCTATAAGATTTAGTTTCGTTACTCCAATAATTTTACTAGCTACAGACAGAACCTTTGCAACAGGAATACGGTATTGTTTGCACTGTTTGGAAGCAAAAATAGGAGTTGCGGCGAAACCAAAATAATCATTGGCTGAAACCGCCTTGTCGCTTCGAGGCATACAAAGAATCCTTTAGCCAATCATCCTATCGAAATATAATCCAATCAATATACTTAAATGAATACTAAAGTCTAAAAGGAAAGGAATAAAATCAAATTTATAGTGCTATTACTTTATACTTAACAAATCGCTGTTCACTAGACTAAGTTTTGGCAAAGAATTGCTCTAATCAAGATAAAGCCTCCAATTCGTTCACCGTGGTGGTAATTTAGAATTCAATGGTACTCATTCTTCGTCTTGAGAATATATAATATTTAGATTAGAACTTGTTAGAAGACAAATGTTTTCTTGTACAAAGTACAAATAAAAAAAAAAAATTGTTGCCAGATCAAGTTAGACTCATATTAACTGCTAGTTATATTAATTAGAACGAAATTAACAATAATTAATAATCATTTAAAATGTTATTAAAATCAATAAATATAAAATAAAACAGTTTATAAACTAAATGCTAACAAATTATATAACAAATTTGAATTTTTCAGATGAACTCAAATAGATATAATTAATGTGAATAGAGACGGTGTTTCAAAGTCTATCTCTATGACCATCAGAGAAACAGTGACCTTCGAGGTAAGACTGACCTCCGCTCGCAGCAGGGGCCGTGACTAACGATCGCATTTTGCATTTATGCAATTCTACATATATGTATGGTTTTTATCAATGATTTGTATGTGGACATTTGCAGAAACATTTTTCAATGCATATATTCCAACTATGCATGTTAATAGATGACTATGTGAAGATAGGCTTAACCTTAACAGTACAGTAAGAGTTAATAAGGGTAACAGTAGTAAGAGATAATTAACCTCAATTTCACATGGTGTTAATTGGCAACGTGGTCAGAGATTGTGAAGCGTGCTGTCCCAGAACATTCTATTTATCATATGTCAACAATATAAGGTTCTATCAACACACATTTTATATTATGAAGGCGGTATTCAAAATACACACATTCCTTATTTCGGTTACAACAGAAAATTAAGTAAAAACTAATATAAATTATTTCAATTTCATTGGACACTTTCCTACAAAAATTATGGCAACTTTTTCATAATCGTAAAGTGCAGTCAACGCTGCTATTTCATTATATTATACAGAATAATTTATTTTAGTCTAATAGCTTCAATAGAAAGTCTAGTACTCTCCTCGAATAATTTTATTGAAGTTACGTAAAAATATTCAATGCGAAGAACAACTCATAACCTCGACTTCAATATAATTTTTAAAGACGACCTGGTGACTCACCCTTGTGACGTCAATCCGTCATATTTAAAAAGTCATCTAATTTATGACAAATTTACATTTATAAATAAAAAAATGCGTATTTATTATTTCTAAAGTAATTAAAGGAAAGTAGACGAGTGTCCTCAAAAAACAGGAAAGCCCATCAGGTAAAGTTTGCGGAGGACAGGTCGATGCAGAAATTTTTAAGAGCAGTTTATGAGCGAGTCGTCTATCAGCCGATGATGATAATACCTGATGTTATAAGTACAAATTTTAAATTTATTTCACACCTTGAACCTTTCACGTTGAAAATCAGTATGAGTAACTTGCATTCAATAAAGCAAAAAGGGCCGAGCAATTTTTTATTTATTCACTGCCAACTGCTCAACGTGTACTTATACCGCCGACCGACGGTGGCGCTGAATACTTGAACATTTCACACATAGCGCCGCCATTTTGTAAACAACATGGTTTGTTTGTTGTACACCTAGATTTTTAACATCAAAGTGAGTTTTTGTTTACGTAACGACTTACTTCCTTCAGATTCAAAGTGTTTTAACCAATCTATTTATATACAAAATTAAAAAGAAGTGTTTTGTACCATCACGTTCACTTAAAATTATTAGTATACCTATCTGTATCTACTTACACAAAACTTTAAATCAATTTAAAAAAAATCAGGGTAATACAATGTTTACTAATCGTAACGATAAGTTGGTTATGGTAATTGACCAAATAATGTTGTAAATGAATGGATTTATTAACGACAGGGTCGGGGCCGCAATAAAATTTATAATTTATTTTACTGGTGAAGTTCAGAAGCAATTTTATTTCAATAGCATCATAACTTTACGATCCTATTTTAAAATTTTGAGTCATACGTTTTATATAAGCTATTTACAATAAATAATGAAAAGTCCCGAAAAAAAGTCCCAAAGTTATACTTATAACGTAAGTTTCGTTTAAAAGTTGTAAGTAAAAGTTATGAACTAATATAAAATATATGCAACTTTTTATACGATGAAACGGAAATAAAAACAATTCACATTCGAAACGAATGTAAGTTAACAAAAACAATGTAAATTTATATGGAAATAAAATTCTAACGTTACTAATATATTGAATAAGCGTATTATGCAACTATATTTAATTAAAAGCATATTACGTTAGTGTTGGAAAATTAATTTTCCTCATTAGTTATATACAAAGGAGGTTTACATAAATACGACAAAGGTAGAAGAGCGTAAGCGCTGAATACATCTCTCGTCGGATCGGAGACGGAAAGGTCAAAGCTTCATGGCCTGAACAATCGATATACAGCGGCAATATGGCGCGACACGAGAAAAATTCATGTTCAAGACTTAATATATTTAGTAATATCTAAAAATTTACTATAAATATATTAATATTAATACAAAATGAAATAATGATCTAGCAGACTATTAAAAAGATGTTATTGAGGTCCCGGGATAACCTTGACATTTCATTGATTAGATCGGATTTGGACGGTATAGAACACTGAAACAAAATAGAGTACCTTTGCTTAGCACAAGAATATAAAATGGAGAAGAGAAAATAATTAACACAAATTCCTAACGCAATAATTAAGACAAATCCGAATTTTCTCAAGTAGATCCCAAAAAAACTTAGACACGAAATACGATGATCAATTAAATATTTATACAGTTTAATTGAACGAATTCATAACTCACGAAGCAGTGACAGCGACGTAACGACCAGTTGACCAATGCTGTAATAAACCATATTACATTCAAGTATTTTTCCAGATTAGTTACAAAACAAAACAAGATATCTAACAGAATTCGACAAGTCTTCAATACCTTTTACTGGAAATTGGTAATTACCTAGAAAAACCTCTCGGTCGTCAATAAAATTAGGGTTTTTTTTGGATCTCAAACCATTACAGCCAGACAGATAATGACAGGTCTCTCTGTCGGAGATCTAGTAAATGGGTACCACCCGCAACGCCGTTTCTTGCTCCAAGCTAAAAAAATTACCTACAAAGATACATTTCCAAACACAAACTTAAAAACTCCTATAAGAATTTTTCTTATTAACTCTTCCGTACATTTAATCTGTATGAAATGATTAGTAGAGAACTAGAGAACTTTAATCTTTATTCGCTTCGATCGTATTTAATCGAAAAAAATATTTCAATATGATAGTTAACAAGTAATTATACCAAAATAATCTTAAACATATCATTGTACATTTTAAGTTCTTATACTTGAGGTCGGGAACGCATCACGTTAGCCAAGTGCCAAAGCCATTCAACAGTTTAAAACGTATCGATTTCCACACTATGTTTCGTTTCAGCGATACCTCAAACTCATTTAAAGGCACAAGTATAGAGAGGTTATAAGAATATGCAGTAATTCTATTTAATTCTTATTGTCGAAAATTTTCAAAACTACTATTTAAGTGAAGAACGAAAATGTAAGTGAAGTGACCATGATCGGTGCAAAAGAGAATAACAACGATTTTAGTGTCTAGAATTTTAACTCATCTATCAATCTGTCGGCAAGCGAGCCGCATCCAATATCTTACGGGATCGATTCTGACCCGTCTGACGGACCCAAATCTATTACATTAATGACCCCTAATCGCCGGCAATGTTATCCCGGAGGATTTTCCTTCAGCCGGCATTTTTCAATTACCCAAACCCAACAATTATTTCGCCGATCATGAAGACATTATTATTGCCTTTTATTTGCCCAACACTACTGAATAAAGCAATTGAAAAGAATCATGCTTATTCTTGTAATATTTTTAAAATGTAACGTGTAAATATTATTGGACTGATTTATGTATTAAGATTGGATAATCAAAATCTAAAACTATAACGCGCTCAAAGTAATGGTTCTTTGGGTCTTTAAATAAAACATTTCATTTATTATTTTCTAATTTAACTTTCCCCAAATTCTTTTGTCCACTTTATACTTAAACAAATCTTAATTCATTTTGCTATAATTTGTGAGAAAAACTATGTCAAAGTCACTAAGTAGAAGTTAAGCGACATAGGCAATGATTTTCTATGTAATAAAAAGGCGAACAGTAACTCGAACTTACATCAAAGAATCATCTTAAATGCAATTTAAAGTCATCCAAATAAATTGTTATTGCAGCAAATGCGAATTTTTCTCTGTAAAATATTTTCTTAATTTGTTACTCTTGTACTCCTAACCTTTGTTATATATTATTAGTAAGTATAAATAAAATGGTTTCCTGACAAACATCATTTCACAACAGCTTCTTCTAATCTACAATAATCTGTAGTTAGCCTTAAGCGTTGCGTCTCACAGAATACATATGACGTACATATACAAACTATCGACTGTACTCGCCACCGTCCCTCTACGAATATTTAAGTGCGGTACATATATTTTTTTATAAAAAAATCTACTCTCTTTTCTATCACAATTGTAGAATAAAAAACAGACCAATCTGATTGCCAAGATGCGAACTAGAAAAACAAACATTAAATACAACCACAGACACAGACCAAAAAGGAAAGCTGTGACGTAAAAACTCTAAAGGGTAATACTAAATTTATACCAGGACAAACAGAAAGAAGAAGAAAAATTATAAGTAGAAGTTTGTACTGAATTAAAAGTCCAAAAAACCTATAAAAATAATAATACAACGAAATAATGCATCACCATACAGATTTTAAGGTTCTAAGGATATCCAATAATAAGCTTTTAGTTATCGCTCCACACCAAGTATCTACTTAGAGGGTAAAACTTTTTAATCTCCACATGCTAAGGAGCTAGGTTAGCTAAAACTTTTTTATTTTTTTTATTATAAAGCGCAGAGATATTTTTATATGCTATATCAAAAGTTCATGCTTAATCCAATTCACCTTTAACTTTAGAGGGAAATGAAAAAGTTTAACTAATTTTTATAAAATCCAACCATACTTTTTGTAGTATCGAACTATTTCTGATGACCTTTTGTTTGCCACTCTGTCTGAATGGGGATCGTTTATGACTCGATACTTTTCAATATGAACAGATGAATAAAAAAGCAAAGTATTTCTCTATCTCCATTATCCATTGAATAGTATTTTAAAGAGTTATTATACTTTGTACAGTTACAGTCGTTGTTTTCCATGAAGTTTATATTTGTATCATTTCTCTCCAGACATTTTTTCTAAAAGAAATGCTGTCCCAATAATCTGCTCAGTTCGCTGCAATAAACGAAAATGCAATTATGACATACGTAAAAGCGAGTGCAACGAGTGTAACAATTGTAAATGTGACCTTAATTGCTGGTTTAACGAAATTGTGGTCCCCGGGCGTCAGAAGCGCGCACGTAATGGCGACGTTACTCTCTGAAGCAGCTTTGCGGTAAGCCGCAAATTATAAGTGCATTTCTACTCATCCTGTATACGAGCCTATTGTTCAGAGAAATAAAATATCCACATCATTGATTAACTACAGAAATGTCAATTAAGTTAGAGAAAATAGCAAAGCAGACAGCAATTAACAAAAGTTCGAACTAAAAACAAAGCAGAATATCGACGCATTGGATTATGACGTAAATAGAAGTACGTTTAAACAGTGAGTACTCTTATAGATATAAGCTAAGCTCAGTTAAACATTGATAGTAATCGACCGAGAAAAAACATTAAGTAGTTAATGACACAGAAGCTACACTTAGTCTTGAAAAGTTAGAAGCTTTTAGAAAGCGGTGTAAAATAAATTGAGAAGACTGCCTAATCATTATCCTTAACTAACTAACCACTGTCTCCGATGGATTGTGGATGTCTGTCACATACGATGTAGTTTGGATAGTGAAAGAATTTTCTCTAACCCGCCTGGCTAGCTGCTACCGACCTCATCTTATAAATCTACCGCCTGTGCGAATACCTGTTACCATCATTAACTTCATTGTTACTCAACATCACGTGAAAATTAAGTCAAGTGCAAGCCCATTACATATAAAAAATATTAATTACGCTTGATATTGCCTACAAAATAGCAGTGAAGCAAGCAATGAAGACCACTCTAGTCTCGAATCGTAAAACTGAAGCCGTTCCCAATTAGTTCAAGAAGCTTCTAGAGTGAACCACATTGTTATAATTGAAAGTGAATCTATTAAATAGACGTCCTACTGATGTTAAAAGGCAAATCCTATTATGAGTTTAAAATATATTTTAATAAACGCCTTTACGATGTAAAGGTTATAAGATAATCCGAATTACCTTGTTCGCCTCGATCATTATTTCCACGAAACGACCTTCACCATTCATCCCTTAATCCGTTTCATATTTCAACAAAAATACAAACATACGAATAATGTGTTTTTTCTGCTAGGAGGATTAGGACGATTTCACTGCTCTCTTCAAAGGGCAAAAAGTAATATTATACAATGCATTAGCATTCATGAAATGAAATATATTCATAAAACAACTCTCGGAGCCAGCATTGGATAATTTCTAATGCTGCTCTATGTTTATGTATGTTTATAGAAATGAAAACAAATACATTTTAATTAGAATGTACATTCAGACTTTTTTTATAATAATAAGGTTTGATAAAAATATTGTATATTATAATTATATAGAATGTTCGTCAGTACTTTATAGTACAAGTGAGTAGACCGCCATGACGTCCCGCTGGTGGTTAGTGCTAAACAAACTACAGGACCCTGTACCATAAGTTACTATTATCATTATGTCGTCTTAAAACAATTATTTTTAGTCTACACAATGGATTTAAAAGAAGGTCATATACTCTGACGTGAAACGTCTGAAAAAATACGGGTTTGATACCCACTGAGGTTTGACTTCCGGTGGAGGAGAACATCGTGAAGAAACCGATATATTCCCAGAGCAATTAACTTTCATAAAGAGTGACATCCGTCAACCTGCACTTGGTCAACTTGATCGAAAAATGGTAGTTTCTCTCCTTGTGCGAAAAACCTCGAGTTTCAACAGTGGGAACGTTCAAAAGGTTGTTTATTTATATGACTGCAGTTAAAAATATATATTTTTTTAAAATATAAAAGGACATTTTGTCTTCGAATGTATGATGAAAGAACGCATTTATTGTGAAACAAGAAAGGTTCACATCGATTGGTGCCCGCCGGCCGCCATTGGTCCGTGCGCGTGACGTCACTGCGCTATCGACCCGCGGGCACCGCGCGCATGCGCCGCCGCGGACATCGCGAACGCCATTGGACGGACGCACAAAACCTAGACATTGTTTTGAAAAGATGGATGAGTTTACAAATATGGCGTCAGCTGTAAATGTCAGGAGTGCACTCGAATATTCTATATACTAGTCCGGGATTACCGATACAAATAATAAATAATCATTCTATTCATATTCATTCATTCTATTCTATTCTATTTCTCTAAATTCTTAATGCAATATATATCATCAACTTTTTATATACCCATACGCTCTTTAGTTTTATTAGTAGTACAAGTCACCGATTTTGCAGGTAACCATCTGAAATGCCTGTAGTGTTTTTCAAACAATAAAACCATAGTCAAAACCATGAATTTATGTAATTACTTCATTACCACATAATAACGATCTTATATAATTCTTCTATTTCACCACTTTAGTACAAACGTAAACACTTCATTACGCGAAACAAAGAGCTCCTGCGTCAACTAAAACGCTCACAAGTTACAAAGTAATTTAATAGTCGACAGGAAATTTATGGGAAATCCTATTAACGTTGAAAGGGACGACTGCGTATATTTTATGGATACGAAAATACATGCCGTAAACAGCTTTATTAGAAATTTTAAATATTAATAAATATTTCCATCATCATCATCTCAACCGATGGACAACATATTATGTATCTGTATTTTTTACAACGAAGTGACATGATGAGCAAGACAGTCGTTTAGTAATATACCTAGTGAGGATATTTATAAAATACTACATGAAACATGAAGTGTTCTTTGATTATGATTGTATAATTAGAAAAGTCCTTTCAGTATTGTATTCTATGGTAAACCTTCAATTAAAAAAAATATTATTAACCTGTTTGCGCCATGTTAAACAAATTTAGTTTACTGCTTAGCAAAAAAATTAAGAGTACCGTATCGAGTATTCCAGATATACACTTATACATATGAAACTAATGTAACCAGCCCACTTAATATTCCCACAGTTGGGACTAGTGGCCTTCTCTCACAAGGAGAGAGTCAAGGTGAGTCATGTCAACGAAAACTATTATTCTTAAGTATGTAGTCAATCTCAATGTGAATTGTTAAAGTACCCCTATCTTTTATCGGAAGTAAAAAATCCTTTAAATTAATTAAAACCAACACGGAAGCAGAAATTATCAAAAGGTAATATCGTAGATCGAAACATCTGTTAGCGCCCGCATCCCCGGGTAGCCTTGATTAAAAAGTTTAATACATCCGGATTAACATCAATCTCGTCACATGTCAGTGTTACTTATATACATAAGTATTTGATATATTGAAACTGGGATTGCCGCAAACCGTACGAATTGTATACAGAAATATATTTTAATTGATTGCACCATGTTTCTAAATACGGATAATTTCTATTTTTATACCAAAATCAAAACATCTAATCCAAAAAAAATTCTCATTTTGCTCTCTTATACTTCTACGCTCTCATGCATTTATTTATTCAAATTTCCTATCGCTTTTACAATCCTATATATACTTTATGTGTCTAATCTATTTACTCTTGAGCAGTTTTCTTGAGATCGTATATAAGAAACATGAAAAATACTCTTCGCTTTCCGAAACAGTGATTTCATTCGAGTTATAAAATGGAAGCGGTTGACGTCATACCATTGTTGGGCGACAGGCGCCAGTTATATAGGTATGGACATAATTTCAGACAAGAAAACATCCATATTCAGTTTTCACCTACTCATAAAATAATTACAGGTTATTATTTTTTCTGACCTTTACGGAATACAGAAGTTTATGAGGACAAAGATTAATGTGAAGATATTGTAGATAGAAATATGAACTCCGACTGTACAACGTGTACTGATGTACTTAAACCATTTAGCAATATAGACGATTGCATAGTCAGGAATAAAGCAATAAAATTCATATATTAATCACAAGATAACAAAGCTATAAACTTTAATAATTAAATAAAACCGAAACTAACATGGGCTAGTAATCAAACAAGGGATAAAGCACTAGGCAATCGGTTAACAACTGACCCATAGAGATAGTCAAAAGAAAGCAGTTAGAAATACACGTAAACAAGCTAATATAAATAAAATAATATGAAAAGACAATTGTTATTAAACGTTTTCAATTCAATGTTTTCTTTTATTAGGTTCATCAAACAATTCTCCGGAGAGACATAATAAAAGCATCGGAAAAAATGTTTATAAAAGAAGAAACATAAATCGAAGGATACGGCTCCAGCCTCTGGAGAGCTGTTCGCTACAAATGTACGAATATATTGTATTGCGCAACAAAATAAATACACAAAGTAAATATTACTTAAGATATACTAACGAGATCACTAAAATTATATGTCATTAACACTACAAGCGACTTTCTTTTAAGTAGTAAGCAATGTTACGAGCATGACGTTCACCTGCTGGTAAGTAATACTCCTGTCCTGCACATAATAATGGACTACAGTCGACTTGAAAGCAGATGGTCACACTAAATATGGGGTTGAAGAAAGCACTCCTGAAGTAACAAACACCGTAAACTGAACACAGAAATGACACTGCGGTGATATTTTCCAAAGACTTGCTGTAAGCAAAAGAACTGAAGACAGAAGACGAATTCATTCAAACATGCATCTGATTTAAAACAAATTGTTGTCTTTTATTAGAACAATAGCTTAGTCAGAGGGTTCATGAAAATACAAAGTATACAATTAAATTATGACTCAGACAGTTTATAACATCCACACAATTGCTTCAAGTATACAGCATAACCAAACGCTTTGTCTGGATACAAGGAATATTTACATAGTACGAGAAACCGCTTCGTCTAGACGCCTCACAGTTGAGTTGCAAAGATACGTATTCTAAGTACTAGTCATTAGTAATTCTCTGTGTGACACTGGACTCGAACAACGCAAATCAAATAAGCTGTGGACTTTTATTAGTTGAAACTATGATAACATTGAATCAATACAACTTATATCCGATCCTACTTCTTCAATTAGAGGAAAAAATTCTAAACGAAAGCATCATCTGTACACAAAGATTGTAAAATCAAATAGACTCCCATTTTTATTAAATACTTACTTTGGTTTAATATTAAACTGTAAAACAATGACAATGACAAGTCGTAGAAATGTATGATGGTAATCCAATACCTCACTAAAACAAGCTACTAAAATTAAAGAAAATCTGGACAAATTTTAAAAATCAATTTAGTTGTTTTATTTCATTAAATCTGATTCATAAATCTATGTACTAAAAAACTGTTAGTTCTTAGATTTTAAAGCAGTTAAAATTTGAGGGTACTCATAAAAATTCAAACAGAGGAAAGGAAATCATACATCATTAAACCTTGATTTTGAAAATATCATGTTAACTTAACTGGATCCGAAGCGAAGACGGAGCAACATTACCAGAGTTTGGATTATGGCAAAGCCTTTTCCAACTCGCCCAGTTAACTGCTACAATCGCAAAAAAAATCCAAAGAAACTTTTGTTTTTATACTAAATGAAAATAAACTAGACGTATAAAGAAGGTGTGGATCGACGAAGGTTGTTATGGGAATAAAATTCCCGAACTAAAATTAATAATGCACGAAGCAATATCTTCAACACACGAGTATTCTCAAAACAATCAACAGTGTAATAAAACTGCCATATACCTTAACCATATTTCTGGATATTATTTTTATTAGAGTTAAATCTTTAAAATCATTAATCATCAATTTTGCAGCCACTGCAACGATTTATACGAAAACGTTTGTTAACTTAGACCGGAGAACAGAGATTAAACTTATACTTATCAGAAACATCTATTCAAATATAAATTAAATCTGCCATACCTATCACATCTCGCACACTGCCCAAACACGAATATCGCGAGTTTTTTTTTTTATGCTACTATGCGACGAGACGGGCAAGACGTTCACCTGATGGTAAGTGATACGCTTGCCCATAACAATGCACATCGCGCTCGTCGCCTTGAGACATAAGATGTTAAGTCTCGTTACCCCAGTAATTACACTAGCTACAGCGCCCTTCAAACCGGAACACTGTAATGTTAGCACACTATTATTTGGCGGTTGAAATAGGAGCTGCGGTGGTACCCATCCAGACGGTCTCCGGCAACAGAGACCTACCACCCGGTAAAGTCTTGAAATGAAGGTCTTTGTAAATTTGTGGAAAACTTGAACAAAAAACCTGTATTATATACACTTAACTATGGCAATAGAGTAGGCCGTTGTGTAAGAATAGATCGATATAAAAGTCAAACATGTTTGAGAAAATGCTGTTTTACCAACAAGGAAGATAATATAAGAAAATTGAGGATGAGAAAATTCAGCACGACTGGGAACATATTTCTCCGTTCGTATCAAACATCGACGAGGTAACGTAAGGAAATATAACCAAGATGTTCGTAAGTTAACTTTGTTTATATACTTCAGACGGCTGCCGACTACATGACGGTGCAGGGAGTAAAATATGTAGGAAAGTCGGTCGATGAACTAGCTCAGAACGGCGGCTCCGTTATACGAACATGCACCAGTAAGTCAATAACGTACCTGAAATATTATTAAGACTTGGAGCTCGTTTATTATGAGTTCATTTTTGAAATAGAAAAATATTTCACTGCTTCCCTGTCCGCTTTACTAGCAACACAGTCCATGTGAAATTGAGAACAAGTGATAGGCCATTGTAGATAAAAAATAAACTAGGACAGTGCCGTCTTAGAAACTTTTTAGGTTTTACAGAATACGTCCGTTAGGTCAGACTCTCAGGAATGTATAATTAAAATATAAACTTTTAGCTTTTTGCTTTTTGCTTTTTTGTTCATGAAACTACACCAACATACATAAACGATCCAATACAGTGTTTCCAACATTCATAAATTTAACGAGAAATAGGCAATGAAACATTATAATTTGGCTGTATACTTACTACTTAGTAAACTGATCAAGAATTTAAATAATTAAAATGCTCTACAACATCAAAGTTATTACTTAATACAGATACAGAGACAAAAATTCAGTATTCTTGTCTATCCCTCTAAAATGTCAAATATAATACATTAAAAGCTTCAATTTCTTTTTAACATTTTCAAAGTTCACAAAAGGCAAGTAACAGTTCGTTTCAATAATTCCTATATTTCTGAAAGCTTCTTCTTCAGAAGTGGACGGGAATTAGTCAGTGGACGCTTCATAAATTTTTTACCTCTCCGCGCATCTAACTCAGAAAAACTGCTACGAACATAGAAGACGGAAATGAAAATCGTTTCCGGAATGATATAAATTTTAAAGACAGTTTCGTTGTATACATAAACTACAGTCTAGAAAAGCACCACCGCAATTCCTATTTGTACTAACAAACAGTAGAATTCAAACATTAACGTATACCGGTTGGAACGGCTTCGTAGCTAGTGAAATTACTAGGGTAACGATACAACAACTAATTTTTTCGGATTACAAGCACAAATGTACATCATCTTTACAAGCAATTTAGTAATAAATTTTAACTGTTCTAAAAAAGTTGTATATATTCTCAAACTGAATAGATAAATCATTCAGACACGGGGCATGTTTTCAAACAAAGTATAGTCATACAAAAATAAACTAATTCTTGCTTCTGCAGTTAACTAATAAACTTTACATCAATATTCAAATAACTTATACAGATGTTTATAATTTAATTAACTTCGAGGATTGAATCAATTTTTTATTACTGAATTTTGGAGTAATTTTTAAATAGGTTACTCCTTACCAGAAGTAGAAAAGGGGAGAGACTGTCTAACTTATGATAGACACAGAGCTGGCGTAGTCTTGAATATTCAATCGTAGTGAAAATGGAATAATGTAGTGTTGATTTTAGATTGTGCAAATCCTGAATAACCAGTCTGAAAGATTATGTATGTGAAGAGCCTCGATATTTATCTAATAAATTACCTTCGTCATATCTAAAAGAAATTTAATTATTAACCTCAGTTTGAAAGAAACCAATCTTGCTCGTTATATCGAAATGAATATGCGAAAGCGGGCCCCAATGTGGAAATGCTTACTAATGCAACTAAAGCAACCCTCAGTCCTGGTTAGTACGAAGCCAGGCGCCGGCGAGTCGGCCCCGGCGGCCAATCAACGTGAAGCATCGCCTATTCCACTCCCCAACTTCAAAAACACGCAATTCAAACTATTACTGAAATTACGCGGAGCATTTGTCGCATAATGTTACTTGGGCTACCCCGCTACACTGAAAATCATTAAGTTGTATGCCATTCATTAAATTCTCAACTCACAATCCAGGATTTAGGGATTGTGAATAGGTTACTTGCTATATACATAATACTTAAAGAATTTTAAAAATTTTAATTAAAGAAATATTTCTTATTCGTTTGCCCACGTATTATAACAAGCATTTTAGTTATTATAGAAAACTTTGATAATTGTTAGCTTTTTTCATATCAGACATAATAAAATGCTTTACAATTGTAGAAAAAGAAAACGAACAATATAAAAACTTTAAAAAGCATTCGTTATATATTTAAAGCGAAAATCACAAAAGAGGTAACTTATATTACTTTTGAATAGACTTTGACTTTTATTAAGATATTTATAATTAATCGTATTATTTACACAACGGTCGTAAACATGACTGTAACTTCATGACGTAAACTGAGGTAATAATTTGATAAGAGCTATTAATTTGAAATGACCTAGGACAAATACTAGCAATCTGTAAATAAATAGAGCTCAATTTGCTGAAGTAGGTCGAGCGTAACTATTGGCAAGTAAATACTACATGCGTCACAGCGGCACAGCCTCCCACGCAGTCTGCGCTCCAGCTCCGACACCCACGGGCCATATCGATTTTCCTTCGAGACTTTTCAAAGTGACTTTTATTTAAAGGACAACAGCAATAATGAAACTGAACAAGATTTTCTTTTTCATTTCGACGAAACGAAGAGACGACAAAGACGTTTACCAAGTAAATGATACGCCTATAACAACGCTGTGCTAATTAGGATGATATACCACCATATTGGCCTCGTCCCCTTTATACATAAAATGTTAATTATCGTTGCCTCAGTAATTTCTCTAACTACGCCCTTCACAGCAGAACACAGTAATAATTGTATACTAATGTTTGATAATAACAGTTTCCGGCAACGGACACCTACTACCAAGGTACATATCACAAGACACCCTGTCTAAGATATTTGAACCTTTAAATGTTTGTTTTGAATAAAATTTTATTTAGATTCGGCTGCAATATACATGCATCACAGTTTAGATTTTAATAACTTAGATTTTATTATAATAACTTTTGATTAATTTTAATATAAAAAAATATGTTATAAAAAGTAATTTTGTAGAGATCTTTGCAATGGTATATGTATCTTCTGCATATTATTATTTTTGGATACATAGCTTTTCATATTGAACAATATGATATTGCGACAAAGGATAAGTTATAACAAAGACGTCTTGAGACGTCGTCTTGAAGAATAGTACAATGTAGACAAAAGTTAAATTTTAACAAAGGGTAGGTAAATAAAATGATATTAATGAAACTAATATATGAACAGGAAAATAAGCAAGAGTTAAATGCTTGCGGAAAATGAAAATTAATGTCATTATTAGGTCAAATACGATTATGGTTCTTTATAAGTACATAAAATAATAGAAGATATATACCTACGATAATCATAATTATAATTAAATTTAACCCCTACTTTGATTTATTGACCATCGTAATACGAATAGCAATTCTTGAACAAATTCTTTTTAAAGAAAATGTTAATAATACTGTCAAAAATACAAATATTTACTGCTAACCACTTAACATCTCGCTTGTCTTAAAAAAGGATTCACAATAGGCTATTTATTATAAACTTTAGTTTCTAAAGTGGCAAACAAAATCTATTTTGGCAGATTGACGCTTTATTCACAGTTATAGCGACTGTCCATAGATAACGGTGATAATACCACCATGACAGTAGCATCATTGTTTACTTACTTATCCTAACAAAAGTAATCTTTAGATAAATAATCCAACGCAGGCACGTCATACAGTTTTTTTTAGATTCTGTCAAAGCTACGCCCCTGTCACTTACAGGTGTCTCAAGTGCTACTACGGACATTCAAATTATCCAGAACTTTACAACTTCTTATTTATAGCCTTAATTTTTATATAAAGCATTAATTTTTTAAACCTTTCCTATTGTTCCCCCTTCTACGATTCATGGCTTTCTGTAAAAGGAGAGTACCAATGACTTATCATGTCCAAGTGCAGCTTGGTAGTCATGTCCATGAAACCTATTGTTGTTTAAACATGTCGGTTATCTCACAATGTTTACCTTCGCCGGAAGACATGTTTTAATTATACAAGTCTAACTTAAAATATCGTACATCTGTATACAATATATTTTACATTAGATAATAAAACGATTGCTAGACTATCTTTTTCCGAATGGTATAAAATATACTACGTACAACATTAATGAACAAATAAATAATAACAAATTAGATACTAATAAACAAGACTTACATTAGAATATTTTGTAATAGAAATCATATTACTTTTTATATGATTGGAATTATAAAGATTATATCATAACCCGCAGGGGGAATATTATATGAACATTGTATTATTCTCTGTGATATATAATTGCAGTTTATGAACTATTATAAAACATAAGTTAAAGAGAATAATAATATCATGTGTCTGGATTAAAAGTAGGACAAAATGTTAAGCTAGATATTTTTTTAAATAATGAGCGTGTAGACAAGTGCATAACTACGATCCTAGCTGATATTTAGCAGTCTGGGTGGTAAATTGTATTAGTCTAGTAAAAGGCTATTCGTTCATCTCTTAATAACCTTCTGCGCCATGTTACATCATTTGATATTCGCGTTATGAAGGACAGATAATTTCACTTATTTCTTAAACATACATAAGATGACATAGTACGAGAAAATATTTTTAACATTGAAAGTGGAATAACTTAAATATTAGCAAAAGAACAAAAACTACCTATTATCTTATCAAGAATTGATACACTACAACATAGATACAGAATATTTTTATATCTCACAATCTAAATAATGCTTTTACATATTGAAGCATCCTATATAAATAAATTATGATTTACTAACTCTCGCATTATTTTCATGTTTCATTAAAATATTGATCATCGATCTCCAATTTGTTATTCATTATTAAAATAACAATTAATTACGATTATATTATATGAACCAACTTTGATAATAAAAGTAGATAAACGTTTGAGAAGAACATGAATGTTTGCAGCAAGAACAGCTACATTGCAGTATCTCGACGTTTCCATTATCCTTTCTCCTTGACCCACTAACCTAACAATATTTAAAGTAGGTGACAATAAAAAAAAAACCGCACTACGTTATTAAAAAGATTATAAATAGAGCGATGTGTTTATAGCCGTTGAATAACCACATAATCCTTAATTAAACATAGTTTTTTCAAGATTTTTTTATTAACAATTATTATGCTTGGTATGTGATATATTGACACAAATAAAATGTGTCTGGGGTATTAAGAAATCAGCATTTTTATTTTCTAATTCATATGAAGATTCTTCATCATTATCAACTTGTGAAACTAAATATATGTAGTTAGTAAATGTGTTAAAATTGCAATTATTAAACATATCAATGAAATAGTAAAGCGTTATTAATTATTTAAAACGTATACCTTGAATATAGGTCATGCATCTGTCACATTCAGAAATTCATAAAATAAATGAAAAAGGCAGTGCAAGCTCTACGAGAGCTTTTCAGTGAATTTCCACTGAAAGGAATTGTTTTCAGGCTCAACATTCGACAAAAAGATTTTTTCCTTTTACGATGTATGTGATACACTCCGCTGATGAGATAGGTCTCTATTTCCCAAGATCGTCTAGATAGGTATTACCACGGCTCTTACTTTTCATGCCAAAGTGTAATGTAGAAATTAAAGTGTTATAGTTTGTAAGGTATGCTAATGAAGTTACTAAAACAACGTGTCTACATCTAGTGGCTTCTTTAGGCATAACTAACATCTCAGCAGTCTATTAAAAATAACGATAATCCTTACCAGCTAATGTTGTCATTCGTCTTATCGCTGTATTATATAAAAAAATCTACCCTTAAATATTGGTAAAAGCAAAACAAAATTTATAATAACGTGTGTATAAAAGGGAGAGTTATTTTTATAATGTTATAAATAGTACAAGAAAGGAAAGGTTAAAACCATAAGGCGTTTGGTTAAAATGTATAACCCATTTGGATCGCATGACACACGATCAGCAGGAGTCAGACGGCGCCGCGCCGACGAGACTGCTGAAGCAACTATCAAACCTTACCGATAAACAAACAAGAAGGTCGCACATCAGCTGATTATATTACGTATCTAAAAATACACTAAAACGTAACCAATATTTTTTATTAAAAAAAAAACATTAACGAATTTGTTATTAAAAAATACAGATTAAAAACGCAACATTATTACAATGTTAGCTATATTTGTATAATTTTTTTTAATAGTTATCCATAAACAATTTAAGTCTACAAAATGGCGGGACTAACGACAAAAGGCCCGCCATTTTGTAAAAAAAGCTCACGCAAATCTGTTCTCATTACTGACTGGCGACCATCTTAGTTAATTTTACTTAATGAACAGATATATTAAAGATATAGCGCAATGAAATTTAATAAGAAAAATCTGCTTTTATTTTGTCCTTCTTTGCGTCAACTCATGATCGTTATATGTTCACAATAGTTTACTACTTCATAAGCATTTGACTTAAACTTTCCTTTAACTCTTTACGTCATAACGCGGACCGCCCGTAGCTTTAGTTTACATTACACAGTAAAGTAAGATCGAATAAAGTGTTGACTACACATTTTATAACAGTATGTAATTATAAGTTGCTTTTTAAAGCTAATACAATGAGGCTTAAGTTAGTCTCCACCACAATTAAAATCATACCATATATCTGCGTCGCAGACATTCAATTTACAAGTGATATATCTCTCTTGTCCGCAGCGCCTTTTTCGTTAAAGTTCTGTCAAAAATATTAACGGAAAAGTTAAAACACAACAGAGTCCTTGTCTTGCTGCTTTGTACAGAGGCATCACTTATCAGTAGGATGTCTTTATTTTATAATCAGAGTAAACTGCTTTCACGGTTTCTTTGAAGAGTTACTATAAATTAGCAATTTTTTATATGTATTCGTTAACAGTATTAATAAAAACAAGCTACATTCGAAGTACCTTGGATCCGTTCATCAACATATATGTATGTAGTGGGATGTAAAATCTTGAAGCACCGAAGCGGCCTTTTAACGTCTTCCATTAGCAAAATGAATTTTTATTACATCCCAATAGTTATCTTGCTTTGGTTAATGAACCTTCACTTACATATTTGAAATTTGTAAATACAGTTAATATTTACGTTTAATGTTAATATTGTTTGAATGGGAATTAAACTATTATTAAATAGTTTCAGTGGTTGTAAAGAAATATAATTTTTTATTAGAAATCTAACATTATTCAACTTACAAACAAATTTAACACAAATCAAATATGCTATCGGTTTCCTCTAAGATATAGTTAGTTACCTAATCATTTATATATTGTTATTCTGTTTGAGTTTTCTGTTTTTTGAAACTTAAACATCAACAGAGCAACAGAACAACAACAACAAAAAAGTTTAACACAATTTCATTACCACAAAAAATATAAATATTTTTTTTTTTATTCTACTATTCGACGAGACGAGCGAGACGTTCACCTGATGGTAAGTGATACGCTTGCCCATGACAACGCGGCGCTAGTTAAGATGGTACACACTGCACCACATTGCGCTCGTCGCCTTGAGACATAAGGTGTTAAATCTCGTTACCCCAGTAATTACTCTAGCTACAGCGCCCTTCAAACCGGAACACAGTAATGTTCGCACACTACTATTTGGCGGTTGAAATAGGAGCTGCGGTGGTACCCATCCAGACGGTCTCCGGCAACAGAGACCTACCACCTGGTGATAAGATAAATAATTTTAACTTTTACATATGTATAACATTTATTTAATCAAATAACATATTTGTCTAAACTTTAGTTTTATTTAAGATACAATTCCATTTAGAAAGAACATTTAATACAATTTATCGATCACATTTATGTACCTGTAATGTATTCCTTGCAAGCGGAAGTATATAGTTAAGTGATATTTATTAAGTTTGCAATTTATAACTATATAAAAATACACTTAGATAATACGTGACTTTGAAATTGAGACAATTTTACATTCTCTAATGAAAATATATTTTATGAGAGCATATCTTTTATCACCGATAAACATCGCACAACTTTTATTATCTTTAGGCGAGTAGATATAAAACTTTTTTGTTTATAACTTTATTGTAGTTTTCATCCAAAGAGGGCTGATACATTTTAGTAAAAAAGTTTCTAATATCTTTATCATTATTGTGTGGTTTTCCTTTAATTCTATAAGAATTGTTGAACTTAAGTGCTAATAGGTAGGGCGCATTGCACGCAAGACTCGGTGTGAATCCTGTGGACCGATCAGTGTGAAGATCCTGGATTGAGGCATAAGGACTTCTATCGGCTGATGACGATGATGATTCAATTTATTGTTTTATTATTTTTAGTACCGCATTTTGGAAAATAAATGATATTTAATGAACATCAATTTATAAAAAAATTTAATCAATTAGCTTTAATAATTATCTCATTATTGACACAAAGAAAAGCCAAAAATAAAGTATGTAATGCCTCTGAAACTACAGGCGTTGGTAGGCTATGGTAACTATTTACCATCAGACTATATATCTGGTTGATAATACTTACTAGAAACTAAAGGCGATAAGCGCTATAAACATTCTCTTTGCTGTATGTTTTTGTCTCCTCATTTTGTTGAATAAAATCAAACCTTTGACTATAAAAAAAAGCTCTAATTAATATATATTTTTTATAATGTAACATATAATCAGATTTCAGCTTTCTGAAAACAGGTCATGATGCTCAGCGCGATGAATACACGAACTTAATATTAAAACCTTTTAACAGCCTAAAGCCGTGAGGCTGGATTGGATAGCCATTTCATCGTGTAACAGGAGACCAATTAGTGAACGCCATTTTAGCGAGAAAAGGGACTATTAATAAATCGCTATAATAAATTATTCAAGTGGCAATGTCTAACATAATAAGGTCAACGTTTTGAACAAAGGATCATATTCGTACCTTTGCGAGTCCTTTATCACTTTGCCCCAGGAGAGAAGTTCTTCAGAAAAAAATATTAGGAATTAGTTGGTAAAAAAAAAAAGATTACTTTTTAAATTAAAAAATATACTATTTAGTAATGCGAGCGTATGCTACATGGATATAATAAATATACAGTCAGTACAGTAGTATATTAATATTATAGTTCAGTGGTTCTCAAACTTATATGGTCTATCGACTTTTTTCTTGAAATATCATTATTCAGGACCACTAGATATTTTTTTCTTAGAAGCAATTAAAAAAATAAAATTATAATTGTTTCTAACTTTTTCGTAAATAATAGTAAAAAAAAGTTTATGTAAACAAGTGCAGTGATACAGTTTGAAATTATGAAGGTACTCAGAATATAAAGGTATACGAAAAGGTTTAAATCATTCGAAATGATATTAATGAGAAGGATGAACCTGGTAAGTTGCTGCTACCTGTTCAGCATATACCTCTAGTCAAACGAGGAAATACACGAAAGTCCATCCATCGACGAATACGATGTTCATATAAAAATTAGGCGTTACGAGCAGAATACATATCAATAAATAATTTTTCTAAATTTTCACTACATTCTTTTGTATTTTCGTCGCTCCCCTAAAATGCTGGATCTATTCCACCAGAGGGTGATAACTTCCACTTTGGAAATTCCCTGGTATATGTATAAGGAGTCTATAATGTTATTATACTATGTCATTGTTAACATTGAAATTATATAAAACGATCTCAATCCATGTAAGCACTTTTTACCACTTACCTTGTCTAGAAAGACAATCTGTTGCGGCGAAACATCTGGAAAAAAATTGATCTTCTTTTATTTTTGTAAGATCGAAACGAAGGAACGGGTTTATTTCTTACTTCAAAAGCCTAAAAATATACATTTGTCATACAGAAAGTATGTATTGAGAATCTTTTGACCACAAAGAAAGTATATTAACATAAAAATTCAATCTATTTAACCATTTTATTTCAATCAAATTTCATTCCGTAGAAATCGCGTACATATTAAAATGCTACACAGTACATGATTATTAAATAAGACGCATGTACGAAGTTATTTACCCTTAAGCCACCTTAAGGGTCTCGTTGAATCGGATGGCAGTATCGCAGAATAGAGCCAACGACTGCACCTACGTGGAAATGTGGGTCAAGACCTGTCGATATAGTGCAGTTACTTATGTGTATGTTAGTTAATCAAACTCGCTAAAACACACCAAAGGAAATGTTCTAGAAAATAAAAGAACTAAGGAATATATTAAGATTTACATTTTTTTTAAATTAGAAGTACTAGGTATATTTAGTGTTATTATAATAAAGTATAAAAAGAAAATATATATGAACGGCTCTCTTAATGTGACTTACAGAGACTCGAGGCCTTCTCTTGTAAGGAGTCTAGGTTATTGACCACGCCGGCTAAGTGCGAGTTGATAGATGTCAAATACTAGCGAAAGCTATTATACATAGAACTTATCCGTTTCCTCACTTTGTTTTCCTTCACCGGAAGCTCAAGTACAAACCAAGCTCTCAAGTTAATAAATATACAAGCGAAGTTAATATTTCGAGGGAATAAAGACAAGTTTCTTATAGGTATCAAACCGAGAAGTTAGGTATCACGAGGGAACCGTACGACATCCAGACGTAACGCGAGACGAATGCAAATAATCTAATTAGGAATGAAAATAAACTTGGAAAGTACGGGAACTTCGTACACGTTTTTCTGATGAATACAAAACTTAAAGAAACAACATTTTGACGAGATTTTTTAATGAAACATATATTTTTTAATTATGTTGTTCTCTTCAGCATTTCTATGGTCATTACAGGATACGTCTCAACAAAAGTAATTTGTTATTTTTTAATAGTTAATATAAAAAATAATATATGAATAAAAATAAATATAAAATAGTTAATGTAAATAATTTACTGACAAGTAAAGTAAGCTGAAATAAATTTAAAGGTTCCATAGAAATTAATAGATTCAAAAGCTTTCATTTCTCAGTTTACAATTAAATGGAATAATTCCACTGCTTATAATTTGCGAAAAAACGTTTTATTATTGAATGTTTAATGCAGCAATAATAATCAAATCATAAAGACAAACGCTCAGATTGCAACGACAATAAAACCTTTAATAGCTATTATAAAAAATTAACAGCAAAAACAAACGAGTTGATGCTGCCGGAAATAGATATCAATCTTCACCCCAAATAAATAAGGAAATAAGATATATGCGTATTATCCACATTCAAGATGAAACTACGAGATACTATCTATTATTACGAAATAAAATAGCTTACTAAATAACAACTCAACTCCCCATGAAAGATTACAGATCTTACTTTGCGCTTCGTATTTTTTTTTTCTTATTGAATGAACTTGACTGTAAAGCTAATGCACTTTAACTATCGACATTGAAGCTAATAAAGTATAGATATGTACAATAGTTACCAAACCACACCAGTACTAATGTATAAAAGTATAATAAATTGTGGCTAGTAACGTCGCACTTCCTTGTTTAATGGAAGGTTATAACCCCTGTGGACGTAATTTCGTAGTGCGTTCACACCATAGTTGCCCCCTACGCTAATTCCGTTATCACAGTCTTAAAACGGTCGTTGACTTACCGAACTTAAGCAAGAAAATTAAGTTACGAATCAATACTGTGATTTGTAACGAACTGAAATGAGATCATAACTGATTCCGTTGCGTAACGGTTAACCGATTGTAACCACAGAGGTTTTTAGTTTCTGATGCCAAGTATGTGATTCGCCCTTATGTTATCTATTTTACTAATTTCGTAGCATTTTTTTTCTCAAAATATGAGAACTAGAGTATTATAGGCGAGTAAGCTTTCCCATCATCGATCTTATCGTCACTTATCACGCGTATGTAATAGGTCAAGTGTTAATCGATACAACATACATTTATAATGAATAATCGGTTACATTATTTCATAGCTTTCGTTTTATCTAAATTGTAACATAAAAAGATTTTTTTTATAACATTATTTAGAGAAATATACGGTTAATTCCTTAAGTATAAAATTTATAAAATCTAGAGAGACACCCGCCCATGGAGTGCATTCACCGACATAGAAATCGCGTGCGGCGCCGCAAGCGATATCTATCATGTAGGCAAACTATGATTAAAGTATAATAAAAAACATTGCAATATTTTTGCGTCAATCATCATTAAACTCAACATATATGAGCATATGTTATAATTACTTCAAGATTAAATTGTGAGAGATAAAAAAATGATCTTTACTGGTATTAATATAACAATTCTTCAAAGATAGCGTATAATGAAGAAAATTACTAAAAAGTATGGAATTTTAATTTGATATGTACTAGAACATAAAATAGGATATAACAAGTAAATGCATTCCTACTATTGCCATTTATTATAAACATTACGAGAATTTATATTAATTATAAAAAAGCACACAAAAGGTTACCGAGCTCAATTACAAACAAAAAATTAAATTTTATAAATAATTAGTTGTTCTTCAGTTGGTTGAAACTTAACTGAAATTTATTGATTTGGTTTAAATTACTGTGCTATTGATAAAGAAATTAATTATAAAAAAATTTATAATCACACATTTCCTATTAAAATATGGTTTTTTATTTTTGCAGAGTATAAATGTTAGTAATTAATGCTTGATATTTTTTAATTAAATTTACTTGCCAAACTACTATTCACTTTTTTCTTAAACCAAAAAATAATTACAAGTACTACTATAATATTCTTATGAAAACAAAGACTTTATTAAACTCAAAAATAAAATTCCTACTTTTGTGAATTTTTGTAGAATAATGTTAAATGATTATAAAATGGGAAATAATATTTTACAACAAAAATAATTATTAGTTTAATAATTCTTAAAGTTATGATCACAGCTCATCAGATGTAAAGTAAAGAAAAAAACGGTTTTTATATATAAAATGTAAATATTTTTTTATCAAATGAGTTATACAAAATATACTAGTAAATGACAATGTGTCTTTATTATTGATAAATTATTGACATATTTGATATTATATTTAATATAAGTTTCCAAAACAATGTTAACATTAGATAGTGAGGTTACAAATTCTGTATCATGTATACTCTTGTTTAATAAACAAATGTACCATTTCAGAAGTTTTGTTATTTAATTTCTGAAGACTTATCCTGCAGTAGTATTATATATCATTTTACTACTATTCACAACATATAAATGTTTGTAGAAATTGCATAAAAAAGTTTTATAGTTTTAGCAGGACTGACTTCATTACTTAAAATAATAATTTCTTAAAACATAACTAATACAATATGTACTTAATGTTAAAACCTTAAAAATATTATTACAATAACATGATTATTAGAAGTACATAATCACAATCTTAGATAATTTTCCAATCGTTAATAACTACCAAACACACAATTTTCCTTAATAAAACAAGTACTTTGATGCAATGAATATTTACATATAACTGAAAAAATTAAGAAAAGATAATAAGAAAAATGGGAAATTGAACGAATTATCTTTTATTTTCCATAACAATATAGTTTAAACCATTAGATAACCCTAAAATTGATATAAAACATAAATAGTTGCTTCAAGACTATTCGCAGAAAAATCAATAACACTACGACAAATTTACTAGTCACCCTTTAAAACAATATTGTAACATAATGACTTACATGTAACTCCCAGACAGGGTAAAAACTTCTTGGTAACACACGGAAGAATATTAATTAGTCTTTACGTAAAGGTGCAATGTAAAAATGTGTTATTTATTTATTTTCAACACAAACCATAGCACTGTACTCAGCGAATCATAATCATATGATATGACATTTCACTGACATTTACCGATTTTTACGTTCCATTTCATGATCAGAGTTTTTAACATTTATTTTCTAAAATTTAAACCAACAATTAAGCAAAACTAAATAAATAAATACTAATGGCATGTAATAATAATTATCTTCTAATTATTCCATCTTTGTGCTTATAGTTATAATTATCATAACACGTATAAAAAGTACAGAAAAAAACATCTACTATTTTTATTAAATTTTATAAAAAACAAGCGATGAGAGATTTGTGGCGGTTTACGACTACCGAGAATAGTAAAATTACAGGGATGACTTGATACAGATTATTTCCTATTAGCGCAGTGTGATGTTGAGTAAGACCAGATTATGGATCAAAATTTAAGTTGGGGGCCACTATTTGATGACCGGGATAGCCATCCATTATCATTCATTTTATGTGTAGGGATCTACAACTCAGACACTAGATAAACGTCCAGCTTGTCATACGCTTCGAACATAAAAAACACTGTCCACAAAGATGTATTCTTATTAAAATTATTTGCAAAAACTAAAGACAAAAACCAGTCATAAATGTGTTAGATATGTTCACATTTTTAAAGAGATTTATATAATTAAATATGTTTAAACTTTATTAAAATGTATTTATTTTTATAGCATACATACTAGGACAATTTATACACTTTTGTGCTACCAAAAGTTTTTAGTTTCAGGAAAATGTTGAACAAAATCAAAGCTGGAAGTAATAACTATGAATGTATTAAAGATCAAAGAACTTAGATATTATAATCTAAAGAACATATTGGAACCTACAACAACCACCATGTGATTATCGTGCACATTTAATGTAGTGATAATCCTAAAAATTAAATCCAAACTCCGAGATTATGAAGGTATACATTTGTTCACTTAGAAGCATTTACATATCTCGCAGAAATGTCTTCCCAGTTAGCGACATCAAATATTGCTTTTACATAATCAGCACGTACATTTTTATATTGCAGATAATAGGCATGTTCCCATACATCAATGCCAAAAAGAGGGATAAGACCTGTAACATAAAAATGTCATTATACTTCCTTGTATTTCCTGCCTCACAATTAGGGATAAAATACAAAATATAGACTAATTCATTTGTTCGCCCATTGAACATAGAGGTATATAAAGGTTTTCGAAACATTAACACACAAATTTTTTTTTTCAAACATGCAATGCTAATAGCAATACAGGTATCACCCTTTAGAACCTCTAAAGCTCCCGGATAAATATATATACTGTACAACAGAAATGTCCATATTATACGAGAATTCATTAGAATTCAACATAAATAAATTATAATATACAAAATATTTTCTGGATGAATGACCTAAAATGATTATTGGTACACCATTCTTTATAATTTTCTACCAAAAAATATAAATAACATTAAACATTAAACCTCAAGATATTATATTAAACTTTTTTGTAGTTAATATTATTAGAATTTTTGTACATGCTCAGTCATATCTTGTTAAGATTGGCAATGTATGTTAAAATTATAAAAAATAATATAACTATCCATACATTGATTTTTATCTTACATGTATGAAACACGAAAATACACAATATTTTTTTGTGAATTTTATAACAGCTGAAGCAAAAAAATTACTAAGTCTTTAATTTATCATAAGTACCAGTTGTAGCCTGCAACGGATCTTGATTCTGGCATGTAGCAATCTGTAATTTTTTCATTTGTTTGTTGTACCCAAGCCAGCCCCAGCCAGAGCCCTGTACTCCCACAGATGCAGCAGATAGTTGGTTTTTCATATTGTCCAAAGATCCAAAGTCCCTTAGAACATTCATATTTTATTAGTTATCAAGGTCAATTAAATAAAAAATATCAAGGTTTATTAAATGGTTCTAAAATAATGTAAGATGTTATAGTAAAAACTTTAATTACTTATTTACTTCTGAAATAAATTATTTTTTTTTTAATTTGGCTAAGTTTTAAAACTATTTCTATTTGACAACTATACACACTAGTAGTTTAAAAATGAAATATAATAAATAAAGAAAATTTATATTTGTGAGAACTTGAGGAAATAGTTTTACAGATAATTCTGATTAAAACTTCAGCCATCACCAGTAAATCATTAAAACTTCTCTTATCAGCATAACAATATTTTAATAATAATTACTTTTCAATGGCTTTGACGAGCACATCAGAAGGTTTGCTGTTTTTGGGTGAGAGATTCTGCCAGAAAATAGTATGGTTGATATGACCACCTCCATTAAATTTGAGGGCTGGTGCCAAACTGATAATTGAGTTGATGTCACCTGAATAGAAGGTTTGGAAATCAGTTTTATGACTTTTCAGGGCTTTCATCTTTATACATTATACATATCTTTTATACATTTTAGTCATAAATATTGCTTGAAACAATCTTACTATATACTCTCTACACTAAGTACAAAATTTAAATGTTTTAATACATTATACAACTATACATTATTTACACAAGTACTAATGAATTACAAATGTGGAATCTATTTAATTAATTAAATGGCAAATTTACTGTTTCACAGCTTGCAGAAAGGGACAGGAAGGTTCTGTCTTGCAAGGAGAGAGATTACACCAGAGAATAGAATGGTTCACATGTCCTCCTCCATTAAATTTTACAGCACTTAATAACGATAGCAATGTGTTTGTTTCTGCTGCTGCCAAATTTAAGGTAAGATATCATACCAAAAGAACAATTATTTGTTCTTATTTGGTTGCAAAAAATTTTTATAAAATTTTATATTTAATTTATAATTAACTATATAAATAAAATTTTACCTTTGGATTGAGCTTGAATCAACTTTTCTTCCGCGACATTTAAGTTGTTTATATAAGTAGCATGGTGCTTGCTATGGTGAAGAGCCATTATCTCCCGATTGACAACAGGCTCCAAAGCGCTGTACTCATAAGGTAGATCGGGTAATGTGTGCTTAAGGCGAGAAGCACCCACTGCCCGGCTAGAATCATATAAAAAATGACAAAATTTATTATGTTATAAAGAATTCACAAACACATTGAAAACAAAGTTTAATTTGTAACAATCCTACAGTAGAATTTTTAAGATTTTTACTGCACATTTTTCATTAATTTAGTATAAATATTTTAATATTCTTTGTTACCCTAACTATAACAAAATCTCATTTTTATATAAAACGTCATACATTAGGTTTCCTAAATTGCGTGAAGTACCAATCATTATTCAATTTTTCGGACTTTAACGCGCAAATATCAATGAATCTATAAAATTGTAAATGCCGGTACGACGTTACTGTGATATTATGCAATCGGAGTTTTATTGAAGGTGAAAAGTCGATACGCAAAATAATGACAGCAAGATGTCAGCCTTGTAGAATACAGATTATACTGTAGGGGATGTCAAATTCATACGTTACTTGAAAACAGTTTAAGTTATAACAATAAAACATTCTAGTAAATATTTCATAAATTACTGATAATACAAAAGAAATCTAAATCAAATATGATTATAAAATGAAAATATATATTTTTTTATACTCATTACATGTCCAAGGAATGTATTAAATTACTAGTCTTTTTGCCGATATCAAAATTACAACAACGTTTATTAATAATTATGATTAAACATGTATCTTAATACCTTTTGTATCGGCGTATTTATTTTTCAGCAGATATTGTTAGTATTTTAATTATTAAAAGTATGTTTATAAAACTGCACACTTATGACTTTTTATAAATAATAAAAATAGAATGGTTTACATTTATAATTACATTATTATTTTACTTATTATTGAATTATAAAATATAATTTTCATTTTGAACAAAAGATAGACGCTATACAGAGAAACTACGTGTGATTACGCACGTGAACTCTGCTCTTCATTTTGTTGGTGTGGAGTGCGCGTTATACTACGTATAACCAAACAGTAGTGTGCGTAACTTGTTACGACTTGGGACGACGCAGCGCAGACGAATGTTGAATGCGGTGTTGTGTAGATTTCGTGTTATTTTAAAAACAAGATAAAATATTAAAAAGTCATAATATCTCTGTAATGTAAATACAAAATTTAAGTATTTTGTATGACTATATGATTTATTTCTATTGAATATTTGCTTACTACAATAAATAATTAGACAAACCGAACATTCTTACTTGACCGAATATAACAGTGTGGTGGTGGTGCATTTGTTTATTTATAGATTTTGCAATTTGCAGTCATGTTATCACTCTGGAGGCGCTAAAATGTCTCAGAGGGATACCGCGATACATCTTGTTGCAGGAGGGTATGTTTTTCTGCCTTATACTTGTTATATCTTAAATATTGCTAATACGCAATAGCGTTTCATGCGAAACGTTAACCTATGTGATAAACAATCATTTTATATGTTCAATATAACTAACCGTTTGTCGGTGATTAAGCAATCACACGCTGCAAGCATTAGTATCGGAAATGTATTAGTACCGGTAAACAGACTATTGAGTAATGAGCTATAATGTTTATGCAAATTTTTTAAAGTTTACTAGGAACTTTTTTTAACTAAATATAGTTTAAAATCGGAGAAAAGTAGTTTCGATAAGCAATATTTTTTAAAAATGCGTATTTAGTACTTGTTTGGCACAGATGGTATATGTCCTTTATAATGTTACTATAGCTAGATGTAGTATATGAGGAGAAAGTAAGAAAACAGGTTATGTCTACATTGTTTGAAAGCATTATTTTACTTTATGAATCTATTAATTTTAATAAACTGTAAAAAACTGCGCCGGATCTGACATGAACACAAAAGTTTTGCCTTTATTTGTTGATTATTTTTTTGTTATTTCTGTTATTTGTTGTTTTTTATAAGGTTTTACAAATAAATTCTAAATTATTTACTTTCCTTGTATCAATAACATACAAACTACAGTAATGCTTAAATGTGTTCCTTTAATACTGATCAAATGTTACGAAACTGACACTGAGTTTTGTAGCTTATTAATATACTGTAACTTTTTGGCTACCTCTGCAACAAGAGAGTATTTAATTAAGAACATTGTCACAAACAAAATTATGTTCTTATACATATTGTCATTGTATTTTCACTTTCCAAAACAATAGAGCGAAAGATAATTTTTTATTGAAGTCATTATATGAATGAAGTCTTGCCAAATATAAATATAGTTGCAGATGTACTACATAGAACTTTGTTAATTTTTCTAAGACATAATTTATATCATAGATTGGCTGGTACTGCAGGAGCTGTAGTTACATGCCCTTTAGAAGTTGTGAAGACTCGGCTACAGTCATCAAAAGGGCTTGGAGCACCACCTCCGCCTCCTCATTCTGGCACTGTTAGCAATAGGAGAGTTTGTTCAAAAATTCCTAAACATCAGGTAAACAAAAGTTATTTATTTGTTGGTTTTATGGAACAATTTAAATGTGTTTATGTAACCTTAGAAGTTATTTAACAAAAAATTTATGTTTTAATAAGTAACAATCACAGGAATTTTTTGTCAAACTTATAAAATTTTTTTTTGAGAAATAGTCTGAAAATTTGTTATCCTAGAATATTATTTACTTGATATTCTGGCTAAGGATTTTAAATAAGAATTAATTATATATAGATTTATAATTGTTTTGTGGTTTAAATACAATTAATGGTTTTATTACATAATTATAGATGATAATAGCAAGAAGCTCTAAGAATCATTTCATGTTCTAAATCATTATTTTCTGAGTTATATATTCGTCTATAATGTGTTTAGAAATAAAAATGCAGTCAATTTGTCAACTTTTTATAATAAGTTAGGATTTGAAATGGAAAAGGCGAAAGGTATAAAAAATCAAATTACTTCATTGTCTTCTTACATAAGCATAATGTAACAAATAATCACATTTTTTAAAGTAATATTTACTTAATTTTATCTCTCGGCATGCAACTCAATACTTTCATCTTTATCAATTGGTATTTTTTTATATCGGCGCCAGTTTTTATCACTACCATGCATTAGATCTATGATAAGCTCATATTTATCAATGTTGATTGAAAGCTCACTGCACTTATGGATTTTATATAGCCCATAATCACATTATTTATTTTTTGCTACATCTACTTGTCATAATTTATTGACATGGTCTGGAAAACTTACTTCGCGGTATCCAGTATTGCCATTACCATATTTTTCCACAATGTTTTGAAAAATAATCTCAAATAGAGACTAAACAAAAAATCTGTAATTAATAGCAATAGAAATAATTTTTTGTCGAGATAAATTCTAAAAACTAACTGAAAGATCTCACGGCGCCAAAATGTCGAATTACACATATCGCTGCATGTTTTTTTATAGGTATTTTCTTACCTAAAATTATATTAGGTCGAAAAATCGAATCATCTCACCACACTCGATGTATATAACGATATTTAATCTTATTCTTTAATATATCAATGCCAATGTTCTGAATTTGGCAAGCGAATTTGTTGACGAGTCTCGCGATGTACATTCTCGTATCCCAATTTCCTACCTCCGGTACATACGAACTGGGTCGAGTGTGAACTCTATTTTTATTTCATATGATCTATATCTTTTACTGGCTTAGTTTATTATTATGTTATCCTATTTCTAATTGAATACTGCTAATAATATTTATCATATAATTTTTACATAATGCGTTCCATTATTTATAACAACTAACCTTACGCGCTTTATTATATTGTATAGACTAAAAAGGAATTTGTAAATATGTAGCACAGTGGTCTCGTTGAAAATAGTTATGCTGCTCAAACCGGTTTCATTAAAAACGGCATCGTACTCCATTGTATCTTATTATAACCTGAACTTAAGAACGAATATAATACGTATTTATTTTGAATTTTTTTGTTGAAAAAGTTCGTGCACAGTGTAAAAATAAGAATTGATTAAATCGTTGAATCAAATTATTTGATCCAGTGTATAACATTTTGTATTTGCGGACAGTGTTTACATATAATCACATTATGGACTTCTGTTTTGAGTGGGTAACAGTAATTTTCAGTGAAGTTAGTAAGTTAAGGTTTGAAAATAATATAATATTTGAATAATAATCGATTACTGTCTCTCTCTTTAGTTTCGGTTGAAATAATGTTGCCATTTTTTGGTTTATAATTTTAGCGTGTTATAAAAATATAGAATATCAATAGTTGATCGATCCGTTATTGGCACAAACCCAAAATCTGATGCACTCGCCAAGAATAACGTTTATTCTTCTGCTCTTTGCAATTGTACAGATCTGAATGATTTTTTAATCATCATATAGGTTTTGAAGTTTACAATATAATACCCGCGGAATGTAATATATATGTAATATGAGAAATAAATTGCAAATAACCTCGTAAATTAGTCTTACGATAAGATTATTATACAATGTTAAAGATAAAACTAATAAATTAATATTTATGCGCTTGCATTGTTTACAATTTGTATTCTCAGGATAATTTTAATTGATATTTGAATTCTTGTCATTTACGTTAAAGTATTTAATTTCTTTTAGCAATCTTTGCTGCCTTTTAGTTACAAAATAGATGTCTCTATTAAATCATTATCATAAATCAATCTCATATCTAAAGATAATTTGTAAGTCTACGTGGTGCAGTGGCTTATATGTATGTAACGCGGAGGTTCCTGTTTAGTTTCCGTGGCTATGTATTATGAAAGGGTTTTTCGAACCCGGCTAGCTTTTTTTTTTATACTACTATGCGACGAGACGAGCAAGACGTTCACCTGATGGTAAGTGATACGCTTGCCCATGATAACGTGGTGCTAGTTAAGATGGTTTACACTGCACCACATTGCGCTCGTCGCCTTGAGACATAAGATGTTAAGTCTCGTTACCCCAGTAATTACACTAGCTAGTATCACATTGTAAATCTGCCGCCTTAACTGCATAACTTTATTCAGGCTGTCAACATATTAGAGACGGCGTATTCTAAGCAAGAATGTTTCACCATCAACGATCTCTTTGTCACTTACCTCCACGGAAATTGAAGCCAAGTCTTATTCGTTCAATCAATCAACAGCCGATATACACCCTCTGCTGCCAGCTCACCCATAATGTTTTAAAAAAAAAATTGACGCATTTCCAATTAGTGACAACTTACTTAGTTAGAAAATAGTTTGTACGTGAAATTTAAATAAATTAAAATATATATCGATAGTTAAATTAAACTTATAAGAATATTCATGAGGTATCCATTTAGCAGAAACAACAAAAAAAATATTTTTCGTTGTACATAAGCGTATTAAAAGCTGGACGACCTTTAATTGACAATCACACAGTTATAACTTTTTATGAAAGCTACCAATATATTCGTTGCAATGTGCAAAAGATAATATTTTTAAATGCAGTAAAATTAAAAATGCAAAAATCTATACCGTTGAATAATCCCATAAAGATATTATAATTTTTTGTATATATAGAGATGGGACCGACAATGTGGTGAAGGTTACAGGAAACCACTGGATGTGGGCAACGCAGAATCGAATCGATGTGAAGCTCATTGAGAGAGGCCTATGCCCAGCAGCGGAAATTTATCAGTTGATGACGATTTTTGTAATAAATCACAAAGAGTGAACCTGAGTTGAGACTTGATCCCCCACTCCCACGATGATAGTAAAAGCTTACAAGAAAAATTCGAATGAAAGGATTTATGTGTTGTATGTACAATTGTATACGCAACAAATTTTATAATCTCTATTGCAACATTATAATTAAGTACTTGAATAATATAATATACAGCAAGACAGGACGTTGACCTACGTGTTTACAGGAAACCGTCGAGGTGGCTCACGATTGTCCTTTATGAGAATACACATACAGACATTAAATTTGATTATACACGTTGTTAATGGATTATTGCAGTTAATATTATTTTATATCAGTTTCAATCTCTCAAAAATGACTGTATGCAACAATTCTCTGTCTCGCATAACATATAATATAAAAATCATTTCATTAACGATTGATATAGATGAGTAAAATATATAAAACTACGTATATACATAATTTCCTATTTTTCATGTATACAAGATGGGCCAAAAGAAATCACCCTATTGGAAACCCATTTGCCGGATAACATCTTCTCGACTTGATCAATAAAGTTCTTAAGGTTCAAATAAACAGAATCAAAGTTTTTTTATTTAGGAAAAAAAATGAGAGCCTAACAACATCGGATGACTTCTTTTGGCTCACCTAGTATCAACCTTACCAAGTCAGCCTTTGCTCATTAGAAAACAATTTGTTCTTCTAATTAAGACAATTTTTTTAGTATTTGTATTTTAATTTATGTATGATATCAAAAAATCTTTCATTATTTAAATGAACCCTTTTAATTTTATTAGCTGATTAGAGAGTCGTGGTGCAGCAAGTAATAATTGTTCGTCGAATTATGCGCGCAATAAATGCCTCAAGGTTATATTTATAGCTCCGTGCGGTAAACAACATGCAATGGCGATTTCATTTATTCCTCTACAGATAATAATAGCTTCCAATGTTTTATTTAGCAAAAATAACTTATACATTATATAACCTGTATACTTGTTAGTGACGTTTTTTCCACGCCTTTATATCTTGTTTGATTTATCGTATATACATCGTTACATGTCTTTCCTTGTTAGATTAAATATTTCGTTGTTGATGGTACCTTGATTTTTCATTTATCGTTTATGTAATACGTATATTAGTAATATAACGTGAATATGACGTCATAAGCAGTTGAGTATAAAAAATGTAGTAGAATAACAAGAATGAACTATAATAGAATATCAAGTCAATAGTAGATTTAAATTAATCACACCTTTAATACCAGTTTCTTTACCTCTAATAAAATCTTCCAAAGATATCCTGTTACTTTACAAAACCGTTGGTGGTCACCATCAGAGCGTTGTGAACGTCCGAGTACGGTGCAAAAAAAGATCAAATAAAAAATTTAATTTTTTTGGAAATGAATTAATGTTAAAAGATATATATGTTACGATTATATATAGATAATACTATTATTAAAAGAACAGAAACGTTGTTATCCTTCTCGAAGTCTCCATACGTCCGCTTTGTATAACAGTTATGCGCATAAATTTAAAGTTTCAATGAAATGTAAGTTCCGAATAACTGTTGACGTTTTTCAAGGTTCCATCATAATTGATACTTATTTTTAATGATATATCTTGATATGACAACATTGCGGTAGCGCCACGCTGCAGATAATTTTACTGTATTTATTTTTGGTTACTTATCAACGTTTAATTTTACATAAGCATTAAACGTGGAAGTACACTAATTACATATAAGATTAAATCTTTAACAAGAGAAGATGTATACTTTTTAGATTTACTGCTGGTAGGTCTCTGTTGCCGGAGACCGTCTAGGTAGGTACCACCGCAGTGACTATTACAACTCACAAACAGTAGTGTACAAACATTATTTAATACTACTGTGCGACGAGACGAGCAAGACGTTCACCTGATGGTAAGTGATACGCTTGCCCATGACAACGTGGTGCTAGTTAAGATGGTATACACTGCACCACATTGCGCTCGTCGCCTTGAGACATAAGGTGTTAAGTCTCGTTACCCCAGTAATTACACTAGCTACAGCGCCCTTCAAACCGGAACACAGTAATGTTTGCACACCTCTATTTGGCGGTTGAAATAGGAGCTGCGGTGGTACCCATCCAGATGGTCTCCGGCAACAGAGACCTACCACCAGTAATTAGTAATTTCTGTGTTCTGGTTTGAAGGGCTGTAAGCTAGTGAAATTACTGGGGTAACTTAACACCTTATGTCTCAAGGCGACGAGGGCAGTGTGGTGCAGTGTATACCATCTTAACTAGTGACACGTTATGGGCAAGCGTATCACTTACCATCAGGTGAACGTCTCGCTAGTCTCATCGCCTCGTAGTATAAAAAAAATACTGCTAGTCTATTTTGGTTGGAGATGGTCTAGTCACGTCAGCTCTTATTTCCATTAATATACAAACATTACTGTGTTCCAGATAGAAAAGTGATGTCGTTAGTAAAATTGCTTATACAACATTTTATATATCAGTGACAAATACAATTTGATACAGTGTATATCGTTTTAATTATCCACATTGTTTTGGATGGGTATACTGAGAGGAGGTCGTTGACCTGACGGTGATGACCTGATCGTTTCATCGCTTCGTCTAATAAAAATATGTACACTTGTCTTTAAATCAATAGACAATATTTAGATCTATTACAATCTAATTTAGTAGAGTTTTAACTTGTCTGTCTCCATTTCATTTTCGAGTACATCAAATAATAATTTTAGTTGCAATTTTTTTTAATTTAAAATTTCTAACAAATCTTTATCGTTCAACAAATGTTATCGTTCTGTTCCTTAAATTCTTGCATGAGTCGGATAATGACCTATGTACGGTTAGGTCATAAATAAAATAAACACCATTGAACAATGTACACGTTGTTTTGCTATACTAGAGCTGTCCATTAAAATCTAGCTTGCAACACAAACCGCTCATTGTTAGCCTCGCCCTCGCTCACAAAATTGTAATCTCCTTAAAATAATACAACACCAGCTCCATTGTTTTACATAGCTTCATACTTCGGCTATTTCGCTGTTAGGGTTAAAGGAAGTGTAACCATTTACAGAGTCCCAAGACATTCCATTGGAGCATACACTGAAACATTATTTTCTCATGGATTTAGTATAAATGTAGTAGTTAAATAAAACACTGAGTGTAAAGTAGAAATTGTATTGAGTGAAACCTTTGCGATGTTTCATTCCGACTTCTCCGCTTATACTATTTATACACGACATAACCAAACAACAGTTCGTCAGAATCTGAATGTTCTAAAAAAAATGTCGAGATAAAGTTTCAGAGTCGAAATACGATATCTAAGACGTAATATTTTGTCGCCTGTTATAGAACATTTTCCATATATATTGTCTCTACAGCAACACAACTGTTATAATTAGATTCAGTTGCTTCTCTAAACTGGTTTAAACAACCGCATAGTAGTCTCAGAGGCTTCAGTCTTCTATATAAGTTTAAGGGTTACTTTATGTTTGTATATTGAATAGCAATTGTTATTGTGTGATGCAATTAAACGACCGTGAATATTTATAACGTTTCGAATGCAATTTCCGAGAATAAACTTCCGTTTCCTTTGGCACTAAAAGAGTATATTATTTATTTACCAAGTATAATATTGGGCCTTGTTGCTTTAATTAGATACAATTCGCGGATATCGGATCCGTCACCAATAAAACTAACAGCATCTACATCGTTCTTTAGAACTGGCAGTAGTTTTTTTATTTTAGAAAACTGTTTAGGTTACTGTCTTTTGGTTTGAATATTGAAAGGAGTATATTGGAACTAGTATTTCCATCCTAATTATAAACATTATTGTAAACACATATATTATTTACCATCAGGAGAGTGTCCCTCTGTCGCTTCGACGAATAAAAAATTTAACCATGAATAACTATGCATGTTATCATAAATATTTCCAGTTCCGATTATGCGTTATATACTAACATGTACATCTCGTTGCACCTCAATATGTACATTGTTATCTCATTCTCGATGTTTATCTTGTGAACACGCACATGCCCTCAATAATCAACATTGTTTACTCGCAAGTGCAACAATCAACGTGCCATTAACAATTGCCATAATGCCACATACGCCACTGGCACGTTGTGTTCTATTACATATCGTAAAGGCAGATTCAGATAGACCCTCGCGATGTACTCCAGCATTGTACAAGACATTTATATCATGGTGTAAGCAGTGTCCTTTTAATCTTTATCACCTGATTATGTAATACCGTAAAAAAGACTAATGCGTTCACTTAATTCCACCGTAACGCTTGTAACTTTTAAACTTGAAGAGCTACATGGATACTCTTTCAAGATAAAATGAAGTACAGGATAAGGAGAAAAGAAATCCGAAATGAGAATCCTATAGCTTTTCCGGTTAAGGAGAAATGAAAGATCAAACTTAGCATTGTGGAAGGGGAGAAAGCAAAAAAGATAAATTTCACTTAGAATCGAACCTTTCGTGTCCAAAGCATGAAAATTAACCCCAAGGCCTTTACGGCACATTGTAATGTTATAAGGTTAAAGAGATCTTTCATCAGCTTAGCTATTCGCATTATCATGATGGAAGTAGAACTTCGTACTTCCGAGGTGAAGACCGTCTTATTAGGAATCTCACGATGTTAATATTACTCCGATCCGGTTTAATTGTTACTGTTAACAAGTAGAATGGGTTAATGATGTGTGATATATTACTTTTTAAAGTTACGAATGAAACTTATTTTTTCCACTTTGATATGATGATGTCATTTTACTAATAAGATTCTGATACGTTTCCAGTAATCGATTGAGTATTTATTATATGAAGTTAAGTAGGTCTATTAGTGAAGTATATTTGGTGATTTAACTAGATAATTTTTAATCAACAAATTTATGTTATAGGATCTTTACAATATATTATGTTTCTTTATTAATAAGTGTTTAGAAGATATACAGAATTCAAATCTACCTAGCTGGCTAAGTTTAAGTTAGAACTTACTACCGGCGTTATGTAGACGTGCCTTAATACATAAGCGGTTAACTCGGTACGACGTTCAATGTCGTTAATGGATCTACAGGATTCCAAGGTCCTTCTATAAATAGTATTCAGGCATTGTAGCATGCCGAAGTAATGCGACTAATTGAAAGTACCATCGCTACAGATATGATAGTTTCAATCTGATATACACACAATAAATAATATTACAGTAGCTTTTTGTAATGTCAAAATAATTAACTTAAAACTGAGAAACTGTAGTAAACATTTTTGTGTCTAGTCTCCATGGAGCCTTAACCAATTTCGACTAAGTCCTTTATAGCACTTAGCTGAATATATAGAGTATGACTACGAGTATAGGCTACTTTGATTCATAAAAGCAAAAGAGTTCAGTGAAAAGAAATAAGGTTTGTAATTATGAAGAAGTTTTAATACAGTTTCATCCATTGTGTGAGAATGACTTCAGGTTTCCTTTGGCGACACGTGTAAATAAAATACATGCATTACTTTTTTTTATTCTACTAGACTAGTTAAGATGGTATACACTGCACCATATTGCGGTCGTCGCTTTGAGACATTAGTTATTAAGTCTCGTTACTTGAGGAATGAACACTAATCTCTGTTGCTGGATACTATGTGAACTAAAGTGTCTATTTCTGCCCCTAAGAATTACTGTCTTGGATTGAATGGTGCTGCACCTAGAAAGTACTAAGGTATCTCTCGAAGCGACCATCTCGGTATGGTGGACTAAAAGTGACTTAAACCACCACCATATAATTATCACCAGATATAAATTAGCATCAGGTGAACTTTAAAAAAAAATGTGCTCTTTTCATAACCCTGAAAAGGTTTATTTCGCAATATTTAACACGATTTTCCTCAGTCACTGAATCCGGTACCACGATGCGGTAACCATTTCGTATAGCATTGTATATTACTTGTGTACATACACGTGTATACTGAACCAATTTTTACGGATACATATATGTACATAAATAACTTAAGTTATCTTTTAATATTAAGTAATGGAATTTTAGCATACAGCTTGAGAATTTTTTGAATCCTTTTGATTATTTTCTTAACATTTTTATGATGACACGATTGTGTAATACAAACGTAACTAAGGCGAGACCACTAAAAGATGTAATGAAGAAGTTTGTTTAATATTGCATTTAGGAAACTAGCGCAGAAGTTAGATATATATATCTTAAGATAACTGAAATGATGTACACGCTGTGTACTTCGTAACTGTATTAAAAAAAATATTAAATAGCGTACTTTATATAACAAGCAATGTGATTGGTTAACTTCTATATTTTTGGTGTGCATTAAAGTATTTTCTGTTCTATTGTATTCTACTTCATATTTTTTGTTTACATTAACATTAAAATTTATCTGTTCATATATTTTTATCTCGTATTTTCCATATGTAAGGAAAGCACCGCATCCGACATAAATAGATAAAAATTAGACACTACTATTTGATAACGAGAATCTATGTAGCTAAGGTCGTGGTATTTATTACTTTTATCAATATTTAGAAACAAATTATACGTATAATTTTTAATACACTCTGAATTAGCTATACAACGTTGGCATAGTAGAGTTTACAGAACTAATTAGTAGTAGGAGTAGATGAAGTGATGATTGGTACCGAAGAACTATGTGGTGCACTTAACGTCGGCATCTAACACCACATTATACCTTCACTTAGCACCAGGTGAAGTTCTCGCCAAGAGACCACCAGTGAATGATATACTACTATCACTTATGTATAATCGATAAAATGTTACATATATATAATTTACACAACGTTATCAGCTATTTATCACATTTATCTTTATTTGTCGCTTGTCAACGCTCCGAGGAAATTTAATTAACATATAAGGCATCCCATCCGTAGCTCTGTGATTTTCCGCTGATTTGATTGATGTTGTTGGTAGAGTCAATGTTTTTCATTTTAGTATGACCTCACTACATTTTCGTTACACAGTGCTTTTGTAAGTGTGACCTCGCTGGAATGTCTGATAACTAGATTTTACAGATATCTTTTTAACTGTAAATGCTTTAGAAAACATTACGGTGATAGAGACTAACTTTTTTTCAGTGTAGCTTTTATCTTTAGCAATAAGTGCTCGTTGAAGTTGATTAGGAATTATAAAATATTTATTTCAATAACTTTATCATGTCCTATATTTATCTTATTACTTTCACTTATAAGTTATTTTTTGTTTCTGTTTAATAGCATAACTTTAAATTATACACAATCTAACTGATATAAACTCTTCACACCGGGACTTCTATCTATAATAAGCAGTTTATCCATTGAGAGTTTCGTTTTAAATACAACTGGAAACATGTTAACTATGTATAACTTGGACTCAATTTCGTAGAGATTTAAATAACAATGAGGCTGATATGGTGAAAAGTGCTCGACGGGAATACCTTTGTTTCTTGAACTCTGCCAATTGTGGTGGTATATTACAACAGATCATTTCTGAAGTTTTTAACTTCATCCATTTATACATTTCGAACCCATGTATTCATTAAATTTTCTTATATGTACTGTAACCTGTAAACCATTATTGATATAAATATATGTTGTACATACAATCAGCTTACTTTCACATTAACAGTATTAAATTTTTCGATGTAACTTAGACCTTTGTGTGCTTAGGTATGTATAAAACGTTTTCTTTCATTTCTCAAGTTTCACAAACAATTCCTTTGTTACTTATAGGTTAATTCATATTATATATTGTTAATATCAATAAAATATCATGATACGTTAGTTTGGCACATCGATTGCCAAACCAAGTGTAGCTGCGACGTAACGAATGGGCGGTGTAACGCAGGAGGCCAAATGGGGCTACAGGCGTACGATGGGCGCGATGTTCGCATACAGCAAGCAGGCAGATCGTATGCTGATGTCGTACAATTACCAGGTGCAGCAGTGCGCTAGAGCCGGACACGCCCGCACCACCTCCAGGATGAGCCTTATACAGTGCATCAGGTAAGTTACACTTTGATCATGTACGACACAACCGGAGACCGTCAGGGTAGGTAACACCGCAACTCCTGTTTCACCGCCAAATAGTAATGTGCAAACATTACTGTGTTCCGGTTTGAAGGGCGGTGTAAGCTAGTGAAATTACTGGGGTAACGAGACAACAACTTATGTCACAAGGCGATTAACGCAATGTGGTGCTGTGTAATGGGCAGGCGTCTCACTTACTAACAGGTGAACGTCTCGAGGAAAAAGAACACAATCCTCGTGCATACAGACAGAAATAAGAAGTACAATATTACTATATATTTGTTAGTCCATCCTAAGATTATATAATTCTCGTCGTATTATCTTTCTCATAAATATGATATATATGCAGCCCGCCGACGGCATCTTTTCTCTACATCTTTTTGTAAATTATATTCGGATCTTACTCACTATCTCAACGTCTATTTTTTTTTGCACATCCGTTCACATCAAACCTGTTATTGTTTGGAAAACTTTTATTTATGTTTATTATATTACTTTATCCTTATAAAAATGCGTAGTGTGTGGTTTAATTGTGTATCCTTAAGTTTTCTGTTTTTCAACTTCTAGTTCTCATCACTCTGAGTGACGCTCCTTACTATTAAGTTTTAAGTATCAAAGCGTTATATCCATAATACGTTGACTTAATTTTTAAAAAAATTACTTTTTTTGTATTATTTTCGAATCCGCGTTAATAAAACCAAAATTTTGTTAACTGTTAGTTAGTTGCCCAGAGATTTTACTATGAGATATAAGTAAATAAAAAAGCATGTCTTTTGATAAAGATTACCAGATCAATATGCGTTTATATCAATCACAATTTGTTTAAAAAAAAAGGAATGTTATTAATTCAAAAGGAGACCATTATTTTTTATCAAAAATTAAATAATTTGTTATAGTATAGAATAAAACAAGAAAGTGTAAACACCTATCTTATGCTGTATATTCAGGTTATTTATAACATTATAAATTATTGTCCATAATACAAAAAGAACATATTCGTAAATTCAAAGCAGCGCAATGTGTGTGCGCAACATCAAGATGTCTTAGCGTCTGCTAAAAATAACCGGACTTGTTTTTCATATGGAGTTAGGGGAATAACATTTTATTTAAATTACAGTTTCATAAACATAAAACGAATGTGTCAAAGCGCCCAATTAAAATGAAATGTGGAATATAGTGAAATAAAAAAAACGCTTAAACTTAACATCCAATACGTTCTTGACAAAACAAATTTAAGACGCCTATACAAATACAACAAATTATTATTCCTATAAAAAGGTGTCTTACGACGCTTTAAAATAAACATTGCCTTTATACACCGAGGTCAAGAATCGGCCAGGTCGGCCCATAGTGACTAACGTTCCGATATAACTTATCTATGCGCTTTACGGACATCACTAATGCGCGCCCGTCTCAGTGTGTCAATTGACACGTTGGCTTTTTGCCATCGCATGTTCAAGACATTATCAGTGCGCTTGTAAAACAGAAATATGTCATATTCTTTGTTTCACTGTAAAAAACGACCCGGTAAAGTGAAACGACAGTTCATTTTAAAATATTCACATCCATCGCGAGTAAATTTTAATTTAAACTCTTGCCATATTTAGTAAAATAAAATATTAAAGATTTTTACGGCGTTAATAAAAGTTGCCAATGCTTTACAAAACCCTAAGATACAGAATCTCCGTAATAAATATAACATGAGTGCTTCTATTATCACAGTCGTACCGAATTGAGAAATAAATAAATGCGATGAAATCTTTAAAATTTAATTTCATTACACCAGTGAGTTTATAGTCTATTAGGTAGTGAAGCTCCGGATTGTAAAATCGTAACATTGTACATTTACGATATTTCACTTCTAAATTCGAGCGGCACTGAATTCGCATTCCATTTTTAAATCGTCTTTATTCAAAATGTTTCACACGTTCGAAATAAAATGGTGATTAAAAATTTTACAATATACAGTGATGTTTATAATTCGCTCAAGTATAAGGAATGACTATGTGAAATGGCCATAAGCGTGAGAATAATGTAAAACCGGTTATTACCGATTCCTTTATCATGTTTACGCTAATAGATAAGAAATGAAACGCTCCCGCAGATTGCCACGTGCTGCGTGCGTGATGCGGATTTGCAGCTGACAAGGCCGAATACTGTGCAGATTAGCGCCATTTAACAATGGCTTACTGCAGTTTACTTTGTAACAACAAATGTTTACTACACCCATTAAATTCAAGTAAAAAAAACTATGCATTATTTATTATGCGTGCTTTAATTAGAAATTTGTTTTTCGCGCTAAGAATAGATAAAATTTTAATTTGTTTACAATTTTGTTTATCGGCCACAAGAGACGGAGATAGGCTGCCATTTGCGTCAATGCATGTTAAAACAATAAGCTATCTCAATTGAGAGCGCAGAGGTGATACGCTGATAACGATTTTACCTTTCAGGCACATTGTCCAAACCGAGGGCACCCGCGCCCTGTTCAAAGGTCTGGGGCCGAACTTGGTGGGAGTGGCGCCATCTAGGGCCATATACTTCTGCACGTATTCACAGGCGAAGGCGATTTTGAATCAGCACATACCTCCTGATACACCTGTCGTCCATTTATCAGCGGCTAGCGCTGCAGGTAATTTGACTGGTTTATTTTTAAAAAATATAGTACCTGAATAAATATGTATTGATGATATAATTTTTTAACACTTGTCTATTAACCATGTACGGGGATCGCTGTAGCCGAGCCAATATTATCACGAGCTCGGTTCGTGATACATAACACAGCTTCGTATAATAGCTTAGCCAAGTTAAGAAAGTAGATATAGAGATTTAATCTTTTTTCTTAAAAAACTTGTTCTTTTTATCTTTCGTCATACACTTTGAAGTAAACTAAAAATCTAATCTTCCTCGTATGTAGTGCAAGTTGTTCTACTACTGATAAAGCGATAACCTATGTTAGTTTTCATGTAGCTGACTGGGGCGTGTACTTGTAGAGGAGATAAATGCCTCTATAAAGGCTGAAGTACTGTCTCTGTACAGCGGTTACTATGTGACACTGGGGCAACTGGTTCGATTCCAGCACCACATAAGATATAGAATTTGGGTAGACTGACATTGTCATATGGTCAACATGAGAGCAAGAGCTGGTCGAACGTGTTTTACCATCTTCCACCTAATTGACCATGTAAATTTGTAGTAAGCTGATAGCTCATAGTTATAAGGTTATTGCATCAGTAAGCTAATACTAATTTCTAGGTTTTGCTACCTTTGTTGACCTTTGGTTTGCGAGTCGATATCATACTCGTGTTATTGTCACTTTGATATGATACTAATGGATTAAGGTGACGGCTTTATCGGGGATATTACTAATTGATCATCAGTACAGATACAAATGTTTAATGATTAAAGAAAACTCATAAAATTACAAGTCGCGATTCTAAAGCGGAACAGCTCACAGAATCCCATGGATTTTGGGGACTTAAAATACTGATGTCGTCTGTCGGTGGACACGATGACGATGAAAGATTTTTATATATATATTTTTTAATTCATTGCGTTTTGGGTTAAGTTAAAATAAATCCAATAACAATTGTAATGTTGCAGGATTCGTTTCGTGCACAATGACAAATCCGATTTGGTTCGTTAAAACGCGACTGCAGCTCGACGGGCAGAACATTACGGCGTTACAGTGCATTAAGAGGATATACACAAAGATGGTACGTACTCTACGATAACTTGACTGTGTACTACATAAATAATTATATTTGGAAAATGATGACGCACCGTTATGATGATGCTCATATTTTCTGGTGGTCTCTGTAACCTAACACTAAAGATTGACTTACGAAGAACAGAAAAAAATATAACAAATAAATATTTTTAAAATCTTTTACAATTGTTATATATTACAATCTAAAAATATTTATTTGTATATTTGTAAAAAAATACATTTCTGTAATGAATGTCTGCGGACAGGCACGAGAAATGTTACATACTTAAATCAAAGTCCAAACCTTCTCCACAAATATATTATTAAACATAAATAAATCCTAGACTCCCAGTGTATTAAATACCCTATATTGTTGCCCATGGTCACACAGTCTGTTATCATTAAACTATAAAAAAACTATCGGAACGTGATTTCGCGTACGCAATAAATACGACGTAACGTGTTTACAACATTTGTAATTGTGAATAAAGCAAAAGAAATATTAACATAAACATTTGCAATTATTTTAGGTCACGATTGTTTTTGAAAGAAGCTAATATGCGTCTTACAACACAACGCGGAATAGGTATAACGATAAAAGATCGATGTATACATTTTCTACAAAAATAAACAGTAGGTCATTAGATTTTTAATCCAGGATCAGAAAAAGTTCATAATTATAATAGATTTATTGGATTTTATATAAACTTTATAGGTGTTATATGAGCAGCCTTTTTCATATTAATTTTTCATTCATTGTACTGAAGTATAAATTTCAGAACAGTATAGGCTGAACTAGAGTTTCATATCAATTGTCTTGCTAACTTACTTTAAAATCTAGTTCTTGCTAATGTTTGATACAGAGGAAAAGAAATAAAAAAAAAACTGACAAAATGTTTTTTTATAACCGTTTTACTTGAGCAATATCTGGTACAAATGGACTCTATCATTTTGAAGTTCGGTTTCTTGCAATTTCTTACATAAAACCCATCGCATTTTGACATTATTTTTTCTATAGTTTCAAATTGAGTTTAATTTAAGCGTTGCTTATATAGCTATGGAAGCCGTAAACACTTCGTACACATTGTTGCTGTAATATAAAGAATTAAGTATTGAGTTTAAGTCTCTTTTACAGACATTACATTCACTGCAAATTAATTTATTCCACTTTAAATTTTAAAATAAACTTCGTTTAATATTTCAGGGCATAAAAGGATTCTATAAGGGAATAACTGCTTCATATATGGGCATCAGCGAGACGGTAGTACACTTCGTGTTATACGAGGGCGTGAAGGCGAGGCTGATCGCAGCCAGGAGTATGGACGGGGTGCCCAGCGATCAGCGCTCGCCGAGGGACTTCCTGGAGTTCATGGGCGCCGGTGCTTTCTCGAAGACAGTCGCTTCCTGTATTGCTTATCCACATGGTTAGTATGTTTCCGTTCGAACTAATTACTTATCATCCAGTATATAGTGATGAGGAATTAGATAAAATTACCATCGTCCTAGGATGATGGTACTTAGCCAGCTTTAGTGTTAGTACCCTTAGTGCGTAGCGTTTTTTTAAGGACGCATTAGTGCCAACATGTACTACTAAACATGTTCAAAGAAATCAGAGACGAACCAACCATCGATAACAAAAATCTAAATTCTTAATTATGATAATTGCATTACAGAAGTTGCAAGGACACGACTGAGAGAAGAAGGTGATAAATACCGCAAATTCTGGCAGACCCTGCACACCGTTTGGATGGAGGAGGGCTACCGTGGTGTTTATAGGTATGTTTTAGAGATTAATTTATTTTTAAAGTCATCCAGAGCGGTTGAGTCAAGCAGAACGTTCACCTGATAGTAAGTGATTGACAACTTATCACAATGACGCTGCTTAGTATGATATACACTGCACGATATTGTGCTCGTCGCCATAACACGTATAATGTTAAGTCTGACTAACCCAGGCATTTTACTAGCTACAGTGCCCATCAAACTAGAACATAGTAATGTTTGGATACTAGTTTTTTGTGGCAGAAAATGGAAACTGCGTTGGCATCATCTTCACAGTCTCTGGCAACAAAGACTTGCCACCAGTTTTTTTATTAGTAATTACTGCTATTGGCATGCGTGTACAAGTTACTACTCTTTCCTGAAATTATTTCTTAGTCGCTTTTTGCGCCGAGAGTATAATAATTATGAAAATATTCTTATTCATTTCCTACTTGAGTGAGATTTTAAAATTACCATGTTCTCTTTGTTACAGGGGCTTAGGTACTCAGCTTGTTCGTCAGATACCTAACACTGCAATCATGATGTCCACTTACGAGGCTGTTGTGTACCTTCTAACGACACATTTGAACAATTCATTCTACGAGAACACCTAGTCCATTATAAAATGTTGCACCCCCTGATTCCAATGCATGATAGAGTTTACAAATGACATACGGTGATGAAGAAAGTTCAACCAATCATGTCATTTTTTTATATTAGTTGAGAGTTCAGTACAAGACCGATACAGTATCCCATTATAGTCGTTTATAATCGTCGGCACAGCTTTTCCTAAATTTCAAATCCGGTAGATTTAATAGAAATGAGCTTAATATATTTTTATTGAAAGAAAAACATAAACTTTCAACATTCTCTCGAAAACGCTTGACAAAAAGAAACTAATCGCAAATTCAATTAAAAAAATAAAGGATTTTTCAGTGTGATTCTGAACATACTAGTCAGCACCTGCTGTAGTAGGTCCTAGTGTTGCAGCGCTGGTATTGGTGTTTACTGTTTCATTGATGACTAATATTTTATCCAAGAGAGTTGTATGTGGTGCCATTTTGTATGTCGATCACCAGATGTTGTTGTGAAAGAAAATCTCTCGGAGGAACCAAGATGTTTCCTCCTGTCCAACCTCACATGAACATGTGCCATACACCAACCCGCACTTAACCAGAGTTGTTGGATAACGACCTTATGTATCCTTAGAAAAGACCCTGAGCTCCAGTAGTGGAAACATTAATAGGAACTTTTATTAAAAACTGAAATAGTTCAGTATAAACAACAACCGCGGGTTGTACAAATATAATATGTATTGATCTAATATATATACTAATGTTGTAACTGCCCACAAAAATATATTTACACTGTTAACATTCACCAACCCCGATTGGTTCAGTATATTTATGTTCACCACTGTTGCTTTCCTTAAACCATTGAGGGAGTTTTCGTGGTACAAATCCTACACCCCAGAAGCGGGACATCGTTTAAAATATAATGCACGCCATGCTTTCCGAATAATTCTGACCCTGAATATTGAAAAAAATCGCATTAGTCGTAGTTTTCTAGTCTTATGTAGTCATAAACGTTTGCCGCCGGTTATTAGAGAATAATTTGTTATGCTTAAATATCAAAACCGATTGCACATTAGAACTGCTTTTTTATTTACCGTACCACCGCAGTGTGCTACCATGTTCATATTTGATGGCCACTGTAGCTAATGAAGTTATGAAGGTGAAGGCTTAACATCTCTCACAAAATGGACACTATGTGGTGCTGTGTTCATTATAATGGCTACTTATACTATATAATGGATAATGGCTACAGTCAGTTGACCTATTATCGACATTCACTATTTGGTATAACGGAAATTCCTTTTGATATTGTATGTTGTTAAATATTTCTATTATTTGTGGTGTAGTAATTTCAGCGGTCCTGTAGCACAGATATATTAAGTTGTAAGCTGTGATATAGCGCTTGTAAATACTAGTTACGTTTTGATAAACTTAATGCTAATGTGTACTTTGAGCTTCTTACTCCCAAGACGTCTGCGTTGCTTGGGTTTGTTTTGTTATTATGATAGTTTAGATATATGTTCACCTGTAAGCTTAACGTTTTGAATTTTATATCAGATGATTTTTTTTGATTGGTGTAGAGCACAAGCGAGTCGTCCAATGTATGTGGGTAACTAATGTTTATATTGAGCTCTTGTAATGATCATGCGATACAGACAGAAATTTGTTTGTTAAAATATTTTTAAAGGACAGATTTTGATCTATATCAGACTGAATATATGATACTATTAATTTTGTTTAGAAAATAAAAGGTTATTTAAATTTTTATGTGTTTTATTTCAAACTTTCAATAAATAAATTAAAATTGAAACCCTCAACAGAATCTAATATATGTCTACGATGAAGTAAAATCTGATGGATACATGATGGATCATATCTACGACTTAAAAATATTACTCATCTGAAACTTTTAACTATATAACAGAGGGCCAATTAGTACAGTCAGAAGACCGGTTTCTAAGTTCAACATTAACATGTATCTGGTGTGTTTAATTCTAAAAGATTATCAATAAAAAAAAGAAATTTTTATGCAAATTCAGAAAATTGTCAACAAAGGTTTTAATGATTTCTCAAAGATTAATTATATTTGATTTCTTTAATAAAAATTTATAGTTACCACAACCACTAAAGAAACAGCGGTACAGAAGTGTGCTTTAATCAGTCTTAATATTAGTGAATTTTTAAAGCTTGTTATATATAAATCTTAGCTTAAAATCGGTTTTAACAGTGTTCTGACAGACAAATTTGTTATCAAAACCCACATGTGTGTAGATATTGAATTAGGCTTTTCACTAGGGTATTGTAGAATAGTGGACAAAGGCGAAAGATCACCTTTCAAAGCTACTATTGGTTCACGTCTAAACCAAATAACCGATAGAACAATCACTAAAGCAATTACCACTTGTAATATGATATTAAGTGACCCGATAATCGCCAAATTTTTACCCATACGCGAGGAACGTTTTTCTTTTAATTGGGATTCCAACTTATTGATTTTACGTTGTAATTTCGAATACGCTGCAAATTCATCTTTTATTGATATGCCTTTTTGGACTTCTCTCAGTTCTATTAGTTCGGCCCAGGCATATCTATCTTCACTTGACACTTTGGAGAAACATGCGACGATCTGTAAAATAAAATAATAATATTTACGAAATCGTTAAATTCATAAAAACACTGTTAATACATTTTTGATTTCAAAATTACGATTGTTATTAAGCAAACGCAGTTGTTGGTTATAATCCGTATTAATAAAAATTAGATATTTACAGGTTTGACTAAAGTTGGAACTAAAGCACTAATTGTGCATAAAATGACAAAGTAAACGAGAAGGAATCCGTTTATAATTTCTAGCATTTTAATGTGATGCTGATAGGCTTTTTGCAAATTGATTTTCTTCTGCGCGTTAACAAGAAAAGTTTCAATAATAAATCCTAGCACTATCCAATTTTGGCATTAATTTGACAGACGTTTAAATGACGTTTTAACTTTTTTTACTCAAAGCAGGGATGCGACGAACAGAACGTTAACTTTATGGTAACTGGATATTGCTAAGAAACTTGCAAGAATAAGATACTATTATAATAATAACTAACAAACTAAAATATTACAGGTTTTTAATTTTTTGTGAATTTAATGGTAATATGGAATAGCAAATAATTTTTGGCACAATATATAGGAGCATGCACTAAAACTATTAAGCGATTGTCTTAATTGTTTTATTATTCTTTTTCTTTATTACTAACTGGAAAGAATTTCATTTTCATCTTCGAAATAAAATATAAATAAAAATTTTATGTGTTAGGTTGCATAGATTCTAATGCCCATTTTTACCCGTAATAAAAAAAAACATAATATAACCTTTCTTTACACGTTGTCCGTTATTGTTAACATTTTTAAATAAGTTTTAAAATGAGTAATTTAATATTCTTGGAAACTTATACTAAACCTGTTGATTACCAAGAGTCATATAATATTCATGTATCTTTAGAATCACTAGTATCATACAGTGTTTACAAATTTTGTAACCCTCGTGAACTGGCTGTGAAATTTGTTTATAATAATAGAAATGCTGAAAACAATGTGTTGAAATTTTTGTTATGTGATAAAAACCTTGATATATGTAATACGGACGATGTACCCTGGCAAGTATTATTCTGTAATTTTCCTGTAGCGAAGTGTGAAGATACCGTTATATCAGGTCTTTGTGGGGTAGCTAGGCATATTTGTAAATATAGAAACACAAAAAAACTTTCAGATGAGCACGATGAAGGTCTTCTCGGTTTCAGAAGAGGTTGCTTGCAAGCATCTAATGAAGTATCTATATGGACAAAATTTTGTGAAGTGGATATTATGAAGACTGTAAAAGATATTTTTGACTGTGACCAATTACAAGAAGTTCCAAAAAATTTAATTAGATTTGAAAACCATCTTAAAAAACCTGTTAGGGTGCACAATGTTTATAGAATAGCAAGAGAATTGAAAAAAGAAAATCTTAATTTAAATGCAAGTAATAATCAAAATCCAAAAATTACTTTGGACAAAGAAAGAACCCCCAAGCCACGAAAATGGAAGTCTAATGTTAAAAAGACACTTGAAATTGATTGTACAACGAGAATTGAGGATCTGAATATAAGTCATCAGTTTGCAGAGGGACCTTTCTTTACCTTAGCTGATCTTGTTCTAATAACGTCTTATAATGTTCTTATACAAAAGTTAGGTTCAAATTTTTTTGAAACTCTTTTACCTTTAACTTTTAAATGGTTTGTTTATGTTTCTGATATTTTAGATATAAAAAATATTTTGCATACATTGCACCAAAATACACCTATTCAACTGAAAGTAGAAAATATTCTTATTCCTAGTATTGATGATGTAAGCTTATATAAATCAGATCCAAAGAGACATAATCCTAAACACAGGTTGTTTACTAAAGAGGTAGATATAGAAAACGCTCTAAATGCACTTCAAAATGATATGGAGCTGACAATTGTTAGTAATAAATTTGAGTCTAAAATAGAATGGGAAAAAATCCCTAATGGTGCTAACCCCTTCACGGGACACTTACCAAACGTAAGGACAATGAGAAAATCACAACAACTTGAAAATTTAGTACAAGCAGTACTTAAAGTTGCAGCGGATGGTGATCTAATTGTGGATTTCTGCAGTGGGAGTGGACATTTAGGAATACTACTAGCATATTTGTTACCGAAATGTACAGTTATTCTACTAGAAAATAAAGAACAGTCATTGAGAAGAGCCAGAGAAAGAGTACATGAGATGTGTCTGCAGAATGTATTCTTCTTCCAATGCAATTTATATTTCTTTATAGGTAAATTTGATATCGGAGTCGCTCTACATGCTTGCGGTGTTGCGAGTGACTTAGTTTTGGATAAATGTTTGCAGGCAAATGCCAAGTTTGTGCTGTGCCCCTGCTGTTATGGATCTGTTCACGCTTCAGAGAGATTTGCGTATCCGAGAAGCGTTAAGTTAGCTGTTTAAATACTGATCAATATTTGTGTATTGGTCACGCTGCAGATCAAACACACAAAGACCATATTCTCACAGAAAGAGGGGCGAGGTGTATGGCTGTGATTGACTCTGATAGGGCCAGATCAGCGGAGGAGTTTGGTTATAATGTGACATTATCAAGACTTACCCCACTGTCTTGTACACCAAAAAATAACTTGCTGATTGGTGTACCATCATAGAAATGTAGTAGTATATCATTTACCATCAGGTGAACGTCTTGCTCGTCGCATCGCCAAGTAGAAAAAAAAATAGTACACTAAATTATTTTTTCAAATATTTTATTATTATAAGAAAATATATTTTAATATTATGATCCCTACAAAGAGTTCATATACAACAATATGATAAACTATTACATTTGTTAAGCAAAATTACAACAACATTTTAATATTGAGCAATTAACATGTGACGAACATATCATTTTGGCCATTTATGAATAATTAATCACTTCTAGCATACACAATTGCTGTACGGCAAGGGATATATATCTGAAAAGAAAAATGTTACATTATAAACTAAAAATATAGCAATAAATATTTTGTTTAACTAATTTCTTATTTTTTATATATGTCCTCCCTTTCTTCCTATAATGGCTAGGAGCCCTTACGCTGGTGGGTCGGCATTTCTTTTTTTTGTCTTCTCCACTTCGCCTTGTCCTTGACATCGTCGACAGTCATTTGGCACTCTCGCATGTCTCTTGTACATTTTACCTAAGTCTGCCTGTGGGTGTACTAATTTTATATATTAATAAAGTAATAAGTAATACCTGTACTGAATCACTGCGGTTGCCCCATGGCATATTCTGCGTCAAATGGAACTCTCCCTCGGATTCAATGCGTCCGAAGCCACCGTACTTCTTGCTATCCGAACATAGCACTGCCTGTAATTACAGAAAATCTCACCATATCTCTTTCAAGTAAATTCAGTGTATTAATAGCTCGACTCCATGTGAAGGAAGGCCCAGAGACCCAGCAGTGGGAAAATCAAGAGAACTTTCTCTCTGCATGAGAATGTTCTCAAAATACTCATGAACTACAAGTTACAAATAGGTTTTATTACCATGTTATTTTGTTGGTTCATTGTTTATTATAAAGTTCGAATAAAACAGTAAAAGTAATATATAGTTATAGTAAAATATAGTATTTAAAAAAAAACAATCGCAACGTTGTAGAATATATCATATACTCTTGTATATTTTAAGTACCTGATATTTTCCCGGCACATTAACGCCAATTCTGTAGTCGGTGAAGCTCTGCGATGAATGGAAGTTGAACACGAACAGGAGACCGGCTCTTTCGAAGGCGATCAGTTTGTCACCATCGTGTTTACATGACACGTAAGCCTAAACGACAAATTAAAAGTATTTAAATATTTAAAACAAAGTAATATTTATGTAGTCAAATATAACGTAGCGATGTTTCTCTTTAAAACTCATAAATTTTAGTGTAATTCTCCGTCCGCCATAACTTCATTAACTATCCTAATAAATGACCATTAAAATAAGATCTGTTTTTTATTGTAAGATAAACTACGTTTATACTGAAAAATATGAAGTAACAGCTTGATACATTATCAAAAAGTAGTTTACATCATTGTGGAATATGTTAATGATGAATCTCTCACCGGATCAGAGCGCAGCCAACCGTGTTTCTCCTCTAGCTCGTTCATATCGCGGTCGAACTCGTTAAGGAACTTGTACTTGAGTAGCTGGTCGTCGACGAGGTTCCACTGGCGGCGTGCGTAGTGGTACGAGGAATTGTTGCCCGCGCGCGGGAAGTCCAGCCACTCGGGGTGACCGAATTCATTGCCTATATTTTATATTATTGGTTCTCATTATACATAAATCTATCAATTGACTTGAGATTGTTTATCTTAAAAAACATTAGCTGTTTTGTTCAAAATGCAAGTGTTAGGATTAATTAAAAATTGGTTTTGTCACCAATGAAGTTGAGGTAAGCCTCGCCGCCGAGCGCGTGCGTGATCAGCCGTATCATGCAGTGCAGCGCCAGCCCGCGCTCCACCACCGCACTCGGCTCGCTGAGCGTGCTCATGTGGCTGTACATCGCGGCGTCCATCAGCCAGAACGCGATAGTCTTATCCCCCACGAGCGCCTGTGCACATCAGAACTTAAGTAAATACAACTTACTGTGGACATCTACAGTGTAGTGAATAAGCTTTAAAGTTTCGCATGTGCTAAATTCCGGTGATAGAAGGCATGTCGAAAACGTCATTATACAAACAACATATCTTCTTCATCGAACAAAAAAAATTAAACATAAACCATTTGTTAAAATGTTATGATATCGTTCGAGTGAATTTATAACGTTCTTATTATATATTACAAAAAATTGCTAAGTTATAAAAATTTTGTGACCTGATCGTGGCTTTCAGCATAAGCGACGGTGCCCTCCATCCAGCGGCGATTGGTGAGCGTGTGCACGATGTGGCCCATTTTCCAGTCTTCGTCGCGCTCTTCCTTGAGCAGCTTGATCCACATGTCCGGTATGGCCATACCCAGGCGATAATCGAATCCCGTACCGCCTTCGCTCACTGGCCTACCGCACGCCGGCATGCCTGATACATCCTATAAATATAACAATGTTTTTATTTAACTCCACACTATTAGCATTTTGAATGTTCTGCCACTTAACCAGGGAATAACAAAAACATATTAAAATAGGTAGTTTAATACAATTTTACAAGATAATTCAGTTTAAAAAAAAATCAAACATTTTGTTTTATTAAGAAATGTCAACAGTGTCTAAAGCTATATCTTTAAAAAAATGTAATGTGTTCACCTCTGCAATTGTTATGGCTCTGCTATCAAGTCTATGAATCAGCTGGTTGGCCAGCATTAGATACACCAGGGCTTCCGTATCCACGTTCAGACCAAAATATTCGTCGTAGTGACCGGAGAACCCTTCTCCGATGCCCCGGCTGTGGTACAGCATTGACGTCACGCCGTCAAATCTGTAAAGCAAATTAAGTCTAAGTTAAAAAAAATGTTATCGTAAGACTTAAACAATAATGTCTCGGTAGGAAATTAATAAACAGGAAATGGCGAAAAACCTCTAAGCCAAAAGCAGAATTTGTTACGATTACCATGGCAACACTATTATTAATTATTCGTCAGACAAAAACGTTGCAAGAGAAGCAGAAAAAATTAATAATTCACAAATAAATAACTAACTATCAAGAGATTATTATTATTATTAAACTAGTTCTTTATTTTTATAGGTAGGTGTATTACCTTTCATTAGCTAAACGTATTGCTCGTCTCATTACTTTCGAATGAAAAAAGATATTAAAAATTGATTACCTGAACCCGTCGAATTGATACTCTTCTTGATACCATCTGAGATTTGACAGCAGGAACCTTAGCACCTCGATCCTGTATTACGAATCGAAATAATTTATCTATTACAATATAATTACCTATTACTGTCCTTATAAATAAATATGGTTTTTTTTGGAAGAGTCCAAAATTTTTGTCAGTATTTAAGTTTTTTAAAAAAATGTGTTCCCTCATAGTAGCCATCTGATTAACGATACCCACTGAAAAAACTTCAACGGGAAGAAGTCCTGCATAATCCTTTCAAATGCCAAAAAATCTTACTCGGAGTAGTTAAAGAGCCGGCTGTCCCAGAGGGTGTGCGTGCCTCGCGGACCGTCGTGGAAGTAGCACGAGTTGGTGCCGTCGAACTCGTTCAGCCCGTCCAAGGTGTTCTTGGAGGCGTGCGAGTGGACCACGTCGAGCAGAACGTAGATACCCATCTCATGCGCGCGGTCTATAAGCTGCTTCAGCTCACATGGTGTGCCGTAGCGACTGCAACATTATATGGTAACGGTAAGTTCACGAGAATATATTACTGTGTTCCGGTTATCAACATATGAGAGCCACAATATTCTGGACTAAGACTATTCAAAATCTTTGTGATTACTCTAACTTAACATGTGAAATCGAGGTCATGTACCTATTGGATATAAAAAAAACAAACATAAATTTTATCTTACCTGCTTGCCGCAAAGAAACTAGTTACTTGATATCCAAACGAAGCGTAGTAAGCATGTTCCATTATGGCCATTAATTGAATAGCATTGTAGCCTGCAAGTAACGCATAAACATTAATCGAATTCTGTTATACAAATCTTTATTCTTTCATGATACGATGTGACGCCATTTTTGTTACCGTAATCACATTGCTTTGTGTTCAATCTTTCAAACGTCCTATACAAACAATATTTACAGTAGTCGTAATTATGCTAAAAAAGATATTAGACTAACTTTCCCAAAATTGAGATGAGCGGGATGTTCATCTGATGTTAAGTGATAAGCCATAACAATGTGGCGCTGATTAGAATTATGTATGTGTGCTCATCGTCTAGGGACAAGATATAGTTTCGTTACCCTAGTAATTTCACGAGTTATAAAGCCCTTCAAACCTGAACATAGTAATGTTGCACACTACTGTTATGGCGGCAGAAGTAATATCTGTGGTGGCCTACTATCTGCGCGATCTTTGACAAAAATGGCTTTTCTTTAAAACACAAAGAAAAATCTAAAATTGTACAGAAATTATACTTCTTCACAAAGACACCATTACTATTTTGACAAGTTTAGTCGTTTGATAAAATAAATTGGTGGTAGGTATCTGTTGCTGGAAACCGTCTAATCCGTGCAATATCTATTATCGAAACTAGCGCCACCTTAAGTGCAAGCGTATCACTTACCATCAAGTGAACGTCTCGCTCGTCTCGTCGAATAAAAAAACAAATGTAACTTTAACATGAGAAATTAATTACTTTTAAGTAAATTTTAACTGCAACACAAACCATAAAGTTTACTATTTTTTAATAAGTTTGTGTTTTTTACTTTAAGTTTGTTGAGATAAAGACAACTCATGTTTGAGTTGAGGTCTCTTGTACCAACCGAATATTACTCTTGTACTAACTCACCTTGTCTCTTAATTCTGGGTAGCACGTTATCCTTGAATTCAGTGTAAGTGCCAACTCTACCTTCCGGTGTTGCGATGCCCACGTGGCTCTCGTAAATACGAAGTGATGCAGGCCTGTCGACTTTGGCATGCTTAAATTGATACGGCTGAAACCAAGTAAACTATACTAAAAACAGAGCTAAGATTCAAGATAACTTTACTTATATAATATAAGCATAATATATGTTGAGCTAGATACTGTTAGTTTTCTACTTTCTACTAGTGTTGTGTTATGGACCATTTGGCCGGTTGATTGACACGAACATGTTTTCTTTTTATTCTCTCAAATACCATATATTATAGTCCACTAATGTCTATTAATATGAAATAGTAAAAAAAATGCTAAGTTATTAATGAATTGTTTAATGTCACATGTTTATAGCTAAGTGATATTAGATTTATTTAATATACTTTAATAATACCTGGTCTGGTTTGTAAACGAACTGTTGATAGGTGAAACCCTCAAATGGTTTCACGTAGCTGGCCCATGGCGATACTCTGTACAGGTGCTCGTTTACTATAAGCTGCACGCGAGTGTCGTGTTTCAATGGGCACACGCCGCCTGCCTCGGCCGGTATGTGCAGCTCCCACTTGCCATACTCTAGCTTCTTAAATGGGTGACTCTTCGAATTCCAGCCGTCTGTAAAAAATTTAGCATACATTTATTACAGAAACAAGTACTTGTACGGTTCATTAAACTTTAAGAATTTATTGGTAGAACTTTTGTCCGTGGCTGTCAAATAAGTGGCGTCTGTAGTGCCTTTTTCCGCCAAAAAAGCAGTAATGTGTATATAAATCTCGGGACTAAAACCTGGGCGGGAACTACTCACTGAATTCTCCTTGCAGATGCAGCGTGCGTGCGCCGGGCGCCCATTCCCGCCACGTCACAGAACCGTCCGAGTTGAACTGTGGACCGAAGTACCGAAAGCCCCTCGAGAACTCATCCACACCACCTTCCCACGACTCGATCCGTTCCCATAGATCCTTGAAGCACCCATACCTAATACAAGGGTAATTATCGAAACGTGTACTTGTAATTCAGATTTTTTGTTTTTTTTTTAACATAATTTTGACGGGTTTATTGAATAAACCCATCTTTTTTGTCACTATATTGTTTAACTTTGGGACGTTCAGCTGATAGTAAGTGATTAGTCTGCCTATAACAATTCGACTCTGGTTAGAATAATAAACCTTTAACCCGGAATCGAACTAAACGTCTCCGGTTCCGCTGACTATGCGTAAGATATTGTTAGGATTTATTTAAAATTACTAGACTTGTGAATTCTGAGCTAAACTAGATACCCCAGAAGGGTATATATTATGTTCATTTGATTAAAATAATCGTAAATTATTAAACAAACCGACTATTTAATTTCATTTATATAAATTTTGCTTGAATGGTAATTGCTATGTAATATTTAACTTTTATGTATAACAATATGACCTTTATTTTATAAGCGCTAGGTACGATAATGAAAAGGTTTTGCCGTACAGTCAAATAGTATTTGATATAATAATAAGTAATAGTATTTGACAAAAACTCATTGCTTAGTATTAATAAAAAATCCTCTTTTCGTACACGAATTACAAAAACTGTGTTCATTATTATTACTTAATATTTGATTAGTCTATAGAATTGAAGATATACTTGATTTGAAAACGATTCGACCTTTTCTTTGACATTGAAGATGTATTTATAGCAACTAAAGTGCTTAAACTGGCCGTCGTCTATTGCCGTTTTTATTATTACAAACTTAAATAATTTCACAAAAATAAATGTATCATTCAGTATTTCAGAGGAAAACATAAAGTTTATTTTATTTTTGATCAATTTAAGTAATATGATTTTATGAATACTTATTTTAACACGACTCAGATGCGATAAAACGTACAGCGCTCGAGCGCTTGATATTCTTTACATCGTAAACAGAAACTTCCTAACCTAACAACGCTTATGTCCATCATATATTCATATTTAGTTAAAAAATTAAGTTTTCTTTTATTGTAATGTATTATAAAGCTAAAAAACTTACCTTCTGCGAATTTCTCGTTCATATGGCTTCAAATAGCCATCGCGTTCAAATAATTTCGCTAAGTCGGGGACCGGTACGTCCATCGGGTCCATAGCTGAGTAGTTACCGCCCATTATATTTATGTCTATACACTACGTGCTCACGCCTGACAACCGCGCGAAGAGATTACTGCCGTTTAAATGATAAAATACCCACATATTGTAAACATTCCATATTAAGATAAACAGGGGTCTTAGGTCAACGCAGTAACGACTTCCATTAAAAATATAACTTACGGAGACCCGTAACATTAATTTTAAGTTACCAAATTAAAAAAAAATCTAGATTTTATCGCGAGGAATTAAAATTAGCTAATTTATATTAAATTCGCCAATATAATAAATAAGATTAGTTATTCATATTATATCATTGCTTGTTAATTAAATGTTATCATCTACTGTTATACACGTTTTAATAAAATTTTTTAAATATGCGCAAAAATCGAGGGATATTTACTTAAAATATTTAGATTGTAATAATAAATATTCAATTATGTAAAGAGTTTATAGTTTTTTTCTTCTTATTTTTGATTTTTTTAAATAGTGTACAAATTATTAAAAAATAAAGTATTTATGATCACAATTCACAGTAATTTCACGTTTTTATTATTTAAATTCAATATCTTATTTAGAATTTATAAGATATAAGGTTTTTTTCTTAAACTTTTTATTTTCATTTTCTTTTACCTGCCTATAATTTATTGTGTAATAAATTTTAGTACATCATTTTATATTTGTAAATTTATTGCATTAACTGATTGATTTATATATGATCTATATATCTCCCATGTGTCTAGTGTTGTGGACACTGATTAACAAGTGTTGCTGAGCACTTACAATTCAGTTCACTTGTGACATTTTCTCATACAACAACGGTTTGTAACAAACAAAATGTGTTTATTAATCATAAGTTCTGACAAGCTTTGTCAGAACCTTTACTTGGCAGTATCTTGAATACTATAATTTAGTATGAGTTATATTTATATCAAAATAAAAATTATGATAGTATTTTAACTGCGGTTTTGGCAGGTCCACCTCTCCAAAGTAATATAAATCATTAAAGCCTTTTATGACAATAAGCAGGAAAATGTAAATAAATCTGTTTATGATATTGAAAGCTATTTTTCAGGTGAAATTTTTGCATTATTAAGTAAACTACTTGTTTGTGTGTATTCACATGAGTAGGGACTCGTATAATTTTATTTTATAAAAATTATAACACTGACTATGATTGCATTTATGTAAACAATAATTAAAACAGGATTAAGTTGAACTATGTATTATTCACAATATTTCTATAAACTAACAAATATAACATTTAGAATATATCAGAGCCAGTTCTTTTAGCTCTTGTAATGGCTTCTTCTGGTTGTAATTTTTCTTCTTCAGAGGGTTCAAGCGGTTGACCATCTCCATCTAGTTTACCTGATTTATAATCTGTCACAATTTTCTTACTGTATATTGCGTCGAAAAGCTGCTGTGGTGTGAACTCGCTTTGTATTACGTCTTCGGCTTTGTATGAGACATATGGTTTCAAAGTAAAGTTTTTCAAGTCAGGTACGATGATTTCTGGTATCATTTCGGGGATTTTGACAAAACGTCCATTTAGATAGTATCCTGTATCACGAACGCCGCGCTTGTCAATTTCTAGTTCTCTATTAGGTGTCCTCTGCTGCTCTTTATGTATTCTTGTACCTCTTTTGTTTGCTATTACGAATTTTCGAAAGTTTCTTTTACCTTCTCTAGGTGCTGTTAAACAAATACCTCTTTTTGAAATAAAATTTATCAGCATTCCTGATTTTATCATTTTTGTATAATTTTTTTAAGTTTATTATTATTTTTAATTAGGTTATATTTCTGTCAAAGTCAAATCTATACAGACATCTATTTTTTTGTAAATTTTTTGCGGCGGTGGATACGTGTCCTTTTGAGCCTATGTATACATTATTTTATAGGGATTGCCATAAACAAAAATTAATTGCAACTAACGTAATTTATTACATAAAATCTCGCTGATGACTACGGTGCCTGTATCATTTTCTGCATTTATAAATACTCACCTTAAATTATTTATAGAAAAAAATAACGACGAGTATGTCTAGCGCCAAAGCAATAAGCATAATGTGGTGTAGTTTTCATCATCCTAGCAAGCGCTACATTATTAGCGCTTATTATGCTATATTAGCTATTATTATGAACAATCGTATCGCTTTTGAATTAAGTAATCGTTTTGTCCGTTCTGAGCTTAGAAAAAAAATCAGTTTTGGAACTTTTTAACTACATTAGACTTATTCTTCAAGAGGTTAAATAATGATGAACTTAAAAAAGGGAGACTGGCTGTATCTCTCTAAATTCTATTAAGAAAATTTTGTTCCTGTACAGATTTTTATAAAATTATAGATTCGAAGCGGGACAAAAAATGCCATCACCAATGTGTGTATACAGTGCTGCCAGGATTATGAAATGTAGAACTAAGCATTAATTAAACCATAAACAGAAAAGTTGTCATAAAGATTTCTCTATAAATCTAGAGTTAGACTTTGTGTTTACCTCAAGAATAAAAGATTATATTAAGTTGTCAATTCTGTATAATTTATAATAAACGATTAAGCGTTCACCAATAGATATTTCAAAACTCAAACAAATTTCATAACAAATCAGGAAACAGATAAATAATTTTACATAATTTTCTTTTTATGTACATGACAGTTTATGAAATTAATATACACAACATTTTTATAGAGTTACATACAAAATATAATGTTATACTAACAATACAACAACCACTTCCACCTATGAAGTTGAAAAATCATGTCCATAGTAAAAAATTACTGATTATTATTTTTGTGCATTTAATCTTCTCTTTACAATGGATCTACTTTATTCTTATTATAACAATGGATTGGCACGATAGTTTATCATGTAGCACCACACTGCTTAATATGTAATATCCAATACTGAGCTCTAGGCATTTAAACCCAAATGCATAAAGGAATAAATAATACATTTTAAAAATAACACACTTCTTAAATAAATTCGAAAGTCTTGTACTAATTAAAACAAAATCAAACATTAACGATTTGCTAAACTGAAATAAAAATGTATGTATTCTTCATTGAGATAAACAAATTTATTATGAAAATTTGCAAATGGATTAAAAACAGTTTTAAGTCGAATTAGTTAGAGGTTACAAACAAATTTATTTAGACATTAAATTTTTTGCAATTAACAAGTTTAATCCCAGAAGTTCTTTTCATTGCAAAATAATTCAATCTAAAACAGACCAAACTGACATGTTTACAGCCTTCAAAGCTTAAAATGAAATATGTTAATTACATTAATCGAGTTTAAAAAGGGCTTTAAATGCGAGACTTGCTAAAACAAGTTTTTTTTTACATTGGTGAGTAGGATTATCTATATTTGTTTATAGTAAAATTGATAACCAAACCCATTGTTTCCTGCTACAGCAAGATAATTAAATATTGGATGGATTTTCAGCACGTATTTGAGGATAATACCAACAATAGTTCTAAAGGAATGTCAAAAGCATTGGGAACACGAAAAGAGCATATAAGGTCTCGCCAAAATTAAATAGTTCTCTTAACTACAAATCACATGCGTTGTAAGACTTACAACCAGCAGGGTAAACAAGCACTTAAAAACATAGTTTGGACGATTATGAAGCGAATTAAATACACTTAAATATAAACTTCTTTTTGTTTATCTATTTGTTATGTTGTAATAATGAGGAAATATTGTCACTAAATTATTATAATTTCTATAATGGCCCCTTTTTATTTTTTTAAACTATTTGTTTTTATTATTAAAATATAAGCTATTGTAATAATGAAAAGGATTTGAAGTTATTATGTGATTTAAGCTATTATGTAAGTATAATTATTTCTCACATAATCGTCCATAATTATTTGATACTTAAAGTAACAATTATAAATAAGAGATGTCATATTGTAATATAAGAGTTGTATATTTATCAATAGATGTGTAATCAAAACTCCATTACACATATATTTAACTATAAAATTAGCGTTTCCCTTGTCTTTCTTAATTTATAAGCAGTCATAAAAACTTTTAATGGATTATATATATTTATTATGGATACTTGGGGTTCGTTCCGGAGTTGCCTATACGTGCCTAAAATACACGTAAATGTAACAATGAGTTAATTTGTAATCCCTTACTATTATATACCACTCTTGCTGGCATTACAAGTGTCGTTAATACTTCTATAAATTTCTTTTATTTTCTGTGCAAGGCGGGGCACTAATTCTGTCCTTGAAATAAACATATCGCTCCTCAGGTCACGTGTCAGTAGGCCGCTCGTCATGGTGGTTAGCGTCCAACTCCTCGAGGGTGTCGCTGGATGAGTGCGTCATGTCGCTCAGCTCATCAATTTGTTTCTGTTTTTTTCTCACGTTCCAATGCAGACACTCAGCCAGCGAGTCGAACCAGTCTGATATTTGATCCTGCGCGCATATCGACGGTACCGGGTAGACGGACGTCGTGACGTACAGACTGTGAAATAATAACTAAAATAAAATAAACGAAAATTTGAATTACCTTCGTACTGTTTTTGTGGGTCATTTGATTGTCATAGTGAATTGAACATTCTATGATTTATTTAACCCTTGGCATATTTCTCCGTCAAATTACGCGAGCATAGGGCCGAAACTTTTAAAACTATTTAATAAAAAAAAGATAATTTCTTATATGTACATTTAATTATACGCTATTCAACACAAATCAACTAAATACAAGACCGTGTTCGTGTCGGACTGAAAACATAAAACTGTGCCGGCGTGCCAAGTGTTAAATAAAAAAGATTTCGTTTATGTTAAGGAGATCTTATAGTTCATAAAATATGATATCTTTTCTATGGTGACTTCCTTTACGATTCGATTCCAATATATTTGAAACAAAAACCCTTTAAACCCTTATCTCCTAGGTAAATTAATATGACATTTAAGCATTATAATATTTAAGCAGCATGTTAGTAAGCATAACTTTATTATTTAGTTAGAAAAGCATAAATTTTTCCCTTAAACCATGCACAGGAAAACAAAGAAAAAGCTAACAAACATACAATTTAATACTTTTAAAGTGATGATTACTACCAAAAAATGTTATTTATTTCATATGATAAAAATAAACAAAACATGCAATAAAAGTATATATGAAAAATTATATGGAATGAATATATCTTTTATGTTGTATTTAGACAAAATCATTATCGTATGATCTACGTATAACGACGTCCGCGGAATTCATGAACTTTATACCTCCACCATTGTGGTACATCATAACACAAAAACTATGATGATAACAGGAACAAGTTTATTGCACTTTTAAACCTGTTTTTCCCATTAAATGTTGGTTACCTATCGCCTGGTCTTAGAGTCAACTGGGAGCGTCCGTCGAATGAGACGCTGGCAACATTACGAGCCTCTAGGCTAGGTGTTATCTGAAACAATCCCGCGGACTTCATCTACTGGTAAGGCATTTTTCATACTAAGTATAATTAATTTCTAGTACTTATTCTACTTTACCGCCCTTTCACATTTTCTTTACAGGGTCGTAAAAACCATAGACAATTATTTTATGGTATGATAACAACCTATTGTATAAAGGTATTATTATATTTGTTACATGTAAGAAAAAACTATGTTAAGAAATATATACGTAGTAAATACATTTGATAAACTATTACTCATAGATATGCAGATAATGTGAAAAGTCATAATTAAGGTAATACAATGGCACAAGCATTAGTGGTACAAATTGACGCTGAAGATGTACATCCTCTATAGGATTATTCGTATACCTATCTCCGTGTTGCAACGCTTGTCTGTTGCGCCCATCGAATGACACCCACATCGCGTTACGGGCCTCCGGTGACAATGCTATCTATAATATTATTTTACACATGTAATAATTGTAAACATACTATAAAAATATCATTCCAATTTAAGTTAGGTTCAACAATGCCTTCTCTCACAAACGTAGTAAAGTCATTTATCCACCGCAGTGACTTAGTGCGGGATGGTAAATGTCACATATCTATTAAAGCTTATGTTCATGGAACATGACGGCTTCAAACTTAGTGGGAATCTACCCAACACGCCGGTTTGAGATGTGTAGCACGGGCGACAGCCTTACACACTGAGCTTTTACGGCTTGTTTTCGTTTGATTTCTAATTATTGTAAAGCACATAATACTCAACCGGCGAGTAGATTTAAAATAGTTTTATGACTGCATAAAATGAATTGTTGTTGATCCAGCTGTAGATGTTACGTAATATACATCATGTCCATCTATATTTGCGGAAGATTAAAAGGCCATGATGTTCCTGAGAGAAACGTATGATGTTGTTAATATATTTTATTATTCTAGTACCATCATTACACATAGTATCCTGCAAGTTGGAACATAGTAATACTTATCTATTGTTGTAGCAGATAACGCGCTTTGATGGCACTTGAAAGACATACTACTGTTTTATCGAAATAAAAAAACCTGCTGAAGTATTAAAAAGAGATCTAATAATTTAATGTTCCTGGTGAATGAGATTGAAAAAAACTGTACCTTGAGCTCGACGCCGGCGGGTACCACGATGGGCCGGAAAGAGAGTGAGTGGGGGCAGATGGGCGTGACCATGATGGCAGGCACCGACGGATGAATCATACTCGCGCCCGCTGCCACCGCATACGCGGTGCTGCCAGTGGGCGTCGATACGATCAGCCCTACACGCACGCAAGCACTATTTCTTCATACACAATATAGGCAAAGAAAAAGATCCGTCTTATTTTTTTAATTCGAAAAACACTTTGTATTAGAATACAAAGAGATGCAAGATGCTTACCGTCACCCTGCACGGAGGTTATGTGCTTGCCGTCGAGGAACAGGTCGATGTTGGAGAGGTACGGCGACGGCCCGCGGTCCACCACTACCTCGTTCAGCACCAGGATTGTGGTTGGCTTCTTCTTGTCCTTGCCGTCCCCGCTCGTCTTCCGCAGCACCACACACTGCAGTCGCGATCTTAAAGTTAGCGCCGCGTGTCCTGCAATGAAGGCATAAATTTAAAATAATTACAACTCGGTATTTATATGACGTAAGTTCAAACTTTATCACATGCGGACTTCGAATCGGACGTGGGACTTGTGTTACACAGCCGCTGCCTTGCAGAAGTATTCAATGATACAATAGCAGAGCAGTTTAAGAAATAAATAACTATTTAAATACGATTTACGTGTATTTTACATTAAGTAATAATAACTTTTTAAAAGTTAATAAGATTTTTGTTGAAAAAGTTTATATTTTCTTGTTTTACGTATGAATATTTAAATTAGTTACTTACCCTCCAGTACGTTCATGACTTGCTCTTGAAAATTATTAAACTCGAAAGGCGTCAGGAAACCAAGCGAACCCAAGTGGAACGCCATCACCGGCGGAACAGATTGCTGCAACATAACACAGAATAATAAAATAATCGGCCTTCTTATTATTCTCAAAGCAGGGATCTTGTTTCACGAGAGTTAAAATGATTTATTCAAAAACCGTTTGATGGAACTGAACTCCACACAACAAGTGGCCCCGAAATCGAAACAGAGGTCATCGTGTTACCAGGCAAGCGGTTAGCTACAGCGCCGCGAATTGTTCTTTACGTATTTGGTGCGTATGAACAGTAACAAGAACACGCTGTATACACAACCTGCTATTTGGAATGAACTCATCAAACAATAGTCTATTGTATACAATACGACATCAATCAAGTGACAGAAGCTTGACACTTTTTCAATATTTGTAAACAATGGTAATGAATAACGTTTGATAACTATCATTACGATTTGAAATATTTTTTAGCGACAGGTCAACAATTATTATGAATAATAGAATTACATATTAACGTTTTCTTTAAAAACATTTTTTTTTAACGATTCTTACTAGACAGTTAATGTTAAGTCTCATCACCCGAGTAACTTCACTTGTTACAGCACCTTTTAAATTGGAATACAGTAATATTCGCTCTGTATTGTTTTGCAACAATAACACAGACAGTCTAGTAATTTGGTGTAACTTGATGAGTAAATTGTATAATTAAAATGATTTCTACATAGTAGCTTCGTACTTTTGCTGAATCGTGTCTTTCATTCACATAGAAATATAACATTGAACACACTTCCAATGCTTGTCCGCAGATGAGACTATACCGCTTAAATTTACTGATGTTCTTCCCTGATAAAGCCTTCAGCATATCCTTTAGCTATTTTCATAACTTCTTATTTATAAAAGATAAATAAACAACAGTTTTATTAAAACAAACCTGAAACAGTGAGCTGGCGTGCAACAAGGTGCCGTCGCCGCCGAGGCATATGATGAAGTCTATTTTGTCTGTCAGATCGTCGGTGCCGGCCCGGAAGGTCATCAGCCTCTCGCGGACTGATGCGAAGTCCACGTACTCTGCGAGAAGCGTATCGTCCAGCACCGCCGCCTCCACGAACACCACCATGCTTTTGTCCTGGAATAAGAGAAAGCACTACCATAGAGTAAAAGTAAAAGGAACGTACTTTATTGTCATAAGTACCGCGATGCTTAATATGTATTATGATTAAAACCTTTTGGTACGATATACAATCAACGTCTTTGTCCTATCGAAATTTATTCTAAGAATTCCAGTAACGTTAATTTTAATCACAAATTAGCATCGACGAAAATTTTCACGTAAGGCTTTAACGTAATCAAAATGCCGTCCAGTCCAAAAGCGGCGAGACGATTATAAAAAAAAAGGTCAAACTATTACATAAACTGATATAATTGCAAGTGAAAGTAACCTGTCTTTGCGGTTATCCGCGACATTAACTAACGAACACTGTTAATTGAAAGTTGATGTGATTAATTATAACTAGTTCACACTATGTATTCTCGTAGTTCACTCTTTAATAGGGATCGTTTCTTCTCTATCAATTATTATTAGTTGTCTATTAATTAGAATATTCAAACACCGTTAGACTGCCTATTGGTTTCTAATTACCGTAATATTTTACTGGAGTAGATCTCTGTTTCAGGAGATCGTTTAGCTACCATCGCAGCACCTATTTCTGCCCTCAAACATTAGTAATCAAACATTACTGTGTTACGGTTTAAACAACTCTGCAGCTAGTGGAATTACTGCGATAATGATGCTTACCATCATAAAAAGCGATGAGCACAATCTTATGACAGATCATATCCCATTGCGTAAATGTTCTGATTGTCCCGACGCTTCGTCGAATAAAAAAACGTATACTAATGAAGGCATCCATTAATCATTAATAGATGCATTACTCTAACTAGTTGCAATACCAGTCAATTCGATATTTATTTGTATTAACTGTAGGTAATGCATATTTAATAAACGTATTTTTCCATAACCATTAAGACAAATAGACTAAAATGCTACCAGGTCTTATCTCGGGTGAGTCATAGTAAAATGCTATGTAGTGTCGTAAATGTGCTGTAGTAAATGTTAACATTCAGTCGTCTATCCGTACTTTCAATTATAACTGTAATAAGCACTATGCACATATACATAAGATCATTTCATTCACGACTAAGCTACTGGACTGGCAAGGCGTTCACTTGACGGTAACTTAACCAAAGTGGTATTGCCTTGAGACATAAGATATTAAATCTCCTAACCCTTAAAATTTTATTAGTTACTGCGTTCTTTTATCTGGAATAAAGTAATATATAAAAATATGTTTGGTGGCAGAAATATGTGTTCTACATTTACCCAGATAGTCTTCGAACACAGGGATATGTTATACTGGTATATTTACTATATATTAATAAATAGCTTACAGAGGAAATAATTATAAAGTAATGTTCAGGTATACCTTTCTTAGTCTGCATTTTAAATGTTCGTTTTATAATATTATCGAACAATTCGCATACCCTGTCAACCTAATATATTGAATGTGCTACCCACACAGACAATGTTTTAATTTTAGGTCACAGACTAGATTGATCTAGTTTCGATGCTGTCTGGTAATAGATGAGCGATTAATTGCGGTGACGGACGGTCGTTGACCATTTATTTGCTTCGTCTTTAAATATACTGATTGTCTGTATATTGATATTTTAATTTGTTCATCATTCTAATTTTATATGTTGTATAACGCTCTGTTTTATATTTTGATGATTTTCTATCTGGCTCGGATATGAAAGTCAAATCGAAAGTAATAGCTTCTTATATACTGACATGAACGAGCCAATGCACCAGCTGCACGAAGGAGGACAGGATGCTGGCGTCGTGCACCTTCTTGATGACGAGCACCGTAAGCGGCGGCTTGTACCAGGTCAACCGCTGAGACGCAGGGTCCTGGATTTGCCTGGAATACGAGTTTACATAATCTAATTATACATATTCAAAAATTATATCAAATTATCTACTTTTTATTTCATTCACATGAATATTTATACGATACTTATACTAAAATTATTACCTTTACAATTTGCCCGCGCAAAATTATTTTAACAGCTTCAGACACAAATTATTCAAATTGTGTTTTTATACACGATTATATGAACTAAGTAAAAAGCTTTATGTTGTTAATTAACAATTTATTCATTTCTGTAGATATACAGATTTTAGACACATGTCGGACAATCTGATATACACAGTAATGACAGTTTAGCTACGCAAAGATTAATTTGTGTTTTCTAATTTTTTAATATAACAGGTTAACTCCTGTCAGCAATCGTGTATTTATATACCTGCGACTTTCTAGTGTTCCATATATTAAATTTGATGTAATTATTAAAGTTAATACATACATAACCATAGCTGAGTTTTTCATTATCCTGCCGCATGGTCCAAACTGCTGGATTGGTGACGGAGCGTTCAGAGATCTAGTCCTCCTGAAAAAGATGTATAATAAAACATAAGCGCTGTATTTACATTTGTATCAAATACGTTAATTCAATATGTTGTGAAATCAATAATCTATAAATATACCACAAAATATTTATTTTATATCCTGTAAAATCACATATTAGTATAGGCGATAATTTATATGATCTTGAAAATTTATTGTAACTTTATATTTGCAAAACCAGTAATAAATTGTAAATAATATTTTGATAAGGTGAGTTACTAATGAAAATTGATACGAGTAAATAGTTCCACTCAGAACAACTTTTCAGAACCGTAGTAGTAAGTTTAAATAAAAAAGTACAAGACCTTTGATTTGTATTTTTTTTTACATCAATTTGGTAACAAAAAAACACATGGTTATCAGCAATATGTAATCACTACACTATGATACATTTTTTTGCATTAAAGGAATTGTTAGACATTGATAAACTTAAGCGATATGTACTTTGAAAGTAAAAATCTATGAATTAAAATTTAATAAAAACGTTTACATTCAAATGGAATGAGTTCGTCTTAAATGTAAAAATTAATTTTGATATTTATAATTAGGATCATTTCATAAATGCAACCGACTCCGTGACTAAAAAACATGCGTTATCCCCGACTGAGACCGACTCAGTAAAGATTGCAGATAATGATGTTGGATGCAGGAAATGAAAATTAGAAAAGCTTATCTTCAGCAGAAGATAATAATAGACTTAAATAACGATGATGCAATAAAATTAAAGTGCGGTGAAAAAAAGTACGATACCTGAACACAACGAATTTGGAAAAACGTTCACATTATAGAGGCACAAGTGGCAATGTAAATAATACGACACAGACCAGCTGGGTTAATGTATTCAATAATTTAAAGTCAATACAGGTTGTTTGCAGTGACATCAAATCTAATTAAAATTATTTTAATCTATTTCGTAATTAATTTATGACTTTAATAGAGTTTTGTCACAATGAAGTAACTGCAAAGAAATATTGTAAATGTTTAATTTCGATAACAAGTGAATATAAAATAGATCTATAAGAAATATAATCTTATTGAGCGACAAAATCTGAAATCATCAATGTCACCATGTGATATAAATTTTGAAGAGTCATAATCATGACGCTTAATCAATCGATTCACCATCAAAATTGCTTCGTCAGATCTGATCCTTGAACATTGATATTTCTTATTCATGCTGATATGTTTTCCTTGTTGTCATATTGTATTTAAAACAATTTTAGCAAACTTCATTCTCACAGAGAGCTTGAAAGTGTTGTAAAAGTAGTGGTTAATTAAACAAGGCGCAAGTTTAGTCTTATTATTTGGGTTTCTGTTACTTTATAAGATTAGAATGTGCCGGAATGGCTAATTTCAACACAAATCTCGTGAGTTCGATTCTCTGTGAAATATTTTTTTGCTTTCACCGATCCATAGTGCTGGCTTTGACCTTTTATATCTCCTTAACCGAAAGGGGGATAGGCTTTTTATTTCGTTTTTATGGTCTCCTTATTCTGTACTTCAGTTTATCCTGAAAAAGTATCCTTGGAGTTAATCTAGTTTAAAAGCTACAAGCGTTAAGGACTATTTAAGTTAACATTAGTCTCTTTTACTCTGATGCAATAAGGTAATAGAGACTAGAAGCGATTTTTTTCATCCTATTTCAATATAGAACTAGTTTTTAGTCTAACACTTAAAGTTTGGATAAATCGGCTTTATCAGTTTTTACAATTTTATTGTATAATTTACACAGCTTAGTAAGCAGCTAGATTCAACTACGAATTCAGATAAATATTAAATTTAAAAACTTTATTCTAAAATCGCTAAGTATCGGTAAGTACGTTACTTTGTAGTAAGGCTAAAATAATTATTACATCATAAAGACAATTACAAGTTTCTCTTAACGGTAAGTACGAGTAAATTAATTAACAGAAAACAGAAATTTCAATTAGCTAATTTCTTTACTAATACTTACAGCAGTTAAATTAAGAGAAACTTGTAATTGTCTTTACTATGTTAAAGTAGTTTTAGTATTACTTCAAAGTAAGATAATTTTCTTCTGAATATAAAAAAAATAACTTACATTGTAAATATTTATTACGTATATCCTCTTTTTGATCTTATATTGCTAATTTTAAAGGTTGTTGTTATAATGAGTTTTCATTGTTTATATTAACTTGTTATTTAGTTTATTGATTTGCTTTAAACACCTGTCGTATTAAACGCGAAAATGTGTGCGTAATCTAAATCATCCTGTATATAGGCCACGATGGAGGTACATGGACGTCCAGTTTTACATTAACCTGAGACGACCCTAGAAATGAATTTCGTGCGACTGTTCTGTATACAGTTTACTTTCAATTACAATACTTTAACGTCACTAAAGCTATAATTATTCAAATCACGCATCGAAGTACTGAAACAGTGATAATAAGAAAATACCTATTCATATTTGTTTATACTCGTAACTAGTTTCCTCAATGCTGGGGGTCGTGACACTTTAATGATAACCTGCTTCTTATGATATTACGCCAGCTCTTTCTATTATCCATCTTAATAAACATACATATGTCCAGTGAGTTCAATGATTTAGATACAATTTGTTAACATTCGTTCTCAATTTCAAGTGATGTTAAGTGATAACAAGGCTGAAGATGATATAACGTTGTCACCCGGAAAACTCTGGCTTATGTGACTGTCAAGTTTTTAAGTTTGTTATCGATATCTTCGTGATGAATTATTTGAATGAAACTGTGTTTAAGTGCAAGCTATTAGAATATTATTAGTTTATACTGACAGCATGACACAGCTTTCATTATATAACAGAAATATCATACATATAAGCAATTAAATGAACAGTAGCCTTATCAATAATGCCGAGATAACAGTAAAAACGTACTCGCGACTGTAATTTGTTGACAAATCCTTGAAGAACTTCGAGTTCTTTCGAGAGCCTTCTTCAAGTTTAGTCGACATGTTATGGAAAAGTTCATTTATAAATAATACGTAAGTAAACAAAGAAGTCAATGCAATGAAAAAAAAAACTTAATTATTAATTGGCTTTTGTATATTATGGTTGTGTGAGTTGATTTGATCTTAAACTAACTTATTTTTAACCTATTCACCCGACTTGTTATTTTCATGAATTACTTTGATAATATTTTCTAAATACTCTAACTTTATTATTTACTTTCTTCCGTTTGTTAATTTCTTTACAACACCTAAGTACTTTTAAAATTCGTTATAAAATAAGCAGTTTCGCTAATTTTCATTAATTTTGTTTTCACATACTGAAAATCGGGATCAAACTTTCCTAAGCATTTACGTGTATTGATGTCAACTCCTAACCATACGACTTCAGTTTTGTATGCACATCCTGCTCATTTTCACTTCAACTTACTAATTCCTTAAGTCATGCCAAAGAGCCTAAGTCTTCTAACAATCTCCAAACTCTTCTAGTTCCTTCTGATTAAACATTGAAGTTTTAAGACGCTGTGGTATTTTAGACGAAAAGACATTAAGCAGTTGTCAGAACACCGCCCAGCCGAGTTAAAAATCTTCCACTGACTTTTAACTCAAAGTTGGATGACTCTGTAATAATTTTTACAAATATGGTGTGAACTGTATAATTTAATATGGGCGACTTCTAAAAAATTTCTAAACACTGTTACCTAAACAAACTGTTGATCACACTCACCGCCTATCGAAGTATTCCTCTCTTGCTCTGGCGAGCGCCGTTTTACCGGATTCATATGACAACTGTCTTCTTAGCATCCTTTTTAACAACTTAACACAAACACATAAATTGTTAAAAAAAATCTTTTCTTATGAAAGAACAAGACGCCGGGCTTCGGATTTATTATTCACGGGTATTATTTTAGATGAAATGAAAAACGGATCACCTATTTTGATAGTGATTACAACGGTTAATTGTTTATACCAAATCATATTTATATAAATGGGTAATTGTCGTAGATTATGCGCGTGCGCCGCTCCGTCACCCGACTGGCGCAACCGCGAAAAAGCCTCCGACTAGTATCGTCGGCGACAGCCTGACCTTGACGAGCAGTTGCGCCGAAAAAGTTTAGTCTCCCCGATGGAACGGGCTTTATGTTTATATATTCAACATGTAAACAGCTGCATTTTAAAATAAAAGGGAAATATTTTGTTTGTAAGTTTAGGTTCCTCTTCATTTTGCTTAGTTATAGCTCGGAAAGTTCAGTATAGTTAACAAGGTTTTTTTTTCAGTTGTTATGACTCAGCACTTAACGTTCCGGTTGACGAGACTGTTTGGACATGACCGACAAAATTGCCAGTCCGAATACAACCTTGGTTAACAAACGCTGAAATAAATAAATAAAATAGTTGCTTTTAAAATAATGGTAACAATGTTTATCTTCAATGAGACTTTAGAATAAGTATAATAAGATAATAATAAAAACTTATGCAATTTTAATCCGAACGCCGCTGAGTCAGTGATATGTCAAATTTGAACTGTCTCAAATCAATCACAGCGAGATAAGAAACTGGAGAGTGATTACTATGTTCAATATAAAATTAAGAATATTCTTTTAATATAAATATAGAAACTGACCCGAAACAATTTAAAATTTTCCCATATCTATGAACAACAGTTTTATTTATTTATTAAAGCTCTATAGCAGATGCTGAAACAAATTAAATTCATCACCAAGATTGATAAACTCTTTAAAATGTTTTAGGCGTAATACATATGAAAAGTTAGATATCGTCAAACTTACGACAGTTTAAACCAGTTTACTGAATTTATGATCTAAGAAACGTTCAGAAAGTTATGGTGGCAGGATATATAACGGGAGTTCGATTTAAGTACCACAGTAATGTTTAAACTCTGCGTTCTAGTTTGAGGGGCGTTGTAGTAAAATCGTTGAAGTGAAGAGGTTTAACGTCAATGACAAACGACAATGTTTTTCGTTAAACGATATTACGAGTCGCTTGTTGATGCTAGGTGTCAACACGGCAGCATTGACCGACATCGGGAGGTTAGTGAGGATTTCATAACTCAACCGTTACGTACCTCTCCGTGACGTAATATTCTGGTTAGTTTCTGTTTTGTGCCGTCCATTCATAAGTTGTTACGTGATAACGATAAAATGCATTTCTTTCTTTCAGCCGATGACATCCGATGAACACAAAGCCGCAATTTCTTTAAAACGGTTTTATTTTTAAAACATATGAATGATTAAACATAGTCTCAAATCGTTTGAAGAGCTCAGGAATAAATTTAGAAGTATTTGCAATTTGGTTAATTTTTGTTTTGACAACTAATGAATAGTCGATGGAGCAGGAAGAATATTGAGTGGAGATAACTGCCTAACAGGTGGACCGATGACCTGGTGAAGATCACAGGGAACCCTTGGTTACAGGTGGCATGGCATCAATATGCTAGGGATTGATTGGGGAGGTTTAAGTCCAGAAGTTGATTGAAATGATGACGATGACAAATGGAGAGGGAATTCATAAAAGTTATTCCTTCATTTAAAATTACATTAGTTTATATTTTTAAGAGTTTAGTAGAGTTTAGTAGGAGTTTAGTAGTAACCTTCCCTTTATTGTGTGAAGAGTTAAACTAAAGGAAGCTATAAAGATTTCAGTCATTAATCTAAGCTGAACAGATAATTACAATTAAATATTTTGAACTTGAATATTTGAATAGTCGATAGAGGCTGTAACTTATATAAGATTTGATTCAGTCTTTGAATGTGTGTTACAGAAAAAAAACATATTTTAAAACGTATATGTAGGTACATATAAAAGGAGATAACATCTACTCAAATGATCGGTAAACCCGTAGCCGTAGACAACCAGCTGGGCCAACAAAACTGGATATTTTGCACACGACCTCCTTTTATAAACGAATAATTTTAAGGAATATCGTCTTAAATAATTCATAATTTTATAAGAATTTAAATATGCATGAAACCTAGAAAGCTTATTAACTATTTTTAAGGACTCAGCTTTTACACAACAAGCCTTGGCCGAAATGTTATAAGTTATAACCGACGGTGAGATTTCTCGGCGGTGTTGTATGAGAATATTTTCCTTGGATATTATTTAATTGCATAATTAACCAAGTCAAAATTGTTACGGTGAACGGTAACGTGTTTGTTGGCGATCAATCTAAAACATGTTCTCGATTTATTCGAGTTGGCATAGCAAATGTGGTTTCTTTCTTTTTCAATGTAGTTTAGTCTGCTATCCTGCACATAATTCTGGACGCGTCTGGTGTTCGACAGGTAAAGATGATATATCATATAAGATGATACAAAATCGCTATAGTAATGTCAGTCGAAACATGATCTCTTGGAACTTTAATTCTGGACACGTACTATTCTTCTATTAATATAAAATTTACATCACATTATCGAATTGATGTGCTATTAACAATAAAAAGACATAATTTACAATTAAAATTCTAGACTCTTGGTACTAGTAGATAACATAAATTTATGAAATATAAGAAATCCACTGGTATTAAATGTTTATCAAAGGTCATTGAATACAAAATCAATGTTTTTGTTTGTTTTCTTTAATTTAAATTGATGCGGTACGCGAAGGTCATCTACTAAAAATGTTAAGACACTGATACTGATTTTGATAATGTTCGGTGGTTTTTTTTAAGTTTTAAAATCTCCATTGAAATTAGGCTCCGGGATTTGGGAGGTAATAAATAAAGAAAAAGAGAAGCGTATCCCAAATGCAGAAATTGGATACAGTTGAGAGCGTATATTGGATGAATGAGAAAACAGTGAAACACATATTATTCAGTCTTTAGGGACTGCATGGCGTTTGTCCACAATTATTCGTCTAAAACCTTTAGCCAGGAGGATATAAATATAAGTTCTGGCTTTATCGGCTGAGGGTGATGATAATGGTGTAAGAGGTCTATCGTCAAAAAACGCCTGAATCATAAAGATATAACATTATATTTATAAAATATCTATAACATTAATGTACTCATTGTAGCTCTTGATTTGCAAAGGCTGTCTATGTATTATTACCATACAACATGATTTATCCTCATGTTTTTAAAGGTGAAGACTTCTTGTATGAATGTCATCATAATATGCTTTTGGCTTGAATAATACAAAATGTTCTTTTATTAGCTATAAGCTGGTTTGTGTTTAAAAACAAATTAGATCATCATTTATATAGCCATTATAAAATGTATGTATATTTAATTCATTATCTGTACGTAGGCTAATCGAATATTCTTGATTGTTTGCGTCATAGTCATTAAACTGCGGTCGACTATTAACTATTCACCCGATGGAAATATCTTCCGCAATTAGCAAAGTACAATGTATAATAATTAGTAACTATTATAATTCGCATCGGAGTAGGGTGAGAGATTATCTATTTATGGATACTTTTGTTTGTAAGCCTCGTGTATTTTGTTGTCGGAAGGATATCTGTAAAAGATATTCAACTATTGGAGGGAAGTCATGGTTTTACGGTATTTATACCCACTAAAATAGACGCCTGACTTCTAGAAATCATTGCGGCTACTATTAACTGGTTTGATACTGACGGATCTCAGCCAGTATAATAAAAAAGAACGAAACATAAAAGGAAGTAAGTTAAAAGTAAACTATGAATTAAATTGTGACATATTAAGCAAATAAAAATGCTTTATTGATTCTTAAAGACAGAACAAAAGTCGATGGAACCAATATATTTTTTTTTATTAACATTTAGCTAGATGACAAATGTTTTTTTTTTTATCATCCACGACTGCTTGGTGGTACGTTTTACAATCGTATGTTTAGGTCGTGCTTCATTAAACAAACAGGCTGAATGGCGACAACTTGTGTACATTACTTTGACAGCTAGGTAACACGTGCTCGAGTCACGTTTGCAGGCAAGCGAACACGTGAACACAATCGATAATGATGATGACTGCGATTTATTAATCACACACTAAATGTCAAGTCTTTAAAAAAACATTTAAAGGGAAAAAAAATAATTAATGATCATCACAAAAAAATGCGTGCATACAACTAAACCTTTTCAATTGTGCTGAGAACAAAAGTAAACAGCAGAAACAGCAACAGTATTTCTTTCAAGAGGTAGTCTAAATCATGAAACTATTCGTATTTGTAAAACTTCACTAATGATCTACTTGCGATGCAATGAGTAATATAGTTAAGTATTTAAAATCATCTTTAGATACAAACATGAAGATTTAAGGTCTTTAATCAAATGAGTTCTCCATTAGAGCTCATAACGTACCACTTCAGTGCTGATGTAATAATTGTATTCGTCATAATAAAGGACTTATTGTTGAATTGACGAAATTTTTTTCTTATAACGATACCCGACAATGAAACATAATATCTTGACAATCGTAAGAAAGAGAATATGAAGAGAAAAAGAATACGCCCGTAGAATTATTCATATCACTTTAAACTAATTAAATTATTTTACAGGTGATAATAATAAAATGGATATAAAGGTCTCAGTGTACACTTTAGCGGCAGGTTAACATAGAAAATCTTTACAGTGGTTTCCCTTGTCTTCTTCACCAGGTCTTTTAATCACCAAAGCCGTTACACTCTTTTACGGGGAGCGACTGCTATGAAAATGCAGAGGAGGTAACAGGTGATGGAATATTACAAAAACATTACAAGATGAACTCATTTTCAATACTGATGAGAACTACTTTGATAATAAATATTACAATATATAACAGAAGTAATACAGGCCAGTTTCGCATAATGCCGTAGATAATCGAATGTAAGAATGTTCACGGTTGTGTGTAACTTTCACTGGTGGCTGCTCGTAACGACTGATCTAATATTAATATGCGCATTGACGTACCAATAAATAGACAATAACAAACCGTGTAGGGCATTTTGGACCAATATTATAATATGCCTGTGACGAGTGAGACGTTCACCTGATGGTAAGTAATACGCTTGTCCATAACGTGTCGGCAGTTAGGATGGTATACACTCCATCACATTGTTCTCGTCGCCTTCAGACATGGGATGTCAAGTCTCATTACCGCAGTAATTGCACAGGCTACACCATTCAAGCTTGAACACTTGGTACACTACTACAGAACTAGGTGTTGTGGTGGTATATATCTAGACAGTCTACAGCAACAGACCTACCACTAGTAAAATTTCAATTGTGAGTCAAATATGATACTTGATCGCCGCACGTTTCAATGATAATGTTAAAGTTAATCACTGCAATTAACTATGTAATCAATAGAGAAAAGTACTATGAAGTTACCTTTTTAGGTTTAGCACTAATTTTTTTATTTCTTTCTTTATTGTTTTAAGGCTTTTATCCCTTGGGGACATGCCAGCCCCTAGCACTATTTATTTCATTAAATTATTAGTGAAGTTAAACAATGACCTTGTATCTTTTAATTGCTGTTCAATCAGTTCGAATCGTGCGTTTGATATAAAAGCTAAAGTAAATTAAATAATTTATTTTTTACACTGTGTTTAAGTGAGCAGACGACGTCCTTTGATAAAAAAACGAGTTGACAGACCATAGATAACCAATTCTGATAAGGAAGTAAGAGAGAACATACTTTTTATCGGGCGAAGATGGAACGACCTGTTAGTCATCGAGACCATGAGTTCTTTGTAGGAATAGCAGTCCCATGATAGTTTGAAAATTAATGGTCCTATCTTTTTATTTATACGCTGAACTACATAATTTAAATTGCATAGATGTAATTGAGGATCTTGCGCAACTATATTTATCAACTAATAATTCCAGGAGTTCGTTTGCAATTATTATAAGCGCATAATTATAAAACAGTTATGTATCGAGTATTCATTTTTTTTTTGTAATCTTTATGGTTACATACTAACAACATGCTTACCTAATACTTTATGGTTACATGTGTTAACTTCGAGATACGTGTACAGAATGCGGACTTCACGCCGTAGAGGCATTTTCTTCCAATCAACCTAATGGAAGAAGTACAACTAGCTTGTAAGTGTCATGAAATAAATATAATTAAAGCAAATGTATTTATAAAGCATATATACAATAAATAATATGTTATGTTGTATAAAAATTTATACATTTCAAAATAAATTTTAACAAATACTAAATTTCTCATTTTATCCTAATCTGAGATTTGATTTCTATTTCATTTCTGCAAAACCAAATAAATACTTTTATCGTTGATGTTTTTATGTTGGTATTTATAACATCAACTATTAAGTTATGCTCTTTCTGATCAAAACATCTAAAATATTAATTGCGTGGTGTAAGAAATAAAATAATCGAATAGAGAACCCCAATGGAAAAAATCCATAGTGTAACTTAACCTATTTATACATACAAAATTCTCGATGAGCAGTAATGTGATGTGTTCTTTTTATATAAAAAAAAATTCATGACATTCTTTTTAATATGCATAGACAAAAGTTTGTGTCATGTTTTCAGGTTTTTCCTATTATATATTTAATAATAATGTATTTAAAATTCGTAAGTAGAGACAGGTGTTCGGTATAAACGTTTGTCCTTCATTTTTCCAATGCAACTGTATCAATAAAAAATCTATTTTAACGTTCGTTGTATAGTTAATTTACACATTATACACTCTGTCCACGTATGTAATTAAAATAAAGACATTTGATAGTTTCCAAACGTTCACTTGCTAAAGGGCCGTTCACAAAGAGCATTTTAAACCGACCTTAACTTTTATTACCCTGCATGTAAAGAATAACAACAACACCGAAATCCCGATAAAACAAAAGTAGCCGTTGTTTTGTTTCGACAGATATTTTCATATATTGAAGATACAGTTATATCATAAAGATCATTTCAAAAAATCTTATATGATTTCCACGCGGTCACCTAATGGTAAGTGACACGCATCCATAACAATTTAGCAATAGTTAGAATCATAAACACTACACCACATTGTGTTTGCTTCGAGACATTAGATTTCAAGAACCGTTACCCCCTGTAACTTTACTAGCTACAACCCCCTTCTAACTGTAAAACAGTAATGTTTGCATAATACTGTTTAGCGGCAGAAATACAGCGGTTGTACCTGCCGAGATGGTCTCCAAAATTCTACCACCAGTAGTTTTCAAATAGCATGTAATGCTCTTTGACATTATGTCGGCCTTATGTACAAAATATTGTGCAATACTGATTATCGATACAGAAATAAATAAATATATTCTGTAACAAAACAGACTATAAACAATATATATACATACATATAAACAATATAGTTACCGAAACCTTTGGGCACAAAAGTCGTAACCACTAAAACAGTTTTTTAACCTTTTAAAAATTATTAAAATATCTTAAATTTTAATTCACTACTTTGTTAAACAGCAAAATATTTTTAAAAAGTCGTGTTCAACATTTTTTGGCGAATATCACAACTTTAATATATCAATCGATAGAGCTTGAAAAACTGAGTAAGATTGCATTTAAAAGTCAGTCATTTAATATATTCGTGATATCCGGGAAATGACTACGACAGTGCAAACGCAAATCATGATAAACTCTATGGAACAATTAGTTATATTTAAATATACTATGTAAAATATCAATTTATGTGCATTACTAAACTTAACTATGATTTAGTAAACGATGTAACTAGTTAATTACGATATTTTTGACCGAACATAGCTATTAATTTTTTTTTAAAACGAAATTTTACGAATTTTATCGTGTTTATTTATTTAATCTCGACGTTTCGACAGCTTTTCAGCAGTCATGGTCACGGGAGGATTGTGACTGAAGACTTGGGGATTAAATAAATAAACGCGATTAAATCCGTAAAATTATATTTTAATAAATGTGTAATATTCGCGGAAATATAAGAAATCATTAAACTTATTCGTTGCTGAAAAAACTTATTAAAAATAAAATTCTTGCATGAAATTTTATTAATGCAAAACCGATATACATTTCGCACGGCGTGTATTTTTTTCTTCCGACACTAAAGCCTTAATGTATTTCGTGACAAATAATTGAAAACATACACGTGCATTGCTAGTGTATGATATTTTTTATAATTAACTCTTAAAATGTGGGTATCGATAGACTGTATACCTTGTCTACTTAATACATGTATTGTTTCATTTGTTCTTACAACACAAAGTCAAGTCATTGCTATATTTGAACAGGAAATGGTATACATGGCTCTGAAGACCGTAAATGTTTTGTCGATCAGTTTGTTATTCTTTGCAAAACAACACATTATTCAAAGTATCCTCAACGGTCATGGGCTCTTTATTTAATATTTACAAAACCATTAATCAGGTTCGCGAAATAGTAATAAAAAAATACTGTTCCGTTAGTTTTGATATTTTGTTAAGAAAAGAAGATTTTCTATCGAATTCAAGTCTTGACGCAAAAATTCTTGACACAGAAAAATATATAAGCATCGTATGAATTAATTAAAAAGTTATTAGAAACGAACCTTTTGATTCTGAAATCGTGATTTTTTTTTAATGAACCAGTCATTTTACTATAGCAACAATGGTGTAAACAAATGTCCCAACCCTCGACCGCTATCGATCAATACTAGATACTACATGAAAATACTACAAAACTACACATGATATGATTAGAATTTTAAATGAAATAATTTTAGAAATATTAAGCATACAAAATATTTTAAGAATTTTATAAAACAAGTTTCGTTTTATAGATCTATGGTTATTCAGGAACCTGCTGATTTTTTTTTAATACTTTTAACATTTAAATAATATTTTAGTTAGATCTAGATTATACCTTATAAAGTGTCTGTTTTATGAACAAATTATTCAACGATGTAATTAATTTGCCCATTGACAAATCAAAACCATAATTAAATCAGAACAGTTGCGGTTAAAAAACGTATAATGGTATGTAAATAAAACAGTTATTACGTAATAAATTTACAACTGAGTTATGAAATCATTGTAAAGTTACTTAATTTGACTGAGATCTTTGCAGTTCTACGAATCAAGTAAGTACCGGGAAAATCATTAATATCATTTAAAAAAATATGAAATTCGTGTAAATAACTTATTTTTAGACTTTATGCAAAAAAGTATATAAATATTCAAAAGATATTTAAGAAGACATACCACTTGACTTTCTTTTCATTTCTCACAGGTGACTTCTGAGCTAACTTCAATAGTACACGATTGATTATTAAAAATGATTGCGCGAAACTGACTTAATATTCTGAATTTCAGCGTTTTATAAAAATATCTATGAAGAGTAAACAGTGCTCTGTTCTTATAAGTTCACACTTGTACAAACAATCACAATATAACAGAAAAGAACGGCAGGTGTAAGATTAAATGCGATGCTCACTCTAAAGAATGAACTTATCTTTCGTTATTGGATATTATTTTTCTCTTGCTTAAAGAAAATATCGTTTTTTCTCAGTTTTATGTCGACATATAATACCTCATTACAATTCAAGAACTGATATGTTTTTTACAATTGTTCATATTATTTTTTTAAATGAAATAAATCAAAAATAATGTGAAGGATATAAGCTTAAAATAACTTAATACAAAAAAATATTTTATTTACTTAATTTAAACATGCTTCTTTGCATACTCTCAAGTGTTATCTCAATTCTGCAGACGGAAGTAATAAAACCTGTATTAAATAAATATAAAAAATATGCACGATTTCATGTTTTTTTTTTCAGTATTGTTACTAGCAATTACATTTACAAATCATACAATACTATGTTCCACTCTGAATTAATAGTTTAATGTGTAATAAGATTATACACACAAATGTTTTGATTTCATTTGTTAAAGATATTTTATATGATAAAGGTTATCTTTATGGAAACACAAATAGATCAGTTTAAACTAATAGTGTTTAAACTAATGACCGTAAGCTCAATGGGAATGTTTCAACAAAATGAATAAATAATAATAGTCGTTATTTCATACTATCTTATGTAAAATATATGTCTGTCTGTAACAAGTTCCATATTAACTAAACATAAATATGAATTGAAAATACATCGTTTCAAAAGAAATCGATTATAGGCAAAAAAAAAACAAAGGAAATGTTCGCAGACGAAATATTAAAACTTTAAAATATATTATTAAACGCTTAATATTTCCTATGACCATCAACTGTTGAAATATTATCTAGAAAAACGTTTTATAGACTGTACGATATTTATTCAAAAATGTTTAAAATTCTGTATTTTTAGGTCAAGAGCATTATGTTGAAATAAAATATCAAAACATTATGATTGCGTAACTTTGCTGTTATATATATAATTTTAAATAGTTAAAAATAAATATATACTTTTAATGAACAGCAAATTTAACTGGTGGTGGAACTGTAGTCAGAGACCTTCTTGGTTCTCGGGTATTGATACAAATATTACTGTGTTCCAGTATGAAGGGCGTTGTATCTAGTGATTTTACTGAAGTAGGAAAACTAATCATCTGTTGTCATAATGTGGCCATTATGTAGTGTAGTGTTTAACATCCTAACCAGCGCCACATAAAAAGCAGGGGTATCACTTACCATAAGTTTCATCCTCGTCCCGACATATACTTTGAAATAAGATAGAAAAAAGCGCATTGATTTTACTAAACAAATGTAATATACGTTTATACATAGATAATATATTTTTTGCTATTACAAACATGTAAATTGTAATAGTTAAAAAAAAATTATAACATACTTTTGAAGGCACAAAAAATTTATAAATCAACATGTTCAGTTACGTTTGCATTATTGTACACTCGAACATACAGCCTTCGTATTCATTCCGCTTCCTTATTTATTAAACATATAGTTTTTTGAGACATTTCGTGAAATATTTTTTATAGTTTACTTAAGTTAAGACAGTTCATACAGATTTACTTGATTTGTTTTATATATCGTGCGATAAAAAAGCAACAAGATAACTGTAACACGATTGGAAAAGTTTATACCTGGACACATTTTATTATCAGCTATGAGCTAACACTTGACGTCAATTTCACTTGGTTTTGAGTGATGATAAGGACGTAGTTTGCTTGCATGGCTTTCATATGTTGGCAGCCGGAGCGACGAAAATTCCTAATCTTAAATTCAACACATGTTGCCCTCGAATTGAACCAGGGACTTCCTAGTTATAAAGCTAGAGGGGAGCTAAGCGTAGGTATGAGGCAACTATTCTATAAACATTTCGCAGAATGATAAGTGTTTTAATACCGGAAAACCGGAGATGATTGCCATTCACATTATAACCATTTCTACCATTGTGGTCATAAAGTATCGTATGATTTCGATGTGTACTGTAGATAGCTTACCACTATATGAAGTAAGTTACCACTAGATTATAACATTAGCTCCTAAACAACGTGTATTCAAATCAAAACACATCATAGCTTAGACGTAAGCTTAAAAGTGGAGGTCACGGCGGGTCAGATTGTCTTAAGCAGGAAACTAGGCCGTTACGTCGTCATACTCAGTTTTTTTATGTCTAGGTTTAAAAGTACGACTTTACCAAATGAAATTTTTGTGGCAAATTTATGACATATTACCACCACAAAAAATATTACCGCAAGGTAGTATAACCAGGTTTGTACCACCAACTGTCGAAGTCGGATACAAGTATTCAAAGAATATTATTAAACATTCTTATTGAATACGAAATAAGGGTATATAAGTATATATACGTTATATGTTTATGTAATTTTGATTTTGTGTTAGTAAACACATTTCTCGACTATGGATACCTTATTTAAAAATAATTAAACCGAATAGCGTACGTTTGTAATTTGCATATGAAAAGTTATAATATTTTCACCATTTGTCATAAATTGACAATTTTTTGATTCTAAAGATAATAAATAAATATTGAGTTTTTAAAGTTAACGACCATAAACAATATTTATGCAAAGTTAACGCGCTGTCTGCTATGTGGGTCAAATTTAAACCCAAATGGGGCGAAGCGAATGCAGCCATAGAAGTCGCGGCAGAGCCCGGTCATTGCTTCCGATGGCGATGTACGGAAACTTGAAACTGTCAAGTAGTAAAAAGCTAATGACTGTTCATAGAGTAAATAAAGAGAAAGGACATAGTGTGCAAGCGTTATTATAAATACAATTTATACGAAATTTACTTCTGCACTAGTGGAAGTATTGAATTTTGGATGTTAGTAATACGGCAAATAGTTGCTGACATCCAAATCCAATAACAAATTTTCCAAACATCAAAAATACTAATGACAACACAAACCAAAGACATCAGGCCTTGATTTAAGATGACATAAGTACTTAACTTTATACATTCCTACTAGTTTTAGATATTATTATAATTTTTTATTATTTATTAGTATATAAAAAGCAAATCCTGAAATAAAATATAAAATTTCTATTTAAATTTTAAGTATGTTAGAGCCAAGTATAAATTTTTTTTTAATACTTTTTTCATTATATCATCATTACCATTTGTGACCAATTTCTATGGAATCCAATCTATGGAAGGAATTTTAATGACTATTAAAAAGAACCATTATTCTTTTATTAACGAATTGTTTTTTTTTTTATTTCAATATGGAAACGTTTTTACGTGTTTTTTGCATGAAGCTAAGAATTTTTTTTAAACTAGAACTCAATTTTAAATTTTTGGTACGCCATCAAAAATGTCGCTGATAATTTTAATGATGCTTCTTCTTATTCTAGTTGTAGACAGACATATGATATTTTGTAAGTTTTCCAAAGATCTAAGTTCCTTTACTCTGGTCTATACCATACACTACCACCTGAGCATTAAGTCCGCTCTTTGCGTAGGTACGGCAAGATTAAAGAAATAATATTGCGAAAACTTGTAATCTGTCATCTCTTTGCCCACTTGTGACTGAGTGTAACTGTATATAGAGGTATCAAAGAAATAACTAGAAAGATTTTATGCTTACTTTTGATTAAATGCTGTACCTTCTTAATGGTCCTTGAAGTAATACTCTAAGACCTCTTTTCACTTGTTGCTAAACATTCGTGTGAGACATTTCTATGTTAGAACTAGTCTCTGCATTACTCTGCATATTAATTGTGTCTGCCGTTTCAATCTAGGTAGCATTCAACTTTTGCCTTTTCTTTAAGCTTACATAGAAATTTGTTATTAGCGATATGGATTATGTGATATATCATGCAGTTATACTTTCTATTTATTTCTTGTTATGCAAATACAGTTGTACAAAACCATGTCAGTTCTTTTAAAATTTTGAGTTTACGCTTTTGTAATGGACTTAGATTAACTGTGAGCTTAAAAGTAGAGTAAAAGAATTTTGTTGTTATAGATGCGAAAAGTATTTGTATGAAAGTTATTGAGTGCAATCAAAGTAAACGAATAGACCATGCTTTATAATAATAGATTATATTTTGAACTGGGAGCTTGCATTAATTATAAAGCTATAACAGATAAGGAAAAGTAAAATTTATTGTGAGAAATTGATTAGTTTCATAATTTAAATGTTTTAAAATAACATAGCATTCGAAAACAAATTATTATCCTGACATTTGTATAATTTTTATAACATTTACAGTTTTAACACTTACGGCCAAGTGCCAGAACGTTTGCGGCGATGCAACTTCGGCTGTGGATCTTGGCAGTGTAACAGAGCCTGTGGTATCAAACTCTTAGAAGATCTTCTCCTCGAAAATCTGTACTCGGGCCTTTCAGCGCTCTTCGCGAGTCTAAGGGTCGACAACTCGCTCTCCGAGGAACACCACAATGAATCCATCGACAACATAGCGCGCGTGGAAATTAACACATGTCATAAACAAAAACGAAATAAACACTCAGTATCGCGTATCTTCGCAAAAGAACTATTCAAAGTGCATGTCCGAAAGTAAGTTAAGTTTCACAACAACGTCGGACCGGCAACCTTCTGATACACGCTGCCGTGCAAAACGCTATTGCGAAACACACGTAGAGTCGTAAACTGTTCTTAAATATATTCGAGACTGAGGAATTGCAAACTGTGGTATTAAAAAAAAATTAAACAGTTATTTGCAAGCCGTCGGCGCCTGCCGCACGTCCGAACCCGACCGAAGACGCAGAGCGACTGATAGTAAATACGACCAGCGCGCATACATGACACTTGGCGAAATTACAAACAGACTGTCGCACCTTTATCACACATAGTAATATATCTTGTTTATATAATAACCCATAGTAACTGGTCGTTTCGGCTATATTGTGTTATAACTTATTTCTTACTTGTGGAAGGTGTTTTGGTCACCATCTAGGTCAACGGTACTCAATATTTAAAGAACTCAAAAATTTCATCAAGCGAATAACCAGTGTTAGACGGCCGCAATAAAAATTAGGTGGAATTTCTTAAGTTTTCGCTATTTAGACAAGTTTATATCAACAACTATGATTGGATGCATCGCCTATTAACATTTCTGTGCGCGAAATTCAATAGGGTTTAACATGTAATGCAAGACGTGTCAACCACAAAACCAAAACCCGACTGGCTACAGGTTAAATAGCTGATCTAGGTAGATTCTACCGCAGCACCTACTTCTGCCTATAGCATTGTGCAAACATTAACATGTTCCGGTTTGAAGGGCGTTGTAGTTAGTGAAATTACTGAGGGGTTATGAAACTAAACATCCCGTGTCTCAAGGTGACGAGCACAATGTTATAGGCAAGCTTACTCACCATTATAATAATATAAATGTTAACATAAGTCAGCTATATTCGAAGTAATATTATCGGCGCGTGTTCGTCGCGTGGACGGTGATAATCACGTTATTGCATGTTATTCATTTTTAATGATTTATTGATATTAAAAGTCATCAAATAATATATACGTTGCGTCTCTATGTAAATTTAAGATATATAAGATGAAAACAAAAATGAAATCTTTTCTTTTCATGCCACGAAACTGGATGCAAACTTTTATGTGAAAAATGTAATAGTTAGTAAAATTACTAGAGCAAAACATAAATTTTTTCAAGGTAACGAGCTCAATACAATAGTAACTACTTTCATTGTTTTTGGCAAGCATACTGTCAGGTTATTATTCCGTTTTGACTTTAATAAAAAAAATATAGCTACCGATACGTTCACGAAACTTTCTAATTGTTCTTAGTGAATGTAATTGCATTCTAGATTTAATTACATTTATAAAACTTCACGTAAGTGCGCACGCTGAAAAAAAAAATAAAACTTCAGCGACATGAAATTTTTTTGAGTCTAGTGTCTGAAGAATTTTTGAAGAGTTTCTTGGTTAATTTTAAGAGTAAATAATAAATTTATAATATGATAAGGTAAGACAAATGTAGTATCTAGTAACAAAATGAAAACTAATAAAAGTAACCCACTATTGCTTTGGAATAGATGAGTAACAAATAGAATAAATAAATCAAAATTTTGAGATGACTGCACTGACAAATAAATTTAACACTTTCATTCGAAACGTCGTATATTATTTATACCAAAGTGATTTATGTAAATTACCATTTAAATATTATTAATAATTATAAATATTTACTCATTAAATCTTTCAACGAATAGAATATAGAAACTTTTTTTCCAAAATTCCGTTTCATTGTCTGCTTAATTTTTGGCGAAATATTTGTTTCATTTTTTTCAGAGTAATCATATCGACGTTTTTTCTCGTTGAATAATGAAATACTCATAAGCAATAGAAGATTTAAATTTTGTATTGATATTAACGGTTGTAAAATAGATAACTACCTGTTTTTCCAATATAAGTGATTAATTCTTTTATCACACACGATGAGAGAATTAACGCTATTTAGGAAAAAATATCACCAATTTCAGACTAACCTCGTAAAAAGTAACAGTTGGTTACACACAAAAATAAACTTAATATTATTACTATTACTGCTAATATAATTGTTTTCGGTATCTCCATATAGCCTATTCTTCATTATAAATTCGCACTCCTAAATTTATTTACACAAAAAAACATATACGTGAAGTATGAAAATGTGAGTAGTATGAAAAATTAAGTGAATAATACATGTTTGAAGAAAAAGAGCAATGAATTTCGTATAGATATCTTTATTGTAATTATAAAAATGTTAAGATAATTGTAATGACTTGACCATGACGACGTGTGTATGAGGTGAATAGTAGATATAAAGTGAACCGAACCTTTTAAAATATATCACATTTATCTATTCTAACATTGAATATTATGAAAATAATTATAAACTCCGTAAATTCATTCCCAGTTAACGAGACAGCATTTTTAAGTAAAAAATTGACATTGAGTAGAGTGTAAAGCAAGTAACAAAAAAATATTTGTGAGAAAATCAAAAACATTAGACAATACAAGAACAACATAAAAACATCAATCGACTCCCGCAACTACGCAATATTACTATAAACAAAAGAACAACAGTGAGAACATTTTTAAACAATCCATATAACAAATGGAATACAATTTTTTCGTTAAATAATTGATTTCTTTGATTTCGAACAATTGTTAGCGATAACCTGACTTAAAAAAAGTTACTTTTGTGTGCTGGCACATTTTTGTAGGAAATGAATGGCTCTAAAATTACAAGGCAGGCTGTGGGTCAAGAGTCATTGTCCTAAAATTGTTACGAGCCAGGGTGTTGGTTGGTGACTCAACGATGGGCGTGAAGTGAGGTTTACTATCTCGGCTTTGGTTCACTATCGATGTCAAAGCACACAGCGCAAATTATTAAATACCATAGTTATATTTATATTATTCTCTAATCATATAAGTTCATATAAACTAAGTCCGCCTCAAGATCATTAAGAGTAACGAAATTTTTTAACATAAATACACAATTTTTTTTTAATATTATCTATTGTTTCCAACTTAGTAAATAAACATTTCATGTTGTGATCATCTGTGGTAAATATCAGCAAAATATAACATTAATTACCACCTATTCTTAAGTTTGTAAAAGAACGGCTAATGATCACTTAATTTTTTTTTGTACACCATTGTTTTCAAATCACTTTACATGATAGCGATAATCTAACCATATTTTATACATAAATCGTCTAATTATCAACATGTTCTAAAAAAAAACACATTGTTTGTTAATTTTTTCATTATTCTTGATTGAAATTGTATAGCAGTTGTCGACTCTAACCATTTCAGATTATAAATAAAAAATTCATGTCAGTACAGATGTATTACAATAAACATTTTAAATTTTAAAAAGTATTTTAGATTTTCTCTATGAAAGTTAAATTAGCGCCTGTTGGCAGCACATCAGAAGACTATACCAAAAAAGGAATCATTGCTACACAAAAGAATACAGGCGTCATAAACACAATCCGGTGAAGAAAAACAACACAAGACAATTTTACAAACTTGGCTATAAGTATAAATAAAGAATAATTTATTTCTTTAATGGTTTTAATTGAAGGAGGGCGGACAGATAAAAAAAAACAGATGAGAAAGTATTCAACAAAATTTGTAACTGGAAAACGGACAAATCATGAATCACCCAATAATATTTTATAGAATATAACAATATGCAAACATTATGTTTTGTGAAATGACAGCGGTTAAGTCTCATCAACGTAATATCTCATCTTATGGCATAGTTTAGAATCTAATTTAGTGTGTCTATTCCAAACTGGCACCACATTGGGTATGGATATGTGTATCAGGTGAACATGTTCTTTGTCTCATTTCTTCCTCAAACAAAAAAAACGCATTGAAATTATCACACACTTTATAATCCAAAAAAATTATAACTGCCCTAAGTTTTCGGAGCTTTTTTAACCTGTTGGTGAGTGATACACCTGCTCATCACAACATCGCGTTGGTTAAGATGGTATACACTGCAACACATTGCGCTCGTCGCATTGACATAAGGTCACATAAGGTGTTAAGCACCCTTCAAACCAGAACACTGATGTTTGCACACTGCTATTTGGCGGCAGAAATAAGTACTTTAGAATTGGCAAATGTATTAGAAACATGTATTCACATATATATTCAATCTGCCATAGTTCTCACATTCATGTGTCACAGAGCTCACACTTCATACACTGCTCAAACAGTAACGTAGCATGTCTTAGTTATCTGTCATTTTTTAGCATAACAATTTAGTCTTTTAAAAAGTCGGTACAACTACTATTTTACTAACAAAATGTTTGTAAACGCAAATATTTTTCCTCAATATCTAACAACTGTATCTAGTAAATGATGAAGACACAGGCTTACATTAAAAAAATAATTATGAAAAAAACTAATATGTTCATTAAAAATGAAATTGTAAATAAATTTTATTAATCACTATCTTTACCACACAAGTTAATATAACAACAAAATATCCCGGTAACTTAACACTAAAAAGTACATTTTAAGAATATTTATACACAATATGAAGAATATTTATTAACCTTTTATAGATATATTAACAATATTTGGTGCAACAAACTGATTACCAATTTTTTTAACAGTCATAATAAACTCATAACCTGGATAAAGAAATCTTTGTAAATTATTGTCCCACATTTGGCTTTCTTCTACTGAACAATAAATAGAAATTACAGGTTTGATAAAATAAAATGAGGTCAAAGGCTTCATCCTGGATATATTAACTTCAATGTCAGTTCCCCAATCAACTAATTGTACAATTGCTTTTTCCTCACTGACAGTAATCATTTTAATTATTCCTCGCTCATATCTTCCAAAATGGGAGACATAAACACTTACAGGTTTGTTGGCTACCATGTCTTCAGCTCTGAGACTGCACTTTTCTTTGGAGTACACCATCAGATGTTCTCTATCTTTAATGTACTCTTTATAGTCGTCTATTTGTGCAACATAAAAGCTATTTAAGTTATTCCCTGATTGTACTCTGACGTACAAAGAATCACCTACATGTACCTCTTTAAATGTATAAAAATGTTTTTCCGTCTTTACTGTTGGTATACGACTTATTACATTGTTACTATACCCAAGGGTTGTGTATCCTGTTAATGCAAGCATTGTGGCTATGTCATCTGGACATGTATTTATTAATTCAACTATAAGTTTATCATATGTCTTTCCTCTAACTATTAATTTTGTTCTCTCAACTCCAAGAAAACATTTCATAGCATCCACACTGTTATTATCCCAATTAACATTCTTCGGATTGCAATCTGCTAATTGACAATGAGATGATAATGGGGGCACATTATATTTATGGAGAGGGTGATAAATTCGACAGGACGAAATATTTTTCTCCAAACAACCATAATCAATGGCAAATATGTCACAAGTATATACATCACTACAATCATTTACACAAATAATATGTCCTCTGCAATAACGCCCGAGCTTTTTTGACTTATATATAACATCCATTTGTATTCGTAATTCTGGATCCGAAACTTTTTGTCCGCGACTCTGAAGCATCGGTATATATATTCGATAAGAGATAGGTCGCACATAGAAACTGTGGGGACTATTTATATGAGTTATATCCACCCAAGAAGAGGAGCCAATTTCGAAATTATGAAGAGTAATTTCTTGGATCGATTCCGACTCCATAATAATATAAAGCTAACTTAAACTTTTAAATGTTTCTTTATTTATATTGGAAAGAAGAAAATTTGATTACATATCAATTATTTGATTTTTAATTTGTTACTATACCCAAGGGTTGTGTATCCTGTTAATGCAAGCATTGTGGCTATGTCATCTGGACATGTATTTATTAATTCAACTATAAGTTTATCATATGTCTTTCCTCTAACTATTAATTTTGTTCTCTCAACTCCAAGAAAACATTTCATAGCATCCACACTGTTATTATCCCAATTAACATTCTTCGGATTGCAATCTGCTAATTGACAGTGAGATGATAATGGGGGCACATTATATTTATGGAGAGGGTGATAAATTCGACAGGACGAAATATTTTTCTCCAAACAACCATAATCAATGGCAAATATGTCACAAGTATATACATCACTACAATCATTTACACAAATAATATGTCCTCTGCAATAACGCCCGAGCTTTTTTGACTTATATATAACATCCATTTGTATTCGTAATTCTGGATCCGAAACTTTCTGTCCGCGACTCTGAAGCATCGGTATATATATTCGATAAGAGATAGGTCGCACATAGAAACTATGGGGACTATTTATATGAGTTATATCCACCCAAGAAGAGGTGCCAATTTCGAAATTATGAAGAGTAATTTCTTGAATCGATTCCGACTCCATAATAATATAAAGCTAACTTAAACTTTTAAATGTTTTTTTATTTATATTGGAAAAAAGAAAATTTGATTACATATCAATTATTTGATTTTTAATTTATTACTATACACGTATTATAATGTTAATCCTGCGTTTTATTTTTAATTTTGTTTGTAGTATATTTTTTAACATAGACTAATAGGAATTGAAATTTTAATACAGACTACTCAACAAAGAACTAGGGACGGAAAGAACTTACGAGACTTGGTTTTAAAACCTAGTATTATTCACAAAGTACGATACTATAATTTTTAGATTTTTTAAACATTTCTAATGCCGGGCTAAAAAAGTTACGGTATCCGAAACGTGAACCACGAAAGTGTATCCTGGCACTTTTTTGCCAAAAAGGAACACAATAAAAATTAATAGTACAAAAAACAAATAGTTTCTTATTTCTTTATTATTAAACGACGAAACTTATACATACTACTACCACTATGTAAAAGGGTCAATATGTAACATAAATTTTTTTTTAGCTTAATGAATATGAATGTTTCGTGATAGTTGAGGTACAAAGATATTTTTTTTTATCTGTGTGCCGAGTGGATCTAATCTTGGAGATGGTCAGACCTATTTTATACGAGAATATCATTTCCAGATATCTGGTATATAAGACGTAAAAGCAAAAGCAGTTCTAAGTAGAAGGCAATTTAAAAGTAATATATAATGTTCATACATTATATATTACCTCATATTCTATTTAGTATCTAATTATTATTCTAAATAAATATCTAAAATATACTTATATATAAATGGAAGGAAGCTTTAAAATAAAAACGCTGGTATCCGAAATTTGATCGACACCTATAAAAATTGGCAAATAAATGTATTTATTTAAAAAATAATAATATTATTTGTATCATCGTGTCCCGCCACCAGATCGCACTACGGTACGTGTGTTCTATCGTAAACCAATTTTCAAGGCGTTTATGATTAAATTGAACTATAAATCTACGTTCAGATTTACAAAGACACACATGAAATGTTTTTTGTTTCACATTAATTACCATTAATAGTGAATGGTCGGTCTAGTTTAGTACTGAAACATTTGTACGTAACGCGGCTCGAAAAGCATAGCTTAAAAATAGAGATTTAAATTTTTCTTACACCAGTAAGTTGTATAAAAATATGTTAATATTGCTATAAATATACCATGTACTTATTAATAAAAAAATCTCCTAAAAATTAAAAACTCTGTTTACTTCTTTATTTAAATTAAGTTAGTAATATATATTTGTTTCAAACAATGTTTTAGTATAAATATTAGTTATTATTTTATCAATGACAAATATATTGACTATCTGCTTTAATAGATGTTGTCTATAGTCTGTGACAGAATACAATATGTAACACAGGTTACTTTGTTTTCTATTTATTACTCACAAACTTAGTTCCCAGTTTTTTATAAAATAAGAAAATTGGGTAGTGAAACTTGGAAATTAATAACATACCTTTCTTCTTCTTCGGTAATTTCTTTGCTGGATGCAGCGTGTTTAAATTTTGATCTGTTATCCATTTTTATACGTTTATATCACGTACTTTTAAACAGTTTATGAAACAATAGCATCATTTAAACACCCGAATTAATAAATAATGTAAATACAACATTTACACGTATGTGTACGAATAGTATTAATTTTTATTTATATATAAGAAAAGGTTATCTAGTATGTATGCAATTTGACTGTTGTACGCAACTGACACATGAAAGTGACGTATGGGTCGATGTAAGATTTCATGAATAGCAGTAGCAATTGTTATCAAAACATGGCAAAATTGTTTATGTAATTTGAACTTTAATGTTTTTCTGTGAAGCAAAACATAAATTCACAGATCTTTTCAAAAAAACCATAGAGTATAAATATTCACATTACCTATTTCCTCTTTTAGGTGTAGGAATATTTTGATAATTTAAAAATAATTAACTTACTTTATTTATATACATTATTTCTTAACTTTAAAATTAAATATCGTGTGGTTTCATATTTCCATAGCATGTCTTTGTGTAAACCGCGACTTGTGGCTGTAAAAGTATCAGGGGGGAAAAAACTAAGGATTAGGGATAGCTCCCTCTACGAGTGTGATCTCGATGATGGGTGCACGGCCAGCATGTTTTTTTTATTACATAAATTTACTACTTTCTTTTATGTGTTTCATCCAAAACGTATTCTTCGCCCTTATAATATGATGCTTCTGTTATTTCTTGCATTTAAATTTTTTTTAGAAGTATTGCGTCACTTCTTTCGATTTAACAAATTAATTAGCATTATATCATTATGGTGAAGGATATAAATGTTGCCTAAGGATTTGGTAAAGAAATTTTTAAATTTCCTCTCGTAATCTATAGTGCAAAGCAAAAGTTTTGGAAAGATGAATTTTCTCATGAATCTTACTTAGAAATAATATTTTTTGTCGTCATTCATGTCTTCGTTTGTCTAAAAAATCTATTTTTTTTACGTAATAAATAGCTAAACCTACTCCTAAATATTAGATTGTTATTTGTTGCGACGCGTGTGTTTTACAATGTTATTTAATTAAGATTGGGTTACTAAAAACATTTGACTAGGAGCTTTTACAGGATGGCGATTACTTACTATCAGGTCGTTTAGAATCGTTTCATCATATTAAAAAATATATTGAATTGTGTAAATATGTAGAATGTTAAATTAATATGTAACTAGAGTAATTTATAACTGTAACTATATGATAGATTTTTTATCATATCTGAACTGATTTATAATTTAAATATATTTCAATTTCCCACCGTTGTACTTTATATTATACATGGTGGGGGAAAAGAAGTCATCCGATTTTGTTTGGCTTTAATTTTTTTTCTAAATGAAAAACTTGGATTCTGTTTTTTGATTATGTCTATTTGAACCTTTAGATTTTATTGGTCAAGTCGAGAAGATGGTATCGGCCAAATGGGCGCCGCAACAATTTGGTGATTCAATTAGGGCTTCCAATACGGTGATTTCTTTTAGCCCACCTTGTATTTAGTTCTATTCAAGTGTTACCTGAATGTATTCAGTTTGTCGATCACTTTGTTCAGTGGATTTTTCCGGAGAGGCGTGGGGGAACCACCTGGTGAATTCTCTCGGGACTCCGCCGCTAAAGCCCGCGCCAATATCAGGTCCTGCTCGTTCAACATTCTGGAAGATATAGTTAAAAGTTTTATTTATTTATTGATGTATAAAACTATATGATAAATTATCATAAATGCTGAGTCCAATGATACTGTTTGTTGTCCATATCTGAACTCTTAAAATTATTAACAAAAGTTTGAAGGTTTATGTTGTTATATAACTTAAACGACTAAGCAAGCTGCACATTAACAGCGAGGGATCGTTTTTCCACAACCATGTACTTTGTTTAAAATTCTTATTCATAAAACCACTTTCCCGTCTTTCCGAGGTTAGCTTGCTGGTGGTAGGTCTCTGTTGCCGGAGACCGTCTGGATGGGTACCACCAGACGGCTCCTATTTGAGCCGCCAAATAGTAGTGTGCAAACATTACTGTGTTCCGGTTTGAAGGGCGCTGTAGCTAGTGTAATTACAGGGGTAATGAGACTTAACACCTTATGTCTCAAGGCGACGAGCGCAATGTGGTGCAGTGTGTACCATCTTAACTAACACCACGTTGTCATGGGCAAGCGTATCACTTACCATCAGGTGAGCGTCTTGCTCGTCTCGTCGCATAGTAGTATAAAAAAAGGAGGAGAAAAGCATTTATCATAGTAACAAGTAGTGTTGCCACAACATTCGCTTATTATGTTATTTATCGCGCGGTCCGGTACTCAGGAGTCTGTATCCTGGCCCTCGCCTCGATGATGTTATTCCGTTGACGATTCTCGTCCGATAATGTTCTGATGAGTGCCCGAACTGGATGGAACTATTAAACTACCAATTAACGTATCAAAATGACCTAAATGGCAATGTCGTAAGTTGACATCATCAGCTATCTGTTCGATGATCAATAAACCTATAATTGTAGTCGCTTTCAAAATGGTATTGTGAATTAAAATGTACTTTATGCTATTGAAATAAGGGACGTATTAGTACGATCAGCAGATACCTGCAGGTGAAATAAAAATTATTGGGATCTGGTTCCAAGCCCAAGGTGAACCTCATCAGCGCCGACTTTTAATCACGAATTGAGAGCACGTGTGTAGTGTGACCAGTTATAATTTTGTCTATATCTAAAATGCAATGTTGCATTATATCTCGTTACCTTTTTCATTACGTCATCTTTACATTTGACGATCCAGTTCAGTTGTAATTATTTACTAACGTTATTGTCTATTAATTAAAAGTTTAAACACAAATTTATTCAAACAATTGTCAAATATTACATCTCAAAATAAGATACTTTGTGGACATTAATAATTCAATGTGATAATGTAAAATTACATTCTATTTTTATTACAAAAATATTGCAGTTAAGACATAAATTTTGATTTAATTTTTTTTTTACTTTCACTGGGCTACAACATTTCACTACAATTTCACATGGTATTACGAGACAATGGGCCCGTGAATGGTGATACATGCTCGCCTTGAATATACTATGTCAACATATGACAGCCAGTACACAGCAACTCTTTTATGAATTATTAACAGGTAGCCCCGGAATAGAACCAGAGATCTCCGAGTGCGTAAAAATATTAGCCGTTGCGCCACGGAGGCAGTTAACTTTAATAGTAAATGCAGCAAAAACCTTAACCCACAGAACAATCTAAAAAAATATTAATATATTATAAATGATGGAGAACGGAATAGATACTGGTATTATATCACATAAGTTACGACACAAACGTTAAAATCGAATAGAACAAAACAAATTATATTTTTTTTACAGTAAAAAACCACAATAGAGGAGGTAATTTTGTTTTTTTTATATATGTAGTTTTTATAGGTTGTTCATTACGATCGTTTCTACACGACCATTAAAGATCAATAAACGAAAATATAGGTAAGTTAAAAGATAATGCCAGACCACCTTTACAGGTAAAGAAAGTTAAGTTTATAATAATATATATATATAAAATATAACAATGTATATCTGTTATAGCTTCATAATTTTAGATCTAAAAGAAATGAAATGCAGGAACATTCTTTTGGTTTATGATATACTAAATACAGACATACATATATTACTGATATACTGGTATTATGTTTCTATAGCCAGAGACCGTCTACGTACCACGGCAGCTCCTATTTCTGCCTCCAAACAGTAGTGTGCAAACATTATTATGTATCGGTTTGAAGAGCGTTGTAGCTAGTGAAATTATTGACGTAATAAGACTTAACATCTAATGTCTCAAGGCGACGAGTACAGTTTAGTGATGTGTTATAATCTTGACTAGTACGTCTAGCAGGTTCTGTCGCTGCGTCGAATAAAATTTACCTATGCTCAGTATATTAACATAGGTAATATATGTATATAAAATTCAATTACCAATCTCACATATGTGTGAGATTGGTAATTGTATTTCTTCGAGGTAATTTACGTTTTGATTATTTTTCGTTTATATAAACGCAATTGGCCAACCGCCCAGATGTTCGAAGCGTTTTTTTTTTATTTAGCTATCGTGTGAAAAATCCTTGAATTGAACGGATTCCGTCCGCAGATGTGTTCGCGTTCGCTGACCTTGTTGAAAATAGTTATAGAACTTTTAAATATAACGAATTATTATTTAGTGTTGTTAGTTTACTATTTTTAGCACAAATTTACAGTGATACGATTCTATATACAACTGAGTGCCTGTTTCCGCGTTAAGCGGTAATATATTTTTTTGAGTCAGGAATGGTTTGACACTTTCTTCTGCACTAGAGATTTCTGCACCAGCTAGACTCCGCTAAATAACTTTGACATTTTCGTATACAATCACGGTGCCTGCGATGACCACAACATGCAAGCGCCGCCGCGCAGTCTCCCGCTTCTCACTCCAACTCTAAACATTTACGCAATTGACCCCTAAGAGCCTGACACCTAGAAGTTTTCTTCAGCTTCTAGTTCTTAAGAGGGTTAACATCCGAAAGCAAAGCGTTCCTGCGTCCTGCTGCTGATCAGAAAATACATAACTCGACCCCGGAAGACATGAGAAATGGTGATACGCAATACCCACACTCGAAATTATCAATATCCCCATAGTTTTCTTATCAATAAAACTTTTCTTACTGTTTATGTTATCTTTTTAATTTTAACACATATAATATATTAACACATTAGTTTTTTCATAATAAATTACCTTTTTTGCATTTTATATATTCTCTGTCTATTGTTCCATGTCGATTTATTATAATGAACATGTGTATATAGTATATTAAAATAGTACCTCTATACATAAATGAACTATAATAATGATTGTAATTATCTAGAAATTTCTATACATATAATATGCTTTAGACAATATAATACCTATTAGTTCATGAACAATACAGTGTCAGATTTCGATTTATTATCAATGTAAAGTAAAGATGTAAAAAAATTGCCCAGACTGATTCTCGGTCTGAAAACAATAATGTTTTGTTTTATCTGCATTAAAAATAAATTCTAGGTAAAAATTAAAAACAGAAATCTTTACTTGTTGAACATTTACATGTTTGTATTAATAGCTCATTATTATTCACTTGTATTTTTTTTATGTTTGTGGTATACCGATAACGTTTATAATTAACTTAAAACTACAAAGGCAAAGTAATATATCAAGAATTAACGTTTTTTTGCGTTACTTTCGTGTACAGGTAAATGTAAAACCTTGGTTATTATAAATAATATCTGTTTTGTATTCATGCATTGGTTTACGTATGAAAATGTTTATAATATATCTTACAATCATAAATATAATTAAATGAAACATTTTATCGATACAAGACTTTTCAATAAAAAGATTTATTCAATATTTACAAAAGGTATGAAGGATGTTACTTAAAAATTTGTTGGTGTAATTTTAAATTATAAAGTAATTTTTTGATTTCATTATCAATAAATCTTTAAATTAGCACGGGACTGGTAAAAATATGTTTATGAAATAGAAACTATTCATTTTCTACTAGATTAGTTAACACATACGCTTATTCTTAAGTAAAGCGAGGATATATAATTACCTCCATAATCCAAAATGTTCAGGTAGGTATTGACTTACTTATCAAGTTTTTTATATAATGTATGTAGTGCTCATAAAATACTTACTTCAAGATAATGATTCACACTTTTCTTCTAATATTATCACAACATAACCGAATGTTTTTTACAAAATTGAGTTTGCTGGACAGATTGCGAAAACTATTTCAGGTCTCGGCTGCTCTTTACAACTGATAGTATTTACGCGGTTCACTTTTTTTTTAATTCAAACACTTAAAAATCTTTTATTCAACAAAAACGACACTATAATACGCGAACGGGTGCAAGTACAGGCGCGTGCGCACGTCTTTGCGTTTTGTATGACAATAAGCTTGTGTATTTTCGTTTAGGGGTCGGTCGGGTCGCAGGCACAGCATCCGTCAATGAAGTAAGCCACGGTCATTGTATAGAGCCTCTCACCGGTTCCTATGACTGTGGGCCGATTGCGAGATAAACTCTACTTCGACTTAACTATCACACACCTTTGTGCAACCTGTTATCTAATCAACTCCAACAAATGTACGTTTGCACGTGTCTATCATATCATTATAATTCAATGTTATGCAGAGAGACTTTTTGGAAGGAAAAGTAAACGTAATTCTTATTTTATACTTTTTGTATTGTATCTTGTATATTATAATTGTCAAGTCTTTCATATTTAGCAATTTTTTTTGAATTTACATAATTTTATTAATGTAAGTAAAAAGTAGCCATACATCACTCTTTCAAACTTCGTATAAAACAATTACTAAAATGTCCGTTTTTATTAAACGATGAACGTAATGTTCTACTACATTTAAAAGTATCACCTAATTATAAGGGAACATCTTACAAGTCTATTTGCGTTTCTAAAGTTTATTGTACTTTCACTACATACTTCACATTCTAATTAAAGAGTAATTTAAGAGTATTCAATAATATTATCTAAAAAAGATACATTGGTATGAGTTTTTTGTGTATTAATAACAAATACAGTTCTAACAAAGCGATATTAATTATACTGGCTGCGGAAACAAATATTTTAATAAAATTTTTATTGCATTTAAGATACATAAACTTCTTTCTTCACACAAAAAACATTAATGATTAGAGTAACACATATGTATGTGTAGTATAGACAGGCCATAATTTTAGTTTTGTTTTAGCTGAACATGCGTTATGTTTTCATATTTGCTTAAATTGAAAACATCAAATATTTAAACTTAAAACCCTTTGGAGTAACAGAAAATACAATCATCATTTGTTAGAATTGTAAAAAAATGGTTTCTCTTGATAATTGATAAGAATTGCACGTAAAAATTAACTTCGTTTTTATACGCAGTTCATGTTTTTCTTGTGGCTAAAACTGGTACTATTTTGCTAAACCACAAAAAGTGTTAAATTTGCAAATAATCATCTCATGGGATTCTAAAAAAGTCCATTAGTGAATATTAAGTTTTAAGTGCCTTAACGTTGAATTCTTTCGGAGAATCATTTTTATTTAACGATTTCACATATTTCTGCGAATGTTACACGTTTATTAAAACTATATTTTACGGATTTTGAAATAAAACTAAATTTGACGATAAAATCCGTAAAATTTAGTTTTAATAAACCATTTTTAAATTTGATTTAAAAGAAAGAATGCAGCCATAAATAGTATTTGAATAAAACCCAAAAAGTTAATAACATTCAAACCATTTTATCAAAAATTTTTTCTTCAAAATGATTGGTCAAGTAAATTTAATGTTAAATATACTGGGAAGGGCAACGCATTCAAAAGGTTATGAAATAATAAAGAATTGGTCTACTTATCAAATTCAATAACTTTAAACAGGTTTTTAACCATTCGTTGCGCCCGTAAGCTACGATCTGTATTTTAAAACTATTGTCACTCGAATAACCAGTTTGCAATGATCTTATTAACTTTCTAATGTTAAAATTGATAAAGTTAGTCGCTGATAAGATAACATTTAATTTCACCCCCCCGAAATACCAGTTTATTTAATGATTCAGTTTTACATATAACATATCATAAAAATACTTTTTTTTTCCTTTGTCGTGCTTATTCTGTCAAATATGACATTGATGATATCATCCTGAATTGATGAAGATTTAACAACATAACGGAAGTTATTATACTATTCCTTAATGAAATAACTTCTTTAATCAAGAAATAAATTCTTTGATTTTGTGTCCCAATTCCATTTTTTTTTATCCTTTGAATAACTATAATTACGTATTTCATTTTGATCATTTCATTGTATGAAAATTCTCTCTTCGGACAAACAAAACTTTAACCCACGGCACATTGCTTTCATGGAGTGATACAAAAAGAAATATTTTTTTCTTTGGCACCGGACAGCTCGTTATGTTACTACTTGATTGTAAGAAGCACTAAGTAAGCTTATCACCTAGTGAAACAATGTTTCACGTGAGCAACTTGTAAGAAAGACTTTCTGTCTTTCCATCAGTGTTTACCAAATATGTTGAGATAAATGTTATACTGAATTTACTTAAGTAATGAATAACCTCAAAAAGTATAAACTCTTTGTATGCAAGTGGGACGTTCGTGTTGATATATGTATCATCACTTGTAAGCAGAAATAGACCTTAAGTTTTAAACGTTATGAAGTTTTAAGATATTTCGTTTAATTCTAAATCCGTTTACTTAGTGTCCGCATCAATCATTATAAAGATATTTTCATGCTAACTCTTTTTATAGCTCCTTATATAATAAGGCGTATGTAATGTCTGAAAATAACTGTAACGAATATCGTTTATGTTATTTTTAACAAGAAATTTACTTTTGTTTGTATTTTACGTTTCCTTTGATTCATCATAACATATGTATGCACTGTTTTGAAACATATCTCTTTAATTTGAATATATAATTAATTTCTGAAAAGCTGCACGAAACTTGAGTATAAAGAAGAGGCTAACCGATTGTTCTGCAATGTCACATTGGGTTAAGTTCTGTAGTTCTTAACCCAATGTGAAATTTAAGTTTATATATATAAGTTTAAAAAATCTTACGAAGCAGTAAATTTATACTTCTAATAATGTTACTCAAGCTTTTTATCTACAGCAACAATGCGGTTACTATTAATAATGGTATTTTTTTAAAAAATAAAACAGCCGTTTTTGCATATGTGACGTTTATTTAAATGATAAATACATACAAGATTCATTAAAAGAAACTGCGTATGTCATATCAAGCTCTTCTCTACATTACATCTACCATATATAGATTCGATTGAACCCTTAGTTAATGTATTGATTACGCCCCGCAGTGTTTATAACGATTAGATTTATTACTTAGGAGCACACTTAAACTTAAAACAATTGATGTAAGTACACTCCATCGTCCTAATACTTAAAAGTAAGTTACCGTTAACCACATTAATATAATAAAATGAGAGAGCCTAATTAAAAATTATATTTGTAAATATAACATTGCTCTAAGAATCCCGGCAAATTTTTTCATCAAAATACAAATAAATCCGAAAAAACAACACTCAAAGAATTACATTTTGCTAAACATTTAAATGAAACTTACTTATTTACGATTATATGCTATCAATACAGATTAAATGAATGACGTGTTCTTTTATCCATTTATACTCTATGTGACAAACACGTGTGAATGCGTGAAATGAAGCGAATAAAAAAATTATGTCTTCTTTATCTAAAATGGCTTAATAACACATTACCTCTATTTCACAGAATGTTAACTGAGTATGGGATTATGGATGGAAAAGCGCGCTAGTCTAGAATACTCTGACACTTATATTGACAGCCACAACAGAGCAATGCTGTAACGGCACCAGATTTCAATATGAGAGTTGAAGTTAACCAGACAGGTTCTGAAATCCAACAACCAAACTCGACAATAAAGGGCCTCGGAATCGTATAAGGCACCTCTGTGTAGTAAGGTAAGCGGTTAGCCACAGTGACAACGGAAGCGAACTTACTTTATAAGTATGTCGTGAAGCAATTATTCCGATTTATATTAAGCATGCTAATGATAAACTTATCATGCGTCAAGGGACGCGTACAAACTACAAATAATAACAGAAGAAAATTATCAATTAAAAATAAAACGAATCGTTAAAATGTAATTGAAAAAAAAAACCATCTCAGTCTTATCAAGTAAATATTGGAAGTTGACACTTATTCCCGAACACATTGAAATAATTTGTACGCAACTGTTTTCACTTATCACTAACTCGTTTTATCACTGTGGGCGTGAACGGCAGTCTGTTAAGTCCATAGATCGCTAAGTGGCTCACTTTCTTCATATCTCTGGTTCGGGTTTTTCAGGACCCGAACGGGGGCTTAAGGGATTTTTAACACGAGGGCTTTCGGCCCGGTGCTGACGCGGTACAGACACGAGCGCCCGCCGAGAGGGGGCGCGGTCACGGCGCCTACACCTGGGCCTCGGTCGAGTTCTGCCACAGGTTAGACGGCAACGTGTCGTAATGCGATGGTACCGTCACTAGGGCATCGGCAGTGCTTCTGTTTATGGAGCAGTTCTGTAAAGAAACAAAATTGTTAGAAAAACTAAATATTTTTGAATATATATGTGTTAAATCAATTTCAAAAATAAAAGATGCCTTTAATTTATATTTGTCACGGATTTTCCTTGTACGTAATAAAAAAGTTGTTGATAATATCATAATAATCAACTATGTATCGTGTGTCACATTATCATGCAAATTGTTATCTGTTTACTGCTCGCAGAGCTGTATTTAATCTGTGCAAATATTTGAAAAACAAGATGGATACGTTACCATGGGCTGTTTGCGGTGCGTGTCGACACAATCGACGGGCAGCTTTATTGTCTCCACCTTGTACTTGTAGCCGTAGGAGGTCAGCTTCACGATGGTGTGCAGTGGCACATTCATGTACGGTAGTTCGTCTATAAATTAAGGTGTAATTGCTAAGTAACCACTATCTTTTAATTATTTAAAAGCGAGGATTATTGCCAAACGGCATTCTCAATCAGTACTAATGAAAATTCAATAAATAAATTAAAACAAGATTAAGATGATTTTTTTTGCTAACATTACATTGAAAAAAAAATACAACTTGAACAACAGACTCGTAAATAAAATGTCTACAACATGAGTAACGAGAATTAAATAAAAATGATCATTTGTAGGACTTTGGTAAAAAATCATATACATTTGATTCGCAGGCGATAATCTAGAAAATTACAAATTTATAACCTATTTCTCATAGCGATAGTACCTATAGTTCTACAACAAATTAGCGTTGAGGATACAAAATGACCTACCAAGTTTAGCGTCAAGGAAGTATCCGAGCATACAACGCAGCACCGCCTGGTGGCCGACCACGACAACATTGTGCTCGTCCTCGAGTGCCGAGAGCACGGGGCGCAGCCGCGTCATGATGTCGATGTACGATTCGCCCCACGGGTACCGGTAGCGCAACTTGTCCTGATCACGCCAGGCGAACTCTTGTGGGAAGCGCTCCTGCATCTCTTCGTACGTCAATCCCTCGCAGATGCCCTGTCGACAATACACAGTTCTCGTTATTGAAAATATTTTCAAATTATATATAAATTACTCTTATTTCAGACGATTTAAAAAAAAACCTAAATTATAATCCATTTTTATGTAGTCATACGGATGACTGGTCATCCTTATGATTTTATAATAATAACAATATCTAATCTGTTTTAATTTCATTACTTGAACAAAAAGAAATCAATAGTTTCATCGTACAAATATTCATTGATTAAGCATTACATGTAAAATTTAACTAACTGTTGTCGGAAATAATCGGTATTGATAAAGGTAAAGATATAATAAATCAATTAAAGAAAATACGCAATATTTCTTAGAAAGCGTCATGCGTTCTTTTCATGAGAAACAATCGATTAAAAGTAAGTTTTTTTTACTGGTTATAAGTCTCTGTTGCCGGAGACCATCTAAAAGGCTTAACGTTTCATGTCCTAAAGCCATGCGCACAATGTGGTGTTGTGTATATCAGCTATCTAGCGCCATTGTTATAGATAGGTGTATCGTCAATCATCAGAAGTATGTTTGGTCTCGTCGCTTCGACGAATAAATAAAACGAGAATGAAAACATCTTCTTTAACCTTTACATACGAGTTTCTTCTCGAATCTCGCGTAATAAATAGATAGCGGTGACGTGTCTTATATTTATCAATAGTGTAACTAGAAATGCCCCGGCCAGTTGTTCGGTAATTTTCCTCTGCGACCACGAAATGAACACGCAAGCGAAATGGTCTGCCAAGATATTTTCAATACGAAACCATCATTTATGTTTATGCCAGAGGCGAATTATATTGCTTAAATGATTAGATTGTAAACAGAGTAATTATTCAGAAATAATTATATTAATGATCATATGCGACGAATAAGCGTCTATTCATGCGTACGCGCGGCTTCATGTTGTCAACTAAAATAAACAGTACAAACAGATTAATCCTAAATTATAATTTCTTCAAACTACACCTGTTTTAGAAGGTAACATATTGGTCTCTTAATTATTTCTTAAGTTCCTAAAGCATCCACAATCCTCTTTACGCTAAGGTCTGCTCGAAGTCAACTCTTATTATGTATACAACATCATACTGTATAATTGCTACTCGGAATGTAGCTTCGTTGAACAGGGGCTTGATTAAAGTAATTAATGAGGTTACAAAATAGATTTACTGCTACTTTTTTCTAGAATTTCCTGCCAATAATCGTAATATAGCTTGAAAGGAAATATTATTGAAATGTAAAATATTAACAGATTATAAATATTTAATTCATGAAGACTTGATGGTCTAGTATAAACACTCATCTATAAAGATAACACAATATTATTCTAATTTACGTAATATTAGTAACAGGAAGTTTGTAGAAGTTTAATTATCGTGTATCGCTAATTTTACAGTGTTCTTTAATGACAAAAAATAAGTTGATAACTTGTATTTATACAAATTGCTATGATATTACTAATTATATTTGCTTATTAATGGCTTTGTCATAAACAATTTAACTATATATAAGACTGATTCAATATTCTACAGTAGATATTCATTACAGCGCCTAAGTTGTGTGCGGCGGTTACAAGTGTCAATTGTATCTTTCTGAAATTACCGTCGCATTGTCACTTAACCCCATGTAAAATTAAGGGTCAAGTATAGTTCATAAGTTAAAACTTCTGAAATAAATATCTTCAGTTTCGTCATTCTCTTTTCGTTATCGTTCATAATTTTGTTTACGATATTGTTTACATGTCACTTTGAAAAATGTTTTCGTTTCATTAAAGCGCCGATCAGGCTATTATACAGATAATAAAAGATATTGACAAACATCAGATAATACTTACAATTAATGGCATTAAATAATGATATATTAGAAAAATACATTAGCATGATCAACACAAGCAATTTTTTTAATTAGGTGTATATTTGTTTACTTTAGTGTATATTTTATTATATTAGATGAATACCTGTTTGTACAAAATATGCTTATATTTAATTTGCCTTATTATCGGTGCGGAGTATTACGTTTTCATAAAGTGAAACAATGTGATATATGATAAGAGGAAAATGAGATTTCACCTTGCTCCAGATACCAAGTAGGTAACTAGTCTATCTGAATGGAGATTGAGTAAATACATTGCGAAATAAATAATGTAAATTTTGCGTGGTAATCGTGATTGTTTTTTTTAACCGACGACGAGAAGGTTCTCGATTCGAAACGTATATTTTTTCATTCCTTTTTTAACTATATTAATTTGACTTGACCTGAATTTCACATTAAGTGACAAGGAGAAGAGATGGTGAAGCTTGTAGAATATCTTTCTCTGTGAATCGGTGATGGCGGTAGAATAAAAATGTTAACGTGATAGCTCATCATTATTAGGTACCTTTTCAAATTGAAATTTAGCGGTTAGTTTGAGATGACTATTCCCATTCACGATATTCTTTTCAATTGAGAACATAACGCCTTATCCCATTGTTTTTATTATAAAACCATTTCTTTAAACTATTTTACTACAAGTTAGTTAACTCTACATTAATGTTACGATCTACGGTTTACATTTATCGAATACAGCTAGCCAAGTGTTAAAAACAACGATCGAAACTATCTCCGTGTTCAAAAGCTAGCTATCTCGCTAATAAACCGCAAAAACAATCACAAACGCAAATTGTGTTTAATGAAATGGAAAAGGATTTCCACAACGTACTTCATTGATTAAATAATATAAACGAACATGGTGTTCGACAGTATAAATGAATATGGAGAAAACTTAATAAATAAAGGAAAAAAAAAATGAAATTTTACTGGTGGTAGGTCTCTGTTGCCGGAGTCCGTCTAGATGGGTACCACCGCAGCTCCTATTGCAACCGCCAAATAGTAGTGTGCAAGCATTACTGTGTTCCGGTTTGAAGGGCGCTGTAGCTAGTGTAATTACTGGGGTCTTAACACCTTATGTCTCAAGGCGACGAGCTCAATGTGGTGCAGTGTGTACCATCTAACTAGCAACCACGTTGACATGGGCAAGCGTATCATGTACCATCAGGTGAACGCCTTGCTCGCCTCATCGATAGTAGTATAAAAAAAAAATCGATATAATAAATCTAGTTAGTACTCACGGCGTCGAGTTCGTTGAGGGCTCGTACATGACGCTTGGGGGCTCGTATGTCGGCTGCGGTCTGCTTGGTGCGGCGCAGCTCCGAGGTCCACACGCTGAGCGGCTCGTGAACAGCCACCGAGTTCATGTGCTCGGCGAGTGCGCGTGCGTACAGCTGCCCGCGCGCCGACAGCGCCGCGTCGCCGCCGATGCGGCCCACCACGTTGTACTCGCTCTCACCGTGCTGTTATACGTTATTGTTACTGTAAAATTTAGTTCAAACAATCGCCTACTTTATTATCCTCGCGCCCAAAAATTGGGTTATTTTATAAGACATAAACCGGTGACACGCGCAAAACGTTCACCTGTTAGAGAAAGCGACACGCTGGCCCATAACAAGTAGAAGGATACATACAAGCATCATTCCACGCTTATCTAGTGAGCATCGAAATAATTTTATATAATAGGAAACAAAAAATGTCAAATGATTATAAATAATTTAAGAATTAAACCCAAACGCTAAAAAGGTAATTGAATGCGTTTTATAACAGGTCCTAAAACCGCTGTGCCACGTACTTGCGAAACTTGAATTGGGGCAACTTTTACATTTGCTTGAAATAATTAGAAACCGGAACTCTATTGCAATTGAATTGCGATGAATTATACGTCGCTAGTTTACTCATTATATTATAAATAGAAGCGTTGTAAATTTCCATTTAATTATCAGAACGAAAGTACCTTTAAGTGAAAAACATGTTTATCTATCAATAAAATAATCATAAAGTGAATATATCGAGTGATACAGCAGAACTAGGTATTTATGTAACTCATTAATATGTTTTTTAAATAACGTAAACAAATTAAAATTAAATTAACATGAAAATATTTAAATTTTAATGATTATAAGAGATCAGTTAAAATTAGTTTTGTGATAAAAAATTACAAAATAAATGTGAACATAGATCTGTTGCACCAACTAGCAAAATTAATAATTTTAGTGGAAAATGTGGAAATTAATGTCTTACCCGAGTAAAATACAACGTCTGTGGCAGAGCTCTCATCCCAGACAGGTATCCAAGGATCCCGGACTCCTTCTGGCCTGATACTTTGTGCGCTGTGACAGTCTCCCCCATGTTCTCGACGCGGACGAAACTGATCGTCTCCAAGCTGCCATCGATGGGCTCATATTGGCGCATGTAGTGCTCCAGTTTCTTCCTCAGGTCATCGACCGCTTCCTCCTCGCACATGGCCTTGTAGTCAGCGGAATAATGGAGTATCTCAATAATATTCCGTTCCAATAATTCTTGGTCTTCGCATACACACTCTATGAACAGGATCCTGAAGCCCATGTCAGATTGGCAGTACTCTTCCAGTTCGCGACGCTGCTCTCGAGTAATGTTGGTGCCATCGAAAATCTAAAAAGAAACGTTAACTTCTTACAAAAATTACACGCATAATGTACACAACGAAAAAATTTTTTGCGATTGATTTAATTAGGTACCAATTTATCGAAGGTAAGTACTTAGCGAAGTGACGAGCGGATATATACACTGCATTAGTAAAAGAAAACTATTACCAGTAACGAGATTTACGATCGATACTTACCACCCGTTGGATACAAGTAAAGTTTTTCATTTGCTTTTTTAAACTAATTCTTAAACAGGATTACGCGAGCCAGTCGTGCGATGTGTGTTTAGATAAATAAGATGCCGTTTATCTGCAAATACGTACAATTCCAAGAACACGCTTTATCATGCAAATAGCTGATCTCGTTGCGTCAATTACAGACGGTTCTTGCTTTTATCGTTCTAATGTTTTCAATCTAGACTGTTATTGAGTAATCTAGACGCTTCGCTATCTTAATAACTATTTAATAATTATAGAAATACCCGTAGTATTTTCAAACAGGATCTTCGAACGATATCTTAAATTGACAATAAACTTTGGTTTTATTCACAGATATTAAAATTTTCATTATTTTTTATTTATCTATAATATTTAGGTCTAAATGGCGTTGCCACTTTTTTTAGTACGTTTTAACTCGTATTTTCGGCAAGAGTTAGAAAGTGCAACACCTAAACCAAACGATTTACTTAAAACTGTAAAAATTGCAGAAATTTATAAACTCTCAAACTCAAAAGTTATTAAATTTGTACAATTTCTTTTAACCGTCAAACATTTATCATTAAAGTCAGTTTACAACGCCCTCTCCTAGAACCGACAAAAAATTCATAGACACCAGATTTATATTTTTTTTATCGCAGAATTATATCTTATACTAGTATGTTAAAAAGACTATAAGACATTGTTAGGAGACATTCCCGTACGTTTTAATAAAAATATATGTTAATATCATTCATTTACTTTGTTATTAGGTTTTAAAGTAAATTTTTGATTGACATAAATCTACATTTACTACTTTTCCTACACAACTACTTTAAAACTACTTTTTCTAGTTCACTTATAAATGTAGTTAGTCTAAGCGTCTAGTGCAGTTAGCAAAAGATAATTTTAGATTTCCCCAAAAATAAAAAGGGTTATTGTATATTAGTACTTACAGCAACGCTGTTCCCATCTTTGAGCCAAAGCACGGCGTCCTGGACGGCCTCGCGCGCGCTCTGCCGGCGGATGGCGGAGCCCTGCTGGTTGTCAGCACGGAATATGTCATGGCTGCCGTACAGCGCCATGTGCTTGCGCCGGTACTCGCTGCAGTCGAACACTGCAACAATGACTCACGCTGGTTATGCTCCCCTGGACGATTGTAATACAAAGCACATTTTCTTTATAATACATTATCACAACGTTGATATGTCCTTGATCCATCACGGTGTCATCAGCGTTCGTAGATATAAACAGCGCACTCAATGTTCTAGTGCTGGGACGCGAGTTCTCTTACCACACCCTTATAGTAGAACAATCTAGATTAACAACGTTTAGTTAAGTATTTCCACTTATTAATTTGTAAAGATGAACATTTAAACCTAATTATTTTATCTTTGTGTATACTTTATCAATTTATTTACATTAAGGGCAACGAACTGAAAGGTATATATCGAACATTGTGCAAACGTATTTACAATTTATAGCATTATCACTGATACGATTAATACGTAAATTTTTTTGTTCCTTTTTTTATGTACTGGCAACTAAAACATTATGGCCCTGGAATCACGATGTGTGTAAGACACTAATAACATTCAACCATTTATATAAAGTTCTATGTTGTATCTTATTTACAGGATAAACATTTTAATTTTTTTTTTGAAAAATGTGTTTTAATTTTGTGACAATGAAATAAAATGTCTATATTATTAAAAACAGTTTTCTAATTAGTGGATAAGTCAACGGTGTCAAGGTACCGCAATATATTTATTATCGTCTGCTTGTTACCTTTATATATATAATTATTTAAACAATATATGTCACGGTTGTTGTAGGCAGTGGTAAGTTATTTAAATATTTTTACATCCCTGGTTTTCGAATAGGTTGTTTATTTATCTGTGACACTTTGAACGTTATTGGTTTATTCGTTAACAGAACTAATTATTTTTTCCCTCCAAACGATGACATGAGCAGGAAGTTCATGAGGGACTATAATTAACTTGATATTACAACGGAATGCGCTCGTCACTTTATAGATGTCAAATTATTATCCAAAATTAATTTGCTACGACGCCTTTAAAACCGGAACACATTAATATTTAAACTTCTGTTTTTGGGTAGAAATTAACACTGCGGTGTATCAAACACAAAATACTACCACTAATGTTTTTGTAATTGTAAAACTTTTCGTAATTTTAATGCATAGAATAATTAAAATCTATTATTACCTTTAGTGCTTTCTCCATTCCAGTTCAGGTGTCTAGAGAGACGGTGAGCCAGGTGGCTTTTACCGCGCGCTGGTAACCCGACCAAGGCGATGAGGAGCGGCGCGAACTGACTGATACGGCGCGAGCGAAGCGACACTGTAACAAAAAAGTATTTATTAATATGAAAATATATAAAAACATGCTTTTTCTCTACAGATGCTTTATATTCTTTTTAATATATATGGACAAACAGCAAGATTAATGGTTTAAAACGTGGAGAGTCGTAGCTAACTTTAATTGATTTTAACATATTACGTATATATATTATAACAAATTCAAGTTAAACTATATGTTAAGAAGCTCAAATGACTGCTAAAAAACTCTTATTAATGAAAAAATAAACAGGAGTTCATGTTTCATCCGGCAAATTTACATATTTTTATCACCTTCATTCCTTTTAGTCACAGAGAGTTATTATGTTTTTAGTATACACAATTGCCTAACTTTTGTATTAAAAACTAAATATCAGAGAGCTCTGTGATGAATGTTGTAAAAATAACCCTAGCAATAATAAAATTGCAAAACTCCGCTAAACATCTTTGTCTTTTAAAATTATTTCTTATAGTTGTGACTTAATCACGAAATAACCTTGGTATAGTCGGAATGGTCCGGGTCAAAATGATAACCGACAATTTATCTTTTCATCTGGTTAATTATTATGGATTCTTATAACTGAAACTTGTAAGAAAATCTTAAATATTGAAAAGATTACACTTATTGCCGTGTGTGTTAAGACGGAGTCCAGTGTTGATATTTTCGGATATGTTTTAGCATAGCGATGAAAGTAATAAATAAGCTTTAACCACATAATCCAAATTGTATTTGATTTCATCGGTGTTTTATATTATACATTATATATTTAATACATCGAAATCATAATGCAAAAATACCATTTATGCATGTTTATGCAAAGACAAACATTGCTTTGCAAATTAATGCAATGTCAGGCGGTTCGGTAAAGCGGAAGGAGAAACCGCTGATTAAACGGATTTATGTAAAATTAGAGCACAAGTTTTGACTCCGGTGGAAAATTCTACAACAAATTGTTTATATGAACAATTTTATAATATTTACTACTTCGTTTATGCTAAAGGAACCACAACTGAAGTCTTACGAAAAATATCACTAGATCTTTAAGGGAACTTTTATACTGTAATATGTCTGCCATCTAAAATTTACTTGAAAGTCAATTTTTTTTTTTTTTTTATTTAGGATAGACTAGTGCTTGACTACGATCCCGCCTGATGGTAAGCGGCGATGTAATCTAGGTGGTAAAGCGCACTAGTCTAGAAGAAGCCTATTCACTCTTTTCTTGAAGACCCCCACATCATACCACGACGGAAACACTGACGCCGGCAGACTATTCCACTCCCTCGCTGTACGCATTATGAAGGACGAAGCAAAAGGTCGAATTGAATTGTACTGGTTTTAAAATGATTAGAATATGAATTTTTATATCAAGTTTTTTAGTTTTCGTAGAAGATAAAATTAAATACAAAACATGTAAAAAGCAGGTCTGGATTTAAAAAAAAAATGATAAAGTATATCTAGATAATAAAGCCTTGGACTACAACAAACCGCTGGTTGCCCTTCATTGTACCTCTAATGAAATTTACATAAAAACACTCTTTTAAAGAATAACTAGCTGATCAAACAGAAGCATTTGTATCAAATTCTTTTAAATTACTACATAATATAATAATTACTTGTTAACTTATATAACTTCCACAGCCGGTTAGTCCGGATTAACAAAATAAAAAACAATTACAAATGTTTCACTTTCTTATTTTATTATTTAATTTCCGAGATATAGATGAATTTATAAGGGAAGATGATAGGAGAAATCTAATTCTATTATTTAAGGATATATGTATGATACATGACAAGCAAAAGTGAAATTTAGGACTGATTCTCAACTTTCCAAATTTACAAGTAGCTAATTAGCATCAAGTGAACATGTATTATAGATGTCTTTGAATGATTCAATGCTACATTTATTTATGGTACATGTGACATTAATTTGTGGTACACCAAACGCCCGGCAAATGACGAAACGAGTACTTAGGTCGGTACGGTTTATAAATAAACCAACATGGACGGCTCGGACACAAACATGAGGCCGACCAATAAACATGTCGGAATAGCGGCGCGCCTTCGCATCTAGTACGGGATCTTATATGCGAATGTAAACCGACACACGCCATTACATGGAAACATATGCCACGCAATTTATTAAACATAACCAATGAGACCATCTCGATAGCCAAATAAACTTTTTTATCCGTAATGTTCATTATAAATGTTCAGGCGCAATTATAACAGTTTACGCAAAGAATTTAAAACATTGCCCGCCATTGATCCGTAACAAAATGTATTACGCTGTAACTGATTTTTTAAATGATCCTAATCTATACTAAATTTGTTTTATGTAAATTGTTGTATGTATTTAATAGTCTTTTCAGTGCGTTTATTAAATGTACCGGTAGTGTTAATTTAATTGATAATTGTAAAGATTTGCATGCTTATTATTAAGTAGAATGTGCGCTATTCATTAATTATAAACCATCGTATTTTGTTACCACATTCTTGCAAATAAATAAATAAAATAAACTATACACGCGGTTTCGCCCACATTGGACTGAAACAACAAACAAGATTATTGTAACCAAAATTTGATTAATTAATGTCTCGAATCGACAAACAATTATGTAGTTTATATAATTTAAAAAAAAAATATTTTTTTCTCGCCATACAGTCTATTATTCAAGGTTTCATTTATATGTTTAGTAAAATTCATTAAATTATGTTTCGAATTAGAAATGAGTAATGTTTTGCGTTAATAACATTATGATATGAATGATTTTATAATCATGCGTCAATTCAAAATGCCATAAACACCTGGCCTGACGCAAGAACAGTGTTTTGCACCTTTGTCGCTAACTCGATATCGGTGTTAAGGACTGAATATGTAATCCCACGAAGGTTTTTATGCCACCGTGTTAAATAGCATGTTTAATGTTTTAGATAATTAGCTTATCACTCTATGAGCTCGGTAAGGAACAGAACAAATGCCATTCTACAACCTTCCAAGACTTAAGTACGCGAAATTTTTTTAAGAGCACGATCTTCTAAAACATGTGTTAAATATTTTCGTATTTTGTGTTACATGATTGTAACAACAAATGTAATTTCTCAAATATTATAATATATAAGATTATAAATAAGAAAATGAGCGTCGTTGTAACATTTAAACAACTAAAACAAATTTAATGACTTTTGTTATTAAAGATAGATTGGAACTTGATGAAGGACGAGCACTTTATAGGTCGCGAAGATAAACATTTAACAAGGATGCGAATAGGCATTATTTTGTATAGTGTTTATTTCTCTAGTAAACATAATCACAATTAGTAATTTTGTTAAGATACAACCTGAATAGTTATTGTATAAATAATCCATAAAGAATTAGAATAGCAAGGTAATGTTTGTAAAATATCAATCGATTAATGTATATTGAATTCAAGAAATTTAGATAATAAAGATATAAAATTCGGTGATAAGTTCAAGTTTCTAGAATATATGTATGTATAAATAGATCAGTCGGCGTGGCGTGTATCGATGCCGGTACTAATGGAGCGTTCGGACTTTGGACCCTCGACGAAACAACCGCTCCATTCCGCAGTCATCATCCTACCGCGCCAAGTGATACGAGGCCACGTATATTAACTTGCATAATACCGTTAAATCATCAGCAACGGCAATTTTTATAACAATTAACAAACATACCATTCGTTAAAAGATCCTACTTTGGATTTGTCTCATTACTTCATCGTCCAAACTATTTACGACGCGTACATTCGACATCATAAATATTAACATATAGCCATGTTTAAATTTAAATATACTTACCATTTTTGTAATCATAAGACATGATTAATTAATTTAATTACTTATATTTTAAAATGTAAAACATATTATTTAATAGGTATAGTAACACATTTTTTCAATAGTCGAAGAAGCTATTTTAGTATATCGTTGTACTGGTTGTTGGTTGTGCCACTGAATTATTCACTATATCAAGTCTAGCATTTTAAAAACTTGTTCCGGTACTAACAGATACGATAAAAGAAATATGTGCGTAAAACATTTTAATACCCGCTAACATATATACATATTTTGGTTGTATATAAAAAGGCACCTAAAGATGACTAGATATATTTAATCGCACGATCTCACATAACTAATTAGTCACATTTGCAAGTCCATTAGTACATTAAAAGCCGATTCTAAAATGAGTTTGGTAATGCTTTTATAATTAGTTTTTATATTCTCGTGATGGGAAGAGACAATGAGGCCGTGGATGATAAAGCATCCTCACTGAAACTTAGCTGTCTCATATGTAAACAGCTAGATCACGGCCATTCTGTTAATATGACAGATTTGTCAACAATATGAGAGTGATAAGCTAGTGATAGCTCGACTGGTTAGGCGAGATCGTGAAAAGCCTTCTATCAACCATGCCAGTTCAATTATAACAGAAAGCTTTTATGTATTAATGGTAAGTAGATCAGTTGTCCCTATAAAAATAAATCAATGACGTTAGCTGTTTCACGCTATGAATACGTGCCGCCATTTTAATGATGCCACAATCATTCGGTCTTGATGCAGCTCCAAGTGACCCCAAAGAGAAATCCCGCTGCGAAATGACCCTTGTAGCCAATTAAATAATAAATAAGGAAACGATCTAAAAGTCGACCATTTAAATGACATAATTATCTAAACACTATATACCGGAAAGTGCGAACAAAATCGACTCTTAATATTAGTATCAAAATTAAAGTTAATTACTAAACAGGCGTAGTAAAAGAAAATAATTTAAATAAGAGGAAAAACTTAAACGAATCTTCTAGGCATTTCTAAAAATAAAATTATTTACTTACATTTGCAAGTAATGTAAAAAACAATAAGCGATATCTATTTTTATGGTGTTGTTATTAATTTCAACGTATCCGTGTAAGTTAAAAAGTTATTACTACTTTTAGGTTTCCGCTTATTCAATTTTTAAAACGGAAGCAAGTGTTATTATTATATAGCTTTTAGAATGTATTTTAGTATATCCAACAAATACATTTTCCATTTCCTTTTGGAAGTTAGTAACTCTATACATAGTACATTAGCTGGTACGTACGTCAAACCATTATATTACTATATCTTCTTAACCGTATTTTATACAGAATAGATTGTATCATAAAATTCATAATTTTGATGAATCCATTAATTAAAAAAAAAGTAATATTGTCATATATGTGGAGTTACACTAAATTTATATTGTAAATATCTATTATAAGAATTACAAGAAATACTAGTTTACTAAACAATTTGAACATGTTATCAGTTTAGAAGTAAAAATATACATTACTATGATTTATACATTTAAAATTGTATATTGTTTTTCCTTACTTGTGGTTTCTTACAAACACTTTTATAACGTCTGCTTGATTTATAGAGTCAATAAAACAAATTGCTTTTGCAAACGCTGTATTGTGTGATCCGTAAACAAGTTTTAGTGAACTACCACTTAACTACAAGCACAGTTAATAGTAAGTATCGATGTATAATGATAGTAAAGCATACAAGTCTAGAAGAACTCTTTACTCTTAATGATTTCCACATCATACCTGATAGAAAGTGTAAATTTTCATTAAGTAAAAAATACATTTCTTTTATGCTACCTGAACATGTATAAAGATGTTAATGATTAAATTATAAACGAGCCTTCGCTTCTATCATCCATTGTTTTGTTTTAATAGATGTGTTTATTTGTTATATCAATAGGCATTTTATCGCAATTACATCACCGACCAAAAGATTTCTAGTCGTGTCAACATACGAGGCAAACATATACATATTTGTCGAAGTTAGATAACGTCGTGGCAACGGGCAACACGCCCACCGATAATACCGCTGGGGGCACAACGATAGCTGTAAAAAGAAACAACTTCACATTCAAAGTATATCAGAGCTTTAAGATTTGTTTGTGAAATTACAGAGTTCAGAGTTCTATAATAAATATCAAGAGGATGATAGGACAAATTTGCCCATTTTATTGAACCATAATTATGTTTACGAGTTTAGGAAATTGTTTATTCTTTCTCGTAACATATGGTATCCTCTTAAATAATAATAAACTAATTCGCATATAAAAAATATTACAAATTGGGTGGTAGTAATAACGTTAAATTTAAAATCAATCAGTTAGTTTACTTTGTTTAAACTAATTTAAATTCTGTTTGTTTCGTTGTCGATCGGAGTAATCGCACGTCATGAGCACCGGGGGCGTGGCCCAACGTCAACAGTTGTTTTGCAAGGCTGGTCTAACATGATAATGATTTTATTTTATACAACATACAGGATCTTGTTTTTCGGTATTATTAAAAACAAAGTTATATAATTTCAAATCTTGTTTCGTTACTATGTTAGATTTCCTCATACAGAACATTTCGTGGACATCTTTATGAATACATTTACAGTTTTTTGTTTAATACTGCACTTTGGTATTTCACGTTCAGTTAAAAACGTTAGTATCTTCAAAACCGTTCATCTATTTTTGAACGGAAAGCTCAAAGTTCAATTGTGATCGGGCAACCCGCCTGCCAACTGCTTAAGGCAATTGACCGAACTCGCAATTCTATATAATGTATATAACCACTCCAAGCATATAGAAAACGACTTCGAATAACCTCTGATTGTTTTCTGAACTCCTGATTAAATATTTGAGATACGTTATCTCGTTATCAGAAAATAAAAGAAACGTAAAATAGGTGACAATGTAATAACCGAGCAAACTTCACCATCTACTATCTCATTGCCTTTTATTAACAGCTAAATTAAAATTATGAATCGTTGACATTTTTTAAACTACCTATCGTTACTAAAATAATGAACCATTGATCTTTATAAGTTTAAAACAAAGAATTCATGCTTGAATTTTATACGATTAAGTTTAAGAACGGAGTAAACATAACGCTAAGTTAATCAGTTGTTACTTATAATGATTTTATCAAATAACACCAAAAGTAATCTTTAAGGAAAAATTCTTAAAAATAATCCTTCATAATTATTATTTAAGTAGAAACATGGAAAGTTATTTATAACAATTACTTACAAACACGATTTAATACCCTAAGAAAGGTTAGTTCAGCGTATTTCATACAAATAGAGATCGTATCATTATATTAAACGTCAGTTTTACATTTTATTACGTTCTAAGAATTGAAAGTGCTTAATGGGCACAGTACTAGATTTGTTTCGCTTACATCGTAAACATAAAGTGTAAATGAGTTCTTAGAGTTCTATTTCCACGTTTCTTCAACATCACGTTCTGAATGCATGAAGTGTAGGTGGTAATTCCAAAATGCTTATAATTATTGGACGTATCCAGTTCACTTCTTGCGAAGACCAAATATTCTTTGGCACGATGCCATATCATTTCACGGATTCAAATAAATGGAGACCTGGTGTAGCATAAACTGCTAAACATCCGTTATACAGTATACTTCCTTTTATAATACACTATTTGATGTAACTATTTTATCAGTTCTTTGAAAGAAAATATTACCTTTACTTCAACGAACCCCAATTTTGGAAGCATCGTTAATGAGAAAGAATTTCTAACATTTCAAGTGTTAAAGTTAATTTTAGCTGTTTTTTAAGAGACTCATATAATTTAATACTGTCACGATGTCAGCAATCACCAAAAACATTTTCTATTCTTATATACTGAAAAGGAATGAATGCATGAAAAGAATACTTGATCCGGTATTCGTTTGACGGATGTGATATTTAATTTTGCACAAAATACAATCAAGTTTCTTTTTTGCAGATTAAGTCGAAATTTATTTAAATTTAGATTAAGTTTCTAAGTTAAATGTATAAAAGAACAAAAAATTGTTTAATTTAAAACTGATATTGTTCTTCCTACGATATTTTTATTTGTGCTAATTGGATTGCCGACAATATTTTATTTTTAACTTGTAAAGTGATTTATAATTATAAAGGAAGAAAATAATACTTGTATTAAGAAAAAAAAAGTAAAATCCTATAGCTAAATTAAGTGGTTATAAGTTCTTGTAAAATGATAAGAAAATCTCGATAAAAGTCAAGGCTGAATTTTTTTCTTCTCACTATTCTATGATTAATAAATTTAATTGCTTACACACAATAATGAAAATAACTTTAAAAGTGACGCCAATATACCCCTAATTAGAATACAATTGCGTTAAAGCTAAAATATTCCTTTTATGCCACATGCAGTTATAGTTAGGAAAGAAACAACAAAATATCTTTTAAGTAAAATACAATTAAGTAAAAGTAGAGGTACGAATAACAACATGTAAGACTTTCAAGGTCGTGATCAGTTATAAAAGTTTTTGTTTATTCACACGATCTACGTTTGAGTTAGTACACACAGAAAAATTTTTAGAACAAATAAGTTATTTATCTTTTAGAACATGTGGTAACGCTAATGGTATTTTAAGACTTAAAGTAGAGCCGTTATAATGAAATTGTCATTGCTAGTTAGAAAACACTTGTAGCATGGTACGGGCAGGTACACTGAACAATAAAAGGCGATAAGATTTTACAGCGTTAATTAAAACTGTAGAGTATTTGGTGAGAAATACTTATTTGTTCAAATCGATCCTCAACAGTGACCTTATGCGAATGTCAGCCGCCGGAAGCCCGGAAGAGAGTGGTGCCTACGAAATTTTAGTTCACAATTTGTACCAAAGTCAATTCAAATAGTCGCTTAGCGAATAACAATCATGTCACGGAATCGTATCGATTTTTATTTATTCATGTTTAGCGTAACCGTGAACGAGCGCTTATATCATTCATATAACACACATTTTGTTTATAAAACATTACAGTTACTACGTTCCTTTCCTTTGTAAACTTTAATTTTTTCGACAGAAGTTACGGTAAAATATGAAAAAAAAAACTGACGAACTCAACGCTTCAACAAAACGAAAATGTGTGTCAGAAGCGTTTCACAACTTTCGCTGAAAGATTCTCGTTCTAAATTTACAAAGTTTCATTCGAGTAACACAAGTATCCTGAAACAAGTGCCAAGAAAAGACAAACTCTTTGTTACATATTAGGACATTCACTTTCGGACAACTCACCCGATGCCAAGGACCCGTGAAGCACTTTCTCCTTATCCTCCATCATGGTGTGTGCTGTGCTTGCTCCTGGTGCCATAACTATTCGCCTCAAAGACGGTCTCCTCACTAAAGTGGCTATGTGTTTGACACGATGCTGCTGGGTTCTCCTGCGACGCGTGCGCACTCTGTGGAGGGCTCCAGACGACTGCCCGCCGACAGCGGCGGTTATCACCGCGCGGCTCTTATCAGCACCACGGCAGTGATTGCCGACCAGCCATACAATGGCCGAATAGATCTTATAGTATATGAGCCAGAGATATAGGTACCAGTCGCCCCGGATGCAAAGCAACGCCATCAAAAGCGACCTGAAAACAGAAAATATTTTTAATATAAAAAAAAATGTTTTTTTATACTATTATGCGTCGAGACGAGCAAGACGTTCACCTGATGGTAAGTGATACGCTTGCCCATGATAACGTGGCGCTAGTTAAGATGGTACACACTGCACCACATTGCGCTCGTCGTCTTGAGACATAAGGTGTTAAGTCTCGTTACCTCAGTAATTACACTAGCTACAGCGTCCTTCAAACCGGAACACAGTAATGTTTGCACACTACTATTTGGCGGTTGAAATAGGAGCTGCGGTGGTGCCCATCCACACGGTCTCCGGCAACAGAGACCTACCACCAGTAAACAGTAATAGTACATACGTAGTCCACCAAAATTATTATTAAATCTTTCAATAATTAAAACGAAAATAATCATTGACTCATCATATTATATTAAAGCCGTGATAGCCTAGTGGTTTGAACGCCGGCCTTCCAATGCGAAGGTACCGGGTACGAATCCGGCCTGCACCAATGAATTTTTCAATTTATGTGCAGTTACCATAAAACACCAACCAATATCACGTGCTTTCACGGTAAAGGAAAACATCGTGAGGAAACCTGCATATTTATGTCGTGACCATCCGTGCTCGCACTAGTATATGAAATGGAGAAGTCAATGGCAAACCACTCCATAATAACTGACAAGTAAGTCGTCATGTGTTTCACGACACATGATGACTACGAGACATGAGGAAATACGACTAAGGAGAAGAATTATATTAGAAATAAGTCTAAACTCCTATAAAATTATGAACAAATTAAACAGGCAAAGTTTACCAAAACCGAAAACTGATAATAATGATTTTTTTTAACCAGAAATAAATAGTAATTAATTATACAAAAAAAAAAGTTAAACGCTTATAGGCATCATCGTAATTGTATTAACAAAGAACATATTTTCTTGCAGAAATCATTTATTTACGCCGGACCGTGTTCCGCAATTACCTTGCATACATTCTGTTTAATAAGGTCACAAAGGGCAACGAACTGCACGCAAGTTAAAAGAACTTTAAGAGGACAATAATGAAACCATGCAATATTATATAAACATGCACAAGAAATAACATCATTGGTTAAGCAAATGATTATATATAAACCATAAAATATGCAATAACGTAAACACATTGAAATTCGTTATGAAATTTTTTTATGATTTATTTTTTGGTTTTGTAATGTTTTAAAAAATATCTGTAGTACTTTAAATCAAATAAGATCTAACGAATTGTAAAAAATTTCACTAATAAATTCAATATATTACATAATATCATAACCTACCAATCTTCCCATTGTATTAGACTAATGCTTTGCGTAAAAGCCTTACGGGATTTGACTTTAATAACTATGAAGGTACGAAGTTGTGTTCTATATGAAAATTCCGTGTCTTTTCTTAATACAGGACGACCACCTAGATGGCTTTTGTGGGTATAATTCACACAACTTCGACTTTCTCTTGAAGAAAATCTTTAAGAATTAGTTCTCCCCAGTCCAGAAACGAAAATTACTTCTTAAAAATAACGGATAGAAGTTAAATATGAATGTGTTTAGTTAACCCAAATGGATGGATCTTAAACAGTATAGCGTATAAAAGAATACGCAAGTCACGACTGACTGTCGTTTTCCCTTTGAGTGTGAACAACTAGTCACACAGGTTTGTCCAAACAACAATTTGTAATAATTTAAAACACAAATTAATGCAGAATTTACGTAATAGTGTTATTAATAATGAATAAAATTTACGTTGTTGTCATAAAGGTATTATCATTTCCGCCCATTAATACACATTGCTGTTCACAGGCCTCATGAGGTAATTGCTATACTAGCCAAGCTTGTTATACAAGTTGACAGGGGAAGTAGGCTAGTAAAATCACTATTTTAGTAGCCCCTTTTACGAGACACGCCGATTAAAGTGACCACACTCTCTTATAAGAGTAAAAAGTTTATCAGATTCGTACGAAAAGTTTAAAACATTTTGACCTGACTGACTTTTTAAACTACGTTTACAAGTTATCTTTTTGTTTTGTTCTTAATTAGATAATAAAAATCATCTTTTTGATGATTAAATGCGTTTAGGGCTCATAAAATGAAATCTCAAATTCATCAATTGTTTGTATAAGCTCTATAATATTCTTCTTCTTTGTCGTTGTCACTCTGAACAGCTTGAAGCTGTAAATTAAGTAACAAAAAATTAACTTTTTGCTTTTAATTCCCACGAATGACGAAACTTAGCATATATTTACAAACATCATTCATAAATACAAGGTACTCATTTTATATTATTGGCTTCGTGAAATCTATTGTGGATCACTTACGATTTCTCTATCGGAGTTGAGAAGAATTGAATACCACCTTGAAATTGTTTTTTCTTTGTTATTGCGGTACTGTAAATGTTAATAAATAAAGTCAACTTAAACTAGTATCGATGTGGCAGTTAAATAATGCATTATTCATAACCAACAGCTAGCTCTCGGGCGGTGGCCAGACCGGCTTCTCTTGTTTCAAGCAACATGATTATTATCTATCTTACTAACGTCCAGCGCGAGCAACAAGCAGACTTTCTTAGACAAAAGAATAATACATTGAAAATTATCATTTAGTTGCTCACGTAAAATACACTTTTTGCAATGAAATTAGCGAAAAAACACTTGCAATGGATTAATCATTGATGATACATAGTGTTTCCCCAAATGCTTCAATTGTTTCATTAATTTTATAACATCTTATTAGTAAATGTAGCCACTAAGCGCAAATACCCAAAATCAACAAAAAATATTTTGTCTATTAAAATGTAAACTTACAGAATATTATCTCATAATACTGAAAAAAACTCGAAAACATTAATTATTACTTAACACATTTTTGCTGTTCACGCATATTTTATCCTCAAACATTTTTACTCAATAATTAAACTGAGAGTAAAAATAAAACAGAAGAGTTAATATAACTAGTTATGTATGTGCCGCAATTTATTTTAGATTTTACACAATCTTCTTGTTTTATTAAACATGATTATTTTTCTTGCGTTGACTATGAAAATCATACAAAAGGATGAATTTTTAATTTGTCCAAACAATATTTGATTCTTGAAGGATTTTTTGAACAGATCACGATAAAGGAGCATCACCGTTCATATGATGCGATTTGTGCGTAATCGTCACTAAATAAGAGATGCAAAACCTACTGCTCCTGTTTCTTTTAGCATGGTTATTATATTTCTAGCGAACAATTAGCTTTATTGGTGATGGATTTCTGTTTGTGGAGTCCATCTAGGTAGGTACCACCACTGCTGCTATTTCTGCCGCCAAACAGTAGTGTGCAAACGTTACTGTGTTCTAGTTAGTAAAATTACTGGAGCTAAGAGTTTAAAGTGCAATGTAGTGTAGTGTACACATTTTAACTAGCGCTATATTATTGATGGCGGGCGTATCACTCACCTCATAGAATATAAAAAAAAACTTATAAAATAATACCGCATAACAATTGCCTTCTATTCATATTATGCATCAGCCATCATTAAACCTAATTGTTTCATCACGTCTGCAGCTACTTTATAAAAAAACGCGATATTTTTCCGCAATAACGGGGTGAGAAACTGATTCAACGTTTCAGACAAAAGACAACGATGGTGGTTTTTTTTATCGAAGGTAAGTCCATTATGGTGACTCAATGTATGTGGAAAAAATTCAATGACAGCATTCATTTCTGCTGTAATACTGGGATGAATGATGATTACTATGTTGTGTCATGATATATGGAACGGCATGGTGTGGATACTGGTCAACATTGCCAAAGGGGGAACAGAACATCCAGCACATCCAGCACAACGTGTAGATATGGTTTCAAAAATTATTACATCTAAGAGATTATCTTTTTCTTTAAAATATTTTGATGAAATATTATTTTTAGTTGTCTGCAAAAGAGAAACGTAATGGATCCAGCATTGAACTGCGGGATTTATTTATGTATCATTAAACTCTTCAATTTTTCTATAACAATTTGGAAACTGATAACAAAATAACCCATTTTGACATGGAATGGTAATTTCTATTTGTGAATTGTTGATAAACTGAGTACAACGTCTGTGGATTCTTGTGGTTATTATTTTATACTGGTTTTCGAGTGATTACACGATAGAGTCCTTCCGGGAGTGTGATTATTGAATCAACCTGGGCACAGGTTTCTCTTTTTGTCCTAAGTACAATATGTTCTCTAGTCTTCATGTTTTTAATTTCTTTAATTGTCTGTGGAGTAGTGGTGCTCAGTATTATTGCGTTATAAATCAATCGCTTGTTTACTCACTTTTATTTATACATAACATGTTTAAACAATAATGGTAACGAAGCTAGAAAAATTTCACTGTGAATTAAAACACATCTTTCAAGATAAGCATTTGTATAATTGTATTTTTATTCACAAATCACTAGCTGCCCGTAGTAGTGGGCACAAATTTTGTCCAACTAGACATAGGTATTGTAAATCGTCCGGACATTGCGAACGACCGTGAATAAACACATTGAAACTAAATATTGTATATACACAAATTTATCAGATGTGACATTATTTTTATGAAATATGGTGAGGTTTTTAGTTACCTTCAGACGTTAGTTAGTCTTAGTTTTTAGCTATACGATTTCAATGGACTCACACTGTTTCGGAATCAAACAATTAAATGTAACAAAATGCTCTTAAAATCCTGAGTCTTATAAAATGTCACCGTCAAAGGGCAAGCAAAAGTTAAAATATAAATTAAGTAAAACAAATAATTTTCATATTTTTTGTACAGCAACAAATACAACAAGGCCAAATATTTCTCATAGTTCAATAATTGCTGCCCTGTTGTTTTATTGCCGTGCATGATCATTTTATTTGCGAGAGTGAATAAAGATAAGCAATGAAAAACCAATGAATTTAAATAACAATATGGACAGAGTGTTGTAAACAATATTCATGATAGAGGGCGAACAAAGACATGCACATCGACGCTTCCAAGACTTTCTATCCGTTATCAAGTCTCGTCCAGCAGGTATAAAACCGGATCGGAGGCCTTTTGCAATATGAATTTTGTAATAACCTTAATATTTTATAATATTATTAGAATGCTAAACAAACATAATAGGAAACTGAGGAATGTTGAGACAACAAACAGCTTCGCTTAATTGTAATGTAATCACAATGCGAATGCAGAACAACGAACGTAAACAGTGCGCGTGCAAGTGAATGCAACTCAGTGACGATTCATATCGAGAATTCGAATGTAGTTATATTAAGAATCTATTTTCTAGTTAATAACTTCGTCATTTCTTTTTATAAACACCGTACTATTTTTAAAGATGGATGTATAATACGTTCAATAAATATTAATAGTTTTCATTTTCCACTATAAACAGATATCAATGCAAGCTAAATGCTTAAAAAAGTTTTTGCTGATTTCGACTGTGTTATAAACAGATAGTTAAATTATATGGTCCATTGAGTATAAAAAGTATAGTAAATATTACAACTCACCTTTCTCAATAACTAAAGTCTTCCTTCGCAATAATGATCAGAGGATGTGTGTCGAATAAAATGTACCAAGTCGTGGCGCATAGCAGTGCGCCCGTGGATAGCGATAAACGTTTCAATACACATTCGCAACAAGTCCGAACAGACGACCAGGTTCAATCTGTTAACCAAAACTCTCCCCCAACATCTCACTGGGTGTATCACACTAAAATTATACAGTTTTACAGCAGTCTTTGACCTCGCGGTAATAATAATAAAGTTACAGTATAACCACCGCTTCACTATTTAACACCGGAGCGTATTTTGCTCATTTTAGTTACGAAATAGACCTCGGAGAAAGTTATATAAATCCTGACGGTTTGTTAACACTTTGTTTTTGTACGGAGTGAAAAAGTTGTGGGCAGTCAACAACGTGGACTGATGATACGGAGCTTCAAGCTCGGCGAAAGCGAGCTGTGGTGGGGGGCCGACGCGACACCAACTTCGGGTGGCATCGATTCTCGTTCGGGTGCGTTCGGATCCAGTTCCTCTCTCATTGGCAAAACATAATCACAATTAAGAAGTACGTAGGCATACATCATTTAAACTTGTGATTAAAACAGTAATAAACAAAAACTAGTTTACTAGTCGTCATTATCGAATTGTAAACAAAAGCATTAGAAATAGAAATCAAATTAGTATTTACTGGAGAAATAATTATAAGTACTTACATAGTAATTATAACATATGAAGCACTATTTTTTTCACATTAGTATTTGCTTATTGTATCGTGAGTTTCTCATCTTTTTTACAAAGCCTTTAGGATTTTCCATATCATACGGAGAAGATAACTTACAAATAATGAGATTTTTTTCCGCGAGATAAGTAATTCATTGTTGAAAATACTGGTTATGCGTTTATATCGTAGTTTTATGCTATGGACCTTATAAGGCTACAGAACATATACACAAACCTTGACCAATTTCTTCTGATTAAATACATTTGGCATAGATCTCTAAATTATATTATGGCAGCCAAATATCATGAATGTATACACTGCGAAGATACACCGAGACATAGGTATGTCTTGTTCCAATCGTATTTAGAAACACAGATAAATATTTTTCTTAAATGGATAATTGACATGGCCCTTAACATCCCGTTTACTTTTCTTATGGAATTACATCATATGACACTTTATTAGTGGTTTCTTTCACTTCTACCCCAATAATTTTATTTTTAGTACCAATATTCTTTAGGTTTTAAAAATATTTTATACAAATGTAAAGTATATGGTAAGCCCAAAACAAAGACATAAATTTCTACATTTGTTAAATTTGATTTAAACACTGATCTATTAAAATCCCCATCAAACTGCGTCAAAATAAAAATTAAAGAACCCTAAAATAACACAGAAGGTGATCATCTGTCTGCCGAAATATTACATGTTTTGAATCATTCGCTGTCCATATGATGGCCTCATAAAAAGGTCAGTCAATCACGAACGTGTCTGGTGTTTTTTTTTAATAATAAAGCAGAATAATTCATGTCATTTTATTACTGAGATATTTTTTTTTAACATGGACCGAAATAATTGCGATTATTGCGTAAGAAAGTAAAAATTGGAAAATTTATCAAACTAACTGTTGTGAAGGATACATTTTTTTGCAACGAGAATTTATTTCCTGATTTAGGTATACAATAAACTTTTAAGGATAATGATCTACTTTGTAAGTACAGATACAGCCGTACACACTATACAATTCAAGAAGTTTTGATCTGGATTGAGAGATGACTTTGATCTGTTCTGATACGGCCCTAAGGACAATGATAAATAACAATTTTTTAATTGTTTGCATAGAATAAATGTGATATAGAAAAAGAAGTATATTGATTATGTAAAATTATAAAAGGGACAGTAAGAATTCGTTGAAAATTCTGATCTGTATATTATTTTAATAAAGCAGTCTTCTTACCTGTTAAGAATTTTTCAACTCTTTTGACCTTTCAGTTGTCGTTTAGTAAATATTTATAGACTCGTAAAACAGCCTTCGAAATTGTATAATTAAATGTTATTGGAAAAAAATCTCCACACAATAAACATTCATGTAACAATGTGACGTACCTTTTTCGTGTTTTTATTTATGCTTCCTATCTCATCACAAGTACAACAAAGCACATTCCACAAAGCTCTTTGTGATTTCACAACCGGTTATGGAAGAATAAACTATAAATATTCATATCAACGATACATGTAGTGCTGAAATGCCTTCTAAAAGGAGGACCGACGATCTGATGAAGATCCCGGGAAACCGCTGAAGATGGGTAGCTTAGACCAATCGGTGTGCTATCTGAGATCTTTAGGTAAGCCTATATCCAGCTAGGAGGTTCACCAATAATTAAATGAATTATTATATTAATACGATCTCGTTTTAAAATATAATTATATTATAAAACGAAAATTACGTTTTAGTATTTGAAAAGCAAAGTTTTGATTAAAATAACAAAATATTATATTTACGTAATGTTACTGCTACATATTTACAACTATTTTATGCATACGTATGTGACATCAACTTCACTGCTTATGTACAGAACACGTAGTATAAAATAATAATTTCATAGTTTTTAGACAAAAAAAAATGAAAGGCAGAAATATGATCTAGGCTAAGAGCTATGAACATAATCATACACATCCCTTAATATTCCCACTGCTGGGACCAAGAGCTGTATGTGTGCACTACTATAGCAATTTATTGTTCGTTACTCGACTGAAGTCCGTTCTAAAATTATAAATGATCTATATTTTAATTCAGAAAATTAGTCGGACTTTGAACACGTTCAGTACTTTGGCAGTAATAGTAACATTGGTAACACATAATACGCCGTTAGCTGCCAATTGTTGTCGCAAATTTCCAATAATCATTTGGCAGGTCATAATGATTGCGTTGAATTTGTTTATTTCGTAGAAAACAGGACTTTGGTAACTATACCGTGCCGGATTTACGCTAAGAGGATAGTTGTCCACAACTTCTCTAGACTAATATCGAACCAAGGATCCCCGTGTTACAAGGCATCACGGAAAAGGTTAATTACTTTATATTTTACTATTAAATGCTTTTTTCAATTTAAAGATACTATATGCTTATGCAAAACACTTACAACAATTTTAAAGCATAAAGCAATGAATAATGTAAAAGAAAAAATACGCAGTATAATTTTTTTCACCCGTCTCATAATTCTATATCTCACAAACGTATCGATCAATGAATTTCGTTACCTCTGCGAAATACTTGTTAATATAGAACTACGGGTAATTGTGATAATATTATTAAAACAACTATGTAAAAGAGAATTATGTTTTTGAATAAACTAATTTTCGGTGGCACAAGTTATAAATATCAGTTCCATTATTGTATTTTTTAATTACGAGACCTTGTCTTCGTTTATACGCACAATAAGGCCAAAGCAACATGAAGCAACGGTTTGTTTATTAAAAGAGCATTCGTTAAGCGATTTAATTTATTCTTTTGTTAACAATAAATCGCCTTGCGGTATATCTGTATAATTAATAACAAAGATAAAACAACATATTGCAGATATTCTTATAAACTATAATAATTTTTTGCGAACGTCGAAATGATTACACTAATACTTTCTGAGAAATGGTCATAACATTATTCAAATTAATTTAACTCTGGGAATACTGTATTGCATTTATAGATAGACACCTATGATATGCGTGAGAGCAGTCAAGATCGCTTGTTTAATATTTTATTTTTCCGTAAGTTACTATTTATAAATTTTAAAGAAATATAAGGTCGCGGGGATCCGTGCAGAACCGATCGGTTCGGATCCTGGCCTTTGCTTTGTTCTGAGCGAGTTTCAATTAAAAATCTAAGGGAAAGTAAAAATATTATCAAAATAATTATAGGAATAGTAATTTTATAACTACAAGAAAACAAACTTATTTTAAACACCTTATCTGTAAAGGTTCCCAAGTTTGTAATAAGCAACTACTCCGAAACCGGTTACAATGATGTTGATTGAGGAAAATGTAAAAGTTTAATGAACGAAATACACGAAAGAAAGAAAGCAATCAAGTTTTTACTTGGTTGTCCGTCACTCGTTTTCTTAAAGACGAACAAAATCCAAGAAAACGTCATTGGCTGTTTATTATTTACTGTGTAGACATTCTTAAAGTTAGTTAAATCCAACTTGCCATTATAACAATGTTTGATGAATTATGGCGATAATGAAACTACATCACCAGACAGCGCATTTGCCGAGCCGAAAAGATATTTGTGACTAAAACTTTACTGTAACGATTTTTGCATCGACTTGTTCAAAGTTAACCAAAAATCAAGGTTAGATGTATTAATAAAGCAGTTAAGAGATTTGACACAAAAAATGTACCGCGCTTAATCCTTTCACCTAATCTACAAAATACACACGCGCAGTCCAACCTAAGTATCGTAACAAAGCAATCGGCGGCGGCAGCTTAGCCAATAATAACATAGCACAGGTTGTTTTTTGCATTTATTAACATCACCGAAGATCAAACGCATTACAATGCGTGATAAGTGCACTATAGTTTACATCTCGTACCGATAAACTTATATGAAACTAAGACGGAATATAAATTTGTTTCAAAGTTGGAGTTTTACTTATATAGTCATATAACGGTTGGTCATCAAGTGCGTTCTCGTTTGAGTGGGTAGCCGCGATATCCACTTTGCCATCATGAAGCTGGGACTTCTCGTTGTATTAGGTATGCGCATATATTTCAGATTATTGTGCCATCAAAAAATTTGGACCGGCATAAAGAATCGATAAATATATTTGTTTTTTAAGGCATGCAAGTTATAGGTATTTAATAAAACTTTCTTTCAAAATTATTAATTCTGCCTTTCTTTTCATGACGAACACATTTTGTGTTAAATATTTTTACTCGTTTTTTTTTCTTTGTGATATGTGTATGTGTTATAATTATACAGAAAAATAATTTACAAATGGAGCATTATGCGACAATGAAAGGAATATTCTGTAACAATTGTTCCTTTGTAAAACAAGTGCTTATCAAGTATTTATAGCAACATTATCGGTAGGTATCATTTATGTAAACAGAATATAAATTATGCGATATGGGTAGGTCTTACAGAAACGAAGACCTTTTAAAGTAATATCATGATGTGTGAAAATTTTCTTTACTAAAATACTATTACAATAAATATTTAAAAATACGCTAATATACACCCTTTGCTTGCTTAGTTTCTAGGATTCATTCTCTGAATCATTTGTTAATACATTTTTAGATATTTCTAATTTATTATCCTTATACACTTTTTATTTTTACATTTTTAAGATAATTTTAATTTTTTGTTCGCTAAGTTGTGAAAATAAGCATCGATAATTTATTAGCATTTATACAGTTTACAACTCGTCTAAATTTTTACCGACCCGATGTAATCACATCTAAAGAGATAACGTGTTTTTAAATTAGACGAAGAAATAATCGATATACCATTGTATATCATCAAGAATCGGTTCTTTCAGAACTGTTATAGAACTTTGGACCAAAAATATACACAGAATCTTACTAGAACCTTTGAATTCTCCTAATATACTGTAAATATATCATGGATTAAAAGATTACTTTGATTGCGTTATGTGTTTAGTAGTAAAAAGATTGGTCACTTACTTTCGGAAAAAATAATAATGTTAATGAATATACTTTTATTGCATGTTATTTTTGACTGCATGCCAAGTGTTTTTACTAAATATTTAAATATCGGAGATAACAAGTTACCACCGTAATGTTCTTTAAATCATCAGTCATTATTGGTAAGTGAATATTTGTTGAATTGTTTTTATTACTTCTGATGAAAGAGTTATAAATTTACTAGGATAGTAAGGACCAGGAAGAGCTTGTTCAAATGATATGATATAAAGGTATCATCCCTTACAAATACAACTGTACCCAGTCAACGAATTAATAAATAACATGAGAATAGCTGCTTTCCTTCTTTTGTATCGTTTTTTCGTCTTATTACGACAAATTTTTCTATAGATCTGTTATGTTTTACATAAGTTTGTTTTAGCTATATAGTTTGTACATTCATAAATTATATAATTTTTTTTTTCAAGAAGCGCAATATATTTTTTTTCTATATAACTAATTTAAAAGTTTTAGTGGGAGCTTTAAATCGTGCACTAAAAATTATAATTTTGTAATGTAGTCATAACTGATGATGATGAATGTAATCATAGCTTAACAAAACTTTGACATATGTTACTTGACAGTGATTGCTCTTTCATGTTACTACATACTTTCAAATGATTTATAATATAACATTTAATAAAACTTTTTGCAGAAATAGGAATGAAATAGAATTTTCTGACAAATAATAAAATCATGCTTACGTAATGTAAAGAATTCAGTTAGAAGGGATAAAGCGATTGAATATATGGTACGATGGTAGGGCTTATAGTATGTAAGGTCAAACAAGGCTAAATATAGAAATCTGACGTCAAGAAAACCTAATTTATTCTTATCCACTTATTGCCAAGAAGGTAGTTACAAAGTTTCTACTTTGGAAAAATACTTAAAAATTTTAAATTAAATGAAGGTATTATTAAATTTATCAGTGTATTATGGTTGGGTTTGTGTTCATAAATTCTTTTTTTTTTAAGCTATCATAATGAGTGAAGATGGATCTGCGCAAAATATTCGTCTTGAAAGTTGGATGGGAGAGTTACCAGAAAAATTAAAAAATGTTTCATTTATTTATCTTGCTATTCCAGGTAACATTGTAAGCATGATTCTATTGATAAGTTATTTCTTAGCTGAATTATGCCAAAGACATTTAAAATAAATTCTACATTAACTTTCAACAGTCATTGAGGTATTAAATTAAATATTAGAATTTAATGTACATAAAAAAGAAAATATTTATTCATTACAAAATGCATATTGAAGTTGTAAGTGCTATACATTTAGTAGATATGATTCAACAAAATAAATGTGTGTTTGTAAAAATTTGTTCAGGTTTCTATATTATGTTTTAAATATATATTTAATAATATTTCAGGCAGCCATGATTCAATGACTTATGGAATTACACGTTCAAGTGGTATTGCACCTGATGCTGAACCTATTGTCAAGAATTTGTACCCATTGTTTAGAGGTACGATATTACGTTGGACAATAACACAAGCCATAGATACATCGCAACAACTTCTTATTGGCATTAGGTACTTTGCTCATTGTAACTACTAAACTACAAAGTCTTTGATTGGCAACCTAATTCACGAAAACTGATTATCTCTGTCTCCTGAGTAAATAATTATTTAGCTGAGTAACTTCATTATTACAAAATCATTTTCACTTTGAACACAGTTGTTTGTGTAATACTGCTTGATAAAAAATTGAGTCCTAATTAAATTTATCACACTTTTAAAATACATATACTTAATTTAATTATACATTATTTCATACTTTAATAATCCATGTAACTAATTTGGTGTCTGATTTGTAATAAATAAATCTGTTATGTAATGCATCATTTTTGCGTGATTTAAAAAGCAACCAAGAGAAAATGTGATGAGTGATGTCTTGCATAAGATATTGATGCAAGCTTGGTTTTAAATTAATTTAACTAGAGGTACTTTAGATGTGTTAATAGTAAATTGGTCTACAAGTGAGCTTTATATCAAAGAAAACAATATAAATTAGGCAAAAATGGTGTGCAGGTATTAATTTGTAGACTTTCTAGGTAAGTCATCACCACAGTGTTTATTTCTGCCTGTAATAAAAATGTGTGCTATTATTGAAGATTTTATGTACAAAAGGGATTTAAGTACAAAAAAAAAGAAGACATGAGATTTAACATTCTATACCACCAAATTATGATGAGCAGAATAAACATTACTGTGTAAAAAAACTATTTATTATTAGTTACCTGAATAGGTACATAAGATATAAGTAGTATGTAAACCATTGTAAATCATTGGTTAATACAGTAATAAATTAAAACAAATTGCAGATACTTTGACTTAAGGATAGCAACAAAGACTGGTGATGAAAATTTTTACTTCACACATGGGGTGTATGCCAATGAAATAACAAAAGCTTTGCAGCAAGTCAAGGACTTTGTTGATACACATCCTGGAGAAGTAAGAAAATGTTTCATTTATCATAAATAAGACACTTCTTAAGCATATAGATTTGAAATGTATTCACATACATCTTTATCAATATTATCATTTCAACTAATGGACTTCCGCAGCTGGATATTGGTTGTATGTGATTGGTTCTATTAAACATAGTTTCATACTGTTTGAATCTAGTAGCTCTCAGCAATTCTTTTATATCATCTGTCTATCCAGATCTAGTAGACTTATATTCCAAATCTGCGCTTTCAGGTCGCCATTCCTTCACTTTTGTAAAATCTTCTTCATTTAAATGTTATCCTTAATGAGAAATTGACAACAACTAAAACAAGTTTGATTTTTTTTGGTTATATTAATAGTGCTTTGAAATTTTTATTTTATCCATGTGTTAATCTGCTACCTGGTGGATCAGAAGTATCTAAATTACTTGACCACTGAATCAAAATTATTTGCTTATATTACCATTGCTAATATTTTAACATTATACCTCTATCAGATATACACTGGTGGGAAAATATCAACATTCATAACATGCTTAAAATCTTGTATTATTTAAATTTCCAGGTGGTGATATTGGATTTTCAACATTTTTATGCCTTTACTCTGAATGACCATCAAAGGTTGATGAGGTTCTTATTAAATCTATATGGACCGCAGCTTGTTCCAAGGCAAATAGATCTGCAAAGTGTAACACTGAATTCACTAGCAAGGTTAAAACAGCAGGTATGTTTTTATCAATCAAAGTCATGTTTGCACTATTTCTAGAGTATTATTTAAAAATTATTTACACAGCATCTGCACTAGAAAAATATCAGCATTGCTCATTTTATATTCAACTCATAATTTCTAATTCTTTATGAATAGGTCAGAATAAGTAAACTGACAGACTGATGATAATGGTAACAAAGAGCGTTTTGATGTAAATCATATTACACTTTTATAATAAAGAGCTATTACATCTAAAGCATCAATTCGTATGTATGCCATCCATATAGTATCAAAAAAGTTAATTAAATACACACTATTACTTGGTAATTATTCAGAAGAACATCTTGCTTGTGTTGTGGCTTCACTGACATCTAAATAATTTTTCAATTTGAAAGTGGCTCTGTTTTTCTTTAATGATAGATCTAAATCTATTACTAAAAATTTCTTCAGATAGTTATTGTCTACCGTCACCAATTAGTATACGCTACCAATGAGTTCTGGCAGCCCCAGATGTTACCATCACCATGGCCACAGCAAGAGCAAGTGAGCGGCCTCCTCAACTTCCTGCGAAATGTTAAACGGCACCCGGGAATGGGTTTCGTGCATCAAGCAGTATTAACACCAACACCTGCCTTTATACTCTTCAGGTAACACCACACTACAACCTTTTTCTACTAATGTATTGTTATTTTCGGACTTTCGAGCTACAAGGCATGGTTGGCCTCTAAGCCACAGAAGCAGGTTAAGATTAAGGAAATGAATAACGCTGTGTTTGGTTTTTTTACACAGATGGATTTCGACACTACGCGAAAAATGTGCTATCCCTGTGAAAAATGAAGTGCTACCAAAGTTATTGGAGGATTTCTTTCCGGGACCACCCCTTGTGAATAGCCTGGCCTCCCAGGCACCAGTCAACGTAGTCATCGCAGACTTTGTTGAGATGAGTGATGCTGTATTTCCTAAAAGTATCATACAACTTAACATGAAGTTACTTAATGATCTAACTAATATTTATAGTCAAGGGTGAATCTCAAACTTTTCTCATATACTGTACCTGCATTTTATACACATAAATAATATTGGGCCTTGGGCTCTCTTCCTTGGGGGAGAAAATCTTTTAATAGAGGGAACATTGAGTCTTTTTATTATTATTTATTACATATTCTTTAAGTACGTGGTCCTTCATTGGTTAAGTTTAAATGTGTTAATAATTCGAAATTAATGATATGATGCGAAAAGCAAAGAAAAATATACATGTGCATTTAAATAAAAAAAATATTAAAATACGTTTTTATTTGATTCAATATTTTGTGCAGTTTGTTTTTTTATTCGCGGAAAACTTTTTCACAAAAGTCGTCCAACTTAATTTCCTCGCACAGATCTTTGAACGACCACTTCCTGTGTTTTAAAACGGCAGCATCCTTGGCCTGCAGCGTAGAAAACAGCTCGTCGGACAGCTCATCAGATATCTCAATAATTTTACATATCTTCTCTAGACGAACCAAATCTTCCAAAGAGTTTGTCAAATCGTTAATACAAATAATTTGTGACTGCTTTTCTTTTACGTGAAACGAATTGTCAGAATTACTAGCACTCGCGCTGTCTAGCTTATCGTATATATCTACTTCCTTTTTATTTACGCCTCTTTTTGAAACTCTCAAATTGTTCAGACGCATTGTTAAATTTTCACATATAACCTGCTTTTGAATTGATATATTTGATTCAGCCATGATCCGCTGTTCCAAATTTTGCTTGTGTTCGCTATCTACTCTTGTGTTACTATCACCGGTTTTCTCCAAAAAGACGTATTCAGTTTTATTTTCCACACAGCTATTGCCAACCGGATTAACGACATTAATATCGCCCCTCAATGTAATTATATTGCCTAACTTAGAGGTGTCTGAGTATTGTTTATAAATTTTTTCTTTAACTTCTTGCTTCTTTGTTAAAAAGCAATCTTTAATTTTATAACAGTTTATTTGCCAATCGTCAGTATTATGAGATTCAACCTGTTGAAGATTTGTAGCAGCCTCTTTAGGCATTAAAATTCCCTTCTCAAAATTAGTGGGTCCCTCTTCCGTATCAGTATCGTACAAAGTTTTCACATTGAATCTTTCCATTTTCATACTTTCGGTATTTAGAACACCAGTCCCTTCTACAAAAAAACACATTAAAGAAAATATTCCCAAAAGTTTAAAATATACTCTTCCTACTTTTATAATAAATATTTTTTTTAGACTCCTATGAGTCCATAAAGCATATTTACAAAACAATATTTTTGTTTCTACCAAGAATTTTAAATCAGTTATGGCTTACAAAACGTAGACTTAGTCTCAAATAATAGATCTCGTATAGTAGCTCACGTTGCTCAGCAATCTATAAAAATGGCTGTGCTCACCGTTTATGTTCAGCTGCGGAGAAAAATAGGCTAAGATGATAATAATGATGATGTCTAAAATTCACCTTCCTCGATTGTAGTCGTTACAGATTTTTGTTTCCTTGTAGTGCTAATCTCCGTCGGTGATTTCTTCGTTTGACTTTTTGCTAATTCTCTATTTGCATCAAAGAAACACTCCGCACAGTTACATGGTTCCGAGTTGCTGGAATTACAATCAGCAGAATTATCTGTTGTTGCAGAGGATGTGACGACTTTGTATTTATTATTTTGAGTAATTTTTTGCTCTTGGGACTTGTTTTTTTCCACTTTCTTATCGCTTGTATCATTGGAGTAAAGTTCATTTGATTTTTTAATTAGTTCCTCTGTGATATTCAACATTTTATTAAAATCACTTTTTACTTCATCCAGGCAAATCCGCGTGTTTGCGGTTTCGTTTGGCACTACTGGGGGTAATTTTGAACAAATTTGTAGAAAAGATTTGTCAATTTGTTTTGGACTTGGCTTATCTAATAATGTGTCTTCACTAGAAAAATTTATTATATCGCTTTGATTATTCGAGCCCCAATTTGAGTTTCTTTCTTGGTTAACTACAGACATTTGTGTTAACAGGGGAACAGTTCTATTTACTGGGCTGCAATGCGATTTGATTTTAAAATCTAAATTTTTTGAAAAGTTTCTCAACATTTCTGACAATGGTTTCGTACTGTAACCACTTCCTATTGACTTGTCGATGGCTTGTGTCAACTGATGATCATTCAAAAGTTCTGAATCAACCTTCATCGTTTTCATTATTTGCGCCTGACAAAACTGTCTCTCGGAGGAAAGGATCGAGTCGACCACCCGGCACGCATACGAATACTCATTTTCATACCAACAGATAAGTTTATAAAAGTTTGGTCTTAGCTGCATGCTCGTGTTGATGTCCAATATACTAGAATGACTGTCCCTGATAAAGTCTGAAGACACAGCTTCCTCGTTGGATACGTCTATAACTCCTTTTAAGTAAGTTTTGCTGGCATCTTCCACGCATTTGACAATATTTTGGAAAGTTGTGTCCCGGTTTAACCTTTTAAAATACAAATAAATGTTAAAACAGACAATTTCTTTGCAATGTGCGTCTTCCGGCTTATAATGATGGAAGTGAATGTATGTATTATAACTTACCAAACCTTTGATGACATTAACTGCGTGTGTAAATTTCACTTTTTACTCTATCTACTAATGACATTGTTTTTTTGTAAAGTAATTAAAAATAAAAATGTTCATATGACTACATTCGAAGAGCTAAATAACTAAAGGATTTAAACCGAAAGTTTATTTCTAAGGTTTTCTTGCCTAAAAAGAAAATTAAAAAAAAATAAGCGTACCGAATAGTTAAATCTAGTACGGAGACATTCACGATCGGAACTCGGAATGCCAAACCGATCATTTTGTCTTTCAACTGCGGCAGTATTTTGCCGAGAGCTTTGCAAGCGCCGGTCATTGCCGGTATGATGTTTTGGTGAATGCTTCGGTAATCCCGCCAATGCTAGAAAAATACCTCCAACCTTCATATTATCAAAGTGATGTCTTGATATCATTACCTTCTAAAGCAATAGATCTCTATTGCTAAACATAGATTTCTAATATTTAATTCTATAAAACACTGCCTTACACTGAATCCAGTGGGTCCCGACGAAAATGTCATCAGTGCTTAACAACCACAAACGCAAGTAATGTTAGGGATAGTTTTTGCCAAATTAAATAATGTTAGTTGAAATTTGTAATATTATTCTTTAATTTTTCGCTTAGACTCTAAGCAATTTTCCTATTACTGGGGGGTAACTAAAAACTATTAAATTCGAAGACTTACCTTTCCTCTTAAACATAGTCCATCCAATGGCTTTAATGACGGTGTCATCGCGTGTATACTAGTAACGAAGCCCTCCGAGACACCGAAGTTACTTTCTAGAACTTTCATTATTGGAGCCAAGCAGTACAAAGTGCTCGAAGCGCAGGATATCACTTTTTGATCTTGGCAACAAAAGAAAAATGTATGATGATTACGGCTAAATTATACATACTGAGTATTTTTGCAATTTGCAGTCAATTTGATTGGTAATGTAATACTGAAATTTTATGTACAAGTGACGAATATAATATTCACACGTCAGTATCATTCCTACCCATAACATGACTAGTTATCATTACATGATCATCAGCCGGAAGACCACACTACTGAGCATAGGCGTCTCAATGATCTCCATGATCTTCACCGGTTCTTCACTGCTCGCATCCAGCTGCTTCCGCTCTTCCATGTTCTCTTTTTACTTGTAATCCAGTTTTTTCACTAATTATAGTTATAACTAAATAGCGAAATGTAATAAAAAACGCCTTAAGTTTTTTCAAAGAAATCGCAGTTACTAAACGCTAAAACGCCTACCTAGAAGTTCTTGTTTTCATTACTCAAGTTGATTGTACATAACGACATATTGCATCAATGTTTGAGTAATAATAACAAGTTACAATTATCTGTTATAACGTTATCGTATATGGTTCACATTTTACAATAAATGCTAAGCTCATTACACAACAAACGTCGCCGACGTTGTTTGCTTGCGAAATTACATTTCAATTGTAGTGTCAATGGTGTAATAATAAGACATGGCAGTAGCCCGGTTTCAAATTCGTTCTCCTACTACTTTTTATTAAGCTTTGTATTAACCAGAATTGATAAGCAAGATTTCACTTGGACTTCAATAGAAAATTACGTTAATGGTAACATTAAAAAAATTGACATAACAGCAGATTTTTTTAACTATGATAAGTTTAAAGCAACCCCTCTCAAATATAAAACAAAAAGCCTGATTTTTTCAATCGTTTGAAATCTTCAATACCATCGTCATTCTAAACTAATGATAACATCCATTTATACATACATAACTTTTAAAAGGTAATAGGAACAGCAGCATATGTAATGTGTTTTTTTGTTTAATATTTATGTACTTGTACGGTAATAATTGTTTGTATGTGTATTTGCTGCGTGGACAAATAAACTAATTTATCTATCTATCTATCAGAATGTACACTTAAAGATATTTAATGTAAACATTTATAATGATACCTGGATGCATTTTGTCATCATTGACCCCTTGTATTATCATGGGCACGTCGCTGGAGGGCGCGGTAATCAGCACACGCCTCACACCCTCGACCGACAGATGACCCTGCGTTCAACGTATCATATACGTATACAAACATAATATCTGCTATTGTTTCTACATACTCCGATAATAAAGTTAAAACGAAAAAACAATGATAAGGTTATTTTATAAAAATTCCTAAGTTTATAAAACTTATTGATTGTAGTTGTTGTTTGAGACAAGAATAATATCATCATCTCTGCTCTTTTTTGGTGTGTATAAACAAAGTGAACATTTCTTCGGAATTCTGTCGCTGTTAGAACTACCACCAATGGTTAAGAAGTGCAAACCGCTAGCGATATCACTCATTAAGTGAAATACTGCTAACCATCCTGCTATATTTATACCTAAGTCTTAGGACGCCCACGGATAAAGATCAGCCCAAAAATCCCCCATTTAATTTTTTGGGAGAGATTAAATTTTTATTCATTTAACAAACGTACAGAAAGGGTATTCAACATATTTTTTTCCATAAATACTAAGCTAGTAAACATAATTGAATATATCTATTGTAATTAAGACGCGTTTTGTTTTAAATGAATATGTAATAGTCAATGACATTAATTAAAAAAATCCGCGACCCGGAGCTGACCTCGGGTTACAAATGTTACATTGATGTAATATAAAAAAATGTAACGTATATATAAACGTTATATTTTTATTCATAAATGTAGAGAAGGCGATAATTTTAATTTAAACAACACGCGTAGGAAAAATAGTGATAAATATAACATGTAACACAGATGGAGATTGCAAGCCATGTTTGAAAGATGTAAAACATTCAATGGATAAAATATGTAATGATTAGACTAAGAAATATCAGGTAAAGGTAGATTGAAAAAAAACATGGAAGGTTCATACGGTTACTTGAAGTTGGATATCAAAACACTGAAATTATTAGAATGATCTGAACTTGAACTGAAACCACATGAAAAGAATCGCTGGGAGTTACTGGGCTTAAACAGCACAAGACCATATTTTGTGGAATATATTACAAGAGACTTGTCAAGCAGTGGATGTCAATCGGTTAAAATGATGATGTTGATGATGATCTTCAACTGATGACAAAGAGTATGAATAAAAAAGCGGCGATGAACATGAAAGAAGCACCTGAAAAATACTACTGCTATTACTATATTTTAAAATATCTAAGTTAAATGCACATGTAATTGAAATAATGGCTTGTTTTATTCAATTATACATTATGTGATCAACTACAAGACAGAAATAGAAAATAATTGCTAAGTTCTTTTTCAAATAATATTTTGCTTTGTGAAAAAACCTGCACTAGTTGGTTCAATGGTAAAGAAATTGAGAACATATTTAATCTGGAATTATTCCAAGAAGTATAAGTCAATGAAGTTTGCCTGTACTTAATATAATAACTTTGAACATGAGAAAGTGTTGAAATCTAATAAATTGAAGTAAAATCTCGAAAAGTTAGGATTCTGCTCAATAATACTTCTCTGTCTTTGATCATTGGCAATACGTATCCAGTTTCAGTCAGGCATCTTGAATAGATTCATTCTCCATAATATTCAGAAATAAAAAAAAAAATTACCACAGCCTTTTCAAAATTAGTAAACATTCCCGAAGATTCGATTACATACTGCACGTTTGCTACGTTCCACGGTATTTCAGACGGTTGTTTCGCGCGATACACTTTAATCGTGTTACCTGGAAGAAAAGATTTCATGATCGATATTAACTATAAACCAAATTGAACTTTCTTTATCTTTTTCTCCGAGGTGACAAAACGTGCGAGACGTTCACCTGGTGATAAATGATACGCTTGCCCATATCAACGTAGCGTTGGTTAAGATGATATAAACTGCATCACATTGCGCTCGGCGCCTTGAGTCATATGGTGTTACGTCTCATTGCCCCAGTAATTTTACTAGCTTACAGTGCCCTTCAAATTCATACACAGTAATGTTTGCACACTACTATTTGGTGGCTGACAACGGTGACCTACTACAAGTAAAAACTCAAAAACTTTTTTCGCAAACATATAAAACATCTCGGTGATACATATCACGAATAATAGCAACGTATCAATAGTTAGTTAGACACTCACTTTGTTACAGAAGGCTTTGTGACTCTGCAGTAATATTAAGAGTTCTGCTTAGGATTTCTCAAAAGTGAAGTGAAAAGTGAAAAAACTGACAATTCCTATTTTATAAGATTAAATGCATAATTTAAAAATTATCAACTTTATTTTTAAATAGTTATACGATCTACAAATTTTGTCGGTTATTTCGTAATTATAAGTTTTGGATGCTCGTAAGATGGACATGGCAAATTTTTGTTACTAAATTGAAATCCGAAGCGTATTACTCAAATTAATTACAATTTTAATTCAGGTCAAACAAAAAAACATGTCTTTTGGTTTACCGTTAATTTTAATATCGCCATTTAACGAAGAAACATTTCCGTTGAAATTCCCATGTATTGAGTCAAATTTAATTAAATAGCAAATATATTCGACATCTACGGCAGGGTCGTTTATAGCGGCTACCTGTCATCATAAAGTTATAAAAATATTATTCAAAGCAATTCCACGTTTTACCAGAATTTTGCATATTACCTCAATATCAGAATTCTGGAAACATGTTCTAAACATTATTCTGCCAATTCGGCCAAAACCGTTAATGCCCACTTTAATTACCATTGTTTGAGTAAAATTAATTTTGAAACATGAGATTGTGTTTTAAAACTGCCGCCACAGAGGACTATTTCATTTTAGTAAAGGCAATAATATGGAATTGCCATATTCATAAATTAATGAACATTAGAATCACTACTTACTTTATGTAATTCAACTGATGTTCTCTACAACATAAAATAGTTACTGTTTAAATAATCGTACCATACCGTACATATAAATTTAAAATTTATTAAGTAAAATAACAATGTAAAAGAGTTATAAACAATGAGTCTGATATGAATACAAGATTCATAGATCAACCTTGTTTTATACTTCGTGTATAAGTAAAATACTGTAGCTAAACACTGTTGTAAATACATAATGTTTGAAATATTAATGATGTTTATAAATCAAATAATATAATAAAAAAAGCGATAAAATAATAAAATATTTTATCGCTGGCTGGATTTCCGCAGAAAAAAAGAAAAAAAGAAGTTTCTTTCAATAATGACAATTATACAATTAACGCTGCAAGTGTTTTAACTAGGAAAGTGCAACAATTAAAAGAAGAAATATGATTCAAAATAACGTGGATATAAAAAGCAATGAATTAATAGAGTTACAAACACACAGGTAAATCCAACAGTATATTAAAATGTATGTTACTAGATTAAAAAATCGTAAACACTACATTTACTATTACTGAAAACTTTTTGAATTCGCCAATATAAGCGTATTTATAAAGTACATTTATAGATAAGTTTGCAGCCATATCCAAATTTTAAATTTTTTTATGGCTTATTCCCGCGTTAATGCTAGGAGTCGAGATCTTTCATATTATTAAAATGTCCAGTACTATTTTAAGCCATTTGCTCAAGTGTTCAACAAGTCCAAGGGATCCGAAATATTTTTCTCTAGCACTACATATCAACGTCATTGTTGCATGGCAAAAAGACTACAAGTTAGTGTTATTTTTGCCATGTGTTATCTTCTATATTTCTTCGATCCAAACGATATTTTTAGACATTCTTGCTATTATTCGTTGCATGCATGCATTATTCGTTGCCGAATAATACCGAAAATCTGATAAATAAAACAGTCAACAATATCAAACAATAACATTTGTTTTATTAAGCAAATAACGCTGAAATATTTTTTTATGTATCTAATATTTAAATTATTGTGATTGTTTCGTTAATTTGTTTTGTTTTTATTTAATAATAAGTTTACCTTTAAAGAACTTTATAGACAGACTAGTTACCTATCTACTTCCTATTTGAATCAATGACAATTCTTACTCTATATCCGCCCGCTATCTAGATTACGCCCTCATAGTTGTACTTGTCCTTCATCTGACATTTCAGTACTCCATCTTGTGGGGATCATACGTGTAGCATATCGCCAATTGAAACTCCGCATACCGGTAAGAAAAAAATGTTTATTCGTTATATTTTATATGATTATTTTAAATAAAGATAATTACAATTTGATCAAAATTAGTTTTTTTATTATAGCGATTCAGTATACACGTACTAAACAAACCATCATGCAAGAAACAACTAAATACCATTATTGCACAATCTTTTTACCTTTTTAAGCTTTAATTTTATCATGTAGTTTAAATTTCAATATATAGACAAATTTTGGTTAGCTTTTTCCTTAGAAGTTTTACCTGACCTCTATTTGACCTCCATACGCCGGTAAAGTATTCTCATCTTGGCCCACTATAATTTGTTGCAAATGGAGAATAGCTTTGATAATTCTTCATAAAGGCTGTATTTTGGCATCCTTTTAACGTGAGCAATTAATGTCTGAAATATTTGTTTTAAAAAGATTACATTAGAAAATTCATCAAGAAATATTGATGTATGAAGAATTAAATATTAACATAATGTTATGTATTTTTGTTATTGCTTTCATCTGAAAAAGTTTTGCTTTTAATGCTTCTTAATTTTTAAAATCTACCTGCTAAACTGAAATACCCAACTTTAATGAAAATTGCGTAATTAAGTAATGTTTTTATCTATCATTTGTACCAAAAATTTCGTATTCTAATACGTAATGATAATTAAACTTATAATTTAATTATTTTTTAATGGAAGTCTTATTAAATTTGTTAATGAAATTAAAAAAAATTTTTTTGATCTTTCTCAAGTTATTTTATATGGAATCTATGAATCTGATTGGCATAATACTTAAACCAATAGAAACTTGTCTTATCATACAAAATTAGATGAAAGTTTAAAGCTTAACATGTGATATTATGAGCTGTATCAATGTGGTAGTATAAAAACACATGTTATACATATCTTTTTGATGCATAATATGTTTTGTCTGCTCTTTTAATTACTTTGCAAATCAGAATAACATCTATCAAGAATATCATAACATATATTTTTTTAGTAATTCAGAACTAATGTAATCATCATAGATAAAAAAATAATTAGATTATCCTATTAAACCATGAAACTTTTTGATAATTATTAGCCCATTACTGTATACTGCTAAACATAGGCCTTTCTAAGTTGGAAGGTAATTGCTATAGTCATTAAGCTGGGTATGTGCTAAAGATAATAACTTATTATATCAATTTCTTTCATGATGACATGTATTAATTTTTTTTCAGTAACAATGTCGAAAATTGGTATTAATGGATTTGGCCGCATTGGACGTCTCGTGCTGCGTGCATCTATTGAAAAAGGAGCCCAAGTTGTTGCCATCAATGACCCTTTCATCGGTTTGGATTACATGGTCTATCTTTTCCAATATGATTCTACACATGGACGCTTCAAGGGAACTGTAGAAGCTAAAGATGGCAATCTTGTTGTAAATGGAAACAAAATTGCTGTCTTCTCTGAGAGAGACCCAAAAGCTATCCCGTGGGGAAAGGCTGGTGCTGAATATGTTGTGGAATCTACTGGTGTTTTCACAACTACTGATAAAGCATCTGCTCATTTAGAAGGTGGAGCGAAGAAGGTTATCATCTCTGCTCCCAGTGCTGATGCTCCCATGTTTGTAGTTGGTGTTAACTTGGAAGCATATAACTCATCCTACAAAGTCATCTCCAATGCCTCCTGCACTACTAACTGCCTGGCACCTCTGGCTAAAGTTATCCATGACAACTTTGAGATTGTTGAAGGTTTAATGACAACTGTTCATGCTACTACTGCTACCCAGAAAACTGTTGATGGCCCCTCTGGAAAACTGTGGCGTGATGGCCGTGGTGCCCAGCAAAACATCATTCCAGCTTCTACTGGAGCTGCTAAAGCTGTTGGGAAAGTTATTCCTGCTCTGAATGGAAAACTTACTGGCATGGCTTTCCGTGTTCCAGTTGCCAATGTGTCCGTAGTGGACCTTACTGTGCGCCTTGGTAAACCAGCCAGCTATGAAGCTATTAAACAAAAAGTTAAAGAAGCTGCTGAGGGACCACTTAAGGGTATTCTTGGATATACTGAAGATCAAGTAGTATCTTCAGACTTCATTGGTGACTCCCACTCTTCCATCTTTGATGCTGCTGCTGGTATTTCTCTTAATGACAATTTTGTTAAACTTATCAGCTGGTATGACAATGAATATGGATACTCCAGCAGAGTTATTGATCTCATCAAGTACATCCAGAGCAAGGATTAAATATTTGTTCATTAAATTCATATATTGATGGTATTTGTCGAGATTACCGATGCTTACTTTTTAAGTTTAAAGTGTAGCTGTGTATTCTAAATTAATATGCTACTTCAACAGTAGTGTTGTGTATGTGTGATTATTTATCATGTCAATCATGTTTTTCTTTTATAAGGCAGATAATAGTCATATTAAAAAGCTGCATTAAACTAAGAAGTTGATAAAATTAGTTTTATTTGTAAAACACACAATGTTGAACATTTTTAGCTGTGAACACAATAAAGATAATTAACACTTAAGTTATTTCATTCTTCCTTAACTCGATTTATAAAGTAAACCCTTACCAAAGTCACAGTTACATAAAGTTACATTATATAGTTAACAGTAATTTGAGAAGAATGTTTATTAGCCAGGTCTAGAAAGTAACCAGGCGCAATGGCTTTTCATTTTAAAGGTCAGTATAAAAGAGTGGGATAGAAAATTATAATCATCTGATATGCTACAAATAGCACTACCGTATTCGACAACTATTAACGACTAATAACATGAATAAAATAAACCTCAAGATAGGGGTAACAACTGTATGACAATACCTTAGTAGAACTTAGGTCCGATAAAATTAATTTGACTGATAACTATACGCTGTTTAGTCAATATCGTATATAAACGCATAAGATTTGTGTTAATGTGTTTTAAGTTAAGATCATTATATGTTTAAGTACAAAACTGGACATATAGAAAAGCCTAACATGAACTACCATTTATAAAATGGTTTGGCAATGAAATTTACGTATTGTAATGCTTAAACACATAACTGCAAAATAGTAATATAGTTATTGTCCACGCTTACATAGTGGGAGTAAAATTACTTTTTACGGGCGTATACAATTGTAGACAAGCTTCAAGACCTTTTTATACCGAAGTTCGATTTAGTTTCAGACTTTTATCTATGAAAATGATTGCGTTAAAATATTAAGTTATTTTTTGTTTATTAGTCATGAAAATGATCCTGGATTCCTATAGACAGCAATAGGTTAAAACGATGATGTTGAGTCAAAAGAGCTATATTAGTAAATTGTAACATACTTTTAAAAAACAAGCCTCTATTGTTTTTGTTAAAACATAATTTAATTGACATTTTAATATTGATTTAAAATTAAACTAATTGTGGGGATGATTTGAACAAAGCATATGACATATTTTTCTGTACAAATAAAATTAAAGTATTTATCTCTGCATTTTATCGATTTTTTTGTTATTGCTGACGTTAGCCGATGTTAAAAGGTGTAGCTTTAGCGTAATTCGTAATACATAAAAATTATAATAACAACATTTATGGAGTTATAATTTAATAAAATATGTAAGAATACATAAGTATTTTAATCATATGTGCATAGGATTTTAAAAAACATTTCAAAGAAAATTTATTAAAATAGTTTCTGTTATAAAAACTAATTACCGTTAAGGAAAATAAAATATTAAATATTTTTTAAATTTTCTATCTACTAATATGACATTTTGCCAAGCTTTTATTAATTTTATAATTTTTACTCTATATTTTAAATTGCTCACAATGGCTACAGGCATATCAGGCAGCTGTCAATGACATATTGGTTTGCTTCGTGTAAATTTTGCGATGTACAATTTTCGAATCCGTCTGTTTATCAATGAATATGGTTTACATTAATAGATAATGGTTATTAATATTTTTTGCAATTCTACTACACAAAGTATTAGTGTATAGAGAAATTGTGGTGTTTTTTTATTATAATGGAGGATCTCAATTTGACAGAGACCGAAATGAGATATTTCGGTGACTTGTTTTTGTGTTGCGACGAAGAATCTAATGGAAAAATTCCGATTTTAAAGGCAACGGAATTATTTAGGTCGTCTAACGTGCCGAACGATGTTTTGCGGCAGGTAAATTTATTTTAAATATCATAAACAACAGTTTTTGTATGTATATAAACGATCGTTATCACCAATTGTGCATTACAGATCATGGATATCAGTGTAGCTCCGAACAACTGTGCTTCGCTAAATCATATGAACAGAAAACAATTTTACTCTGCTCTTAAACTGATAGCAGCACATCAAACCAATATGGCATTAAAGCTTGAACTTTTGACGACACCATTGGACCTTCCACTTCCAAGGTTTACTTGGACTCTCAATTCTGATGCTAATGTTGATCTTATACAATTATCAAATTCACCAAAAGAACAGTATTTATCTAAAAGGGAAAGAAATTTTGGTGGTAATCTTGGCGCCTATGAACCTATTAGACTGTCATCTAATTTGTCAGACAGTGATGTGCCACAGGCTTTGTCCCATGATGTAACTGAAGGATTAAGTACAGATTCAGAAATAGAGTCGGAAACTATGTCACAAAGATCAGGTTCTTGTGGGGTAAGTTTTCAATTAATATATTTGTTACAACAATCTTTTTTATCATCTGGCAAGTTTTTTGCATTTTAATTGGTTTCAATTTAGTTCTTAAAATCTATTAGTTGTAAAAAAACTAGAAAAGTTTTATTTATTACTTAAATAACCTTAATTGCTACTTGCTTACTCCACCTGACACATGTTTAGTGTATAGTTCTTATCAGTTAGTGTTATCTAGACATTACGGGCTTATGACAGTATGTAAAAGCAAATTTGCCATTGAACAATTGGTTCTTGTATAGTAATATTGTTTTACTACTTATGTTAGTTACAAGCTGCAGACAGGGTTTCACTAGTAATTATGTTATATGAACCAAGTAGATGGTGTGCTGCTGTGTATATATTTGGAAAACTTATAAATGTTTTAGCCTTGTATAATTATCCTAAATATAAGATTAATAGTCAAAACAAATATTAGTTTTCTTTTGATAACTTTTTATTTGCATTGCTTCATATTTGGATTTCTTTTTAAAAATGTGTTTTTGTCTATATCTTTTGTTTGTTACATAATTATTACTATATAACTAAGTGTTTATTTTTTTTATATATTTTATATACATTGCAAATTTATAATATCTATCTTGTATATCAGATTGAAATGGCATCTCCCATAGATATATTGAGTGGTGTATTATTTTGGTTTATTAAATATGTTAGGAATGGTTTTTGTAGTTCCTATAGACAAGTCTTGACTTTATTACTATCTAGCCTGTATTTAGCTTAATATACTTCCGGACGCATCTATCGGCCCACCACCCAGTGTTTAAAGTTTCGACGGTGTCTAGCTAAAAATAAATGTTAGGTGGAGCAATAAGTTTTAATGCAGTTTTGAAGCAGATTTATTGGTCAACCCCTATGTATGTTTTTTTTTATTTTTTTTGTAATTTCGAATTGATTTGGCCGGCAGAAGTGCTACAGCTTGGGCGACAATTTCAGGCAGAGTATCCATATTTTTTGGTCAAAACTGGCTCTAAGTTTAGATTTGCCTTTTTATGGAACCAATAATCGGAATCATCAAAAAAAATTTCAACTTGTGCGAAATAAAAAAAGTTTTCTTCATTCCTGGGTTGTTGAAAACAATAAACAGACTCGAATTTTCGTTTTTTTTTCATAATCTTGAATACGAAATTAAAAAAAAAACATACATAAAGGTTGACCAAAAAATCAGCTTTAGAACTGCATTAAAACTCATTGCTCCACCTAACATTTATTTTTAGCTAGGCACCGTTAAAACTTTTAAACACTAGGTGGGCCGATGGATGTGTCCGGGAGTGTACTTTAAATGTAATTTAAACTACTACATCTGTAATGTCTGAGAAATGTTGAATGATGAAGCAAAAAGATAATTGTTTAATAGTTGTGTTACTTGGACTTTAAAACATATATTTTTTTAAAAAATATATCCAGCTTTCTTAATTTGTCTCTTAAAGGTAATTTGTTTACTAAATATATGGTTTTTACTCAAAATATTTGATGTCTTCTTTGTCTTTATAGAATTAAATGTTTTGATTTGAAAGTGTATATTATCCAACAATACTTTTACTTTCCGTTAAGAAAAACATATGTTAGCTACATTATGCTGTATTAAGAGTAAAGAGCGTTTCACTATGAATTATTACTACTAACTTAACTAATTATGAAGAAGCTGTAAAGCTCTATTTTAAAAGCTCTTATATGGTGTATATTTGGAGAGAAGTGACTTTGATCCCCTTTAAGTTTCTGATGAAAGGAAAACTTTGTAAGAAAAGCAACATAATTCTATACCAACAACATACTACAATGCCTCAAGCATTTTTTACATCAATAAATCAACAGCTTTAAATTGTTTTGTTTTCATTATAATTCTGATCAAACATGTTCACTAGTAGGCGAGGTCATCTGAAAATCAATTAATATTTTTTAGATTACAATACATTGTTAACTTTCATTAAATACTCCAGTAATGTAAGTTTATATGAAAATATTTCAAAATATATTATTATCAGTTTGTTCATTTATTTAAGTAAATTTTTAACATGCATCTTTAATAGGCATTTATGAAATGGTTTAGATTGATGATCATGAGTTAATAAACATACAAATCTTTAAAATATTTAATGTAATCTATTAAATTATGTAGTAAAAAAAATATGTTAAAAAGATTTTGGAAATCAGTGAATTGAAATTTTTGATGTTGACATTTGCTTTGTAGATATAAATTGAATTGTCAGTGTAATTAGGTGTTACAGTCTTAAATATCTAGATTTTTTATATGAACTATGATTGTATGATCATAAAAATTCTAGAATGATTGTATTTAAGAGTAGCTCACAATTGGATTTTTTTTCTCAATCTGACCGCCGAGCTTCAGTTTGAAGAAGGAACCTCGTGATATTGATCATAATTTTTCTTTATTGCTTTTTTGGGTTAATTGGTAAATAAACAAAAAATTTATAAATTAGTATTGTAACAATTGCAAAATTTCTTTGTTGTTCACAGAGGAGAGGTAAGACTGGATCTCCTTGGAGCACTGCAAGTGAGAGCCCCACGCCAACGAACAGTGTGGCGGAGCGTGTGCATCCCGTGTGGGAACATAGCGTAACAGGCCGCGGCGTATGGCCTACGAACACTGCCGAGGAACATACGCGCTTACTTGGTAAGATTTTCTAAGAAATTACCATGTTTTTTAAGTTTTAAAGATCTAAATCTTGTAGAGCGTACAGACTACCCTGGCTCTCATATTTTGACATAACTATACTGATATTGTGGAAATTATACTGAGAGTGATAGTTAACCAGGTGTTCATGAAAAACTATATCACCGTTTAAACATCACATCTCTCCAATCCATTCAAAGATTCTCTCTCCATCCACAAGGACGGATTTTTACAAAAAGATAGTGTGGCGATATTATATTTTAAAATCGTAAATATTTTAAAAAGTAAATACTTAAAAAATAAAATATTAAATAACTATAATAAAACATTTAAAAAAATCAGGATTAATATTTTTGGTATATTTTCAACTACAACTTTACCAACACTTAAAAATAAGATATGTTGCAACTTGTTGGTTAATATTAATTTGCTTGTTTTGTTGTTTTCTTTTTCATAACATTCCTGTAGTTTAAAATTCAAATAACCAAAAGGTACTTGACGAAGTGTAACCGTGAGTCATTTTTTTTGAACTCGTGACCGCGGCCAATTTTTGACGCGCTAATTATAACGTTTTTGTCGGTTGATAATTGTACCGCCGACTATTGTTAGTGTATTTGCCTATTGCAATTAATTAATGATATTTGTAATAGGATGTGAAAAGTACCGAATTGGGATGATGGTCATCAATGTGATTATAGAATATTAACAGATTCGCACTTTGTGTCTTGTGTTTTTGCGTATGTTTTTTCATTTTACAGGTTGATATAATCTGAGTGATTATTGAATTAACTGCCTGTGTAGTGTAGGGTCTAGGTTCGATGTTGATTTCTCGTTTTGAATTTTATTCGTTGGTAGAGTGTTTTAGAACCTGTCTGGATAGATGCCATGCTTTTTTAAATCTGCTGCTATTAACGCTAGCTGGAGTTCTTTGAGAGCGAGCATGCTTCTCCTTGTATGACCAGATTTTGACTAAAACACCATGTGAAATTGGTCTCATTTTAGATTAATAAAACACCGATATTTTTTCCGGCAATCTTTAAGTATACATATGTATAGACTTCGACTTTATTCTGTGGAACTATGCATGCTGTTTTTGGGTTAAAACGGAAAAGCTTCATAGCAAATCAAACATAAAAAACCATAATTAGGCTAATTAAATCTTGTTTACTTGTTGATGGACCATAATTTTTTCCTTTGTTAATCCTTTATTATATTGTGTCTTTGTAGGTACAGAAGAGGAGTCGTCTGACAGGCACTCGTCGGAAGAGGAGGGCGAAGCGGAAGCCGGAGATGACGTGTGGGCCATTAGCGAAGCTCAGGCAAATCACTACGCGACCCAGTTCGCACAATTGCGTCCCGAAGGCGGCATGCTCTCCGGCCAGACAGCCAGGTGATGGTTCTTCATGTGTTATTAAACTGATTAATAATATTTCTTCACCAGTATTTTTATAAAAATGAATTTGTTTTACCTGTGAAAATATGCCTATCAGTGTTTCAGTGGTACAGTTGTTTTACAGAACAACATTTTTTCAATTACAGACTATTTTTCGAGAAATCACGTTTGTCTGTTCCGGATCTCAGAAAAATATGGCAGCTATCAGATATCACGAAAGATGGAATGCTGACACTAGAAGAGTTCAGCATAGCAATGCATCTTATTGTGCTAAGGCGGAACAATATTCCCGTACCAGATGCATTACCCGCTTGTCTCGTACCTAAGGTGGACTCGCATTTCTCCCAGCAAGCGGTCACCACTGACCTAGTAGATTTAGGCTCCGATATGTTCAGCTCAGGAACATCTGCCGATTTCAACTTCGCGCCGAAACCCGAAACGAACGATCTATTCGAGAGCAAACCGGTGAAGATGCCCGAAGATCGCCCGCCATCGCTAACTCCACCAAAACCCGAACCTCAAGTTAACAACAAAGAATGGACGAAATTTGTCGACTCTCCAACATCAAGTGTTTCGAGTCCGGGTCCCAAGCCGGTTAATTTCGATTTCCATAAATCAGCTGTGGAAAGGGACCCGAAAATATTTCACCCGGTCGCTTTAAGAGTTACTCCTGATGCCAGCACGCTTCCATCACACGGGGAAGGCGATATGCGTTCGAGCACGTCGCCGCGAAGGGATGACTTCAGCCATGCATTCGAGCTCGCTAGTCCTAAACGTCTTAACTCTCAACCCGAAGCACAGAATGGTAGTAACCAAGAAATTAAATCTATTCAAAGGCCTCAGCCAAAGAAGCCCGTCAAAAGCGTCGGCGTGTTACCCCCTCCGCCCGCCAGGGAGCCGTCGGTCCACGCTGACGATGGACCGCAGTCTTTACAGTATCCACCTAAAAAAGAGCCACCACCTCCTCCCCCGCCGCGACCTTTACGCAATCACGCACGTTCAAGTTCCCTAGATCTGAACCGGTTCAAAGGAGCGCCTGCGCCACCGCCCCAACCGCCGCCGCGGATGTCACCGTCCGCCACCTCACCTCCCAATAGACGTTTAGTGAACCAGAGAAGCGAAGGCGAACCGACATTCCCTCCAGACGCTTTCGCCCCCCGCGAGTACGAAGGGGAAGGATTCGGGTACATAAGAGAAGACGCGCCCAAAATGCACGGAGCCTTCGAAGTCTACAGGAAACCGTCTCGCGAGTCCTCATGTGAGACGGATCCGGACGTGAAGTCGCTGCAGGAGCAGAATGCGGTTCTGCATCGTGTTTGCCGTGCGCTTTGCGCAGAACTAGCCGATGTGCAAAAAGAAAGAGAGGCGCTGCGCGTGCGTTTAGATGCGCACACCACTCCCATCTAGTCACGCGATCCATGGAACCTTTCTTTACTCCCGGTGGGCGGCTCTGAATGATGACGATCGAGTTTGTTTAATTAATAATTCTCCATTCACAATTTTCTATAGAATTTATTCTCAGTCAGTGCTCAGAGATGATTAAATTATAAGAAAACCCAAAAAAAAAAAAACTGTTTTTCAATATTGAAAAAACTTATTTAGATATTCCAGTTTCTAACATTCCATTATAATTGAACATTGATTCATTATACAAATGTTCATTAATAATTATTAATTAAAGATACTTCAACCATTTTATCCCCTTGACAGCCTTAAAATAATCGGTTAGGTTGTCTAATTATGCTAATCCCTAATTATTATAACGGTAAAACAAATATGTCGAAAGTATGTCATCTGCTGCTGCCCACCATCATCGCCTCAACCCCTACCCCAGCGCCGGTCTCGTCTCACTGCAATGACTGGTGCATTTCTATTCCCGTACGTTCCCCATGCGTATGTTATCGTTGTTTTGTTGATTTGATGTAATCTCATAAGTGAAATATTTTAACTATTTACATTGTATTTGTAATTGACCTACCAATTCCACGTTTATGAAGACTCGTGCCCTAAATTCTTTGTTTTTTTTTTTTATATTATTTCACCCGAGCTCTGTTATATTTGTACAGAAAAAAAATTATATTTATTTACATTTACATTGGATAAGTAAAAGGCCTAACATTATTATAGCTATTCTCAATATCACGATAAATATAGCAAATGATAATAAAATAAATTTGAAAAGGTTAGCTTTACAATTTCTTATAAAGATGTTTGTGGAATATTTTTATTTAAAAAAAACTTAATGTTAGTTCATGACCGCATTCATCGGAACAAGTGTGTTTTCGTCAATAATCAGCACATGAAAGTCCTTGGTTTTTTTTTTCAATATTTAGTATATTTTTACAACCTGCAAGAAACTATGATGTTAGCAAGATGTTTGTGAGATGGCAGATTGATTAACAAATTTACCAGAGCTCAATATTCTATTCATCAAACATAACATTCAAAAAGAGGCTAAAATTAACTTGAATCCATTTTTTTGTTCTGTTTTAACTTATGTCACGGATAAGGTTTGCGTTTTCGATCTATAAATAAATGTGATCAGTAGAAACTTGTTAAACAAATTAATGAGATCTTTTCGGAAGGTGATAACTACTTTTTTTTTTCATGAAACTACCTCAAAAATTCTAAATTTGTTCCGCATATTTTGAGATTGTGCTTTATACGATTAAATGTTTAACTTGAAAGTACACTACGGTTTAGCCAGTGTAGTTTTAAAAATTAGATAAACTTTTTTGCCTTAAATGGATGTAGCGCGAATTGATGTAACAATTCAAAATTTACTTGCTTCAATTAGATGAACTGTATTTTTTATTATATTGTAACTAATTGAGAGATACAAATAATGAAAAAAAACTTTTTTTTTTATTCAAATTTAGATAATTTCCGTCTCTACTAAAAGATTTACCATTATAAAAATGGTTTATGTATTTTTATAAACACGTGAATAAAAATATAACATTATTATCGATACGCAAAATGAAAGTATAGAATGGCGCTTGAAATGCTTGTATTGCATTCCTTATTTATTTTATAATACGCTTGTTGTCGTAATGAATATAAATAAAAGTACCATTGGGCAATTGTCATTGTGAATGTTGTATATTATGTATTAGATTTTAATATTGTAAAAAGAACGATGTATGAGCTGAAGGGAAAAGACAAAGACTTGAAAGTACGGTTAAGAAGGAATTTTATTAGTCGGCATCATTTTGAGTTGAAATATGGCAAAGTATGTCGTTTCAAGTTATAAATTATAATACATATTTAGTAATGTAAAAATATAAATGTGAAAACATGTATTATATAAGAATATTGTAAAAGTATTTATCATTTTATTTTAGCAGTTACTTTTATAAGAATATATTATTATTGTCACTTGGAGCTCGCTTGTTGCAGTGTAAATACATCGGTCACCCCGCGCTGTCGCGTATACATTTGATCTGTCAAAGCTTGACGTCTCACTGATTATCTTGGTCCAATTTTTGTAATACTAACATTCACCGTTATATTACCTATTTATGTTTCATAAAGAGTATACAGTAATGCATATTATTGTAGCAACTATGTACAATAAATTTATTTAAAAATTCTAAATACTTTCATTTACCTTTATTTGGCGGGAATATGTGCAATTTTATAATGCAAATAAAATGAAAAAGAGGAAAAAAGACTTACGAAAAAGAACTTCATCATTTCAGCCATTGGTTGAAAATAGGCTTCTCCGATCGATTTCCAAAGCGACCATTCCGACCAACAATCTAATATTAGACGTTAGAGATAAAAACAATATCTAGCAGGAAGAATGAAAAAAAGTCGGAAACTTCTATTAATTGCTGAATTATAAAATTTCTTTCGGTAGCAAATGAATACGTGAATTGAATAATTTTGTTGCTATGGCACAGCCACTTTCTGGTTGATCAGTAATTTATGGAATGAGTTAAAACTCAGAGTTATTGGTAATGCTTTATTTCCTATACTCCGAAAGACTAAATCTGCCTAAACAGAGATACAAATCGATAACAGTGAATTTTTTACAAATGAACTTATCACTTGAAATACGAAATATTTATTTTTTTACAAAATAATCTTTGCTACAATCGATATATTTGATGTTATCAATATTATCTATATATTTATTATCTAAAAATCGATGTCCTGATAAAGCAAGTGATATAATTAATCGGAGAGATATAATTCAATATCTGTATTGTAGGTACGAAATAAATGTAAAATTCAAAGTTATTATTTTGTTCGTTTGAAGGATAAATGAGATAATCATTGAGTGCATCAAATTGAAAGGGATGCCCGCTCTTGATCAAGAAAGCAAAACAAATATAAAATAAACATAATTGATCAATCATTCTTTGTAATTAGACCATTGATTTTATTAAAATTGAGATTAACAAGAAACATTATTAACCTACAGCAGTAAGGCAAAAATATTTGTGTGGCAATATATTGAGAACGTTTATAATGTAATAATACCAATTTTGGAGTAAATATTAATAATTGGCTAATTAAATATTCAGCTATACGAATTTATTTGATGATAAGCGTTAAAAATGTCTCGGGGCTAGGAGGACAATCGTACACTTAACGAGGATCACGGCGGAGAGCGGCCGCGGCCCACTGCTAACCAAATCCTCTCCCTTCCCTCCGGCTCCGATAAAGCATCGCGCATACCTGTGCTCCTTTTTGTATGAAGCAGGGGGCTCTCCGCACAAGATACAAAACAACACAGTCGCTTCGCGTTTTCCGTTGTGTGTGCACGTGTGTCCCATTCTAACCTCGTTCGCGCGTAAATATCCACGATTACGATGAAACTTTATAGTTAGATAATTACGATAAAAAATGAAGTGCCTCAACATAGTTCTTTTATTTGTGACGTTCGCACTCGAAGCCACCGCGGAGGCTTCGGTACGAACATGTGAACCCATAAAAGTGGCAATGTGCAAGAACATTGGTTACAATCAGACTGGTATGCCGAACTTGGCCAGGCATACGCTGCAAGTGGAAGCAGACGTGACTCTCCAAACCTATAGCCCTTTAGTACAATACGGTTGTTCGTCTCAGTTACATTTGTTTCTGTGTTCCGTTTACGTCCCAATGTGTACAGATAAGGTCGCGTTACCGATCGGACCATGTAGGGGACTTTGTGAGAGTGTCTATGCGAGATGTTATCCCGTTTTAAGAGGATTCGGGTTCCCCTGGCCTTCGGAGCTCGATTGTTCGTTGTTCCCAGCTGAAAACAATCATGAACACATGTGCATGGAGGGTCCGGGTGAACGAGTGCCGCCCATTGGTACTATTCCATTGGATACGGCTTCCACAAGCGGTCGAGGAGCATGCCGTCGTCTCGTCAAACCGAGTAGTTGGGTGTGGGTTCGAGGTTCCGGACGGTGTGCACAATTTTGTGACGCCGAAGTCCTCTGGGAGGCAGGAGAGAGAAGAGCTGCGGAAGTATGGCTAGCGACGTGGGCCGCGTTGAGTTTCGCTTGTACCTTGGCGGCTGTTGGGGCACAATTGGCTTGTGGAGACCGAGGAGGCGCAGGAGAACGGGCGCTGGTGCTGGTGGCGCTGTGCCGATGCGCAGCTGCAGCGGGCTGGGGAGTTCGCGCGGCGGCCGGCCGCTCCGCTGCAGGCTGCGCTAAGGACTCAATGTCTCCAACTCGCATGCTGTTGGCGCACGATGGATTAGCAAATCCCAATTGCGCTGTTGTATTTCTACTCCTGTACTACTTCGGTCTAGCGGCATCAGTTTGGTAAGTGAAAACACATATTTTTACAAATTAGATCTTTACCAAAACTATACTTTATAACAAAAATGTTAAGTATTAGTTAACCATCCTAACTAGCTTCACATTGTTGGACACACTTTATGTAATAGCGTCAGGTGAACGAACGTCTTGTCAATTCGTTGAATAAGAAAAAAACTATCATTACATAGTAATAAACTAAGTTATAACAAAAATGAATATTCACAGAAACTGGTTACAAATATTTCGCAAATTTATTAATTTTAAAAGTAGTTATGCACAACAAAAAAAGGAGTCGGTGGAAAAAAAACAATAACTCGTAGTTTTTGTTACTACCTACCTACATTCTATGCACTGCAAATTTTACAATGATGTAGACAATTAAGAAAATTTCGCAAACGACGTTTGTGACAATGAGTTTTAAGGTTTTGTTTAAATAATTTTTTTCGCAAACATACCTCGTGGCTTCAGTACCTGTTACCTTTCATCCATTCTCATTTTTGTCACCTTTCAATTATATTTTCGACACTCTTTGTCCCTGACTTCTCAATGCTTCTATTGTGTCCAAAATAAAAAAAGCGCGTCTTAGAAATTGCCGCCAGAAGTGTTATTGTTATTGGAAAACAAACGAAGTCAAAGTTTCCTTTATATTTAGCTGTCGCTTGAAGTTGTAATGTTCGCTCATAAATACTTCAGAAAAGCTTTTAGAAAACTGTAACCTGACGCTGTTTCTTAGTACTTCGTACGCTTTAATGTTGGAATAAAATCGTAGTCTAAATTGCCAGAAATTAGTTATTTCATAGGTATTTACTACTTTGTAGGTTTAATAAGTTTTGTGATCTGTAACTTTGAATCTAACATCACTAGTTGCAAGAAAACTGTCTAATATTTTCGATCATTCGTGTTGAAATTTCATTTTGTTTTAATTGGTATTTAAGACGCCAAGTAAGGATATTCATTATGCCTTTATTGGAAAATATTAAACGAATCGCATAAATGTTTTCTCGTATTTAATTGAAAATTTTCTTTGGGCTCGGTGCGACTTTAAACATAAGTTTAACAACATTTTATTTATTAACGAGAATAATAATCCATAAAAAACGTAACCTTAAGCAGATTATTTAAAGAAAAGGCTTATTCCCTCTGCTATGTGTGAAAAGAAATTAATAAATTACTTTAAATCGCTAATTAAAACATTATAACAATGCATATCTTTGAAAACATCAGTTTCAAAAAACCTAATAACTACTTTTAGATTTTCTCTCATCGATTTCAGTGAAGGCGGTCGTCATGATATATTGTGTCTCGTTAATCTTGTTTCACAATTCAGTAAAGTTTACGACCCGACCTTCTAAGCGTTTCGACAAAGCACATTTCGAAGAACATTCATGATTTATTTTTTTGTCCTACGTAGACATTCTTTTAAATAGAGACTTATTTGTTCTGCTGCTAAATCACGAATTTAAAACTTTATGGTTATTATTTTACGGTAATTACTTGTCCTTTATTATTTATCGAACATACAAATAGAAAAAAAAATACAAATATGTATGAAACAAAAGTACATATGAGAACATAATCCTGTGAAAGTTTTAATTCAGCAAATCTGTACATGAAATAGTATATAGGTAAAACAATAAATGACAGATGTAATAGTCTTTGGAAGTTATCTTTTATGTGTAAATTTATAGTTTAGTACTTGTTTCAGTAATATAGCATAGTTAACAGAGTATCTATACAGTAAGGAACTAACGATCACTGCTTGGAAGCGTTATTTGAAGATGAACACAAATGTAAATGCGTCATCACCACAATAATTTTAGAATACTGGATTTAGAATTGAAACCGTGGCATTGATTTATATTCATTCGGCTTTGATCGTAGCGACATCTTTATTTCGGTTGTTATTAATTAAATGTAAAAATTCTATCCATTTGTATAAAACTTTTGTATTTCTTAATTAGCACGAAAATAAAAAAAAAATAATTTTGTATGTTCATAATTAGATATATGTATATCGTTATACAATAAATGTCTTAACCATATTCAGATAAGTTATCGCCGGTGGGATATACGACTTATCATTTTATGTAGGTGGTCCGTAAATTTCGACACTAGATCTGACTAAAAGTATAAACGAAATGAGAAAAACAAAAAAATTTACAAGCCAGCTGTAACACTTGACGTGGACGTAACTTAATACATGAAGCCAGCTTTAGTATATAAAAACAAGCCCTTTGCACTTCACCATTCGCTTTGAAGCCAAATTTAGATATTTTGAGTCTTATTGCAAATGGATTGTAGTTTTGGATCACCGCAAATTGGTCCTTGTATCGGTGTCCGACGTGTACCCGCGGCAAAAACTTACCGTGTTACATTTCTACATAAATGTTTGTTTAACTAGAGAGAAGCTACCGAAGCCATAAATCGAACATTGGGACGATGCGGTGCAGCTTTTTCAATGGTATTTTTAAAACCTTCGATGTTGATATTCTTAATAACCTCTCTCAAAGCATACATTTTCTTCAAGTTCTCAGATAGGAATCTTGATTTATATTAATGTACGGTTAATGTGTTGCTGTGAGCCGTCGGGAAATAAATCATGAGTCATTAAAAAATATTCGATTTCATGTTTTTCAGACATTTCGAAACTAAAAGAGATTTTAGAGCAAAATAAATAAACATGTTTAAGAATTTATTATTATAGCTATAGTAGTTGGGACAGCAAGTTCTTAACAACATCTGTTTGTTTGTTTTATATTTAATGAAACGCGGCTAATTCTCTGAATCGGTAGCCATTAAGTTGGCTTACTTAACCACGTGCCCGGCGATTATCGTGAGAAAACGAACATATCGCACATGAATTCTATTCTACAACTGTATTATTATATACTTATATATTTCAGAAATATCTCTGGATAACTTTTGTCTTAATACAAAACTGTATGTTTATAACATCTCTTATTCATTTGTTTACGGAGAAATCAAAATAAAAGTACAAAGAAGAATTCAACAAGCAAGTATAATGAATATAAGTTATTTTTCCTGCTCCCAAACCAAACAACTAAAACCATTCTTCTTAGCTAAGAAAAGATGCAAATGGATCGTGTTAGTAATAGGGTTGTAGAGCTATACCCTCGGGTTCGTTTACAACGCTATTTCAAGTTAATTTGAAGGATTGTAGTATAAGTCCTATATAACTCTTTCAAAAACCTAATAGAAACGTCTCATAATAAGACTAGAGTACTTTCCAATGGATTGTATGCACTTTAAAATGCCAATTGTAAAAGGTAATTGCATGCTTGAACGTGTTAAAAAACTGCCAATCATCCGCCATTCGCTAACCGACCCTTACTTGAAATTTTAATTAATGCAATTATGGGGTTTCACTCGCTTTAATATCGAAATACTACATGAATGTCAGCTGACTATTTTTTATTGTTTTTCAAATTGTCGGTAGGGCAAATAAACGTTTAAATACTTTGGATTCGCGAAGCACGATAAACGTTAAATAACATTGAACAGAGGGTTTAATCTAAAGAACGAAATTATAAGAAATGTCTGCAAATACTTCAGAATGATCATAATTATTTTTTGTTATTTTGTTAATTTAGTTATTTTGGGTAAGTGTATTTATTACTGCATGACTTATCACACACGTAATTCCAATATATCATGAAAAGATAACTTATCCTTTAGTATTTATGGACATTTGCATAACAAAATTGAAATGATTCGCGATCTTACGAAATAAATGAAAAATGCATTATTTCCAAATTGGTGTCGTTTCGACGTGTCGTCGTAAAGTTTATGACGAGCACTTATCTCTTAATCACCTGCCGTCCGTTGCTTTTTACCATCGGCCGGCTTCTCCAACAACACCCAATTAATTTCGTTCAGCGGTCAAATGCGGAAACCTGTAACTCCGAGTTTATGGCGGACGTTATTAATTTCTTAGAAAGCCAGAAATTTTTGTTACTAAACCGGCTCGTTATGATAATTTCACGTAGATTTATGTTACGCCGGTGCTCTTTGATAGCGTATCTGATGGGCCCTCTGACAGATATTAATGCCGTAGTGTTGATAGTAATAATGCGCCTTGTTTATCTGCTCTTTGTATTACGATCTTGTCTGTTCGGCGGAAAACATTTAATAATAATGTAAGAGAACAAGCGTTATTCGTTACGTTCCACACAATTGGGAACACGCATATTTATACTGCTTCGAAAATCCATTAATCTTTGTAAGCGATTCTGAGTGGTGATCAATAATATTCATATAACCAAATTTCTACGTTAAATAATATAAAAATCGAAACGTACAATGTAAAGATAAAAATAAGATTACTATTTTTATTAAGGACAGATGCTTATATTGTTTTTCTAAGATTACTACGAAAATAATTTGTGGTAGATCTCTTGTACCTAGATAGGTAGCCGCCAATCAGCAGTGTGTATACTTTACTTTGTAACGATTTAACGAGCAGTGTAGTTTGTAAATTTAATTACTGGGGTAACAAGGCTTAACACTTTGCGGTAACGTGATGCAGTGTTCATCTTCCCAACTAGTGCCACATTATTATGGGCAGATGTATCCTTTACCATCAGGAAAGTATTTTTTTGTGTACGAAGAAAGTAGAGGTATTACACAGTCAGTGGATAAATAATAATTGACTAACAAATGTTGAGTGATGAACGAGCGTTGAATTTTTTTTATAAGGTGCAACGGCATCCTCTGCTCCTAAACCTAAACTAGATCTATTAACATAATAACAGATCGCTCTCCACGGAACTAGTTGGATGAGATCATGTTGTGGTTACAGTGTAATGAGAAACGTCAAATTGGTTTTATATTCATGCGCTCGGCAATGTATCCGACGGAACGTGAGGCCATTCCCGATACGGATTAAGAGCGGCGGAGAGACGAGGGGTTCGGAGTTTCTATTTTAATGAATTTATAGATTGTATAAGTAATTTTTTTTATCAACAATGGTGTAAAACTTCTCCTCAATTTCATATGGTGATATGCGTCAACGAGACTGCGAATTTTGTAGTGTGCTTGTCTAGAATATTCGGGTTCTCATATGTTTACAGCTGGAACAAATCAATGCTCTCTCGGAAATCGATACAGAGACCTTCGCATTGCAAAACAAGCTACAGATGTATTTAAAAATACTTTATTACTCAATAAAACATCAAATGGATGATTAATATCGGATTGAGATCACAAATTTTTTATTGATAACTAATAGTTTAACATAAATAGATCGCAATGGTGTATAACATAATTTTACACTGCAAGACCGTTGTGGAGATCTCTGAAGGAGGCCTGTGTTTAGCTGTGAAGATCGATCACTTGATGATGATAATGTTGACTATGAGTATAGCAAAATTTAGACTATACAGTTTTCGTTTTACGTAATAATATAAATACTAATTAATACAATATTATTATTTATGAGCAAAATATATTGAAACAACTAGGTGCTGAAATTATGGTCTAGGCACAAAGTTATTTCCTGATGTGTTTAAAGTTGCATAATATATATAAACTTTAACAGTTGTTGGTCGGATACAAATTTTACCGCAACCGCTGTTCTATTATCGTGCTCGTAAATAACATAAATCCTTTTTTTTCTCTTTCTCATTGGGACGAAATACGACGGCAATGAGTAGGGCAATAAAATATCTGTTACATGTAACATCTGGTGGAAGTTACATTTACAGAATTAGATGGTGCTGCGTTGAAAACATAATGTCTTCGCTTTGAAATATCATCGTGTTTTATGTTTATTATTGTCATTTTTTTTTTATCTTTGTTCATATATCTTTCGTTTCATGTTTTGAAAAAAGTTGTATATTGCGATAACTTTTTCAAATATACTTTACTAAATGTATTTAATTTTCAAATGATATATTATCAAAGAAAAAAATTTAATAATATTCGAACAAAGAACTTTGTAACTGACTCCCTGACGCAATGGCTAAGCGCTTGCTTTGTAACATCATGGTTCGATTCCGAGCTCACAAGTTGTTAAGTTCAGTTGATGGTAAGGTTTGTCGAACTCGTCTGGATAGTTACCACAATTGCATTGTATAACTACATAACAGCTTTACCGTGTTCCGGCTATCAACATATGAAAGCAGGACTATTCTGGGCGAGCACGCTTCGACATTTACGGCCTCATTGTGACTTAGTCCATTGTAAACGAAAACCCTTCCTTTTTGGTCATTATTAGTATCTGTTAACTTTTATATTGTATGATGCTAAGTTACAAGATGTTACAATGTAGCTGTTCATCAATAACGATCAAGGAGTGTGAGTATGAATGGCCTGCACCAATGAATTTTTCAATTTATGTGCAGTTAGCATAACGCCAACTAATATCATGAGCTTTGACGGTGAAGGAAAACATCGTGAGGAAACTTGTATATCTATGTCGATCCGTAGTCGGCTTAGTATGTGAAATTGAGAAGGCAATGGCAAACCACTCCATTATAACTGACAAGTAAGTCGTCATGTGTTTCAATAAAAACATGATGACCACGACCCTCAGTCATGAGGAAATACGACTTAGAAGAAGTGTGAATATAACGAGGGCTACATTAATGAGTAATTTCGCTAGTGGGCCGCCAGTCAGTGCGATGGTGTATAATCATCAGCTGGTTCGTAATTTCTTGTTTATTTAAAATTTCCTTGGCGCTGCCGATGTAATCTTAACACGAGCACGCCCCACCTCGCTGCACAGTGCTCCGTTCTCGTTAAAAGCGCTGCGTCGGCCATTTTTATCGAGTTTTCTATTACCTTTACTTTTGTATTTACTTATTTTATTATACCACCCTCTGATAACACAATTTACTGGTGGTAGGTCTCTGTTACCGGAGACCTACTGGATGGGTACCACCGCAGCTCCTATTTCAACCGCCAAATAGTAGTGCAAACATTACTGTGTTCCGGTTTGAAGGGCGCTGTAGCTAGTGTAATTACTGGGGTAACGAGACATAACACCGTATGTCTCAAGGCGACGAGCGCAATGTGGTGCAGTGTATACCATCTTAAATAGCACCACGTTGTCATGGGCAAGCGTATATATCACTTACCATCAGGTGAACGTCTTGTTCGTCTCGTCGCATAGTAGTATAAAAAAAATAACAAATACACCTTTTCATTAACTTCTTTAAAAAGATTATGATAAGTTTTGTAAAAAAGCTAATTTGAAGACGTTATAAATTAGTTATATTCATATAAACGTTTTACCATTTCAATTAGTATAAAACAATCACCATCCGATTGAAATCCACTAACAGAAGATTTTATTTGCAGCTATATAACAATTATGTAAGGAAATGGATATTTTTAATAGAAAGTACAATAACAGACAAATTAAATGTTGCAATAATAAACTCTGATTTAAAATTTATATTTTTTAACAGACAATAATCGCAAAAAATTTTATTGTAAAAGTATTAAAAAATTTTAGTACTTCGATAACTTTTAAATAATTTGAATCACATCACTGTGCCCGAAGATGCGATCCCACTGCGCCCGCGTCGTAATTGGGATGCTAATCAGATGCTGAACTGTTGCCATCCCTTTCGCGCTCGTATGCCGCGTGTCTGCTATCTCGGTCGCACGCCAGGACCATTGGAGGCGGCGGGGTCTTCAATCATCTGGCAATGAGCGAGAGACGTTTCCCTCGGGCGGCTTGATGTATAATCACTGTAGTTTGCGACGGCGGAATAATTTTCATTTTTAACGACTCGAGTATACCAGTATCACTCTTGTCGCTGGGGAACGACAAAATCTAACTGCATTTTTACCTGCAAGCACTTTTTTAATCATAAATATCTGGGACATTATAAGGTAGCTGATAAACGCCAAACGTTATTAACAAAATTTGTAATGATTATGTAGTTATTAATGATATAAAATACAAACATTACTAAATTTGCTTTTAAATAAAATCATTTTGACACCATTTTGATAATGAGACAATAATGTTAAGAGTAAATATTCCAACTCTTTTTTTTTTATTAAAAAACTCAAGCTTTAACCAATAGCATTTTTTGATGACAAATTAAAACAAAAAGTTGTATTAAAGTTGACTTACGTTTTGTGTTTTCTCTTGTAGTGGATAACATTAGTTTGCTTTAAGAAGTAATGTACGCATAAGTTAGATAAGCGGAGGCGGTTTGAAGATGCGTCTGCGCAACACTGTTATGTTTGCTCATGTCGGGACACAAAGAAGCCGAGAGCTTGGGTTCTGCATATCTCAAGCGGAGATCACAGGCGCAACCGGCGAGATCCTATCAGACGATCCTCATTATTGGAACCCGCTTTCTTGGACATAAAAATGTATTAAAAATTGTGAGAAAGCAACTTTTAATATGAGGAGATATTATGGTCAAGGCTGTTGAAGTAAAACTGTACCTATTATTCGAGTATTTTAAAATTTTACGTCTAAACTACTCTGATCCATTGAGGTGCCTATAACGACGGTTGAAAAGCTTATGAGTTTCATTGCATTGACACGAAAATGACAGTTCCCGTTATCACAGTTATTCCACTACAAAGCTCTTCAAAGTGGAACTTACTATGTTAATATTTTCATACTGCGGTTTAAAATCGAAAATAAGCTACGCTAGTACCCAACTAAACTAAAGCAAAATATCATGAATATAAATAAACAAGTAAAGTGTTATTTTACAATCAATTTACTGTAATATTAATAAATTGAGTTAATTATGTTACAACTGGATTGCTTTATTTTTGCCGGTAGGGTTGATTGTGTTAAAAACACGTGAAGATTGAACCGTTTTGGTGCTTAGACAGCAGTTGCATACACGACAACCCCTTGGAATTGAAGTTAACAATACTTTTAGTCCATTTTTATCGTTAGCTACGATATAAGCAGCTCGTTAGTTCCGATGCACGATCAGATACTCTCCGCACGACTCCGGCCGCGTACCCGAGTGCCCGCTGCCCGATACCATCGCCGCCATTGTTATTGCTTAACGGACGTCGTCCGCCTTCAAAATTTCGATCCCTTGTCACTTTCCACCAAAGATTCATTGTCGATAATTATTAATAGAATACATCGCAAGGAAACCAACTTATTAGCTACGCAGGTTTGCTTATAGTTTTTAATATGGTTAGTACGATTTCAGGGCGAATACTAACACTACCTTTCAGTTGAAAATTTGATGATAAAACTAACATCAATTATCGTGACTATTTCACTATATGCAGACCGGTGGGTGGGCGCCCTTCCACAAGATACCTTGTTTGTTGGTTTTCGATGATGGATTGGCGTGTAATTAAGGATTATTATCTTTAGACCCGCCCGTCGCTCAGAAGTTGTTTCTCAGCAGGAAATCCAAAATTGTTTTTAATTTCTGAGAACTACTATATGGTAATGAGAGTACGTTTGTTATTTAAAACAAGGTTGAAATTGCATTTTGGTTTAATGAAATATTCATATGTATTAAGCGAGAATAAATATAATTTTTTATCGTCCTACATATGTAACTTTTGCTGCGCTGACAGCAGAAGAGTTATGTCGGACTCATGCTGGCTAAAACGCTGCAGCGGCCCTCTCAAAACCCTTAAACGGAACAGTAGAAAATATTTTGCTTATTTCCGCAATTCCAAAGCCATTAGCTTTTCCCAGAGCCTCGTTTCAGAATTGAGCTGAAACTCCAACTCCTGTAATTAACAGTTTACTAAATATTACATTTAAACGAAAAGGAAAGTAACTAAAAAAGTATAGACACACATTAATGGTGCATGGCTCATAGTTTTGATTGTAGACGCACGAAGTACCGTAGTGTAGAGGCAAAGGTAAACTAGCTGCTAACAGTGGCCATGCTATCGGTAATAATAACAGTAAGATTTTATTTCTAAAAAAAAAAGTCATTATTTGCTTAATTTTCATTGTTTTATGACAAATGTATTTGATGACAATAATATAGTCAGTAAATATTTCTGTGTAAATCTTCATTCTTGTTTCGCTCCAAATATTTCTTATTATTTACTACTTTAAAACTTCATGGCGATGTTGTAAGCATAATGTTGTACTTGTTGACTAGATAATTTACAAATTGACGGTATAACATAAAAAGGACAATACCAAACACGCAATCTATTGGCGGACAAATACTTTGAATAAAGTATTTTTTAATGAAACCGTGTAACGACTTATGTCATGACATTATATAAATGTTTTATCAGAATAATTCTTTAATATTAAATGTACGAATGTTTATTTAATGAAGAGAGGGGATTTAATGAAGAAATATTAAGTCACATCATAATTTACCCGCGTAACTAGCAAGTACCTTTATATTGTAAACTGTCATGACAACATCGCTGTGTTCCTGCTGTCAACATATGACAACCGGAATACTCTTGGCGACCGCACTTCACCTACTATAAATAAAAAAATAATAGATTTAAAAAATAATTATAGATAAAAAAATGTGTTTATTAATGTACATGTTTAAGCTATTTCTATGAAGTATATTATGTCGGCGTCAATAGATGTAAACTTAATAAACAAAAATGAACGATCGCTTGGTGAACCTACAGCGGAAACGCATGACTGTTTAGCGCCTGCTCGTACAAACGAGACGGCGTCCGCTGTTGTTTAAAAGCTTTCGCAGCTCATTTTCACACTGAAGTACATCTTGGAACATCAACCAGGGACCCGTCCAGATAAGTCATTAACAAATAAAATTTTCTATGCATCTAATATTTTAGTCGCACTAAATGAAATTGTACATTCTCTAGCTTTAATATTATTAAAAGCTATGTATCTATTATTGCAAGCATGTACAGAAAATATTTTATTGTATACGATTTGGTGGCACGTATGAAATAAATACAAGAAAGTTTTATTAGGTGAAAGTTTTTAATTCGCGATCATCCAAACGATTTTTTATTATTCATGACAAATATTGCGTTATTTCTAAAGCATAGAAATCGCGTATGTTTAAGGAATTGCGTTAAATTTTATCCTTTATTGATATATTTACATCTAGTATATGTATCTACGATTCCCCCCGTTACATGTAATATTTTATGTCATTATCCCCGTGTATCTTCCTGTTTCCTATAGATAAATCTTTTGATGTACGCTATACGTTACGGGAAGATGAAACCGTTTTATAAACAGTTTGCATTGAAACTGCTGTTAAATTTTTATGATGAATTTTTACAAGATGTATTAAAAATTTTGTATTTATGTATATGTACAAATTATGAATGTTTCTTAAACGGTATTAAATATGACTATTTCTAAAATATAAATATTTTATTGTATAAGCAAAATGATAGTTGAGGTGCTTTTTAGATTTTTTAACAATATGCAAATTTTTGGGTTCCGAAAAGCTGCTAGTTTCTTTGTGTGGAACTTATTATTTCGTTTTGTTCAGATACGAAAACGTTAAATGCGACGGTTCGACCAAATAAATGGTTAGGAGGCATTGTGCCTCGCGTTGGGATACAGGGAACTTGGAGCAGGTAGGGTTTTTTGTCCCGGCACACCGCTGTGCCACTAGCTCGAAAAAAAAAACTTTCAAATTTATCGTTGTCTGTTTCGGGACAGTAGTTTTGGGTCCTACATAATATATACAGCTAATTATAACCGTTTTACTTATAGGTTGCTTTCTTAAATATTTATTAACTAGAAAGATTTCATCACAGAAACAGATATTTGAAGGGATAAAAACAATCGTTCGTCTCGTTATAAGTGAAAGCTTTTTATTTTAGAACCGATTAAGTTATATTTTATTAAAGTAAATATTTAACAAGTATTACTTTAGTTTTATCTACGTTTAAAAACTTATCACAAGTATCGATGAACTACGTTCGATCAAAAAAGTTAGCAATTCTAATTGAGTTAGGTTTTGTTACCTCAGTAATTTCACTAGCTACAGAAATGTGATTGAACACTAGTTTGTCGGCAGAAATAAGTGCTGCGATGAACAATGACAAATCACCTGTTGTTATATCTTATATTGTAATAGTTAAAATAGCGTAAACATAGGCTCCTGTGTAATAATAACCTTGCGTGCGTCAAGGATCGTGAACCCTAAACAAACAGTGATTTCCATTAATGTCCTACAGACGGATGGACGGGCGGACGCTGCTCCGTATCTATATTTATTGATTTATTGATCGTAAGCAGAAATCCCCGCCGGTCGTAATTTAAACACGAAACCAAAAGCCGCCCGAACGTTTCGATTCGGGAACAAGAAAATTAACGAGCGGTTTTGAAACAGCATTTTTTTTTTGGTAACGCTTTCTTCCCATCTCATATTGTAAGAAGAAAACATACATTTTTATTACTTTGATTGTGTGATTACTATTGGTAAATCAACAGTAATAAATTTTTAATTAAATATCAGCTTTACAATAATGAAGTTATAGATTCAATAACTACAACGAATTAAAAATTATCTATGTTTAAATTTGTTAATTAATATATATTTGAAGTTATTGACTTATTATCTTGATTAATTAGTCACGTTAGACAAGTGTCTCCAAGCATCCAACTATTTCTAGATATACAGATTCTAGATACTTTTTACTTAACATTTCTATTAAGAGGACGAGCTTAGTGTGGTGGATGGTTATCATTAACTAGCACTGACGTTAGTGTTAAGTGCAGGCGATCACTTACCATCACGTGAACGTATTGCTAGTCTTGTAGCTTCTAAAAAAAGATAACTACTCTAACGATTTTTGTGTTCTCTACATTTAGTTCCTTCTAAGCAGATGCGTAAGAGTTTTTTACAGTCTATCTAATATATAAAACTAGCTGACCCGACAGACTTCGTTCTGTCAAAAAAATTGGAATGTGGCAGTTTTTTGTTCTTACCTATTTTATAGCCAGCGCAAAAAAATCTGGACTGAACCGTCACTCTGGTGATAGGGCGGTGTGTGGGGTTCAGCTCTATATATGTTCATCTAATAACCAATATTTTAATATTAGTGGGTTCCAGAAGAGTGGCCAAAGTTATAATTATAGTACATAAATTATATTTACTATTATTATTTTATTAGGAACAAATAACTGTCACATTCCAAATCTTTTTGACAGAATGTAGTCTATCAAGTCCGCCAGATGGTAACGCGGATTGTGCTCGACTGATGTAATGTCGTGAAAACGAATGCATTTTATGTCGCGTGCCGAAACTAAAACAAAAGAAATAATACCGCGAAGCCGACCAAATTGAAAATCAGTAAGAATGATCTTTAGCTATTACATTTTGTGACTATTTATGTTATTATTTCATTCGTTTTAATTTCGGCTCGCGGCGATCTTCCGACGCGCATACGCACACCATTTTGATAGAATAATTGAATTTGAACTTTGTGCAGCTGTAATAAAGTGCAAATTGACTCTTTAGCGTTACGAACGCACCTACATTGCTTAGACAGCAGTGAAAGCTTGTAGATACATAGATAGATAGATAGTTTGTTTGTTTCTGGTTTTTGGTTACTGGTTTCTGGTTTCTAGTTTCTGGTTTACGGGTTTACTGGTTTACTGGTTTACTGGTGTACTGGTTACTGGTTTCTGGTTTCTGGTTTACTGGTTTACTGGTTTACGGTTTACTGGTTACTGGTTTACTGGTTACTGGTTTTACTGGTTACTGGTTTACTGGTTTATGGTTACTGGTTTCTGGTTTACTGGTACTGGTTTACTGGTTTACTGGTGTACTGTTTACTGGTTTACTGGTGTACTGGTTACTGGTTTACTGGTGTACTGGTTTACTGGTTTACGGTTACTGGTTTACTGGTTTTACTGTGTACTGGTGTTACTGGTGTACTGGTTACTGGTTACTGGTTTACTGGTTGTACTGGTGTATGGTGTACTGGTTTACTGGTTTACCGGTTTACTGGTTACTGGTTTACTGGTGTTACTGGTGTACTGTGTACTGGTTTACTGGTTTTACTGGTTTACTGGTTTACTGGTTTACGGTTACTGGTTTATGGTTTACTGGTTACTGGTTTACTGGTTTATGGTTTATGGTTACTGGTTACTGGTTTACGGTTTACTGGTTTACTGGTTTACTGGTACTGGTTTACTGGTGTACTGGTGTAATGGTTTACTGTTTACTGGTGTACTGGTTGTACTGGTTTTACTGTTGTACTGGTGTACTGGTTTACTGGTTTTACTGTTTACTGGTTTACTGGTTTAATGGTTACTGGTTACTGTTTACTGGTTTTACTGTTTACTGGTTTACTGGTTTTACTGTTGTACTGGTGTACTGTGTACTGGTGTAATGGTGTACTGGTTTATGGTTTATGGTTTACTGGTTGTACTGGTTTTACTGGTTACTGGTTTAATGGTTTACTGGTGTACTGGTTTTACTGTTTACTGGTGTAATGGTGTACTGGTTACTGGTTTATGGTTTACTGGTGTACTGGTGTACTGGGTACTGGTGTACTGTGTACTGGTTTATGGTTTACTGGTTACTGGTTTATGGTTTACTGGTTTCTGGTTTACTGGTTTACTGGTTACTTGTTTACTGGTTGTACTGGTTTACTGGTTACTGGTTTACTGGTTTACTGGTTTACTGGTACTGGTTTTACTGTTACTGGTTTACTGGTTACTGGTTACTGGTTATGGTTTACTGGTTTACTGGTTACTGGTTGTACTGGTGTACGGTGTACTGGTGTATGGTTTACTGGTACTGGTTTACTGGTGTACTGGTGTACTGGTTTTACTGTTTATGGTTTACTGGTTACTTGTTTACTGGTTACGGTTTACTGGTTTTACTGGTTTATGGTTATGGTTTACTGGTTACTGGTTTTACTGCGTTTACTGGTTTACTGGTGTTACTGGTGTACTTGGTTTACTGGTTGTACTGGTGTTGTACTGGTGTACTGGTTTATGGTTTACTGGTTACTGGTTTACTGGTTTATGGTTACTGGTTTACTTGTTTACTGGTTACTGGTTGTACTGGTGTACTGGTGTATGGTGTACTGGTTTACTGGTTTACTGGTACTGGTTTTACTGCGTTTACTGGTTTACGGTGTACTGGTGTACTGGTGTATGGTTTACTGGTTATGGTTACTGGTGTAACTGGTGTACTGGTGTACTGGTGTGTACTGGTGTACTGTGTACTGGTGTACTGGTTGTACTGGTGTGTACTGGTGTACTGGTGTGTACTGGTGTATGGTGTACTGGTTGTACTGGTGTACTGGTGTAATGGTGTACTGGGTACTGGTTTACTGGTACTGGTTTACTGGTTTACTGGTTTACTGGTTTACTGGTTTAATGGTTTACTGGTTTACTGGTTTACTGGTTTAACTGGTTTACTGGTACTGGTTTACTGGTTACTTGTTTACTGGTTGTACTGGTGTACTTGTGTACTGGTGTACTGGGTACTGGTGTACTGGTTATGGTTTACTGGTGTACTGGTTTACTGGTTTAATGGTTACTGGTTACTGTTTACTGGTTTACTGGTGTACTGGTGTGTACTGGTTTATGGTGTACTGGTTATGGTTTACTGGTGTTACTGGTGTACTGGTTGTACTGGTGTACTGGTTGTACTGGTTTACTGGTGTACTGGTGTGTACTGGTGTAATGGTTGTACTGGTTTACTGGTACTGGTTTACTGGTTACTGGTGTACTGGTTACTGGTTTTACTGGTTACTGGTTACGGTTTACTGGTTTACTGGTTTACTTGGTTTACTGGTTACTGGTTTACTGGTTTAATGGTTACTGGTTTACTGGTTTACTGGTTACTGGTTATGGTTACTGGTTACTGGTTGTACTGGTTTACTGGTTTTACTGTTGTACTGGTTTTACTGTTTACTGGTGTACTGGTTTACTGGTTACTGGTGTACTGTTGTACTGGTGTACTGGTTATGGTTTACTGGTACTGGTTTACTGGTGTACTGGTTGTACTGGTGTGTACTGGTGTACTGTGTACTGGTTTACTGGTTTACTGGTTTAATGGTTACTGGTTTACTGGTTTACCTGGTTTACTGGTTTACTGGTTTACTGGTTTACTGGTTTACTGGTTTACTGGTTATGGTTTACTGGTGTACTGTTGTACTGGTGTACTGGTGTACTGGTGTACTGGTGTACTGGTTACTGGTTTACTGTTTACTGGTTTATGGTTATGGTTTACTGGTACTGGTTTACTGGTGTACTGGTGTACTGGTTACTGGTTTAACTGGTTTACTGGTTTACGGTTTACTGGTTTAATGGTTTACTGGTACTGGTTTACTGGTTTACTGGTTGACTGGTTTACTGGTTACTGGTTTACGGTTTACTGGTTTAATGGTTTACTGGTTTACTGTTACTGGTTTAACTGGTTTACTGGTTTACTGGTTACTGGTTACTGGTTACTGTTTACTGGTTTATGGTTACTGGTTTACTGGTTTTACTGCGTTTACTGGTTTACTGGTTAATGGTTTTACTGTTTACTGGTTACTGTTTACTGGTTTAACTGGTTTACTGGTTTACTGGTTAATGGTTTACTGGTTATGGTTTACTGGTTTACTGTGTACTGGTTTACGGTTTACTGGTTTCTGGTTTACTGGTGTACTGGTTTACTGGTTTACTGGTTAATGGTTTACTGGTTTACTGGTTACTGGTTACTGGTTTACTGGTGTACTGGTTTATGGTTTACTGTTTACTGGTTACGGTTTACTGGTTACTGGTTTACGGTTACTGGTTTAATGGTTTACTGGTTTACTGGTTTACGGTTTACTGGTTTAATGGTTTTACTGTTTACTGGTTTATGGTTACTGGTTTCTGGTTTACTGGTTTACTGGTTACTGGTTACTGGTTTACTGGTTTACTGGTTACTGGTGTACTGGTTTAATGGTTTACTGGTTTAACTGGTTTACTGGTTACTGGTTTACTGGTTTACTGGTTTACTGGTTTACTGGTTTACTGGTGTACTGGTTACTGGTGTACTGGTTGTACTGGTGTACTGGTTTACTGGTACTGGTGTACTGGTTTATGGTTTATGGTTACTGGTTACTGGTTTTACTGGTTTAATGGTTACTGGTTTTACTGGTTTACTTGTTTACTGGTTTACATGGTTTACTGGTTATGGTTTACTGTTTACTGGTTTACTGGTTTACATGGTTTACTGGTTTACTGGTTTACTTGTTTACTGGTTTAATGGTTTTACTGTTTACTGGTTTTTACTGGTTTAATGGTTACTGGTTTAATGGTTTACTGGTTAACTGGTTTACTGGTTTAACTGGTTTACTGGTTAACTGGTTTACTGGTTAACTGGTTTACTGGTTTACTGGTTAACTGGTTTACTGGTTTCCTGGTTTCCTGGTTTCCTGGTTTCTGGTTTACTGGTTTAATGGTTTACTGGTTTAATGGTTTACTGGTTTAACTGGTTTACTGGTTTAACTGGTTTACTGGTTTAACTGGTTTACTGGTTTAACTGGTTTACTGGTTTACTGGTTTAACTGGTTTACTGGTTAATGGTTTACTGGTTTAACTGGTTTACTGGTTACTGTTTACTGGTTTAACTGGTTTACTGGTTTAACTGGTTTACTGGTTAATGGTTTACTGGTTTAATGGTTTACTGGTTAATGGTTTACTGGTTAATGGTTTACTGGTTAATGGTTTACTGGTTAATGGTTTACTGGTTAATGGTTTACTGGTTAATGGTTTACTGGTTTTACTGGTTTACTGGTTTCCTGGTTTCCTGGTTTCCTGGTTTCCTGGTTTCCTGGTTTCCTGGTTTCCTGGTTTCTGGTTTACTGGTTTAACTGGTTTACTGGTTACTGGTTTAATGGTTTACTGGTTTTACTGGTTTACTGGTTACTGGTTTACTGGTGTACTGGTTTACTGGTTTAACTGGTTTACTGGTTTAATGGTTTACTGGTGTACTGGTGTACTGGTGTACTGGTGTACTGGTTACTGGTTACTGGTTTAATGGTTTACTGGTTAATGGTTTACTGGTTTATGGTTACTGGTTTAATGGTTTACTGGTGTACTGGTTTACTGTTTACTGGTTTACTGGTTTACTGGTTACTGTTTACTGGTTACTGTTTACTGGTTTACTGGTTTACGGTTTACTGGTTTACGGTTTACTGGTTTCTGGTTTCTGGTTTACTGGTTTACGGTTTACTGGTTTTACTGGTTTAATGGTTTACTGGTTTAACTGGTTTACTGGTGTACTGGTGTACTGGTTTACTGTTTACTGTTTACTGGTTTAATGGTTTACTGGTGTACTGGTTACTGGTTTACTTGTTTACTGGTTTACTGGTTAATGGTTTACTGGTTACTGGTTTAATGGTTTACTGGTTATGGTTTACTGGTTTAATGGTTTACTGGTTTACCTGGTTTACTGGTTATGGTTTACTGGTGTACTGGTTTACTGGTTTACTGGTTAATGGTTTACTGGTTACTGTTTACTGGTTTACTGGTTTACTGGTTATGGTTTACTGGTTTTACTGGTTTAATGGTTTACTGGTTAATGGTTTACTGGTTTACCTGGTTTACTGGTACTGGTTTACTGGTGTACTGGTGTACTGGTGTACTGGTTTACTGTTTACTGGTTTAATGGTTTACTGGTTAATGGTTTACTGGTTTAATGGTTTACTGGTTTACTGTTTACTGGTTTAATGGTTTACTGGTTACTGGTTTAATGGTTTACTGGTTATGGTTTACTGGTGTACTGGTGTACTGGTTTACTGGTTAATGGTTTACTGGTTATGGTTTACTGTTTACTGGTTTACCTGGTTTACTGGTGTACTGGTGTACTGGTGTACTGGTGTACTGGTTTACTGGTTACTGGTTACTGGTTTACTGGTTAATGGTTTACTGGTTTACTGGTTAATGGTTTACTGGTTTTACTGGTTTACTGGTTACTGGTTTACGGTTTACTGGTTAATGGTTTACTGGTTATGGTTTACTGTTTACTGGTTTACGGTTTACTGGTTTACTGGTTAATGGTTTACTGGTTAATGGTTTACTGGTTTAACTGGTTTACTGGTTACTGGTTTATGGTTACTGGTTTAATGGTTTACTGGTTAATGGTTTACTGGTGTACTGGTGTACTGGTTTACTGGTTAATGGTTTACTGGTTAATGGTTTACTGGTTAATGGTTTACTGGTTAATGGTTTACTGGTTAATGGTTTACTGGTTAATGGTTTACTGGTGTACTGGTTTACTGGTTACTGGTTTACTGGTTAATGGTTTACTGGACTGATGTGATGTCGTGAAAAAGAAACTAAAACAAATAAATAATACCGCGAAGCCGACCTAATTGAAAATCAGCAGTAATGATCTTTAGCTCTTACATTTTGTGACTATTTATGTTATTATTTCATTCGTTTTAATTTCGGCACGCGGCGTTAGATCCTCCGACGCGCATACGCACACTTTTGAAAGAATGATCTAATTTGAACTTTGAGCAGCTGTAATAAAGTTAAAATTGACTCTTTAGCGTTACGAACGCACCTACATTGCTTAGACAGCAGTGAAAGCTTGTAATTTAATATGAACTTTATGCAATAGCAATAAAGTTCAAATTGACCCTACATTTTAGTTAGAGAACGTTTGTATAGGAAAAAAGAAAGCGCTGTTTTTAGGGGCTTCCCGGCGATTATTCGAATTTTTCTCAAATTGGCCAAATTGGTCCTGGCGTTGTAGAGTGATGCGCTTACCGACACATTTTGTATTATAGATTAATAATAAATTATATTCAATGACATTAGTTATTAATAAATAAATAATAAAGTTGCTTGAGAATATATTTATATGTAGAGGGAGTGACAAAAGGGATAATGTTTGAGAGATAAAGAATTCGTTGTCATCCCCACTCCGTGCTGTGTACTGGTGAGAGGTGACACCGGTACACACGTGGAGGGGATCACTTATCAAGTGATAATATTTTTTTTTTGGAGTTTACAGCCACGCGGTTTGATACGTGGCCATGTACAATTGATGATATCGAGCGAGACAAAAATATTAAAATGTCTATTAAAAGCAGGGGTTGGTGATAGAAAAGTGAAAATTTAGGGTTGTATGTAGTTTTTGATGCCACATAATAATAAATAAATAGAAAAAAAAATCCTAAAAATTAAAAAAAAATTTTTTGGTGTGGGCAACCCTGATCAATTAGAGGTTTGAAAAATAGATAGTAACCGATTCTCAGACCTACTGAATATGCACAAAAAAATTTCATAAGAATCGGTAAAGCCGTTTCGGAGGAGTATGGGAACGAACATTGTGACAAGAGAATTTTATATATTAGATTCTCTTGTCACAATGTTCGTTCCCTAACTCCTCCGAAACGGCTTTACCGATTCTTATGAAATTTTTTATGCATATTCAGTAGGTCTGAGAATCGGTTACTATCTATTTTTCAAACCCCTAAGTGATCAGGGTTGCCCACACCAAAAAAATTTTTTTTATTTTTTGGGATTTTTTTTTCGATTTTATTTTATTATTGTGTGGCATCAAAAAATACATACAACCCTAAATTTTCAATCACCAACCCCTGCTTTTTAATAGTCATTTTAATATGTTTTGTCCCGCTCGATAACATCAATTATACATGGCCACTGGCCATTACACATAATGGAAAATAGAAAATGGAATATTGGAATATTGGAATATTGGAATATTGGAATATTGGAATATTGGAATATTGGAATATTGGAATATTGGAATATTGGAATATTGGAATATTGGATATTGGAATATTGGAATATTGGAATATTGGAATATTGGAATATTGGAATATTGGATATTGGATATTGGTATTGGATATTGGATATTGGATATTGGATATTGGATAGTGGATATTGGATATTGGATATTGGATATGGATATTGGATATTGGATATTGGATATTGGATATGGATATGGATATTGGATTTGGATATTGGATATTGGATATTGGATATTGGCTATTGGATATTGGATTATTGGATATTGGATATTGGTATTGGATATTGGATATTGGATATTGGATATTGGATTATTGGATATTGGATATTGGATATTGGTATTGGATATTGGATATGGATATTGGATATTGGATATGGATATTGGATATTGGATATTGGATTTGGATATTGGATATTGGATATTGGATATTGGATATTGGATATGGATATGGATATTGGATATTGGATATTGGATATTGGATATGGATATTGGATATTGGAATATTGGATATTGGATATTGGATATTGGAATATTGAAAATGGAAAATGAAAAATTGGAATCTAAAATCTAGAAACCAGAAACCAGAACCAGAAACCAGAAACCAGAAACCATAAACCAGAAACCAGAAACAGAAACCAGAAACCAGAAACCATAAACCAGAAACCATAAACCAGAAACCAGAAACCAGAACCAGAAACCAGTAACCAGTAACCAGTAACCAGTACCAGTAACCAGTAACCAGTAACCAGTACCAGTAACCAGAAACCAGGAACCAGAAACCATAAACCAGAAACCAGAAACCAGAAACCAGTAACCAGAACCAGAAACCAAAAACCCGAAACCAGAAACCAGAAACCAGAAACCAGAAACCAGAAACCAGAAACCAGAAACCAGTAACCAGTAACCAGAAACCAGTAACCAGAAACCAGAAACCAGAAACCAGAAACCAGAAACCAGGAACCAGGAACCAGGAACCAGAAACCAGAAACCAGAAACCAGGAACCAGGAACCAGAAACCAAAAACCAGAAACCAGAAATCAGTAACCAGAAAACAGTAACCAGGAACCAGAAACCAGTAACCGGAAACCAGTAACCAGTAACCAGTAACCAGTAACCAGTAACCAGTAACCAGTACCAGTAATCAGTAACCAGAAACCAGAAACCAGAAACCAGTTACCAGTAACCAGAAACTAGAAACCAGAAACCAGAAACCAGAAACCAGAAACCAGAAACCAGAAACCAGACGCCAGAAACCAGAAACCAGAAACAAACAAACAAAAGTTCATATTAAATTACAAGCTTTCACTGCTGTCTAAGCAATGTAGGTGCGTTCGTAACGCCAAAGAGTCAATTTTCACTTTATTACAGCTGCACAAAGTTCAAATTCAATTATTCTATCAAAACAGTGTGCGTATGCGCGTCGGAGGATCTAACGCCGCGTGCCGAAATTAAAACGAATGATATTGGATATTGGTATTGGATATTGGTATTGGATATTGGATATTGGATATTGGATTATTGGATATTGGAATTGGATATTGGAATTGGATATTGGAATTGGATATTGGAATTGGATATTGGAATTGGATATTGGATTATTGGATATTGGATATGGATATTGGATATGGATATTGGATATTGGAATTGGATATTGGATATGGATATTGGATATGGATATTGGATATTGGAATTGGATATTGGAATTGGATATTGGATATTGGAATTGGATATTGGAATTGGATATTGGATTATTGGATATTGGATATGGATATTGGATATTGGAATTGGATATTGGATATTGGATTATTGGATATTGGATATGGATATTGGATATGGATATTGGATATTGGATATGGATATTGGATATTGGATTATTGGATATTGGAATTGGATATTGGAATTGGATATTGGATATTGGATATTGGAATTGGATATTGGATATTGGATTATTGGATATTGGAATTGGATATTGGATATTGGAATTGGATATTGGAATTGGATATTGGAATTGGATATTGGAATTGGATATTGGATTATTGGATATTGGAATTGGATATTGGAATTGGATATTGGATATTGGAATTGGATATTGGAATTGGATATTGGATATTGGAATTGGATATTGGATATTGGAATTGGATATTGGAATTGGATATTGGAATTGGATATTGGAATTGGATATTGGAATTGGATATTGGATATTGGAATTGGATATTGGATTATTGGATATTGGAATTGGATATTGGATATTGGATATTGGAATTGGATATTGGATATTGGATATTGGATATTGGATATTGGAATTGGATATTGGATATTGGATATTGGAATTGGATATTGGATATTGGAATTGGATATTGGATATGGATATTGGATATTGGATATTGGAATTGGATATTGGAATTGGATATTGGAATTGGATATTGGATATTGGAATTGGATATTGGAATTGGATATTGGATATGGATATTGGATATGGATATTGGATATGGATATTGGATATTGGAATTGGATATTGGAATTGGATATTGGAATTGGATATTGGAATTGGATATTGGAATTGGATATTGGATTATTGGATATTGGAATTGGATATTGGAATTGGATATTGGATATGGATATTGGATATTGGATATTGGAATTGGATATTGGAATTGGATATTGGAATTGGATATTGGATATTGGATATGGATATTGGATATTGGATATGGATATTGGATATGGATATTGGATATTGGATATTGGATTATTGGATATTGGATATGGATATTGGATATTGGATATTGGATATTGGATTATTGGATATTGGATATGGATATTGGATATTGGATTATTGGATATTGGAATTGGATATTGGATTATTGGATATTGGATATTGGAATTGGATATTGGATATTGGATATTGGAATTGGATATTGGATTATTGGATATTGGATATGGATATTGGATATGGATATTGGATATTGGATATTGGAATTGGATATTGGATTATTGGATATTGGATATGGATATTGGATATGGATATTGGATATTGGAATTGGATATTGGAATTGGATATTGGATTATTGGATATTGGATATTGGATTATTGGATATTGGAATTGGATATTGGATTATTGGATATTGGAATTGGATATTGGATATTGGAATTGGATATTGGATATGGATATTGGATATGGATATTGGATATGGATATTGGATTATTGGATATTGGATTATTGGATATTGGATATGGATATTGGATATTGGAATTGGATATTGGATATTGGAATTGGATATTGGAATTGGATATTGGATTATTGGATATTGGATATTGGAATTGGATATTGGATTATTGGATATTGGAATTGGATATTGGAATTGGATATTGGATTATTGGATATTGGATATTGGATATTGGAATTGGATATTGGATATGGATATTGGATATTGGATTATTGGATATTGGATATTGGATTATTGGATATTGGAATTGGATATTGGATTATTGGATATTGGAATTGGATATTGGAATTGGATATTGGATTATTGGATATTGGAATTGGATATTGGAATTGGATATTGGATTATTGGATATTGGATATTGGATTATTGGATATTGGATTATTGGATATTGGATTATTGGATATTGGAATTGGATATTGGATATGGATATTGGATATGGATATTGGATATTGGATATTGGATTATTGGATATTGGAATTGGATATTGGAATTGGATATTGGATTATTGGATATTGGATATTGGAATTGGATATTGGATTATTGGATATTGGAATTGGATATTGGATATTGGATTATTGGATATTGGAATTGGATATTGGAATTGGATATTGGAATTGGATATTGGATATTGGATTATTGGATATTGGATATTGGATTATTGGATATTGGATTATTGGATATTGGATTATTGGATATTGGAATTGGATATTGGATATTGGAATTGGATATTGGAATTGGATATTGGAATTGGATATTGGAATTGGATATTGGATATTGGAATTGGATATTGGAATTGGATATTGGAATGGTAGCACCCATTCTTTCGATAAACAGTAAATTGCTAACATTAAACAGGTGCAGCGTTTACCATCCTTACTAGCGGCACATTATTATGGGCAGGCGTCATCACTTATTATCAGGTGCCGCTCCCGCTCGTCTTGTTACTTCGTCGAATAAAAAAAACCTAACGCTTAAATTGTTATGAGAGCGTCTAAAATGGAATGTCCGTAACCAATGTGATGCGCGAACTTGCCGCGAGTAATGAATGCTACATATCGTTTCATCGGACGGTTTATTAACTTTATATGAAAAAAGATAATTAAGAAATACTACACATATTTTCACTTAACAAAAAATCTAAGTCTTAGAAAAAAGACATAGTTGTATACGCGGAAAATTTGTCAACATTATGTTAAGATTACAAATACCATGATTACAATTTTCAATCATTGCGTTATAAACTTTTCTGTTATTAAGTTTAGTATAAATATAAAATCTTTTCTATCATCATGAGACCAAAGCAGTATTGTCTCATAATTTATTCTATCTAAAGAAAGTGTCTATTTGTCACCTGCCTTCAGGATGCTAAACGATCGACAAATTCTCTAGTAATCATCCAGTGGGTAATATATTACAGTAATAACACGCTTAAGCGCTCTCGGTTGGTAAGACGGCACTTTGAACTCTATTTTGCATTCTCGTAGCGGCACCATCAAAGCCGTAACCGTGGCCACGCCAGTGTTCTATAACGAAACTTTCTGGACCATTAGGAAGTTAAAATGCTGCCTGTTAAAAATTGCATAGTCACCACAGAAAATGTTGCAAAAAATCCCCTTCATCGGAGAACACCTAACTTCATCCACTTCATTAATCGAATAAATTATAAACAACTTCATTTTTTTTATTTATCATCTTGATTAGTATTAGAAGATTTAGATATAATCACGGATACAAATTGTGAAATTGATACACGTATGAATGCTAGGTGTAAGTTACAAACATTGAAGGTGAAAAATCATAATAATAAGCAGGTTTTATTGATGAGCAGCTTCCAAAACTCCAGCGGCATTTTAACCACACGATATTTTTTATAAGGTCGTTTTTCATCTATCGAGTAACAAGGCATGGTGTAATGGGTTTTGACGTGGCTGCGACGGCGTATCGGGGCGTACTCTTTAATATTTACAACATACAAACTAATAAAAACAAGATATTCTTTATCTCTGCTTGTATATACAGATACCTTTTTTTATATGAAATTCTGTAATATCTTATAAATCATCAACAATCAACTAAAAACCTTTTTCCAAATATAAATAGAAGACACACCACATATAATTTAGTATAGTAGTTACTTATGGTTCAAGTAAAATACTATTGATTAGAATTAGGATGAAGTCGTGATACCAGTTGAAATGCGGCCGGTTTGATTCCCAATAAACTTGAGTTTCCGGTGAAAGAAAACATCATGACAAATGATGGACCTATAGCAACCACCAACCCTTGGCTTGTCTTTAACTCTTCTCGTAGAAGAAGGCCAGAAATGCCAGTAACTGAGCAGTTTATTCAAATTATGATTTTCGACGCCAATAACCTGGTTTTAAATAAATGCTGCTTTATACTGTCTATATAACAATCTAGAACTTCGTTGCAAAGGCAAGCGAAAACCATAAATTACTTTATGGCTATACTTTTTATGTTATTCAGTAACATTTCTATTAAATGTATTTGCATATTAATTTTGTTTATAATAATCCGTGTGGCAATCTCGAGGCAGCAATAAATTAACATTATATTTATCAACGAAATCTTAGCTTTTAAGTTTATTATACAAATAAGCCGATAGAATATAAGTGAAGAAGATAATCAAATTCCTCGGGTAATAAAAAGCGGCTGCTCAAAGTTTTCCGTTATAAATTCTTTCATTTATATTACTATCGTTAAAAGTCAAACCACTATCGTTTTCGAGGTTAATGTAAAAGCTGATTATAATCAAGGTTAAAACCTTTGACCTGAATCGATTTCAAAATATTTAATCTTAAATAATGTTTTTATATTATCATTACATTCAATTAACTGTTTTATATAGGTACATGTATTTTTTTGTTCTAAATGATTTTAGTTTCCTTTTGGCTCACAGTAACACATTTGATATATCAACATTTATTTAATTTGTATTTTGAAGCTAAATAATTTTGATTGTAAATTCTAATGGTCATTTATTACATGTTGTTGTGGTATTTATTCGCCTAGTATTTACTGAGCTTTTAGTGCTATTTGATAGTTATTTAAAGTGACATGAAACTCGACTACTTGCGCTTGCGCAGCGACCACCCACGGCAATACCGGTAGTACAGTAACCACTCGCGTCTAGAATTGCGCATAGAAAAAAAACTATTTAAGTTATTTTTTATACTTATATATTTTAAAAAATATCAAGGAATATTTAATTACTTAAGTATGTTATATAATTTTATTCATGTATTATCTATAATTTTTTTTAACATTTTTGGATCATCCATTTGGACCTTATATAATATATTATGATTCTTTTAATTTCGTCAAAAACCATTTCAATAAATGTCTAAGATTATGAACATTTACATAGTACAGTATCCTTTTACTTGAAAGCCACTATAGTAGCTTATATTTCACGGATTTGTTAGATATAATTGAATGCGTAGTAAAGTACATTTAGCTATTAAAACTATGAACAATATTACACTATAAAAAGCGCTTTTAAAATTTTATTCTTCTTTGAGCCACTGCACAAGAACCAATTTAAATAAATTTTAAAGAGGCATTTATGTGAAAATCTGAAAAGATTACAGTTCTTCACCAATTCAATTTCAACTTTAATATATGTTCGAGAGGTCTGGTATTAAAAAGAATAACATAAGAGTGCGCCTGAGTCATTCTCGTTAGTAGGAACAACACGCATCGCCACTGACAATTTACAACCAATATTTATTTTAACAAGTTAAAACCTACAGCCAATAGAAATAAGCTATGTATTTCGATACGAACCATAGGCGGTTACAACCTTATTAAACATCATCTATCGCCTCGTTAGTAAGTTTATTGTTAACCGTGTAGTAGGCTATCGTTCTCTAGCGAAGCGATTTTCGTATATAGGTGTTTCGTTCTAGTTGTTACGGCAAGGTCGGCTCGTTAAAGTCCCTTTACGAGAGGCAAAGAGAAAAGCACGAGCCCCGCAGAGATCCCCAAAGATTTTTATTGACTTCATACAGACCATTGGAAAGAGGCCTTGAATATTTTCAACACGCCTACATATATTAATAAAGATTTTTTTATAAACGAATGTTGGTATTTTGTAATAGTTGGTAGTACATACAGCCTACACAATTTTCCCACTACTGGAGCTAAGCGTCTTCTCTCATTAGGAGAAAAGTTGTTCTTGGAACATGTCAGTTTTACTTTAAACACATACTGCGTAAACTCGTCATACAAACAGACGGCTACATTACTATAAATTCTTGTAATATATATTAAGAGAATTATTTATTAAATTGCAAGAAATTGATAAACCTTAAATATTGGAAGCGTTAAAAGTTTGAGAGTAAGAATGGAAGGCTTGTCGAAAATGTTCGGCGCGTGTCTCGTTCGCACCTGCGTTGTTGTATATCGTGTTATTTCTTTCATCTTCTGTAGCGATTCCATTTCATTATTGTGTCCATTTTGCCGCGTCTTTTAGGATATACTAATAATATGACTTTCATTAAATTAAATGTACATTATGAAAACGTAAAAAAAATGTGTAATAAATAATTAATATTACACATGTTTTTCAAAATTGTTAATACATTATTGTTTAATATATACAAGTTATAGTATTAGTTAGTAATACTAAGTAATTTAAATAACACATATAAAAAAGTTACATGTAATTTAAATTATATCGTAGTAATAAATTTATACAATCGATTATTACGTATATTAAATTATTGTTAATTATCTATTATTAAAGTTTAAAAAAGTGTGAATAATACATAATTATAAAATCGTTCAAAACGAATGGTTACAGTATCTCGTTTATAACGATCACGAAGGCAATGATCTCGCGCCGTGGTTCTTAACAAAAATAAGAAACGAGGGAAGAAAATGAGGAATTTCTGTTAAAAAGAAAACAACTCGTTCGATTATCTCGTTACTAAAACAATCGATTGTAAGCAGCAGACGTATTTTACGCATATTACATTTACATATTATAGTTTTCTATTTCCATTATTCAATTTAGTAACATCAATAATAGCAGTATGTTCCTGATCTTTGTCTGATTCTTCCAAGTGATTTATAAACAATTCGAAATTCACAATGAAACCGAGTTTTAAGATTATTCTTAAATATTGCTCAATGAGACTATAAATAGTATAGCCTCAGCCAGTTGAAAATTAACACACGGTCCATATATATCGAAAATCATTGATATTAGCGAATATTATACATTTTTTTTATTTAAATACGCTATCACTTCACTGTAGTTTCACATAGTGTTAAGTGATAATGAGGGCGTTAATTATAATAACAGTATGCGTTATGCATATTTTCGTTTGTTTATATATTGTTATTGGGCGTGATACTCACGTTTTTTACTATTTCTACTTTGGAAATTCTAATGGCTACATTTAACGCCGAGTGCTTACAACGGCCGCGTCAATCTGTCAAACATTGAATCGATCTGAGCGGAACGTGAAGGCAAAGGCACGAAATCACTATCTAGTTAGCGCCCACGCTTTCACACAATATTTTTAATCTACATATTTAAATTAACAATCCATGTAGAGATGTTGTACTCTATATCAAAATATTGTAATGAAAAAATCTTAACGGTAGCAACAAAAACTTTAAAATATAAAAGCGGAAAATTAATATAAAATATAAATACATAGAAATGTTGAATTTTTTTGTTATAAATTAGAATTATTCTGGATGGCTTTTTCTCAAAATACTATCCCCGTATAACACACGAAAATCCTTACTTTTTTACTGTGTCGATTATTTATATCTACAACACATTAATAATTCATGTGCAAATGATTAATTCGGTTCAGAAATACTAAATCATCACAAATTAACAATATAAGAGTGACACATTTTAAATTATTTACGATATATCCTTGACCGTTTAACAATAAAAACAATCTGTTATAACAGGCGCATAATAATGTCGTAATATAGTAATAGTAACGAGATTCATAAACGATGACTTTTTAAAAAGCTCTTTGAAGCGTTCAACAGGCCGTAATAAAACCGGCCAGTCATCCTTTGATCGAAATCGATTGTCATTGCCTCTGGCCGGTTGTAAAAAGTTCGAAAAAAATTCCGGTGCTGTTCGAATGAAGTGGGTAAAATTTGAAATTGGAAACGTTAGCTAGAATACATTAATTCTTCATCGTCACAACCTACTTGGTTATTTATGTAAATTTATTATTTAATGTATCTGTATAAATATAATAAACAATCCTCCTCTCTGGCCTAATATAAATCAGTGCACGTCCAAGGAAGGTGTTGTTTTTGGAACATGATGGTTTCTTCTCGAAGTTAACGAGCTCAGTCTCATTAGAAGATTAAATTCGCATGGCAAGACTCGAATTTAATTCCCAATGAGCTCATACAGAGTGTACGACCTTCTTACAAAATGAACTATCACGGCTTCGCTTTGCTAATTACCATAACGTGATTTGTAATAACAAAATAGATATGAAACTCTGCTATGCTCTGCTAACATTGTATGCAAGTTTTTTTTTTAATATTCGGTCATGATCTTTAAAATAAACAAAACATCAGCTATTCTTATAATTTATATGTTTTTATATATTCTTCTATTAATAATTTCGAAAAAAAAAGGGAATTTTTAACCTGAGATCTTTAGAACTCGAATTTATATAATAGCCGACATTCATGAACACAAAAACAAATTATTTGTTGAATTTTATGAGTTGATATTATCATTTGCTTTAAAAGCTCGATCAATATAGTATCAAAGTATGAATGTAAGAAAAGGTAAGTCAAAAATGGTCTTGTACTTGACAAGATCAAGAGCATTAAGTTAAAATTGAGACTACTTATGATTCAGGTGATGGTACGGTTGCCAATCAGCGGCATGTCCACTGGCTTAAGAAAATGTAAATAAAACTAGTTTGTATGCGAAGTAACCGTTCCGTCAACCGCTCTCGGCGCTCCATTATGTAAATAGTGAGCGCTTGTTCGACATCAATTACTACAAAAAGTAGCATCACAATAAGGCAACTAATGACAGAACTATAACTTGTTACCTGTAATATATCTTGTAACGATATTGATGCTCAAGTCTCATATCTTTACATACATATATATTCGTTTATATAAAGTAATTTTGTTGCTATATTTTAAAACTGCATAGAATTACTTTTTTCATATATTAATTAATGTTTAATAAATATAACTATAATTTAAATAAAAAGTCAATAATATTAAGAGTAGAATTGCTCTAGTTTCACAGGTTTCTTTAGATGTTATAAAAATAGCCGTTTGGTACACTCAAATAATAAAAATTAGTGAGTGTTTTCTCAATTTCAATCCGCTGCGATTACTTTGCAGCAAAGTGGCTTGTTGAAGAGGAATTTCTTGCGACTTTTATCGTTAAACAAGAAAAACCATTGGCGAACGAGCGATTATAAAAACAATTTCAGTTCAATCAGTTTCCTTTGATCTTGCGCATTGATTTTTTGAATCGTTTGTGATCGAATGGGAAAGCTGCGTGGATGGAATTATGAAAAAAAAAAAGGAAATCATGGATCCAGTTCAATGCATATCAGTGCAGTGAGGTCGATGCGCGCTAACCAGAAATTATACCCTGCCTTCTCTCACCCAACCGCATTTGCAATTTGCCAACGCAAAATAAACCTAATCAACCGAACACCTAACCATAAAAGACGAGTCGTATCGGATCTTAACGAGCTCCCCGACTGGTTCTCCTCTATGGCGTTACAAACAGCCACTGTTCTTAGAATCGTTAGTGTTCAATATTTATCAGCTCGAAAGAAATAAGGTATGGAATAAAACTAATTATGGCGAACAATTTTAAAAGGAATAGTAACATTAATGTGTCTAGTTTTTATTTATAATTTATTAACGTTCGCAACTTTTTTAATATCCTGCCAAGTAAATCGTCGTCTCAAAAGGAATAAGAAATCAGTTACAAATAGTAAAGTATTATTTTCATTATAAAATCTCTCGATTTTCATTCTCATATATAGCTACATTGTGTTTAGGGCTTTATCTCGTAAATATATCATATATTTTTCGTAAAACAAGAGTAGTAATTATTGTTGAAACGAAATCGAAAGTAAACTCTTAACTCTTTAATAATTAAACTAGTTAGTGTACAAACTAAAGTAATAATGAATTCTGCATATATTCAATGTCACGGATCTCGTATTTTATTAATGCAACGACCCTATATTCGTTGCAATAAATAAATAACTAATTGGACTAAATAACTATATATTGTAGATGATATGTAAGACTTTAAAGTGACTTAAAAATATATATATACTATCAAGGGTACTGATAGATCTTTTAGTCGATTAGGGCGCAGTTTTAATGAATTTTTTGCGTTTTAGTTGCACAATGAAGAATCTTGCAACGTTTTTTTTTCAATATTAATTCATATCATACAATTATAGTAATAAAATGTGTTTACGGTTTTATACCAGTTTTTTACATTGACAATTATGTTAGGCTTTTACAGCAAAACATTACAATAACAATCTTTATTATTATGTCTTGGTACTGTTAAGTTTAACAGGTGCCTTTTATTCCAATGAAAGCGTATCTTAACATTTACTCAGGTCATGCTTATACGTAAAAAAATTATCTTCCCATCTTTGTCTTCGTTCTTTTTTTCATGTAGTGCAAGGTGGTTCGGTATTTTATGCGTTGGTTAAACATGCAGTATTAAACGATTTCTTCCAATATGTTTCAAAGTCAAGAACAAAAGCAGATGTTTAATGAAGGACTGAAATTCTAAGCGTCATCAGCTGTTGATAAAATATCTTTACTGGTGATCCTTGCCGATGATTGATGACATAGCCCAGTATGCGTATAGGCAGGTGCCATCTTAAAATGTCTTCAATGTTTCCAGGTATTCATTACATTGTAACAGTAGTATTTTTTATTAGATGTTGAAGTAATTTAGTAAGGACAGTTTAAAAAAAAATTTAATGCTAAAAGTTTTATTTACTTTTATTTATTATGTAGCAAACTTTATGCCTAAAACAAGGTTTTCCAAACATTTACAGTGTTAAAACTGAAATTAAAAGGATTTTTTATTATTTAAATGCAGTCCATATTTTGAAAAGAGGCATATATATGATGTTTACGACGGCATATTTATATTACATCGCTGTCAAAGTGGCGTGAATCAGAAATAGTGCATCCGGTCTGAATGCGCGTGGCGGGCGCAAGGCGCACAAATCGGACGGGTAATCGATTTTACGAGCACCAAAAATAAACTGGCTCCCCACCACTCAGGGGTTGCCAACGTACACTTTCTTGTATACACCAAACGATTACAAAGCAATCGAGTAAAAATTTTAGTTTTTTATTGTATTATTGATGTGTTTCTAATAACAAAATAATAATACCCTCTAAAGAAAAGCCTTTTCTGAAGTTACCAGCAATTGTATAAATTTATGACATTCACATCTGCTAACAAAATATTACAATTACTATTTCACTAAATAAAATGATATCAATTAAAAAAAATTGCTACAAAGTTAATGTGATAAAACGAGAGCGCACTGTGTGCAGCCAATTCGACGAATGTTATGTGAAACATTAACACAATCCCAGGAAATCATTATATTAACAACGGATATTTAAATCTTTGCTAAATCTAATGAAAACTGCCTTTAAATATTATAAATGTATGCGTTAGTGTTTATTTCTGGCCCAATTTTAACACGTAAATTTTATAAATCAAATTATTACGAGAAATATTTTCATTACATCAGAACTTGAAATCAGCATAGTCGATACATTATAATAGTTTTTTCAATATGTATAAAGTTTCACCCAATAAATATATAAAATCTCTACGTTTTGTTTATCTATTGCATTAACAAACAGGAGTTATTTTGTTAAATATTATACATTAAAAAAAATAACTGCTCATTGTAAAATGAAGTCTATAATAGTAATCGCGACTACTAATAGCAGAATCTGCTCAAGAACTCGACGGTATTCTTTAATAGTGTTTTCTGCGTGATAATCGTCAAATGATAAGCCGTTAACATATTTAAAATCATATAATAAAATCAGTTATTTATTATCATCGTGATTATTTAAAATGAAATGAGTATGCATATGAAACCTCCTTAATGTTATATACTTCTCGCTACAAAATAAAAAAAAAACAACTAAGAATATTTACGGTCGAGGAACAGCTCTGCGTCTGAGGCAATAAATGGGTCCGTTCACCTAACTAGTGCTGTGGGTGTTGGATTTTATTGTTACGAGCGGCTTAACGAGCCTTCTTTATGCGGTCTACCCTATCTTGCTTATAAGAAAACTGTTGTAAGCTTACCTTTCTTTATAAATATACATCTAGGTAATTACTATTTACTCTATTTTGTGTTTAATGGTATCTTCTTCGGTCTCTCTATATAGCCTATGCTTCCTTGTAAATCGTAAAAAGAAATAAGCATTTAAACCTTTTCCATTTTTCTCTGTTATATACTAAGAATTCGCTAGTTGTACAATAAATAAGCACAACATACAAAACTACACAGAATATACTGAATTGTGAGTAGTATCATTTTTACAATAGCTAAATTACTTACTTGTTATTTAAATATAAAGAGACAGCCCTTTTAATGATTTACTTTGATTGGGGATTTACTCTTACAAGAAGAGAGTCAAGAGCCACTTGCGGATTGTAGATATCACATAACCATAAAAGCTGTTGCCTTGGAACATATTGGTTTCCACACGATGTTTTCCTTCACCGGAAGCTCTTGTGCCGCCTTACAAACACATCTATCTCGGCTATTATTAATATATTAGAACATTAAACTATGTTGTAATGTTTGCTTTAAATAATATTTGCTTCTTCCGTAAATTATCCACTTTGTGAAGCCAGTGGGGAAACGATACACGAGAACGAATGGGTAGCCAATAACGAATATCATGTTGACATTTACGATGGTGGATGAGACACATGAAATAAGAGTAAAAAGATAATTACAGTTTGTGTGGTCTTCAAAAGCTAATACCAAAAAGTAGTAACTAAAGATATTTTTATTTTACAAAATTATACATATTTTATAATATATATAAATAATTAGTAATCATAAAGATTTGTGAAGAAGAAATTGTAAGTATAATCGATATGTTTTATTGGGTTTGTAAATCATTCGCTTGTAATCCAATTCCCTGGTGTAGTATTAAAGCGTGAAAGCAATCGTTACCCACATGATAACCTTATCGTTTTAATGGCCACTTGAGGCGAGCCACGACAGCCGGCCACATGTAGTAAATAATAAATAAATAAAAAATAAGTTTAATACGACTGTTTCCCCTCGCCTAACGATAATACAATTTGCATTTATTTGATATACTTTTGCACTTAATAATTCACGATAAAAGTAAAAATTCATTCCTTTGTGATTATTTTTAATATGAGCTCTAAATTTACCATTACATATAACGAGACGCTATTTATTATGATACACTAAACCATTATGCTCGTCGCTCTAAGATATGTGTTAAGTCTCGTTACCTTAGTAATTTCACTAGCTACAACGACCTTCAAACCGGAACACAGTAATATTTGCACACTACTGTTTGGCGGCAGAAATGAGAGCTGCCATGGTACTTCTCTGGGATCCAGTAAACTTATATAACTTAAGTGTAGTTAAAAAGGTTTTTAGTTGACTAATCACATCTGCCGCAAAGAATTCAAAAGAAAAAACTTAATTATCACAATGCAAATCGTACAAACATTAGTAAAATGTTAGCCAACACATGTTAGAGTCGGAGGCCGGATCAAACACAAGAGTAAGCGTACAAACAAGAATGTTTGGACTATCGCCACTTTCGGTTCTGTTCAAATAAGGACCGTTGTTTGTTCAAGTGCTAGTGACACGCCACTGCCTGGATCTTTGTCCAGCTTAAGACGGCCTCGGGGAATTCTTTTAAGATGCATCTACCTTCCATATATAATTTCGAGGGGGGAGGTCTAACATTTGTGGAGTCGGTTTAAAACAAGGCGACACCTTCCTCGTTCGAGGCGGGATGGATTTACCTGACAAACTTTTTATCAAGCTAACTTAAGGTTTGATAAAATCTACGTTTACGTCTGAAGCCGCTTTTTATAATTTACTAAAATACACCAAAATATAAATACTAAAGGATGAAACGATTAATAATAAATCATTAACTAACCTCTGTGTTAAATTTATAAATTATACAAATCTTATTAAAATTAATATAACACTATAGAATCGCTCTTAGTAACATATAATTTAAAATATATCGATTACATTTCGTATTAAAAATAGTAATTAAAAAATTGTTTTTCTTTACGTTTTCATAGATTTTTCTATCGTTATTATATTAACCAATCCACCTGTCTTTACAGCCGACGGTTAAACCATGCCGTGGCCTCCTCATTGTCTGTTTAATTACTATAATTGCTATACGATTATCGCAAACATCTTTAGCAACGTTTATTTTAGCAATAAATTTCAATTAAACGCTATTACGCATCATTATTAAGCAGTTTAATTTGATTAACTACTGTTAATGAGCTTCTGAATATTTGAAAGCACAGGCATTTTGCTTTGGACGTTTAATGATTAATAGAACAGCCAGACACTTTTATTATGAGAAAAGCTCATAATTCAACCAAATGTGCTTTTACAATATATTACAAAAGTATGATATTAGAAATTCAAGAAAAGAGATACTGGCGACACCATCTGTATCATCGAAACATTTTTCCGCCGCCAAACAAATATTTTTATCTTCCGGTTTTAAGAACATTGTAGGTAGTAAACTAATGGGATAACGAGACAACAGCATCTTGATGCGACTCCAATGTGATATTGAGATTAAAATTTTAACCAGAGCCATTTTGTTACGGGCAGGTCTACCATCAAGTGACGATTCTGCTTGTCTCGTCGTTTCGAAGAAAAAAAATTTTTTTTAGACGCTATTTGATTAACTTTTTTCTTACAAGCATTTAAAATATTACCTGTATAAGATTACACCCTTTTCTCTGTGAGATTTACCAACATAGTATACACGTTTACCTGTAAGCCAAATGTGGCGCGACACTAGTTTACTAATAGATTGTATTATGAATAGGTAGGAATTGTGGTGATAGAACTGTCCTATTACTTTGGTTTGCAATAAAGATTTGTCTATATTAACAATATAATTGTTTTCAGGTGGGTTGTGGTGGCAGGAGCGTGGAGAGCGAGTGTACTCCGACCACCAGCGGCTGCTGGTGCAGCACGTAACGACCGTCACTCCTCGTTGCTGCAGCTTGCGGCGTGGGGTGTGCCCGCCGCGTTGGCAGCCGCCGTGCTCGTCACAAGGGACGTAGACGCGGACGAACTCACTGGTATGAGATTTGCTATAAAATACCTTCGTACATTAGTATATAAATAATTAAAATCACAAACAATAACGTTACATGGTTAATTCAGTGCAAACTTTAGGTCCCGTATACATGCGAGAGCTGAAAAACAAAACAAGAAAAAATTATATTTTTTGTTGTTAAAATAAAACCTGTAGGAAGTGTAATAAATAGTTGGAAGTTTTTATGGGATAACAATGATGCGAATTTATGTATAGATTCTCATACATTTTTGACTGTAGCGAAGCGGTTATTTGAGTAAAAATATCGAAAATCTTCCTCGCTTCCCTCTAGAGTACACCAATATTTTTTATTCAATGTACAGAACGTGATGGAAATGATACCTATAACGAGGTGTTGGTTAAAATTATTACATACCAACTCATTGTGCAGGCTAAATAACTAAACACATAATTGTACAATTCACAGGTAATAAAAAACTTAGCCAGCATACGGATTAAAAATTAATAAAGTTATAATTAAATAAAATCTTATTGATGTTTATAAAGATGAAGGTTTTATACATTTTTAACTTATTACAAACTGAATAGAAAATAAGTCACATTTTCTAACAGTTCTCTACTAAATAGAAAATAATTACAAACTTTATTGAATAAACAAGCTCTTCAAATGTAATTACTTATAACTTTAATACCTATTTCTTGTGATTACTGTAATATTCGCTTCAACAATAAATTACAAAACTTTTAGTTTTTGTTAGTGTAGCTATGGAAGTTTTCTGTTGATGTAATGAGCAGCTTCCTCTGCAAGTAATACAACATTAATAAAAAACTGGTAGTCCGTATTTCTTAAAGGCAATGGATCAATACAAATCTAACACACATCCGTATCGAAGTGCCATAATAGCGATGGCGATTCATGGTTTAACGTTCCCTCTTTGATTATTTGATCGGCGGCATTTTCAAAGCGATTAAATCTCGTACGAGTGCGCGGGAGCATGCATTCATATAATAACCGCATTGAACGTTTTGTCTTCAACTACCTACCGGGCCTATTCAATTTCAGCTTCTTAATAATACTGACTCCTTAGATTATAAAAAAAATGCTTACTTTTGTCGAAATTTCAAATAAAAAAAAAACTAGAAATTTTACATTTGAAATTGTAGTAAACAAGCACAATGGAATGCGCATAACATACTCTTCTAACAGGTGGATAGACCAAAAGAATCGTTGGTTGCCACTGGGTTCAAACCATAGACGTCGACCGGTTGTGATGATGATGATAATGATGATAAAATAGTAAATCAGATAATACAATATTTTAAGTTAAAAAATAACTATGATTAATCACGCTGGTAACGGAACTGGATAAAGTCAAGAGATCAGTACCATAAAGCCAAATTTATTTAAACCATTTTTGAATTTGAAACCGTTTTTTAATTGTTTTTAGATTTTTGGCACATTTATTATAACGCCGAAAATTTTATTATCTGTTTACGGCACCGTTTATTTTTTTATGTCATAATATGACTTCATACTACATCGAAGAAACATTCCTCAGTGATTAACATTCTAATTTACTGTACGAAGTTTCTTGTTTTTTTTATTTTCATTCAGCGCTACCTACTTTGTAAATATTAAGGTACGCTCGTGCCTCTTATCAAATACGATACAAAGTGATATTTTCTTAATTTATAAAGAAAGAGCGACGCATCAATAACGCCGCACTGATAATGATCCCTAAGCTTCTGTTGTCAGATACACAAAGAAACCGTTAACACAAAGTAACTTGCATCTCTTTGTTGTGTGTGTTAAGACTACATACACTTAATACATTGTGCTCTTGTTTGACTTGGCCGCTTCAGTCGGTTCGCATATAAAAATTATGATAAAACATTCCGACATTTACACAATGTTTTGAGATTTAAGTATAAGCAAGCCGAAACTATATTGCATCACTTCAAAGCAATGATTTTTTTAAAAAGTTTTAACAATTCTTTGTCTCTTATACTTAATTTCATGTAAAGCATCGACATATTTATATAGTTTTTATTCGGTATAAGTATTACTGTCCATTTAAATTCAAATGTTATATGGTCATTTACTCGTGTGTATTGAAATTATTACTCTTTTGAAAAGCATCGTGAGTGAAAAACCGCAAGGCTCATTTCTCAGGCATATTGGTGTTTCTATCCGGCAAAGTGTATTGTTGATTTGTTTTTATTATTTTGGGTTCCATTATACAGGCCAAAAGAAATGCTTGGCCATTATTCGAGCCGTTAAATACGACACCTTTCCACCTCGCACGCTCGTATTTCAATTTTAAATCGGCCCTTTTAACCGATGCCTTATTAATGCAAGCCTTTTTTCGTGCCGGCTGTTTGTGTAGGTGTTCGCTTTAAGAGCTGCTTTATAGGGAAACGGAATGTTATTCAGCTCGATAAATAGCACTCGAGAGAAAGGCTCCATATCCGCTTTATTACAGAGAAAAACAATTTGAACTAAGTTACATCTTATACAAGTTTTCATACCTTAAATAATTTTCATCCCTAAGTATTAAAAATGTATTAAAAAAAATTGGCAAAAAAAATCGATTCGTTTTAATTATAACATTTTTATAAAACAATCAATGTTATCTATTACAAATCCACTAAGAGTTTTAAGACGTTATCTGTCGATAACATAATGAATAAAAAATATTCTGCTAAATTTTAAAAAGGCGCTTAGAAAAATCTTTTAAGGTTCCTTAATAACTATAACATAGTTTTCTCTCTTTTTCAGGTACGTGTTTCGTTGGTAACCAATCAAGCAAATCTTTACTGGCTTTAGTCATCATTCCCGAAGCGATCTGTTTGTTACTTGGCTGCTTATTCCTGGCTTCGGGTCTTCGTGCTATTCTACAGCGACCGGCGCCAGTGCCGGCACCTGCGGCGCTTTTAAATTCACCGCCGCAGCCGCACACGGATCAGAGCTTGTTAAGACTGGGTGCATTTGCAGCGCTTTACGCAGTGCCGTCGACGTGTATATTGGCAACTTGGATTTACGAGTACACATGGCGAGATGACTGGTTGGCAGCCCCCGTGCCCTCAACAGAGCCGTCGACACAACCGCGCCCTGCCTTCTGGGTATTTTTGTTCCGGATATTTGCTACACAAATCTTGGGTGTTATGGTTGCTGTTTGGATAGCGACTCCACGCTTAAAAGCGCTTTGGAGACGAATATCGGGTCCCAGAAAACCAGCTATGGCAAAATGTCCAACGGGACCGCCGCCCACACCTTTAACACTGCAGTGCTACGCCGCACATTCTCATTCTTTGCCACGGCATTCACATAAATATGCAACGTACAGGCCGCCACAACATCAATCGTACAGAAAACCAAGACATTACCATTATTCAGCAGGAGAAACAATTCTATGACCGTATTTAATCAACACCGAAAATAAAATCAAGGTTTTTATAAAAAGTATCGTGTGACAATCGATGTTTTTTTATGTTTATAGTAATAATGTAACAATAAATAAGTGCCATTGAAAATAAGTCTGTTACTGTAATATTTAAGTCATGTAATATCATGGGTGAAGTCTGTATGTAGATAACATTGAACGATTCAAAATTGTAAATATATTGTAGTTGAATAATAAGTTATTTAGAGTTTTTAGCGACATAAACAAGTATATCTATCGAAAAAATATTATCACATGTAACACAATTGAAATGGTGCATATTAATATTGATAAATGAGAGTGAAGTGAATGAAATATAAACTGTTTAATTTGTAACAAAATTATATGTTCGATCTTAAATACATAATAAAATTGTAAATATTAGTACGTAATGCGTGTTGAGTGTAATACATTTAATAACAAATAAATAATAGGCAGTCAAATTTGTTAAGAAACGTTTACTCTTATTCCTGGAACAGTTTTCATAAAATACAATTTTTATACAAGGATAAATAAGTTGTATATATCTCATCTAAAACTGGTCAAAATTAGGCTGCTCCACCTGGGAAGTGAACACAGAATACATTTGTAGAGTAGTATTATATAGTTGCTATGTTTTCTACAGTGAGCCATGTAATTGGACACTCAGTGATCCGTACCTATCCATCAGCACTTTTGCAACTTTCAAGAATGCAAGTTTGGCCGAAACAGTTACTTTTTGTATGTACAGGTCAAAAGCCGTTAAAATTGTTTTATAATTTAAAAATAATTATGTAATGACTTTTATATTTTACTAATATCTTTATTCTGTACGGACGAGGAGTAACTTATAAACGCTAAACTAAATAAAAAAATAAATTATTTCAGATATAATATTTAAGTCTAATGTTGAGAACATCGCGGGACCCACCACAATTTTACCAAAATAGACTCCTAGTAATGTAAATATGTGTTGTAAATATAACATACAAAACAAGACCTGTGTATATAGTTTGTACAATTAAATTTAAACATTTTGAATGAATTAAAACGATTAATATTATTATGGTGTTTTATTTTCTATCTAATGCTGTTAATCATTTATCGAAAAACACAAACACAAATATTCATAAAGTTATAAAAGATATCTCGGACGAGTCCGTAATAAAACTCAATTCTGATAAAAGTTGTATAACAAATTTATTTATTTATTCTTTATTGTACCACATTAGGAATACAAAAGGCGGGCTTAATGCCTGAAGGCATTCTCTACCAGCCAACCTTTGGTGAGGTGAGATGTTGTGGTAGGTGGCAATCTAGCATAAAAATATGGTATGGAAATAAAAAAAAAGAAATGTGTATACATACATATAGATAAATACATATATTTATATACATAAACTTACATATACAGACATACTTACATATTTTATAGATACATGTACAAACACACGTACAAATGTGACGTTAGAAAGGTGGTAACTAGCCAGGTGGTTTCGAAAAACCTTACCATCACCCAAACTCCTCAATAGATTGCTCCAGAATCGAACCACAGGATTTTCGTGTTACAAGGCAAGCGGTTAGCCACGTTACTCTTAAGTAGTTACATAAGTTACGTAGGTTTGACTACTGGGCTACCAAAATGATGTTTTTTTTTCCAACAACATAAACTTTCCTTTAATATAAAAAATAATCAATTTCCGTCACCCGTGAAAGTAAATGCGGGTGTAAATACCTTTATAAACATACGAGAACACAAATGCGAGATCCAATAACGCTTTATATTGTCGTGGGGATGAATCATCTATAATAAAACGTATGGCCCCTATCTTTTAAGCATTTGCCATATTTACCTTTTTAGAAAAATTAAAGTAGATTAAGTAACTGTCGTAATTTAATTCTTCTCTTCTAAATTCTTAAAATAGTCCCAAATTTTGTTGCGAATTTTCAAGTACTAGACAAAACAATTAGTAAAAAGAGAAACCAATAAAACGCTAAAAATTTACAAACAACAAACATGTCATTTGTTTTTAATTATAACATTGAACATTTTAGATCAAATCTACTTATAAAAAGGACTATATAAATGAAAATCTATTAAATCGTTTGCAACAATACAATATTATATACCTTAGTTTCGGCAAATTCACATTTGCCAAAAATATAGGCCGAAAGTATCTTAATGTTATGTAAAGTATAATAAAAAAAGTATAACTTCATCTAGAAAGCATTGTTGTTTCTGGAAAAGAAATCGTTGTTACTACTATTTTCACACCTTTTATGTTCTCTCCATAAAGAGTTAGCTGGAAAGCAGTATTTTCAAAGACTTTTTAATTTTTATCTGAATTTTTAGTCCAACTTGAAATGTTACAAACAACATTAATTTTTAATGAGTAGTTGTACTTGTTAGTGTCACAGAGCGATTGTCTATGGCGACTGGAAAGCAGATCCACTTCAGAACTTTGAAACTCTTATCTATCTGAAAATACATAAAACAAACTGTATAAAATTGGAAATGTCTTCGTTTAGTCAGATAAGTCGACTCAGTAATTACGTTATCGGGAGTTACAAAACAGTTCTCCACACAAGGTGCGTTTTAGGTTATAACACTTTGTTATTTATGCTATTATTTGTTTTGAAAGACGACATTATTATATACCCAAAAACATTTTTGTATTTCTTAACTATTATTGCATTATTAACTACTATAGCATTAGGCTGTTGTGTTATTTACAGGACAATATGGATAAACAATGTTCCAACATGTAGTTACTCAAGGAAATCAGCTGAAGCAAGATTGGGCATAGAAAAACCAAAAAGGCCTATGACTCCTTTTTTTAAATTTATGAATCAAATGAGACCAGCACTGTTAGCTAAAAATCCTGGAATAACATCTAAAGAAGCTATTTTATGGATATCAAAACATTGGCAGGAGCTAGATAATGAGGTGTAAATTTTTTTAATATTTTATTATTTATTAGAAATTATGTCAATTTAGAAAAAGTACAGTAATTTTAACCCTTTTAATATTTTTATAGTAAAGCAAAAACTATCATTTGCACCATTTTTATTACATGAGCTAAAAATAGTTATCAGTATCAACATGACTAAGCTCTTACTCAGATTAAATTTATGAATACTGAACAAACATTTTTTTAAATGCTTATCCTTTAAACATAACACTTCCGAAAATATTTGTAATAAAAAACACTAACACAGAAAGAGTCAATGTTTTTAAAATATTGTAAAAACTGTTAAGTAAATCCCCTAATGAATATGCAGATTTTTTGATACAAAGAATGTTACCTAACAATATAAATTTACACTATTCATATAATTTTTCATATTTAATACATTTGATAATTATTAGACAAAGGCACAAATGCTTAAAGAATTTGAAAAAGACCAAGAAGGCTATAGAAAAGTTAAAGAAAAGTATGAGGCATCATTGACAGATCAGCAAAAAGAAGATATAAAAAGAGTAAAAGAGGAAATAACAGCAGCTAAGGAAAAAAGAAAATTGAAAGCTGTAAGTAATCTACTGCGCAAGCTAGATCTATAGACACAATGTGAAAATTTGATTTACTTATTGCCTTGAATTAATAGATTTTTTTTACTTAGTTAATAATAAATCTCTGCATATGCTAAATGAATGTGTGTCCATCATAAAACATACAAGCGACCAAATAAATGTGAAAATTTACAATCAAGAAGTTTATATTATTACTTATATTTTAACACAATGTGTACTAGTGAACAAATTGAAGTAAAGCAATAATCTTACATTTATACAACAGGAATTAAAAGAAATGGGGAAGCCGAAGAAACCTATGTCTTCATATTTTCTTTTTTCTCAAACAAAAAAAGATATCTTACTAAGTACACAGAGTATGAAAGAATACCAAGAAAAAATTAAAGCTGTCTGGCTAAATTTACCCGAAAGTGAAAGAGTCAAGTATGAAAAACAGGCCTTGGCACTAATGGACCAATACAAGTAAGTATAGTGGAGAGCTGGTTATTGCTTCCAAGAGACATCCATGTCAATTTTTAATTATTATATATTTGTTATGATATATATTTAATATGCTAATTTCAGAAAAGACCTAGAAGCCTGGGAACTAAAAATGATCTCCATAGGCCGTTTAGATTTAGTACGCGACAAACGACGACGAAACAAAACTAAAGGTGTCAAGGGGCAATAGGAAATCGGGTGCTCTGACGAATTTAATGACTTAAAACAAGAAATTAATGTAAGGAAAAATGTTTTAGATGTACAAACTATTAATAAGCAAACTGAAAACATTTCTGATCCAAGTAAACGAGAGGCAACAAATAGTGACTATACAAACAGTGTTGAAGCGATTAAACCAATGGAATCCATACAGCGTCAGAGCACGGGTGACATTAAAACTGAACAAATTCAGTCCAAACCCAAAGAAAGTAAGAGTATGATTGATAGCATTAAGAGTTTCTTAAAATTTTAGTTATTTCTTTCATTTATCGTAGCTTAGTTATTGATTTAATTGACAGTTTGTCAATATAATAAAAATCATTAATTCATTAGAACTTGTATACTTTGTTTTATTTTATGTACGTTTTTAGATTCCTTAAACTATTTAACACATCATGATTAAATTTATGTATAATTAAATGTTTTTCATATGTTTAAAGTAATTAATTTTTATTCAGTATAATTTTTTACGTTTTCATCTTTATGATTTATTAGTTAGTTCTAGATTAAGTCAAAAAATAGTAATAAGGGTTTACTTTAAAACATAAAATCTTTTTCTAAGGAACAAAAAGTTCTTTAATAACATAAAAAAAGCATTGTTTTTAAAGAATGTTACTTGCAATTATATATTAAAGGACAATAATAACAAAAGCCATATTGTAACTGCCTGTCATCCTTCAATCTCTGGATTGTTTCTGCAGACACATGTTCTGAAGTTTAGATGTATCTGCCTGGCTGGCTAGTGTTCATGTATTGTAAATCTACCACCACAACAGCATTGATGTGTTCCAGACATCATCTTATAAGAGCAACCAGAGTATTGGGCAAATATAGTTCATCCAAGGCTGCAGACAACCATATGAAGTTGAAGTAATGCCAGACCATTTCGAATAAAAAGATATACATTATGAACCGAAATTTTTCTGCTTACTCTGCTATCTCTTTACTAACTACTGTATACAAAAAATAGTGCCAATTTTTGATAAAATCTAATATAATAATTATACTGAAAAACAAACAAATAATAATGCTATTAAAACTTTGTATCTATTAAAGTTATTTTGAAAAGCAATCCTTGTATGTGGATTACATATAGTAGTTGATTATTAAGATTTAATGTACTGGTAATTTCAGAAACGAGTGTTGAAAGAAATTAACAGTAAAACACAATGGAAACTTTTTAAAACATGCTTTTATTTCAAAAATTTACAAAATATAATTTAAAATAAAATCTGCTTTGTTTTATTAATTACAACTTTATACACCAGCGTAAGTAACTGCCACCTAAAATGTCTTCCATATATTGTTATGATAACATGGTGATGATTTATTATGATCCAAATATTTGCATGGGATACATTTTAAACAAAATACTAAATATAACATTGATATAGCAAAGTCATTACTACATTGTAGTTAATTGATAAAAATACATTATACATTGATATCTTTAGTTTTTTTTCTTTGATGACAATTTCCATATTATGATTATATATAATAGTTCTGTTAGTATTTGTTGATAAACAACTCAAGTTTCATGAAAATGGGAAATTACAAACATATATGAACCTCAATAATAGAAAATTTCATTGTTCAAGCTAATAAGTTATCATATTATACTAAAGTTTGTAGTACATTGGCATATACGACGACAATCTATTACTTTAGGGTTTAAATACAATACGACTGTATGGGATATAATAAATCTTTGGTACAAATTTCTCTGTATTGTTTCTTTAACAATAAATACATTCACAAATTTACAATATGGAATGAAAGCTGATTTTTTTTGTCTATTATAATTGGTTTCATTTAAATGTATACATTGAGTACAAACATACTATATTAAATTCATAAAAATCACTTATAAAATTTACTTAATGGCATTTTTTTATGTACATATTTTTCTTTCCGCTGTAATACTATCTTTACAATTTTAATGTAAATGCATTCATCAGTTTGTGACTTTGGTAATGTATATAACATACTGTTGGATTTAAGTACAGAATTATAGTCACTTGAAATTGAGCTTTCTGTATGTATTAGTTTATACACAATAGTATAGAATTGGGTTTGTCCTAGAAAATTTTAAGGTTCAATCTTTTCAGTGTTTCATTATAATACTATACAAAGTAACTTATTAAAAATCATATTAAAATATCCATAGAAAAATGTGTAACAGTTCATTACACTGTAACTTTAATTTTAAATGTATTTGAATCATTATGAATAAAACTGTTTGATACTATAAAACAGAACAAGAACTTAGTATACAATTAATAAAATATGATTATATAAACATAATTTAAAATCTTTAATAAACCTGCAAATTAATTACACTAAAACCTACAAAATAATAATACAAATAAAAACACAAGTTTGTCTATTTATTTATAAATATTTGATGCCAATAACCCAAAAACTCTTGAAGATGTTCTAGTATTAGCCATTGTAACAGTCTTAGTTAATTATTAACTATTTAAAATAATGGAAGTTTAGAAATATAATCCCATTTAAGAATGTAGACAATACATACTGCATTTCATAACTATCAACATAAGGTTCATATTAAAAAAAAAAGTAGTGTTTTTAATATATACAATTTTCGAATATTAAAACTAAAATGGCAATATGTGACTAAAACTCACATTTGTCACAAATTCTCACTCTGAAGGCACAAGCAATCAAAACAAATACATTTCCCTTAGTGAAATAACTGCATCCACAACTCATCACGCATGAGGGCATGTATTATATCAGGAGATAATTTTTTAATATGATGCATATTGATTGTACACATATAGTTATAAATAAATATATACAAACTTCTTGTGAAATAAGCATTACTAGTTGCGCTATATATAAAGTTTTTTCCACTTTCTCTGTGGAAATACCGTTTAACAAAAGTAATGCATTGGCTATGTTAGACTTATTTTGTTTTGGAAAAAATAATAACTTTGTAATAATGTACAAAAATAACGGTAAGAAAAAGTATGACGTCTCTATACTGAATAAAGACAGTCCATTAATAAATTGCATTAAGAACGAAAGTAAAACTATATCATAATTATAATTAAGAAGTTTATGAAAGAAAGATGAGTTTTGAGTTAGAGTGGCTTCAGACGGAGATGGCAGAAAAGCTGCCAAGTCATTGGTTACCTCTCTATTGTTGGTTTCATGTTCACGTGTGAATCCAAGTGTTTCCAAATCACCACTAATGACACCATTATTTAATAAACACGTATCAATCGCATTTACTTCTGTTATAAAAGGTACATCCACGGTTTGTTCTGGAATAGGAGTACGTCTTGGAGAATCTGAAAAATAATTTTATGTCATAATTGAGGTAGCAAATTATTATTTGTTAACGTCTTTAACAAATAATAATTTGCTACCTATAATAAGTACCTTTGCAAACTTCATCTTCAATTTTTCCCGATATAAGCTGCAGTCTATTATGAGAATTTTCCAAAACTCTTCTTCTTCGTGCTTCACGCCGTGCTGTTACTACATCAGCCATATTACCAATTTAAATTTGACTACTAATTTTTGTTGCCAGTTTAGGTATTGTAATTACTTTTTTTTTTGTAAATGTTTTTACGGCTCTGGATACGAGTTCTTTTGAGCCCTATCATTATAATATTGTAATTATTTTTTAAATAATGTTGCTGTTTATTTTGCTATTAACAAGATTTTTGTCCTGAAAATTTTTGTTCTTATTACATTAAGTTTTGTAAAGATTAAGAGTTTGATATAATCATTAACGATTATAGTATATTTTAACGAGATCAATTTGCATAGTAATACCAGTTAAACACATAGTAATATGCATCATTAAAGAAATAACATTGGTACAATATAAAAAATATACGTTATGATTAAATATTTAAAATATGAACATCTTAAAAATGTTTTTTGTTTACATTTACATTAATAAAGTTTTTCTTGATATCCGGTCTTCGCCGGAAGTTACTGCGTTGTCTGTTGAACAGTAACGCCAAGAAAAGGTTGTTGTTTGGCGCCTTTACGGGGCCGGTTGAATTTTATAAATTCATAGGAATTTATTAATAAGCGAACCTAAGTTCGCTGGTAATAAAAGATGGGTGATAAAGGCGATGGAGGTGAATGATTAATCTTAATTCAATTAATTTAAAGCATATGAAGGCAAATTCTGTGACAGCTTCCCTTTTGTTTTTTGGTTAAAAGAACAATAGCATTAAGTGTTTCTTATTCATTTGTTACAACAGAAACGTTCGATGATGCGGTAGAAGAGCGAGTTATTAATGAAGAATACAAAATATGGAAAAAGAATACTCCATTTTTATATGACCTGGTGATGACCCATGCTCTGGAATGGCCCTCGCTCACTGCACAATGGCTTCCAGATGTCACTAGACCAGAAGGAAAGGACTATTCAGTTCATAGGTGAGAATAGCTAATAAAAATATTGTGGTATGATTTAAGGGTATTGAATATTTGGACATTATTTTGACAATTATCAAAGAAAAACTATCCCTACTATCAGTGATTAGTTCTTAAATTAAGGAAGAAAATGTCTACTGTATAAAGCTTTGCCATTTCTTGTAAATACAAGCAAATGACAAATATTTATTTCATATTGTTTGCAATGTCAACTAAAGTTGTACAACACATGGTATCTTTTTCTCTCTCGACAATGCTTACACTGAACATTCCTTTTTTTTTAAATTTGTTATTTATCTCTTTAGGTACATTACTATTGAAATAAAAAGTAATGTATAGTGTGAGTTGTTTGGTCTATATAAACATTATTTAATAATGGCATTTATGATTCCCAATTGTGTTGTGGACTGTATGAAGAACAAATCCTTTTCGTGAAAAAAAATATTTTATTTTTAAACAAATTACCCTGAAGTATGAATTATTTCTCCTTAACTGAACTGTAAACTTACAGGTTGATATTGGGCACACATACATCAGATGAGCAGAATCATTTACTAATTGCAAGTGTTCAGCTTCCAAATGAAGATGCACAGTTTGATGCTAGCCATTATGACAATGATAAAGGCGGTAGGTAACATTTTGATTTAAATCGATCAAAAACCAGATGTTATAAGTGAAATTATCATTTAACTTAAAGTTATATTTTAAGCCAAATCATCATTTCACTTACTCTAATGCTTATTGAAGATTGATGAAATGTATATAGTGTGTCATTGGATGAAATATTTAAATAATTTCTTTCTTAATTTAATTTTTGGTTAACTATACACTAAGTGATTAAATTTTACAGAATTTGGAGGTTTTGGTTCAGTATCTGGCAAAATAGACATAGAAATTAAGATAAACCACGAGGGGGAAGTCAATAGGGCACGCTATATGCCACAGAACCCCTGTGTCATTGCAACCAAAACTCCTTCCTCTGATGTACTTGTGTTTGATTACACTAAGCATCCATCAAAGCCAGAGCCATCAGGCGAATGTCACCCTGATCTAAGGTAATATCTAGATTACACTTTGTTTTTGATACTTTTATGTGGAGTATTTACTCATATGACTTGTTTTTGTTTATGTTTTTAGATTGCGGGGGCATCAAAAAGAAGGCTATGGTTTATCATGGAATCCTAATTTAAATGGCTACCTTCTTTCTGCTAGGTAATTTTTATAATCACTTTAAGCTTTCTTGTTTAACAGAAGAAATTTTACATATAATTTGGTTGGAAAATACACTTTTAAATTATAATTGTTAAATTGTCATAGAAGCAACTAAGTAAAAATAGTAGATTGAGAGAGTGAGGTTGGGAATGTATATAAATAATTTTTCAGTGATGATCACACAATTTGCTTGTGGGATATAAATGCAACACCCAAGGAGGGGCGTGTGATCGAAGCTAAGTCCGTGTTCACGGGACATACGGCCGTTGTAGAGGATGTGGCTTGGCATTTACTGCACGAATCACTTTTTGGCTCTGTCGCAGACGACCAGAAACTTATGATCTGGGACACCAGGTAATTACTGCTTATCTCTGAATTTTCAATTACAAATCTCAGAAATCCAATGAAATGTATATAATTACAGTAAGTTTACAGACATAATAATATCGAGTAATGATATAGAATGAGTATGTAATGTTCAATGAAACAATGTTCTATTAATTATGTTTATTGTGCTAGGAAGCCAAGTACAAGATGGAAGTGACATTGTCGTAAATATGGTAGTAGGGTACATTGATATACATAACATACCCTCCCCTTAAGAAATAACATAATAATCAAAATAAACTAAACAATATTACTTCCTCTTAAAACTACAATCGCCCCAAAACTAAAAAAAACTTTAAAACATATTATTTGATGCATCCTGTCTATCATATGAGCTCTCCTAGAATGGATATTAGTTCTGTGTCTTATTTTGTCTCCTGCTGAGCTCTTTTCTGGCTCAGGTATTCCAAGAATTTCAGCCCATTTACCAGAACTAGGAATTTCAATTATATCATCATCATCTGTGTTATTTTCTTCTCTATATTGTTCTTCTATTCCTCTTTGCCTTTCTTCCTCAATGTTTTCCTAGATTATTTCTTCATTTCTTACATCATCATCCTGTTCAGAGATTTTTACTATTTGGTAGGTGTGGCGATTTACCACTGCACCATCACTAGTCTTAACTTTATAGTGTACAGGACCACTTTTGTATACTATTTTTCCAGGTATCCACTTCGGGCCATTGCTGTATTTTCTAAACATGACTTTTCCATCTCTCTGTATTTCTCTATTCTTTATTGAACTATTGTCCATAATTTCTTTCTCAACTTTCTTATTCTGCAAGTTATCTGGGTGAACAGTGTCTAATATAGTTCTTAAACGCCTGTGCATTAATAGTTCTGCTGGACTTTGATGTGTAGTTGAGCAAGGTGTTACTCGTAAACCCAGTAACATATGACATATTTGGTACTTTTATGTCCCATGGTACATCATTCATTCTGCGTAGCTTATCCTTACTTTTTATTTAATGAAGCCCCAAATGTGATAAGTTATTATTTTAAATTAAAAGCTAAATTACCAAGTTTTTTTATTTCGACAGGTGTAATAATACATCAAAACCATCCCACACAGTGGATGCTCATACTGCGGAGGTCAATTGCCTAAGCTTCAACCCTTACTCGGAGTTTATCCTTGCCACTGGCAGTGCTGATAAAACGGTGAGCGCTCTATTGACTTCGAACTGAATGTTTAACTGGTTATATATATATAATATCACACATAAGTAATGCAAGAAGTTTAATGTATGTTCATTTGGTCTACAAACTGTGCTCTGAGCATTGCCAGTTCAACCTCGCAACTCATATGTCTGCATCAGTAACTTTGATCATGATGATGAAAATATTGAGTGTCCTCAACTTGTATGAGAGATATTATGTGCTATACATTTTTTATAAGAAATTTTTAACTTATTTTTAATTTGAGTAAATTGTACACATGTATACTTTAGGTCGCGCTTTGGGATCTGCGCAACTTGAAGCTGAAGCTGCACTCATTCGAGTCGCACAAGGACGAGATTTTCCAGGTGCAGTGGTCACCGCACAACGAAACCATACTTGCCAGCAGTGGCACCGACAGGAGGTACCGTATCTCCGCTAATAATTTATCAAATATGTGACAGTTTGTGGGACAATGATTTTTTCTGTATTAGTCTTCTTGTAAAGAAAGATATACCTTGTTAGTATTTATCGAACTGGAACCTTGTAACATTTGCACTCTGCTGTTTGGTAACATAAATAAACAGTGTGAACTGCCTAGACGGCGATGATGACTTTCCACCTGTAAAAGTAGCTTTGTAGTATTAAAAATATACACAGGAATGTTATGAATAGCAACTGGATATACCAGTGATTGGGAAAATTATAACTGGAGTAGTGAGGCTTAATATTTTATATCTCAGGGTTTATCATGATAACAAGCGCCACGTTTTATTGCTTCATCGATTAACAAAAATTCAAACATATTTTTGTTTTCATTAGTTCAAATATCGTTTAACTCTAATGGTGTTTGTTGGTTCAGGTTGCACGTATGGGATCTCTCTAAGATCGGCGAGGAACAGACCGCGGAGGATGCGGAGGACGGCCCTCCGGAGCTGCTATTCATCCACGGCGGCCACACCGCTAAAATATCAGACTTCTCGTGGAACCCTAACGAGCCATGGGTCATTTGCTCGGTCTCCGAAGACAATATTATGCAGGTAAAAAACATTTTAAATCTTCATTTAAATTTTAGCTATGACATTTAATTAATTCTTTATCAATGATATACCTAGTGGATACTTACACAAGCAAGCTGTGAGTTTTTATTTACTGATGTAGGTCTCTGTTGCTGGAGACCAACTAGGTAAGTATTACCGCAGCTTTTATTTTTGCCGCCAAACAGTAGTGTGCAAACATTACTGTGTTCTGGTTTGAAGGGAGCTGTAAGGTAGTGAAATTACTGGGGTAACAACTTAACATCTCATCTCAAGGTGACGAGCGTAATGTGGTGCAATTTATACAGTCTTTACTAGCGCTCCGTTGTTATGGGCAAGCCTTTATTACCATCAGGTAAATGTATTGATGGAGTCGTCGCCTCGCAGAATAAAAAAAAAATAACGTGAGCTCAGGTTATAAGGTAATATTTTGAGGTGTGGGCAAGATCTCTTAAGTAACCCACATAGCGCATGGTGGCTGGATATCATTAATTTTTGCCTATATGTTAACGTGTTTTTTTTTTTTGAGTTTTATTTTTGTTAAATAAAAAAAAAAATCTTTAATGTTGATGAAAAAAGTTATCTAAAAGATGGCAATTTTGATTTTTTTGATATTACAGTAGTTGTTAACATTGACTGCAGGTATGGCAGATGGCTGAGAACATATATAACGACGAGGAGCCGGAGACGCCCGCCTCGGAGCTAGAGTCAGGTGTTAACGTGAACCATGGCTGAGTACCGTGCGAGCATATCCACCACCGTGCCACCATCACCAAATGAGCGCACACAGCCACTGTTGTCTCGTTTCCACTGTACTTTATTCATTCTGAAAAAAAATGACAAAATTATTGTATAAATATGGTTTAAAGTTTGCGGGCAACAGGTTTATATATTTAAATGTGAATTATTTAAATGTGTCTGACTAAACACACACACATTCATATAATTGTTACTGTTAACGCCAACTTGTTTCTCTCTGTCTGTACTTGAATGATTTAATTTTATTTTTTTATTATTTGGTTTGATTTTAAAGTTGTCCACAAACTTTTTACAATGATGGATACATTATGTATGCTTAATGTAACTTGATATAAGACACTTCTTTATCTACTGAAATGAATTTCACTAGTATTGACGATATCGTAACAGAGCAACGATTTGAAGTCGTCAGTTTTTGGTTTTGAAGTATTTGTCAGACTGAATAAAGATGTCTTCAATTGCATTTTAATCAGTAAGTGTAACTAAGTTATTAAAATGGATAGGGGGCACTGTGTATAGGTTACATTGTTTTATCTTTTTATTCAACTCTAGCATAAATATCTGTAGTCTTTATTTAACATATTCATTATTTACATTGGGACGGTTAACATGATGTAAATACATTCTTTTAAAAATAATAGCCGATAGATAGAAGCAGTGCAGGAAGGCTTTCGCAAGGTGGACCAGCAGTTTCGCGAAGGTCGCGAGAAACCGCCGGATGCGAGCAGCGCAGGGTCTATTGGTGTGAAGATCTTTGGCGAAGGACTGTGTCTAGTAGCGGACGTCTGGCGGCTGGTGATAATGTATTACAGTCGGAATATTTATGTTATACTTCAAAATGGATCGTCACCGCCATGAAAACAACTGTATGCAATTTTACAGCGCCATCTGTTAGACGAAAAATAACAATGCCACAAAATCCATTTTCAAATAATATGATGATATGGATTTTCAAGGTGTGAACAAATATCTTTTGCCGCCCTTTAGAAATAAATTACAACACAGGATATGTTAACCACATGGTGTGGTCAATTTGAGTTGAAACGATACATTGATAAGAACTGTGCACATGACACTTTTCCCTTGTGAGTAAAATCATTAGGTCCCCATTTAGAACATTAAGATTGTTTATTCTCTAGAACCTATAATTTCATAAAATATTGATAAAAAGAAGAGTTAGAAGATCTCGATTAGATCTTTTAAATAGGTAAACGTCTTTATTTAGCTAAGTATTCCTATCAGTAAGGTCACATTGGTGGCGCCGGTGAGGATGGCAAGCGGACGAATCTTGAATGGTCGTCTAAAAAGTGCATTTTTATTTAAAAAAATTGTATTTTATTTTTATTTGTACAACAGCAGAGGTTCGTTGCCCGTTTAATTAATTACGTTGTAATTTTCTTTTCATTTATAACGTCACAGGAGACAGTGTCCGGACGTCCTTGCAGCGACTGAATGTTGGTTTTAAAGATAGTTCTGTAACTTCATGTATTATTTGCAAGCTCCAGCTATTATTTCGATTAAAGACTATCGCAGTACATGGTGTTTTATTATAAATATTTATTAGAGAAAAAATACAGATGTTCTATTAATACAGAAACCCAAGAAAACCTAATGGATTCGTAAGCTCTTTCGTAATTATTGTTGGTGGCAAGTAATATAAAAATTATAATTTTCGAGTAACTATGTTGCATGAACTAAAACTAGAAAATAGCTAGATGCTTTCAAAAAGTGTTGATTAATTTTCCAAATATGCTTAAGAACACGCCTCTTGAGATCTTACAAATACAAAAGTTACTAGATTAAATCTAGCGCCTGATCTGAAATCAACAAATTTACACTTATAACATTGCAGTGATAATGTCCATTAAATATTTTAAACAATTTATATAAAGTGAAATAATTTCAATTTAATTAATCTTTTATATAAATAGGTGGTACATAAATAACGCGGCCCACGTCAATGGGATGGGTCAATCCTCGGTATTTACGCACCGCACCCTGTTGATGTCGTCGTTTAATGGGATTGTCACTCCCCGCAGGGACGGACTGAATGTCCCTTCTCCATGACACTTACTTAGTTCAACTTGGCCAATCGCAGCGGCATCATGTCGGTCCGTATACTAACGCTGATAGTTATTATAAACTCGGCCGTGTACGCTCGGAGAACCGGTGGATACAGTAAACGATACGGGCATTATCCTCCGTCGAATGGTTACTCCGGAACAGGTTCAGGAGGAGCGCCCAGTTATCCACATTCTACAGGACTGTCGGGCAATACGCAACGAGCCCGAACTTCAAGCAACCAAGACCATACGTACGGGACAACTTACGCGCACAAAACCGAAGTACATCACCATTATCACTACAGTCCACCGCAGTACATAAGTTATGGATCGGTCAATCATCCAGTGTATCACTCCAGCCCACCCGTTTATGTTTACGAATATCGTGATTCGGGAAGCAGATTTGATAATCTTCTTACTGGATTAGCTTTATATAATTTAGGCAGAATGTCATCTGGTCATGAACATTATAACTCTCACAACGAATACAGAAGAATTCCGGGCGAGACGTGTAAGTTAGGCATCAGTAAAACTAATGGAGAATATGAGGAAACTAGAATCGATTGCAAGTTGATGTCGAGCTTTATTTGGGAGGCAGAGAGAGATCGAAACGTAGCTGGAAATAAAAAGACTAATAGTGTTACAACTGTTAATATTACACAAACTACAATCAATTTAAACAACACGATTACTAAAACTGTTACTGTGCAAAATACCACTGTAGTTGATGCTTTGCAAGTAAAAGGTCCATCTTTAAAGGTGACGACGGGGATGAACTGCTTCATGATTCGGATATCAGCGGACTCTTCGATCTTAAAAAAGAAGGTTGAGTGCGGTCTGTTGCAGGCATACGCACAGAATTCCTTACGGCACAATGGTAGTGGACGGAACACTTTCTGTTTAAGTAATTTCTTTATAATTCTTATAATATATGTTTATATTAGAACATGAGCTTTAATTCCTGTTATTTAAAAGAATGATGTATTAAATTAAAAGTTAAACATTGATCTTGTTAGTAAACAGTTTAGGTAACATCTGCCAGCACTCGTAGTACTTCGCGTCTAGTTTCTGGCAAGTTTTCATGCCCCATTTTGTAATAGCCATGCTGAGAGATGATTCGAACATGAAAGCCTGTGAAAAAAATAAAGCTTGCTTAAAAAAATATAAATGTTTATTAATTTCCAGTAAAATAGATGAAATTGAAAACACTTTGGACATAGAGTACTTGTAGTAAAATGACCTACTATTAAATAACTTAATAAGTACATAATTAAGTAACAGTCTAATATTTTTATTTATACATTTTTGTGTACATAGACAGTTTTAATAATTCTTTATAAATAATGTGATGACAGTTATGTCTGCCGCAGTAATGTGTAAATATTATAAGTTTTAGTTTAAAGAGCGTTTTAGTTAGTGAATTTACTAGGTTTACGGTGTTTAATATTTTATATTCCGTATTTTGTGTAACAAATTGCAAGAGACCTATGTCCAGCAGTGGACGTCCATTGGTTGAAATGATGATGATGAATATTTGATATCTCAAGATGATAAACTAAATATTGGCGCAATGTTATGGGTAAGCGTCTTCCACATCTTATCGTTACGAAACTTGTGTACTTCATTTAATTACTTAAGAAAAAAATTGTTTCATACTGTTTGTGAAACAAATAATTGTAGGATAACGCTTACTTGAGTACCGACTGCGATCTTTTGCGGTTCCAGTTGTGCGTTAGAAGCTGCGTTGAAGCACTGCACATCCGGTCCGTGGGGCGTCATCATGGAGTGGAGGGACGCGCCTCCCGGTAGGAAACCACCCTCCTTCGCCTCGTACGAACCCAGGATCAGACCCATGAATTCGCTCATACAATTACCTTAAAATTTATTATACATAACGTTAATTGAAATGGTAAACAATATAATGCACGCAAGTATCGGAACTTATTGTTTGAACGTTATCAACTTTTTTTGTAAACCAAATGGTTCAAAATTTGTATAAATCAAAATACTTAATATATGATTGTGGTAACTTTTGTTGATTACAGATTATATTCTACATTTTTAAATTATTATGATAAATATAAATTCTATTTCCTATTTATCAGACACAAATTTCCTAATTAAAGCCGACATAGAAGTTTTGATAAAGAAATCATTAGAGATATCCATGTCTCGAACTTTACATGTTTGAAATAATAAAAAGTTTTCATTTTTTATATCTTACGATGATAGTATGGCGGTCTGAACGTGTTCTCCTGAACCGACCATCGTGGCGGGAAGATGACGAAGTCGGCGATGGCGACACCGGGTTTGGTAGAGGCACAGGTTAGAACGGTGAAAATCGACGGATCCTGTACAAACGGAAATTGATAATTCCCTTCCTTACATATTAGTCTATTTTAATAATAAGAAACTTAATTATTTAGGCGTTAATAAGGGGGTAATAAGAAAAATTCATTAGCTTAAATAGTCGCCCATGTTTTTTTCTTTAACACGTTTAGTCAAACTAATAGAGTAGAGAGACTGAAAGGCAGTGTAAATAGTAAAGTTAGCGCATACTTACGCAATGGTCGAATAATACAGAGTTGATGACCATGAATTTGCTCAAGTCATATTTATATGGTACGTAGTTTCCATGCCAGGCCACAACATCGAACGGTGAATGGTTTTGCACGGCTTCGAAAAGAGCACCCTGGTATTTGCTTATCATTTTAAATCCTGTGTTAAAGAAAAGACTTATTGGTGAAAAGCTTTCCATAAAGCTTAGTATGAAAGGTTGCTTATGTAACTCAAGCAAGCTTTAATGCTAAGCAGTAAATGCTTATGTTTAATCTCATAAGTTTTTCATTAAATAAAAAGAAGGAATGATTTTCTTTTTTAATGAAGTGACAAGACTACCAGACACATTCCGATGATAATATATACATTGCCTTGAGACTTAACGATGTTAAATCCTGTTAATCTAGTAATAACATTAGTTACAGTGCTTTTCAAACCGGAACACAGTAACTTTGCACTACCTAGACACTTTCTCCTGCAACCGAGACGTGTCGTTATGATAATAAGATAACTGTGATTTATTACAGTTTGTTATAAATATTTCATTTTATTGACGTACCGGTTATATCTTCGTCGTGATAACATGCGACCGGCGTGAGGAAGTCTCGGGGATTGGCTAAGCCATTCGCTCCTATAGGCCCCAAATCGGGCAGCTTAAAATGGCCATCGAACACTTCAAGAATGTATCCCCTTGTAATTTATTAACAGTGTATAAATATCACAATGAAAACAAAATAGTGAACTTTTATAAATATGAGTCATGTCTGGACTAGGGCAGGCTCAGGCTTTTTCCTTTAATGTTTGTTTGGAGGTCTGAGGTGGTAGGGGTCCAGATGTCAAGGTTAACACGGAGCACCTTCCGCGATGAATTATTATTTTGTTTCACGCTGACTTATGCAAAATGTGCTTACTTGGTTGTATATTTAATTTTCTTTATTACTCGCAGGTTTACTTTTACTATAATATATTATGGAATCACACGACCTTTCCATGTCAGACACAGACTTTATTATCTGTTTCAATTTTTCCAGACACTTAAATCCTCTATCTGTTTATTTATCACTGTGTATATACTTACCGGGTCGGCCCATCCACGGCGACAGCAAATCTCATTCCCTGTTGAATAACAGCTATTTCGTTGGGTGCTACCATCATGATGCCGAATTCGGTAGTGATCTTCAATGTTCCTTTTTGCGGCACTTTAAAACACGATGAACGTAAAAATTTTCGTTTTTCGTAGCTTGCAGTACTTCGTTTCAAAGCAAAATATTTTAAATAAACGTATAACAATCTATACAAATAAATAAAGTTACAATGTCTTTTCAGAAAGACAGTTTTTATATTTTTCTGCTCATGAAAGTCTATTTGTTCTATGTAATATCCCAAAACGCTGGAGTAATTATGACGAGCATTATTACGTACTTTGATATAAAAATAATCTATTACGTTATGGCTAAATCTATGGCGTTATGGTAAATATGGCTTAAATTACTTGAGTTACATTTGAAATTTAAATTAATTTTAGGCGCCAAAAAATACAAATAAAGATAGTAAATATTGTAATACACTGCTAGATGACACTGCAGTGTAACAACTTCTATATCGTTAAGTAAAATTTCATGAGGACATTTAATATATAAACATTAGTACTCTTTCATAAATAGTAACAGCCCGTTTAATGATGCCGCTGCTGGAATTCGTAGGTTTTTCTTACAAGGAGAGATTCTATGCTTATCTCTAACATTATTTACGTATTTACTTCTTGAATTTAAGCTTTTATGTTTTTTGTGTACCTATCAAGAAGTCTCCATCGCTGTTGTAAAAAGCACTTTTGTCCATAGAGGTGTTGCAGAGGTATACATGTATGGCGATGCCATGCCGCGTGCGAGGGTCGCCGGCGCCGCATACCGTGTGGAGACCAGCCACAAAGTTCACCTTTTCTTCCGGCTTAGGAATATCAAAGGGCAGCCAACGGGACTAAACGATATTACAAACATTCTGCATTAGACAAATATCATTATCCCCGAAAATATAAATAAATTACATTGACTATACAATTCTTGTGTAAAAAAGGTCTGTACAGATGTTAGGAATCATCAGTTTAAAAGAATAGCCAAAGATCTGAACAGTTTTCTCAATCTGATATGATGATAGAAATAAAGAAATAAATAAGTTGCACCCCGGAAAACTAATATTTTCTTAATTCCGATATCTTTAAACCATAATTAAAGATGAAAATAAAAACAGACCTCGTGATAAAATAGTATTCCCATTATTGTAACAGTAATGGAACATGTTTCAGTGTTTACATGAAGATAAAACGATAAAAATTATACGCACAAGTTCCGGAAAAGCTTTTATCGTGTAATACTTTATCGGTAAAAATAAGCACGCATAATGTTTTAGTAAACTTTGAAAACTTGATAAGTCTTTCAGTTAATCTAAATATTGTTACAATAAAAAGAATACGAAATAAAAAATAATAACTACCTGGTTTGGATCCGGTTCTCCCTCGTCCCATTTGTGAGTTAGATATTTGGCGATATCAGTTTTTCTGAATGGTTCGTGAACAACTGATGGGCGGATCCTATAACATTACAAAATTTAGAAAACTTTTCAATTATTTATTTGATTGTAGCCAATGAATTTACTGGAGTAAGGAGACTTAACTCTTGTCTCTCAAAGCGGCGAGCATAATGTGGTCCAGTTTATTATTTTAACTAGCGCCATTTTGGTCTGTCTTGTTTATGTAATGAAAAATTAATATTTATTTCTTTTAATATAGTACATAAAACTTTTCCTCTAATTAAACACTTAATCTTAAAATATAATCTACATTTTATTACCTATATAACCAGGAACGTTTGTTGTCATTTCTCGGTGCTGTGAACGCAGACCCAGAAAGTTGTTCCGCATACAGTCCATATGGGCATTTTTGAGGAGAGTTTTGACCTTTCGGAAGAGCGCCAGGTCTCCGCGGGTCCTCCGAATGGAACTCTGATCCAAACCCGGAGAGATACTATGGACATGCATAACATGATATTATTCAAACATAAAATCCATTTGTTGCGATGTAACTTATTCTGATAGCAAGTTGTAATTTTTAAAATGTAAAAAAGAGTACAGTGTTGTTTTGTAATATTTTTTTTAATTATGTTTACATTGAATTTACATTAAAACTTTTCGTTTGTCAGTTGGGTAATCTTCGAAGGGGGAGGGAGGCTGGGTAGGGGAAGGCGGGCGATTTCGTTTAGCTTTTTAACTAGCAGATAGTTTTTTGTATGGATTATAGGTGGGAATATGGCAGAAAATTGCTAAGAGTGCTCGCCCAGACTACTACGGCAATCATATGTAGATGTGTTTGTTGTTAAGGGAGGTAGTGAGCTTGACCACTTCTAGCCTGTCTAGCAGTTGCTAGGGGTGGTGGCGTAGTTTAGATAACTACGCCACATGTAGTTTGGAATCGAACCGGGGAACGACAATACACGCTTCTCTTGGTTAATTTAAAAATATTCGCGAAAAAAATATCCAAAGTCAGGAAAATGTTATCATTCATAAAAACCCAATTCAATGATTACTTACTGTCCTAGCAAAATTTTAAATTTGTTATAAATACTTTAGATTACCTTTAATACAAAAAGTTGAAATTGTACGGATATAATAAATATCGGTTTCGGAGTGTTTACCTAGTTTGTTAAGTTACTGGACAGCGAAAAATACTATTTTTGCATTCCGTTTATATAAACTCGATCGAAGAAATAGTTGCAGTGTTTTTACATATCTAGACGGCCATTGACAAGAGAGTGCCACTACTAGTAAGTATTTATAATACTTAGAAAACAAATCTTACGTTTGAGCAACTCTGGTTATGCTCTCACCCAAATGAATAATTATAAATAACTTTTATTCGATACATAGACAGATAAGAAAATAAATCATGAGGTAAGTAGAAAATGTCAAGTATTGTAACAATTCAAATTATCTTTTCACAATCATAATTCATAAATTGTGACCAGTCTAAAAGAAACAGAACTGCTTATTGAATTAAGTCAACAAAAAGCGCAGACAGAGATGTTTATAAATTTTTTCTCTTTGATAATACTTTATCATAAATGTACAATATGCGAATAAATAATGTAAGTACAGCAAAGTATACTTACATGCAACTCCGACATTGCGCAGTATCGCAGGTGTATGCAGTGTATATGCAGAGAGAACTTATCTGTATGAAGTTAAGAAGGAAACTAAGTCTATCAGCGATGTTTGCCGGTATGTTAATGTGTCCAGTTTGTTTATACTCTCGATTAACCTGGTTGTACACGCTCGGCTCTTGAAACAAGTTTATAACCTACTCTAGAAAACAGAGTTTATATAAAAATTTAACAGGCTGATACCTCATCAGTCTTCTGTTAAATACAATGTCGAATACCCAAAATGCATTATCTTTTAATGAATCCATTGTAAAAATAATAATTGTTGTTATACAGGTCTTGCGACTAAATTGACCTTTTAGTTATAATGTTGTGTAAACAGTATATAATTCGGTATATTTTATACCAGCAAAACAGTATTTAGAGCCTGTAGATTATTTTTATAAAATAACAAAATCTCTACACATTTCATTGTTCTTCTTATTTTTCTTAATATTTATCGGCGTGTATAAAATTTGTTAAACAGTAAGGTACATAAAAGTAGTAGGTTTAAATTTCAAAAATCATAGCTGCGTAATAAAGAATAGACTGGAATTGCAAGAGCTGCCGGTAATATGGTGAACTTACCGCCGCCCTCCGTTCGTCGGAGACATTTTAAAAAGAAGAAAAGGCATGGAATTTGATAGATAGCGGAAAACGAGAACAAACTTCGTCTTAAAATTTGTAGGCATTCCAACTTTAATGGCAATTGATTTTAACTGGTAGAACGGTGTCGAAATTATAATATTAGAATGGAAGTTATAGAAATAAACATCGGCGCAGTTTCATGTTCAGTCAAATAATTTAGAAGTTAGTGTCCGAAACTATACATTCAACCCATTTTTATATTGTATGCAAAGTATTGTATAGTTATATAATATTATAACATTTTGTATAATGGTACGCGACATCCGTAAAATGTTGCTGAATCATTTACATTTGTAATAAATATTTTAAAATCTTAACATCAAGCGACCTGCTTGTGTCCGTGGTTTTATAATGTTTTTAAATAGCTTAGATTGTTATTAATTTTATATTATGTAGTTACAACACAGTAAACAAAACATGTTTTGATGTTTGTGTTTGCCACTCTTGTATACATTTTATATGGCGTTATCTGTTTTGAAAACTTGAAATTAAATGAATTTTGCTGTTCTGTTAAAAGTCTAAAATACGTGGGTATGATATTTTTTTTTGTTTATCGAGCAATAATAAAAACCAACCTTTACTATATACCAAAACATTTCAGATTTTTAAGTTTAATTGGTGGAAGATACCTCTTGCGCGTAGCCCTTACCCACGATTTTCTAAAGCTTTTCTTTTGTTAGCATCCAATAATTTCAAGTTTATAAAAATAAATATTACAATTAAAATATTATGAATAATATAGAATATCTTGTTTATGCAACATTCTATCCCATTCCGAACAGGTTGTAAAATTTATTGTATAATCAACGAGTTTGATAAATAAACTGGTTTCGATTTATAACAAAAGTCGCCAGGAGTATTTAAATATCATATATTTCCGTCATTACAATTGCGAAATATTGTGAAATACTTACTATATATAAAACTCATGTTTTTAGCAAATTAATATCATATGTACCTCAAATAGTTTTTATTTTATAAGTTACTATCATAACTATACTAAATATTTTCGTGTCAATGCCATATGCTCGATGTTTAAAAGTCTCTCCTTCACAAACAAAATGTATGTATTCCAAATATATTACCAACAAGATGTTGTAAATGAATTATCTTAGATGATTTAACATATGAAATGTCTATGTCAACCATCAAGAAAAACTGTTCAAGTTGTATCGCTTCATAGTGTAGTAATATATGCAATATGTAATAATATGCAAAACGAGGGATGTAGGTAGCATTTATCCTAAAATCACTATAGCAAAAATAGCGATTGCTGGGCGTTGTTACAAAATATATGAGTTTCTGCTTAATCGCTAAATTGAAAAGAAATTTATATCTTTATACCTGTTAAAGAATGCACAGTGCATTACTTTTTTAGAGATCTGTTGAACAATATAAAATATGCTGAAGCGTCCTCTAGTGAAGACAAAAGGCACATAAGCAATACACTATCTTCGCACCTTCACCTTTAATTTTTTTTTTACTTTTAAAACTAAAAAAAAAACAAATCGTTCGTGAAGATCATATATTTGATTATTGGAACATTTTAGAGTACATTTATCCGATTTAACATCTACATGGAATATACAATGGTGATAGTTCACAACATGCAAAACTACATGACAAGTGCGAGAATCAGTCCGCGTTCCGGGTTCCGAGCACCATCACAAGTGCAGTCAGTCAGTACACGGGTCATGTAATTTTGTTATGATTAAACTATTCAAAGGTTGCACACTGAGATTTAACGTAGATTATAAACGTTTATTATTGTTCTTATTAATACTTCACATGCTACACGAATCGAAAAACAACGCGCTTAATTATCAATTAGATACATATTACAATCGTAATATACGCACAACACGGACAACACGGACAAGAAACGAATAAACATAACCTTTGGGTTGTAAGCGTTCACAATATTTATATATATAATCTAATTCATAAATCTTTATTAAGTTGGAAGCTTGTACAATAGACAAATTTGATATATATTTCATGTGTCTATATTGCATAATACATAATAAACAAAGGGTCAACTATCTGCGACTCGCGGGCCCCGTCTGATAAGTCTAACGTAGAGTTGACAGCCATCCTTCATACATGAGGTAAAACGATGAAAAGACAGACCTTATATCTGCCCCTCATTTTCTTTAACGTCGACCCGCGGGCAAAAACGTTGACGAACCTTATAATAGACTATTATCATGTAAAGCATACGAAATTATCTAAATCTCCAATTAAACATCGAAGCTGTAATACATCGACGAGATTAAAACATTGAGCGAGAGTAGTGCTCGACGCCAAAACAAGATAGCAAAAAGCATTTATAATATAAATATCAAAACATTGTAAAACAAATATACATAATACAATCATTGTCTAGATTACAAGACGCCACATTCTTAAATAGATATTTTGGTATCATTTTATAAGTTAATTTCATTTGTGTATAAATTAGTATAAATAAATAATCACTGGGAAATGTGCTATTATATTGAATCTCGAATATGGTATAAATTCATACTAAAATTTGTGAAATAGTACCTCAGAAGTAAATGTACTGGAAAAAAAAACTATCATAACAATAGAATTATAAAACAAAAACTGATTCAACTATGAAATTATTCTACTTATACATAGTGTTAATGTATATCACTTAAGTACATACATACAACCGTTGTAAGTTAAATTGTAAAATAAAAAAACAACTAAAACTTTTTAAAAATATCAGTTAGTTTGTTATTATGCAAAATATGAGTGACGTGATATGGATGATGGCGAAAGTTAAGGCTTCTGAGGCACACACCATTCCCTACAACTTATTCTAAACATACATTAATATCACACGGCCCTTACATCCGGCCAGATAATAAACATACACAATGACAATACATTTTGTTGCTTATTAAAAAAAACAAAGCGATGCAATAACTGCAGTAAACAATTCTTCTAAACGCAATACATATATACAATGATCAACTTTGAGACATTATAAGCCAGCTGTCGTTAAGGTTAAGACTATAAACTTAGCTACATATCAAAAACTGTAGACATTGTAGTTTTCTGGAAACTACTCTCTGGCGGATAAAACCGATATTATTTTAAAATTATATATAAAATTCCGCATTCAATGAATGACTATTCTTTCAGAAATTACGTTTGTTATCATACGAAGCAAAATAACGACTTTTTTAAACTTCAAACACCGAATAAATAACAGAAATTTATCAAATTTTCATAAAGCACTTGTAATTATTATAAATTATATATTTATAGAGCCTCTTACAGCCAATACTTCAAAATATCCTTAACAAATATTGCAACGCGCATCCCATCCTGTTAACAGCCATCACAAAACGATCCAATTTCCGAGATGTTTGTAAATAATTAATGAAACAACGTAACGATACCGTTAAAAGTAGCTTTAAAACAATCTAAAGCTACGAAAGGTTCGTAAATTGATTAGCAACGTATTTTTGTTAAAAATTTAAATTGAATTATAACTATTCAAGCTAAGCCAGCCACTGATCACTCAAAGCAGTCTTATTCCTTAAAAACTTTCGAGTGAACATGTTACTGTCCCTCATTGCCGTTCAACGATACAAAATGAAAAATGAATGTAAAAAAATCATCATTCACATAGACTAGTGAGAAATATATGCACAACACATTAATATATTACCGGAAAATGACAATGGACTATAACATACAAATTGTGAAGAAAGTTCATTGGATATACCAATTAATATAACACTACTTAAATACTACGACTATATAAAAATACAAGTAACGGTTACTTATTGAACGATTGCAGTATATATATTGCAGAGATCATATATCCAAGTTAACATGGCGTCAAATTTACTACACTTACATTCTTGTATTGAATAAAGTATGTGAAAAAGATGAAGCGAAGTAGTTATACTTCGTCGAAAGAAATTCGTCACATATGTGATGCATTAAAGATATATTTAATACATAGTTTTTTTTTTAATTAAATTCACACTATAAAAGGTACACATGTCTTGTACATAATTAAATTATTCTATTTTGTATTTCAAATGTATGACTATTACAACAAGGGCATTTTTCTCGTATATATATATTAAGCAATAAATATTATGCTTTTCTACGGTATGGTTTATATGGTCCTTATATAACATATAGATATGATCATTACAGGCATTAATATCCTTAGATAACAGATTATACGGTGATAGGCATTAAACGTTTTAATTGTAAAGCATTATTTTTATATAACACGGACATGTCTTGAAAATTGCAACCTAAATCTAGGAAAAATCTCAACATCCTATTCAGTGTTCGCACATTTCATCGCCTCTTTTAACTAATAATACGTCAATAATATTATTTCATTGATACAGATTAAGAACGCAATAGCACAGATAATAAAAAAATATCAAATAATAGTTATCATCAAAAATGCTATAAATAGCGTTAACTTTGATTTAGTTATCAGAAGTATAAAATGATTTCAAATAAAAAATTAAAACTTTTTTTTGTTTGCGTATTTAAAAAGTTATAGAAAATTTATGATAGCTATAATGCAATATGTAACGAGATTGATAAAAATTATAAAGATACATAATAAACATTGTAAAAAAAGACTTAGGCCAATAATTTTCAAAAACTATACAAGAGTGTATATTGTGTCAAGATAAAAAAAAATTAAATTATGTATATGCTTTACAGCTGCCTAAACTTCTCAGCATTCTGCGGTTTGTATGCTAGAAAATCCTAGTCACCATTAAGTAAGCTAACTTAATAACTATCTGCGCGATTCCGTTCTTATCGTTAATTAAAAAAAATATTATGCTAAGTTGTGCTCATCGCTTGACCTCTGTTTAACAGAGACTTGGCAAATATACATGTGACAAATTATGCAATTGTTTTGTATAATTCTGGTTCATTGTCGCGATACGGTACAGCCGGTATGTATGCATATAGCTCTGGAATTGCTGTCACAATGACAAGGTTCATAATTCTTATTCGTATGGACGAATGACACAAAAGTATTGATAAAGTTGAAAGTTTTCATAAAGATTGTTTTTTTTTAAAAACAGAATACTACATAATACTTTTACATTTTACTTTGCTACTTGAGCTGCATATTTTGGAAGCTGAATATAAGTTTTTCATGTAATTATTTTTTTAATTTTCATGTATTTTATATGTTTACATCTTTATGATAAAAAGACATTAAAAGCATCTGGAAGAGATAGTCTTGTTTTATCGCCTTTGTTGATATCACATAATTTTTTTAGATTAGATAGTTTTTTTTAATTAGACAATGAATGGTTCTTATAGCCAAGCGAGATACGCGTATTATATAAAAAATAATAAATAATACAATATTGAAAGAGTGTGTTTTTATGAAAGTTCTTAATTATTTCTTTGTCTACTGTACAAAACATAAACAGTAATGTATTTAATTGAATAAATCAATATTAATCAAAAACATTTTATAGAGAACATTTAACTGGAACACAAATTTTGAAATAAAGATATTAATTTGAAATAAATTCAATATTTAAAACGCTAATATATTTATAATTCCAGTTTGCATTATTTTCAATGCAATATTTTCATAAAGAGCAATTATCAGACACTGTGGGATAAATGATCACTTCTTTTTAAAGTTTAATATTAAAAGTTTATGATAGAAATATCTTACATACTGTGCACTATCACAGCTTCATTATTATATCTAATAACTATTACATACAAGTTAACAGCCAGACATAATTTTTTGTTCGTCTATATAACACATTATTGCTTATGTTTTGCATGTGTATAATTTTTATACTTTACGGTGTCTCGCTTGGCCATAAGTTCGTGTGTCGCGTAATTACTTGAATCGTTTAGGTTTCAGTGTTGAGCCGGTAGCATGTGTGACCAGGCGGCTTCGTACTTGGAATGAGCGATACTGCACGCGGACTTGGATGCGTCCACAACGCTCAGAGGGAACGGCTCGCTCTGGAAACGAATTCAATTGATAATTATTATGTTATTTTCAATGAACCAATACTTGAAATCAACCAACAATTTCGCATGAAGTTAAGTAACAACGATGCCGTGAATACTGTAAAATGGGCGCGCCCAGAGATATACATAATTACAGCCACTCATATAGTAGTGGTAGCTAGCCAGGAGTGTTCGAAACAATTTTACCACAAACCATATTGTACTATGTTTGACCCCGGAATCGAACCAAGCATCCGCGTGTTAAAAGGCTATTGCGCCACGGACACAATTAAAAAACTATAAGTTTTTGCTGGTGATGGTCTCTGTGGCTGGTAAACACCGTATAGGTAAACATTAGTGTGCGAACATAACCGTATTCTGGTTTGAAGGATGTAGCTAGTGAAATTAGTAGAGTAACGCGACTTGAAATCGTGTATTTCAAGGCGACGAGTACGATGTGATGCATCACCTTAACTAACCCCACGTTTTTATAGACGGATGTATGTATCACTTACCATCAGGTGAATATCTTATCTAGTAACTTTGTTTAATGTCAAACCGAGATACAAGCAGAGTGAATGCTCTTATTCGGACGACACTCACAGTGAGAGAGCAGTACGCGTGCTCCAGCGCTGCGATCAGCCGCTCTAGCTCCGCGCCGCTGGACAGCACTAGTGCGAGCCCGGCGCCGCGCTCTCGCGCCTCGCACACACTCCATTCCTGAAAGACACATAACGCCACGTATGAAAAACACAGCTGATTTATTGGATGATTAAGTTATTATATTCATTAGAACCACAATCTATCGCCAGTCCTTCCGTAACATTGGCGGCTCTAATGCACTCAATACGTTGGGTTATAATTAACTTAAATTAATACGATAAAATTTGTGCTGCTGCCGTCCGTTTTGGTACCACTGCAGCGCCTCTTCTATAACTTATGATTATATCATGTTAAAAAAAATCTGTATATTTTTGTGATCATAACGTGCAGAATTATCATTTACCATCGGGCGAACATCTACATCAACACAGGAGAATAAATATAACTTACCAAGCAGCACCAATTCTCGTCAGTGTCAGGAATCTTAAAGGCTGTAAGATTTTTTATAGAGCCGCACGCCAATATCTCAACGTCAGTCCTCATGTCCTCGATGTACTCTGCAATCAAAATTAAGTAATGAAGATGACTTTTATGAATTTACAGACATACTATTACTGCATTCATAGATCTTTTTTTAACGTTACTTTTTTCATGTTTTTAGAATAACACACTGACGTTCGCGTGCATATTCTGATGGGGATTTTGTTATAAATATTGGAGGTATTTAGATGATAGTTATAAAAGTTTTTTGGAATAACTGTGAGAGCTTAGCAAAGCCATCGCAGTTTGTAAGGTGGTCGCATACGCCTGGCTTTTCGAAGAAGGGGCAGGTTCAATTCCCGTTGAATATGAGCTTTCAATGAAGGAAAACATGAGGATGCCAATATGCTCCAAGAACATTTTTGTGGACTTCCACTACCTACCAACCTGCACTTTCCAAGCGTGGCGTCTTACAAACTATATAATATAACTACTTATTTGACAAACTAAACTAATCAATGATATAAAAATGAATCGCAAAATGTGTTGGTTAGCGCATTACTCAACAACGCCAAGACCAATTTGGCCAATTATTTTTTTTAAATGTTCGTTGAAATCCAAAATGGTTTTTACGGCGAGAAAAATTCGAATAATTGCCGGGTTTGTCGATTTGCCGGTGTACACGTGTAGTTTTTCTTGGAGTTTCTGTTACCTACTCTACTGAGTTTTGTTTTGTCAACTAATAAACGAAACAAATTCCGTCCTATCACCAAGGTGACGGTTCTGTTCAGCAGAATTTTTTGCCTCAGCTACAAAATAGGTAGGAACAAAAAACTGCCACATTGCAAATATTTTGTCAGAACGAAGTCTGTCGGGTCCGCTAGTGTTTAATATAACTTATATCAATAACCTATTAAGGTTAAGTTATTGTAACTGCATGTGATAACAATTCAATAACCTGTTGTATTTATTTACACAGATAACCAATTGTTATATAAACATTATAAATGTTGTTATAAAAAAATAACTGTGAATAAGTAAACAGAACAGTTAAAAGGTTATTACTCTTACATATTACTTTGATTACGAGTTTTGCAGTTTCTTCACTCAATGGTGATACCACACAGATTATTTTTATTCGACAGAGCAATGAGACAAGCGTTCACCTGATGGTAACGAATAAGCCCGCTCTTAATGCGGTGCCACTTAAGATAATGTACACTGCACCTTATGGTGCTTACTCGCCTTGAGTCTCGATAACACACACCCGATTGAACCCTATTGTAGCTAGGACGATTAGGTGGTTCATGCAAATCATTCTTATTTAACAGAGTTTAAGTTTACCTTTGAGTAAAGCTTCGGATCCCCTCTCTTTTAGGTACGCGGCAGTTCCGGTGACGAAAGCGAGGTCCATAGTATCGCGCACGCTGATCACCTCGTGAGGTGTCACTAGCACAGTACAAGCCGGTGGGGGACCACCCGCTCGCGGGTCCGTTTTCTTTGCGCCGTCCTTTTCTTCTAGAGCCTACAAATTAAAAAATGATAATCAATGCCAGGGTTGTTAAGAACATCTATGAGATTTCTACCCGCTAAAACCTACTTGGTAATTACTTTCAATGCGTTGTGACATATCCCATGATTTTCTAAGGAACGCATCTGCTCTCCTCAGTACTACGCCTGGGCAAATTGAGAGCCATATTGAGAGACCTCTTTAATCGCCTTCTTGTCAAGGGCTTAGTCCTATTATTAATAACTCCAGACTACAGGGCAATCGCATAACATCTACCGCTAACAAATTTAAGAGACTGTAATATTTTTAAATAATTAATATAAGAGTAGAAGATACAAAAATTTTATTTCAGAGTGTCCTAGTCATATGTTCCAGTTCTCTGGAATAGTTACACAAATTTTTGGATTTTTCTATGAAAGTATCTATAAATATATTCTGTATATAATACTAAAAAAAAAAATTTTGATGACAATGAAAACTTAGAGAAAGTTAAAGAGATATTGTTTTCCTTTGGCTCCATCATCCAATGGTGCTTTAAAGTTTTACAAATTTTCAATTTATAAGTTTTGAATAAGCTTATATATTAACGTTTAATATGTTACCTGCGCAGCATGCAGCAGCAGCGACTGAAGCCAGGACGATGCTGTGGGATCATCAGGTGCAGCAAGAAGCAACCGGCTTGAGTCTCCGAGCGCTATTTCGAAGCAGTGTGGCCGTCGAGATGCGTCCAAGTGCCGCCTCACACCCACCACCGCGCGCAAAGCGATGCTGTGCGGGAGAGGTGATGTGCCGTCTGGCGAATGAGGACCCCAATGGAGTACACCGCCTCTGCAGAACAAGTATTCAACATATTGAAATAACTGTTAATTATTGGAAAATAACAATTTATTTTGTAGCTTTGTTAAGGCTTTTCTAGCTAACGTATTTTAAGATTGTTGTAGAATAATTGTTATATATTTATTGTAATGTAATACTCTGTAAATATTAATGAATTCCTATATGGGCATAATATAAAAATTAAAAATAAAGGACACGCAGGATAACAAAAATATTATACCTTAGCAGAAAATAACTGGGTTCAAATCGCTTGCTCTTGTCGGTCCTACACATCAGATAACCTTCAAGCGGCGGCGCAAAAGCGCCCGGTGCTTCTATCAGCCTGTCTCCGGCGTCTCCGGAACACGCCCTTCCATAGTACAAGATTTCCGGCATCTGCGGATATGAAAACGTCCATGATTACAAAGTCTAAAGAATAAGATATAAATGATCTACTTATGATTATTATACGTATTCTAGTGCACTATACTGGCCTAGTGTGTTTTAGTATATTACACGTATCAACGAAAATTATTAATTATGATTATGCTACACTAAAAAGTATGTCACAGAATTGAAATAATTTTCTCGAACTGACCGCCTAATTTCCCTTTGAAGATGGCACTCTATGATGATCTACGAAAATTGTTTCGCAGGAAATATTACAGCTTTCTCACGATGTTCTACTTCACCGGAAGCATATTCTCAATGAGGTTCCATCACGCACCTTTGAGACGTAACGGCTACGACTGCCTTACAAATTGAGCAACCAAAAACACCTGATGTATATAATTTATGAAATATTATGTTATCATAAAATAAGCGAATTAATAGAAAATGTGATCATAACGTAGTCATTCAGCTTCACAGCATAATGCAATTAAAAAAACACACACACTTGTGCAACAGGAAGTGGAAGCGACTTATGCAAGAGAGGTTTTAATCTACAACACTGTTCCCGCACTGCTGATTCTCAGTGTGACCTAATTGTTAGAGCGTATCCAGTTTTGTACGTCCCTATTTATTCTTATTTAACATCATATTAATTTTTATGAAACTGTTCATTATAAACCTTATACATGGTTTTAAAAACAACTCATAAGTTTAGTTGCGAATTAATTACAAAATTTAATAATTTAGATTTATTGTAATTTTTTGTACGATGACGATTTAAAGAATATACAATTAAATTACTTCGCAAAGAACACTACAACAGTGATGTAAAAAATAAGCGCCATCGCGTGTTTACTCGTTGACAGTAATCAATGTGTTAACAACAACAAAATTCATTACTCTACATTACAGTATAGTGTTATACTCGATAATAATATACAGAAAAGTGTTTCTTGTTGATCTATAAAAAGAGTTTGGTCTTGTAATAAGATATTTATAATAATAGTAAAGTTTATTTGTTAAATTTCCATTGTATCGTGTGCGAATAAAGATCCGTGTCCGTTACATTGACCCAAAGCGACAAGGTCGCGACGTCGTTCTACCGTACAGTAAACTGCATTACCTTACGAATTTCGACAATTTTATAACTACTCACTCTAAATTCTATCTTCAAGACTCTGTGTCATAGTTTTATTATTTCATTAGACGTTTGTGTATTTACTAATAGAAACACATTGATAACCGCCACCTCGGCGCAGGTGCTTTCCTTCTTTCTAACACAAATGTTCTATTCCGGAACCGTATGTATAGTTTGGATAATGGTAAGATTTTTCCGAATCTGCCTGGTACAATCTTGTCATGAAAGTTAGAAAATTCTAGACAATTACCCTTCATCCTCAACAGCTTCCTTGTCATTCAACACCATGTGTTATTAAATTGCAATTCATTTTAGATAAAAAAAAATCATTCATTAAATAGAAAAGCAAAAAAACAAAACTTAAATTATATATAATCGTAAGTGTCATTTTGTAATACGATGACGAACGGATCTTTGCATTCACAAGAAATCAATTAACAAGAAGAATCTTTTATTTTTATAAGACATTTATACGATCGTTAAATTGATTCTTCATATCTATAATACTCTTTATAACTATTAACTTATATAATCGCTAATGTAACGTACCAACTTCAAAGTTTATTTTCTTTCCATATTTTATGCATAATAATTCTATTTGCGAAGTTTTCTTGACTTATGACACAGTTACTATATCCTGTATGGGGTTTCTTTCGTAATACTGTATCGGCTTCCTGTTATTTTTACATTTATAACGATTTCGTTCCGATGTTTTCTCTTCTATCAATCTTTAACCATTTATTAAAACTGAATTTTATATATTAAATTGTATGGATTCAAATATTTTAGTACCTCGACATAAAATATAATAATAATATATATAATATATGCGTTGGTTAACGTCTGGAACATGGTAAATATTTTATGGTGATTTACAACATGAGAGAGGTAGTTAATAGGCCGGATTCGAAAAATCTTACCATAACATGTAGCTTTAGAATCGAACAAGGGACTATCGTGATATAAAACGCTTGGCCGCGGCGCCACGGAGGCAGTTATATAAAGACTTCTTTGTCTATCGTATAAAACAAAAAAAAACCATGTTAAGTGTGTAAGATGTTCAATGTGAAATGTGCAAGTCCGTTACGGATTTGGCCTTCTTAAGCATTAGTAACGCTTTCATTTTTATTATATAGATTTTCTACGATTGTGTTAAGTATGGTAATTATATACCATCTTCATATTTATAGTATGGTAATTATATAATTATAAATTTTAGATTGTTAAGACGCTGAAAACTGAAAGCAGCATTTTACATAAAATAATAGAGAATATGCATACAGTATATAAATAGTCTTTATGTAACACTTAAAGATAATGTAATTTTTTTATTCGACGAAGTGATAAGACCTGTAAAAACGTTCACCTTCTGGTTAGTGATACAACTGCCCATAACAAAGTTTCGCTAGTTAGAATGATATACAGAGCACACCGTGCTCGTTGCCTTGAGATATATAATGTCAAGATAGTGAAAGTCTTTACTCGTGTACTTTCACTAGCTACAGCGCCCTTCAAACTGGAACATAGTAATGTTTGCACATTACATAAACGGTCTCCAGCGATAGAGAATAACCACCATTAATATGAATCTTTTATGTTACATTGCAAAACTATAACAAAGGCAGCACATTTGTAATTTCAGGATTTAAGATATTCGTTATTGTGTGAATGTGATTTTTTTTTCTTTTTTTTTTTGCTACTATGCGACGAGACGAGCAAGACGTTCACCTGATGGTAAGTGATACGCTTGCCCATGACAACGTGGTGCTAGTTAAGATGGTACACACTGCACCACATTGCGCTCGTCGCCTTGAGACATAAGGTGTTAAGTCTCGTTACCCCAGTAATTACACTAGCTACAGCGCCTTTTAAACCGGAACACAGTAATGTCTGCACACAACTATTTGGCAGTTGAAATAGGAGCTGCGGTGGTACCCACCCAGACGGTCTCCGGCAACAGAGACCTACCACCTGAATACATAATATATACTAAATATCATACGTGTTTTTCGTGACGTAGCCTGGTAACAGCTGAGGCAAGTGGCCAGCAACTCAGCGGCAGCATGGCGGGCGGTCGTTGAATGCGAAGCGGTGAAGTACGCGCGCTCCATTCCAGCGAGGAGGCGAGTCGGGCGCACAAAGAGCCTTCGGCGGTCACAACCGAACAGGCTATGTTCCCAGCGACGTCTATCACTTGGATATATTGCGCTTCCGGACCCACCTGAGAAAATAAACCTTATCAGAAAACAAATAAAAGGTTTGATGAGAAATTACGAATATTATTGCATTGGTTTAACAGTTTAGAAATTTGATTATTTAGAATGATTTGTTAGAATATATATTATATTATAATAAATAGTATTCTTAATGATCGCACTGTTAAGGTACAGTGCTTTCTCTAATAAGTTGAGTCAAAGCCACTTATAATCTACACTAGTGTTTCCCAACCTTTTTTGTGGCATGCTCACCCCCGCCCCCCGCAGTAACAGACATAACTCTTAAATTAAATATTTTTTGTTGACATAAAAATTTTTGATGACGGGTTTTAGGAAGAAATCGTTAGGAAATTATTAACGAAACACAGTAAGTAAATTTTTAAAAATTGTAATGGATAACTGAAATTCAAATTCCAAATAGTTTTCATAAAAACTTCTCTTGTTTAATTTATTAATTGTAATTTAGCGAGATCCTTGCACTTGGTGCCTGCTGTACAGTACTTGGCGACGCCAAACATCCAGTTGGTATTATGGTCTCGTCGAAAGAAATGATACCTAATCAACGCAATTATTTAAGAATTTGCTTATGATCGTAATTTTTTTTTGGATTTCGACACTGAGGGTGGATGGAAGTCACATACATATCTATAGAAGCTATTTTTATGGAACATATTAGTTTCCTGCCGTTGTTCACACTACTTCGAGCTTAGAATTTTCTTGGTAATTATGATACTATTAAAATAGCCATAAGGGTTTGTTTTAGTGTTGCAAGAAATTTCACTTACTGCTATAGCGTCCAGTTCGTTATGCGGCAGCCGACAAAGGAGCTCGTACTCTGTACCGCCGGGCTTTACATCAGCTACATACAGAGCGTAGTCAGTAATGAATACTAGTAGAGGCGTCCATGATCCATCCTCCATGTTATAAGGAGATTGAACTTTCATCATCTAAAACAAATATTTTTATAAAACAGAAGTTTTATTGTTCCAGGTTCACAATTACTATTTTTATCAATGGAAAAACTTGTGTAGTTTTCTAACTACATCGTAAACGAATTTCGCTTCCTTAAACCATATTTTCATAACTAAAATAAAAAGTAACCATGCAGTTTTATATTAAGTGTTGCAATATTTAATGGTATAGTCAAGGTTGTTTGTGTAATCCATAGTCGCTGTTTAGCAATTTTACAATTAGGCGCAGTCAATGAGACTAGCTTTATAAAATCGCCTTGACTTTAAAAATATCGTTAATATACTCTTTGTACCAAATTTGTGGTAGATTATATTTTACAGATACATGAAATAAAAGAAGTCCCATAAAAATCGGTAGAGCCGTTTCAGAGATCAGCCAGAACAAACAGACATAAAATTTAAAAAAAATATGGTTTTGGTTTATGTATCGGTATACATCCAAATACACTTAGAAAAAACCGGTTATTTTAATATTACAAACACACTCCAATTTTATCTAGATGTATAGATAATAAATAATTTCTAGTTTTCCTACTAATGCTACTAAAATATATGTGTTCGTGTAAAGAAAGTTTCCAAAGACAATATTTCAAATGTGCCTGACAAATAAATTTTCGTTTCTATATCATGGCATAAAATTGTATAGGACAACGTAAAATGTAAACTCTGTTGCTTTGAAAATGATGCTAACGTATTTTCCATGACATACGATATATGTGACGTATGGTATATATATATGAATTGGGATATGGGAGAGTTTACATAGCTACGTGATTTTACATTTTACTTCTTCTTATTAAAGAGCCTCTGCATGACTGGAGGTTCACTGTCAGATTTTACTTATGTAACGTTATTAATCATCTGGCAAACAATTCAGTTAAACAAAATTTAAATATATAGGAGGTATTAATTATTAACGTACCCTATTCAGTGTTTCATTAGGATAAGAAAATAGCTGGAGCCTCAGTTTTTCGCTACATTCTATAGCCACATTGTCCTCAAAGCTGTCAAAGTATGATGGCTCGTCGGCTGTCAGTAGACGCACGGAAAGCCTTTTGTTCTCAATCACTTCTTTGTCTATCAAACGCGACATCCTCTCGGCCGACACTGTGAATGTCTCTGACACATTTTTAAACGGAAATATGATGCTTGGAAATTCTTTTTCCATACGCAATTTAAATTGAAAGAATTTATTATTTCGTATTTTAAGTTCCAGGTCCTTCTTTTGACACACATTCTTCAGATACCTATTGAGTAGAGCAGATTTGTTGGATTGTAATTTTTGGTTAGAGGGGCTATCGAAATACTCCTCATTGAAATCATCGGCACCTTTTAATGTAGAATTGTCAGTATTGGAGCAGTTGTCACTGTTTGTGTGAGTAAAATCATCATTCTTGTTAGTAGTTGAAGCAGATTTACGGCTATACCTATTAACATTTTGTTTCTTTGGTGAAGATAAGTGCTTCGAAACACCGTTTTTTTGTTCAGTTTCATCTTGCACATTTTTATTAAACTGTCTCTTTGGTGTAGATGTTTTACTAGAAGTATCACCATCACATTGTTTTCCATTCAAGTCAATTTTACTAGCACTGGTGACAAGTTCCATCACAGGGGTTGTATCAGGTATAGGGACAAATGTTTCTTTGGGTGCATCGAAGGCTGTCTGAAAAGTATCATGCACATAACTGTATGACACACCTTTGTGCTCATAAACTGTGCTCTCACAGTTGACAACAAACTTATTCAAAGGTGGAAAAGCTTCAGCCTTGTTGACAAGTTTCTTATCATTTTGAGCTTTCATATTCAATGTTAATTTGTGTCTCGGTGATCCTTCATTAGGAGTCCTTTCTCCAGATACTGGATTTTTAGAACTATTGGGTATTTGTTTAGGTTTAACTGGCTCTAATTGTGAATTGAGATTGATTTCAACAAAATCTTCTTCATCATCAATTTGAAATCCAGAATCAAGACTCTTTGACAAATTTTTGTTCTGATTAACATCACAAGGCAATGCTTCCACCACATTGTTTATCTCAAAACTGGTTTCTGGTAGTCCCTTTTCAGGTGTAAAATTAAAATTAAAATTTCGATAAAAATTCTTAAGAGAGTCAATAATGTTGTTGGCATCCAATAAATTGAGGACCTTATTGTTTTGCTTTCTCTCTTCAACAACATTAGTGGTTATGTAACGTTTCTTTTTCAAGACAGACTTAACAGTTATTGGGCTTTGTGACACTTCTAATGGTTTTTTCATTCTGTCATGATTTTGGTCAATATCAGCTTCAGAGAAATAAGTTTTTCTCATAAATGCTACATGACCATTATTTGAAAATTCATCACATGAGTATGATTTTTGGGTCTTATCACATTTTCTATGTACTGGTGATGTTTCTGTTTTATTGGAATGTGAAGATGATGACTCACTTGATGATGATTCAGAGTCACAACTGAAATTTGAATCTGAACTATTAGAATCACAACCATAAAGCTTACCATTTGGTGGTGGTACATTATTATTATCTTTGTCTTTATTTGTGTTGGTATCATGAGCTTGACAGTATTCAAAAATACCACTTCTATCATGTTTAGAGTCACCATATGTGAGAATATCAGACATAGTCTGTTGAGCTACATCAGCTGCATATTTCGGAGCTTGGTCACCAGAAGCACACCATGAAAACCTATCATTTGTTACCGTATTCTTTTGTTTAAACCTATCACAATATGTAGCATCAGGTCTATATGAAATAAAACCTCTTTCAATATGAATATTGTCTGTTTTTGTGTTGTTCAAAATATCTTCATGGAATGAAACACGCTTCTTCTGAGAGCTTGGTCCACTTTGAGATTTTTTTCTGCATCTTCTTCTATATACTATGTCTTCGGATAATGATTTCTTAGGTTCACAGGTCCGTAAAGCAGGCTTTCTTACCTCCTCAATACAAATTTTTTCACTTTCTAAAGCTTTTAACACAACATCTGGTAAGTTTTCATAAATTGGAAGCTTTTTATTAGTTTCTACAAGTAATTCAGGAACGATATCATCACCAACACCTACATTTTGATTATCTATATCACTTCTTGTCATTATACTGCTTGTAGTACTCTTTATCATATCTTGTGAACACGATGGTATCGCGTCATACTGGCTGTCGCACGTTAGTTCTTCTGCTCCGACGAGACTGTGTGTCATAAGTGCCTGACTTGTAGCTTCAGAAGCTTCACTATCTAGGCACAAGACACCAGAATCGCCGGGTGTATCAGCTAAACTGCTCGATGTACTTGAAATTAAATGAGAATTTCCTTGCAAACACAGATCCGACGGTTTCTCGGTAGACTCATCTTCTTCCTCCATTTTCGTGTAGGGGATTGTATCTTCAATACGTCTATTTATCACTGTCGCAATAACAGTGTCGTCAGGTTTGTGACGACGTTTGATTTTATCGATCTCATTGACTTTTATTTCTGCAGCTTTGTCGACCGACATAACTGCTAACGACATTAAATAGCAATATAAGAAAATTAATTATTTATTAAATTTTATTTTAACATAGTTTCGTTAAATTTGACACACATGTTGCATTTAATTTTTAATTATTCACATTAAATACAGCACAAACTAAACGAACACAAAGCAGCCATTTGCAACATTTTGACATTTGTGCATAAGCGTTTTAAAACTACAGAAGATAGTGCATTAAACCGCAGGGTTCGTTGTAGAATTGGAAATTTATATAAAGCAGACGTTTTTTTTTGGAATGTTTTATATAATAATATTTTAACATTTATTCGTACTGCATATAAAGAGAATTTAAATGACTTATACAACATATGCATTAGAGGGTATTATTACCATATTTTGAGAATATCTCAACTACACCGCTATCATTTAAAAAATTACCTATTGTGAAGCAGTCATTAATTATTTTTATATAAAATCAATTTTGTTTAGTTATTTTGTATAATCTATATTAATATTCTGTTGTTCTGTAAGGTTATTGTCTATTCTAGAACGCTGTACAAAAAATAGATGTCAAATATTTGAAATTTGCGAGTTCTTTTTTTAGGTTAGTTTTGTTTAAATTAAGTGAAGTTAACAACTATTTCCATGTTACTTTTACTATATATAACATGGAACTGCTTCAAAAAGTTGTAGTTTTTATGTCTTTATTAATTGCGACTATACATGTATGTAACAGTGCCAAAATAAATACTCCGAGAGTACTGTTACCATGGTTTGAAAACTTATATGTAAATTTCACATTTGAAATAATTGAAGGAGGGTGTTACAAATGGTAGGTGGTATAAATATTTTAAATACACCATTTCACAGAGCTTCCTTACACAATATAAACCTTATAAAATATATTTACGCAGGGATTTATCTCGCGATGACATCATTGATCTTGAAGCTCTTTACGATGATACTTGGGGCCACTGTTCTCGTGCTGCGCGGGTTTCAGTCTCCAAAATGTGTACACCCCCTGGGTCAGTTATTATTCTAGCCGAAGAAGTAAACACCGGAGAAGTAAGCGTTTGTTTAAATTTGGCGGGAACTTGTGTTTGAGATCGAGTTCTCGTATAATCATATTATATTTGCTGTAGACTTTAGTAATTTAAACCTTTTTAATTGTATTTTTGATTGATGAATATTTTTTTAAATTAAAATTGCAGCATATAAGTGGATGTCATTGTAAATTCGTTAGTGATATTAGTACTTATTTTTGAACATTTTTGTTTTGAAAACCAAGTACTTTGCATCATATGTATAAAAAGTATAACAAAAATCAAACTTTTTCATAACAATTATAATGGCTGTTTTTTTAATAATGCTTTACAGATATTGCGTGGAGATGTTGACATTGATAAGATCAGTTTATTAAAAATAACAAGTACAACTTGGAAGCTCTTTTTAGAAGAGGCACCAGAGGCTTTCAAAGTTGTTGCTTTTGATGATCAAGGTAAATAAAATATCAATTTTTGTGGATTTATTTGAAGTATGTAATTAGACACAATAAAATGGATGATTAGATGGTTTTTTTCATTTTTTTCATAGTGTTTTCCAAAGTGTAAAGCATGCTAAAAATGTGAAAGTTTAATTGAAAAAATCAATTATTTATAACTGTTTGTAGGAGAGAGGGTGAGTTAAGGATGACAGTGTACAAAATTTGCTGACTACTGTTATAGATGCTAATGCTGCATAATGCTGTTATAGATGCTACATTATGAACATGCCTTATTAATTAAAATGATGAATGATAACACAAATATTAAGAATAAATACAATTTTTAATAAACACTATAAATGAGTCAATCTAAAATCTTCTTATACAAACATTTTATAAAAATTTATCTTGAGTAATTATTTTTTACTACAGTGATTATTAATAATTAGTTTTACATTACAGGTAACAAATTTTCTTCATTGGAGGGTATCAGTTTTAGTTGGACAATAGAGAATCTTAGCAATAATTATGGTGAAGATCCTTTAGTTATGTAAGTAGGCAATCTTTTTGTGTACAACAATATTTTAACTAATAAAGAATATATACATTTAGTGTTTAGTTTCGGTGCAAAACAATTGCATCTTTGTTCAACTGAAAAAGATTAAAGTATTTTTTTGTGCTACTTGGGATTAATATTAGTTTGCTTTTAATTGTGTGTACAGGTTTGTACGTTGGAGTGACACTGACTATGAAGCGCCTCCTGGGGTCGCTGATTTGGAAGTTAGGGGTCTCAAATCTCATTCAGTACTCTTGTATGGTCAGGCAATGGGGGAGTGTAGAGTAACAGCATGTGTTGAGGACATCTGTACAGAAGTTAATTTGCAAGTTGTTGCTAGTGTGGTTTTAAACCCAGCTAAAGCAGTTATTGCTCCAGGTGACACATTGAGATATAAGTGAGTACACTTTTAACGTAGTTTGTTTCTATTTTGCTTTATAAGTATAAAAAAGATTTTTAGTTAATGATAATAAAGAATGCTATTATTCTTTTGAAAAGTAATTATGTATTACAAATTAAACTTTTAATATTTTCAGGGTAGTGAGGATGCGAGCTGGTCGACTTTCCATCCAAAATTTAGCAGACACAATGTATAGTTTAAGTGTACCTGATGACAATATAGGAAAATTAGAGGATGCTATCAGCCTTGTCAAAGGTACAGAAATTGGTACTACAACAGTGTATTTGATGTCAGGTATAACAGAAGTAGCTACTGCTCTGCTGACAGTATCAGAACCACACAGCATTCGTGTTACACTCAGACCTGCTAACATTGTTGTTTATGGTGAAGTATTTGTGGTTCATTGTGTTGTGTATGATAAGAAGGACGAGCTTTGACAGCTGGTGATGAAGTACTCATTCGTTTGTATACGGAAGGAGAAGCTAATATTGATTTAATTAACTCAACGGAAAATGGTACAATCACTGATGCAATGGCCAAAAATGTTGGACAATTTACTATAACCGCGAGGTTGTATTCAATTGCTGGCAAGACATTGATGACCAAGGTGAGGATTTTTGTTTCAAAGTTTTTTTAAGCTAATTAACCAATTTATGTGGGCACTATTTTGTTTTATGAAGTGGTTGTTTAGATGTTATGGTTGTGTTTGAAAAAAGTACATTTTTACTTACGGTAAGTTAACATTGAACTTATATTTTACCTATCATTTAGTGACAATGACAGTGGATTGTGCAGTGTGCTTGCACAGAATGCTTTGGCTTCCAATTGTTCTGGGTTAAGTTTTGTGTTAGTTACACAAAAACTGTTTTTACGTAATTACTATATGCTAATTATTTGTTGTTTATATTGGCGATTGTTAATTTCAATTTATATAAGTTATTGCATAAATATTGAACACTGTATGATTGATATAACTGTTTATAAATTATAACAAATCAATTTGTAGGTTGAAGGACGGGTTACAGCCACAGCAATAGAACCATTGAAAATTGTACCTCCTGAACTAGTAATTGCCTGGACTGATAAAATACAGTATGTATGCCTGCCTGTTGAACATTTATCTAATATATACAATTTTTAATGTACACAACTATAATGTATGAGCTATAGAAATAGTCAAAACGTTTCCTGGACTTAATTAGCAATAGACAGAGAAAATTGTTCAAAGGACAGACATACGCGGCCGGAAGGTGGACCAAAGATCTGATGCAGGTCGCGGGAAACCGATGAATACGGCCAGTGTAGTACCAAATAGTCTAAAGGTGTTTGGGGAAGGCCCATATCTAGCAGTGGACATCTATCAACTGATAATAATAACAATATCAGTAACATTTAAAAAAAAATTAGATTCAAAGAAATTATTTTATTTCAGGGAGATACATTTAAAACATATTGGAGGTGGTGATGAGCCAGTAATATGGTCTGAGAATGAAATGGCCTTACAACAGCATAACTCATTTCTGCTTTCACCTACGGGAATTGTTACGATAAACGAAGTTGGACAAATGGATGTAAAAGTACAATTGAAAAAGTATTCACATGTGAAGGCTAATGGAAAGTAAGTAATTAATCATATTTATTTATACAAATTTTTACTGCAGTTTTATCCATTAATAAGTTTATGTGTTATTAATAAAGAAAACAAAACAATAATTCAATTTTATGACATTCCTATTTATAGCTAATTCACTTAAATACAGCTCTGTATAACAGGCGAGAGAAAAAGAAACTATTAACAGCAATGCCTTTGGTATGCAGTACTAAGTGTTTGCCATAGTGGACCTTGTTTCAATTCTAAGAGTATATATTGTTGAGGTTGATTGAAGTAGTACTAGAAAAATATGTATCTGTAATATTATCAACATTTTATTATAAAAACAGTGAGAAGAAGATATAAATAACACTAATAATTTACATGACGTTATATTATTTGACAGGATATGGTCTGCCGCACCGGAATTGGTGCAAGTATCGAGCTCAGGCCACGCGCGTATCGGCCGCCCACATCACTTGCACATCGCCCTCACTGCAGCACATCCAACAACTGGAGAACTATATAACTTTAATTTGTGAGTTTTTTTTTTTTTTTCTATTCGACAAAGCGACGATACGTATAGATAGCTCACCTGGTGGTAAAGAGGATACCTGCTCATAATAATTTAGTTCTATTAAGAGCAATAAATACTAGTACTTCATCTTGAGATAGAAAAAGTTAAGTCTAATTACCCCTGTAGTTTCACTAGTTGCAGAGCCCTTTAAATCTGGACACTGTAATTTTGGCACACTACTGTATGATGGCAGAAATAAGTGTAGTTTTGTTTAACCATAGTGCCTCTTATATTGACAATAGAAAATACAACAGGGTGTGAGTTATCAACCATCTGTAATTTTAGTAAGACTAACAAAATAGGTTTTGGTCTTCACATATCCCTGTCGTAAAACCTTATGTTGGTGAATACCAACTCTTAATCATAATTTCAGTGTTGTCCACGGCTAACAATAATCACCTACTAGTAACATATAAAATTAATTGGTAATAGTTATTGAGTAATTCCAGCATTATTATTATTATTAAAATTTAATTACAAAGCAAAACTGACTGTAGACTTAATTGATATGTATCTACGATTTAGATGTGATTGTGCTTCATTTGCTGTAACCTTGCTGGAAGGCCCCGAACCTCATAACGTATCGGCCGCTACATGGGTTCATCCAGTGGGTGAGTATTATTACTTTAATTGACAGGTATTAAATTGATACTATTACCGGTACCACCGCGCTATAGTTTGCAAACATTACTGTGTTCTGGTGGGGAACTTGTAAAATAACTATAGTAATGAGACATTCATTTTGTCAAAATAAGAGATGCCGTATGCAACCAAGTTTTTTACCTATAATATATATTGCATCATACAATATCTACACTGCTACTTGGTAAAATAATAAGTATATTATGTTGGCTTTGTATGCCATTTAGAGATTAAGTATTTTTTTTATAAAATATAATGTATAACTCACTGTTGTAAATTTATTAAGTTTTAATGAACTCTGTACGTAATCCAATCTATCTGTAAATATGTATAATCTTTTTTCTTACTATTCGTATATAATTTTTTTAATTATTGTAACTCAACTCGCTGTATCGTTCTCAGAGGGGGCTTGTTGTGTGTTGGAATGCGTATGGAGCATGCGTGGCGTGTCGTTGGTGCGCATTTCGCGCGGTCGTGCGGGCGACGCTGCGCGGATCGCAGTGCGCGCTGCGCCGCGCCTGCACTGGCCCTCACACGCTGCCGCCTTACTCTCGGCCACCGCACCGGTGAAAAAATATTTAAATATTGATTAAAAACATAAGTATTGCAAATTTTACTTGTATCTATGTCACTATAAAATTAAATAATAATTTAAGTAGGTAACACTACAGCACCTATTTTTGCTGGTAAATATTAATGTGCAGACATTACAGTGTGTCGATTTAAAGGGCGCTGTAGCTTGTGAAATTAGTAGGGCGATGAGACCTAATGTCTTTTGTCTCAAAAAAAGAGCACAAGTTGATTTAGTGTTTAGCATCTTTTTTCGCATCACTTCCTAATGGAGCATACCTTTACTTGGTGGTAAGTGATACCCCATCATGGCTTTTTGGAAGTGAAAGTATAAAGACATATATACAAGTGATACTTGTATAATACTACCTGTTTTATTGCAAAGCAACATACTGTAATAATTTATTAAACAAAATTTTAAAGGTGTTAGCAGAAGGCGAAGCTTTAGTTCCATCGTCAAGTGACTCTCGCGTGGCCGAGCTCATCTACAGGGATGGTCCATCACCCCATAAGTACCCAGAGCTTCAAGTCTTCACATTCAAATGTCACCGGGTATGTTGTTTTCAATCACCAACTTAAATTATATTAATAAACTGAAATGTATATCTTCTTCAATATAGATCAATACAGAGCTAAAGTATTCTTTGCTTGTATGTTTCACCATCCACAATCTCATTGCCACTTAATAACACTATTAGGTTGCGGTGCTTATGTCTGCCACCAAACAGTAATGTGCAAATATTTTTATGTTCTGGATTGACGGATGTGCTGTAGAAACTGAAATACTGGAGGAAATTTTTTTGCTATTAAACAGTATATCAATTTCCTCATACCTTTCAAGTATTTATAAGATTTAACAGCTTAAGTCACAAGATTACAAGCACTATTTGGTACTGTTCAATAGAGATGATTATTACATATAAATAAAAGTATTTCTGCTTTGGTGTACTAAAGAGTTTGTTTTGTTATTTTTAACAGAAAGGAGATGCTCGTCTAGAAATTTCATCACAGTCAGATGATGAGCGTGAGTCTGTTAGTTTGGATATCGCTTGCGCTCCGCACGTATCCAGGATACGCCTCGAGCCGCCTGCTAGTCCTGGAAATTGTTCAATGGGTCCTAAGTAAGTTTGTGTTATGTCATTTGGGAGTTAGAACATCTCTTTCGCTACTATAATCTATGGTTTTAAAAAAATAAGCAGCAACTATTCCTTTTACCTTTACTAACTCACAGTGTTTGTAACATGTTTCTTTACTAACCTTTTGTATGAGAGCTTTAGAATGTGTATCATATTATAATTTCCTTTCATATTTTTATATGCAATGGGTTAACTTTTAGTCAGTTTTACATTGTGTGTAATTATAATGTGGCTGTAGATAGTTTTTTTTTTTTTTTTTGGGAGTTTAAAGCCTCGCTATTTGATACGCGGCTAAGGCTGTAGATAGTTAAGCATGGCTAGCCTAGAATGCTTTGACATGCATGTGATGACATGCTATGTCATATCGGCAAATTTACAAAACGACAGCGGGGTACCTACTTAGACGGGTATAAAATATGCTACCGCTGCCCCAACTCTATAACTGGTGGTCCCAGAATAGAACTCGGGGCCTCCATGTTACAAAACAAATGGTTAGCCACTCCGCCCTGGAGGCACTATACTGTTCAATGTTGTTGTAACTACTTTGCGATGAGACGAGCAAGACGTTCACCTGATGGTAAGTGATACGCTTGCACATTAGAACGTGGTGATAGTTAGACTTAGACACTGCACCACATTGCGCTCGTCGCTGAGGCATAAGGTGTTAAGTCTCATTACCCCAGTAATTACACTAGGTACAGCGCCCTTCAAACCGGAACACAGTAATGTTTGCACACTACTATTTGGTGGTTGAAATAGGAGCTGCGGTGGTACCCACCCAGACGGTCTCCGGCAACAGAAACCTACCACCTGGTAAATAATTTATGTTTAATACTATTAACACATTCAAATAGGTTATGGTTACGACCAGGACAAGATGTGAATATAAAGGTGACATTGATGGATGCAATAGGAAGAGAACTATTAGATGAACATGGTCCAAGAGTGTCGTGGGAATCGCAACCTTATCGAGAAGGCATAGAGTTCACAGCTAGCGACAGACTTTTTGTGGAAACTGATCCAGAATATGCACCAGTGCCCGTTCCTAACAAATATTATCAGGTGAGGTAGACAGAGAAACTGTTTTTTAAGTAATCCATTGTAGTGTTAGTAATTTTAGGAAGTTCTAATGAGCCCTGTGGGTCTGAGCTATTAAGAAATGGACTAAAGTAATCCATGCTTGTAAAAGACAACTAAATGGGTTTTCAAGCTTGTAGGCTATGGACATGGGTGCTGCTTGATAAGGAGATTACCGAGAGGGTTTTGACAAGTTATCTTTGACACCAGAAATAGAGGATTCTAGTGGTGAGATAAGAGAAATGATCTGTTTTCAATAAGTAGAATTATGTCCGACATGGGTTTTCTAATTTCGACTTTTTTAAAACAAACAAAAAGTCGACTTGAAAGTACTTGGTTGTAAGCTCATAATAACGAGTGCGTTAATTAAGTGGTTTATACAGCACCACATTGCGCTAATCGCTTTGTGACAAAAAAGGGGAACACTTTTAAAGTTAACTCATCATCTAAAGGTACCAAATATTAATACTGTTATTATAAGGTGATGAACATTCATTAACAGAATATATGTAGACAGATCAAAATAAAAACTATGTAAGTACACATCCAGGAGAGTTGTGTGAGGACGAATTTGAGATTTCGGTGTTATATTAACGAGATTCTACATATTTAGGTGGTGGTAGCAAATGAGCAAGCTATAGGATGGACAGGTTCAATCAAAGCCAGCATTCCTGAAGCAACGGCTAATATACAAGCGAGAGTAGTGGCGCCGTTACATTGTGATCCAGTCAAGGTTTGTACTCGTAATATTAGATTACAAGTAAAAGTAGTTCATACATAATGCAATTTGTTAATCCATCTACTGTTTAATTATATTTTAAAGATTGTAGCCATCTATCATCTTACAACGAATCGGAGGATGTCGACGAAGCAATTTGGAGTTTTAAAAAAGATAAACATTGTCAAACGCCCGCCATTTGTTACATTTATCGTGACGTCACAGCATAAGTTGTCCTCGTATCATAACTCCCTGGCTGCCTTTGTTTATATGTACATTCATGTCAAATTCGATCTGACCAAAGGCGACGCTTTTCTTTATTTGTAATTTCCGAGCCATGTATAATACAAAATGTTGATAGAACTATATCGACCTAATAGTTTAAAAAAATATCGTTTAACCAATTCTGTGTATGTATTTCTTTTTTCTGTTTCTATTATACATTTAAATAATTATCGTTTGGCTTATATTTATTAGTATAGAGATAATTGATGGAATATCGAGTTAAAGAAAAATCTCTATCACAGATGAACATTGCGTGGGAAGGTGAATCAGTGTCAAATATTGCGACGGTAACAGGCGGAAGTGGAAAATATGCGGTACAGGCAGCTAAAGGCGTCATCGCGAGTATCGAGAATGGAGCCCTCAAGGCAGTGGTACCGGCTCCCGGTACTTATGACTTGTTGGTCACCGATGTCTGTGTTCAAGGGGAAAAGCAGCTGGTTGAGGTAACAAGAATAGTATTATTATATTTAGAAGACGCCTTATTTTTTTATCTGCTATCATTTTTAATAACATTAAATGACAAGAAATGATGAATATCCTCGCTCAGGATATATTGCTCAAAGTGACTAGATTGATATGGTGCGTAGTAATAATTTTCTGGCTAGTGCCAGACTGCTGTGGGCAGGTGTATCAATTATCATCAGGTAACCGTCGGGCTCGTCTCGTCGCTTCAACAAAAAACAAAAAAAAATTTGATGATATTTCATTGAGTTTTAGGGTTATATGAAAAAAACTTTCAGGTAAATATAGAAGAAGTGTTGAGTGTAGAAGTTGTAACGGCCCGAGCGGTGTGTGTCGGTGGATGTGTGCCCATCAGCGCTCTGGTGAGGGGCGTCTTCAATCGTTACTTAACGAGCACTCGACCTGCGGAGTGGCGTACCGTTGGCCATGTTAAAGTCAAGGATGGGAAATTGTGCGGATTACACGAAGGCACGGGCAGGGTCCGAGCTTCCTTAGCTGGAGTCTGGAGTCCAGAAACAGAGGTTCGTTACATAGATTTATGTATTGTAATTGTTAATAAATATTAATTAATAATACTTTTATCACTAACACTTTTATGTGCCCCACATCAAGTTTGTTTTGTTTAAATGATGATTAAATTTGAAAAGTTTTGAACTTAACTTTGAAAGAATATAATTTTTAATAATTTTTAGACGTCTTTTTAGCAGTTCCGGATGTGTTTTACTCTCAGTATTATTATTTTTTACGTATATACATAATTATGTTCTGTGTTATAAAGTTATGAATTTACCTTTTTAAGAAGTTAGCATTCCAACTTTAAAAAAAACCTACATTATTTGTGGTTGTTAATTATTTTATTCGTGAGAATTAAATTCACGTTGCATACAAATTTCGCAGGTGGTGGTGTTCCCGGCGCTACGCGTGGTGCCAGCGGAGGCGCGCGTGCCGCCCGGTGCCCGCCTGCAGCTACGTCACAGCGGCGGTCCGCCCGCGCACCTCGCTGACCTGCGCTACCACACGCTCGCGCCCACCGACCGCCTTGAAGTGAGTGCACTTCTATAGCTCCTCTTATGTTAACATTGCACAGACACACATTGTTTATTATTTAAATATGACGACACGAGAATGAAGCTTACTTGATGGTAAGTGATATGGCGTAACAATGTGGCGCTAGTTAGGATGGCATACGCTGCATAACATTTGAGGAACTTGTGGTCATCGCTTTGAGGGATAAGTTGTTATTCTTTTTAATCATGGTAGTAGTACCCTATCAAAACTGTCAAAAAAATTACCACCAGTTAATTTATGTTTGTTAGATCTTTAGTACTGAGATTGTATACTTAGGTACCATAACAGCGTTTGTTTCTGCGGTCTAGTAATAGTGTGAAATTATTATTACACCATACTCGTAAGTATCAAGATAATATGCGAATCTTAAGTAGCCCTACATTTCTATGTAACTGTGTAATCACTCACAAGCAGATAATCTCTGCTCAATAATAACAATTATAAGTCAAAAACTTTAAAAAAATTATAATTATCCTATTTGTATTTTTATACTTAGGTGTCACAGAGTGGTTTGGTCCACGGCCTGGCCATGGGTAGCGCGCGCATCAAACTGGTTGCCACCGACATAGCCAATGTCGAAATGGCCTCGGCTGAAGCCGAAATTGAGGTAAAAACTTTAAAAAAATATTTTACTCTGTTAAGTAATTAAATATGGAAAATTAGCAGCAATATTTTCAATACAACAATCATAAAAAGTATGTTTATTAATATTTTGTAAATTATCGCTACATTACAAGGTTAAAAATTTCTTTTTGGTTTATTTCTCCTATGCGCCTTTTTTTGTTACCATGCTTTTAGGGAAAAGTTGGATAATAACGCCAAGCTAACAAATACGATATCACGTATTTGACATCCTCATCGGACTCGCTAATTGAGCTATGAGGGCCTATAATTTTAAAGCCCGTGAACTCGAATACTTTTTACGTTGGTTACATCCGGCAGGGGATATCTATTTAGATATTATCTGAGTCCTATTCTTAATAGCCTGTAGTTAACGCTCTATTCCCTCATGCACCTTATGTTAAATCTCTATTTAGTGCTTCTGCGTTATTTACTTTATTTCTTCATTTTAACGACATTTAATGTTTTCACCAGGTGGTCCCGATCTCGGGGCTTCGTGTACGATCAGCAACGCAGAGTCTTTTAGTGGGTTCTCCTACTCCTGTGTGGGTAGAAGCGAACGGCTTGACGGCAGCTGCGTTGTCCGCCGTACAACCGCCACCTCGCGTAACTTGGACTTTACGGGACCCTACCATTGCTAGACTCTATATTGGACATGCTGACGGTTTGTGTTTTTTCTGTTCTCAACTATCTGTTTATACTATTACTTCCTTTTTTATTACAATAATTTTTATTAACTGCAGCGACGAGACGAACGAAAAGTTCACCTGATGGGAAGTGATCCGAAGCAGTAGTGTTAGTCTTTGTTGTCTTCTTTTTAAGATTTACTGGAGAGGTCGGTCGCTGAGGGGCTGTCGGTAAGGGTCGTACCTTTGAAGCATGGTGTTATAACAATCGAGGTTCGAGTGAGAAATATGGGGCAGGTAAGTTTCATGTTTGTTTACGCATTTGTTACTAACCACAAAAGATTCAATAGACAAGTGTTAGAGTGAGTGACCATAAGGACATACTGGCATTACCTTGCCTAAAACTTCTTTTTGCTCAAAGTGGGGTTTCATCGCAGGAATTTTAATACATGTTAGGGAATATGGTTATATAGATGGTTAGCTATAACTCCATATTGTAAATCTGCCGCCATAAATGTATTAGTTTGAAACATGAGAACAGGAGTATTTTGGCGACTACATTTAACCATCCACTGCCTCATGAAATTGTGGTCAACTTTTTTTTTTTTTTTAATTTATTAACATATTTTACAATTTTTTCTTAATTCTAATTACACAATACTTGGTGCCAATAAACATTGAATGTTTATGATGGCAGTGCACAGTTCACACTTAACTTGTATACTACCTTCATTTATTATTCATTTCTAACTGATACGTAAGCCGTGCCGTGCACGTACACACTGGCTGTTTTTTATTCAAGATAATATTTTTTTAATTTTATTTTAAGGTTCTGTTCGGTTAGTTGATTTCAAACTTCTGCTGGTATAGAATTAAGCAACTGTGGTATCAAAAAACTGCAGGTCCTTTTGCCATAGAAATTATTAATTTTGCAGACTATAAACAATTTCCGAGTCTTGCATCTAGTGTTGTAGGTGTGTTTTGGAGTATTTAGGATTACGTCATTAAGACGTTCTTTCAGCAACAGATATTTCACTTTATCAAATACCGGCATTGCATTACAAAACTTAAAAAGCTGAGAATAATCTTCTTTATATTTTACTTTGATATTGAATGGGACAATGCATTTGAGGATTCTTATTTGCAGTTTATAGATTTTATCAAGATATGTACGAAATGTTCTGCCATAACTGCTTAACCCATATGAGACTATTGATTCCACTAGGCTATGATAAAGTGTTAATCTTGTTTTAAACGGGAGCTTGTTTCTAATTATATAAAAACCTATCTACTAGTTTAGGCTATTGCAGATAAAAAACCGAAAAGTGAGCACATACTGATTTGCTTGTTATAATGTATTGAAATATATTGTTTTAGGTGGCGGAAACTAGAACATGGGATAGTACAATCGAGATACTGGGTATTTCGGATATACGCACATCGATAGAAGGATTTACAACAGAATTACCTTCTGGTGGTAGACTTAACATTGCAATGGGCTCCTCCATAAGTCTTAAGTCAGTTCCAAGATGTGTCTGGACCTCATATGGTGATGGGGCGTTTGACGTCAGCCCGAGTGGGCAAGTGAAAGCAATTAGACCAGGCCATGGAGTAATTGTAGCCCAACATAAAGATGATAGAAACAACATTTATAGAGAAACTGTGAGTATAAACATTTTTTTTCTACAATTGTAAACTATGAGTAAACATTATTTACAACATTGGCAAATTGTACAAAAGTGAATATTATTTGTTGCATATTTAATATAATATATGTTTGTACATATTACATATTTTTTATTGTATATATGTAATAATTATACACCTCAGTAATATTTTTAAATTAATACTTATTTCTCGATCTAGATTATACACGTGGAAGTGGCAACACCACACTACTGTACAGCAGAGACATCCGGCGGGGACGATGATTCTGTCCGAATTGTGATGAGAAACTCGATTGGAAGAGAGCTACTTGCTCCTGAGGCCAATTTGTCTGTAACCTCACCTGTACCTTCGCATATAAGACGAGCTTCTAACAGGTAATACTCAAAAAGAACTATAAAAAAGTTGTTAACTTGCTTAATATTTTTCATCATAAACATGTAGATAAGCTAAATGCTTGCCTTGCACCACGAAGGTCCCGGGTTCCTTTCCAAGCCCACATGTTGTGGTGGTAATTGAGGCTAAGGGTTAGCCCATTCTTGATAAAAAAATTCAGACTGTGGCAACCCACTGTGAAACATAGAAATCTTCGAAGGGGCGCCTTTTGTATAATGGATACGGTAAAATACGAAAGCTTTCTCGCGTTTCGTCGCAGGATGTAGAAAGCGATACCATGAGGTTTAGCTGGAAAGAGTCCGGCATTACTTTTCAGTATTCGACCATGAAAAATGGAATGTAAAATTCATTATGTTATAGTGCCTCGGGCAGCGAGATTGTGTTCACCGGTTTGGACAACGCGGGAGCATACGTGGGCATTCAGGCGTCAGCTGGCGGGGTCACCGTCACAGACGAGGTCCTGATTGCCGGATCCGATTCGTATGGGAATCGAATTATAGGTTAGTTTTACTTTTTTACTAAAGCATGGTATTTCAACTAAGTTTAATCATGTAGTTATTGCACAACATTGCGAGTATTTAAGACATTAAATATTATCTTTTTAATCTCCAATTTTGTACTTGTTACTGCACCTCGCTAACTAAACCAATAATATTTACTTGTTATTGTTTATTTGTGTATAAATAGCTGCGGGTAGCTGGGCTGTGTGCCTGGAGGGGGTAGGTTGGCGCGCGGCAAGCGGCGTGTCATTGTACGCAGGCGCGGGCGTAACGCTCGCACTCCTAGAGCGCGACGCAGCCGCTAAGTATGCACTGCGGCTCGACCGTCCGCCCGCCGTAGTCACATTGCACCAGGCGCCTCTGGATAAGGTAACAATTGTTTATATATTTATACGACGCATTATCCTGTCTAGGGATAAATCGCAGCGCAGTGTCAGGGGCTGACCTTAAATCACCGTGATCGCTCTGTCGACGTTAATTTTATATAGTCTCAGCAGTGAGAACATTAACAGGGTTGTTTATTATCTAAAAGTAAAGTAAGTAAATAAAACAAAAAGTAATAAATGTCTGTGGTACAATGTTTGCTTTCAAATTATACGTTTGTAATAAATAAATCAAAGAAGTTCAAGTTAATAGCATCTCTGTAGATGATAACTCAGACATAAGTGTTACAAGCCACCATTTGTAATTTACTTAGTTTAACTGTATTTCAGATGGAATTCTTACCCGGAGAGTGGCCTTATTCAATGGTACCGCTGTCTTTCGAAGCAACTGGTCTTACATCGGGCCCGTTGCTGTGTACCGAAGAGCAGAAATATGCATTAGATGGATTAAAAGTAGAACTTCCTTACACTTGCCGGACTAAAGCCCCTTACACAGCTCAACCAGTTCTTGATATAGCTAATGGTGAGAATATTATTATAATTGATAAACACACATTGTAGGTTTAGTTGGATGTCAGGAAATGCCAGAGAGCATTAAACTCTGTTATCACAGAATGTGTAAAATTTGTATATAAAATTGAGTATTTTTTTTATTCGACAAAATAAAGATACGCACGTGACTTTCATCATATAGTAAGTGATACACTAACCCATAATAATGTCGCGCTTGTTAGGATCTTACACAACACACTGTGTTTTTCAGTTTCAAACATAAGTTTAAGACTCGTTTCCCATTATTTTCATTAGCTACAATGCCTTTCTTATTGATATACAGTAACAGGTGCACACTGCTTCCCCAGGCAACAGAATCCTGCCACCTGTTAACAGTCACGAGACTCCTTTTGAAAACATCCTGACTTGTCTCTTGTTGATTTTAAAATTTACTTAATTATAATTTTAGGTCAGTTGGGCTGCACTATTATCCCACCATCGCCAATAACAGATTCAACGGAAATCGAACTGTGCGCCGAATGGGCTGCGATGAGGACATGCAACAAAGTGCTACTCCTGCCTCCAATAGAAGTCTCTCTCAACAAAGTGTCATTAGCTAGTCCACCGGCCACATTCACTATAACGGGTCACCCTCATGCCCTCAAACTGGTCAAAATGACCACAGCGCCCGGCTTAAAATTAGAAATAAGTTCCAAAGACAGCGAAATGAGAGTTACAGTGAAAAGTGAAACCGTTACTTGTGGTGTTGGACATGTGAATGTTATATCGAAGTTGACTGCTCAAGTTATAACGGTGGAGGTGGAGAGAGAGTGCGACGTCGCGTGTGGGACTCTTCTGGGAGCCATTTTTTCTCTCCTCAAGCCGTACCTGCCTACATTGATGACGGTTGTGGCTGTCGCAGCCGCTTATCTGTATGGTGAGTATCTGTATGGTAGTAGAGTGATGTAGACACATCATTTTAAGAGCAACACATCAATTAGCTTAAAGGTTAAATAGCTGACAGGTATGCCAACTGGAATGACTGTCAGCAAATATCTAAATACATTAATAATATGCATATATAGTCATATACATGTAGTATATATATTGATGTTTTAAACTGGATGTATTTATATTTTAATATTAAAAGGTTTCCAAGGTTGCTCAAAACAGTACAATTCTACTTAGAAGTAAATAATGTCATTATTATTTTGTGTGTTTACAGTGCAACAGCGGCTGGAAAGTAGAGGGAAGATCCGGATGCCCTCGGAACCGGTCATGAGTACAGTATTACCGCCGGAAACGCCGCCTGTCATGCCGCGTCCGCGAACATGGTCGCGGAGTCCATACGCGTCGAACGGGCCCGGCGTGCCCAACGTCCCCGTGTACGGGGATGCCAGTGTGCTGCCAGACAGCAGCTTCTCTCCAAACTCCTCGCGTATGCACTCCAAATTCCTATAGCAATCGCGTGTTGTTGTATAGACATTTCGAAGTTGTGATTTTTACTGTACAGGAATGATATTTTAATGACTTAATTTTTTTTCTGATTATTCATATGATATTTTCGTTTGATTTGTCTTCACAAGTTCTAGTCTAATTACAGTTTTTTTTATATAATTGTCTTTTTTTCGTAATTTCAGTTAAATTGTGTTATCAACGAATTTAATACGTTTTGAACTGATTTATAATTATGGTGATAGTTTAAAAACCACAAATTAGTTATGATTTCATATGAACAATGCAATCTATATATTGTGTAATGAAGAATCACTTGCAATTCTATAAAACTAGGAAATGTAATTAAACAGAATAAGTATAAAAAGTTTTGATTGGGCAATTTTAGTGAAAAATCTTTAGAACACTATTTAGAATGTTTTCACAACTATAAATATATTTATTTTAAAGGGAAAACAGAAATGCTTCATTGGAATGGGTTTATGTTATAACTTTACATGAGCAAGTGCTATGCTGCTAATGTTTTATGCAGATACCGTCTAAGTAGATAAGTTCCATTGCAGCTGTTATTTCAGCCACTAAAAACTGTTCCGGTTTCAAGGTTATTGTAGTTAGAGAAATTACTGTGGTAACATAACTTAACATCTTGTGACAAGACGACCAGCATAATATGATGCTGCATATCATCTCTACTAACGCCAAATTGTTATGAGCTGGATTTGTAACTTACCATTATGGTGCATGTTCATGGGAAGATGGGGGAGGGGTTTAGTGGATGCCAATGTCCACAAAAGCTGTTCCTCGAAACGGGTCGGTTTCCTCACGATACAAAGAATGCCCTATATCAAAAAAAATATACAATAAATCCTTTGTTTAATATTGTGTTATGAACTCGCACAAGACATTTTAAGCATTATATAAACAGTGGATGTTTTGACTGAACGTACACTTCACAGAATCACATATGCTGTTATGCTGAATAAAGGTCTTTTTGTAGTCCAGTTGATATACTCTTACTTTGTATATTAAGTAAACAAAGTTAGGAATAGTTTGTGTTAGAAGATTGGTTAAAATGTAACTATCGTTTAAAATGTAACTTAAGTAACTGATTTTACTAATTTATCGCCAATTGTAATTTTTCGTGTTGTATTTAACCTAAGTATGTTGAGATAATGTTTTCCTAACAGTAACTATTCTTGTTAAAATAGTGATTAAACGGTATTTCAGTACTTTAATGTAAAATAATAGAGGTCTAACTTAATTTGTATGTGAACGTTTTATGTACATGTATGCTCTTGAAATGGTTTCGTCTAAATATACGTGTTTGGTTGTGCTGACTTTTTTAATTCATCATCAGCTGGTAGAGGTCCACAGTAGACTTAAGCTTCTAAGATCTGATCCTCATGTTTGATTGTTAACTTTGAAATATTTTCTAAAAAAGTTCTCGACTTTGTTAGTTGGTTTTCTATAACTTTATTAGGTTAGTAGAACAGAATTTAAACAAGTACACCTACACTATGAGATCTTAGGTGGAGGCCTGTGCCTGTGATCGTCTATCGGCTGATAATGATGATAATGACGTGATGTATATCACTTGTGTATTAATAAAAAAAAAGTATTTATTTTTTTCTATTTAATTAAGTTAGTGCTTGACCATTATCCAAGCTGGTTCACTAGACTAATAACAGGCTATTACATCTTGAAGGCTTTTTGCTGTTGTTATCAATAACCAGGAGCTGATCCTCTGTCCGCAAACTAGGGATGTTAGATGTTTCGTAATGCGCCTTATTCCTTCGATAGTGAATAAAGAATGGAAAATTACATTATAATAATCTAAATGTTTTCGTGATACGAGTTAAAACATTAAACTCGCCATTTATTATAATAGCGTCTCGATCATTTTCAATAAATGATAACAGCAACGATGCTATTGAATAATGTGTGGAGGGGAATCTAAAAGATAAACAGTAACTTTTTATGCCTTTAAAGGGATATGAAGATCTCCTTTATGTTAATATTTAAATGTTTTTTCAGTTGTAATATTTTGTACCAACGAACATTTGAAAAAAAAATTGTGAATAAAGTATTTTTAATATGACAACATGATTTTTGTTAATGTACGCACATTATTTTATTTATACACAGTAATATGGTCATCGATACAACTGTCTTTTGGTCAGTTAATGATACCTTGCTAGTGGCAGTCTCTTGACTGACTTTGACTTTGTTAGTAATGTTGCAGTGCCTGTTTCTGGCTTAAGTAATGTACATCAAGTCGACGATTGTAGTGTAAACGTCGTTCCAGGCAGATATAACACTTGCTATCAGGTGACTCGTCGCGACGCTTAGTTAAAAAGAAAAAAAATTCAGACGTTTATGTTAGACTTGTTTAAACGAGTTAGCTAAAGTAATTTAGAATTCCTGTGGCTTGTGGTAATTTATTAATTAAATCATTACTATGTTAGTGTCTTAGACTATATTATATACATATTAGAAAAGAGCTATGATCAATTTTTTGTTAATAAATTAAAATTGTTAAAAAAATATTCCGCATTATACCGGAAGTCTTCGTCTTCTAAGTCGTATTTCGTCATGACTGAGGGTCGTGGTCATCATGTGTGATGAAACACACGATGACTTACTTGGCAGTTATAATGGAGTGGTTTGCCATTGCCTTCTCCATTTCACATACTAGTGCGAGCAGGGATGGTCATGACATAGATATGCAGGTTTCCTCACGATGATTTCCTTCACCGCCAAAGCACTACTGTGTAGATACTACCACCACGTTATTTTTGCCTTCAAGCAGTACATCGAAAAAATTACTGTGTTATGGTTTGAAGGTTCTATAAATTAGTGAATGCTGCGACAATAATACTTAATACGTTATCTCAGTGTGATGAGAGCGTAAAAGTTCGCAATCAATATTGCAACGGATTTTTTTTTTTTTTAGATTATAGCCATGCTATTTGATACGTAGCGCAACGGATGTTTGGCATACAGTTCGCAGACTAAGCCTCTATTGTTGTTATCGAATGCGCGCGTCAGTAGCCTTCTACATTGTAGCTTGTAGGGTTGATGGGAATAACCGTGAATGAGTTTATAAGCCCTGTGCAGCGGATCTTAATTTTAATATAGCTCAAGCATTCAACAGGATTTATGTGTTAAATATTTGTCCGTACTTATCCATTACATGAAATATCCTGTCCAAACGCTGCGGTTATGTGAGTATATAATGACTATTATATTTCATTTGTTGTAAAATTATACCTTTATACCAAAAGCGTTATCATCTCAATGTATGAATAAATAATTAAACTAAATTAGAAGGTTGAACAAAAATACATCGCCGAAGTAACTAAAATTTTAGTAAGGATTGGTTTGTGTTTTCGTTTTATATTTACGGCATTTCACATCGTTTAAGCCTAATGTCGTTCACAGAATAATATAAGCTTTCTCAATCGATTTCATGACATATTTAAGAAATTTATCGATCTTGGGGATTAGAACTGACGGCCAACCTCCGGTAAAGGTGGGGCACTTTAAGAAGAAAAAGGGATTAGAAGGAAAGAATACAACATATACTATGAAGTAGATATTTTTTAATGAAAATGTTATTACCACAAACCGGATATAAATAAGATATTATCATTTGATGGTTCCTGTTTTACAAATACGCAGTTCTTGTATGCTTTACCGGATGCGATTAGATTATAGGATGAAGGAATAAATAACAAATTCAAACTCATTCAGTCATAATCTTTAAGTACTTTTTTTATTTGTAATGAAACATGTAGTAAAAAGTGTTAGATTAAATTTATTAAGCTTATAACAACGATTATGTCCTTTGTTAATATATAAATGGATCTCCGATTTAAAGTACCGGTGACCATAATTTTATTGGTTTCTAGTCGCCTCTTCGAGAAAGTGCAGTTTATATATTTTGTTTTGTTATTTTATGTGCCAATGGAATATATTAAATACATATTTTAAATTATTATTACATATTTTCTAACATTTTCATAAGGTCTTCTTGTGGTGATTTCGGAATGTTAGGAGTAAAATATAGATCACTCTCTTTCTCTTTAATATTCGTTTCAATTTGTTGAAAATTTATATTTTTGTTTATTACAAGAGTTCTTTTATCAGAAGATTTTCCTGCCACTTCGATTGGAAGTTGCAATTTAAGATTCGATGGTATTTTATTGCTTTTTGCAGTTTCTATATATGATAAAAGACAATTAATTTCACTCGTGTCCGCAGAGTTATCATAAAAGTCTTCTATGGATTTTTTTTTACTATCATATTTATAGATATTGTCTCCTACATTTTGAAATATTATTGGATTTATTGCAGTCGAAGAGTTAAAAGTACCATCTTTGTTTTGTAATCCCAACCTAAGTAATACAGATATTTTTGTATGATATTCCGAAAACCACAACATTATTGTATTATTTAGGCATTTATAAACCTCGTCTGAAATTTTTTCTTGCAACGATTCGATATTTTTTAAAACTTTTCCTATTAAACCTTTTGGAAAACTGTCAGGCATAAGTGTCGATAAACATTTTAAATGTCGGCGACTTATGTCAAAGATGGTTTGATTATTTGCTACCGATATTTGCCATTTGAATATCATGGTCATGAGGTTCCATAATTTATCCATTGAATACTCGTCCAATTTCATAATCGATGCTGCCGCTACATCTTGTAAGAGCTGTTTTATGGCGGAATGGCTCGCCACTGGTTGCGGTATAAATAGTTCTTGTTGAAGTTTAGAGTGAAGTAACACGGTAACAATGTCGTTTAGCACTGAAATTTTTTAACATAATTAATAATGCTTCAATAGAATTCACATGTGTTTGATAACTTGCAGAATCGTTATTTATATCAGCCTTTTTTTTCAGAAAAAAATTTACTAACCTTTTTCAGATTTATCCGCCGGAATATTTTGACTTTTTAAACGTTGGTCTATAACGTATATCATCTCGCATCCTAGATTTATTACAATAAAAGGTGTCGCGAAGTGTGACATTCTCTTGCTGATTCGTAGAAAAAAAATCTCTTAAAATGATTATTGATAACTTGTATGAAAGTGTCATAAGAGAACTGACTGCAGAGGGTAAAATTAAAGATATATCAAACAAACTGCTATCGCTGAAAAGCAACAATGAAAGAGTACTATATGTTTACAATTTATTGAGTGAATTAAGTTCTTTTCCAGAACTTAAAGAAGTGAATAAATCAGACATTGTGTCTACACATTACCGTAACCAGGGCAACAAGTGTTTCCAGTCATGTGACAATGTTCTCGCATGGCAATATTACAATTTAGCTTTACTTCATGCACCAGAAAAATCTAAAAGTTTTTGTTTTGCATTATCAAATCGATCCATTGTCTTTACAGCTATGGAAAAGTATGAGGAATCATTGAAAGATATTGGGGAAATATTGTCATTAAAATATCCAGAAGAATTAAAAGATAAACTGAATAAGAGGCAGAAATTATGTGAAGAAGGTTTACAAAAAAAGACCAATAAAAAAGAAAACATGTCTAATTTAAACAACATCTTATCTATGAAATCTAGTAAACATTCTAGATATTTGAGTGCCAGCTCTAAATTAGAAGTTGTATTTACAAAAGAGATGGGGCGTCATGTTATTGCTAAAGAAGACATTAGTGTTGGAGAGGTTCTTGTTGAAGAGGATCCATATTTTACTCTGCTCTTAAAGTCACAGTATCTCTTTAGCTGTAGTTATTGCCTTTCTAGAAGTTTAAATTTATTGCCTTGTGAAAACTGTTGTTATGCATTTTACTGTAGCACTGAGTGTAAGAAAAATGCTTTGAAAGAATATCACAGTGTAGAATGTAAATTGATGGCAACTTTGTTTGATATGGATTTTACTAAACTTGAATTATTAGCTTTAAGGACTGTAATAAAAGCCCGTAATGAGCACGGAGATTGGGAGACTTTTTTAAAAATAGTGGATGAGGCTGAAGCAAATGTGGATAATGAATACAGAGGACACATTCAACTTAATGGGGAATGGATTTTTGATTCAAAACATTATGCTTCAATACACACTCTAGAAAGTAATGTAGACAAAAGATCTATCTCTGATATATTTCAGAAAGCTGTTACTGCAGCAGTATTTTTCAATTTTCTTACAGACAGAACTGTATTCTTACAAGTTAAAGATAAAGCATTAACTGAAATAGTAAGAAACTGCATTGCAGGATTGTTGCTGCTTCATTTAATGACCACTCCAATTAATATGCATGGAATAAGCTCCAATATTGAAACTAATGGGATTTATGTTGAGGCACTGAGTTTAGCGAGTGCACCCTATGGTTTTCACAGTTTGCTGAACCATTCTTGTGCTCCTAATGTTGTGAGGTTCAATAAACTTGGTTCTGGGAGGATGTCTTTGTTTGCTCTACGTCCCATCAAGAAGGGCATGCAAATTTTTGATAACTATGGGTAAGCATGTGTTACCATTGTTTTCTGTAGTAAATATAAAGGGGCTCTCTCAAAGTATGTCATACTCGTAGGGACTAATTAGGGCTGCTACGAGTAGTGATACTTCAAATAGTCTTCTGTAATCAAATCTGCCACAGTCAGAAGGGCGGATAAGCTATATTTCAAAGTGCTGGTTAAGAGAACTATCTTATTCTAAGTCATATTTTTCATGACTGAGGGTTGTGTTCATCTTGTGTGATGTAACACATGACAACTTACTTGGCAGTTATAATGGTGTGGTTTGCCATTGCCTTCTCCATTTCACATACTAGTCCGACCACATATGGTCAAGACATAGATATGCAGGTTTCCTCACTATGTTTTCCTTCACCGTCAAAGCACGTGATATTAGTTGGTGTTTTATGCTAGCTTAAGAGAACTATAGTGGCAGATAAAAGTACACCATGTGAGTGAGATGCAGGTGCTAGTACAATGTGTAATATAGTTGTTAATTGTATCCATATACAACCAGTGCCTGATAATTAAGAGATTCGTAATTGTGTAACAACTTATACTTTATTTATTGTAGTGAGTAAAACTTCGAATATTTTATTTACAGAGCTCATCATGCCCTCGAAAATTGCGAATCACGCCGTGCCTCACTGAAATTTCAATATAAATTTCATTGCCTCTGCGAAGCTTGCGTTAACAACTGGCCAACATATTTGAGCATGGCGCCATCTCTGCACATACCTCAGGAATTGTTGAATACGAAAAAGAAATTACTAGGCAGAAATGTTATTAACAATTTAGAAAGAGGTGACCTTGTTACTGCTCTTAAATTATTCAAATCTTTGTGCAGTCTTTGTCAGAATTTTGAACCTTATGCGCCTTGCAGTGAGTTATCAGATTGTCAAGAAGCATTAAAACAGTGTTTAGTAATTTTTGGTGGCTTATTGCCTAGTTGCAACCAAATCATGATTCCATGGAGTGCAATACCTCCAGCGTTGTAAGTACAAACATTTTTTTTCGTCGAAATGTACAGTGCGTTCATTAAATGGTACAGGATCAGCTGGCAACAATTTTTTTTTTCATTTTCATTATTTTTTTTTAATTTTCTTTAAGGAAGTCAACATACTAAAATTTTTATCGGATAGGATTTGTGTTATATAGAGGCTATTCATTGTAGACAATTTTTTGATATCTGTATTAAAAATTCCTTGGAATGTTTCTTTCATAATTAAATTAAAATATTGAATATATGGAAAAGTATGTCCTTCCTAATAGTAAACAAATTATTCAGGGTATTAGTAAACAAATTTTATTTAAAAATAAACTACAACTAATTAAAACATAAACATTTAATTTTTTCAACATTTAGCACATAAATAAAACATGGATGTTAATAACAATGCATAAAAATTTCTTACTTTTTAATATATGTTTACACACATGTATATTTTAAATTCATATTTGTGTTTATTATTGTTGGCACTAAATAATGATAATGTCTAAATCCTGTATAGATTCATACTGCAAAGATCTGATAATATAAACAGGTTAAGTTAAAAATTTATTAAAAAAAATTATGGGATTTATGTAACTTTTAACTAATCGCCTCAGTAGAACCACTGTTGTAGAAACACTGTTTTACAACAGAGATCCCTGGTTTGATTCCAGGTCTAAGTTCTAATTGAAGATAGATTTGTTTCAAACCCACCAGAGAAGCTGATTACTGTTCTGGCTGTCAACATATCAGAGCCAGATATTCTGAGTGGGGGAGTGTTCCATCTAAAGCATTAATATTACATAACACTGTAAATGTGATTTCAAGTGTTAACTCATTGATTTTGTTTAAAATAATAATCAATGTCTTAAGAATATTTCATAATGTTGTATTCTTATATTTTAGTGTTATTAAATACTATGTTTTTTTTTTCATGGAAATGTAATAGATAAATACTTTATTAATTTGTATTGTTTATTGATTGTATTCTTTTACAGTATTTTTTTGTACTAATATTTTTTTGTACTTCCTTTACGTTTTTATAATCTTTCTACTAATATGAATAACTAATGTGCCTTATTGAAGTGAATACAATAGGAATATATTATTTGAACAAACACAAAGTGTTAATGTAGTCTGTAGTTGTTAATTGTAATGTAAGTTATGCTTTTCAATTGATACATCTATCATATAATTAAAAATTATTACTATTACATCATGAAAAGTTTATTAATACAATTATATCTGCCAATGTGATTGTCTTTGAAATAATTTTAAAATGTTAAAGCTATTGTGTCTATTAATGCCTAAAGATAAATATATTTTAATTTTTATGTAATTTGTTTAAATAAATCATTACAATTATGTAATACTTCATTACATAATTGAAATGATTGATTTTTTCTTGATAATAATAACATCTAAGATGAAAAAGCAGAGGTTAATAAATGTTTTAGATTTTAGAAATTATTCTTTGTATTCATTCAAAAAATTATTGATGGATCATGTTTTCGTTTATTGATTGAAGCTATAAAAATGTGCAAGATTTTTTAGATTCTTTTTCGTTTATACAATTGTTTCGATTTCTGTAGTTGTCTTAATTTTAAGATATATTCTATAATTTTTTAATTAAAAAATAAAACGATTTTATCATTGCATTGCTAAAATTACTTTTGAATACTTTCATTAAATGAACCCACGATAATAGCTGAACGTTTGTTTGGTGGTAAATGACATGTATGCTCATAACAAATCTTGCTAATTCGGATGTCTACTGAATGTTAACTTAATGTAATGGTCTTTGGAATACTGAAACGTACGTATGTTGAATAGATGGCATTAAGTAAGAGAGTTTCGCGTAGTAAGGTTTATAATTACTTGCGAGAATTTTTCTAAAATATTCTAAGCTTAAGATAAATTTGGATAATATGTATGAACTATGTATGTTATAAATGTACGGAGGCCAACAGTGTAGTCAATAATAATAACAAATGAATTAGATTAATAGAAGACTTGGAATGATCTACATCGTTACTATTAAATGCAAGATTTTTGCTAATTATATCTTCATTAAGTAACGTTATTCGAGTAGAAAGCCGAGGATTTATAGGGCTATATCTTTCCAAAGAATCCAAAACGCACGTAAGTTCATTATACGTTAGAATGTCTTTTTGGTGATTTTCAAGAATGCTATAGCCATCACCACCATCTGCCAAAAAACCTGGAATTATTATTTTATAGATTGAATCTCGGAGGACCTCTTTAGGAGTTGTACATACAGTGCACACTGCTTTTGCCGAGACAACTCTTGCACCAGGTTCTTTGGACAAATCGTAGGTAACCTCAACACCGGAGAGTTGTAAAAATTGGCCAGGACTATCAATCGTACGCCACCCTTCGACTGAATGTTCCAAAATTTTGATCAATAACGAACCATTTACATTCATAATGACCAAAGTATCCGAAAATGGCAGAACCGTAATCCAGTCTCCTCTTGTGACCTCGAACGGTGTATAGGCCCGCCCCAAAGACGTCCTTATCCTCCCACCTTGTACCATCGCTATATTCACATCAGAATATTTGTCTCCATTAACCTGTTTTGTATAATTCAACATTGCATCAGTTATGAAATTACCGATGTTGCATTCTCTTATACGACATTGTTCTCCGTCAAGAAAAGTGATAGAACTTCCAACAACTTCGTTATTTATTCGATCTATATCGGCGCGATACTTTTGTATTATGTTCATGACTGTCTCGTCGTTTGGTATTTTTTGATGTAACAACATGGGATCACCGAAGTATTTCAGGATTTCACCAGAAGAATCAAAAATTAAGTGTAGTTTCCCCAAGTATTTTGTGTATGCATAAGCTTGCACCACGGGAACACTTCTTCCAGACGACTGCTTAACAATTGTAGGATACATTCCTTGCGGATATTCTGGAGATTCGGTGAAATGTTTTCCGTTCCATAAAAATGTGTTAGAATGACCACCGATCACTAAATCCAGTCCATCAACTTCCTTAGCGATTTCTAAGTCCTTTAAGAAACCAGAATGTCCAAGCGCTATCAAAATGTTTACTCCTTTTTTTCGTAATACATTAACTTCTCTCCTTATAGCAATTATTTCATCTTCATATTCGACATCGTTTTTTGGTGCTAAGAATTTTGTATCTGGTGTTAAATATCCTATGACACCTATTTGGACCCGGTTTATCATTAGTATAATTGATTTGTATAAGTTGGTAATATTTTGCAGTTCAGGTACTTTATCCAGTACAAGATTTGCTGCTAATACAGGCGTTGTTAAGTTTTTAATAAAAGGTACCACTCCGGCTACTTCTTCGTCGAATTCATGATTCCCAAGAGACTGCAAAGAGAAGAAAAATATCTTATAAAGTGAATTCTGGTGTTGGTATTATGTCTATATTAATGAAAGATATTTTGTCGTTAAGTGCTCAAGATGATTTTTTTGCTGTTATAGATAAGTGTCATATATATTACTTCAATCGTCAGAAATTTATTGTAAGTTTTAGCGTTATTTACACGAACAAAAATTTTTCTGATTAATTTGACACGTATCAAGGACTGCTTAAAATAATGTTTTATTAGTACTAAGATCATTATCGTCTAGAAATAAAGTTGTATGAAGAATGCGATTTGTGTACATAAACATACAACTTTTTATAAATTCTTTAATAGTAAATAATATTATAATATAAAAAGTATTTAAAAATTAAACATGCGGTACTTAAAGTAAATATTTTGTGATTATTGTCGTGAAAAAATTATTCTTTCTAATAAATAAGATCAATGTCATACAAACAGCAAAATGTTATTGTCGTAAATCGTGTAACGTCTGATCACAACATTGGGATATTGGTAACATTTTAAACCCTTAAAATCGGAATATCTAAGTAACATTCGCTATTGACTACTGGTCGGGTATAAAAAGGTTGCGGCAATACTGGTCTAGAAGATCTCTAACAACAGATGCTTACCAGCAGTGAAAAAAGTTTTTAAAAGTAGATAACCCTGCGTTATATATTTAAGGACCTATTTATTTCTCAATAAATTAATTAAAACAACAGTAGTCTTTACATGACGTTATTTACAATACCATAGAAAACTTAGATATAGTAATATACGTACCTACTGATTCCTTATAAATGGACAAGTGACTAAACTAAGGAATGATCTTTTTTTTCTAATGTTGTCTTGTCGAGCTTACAATACCAAATTCTTTTAAATATTAAAATATGGTAAGTAGATGAAAATAGTTGTATGTAGTAAGCGATGCCGAAACTACGGTTTATAATAAATAAAAATTAATATAACGGTGTCAGGAATGAAGAAGGGATAGAGGCGAGACGAATAAAGAAAATAAACGAAAACGAAGCATTTCTTTTATTTTTACAAATAATTTAATTTAAGACTATTCTGCGTACATTATTAATATTAAATACGTTAAAGAAACATTAACTTTCATATGAACAGTTACTCTGCCTGTTTTAGTAGTAATCACATGAACGTACTCCAATCTGAGTGGTGTCTTTATTATTGGATTGAACTCGCGCTTTATTATTTGGTAATTCTTAACATACCATGTATTGTATATAAATAACCATTCAATTAGAGTACAAATAAATAATAAATACAATTTTTTTGACTCTATAATGATGGTGTATTTATTTACTGTCTTAATAACCTATATACAGCCTGTTTGTACAAACGTTGCTAAAATTTTTTGAATTATACAAATACTAGTAATATCACTGAGTTTCTATTTAAACCATTTCATTAAACGTTGTGTTTGACTTTATAATGGAGACAGTATTTCATTATTGGCGCTAAGTACTAATATTTTTTTTTAATTAGAAAGAACCAGTGAATGATTTCCTTTGTTATGTTTTAATAAACATTTAGATCATAAACAAATCGTTGAATAAATATTTTATATACACATAATATCGTTACATTACATATACTATTCAAAGTTTTAACTTGATTTAAGATTACCACTTTATTTAATTTTTTTTACTTTACGTCAAGAATATAAATTGAAAAGTCTCGGTATATTTATTAAATCTTACTGTAATACCTAAGTGGTACAAAGTGCGGATTCGAGGTTTGGGTAGTTTCTATGCCGACCTAGTCTGCATTGGGATCTAGAAACGATATTGAATTCAAGTCAGTAAGTAAATGTTTTGCATGCATAACAAATCTAAGTACTTAAATTTATTTATTACTAATATAAATAGGTAAGGTTCAATTTCGTACTGAATATGGCAAAACGAAAACTGGTGAGAAAAGCCTTGTTTTTTTGAGTGTGAATAATAATATTTTTGGACTATGACATTGAACAATTGAATATAACCTAAATATGTTGACATTTTAACAATTTATTTTATGTACGGAATTACCTTTTTATCAATTTGAGTATCTCAGCAGCACTGAATGTATAAGTATAATCAAATCACAACCTTACTAGGGAATACTGGTATTTTAATTAACAATACAAACTTTCTTTTAAACCTACAGTTCTTTAATTCCTCTCTATTTACATCAACAAGTTTTTAGGTTTTGTTTATTTAACTAATAATACTTTCTTTATTTTAAAAAGTTAAAAACTATTGTAAAAAGTAACATAAATAACGAAGGGGAAACGGCTATTGAATAATTTGCATCGTTCCCGTCAAAAAGAGTTACTCTCCCTTCAACACCGTGAAACACAGGACTGTATTGCTTTATATAGGATATAGTAGCAGCCAACTCGTTATAATCCAAAGCCTGGGTTGGTAATCCTTCGAACATCCAATATCCGTCACCCCCTTTTGCAAGGAAATTAGGTATTATGACCTTATATACTTGATTGTGTTCAATTTTAGTATAACTTGGTATATCGCATTCGGCACATCTAGCTTCGGCGTTTATTATTCTAGATCCTGAAGGTTTTCTTAAATCGAATACTACTCGTATTCCTGACACCTGTAGGAATTCTCCTGGATAATCAAGAAGATCATAATTTGAAACACCGTATTCGAGCATTTGCAATAACACATTACCGTTCATTTTGACGGTAACCAATATTCCTTCAAAAGGCATTACACCGAGTAAATCTCCCTTAGTAACATTAGTCGGTGTTTTCGTATTTGTTATAGATGATCTTATTCCACCTCCCTGTATAGCTGCTATTGGCGCATCTGTCCAGTACTTTCCTTTATATTCCGTTGCATATCTGTAGACCATAGCATCAGCTATTAAGTTTCCAAGATTACATTCTTTGTATTGACAGCTCAAACCATCTAGGACTACTGAAGTTTTACCGATAACTTCTTCTGTAATGTTCAGAACATCTGTTTTATATTTTTCGACTATTTTTAAAACTTCCGGATCTTGAGGTATAGTGTTATCTAATAGAATGGGATTGCCGTCTATTTTTAAAACATTTCCATTGGAATCGAAAAACATGTGAAGTTTTCCAAGATATTTAGTATAGGCATATGCTTGTACTACGGGCACTTGTTTACCGGAAGCTTGTGTTACATATGTGGGATATGGACCTTGAATATCATCAGAATCCGGAGTAGAGCCATTCCAAAGAAAAGTGTTTGAATGACCTCCTATAACTAAAGCTATACCGTCAACGGCTTTTGCTATTTCCATATCTCTTAAGTAACCAGAATGTCCAAGTGCAATTATAATATTAACACCCTCTTTTTTTAAGCTTTTTACCTCTTCCCTAAGAGCTACTATTTCATCAATGTATTCAACGTTATTGTGAACGGCTAACATTTTAGTTTCTGGTGTTAAATACCCAATTACTCCAACAGCTGTGCCGGAAACATTGAATACAACAGATTTTCTAAGATTAGTTTCGCTCGCTAGCTCGGGAACTTTATTTAGTATAAGATTAGCAGCTAAAACAGGTGTGGTTAAATTTTCTATAAAAGGAGTAAGTCCGCTTACTCCGTTGTCAAACTCGTGATTCCCAAGGGACTGGAACAAATAAAAAAGCCGTTAGTAATTTCTACACATATTTAGATCTTTGGGAAAGAGCAATGTGTTAGATAAAAACCAGGTGCGTTGGTTATTACACTATATTAATTGCTGTGCGCATTTGTTAAAGTTTATAACTGCATTGTTTTTAAATGACGAAGCGACATAACAAGCAGGACGTCAACCTAATGGTAATGTGGTGCCTGCCGATAACAATAATGTTCCGGTAACAATAATACTCAGGATGTTTATAGCACCAAATTATACGTTTGGGCAATTAGAACTTTTTTATGTTTATTTAATATTTTCGAATCGTGCCAATATATACATATATTTTTTAGGCTTAAAAAAGCTAACTTAAAAGTTTGCACTTAATTTTTCTTTCCAGTCAAGCCACAGCAAGTTGTGTGTTAGGTTACTTACTCTAATATCATTATCGTTGTTAAATTACTTTTATTAAATTAAGCGTAGTGAGAAAAGACTGTTAATGTTTTATATATATTTTTAAGTCATTTTTTTTTTCGCTTGTAAGAATATATTTATTTATATATATTTATTAATATACAAAATATATTTATTTATTAATATATATTTTAATGTAAATTAATAGTTTTAAGTAATTTATAGTATATTCGTGATAGTTATATTTTTAATTAGTTTAACATACGTACATTGTAATGAAATTCTCTAATTATCGACATCTTAAAATATTAGTACTATTCTAATGTAACAATAAAAATAGCTGTCCTGCTGTCCTCCGCAAGCAAAAAAGGTAATTAGTAATTTTGTGCTGTGTGCATTATATAAAAACGTTCATATTGTGACACATATAAACATTAATCAATTGTAGTGCAAACAAATATAAATTTTGATTAGCGTTAAAACAGTTGCAAAAATCCGTTGCGATATTTTAATATAAATACCGACCTGACTAATATGATCATTATGTTGCCGAATTGATTCTTTTGATTTGGTACTAAAATAGCAGTTTTATAGTAAATTATATAATAACGAAAATAAAATAGATTTGGTTTAAATTTTTATTACTTCACGTATAACAAACATGTCACTTTGAGATTATTTAAATTCGGTTTCTATAACATTCTGGTTTGAATGTTTTTATAATACAAAAATGCACTGCTTAAAACACCTACCTTATAAATTATAATGAAACAATAATTATAGATTAATAAAAAAAACCGGTAAAACGCTAATGAATAGTGATGTTTTTGCTAAAGTAGCTGAGCTCGCTGTTAATCTTTCAGCATTATGTAATATAATTCGCCCTTCAATACCTGGATACAGAGGTTTATGTTTTTGTATGTATTCGATTGTAGATTGTAATTCATTATACTCTAAGTTAATTGAAGGATTGTTAACAAAGACAGAATAACCATCGCCTCCTATTGTCAAAAATGAAGGTGCTAATATAGTGTAAATTTCGGAATTGTTTAGTGGAGCGTATGCTGGGATATAACATTTGCCACATCTTATGTATACACTTTTAACCCTGTTTCTTGGTGGTTTTTGTAGATCGTATTCTACTTTTAGCCCTGAAACTTGTAAAAATTGTCCTGGTGTTTTGAGTCGATGATAATGTGCAACGGATTGCTCTAACATTTCCCGAACGTCTCTTCCGGTCATAGATATTTTTACTAAGTTGCCATCAAAGGGCATAACGGTTATAAGATCTCCTTTTGTAATATTCGTTGGTAGGTTAACATGAGCCACGGACGCTCTAATAGATCCTCCGTGAATTATACTAACAGGAGCATCGGTCCATCCGTCTCCTATATATTCGGATGCGTATTTGTGTACAATTGCATCACAAATCAAGTTTCCCATGTTACATTCTTTTAGTCTACAGGAATGCCCATCCAGAACAACTGAAATATTGCCTAATACTGTTTCTGTTATTTTTACAATGTCTTCACGATATTTATTAACAATTTTTAATACTTCTTGATCTTGCGGTACTGACTTATCAAGAAGAATAGGATTTCCATCAAAACTAATTAGATTACCCTCGTTGTTAAAAACAAGATGCAATTTGCCCAAATATTTAGTATAGGCATATGCTTGAACTACAGGAACAATTTTGCCTGACACTTGTTTAACTAGGGCTGGATACGGACCAACTGGTTCTTCTATATCAGGAGCCGTACCATTCCAAAGAAATGTATTGGTATGACCGCCGATAACTACATCAATGTCTTCTACTTCTTTAGCTATTTCTAAGTCTTTTAAATATCCGGAATGTCCCAAAGCTATATAGATATCGCTTTTATTTAGTTTATCAATTTCATTTTTAATAGCTCTAATTTCTTCTATATATTCAACGTCATTTCGAGTAGCCAACCATTTTGTTTCAGGTGTTAAATAACCTATTATTGCTATTTTAATCCCATTTATGTTAATGATTACAGATTTCATTAAATTTTGTTCTGCTTGTAAAGAAGGCTCCTTGTTAAGTATAAGGTTTGCCGCTAGGACTGGACATGACAAATTCCTGATAAAAGGAGTTAATCCAGAAATGCCTTCATCGAATTCATGATTCCCCAGCGACTGTAACAAATAATTGGATTAGCGTAATGTTATCATGGTTTCATACAATAACAGAAAATAGAAAAAGATGCAACAATTACAAATGAGAATTTAATAAATGATAAAAGCTTTATATTAAGAAGATAAGAAAAATATTTACAAATTACAATATGTTAAGCAACGTTTTAAAAGCATTAATAACCTATGCATGCATTTGATACAATATCGAAGTAATAACCAAAAACTAGAAAAAAAAAATCAATTTATGGACTGTCTAACTGAAACTGAAGAAAGAAAATTGTCGATAAATATTCATACAAAATTTTAGTATTTTTTAATATTAAAGCATCTTTGTAAAGAGTCAAAAATTTTTAATTCTTCTTTAAAAACATAATAAAATATAAGGAAGTCAAAGCAACGATCGGGGAAACCTAAGAACGGAGTACCTACATGCGAAATCATCATCGTCCATCATTAATAGAGCATCGATATTTTATTTAAACCTTTTATGTTATTTAAAATAGTTTTTTAAAGAAATACCTTTATTCTCTCACTAAATTATTTAAAAAACTGCTAATTATAATTGAATAAAAAGTTTTCAGAAGAAATATAGGTTAAAATATTAGAAGATTACAAGGTTAGTAAGAAAATAAGTAAAAGTACATGAGCTTAGTTTGTCAGTTTCTTGGGTAAGATTTCAAATATCGTCTTTCTTTTGAGGTGATACTTACTGGAAACGCTTTAAATTTGCGCAAATCTTCGCTGTGATGAAAAGGTTTTTTTTTATGATATAAACTAACGTTTGACTAGAAACCCACTTGATGGTAAGCGAAAATGTAATTTTAATAGTAAATTATATTTTTGTTTTTGTTTTTATAATAGTAAATGATTTAAACGTTATGTTGACGTTTTACACATATCTTCAATTATAGTTTACTTGATTATTCACATAGAAAGTTTACGGATAAAGTTTGGAATAAAATTATTTAAAGTCAATTACACTTAGTTCCGGCTAACAGTTTACAAAATATTGATTAAACCAATTGCTAAGAATTTAAAACACAAACTTAAACATTGTTTTTGCCGATGCTTAGAATGATTTAAAAGTACTATTTAAAGTTGCTATTTAAAGATTTACAAAAAAAGGCAATAATTTTATAAGTATTTAATAAAAAAATATTAATATACACTTTTATTAACAAATAACATCAACATGACGAACGTAAATAAATATGTAGTATTCAAAGCATTTGCTGCGTTAGGAGCAGCATCCCTATTCAGTAACGTAATTCGCCCAGCTACCTCTGGATAAACAGGACTGCGTTGAGCAATATAATGAGCAGTACAACTAGCTTCATCATAAGTGAGAATCTGTCGCGATAGCCCCACGAGCATTGAATATCCTTGTCTGCCATTTGCTAACGACAGAGGCATTAATACTGTGTGTTCCTTTTCATCATCGATGGGGTAGAATTGGGGAATGTTACAGGATCGACATCTCACTACGGCTTCAACTGATCTAGGATCCTTAGCGAAGTCGTATATCACACGGATACCAGAATATTGTAAGAATCGGCCGGATGGGTTAGTATGTCTGTAGTCTGAAACTGAATGCGCCAAAACTTGTCTTAGAATGGTTCCATTCATTTTAACCGTTACCAAATTACCTTCACTTTGTATAGAAGACAATAATTGAGCTCTAGTGACAGCTGCCGGGCGGTTTGCAGGAGCAATTGATGAAATAATTGCTTCACTGTGAATCATAGCAATTGGTGCATCTGTCCAACGGTCGCCTTGAAACCTAACAGCATGATAATACACCATAGAATCTGTTATTAGGTTACCAAAATTACACTCTTCTAATTTACATGTACTTCCGTCAATATTTACAGCGGTTTCGCCAATTATTGCCTGACCTTGAAATATAATATCTTTACTATACGTTTTGATTATTTGGAGAGCAGTCAAATCTTCAGGAACAGAAAAGTCAAGAGGGATCTGTTTTGCTTCATAGTTAAATATTTCACCATCGTCATTGAACTTTATATTTATTTTGCCTAAACCCTGGTTATAAGCATAAGATTGTACGATCGGAACCCGTTTGCCTGTTTTTTGAGTAACAGTTATTTCGGGATGAATTTCCATTTCTTGGTCATTAACAGTTGTTCCGTTCCAGTAGTATACGTTTTTGTGACCGTTTATAATTAAATCTAAACCATCTACTTCAGTTGCAATTTCTAAAAGTTTTTCTTTATTTGCATGGCCTAATGCTATTATGATGGAAACATTTTGTTCTTTTATTTTCTTTACCTCTTCGCTCAGAGCTACTACTTCATCTACGTACTCTAAAGCGCCAACATTATCAAATTTGATTATATCTGGAGAAAGGTAACTAACGATAGCAACTTTTGCCCCATCAACTTCAAATATAACAGATTTTTGTAATCTTTCTCTTTCTTCAGTGTTTAAAATTATATTAGTAGCTAAAACAGTACTTTCTATATTTTTAAGAAATGGTGATATTTTTGCAGAGCCGTCTTCAAACTCATTGTTCCCGAGAGACTGAAACATAAATAAATGTTGAGCTGTCTTATATAAAGCAATGGTAATAGAAATAATTTTAATTGCCTATTTTGCCCTTGGTTAGAAAATTACTCTAAGTCAATTTAATGAATTTTTGGTTTTAAATCCAGAATTTTTATAAAAATTGTATTGCACGAAAAAACATTTTTCGATACTTAAATTTAAAGTCATGTCTGATTTTTAAGCTATTTTTAACAAGGACTAGGTTATGGGTAGTTTGTTTTGACTTAGATAATTTCATAATCAAAGTCTCAGACGGTATCTTACTTTTGTTAAAAATTTATACATGAAATGTTAAGGGTAAAAACACATAAAATAGAAATTTAGGAGATGGATACTGTATTAATTTTTTAAATATGGCTGCGAATAAATCATGTTATATTATTTAATATACAAATAAACATTTAAACATAAAGCCAATATTCCATTAAAATAAGCAGCGAACCTCCACCAACAACACCAAACATTAACAGACAAAGATAAACAAGCAAAATATATCAATGTTGAATTAAATGGATGTTATAAGAAGTGAGAATTTTTTGTTGCCGTATCAATGACGAACGACGAACGCATGTATAACACGTTTAATACAAGATTATAAGTATTAGCAAGTATTATTATAATTACCATTGTATAAATGATTATTGTTTAACAGTATTAGATTATTTTCTATGATAATTTTTAAAATATTTAATGTTAATAATGTTAGTCACGTGATAATATAAAATTATTATTAAAGAAAACTTACGCAGTTACCGATACTTACGTATTTCGATATATTTCCGGTTTTTCTTGTAATTGATTAACGTTACTAATTTAAAAATTGTAAACTGTATGTTAAGTACTTTAATTTTAACATCCACAGTAACACGATGGTTGTAAAATATCAAGGTGAATTTGTTTGCATAATATATTCATTTAAATATAAATTAACGATCTTGTTATTCAAAAAAATTAAGCTTCTAAGAAACAAAATATTTATATGATGTATATATATTTCATAAATGATTACTTTGAGAATTGAATAATAAAAATGGGAAACTCTTCATTCGCTTGTGAACTGATGTTGGTGTAAATATATTTTTGTCATGCGAGCAAGTTAATTAAACGTACTAGATATTTAAGGTGTATACGGCGGAGTTCATTTTCGCGAGCTCAGTATCTGTTGAGCTGTATAAGCCGGTCAAACGACTGCAGCATGAAATATTATCGTATAATAGATTTAAAGCCACCACAAAAGAGCGGGCTTACGGGTTATTTTGAAACACTTCCTGGCCCGTTGCTGGTTGTCACAACATGTTATGGAATTTGGATGCTAATGGTAGATCTATTTCAATGTTTTAATATTTAAAATCTTGAAACACTTGAATAATTTTCGCGTAAAGGCCGTGTTCCACTATATTTTGTATTTAAAAAACTTGGATGCATGGACGATGTATGTTAACATTTAGAAGTAGCAAACTTATACTCGTAATAAGTCCTGTCACTTTTTATTGTCAAAATATTAAGTTATCAAAAGTTGGAAAGCATTACTGAATTTTAGAATGATGGGCGCTGTATTTAGTGAAATTGGTAAAACGAATGTCGTTAAAAATTTATGTGCCTAAACAATGTCGCAATGCTCTGTAAAAATCTTAACGGTGACTTGATACCAGCTGAACGTCTTTCTCAGCTCGCTTGGATAGTTCGTTGCAGGTGGTAGGTCTCTGTTACTGGAGACCGTCTAGATAAGAACCACCGCAGCAGCTATTTAGCCATATAGTCCGGTTTGAAGGGCACTGTAAGCTAGTGAAATTACTGGTTTAACGATACTTATTACCTTGTGGTGGAGTGTGTGGGTGGATATACCATCTTAACTAGCAGCATGTTGTTATGAGCAAGCGTATCACTTACCATCAGGTGAACGTCTCGCTCGTCTCGACGCCTCGTTGAATAAAAAAATATGTTAGAAACTACTATTATATGCTGTGTTAAGTTAAAAACATTGATCATCAAAATTTGTCGTTAATGGAACAAAGAGGATCATGTGAACGTTAAATTCCACTAAAGTGTATTGAATTCCTTTTTTATTACAACTCTCCGCTTAGTTCGTGGAATCAGAATATTTCGCATCCCTTTTATATAACCGAACATGACACAACAAGTTGTGAGGTATTGATTTTCCGATGGTACATAAGCTACTATGTGCGCGCCGTATGTAATGTTAAACGTACATATATGGATGGGTTCGCCACAAAGCTGTCAACGCTAGAAAATTTTCCAGCAGTGAAAATTATGCTGTATTTGGTCGGGTGGCCCGATTTATTTAAACTTACTTTTGACCTTTTTTTAAGCGCGAATAGTTTTCATAGATGAATAATTATTTTCATATTTTTTCTAGCGATTTAGAGCGGGAAATTTTACCTGATGGTAAGTGATAGTTAGATTGATATTTCGTGTTCTATTGATATTTAGTAATATCACTATTATTAAGGTGAAAGAGTTCACAGTACATTTCTTTTAATGGTTTCTTTCTATATGATGTTTGCAACTTTTAGACTTGTAGAATTTGATTGAGAAAGTAAGAAAGTTAAAAAACAACTTTTCTTCCACGTTCTACATCAATTATAAATGAAATCTATAGATCAAAAGTAGAACAGTTAATTTCTTATTTAATCGACGACAACAAAAATCGATCACTATCCACCGTATTCTATACTGTCTGTAACAGAGCAGCAGCAAGTGGATTGCGTTTTTGCACAAAGTACATTTTGCGATATGCACTACTGCGATATACACACTGTGACTAATAAAGAATCATTTAACATAATTTTTACGTTATAATCCAGCAATGTTGATGGACTTAGTTTTTTGATGCAATCTTAAAGTAAAAGTTTAAAATATATGCATGGGTCATTCAAAGGGGTTGAAATATGAATGCGACGAGGTTTTGGGAAGTATTATTTGTCTATTTTTGTATTTCGTTTGTTGTATTCTATTGAATATACAAAGACAAAACAAAACAGACAGACAAGCACAACACAGACAAAAGAATAACAGTACATCGTTTTGTAAACAACTTTGGAATCTAACTGCCTTCGTGACTAACGGCTAACCACTTGCCATGTATCACGACGATTTCGGAGCTCATAAGTGCTGGAGCTTTAATGATTAAGGTTGTATTTAATCTGGCTAGCTACCATCCGCAATTTTAATCTGCTGCCATAATAGCATTGATGAAAAGCTAGAGTAATCTGGGCGAGCTCACTGCAGTACATGCTGCATTCTACAGCTTCATTGTAACTTTACGTTATGTGAAATTGCATTCAACTATTAGTCAATAGTAGACGAAGTTTTTTTATGTTTTGCAGTAAAAAGATCTTATATATTTCTCTTCAGTAAAAGAAAGTTAAAGATGTTCCTTTGTCATGCAAGATTTGATATGTTGTTAAATGTCATGGAGTAAGTATTAAGATTTCAGTTGGCCATTGTAACTGTAACTAGTTTGTGATAAGCATTATTCACGACAGTACTCGATCGGCGGATCCGTTTTTTTTTTTCTTGAAAATCTTATTATCTCTAAAACATTAATTATATTTTCATAATTAATGTTAAAACGAGCACACCCACGGACATATCAGACGAATTCTCGACCAACGAGTTCACGCACACAAAGCGAAAATCCGTAACACAAATGTATTAACATCACGATAATCGATCTGGAAAAAATTCTTTCGCCGCCAGTTCATGTGAAATGAGCTGTATGAGATTTATATGGATTTAAACTTACAACGGCATCGGGTTGCAACGCGTTCAGGAACTCGGCAGCTACCTTCCATTTGTATATAGTGAACCAGGCGGTTCCTGTGTACGTATCTCCTGCATTTAAGTACAGAACCGGAGGTCCTTCACCAGATGCAGCAGCTTTCCTTGCCTCCTTCACTCTGAAATGATAACGCCATTATTTTTACATCTTATCTCTTGATTTATAAATCCGTATACGTCTTTGTGTTCAATTAGAATAAGTTCTCGTTAAGATATTCGAAACATTAGTAAATTTATACACACAAAGAAAACTCTAATTGATATCATGTCGCATATATATTGAAGTCCAACAAGTAGCAACGCACGGACAAAGTAATCAATAAAGTACTGAACTATTTGTATCCAATATCGCGTTGAGGTTTACTCCGTATCGGCTGTACAAAATTTACCATCATTGTTTGCGCACATTAAGAACTCAAAGACATCTGAAAATCTGAATTCAATGTCGAGATTTTAAGATGTGTTTGTGTTGAAAGTACCTATTGTTCTTCACTGCACAAAGAAAATATACGGACTTAAGTTAGAGCATAACGTTATCTTCAATATTTCTTATTATTTTATTTGCAAGCGTTTTTTGTAAATCTTAATCTAAATAGTAATTTCTTTAGAAAATTATAACGACAAGTCATTTTTGACAACACTAGCAATTAAGAGGAACTTTAAATTAAACATATAATTAATAAGTCATATAAAGTATTAGATTATTGAAGGCTACGGCTTGATAATTTTTTTTGGATTATAGTCGTTTGCGCGTGTATTGAAAGTTCAAATGACATTAAGTGGTAGAAAATTAAGCGGTTGTATAACTATAAATGATTTTGTATTAACTGCAATTGTGTTTATCTTTTTATATACAATTTTTATGCCAAACAATTGTACAAAATGTACAATGTCATTATCGTATTAATTACAACAATATTATAATCGGATTATTGGTCCAGAAAGGTATAGATGATAAGCATTTATTTCAATTTATCTAGAAGATAGGAAAAGATTAGTTATTATTTTATTGCGACGATATACGTAATGAAGTTATAAGGTCAGTTTGGTATATAAATTTTTTAAGAGTAATATAATTATAAAGAGATTTTTGACTAAACGCGAAATGTTCTAATAACAGTTACTCGTAAGTTATTTTTATATCCTCTAAGAAATGGAATAGTTTTTATTATTGATCCTTTTAGCATTTTCTAACACTAGAAATTTAAAATTAAGCAACTCTTTCTCCGGCGAATAACAATAGCTACGTTGTTATTCTCCGTGTCAGTGAATAGTCAACTTCAATAAACACAGAGGCAGTGCGACAATATCTTCGGAGACACTTCAGTTTACTTTCAAATACTGCGACTGTTCGCTTTGAAATAAATTTCGCATTGTTTCTGATAATATAATATTTGTCTTTACATGCTTTTATCAATAAGTACATTTTACGTCTCATTGAATTCCATATATATATAAAATTTTGTTTTCACACACTACTTCTATTAAAGCCTTAAATTAAATAGTTTGTTGCTTTGTTCATATTCTTAATTTTAGGACTTTTTGTTAATTAAAAGTAATATTGAAATAAAATTGTTATGTATATTCTTTATAACGGCTTTCGTGATTCGACCCCGCCAGGCTACCTTGTTCATTAGCCTCTATAACACCATTCCAATGTTCTAAATGTCAACATATTATTAAAGCATAAGTATTTTGGATAAGCTTATTTTACCAGACGCTGTTTCATTGTGATTTAACACATTGTGAAATTGAATTAAGTTTATGTTAAGTGCTAGCTGTTATAGAAAAAAAAATATACAAATTATAACTGACAGACATGCTCAAGTGCAAACTCTATCTGTCAGTCTCAATTTAAGCAAAGTGAAAGAATAAAAAATAAAGGTATAGTATGAAATATAACTCACAACATAACAGTATTCTTGAAAGTATTTCACTCTCGCCAAGGATTGTATTTGAAAATTCGTGTAATATTTTATCCTTGTTAAGTACAAATAGGTTCAATATTTAAAATATTATGAAATGAGTTCGTTTTTGTAATTTTAATTTAAATTCGCTTATAATGTGAAACGTGTACAACGATTTAAACGGAATGAAGAGGATTACGAGTTGTTTGAAGTTTAATTGCTACAGAAATTTAACGATTTCGTAACAAGCAGTGTATTGAAACATTCAGGAAAAATGTTCCATTACTTTTTTAAAGTATTATAATGTTAAGTATTTAAATTCAGTTCGTGCTGATATCACTTCGAAACCTTTAAGAGAAAAGTGAATGAGTTTCTTCTAGATTAATTTGTAAATTAGATCACATCTTCGCTTACTTTAAGATAGTATCGAGGTCAAGCACTAACGTGTTAGTTTCCTAATAATATTTTCCATCACTAAAATCTCCATCTCAGTGGGGATCGAATTCGCATCTCTTTAAGAAGTATAGACCGCCACATACAGACTGCCTTATCAAGGCTTCGCAAGTCTGTATTAAATTGAAGAAATATTTTTAACATACATCTTTACATTTAAATCGTAATAGTTAAATATTTTTATTCGAATTAAATTGCTTACAGTCGCTGGAATTTCGTTTTCGCACAAGGATTGATTTGATTTCAACGAGGAAAGGGTAAACTCGTGTCGGTTGATAATTAGGGTTCAGGGTAAATTGGATTAGTGTGGGTGAAGTCTAAAGAGGATTCTCGGGATTACGGTGAATATGACTCTTATACAATATGGAATCTATATAGTTAACGGGCGACTTTCTGAGCTTGAGAAAAAAAAAATTACATTGTACGTCTCCGTTGATCACCTCATTTTCTTCGAACAATGCGTGTAAAGGATAAGCTTATCTTTTGTGGATATAAGTTAGTAGTATAATAAACGTACATCTTTCTACAAGTTCTACACATGTGGAGAGACAAACTGTAAACGTTTATGTTTTTAACAATGATTCAATTTGTGCATATGATTTATCACGTAAGTTACACGTCGATTTATAAAGACGAAGTGCTAAATTAACTAATTAGATAATGAAGTTTAAATAATTTACTATATTTTGACATATACTTTTATTATCGCGATGTTTCGCCTATTGAGGATAAATGAGAAAAGCAAAAACACAAAATGGCGCCATTTTCCGCGGCCGAATTGTAACTTGATCGGCGCTCGCTGTTCCAATTTGCAATAAAGTGGGCTTTGTTTGGAATGGTGTTCTGGCCGAATGTACTCCAAACGAAATTTATAATATGTACACAATTTTTCATCATTCAAAAAAGATAGGATTTCATTATGGGAGTCTATTATATTCGTAATTCCTTTTTGTGATATTCGTACAATATTTTTTTTACTAATGGCTTAAATAATATTGTAGCCGCTGAAGCAGATAATGTCATGCCTCCAAGCGATTAACGATATACTAAAAAGTACATATATTCACTTTTCTTTCAGTTATCTTAGTTTAGTATAACTAACCATATATTTTTGTTTATAGCGCAAGCAAATTGGTTTAATTATTCCATAAAACGATAGTATATATGTATTTGAAGAAGGGTCGCGCCGAGTTCTCCAATAGCTTATAATAATAACCTAAAACTGAGTTTACTACTATTGGCATGGGTGTATATATACAAAAATAGGTTTATTACTTACACATGAGCTACCCTCGGAAAGCCGCCGTAGCATTTACCAGCCTCTCTATCTGCTGTGGTGCAGGCACCACTTAACTGGGATGTTTGCTCAAATCGAGCGTGCATATCATTGTTGTGCAGTATCAAGAGTTCGAAGTTCCCGTCTGGTGCTTTGAAGACGCTGCTCGTCACCAGCGCTACCGCCGCCGTGAGGAATACAGGAAGGTGGAGAAGTGGAGTCTGAAAAGATATAAGTTTTTATTAATAGTCGAGCCCTATGTTCTAGGAGTTTAAGTTATTAAAGGTTTTGCCAAAAAATCGGGATAACTCGTGTAAATAGTCTGCGGTCATAAATATTCTGAGTTCGTTAATATTGCATTGTGTTCAGCTCTCAGCGTATTGAATTTTACGCGGATCCCAATTCAGGGATGTTACGATGATAATATTTTTATAGAGATTAGTGTATTTACTTTACGAAATTTAGAGGTACATATTAAACAATGTTTTCTTGCGCAGAAGAACAAACTAAAGCACTATTTCAGATATGAATACAAATGGTATACGAAAACAAAAAACTATGCTCTGCAGCTACTTCCTTTCGATGTCTAGTTTGTATATTTTTAAATATAATAAATAATTTAATGTCTTACAAAGAGTCGGATTAGTATTTCTTTACTTCGACATTCAATGTCGAATAAAAAGTATTAATTAAATACCAAGTAAATACTAAGTAAAATCATAGTTGCCATCGAAATGTAGATTTTTAATAATAATTTGAAGACCACAGTTTTGTGTATTGTACTTTGTAAGGTGTTTGATAATTTTGACGAAAAAGGCATGTCTAGTTATGGATGTTTTATTACTTGTATACGAAATGTTTTTTTTTGAGTCTTGAAATGTCCTGATTAAAAATTGACCGGATATTATGTGCTATTTCTGTAATCGAAAATTGTTGTTACGTTTTGTTTTAACTAATAAACTTAATATTATTTGAAAATTTTCGTAACATAAAATCAATTCCAATCGAACAAGAAAATCTACATGTTTCTATATTAGCATAGTCCTAAATTATATTTGAATTTGTTTTATTTAATTAGTATTAGTAAATTTAAAAATAGTGTGTTTTTGTTTAGTTTAGTTTATTCAAACTTATTAATTGGTGACTAATATTAATTTCGTAAGAACGACATATGAGTACAGTTGATAAAATGATTGATGGATAGGTGGCCATATTGGATTGCGAGAAAGCTGTCGGAGATCGTTTAAGTAGGTCTTATCATCGCGTTTACTGTTACCGCCAAATAACAATGTGTAAACACTCTGTACCGGCTTAAAATATCCGGACTTAACATCTTTGGTTTCAAAACGACAGACGCAAAGTGGTACTGTGTTAATTTTCTAACTGATGCGTCATTATTGTGGACTGACGTAATATTTACTATCAAGTGAATTGCCCGTCACTTCCATTAATTGTTTACACAAAAAATATCTTAACTGTTTGATACATTTTACTGTTATGTTTCAGTTTACATAAATATATATTTTATTTAAGTGAAGAATCATTCCTTTCGGACCTAGTATCTAGTAGAGGTGATAATTTTTCAATAGTTAACAACGTAACAAAGCTACTAAAGCGACAAAGATACGATACTCGGCGTCCTTTAACTAGTCATTGATCTCCGTCCGACGTATAGCTATTATCCAATAAAAAATCCGTCAAGAGTGAAACATATTGTAATACGAATGGTTCTTTAATAAAACTTTTTACTAAACATAAAACCAAGGTTTTTAAGTTTAGAATCGATTATAATTATAAAATGATAAGAATTTAATTAAAGCCCGGTGACCTTCTGCTATTAGAAACATTCTTTAAATAAAATACTATATTTTCAAATCAAATACACCGGAAATAAATAGGTAAAATAAAAATATTAGAAAACAAATACTAGTTTGTTAATATTAGTGGAGATCAATAAGTGAGGTCTGCGGGTTACTTTAAAAATAATGTTAAGTTTCAAAGAGACTCATTGCTTTATTCAACTTGAGTAATGGGTAATTTCTCTCCTCTTTTGTCAAGCGGAAGTGAGTTTTAACAGACCCGAGTATTGATTTACTCATTATAACCACTGTGTTATCTAGCTTTATAACTAAACTGTGACGAGCGACGTAAAGTTTACATCTAGTTAAAAATATGTAGAGTTTACGCAAAATAGTCGTGAACATAATCCTATATGTGTTACAATTGTTTCAGAAATTACGGATAGCCATATGAAATATGAATAAGGTTGGAGCGAATGTTTTACTTAATATAAAGCAATTTATTATAGTCATACCGCGGGTGGGAGACGGTGCTAAATAATTCCCGTAACTAATCTACCCTCGACGTTTTGTAAGAGGCTACTAAGAAAGAGTAACTTAACAGCTTATTCTTTGACCATTACCAATTTATCACTCCTACCTACATAGCAAGTGATTACCGTATTGTCTTTAATAAAAAGCCTATGTACGGTAGTGGACATCAATAAGTTGAAATGATGACGTTGATGAAAACAAATTTTTATTGATTCCCGACTTAATCTTCACGATCTTAATCTTGGAATAAACCGCCGAGTGTTATAAATAGATATGTTAAAAACAACTTCCCGATGTTATGTCTAGATACAATTATCCAGGATATGTTTTAAATAGATGATATCACTACCGCTGCATATGTAGGCGTACTGTTCGTTTCAATAATATCAGCGTAATAAATGTAAATCAGGCAAGTATAGGAAATTAAGGTTTTTAAATAATCGTGCAATATTTAAATATGTTTTATATTATACTTAATATAACCATGAGTATACCTTTAATCCTCAAATCGGAATTCATCAATATTGTTTCAGAAATCGTTATAAAGGCCTGGGATGAAATGATGATAATAATTCCTTTGTGCTTTTGGGAAATATTAATACGTTTAAAAAGTTTAATTCTTTTCCGAATTTTCAATGATTCCTGTTAGCATAGTTGTCCCTTTGTGAAATTAATCATGGAGGTGGTTTTATTACACCGCAATTGCATTGAAAATGCGAAGCGTGCACATGGATGTGGTGGAACTATTGAAGCTGTGGCGGACACTTAAATAGACAAAGTGTACTTGTCTGTACGATTTGATTTTATTGACGTTTCAATGTTATTAAAACCTGAATACACTATTTAGAGTAAATGATATCGTAACTGATTAATTATTAATGATACCATCTATAATCAGTAGTTTGTAGTCACATCGATGATTACTTTTAAATTTTGTTCCCGTTTTAATGTAAATTTTTTATGGATGGAATGAATTTTTTTAATAAGTTATAGGAATAAAATTTACTTGTTTTTAGGATTTCCAAATTCATTTTATTATTATTGATTGTTAATTTAAAATCTAAAAAATATATTATAAGCATTAACCAATATCATTCACAAAAACTTATTGTGCATGTGATTGTTTTGTATATCCATCATGTAAATCCTGTAATAATTTAACTCTAAAAAATATTTTAGACGTATTCATAATACGACTTACAAGTACATATGATTGTAAATGATATAATTCGTGTTTTATAGGATAAGTTTTTATTAATACTGTTTGTAACCAAAATAAGAAAAATAAAAAAGATGATGTAATACGGCAAGCAATAGTTTACTAAAGTGCCGTTTATCTGGACCAGTTTGACTACAATAGAGGAAGTTTAATCAGGGCGACGCTATGCGTCTATCCAGCGGTACAAAATGTATGGGGAAGTTATACTTCTGTAATTGACGTTTACAGACGGCAATATTACAACATTGTTGTACCAACTTGCACTTGGCCGGCGTGGATAAATAGCCTTGAATCTCTTCTTGCGAGAGAACCTTGAGACCTAAATGTGGGACTATTATTATTTTTTATTTTATTATTTTACTGAAGATCACTTAGTTAAGTTAATATTTGGGCCACGTTCTACGTGAAGATATCGTTAGTAAGTCCTTGTAGTAAGTAGTCACGAGTTGCATAAAAGTGGTGTTGAACTTATGTCCTGCGATAAGGACTTAGTGATAACCAATGAAAAATTAAGAATTTTATCTCATCGTCTATTGTTGCAGACCCCTCTGCAAACCAGTGCTGCAGTTTTTTGCTGAACACGACAGTATTTCGTTATTTCTTATTTTTGATCTTCTCATCTAAAGTTTATTTTATAATCTTTTACATACCTGAATAACTTTTCGTCGTCTTTTCTTTATTGTGTTCTTTCATCTGTTAACATTTGTTTGAAGGAGCACTAACTTTCATATTTAATTTTTAACAACTGCATAGCCAATCGCCAATACAGAAGACGTAAAATTACTGATTATATGCTTATTTATTATTTGTATTACGAGAAACTCGTAATTTTAGTCATTGTATATACAAATACAACAAGCACAGTAAATAATGAACAATAACGTACAAGCAAAGGTTTGAATGCGTTTGTGGCGCAGTGGCTAAATTTGTCTTGTAACACGAAAATTGATTCTGGACCGACAAGTTCTAAAGTCGTTTGATAGTAAAGTTTTTTGGACCCGCCTGTCTAGTTTCCGTCTTCATATTATAAATCTGCTGTAATTTTATTGCCCGTAAACATATGAGAGCTAGAGTACTCTGAGCGACCACGCTTCATGAAGTCTTCCAGTTAACCAGTTGATTGTGAGGAAGTGTTCAAAGTGGTGTTACTATATATGAGCCAATGTAAAGTAACTATAATAGTATCATCAATATAATGTGACTAGTTTATCACTTGATTAACATTCAGACAGACTTCTTATCTCTGAACAAATGAAATACTATTCGTCTATATGATTGTATTGAACGTATCTTTATCTAGTTACATATATGAATTGACAAATTTTCTACAACCAGTTTTCTTTTATCGAATTGAAGTTTAATGTAAATTCAAATGTATATCTATGACGGAAAATTTTCATTTAGAATCAGTTTACTTCAGCAAATATTCCTTAAGAGGTTATAGTGAGTATCAATATTTGCTTCATGGTTTTTGGAATTGTTACACAAATTAAAGAATTTCGATTAGTTACTTCCTGGTTATATATAAGAAATTGTGAATATAAGCAGAAATTATATCAAAAATTATAAAAAAAAATATGACTATAGACCTAGTCCAGCAGTCTGTCTGTTGAGATAATGATGAAACATTTAAAACTTTCATCTTCGGTCTGTTGTTCACAAATAGGTTTTAAGATTTTAATACTAAAGTTCTACTTTGCTTTACATAGCACAAAATCGATTGGTATGATGATGATAATCCTGATGGTTTTTAGCTGGCAGCATTTAAGAAGTGTGATTTACGTCATGTTTAAGATTGTTGGCATGAATCGAGATTTACTGCGTTCTTTTACGCTCTGTAGTAGTGCAGTAATACAAAAAATTATAGTCATTTTTCGAGTTTCCGGTCAATTACTATTAATACATGTCTTAATTTGTTTATTTCTGTTACGTTTAGTATAAAAAATTGTCATTAATCAGTTATTACAATTTTCGTACAGATTTTACTTGTTTTACATGTTAAACAATCGAGTTATATTAGTCATTTATATAAGTTGTTGATTATATAAATATATAAACAAAAACTATTAATTTATTCGGTAAGTGTTTTAATAATGTTGCAAACAGTTGTATTTTTAGAACTGTTTCGTACATTCTCGTGTAATTAAAGAACCCACTCAAAGTCCCAACGAAAACGATGTCTTTGTTTCCGTCCATTTCGACCGGAAAGTTTAAAAAGATTGTTGGGAAATTCATCGCAGCCTGGATGGAAATGGAAAATGTTGCGAAACGCCGCAATTTCCAATGTGATTTTTCTGATTTGCGTTTACGTGATACGTAATGCCCTCGATTTAGAGGCTTCCGTTCTTAAACGGTATTAAGTCTTGAGTTGGAACATTTCGCAAAAGCAAACACAAAATAATGAGATAGTTTAAAAAAATAATTCGTCTAAAAGTCGAAACACAACATATCGCCTTTAAAGGCGAAATATGCAGTAATACCGTTTAGACTATTCAGCTAAAACATATTAAGCACAATTTTTGTTTAAACGGACAAAGAGACATTAAACAAAGTCGAAAATTAGTAATAGTGATATACTAATTAAACAACTGAAAAGGTGACTATGGTCACAGGGTTATCTGTCACTTTTAAATAAATTACTCTAATAGATTCATGAATTCGTTAGAAATAATGATAGTGTGGGATTACCCATTTTTATCGTACAAATTAATGGTGTTGGCAAATTAAACATTGTCCTTGGGTGATGGTGGAATGACTAGTAAAATATAAAAAAAAACCCTTTTTAACAATCTAGAAAAATTTTAAACATTGCGCGTCCGTTACGAACCACAACACAATCGTGTATTATATGACAGTGGCAAATAGTTAAATCCGGTCGTTAAGATCACTATCTATTATACTATTTTAATGGTGTATTTCCGTTGTAGTTTTTATTGTATCTACAATGTGCTGACCTCTTCTACAGGTGGTGTAAGCTTACAATAACGCTGGGGATGGTGTATCCCAGATTACTCTAGTGCCCATGTCTTGATAGATGTAGCTGACCAGCGCGTTTAAGAAAACGCTTTTGATTAACCCAACTCCATATGTTACAAGACACTGCGTCACAGAAGTAGTTGAAGTCCGTTGTAGTTTAATAATTTATGTAGGTGCCATGTAAACTATGGCGAAGCTTTCCGTTTCAGGAGCTGATGTAACATGTGCTAATTGAAAAATTTGTTGGAACAACTGATACATGCTTCAAAATAATAAATTCAATATGTTAATTTCAGGGAACTATCGCGAATAATGATTAGAAATGACTAACAAAATGTTAATTTCAACATTGATAATGATAATGTTAAAGAAAAAAGTTTATAACTTCTTTAATGTTACTGTTGCTATTTTATCCATAATAAAACTCGTTATATGTACTACGTTAATTTAGCAAGAATATTTTACACAATATTAAGTTATGGTGTATTAGTATTTCTCTTGCTGGTGGTAGGTCCCTCTTGTCGCATACTATTTAGATAGGTTTAACACTGTAGCGTTTATTTTGTAAATCGTAATGGGCAAACATTAATTTAGTCCGGTTTTAAGGGTTTTGTAGCTAGTAAAGTTTCCGGGGTAACGATAATTACCATCTTGTGTCTCAACACGACGAGTACAATTTGGTGCAGTATATATTATTCCAACCAGTGTCTCATTATGAGCAAACGTATCACATACCATCAAATGAATATCATGTTTTTGCTATTGGAATGGAGTATGGTAAACCTGAAGAAGAGGGACATGATAAATAATCGTGCTATCAGAAACAAGACAAAATACGTATAGTATCAAAAGACATAATTGGGAAGGGCAGAACAAGAGGTTTAAGATAGACTTGAATGAAGAAGAGGTTGAAGAAGTCCTATGACGACTGGCAAATAGATTTGCAGAACAATACGTAAAAACAAAACAACGTAGTAGAAGAACTAAAAGTTTTTTCTGATCTGAATATAAAGTTATTAATAACAAATTTAAAACGGAGGCTATTGTAATGAATTAATAAAACAATAATTTTCTGTAATAAATGCATATTAATATTTTCGATGTAGATTAACGTCACGAGCATTGACAAGTTGAAAGCAAATGATGCTGTGTTTCACACCATGCGCTTTATTTCCAATCCTCGTAAAGAGCCGTCAAACGGGTTTGCGTTGAATATCGAATATTGCCTCGCGATTTACACGTTGCAATTAGCCAACCCATTGCCAGCCATAATGAAGTACCGTGCATGTGATAGCCTTAAAACTGAATCGAAATTTTGACGCAATAGTTTCTTGTGTTGTTGTTTTCGAATTGGAAAATGTGTTAACGACTTAACGCATCCAATAATTGTGAGCAAATGTAGGAAAAATTATTACACGCATGTTAAAATGTTAAATATAATTGGCATGTTACGTTAAAATGAAAAACGCTTGACGTTAATTACATAAATGATAATGAGGCTGTGGAAGGTAAAGCGTATTCATTCAGAATACTCTGATTTTCATATGTTTATAGCCAAAACAGGGCATTGCTGTTATGGCGGTAGATTTACACGTGGTACCTAAGGTGGGTTGAAAAAACCCAATCACCACGAAACTTTGTATTTCATAATTTCTATTTAAGGTCTGGTCGATTTTTTGTGAAAATAAATACAAATAACTTAAAAAAACAGGCGGTGCAAATTTTTTAGAAGGCAAGCTTTTACAGAAGTTTATAATGAAATCAATTTATGTAAGGCAGCAATATATAGTGGTGCGGAGAGATTGCAGAGATTCCCTCGCGACACCCGCCCGCAGATCGATGCATCTTATCCAGTCTGCCGGCTGACCTAGATATTTGCAACCGCCACGTTTCCTAGAAATTAGTTTCTTAACGTAAATCCTTCACTTAAGTATATACTCATTTTGTATCTGCATCTGTGTAAACATTAGACCACGTTTCTTTTTTTTCAAATGTATTGGATCTAAGTATTTTTATTTATGGATAATGCATGCCCATATATTTTCATGATGTTAAGACGTGGTTGTAGATGGTGAAGCGTCCTCGCCTTGAATACCATGGCTCCAATATGAATAATTCTGTATTGTTGTACGGACAACAACAGTAATAATTATCAGTCAATCATGACTACAATAAATATTACATAATGACTACTATAATGATTTTTTTTATGTGAGAGAAGAAAGGCAGTTGACGAGACAGACCTCTTTTTTAACTCTTTATACTGTTACAATAATTAAACTGCTGCCAAGGCGCAGTGACTAGCCACTTTCAGGATCACGTAATTGATGGAGTTTTTATGGTGTTTTCGAACCCCTTTGTCCAGTACCTATCGAATTTTTTAACTATTATCCTTATATTGTCAATTTGTCACAGGTTCGTAGCTGTAACGTAGTCAATCTTTGGTAAATAGTAGTAACATTGTATTGTATTTTAGTAAAATTGAGTTTCAATGTTAACATAGCAGTGGTTAAAATAAAAACTACCTTTTTTTAATGTTTACTAATTAAAGTAGTTTGTGTACGGACCAACGATAAATTACTGTTTTCCGGAGTACCGTAACTCCTATTTCTTAGCAATTAAAACTGTGTTAGTTATATCGTGACAGTCTGAAGTCACTTGGGAGTTAGCTCCCGTTGGTGCTCGCCTTATGCAAGGACAAGTAAAAGCCATCCTTATTGCATCTCCAGTTTTAATTACAAACTCTTCTCGGTTTTAATCGCTTTAAGATCGAAGGTGATTAGATATTGAAGCTACTAACGAGACTACATTTTATGTAGGGAAGCGTTCAAAGGATTTTAATTCATTATTGACTGTCGTTTTTAGTATATACTGAAGATGATTTGCAAAACGGTTTCTTGTTGCTCATTACTCATGCTTTTAAACTGGTGATTACATATAAAAATTACTAATAATACATATGCTGTAACTATTTGATTTGAAGATGTTTGTTCAAGTTTTTGTTACAATAATTTCGTAATGGTTCAGTTTAGATAAACGGTTCAAAGAGAGTACCGGAATATTATTCTATTGTAAAGAAACTCAATGCTATCGCGTTATTATGAAAATTACATTATTAAGATGAACACTCAAACATTTTTATGTTATTAACTAAATTTGTTGTTTACGTAATCACGAAGTTTTTATAATATAATCAAGGAAGTTGTTATTTATAACCAATTATTATATTTGGTATAATCTGTTGTTTATGAAGTAGATGTGAATCTGGATATTTCTAAATACTTAATAAATTTATGTACTTTTAAAGTGTTTAGTATGAGTTTTAAATGTACATTTGTTACAATTGCTTTCTTGACAATTTTTTTTTATAACAACATTTACGTATTGGCCGTTTTGTTCATTTAGCTGAGACGATATTAAGCAATATTATATTACGGTCAGTATGTTAATAACTTTGTACACACTGACCTTATTACAACTTTTACATCGCTGCACATTTTATATGGCGAATTATATTTAATGAATCTCGTTAAAAGGTATTCTTAATCATGATTGATTTGCAGTTAACAATTTCAGTTAATAATCTGTTTTATATTTATCAGTTTCTATTTATCACTGACTTTGTTTTGTGAATATTTATTACGTACACTAGTGGGAAATTATTCTGTATACGTTAGTCTGTTAGAAAAAATGTTTCGATAATGCTCGGAGTTTTAGCATAATTTGCCCATTATTACACTGTGAAATAACAAGTTAAATGCGATCAAAGGTTAGAATATTTTGATATTTGCTTATCACTTGGTCAAATAATATATCGCTGTGTTCCGACTTTAAGAACTGATTCCTACAGTTATTAGAGTTTTACTGCGTATTTACAAAAAGAATATTACTGAAATCATTGAATTTATTTTGAATACTAACGGCTATTGGAAAGTAGATCTTAAACATCTTTGACTACCTTGTATTAGACTTATATTTTTTATAATCCATTTTGTATAAAAAACGCTTAATTAAGTGTATATATAAACAAAATTATCGCTTGTAGTTTTGAGGTCAACTATCGTATTTCTGATAAGTAACAATACTCTTGATTTTATATAACAGAAGAATTAGAATAACATGTTTGATGTGGTAAAGTTACAAATTGTTTGTGGATCTTCAAGAAAAGATCTTCTTTCTTTGAGGACGGTAAGCGGGATGCAGGATGTAGCAACGGCTATGATTAATCACTAAACGAACGTTGATCTGTTGGTTTACGATCTTTTTACATATGGTATGGTTAGGGCTTATTTAATAAAGTGTAGTGACAGATTTTTGACCGCCGGGGTGTCTAATTGGCACAGCGAATAGTTGAACGCATACGGCCGTGACTCCGATGGCACGACGATCAATAAAAACCGAGGTTAAAGTATGACATGACCAGTTGCATCGCGTTCGTTACGTTTTACGATTTATAACATTTTTTAACCGTTTTAAGTATAAACTATAGGATATCCGTATATGAAAGAAAAGATGATAAATTAACATGATAATTTTGACAAAGAATTAGAATTAACTGGCGACATGGAAATATTTAACTATTTGGCATTCTAGAAGTGCGTTTTACAATAATCAAACTGTTACTAAAGAATCACTTACATAATGCAATTATTTTTCGCTTCTAGCTATTATCATCTCGTATTAATAATTGCAGGTTTTCAACCGCCTCAGTTTCTAAGAATTTGCCTTGTAATATGGAAGTGTCTGGTTTGAGTCCGGGGATTTCTTCGAACCCGCCTAGCTAGCTACCACCAGCATATTGTACATTTGCGGCCATAACAGCTTTGTTTCTTCCGGCTATCAACATATAAGAGACAATTATCTGCGCCTGTATGCTTTAACTTAAAATAGAGGCCGTGTACGCCCCTAGCGGATAAAGAAAAATTATAAAGAATGTTACGTTAACTGTATATCAAGCGCTGTATAATAAATATATTTAATTATGTATAACCACGTGTAGACAACCATTGTTCATATTACCAGGAATATAATTAACGATGCCGGTTGTGATGAGATATTATAATTAGCCAAGTTTGACAAGTGCTGACGGAGTGATGCCTACCTATATCCGGTACGCGGTAGGTACGTGAACGTCGAAGTACATTTTAACCATTATTATGTACATAATTTAAAAAATTGCAATGGTTCAGAAGAGTCTTTTATTACTGGTAAGTTTCCTATTCGAATTGTTCTTATACAAACTTTTCGTTTTGTTTTATTAGTACAACAATATAATATTGTAAATGTTTATAGCATTAATAATGCATATACAAAATATTATTCTTAATAGCTCTAACATTTTATAAAGTACTATTAAGAAAATACATCTAGTTTACATTAATGAAATGCCTAATGAAATATCAAACCTATGCGTTTAATTCGTCGAAGATGACATACGGATTTACTGGTGGTAGGTCCCTATTGTTAAGGACTGTCTAGATACGACTGCAGCTCCTTTTTCTACCGCCAAACAGTAACGTGTAAATATTACTGTGTTTCGGTTTAAAAAAACATTAAGTCTCATATTAGATCTTGTCACCTAAAAGAGGGCACGGAGTACCCTACAAGAAATCACTCTTTTTGTAACATAATAGTAAAAAGATATAATTAAAATTAACAGGTATGTACAGAAAGACAATAAGGTTTATGCAATGATAAACAGGAAAATTGCTGCTAATGAGAATCAGCTTTGAGGGAAAAAAAATCTGTTTTAGAACAGCAGTTATATAGATTATAAAGGGAAATTAACGAAGACCGAGGCAAAGGATACTTCCGTTAATAACAAAGCGGTGAATTTTTCTTCGAGCTGTGAAATGTATTTTTGAAGAGCACTTTCACAACTGGTTAGGGAACATTTACATAAACAAATTCCAATGGATTTAAGATCCGTTAGTGTTTGCTGAGGAAGAAACATCCGCACTGAGTTTTCTTCCATCGACAATTCTGAATCGATTTGGTTGAATTTTTTATTTAATACTTCACCCCCGTGTTTGAATATCTACAAAAGAAATTTTATAGAATAGAAAACTTTAACGATATCTTACATTTAACTTTGAGGAAATAAATCATAAAATAAAAGCTATAGAAACATTAAAAATTTGTTTTACCAATGTAGAAATAGTTTTTCTATTGGTTTTTAACAAAAATCGTCACCGTGTTTTGCATGTAACTTTTACTTTGTTTTAATTAAAGTGTACACTGAAAACAATTCGCACATTCATCAGAAGTTATGTATTACTATAAATGGAAGTATAAAGGTAAAATTAGAAATACTTTAGCGTGATTTAGGTGTACAGTGAATTGACATCATAATTAAGAAGGCTTTAAAGTAGAAATCAGTCATGAAACTAAATTATAGTTAAGAACATTACATAACATATAAGAATATTTTTTAAATAATTCAATAATTATAAGTATGTTCATTATACTCGTAAGACATTTGTGTTACATAGCTTACAGTAAGATTATCAACATAAGAAGGCTTTTGCGCACCTGATAACATATGTGATAATCTAAAATAAACCACCATTATTAGTAGAATATCTCGTGAGATGGAAGATGGGTGAACGTAGTCTTCCCTTCTGCCATTTTAGTCCCCACAAGGGTGCTGGAGATTGCTTAAGTCTCAATAAGAGAGGTTATCTTTCCGAAGAATTCCCTCTGGATTCAAAAATAAAATAGTATAGAGCACCTATTTTTACTGCTAAAAAATATGCTCGATGGGTTCCAGTCTGTAGTTGATAAAATTACCATGGTAACGAGAGTTAACTTCTTATGTCCCAAACTGATTAATACTATATGGTGCTGTATTTATCATTCGAACCCCACGTTGTTATTGGCAGGTCCATCTTTAACCATCTGATTATTTTTCTGCTCGTCTTATTACTATGTCGAGTTAAAGAAAAAACCTTGAATGAACCAAATATGTGGTACACTTTTAGGAAGTTTAGACAAGAAATGTCTGTCTGAAAGTCGAACTAACAATGTCTAATTATCATTAAAACATACTTAGCAAACTATCAAAGCGTAAATCATTTCAACTTAAAATTAACCGTTTCCCCGCTACTGTTTAATAACGAAAATTTCTCGAAAGTTCTCTAAAGTTTGAATTTGATACAGCTCTATGATTATTTTTGTTTAATTAACAAAGTTAATTCAATACGGTAAAATAACTACATACGTATAAGAGCACTTTATAATTCACAAGCAATATTCGTAACGTTTATAAACTACATTTTCATGATAACTGTGTAAAATAAACATATTATTTCATATCATAAAGCGCAAAATGTATTTAGATATTATCTTATTTGCTTGTCCCGTTTTACATCGCACAGGTTTACACAACATCATCATTGTGTGATTGTTACACAAGTTTCTATCTCATCTAAATAATCAATAGATTATATATACAACTGTCCGGATCCAGACGATTTCTGTACTTTCATTTAATTAATATCATTTAAATAATTCATAACTTTTTATTTAATATCACTATATTTCTATGTATGTCTAAAATTCGATAGTAAGTCTGATCCTAATCCATTTACTGGTTAGGTTTTTGCCGGAGTCTGTTACATTACTGTGTTCAAGTTTAAAGATCGTTGTAGCTAGTAAATTACTGGCGTAACAAGGTTTAACGTCTTACGTCTTAAGACGAAGAGCACAATGTAGTACAGTGTATAATTATTGTAACTACTACATTATTATGGATAAGAGTATCACTTACCATCTTGAACTTGAAAATGTGAATGCATGTGTTCATTTAATGTAATTTTAAGGTACCTTTGTATTACAGTTGCAGGTTATATTGATTATATTCTACAGAATCTGTAGTATGTACTGTTGAAACTGCTTGTAACTTGTGCACTTTTCTCTCAAAGGCACTCGTACCCTGTTGGAAACTTTGACGCCGTCTACTTAATCCATTCAACCCTTTGCTGTCCCACTTTGTAAATCGATAAGCTGTCTACATCGAAAGCGGGAAAATGCTTCATTACATTCGAGCGTGAACATTTTTAAATTTTTACTTGTTGTTAATGTATTAGTAAAGAGTTTCATAAATAAAATTAATGAACTACTCTTTGGTTATTTGGAGTCTTCATTAGACGCATAGAACATTACAATCAAAACCGACTTTTTTTTGCATTTCTGGCACAGCGGCTGACCGTTTACATTGTTAAGAAGGGTCCCTGGTTTAATTCTGGAGCTATTAGTATTTCTCACATAATGTATATCAGCCTTAACAATAACATCGGAACTGTGTTTCGACTAACAACACTAGAGCAGCGTATTCTGATTGTGCACACTTTTCCAGCTTCATTCTCACTGTCTTATAAAATATCTAAATAGAACTAATTCCTTTATATATTGTTTGCAAATAAGTCAAGACGCTTGTTGGCATTGCGGAGTTTCTTTCAATTAACTTTTTCATTGCCAACAGCAGCTAAAAATTAGAGTATAACGTAACCTTGTTTTAAGAAATCTCATGTTTTGTGCAATTAAATCTAATCGTTATAAAAACCTTCGCACAAACGTCTCTAAATATTGATAGCGAGATAAAACTTATAATACTTGTTATCAACGCGAGATAAACAATCATTCCTTCTATAAACAGCTTATTTAAATATTCGCTTATTTTTTTAATATTAATTTAAAACGCGGCAAAACATATAAATTAGCTCAGTTCAATGTTGGTTACCGTGTTTAAAGCTATTATTTAGCTGTTTAATGTAGTGCTCTTATTTCACATACCTTCCATATTAATCTTAAGCCCCGCCCCGTAAACAAATAAAAGACGTCAAATATTTAGAACGAAAATAATCTAAACTGAATCAAAAAATACTAGAAATCTTTATTTTATTATATTAGCTGTTGTCGTTTACGATTATTAAAAATTTTCTTTTACAAGTTTTTATAAACTTTAATTATGTGTTCGGAAGTAAAGTAAATCTCTAATATAACTTTGCAATAATTCGTCTGAGTAGAAATATCTTTTTTGCAATAAATCGTTTAGTAGAATTAGTAACTAAATCTAGTATAATTTATAAGGAATTTATTAAACATTGTATTTGATACATTTTAAATAACTTGTGCCAACGTAGGTAAACCATCTAATCATTTTAACTAAGTTTTAAAGTAGTAAAGGTTAAATTTGTATGTGAGAATTGAACACCAAACATCTAGAGTTTTTCATTACTTTGTTTTATATGTACTGTTTAGTAACAGTCTGTCTATATTATCAATTATTGAAGCAGTTCTTGCATCTAGCGTTTACAAGCATTTCCAAAATATTCGGACATGTTTAAAATTACTCTCTTAAGCAGGTTTTCAGTTAGTTTCACGGCTTTCAGTCTCTCGGCATTTTACGGGGGGTACCTTTTGAAGTGTGTGCGGAGTTTAAACAATTTGTTTCCCCCATCCCCTTTGACAACTGTGGGTCGTCTAGACGCGCGGCGGGTCTCCACCATACCTTTGCAGTCATTCTTCGCATTTGAAGCGTAATACTTCGTTTTAATGCGTTTAGCTGAGTTTAGCCATTACTGCCTCCGTGGTGCAGCGGGTAAACCATTGCTTGTAATAAGGAGGACCATGATACAATTGGAGTGTACGTGGTTTGACTGTCATTGTAAATTTGCAATCATAACCGCGTCGCTATGTTTCGGTTTCTAAATTCAGATCTAAAACGCTTGGACATCTCCGACCTAGTCATTTAACATCATGTGAAATTAATGCAGTCTCTCGTTTTTATTCGCCTAGTCGTATATTCAATGCCTGAATTAAGTTAAATTTAGATTAACAAATATAAGATTGAGATCAAAGTATTGTTTTAAGGTTTATTTTAAGAAAAAGAAGACGAGGCTTGGAGGATACTTAACCTTGTATAAAATTTTACATTTGCTTTTATAACTATTAACTAATTAGCATATTGTGGTGTAGTTAACCACAATAGTAAAAACGAAGTTGATGTTTCACGATGTTCATTTATTTATAGTCATAAGAAAATTAAATCTTAATATTTTAAAATATGCCCTTTCGGTTATAAGATAATAGATTGTTCTAATACATGCAATAAATCGTCATGTCTAATGTATTCATAAAATTAATTTAAAATGAAGTGAAATACGTCGTATGTGTCTTCAAGAAAAAAGTGAATAGGTTGTAACTAAGTTATTGAGGTTTACCACCGCAGACCAAATTACTTAACACCAGGAAAATTGAACAAGCAATAACTTTTTGACTAATAAAATATTGATGACTCTGATGTTTAAACCTTTTACGTTTATGAGTTAAACAAAAAAAAAATAAGTTTTTATTAAAAGTGTAACATAGAAATGAAAAGTGTATAATGTGAAATAGTAAAAAAGAAATGATTATAAGGCAAACAAGTCGTAACACTTTGCTTTTGCGCGAATACACTTTGAGTGGCTGCACGAGGGGCTGTACTCGAACCGATGTTACGAGTGCCGCACTTACTATTCCGCAGTAAAATATGTTTCAGCGATGAAATTAAAGTGCGTATTTGTACTTGTTATAATTAGGTGCCTGTTGTTAATTGCATACTTTCTATGTTAATGTTTATTATGTTGTGTTTTTGCTTTATTTTCTTCATACTACAAAGTAACTCACGCCCGTGCAAAACGACGAAAATAATTTTTGTAGCACCGCATTACTGTCATTTTCTTTTCGTCTTTCCTTAACATTTTCGGATATAATATAGTGTTATTGCTGCGATAACTAAACAAGTTACGGCTCCCTACAAATATGATGACTTTACATATCTATGAACAATAATATAGCATTATTAGTTACCGAAATCGATGCGATGGTCGAAGACCTACCTCCGGATTGAAAGGGAAAGCTTCCACGATTTTCCTTTTAGGAGTTCATTAAAATAACTGAGTATTTTATTAAAGTAACTACATTAATAATAGAAAATACAAAGGAAGCATTTAAATTTTTGTTAAGTTAAAGTTTACGTTATTTTAAACAGATCAGTACGTCTTCTTTTACTTTTAAAGTAATATTACTGAAATATACTTAATAACAAACACATATATTGAATACCAACTGTGTAATCACATTTATTTTAATATAATTTATAAATTTTTATATCGTTACGTTGATATATTCATGGAGATGTTTTATAAGTACATACGACAGTTTTGTGTTTATATTTTTGTATTCATGAATTCAGCTTCAGCCCAGCGTACCCACATTATTCTGGTTGTTAACTGACCTGAAAACTAACAGGTAGGTTGTCCACGACCCGATTAGGACCTAACCTTATGAAAACTTGTTCTCTTTTAAGTTCTCGCTACTTTTATGTCTCCGTACGAGAACAGGTTCCTTATTTCATTTAAACAGACCAGCTCATTATCGGCATGACCTTCGCACGTAATAAATGTACTGTATTTAATATGTGCCGGAATTATACTTCACTTTGATGTTTAGAATACATAAGACTTCCATTAAGAAAATATACGAGAGAATAAGAGCTGAGGACAATTGACAACAGCGTAATAGGAATCTTCGGGGAACTAGTAATTGGTCTCTTATGTCGGATACCGTCTAGGTCAAGGATTCTCAAAGTGATCGATATCGAACACTTTGAGTATAAATGGGTTTCCCAGGGGTCGACGTAAACGACAATTGATTTTGAGGGCAGACGAGATCTAAAATTCAACCCCTATATTACTTTTTCGATTTTAATGTGTGTTTTTTAAAACAAGTACTTGAGTATATATACATATTAATCATTATTAATTACACTCGATAATTTACTGAAAGTGATAGCAATCTATTTTGTGTACATTTCGAGGTGAAAATGTTGTCAAGTTTACTCACTTAACTCAAAGTGTTTAAATTGGTAAGTATTTTGTATCAAAAGGAAAAAATTAATGACAGGATTTTAAAATTATTTGGCTATCGAATTCTGAGGTATCAGTTTTAAGGAAAAGGATTTTCATGCTTAAATAGTTTGGGAATCCCTGGTTTAGTTAGATAGAGACCCCAACGTTTATTACTGTCACCAAACACTGCAAATACACACTACTCTGAATTCTGATGTGAAGGGCGCTATAGGTCGTGAGAAAGTCATTTACTTTGTAAATTTTACAATTTTAATGTGCATATTTGATTAAAAATATTAATTGTACAAAACAAAAAAAACTTAACTGCCACAAAATGTGAAAGGACTTCGTGGTTTTTTTTTGCTGCAAAAAAAAGACGATAATTGTATACTGCGAGTATATTGTACTATATTAATTTTAATCCAATTAAGTATTTAAAGCATTTTGTTTAAGACTATATAATTGAACATTAGAAAATCACAAAATGAATTAGAATTTAATAATAGGCAACAATTCTATATCAAAAATAACATACATAGCCAATAACAGAAAAATTTCATTAGAGTCGACATTCTTTGAGAGATTATTTTGTTATTCATATTGCTTAGTAATCATGAATTTCGAAAGTATCAATTATTATCAAATAACGTAACCGAATTCTTTCAAAATTGAACGCTGACATGTTTATGGCCTATCATTTGAAAGAATGTTCAATTTCTTAAACTATTCTTGCCGTAAACTATAAGTTTAAATACTACTTATTGACAATAAAGGTTTTACCTGAAGGGCAAACGCTGTGCCGTCTGTTCCACGAAGAATCCTATCCATTGTGAGTTAAAGGTGTATTCTCTGTCATTTCTAAACTTTTGTACCGTTATGGTTAAATATAAACCTAACCTTTATTACCAAACATTTACAGCAACAGTGATAAAATACAATATGATATTTAGAAATAGTATTGAGAAAATTGTAATTAATTTGATGAGTAAGTTGACTTGTTAAAGTTAAATGAGGTCGTCGATAGTAAAAGGTGTTTGCTCAAAATATTTATAACCAAACTGCACAACGTGGGATCCCGGGAACGGACCGGAGACCTCCGTATTGTTGGATTAACCACTGTGTTAAGGAATCTGATAGTTATTTAGAAAAAGAGATTTTATAGACATAGCAGGTACTCTGATTTGAATAGAGACGTCGGAATTAGATGTATAAACAAACAAATTTTTTAAGTAAAGTATAAGATAACAATGGTAATATAATAATAAGTAGATAAGATAGACGAAATATTTCGTAACAATCTGTAAAAGCTTATGTATTAGCAATTGTAGCTTTTGTCATTAATTACTCATGAATATATCAAATATATTATACAAAATTTTAGTATTATTTACCGTAATAACAGAGTTATTATTTTTGTGCGAGATATGTATTCACAATTATTCGGCACTAATGAATCGTAGCGTAACAATTATACTTTGCTATACATAACAATAATCACTGGCATTGTCTTTTCAGCAGAAGAAATTGCAATTGGACACGCGTTGCTTTATGCAACATTACCGATAAAAATACCTTGAATCATTAAAGGAGCATAAATGTACATAATTCGAATAACAAACGGTATAATTTTGAATTGGCATTAATTATAAAAAAAAAAAATGTTGCACTCACCATTATGATAATTTGTAACACGCGGTTTTTGCCACAAGGTGGTGTTAAGCGGGCGCACAATACTTGCGCTATCGATGCCGGTCGGCGCGCGACTGCAGCCTTCAGGGCAGCGGACTCAGTTGAAATTGGCTGCGTACGCGCATCTTAGTTGATAATGATAACGATAACGTGATCTACGAAATTTAATAAAACTACTGTACAGTTTTATAGTGAACTGTCCTAAATTATTACTATGATCTAGTTTACTTACCGTAGCCTTTTTTTATGTAAAGTAAAAAAGCTGGCATTTGTTCAATCATGCTCTGCTAACAACATACTTCGCGTCGCAGTAGCTTTGTGATTGTCTTTTTCGACTCCAGGGCCACAATTTAGTACGGTTGGTACAGCAAGATTTTTTAGAACCTCCCAGGCTAGTTACTACTGTTAAAATTAAAAATTTTCCTGTGTTAAGGGGTTTCGGAAACCATTAAGCGTTAATGTGTTTCGGCTGTCAATTTATGAGAGCCAGAGTATTCTGAGCAGGCTTTACCATCCGCGGCATTTTTGCCACTTAATACTATGTGAAGCCTATAGTAGATAGAAAAAAACTGAGAATTCATCGTCACAATGAATTCTAAGTCACGAAACTGAAGTGTATATTAAATATACTAATTACTGTGGCCTCTAACTAAAATTACCAACCGCTTACTTACACGTGAATAATAACAGGCTTTAATATGAATCACTATTCGATGTTCTCTCATAAGATTTTAATATCGTCAAGAAATCAACAATATTATTGATAGAATATGGTTTTTAACACAGCACCGATTGTATAATTCATTAGAGTAGTTTGGTTTCTCAACATCTATTACCGTCTGTAGTAAAGAATATTTTTAATGTCTCCGATTTACACGTAAAGTGGTATTTTCAAAATCAACGTCAATAAAGAATTTTATACTATTAGTTATAATTACTTAATGTACTCTCCAACAATTTGTATTAATTAATTTATACTTCAAAGACCCGAGGCGGTTTTGGTGAACGTCTAGACATAAACAATTTGTTGAGAGCTAACCTAACATGTAACTTATACTGCTAGCACTAGATGTACTCGAAAATAACTTTACCACTCCAGACACGAACCATTCTTTTAGAGCAGAATTCAGAGAGAAACTAGTATAGTACAATGTGAAAGTTTCGTAAGCAGATAGTTCGTCTATTTTGTGTGGATCAACTTCAAAAAGGATAAAGCATTTTGTATAACCTTTTACGGTTTTATTAGACAATAATAAGTTCGAAAAGATACTCAGAAGTTTACATCACATTGTTTCTTTATAAAATTGAGCACAATTACAAAACACCTATGAGTTTGAGTTTGAGTAACAAAAAGTTTTCTTTTATGATAAAGTTTAAAAGATTATTTAATTACAGAATAAACAACGTAAAAGATGCTTCACGGTCCTAACAAATTGTTCTATTTTCATGGCAGAAGGTTTATATCCACCTTCGTACCTCTGCAGTATATCTTGAGCTCGCTTGAAAGCGGGCGGATGCCTTACTAATTAGGAAATCCGGGAACAGAGGCAGCTTTAAAACGGGCCTTTCAAACGTTCACGGAATGTCATGCCTTAAGGTTTAATTTTGTGAATACCATTTCCGGTAAATTCAAATGGTTAAATTCCAAACTTATAGGTGGGAATTTAACAAATTAAATTGATTTTGCACATAAGATGTTTAAATTGTGTTCTTTTATTTAAAAAAGCTTATTTCAGATATAAATAAGATATAAATCTCTATCATAATTTCATGTCTAGATTGTTTGCAAATGCCATAAAATATAATTATTATATTAAAGTCCGTATTGATGTTTCATCATTACATGTTCTAATGTGAAACATCAACGAAATTTTCTTCATATTTCCATTTATATAAAGAATACTATGAAAGAAGATCCACAAGGACGTAAACAGAATCAAAATTGCGATTTTTATTTTTGTTGAAGTTTCATCATGATACCGTGCTGTCGGTGTTTCGGAAAAGTCCATTTACGGAGTCAAATTCCAAAGGGTTATCCAGCGGTAACGAAAGATAGACGGGCCTTGTTCCATTGAATTTTTTTTTTGGGAGCGAATCTAACTCGTTCATTCAAAAGCTCACGTTCCTTTCAAACGGGTAAATAATAAACAAAACTGTGTAAGTTAAAAGAATGCTCGTATTTCATTCTTCTTTTCTGTTCTATGACGAAATTGTAGGGAAAATATTTATTGTTTGTTGCGATTCTTTGTAAATTCTTTCACTCCGCTCTATTTATTAGGCCGTTGTTACTTTGTTTCAACTTGTATAAATATTTTTAAGTTGTATTTAAGAGATATAAAAGTTAATCTAATCTATGTGATATCTGATTATGTTAAATTATTCCTTGTAAAGTGTTTGTTGTTAACGTATAATTTTTGTATCACCAGCTTTAGGATTAACTGTATTTACTTTCATTTTTTTACATTATTCTACTGATTAGAATAAGTAGGTAAATGTATAAATACTTTATACTATAATCTAATTTATTAATGGTGAAATTGTGAAATATGAATGTTTGTTCAAGTACACCATTACTTATCTAGTTAACGAGATTTACGAAAAAACTTTTTAAATTTTTCCTTTGAAAGTAAACAGGTACCGAATGTAATAGAAAAATAAGAACATAAAGATGTCGTTGTAAAGGATGTTTGTAATTCATTAGGAAAAGCTTGACCGGCAGATGTTCTTTGTTAGTCGTAAAAATTATACGTGAATCGCTTTTAAGTTTAGGTATTCGTTTTTAACTATAAAAAATTAAACAATCCTATGAAAAAGACAAAGTTATGATTTCACGGGATAGAGGATTTGGAGCATATTCGGGTTTCGAGGTTAAGGGTCCTTGTTGCCTACTAACAAGCATAGAAAGGACAGCAAACAATGGTCACTTGTTTAGCAATCTACGATATAATGATATACATACACACGAGAATATTCTTGGACAAGTGTAAGTGACACGAAATTCTTAAGACTTGTCTTGTCACTTAAGAACAGGTGATAATCCAGGTCATATCGATAGATTATTTAATAAAAAAATCCTACATATCAAAAACTTAACAGTTAAATTACAAAACAGCTGAAAAGTAGTGTACTTTTTGTAATAGTTGTTAAAAAAAAAAAATCAAAAATCTGCCTTTTGGAAGCTGTCAATGATACCTAGACACTTATTTGCTCCGAGCTTTAGATAAGATTTGATTGGTTTAAGCAACGTTATATTTTTCAAGGAAAAATTTTCCTTGACGATAATAAATAAGGAAAATTAAACTACACTAATAAATGAAAAACTCATTTTATACACTTTAATTTTCCTTTGAAAATGCTTAATTAAAAATCTCTTATAGAGAATTATGAAACAGTTTAAGTATAAAAGAAATTTAAAATGTTTGTAATAATTTAAAAGACACTTTTGTATACACAATTGATAACGCTTAAATTTTCACATAATGTTAAGTGATAACCATTCTGTATAGTAAAGCAATGCTATCCAGGTATTTTCGTGAGAATCTTACAATCGTTCAAACTTAAGCACTAGTACGGTACTAGAAGCAAATCGCGTAGTTCCATGTTAAAAGATAAACGGTTAGACGCTGCGCTATGGATGTATCTGATGTTAATTCAATCACGTTGGAGAACCAATAACGTTTGTCCTTCGTCAAATGAATACCCTTCTGTCCCTGTAGCGAAGGCTTTGTGGGCCGGAGCCGACGTCAGCGTTTTGACGCACGCGGCACAGTCACGTTGAGGGGCGCTCGTTATTTTGCTGTTGGTAAATTTGTAAGACTTTTATGACGCAATCAGTTTATTTCAGTATTTAGTACTCGATTTGATGAAATGAAGCTTTAACGACGTCACTTAGCTTACGCTAATCAACACTAGTAACGTAGTTAATAACTCTTAAAATAAAGTGAGGAAAGTATTTTTTTCCAATACAACGTGGGCCAAAAAAAATCATCCGATGTTGTTTGTCTCTCATTTCTTTTCTAAATGAAAAACTTTGATTCTGTTTATTTGAACCTTTAGAATTTTATTGGTCAAGTCGAGGATATAATATCGGCCAAATTTGCGCCGCCTCAACTTGGTGATTCAATTTGGGCTTCCAATAGGGTGATTTCTTTTGGCCCACCTTGTACATTCAAAATTTGATTAAAGATTTATTAACGATACTTTTGCGGGATGTAATTAAAAACCTACATAATAAGTTTGTATAAGAATTAGCTCGGATTTCTGTTGTAGTCTATTTTAAAACATCTTTTTAGAGCGTCAACAATACGATGTTATTAGTGATCAGATTTCCAGATACTTTCGCAATGCTATGGATTGATCGTAACTATGGCGTTTGTTCTTACTAGATTTTCTTACTGTATTAGTTTCGTATAAATGGGATTGAATTTTTTAGGTTAGTTGCGTGCCTTATTGATCATCATATGGAATATTTAAAGGAATTATAACACATATTTCACTACTTTTTATGATTTGTACAAAAAATCCGTGTTTAAGAAAAATCATTCCCAATAACTATATTAATAATAATTTAACATACTTTTCTACTTTAACAAAAGTGTAGTTTCGTTGGTATTTTTAGCAATTTATAACCAAAAATTTTACTTTGTCTACTCGGTCAATAACGGTATGACAATAGGCACATTTATTTTAGTTTATCTACGTCTAGTCGCCACCGCGTCTCTCAGACCGGTCTATTTACAGCCATTTTACAGTGTATGTTATTTTCAGTTCGTCAATCACAAACAGTCGTTTGGGTGAACGATCGGAGACAGGGCAAAAAAACCGGGAAGCGAGCCGGCTCGTGGAGACGAGTTCAGAAGCACCCGGGGCCGCTTTATGTACGGGTTGTTGCACTTCTTAGGTGTTCAAGAATTTCAGACTCAGTCTGCTGTCGTGTGGAATGACTATTATTAAATTATTAGAACTCATATCAACTCCTAGGATAATATAAGAAAGTTAATAGAAATTATGGTGGAGAATTAAGATTTACGATTTTATTTAAACACAAATGTACAAATAGTAAAGTTTTTTTAAAAATTTTAAATGTTACCATAATAAAAGCTTTTGTGCGGCAGTGGAACGCATCTTGAAGTTAAAAGGGAGGTAAAAAATATTTCAGTACGATCACATAATGGTAAGTTATATTTACGCCTTTCTATAACAACGGGGCGATAGTATTGATGATATACATTACACTACATCCTCGTCGCCTTAGCACAAACGGTGTCCACAAACTTCAAATCGAAAATTGTAGTTTTACTTCATATGGTATACAGAAATACATAAAGAATATAGATTTACAGAAAGTTGCTTTGACTTATGAAGCTCTTTGTTAGAACGTTTAATAAGAAACTATAATGATGCTTCCTTTATGCCGCTCATATAAAATGCGCAGTTGTCTGTATTCTTTCAATAGGAAAAGTTAAAGCGCCTGCAGTTGGGAAGTAGGAAAAGCTATTTTTATTATGTTCACGTTTGAAAAATTGCAGGCGTTTTTAAGTTGAAAAGGAAATTGAATTATAAAAGTACATGATAATGAATTTAAACAAATATTTACAGGTTATATTGTTATTAAAACTATCATAATTATCATATAATAATATTTCCTATTTTTATTGTAAAGCGGTGAAAGCGCAGTTGTATGTGGAATAATAATCTATACAAAGAAGCAAAGGTTCGACCCCCACTTAGTTTGAGTTTGTGGAAAGAGAAATATTACTAGAAGACCAAAATTAAGAACATCTTTCGAGGAGATACGATATTTGCTAGCTTCAGCTCATTAACCAATACCGCGTAGATAATTGTGATAACTCTCGTCTTACTTAAAGAGAAACTTCAGTCTTAACAGTGGAAATAATAAGTGAGTAGTTTTTATTATGTTATTTTTATTAAGCGAAGTGTGGTAATAATGTTTAAGTGTAAATAAGAATTTTAATTATGTATGTATATAATAATATAAATAAATAACTTCAAGAGGTCTACGTTAAAAGTTAAAATAGCTAATGCAAGTTTTTGAAAGTCTAGTGTCTAAATAAGAATAAAAAAGACGACACACGACTTCCTCAAAAACCTCGGATAAAACATATACTATGTTACAGTTTGGAGGGTACTGTACCATGTGGAATAACTAGGTCAACGAGAGTTATATCCCAAGTCACAAGGAAACGAGAGCAAAGTGGTGCTGTGTGAACATCTTACAGTAAAAATGCTAATTACATCTCATTGTTGTTAATGTGTGAGTCTGTTATCACCGGGTGAACGTCCAGTTCGTCTCATCGCTTTGTCGTAAAAAAAAGAATCTGTAAAAATATGACGTATGTATAAAATATACAATCAACATAATTCCCTCGTCAATCGAATGGTACTTCTGAATCGTAAATCCTCTTATCGTTTTACGCTTAATACGTAGTTCGATATAAAATGGACCATTTATCTGTAGTACGATTCATATGAGATAGTGATACCGAGGTCGTTGTACTCGTCCACCTTCGTGTTTTTCTCGACTTAAATCTATTCCGATTATAAGTTACAAACGTACAAGTTTTTATAATCTGAAGACACAGATACAAAACTCTAATAGTTTTTAAGTTATCATCTCCCTGCCTTCATGACTTAACTTGGGAATACTGCTGTTGATAGAACTGCCACTTTCTATTAAGAACTGCAGAAATAACTCACTCATTAAGTGATACAATGATAATCCTAATACTAATAATAATTTATGTTATATAGACGATAAATAATAGTTAAACATTTTTAGTTTATTTTATAAGAGTGTTGGGTCCAATTATGCAAAGTTAAAAACAGTACCGACAAGCACATCTATTACACTTTATCAAGTGAACTAAATGCCTTTAAACAGGAATGACATCATCATGTCAATGCTTTGTCAAATAGTTACTTATAACCAAATTCTTGATAAGAAACCTTTTTGCATTGAGTGAAAATTAGTTAATGTCTGTTAATTCTTCCTTGTTTTCATTTTTGGAGTTTCAGGTTTAATACAATTGAATTTGTTATCCAGTCACTGAATTTTATAACCTGTTTTGTAGAAACATTTTCAATCATACAATCGTATAATTTTAACGTTCTGCGAAATCTTAGATGTAATGATTTCTCTATGGAGGAGTAATAATGTCTAAATCTAATCTAGAGGTAAATGTCATCAGAATACTGATGTTTTACTTACAAAGCTACAGTTCATTATATTATGTATATTATTACATATGTTATATTTGAAATATTATCTTCTTTATAGTCGTTATTATCATTCATTAATATCACAGCACCTAGTATTTAAGTCGCTCTGAGTTTCTTTGATGTTAAGACACTTGTGTCTAACATTAAAGCAATCTCGTCTGTAATTAACAAAATTAAAATATTCTTCTTCTTTTAAGTCGTATTTCCTCATGACTGAGGGGTGGTCAAATTAAAATATACTAGACGTATATTTCAATAAATAACGTGACTAACTTTGGTTAAATAGCGAAATATTTGTGCAGTTTAAGCATCAATCATTAGTATACAAGATGAGTATATCAACAGTTATAATATGGACCGTTAGATATCACGGGTTTATAATACCTATTATATGCTAATACTTTTAATAGCAATACATATTATATATGAGTAATCCAGTATATCAAACAGTCATATGTTTAGCATACATAAACAACATGCGACGGAGCTCATGCGAGATACAGTATTAGGGTTGGCAGAGTTTTGGAGTGGGGAAATTATAGTTTTAGGAAAGAAAACAACATATACAAACACAAAATGTTTTTCATAATATACTTGTATTATACATTCAGATCGAACCCTTGGAATTAATTTAAAATGCAAAAAATATATTTTTGTCTTGCCTTTTTGTAAAGACCTTTCCTTATTATTTGGTGATAGAAATAGATGCTGCGCTGATACTTATGTAGATGGCCTCTGATATAAGACACTTCTTCCTCTTTAAGTCGTATTACTTTTATCTTCAAATCCTGTCCTCATCACCCCGAAATAAAACATTTTGATTTTTAAAAACACCAAGTTCACATTTACATATATCAAGGTGTCTACAGTTACAGGAACCATTTTTCTGTTTCGTTTTCGTAAACAAAATGTTTTGTTAGTGCACTAATTTGCCACATACGAAAAAAGACATTTTGGTAGGTAATCAGTGAGTCTGATAACCCTAATGTTTTAATTTTATTGCAACAACGTGGGCGACAAAGTACACTGGCGTCAACATCAGTTGTTTGAGGAAAGATGCTGTAAAGATTTTTGTAATGCAAATATGTCTGATAACAATTCGCTAATAAGGAAATATTACGTCAAGATGAAAGCGGGAAAGCTTAAACAGTTGTTTGTTAATATAAATTCATACCGATGATTTACAGAACGCTTGTTGCTTAACTGTTATAATAAAGTGAAATAATTAAATATGTATCATTATAATCAAAATGTTACTTCTTCAAAAACAAAATTTTTATCATACTAAGAGTTATCAAAAAAAAATCACTTTAAGAAGTAAAGTCAAGCATTGTATAACCTTAAAAAACCCTAATTTCTGTGTATGTAAATTTTCCGCTGTGTACACTAAAGTTGTATCAAGCTATAGTTTATATAAATATAATTTTACGTAGTTTATTAATTTATAAAGAATTTCGAAGACTGGATGAATTTTAATAATTTAAATAATTTCAACTAGATATACCTTGATGTATTATTCGTAATTCGTAGAATCATAGTTTTAATAAAAAACCTATATTTAAAGAAGATATTTAACAAGACCTACTCACATAATAGGAGTATATATAATAACGGTACGTTAAACTCGTAACGGACGGGGAACAGAGCTTCTAGTAAAGTAAATTTCGTTCTTTTCTTGTTGAATTTTTCCAGTACAGCGGCAGTTTTCCGAATCAGTGACTGGAATAGAAGATAAAAGACCTCTTCAACTATAATTATGTTATACGATCCGTCTTGAAGGAAACTAATCGATTTTAACCCGCCGAGTAAGGACAGGTAAAGATACTCTTAGTATTATAAATTCCACTCGTGTTTATTCGAAGCATCGTAATTCTAAAACCTGGATCTCGTTTAGACTTAGGTAATCTTATTTTTTGTTATGTATATCTATTTCTATCAAAGGTTTTAAAGTTATACATTACGACTTTTATTCCTAGAAAAGAACTAATGAATACCTTATAAGTAAAACGAATGAATTCTAAATATGGGCTGTTGTCTTTTTTTGTATATGGTTTTGACGCCTAAACCCAAATTGTTAATATTTTTGCGTAATTGTGTAATAATTACATAAAATAAAGAAGTAAAGTACGCTGTTGCGAACTGTCATGTATGTTTAACACAGATTTTGTGGTGACAGCATCACACATTGCTATGTGTGATACTGTGTAAATATCTCAACTAGCACTTTTGAATCTAGTTTCTTTATTTTACCACTAGCTAAATCTTCTGTCTATTACATAAGTTATAATAAAAATGTTTGTCTTAATTGAATACGATTTCAACACCTTGTCAAAAAAAATTAGCAAGGTGTGTTAAGTATGTGTAGTATATTATTATAATATACTATAAAAAGAATAATTAATGTTTTTTTGCATTCACCTAAAACCTTGTTTTTAGTTAAAAAAAATGACGACGGTATGACTTATAAATAATAACAAAAATGTTTTTTATGACAACCTTGTAAGTGATATTTGATCAGAGCGACTCCTGAAGGTATTTTAAAAAAAATTGCAATTTTTTAAAAAGAATTTCGGAATATTCGCAATATGCTAATATTTTAACTCATTGTTTTTATTAAATTCATGGGAAAACCCATTTCGTTACTGTGCGTTAACTTATTGGGAACCCTTACCGGTTAATTTCACATATTTCCTGTCAAATCTTCAGACACTTCTGCAAGTTAAAACTAAGTAGTCATAATAAATTAAGGAAAACCTTGATTATGTTTGTTCTGTGACATCACTTAAATTTGGCATTGACTTAATACACTTCGAAATAATCTCGTGAGAAACGTACCTCAAGTCATATGTTAATGTTATGTTATTATTCATGAACTGAAGGATATACGAATGATATCTCTTTAAATATAACAAAACATGTGCATATTTTAATTGTTTACAATGTATTAACTTAGTATTATAGTATGTTTACCTTCTACTACGTCACCAACAATATTTTACAAAACGTTGTCTGGTTTAAATATTCGACACTCATTAAGCTTACCTTTGGAATAACTTTGGTTATAAGGTTTTAGAATAAAAAAACATGAAAGTTATGAATTATTTCAATTAAATCTATTACATAACCTAAAATCCTTTTTATAAACATTTTAAAATGACTCTCTTATAACTGATAAATGTTATAGTGACTAAATATACGTTTCAAGCTATTTGAACGTCTAGAAACGATTGCGCAAGTATTTTAACTTATCTAGGTCCTAATTTCAATTCAAGCAAGGCACGGCTCACTGATACTTTTATACTTGTACATTATTCTTACTAGACACTAAGGTTCATTCAGCATACTAGTGAAGTAGACATATGTGACTATGTTTTGGATCATCCAAATCAGATTTTATAGATCAGTAATTCTTGCAAGCGAATATAACAAGATGATATTAGTCGCGAGGCTATTGCAATTAAAAAACCGGCTCGGTATTCAATTATTACTCAAATTCCAAGCATATCACTAGAAAATTTTAAGACACTGAGCTCATTCTGCGTATATCGGACTGTAAACAATAAGATAAGCTGTAAGTACTCCGTGATGAGTGACGTCAGGACGTCTGTTGCTTCAATCATCCCGCGACTGAAATCCACTCGAAATGTGGCCGTAATAAGTAATTAAATAAACGTGTTGAAATCTGTAAAGTCTGGATTTATTAAATGTTAGCTAAAACGTAAAGTATGTACGTTCTACCTCAAGATTATTTTATAGTCTTGGCGCATCGCAGTCGTATAACACATGCAAACATACAACTGTATGAGGGACACTGACGCCCGAATGTATTGTTGTAGACATTATGCGATGTGTTTAAATATTTGCTGAATTTTCATCATACGTCTTTTCTTTATTATGCTAATAACAAAACCAACTCATTGCAAGTTTATATTAATTTAAATGTTATTTTAACAGTTACTTTTGGAGACAGTTTACAACATTTATCATCGATTTAGTTAACAACAATTTTTTAATATCAATTGGTTAAATACTTTATAACAATTTTTTTTTAGTTACAAATATGATAATGAGCTCTTTTATTAAAAAAGGTGCTGTTATTAAGTTATTTCTTGACGTATTCTTATTAAGTAAGCTATGGTAGTCTTTGACGTTGACGTGGGAGGCGGAACAGTTGTTCAAACTGTTTTTTTACTTAAGAATGCTTTTGTTTCGGCATATTTTTTCAGAATTACACGTTACTTAACTAGCTATAATATACAGATATATATTTTTGACTGGAGATCATTCACGATGGAAACTTTAACAAGGGTCCCTTGGCACTAAAGACCTAAGCTTACTTATTTGTGAAACAAAATAATGAGGAAATTTTTATGTCAACGCGGTGATGTTACAACCGAATGGTTGTTTATAACGTAACCAATATTATATAATCAAACTGTTGCTTAGAAGTCAAAGTGTGTTTGGCCTTCGACTCTTTGTTACGTGCAGAGGGGCCGGAGGGGGACGTACCAAACATTCTTTCAGCTATTCAGTACAAAGATTCGAGCGATGTACTAAGTCTATGAAAATAACTCTTGATTGAAATCATTATGTCAACTGATGGACGGCCACTGCATGGTATATGTCTTTTGCACAAAACATTGGTTTAATCTTTATCCGAATGTAGTACTAACTATAATCGGTTTCAACAATTCATTGTGTAACTTGTCAGTTTCATACAGAATGACTAACTTGATCTATGACGCGCATACCTTACGGTTATCTCTATCCTAGTCAATGACCTGGTAAACAGTTTATACTTAATTTGAGAGCTTAAGATAATCAAGTTTCACCTGTAAACTAGGTGTATCCTGTATGATATGATATAACGCTAACCTGCTTTCGTCATCAGACTGTATTAATATTATCTGTATAAAAGCAGTAAAATTTTATTATAATACTTAACAATTGTGATCTTATTAACATCATAGATGTAAATACGTATTACTTTATACATTGTACCGATGATAAATAATGACATAATATATTAGTATTTTTCCCCGTTATTATTAAACCGACAAAAAGCATAAACTTCGCAATAGGTTGTTTTTCTTAAAAGATATTACCGAAACTTCTCCGCGAGTCCAAACTTTTGATTTGTGAATTTATAACAAGATTTCTTCAATTCCTTTCAACTCGCAGTTCCTTGAATTAGAATTCTGAAGAGAACTTGTAATTGAAATGAGTATAATTGTTTACAAAAGAAATACCTTTACAATCGTTCTAACTGAGAATTTTTGTTGACTACAAGATTACATATAATAATACCTAAATGTTATTGTGCATTTAAAACTTAATTAATTTCCTGCGGACGTTGTCCTGCCATTGTATTTATTTTATCCCTATTTATGTAGGTATGAAAATTGATGGGTGTTAGTCGATTGGTCATATTCACAAGTTCCATCTGATGATATGCCAGGATAGTTAAAGCTTACTCTTGTTCGAATAAATTATATTTATGTATTACAAGGGATTAATATACCAAGAAAACTTTTTCCGTGAAATAATACATGTACGAGCAGATTCTAAAGTTTGTGGTTCCAAACAATTTTCGACTTGTATTTTTGTTTGAATAGATAGATGAAAGTAGAAAGATTCGAGTCCAACCGGTTCTGATTGAACTGAAATAGCAATATTCGGTTTGGCAAGTATTTTGATCCTCTGCAGCTGAGTGCTTACATATTTGCACTGTCAACTTGCACTGATAACTCCTGTAGACACGAAGTGTAACTACTATATTATGTAAAGAAAAACATCGTGATTTTGCTTGAATTTAATCAGTTTACTAGCAAGTGATTGAATCTGTTGCAATCTAAGGTTCTTTTAGTACCAATATTATTCTATAATTTCGGCCTGGTTCAAGTAATAAATGTGAGGCATTTCTTCGTTTGCATGTCTCTTGAAAAATCCGAATTTGATAACAGAGTTCTGGGGTACTCCTTAATACATATGCAATTAGTTTTCTTATCATCATTGTATCGTGCTGCAACGAACTCATTTATCTAATATACTTAATACATAACGTTATTTACTGCCTCCGTAGCGGACTGCTTGTAATACGGAGGTCCATTGTTCGTACTTGGGTTAAAGATTGGTTTGTAGTAAGTTTTTAGGAGTCGTCTCGCTAACTACCATCACATTATAAACCAACGGACATAAGTATTGCTTTGTTCTGTGTCAAAGTATGGCGGTCAGGATATGAGTAGGTAAGTTTCATCTTCGCTTTCATTCATAAAAAGAAAATCACAACAAACTGATTGTGATTACACATTTTTATGGTAATTAATCTTTAGTAGTCTATTTCAAGCAATTATGTTCTATGATACTGTTTGATAGATCAATGTAGTCAACTGGTATATTGGCTTTATATTTTCTTCGTCGTACCTTAAGAGGTATGTTAGGATATAACCAGGCATAAAAATATCAACGAGTATTGATTTTACTTCTCTAGCGACGACAGTTTCCATAGACACGGTCCTGATGTAAGGAGCGCGATAAAAGAGACAAATCTTACACTGGAGATTGTTTGATTATGAACTTAATGCCGTTGGAATTAAGATTCAATTTCGTTCCCAGCTTAGTCGATAGGAATATTTCTCGCTTATCAGTTCTAAGCGTAATATTATTTCATTGTGAGCGATGGTCTCGAGATATTTATCATTTCAAAACAAATATTTTATTAGTAAATAGAAGGAGTTGTTTTATATATTTTACACGATATACCGTCACATCATACTGTTGAATGTAATGATGTACACGTGTGATAGAAATGATATTTTCTGTTTGTTATAGTTTATCCAAACATGTATACAAATGTGCAAGTAATTTTTTTTTAATATTGAATAACATTTCGCCAGACTGCCGAAGATCAATCAGTATAGTACTTGTTCCGGTTTGAAGGGTGCGGCTATTAATTACAACGGAAATGAGACTTAATAGATGTTAAGTGTACCACAAAGTGCAGGCACTTGTTCGTCTAGACACTAAATTTATTCATTTGTATGTATATATTTTTTTATTAATATCCCTTTCAAATTTAGCCATGTAATACTTTTAGGATAGATTATTTAAAATTTTGTTGTATTAATTGATTCTATAGCCTTTGTTACCTGTATAGCTTGTTGAGTAACAAATAAAAATAACTAAAACGAATCAAAAGTGTAACATAGTGGTGAACTTTGTATAAAAGTTCGTTATTTCCCAGTACTAAAAGCTTCATCGATATTTTGAAATCGAAAAAAAAAAATATACCGGATGAATTTCACCCGAAAACATTTTAGTTTTGCCTTTGATACGCGGACTATTTGATTTACCTATCCGAGTTTCAGTACAGCTCTTCATTACATATTTTAATGAAAATATTAATTGGTTTCCACGAACGCAAATATACCGCTTCGTTTAATTTTGTAATTAAACATTTTTTGTTTTTAAATAGGTATAACTATATTAAAATTTCGTTTTAACATTGTTTCAATTAAATAGAAATTGGTTTAAAACAGAATAAGACTTTCTTTAAAACATCGTTTTAAAGTAAAAGAAAAGATTTGTGAATTTGTTAATGATTTTATCATTTAAACTGTATATGTAATAGCAAACTGGTATCTTTAATTAAATCCTAACAAACTAAAAATATTCTTTATACTTGATAATCAGAACGTCTTCAATAAACAACAAATCTTTATATGCTAAATATAGCTTTTAATATTTCGCACTGGACATTTTTAACCTGTTGTCAACAAACAAGGATTTCCGGTTTCATTCTAGTTTTTTTTTCGCTAACAGAGATATGAAGGACACTTTAAAAACTTTTCCTGCAGTTGAATGTATTCATACCTGATATTTATTATTGTACGGACGATGACGCCATTTTACAATATTATTTCGTACTGATGTTATAGTATAAAACATTCGTTTAAAAGTAATTTTAATTATGAGAAGTATTAAATATTTTACAGTTGATTACTAAAATTATGTTTGTTTTGCTTTTAAAAGGATTGTAAATAAAGAGATAACAGTTTCATTAAAATGGTTATTATATTTTGAAAACTAAGGTAACAATTTTATTTAAACATGTATTGGAATATTTGAATAAACGACCTTTTGTTATAAACTGTATACTTATACATTATTAAGTAAACTGTTGAATATTGGAAATGAAATATAACATTGATTTATAATTTACAATACACATTTAATAACATTATTACTTTGTATTTTTTTATCATTTTACCTTACGCTTCAAGGCAATGGAAACTTACCGAACTTTTCTATCACTAATATTAAATTTCTAAAATACCGTTCGCCGTTTCGATCAAATATATTCAAGAATGTTATGGACGGATATTAATTTGACCTTCATTATTAATGCTTAGGAATAACTTTCATTAACTTTGTAATATAACATATCACGTAGTGATAATAGTTCACGATTATTGCATGATAAAATATTCAAAGCGTCCATAAACTAATGACAGAGTGCATTTGGTATGAACACTATAATAAAACTGTTATTAGTACGTCGTGATAATATTTCACTTTAAAATTTCAATAATACGAGTTTTGGTATGATTTTGGTATTGAATCATATTAATGTTATATTACAAAACGAATCGCAGCACTCGAACGCACAGAATGTTTTCATTTTCAAGTAACCATTGTAAACGCGGAGTTGTTATCGTTAGCTTTCAGCTAAATTCTCAACAAGTTTTCCAGCTGTTGTCACTGTACTGTACAGATGAAAGAACAGATAGAGAAGTAATCCAACACATATGATGAAGAATAATATGCAAAAACACACAACACACTCCGACACGTATATCCTGAATCGGTCTGCTCGAGTAATACGGGCCCCAGGTATGTCTACGCTCGAATAGGTCCACATTTGTGTAGACGTTGCTTGCATTCGATGTTCTGGAAAGTAAAGAAATATTCCTTTTAACAACAGTAATACACACTACTAATAAAAAATATGAATCTTTATACTATTTTCTAAGATAATTTAATAATAAATACTTTTAAATAATGTCGATTTGATTATTATAAAATCTACTTGCATTGTAATGTTAAGCCACCGACACCAATATAAATTGTTTTTACCCGAGTAACAATCGAGTGTGCGAAATTTAATAGATGATGCGATATTTCGTAAAACAGGTTTTTGTTCAGTTAAGGTAGTTTGAGACAACTATATTATTATTAGCCGAATACGTTAGCGAATTGCTTAATTATGCATTTATTCCCATTTCGCATATGTTTTGTAGCTCCATTGACATTTACAAATAATGTTCAATAATATAACGGTCGCGAGAACAATTGTACATTGTCAAGAGACGTCAGATAACTGACGGTAATGTATAATTATTTCTCTAATTCTTTTACACACAAATTGTATTAAGTTGACTACTGTCTATCTTATCCTAATGGGAATAAATAAAAATGAGTACAAATTACCATTTCACGATTAGCCGAAGTTCAACGGCCAACTTTCTTGAGTTCACTCTTCTGGTAAAACGAATATCACTCTAGTTAATGTTTCTTTAGGCGCACAATTTTTTCTCGTAAATTTTCCAACTGAGGCGTTAAAATTCGTGTTTCTCTTCATCTCAATAATCGGCGGCCGTCGTCGGTGTGTTTGCTCCTCGCATTATGGTTTGTCAGACTGCCCGCTTGATTTTCGAGTCACGATTTTCCGGTTTGTTGTTTTTTTTTTATCGTTTATTCGTCAGAGATTGCGCGCGACCGCACTCCTGCGCAACTTACAGTAGTATGCTGCGCGGTCGACTTCGTATGTTCACTCGCGCAAAATTACGCGCGAATTATATTTGATAACCATTAATTAACTGTATTTAATCGTCATGTCTTCTGTTTGCAAACAACGACATTTATATCATCTTACAATTTACAATTCGTATGTTCTAGCACATTTATATATATAACTTGAGGTTTAAGTAATTAAAGTCGAGACGCTTAAAAATACATTAAAATACGATATATATTGTGACATTTAAGAAATTAGCGCAAAGACATTTTACATTTGTATCAAAGCAAACACAAATTTAAGTGTTTATTAAGTTGAGTATAATAAAAATATAAATTTATCGATAGCCTTAACATGCTAAAGCGGTTATTGTTGACGTGTCTATATAAATTTAAAGATATCATATGCATTTACTGAAAATGTACTTTTTTATATAAATCAGTTTTAGCCCAACGTGTCAAACACATCACTTTTTCGTAACTTAGATGATTATTTGTAAATAATATCGTAATTATTTCACCTGATCTCAAGTGATGCTCAAATTAAACACAGTTTTAATCTTTTATAAATTTCACATATTTTTACAGAAATTTAATTGAATGAGAAGTACAACCAATTTCTGTATTGCACGAGTTTGTTTAACGGCTAAAGTCTAAATGCGTTTTCGAATGTTAAGTTATTGTGTTTAAGTACTTAGAAAAGTTTAAAGGGTCTTAAAAATTCTGGCGAAATGAATGGTGGAAGTGAAAACTACGGTACAGAGAAAAAAAAAACTTTTTTCTCGAGTATAGTGCCCTGGCTGGCTACCATTTCTAAAATGGGATTGAATTACAAAGTCTAGTATTACAGCGAGTGGGTAAAACTTTGTAAAGAGGTTTTACAGTTGAACGAATTGTAAAAGTCTGTAAAAAACAATCGATTTTGTATTGAAAAATCCAATGTCCAATCCAAATCCATTAGACTATAGAAAGAAATAGAATATTAAGTCTTTTTCACATACCTATCATTAGCTTTTAAGGCAAACTATTTACACAGATATTTTATTAATTTTAACTCAATTATATTCAATCCAATACATTAATTAGCCTCCTCAAAACTTGCCCTGTAACGGTATGTTCCCTTTTAGTCGACTTTTACAACAGACTGAAGATAGACTGGCGGTAGGTATATTTTAAACTAACTCACACACTTTTAAAAAAAATGTCTTCGGCGAGATTAGGTAAATTTGGCATAGACTTACTAGCAGACAACTGAAATTATTACATATTTCATAATGAATATTTGAATAATCATTGAATAATCAATTCCTTTGAACTTCACTTTTTTGCTTTCTATTTGTGATTTCTTTATCACTGATTATATACGACCCAATCTCTTACTTTCGTTAATTGTAATAGAATTTGCTTGATGTTATAAATACCTGTTAGGTAATATTTTGTTCGTGCCTAAAGATTTTTTCCTATAGATTGCTGTAAAGAATACGAGGATAAAACGTGGTTTATTGGATAATGAAAAACAGAACGACAATGTAGTGTTTGTTCGTTCAATAAACATGAAGAGAAAACGAGGAAGGCAACACCGAAGGTACGAGTACGAATAGAAGGTTGCAGCTGGGAAAACTTGGACGAGGACAACCTTAAATAAAAACGTTGGGAAATACACAAAGTCTTTGTACAGTTGGTCACACAGACCAAATTGTTAATGATAATAAGATTAGGATCAAATATATGGTTTATAACATGTAAAACTTGTGTCTGGATTACGGCTGGTTATATTGTAATGAAAGTACGATGTTTTTGGTTATTAATCTTTTACAGGTAAAAGAGACAACTACGTGCAATTTAACATTTGTGTTTAGAGATAAAACATAAATATCTTATTACTGGTCTTATATTTAGTTAAAATTGGAAGATAAAAAGAATCCGTAAATTTTATAGATTTTATAAATTATATTTATATGACGGTAACTTTTTTTTTTTTTTATACTACTAAGCGACGAGTCGAGCAAGATGTTCACCTGATGGTAAGTGATACGCTTGCCCATAACAATGCGGTGCTGGTTAAGATGGTACACACTGCACCACATTGCGCTCGTCGCCATGAGACATAAGGTGTTGCGTCTCGTTACCCCAGTAATTACATTAGCTACAGCGCCCTTCAAACCGGAACACAGTAATGTTTGCACACTACTATTTGGCGGTTGAAATAGGAGCTGCGGATTTTTCTAAACGACTATGTAACAAGACTGCTCCATATAATACTTGACAGAAAAATTATAGAAATCTTGTGTACAAAGATAATGAAAAAAAATTACAAACAATTTAAAAAAAATACTTCGTTGAAAACATTACATATATGTACTGTATATAGAAATAAGCAGATTCGAGAAGAGAAGTTAGATTCTAAGATATTAAGCACACCGTCTTTACCGCGTTTAATACATGTTTAATAAATTATTTATAGAATTCTATTACAGCTTGAAATTATACCCTGAAACAGTTCAACTGCACAACAAACAGAAAGCTTAACTTTAAAGAACTTCTTCCGAGTAAGTAACGTAGTACTGACAGAAACTTGAAGTAAACTTATCCATCTTTCCGATTTATTGTAGTAGTTCGCAATTTACTCCGAGTATTTGACTTACTTGCATTTTATTATATTGTAATAATGATTTATAAATAATATAGGTTATTAATATAACAGTAAAATTACTTTTCGTATATCTTTGTTGAGGGTCAAAATTTTCTCGTGTATTGATATATCTTATTCATGCAATAATAACTGCTGGATTTTGATTTCTGAAAACCTCACCTAATATTGTTATATAAGGTAATGAGATTTAGAATTTGCCTAGTGCCTGTATGGAGAGGTACACGCTCACATCCATATCCTCAGTACTAGAGTACTCAGAGACGGAAAGTGAGCTATGACTGTCGTCCTCTCAAAGGATATCGTAAGATCCGTAAGACCATTTCTCTTTCGTTTCTTAGTCTACACAGAAGAGCTATCTATACAAGGCTATAGATCGCACAACCCTAGTTTTGAGGCGTTGACTTCTGCTAGACTGTTAAGATTAGATATCAATCTATGTATTGCAACTTCTATCTTCTTGATCCGAGGAACCAGCAATAGAGTCCAATTATATCCCATTTCAATATCTATATCGTTTAACCAATCGTCATAATTGGTATGCGTAAAATTTTGTATACGAAGATTTTGTTTATCTTGCTATCAAATACAAAATTCTTGTTTAATTACGAATATAACATCTGTTCAATTAATTTTCATGGCATAATACGTTTATGATATTAAGTTATATTTTTAGTTAAATGATTTGCATAACGTAAAAGTAATATAAGACGGATAGTATTATTGGGATGTCTTCGTAGTTCACAAAAACATACATATTTCTCGTGTACAGTTGTAAAATTATAAAAAAATTAACGAACAGCACACAAATCACAATTTAGCATTTTAATTATTCGCCTTTGTACTGAATATAGAACGAGAACAGCTCGAGTAAGCCGCTTATTTCTCTAGACGCTGCGTCCTAGTCAGTCCGATGTTACTTGAGGTTTCTTTAACCTACACCGTTCTACTTTGTGAACATTTGTTTTTTACCAAATTGTCTTTTTACGTCGGCAAGCATACAATCTTTACAGCAGAGATTTTTGAAAAGGATTTTTGTTTTCGGTTTCTTTCCTATAACACTACAAAGTATATTATAAGAGGCTTCAAAACTGAATTCTGGTATGGTTAAAATCTGGGTTATTGTTATTAATATGTAGGTGTATTTAAACACGTATGTTAGTGCTCGAATATGATCCCATCTGGTATTAAGTGGTGATGCGTCTGCGGTGTTAAAACGTTTTAAATTACTGATAGTCTGTTCACTATTATCTTGAAGACACCCACCTAGTATTTAGATGGAAACATTGACGCCGGCAATTTGTTCCGCTCCTTTTCTGTTCTTACGGATTCAAAAACGACGAGCTAAATCTCTTTGTTCGCAAACTGTGTATTTTTTTATGGACTAGTTTTTTATAATCGTTGTAGTTATTATTTATCGCTGGACGATAGCAAAATTTCAACTTGAATACATTACAATCAATAATCATCATTTGTGAATTTGGATAAAACAGATATTTATCTACTTTGATATAACTTAACAATAGGTGTTGTACAATGTACATTTAATCCTTTTTATGATAACTACTATTAAATAAATATCCCAAGTTCAGCTACATAGATCCTAAATAAAAAGCAAGAATTGGGTAAGTTAAATCCGATAGATCACCATATAAATACCCACGTATATTTATTGTTTTTTGGAAATTACATTGAAATTATTCTGAAAATTTTTAATTTATATAGTTTAAATAAATTTTATGGCGGTAATTAGAAAATGTTTTAACTGTTTTGTCAATAAGAAATTCATCAACACTTTTTTACTCGTGTGTTTAAACTGGTGGTAGATCACTGTGGCTAGAGAGTATCCAGGTACTACCGTACCTTCTATTTCCGCCTCCAAACAGCAGTACACAAACATTATTGTGTTCAGGTTTGAAAGGCACTGTGGCTAGTAAAATTTTTGTGTCTCAAACTGGCGATGATAATGTGGTGTAGTGTTTATACGCACATCACTTACCATGTGTACCATGTGAAACTCTATCTCGTTTCGTCGCTCGGTAAAATAAAAGCACAGACAGATTCTAGTTCATATTTAACTTCTTTTTCATAAGTACGTTTAGACATTTTTCTTTACGGTGTTATTTGCACTCGGCGTGGTTGTCTTTTTAAAAGAGCGTTCAACAAAATCGCAAGTCAAACAATGTTATCTAGTGATTATGTTTGAGTTGGTCCCGGATTCGATATTTCTGTTTGAGTTGGCTCCGGATGATGGTGGAAGTAGTTTGCAAACAGGATGACGCGGGCAGTAAGTCGGTCTGTTGAAATTGCATGCAAGGATTAATAATATTATATACTTTAGAACAACATACATAATATTGTATCCGTTAAACTGAAAACCATTGCTTAACGTTTACAATGCAATCATGTATTCATCTATTGTGGTCTGAACATGTATTGACATCTTTTTGAACCTATCAACTTACCCTTTGTTATTTTGTTTTCTGTCATTGAGCTTGAAAAACTTAACAAAGGCAAACTGTAAATCTTACCCGGGTATTCAACAGTAAACTTCATTAATAGTTTTGTAAGCAAACAGTCAAGCGATACACGTGATGGTAAATGTTTACCGTCGCCTATAAACAGCCGCAATACAAAGCAGCAGTTACGTTATCGACTTTCGACAAAGCAGCAGGCTCTTCTGTCAAAATTTGATTCCACAATGTAATTGTTGTAAAGAGTTCTATAAAAACATGTAGATACAAACCATTTAAATGCTTAAGACACTATATATAAAAAAACACACACAAAAGCATATCCAAAATCCTTGATGAATGTCGATGGTTTATATATATTCTTTTAGCAGTGTTGGCTTCAACGATAAACTGATGCATCAATTACGAATCATTTTCTCACTCGTTTTCATGTGTATATTTAATGAGCCTTTGTGGAAACTTGGTTTAACTTTAAAATTGATAATTACACACACATTAGAACTTATTTGTGTTAATAAAAAAATTACTAACTTTTTCTGCAACCGTTGAAGCATATACAAATTATACTTAAACTTGGACTAACTTTAATTCACTGTAAATATTTTATTCAGTCTTGTATAAAATAATTCGACATTATTAGTTTCGAACGATATAAGAAAATAAAAGAAGTTTAAAAGCGTCCTTTAAATTTTTTTAAGAAAACATTTAATTAACTTCGTAAAATAATATCCATTAGTTATGAAATTATAAACGAATACTGTTTTAACTTGAATTTGTTTTAAAATCAACTGTAACGTCATTCCATTTTGGGTCGGTGACGAATGTGTTCAAAATCGATGCGCATTCGGCCCCCACCTAAACCATGTGTTGGGGTAAATCACACAAATAGAACCCAGCCGGCCCCCAGATGAACCCCTTGTCCAAACAGTGTCGTTCGAAACTAAACCCATGCTGCGGTAAGTAAGGTCAAAATTGCAGTATACCCAGGTTCGGAAGCTACTTAAAAAAAAAAAGGAACCGGCAACAGCGACCAGGTCTTTCTCTGGCATTTTGTCGACAGTTCCTGTGCGATTAATAGCTCAGTGGTTCAGTGAAGTGTTTTTTTTTTGGAATAAAGGTGTAAACATAAGGTTTGCGCAAGATTGCTCGACGGAGGGGCGCCAAGTGCAAGGTGGGAAGCTTTTTTCCTTTAGATTCAATTCGTTTAATAAACAGGACGTCCTTTACAGGTTTCTTTGTACGACATGTGCCTCGGAATTCCTATTGAGTCATGCGCATTCACTTAAACATTATCGTACATTATAATTAATTGTTATAATTACGCGTTTTTAATGTTATATTTAGTAAATCTTTTATGTAAATGCAAAATGTCGTGTAGTTTAGAGACAAAGAAAGTTATACACGACTTTCTGTTTAAAGTTAATTAAATAGACCACCACATTTTCTAACGCTGAGTTAATTATAAGAATAGCTCTCTAAAGATGGTTTTAATGTTTTGCTATTATTATCTATAAAGCTTTAGTTTATGTTGTCATAGTTTAATTAAAAGAATCCTTAAACCATTAACGTATTTGGCAGTACATTATTTGATGAGGTAAGTGTAGTAATCGTCAATAAATATTTCAGAATGATACCCGAGTTGTCCCCGTCGGAAATGTTAGAGAGCGCACATTTAAAGAAGACGAAGATGACAGCCGGAGAATTACACAAATTCCTGCTGAATTTATATCTAAATGATAACAGTTTGATAAAGGGACTGACTAATGAACAGATCAGCAAGATTTTATTGGAATACGCATACCGAGGCAGCAATGTTGTATATAATTCAACATTACAATGATCGCAATTGCAAAATCATTTTGTTAAAGGTCAGATAACCACAATTATAGCAGTTATAGTCAATTGTGTGTCTGTTATGGATTAGTAAATCTATTTGCGTTAATTAACGTACTAAAACTTATCTGAGTTAATGATAAATCATATTTCAATTGTATGGTAGTATATTAGTGTAATTTAATGAGCTTGTAATTTAAGTAGGCAATTTTAACTAAATTATATATATAGATTCATGACCGACCTATGTTCAGTTGTGGACATTCGTCGGCTAATGTTAATTTAATTTGTTTATAACAAACAAAATTGTAAAATTCATGTAATAAATTGCAGGATAGGTACTAGTTGAAGGAATTGTATAATGAAAGTCATAATGATATAGATATTTTTTATTTTTATATGTACACATAGTAAAGATACAGATAAACACGTTTGTTTAGATTTCTCAATACATATTTTATTATTACCAGAAAGTAAGACATTTACCAAAGTTTTTATCTAGTCTAGATTAATGATTATTTAATTTTTAAAGAAGAAAATTATTTCTGTAAAAGATGTTCAATCACAATTAAAAATAATGTAGACACAAATACATTTTATTTGATTTATAAATCATAATTGAAATTAAAACGCTATTAGAGTACAATAATCTTTCATTACTACATTTATAACATATATGACAATGCGCTAAGAGATAACTTTTGTAAGAATATTTAAATGCGCTTTGTATAAGCACAGATCAAAGTTATCAAGTACACACTTATAATGACGCTTGAAATGTTAATTTAATTTAAATCATCACAATATTGGAAACATAATAAGCACAGTAGCATTAAAAATCAATTTGCAGCGGAATGCACTAAGCACATTTTTCTTTTTGGACGATTTTATTCCATTAATTTAATATTTAGAAGATTTGCTTAAGAAATACAATTCGTAAACATTGACTAGACAGTGACTAGAATGCCCAGTGGGCCACCTGTTGCTTAATTTGCAACGTTAAACCTTACGGTAAGACGTAATAGACCAGAGCCCCTGATGTAGGAAAGTGAAGATTTAGTAATGAAGTGACACTGAATAACACCGATAAATTAAAACTGAAAGGTTAGGTAGTTCGTAAGGGTTTAGGTTCTGGGGGGCTCTGGACCTAGCAATGCTCAGGCCACCGCCATCTCGCCGATGCCGCGCAGGAGGCGCGAGCGCAAGCGGGCGAACACCGGGTGCCCGATCGGCAGGCCGCGTCCGTGCAGGAAGCGCAGAGTCTCCTGGGCGCACACCAAAAATCCCAGCTGCTCCGGATCCATGTCGACGGGCACGGAGTCCAGCAGAGGATCTTCGTTCTCGTCGCTGAAGTTGCCGTCGAACTCCGTGCCGTCCGAGGAGTCGTCGTTATGATCGTTCTCCATCTCCACGGAACAAATGCGCCCGAAGAGACGCTTCAGCGCCTGCCGTTTCTCCGCGCTGTCCGAGTCGTTCCTCAGCGGCTCGCTGCTGGAGCGTTTGCGGCGGCGCTGTCGCTTCGCCCTCCGGTCCACTTCGGTCTCGCGCTCGCGTTTGCGTTTGTTCGTCATTATCACACGAAATCCACCCGGCGACGTCGAGATCCGGACTGCGAATGGGCCGTGTACAGGGAATTGAAGGGCCGCGATTACACAGAGCGTTCGCCGTCTCGCTCCGGCGGGGAGTGTGCGCGCGCGTTAGAGCGGGACGGGACGGTCAGCTGCAGTAGGAACAGCTGGGCGAGCAGATGCAGGGCGCGGGGCACGCACGCTTTGTTTGATAAAGTTTATTCGGGGGAAATAAAACTGTTAGGCGCGATTGCGCGGAGCGGCGGCGCGCGGCCGCGGGACGAGCGGGACGAGCGGCTCGAGCGACAGCTGCGCCGCATCTGCCGAGCTCAGGTGGATTCCTCGCAGGTCTTAAGATGGCAATGTGAACCTATTAATCTGTACTGAACCCCGTGTAACAACACCCACCACCACCACCCCACCCCCGCCCACGCCCGCCACGCAACAACCGCGCGCCGACACGCCGCGGTCCAATTAAAATTTCATTGGCGCCCGAAAAGGTTCGGTGTCATTGTATTTCGGACATGTTCGTATGTAAACTAATAGCTATCCGCGTAAATTGTAAAAATCAATACACGGTTTATGTAGCGCCGGGAAACGAGCTGTCGAGCTCTCCAGTTGCCTACGTGTACATAGCAGTCAGTAGCTATCGACTTACGGCCATGTCTTATAATACCCGTCCAAGTTGCAGGCGATAGACTTGTCTAATAGTAAACACTTAAATTTCAGATTATGTCTGAATTATTTATAAACTCCTTCACACCACAACAAAATATAATCGCGTCATATCACTGCCAACTCGCACTTGGCCAACATGCCTTTATTAAATGCCCTTGACTCTCCTTGTGAGAAAATGCATCGAACCCCAACATTGGGAACTAAAGAGGCTATTTATTTATTTATGATGTCGTCATGAATAATTAATACGTATTTATTAATTCATTTCTTTATATTTAACGGGCTTAATAGTAAATAAAAAATAGCAATTTTAATTTACGTACTTTTTGCTAAAACGTTTATCTATACATGTTTTATTAAAGTAAACTAAAACTAAAGTAAAATCTAGAGCAAAAATACGAGTACCAACTCGCTTAAGTTGATATGTTTAGATTACATGAAATACCTTACAAAGGAGTTGCCTGATGCTTCATACATGTCTCCATACATTCGCCGTATATAAGAAAAGCTGACCAAGGAAATAGAACCTTATGCCTTAGAGGTTGAGACCGGTGTTGTAGAATGCAAGTAATTGGTATACAGTTCACAAGCGATTCCTGCGGTAATTGTACGATGTCATACATCAATTGGCGACACGTTTGAGTCTTAGACACTGTCCATTAATTACATCTATCAAGCCACTATATACTTGTTATCTTTGATGAGTAAGACAAAGGAAAATGCTATAGTTATATACTATTTATTTATAAATAGATTACTATGAAGATCGCTGTTGATCAATATTGGAAGTACTTACGATTTTTGGCAGAAGTTATTCTGTCTGTGATTTATTCTTATTTATACATTAAAATCAGAAACTTGTGGGCGCGTTTCTGGCAGTCTCTGGCAGTCTCCAGAATCCAATCTCATATGAATTAAGTTGTTCTAGTTATTTTGGAAAAGAATAAAAATCATACTACCTTTCTTAATACAAAGCGGATAATATACAATAAAAATACAATGTCATTTATAATTACTACTAAATAATTCAAATAGTTAAATCTTTGTTTGATCGCGGTAGAAACCTGATATGGATCTAATATATTATCAGGTCTAATATATGTATACGACAATCTAGACAAGATGAATCGTATTAAAACTTACACAATGCTATATCCTTACGTCCCTGTTATAAGCTTGGGGTGTAGTTTTAGACAGCTTCAGGCTGTAAGCTGAATTTATAGTGGGAAATATTATGAGAGTTGTTTATTCACTACGAGTTAATGGTTTCGTGGTCTATTTGTAAATTATTGTATTATTAAAAATAGATGTAGATTTATTAAAGGCGTTTGTTATTAATTATTATAGTGTTAAAGAAATACTTTTTATATATTGTTTCAATGTGTTCCAATTTTTTTAAAGCAAAACTTGCTGTTTTAATTCAATGAAAATACCTACCAAATGTTATGAATATAAAGATTCATACAGTTGAAACCGTCATCGCCTAACGAACCAATACACTAGTGAAAAACTAAATCAAGCAATACAGCGTTTAAATAACATGATAGCTCTGTATGAAAATAAAAAGGGGAGAATGGATGATGTCGAGTCCATTTTTGCTTGTAAACCGAGTCATGCCAGTGCGCCAAATTGAATTGTTCAACGAAATGCACAAACGTAATTTTGAGAGCATTTCAGACGCGTTCTTACTTTGAGATCGCGCCTTCTCTATATAACATTTATTTTCGCTAAGTTAATAAACAGTTGTGTAAATATTCTTTGTTTCATTAAAAAAGTTACTATTTAAAAAAAATAAGATTTGCAAAACACTATTTGACTTTAGTTAATAATTACCTGAAATCATTTTAGAGATTATGATAGTTAGACTTTATAATAGTCATAGTTAAAAAGTTGATAAATATTAAACGGTGCACAGGACTAAATTAATTTAGTTGTAAAACGAGGGAATATCTAGCAAGAAATAGAACAGAACAGACCAGCAGTAGTGACCTATTTAATAATTTCAAGTGATCCACTTTATTTCTGAAAATGGAGTATGATAATATAGAAATATATTTATACCAAAAATATCTCTGGCTTAAAAGTTAGTATGCATATTTGGATTTGACTTTGACTCGCAGCCAAAGAAGTCTGCCGACTATATAGTTCAATTTAACAATAACTTTTAGTTTCTTCTTCCTTGTCGGTATCATGCTTAAAAGAATGGACGTTAAATTTACAAAGTTATATAATTATGAGGTACTTAATAACTTTATACTTAGATTGCATAAAATCTAAATGTTCTTGAAGCAGTTAATTAAAATTTGCCATTAATAAGTTTTATGATGCGCCGTGTATCTCGGCTTATGCAACGGAGCCGCAACTTGGTTGCACTCAATATGAAGTTTGATTAATGCTCGTGCTGTATAAAGGGGTCCGGCGGCTTATTCGCAGTCCCCTAATGGATATTTAGTCACTTAACTTCGTTCAGCACAAGTGTTATTACTTCAACCAACCCATTGTTCACCTCTATTGCACGTAGAATAAGCTTTGGATATTAATTTTGCCAATGATTACTTATTACATCAATTAAAAGCTATTACAGTTTTTGTATTTGAATTTAAATCAATAGCTAAATCATGGAAAACCTCTGCACTGTCTTAGGAGAACAATCAGAGCATACTTAATTTTAACTATAATTATTCTCACTGTAAAAACTTTTGTTATAAAACATGATCAAAATATGTTTTATTAAATGTGAAATTTTAGTCAAAGCAAAGTAATCTTTGGTAGCAAAAATTTTGATTACCGAAACATTGATAAAAGTAAAGGAAGGAGTACGAATGAGTTCGTGGATCTTTTTACCGTCAATGGGCGAATACTTGAGCTAATTTCATATGATGTTATGTATCAATGATGTAGACAAGACGTCTAGAAGATTGGATCTTATATGTTAACAGCCGGAAGACAGGAATTCTATTCAGACTTCAACATCGGCTTTACTTTATAATTTTCTAATATTTGTTTAGTAGTGTTTTTCATTAATGGATAGTCTCTTAATTTTTTTGCCCAGTAATTAAAAAAATTTAATTAACGAACTGGTGAGTGAAAAATACGATTTTTTAAAAAGAAATGTATGCAGTCCGCCGTTAATTGAATCGGAATCTGATAGAAGATAAATAAAACGAGAGTAATTTGGTTGTAAAATACGCGATGGTGTATCGCTCGAGTTGCTTTTCCGCGAATGCAAAATGAGAAAAGTATTTTCCCCCACTCACATTGCGCCGGGTTTTATTTACAAATTACTTTTTACTATCGCACGAGCACTATGTTGGGCTACACTTCATAATGTTGCATACAAACTCTTCAGCTTCGTCTGCAACAGTGAATTTTTGTTTCGTAGAATTTTCCGCTTTTGTGCTTATTTTCATTGTTATTAAAAATTTTACAAATACTTCAATAATGCAAACTTTTTATATTTATTGCATGTTATTCTGTTTACTGGTTTAAAAGCGTCGAGATGGTGTTTACAGTTGTATCTTGTTTTACAGAAATAGAGCAAACTTTTTTCTCTCCGGAAACCGTCGATGTAAGTACCATCGCAGTGCCTATTTGTTCCGCTGGGATAGTACTCTGTTACTATGCTATCTTTTAAAGCGAACTAGTTTGTGAATATGATAGTTTTTTTTTGCTATCGGAGATTGGATCTCTATATCCCTCGGCAGTCATCCTCGGTGCATTAAGAGGATCCCAGGGCATGTATTACACCAGTCCAACTCAGCATAGCGCTTGACCACTTCCTGTAGATTTCCATTTCTAAAAGAAGCGCTTTATTAACATAGTCATAATTTTATATTAAATTAAAAACCAAACTTTTAAAGAGTACCATCGCCTGCCGATAAATGTCTACTGTTGAATACCACCCAGCGGTTACCTGCAACGTTCACCACATCTTCGAACCAAGAGGCTGTATTATCAGAAAAATTAGGAGTAGAAATTGTTCCTTGGCTCATAAAGGTTTTGTGCCTTTCTTATTTATTTATGAAGTTTCATCGTAAATTATTCATTTATTCAAATGATCGCAATTATTTTTACATGACGCGCCTCTTATGTGTTCATCCTCCTATAACTCTATTGAAAAATGTAGCACAATTTTATATTTCAGTTCATCAAAATTCTAGGTATTACGTTGTATTAATAAAGAGAGGACGCTCAAACAGATTGTGAAGGCTGAATATAGTATATTCTGTGCTACGCGATGAATTAATTTTCTTTCGGATTACATTTAAAGCGTAAATAACATTATTTGTTTGCAAATGTTATACGATTTTTTAAGTATATACTTTATTTTCAATATCATTTTAACAAATCGTATATTCTGCTGTTAATATTTTCTTGCAATTATTATTTTATAATGTTTTCTACTGTATTCATTATTAATATCAATTGGACGGATTTCAGTATATACTAAACTACAAATAAGGGCACCATTTTTTTAAAAAAGGTTTTAAAAAATACTTGTAGTTTTTATTTTACGAGGCGACCAGACGAGCGAGACGTTCACCTGATGGTTAGTGATATGCTTGTCCATAACAACGTGGTGCTAGTTAAGATGGTGTACACTGCACCATATTGCGCTCGTCGCGTTGAGACAAGGTGTTAAGTCTCGTTACACCAGTAATTTCACTAGCTACAGCGCCCTTCAAACCGGTACACAGTAATGTTTGCACACTACTATTTGTCAAGCAAAATAGGAGCTGCGGTCTCCTCCAAAGTCCTACCACCAGTGTTGACATGTGGGTATCTTAAGTATTTTCTTTTGTACCATATGTGTTGTCGGATCCCAGTTTAAATCTCAGGAAATAAATTTATAACTGGCACTTAATTGAATCTTCGCTTCGCATCTACAATTTCCCGGTTTGCTTTAATCTAGCGACGTCGTTCGAGTTCTACAAGAAAATTATTTCTAGGAAGTTTATTGGTTTTTTTTCTTCTAAAAATTACATTGGAGAGTCTTTGAGTTAGACGGTCTCTTTCTTTTTAATAAAAAATTCAGAAAGCCCGAAGAACTGTATATACATTTAGTTACGTAATGCCTTATAAATATATATATAAAAATTTTATTTTTTTACGCTACTTTTTCTAGTTGTTGAATTTGTAGTTATAAAATCATTTGATGGTTAAAAATTGTTTAATACCAATGCAAATATAATACGTTCTAAAATCATCTGTTCGCTAAAATTTTTATTAATTATGATTTTATGTTCAATTTAAAAACGATTTCTTAAATTCTTACATAAATTTGTAATTCTTGTGCGGGTAAAAATTGGAACGCGCCGGCGGTAAGAAAACAGTCGCGATTCATCCGCCGGAATGTACGGACCTATCTAGAAGTCGTTAAGGTGTTGGACAAACGAGAGATTTTGCAAAAAAATTACGATCGAGTGCTCCTACAAATACATGTGTTCAACTGATCATATTTTTATAATGTGTGGTTTTAAGAAAAATTTACTAAGATAAAATTAAACTTTTGAGAGTAATTTGTTCTCATTGATTTATATTTTTCATAAAGACTGTCTCGCCATGATGACAGTCTGTGTGTCCCGGTATATCTTAAACTAGTCAGGGTACCCGGGATCACTATGATTAGCTCTAGATCAGAATGTGCTATCTGCTCTGTTAGATCTTTTGTTTTAACTGGTGAGTCTTCATTAAAGATTACGTTTAATTGCCTTAGGTCAAGAAGGGGATAGTAAAAACGTCGACGAGTCGACACTGTAGTATTGCTAACAATGGCAGCTTGCTCTTCGTCGTCCTCCACAGCGTAGTGGCCTCTTCTGTTCATTGTCAGTTCGCCCCGCAATTTCTTTATCCTGCCTGTTCTTGAACGTGAGTGCTTGATCCAGTTAATTGTGCTCATTGTTATCTGCGTATTGATATACACAAAGAACTCGTTTAATAACTATCAATTTGTAAAATGGCAATTATACTTAAAATTTGTTTAGGTTAGTTTTCTATGTTGTGTATTATTTACTATGACTTTATTGTGGAAACTTTATGATAAGATATACAAAGTATTACTTACATCTTCAAGGAGTTATCCAATTTTTTTTTATTTCCTTTAAAAAAAATCATTCGATTCTTTAACAACCGATTTTTTGTGGTCACGGGCACTGTATTTTGGTCACATAATTAAATAGGTGTTAATTACAGCTTTGTGAACTCTTTCTTTAGCTGTCAACGTGGAAACTGGAGCAGTATCCAGGTATAGAATTATATTTCGACGTTGAGCAGTCTACGGCGGCCAGTTCAATTTTCAAAATAAATATTCTACTATCTGAACTGACTTGATTTATTGATTTATCATTGTTATATTTTCGAGTACATTGCAAAAAAAATTGTATAGCAACGATTTACAACTTATTATGTTTCCTTTATTGGTTTTTTTTTACAATTAGACTTGTTAACTTCATTATAGTGATGATGTTTATTAGTGTGGTGGTGTTAAGTCAAATAAAGATAGTGAAGCATGGTCGCTCAGAAAACTTAGTCTCACAGTTTGACAGCCGGAACACAGTATTTACTACTTGCGAGTGTGATGGTGGTAATTAGCTAGGCGGATTTAATAACGTTACCATCAACGAAATCATGTCACCGAAATTGAACCAGGAACCTCCGTGTTGTTAACATTCTATAAAATTGGTTATTCTGAGTAAATTACGCCATAATCAAGCAAACTATTTATTTTTCGGCAAGGGTAAACATCTATTTTAAGTTGGATGGGTATATACTGTGAAGACAGTCTAAAGTCGGGTCTTCCGATTTATGCTCAATTATGCATGGTTTTACGTCTGTTATCCTAATCGCGGCCGACAGCTTAATGTACCTCATGACGCATGTAACCGCTCACATGGGAATGACTTCAGGGGTTATCTATCCGGCAACCCTTTACCAATCTAATTAAATTATACCGTAATCATAAGTTATACGAAACTTAATAAAAGTACTCGTACAATAAAAAAAAACTTATTAGCAATATCACAAAAGAAATTGACTGGAGGACAATATAAAGTTAAATCGCTTATTACCCAATCATTAGGTTTAAAATGATTAATTAATAGATAAATTAGAACTAGAAATTTTTAACATTTTCTTATTCATAAACGGATTCATGATAAAGATGATTCGTTAGGCTAGAAAATTGTTAAGTACTACGTTTTAGTATGCCGTAGACGCAGTAGGAGTAATCCCATTAATAATAATACTAAAACTAACGACAAGAATAATTCAAGACACAGTAAGCTTTTTCTGTATAGATCAAACTGAAATAACAATAAAAATTCTATTGGTAAATATAGCACCTTTATAGTTCTCCTGTGGCTTTGAGTGTTGCAGTCGTCGTAAGGTCAGGTTTATAAATATTTAAATAAACGCAGGAAAATGGGTGAAATTTATTCCGAGAACCGCGTCGCCATTAGAAAATCAGTTGAGACATGTTACAATACAAATAAGAGTTTTTAATACAGAAAGTTAATAATTTGTACATTGCCCTTTAAAACTCAATCAAAATACCCCGTATAGATTGTTCAGAAAGTATAATTAAAACATCAGATTTTTTTTAAAAGTTAAACAAATAATTTTGTTTTCATAAAAAATATTAAATTTTTTAGCGAAGCTTTTACCGTTTATTATAACGTAATAAGAAAGGTTGCAAATATATTTATTTTCATATAAATAATGATTATTCAGACGCTTAGACCTCAGATACTAACAAACGGTGTTTTTTTAAAAATTATTGTACTATTCATTCAACATTCACATGTAAACAATGAATTTCATATTTTTAATGATTTATTTATGTTTACATATTTGGTTTTTTTTTATTCAAAACTAATTTTACTAATATTTTTGTTGTTATTAAATTTATCGCCGCAACCGCGTCATAGTCATTCATTTATTAACTTATCATTAGTTATAATTTTAAATTAAACAAATTCTTTCTTAAATTAAGGCATGTGTTAGTAATTCTTGTGCGGGTATAAACAGAAACGCGCTGTCATCAACACAGTCGCGTTCCGTCCTCCGCAGTGCACAGACCTCTTAAGAAATGTAAGGAGATTGGAAAATTCTGAAGTTATGTTAGTTGCGCCGGCACCGCTGATGTCATACTTTTTAAAAATTCTTTAGAATCGAATGCTCCGACATATTTAATTGTAATAACTTTTTTATGTTCAGTTACGTTCGTGTGGACAAGTTTTTGTTTACTGAGAGTTGGTTATACATAATTAATAAATATTCTTTTATTTTATGTATAAAATAATCCATGTAATACAATCTATAACGACTTTCAAAGAAAAAAATTGATCAATAATATCAGTAGTCTACCGGGGTTCGCCTTGAATACTTAAGTAAGTCAACGGAAATTAAATTTGATCCCGGGGAAAATTGATTTCATTAAAACAAAACTCCATTACCTTTTGATAAATCTTATGGATAGCCGAATAAACTTCATTAAATTCACTTTACTTAATATATCTCCTTTTTATTATTTGTCAGTGAGAGGAAGTGCATGTAAGTTAATATGAAATGTACAGCAATAGATCTTGCTCGTCGCCTCGCGACACGGGATGGTGTCTTCTTACCCCAGTAACTTGATTAGACCTTTCACGGGACGGTACGTTCCTAGACGGTCTAAAAGTATAATAAACTTACACGTATCGTATTTAAAATTTTCATTAAGTCATCTTTCATCATCCTCATCAAAAGTATTGTCAATTGGCCTCTTTAAATAACGCAATTTTTCCTATTAGTCGACCAAAAATTTTAAATTTTTTTAACCTGTCCTGTGTGTGTATGTCTTTTTCATCGGTTAGTTGAATGATCTTTGATTGGTTAATTTAAGAACTTCTTATTTTACTTTAATATAAAAAACATCTAACACCTCGCCACTTCTGCAATTAAGTAAGCAACGAACTAAAAGTATCTACTTCAGCTATGAGTAGTAAAAAAAATTTATCGACTCAAGGACCTCACTGTCGAGATGCTCATGATATTAATCTCAAAGTAGCTTTGAGTGCTTTCAATTTTCAACTTGAAAAGGTCCCTTAAGAATTATTTATAAGCGTAATGGATCACAAGGATTGTATTGAGATGGATAAAGTCCTACTGACTTACGTCTGTTAAATCCTTTGGCAAACGGTTAATAACATTTATTTAAGTAAGATTATTTTACTTTTAGAAAAGCTAGTTGATGGAAAGATAAGAGCTTTCAGTATATAAAGGAGATAGGCTCAACGTGTCTTCTAAATACAAATCCTGAGATCCCAGTCACTAAAATTATAGTGTCGATTTAGTTAACAAAGATGCAACGAAAACTGTTTCAATCTGTTTTTGTATTCCACCTAGTAACTAGTGAATCTGCTATACAGGGTTTATGGCTTTACAATATACCAATGGTTGTTAATTAAAATCTTTTTCAGGATTATATAAAAGCATTGTGATTGATTGCGCGATCTGAAAATCTCGCTATTGTTCAGTTCGTCCAGCGGAAAATAATTGAATACGAGTATAATCCGTGTAAGCTTGATGGGCGGTGAGCAAAATTAGGTATTTCAGTGAGAAATGTTATAATAGGTTGTGTATTAATTAATACACATCTGAAAATTCAGTAATTGGGTAAATTAGAAATTTAACATTTCTTACTACCGTGTTTTAAGACGAGGTAGTTTTTTTAAAAAACTTTAAGATTTCGCTGGAGATACCACCGCAGCTCCTATCTGTTGCTAAGTAATAGTATGCAAACATTACTGTCTTTCGGTTAGATGGGCATGGTGAACTAGTAAAATTACTGAAGTAACGAGACCTAACATCTTGTGAGTCACGGCGACGAAGCGTGTGCAAGTGTATTAAATTTTTTGATAAATATAATACACAAATCTTTAATATTTTAACAATTACAAATGGACTGGTTAGCTTTAATATTTGATTTCAATTGTATTAGTAAGATATTGTTCACTCCTATTCATCTGTATGGAAAAAAAACTCTGTGAAATGTTATACATTTCGGTGAATTGACTAAAGAGTTTTTTTCTGTTAACTGAATAACGCATGAAGTTGACACAAGTTTAAAAAAATCAATACTTTTAAACATGTTGCTGTAATAGTAGCTCTGAAAGGATTAAAAGTGTGACGCTAGCCTAGCTATATCTATATTTGTACTGCATTCGGACAACACTGCACTCGTAAAACAAAATGATGTCTCGCTGCTTCAGTAATTGGTAGATACAGCGCCTTCTACTAAAATACAGTAATAAAAAATAATAGCCATGCAAAAAAACGTTTTAATAGTTTTTGAGTGTCTATCAGCGCCATACATTTATTCTTCGACAGATACATTTGTGGCGGTTTCGAGGTTAACCGCTAGATGGCGCTTGTCTTAATCTTATTTATTACAATTTAACGTAATAAAAACGATTGTAAAAATTTAAACAAAAGTATTTAAAGTATTACATTAAAACCAATGTATAATACATTTTATGACAATTAAAAAAATACGTTACCAGTTTTTCTATACGTTACAAAATTTTCATTTTATTCAAGAAGATGGCGCTGCTGTCAAAGTTTCTAAATAATATCACTTCGCTATTATTTTAGGTTAGTATTTTGAAATTAAAACGCATAGCTATATAATTTTACTAACATAATTTACAAAGACCTTTTTTTATTATTTTTCGCATGTTCCGTAATGCTGTTTTTCTCTGTTATACCAGTATATTTTCTGAGCTCACATTTACGCGTAGGACCTCTGTGTTATTGTAAAAAATCTTGAGAAATAATTTGAAGGTTAAGTAAAATATTTATGCAAATTCTCACATGCGTATTGACTTACTTCAAAAGTACAACCATAGGGATTTAACAATGTAGGTAATACGAATAGAATTCCTGTAGGAATAGCGCTTTAACTGTAGTCAAGGGTTATCAGGGATATTACCAAGGAGACTAATTATGCCTGTGGGTTCACTGGTTTTGGGGACGGGAGCCGTCATCGCTCACAAAATGTGCCCGGAAGGATCCTTAGGGACGTGCTTAAGGATAGTGCAGACGGGTAAGAGGTCCCTGTAACCTTTGTAACACCTTTCACAGAATAGTCTCTCAAGACCAAAAATCAGTTGTATTTGTTATAATATTAGCAAAAACTTGTATTATACCCTAGTGGGTCTGAAAAAACAAATATTTAGAGTTTTAGATAATTTTAGTTCTTTTTCTTAGCTATTAAAAAGTTATAAATGTGTTTAATACTAATTTGAAAAAATAAGACGGTCTTATAGACCATTAACTGGGTGGTATTTTGAATTATATTAAAGCTTATAAATATGTGTTATATTGCAATAAGTTCTTTACTTAACACAGAACTTAAAGTATTAAGCCCACTTGCACGTACGGTCACGCACTATAAATCTTAGTATAAAACCAGTATAATGTCTTTTAGACTAGAGATATATAGAATTTGATTTATATGTTACTAAGTAGTATAACCTAATGGTTAGTGTTAGCTCATTATTGATGAAAAGTAAGATATTTGCTGAAATAAAACAAAGTAATTATATGAATAGGCAAAAATGTTTGTGTTTTTGCTTATATTAAACTTTACACTTTGAACCGAAGTATTTAAATAGTTTTGTATGGTAAGTTTTCTGTTGAATTTAAAACGCTCCTTTGTGGTTACTTCCTGTATAAAAGTTGCTTAAAATAATGTATAATGAAGATAGTGCTTAAAGTGGACTCGGGTATCCGGTCGAGTAAATAATCTTTTGAAGTTAAGTTGCGTTAAAATATTTCGTAGTTTGTGAACCAAGAATACGAAAGGTCAAAGTTTCTGTTCTATTACTTTATTAAATGTAGTACGTATTTGCTTTTGATGAATAATGTCCGTGTTCCGTTTCGAATATGCAACATTGTAAGCTTTATACGAGACCTTCAGATGGATTCCTTTGTAATTTTTTTTCCTGAACAGTATTCGATAAATTCAAACGAAGGCTACGATATCGATACAGACTCAATGAGAGGTAAAATGCTAAACAGAAAAAGTGAATTAGTTTATTTTTAAACTTATTTATAGTAAGTAATAGTCTTGAATATATATTGCTAATCTTTTTCAGTATGAGAAAAAATACTTGTTATCGCAGGACATTGATCCTAACTTAAAATTAAAGTTCATTTTATCATTTTAATATTCCATTTGAACAATAACATTGTAAGCTTTTATGTTAAGAAATTTTTCAAAATTTACTATCGTTATAGTATATCAAATACAATCTAGTTATCAAAGCGAAAATTTTCATTTTCCTTTCATTTCTTTTGTAAATGCACTCAAGGCGGCTCTTAATATAATTAAGTAGACCAACCTGCTCTTTTGGTGAAAGGTAAAGTTTATTAAGAGCTGATTCCTTTACCAAATTTGCAGAGCAACATGTACAAAGAAGGAAAGAATTACAGGATAGAAGGGAATTACAGTGTATTGGATATTGAGAAAGTGGTATTGAGAACGTACCAGCGTTGATAATACGAACACAACGTACCTTCAGTAATGAATCGTAATGAGTCAAGTTTTATATTTACGTGTCGACCAGACGAGCGAGACGTTCAGCTGATGGTAAGTGATACGCTTGCCCATAACAACGTAAAGCTAGTTAAGCCTTGTTACCACAGTAATTTCACTAGCGTACAGCGCCCTTTAACCGGAACACAGTAATGTTTGCATACTACTGTTTAGCGGTTAAAGTAGGAGCTGCGGTGGTACCTACCTAGTCGGTCTCTGGCAACGGAGACCTATCACTATTTTACAGTTTATTTTTCAATGGATTACAGGATGATAAATAAAGTTTAACTTAAATTAGTTGACACTTGAAAGTTTTTTTAAGATTATTTTCTAGATCTGTACAACAAATGTCGCAGTGTATATTTGATTTAAATGTATTTTTTTTGTACTACTTTGCGACGAGACGAGCAAGACGTTCAGCTGATGGTAAGTGATACGCTTGCCCATGACAACGTGGTGCTAGTTAGGATGGTACACACTGCACCACTTTGCGCTCGTCGCCTTGAGACATAAGGTGTCTCGTTACCCCAGTAATTACACTAGCTACAGCGCCCTTCAAACTGGAACACAGTAATGTTTGCACACTACTATTTGGCGGTTGAAATAGGAGCTGCGATGTGACCTACCTAGACGGTCTTTGGAAACAGAGACCTTGCACAAGTACTTAAACCACCTGGTGAATACATCCTTATATAATGATATTGCATATGTTCTTAAGTTTAAATAATAAGTATTATATTGTGAAGTTGGTTAGAATATTTGTGCTGTTTTCAACTTGTTCTATATGAAGCACGGCGTATAGCTTAACATAAAAGAATAATTATTATTACCGCTGGTGTATATCCGCGCTGAGCCGTAGTTGATGGCTATTCGCTTATGGGCGTCAGCTTAAACACGAATAGATTATCTACGCTCTGGCAGCTTGTTGATACGGGTCACACTCGATGTTGCGTATCGCAATTCGTCGGCGATGTCATCAATAACGGCTTTTGTATATTAGTTAACTTAGGCGACGCGGTGATAGTTAAAATTTTGGTTTTTCATTCGATCGTTATACATTTTTAGATTGTATTTTTCAGAAGACCATCAGAGTACTATTTCCTAATTGTGTAATTTGTAGTATAACAAACATATCTGCACATCTTTATTCTATTTAGTTCAGTGGTACTAAGAAGAGTATAAAGGTACTAGGAAGGGATAGGGAAGACGTCAAACCATCAAGGAACACTGTGGTTAGAGTATAGATCAGCTTAACCACAATCTTCCTTGATGGTTAGAGTAAATGTAGTCTATGTGGTAAACTGTACCAATCTAGAAAAACCTATCCTTTTTCCTTTTTATATTATCTTGGTTATATTAGTTATCGCAGACAGATGATGATATTTTAGGATTTTAAGTTTCTAATCGTTTTCGTTTCGCCACACTAATGTTTGCAGCGTACAGCTTATTATTATTTTGTAGCGGTGTTCGGTATAATTTCATTGTTTTCAGGCAGTATGTTTTACAACTTTTGGCAAGAAATTAATGAAAACGCATTGAGAAAATTATATCAAATAAACAAAAGAAGGTCTCAGACAGAAGAATCTTGATGACGTCATCGTTACTCTGCCTTGAACCATTTGTGATAAAATGTATTATTAACCTCTGCGCCGGAAATGTACTCAAAGCCGCTTTGCTTTGTAAATTTTAGTAGAAATTTCCTTTTTTTTTATTACAACTTATGTTAATGCATTGGAAAAGCTATTATGCAAATGGAGGCTTTAAATTTTGATTTGAGGTTGTGAATGGATTTCAAGAATCAATTTGCAAATCAAGGGCCTTATGCAAATCGGGATTATCAAATGTCCTTTGTGGATGTGGGCTTGAAGTGTTTTGTAACCGTATTAATTTAAATACACAGTCCGTCATTGTGCTTATTTCATTAGCGTGTTTTTAAGGAAAGTGTGATACTTTAAACATTAGATTTCTCTACATTACTGTTACTACTTTTAATTTATAAATAATTGATTATATCTAAAGAAATTTGCGTCCTGTATTTACTTCAGAAATTTTATAACAATATCTAAATCGAGAACTTATTCCTTTTCATGGATATTTCATTCCCAGAAATGTTGTTAAGTAGTTGTTTATACTCGTATGTCACCTTACGATTAATTTAAAGATTTTATTGAATAAGCAGTTATAGGAAGTAGAGACCTGGCTAGTTACTACCGCGATATTGTCGATGTTTTCTTTTAAAGTGTTGCTGATTAGCGACAGTCAGAAATATGTGATCCAGAGTTTCTACTTTCTTCGGGCCTATCCTTGGTTTTTTATTTATTTATTTATAAGCCAACTTTGTTTCCTAACTTACATTGTCTTTAAGAATATATATAAACATTTTTTTTTGGCCTTCACCCAAAAAGGGATTCCTATCCTTAATTAACAACATGTAAATTAGGATAAGCATTGCAAAGTAGCAGGTTAATAAACTTAATATTATAAATGTGGCAAATACAGATGTAAAACCTTTACCGCAGATGCGTAAAAATTGTGAGAGGAGGATACTCTGTGCGATTCTTATTAAATTTTCAGTTTCGTCAATAACGTGGGCAATTTTTTCAACCGTGCTTTTATAATTTCGTTTCACTGCCAGGAAGAGCGAAAATTTAATACTGCCAGGGATCGACTCGGTGCGCTCCTATTTCGGTAAACTTAATTTCGCGTCTAACAATACTCCTCGTGAGACATGTTAAATATTAAAACAGAATGAGATTTAATTTCGTAATTTCGGTCTGCGTGAATAAAACTCGGAAAACTTTGAAGATCAATGATCGTGGTATTAATTTTTTATAATTCGATTCGACGGGACTACCTACACGTTCATCTGATGGTAAAGTACGCTTGTCCATAACAACGTGGCGCTATTTAAGATGGTATACACTGCAACACATTGCGCTAGTCGTCTTGAGACATAAGATGTTATGTCTCAAGACAGAAGTCTAGTCTAGTCTCGTTACTCCAGTAATTACATCAGCTTGCAGCGCCCTTCAAATTGAAACAGTAACATTTGAACACTACTGTTTGCCAGCAGAAATAGGAGCTGCGATGTGACCTACCTAGACGGTCTTTGGAAACAGAGACCTTGCACAAGTACTTAAACTACTTTATATGTTAAAACAAGACAAATCCTATAGAGTCTTTAGTCAGTTGTTCTCAGTAGCAGACTCAATGTGAAATGACGTTTATAAATACATATATGTTTAAAAGTTATCTACAGGACTGTTCGATGTAGATACTTGACTAATGAGAATGATCCTATTTAATAAAGAATTTATAGAGTTTAAGTTTAATATAGTACTACAATTAACAACTCAAAAGCTATGTTTTTTTTTATTTAAAACCGCACAAAACGAAGCTGATTGATTGATGAATAAAATCTCAGATGATTCAGAATTAACAATATTTCAATCAGCAAGAAATCTTAACTGTAACAATATGAAAATCTGAAAATTCGTACTAAACCAGCTGTGTACGAAAATGAAAGTAATCCATTGTTAAATATAATATTAAAGTAATCATTCTTAACTTGTTCTACTTCTTAGCGCCGGCTAAGGCAATAAGAATGTAGGCACATTTCCAACTTTGGCTATGTTTTGCTAATAATTGAAGTAAATTGAGTTTTACTTAGGTTTATTGAAAGCAAGAAATAATGTTATTTTATTTTAAATAGATAAAAGCTGGTACATTTGTTGACTTCAGATTTATCCTAAAACTGGATTCCAAATGATACGTTTGTTACCGAGTTTAAGGTTCCCGCAATTCGTGTATTATAATTGTTTACGTAGTATTATATACTAAGTAGTTAAGTTTAGTATTTACGGTTTTGAATTATATAAAAACAACAATATAATCATAACAGACACTGTTTATTTAAATAAAATTTAAAAAGTTGATGTAATGTAATCAAAATGATGGAGCAGTAGCAATTCGCATAGTGACTCTAATGTTTATGAGCTCTGTGAGATTTTCGCGAGTGGTGTTTACCAGCTGGAGGCTGAAAGAAAAAATATGTTTAATATTGATCAAAATTTTAACTAACGAAGAAAAAAAAGTTGAAATCATAAATATGACAAAAAAATACTATAATATGAATAATTAATAAAAAAATCATAGCACGCAGTATTATTCGTGATTGAGATCAAGATACTTGATATGAGATAGGTTTAAAGTTACAGTTAAAAATGAGAAAACCAAAAAGAATACCTCTTCAGGATCTTCTGTGACACCTGTTCCATCCGAACCGTTATTTACAAACAGGCTTGGTACGGCAAAATTACCAATGTTAGTCGGTTGCGGCCACGATGAATCATCATCAGGAGCAACGCTTGAATCTGTAGTTGCTTCATTGTCGTCGCCATGTGATCTATGTCTTTTATGGTGCCGTGCTAACAAATTAACATGTAATACAGTACTTTGTTGTTTTTCGATGCTGTGATAGTTCAGTTCATGAGGTGATCATTTGCGCTATGTTTTGAAGAGACGTTGGTTTGATTCCCAAGTAGCTTGAGCGTCCGGCGAAGAAATCGTGAACGAACCAAATTGTTCCAAAAATACCAGCTTTCGTGGACAAATGATATCCGCCAACCCACAAATGGCCAGAATTTAGATAAAGACTATGTTTCTCTCATTTTGAAACAATGCACCGATTCCTTTGTAGTACTTTGACAAGTAAACATAAAGGCATTACTTAGAAATAGGAAACACAAAACTTCAACAGAAATTAACAGAAAGAAAATCATTATATCTTATTTCACAAGTAAGAAATTTACTTTTAAATCTAACTAGAAATTCGCTTCTAGTTCTAATTTCTTATTGTTGCTTAAGAACAAATTTGTTGCTGTTCCAAAGCAGCGTGTTTTTTTACTCAAAGCAGTAGGATGTAAATTTAGCTTTTACATTTGCAAAGTCGCTTTAGTTCTTGTAATTGTTTTCACACGTTATTACACTGCACCGTGTTATATGTAAAGAATAACGCTACCACAATTTTACGAGTTCAATGAAATACAAATTTATAAACTACAGCACCCAAACAGTATATGAATGAAACTAACTTACCAGATTCGATGTGAACTGCCGCCATTATCAAACTAAGTACAAGCACCGCCGCTTTCATTTTAATCCTGTATTCTGCGAATAATAAAAATCTAGTTTACTTTGACTTATATATATCATTGAAATAAGTAAGGTGTTTAAAGAAAATTGCTCAGATAAGACGTTCTTTAATTGTACCCTAGCAGGTAATTATAGTGATTACGTGTAATAAAAGAAGTACAATAGGAATGGGCTAGAATATACTCAGTACCACTGCAACCTTCATTATTTTACTGTACGCCGAAAGAGCCTTTTATTTATAAAAAATATAAACGGGACAAGAATTCAAACACACATTTTATACAATACCTCTTTACTATGGGCAGTTCGTAAGTTTGTAATTTATCGTTTTCTAACACATAGAAACATTGCAAAATAGTGTCTGCGAAATGTTGCCATTTCAATAAACTCATCGTTGGTATTTTTATAATATTTAATTTAAAATTTTTTACTTTGCTTTTTTATATTTGGTACGTAAAGAGAGAAAAAAATCACTAAAACATCCACTGAATTGTTAAAACTGTAATTAAAGCGATTTTTATTTAAGTATGAAGAAGATAACACACGTAGCAACATTATTTTATATTATCAGACAGCATCTGTTTTAATATGATATTTGCATGTCTTTTATAAATTTCATAAAATAATAAATAAATTAAATAAAATGATTGTTGTTTGCTTGTAATTCTGATATCTGTAAATTTTAAAAAGGATTGTGAATAAAAAGTTTTTTCATTTCGCAAAACGACTAAATGAGCAGGAGATCATTTGATTCAATTTTAAAGATGGCCGACTTTCGTCCACAGATCGGCTACAAAAACTAAGTGTATTTTTAATTAGACAATAAGTTCCTTGTTTCGCGGGAATTTCACAAAGCTTTGAGTCATTGCTACCTGTTTAAAATTTAAATTGCCTCTTTAGAATTAAATTAACAACAAAATTGTACCAACAAAAGTTTTGTTTGTTACAAAACGTTAATAAATAGTAATTAGTACTTGTGGAAGCTACAGAATTCGGCAATGGGAATGAAAAGGGTGCAGAATTGGAACGTCTTCGTTTTAATCTTTATGTGAAATTGATTTTTCTTAACTAACGGTTATCGTGTAATAATGTGGAATGTAGTGAACATTGACGAAGCAGTGATGGCTCCATCTGAAGTAAATACATGTTTTAAAAAATCTATGATGTATGTAATATTTACGCCTCTAACCATTTCTTAATGACCAAGGAAGCTTTCAATGACTTTTTAAGAAAATATGCTATACAATAAATATAAAATAAATATGCTATATTATATAATGCTCAGAGGCATACACAATTATATTTTTATACAACTACAGTCACAAACAGGCATGAGTCTCTACTGACGTGTCTGGTGTTAGCAGCCTTTAAACGCTGGTAGCACCAGAGTATCCAGGTGTTGCTGACCCTGTCTTTTTTGTAGCAGTAATAGAAAAAAGAGACCGCTAATGTTCTATTCCATGGTACGTTAACAGTCCATTAGTGAAACGTCAAACACTCGAGCGGATAATGAAAGTTTCAGGTTCCATGTCGAATTACTTTCCGGGACGTCGGCCTCACGTAATAGCTATATTTCTAATAAAAATAATATGTAATCGAGAAAAACAATAGTTTCACGTGTTTCATGATCAGCTTTATAGGAAAATCTTTTTATTGTTAAACAAACTAGATTATTACCAACAGCTATTTGTTTTTTTTTATTTGCGTTTCATAACAGGAATGATAAAAAACAAAATATTTTTTATCCCAGTACCTAAAAACAATAATCCCTGTCGTTTACTAAAACATTACCAGTTTTTCTCGTGCTTTACCACCACAGTAAACTCCCTAATCTTCCTGCTAAGAATACTGCAAATATCACCAAAATTAACGCCTCTTTATCAACGGGTTATAAAGGTTGGAATCATTCCCTTAAATGTTAATAAAGATATCTCTTTAATTAAGACAAGCAGTTACACTTTTTTAGAAAAAATCACGAAACTTTCGTGAGTTAAATGGAGGGGACAAGAAGTATAATGAATTCACTAGTAAAGGCTTCGTCATTAATCATTTGACTACCTAAATAAAAATGAGTCTCGTTATTTATCATTTTCTATTAGTGGGACTCGGGGCCTTCTCTGACAAAAGAGAGTCAAAGACCAGAGTCAGAAAGTCAGAGAAATAATCCACCACGCTGATCAAGTGCGGGTTAAGGGAGGTCACACCAAAGCGGGATGATTAAAAACAAATTGTCGTGATATCTTTTTTGGGACTGGAAAGTAGGCGTTTCTCATTTTCGCAGGTTTATGGAAAGAAATATTTTGTATCAAGTCATAGTCCTATGTACACAGTATTTTTTTTTTGTGTACATAACTAACTGCTTTGCTTACGAGTTTCAAGATGAACGCCAATTCGAGTTAAATAAATTGACATCGCTCAGTTTTAATAAATATTTTCACCCAAACCTTTGAACTTTCGTATAGAAAATTCATTTTCATGAGTTTCAAATGTCTCATAAAGGGAATTGTATGCAAATACATTACGTCGTTGTTTAGAGTTTTATTCAAAACATTGAAAAGACAAACCTCATTGAGTTTCTAATGAGTTCTTTTGAAGCTCAACTTTAATAATAAACGACTGAGTATTGAAAGTGATCGCAATATTCCAATTTATACAAAGAGTTTGCAATTTTGAATTTGTATTAGAGTTTTTTTTTCAGTTTAATTAGATAGTAATTATTTTCTGTAATAAATCCTACAGATAAGGCAGAAAGTAGTATAGTTAAGAAAACTTTCATTTGAAGATCTTGTCCGCTCTGTAACATAACTTAGCTGTTGAAGATCATTTAAAAACCTTTAAGACAGTAAAGATACTTCAAAGAAGTTTTTTTTCATAATCACTTGCATCAGAACATATTAAATAAACATAGATTATAGTTTGAATTACGACGAAAACGTGAAAAGTATTTTTTTTACAAACATTTCGCATTTTCATAGAACCTTCCAATTGGGTTGTTTACTTAAATAAGTTTTCTTGTGAAATGTCCAATAAAAGAACAAACCGTTTAAATAGGATTGTCGTTATATACCATATACACACATTTTGAAGCACTCTCGATAATTACTTTAAAGTAACTTAAAATACAATCGCTCATTTTTATGTTTACGGTTAAGCTATTTTTAGCAACCGGAAACCGATTGAAAAGTTTCACAACCGTGAGATCTTTAACGCTACGGAAGAAGGTTTATTTTCGCAATGAATTATTCGCAATGCGAGTAATGCAATAAAGAATTTAAGACAAAGACGTGATAACCATAGCAGCGAGTAGTAAAATGTTGATCCCCACTAAATTACACGCGAAATACGCACCACGGATTACTTTCTCATAAACTGAGACGCTGATAACAATAAAAGTGGTATAAATTGCCAATAAAAACAATAGGCTGGATGTTGAGGCTTGTTTGCGTATTTCACAAAGACGACAGAGAAATATCGTTCCCAAACACTTTCGAATGCTTCTTAATGATCACTTTATTTAAATGTGTAGATAAAATAATTGAAACATTTCTATAAATTTATTTCAGCGACGTCTTGAAGCAAATTTAGATTTTTTGTAAGCCAACAATTGATATTAATTTCATGTGATGTTAAGCGACAATTATCCTATAGATTGTTTAGCGTGCTCATTCGGAATACTCTGGCTCTCATAAAAATACCTAAAAAGACAGACACCAGATGAATAATATTTAAGACGTTATAGTACAGGTATAAGGTAAATATGTAAAAGGTTGAGAATATGATTGAAGTGACGAATTCACTTAACTGCTATAATTCATAAAAAATTATAATGAATTTCCGATGATGTGACAAGAGCGGAAAAAGTTTTGTTCAGATTTAGCAATGAACATGATTATACGGCCATCAAAGCCAAAAGAAAAATTCTTATTAAGATCTAGCGGTAAATAATTTAACTGGGGTTTTAAAGGATTTTTCGATCAATTCGAAAAACCTGTTAATTTTGTACATTTATGAAGTTAATACAATAAAAGAACTTCGTATAAATGAAGTCGGGCGGATTGTTTGCATGGGTTAACTAGACTTTATCAGTTAACTAGATCTTTTCTTGAAGTTAAATGATAATGATTTGAACCCCGTATGATAATCGGATCGCATGAGTAATGACGATAGTTTGATAATTTGAGATTTGTAACTGCTTAGACCCTTTCGCACCAAGCATATTAACCCAACAATCTTGCTCCGAAATCGAACTCTATGTTACAAGGCGTCTAACGACTGTTGCATAGAGGAATGTTATTTAATAGCGTTGTAATAAAAGTTCAATAAACAAGTTCCAGGTCCTCACCATAACGGGAGTTGGTGGCCAATTATCTATTAGGAAATAAGCAAAAAGTGAGAGTTGCACAAGTTTGCATATTATCAGTAAAAACCTGTAATGCAACTCTGTTAAAAGTTATGCAATGAATGCTATGTTTATAAACAGATCACATACGTATCCGTTGATTTTTACACCTCACTATAAAGGAAGTAAAAAAATATATATTATCGGGTTTTCTGTTATTACAACTATAAACATTGACAATGATTTTACAGTTTGTAACATTCACAACAAATGTATGGTCTGTTTTAAACAAACGTAACGCGACGTAACAAAAAGAAAGCAAGCAACTCTCAACAATAGGCAACAAATTTCTTAACTGTACCGTAAAGCGTCTACAAAATTATTCGTTTGTGGTATTCTATAAGCGTAATTGATTAGCTATGGCATGTTTTATATTTCATTGTTTTCCGCAATAAATTTTTAAATGGCAGACAACAATCTCAAAAACTGATGGAAACAGACATAAGGTTTGATGTTGAGCAGTCACCACAGCTTATAAACACCGGAGGAACCAGAAGAAACCTTTTTGAGGAACTTCATATAGCTCCAATAGAAAACTCCAAGAGGTAGTTCCTTCCATAATTTGTTTGTTCTCATAAGAAAACATCTTTGGAAACACACTGTACAAGATAACTGCTGAACGACGGTGTGAGAATGAACTCCGTGCTAAAGACGTTTATCTTGTAAGTTAAGTTAACCATTTGATATTAACTGAACAAGGTGTTACCAGCGGTCGAGTAATAAACGACTGTATGTTATATTCACTTATAAAAAAGGTTTGTTTAAAGATAGCAAATAATATTAGTCGAATGATGAAAACAAACAAAAAATTTTGAATATGCAGAAGATATAGGCGATAGGTTCAAATCAATTGACTAGTTTATCATTAAAGCACCAAAGTAATCCTATTTTATTAGTGCTAATATCATTTATAATATCTAGTTGTTTAAAAAGAAAACTAGTTTATATTATTTACGAGATTTATTCATTGCATTACTACATTTCTTCATGCACACCATACATATCCAGGTAGGCTCTTCTGTAGTGGTGGCCATTGTTGTTGGTTTCGGTGTAGTCGTTGTAGTTTTTGGCTTCGGAGGTTTGCAGAAGTAGTGATAAGGGACGATCACCTCTGGCTCCTCGTGAACGTATCCGTAATCTTCGTCCCAGTATACGAGCGATGATGCATCTGTGCAAGAGTTTATCAAATTTTTATACATCGAATCGACAAGATTAGCATGACCACTTGGTCATAAGTGATACCTAAGCATATAAATATTTGGAAGAGTTTTGGGGTTGTTGTTAACTCAACACTACTTTAAGTTCTTCGCTCGTATGTAGCTATACACCAGAGCACAGTAATCTTTGCACACTACTGCTTTACAATTCATTTACTAATGGACAGTATTTAGACAATAATAAAGATTAAGGATACATAGTCATAGTCTCTTTTAAAATAGAATCTCTGGGATTAAAGGTACAAATACCATATATATCCTCAATTACATCCTTAATTTTGTTTCATATATTTTATATATTCTATTGAAATTAATTAAAAACGGATATTATACCTTCATCGTTTCTCCGTTTGCCGCAATAAAGCGGACAAATTTTGAAGCAAAACCATATTGGTTCGTGCTTGTCTGAAATTTGATAAAACAGCTAATTACTTTCCTGGATTTATTCCTATTTTTTTACATTATTAGTAATTTGTCCGCAATAATAATATTTGTAAATTTCTATCGATATATAGTTATTGAATGCAAGTAGTTTAACATTAATCACAAATTGTATTTAAAATGCGTCAGTGTAAATACAGTCGTACAATTATAGAAAAATAATATAAACCGCAGAAACCGCAAACGAATATCTCCGTACAATATTTATGGTTAAATTTTCAAGTTATAAAATAATATGTATTTAAACCAAGTAGTTAAGGCAGTATAACAAGTTTATTATTAATTATTATATACAAGCAGTACCATTTAAAAACTATGTATAAGGTCGATAAAGTTACATCTTGGTAATAAAATCAAATTATATTTACCTGCGAAAAGAAAAAAAGCGTTGACCACAGTAGAATAAATACTTAAGAATGTAATAAAAAAAACTATATCCATTTTTCAAACAGAATATTTCCGAAACGGGACTAAATTCTGGGCTCCCAACACCTTTCACTGCGCGTTAAAGATAGCATTTCTAGAATACTTCCCTCCTACTTTATACTTACATCAGTTGAACCCCGCAGACGTCCTATCAATATACCTATATACTGCCTCCGTGGCTAACCGCTTGCTGTGTACCCTGGTTCGATTCCGAAGCCACTTTCGATCTACCTCACATGATGTTAAGGATAATGAGACGGATATGTTGAGTCGGAACACAAATATGTTATTAAACGTTTGTAACGTCGAGATGATTGGAAGCTAGGCAGATTTTAAAAATCTCTTCCATCAACCAAACTCCACAAATGCGGCTCCCCGGAATCGAACTAAGAACCCATGTGTTACTATGCAAGTCGTTAGCCACTGCGGCACGGAGCTAGTTGCTATATATAGTGAGCTTCTTCTTGGAAAAATATTTATACGTACGTACCAATTTTTATGAAGTGTGGTAGTTTCAGTTATTCTAAAAAAAAAATCTTGTTCTTTATAAATTATAACTTTTGTATGATCCTACCTACAATTTAGAGCCGTGATAGCCTAGTGGTTTGAACGTCGGCCTTCCAATGCGAAGGTACCGGGTTCGAATCCGGCCTGCACCAATGAATTTTTCAATTTATGTGCAGTTAGCATAAAACACCAACTAATATTACGTGCTTTGACGGTGAAGGAAAACGTTGTGAGGAAACCTGCATATCTATGTCATGACCATTCGTGGTCAGACTAGCATGTGAAATGGAGAAGGCAATGGCAAACCACTCCATTATAACTGCCAAGAGAGTCGTCGTGTGTTTTACGACACATGATGATCACGACCCTCAGTCATGAGGAAATACGACTAAGAAAGTCAAGACCTACAATTTATATTAACAGAAGTGTGCAAACAATACTGTATTCCGGTTAGAAGGGTGCTGTGAGCTAGTGAAATTACTGGGGTAACGAGACTTAACACCTTATGTATTAAGGCGACGAGCGCAATGTGGTGCAGTGTATACCATCACTAGCACCGCATTGTTATGGGCAAGCGTATCACTTACCATCAGGTGAACGTCTCACTCGTCTCGCCATTCGTTGAATAAAAAAAAGCAAATAATGCAAAAACCCTCCGGTGTGGCAATTCAACACCCGAAGCAAATGAAAATATTTATTTTTAACAAATATTTTGCTTAATGAAAGGAAAGGGTCTCCAATAACTGCCCTTCACTTTTCTCATTTTTATACAAGGTGCAAACACTTGAAACGAGAGTCTTAGAGTTCAGTGAAAATTTAGAACCTTTGAAATTATATTTACTTACAACAATTTGTATACACACAATATCAAAAATATAAATAAATATTTGTTATACGGCATTAAAAAGGTAAAATTAGAAGCAAAGGTAACTTTTGTTTATCATAAAAATATTAACCGATAGAAAATAGAGTTACTCGTTTTAACAACCTGTTACGTGTAGTCGGTTAAAAAGCGAAAATTGTTTCAAATAGGAATTCAGAGGCGATAGGGCGTTTAATAATAATGAATATAGGATTATATTAAAAAGGGTCTTCGGGTTCCGTTATGTTACCACTTGATTCTCACAAGACAAAAGGTAGGCGGGTCCGTTATTGAATTAGGAAAGAAATCACTGTCCCAAATTTCCTTCATCAAGGTGCGCTTTCCTAAAGGATCTTCAAAAGTTACTCAATATCTTTGTTGCCTAAGTAGTTCAGTAGGCTCGGAAGGTAGAACTTTACTTTAAAACGAGACTTGACATGTTTCAAAGTGACTAGTGTAAAGCAGTGCAGATTATATATCGTAACTAACACCACATAGTAAAGGACAGACGTAGGAGTTGCTTGCTACTTACCAATAATTGAACATCTTACGTAGTTCAATCAATTCAATCTTCAATCATTTTTAAAATCGTACTTTTTATTAAGCTAAGTACATAACAAAGATATTTAAGATTTTAATTAGATGTCCTGCAAAAAATAACAGCATTTATTGACAGTAAGACGGAAATATTAGGTAAGTAAGGATACGATCCTGATACATGAGATTTAAGGACTTCGTTGGATAACTGGTTCGAAATGCTTGATGAAACGTGGTTTTCTTTAACTGAATGTAATATCTTTTATTATATAAGAAATCCTAAACAAAGTAAAATATAAAAGAACGCTTAATTTATCCTGACGAATGCCATTTTCCCAGAACAAAGATAACATAAACACAATGAATATTTAAACTATTGTTGAAGTGTATAAAGGTTTTAAGTTTACCACTTCATACACAAGTACTGTATCAAAGGCGATTAATTAAGTTCAACTCAAGTACCTCACCACAGAGGACTAACTAAAGTAGCTGATGTTCCGTAAACTTGCATACGAAATTAATGTCCATTCTCTTTGAATATTTATGTGTGCCTTGCTACGGTTTTGTCCTTTCAGTATCCTTATTTGAAAATCACAACGTATTTATCAAAACTATTTATTATTTATGTACAAAGTACGGATATCGGTAATAATAAAATATCAAGTATAATACTAATGTTTATAAAAGTTAAATAAAATAGTCTCTTTCACTATTATACTGCTTGAATAATTAACTGTTATATGTATATTTTTAAGCAGTAGTTTTCTTCTTCACCATGGTGATTTTCTACTTTATTAAAGAAGATATAGGTCGGATTTCTAATATTTGAGAATATAACGTAGGGCGAAAAACTACCGCAGGCAATTCCACGGCATGTCAAACTTTCCTTCACTGGCCGATGAATCTTGACATCCTCCTGATGAAATGTGCACACGCGTCCGTAAAATGTTTTATCCGTGTATCTCACTTTAAATTCTGCTTTCTATTACAAACAAATTGTTTATTTTAAAACGCATCTATTTCAATTTCTCGTAATGACAAAAAAATCATAGACTTTACTGGTGGTAGGTCTTTGTTGTACGAGACCGTCTAGGTAGGTATCACCGCAATCCATATTTCAGCCGTCAAATAGTTACTGTGTTCCGGTTTGAAGGGCGCTGTAGCTAGTGTAATTACTGGGGTAACGAGACTTAACACCGTATGACTCAAGGCGACGAGCGCAATGTGGTGCAGTGTGTACCATCTTAACCAGCGCCACGTTATGACCAAGGACATCACTTACCATCACGTAAACGTCGTTTTTTTTTTTTTACTACTATTCGACGAGACGAGCTAGACGTTCACCTGATGGTAAGTGATACGCTTGCCCATGACAACGTGGTGCTAGTTAAGATGGTATACACTGCACCACATTGCGCTCGTCGCCTTGAGACATAAGGTGTTAAGTCTCGTTACCCCAGTAATTACACTAGCTACAGCGCCCTTCAAAGCGGAACACAGTAATGTTTGCACACTACTATTTGGCGGTTGAAATAGGAGCTGCGGTGGTACCCATCCAGACGGTCTCCGGCAACAGAGACCTACCACCTGGTGGTCCACGTCTCTCTATAAAAAACAACTCAAGGGTTTCAATAGGATTTCATATTAAATATTTGTTATTGGCGTTGATAATATGCGAGAGCCAGATTATTCTATACGAGTACGTTTTATCATGTTTAGCTTAATTGTATAGAAATCAAGTTCATGACTTTGACAATACTAACAGATATTACAATTATATTTATTTGTATATAAGCACAACTCTTTTTATGTGAGCTTTGCATGGATGGGAACTCGTCTTTGCTAATCCTCTTGTAACAGCTTCATTGAAATCATCAACTTGGTATTGTTTTACATTATTAATAAATAGAGTACTGGATTTAATTTAAAAATTTACTTACCAGTGTTCAATTTAGTATTTTCAAAGATAAAAAACAATGTAAATGTAAAGTACAGATTAGGTGATCGTACAGAAACTATTATAGATTTTTTCTTGTTATCACAGAAAACGACTTGTAATGTTTGTTGCGATAAAAATGAATAATGTCACTGAACATCGGCTTGGGAGCAATTTTCTTGGCTATTATGATAATTTAAAAACACTGAAGACGTTTATAGACAAGAAGTTACAGTAGTTAAAGATAACTTACTCCATAATACTTTTTCTTAGCCTCGTTTCATTCTCTCTAATAGACTTGCAAAATATTTTCTTTTAAACATTCCGTACTGATGATTAAAAGTTAAAAATGTATATTTCTGTAACATAGGTTATGAGTAAACACTAAATGACTAAAACCATAAAGACCATTTAGATATCCTAGTTTTTATTTCTTGAAAAGCTGAAGAAACCTATCTTGTTCCCTGACAAAATCATTTTCTCTATTGCCAGACTTTACTATGTCATTACACTTTTTATCTTGTAATGATTCACTGTGTTGTAACTTACTATGTCTTCTATGTTGCTTAGATACTTATTTGCAGATCCTGTGTTGATAATAATTGATATAATTCATAAATTTTTGAGATTAATAGTTTGTTTATACGTAAGTTGTTTGGCAGTTGGCTGTTTTTGTTGCTAGCTCAGTTTTCAAAGCGCTATTGTATCGTTTATAGAAGTGAATAATATAAGAAATGCACCCGTTTGTTTGCCAGTAAATGAATGTTAAACTAACGGATGGGCGAACACGCAATTAATTTCCTTTGAAACTTGTGAAACTGCTACGCGTTTTCCATTTTTCAACGTGCTGCAATATAATTTCAACGTATTTCAAGACAAGCCATTATTTTTCTTAGTCGAATTCAACATTTACTTACATTTAAATAAATGGTGAGCAGGTCAGATAGAAATATCTCTGGTAAGAAAAATTTAAGAAGAGTTAATAGTAAGAAACGGCTAAATGGATATTTTTGAATTATAATTAAGAACAAGTAAAATTCCTAATTACTAATATTAACTGTAACTCTGGAAATGAAACTAAGACAATTCAATACATGCTTATGTAATACGAATGTGTATTCAATATAATAAGCTGAATAAATAACTGTCACCTGATATCAAAACAATTTTTATATGATCTGTGCAAAATTTTTTGAAACTAAATAACTATAAATATAATTATAAACTATAAAATACTTAAAAAAAACTAAAAAAAAAATCGTTTGGAATCAGTACAATGGTTTGGGACTTGGGTTGACATAGATAGATGTGTTAAACTTATAGCACCTTACGTTTTGCGACTGTGGTTGGAAAGGTTTTATTAACACCTTATGAATGAATATGAATTTCAAGGCCTCAACAACAGTTTGTGGCCGTGAAATACTTATCAATAATACAATTCTTCAGTTCAGTATCGCATTGTTGTTTTAAAATCAAATATTAGCAGTAATAAACAATATCAGAGAATTGATTCAAGTTGTTGCCAGCCGACTTGCAGATCAAGTATACTCTATCATTTTTGACTTGTACTAAGTGACGTGTTGCCACCTTAGTAAGTTGTTATATTATATTTATTAAGTTAAAGACCTATTCTTTTATCATAGCATCTATTTGGAATTTCCAACTAGCGATGCAATTTCCACAACATTATTATCATAATAACCAATACAGTTAAACTAATTCATCTATATCTTTTTTAAAATTTTGATAATATCATTGTTGAAACTTCCCCTGACCAAAAGCACAGTTTTTATACAGCAACATTATTTTTAAGTCTTCAACACGCATTAGAACTTTTTTCATTTGAATAAGTGAGACGGAAAGGAGTAATTGAAAGTTATAATTGAGCTTGTAATTAAGTTAGTCATTATCCATCTGAAACAGAGAAAAGCTTCTGGAAAATTAGGAGTAATCAAACCTTCTTTTCTGAAATTATTTTTTGACTATTTCTTTTTTAATGTTTCTATATTTTTTTTACTATAATAAATCTGTAAGTGTAATTTTACAACAAAATTATTTAAAAAGTCTTATATACTACGAAAATAGGTTAAACTAAAACTTTTGAAAATGATTAAAAGTTTTTTATGTGACAGTGCTATTTAGTAGTAATATAATATAAGGATTACATAAATGCATTCTAGGAGAGTGATCCATGTTCGAGAGTAGATCTATTTGCTGATGTTGAATCTTGAAAGAACTCATGCAAATAATAATTTACTTTAATAATAGTTTTGCTTCAGAGATTAACATTTAAATACATGGACGCAACAAGCACTCCTCGCGTCCTCCTTTTAATTAACCATGGCAGTTCATGTCTGAAGACTACATTGGCAATTTGACACTGCAGCTTTCCCTCCCCGGTCAAAGACCCTCAGGCAGAACCAAGACAAGGTGGAAAAATGTAGTGTCCAGAGACATGCGAGAGTGCCAAGTGAGTGACGACGATGTCGAGGACAGGGCGAAGTGGAGAAGAAAAGTAAAGAAAGCTGACCCCACCACCATATGGGATAATAGCTAGGAAAAGAGAGAGAGTTCATGTCTGAAGATTGGTGTATAATTCCGAATAAAATCGGGGTACGTATATTGTACCACAACAGATCTCACTTCCATGTTATCCTTTTTAAATGAACAGATTACAGAAAATTTATTTGGTATAGTAACATGAGTGCTGAACATGTTTTGATTGGAACCTCGAACCAATGGCTCGTAAATCTTAATTTCTCTACGGCAGGCTGACGCCACCTTCTTATACAAGATTAATTCAATTTGTTTTTCGGTATGTTAAACACATCGGTGTGATGTAGTGGAAACTGATCGAGCGCGGTGAGAGCTTTCATTATTTTTGCATCAGCCGTTGTTTGTTCACATTTACTAACACGAGGTTAATCGGTAGGTGTAATATAGTCGTATATTTGTTTTACTAGATTTCCTTTACTTATAATTGTACACGTATGTCTTGTATCCATTATATCGATACGGATCAAAACTGTCTAAAATTCTGACCAATATGTGAATTGGATCTCAATTTAAAGTATTCAATAAAGTCATGATTTTAAAAATAACGATAATGAAATATCGTAACTATATATAATAACAGTAACAAAACTTTAAGCATTTGGTTTATTTTGAGTGTTACTTTTTCTATTTCTGAAAATCATTGTTAAAGTTGTGGTAATAGTTGTTTTACCTTATAAGTATATAATGGCTGTTAGCAAATTCTAGGTCAAAAGTCTTTCGTTTAGTTCAAGGTCTAGCGCTTAAAGTAGAAGCCTGAACGTGCCGTTTTAATAATCGAAGGATAATCAAGAGCCGCTCAAACTTATAAGTACCATCTTTAGGTTTTTTCATACAGTTCATGATCTTCGTAAAATTTGCTGAAATATTTTTTATTAAATGTATGGTACTAAGTCGGTGCGAAAATACTTAAAAAATAAATATAAAGATCTTGAAATATTACTGAAATGTGAAAGGTTTAACAATAATTTAAATATACTTTTAAAAAGGATCGAAAATGTGTTTTATAACATGTAGATTGGATTACTATTATTTATTTTTCACATTAAATAATAAGACGGAACAAATTAAGATATTTACCTTTATCGTGAATACCGGATTATTTCATTCATTTATTCCTTCATTCAATCGTTTATTAACCTTTCTGAAGATTTTATAAAAGTAGGTTGTATATAATAAATAAGCAAAGTGTCATTTTGTATGAAGATATATTTTTGTTGCGCTGTAATTTAATTGCCGTTGAACAGAGAATTTACTTTCTTCAATAAATATTTTTCTATCGTATCGCTTAAAGTCAACTTAAATAATTGCCATTTTCATAGAGAGCTAGTATTGTTGTGTAAACGCACGGAACGTGGAAATTAAGTAAACATGATAACTTACAAGATATTTATGAAGTATTATTGTTATAAAGAAACAGATTAGATGAGATTTGAAGTATTTATACATTTATTATAGATCATTTTTAAATAATATACAATGATCATATCTCTGCATCATGTGTAGACTTAGAGATAATACAAAGAGCTTTAGATCCACTTGATACATCGTTAAGTTAACAAATTTTAAATAATTTAGATAACAGAAAATTAGATAAGTTTATAAATATATATAAAAATACAGTAACACAAGTAACTCCATTCGGACATCAAAATAAATTCGTTGGTTCACATAAGATATATACGCCGCATACTTCGCATTTTGTCTATGATATTTCTTTTGGGGTAAGTATGCTAATGGAGACGTTTAGATTTTTACCCTTTCGAAGAGATTTTCTTTCAAAGAAATGTGTATATATATGCGGTCTATATCTATTGTAAAGACCTTCATACGTATAACTTTATGACCTTAATGAGTTTGAACTACCAGGGCAATTTAGTTATTTTTTTAAAGTTCCTAAGTAAAGCTTAAAATGATTGTGGTCATTTAAGAAATTGTAGTTGAATTTCGATTTTATTTCAAATTTTATGTTTTCAATAAGAAATATTGTAAATGTAAAATAACTACTAACTTAACGTGTTCTAATATAAATATATCAATGGTTGTGGACACTCGTACAATTGACCATAAATTGACCTTCACACCGATTATAATATATACAAGGCTAGTGGCAGAAACTTACGTTAATACACCAACTAATAAACTACAATGCGATTTCATAGTTCGGGTCATTCGTTTAGTGTTTATTTTTATATTGTTTGAAAATTGTTGTTTGTTATTATTAGTTTGTGGAAATGTAATAATTCCTTATTGTTGCGAAGTTTTAAGTTTACAACGAAACACTGGGGCGTGATCCTTGCAGCTTTATGTAACGGAAGATATATTGTCGAAACTTTTGTCGGCTTTCAAATTCTTAGCACGCGAGTAACTGGAGATAGAACGGAAAGTCTAGAGAAAGTATTATAAACAAAAATATAAAAAAAATTACATTTATTATATGTTAGAAAATTAGGTTCGGTGATGTGGCCGTCGTTTTATATATTCCGGATTATAGCGCAGACCATGAAAGTAGATACTACAGGTTATATTTCTGCTTCCCAGTAGTATATTAATCTTACCGTGTTCAGATTTTTATAGTAATCTAATATAAAATCAAAATAGTCATAAAACATATTTACTAGATAGTTTTACAAATATTTGAAGTAGTTTTCCCGGTGGGATCTTCCCGAACAGGAATAACCTGTGCGTATAGAGTTTAAAATTTCATGAATATTAATTTTAAATCATTAGCTTTTTTGATAGTGCCAGTGGAGACACTGGAAATCATTAATGTTTATATTTCTGCTGCGAAATATAACAAAACGTTATGAAAACGACGTAATGTGGAAAAGGTTCTTCCTTTTGCGAGAACTTCACAAGCAACTTGTGCCGGTCGAAGTTCTTAAAGTGAAGATAACTTTTTTACCGCGCAATCGTTCGCACTAGTTTGTACATTTAGACGTGAATCTAATCTGAAAATGTTGGTAAACGAGACACCGGCTGGACCAAACGACGTTGATAAGGGTCGGAGAGCCAATTCCTTTCTGAAAGTTTAATTCGAATTTGTAATTTTGGGATCGCTTTGTCTTCATAAAAAAAATAAGATTAATTAGACAACTGTTTATCACAGAAATCCCATAAATGATAAACATTTTTGTATTTATATCAAAATACTTTAAACAATAATTTGTTTTACACAAAGTAGTTGTGGCCGCTGAATTTAGAGGAAGATTTCATTGTCTTGTTACTTTTGAATATGTTAAATTATTATAAACGTATGTTTGTGGATAAGTATGTGCTCATTATCGTATATTTCGTCTTGTTCTGAAAATGTTTCTTCAATTCCGAAAAAGAATATATTATTTCAGGCGCCCATATTCCCAACGGGTTGCAAAAGTTAAAGAGAACGTTTTTATAGGAAACATTGTTTTATTGCTTATGAAATATTTAATATAATGACCGATTTTATTAATTATTTTGTTTATTTTACTTGGCTGTTAAGAGTAATAAAATTAAAGTATAATTTGTACATTTATTATCGTTGTCTCGAAGGCGACTAATTCGTTAGTCTATTCACTGTCGATAAAGATTTACGATTGTTTCTTTTTTGTATAGCATGTATGTCTGTCTTAATTTAAATACTAGTATTTGTTGAAGTATTGTGTTATCAAATAAATACATTTTAACTCAAAGAAAAAATAAATAGACGAACAACTGTATTGAAACATTGTCAGCATTTTATGTTAGGCGATTCCAAGTAAATATTTAAAAACTTGGCAAACGACCATTAACATTTAAACCTATGTGTAATTTTTCACTTTGTAACAAAACTTGGTATTTTTTACAATATGGCGCAGCGATATTTTAACTTCTGTAACGTGTTTTTAAAACAATGTATTAAAATAATTTATTTTAAAACAATGTAAGACTAAAATAGATATAAACACAGATCCACAGTTCAATAAAAAACTGTTTAATTATTGACTACAGATACAAATACCTTTAAAACAAATCGGAGACAAATAGTTAATATAGATGGATTTCATCTGATATATGTTATGGAGCTTAGTATATGAAATATGTAGAGTTGATTTGAGTGGATCCCTCTCAGAATCTCATGCGAGCAATTTCGTGTAGTCCTTTATATGCCATTTCGCGTGTAATGGCGTAAAAAAATCCTTTGTGTAAGCGCGACGTCGAGTTGACAGAGAAACGATTGAACTGATCTAAGATGAAATATTTTCATCTAAACCAGTTACAGCCAACATTCATATTAAAATTTCATTATATTTTTAAAGTAAATATAATAATCAATCGAATAATGTTGTAATCTAAATTTAAGAGTTAATATTCTTAGCAGTGACAGTTATATATTACAACTTTAACACAAGGTTTTCAGTAAGTTTCTACTGTAGCATGTGAAATTGTTCCTGTAGCCCCAACTGGCGCAACTGGCAACTGGTCCAATGGCGATAAGAGGAAAACCTTAGAATTTTAGATAATGAAAAACCATCATAATCCTTTCTTTGCCCCATGTGTAAAATTTACCCAAAAATTAAAAGGTTTATCATGTGTTGGTGCATATGAATTACGATCAAATGATTTAAAATAATCCTTTTCAATTTAATATCTTGTTAGTAAGTTAATAAAGATGTTTTTATACAAAACTGCAACAAATATCTTGTAGGAAATTAAGAAAAAGACTAACGTGGTTTAATGATCGATAACCATTAAACCCCATTTTGTATTGTGAAAAACTTAAAAATTTATCTGTAACTGAAAAGAAACTAATAGAGTAATATTAACTATGCAATCAATAGTACAGAAATCAGCGAATAAGATTTTATCGTACGTTATTTTTTTAATTAGCGTTTGCAAACTTCAAGAGGTCATTTCAAGTTTTATTAAGTTAATTTATCGGGTGAAAAGAATAAGAAAAGTCGTCTCAATAAAACAGAATGAACGTTCGGACGTGATGGATGGAATCGTCGCATCGCAGGCATCAATTGCTCTACCCACAGGACTTGGAAAAAACAACTTGTTTTAGCAGAGGTCATTTATCTTTTTTTTTCTTCCATAGGAGATGAATTAATGCTTTTATAAAAATTTTGTTTGACGTATTTTGAAAATTAGATTTTCTAAATAAACTTTCCATAAGTAAATAACCTTATTGAGTATCTAGGTAGAGATATTAATTAAAAGGTTTTGTGTTTAAAATTATACTAAAAAGTGAAGCAGTAAATAAACCAACATTTTGTTTCCGGATAAAAACGTCTGAATGAGTTACACAGCAAAGTTATTTCCAAAGAAGATTGGAGGTCTGTTAGCTCTGATAACATTTTCAAACATGAAATTGGAAATTCTTTGATTGGAGCTTTTCTTCAGTACACATCCTTTCACTTCGAGCAGAAAGCTAAAACCATTTCAATTTTGATTTGCGATTTATTTGTTTACTTTTAATTTATGATACAGATCTGGAATTAATTTTTAAGACTGACAGAATAGAAATTTTGAATATGTGTATTTATTTTTAATAAATAGTGTATTAAGAATTTGATCTTACAGCTATTTTTTTAAGAAGAGATGTTTCGCGAAACTTATAACAACGGAATACAAATGATGTCTTTTTATATTCACTCCATGTTGGAAATTCATTTACCTTTCAGCAGGGCCGCGACATATTATTTGGAAAGGCCTAAGATGTATTTGTGATATTACACTATCTAAGCTTACTAATACTAGGTTTTTAGAGACACCGCTCGCGTTGAATTTTATAGCGATCAGCACTTTTGTATACCAAGTTTTTTATTTTAAATCTCTTTTTTAATAGAATCGTTATAAGTCTCCTCTATGCAGTGACTGAATGTTGTTGACTTTAGACGGTGTTACAGTTTTTTCAATTTAGCTTAGTTAACTTCACTGTTATACTGTATGTTTTTCGCCGAAGCATAATGATGTGTTTTTTCTATAAAAGTTTCATTATTCTTGGCAATCACTCCGCACAAACAACATACAAATTGATAGTTGACGATTGTAATATGTTTGTTTCATACAATTAAAGTTCTTACTTAATATATTAATTTCTTAAGGACATACTTTTTATTTGTAAGTAAATTTGTAATGAGATCAAGTTTTTCATATAAAGATATTGTTTGTTAAATTATTATTTGAAACGTGATATTATTTCTATATTATTAAAATTAAGCAAACTCAACAATCAATATTTCGTTATTATCGATTATGTTATTTATTACAATTTTTTTAAAATTATTGTAAATGACTGAAGAATACATGATAGTTAATTTATACAATTTCATAATCGCCTTATTAACTGTAGTAAGTAAAGTAAGTAGTAACAAAATAAGAAATAATGGTATAACGTGAAAATTTATTCGCAAAAGGTGTTGAGTATATTTATAAGTAAGAAGTCGGAACCCTAAAATTTAAGTACCTTCCGGAAGCTCGGCATACGGTTTAAGATAAATTGCGCCACTTTTGCACGGAAGCGCGACCAAGGATGATAAGAGAATCGATATTTCATTCGTTGGATGGCAGTTTTTATGTAGTTTTCATGTTACAAACAACATTCTAAGTGTTCAAAAATGTGCATTTCTCAATGTAATACAAGGTAAAGACGAATTACGTTAATGTATTATATAATAAATAATATGTATCATGATTCTGTAATCTTTCATTCTTATATCAGTCATCGGACAAAATTGATATTTTAGCTAATTTCTTATATAATCCTCTGGTGGTAAACTTGTGTAACATTGGTGTATTACTTATTACCAGAGAAACATTTCATAGCACTGCTTAGTCGAATAAATAAATATCTAAACATGTTTGTTAATTAATAAACCTTAGAAAGAGTACATTACTAACAGATTGTAGTTTGTTAAAAATATTGAAAAAAAATTTTTTACTACATAATTAACATATTTAAATTTGTTTTAGGTAGAGCTGAGTTTATAAGTTAGTATGTTCGAATAATACGAAGCCGGTCTAACCTTTTAGTTGGAAATGAACAATTGTTTACTGCGAAACAGGCAAAGAGATTAAAAAAAAAAGAAGAGTCTTTTGTTATCATAGCTTCTCCCAACGATAGTAAACGACGTTCTTTCATTCACTTTATTTATTTAGTTCGTCTTTATAAAATATTGAGAAGGTATAAAAGTATGTAAAGTGAAAGAAGATTTCTTAATAGCGCCATTAGGGTCAGTAAAAGGTAAAGAGTAAAGAACCGAGAAATACATAAAGTTTCAAAGTCATGATTCATTATTTTCACTTCATGATTAATCTGTTTTAACAACAAAAAAACTGTAAGGACGTTAGTACTGTTATAGAAATCATTTCATTGAATGTGTCTAGAGTTATTTTAATTTGATATTAGTATTTTAAAACTATTTACTTATGTGTTTATGAATATCCATACGGTACTATTGTTAAGACGAGGATTCTTATAAGTTGCCTGTTATGTTTGTTCCGGGTAATCCAAACGACGGTTGTAAGGATTTTGATGGAACATTAATTGGCAAATAGCTTATATTATAAGGCGTAATATTTGTAATAGTTAGAAAAGCATAGAATATACTTTCTAATATTTAATTCCTTTTTTGTCCACGTATCGTTAGAGGCGACTAATAGCGAACGACGTATAGAAAGGATAGCATTTTTCTTTTTGATCTCCACTCAGTAAAACTATACCCTGAAATGAAACATGAATACGTATTGAATAATTGAGACCTATTTTATTTCAATCTATATTTTCGTTCGACAATGCCACAGACAAGAGGCCGGTACTTAAGTGAAAATGTATAAAGCATATGTCACATCAAAGTTGTTTGAATTTCGTTAGTTCAAGAGTTTCGGTGACACTTTGTTTGAAACTAATGGTAAAGCAAACATGTCCCACATTATGGTAGCTGTGAAGTAACTCTAAGTGTACATAGACAAACTAAGGTGAGAAACTCCAAATCGCTTGTTGTTACCACAATTCGTATAAATATTTTCGTTTTGAAGTTTCACTATGTGATTTACCGTACGTCTTACGTATTTAATTTTCTTAGGTATAATAATTATTAATCTTAGTTTTGTCATTTCGTAATTATAGTCAAGCTCTTACAAAAAATCTATTAATAGTAAATATTACTTATGGATAACTTATCTTTTTATAACAACGTATAACATTATACACAATTGCTTGGTTTATATTCAAAGAAGTAATAATCATTTTTACAAACTAAAAGAAATGCATAGAATTCAGATATTAACTTGCCAATGATAAATTCGTAACAAGCCTTTGTAACATTAAAAAAAAAATACTCAAACGTAGTTTAACCCTTTGTTAATGAGTTAGTCTTTAAATTAAAAACATTGTCAAGCACGAAGCACATAAATTGTGAAGTTAATTTCCACCTCTTATAACGAAGTCTGAGAATAATTACACGAAAAGGCAAGCTTTCCTCATATATTGTATAACCTAAAAGAATTAAGTTATAAACAAAACATTAATATAGTTAGAAGTTAATTAAATTTACATGTTTTTCCTGACATATTAAATGATGATAAGTAAAAGGAAGAATGTATAAATTGCCAATATCCTGATCCTGTCTGTAGAGAGAAATTACTTACAGTAAAATTAGAATTGGCGCAGAGGCCAGGATAAATATTTGTGTAATATAAAGAACACAATTACTAACATTTTCTGTCATGAAACACATAAGGTGGTATTGTTTGTAGTTGAAACTATTTAAAACAATATGGCATTCGTTAGGATTTTAACACAGCACCATATAGTGCTCCTCGACTCGACAAGAGATGTTACATCTCCCTCAGTATTTTCCACAGCGGTTTCTTTAACTGTGATACAGTTGAAAGTATAATTCTTTAGACTACTCAATTGCAGGTGGGTAAATGACGCATGTTCTCGTAAACTTATGCTTTCTTCACACTTTCCTTCGATTGGAAGCATAAACTTCATCGAATCGAAAAGCGCAAAGTTCTTCTGCACTTACTGCTAAGCTATCTCACATTAATTTACACAATTTCCTCAAAATTCCCGCTGTGAATAATTGCACAGTAACTTTATAACATAAGTATGCAATCGTGCTTGAGAGTTACGCAAGAATTTCTAGCGCAGTGGCAACAGCTTTATCAGGGGAAATGGAACACCAGAACGCAGTGCAGATAACAGTGTTCTGTCTGCGATAACGTTATTCCGTTTTGAAATGAAGAGATCTTTCTAAAACATTAATTATTTACCACCTTCTTATTAACTCTGGACGGGAAAAGGAATAAGTAAAGCATAAATTATCTTCTGTACGTCCGTAGGAAATTATAATAACGACACAAGTACTTTTTAAACTTATTTTTTTTTATGCTACTATGCGTCGAGGCAAGCAAGACGTTCACCTGTTGGTAAGTGATACGCTTGCCCATGACAACGTGGTGCTAGTTACGATGGTACACACTGCACCACATTGCGCTCGTCGCCTTGAGACATAAGGTGTTATGTTTCGTTACCCCAGTAATTACACAAGCTACAGCGCCCTTCAAACTGTAACACAGTAATGTTTGCACATTACTATTTGGCGGTTGAAATAGGAGCTGCGGTGGTACCCATCCAGACGGTCTCCAGTAACAGAGGCCTACCACCTATAACCAGTAGTGAAAGTTCAATGAAATACTTTTATGTGATATGTCGAAATAAACATTTACATTAAAAGATATCATCATCATGTTCATCAGTCCGGATGATTATAGATATATCTAGTAAGAATGAATTATGAGAAGTTTTAATATTATTTATTAATGTCTTATCCTCCTATTTCAAATGTCGGCATTCCCGTAAGTATTCTTAGCAGTATAAATTGTAAAGTGCAAGCTTTAACTTTTATATTCTGATCACTGGTTCAGCACTTACACGGTGTCAAGATGAACAGTTACTTTAACGTTACATTTATTATTTTAATAACAATTTCGCTTTTCAACATTTCGATTAGCGCCAATATTGGACGGAATCATGGTAAGATATTCAATTAATTCGTATTATATTAAATTTTTATTACAAAAAAATATTATTTACTGATAGGTCTCTTTTGTCGTAGATCGTCTAGATCCAACGCAGTCGCTATTTCTACCGCTAAACAGTAGTGTGCAAATCTTACTGTGTTTCTGGTTGAAGAGCGCTGTAATTAGTGAAATTACTGAAATTTTGATTATAATAGAGTATTATAACATATATTGACTATGGCAGTACTTATATTAAAAATGTGATGGGTGGATGCGCATAGCCGAAGATCGGGCTAAGTGGCGTTCCTTGGAAGAGGCCTATGTCCAGCAGTGGATTGCCGCGGGCTGTTGATGATGATGAAGTTTGTAACTTATATATTTTTGTGCAATTTAAGTCATGCTTTACATCTGTACTATATGTTACTTATATGTAACTTTTATGTCATGACAACGCTTACGATGTTTGTGTTTTAATGGATAATACCAATTTCAGATTTTCGCATTGCCGAGCCTAATGTTAATGCAATTTGCCAATCTTATTCGAAGCAAGTGTTTTACGTAAGTCAAAAAGTAAGTATGGGATGGAGTAAAGTGTGAGAAAGGTACAACTTTTAATCATTTTATTATATCTGTAGATATATCTGTAGATATAATAAGATGATCTACAGATTTAAAAAAATATCGTCATTTTCTTACCGAGGTTACAGAAGGGAAAATAGGTTGAGCGAAACTTTGTTGTAATTAATAATTGACAAAAACGTCGAAGGCGCGTAGCATTTGCTATTTTGAAACTTAATCAAGTTATCTAAACTTAGTAAGGTTAGAGAAGATTTATATGGAATAAGGAATTATTTAGTAGCGATATAAACTTTTAAGTTTCAAATTGAATCTTTGTCAAAGTTTAAAATGATTTATCGCAAATCAATTATATTTCAGCCTATTCATGTCCACAATTAAAAGCTTTGCCAATTTTCGTGGTTATTGCAGTACTCGCCCTCCGTTTCTTTATTTCCTCTTAGTCGACTTTTCAGCTACGGATCTTTAACCGTGTTCCACGCGGAGATTGTCGAATGGATAAATGATTTATTTATTTAATTTCAGATTGTTTGCATATTTTGCAAAGGTTTCGACGTTTCTTGCTTCCCGACTACCAAGCCTCCTACAGTTTCGTCGACAGTCAAACCGCCGCCGTCCTCTTCTGTAAAATCTACATTTCCAGTGTCATCATCACTAAGTGTATCTTCCACTAAAACCGCAGTAGAAACTTCGACAGCCTCTGAACCACCCGATGCTTAAACATATTAACAATTTATTTTTGTAGAATCACAAAAATCATTACAGTAGACGTGATCACTTTTTCCATATGAATATTAATAGATAAGTTAAACAAATTGTAATTTTAAAACATTTCATAATGTTAAATGTAAATGGTGTGGAAAAGTTAATACAAGTTGCGAAATTGTTTGGATTTTAATAAAAAACTTTTAGAGCATTTGTTGTTATACTTTTTTTTATAATTAGTATCATAATAGAAATACTATGTAATCTTAATTTCAGTATTTGAGATAATAACACAAAAAAGCGTTTACGCAATGTATAAATACTTTGAATATATAAATACTAATTTTGTAATCATGTGTCAGAAGCAATGTTAATATATTTATATATATATATATATATATATATATATATAATAACGGTGGTATTAAAATTGTATTCTGATCTTTCCACACTTACGTTAAACTGTTTGGCTCTTCTCATTTCGGTATGATTATTTTCATGATTCACATTTTTTACTAAAGACTAGTAATTACATTTGGAAGTGCGTTGTAGGTAAAGTAATTTAACGTTATCTGTTTTAAGGCAATGAACGCAATATGGTACTATTTGAACATCTTAATCACGAGAAAATTCCCACTAGTCCTTTATTTAAATAAAAAAATGGAATATGATTTTCAGAATACGGAAAGGCTACTAATCAAGATTTGTGTCATGGTTACAGAGCAATCGCAAACTTTGCAATGAATCCGAATGAATAACTTTTCTTAAAGATTTCTCAGTTGGTTTCCTTAATTTAATTCGTCTGTAAAATATTCAATGTTATTCACAGAGCAAGGATAGTATAGCATTATCATAAATATTTATTATAGTTTTCATGAAATTTGCGTGGTCTCGGTAAAAGGGGCGTCTGTTGTATTATGAAACAACAAAACGTAGAGTAAAAAGGTTTATGATGAGGTAACTGACAAATGTAATTCTTTGGAACGTTGAAAATGGGTACAGGTATATTGAAATGAGAATTTCTCTCGAAACATCAAATTCATACATAGCATTTTTTTTCAAAATGACGCCATGTAACAGCTCGTTTTATGATAACAGTGCAATGAGTTTTTGAACGATTCTTTTCAAAGATTTCCACTAGTAACGTTAAGCAGGGAAATTGATACCTCAAAAAGTGTGATATTGAATATCGATTTGCGTATCCTGTCGAATCCCTGAAGATATTCAGCAATATCGGTACGAACGAAACATTTTTTGAATTCCTATGGAAAAATGCGATCTATATTTATTTCCTCGTAAAATTCGAGTACGGTTCGTAATCTTTGCTTAACATGATTTGCAGAAACTGTCTTTGGATCCACCGAAATCTGATCGATGTTTATTTGTTATGTAGTATTTCATTTAGTAGTAAGATGTGTTAATACATATATTTTGTCAGATATGTACAAAAAAAGCAGCAGTGAAAACGTACATGTATTGTACTACAAGCTGGTACTGTTTTTTGCCTTCAGTTCGGATTTAAAAATATTATTAATATTGATTCCGTTCAAAGGGACAAAAACAAGGTTTTCTTTAACGATCAGATCTGTTTTCGTGTGCATGGTTATGAAACCTTGCAACAGCTGGGTAGCGGTCGAAATTGGTTATGAGAAAGTTTATTCTATTTGCTCCAATGGAGGCCATATTCAATATTATTTAGCTAAAAATGTATTAAACCTAATTATTGAGACAAGCGTTGAAGATCCCTTTTGTCTTAAAGAACGACTTTTAACAGGATACTACTCAAGCGGTAGAAATACGGCTGCGATTATTGATTTCTTCTAAACAATATCCAACCACAGAATTTTTAGTTTCAAAACGATTTATGTTTGACTATAATTTGGTTATGCTTTCTTAATTACATTTAACGTTAAAAACATAACTTTTGATATTCAAATTGTCAATAAAACTTCGCATGTTGCGAAAGGAACAATGATTTTTTATTTAATAGAAGGAAATTATACAAACGGATATAAACGTGTTTTATGTTTTATTCACGTGATAGATATCCTTTTCTAGATTGCAAAGAAAATTAACGTCATGAAAATAACAGCTTTCTCATACGTTTCACCTTAATAGCGTGTGTGATGTTCGGCTGTTAGTCATAACGAATCCACGGCCGCGACCTGCAATTTACCCCGGGCGTGAGCCAAAGAAATTAAAGCGAACAATATGAACCGTGTATGGTAAAATTTTATAACATATAATATATCGTAAGACAGATAAAATAACATTAATTCAGTGGGCTAATACCTGACCTTTTGTTCACATAATATTAAGTAACAATGGGGTAGAAGATTGTTAAGTATATTAGCCTGGAAAGTTCTGGCCCTTATACCACGTTGGGAGATGAAAAACTGTACTCCGGTATGCGTATTAATATAAGGATATAAGTTTATTTTGAACCTTTTTAATTCTAATCAGATAGGTTTTCTTCTTCTTCTTAATCGTATAATTCTTGGCAGATTGGTCGTGGTCATCACGTAGGTGCATCAGATAGGTTAGAAGCAGGAAAAAAACTTACTATCCACCTAACACCATACGTAGTTTCGCCAATTTTTGTTCTAAGAATTGTATCAAGGATTCAAAGTTTACTTATTTGGTTAGTTAATTTTTAAATTAGTGAAAGAGAAATATTTTACTCCTTTCAGTTTAAGCAGGCATTGTTGAGCTCTGTATTAAAACGTGAAGGAAAAATTGTGTACGACAAGACACGGTGTAGAGAGAGGTTTGACATATTTCTAAAGTTCATATGCAGCTGGAGTACACAAAGTTCTCACATTTCTTATATGTTATTAATACAATGCTTTTCTTATATTTTATATGAATATTATAGATTTTATGGTGTTTATTATATCTATTATTACTTGACGTTTCGAGTGCTTTATAAAGCTACCACCACGGTGGTATAGAGGAGGCAGATGTCCTGATGTTATAATGCCTGATGACATAAAACCTTCATCGTTTAATTATAATTCTTCTTCATTCCAATCTACGCAGTAAGAGTTTGCTGTGGTTTTTTAAAGACTTCCGGCGATTACATCATCAAATTTTAGTTTTGTTAAATCTATTACAAAAATTCAATATCAATAATACAGATATTTTAGAATTCAATCGAAGAGTCTGAATTTTTTAAATGTTTCCTTGATAATAATAATGTTTAATCTATGTATTTTTTATAAAATAACAGATACAGAGTATAGCTTAATTCTACTAAGAATAAATACTAGAAGTAACAACTTGTACTTAAGCAGGAATAAATCGCGTAATATGTACGTTTGATTAATGACGTATTGGTTCGGGACGTGTAACGTGTCGATGTAAGTCAATCAGAATTAATCATAGTAACTCAACCCTTTCACGTATAACGAGTTTAGCTCTTTATAATAAATCATTTTCAATGCTATTGTTGACTTTGCATGGTTTTTCTTACTTTAGATCAGTTAATAATTTCTTAGTCTTTCTTAATTGTCAACAAACTTCATCAAAGAAATGACAATTTTAAAAATTTCGTATTGTAATATGTTTGTTTCTTCGACTATCTTCTAGGCAACGGACAAATCTCTTATTTATATTCACTCTCCATAACCTCGTTTTCTGTATTCCTATATAGACAATATTTATAAAAGAAGTAATCCCATGGAGCAATAGAAAACCAAAACCAAAAACAATCGGTAAAAACTCAACTCTATGAGAAAAATGGTTGAAACAGTTAAACTAAATTTGAAATAGCGTTCAATAACTTAACGATATTATTAACATATTACCATAAAATTACTGTATTCATATTATAAAATTATTAAGAAGTGTTGTTAATGGGAGTAATAGGGATGTTGGATGCGGTACAGCGTTATTCTGATAAGAGATATTAACTTAAAACTTTTCCAATTCTCCTCACCGTATACTACTTTCAAAGTACCGGAGAACTTCCGTGAGCAATTTAAATAAGATACGGCGCGCACGATGTGCGGTTTCATATTTTACTTACATTTTTTCACCTACTATGAAAGTGAAGTAAGGTTAACTTTTACCTTTATTTATCCCAACATATTTGCAAAAGATACTATGAAAAGGGAGGTTAAGTATCCACTATCTTTATTAAAACTGGTTAAACGATATAAAACTTACACCGCACCATGTCTTGGAAGCTTAATAATATTAATCATAAAAATACATACGTTCACCAATTTTAATAGTTTTCGTCGCAGAAAATGGTCATTTAAAAAAATCAACTAGTTAATAGACTTTTTGCAGATAAAAATAGCTTAACGTAAGTAACGGCAGCAAATGTCAGCTATATGCAAATTAAATTGTGTAAAATACGTCAAAGCCGTTTCGGAGATTACCCGAAACAAACAAACAGTAAGTTGATAATTTTCTAGTTCCCACCGATATATTGTTACTGTTGATACCGTCAGATGATCTGTTCGTTGAGATTATTCGTGGTATAAGAAAAAGAAAACAGAAGAATAAAAACAACAGATTTCTAAATTGTACATTTATATTTTAACAAATCTAATTTATTAAGAGAAATCTTGAAAGTAATCTTGTAAGACTACTCCTGTCAAACGGAGCGAGAACACAGTACCAAGAACAATGGAAACTGAGACAGTCGGGAGAAAATTAATTTTGGTACGACAATAGAGCACTGCATCGGTACCAGCTGCATTAAATATTATCGGCTCTTGCTTCAAGTTACAGACGAAACTTTAAACAGGGCTGAAAATTTTGTAATGAAACTTTACCGGAACCCGTTCTAAAGTTAGATGATCGATTGCTGTTAAGTAGTTATACTGAAAACGTTGTGACAAATAAAATTATTACTTTCATACTGAAGTAATATCGCTGTTTATATCATAGGGTTTATTTTACCTATAAGGTATAAGGGTAATAGGTATAAAGTATAAGGCTATGGGTATAAAGTAGGTGGTGGTAGACGTTCATAAAAATAATAGTAATTTGAGCTATACGAACTTTTAACACATTTTAAACTCAACAAATGTAAATCTACAGAAGGCGGACTTTAAGCTTAGGTAGCAAACTTGACAATCAACTTTGGAAGATTTAGAAGATATTGAAAACAGGAGAAAAGATTAAAAAAAAATTAATTTCATGAAATATTGGTTTAGAAAATTATTTAAATATACTCCGAAACGGATGAATTTTAATTTTTTAACCGACAATCATTCTTTGTTCACGTCATTAATCCTGAATGTTAATTTTTTAACCGACAATCATTCTTTGGTTATGTCATTAATCCTGAATGTTTAAATTTATAAAGGAAAAGTCTAAATCTGTAATGATTTTGTTAGAAAATCGGTTTGTAAAAACGAAGATCGTAAGCGGAAGTCGAAAGAAAATCCTTTACCCAAAAATTAAAGATATCACTAAAAAGGTTATGACGTATGTTTTCTAGAAAAAAAAATGAATTCATATTTCAGGCTAAAATCTGTTCCATATACCCACATATATAAAGTAGCATTGAACGTAAAGTTCTGTGACACGTAAAAGGTTGCCGAGTGGGTGGAACGATTAGAACTGGAGAGTAACACTTGGGAACGTAGAATTTTTAGCGGAAGTACCGGCGATACTAAAGAAAAGGAACTTTTGGAACATTTTTTTTATTAACCGACGACAAAAAGATGGTTCTTGATTCGACGCCGACGAAGTATTGTTCCGTTTTAAGTCTCTATTACCTGATTGCATCAGCGTAAAAGAAAATGATGCGTTCACTTCAACACTTCGTAACGCTTGTAACTTTTAAACCGGAAGAGCTACATGGATATTCTTTGAGGATAAAATGAAGCACAAGATAAAGAGATGAGAAATCCAAAATAAAAAGTTTATAGCTCTCCCGGTAAAGGAGATATGAAAGGTTAAAGTTAACACTGTGGATAGAGGAGAAAAGCAAAAAACAAAATTTCACTGACAATCGAACTCATGACCTTTGTGTCCAAAGCTTGAAAATCTTCATTCTAATCTTATAAATTTCTTAAATATTCTACTATTATATATACCTATCTAATATCCGAGTTTCTATTACCTATAGAGACTCGAATAATAAGACAACATATGCTTCGTCTTTCCGGCTTATTTTAAGTACGACCGACCTACGTCTACATTTTAAAGTATTCAACGAATTTGTTAAAATGATTATCACTCAAAGTTGGTACATGTCCTTTGCTCTTAAACTTAACACTGTGTGTGTTCCTTGACACCGTAACTCTGAGTTTAAACCGATTCCTAGTAACCAATTTCATATCATTTTATTAATTAGAGCATAGTTGATTTTAACTTATAAGACTACGAAAATATCTCGAATGTTGAGTATATACAAGTATCTTTAAAATCAGTAAACATCTTCGTGTTTAAATCTCAAAAGAGCTATTAATTAATCTCTCCTTATTATCTAGCTACCCTAGTTACCAATGGCTAGCGCGTTATGAACCTGATAAGACAAACTGGAATTGTGGCTTAAGGGAATTGGATCACCTTATCTACCTCTAATACATCACAGGTAATTGTTTTCAAAATTATCTACCTTTTCTATTTTTAGGTAACGTAATTATAAGGATAAAACAAGTAAATTTAACTTAGAAAATCGTTTAATTAAGAGATTTGTTAATACATGTTTTTAAACTATGGTATCTAAAAGTATAGATAGATAGATAAACACAGGTAAGTTAGTGAACGTGCTACGGCGTTTTCTTAGTGTTTACCATAAATAATTATGTTGATACAACAGAAAGAAAAACTGAAGATATCGTCTGACCCATTTAGAGCTTGTTTCACAGGGCTTGTGACAGAGGGACTGTATATTTAATAGTTAATACTGCGAAATAATAATACACTTTATACAAGACAGAGCACAATACAATATACCTTTGTATTAGACTACAAATTGGAATAATAATTGTTTAAATATATTTTTTTTTTTTTTTTTTTTTTTTTTTTAATTTTTTCTACTTTTCCCTGATTTATTATTCAGGGGCTTTTTATCTTATTCACATAATTTACTAGTAATAATATTTTAAATATCATTACGAAAATCGTATTTACTTATCCTTATTCCTATTGTTAACTACTGTACATATATTTATACAGAATTTAAAAAATTTGTCTCTAACTAACTTATTTTTACTATTCGCATAACCTACTTTATCTATTTTCAGCCCTTTCTCTTGCTCGAATTCATGCCGCGAGTTCATATGGATAGGACACTCCGTTAGCAAATGAGGAACCGTTTCCTCCGTGGCGTTATCACATATGCACCATGGATTGTCCCGACACTTGAAACGGTTCAAGTATTGGGAGAATCCGCCGTGGCCAGTAAATATCTGGGTTAAGTGACCAGTGGCCGGATCTTTCTTATCAAGTTATACGCCTCAGTTGCGTCTGGGAAAAAACAGTTTCGTGATGGACGCGGTTGTACCCTCGTTATATCGGGTGCTCCATCTCGCAACTGAGGCCTTTCGAAGTAGACACTTAACATACGACACTGGGCACTGGTCATAGTCTGGCTTCCTTCTCTGCTGTTAAGGGCAGCCAGCTTGGCCAGTTCATCCGCACGCTCGTTCCCAGGTATGCCCGCGTGGGCTTTGACCCGAATAAGGATACATTCTTGCTCTGGTCAGAGGCCCTACGTAAATTTTCTCTAGCCAACACCGCAAGAGGATGGAGCGAGCCATAATTTGTAACAGTATCTAGCGCAGCTCTAGAGTCACTGTACAAACCGTAGCTCTCTTCCGTCCTTCTCAAGACTAATTTGGTTGCCTCACATATGGCCAAGAGTTCCGCCTGATAGACTGTGCAGTACGCGGACAGATATAGCTTCCGGTTTTGGACCTCCCCTTCGCCTTTCCATATGGAAAGTGAGGCTCCAACCTTACCCTCAAGCTTGCTGCCGTCGGTGTATATCTTAACCGCCTGCACATTGTGTTCGTCCACGGAGCTTTGGTCTACCAGACTTGTAAACTTGAGGTCCATATGTGAAGCAGGGTGAGGAGCATCTGCAAATACCGTCATTCGCTCCACCTCCTTATCGCCTAGCAGTGCCTGGGACAATCCTCTCCGAGCCTCATACAGGTCGAACTGCTCCTGAATTTTAAGATCTAGGGGTAGTATTCCTGACAACAACAAGGCCGAGTGGAGAGAGACCGTGCGGTACGCTCTGCAGAGTTTTAGTGCAAAGCCTCTCTGCACGGTGTTGAGCTGCTTCTGAATACCCAGCTTTTTGACTGCTGGTGCCCATGCCGCTGCCGCGTATAACACTATCGGCTCGACCGCAGCTACGTATATAGACCGCACGATTTCAGGATCAAGACCCCAAGTGACCTTGGCTACCCGAGCGATTTGCCTATACAAGCCTAATGCCTTCTTACACTGATTCGCCACGTGACTATTAAATGTTAGGCGATCGTCAATGGTAAGCCCCAGAATCCTTACTTCCCTGGACATAGTAATGTAAGTCCCTCCCATATGCAGCCGTGGGGTGTCGTATTTGAGTTTTTTAGTCAGCACCATTGCACAGGTCTTGTGCGGTGCGAACCGCAACTTATTTTTAACACCCCATTGCCTAACATATTCAAGAGAGGCATTGGCTCGTCCTTCTATCTCGTGTGCCGTATCCCCGTCAAAAACAAGGGTGACGTCGTCCGCAAACGCTTGACAATAGTCACCTCTTGCAGTGAGTCCTACAAGTAACGGGTTCAGAAGAAGGTTCCATAGAAGAGGACCACTAATTGACCCCTGCACGCAACCTTTCGAGGTATTGCGCATGCATTCCTCCCCGGCAAATCTTACTGTAACCCTTCTGCAGCTCAGGTAGCTATCTAGTAGCCTTCTTATGTTTACGGACACTTTTCCTCAGCCAATTTGACTTTGATTGCCGGCCACCAGGCGCTGTCGAAGGCCCCCTCTATATCCAGAGACACTAGGGTAATTATCTTTTTGAGCTTCAACTTACCCCTGATATGGTGTACCAGTTTATAGAGGGCGTCTTCGGTGCTCTTCTGGGGCGTAAATCCGAACTGGCGAACACTAATCCTCGGTATTATGTGCCATTTTATTCTCGCTACCGTCATCTTCTCCAGGATCTTCCCCAACACTGGCAGTAAACCTATTGGTCTGTACGCCTTGGGGTTCGTGTAATCATCCTTGCCTGGCTTCCTAAGCACCACTATTGTGGCTTGCTTCCAGATGTTCGGAAAGTGTGCAATCTGCAAACACTTGTTGTAAAAGGCAAGTAGAGAATCCGGATCCTGGAGTATTACTCTGCTACAGATATCTGCCGTAAAACCATCCGCTCCCGGAGCCTTTTTGGGATTGAAACTTTCCGCTGCGGTTTTCAACTCCAATGAGGTGAACGGTGGATCATGAATTTCACTAGGGACCAGCTCGTTTACTGTCTCTGCCGCTTCTCTAACTCGACTATGGTCTGTGTTGTCTGTTTCAGCTAGGTCCTCGGGGTAAAATGTCTCGGCTAGTAAGATTGCCGATTCTTTAGGGTTCAGGTGTTTTCCATCATTGGTTTTCAGGGTCATATCTTCTTCTCTCCTGGTGGTCCGGTTGATAACCCTGTATATTCCTTCCCACAATCCTTCTCTGTCCTGTCTTTCACAAAACTCTTTCCAACTTGCTATACGGGCTTTTTTGGCATGACCTTCATAATCTGCTTTCTTCTCCAGGTATTCTTCGACGACCATAGCTCGTCTATGTGGGGCAGCATTTCGGATTCTTCTCCTAAAAGTAACCATTTTCTTTTTCTTTTGTTCGAGGTCTTTGTTCCACCATGGGACTTTTACGGTCTCAGACCTTCTCTTTGTAGGCATACTTGCTATGCATGCTTGGGTTATAGCCTCCGTATAATCTCGCGCAATTTTTTCTAACTGCTCCTTGTGGCTAACTTCATTTATTGTCGCTGCGCAGATGTTGTATGCGGCTTTGTTGTTGGTCAACTCCTTAGCGAAGAGCGCCCAGTCAGCTTTTTTGGTGTTGTAAAGCCGAGTTGTTCTCTCTATTCTAAAACCCTTACTCCTTATTAAGTTAAGCTGGAAGAGAATGGTGTTGTGATCTGAGCTCGTAACCGATCGGTCTACGGTCCAGTCTGCTATTAATCCCACAAGGTCGTCAGTACATGCCGTATGTCTATGTGGCTTGTGATCACCCTATTACCCCTTACAGTGTCGTACGTGGGTGTATCGCCTGTGTTTAATACCTGGAGCCCAGACTCTTCCAAGGCTCCGGACATCTCAACACCCCTGGTGTCTTCATTAGTGCTTCCCCACCAAGTACTCTTGGCATTACAATCGCCTCCTATCAGTAGTCTCGTACTTCCCATTTTACCGCAGATGTCTTTTAGCCGGTCCAGGTACGGTCCTATGGGTTTGTCCGGCTCAAAGTAAAATGACACTACAGCGATTTCCCAAGCACTGGTTCGGATTTTTATAACAACGATGTTATTATCAGAGAGATTGGGGCACTGGAGGACGTCAATGTCATCATTAAATACAACAATTGCTGCCTTCACTGTCCCGTCTTCTATACCAGTGCTCTGGAAGATTCTCGCGCCTCGGTAATTCTTCATTCTCCTTATTCCACCCACATAGGGTTCCTGGACCAGTGCTAGGACGATGTTTCTGTTGGCTGACTCTATCATTAGCTCTTCTGTTGCTAACTGCTTTCTTTGCAGGTTAGCCTGGGCGATTACATATCCTCCAGTGGGTATCCGAGAGCCGTTATCAACCGTATCAACAATACGCTATCTTGGCTCTGGCTAATGCCTCCACTTTCTGCGCACTGCACACTCAGCGCTAAATGCGTTATGATCCATTTTTCCGAGTTTCACCGCATTACAGTTGCAGCATTTGGGAACCTCTCCTGCCATCCAGCCTCCACAATCTTTCTTTAGATGAGGGCCACCGCAGTGACTGCATTTCGATACAGTCTCCTTGCAGAATTTGCGTCCATGTCCATATCCCAAGCAAGTTGAGCACTGGATAAGCGGTGTTTGGTCCTCTACCCTAATACGCTGCATGTCGATGTATACATGCCCCTTTTCCATAAGATTGCGGTACACTTGTGATGACACTCTAAGGACCACATGTGCGCAGTGATGGTTTCGTGCTTTCCTCCTGTACCGTACTTCTATTTTGGCCTTGTCCTGATCTATACCTCGGTAAACATCTCCATTTTGGTTCCTAAAGGCCGTAAGAATGTCTTCGTCGGTGTTGTACGATAAGACGTCTTTAAGAACTACCATGGGATCTTGGTTTTTAATGTCCTCGACGTTAAGATGATCTGCTGCACCTTTCAATCTCTCCTTGATTTTTTGTCGAGCTTCTTCAGTTTTGCACCCGACTACTATTTTTCTGTCCTTGATTTTGCGTACTCGGTCAACGGTGACCCAACCGTCTTTGGCATTCACTGCCTCGCGAACTCTCGCCAGCACCTCTTCACCCGTTTCCTGATCGTTCTTTGATGAAATGACGACCGAGTGCATTACTTCTTTTTCAAGACTTGGTCTGTGGTTCAGGCTAGCTGCCTCCGCGTACGATGCTGGTGAAGGTGTCGATCTATGCTGTTCCATCACCTGCTTTAGCCTTTCCATTTCGATATAAGTGTTCTCTATCTTTTCCCCTTGCAATTTCAAAATCTCTAGTATTTCTTTTGTACCCTGTCCCTTCTTTCCTCCTTGCTTTGTTCTTCGTCTTCTCCTATATCATCTGTATTAACCCCTTTGCTTTCTTTTTCTGGTACTTTAACTTTCGGGGCTACCGTTCTTTTCCGCATCAGCTCGTCCGCTCCCTCCTTTATCAGACGGAACAAATTGTCAACCGCTAATATGGCAGCGTTTTTTAGTCCCGTCCTCATGTTGCGAGACTTATTAAATATTATTCCTTGCGTACTCATGCCATTCCCTCGCCTCTACTATCCTACCACTTGGTGCTCTCTTTCTTGGCTCGGGCAGGTGCGCATCCTCAGCTATTTCCGCTGAAAGTTTCTGCGTCGTTTCTTGAGGGTCCAGGATGGTTCCGTTCTGCTGTTTCGATATGTGTGAAGGCTCCGCTATACCTGTTTGCGTCACATGCTCTGGCGAGTTCAATCGTGAATCATCTTTACCAGTTTCTGTTTCTCCAATAATGCGTTGAACAATAGCGCTCGTTGAAGAGGTCTCGGGTGTTAATACTAAATCTGTAGTTTTTTTGGAACTGACATCGCAGTTTGCCTTCTTTGATGGAGTACGCATAGTAGCCATTTGGGAGAAACAATGTTAAAATCACTAAATCCTGTTTGACAAAAGTAATTAAGTGCTAATTTTAATTAGTAGGGTCAAAGCTGCGCCTGTTAATGACAGGATCTATTCCTCCTGCAGTCAGGAAATTTAGAATGTATATAATATGTATAATATATGTCTGAAATCAATGTGTAACTATAACTTTGACATAAATTTAAAATGCGTAAGCTTCCTGAAATAATTGATAAACCTGGAAATTATTTATTTTATCTGTTGTCAAAACTAATGAAAAGAGATTTTGAATGTATACAAACGTTTTAAGATTTTTGTGAACAAATGAGAAAAAGAATTTTGGATTTTTGATTATCAGTTATTTCAGAACTTATCAGACGGATAAAATCGCAATTTTTATTGAATAAATTGTTATAAGTAAAAAAAAAAAAACCGAAAGAAAAAAGAAAAAAATGTTACGAAATCCTGCCCGCGATTGTTCCTTTCCGGTTTACGGCCCCAGTTATTCAGCCGAACAACAGTTGCACTTAAAATAACACTAAACAATAAGCTTAACACAATGATAATCTAAATTTAATATTACTAAATGAAAAGTGAACTAATTTATTGACACCAATTATGTGGCGGTGTTTATTGTGTAAGAGACACCTGCAGGCAAGTTAGGCGTCTAACAAATAAGTGTGATTCCGGGAATCTATTGTAATAAAACACCTGCAGAAGTCTTTTCACAAAACCACTTTTGTCACTTATAGCGAACTTTATGACCACGGAGCACCGAGAGAGCGTGCGTTCAGGACGGCGGTTCGATTAGGACTGTTTTAAATATATTGTAAATGTTCGTAAAGAGCTTAAGATCTAAAACTAGACCTATTCAGTTAGAATAATACAATTATAAATTTGAATGTTTTGTGAGAGAACTAGGTTTACATTCTCTTTAATTCATTAACTAACGATAATTTGAATATGTATATATATATGAAGTATTTGAGTATAATATATAATCTATTTTTTATGTGTTAAGATTCTTATATTAATACTAAACAAAATTTTTAATTCGAGTACACTACATAAATAAAATGTAATCCTCTGCTTGCTGCTTTTAAACTCTGGTATTTTATGAAAATATGTTCTCGGTCTACAGAGTATACTTTCAGCTTGGTTTATATCTAGAGTGCAGCTCGTTCAATCTCTAGCCGTAATCTTGATTAACGTTTGTTATTAAAGCTATTTATATTTTGCTGATTGCGATAATAACTATATTTAAAATAATACAACCAGATCTGTCAACTACTTCTAGAGTATTTACCTTTTGCCTATATACCTGATTTAACTTTTTAGCTCTATAAGGTAAGCAGATGTATTTGTTAGCTTGTGAGAAACTTTACGTTTATAACATCCACATAATGATACGTAAGAGATTCCCAATCGAACTATGTTCATTAAATTATAATCTATGAAATTCTGATTGATTATAACTAATATTTTATGAAATCGCGGATGTCTCTGTTTCGTTTCCTACCGCCACACGAAGTGCACTATTTTGTTCCGGCTATCAACAAATAAATATTCAGGGCGAGCACTCTGCACCATCTACTGAAATTTAGGTCACATGTTAGCATATTATAAATAAGAAGCTAGTACGTAAATTTTAAGCGTTCATATTTTTGCCACACAAAACAGCGAAAAGAAAACATATCAATATACAAATCTATCATGTATGAGAAATTTGCGTTAGTATATAAACTAAATCATCATTATCATCATAAACCGATACACTAGACGTTTTAATTGTATAGATCTCCCTCTCGGATCTCCTCATCGATATTTCTTCCCTCAGCATGTAATGACTTAGTGATCATCACCACATCATCAGTTTATATTCTGGCGGACCTAAAAACTACTTCCACGAGTACAAAAAATGATCATAATCATTAGACATGTAGCAAAATAGAAATGTGTTTTTGTATGAATATTCCCAATGTATAGAGATGACTCATAACCGGTAAATCACAGAGACATTTTCATAATTGAGCAGAAAATACCTAGCTTACCCTTTACACGTGTATCGATAAGTAATTTAACGGTTGGATTCTGTTAGATAGGAGACAGGGCTTGATGAAAAACTTTATTATTAATGAAACTTCGTTATATATAAATTGTAATAATAAAAATCTTTTTTGAACATGAGATATGTTATACTACCCCTGAATATTACAGGGAAAGCAACAGGTCCCAGATTTGATTTGAATGCCAGATATTGCTGGTTTTTTTTTATGGTATGGTTTTTTCAATGCCTTGCTCCTGTTATCAACATGTGAGAGCTAAAGTATTCTGGGCGAGCACGTTTCATGACCCACGGCCTGATTGCTAACACCATATAAAATTGAGGTCAAATGTTAGGCTCAATATAGATAAAAAATAATGTTATTTATACCAAAGAAAATGTAGTGTTTTTGTGTTTTTATTCAGGAACTTTCTTATTTTAAAATATATATGTTGGGTAAAAATAAGTCATCCGATGTTGTTCGGCTCACATTTTTTTTTAAATGAAAAACTTTGATTATGTTTATTTGAACCTTTAGAATTTTATTGACCAAGTCGAGAAGATGATATCGGATAAATGGGCGCCACACAATTTGGGCTTCCAATAAGGTGATTTCAACAAAAACCTAATTTTTTTTTAGCTGAACGTGTGAATGATTGAGATAAGTTTTCAGTTTTAGTATGTTAACAGTAAAAGCTTACCAGTTAAGTTTATAAGTGGATGAATCGCGAACCATGCGCAGTCCACAGTTCTTCCCGTCACGTCCCGTTCAGGACTTGCGTTAGACTCCAGTCCACTTTGTGAGACACGAACGCGAGGCCGCTTCAATAGCAACGCGCTCCATCTCACGCAACTTTCAACGCAGTGCTCCAACTATTACAAATCCATACATAACAATAAAGAAAATATATAAAACATTATTAATACTTAAATAATAAACTCGATGATATTTATTTGAAGTTTTTAAAGTGTTTCGCGTCTATTAATGTTCGGATAATTGTCTCCGCTTAGATTTAAATTTATAAGCGTTAGTTAGCATCAAAGTTTAATTTAGCTCAACTGTAGTGATATCGATGCGTAAAGTCGCCGATGATTGATGGCATCGAGACGTCGATGTGGAAAATTTTAATACCGCCGTTGAATTGATGTGAATATTGGTAAGTTACTAATTAATAATGTTCATTACTTGTACAACTAATGTGAACTGCATTAGATAATAAAATATTAAAGAATCTTATACCGCATGTAACGAAACAGTACTTTTCTCAATTTGCAAATTACTTATAAAATAATAAAAAAATATTTTGGTGAAACTTTTGCAATTACAAATAATTATACTTTAGTTTAATAAAAAATTAACAGGATATTTATTATACACGTTTATTAAAAATACATAAATTTTTACTACTTTCAGCTTTTTAGCATTTATGTGCGAACACTAAATTTCTCAATACTTTAAAATAATATACTATACTGTAAATAATAATAATATAACTACAAGTACAAATGATTTTTGCATCCATTATCAGTTTAAAAATAATATTTTTATCTAATAATAATGTTATTAGTAAATAATAAATAACATTACCATGTAGACATGTAAGCCTATGTTAGTAATTATTTGTTGTGAGTAATTACCGGTAATTTGACTCTCAGTCCTTCTGTTACCAGAAACCACTATAGTCTGATGTAATTAGTATAAATATGGATGGTTCTTCTATTTTCAGTGCAGCCATCGATTTAATTTTACTTAAAGTTTATAACGCTATTGTTAATTACATACATTTTAGTGTAGAACGTGTAATGTAATCGATATGTTTTATATTCGATGATTCGTCGACACGGGCGAGACATTCATCTTACAACTCAAAATTATATATTATAAAGTTTCGTTGCTCCAGTAATATTACTATTTAAAACGCAGATTTCATATGCGAATGGGTTATCAAACTTAAAGAAAACTAAGGATCTTACAGTCATTTAAAGTAAAAATAAGTATCGAAGTCCCAGAGATGACGAGACTTATTATTTGTCTTAAAACGACTAGCTAAAAAAGTTGCTATTTAGATATTCTAACTAGTGCTTCATTGGTAAGAATCACTGAACACCTGTGGCGTGTATTCTACTCGTAGTAAGACTTTACTGTATAAAAACTACAAAGTAAAAATTTCTAATTCAATTCCCTTGTATTCTTATGCGGTTTTTATTGTTCAAAACTTTCTACTTCAACTTTAAAACTACGATACTTTTCAACTTGGAGGATATCAAAGTGAATCTACGCGGATAAAAGCCGAGGATAACGTTAGTTTTATTTATAAAAGATAGATTACGGTAATGGTAATATTTTTAGAATTTCAAACGCTTTAAAAGTTTTCTAGAAATATAGTAATAGAAGATAACGGTTTATTGTTTATAAATCTCTGGCCAAATAAGTTACAAATAGAGAACTTAAAGTGGATAATGGAATAGAAATGAAATCGGAAGCTGGATTTATTTACTAAGACCTACTGTGGTCTGAGATAGAATCGTTAAAGTGTTTGTGCAATATATTGAATGTCGGGTGCAGTATTCCATAATGTATGAATACTTTACCATAGATTTTGTGTACTTTTATAACCATTCTTTTTGTATATATATAAAGTACATAAACATAATTAGCGAATCACTATTAACTAATTATTTATGTGATATATATAACAATGAACCGGTTGTTGAAAAGATATTCCTGATTCGTGATAAAGTTGAGAGCGTTATCAATATTGAATGTGAAAACAGTAATGAAGTGATCAATACCTTAAAAAACTACCTGACAGCTGAGTTTACAATTGTAGATGATGCTGTAATGATGATGATATAATCTATAAGACTAAAAGTGATTCTCATCGATGATTATTACCAGTGCTTTAACAGTGAAGGCTGCGTGATAGAGATTGAAAAAGCGATTAAGCGAAGTTTTTGTAACGATTTTATATATACTATTATTACCTTTGCTATTCTGTCCTGGTCACAATTCACTAAAACGACCTTGATGGGCCAAAGGATTTCGATTAAAGTATTGACGTTTTAGACACGATCTGAAATTCTTTAGAGCATGGATCAATTAAAGGATTTTTTCTTTTTGTGTTGAGAACAATAACACTTAGTTTTATTATAAAATAGATAATTTAGTCTAACTAAAAATGATATAATAATGTTCGCGGTCGTAAAATTTCTGTCGTACCTTCTGTGTCATTTACTGCCGCGGCATTGACGAAAGCAATAAATATTACTTCTCCTTTCATTATCGTTGACCTTGTGCTAGTGTCATAATATCTAAAGTATTATGTGTTTAGTATCGGTTTGTGCAGTTATAATCTTCGCGACATTATTGTTTTCTGTGAGAGCAATGCATTTGGGATAATCCTGAAAGACTGCATTGTGATCTGTCGTTTCTTAACATGTTTGAGATGATTTATAGCCTGTATTCAAAGATTTCTTATATCAATATATTTTATGATAAAAGTTAGGCACTTAAAGTTGTACTACATATGTTATAATAACGGTTTGTTTTAAAATACCAGCCGGTCTTATACTTTAGAATATAGTTATATACATAAAGAAAATGGTTTGGAAATGAAAAACTAAATAAACTACAAAAAGGTGTTGTAATCTTTACAGGTATTTTACACAGAGCTTTCTTTATAATTTGTGTTGAGTTTAAGAAAAGACAAAATCAGTATACGCTGAACATCGGTAGATAGAAATCTTCGCCGACTAATTAGGTGTTAAAAACAAAAAGATAATCTGTAAAATACTTACTAGTATATTAAAAAAGATTCAGAAGTACAATTTATGACACATTTTTTTTAATTATGGTTATGTAAGTGGTTATTTGCAAATATTTATCAATACTAAATCACGGACATTCAAATCAGAATTTTATCACACAGTAATTCTGATTTGATTTCCATTTTCATTGTTTCGCACAGCCGAAATTAGATCTAACTTTACTTTGGTAATCAACGAGTTATAAAAACGGAATGTTTTCGCAAATCGTATTACAAATAAAATTTGATGTTTATTGGTACATTTGATTAATATTTGCTTAAACGATTCATTTGACGAGTAATAAAAATATTAATGCTGACGCAAATAAATATAGCGTCTAATCGTAACGATTGGTAGGTATAACTTGTTAAGAATCTGAACACTACTTAAAAAAGAAGAAGCTGCTAAAATATTTATACGAGTATGCTTATTAAAACTTGCTCAGGCTGAAAATTTAACTTACATTCTTTCTTACATTACCATTCATATCTGATCACCAAAGCGATTATGGAATCAAAAGCTAGACGCGATAACTTAAAACTTTACGCATTATTTCAGTGGAAGTAAAACAAATGGTTTTTATTCAGTTCTAGTTAATTTCATAATCAGCTATAATCAGTCATTTAAGTAACTTTTTAATATAACTGATTAGAGCATTATTAGTAAAGTAAACATTTACAAATATAACAATGCACCTCGCTTAGGCGAACGGAAACCGGAATATCAGAAATCAAATTCCAGGCGTCAAATTAAATTGATCTCTTTGATATCTCTAAACAATCCATCTTTAGCTTTTCAATTTAATTTCCATGTGTTAACAATATTTCAAACAATTACATTTTTCACGTGCGAAAAAAGTATAAAGCGGTAGATAAAATTATTTGCAATACGTTCAAAAATGGTAAGAGGTACTTTTTATGTTGTGTGCTCGTTGTAAGTAACATAAAAACAACGAATCAAGAACATTTGACCCGAATTGACGGGTTCATACATTTTTGTTTATTTGCCCCTTTGTTAGCTTTCGATTGATGTGCTTTCTGAAATTCGATAGGTAAAACCACAAAATAAAATCGGTACTATCTGTATAGTTATATAAATTGAGTTTTTATATATATACACTCAAAGGCACTAATAAAAGCTTAACAGTAACCATAACAATGTGGTGCTGGTTAGGATATTTACACAGCAGTACATTTAGCTTGAGAAATTAAGATGTTAAATCTAGTTATTGCAGTATTTTTAATATCAACAATACTCTTCTTACCGGAACACAGTAATATTTGCAAATGTCTGGTCATGACCTGAAATAGGAATTCAGTCTCTGGAAACAGACTATGACGTTAAGATAACTGGAACCTCAGTTCTAATGAGTTTTTAAAGCATCTATGGTTAAACTACAAAGAACGTGATCACTCGAAACGTAGTGATATTCGTACAATTTAGTTTCATCAAATTTGGCGCGATGAGGAATCATTATGTACCAATCTTATTTACTTCCTTGCGAAGTTCTCCGATGAGCGTTCCATCAACCGCTTATGCTTTAACCTTCTTTTTTTCATAACACAAATCTATTTTAATGTGCTTACTTAATGAGTTTTATGATATTGTGTATATGTTAAACAATTATGTAATGCTGAAGAAGAATCGACGATCGCAACGTATATTTTTAATCGTTTTCTATCTAGGCTAGAAATGGATCGTAGATACATTTCAGATATATTCGGTGCAACGACATTAGAAGGATATTGATTTATGATATTTATCTTATCTATGATTACATAGATAATAAATTTCACTTTTTACAACTCATAATTTTTGTTTCTATATTTGATAAGATTGTACATCTTTGAACAGCGTCGTTTATAATTAATTGCTTTCGTGACGGCTAAACCATTATCTTGTGAGACAGAAGTCTTTAGTTCGATTCTGGGCCAAACTATTTTGGAGTTTGGTTGATATCGAATATTCTTGGTCAGCTATCACCCTCAGTTGTAAATAGGAATGTCGTGTTTCTGGTGTCATATGATAGTCAGAGTATACTAGGCGTCATTGTTATTCAACGTCACGTGAAATCGGGCAATTGTAAGTTTATTGTAGGTATAAAATTATACTCGCATTTCTCAATGTTGTTTCTATTATTTTCATGTTGAGATACCATTACACTATGGCCTGGTCTAAAATTTTATACTTCCTAACTCGCGCTGATGGCACACGCTCCATCACCATGAGGTCTATACACAGATAATTCTGTGGTGTGCTTACACGTTTGTACGACTATAAATTAAATGAAAAAATATATTAAATTTGCAAAAGGCTTTTTTCAATAGTATTTCATTTGTTCCGAGCAGCAATGCTGATCACGTATCGCATTGGGATTCATTCCGTTCGCCGTGCATTGATTGCAGGACCTTCAATAAAAATCAGAACAACACAAGTTAAATTCACAGACCCACCTCAAATTCCACTATTCGGTTAACGGAGCAGTGAGTTGTTGTTCAAATGTGGGTTTTTGCTTCCTGACAACATAATATTGACCTTATTTTGAAAATTCCCTGCAAAATAGAACGGAAAATGTAATCGCGGAATATTAAGTAAGATAAATCCAAAATTCACTCTCTACTCTATCATAGGAAATTTATTAAAGTCGAAGATTTTGTGTGATTAAAAAATAGTGAAACATCAATGAAAATCTGTTGTCCCCTTTTTTACTTAAAAAAACGGGAAAACTTCGAAACATCGGAATCGTATGGCGTTGCAGGGAAAAATGTTTTATGTTTATTTCTGTACGGGACAGTGATAGCAGAAGACAGCTTTCACGTAGTGGATTATTAAAAACGACACTTAAAATTTAGGCTTAACGTGACAATCATAATTAGCAACTAATATTGTACTCAAAAGAATACATTATCAATTTTATTATTTACTGAAATCTATGTTTCGTCTTGTTCTTTTATTTGCTTTAAGAATTTAATTCGATTAAAGAGCCACGATTTGATTTGCTTTCCAATTCTGGTCTGGTTCCATAAACTGGTATTTGACTGGAGCAGTCATGGTTTCCATTTATGGTCTATAAAATGTATTTAAATATGTCGAAAATAATATAAAATAATGGAATTGGTAAATGTTTTCACATTACAGAGTAGTAAAGTTTACCGCAACCGTACTAGATGAAGTGATGGCATGTTATAAAATATAGACAAGACAGACTATGATCTGTTTTATGTCTTTAGACATTTCAGTAACTGTTTAGGTTCGAGGGTAGGGCCAGTATAAAAGTCTGGATTTAAACCCTTAAGGGTTGTTAATCATTTAGTACATTTCTTGCTTTTTTCGTTTATCATATTAACAGTGGTTAAAAATATAATCAAAATGTTAGTTAAAATTAAAAGCAATTATTTTTACTTTTGTAAAAAAATCCTTGGAAGCGATGACTCTGACAGTAAAGTGGTATGTCAATAACAATCAGACTTTAGTTTATCGCTTCAGGACATAAGCTTGTTTACTTTAGTAATTTTCCTAGCTTTAAAGCGAAATAAGAAAGGTAGTACACTATTGCTAAACGTAAAAAATATTCGCAATTGTTACGTATAAAACGATCTCTGGCTACAGAGACCTTATCTAAATTTTTAATCGAAATTTGGAAATTAAGACCGAAAGATCTGACGAGGGGTAAGCGGCTTTTCCTTTTATGAAAGGAATTCTATGTATAAATGGAACTGGTGTACAGCTTTACAAGCGTGTTGCATTCAGCGTATTCATTAATGATTCGAATGTACAGATCATTGCATATATTGCAAAAGAAAGTGGAAATAACTGGCCAAGAAATTGTACAGGATAGTTTAGTTGTTTTTAGTCAAAGTTCGTTAATTCAGATTACAACGAGTCTGTCGATGGTGAAGCGTACTAGTCCAGAAAACTGTGACTCTCAGACTCTCATATGTTAAAAACAGAAACAGCAATGCTGCTGTGGTACGAAATTTACAAAATGAAGATGCTAGCTGGCCCCCAAAGATCTCCACTCCAATCGAAATGATTACCACCAACCAAACTCTATAACAATTCTTCTTGTAAGTGTTATTTCCTCATGACTGAGGATCGGAGTCATCGTGTTTTTATTGAAACACACGACGACTTTCATAGCAGTTGTAATGTAGTGGTGTTGATATTGCCTTCTCCATTTCACATACTAGTCCGAGCACGGATGGTCATGACACAGATATGCTGGCTTCCTCACGATGTTTTCCTTCACCGTCAAAGCACGTGATTTAGGTTAGTGTTATACTAACTGCATATAAATTGAAAAATTCATTGGTGCAGGCCGGATTCGAACCCGGTACATATAGCTGTATCGTAAACTAACAAAATTTCTTTGAAGATATATAGTATCTTATAAAAGCAATTCGATATTCATCTTTAGAGTGATACCAGACGTTGATCTGATCGTAACTGAAAAAGTATAATGAATAAACTTTTAACATCCATTAAAAATTTTCATTTAAAAGCCTAATCTAATGTGTTGTAAAGTTTACACATAAATTCGTTGATATGAAGTTAAAGCAATAAAACTTAAAAGTTGGATGTAAAATGTTTTCCTCACGCAGACCAAAAATGAGAATGGAAATATTTGTTTAAAGTGTACATTACGAGAAATTCCGGTTTGTTTTATGTATGCTGTTTATTTTAATTATAACATATTAAAATTTAAATATTACTGAAAAGGATCTTTTGTAAAATAAACATATCTTGGTTATTATTTCAGCAAAACATATTAATGTGAAACGTTTAAAATTTCTTTATGTTCTGTCGTTATATTAAAGTTTTGAATAATTCATATGTTTAATAATTAATAGCCCCTGTATTAAGTAATAAAGACTTGGAGAGTGTACTATAAAGTAAAGAAAACTTAGTAAATTTATCGCGCAGATATAACTACCCAGAGTAAATTTCTGTGCGGCATGCTGAAGAATAGTTTTACTTCACTACATTAGTAGACATGAATCTAAAATATATATATAACAAATCATCTGTACATATCCTGTAATTAAAGACCTCTCGTTTCATATTTAGTATTTGTTGCTCTATTATCAGAGAAAGTATGCAAGATCCAGGTAAGCCACTGCTAAGCTTATTTCTGACCAATCACTTACCAGGGCTATTTTTAGTCCGTTATATAAAAAATGGTATATCTCTTTCAATAAACCGCTAGTTTTAGCCATCAATTAATGGAATTCGGGGAAGACACCAATAAGTAACTTATTTGTGTTCGGCGGCATAAATAAGGATGTAGCTTACTGTGAAGTAATTGAGGTAACGAAACAATATTCTATGTCTTAAGGCAAAACCAATTTCGCTATCTAGTACTCCATTATTCATATCATCATCAGCTCCTACAAATCTCTTTAAGATGATATGGTGCAAACGTGACGAATGCTTATAATACTAAAAGCTTTTTTTCTAAGAAAATGTGTAGAGTTAAATTAAATTCACGAGCATAATAAAAAGCCAATTGGAGTAAAGAAAAGTGGATTCGTTTTGTTACCCGCAGCGTAGTTTTATAGTACAGTAGAAAAGTTTATTATTATTGTGAATAGGATCGTGTTTAAACTACATTTCTGTTTTAATAATATACAAATAATTTTAAAACATAAGGAATGAATAACCTGATTGCAATAATGGTGTCCTTTGTGGATGTTCAATTCGGCGAATACCAAATGAAACAAATACATTATTCGCTTTGAACATCGTTAAATTTTTGGTATTTTTTATTGAATTTATGAATGCATTGTTGAATCTTATTGAATATTATACAAGAAAAAATATTTGTTTATCATATCATTACGGGCTAAATATTCATATGGTGATAATCGTCCATAAAATTAGGTTATGATTATTATATTTCATATGCTACATTAGGATTTATCCTGGAACACAGTAATGAGGACAGTATGGTAAAGAAGACTGAACAAAGCATTACATCTAGTATTTTTAGATAACAGAAAAAAAAGATAGATTTTTATTTAAAATAATTTTTTTCCATTTAACTTTAACTTTAGCTATTATATTAGTAATATTATTTTGATTTTCATGTTTTTTTTTTTATATTAACTTCTTTTGTGTAAACGGCATAGTGTCGAGTTTTAAACAATATTTTCCGGTCTTTGTTAAATGTTACTTATTGGTGGTGTGTTAAATAAATAATAAGGTTAGGGTAGTTTTTCGGTTATATTCCTACGATAGTTTAATAGATAAATGACTTGTGGTATTTCATTGTAAAACTTCACGTGAAACGAATAAAAACAATGAGACCGTACGCATGTAATCAATCGACAAGTGCGGCTTGTTTCCGCAATAAATTGTTTCCAGTCAAACATTTTTTTACAACTCCAACTGTTATATGTCTAATGATGTACACACTGTAAAGTTTTTGCGGAAGAGTATTGAAATTGACAAAATCAACACGATGGTTATGTTTGTGAAATATTTATATTCCATCACAGAAATTTATTAAATTCTTAAAAAGTTTTAACTAAACAGAACAATTTAAAGTCATCGGATATTATTCATTTAAGTTTTTCAAAAACATGTTAAGTTATTATATAATATTTGTTAAATTTATTAATTTTTCTTATTAAATTTATTATAGCAAATTTTTACGGTTTATATTAATATTTCTGTATACTAGAAAATACTATAAATTAAATATATTTGTACCTGTTGGCTAAAATTTTAAATGGTGTCATACAAACACAAAGTAAAAGGTTTAATTATTTCCAATTATCTAAATTATTATAATACATATAGGTATCTAATCTGAATACTATTACTAATAACGAATTTTATGTATAGATAAAACACAGTTAATTTATTTGCTTTTCTATTTGAATAAATCTTTTGTTTAGCGTTAATTTTACACTAGCACAGAATAATTACGTCAGCAGGCTAACGTGTTGCTCATCAATTTCATGCGATTTTGCGCGGTAACTCAATTTTCTGCTTTTGCTAATGAAGCGTTAGTTTAACACTTATAATGAAAAATGTCTAACATGGCACAGATTTTACATCAAAACACGTAACATGATACATAGATAAAACATACAATTGTTTACTCACCAAGTCCCTACTTGACAAAGAGATACCGCTGCAGCGCCTTTTTCTGCCGTCAAGTATAAATGTGCAAACATTAGACACACAACAAAGACAAGTACCATTTATTTATGAACAGAGTATTGTGCAGTATAGACATTATAATATAGTTAAGCCTTATTACCGATATAAGAAGTTTGCTTTCACTACAATTCATATGAAAACAAATTGAAAAACAAACGATAGTTTATAGAAAAGGCGACCGAGTGTTTATAGGAGGATAATTAAAAAGTTTTATATCTTTACTTATTTTAATGCTTGTGTCCTAATTTTTGAACAAGATTTGTTCAAAATTAATTAAAATACCTAAAGCGCTTGGAGGAATAAGCGCGAGGCGGTAATATTATCGCAGGACGGAGTTAGAATATGAAAAGATTTGGAATGACTTTGCATATGAAAAAATCTAATAAAAATCATCACCTAAACTTGTAATCGTCGAAATATATAAAATATATTTAATCTTTCCTCTCGTCTATTAATACTTATATTCAGAAATTCTGTTTGAAGCTTATTAAACGTCGTGTAATGTAATCGAGTTTAGGCGCAGCTCCTGCGTGGACACATCTCCGTACAAACTAATTAAACCTCACCCAAACGAATTTCGTGATTACCCTTTTCATTAAATCTTCTGTTCACGAGACATGAATATTATTAAATAATTTTATCCATATTTAATGCTAAAATGAACTTAAAAGAGAAACGCTCATAATTTTTTTCCTTAAATATATTTATTCACGAGTTTTAATAATGTAACAGAAACACTAAGAACGGCTTTTTTTACTATATGTTATTGGTGTTTGAAATGTGTTTTGACGTATAAGTAAATTATATTGAATGACGTACTATAAGAATCAGTTTGATTGAAGATTTCTTTGAAGAGATCTATAATCATGAGTAATATAATAAACGTGAGAAATTCCCGGGCGATGATTAATTGCAGTATAAAATTTTCTTTGCGGCATGTTTATAGGAAGAACGCGTAAGAAGCGGATTAGTTGCCAACTAGGTCGCCGCATCGAGCTTCAGACGTGTAGAATATTAAAGTGGTAACAAGTTTTAGTTGCAAATGTTTATTTATTAGTTAACAACTATCACCGACGTTCCGGTGTTTGAAAAAAAATGGCCACTGAGTACATTTTGTTTAAATCTAAGTATTGTAAATAAACATTGAGTGGTATACTGAATCACCGCTTTATAAAACTAAGTCCTAATGTTAGGATCTACATAAGTAGAAAAGTTTGGTTGTTGACAGAGTTATTATTAAGCCACCTGGCAAGTTGTTACCTTCAATATCAAACTGTAGCTATAATATCTTTGCTATGTTGATACATAAAATAACTATGCCTATAATATCTTTTCTGTGTTCGTGTTAGTTCTTGTAATCATACATGTGATTGTCAAAGTATTTTAAACTATCTCGCTTCAAATAAAATTAAATACAAATGTTGATTAAAATTTCGTTTTTCTATATCGATTGGTCATTAAGTCAAACACAAATGAATATAGATTTAAATCGGTAAAAAGTTACTGTTCCGATAAATAAAGTACGCTACGCAGTACCCTTTTTGTACAAGGTGGGTCAAAAGAAGTCATCCGATGTTGTTAAGCTCTAAATTTTTTTCTTAATGAAAAACTTTGATTCAGTCTTTTGATTATGTTTATTTGAACCTTTAGAATTTTATTGGTCAAGTCGAGAAGATGATATCGGCCAAATGGGCGCCGCCACAATTTGGTGATTCAATTTAGGCTTTCAATATGATGACTTCTTTTGGCCCAACTTGGATATATGAAGCAGCTATTAAAATCGGTTGTAATAAATAAAAAGCATTAAGCTAAAATCCATCTGCTCAAATTTATAAGTGTAGTCTAAAATTGTCTACTTCGTTTCCATTATGTAAACGGTGGAAATCCGATTAGGCTTTTGTTTGAGTTAAAGCAAAACGTAACAAAAGAAAATAATACGAGCTTTTACGGTGCACTAAGCCTTTTCTTATCTTTGTAACTTCGATCCATTAAGAAATTTCAAATTGTTATTATTAGCTTAAGTAGTTACTTTATCTCTATATATACAGAAAAATAAATATGAACAATAATAAATTTACAAAGTACATATATTTTTTAATGTAAGAGTCCAAACTGTGTTGCACTTGATGATTGTAATTTCATTATGATGTGTATGAACAACTTTTGTGTCCATTGCTGATGTACAAAAAAAGTATATCTAATATTAGGCAAAATGTAAAATGTTTACCATAATCTCTCGTATATATTTTCCGTGAAGAATGTTTCATATGCGCGTGTTTACAATATGTTAATAAGTTGTTACGACAGCTGGCTTTTCGTCTGATAAGTTTTGTGCAACGAGCTGCGTGTTCAGCTTATTTTAATAATCATCATGTGTAGATAGAATCAAATTTCGCGGGATTTAAAGTTGGAGGACCTTATCTCTTAGCGAAGCCGAGAAGGACGGCAAATGCGAAGTGCTAATGAAGGTTTTGCCCTTACTTGGGTCGTGCTAAGCCAAAGTGTAGAGTGGCAACCACTGCGGAGGTTTTAATGAGTATAAATCCCACATAACCCTGAATTCTTTCCCAGCAGCAGGGTATACTTTGAAGATTGCACCCGACAACAAAAAAAGGGTTAGGGAAGTGTATTATTTGTTATAGCTCTAAAGCTACAGATGGTATATGAAAGAGATAAGATCCAAAGTTGCAGTTGGAGTTAGTGATAGTATGCTCTGCGTTGGTAACGCATAAGATTACTAACAACATATTGATACTTCTCTTGAAGATACTCACACTGTATTTTGACAGGTATACTAATGCCGGCAAGTTCTTTCACTCGTTTACCATTCGCATTAAGAATGTGTAGCTGGAGCACTTTGTAAATAATATCTTTTACAGAGCAAAATGCTATACATGTTCAAAAACATATAAACTACTAAACTTATTAGGTATAATGGACAGCATTGATTAATTGAAATTGCAAATCATTGAAACTATCATATGGATTTCCATAAAAATTTGTGACTCACATGTATTTTTTTATAGAAAAGGTATTGTTGAAAGGTATTACTTTGCATTTTATTGGAGGGGATGTATGTAAATTTATTGTTTATATTATATTCATAAAGTTTGGTATGCGGATAACATGTTATATGTAAACCTAAAATATGAGAACATTAAAGGGATAAGTATAATCTTACCAGGGTTCAGTAAACTAATAGAAGAAATTGGAAAACCCTAACGTCATCATGCCCATTGGTCCGCTCTTCCGTTCAAGTTTCGTTTTACATGGACGGACGGACGGACAGGATTTTTTTCAATTTCACCTTTAATGGAACTTTTTCAGTAACTCGATGTATTTGTTACAAATATAAAAATCTCTTACGTAACTGGAAAATAGCTAATAACTTTTACACGGCTCAACTGTTTTTATTTATGGCATATATTTCTTATTATCATTAATGGGATTTGAACTACAATTTCACATAATGTTAAGTGACAATTTGGCTGAAGATGGTTAATTGTTTACTAAAAATATTCAGGCTTTCTAATGTTGGCAATCGAAACACAGTGTTATTAAAGCGACAGATTTACAATGAGGGTGATAAGTAGACATGGTTCGAAATAACCATCAAAACTCCACTTCATATATCCCTGAAAACTGACCAGGGATAAAACTCTGTTATGTTATGTTAACCCTTGCATTACTCATATAAATATCACCGCAGCTTCTATTTCAGCAACCAAGCAGTATTGTGTAGACATTACTTTGTTTCGGTTATTAAGTTGCTGTAGCTAGTGAAATTACTGGGGTAACGAGACTTAACATCTTATGTCATAGAGCGACGAGTATAATGTGGTGCATTGTAAATCATCCTAACTAGCGCCAAATTGTAAATGAGCTGACTTATCATTTAGCAAAGTCCTGATCGTTTCATTGCTACGTCGAATAAAAAATGTACAGCTGCACGTGTTAAAATTGTAGCAAACTTCCGATTCGGAAATTAATAATGCATTAAGTAATTTTCAAAGCACAAGCCTTAAACGATAGCGTCAAAAGCTTGTGTAATCCGCTAAGTTGCCTTTCTAGCTGCGGAAAAATCACGCTTTGTACCACTGACGGGAAAATGGATGTTTCCCTCATTTATATACGACGCTAAGCCTCATAATCCTAACCATCATTAAATCCTTTGTCCGTAGCAGAAAAGAATAATTAACGGGCACTATTATCACCTCGGGTCGAGTAATAATATAACAGAACACTTATTTTATGACACGAAGATAAAGTAAATAAAACAGCTTTAACAAAAATCACAGTTTCTTTTATTCTGAACCTAAACGAAGATTTTTTTTAATATTTACGATGCCAACATCTATGCTATAACTTTTTACTGTTTTAAGCTGTTCAATGAGTATAAGGGAACATAGAATAATCATTGCACAAATTATTCTTTTGAAAAGAAATAGCAAAAATTTTCATAGCTCACTTTGCGGGGGCTTTTTGTCGGCAAAAATTTGCTCGTGATGATAACTACCACCAGAAATAGTTTTCATGGTTCAATTGTATTCAAAATTGTTACCATTTTAATCATGATTCCACACTAATTTGATTCTACAAAATATATACACTTTCTTCGTAACACTTTATACGATAATGTTACGTTTATAGTATTGTGAAGTGCTCAAACACCATTTGGCGAAATGCCCGATTCTTTTTCCAATGTATATCTGTTCTTATAGAAAATATATGGATTTACCGGCGAGAGAAATAGCGATAGATTTTATATATTACCCGTGTATTTCTAACACATCACTGAATGTCGCCGGTTTATCGGCTGCAATACATTGAGAATGTTTTCTTGAGGTTTCTTTTTAATCAAGTGCAACAACTGTAAATTTCATTAAAACTACACAGCTTCACTTTATTGCGTGTTCTATAAATTTTCTGTCATTAGATTAAAAAAAAACTATATTAATCTCCCTGATTATTTGAGTATCCCTATTGCGGTGTAAGAATAGTGTGAGTTACCAGACATGTTCCGAGATCGGCAGAATTTATGGATATGAGACATTAGCGAACATGTATTTGGCCAGCGTGGTGGATAAATGCCATGTACTCCTTTGCCAAGTGAGAACGTCTTAGTGGTAATAGAGATTTTTCAAATTTGGTTAACTATCTCCATGTTGTAAGCAAGCGTATTTTCCGCGAGCGCACTTTCCGTGTTCACTTGCCATCCCATCTCTTTGTTTTACGTGACAGAAAGATAGGAAAGAAAGTAAAGATGGATTTAACATCATAAAAATTAACGTCAATTATAGTCCAAAGTTGATAAAAAAAATGACGTGCCCAGTTGTAATTGGCAGCTATGAATGAAAGTTTCCCCGAGATGTAGCCGCTGTACGTCAGACTAGTCCGTTGCGTAAGCCGGCGATAATAGATGGATGGTATTTGTGCGAGCAGTAAAAACACTTGTTTTATTGTTTTTTGATGGATACTCCGCGTTAGCCTGTCCAATTTCGTATACGGATACGGCCGATACTAATTTCATTTGCGTTATTATGTGTTACCGCACAATCTAATCAATATTTAAATGCGAAAGTACAGACAAAGCTCAGTTAGTGTTTTAATATGGTAAAACTCAAATGAAGTAAAATAGATTTTGATTATAACAAGTATATTGGATTAACGTTCATTAAATCATACCTTGAGTGGAAGCCACATATTGGCAAGCGCTGCGTGGGTTGACCGCCAACCCGGTTGTCCGACGACTTGGTGAAGGTCGCTGGGAATCGTTGGTTGATCACGTTGGGAATTGAGTAGGAAGGCCTTTGTTCAGCTGTCGATGACGGTGGTCTGAAATCGTTCAATAATTTTTATTTTATCATGATTAACTGAATGACAGCCGCTGCTGGAAATAGCTCATACTCTCCACTCTGATCGGTCCCCATTTGTATGACTTTCTTTATTTATAATTGTGATCCATAATCATTTATTTAGGACTTTTATCCAAACAAAGAAAGTGACATAGAATTTTATAAATAGTAATTATTATGATATGGGAGAGCAGTGTGCTTTATTTCGTCTAAAAACCTAGTGTTATGGTAAACTAAAGCTGTAAATCTCATCACCAACTGAAAGTTCATCCATTCAATTACGTTTAAATTGACCTGCTCGTGTTGGGAAATTAAATGTTTACTGAAAATTATGACAGCCTATTAATATCGTTATATTCTATACAGGAACAAAAACTAATTATGTTTACTTAATCCCGGCATCTGTTCAGTGTTATAAACATAACGAGGTTTCAAATAGAATTGCATCCAACTGCGAGCGCAGCTGCACTGAAGTTAATAGTTAATAGCATAATCAAAACAATTGCTCTTTGATATTATATTAAAATTATAACTAGTTTTGCGTATTATACATAATAAAACACTAAAACTGTATTTTTTTGTAATACCAAACGAGCTAGACGTTTACCTGATGAAGACCTGCCTATAACAATATGACGCTAGTTAGGATGTCTTCGTTTGATCTTGAGACAAAAGACATTAAGTATCGTTACTTTAGTAATTTCTCTGGTAACAACTACTATTTGGTGATATAAATAAGCGCTTCGCAGGCAACTAACTAAACAGTCTCCGGCCATTCGTCGGTCGTTTTCAATAATATGGTTTTCATCTAAGTTCTGTATCTATTATTTACATTGGATGCAATTCCAGTTTGATTGATTCAGTATTGCGAGTTCAAACGTAAATCTTAGTAATTGCTATAAATTGATACTGCATCATTGCTTTGAATAACGCAATCACTAGAAAACGGTGAACGACAATCGTATAATTTTCCTTGTATACACAAAATTATCGATTATTTATTACATCAAGTGTATATTGAATTTAATTTAAAGCATTACATTTACATAAAGTAATAACAAAATATTGATAATACATTCATAGTTAATATTGATTTTGCAGAAGACATTACACGAACAAAGAGAAATAGACATTACTAGTAAATACGCTCACATTTCTAATATTTGTAGTTGGTCCTACTGATTACTAAACAACTAATTACTAACTACTTTTAATGCAATTTAAAAATCCTTCTTTCATAACTAATAATGATATTTATATTCCAGTGTTTATAAAACAGTTAAGAGATGTCAATGTTGAATGACGTTATTTAAAGGTAAAGAAGATACTGTAAATGAATCAGTTGTTAATGATTACTCTAATGTAAAATGAAAATGTTAAGATTTCTTTCCTATTTTATTATCAATGTATAACAATAAAACGGAAGTGTAAAAGTCTTCGTTTCAAAAAAGATACTGCATTGGTTTGAATCTCTTTTTATCCATTTCCTAGCGGGTAATAAATTATGCATTATAAATGTTTACGTAATTTGTCAATGTGAATAGATAATCGCTTCAATCAATTACAAACAAAGAGGTACCCACATGGTTGTGTCGGAATTATGGCGACTTGAAGGTAATCTGCGTATCAGCTTCGTACAGTCGCTGAAAGCGGTTGTGTTTTCGACATGTTCATCCGGCCGGAAATGAGTGTTCGCATTAAATGGGCATTATCTACCTGAAACCAGTTCTGACGTGAGCCGCGTCACATAATAAATTACAGGAGCCGATGCTTGTCTGCGTACTCGTCGCATTATTTAAAAGTTTCAAATGGTATTTTAATGATATTAAATTCAAACCGCGATTTTAATATATCCATTTGAAATGCAAACCAATGATATACCGAACACAACTCAACCCATTTCTTTTTGTTATCGAAGTAAATCTACAAAAGAAAAAAGCTTATGAGGTAAAGCAGAGTTATGTGACTGTATCTTCTTTATGTCAGTAACTATAAAGCAATCTAGACTAGCTTTTATTCAGTGGACATTACTCTCATTCCGAATACTAACTTCTTAAACGAACAGCAATTCTAATTTGACTTCCGGTTCCATAATTCATAAAAGAAAAACAAATGTTTTTAAACTATACTTCTAACAATTTCATTGAAACTAATGTTTTAAATTGCTCCCATAGCTAGAAGTAGACCAGAGAACATCTACCAAGAAGTTCTTACGAGCTTGTTAAGGATTTCATATCAAGTTTTACTAAGTACTTATTTATAACAACTACAATTAAATTATGTGAAGTTAAATAACTTCGGGTTGTCGTAATACGGTTTAAAAGCTTGACAATGTCAATTGTAGTTACGTCACACAGTCTGTCCTTGAAGATCCCGACGATGCCGGAGACATGGGTCTTCTAGAAATACTAAGGTGCAGATTTACAAACTGTTTATTCTGAACTAAATTGTATAATTAATAGGAACTGAAGTGCGTAAGTGTGTATTAAAATTAAGACAAGTTAATCTAGAAATTTAAAGAATCATATGTATGTGCAAACAAATAGGAAATGTATGCTGTTTTAGCAATTTTTAAAACAGTTTTAGATAAACGTAAACGCTTCACTGATCGGGATTCATATTAAAAATCTAAATAAACTGCGGAAATATGTTACATTTATAATATTGTATATTATATTGTTAATACCAGATCATTGTATTTATCAGCCATTACTCAACGCGTCGTGTCTGACATGACATTGGATCCACAAACCAATATCCATTATAGTCATTAAATTAACTGCAGTGTAAAATAATGTATTAAACTTTAACAATTATACGAAACAAAATCAGACTAAAGTTAAATCTTTCTGTATAGATTTTATTTATTATATGTGATATTTTTTATAAAATACCTTATTTTTTTGTTCTTTAAATTTTAACTTATGTATTATTGAATACAAAAATAGTTTTTAACTGGCCTTTTAACAATTATTATAATTATTTGTGTCTAATTCTTTTTCTCTTGTTTAAATTTTTTACACTTTGAAGGCACTTAGAAAAGTTCCTGAATATATCTCCTCCCGGTGTATACGAACAAAGGATCAACTTAGAATAAGGGTCACATGAACAGGGGTAATTTGTTAAGTTGGAAACTCGTTCAGATTCCTACATTGTCTTCAAGGTTGTATTTATGTCAGTAAGTATTGAATGAATAATTTTTATGTTTAATCCACCTTCTTTTCAAGCTGCCACGATGTTCGACGATCACGCCAACATGTCCTTTCCATCGAGCGATGAAAACACAACTGACAGCGAGTATACTCCGTACGAGGACCGACTCGAGACGTACCTGGTGCCCGTCATATTCGCCATCATTTTCATCGTGGGCGTCCTGGGCAATGGGACCCTTGTCATTGTCTACATCAGGCACAGGGGCATGAGGAACGCGCCCAATACGTAAGACATTATTTCTTTATAACCGATCAATAATTGATAAGATAATACGGTTTTTACGCGACCGTCTCTCTATAACAGTAAGATGAAGTTAATTTTTTTACTTGAATTATTATAAAAGGTCAGTGGTACTAGATTAGGTGATTTCCGAGAGACTGTCAGCCTTCCATGAACGGGACTGACCATCTGATAAAAAATGTAGTAAGCTACTGGTTATAAATAGTGCAGTAACAATCGATGATGATGAAAGGTTATATATATGTAAAGAGCTTAACCCAGAGTTAGTCTTGAGGCAACACATTCAATGATCTGCAACCACGAAGTTCTTCAGCTTGACTAAGTAAATGATTGACAGCGCATATCTTAGTAATTTATTCTATGCATAATCTACACGCAACTTGCAATTTATATATGTATTATAATATATGTCTTAAATTGAATTCAATTCTGAGTGTTCCAAGATGACATTAATTATGAATGATGTACGACAACTATGTAGTTAGTTATATACTCCTTTATCGCTTTACATAAACAAATCTAATAACCATTATTCTCAACACAAAACGAATAAAGACAACCTGAACGAATCTTTTTTGTAATATCTTTATAAATATGTCTACATACATTTTATAATAAATCGATTTCTCTGATAATGTTTGCTAATGAAATACTCAGAGATAGTTATATAAATAATAGTTTACATTTTCTGCTTTACAAGTTAAAGCTTTTTCATATTTAGTTTCTAATCGACAACGGTATGATTTTTTGCCAAAATGTTTTATAAAATATATCCCAAATCTGTGAAGGAATTAAAACTCCCGTATTACCACCGGTCAGTATATTTTTAAGGCCTCTATATCTTCGGCGTGTCATCAAAAAAGGTAGAGTCAGGAAAGAGGAAAAGCTTTTCAAGTAACATATTGACAGTCTGGCAAACCCCAATGCTAAACGATGTATAGCGTTTATTTCTAAATTTGTAGAGTTCTATGTCCAGCTGTGACAACTACAGGTTGATGGTTATTGAATATAATTTTTTATAGTTAGATTATACAGTTTAACCATTTAAATGTAATCATGTTATGAATTTAGTTCTTTGTTATATTTGTCCTATCAGGTACATTTTCTCTTTGGCCTTGGCTGACCTGCTGGTCATACTTATTTGTGTGCCATTTGTCTCCATCATCTACACACTCGAGTCGTGGCCTTGGGGCGAGGCTATCTGCAAAATATCTGAAGCGGGCAAAGACATCAGTATCGGTGTGTCAGTATTCACTTTAACAGCACTATCCGCTGAAAGATATTGTGCGATCGTAAACCCATTTAGAAAACTTCAGGTGAGTTTTATTATTTGTTTAAAATGAACCTTACCGTTTTTTTTTTATACTATTAAGCAACGAGACGAGCAAGACTTTCACCTGATGGTAAGTGATACGCTTGCCCATGACAACGTGGTGCTAGTTAAGATGGTACACACTGCACCACATTGCGCTCGTCGCCTGAGACATAAGGTGTTAAGTCTCGTTACCCCAGTAATTACACTAGCTACAGCGCCCTTCAAACTGGAACACAGTAATGTTTGCACACTACTATTTGGCGGTTGAAATAGGAGCTGCGGTGGTACCCACCCAGACGGTCTCCGGCAACAGAGACCTACCACCTGGACCTACCACCGTTTATGAGATTACGTCGATTTTACTAACTCGCTGCTAATTACTGCGGTAACGAGATTTATTATCTTTATCATCTTGTCTTAAAAGAGCTCGTGGTTTAGTGTTTATCATATTAACCTCCCCATTGTTATGGGTTAACTCATCGCTTACAATCAGATGAATGTCTTATTTGTTTAGTCACTTCATAAAATAATAAAATTGTTATATCACTAAAAAGAGATTTAATTTCTTTTTAAATACCAGTTAAAACTAAAACACTTTAGCAGTTAGTAGTATTTAGTAATTTTAGAGTGAAACTATTTTTTTTTCCAATATGTTCAAGTTACGAAGTGAGTTAAAATTTTAAAAGGTTTTTCCGGAATCCAAAAAATTGAGTTAGGCCAGCAGGGACCAGCAGCGTCACAGAATTTTATGATGAATATTTTTCTATTTACTTCCGTTCGTAAATATACAACGGAAACTGTTAAAAAATTTCTGTACACGAAATGAAATTTTTAACATTTTTAAATTTAACCATGTTTATGGTACAACCGGCTAACCCTTTAGCAATACCGAGATCCAGGTTCGATCCCGAGGCAACATGTACTGTAGTTTTTTTAAATTGCAAAGTAGCAGCTATGAACTTACCAAAGTACCTCTTGCAAAAAAGATACAACCAAAATAGTTTTTCGACTAATAAAGGTGATATCAAATAGTAATATATAAAAAATATGTGTTTACGTTAACAAATTTTATTGGTAGATATGTAACAAGCTATACGGTATAGAATATTATTTGCAATTGTAGCTATAATGCGAGGAAAATGAATAATTCTGCTGAAGAGTACACGGAGCAAAAATTTATATACCCCAAAAGTGTACTTTCTCAAATTTATAAAGCGTGTCGGGAGCAAAGAGGTCGTTAAGTGCGGTGAAAATTACAGCGTTCCGTATAAATAGGTTTTTCATTTTAATGTAAGTTCAGTAAGCATTTATCACTTCAGGAACATTCGAACAATTTGTAAACGTAATAGTATTAACGTAAGCTCTAAGCTGGAGCTTACAGTGAAGGATCATCGTCAGGTAACCGATATGTTCCAAGAACATCAGCAATCGTGGATATGCTACATTCACCAACTCTCGATTGGCTAGCACGATGGATAGCATTACTCTCTTTTCGTAAAAGAGGGACCCCAGTCCTGGCTTATTTATTTATTACTGGATGTTTATGAAAAAACTCTTAAACGGTTAATCTACTAGATGTTAAGTAGCGGCGAGGTCGCGATGGAAAATCTCACTTGCTTGGTTATATACAAAAACATACTTATTGTTGCTTATATATATTTTGTTCCAGCTTAGGAAACTGCCCCTTGTTTGCGCAACGTTTATTTGGGCTGCAGCTCTTATCTTCGCAACTCCAGCCGCTGTATTCTCCAACACTATGACAGCTCATCTCCACAATAACATTACTATTGTCTACTGCACCCCATATCCGCAGGGATGGAAACATTATCCCAAGTATAATTTTTAATATACTTTCTGAATATAAATCAAAACGTTATCTGTTAAATTTTGTTTGCACGGGAACGAAATAAATAAAAATCAGCTGTTATTTAAACATAGAAGTTTTAAAGCTTCTTGATTTGCTATAAATAATTTAGATCTGATTTTTATGTACAATAACCTAACAATTGATCTCAATTAAAAAAAGACACAGATAATACATAATCTAGTCCTAAACGGTTTAATCATTGGATCTAGACTAACTACATATTGATTACAAAAAAAAACTAATCCAATGCTGTCTTTTGAACTGATAAATAGTCCTCTACAAATTAACAACCTTCGTCGAAGGACTAAGATGAAAGGTCGTTGTCGTCCTTGAGAACTAAATGTAAAGTATCCCCACCGACAAATGGACGCTTAAAGTCTCCCTTCATGAATTTAAATATATTCAATCCTTTTACATACTGAAAGCTATTCAGTGTACTTATTATCCCAATTGTCCAGTTTTAAGTGAGCTAAATCTAGATTAAAATAAATTAACATTTTTTCAAAGGTTCGAACAAATATAATTTTGAAGATTTCGTAAAAAAATTCCCGTTGTGTGTATTAATTGTTCACATTTATGTACTTTTATAATTACTATGCAGACAGTAATATTTTTAATGTTTTTAGATGGATGGCTTTAGCTAAAGCTGTCATATACTATGGTCTACCTTTGCTGGTGATTGCGATTTTCTACTCGTTGATGGCACAGCGTCTTCTAGCAAGCACAAGAGAAATGCCCGGCGCGCTGCACGGCGGACAGGGCGAAGCGCAGGCAAAGGCAAGGAAATCAGTTGCGCTCATGGTTTTGATATTTGTTATTGGTGAGTACAAATACTCTATCAACTGGCAATACATATTTCATATCTTCTACTGATTATAAAATAAATTATACAATGGGTTTAGGGAAAGGTAGTTCTTGCTATTTCGAAAATGTTAGAAATGTATTTTGAAACATGTCGACTGGACGAAATTGTCCGTAATTTTAAAACTCACTTTTTACTTAGATAAGAATTATACATCTATAATGTTCATTGTTATTAATCGACAGACGTCCCTTGCTGGACATAGTTCTCTGGTAACTTCTATATTTATAAACGGGGTAATAAAATGATTAGTTGATTTTCACATTCCGACATTTTTGACATTCCGAACAATTTTTCTCTAGACATCACAACTTTGCCGTCTTTCTCCTACTCGAAAATTTTCCATTACAATTTTAGGATTTTCTTATAAATTATATCTTTCTGCATTCTTCATGTTATCTTTTCTACACCAAATTTGACATTTTTTTACGTACACAATGTTATAAAGTACAAACTTTTTTATAAAACGTAAATCTATCTAGTACAAAGTCAAGTGGTTTACAATTTAATACTTCACCCACAGAAATATCGTTTTAAGTATTATAAAGTTGTTAGGCAATCTTCTAAAGGGATTACTTGACGAATAACTTAAAGAAAGGCAAATGTAATAATTCTGGTAGATATTAATATCGTGTTTTTTTTTAAGACACTTGTTCTGTAAAGACCTCCGGTTACTTATAAGCAAAATTTGGATCATTTATCTTAGTCGCACGGAAATTTGTTACTGTTACATAATTTGAAGGTACATTATCTTTTATTTCGTATTTTTGTTTAAGTGCTTATGAATAAATGTTTGTACCTTGAATATAAAAAATTATAATACGTCAGGAACTCACAAAAGACTTTAGTTTCTTACTATTAAGTAATAGGTGTTTTATTTATTACTAGAGAGTCTCGAGTCGAGAGATCTCTAACGTTGAACCGAACTTCATTTTTATTAAATTGTTCTTCTCGTTTATGAAATTATATAACTATAATTTTCATGTGTTCCGTAGTTCAGATTGTATTATTTCTAATTAAAAGAGTATAAGCAATAAAAATATTAATTTCTTGTCTTTATTACCGCATTTTGAATTTGTGCTCCGGTTTAGAGCTTCTTCAAGTTCGTCATCAAAACTAATTAGGTTATTAAAATCTTTATAATATGATGAAGAGAATGTTAGTTAACATAATATTTAAAATCATGGTTATATTTGCAGTGTTTTTCGTCTGTTTCCTACCTTACCACGCCTTCGAGATGTGGTTTCATTTGTCGCCAACCGCTATTACCGACTACAATGATTGGACTCATGCATTGAGGATAATAGGATTCTGTCTGAGGTAAGTCCCTTTGCCCAAAGTAGGTCCGTAGTTTTTTTCCTCTTTGATTTAAGATAAAATCTTTTCCTTGTTTGAAATATAACACTTACGAATATTCCCAGTAAACATTCATGTAACTAAAGTTTTGATTAGCCTTTTTTTAACCACAGATCTAAAAGATTGTGTAGATATAAATTGATGTTTTCTTTTTTCTTCTGGCAGTTTTCTGAACTCTTGTGTCAATCCAGTGGCCCTGTATTGTGTGAGCGGTGTGTTCAGGCAACATTTCAATCGTTACCTGTGCTGCCGTCGTGGATCTTTACATCCCACTTGCAGTTCTCGACTCTCGAGGACCGCAATTTGCGAGACCTCGTTCCGGAGCACACACCGGCACAGATGCAACAGGTAACTTTGTATTAATGAGTATGACGTAAGCTGTTAGTAACAATGTTGGCGCGAAATAATTTTATAGACAGACATGGTGGGAATGGTTTCAGTTCTGATTGTATACTTAAGAGCACGATAATGTTTAAAAGGGTACCCCTTTTCCGCTCCAAGTATATTACTTTCTTCTACTTCATTCCTATCCTATTCTCATCCATGTTTATTTTCTACATATTGAGAAATTATTTACATATCTATGCATAAATTATCCTTTATTTTTAGCTCGTGGATTCGCTTTGATTCTAGCATTTACAATAGACATTTCACGTATGTGTTATTGACACCTGAACCCTGAAGTGATGACCGCTACCACTCTGTCAAAGGGTGACAACAAAGAAGAAGAATAAGGATTAATATGTTATGAGAGCTTGGCTTCATTTAAAATAATTATTTGTTTCTGCTTTTTAAAATGAATTAGATTTGTGACTCTTTTCAGAAATCCTACAGAGAGCGTTGTAATATCAAATTACGATTACGGAAGTACGAAGAAAAAGAACAACATAATATCCAGGAGCGGTGCAGATGGGGTAACCATAATGACGATCAGGGACCCCAACGATTTCCTCACTTGCGAGGTTAATGAGAAATGTATAAACAGATAAAAAGTAACTGACATTGATAAGTAAACGCGGAGATAATTTTGATGGCTTATATAGCATATTAACAAAGTAATACATAAAAGACATGTTTTTATATAAGATCGGTGTTTTTAAATTAGAGATCGAAAATGATCTTAACTTTTTCTTAAATATTTAACGTAAGAAAAATATTTAAATTTACGACCAAGTTAATAGTGTAAATACTGTACATTGTTTAATATGTTATGATAACTATCTATAAAATACATTGCATCTATAAAGCATGTAGTAAACGTATTAAGGATATGGTATTATTTTTTAAAAACTAAGTCATCGATATAAGTATTTTCATTAATAAGATGTTAATAAGTTTTTTATATATGATAAGGCAACACTTTTAGCTAAAATAGAAACTACAAAATAAATTGATACATTATAGTTTTCTTTTGATTTAGTTTTTAAGTAGTATGATAGGGTTTTAGATATGAAGGATGTTTGTTATTTCATTACTTTATATATTTAAATTTTAATCTAGTCATACCACTAAGATTGTAACATATACAGCTTTTTAAGATAAATGTGCTTCATAAAATTATTTATATGTATTTAAAATAAATACTAATATAAGAAAGATTAACTTAAATGTATCCTTTGAAATATCTTTTAAATAAATGGATGTTAGAAAAACGTGATTTTTTTTCCACCTAATTTGAATCTTACATCTAGATAACATGACGTAAACGATTAAAAATATTAATAACTCAAAATTATTTACATAGTTATAAAAAATATAATAAGTTTTGCCTATTTTCAAAGTAAAAGTAAAATTATCGTTTGTCATTCGTAACTAAAGTTAACTTCATGTAATAACTCCTTAACAAATGATAGGTCAGACATAAACCAATATCGTGTTTTGTTCTAAATAATACAGGTCACTAGAAAACAAAGCTAGTTGGTGAAATAGCTTCTAAAAAGAGTAGAATCTTTTTGAGAAATAATTCATAATTATTATATTGTAAGGAGCCTCCATACATCGTCGTCGGCCACACCTGCGATCTGCGGGTACTTAGAAATAGTGGTCACCTAGCGATCGGATACAAGGCGGGTACTAAGAAAAAATGGGGCCCCTGCGACTTTAAAGGGTGCTCGGAAGTAGTAAAAAGAATTGGTCATCAGAGCTCATAGTGTACGGACGTCTTGTGATATCCAGTGTTGGTGGTTATTATGGTCACGTAAGTCATTTTGATATTCCTAATGTTGTTTATTAATCGAAGTATGCAATGTTTAAATCTTTATTTATATAAAATCCTGTTTTCGATGCTCATAAACAATCTTACAACGTAATTATTTTATATTACCAGATTAGAACTCGCACAGCCATAGCCTACCTGCAACGGTTCCCTTGTGACCATTTCAGCCTGTTTGCTAACATGTATACCAATCATGGCAGGTACCGCCCAACACTGTTTTTTGGGAAGCCCTCGTTGATCAGTGGATGTCATCAAGCTGAAATTAATCAAATGTAACCTTAATTTGAAGTGGGCCGTGCGAAAACATTTTACGCCATTATGAAATCAAATCAAATTATTTCGCGTCGTTTATTGCTGGTCGATCATTATCAGTGATTCATATATACAGATAATCATTAAAAATTATTTATTTGTATTAATTATATTAAAGAAATATATTGGTTGGCATTGATACTTCATCGCTTACGTTTTTGTGAATTCTTAAAACTTTACCTTGCCGTTTCCCTCTTTTATACATGCAGTAGTTATACTTATACACTGGCTGCTTATAGCTGTTAATTATAGCAATCACATTGTTATAATTTCACAAAATTATCAGAAATTTAATTAAATATATTTATGCCATCTGAAAGTTAAGTTTTATCGACGATTTTGTCTTGCTTTACTTTTACAATAAACGTTAATCCTATTATGCCTTTTCATAGACAATATTTATTTTATGGCTGACCGTCTAGATACGTCTGTTATGCATTAAATTTACGTTTGATTAGGGTTTCAGTCGTAAAATACTATTAATAACGAACTGCTTCGCATCGGTTTTACTGTGGGTATTCTGATAAATAATCTCCGATTGATTCATTAGATAAACTGGACAGACGAGCGCAGTAAAATTTATGTTTACGTTTATCCACCGTTTGGTAATGAATTCAATTCAAACCTACCTTGAAAGTTTAAACTGTAGATAAACATGGTTAATTCCTAGATTTACGTCTGTTAAACCTAACAAGTAGCTGAGCGTGATATAGTATCCGCCTGATGGTAAAAATTCCATAATGCATTGACTTTGTTCATAAAACCTTTTGATTATTTTCAAGTAAATCTGTGTGATTAAAGAAATAATAAATTACGTACACACTTACAAAAATTATTATATATACGGAATTCAAGATGTAACGAGCGTTCGTTATTTAATCCAAATGCTACCTGTTCTTGGCCCCGAGTATCATAAATCTCTGCCATAAACAGCCGAGCTTCTTAGATAGATAAATATAAATAATATATAAGGTTAAGTTAAGCGTGATATATTTCTAAAAAAATACAATAATTCCTTGGAAGACTAATGTCAGAAAATAAAAGCGGACGCCATTAAGAATCAAAGAGAGGAGAGTGTATTCAAAAGCCTTTGAATGAAATCCTATCTTGAGACGGATAACAGCTTTTTGTTAGCTAAGCGGTTTAACATATGTTGAAATACAAGTCTCAAAGTATTGTAAATGTTTTTTCTTAAAATTTGGGTCAAACAGTCTTTACATATACAAGAATATGTATAGTAAAGAGTAATCTAGGAACAATTAATGCTGAATTTTACTTAATATAATACAGACACCTGTCAAACAAACAAACAGTACTAAAATAAGCAGAAAAAGCGAGATTTAGAAGTAATAATAATAAATGAAACAAAAGTAACATGCAATGTACATAAATTAAAGATTATTAAAATCTAATTTAAAAGTTGAAGATATAATTTTAGATTCTAGTATTTTAAACAGATACGTGTACTATCTGGTTTACTAATTCATTAAGTAAACTCATGGTATATATATAATATAGGCTGAAATGATATTCATGATGCTGATATATGATATTGTATTTTCTATAACGGACATGCGTCTATACTTTAAAATTAGCTCTAAAATTCTTTAGTTTGAAGTATAGAAAAAAAGACAAATAGAAGTTGAGCCATCATATGCCACAAATTGCACCAACTTTAGCGATAATGTAGTCCCAAAAAGTTCGGAAAGTGCCAAAAGCGTTTGGACACTTCCTTTATTATGGCGCTCTATGAATATTGATGAAGCTATGCATCAAATTACAGAACGACTGCGTACGTTGTTTGAAAAGGTACCTTCAGAAATTTTTTAATTTGAGTATCATGAAGAAATGTGCTTGGTGTATTCATTGATTTAGCCCCGATTTAAAGAAAATGATGTTTAGGGGAGAGATTACTATTATTTGATCAAGATACTTGATGAGCAGAACTTTCATCTGATAGCAAATATTCGATCATAAAATTAATGTGATAGGATGATAAATTCTGCAGCACTGTGATTATCTCGTTGCCATTTAGATTGACTAGCTACAGCACTCTACATACTGGAACACAGTAATGTTTTCAAACTACTGTTTGACTCTAGAAATAGAATCTGCGATGGACCTTAGCAGTTTCCTGCAAGTAATCAGTTTATTAATTTATTAAAGTGTTTGTGTATGTTTGTCGTATATATAATAATTTTTATTAATGTATGTTTTAACGGTTTTCCTTTTTATTTATATTTTTGTTTTAATAACACTTTCATCGGTTCCAGAACAGAACCAAATGAAACTATTATTACTCATAGTATTTGCGATTCATTTTACATCATAGAATAGAGAGACCGCAAGTAATATCCGTTCATCTTGAGGCTTCAGAGTATTCTGAACGCTCGGGTATTGACTGAAATACAATGATAAATATATATTGTAACAAAATATATTGTGTCGGTTTGTTATACCACACTGCATCTCTCTCATATATATAAATTGCTAAATATATAACCTGTCTGTTTAGATTAAACTGATAGAACATTTTTATTTACAATTTTTTTTTCCGGCTTTTCTCTCATTTTATTGTTCAGGGATTTTAATCCTATTATTTAGACCATTTATATATTTATTACTAATTTACATTCCTTCCTCTACCTACTATCTTTTACGAGTGCTATGCTTTTACTAATGCTGTCTTATTATCAATGATCACTTATAAAATTATTGTACATATGTATATACTTATAATATAATAATTTTTATTATTTCTATTGGTTATTATAGTACATATCTTCAGACAATATTTTGGTTAAATTATTTCTAACTAGTCTTAAAAAAATATTATGGTTTCGCCAAGAAACTTAAAAACATGCAATTAAAAATTTCGATTCATTTTAAACAACGGTTTATTGATTTATCTGAAACGCATTTGGTTTTATATAATGGTAATAGTAGTGTAAATAAAATAAATATACACGCTCTTACTATTACCAGTAACTGATAACGTATGTACATGTTATGATTTCTTCCTATAAAGGACTCTTACGCAATACATCTACAGGATGATTAAAATTAAACAGTCAGGCGGAGCATCACTAATATTTTTGTAATTTTACAATTTTTACGTATGTGCGCCTGAAACAATTGTTTCAGAAATCATACGCAGCAATGAATCTGCTCATAACAATGTAGCGCTGGTTAGAGCGATAAACACTAATCTTAATTATGTTACAAGAGACACAAAATGTTATAAACCAGTAAGTAATTACATAGTAAATATTTGTATAATGTAGTTTAGGGCATAAATAGTAAATATTAAATTTCAAATTTCTTAAATATCTTCCAAATTATTCTAATTTGTAATTGCAATAAATTAATATAATTTGATACTATGACTAAAGTATACTAGAGAATGACGTCAGCTTCGTTTAGATAGTACTAGTAATTTATTAAAGTACGTATTAATAAGGCGTATTTATGGACTGAGTGCATCATCCGATTGTTGTAAACAGGATATTGAAATTGTTTTCCTCTTGTTGCGAACAATTATTTTAAGTTGATATTTAACGTTGAAAACCTTGATGGTAAAACGCTGGTGGCATCGATTTATTCACAGCATTTTGATGCTGTCACCATCTTCAATTGTTAAACTAAGAAATAAATTTTAATTATAGTATATTTAGAATTTTTAAATTTTAGTCACCTAGCAGTATTTTCATTTCACAAACTACATGCCCTATTTCATATACACGTAATTATGATGCTAATGATTATTTTGTAATATGTATTACTAATAAATAACTTAAATTTTTTAGCAGTTCTAAATTGTTATACATTTTTTATTTAATATTACTAACATGATTTCAATTTAACATATGATAATGAAGAATACTCGAACAGAATACTCTAAATCCTATAACTTGTCAACCATAACAAAGCAATATTATTATAGCAGTACATTGATAGATCGAAGGTTATAGTCAAGCTTTCGGAGAGACCCTGTCACTATCTAAATAGTACCACATGTTGACCTGATATTGAACACGGTATATCAGTGTGATAAGGCAAGCGGTTAACCGCTGCTTCAGGCTAGCAATTGAACTTATCAGTGTGGTAACATATGGTTTAACACTATAGATAGTCATATTACTGAGATATTTTAAGACATATTGTAGAAAGGTAAAAGTACTAATAACATTCCATCGTCTGTAGAATATCCTAAATTATTAAAACATTCTCGATCGTCTAATCTAAAAATAATAAATTAAAAAGTTGTTTAGGTTTTGGTATTTACTGAGATACACTTATCTCTGTGTATGTCAATATGTTAGACGGATACAAGTATTAAATTCAGGGCACCCTTATCTTTGTGTCAGGGGTTAAAAACGAAATTCCCTTCAACGTCACAGTTGGTAGTAAATGATGTAGTTGGATATGTATTCGTGAGAACCTACCACGTCACTGAGCGAAACGCTGCGGGAGTAGCCTCGCATGACGTGTTCACAATCGCTGGGTATTTACGTCGGCTTAAGAAGCTACAGAAGTACCCAGTACTTTGTAGAAGGACTAATGATAATATTTTTCTGTAATAAAACTGGTAAAAATATGCCTATCATCTGCTCTGGACCACCGATTTAATAGTTACACAGAATGCGATGGACAGAGCTATGTCAGGTATTATCTAAGCCTCAAGATACAAAACGAAGAAATTCGATGACGAATTAGAGTTCTCAAAATTAGCTCAAAGACAAGCGTTTGCTGGTCGGCCATATGTGTCATGTCATTGTGGACCGATTCAGAAGAAAATCTTGAAGAGTAGCCCTCCAGATAAACCAACAACCTCGTAGGAGCAAAAAGCAGGTGAAAGCAAAAAGCACGAAAAAGATGAAGACTGCATTTGGAGGACGATATTGGATAAGATTTATATCAGCAGTAGATGAATAAAAGCTGATGAAATAAAAGAAAGAAGGAACCGTACACATTAATTTGCTAAAACTTTCATTAAGAGATTTGATATAGGCAGCTTTTTAATATCAAGAGTTGAAGCTTACATAATTATCATGAGGTCCCTTTTTCAAAGAGATATCGTCGATAAGTTTAAGAAAACAGTTGCGATTGGCTAAGCCGATTCGACGTTAAATGATGTACGCTTAAGAAAGTATTCAATTGGCATGTCTGATAGATTGCAAGTCTATAGAAACGATGTGGGAACTTCAGATAATGCGTACCGGCTTTTATATTTATAGTAAAGCAGTGCATCCATAATCACAGTATCACTGAACTTGTTTTAAAGAACGGTCGCGTCGTGGCATCCGTACAACTGTCGTCTTGCTGAACAAAAGAAAACTGCAAAGGTAAATTAAACTTTAAACCGTAAACAATAGAATTTGAAATCGCTTGTAGATTTTCCTTTTGCATTTATATCTTTATTTTTATTTTGAAATATTGTCTGATACTCAGTAAATATTTTGTTTTGATCTCGATTTTTAATACTGGTGTAAATTTATAGTTTATATTTTTGTAATAAATATTTTAGAGCATTAGAACATTTGTTAACATCCTTTAATTCAATATTAAGGACGGAAGTTTTTCAACTCGATTGACAATTACACTTAAAAACTGTTCGAAACTAAAACAGGGACATTAAAGAGTGTATTACTTTTTTTACAGATACAATGGCGTTTGTACAGTTGGTCCTACTTTTTGCGACAGTATTAATTGCGAGTGAAGCACAGAGGCCTTTTTATGCTGGCCTCCGACCAATCGGATATCCACAAATAGAGACTAACGACATTTTAGCAAATAGGTTTGGGGAAGACGTGCCTGGTCCGATTGAAGCAAGGGGGGACGGCAGTTTGATCAACAGATTAAATCAAATGCCGCTCGACAACCGACCTTTTTGGTTTATTAATTGGCAGGCGTATAATGCCTTAAGAAACCAGCCGCAGACGTGGCCTTTGAGTCAGAACGGGTTTATTGACAGAAATTGAAAATGAGACCGATCAATTCGTTGCTTAAGTCGAAATTATTTGAAGTGTAGTTGGAAATTTCAGCGGAAATGTTAAGGAGAGATAAATTGACTAAAAGGAAAATTGTAATTAGTGATAAATAAGTCATTACCTATGTTGTTCTCTAATATTAAATGTACATTTAATGTATAATGTAATGTACGGTAACATATAATGTTCTCTTATATTATATGTTAGCATTTATTATAATTAAGTGCAAATAAATTTATTATAACAAGTTTTGTATTTTTTTATTAAATAATTATAACTACTTGTTTCGTAACTCTGCAGCCTTTTTTGCATAAATAGTTTTCCTGATGTGACCTTCATAAGGATGGCGGTTAATAATTACATAGATTTGAATTCAAATAAAAAATTTAATAACTTGTTTAAATTCTAAAGATCTTGGTGACAAAAACATAATATATTTATGTTTTTTAATACAAATTTTATGGTATATAATATCGTCTTTATGGTGGCGGTGTATTTGCGGAATTCGGGTCCGAGAACTAATACTCGCAGATCGATAAAGCTTGTTAAAGGTTAACAGAGCTGAACATTATTCGTGTATATCGGTGATACTCTAAACATTACTATGATTAGGTTTGAAGGGCGCTGTAGCAAGAAATTAACTTACTATTGGGATTATGTAGTTGTATGTATAGTGTTGTATGGGCTCTTATTACCGCCGCTAAATAGTAGTGTGAACACATTACTGTTCCTATTGGAAGGACGCTGTAAGCTGATAAAATTAACGGTTACGACTTAAAACCTCATGTCTTAAGGCAACGAGCGCAATGTGGTGCAGTGTGTACCATCCCAACTAGCTCCTCGTTGTTATAGGCAAGCGTATCACTTACCATCAGGTGAACGTCTCGCACGTCTCGTTAAATAAAGAAAAGCATTGCTGTGTTATAACAGACCTGTATGTGATATCTAGATTCTTGCAGTTGAGCATGCTTCACCATCTTTAGACACATTATCACTAAATATCATACATCGAAATAATTTTTCCAATTGTAGTTAAATAATAATATACATAGTAAAATAAATTGAACGAATAGATCGTTGACAGTCAGTTGCAAAAAAACTGATAATAGTCTGTGCAGGTTGGTGCTGTAACGGTAAACTTTCATTATCGTTATAACGTTATTTGTAGCAAAAAGTAGATGAATTATATTAAGTGTTAAATATAATGAACTGTTATACGAGTATAAATACGAGATTTTTTTAAAAGAAACAAGCTATGGGTACAAAATTTTGACGAAAAATATTTAGTATAAAACTTTAACGTTTCGTTGTCAATGAATTCTTTTGTGTGTTCATGTAATGAAAAATATTTTTTTTCACATATACATTAAAAATTGACGATGAAAAATGATAAAAACACAATTTGAACAGAAATTAATAAGTACAGAATCATTCCCCAGAGTTTTCCATCGACTTATCGAAGTTTGCTTCTTGCAGTTAAAACAAAACTGATAACTAAATATTTAAAATAATGATAACTCATCCCTTTAACATATATATGTTTTATATACGCGAATACGTACGTACTGGTTTTATTATGACTCAATATGTTAACGGTAAACGAATACATATCAAACAATTGTATTGTCACTTAACGTGAAGTATTGTATAAACATACAAAGGTCAGAAAACTCGCAACTGAGTACGTAAACAGAAAAACAACTTAGTCATTTATTAAAGTAGAATGAAGTATGAGTAATTATCAAATTTTTTTTTTTTTTTTTTTTTAATTTATTGTTAGACATTAATTACAAACACAAGAAAATTAGTTTGATACTACCTGGAAACCAGTACGGTTTATCTAGGTGGTACAGTCGTCGTGATTATATTTTAATTAAACATACATCCAGGCTGGTGTTCTATCAGATATCTCTTTAATCTCGCTCGGCATGATCCCGAAGATACAACAATGTCCTGGATTTCAAGAGGAAGATTATTTATAATATTAGGTACTATATATTCCGATATTCTAGAACCATAAACATTGTTGTATTTCGGGATGACAAATTTTTTATTAGCTTCGAGATTTCTGAGATTGGATGGACGTCTGTATTGTTCAAGTGAACCTGAACAATTATCATCATTTAACAATAATAATTTAATTTTGTCATGTACATTTAACAACTTGCAATAGTTAAATAGACCTTTATCATCATATTTGTACTTGTTGTTAATTTTATAAGGCACAATAGTTTTAATTATTCTTAGTTGTAATTTATATATCTCGTCTATATATGATTTGTATGTTCTGCCATAGCTATCTAATCCATAGTTAATTACTGTATCTGCCAAAGACATATATATCAACCTTAAAATTTTAAAAGGCAGTTTGTACTTAAGTATTGCAAGCTTACATAATATTGATCTTAATTTTAGGCATACATGATCTTTATGCAGTCTCCAACAAAACCGTGCATCAACTATAAGGCCGACATACATTAGCTATTGGTGTTCATTACAAATGGACAAGAACATTTTGAGCTCTGTGCATGCAAGCAGGCATGGCTATGGCATACTATAGACGGCCCTTGGTGTTAGTTCTGTTGTGTGAGGAGTGGATATGGATAAGTTTTGTTTTTTCTATGTTAATCACGAGGCCAACATCATGTGCCCATTTACATAGCATGTCAAAATCAAATTGCAGGTCCAACTGCGCCTGCACAACGTCTCGATTGGAAACCACCAAACAGGTATCATCAGCATACTGATATACCGACCCCTTCTGTATAACACGAGTCATGTCGTTTGCATACAGGAGATATTCGATTGGCCCAAGAATGGACCCCTGAGCCGTTCCTCTGTCCGTCGGTATAATATTACCAATTACATTTAACAGTTTGACTGCAGTAAAACGATTTGTGTGGTAGTTTTTAATTAGATTTAAGAGTGGGCCTTGTATACCATTCTGCGATAATTTGTGAAACAGTGTGTGGTACCGAAGAGTATCAAAAGCCTTGCTAAAGTCTATAAATACAACTAAAACATGTAATTTCGCATTTAGTGACTTATTTATCTCGTCAGTAAAGCGAGCCAGTAATTGTGTGGTACTTTTGCGTTTTTGAAAACCATACTGAGTGCAATTAATAATGTTGTTTATTCTCAAAAAAAGGTTTAATTGATTGCCTATGTATCTTTCTATAATTTTGTCCAAGACTGACAGAACAGTTATAGGGCGATAATTATTGTAGTCGGCATGGTTTCCTTTCTTATAAATAGGCCTAATTATTCCTATCTTTAATAAATCCGGATAAATTCCGGTCTTTATGCAGCAATTTATTAAATGTGTAATGACGGGTACTAAACATTTTGATAGAAACTTAATGTCACTAGCTCGAATTCCATCGTAACCAGGACTTTTCCTGTCATTTAGTGATTTAATAATCTTATATATTTGATAATTCTGTGCTTTTTTTAGTCTCATTGTTCGGTCTGGCATAATTTCATAATAAATAGGATCTAAAATTGGGACGTCACAGTCAATATTAATAATTTGCACATTTTTTCTGAACTCATTATTAAAATTGCTGCATAATGTTGAAGGATCCGTATTAAATATTTTAAGTAATTTGTCGTCAATGCATTTTATTATTTTCCGGTTAATTATTTATTATATTCCAAATTTTTCGCGAATTATTGAAATTTTCAGAAATATCGGCTTTAATTTTATTATTTTTTAAATATTGGGCGTATCTATTCGTTTTGTTCTATACTTGTTGTAAGCTAATCGCTTTTCTAAATTATTTTCGTCTTTGCGCCATATATCAAATAGATTATCCCGTTTGCAACACATGCTGTGTAATTTGTAATTGGACCATAGACATATCTTACGTTTGCTTGAGACATTTGCAACGTATTTAGAGTTTTCATAGGCATTATTAAAGTTATTACTTATAATGTTTACAATTTGATTAGGATCAGAGTAAGTCAGAGTTTCGGCCCAATCAACTGTATGTAGGTAGTTTTGTAACTTTTTGTTATCAATCTTTGTATGAGAGCGCGGCGTGAACGCGGCGGGCGCGGCGTGCGCGTCGCCGGGCGGCAGCACGCCGAGCAGCGCGCAGGCGAGTGCCGCGTGGTCGGCCGGCGCGACGCTCACGCCCGCCGTGTACACCTCGCATTCGATTGTGTTGCGAATGAGTATATGATCTATGCACGACTTACTCAAGCGATCGCCGCACTTCTCTATGCGAGTATATTGAGTTATCCCACATTCAAAACCGAGATCACTAATAGCGTCTAGATATTTATTTATTGTGGGTGTAGTATTTTTTATGTTTAAATTCATATCACCCATAATGATATAGCTATTTTTTATTGAGTATTTATTCAAAATATTATAAAGCTCAGTTATAAACCGCTTTTGATTTGTATTGGGTGGTCTATATACAGCACAAATGCCTATGCGATGGCTGTCGTTTACTATTATTTCGCCGGTAATACATTCAAACTCTATAGTGCAAACGTTTGTTTTTAAAAATTGTAAGCTATTATGAATATATATCAAGATCCCTCCACCTCTCCTGTGACGTCTTAATTCATGAATTTGTTCATAGTCTTGTAGGTGAAATAAATTAATGCTGTCTTCGTGGATGTTAGCCTCAGTGATCATTATAACATGGATAGTATGAGCGGTATTATTGATAAGTTCCTCAATGTGCGTAAAGTTTTTTTGCATTGATGAGATATTAATGTGATAAAGTAGTAGTGAGTTTCCTGCACTAGGCAGTTCCTTAACAAAGCATTCTAAATGCTTACAGTTAAACTCGTATAAATTTGAGATGTTATTCTCAACGATTAATGTAGCCATTTTTAAAGAATATAAAAAATATATACTTAAGCGGACAATTACTACTATTAGGAACTAAAAATTACTTACAATCTATCTTTTTTATTTATTTTTTCTAGGGATTCTTTAAGCGATTCGAGTTCTGGCAGAGAGCGTACCGATACAATTTTCGCTTTTTCTTCTTTTCTCAACAAAATGTGTCCATTCCTGCACCATATGTACTTAAAGATGTCCTTCAAATCTTGTTTTGTTTTCCAAAGTAAATAACCGATACCGGGTGCTAGGGGCTCACGAAGAAATACTTTGCTGTTTCCGATTCGATCGATTCGTCTGGAATCGATTTCTTGATGATATCTCATGACTCCATTGATAATGAATATAGATCAACAGAATGCAAGTTCATCAAATCTTCATTAAGAAAGTTATTGAAGTTAAAGCAAACGTCATTTCAAACATGGCGGACATGTCAGAGGATTTAATTACAAATATATACATCGGCGCAACAATACTATTTACTTAATCAAAATTAATGAAAATTGAATCATAATTATTTTCTTAATGCTAAAATAATTGATTTATCGTTATATAAGAACAATGCATGTAAACAACCGTTTAAAAGTATTTATAAAAAAAACAAGCTACCCTCTCTCCCTTCTCCACTCTTAAAATAACTACCCCCTCTCCTTTCCCCACTCTAGATATAAATACGAGTGGTCGCTATCCCAGAGACCATTCGGGCGCGAGCGGCCGCACAGAGTAGAACTCTAGAGTTGTGCTTGTACGCCTGTTCTTAAATAAAAAGATAGTGTCGAAGAAGCAAGTTTTTCATTAACATCACTATAGAAAATAATGAGAATGATGTCGGCAATGCCGACGTCATTATTTTTAAAAACATCGCGACCTCCGATACTCCGTCATATATAATAGCAATCCCTAATATTACTATGTACTGATGATGATGAGTGATGACTTTGACGACAAAAGGATAGCAGCGCTAATTTTTTGAGCATTTCATTAAAAAATAATATTCTCCTGTAAATACGAAGTGTTTGATTTCATTAATCAATATTGTATTAAGATTCTTACTTGATGCCACTGCAAAGTCTATTCTATCACCAAATAGGTGACGTGTAATTATTGAGCTTCAGTTTGAAAGACGCTGTAACAATAGAAGATATTGTTAAAGCGATTAGGTTCTAAGTTTAGTGCGAAGTTTAACTAAAAGTTTCAGTTCTTCAGTTCTTCGTTTACAGTAAATTAAAAGGTTAAATTATTTAGAACTTAAACAATATTCAACAATAAGAATTGTCTGAACGTAAAACAAAATCTCTTCTAACAAAAAACTTAGGTAATTGGTTAAATTATTACGCGCCAGTAAGTTAAGCCGGTTAGGAACAAAAAACTTAACTTGTGGGTTCTTAAATCGGCATTGGTTATGTTTCATTTTTAATTTATAAGATCGTTCTATGATTCAGACATATCATTGCTGAGAATTGTGAATCTTATCACGAACAAATCATTTTCGTTTGGGTTTTAATAATAACCGATTCACATATCTTCCCGGAACTTGGACAATCATTAAGTATTGTTTTATTTTATATACACAAAGAAGTAAATAAGTTACTGGATCGCAGATAACCATAGAAGTAAATTAAGGAAGTTGCAGCTGCGTTGCGAAATATTGATTAAGAAGTAGGCTCTTTCTTTGGAGTCTCTTTTATCTATGAGAAGTTAGTAAATCTGATTCTTTTGTTTTTGTTAAAGTTAAATATAAAATGTCAGATGGACGGTGACTTTACCATCATCTACTCTCATTCACATTGATAGTTATCAAGAAAACTATGTACATATTGTTACTATCACAAAAGTTTGATACTAAAATAGTCGTCGTCATCATTTTAGTCAATCTTTTCTGGTGACCGTAGAACTCTTCAATTGATATTTTTACATCTTCCAGGATAATTGAAATCTGTTTCCTTCTACTCTTTATAGTTACGTGTAATCTCTGCGTGGAAGTGATTCACCTATTCTTTGCTACTAACAAAAATTTGTGTTATTCGAGTTTCCTTAATTTTTCGCTAGTTTGATAAAACCCACATTTTGTATATTTTTATATATAACTTCATAAATATTTATTAAAACTCAATTTTACAGATTTTATCGCGTTTATTATTTAGTTTGTTTATTCCCGACGTTTCGATCGCTTTGCAGCAGTCATGGTCATAAATATGTTTAGTTTTCACAAAAATAGTAAAACACGGCGTACTTTTTTAATGAAAAAAAAAATTAAAAAAAATGAAATTATTATATATTCTTATGTAGGCAACTTTTTTATTTAACTTAACAGTACAGGACTTAATTTGGTTGTAAGTGATACGCTCGCCCATAACAATGTGTCGTTAGTAAGAATGATATAAACAACATTATGTTCTTCGCTTTGAAAAAGTAGATTTTAAATCTCTTTACGGTAATAATTTCAGATTACTTTACAATGTGTTTTAAACTGGAACACAGTAATGTTTGCACACTACTGTTAGGCGGCAGAGATAAGAGCTGCGGTGGTACCTACCTAGACGGTCCCCGGAAAAGAGACCTACCACAAACAACATAAATTTCACCAGTACTTGACTCATATATTGATATGTTTTTAAACACTGACTAAACATTAATAATGAACACGTTATTTGCAAGTACAATTTGTTCATCAAATCGCATGTAGCGCGATTGAACATAATTGAGTTTACGAGGACAAAAGTATATGTGGTCAAGTGGTCAGGGGAATACAATACAGTAAAATTAGTTACATTGGTCATATTCAATTTCCGGAATACACATCAACACTATTGTTGTTTATCTAAACAAAATTATAATTGTTTGGATAATACGTTAATTTTATAATACCATACTTTATAATTGAATTTATCTATGTGTTTATATTACTACTACAAATTTTTTACTGGTGGTAGGTCTCTGTTGCCAGAGACCGTCTAAGTAGGTACCACCGCAGCTCCTATCAAACTTTTAATATCAGCCACTAAAATTTTTAAAAACAAAACTAAAGACTGAAGAAACCAGTTCATAGTATAAAAACTAACATACAATTAAACAAATACGAATAATATATACGAATACTGTTAAAAAAACATGGTTATTGTGACGATATGTTTTCATTCATATCTAAATTGAAATATGTTTTTTATGCATTCGTATTGTTATTGAGCATGAAATCGGAACGTATTGAGAAAATGTGTAGTAGTTATAATTTTGCAGAGAACCTAATTATTTTTTTTATCAAAACAACTTACTGAGAATCATGTGGATGTTATGTATATGTGTTTTATAATTTCTATTATTATTATTTTTTGTTTAATGGTTTAATTAATACTACACATAATAACTAAGGAATAGATATGATGATATTAGTATGATATAGATTATGTGAGTTCCAAAGAAATCATCAGAACTATTACAATGCAATGTTTTACATATTCTATTAATATTTGTATACAGTGAGGGTCGGACTCAATTTGAAGATGAAAAAAATTGTAGCAACGCTTTTTGTTCGGGTGTAGGAGCATCATTTATATTATATGTATCCTTGTCAGTCTTACAGAACTATACATTTTTGGGACAGTTATTAATTGAATGTTTTCATTTTTCGCAAACTAACATACTACACTAATCTTGAACTTAGTTAATCTCAGCTCAGTTCTAACAGTCCAGGAGTCTGTTTACCATTTCGTCACATAATCCTCGTACAATTGTGTAGTAAAGTATCAAGTTTGAAATTATTATAACCGGCACAGAGTCAATATAATCCAGACTGAAGCAGCGTTACGCCAAGACGAGTAAATGTGTAATTTATCGAGTCCTTAGAGAAACTGGCACCAATCAATGTCATAAACATACAACTCTAACTGAAGTCCAATCTGAAAGTCTATGATCTATATTTTGTCGTCATAGTAATTTGTTCTAATAAATAAACTAGTATATGTATATCTTAATCTAGCCAAGCTTCAGATCTATAGCTGGGGCAGCGGTTTAAGTCACGAACCGGATTAATAAGTATCTCTGGGTAAAGTTTGCGTCTTCCATCTTAGCATTTACAACTTATTAAGAAACTTTAGAGAGAACAAAAATATTATGTCGTTTAGTCTACTACATTGATATATAGAAACTCAACTATATTATAAGCCGTTATTTATAATCATAAATGTACATTTTATATCTCATTTACATATTTTTATCTTTTTACGGCTTGCCTGGGTTAATGACCTTGTGATATAAAGACCTCCTCACAACAGAGTAAAATTTTATATATTTCTTAATAAATGGGTCGAAATGATAAAATGGTATATCCTAAAATTTCTTCAGGCAGCGTGAGCAACCTCATAGCTTTAGTTAAGGAGCGGCGGAAATTTCTATTTATACGATCGCTGTGCTGTATATTCAAGCTAACAGTATACTCAAACACTTTGCAAAGAACAAACTTCCGTTAAACGTTGAAACTACTTGTTACTTTCCGGAGTAAATATCAAAACAAAGGTAAATTTATTTAAAAACAATCGTATCTTTAAAAATGTTTTGTAGTGTAACGAAACTCATCCGAATTTATTTCTACAGAAGTGATGCTTTCGTTAAAGGTGTTAATATTTCTGGCGACTTCTATCGTTATAAGTGAAGCACAGAGACCGTTTTATGCCGGTACCAGGCCTATTGGATTTCCTGAAATACAAGAGAATGTTTTACAAAATCAATTAAAAGTACACGAACCAATTCCTCTCGAATCCAGAGGAGACAGAGAATTAGTACAAAGACTGTTGCAACTGCCCCAAGATAAAAGACCTTTTTGGTTTCTTAATTCAAAAGCCTACGATGATTTGAGAAATAAACCACAAACTTGGCCGCTGAGCCCAAACGGTTTCATTGACAGAAATTGAAAATAAAACTAAGGAGAAATTGGATATAAAAAAACAATCCAAAATTGAAAATGTTAGTGCAGATATATGTATATATTTTAAACGGAAATTTATGGAGGGTAGTAAATTATATCTAACCAAAAAGAAAAATCCATGAAGTATTATTTTCTTAACTATCCTAGACGTTTTAGATGTTTTATTTATCTATACATACTGTAATATTAAAAAATTAATAATGAAGTTAAAGTTTGATCTTATAATTGCTATTTCAATAAAAGTTTTACAAATTACGATTTTTTTTTTAATATACTCGTATAACTTGATCTGTTAAAAAAAGTGTGTATTATTAGTTTACTTAATTTAGAAAAGCTCATATAGTACCTTAATACAGAATTGAATACTTATTAATTACAGTAAATGTATAATGTTATACACTATACACTAGACTATGCCTTAGGATATTCTATGCTAGTAAACTTTGGGAGTGGTGGAAAATGTTATGTAACCTATATTGTGATAGGATTCCTAATCAATTTAGTGATAACAACTTTTATGATATATAATAAGTAGTATAGTCTTGTTGGTCAATAATCTTAAAAGCTAGCCATTTTCTTTTAAAATAATATATGGTGTACAAAAAGTTCCTATTCTTTTATATGTTACTATTGAGTGAAACAGTGCGGTTTTGTGAATCTAACATGTCTCTAAAAATTGTTGATCCTAGAAACATCAGTGTCACAAATATATTTCTCTTCACCGGAAACTTGGGAAACCCCACTCTTAAACTGAACTACTAGATTTTATAATACAAAAGCGGTACTGTTACTGTTTTAACTACTCTTCAGTATAGAAATGGAAAGTTGTATGAGTCACACGATGCAAGTAAAAATGATATAACGCCGGTTACTTAAACTTCGCTTCGCAGAACTAACTGTGGGATTGTGGTATGACGCGCTATGACATACGCACGAACGGTGAGTATCCCCACGTGACATAACCAAAATGGTTGCGTGCGTTATACGCGGCTAAAGAACATATAGAGTCGAACATAACAAAATATTCAATTTAGTCGTAAAGATTTTTAACTTTAAATACTTTATAGCATAAAGAGCTTTTAGATTTCTTTTCTAAGAGAGGCAGGGATGAATTTACTTTGTAAAACCGACATTCTGACTTTCCCCAACAGAAGATCCAGAAGGGATACTTAACGATGATTTGTCTTCTATTAAAAAGGGTGCTGTTAAGGTATTTGTCTAAACCATTTCCACGAAGATATCCGTACATTGAAAACCATATATCAATTTATTGCTTTAATTTCTGTATCTTCATATTGTCTCACTATACTTAACTCTGTGTGTATTATTACATCACTTCTGATAAAGAATGTTATATATTTGTACTTAAAGTTCATTTACGACCGCAATTAATATATAATTCGCAAGTTTCCGTAAAGTTCAGACGTATATTGAACTTTGAAAATAACTGGATATTAATCAGTTTGTAGTGATCCTGAAATAACAAATTGTAAGTGCCTTTTGTTTATTTTATTTTAAACTCTTAGCAAAATGCTTAACATCAGCTAACTTAAGTGTTAAAGTGTTTATAGAACTGCAGCGGAATAACGGATGAATCTTAGGATTCACTTTAAAAATGTTTTTATCAATTTGATTCGAAAGATTTCTATAGAAAAATCTTTATTTAACATAATCTTGTTGATATTGTCTTTTTGGTTACTATATAACAGATATTGTTACTTTGAAAAAGAAATAGCACCTGTTATGCACACTTTAATCAGGTGATTGTAAATATGACGTCAACTTACTATTTATTTGTTCACAACTTTTGATTTGATTCTTTTTTTAATGTTAAGAGAAACCATTGAAATATTTAATTCAGAAAATAATCCCGGGGATGAGAAAGTTGAAAGGAATAAGGATGAGAACACGTCAATAGTTTCTGTATAAAAGAGTTACTATATAACTGTTTAAAATTAATTGGATATGATTTCTTTAAACTTTGTTTCAGGTAAAATGACACAAATTAAAATCGTAATGATCATAGTTACAATCGTCGCCATTGCCAAGGCACAGAGACCATTCTTCGCCGGTATCAGAAGCATCGGTTATCCACAAATGAGTTCAAATGATCTTATTACTAACAGGATCGCTCAAGGTCGGCAAATGCCGATAGAAGCACGAGGTGACAGAGGTCTAGTCAATAGATTAAATCGGATGCCAATAGACAATCGTCCATTCTGGTTTATTAACTCACTTGCATACGACGTAGCCAGACAAGCACCACAAACCTGGAACTTAAGACGAAATAATTACATTGACTGAATTTTTAATTTAGAAATCGAGAAGGGTTTTTGAATTAGGTCTTCACAATTGTTTCTGTAATGTTTTATATTTTGTCTAATAAAATCTTTACGCAACAATTCCACTGAATTAATTTAGTAATAGTATATGTGTAAATTATAACACTTTACTGGTGGTAGGTCTCTGTTGCCGGAGACCGTCTGGATGGGTACCACCGCAGCTCCTATTTTAACCGCCAAATAGTAATATGCAAACATTACTGTGTTCCGGTTTGAAGGGTGCTGTAGCTAGTGTAATTACTGGGGTAACGAGACTTAACACCTTATGTCTCAAGGCGACGAGCGCAATGTGGTGCAGTGTGTACCATCTTAACTAGCACCGCGTTGTCATGGGCAAGCGTATCATTTACCATCAGGTGAACGTCTTGCTCGTCTCGTCGTATAGTAGTATAAAAAAAATAAATATAACCGCTTTCAAATCTTAAAATGTTGTTAAAGGAAGATCCTAGTAAATAATATTTGGTTGAAATCTTAATATTTTCCTCTAATTTCATATGCGTCATATTTTTTCTGAAATTCAAAGGGTAAGCATTCATCATAACATTTATGCACAGAGAATTTATACTACTGTGCTAACCGAAGCGAATTGAGAAATAGCCTTTCCTTCGCTTCGTTAACTATTGAAAGAGATTGCGCTGGAGTACGTTAGAAGTAGAAACTGTTTCAGGCTTTAAATATATTACCCTTTGAAAGAAATTTAAAGATAACGTCGGATCTAATTACATATGTCTTCACATTTTCTTTAGACATTATACATAATATTAGAACACTTCAACACTAATACCTAAAACAAATTTTATAAAACATATATACAAATAGGTCTTAGTTATGGAATTAAAAATGTTTTGATTTATCCAATTAAAATTGATATTACCAAACATATATTAAAAAAAAATCACATTGTTTTTCCGTAAATACTTGACCAATGGCCTATTTAAGATAAAAACAATTAGACATAAAACCGCAAAATGTGGCAAATGAAATATCATGAATAATAAAGCAAATTGGGTAAAATATTTATAGCTACATGAATTGATAATTAAGGAAAAGATTACTATTAAATAATTTGTTTTCGTGCTACTTAAAGTAATAAATGTCAATATATAAGATGAAGGTCTGCAGGAAGCTAGCTGAGGAATTGACTTTAAAGTGGATTAAGTGCAGTACGAGTAATATCATGTTTGAGGAGATTATAGAATATACAGTAAGAATACCAGGAACTGTTATGAAAGGCTAATCCAAGAAAAGGGCAAAGGGCATTTTATGATGTTTACCAAAATACTAACACAGATGAGAGAGAGAACTAAAATAGATCTTTTGCAAGAAAGTATATTATTATCTAAAAGATTATTCCAAAGATGATAACACTTGGACAAGATTTGCTCTTTAGAAAATGTACTGTATGCTTTTATTACTATATATTTCGGAGTGCGATCAGAAAAAAATAAAACCATCGAAACGATCACACATACAAGAAGACCTTTCCTCGTCGCAAACAAAAGATCAACTACGCAGTTGCGTTTTCATTCGCTACAATGGATTCACTTACTTTCAATCGAGTTATTATTTGTTTACACATTTTCATTGTAAAAAAATACTCTGTCTTCATTCTGTGTAAATCAGATAAAAAAGAGAAAAGTAATCTATAACATTTTAAAAAAAAAAACAAACCTAAAGTATATGCAAATTCAAAAAAATCAAGAGCGTTTAAATACCTTTACGTTTCGTTATGTTGAAGCCGTGATAGCCTAGTGGTTTGAACGCCGGCCTTCCAATGCGAAGGTACCGGGTTCGAATCCGGCCTGCACCAATGAATTTTTCAATTTATGTGCAGTTAGCATAAACACCAACTAATATCACGCGCTTTGACGGTGAAGGAAAACATTGTGGGGAAACCTGCATATCTGTGTCATGACTATCCGTGGTCGGACTAGTATGTGAAATGGAGAAGGCAATGGCAAATCCACTCCATTATAACTACCATGAGAGTCGTCGTGTGTTTCACGACACATGATGACCACGATCCTCAGTCGTGATGAAATACGACTAAGATTAGTTATGTTATTTAGCATCAGTAGATGTTTAATAAGAGATATTTAATGGACGCCTGCCGAAGAAAACAAGTCAATTTATTAACAGTCCTATAACTAGAAGTTTGCTGATAAATTTCTCGGCGTTGATAATCGATTCGATTATTTTCGCAACAGTTCAAAAATTAATATTAATTTAGTTTATTGTAAAACACGATATAAAGATTTATAAATTATAATATTTTTATGCGGATCACGGAATCGGTTTACATTGTGCAATTTCAACACGAGCAGACAAACCGCAATTGATTATGATTCAGCACGAAAGAGAATAATCTTTGTTATAAAATATTTATGACAGTCTCCGAATCCTATATTCCTTCACACGGTATATTGTTTGTTTAAAATTCACTAAAAATTATATTAATATTATTGGCAAAGCCGAATTATTTAAGTTTGTTGTAAAATATTATCCTAAACTAACATAATGTCTGAATTAAATAACAACTAACAAATGACTGAAAATTAATGTATTCTAGATTGAAAGGCGCTTTCGCTGGTGAAATTACTGTAGTAATAAGTCTTAAAATCTTGTAACTGAATGCGATCAGTGTAGTGCGGTGTAAATAATTCTGTCTCGTGTTTTATTTTTCACTAGTTATCAAGTAACTGATTAAATTTTGTAATTAAGAAACATCACCTGTAACGATGATGAATGTGAACCCAATTGATGTAATAAACCAATTTGATCAATTATAATTACGGTCGGCGTAGCTTGGGTTTTACCGTTGCCATTTACCGTCATCCATTTATTTATAGTATTTAATGCTAAATAATTATTTCATTGAGTACAGTCATCAATAACGTCGGTATAATTTGAAACGGTTCTTTGTTTCCCACTGATGAGCTTTCTTAAAAAATCTAATCAATTTATTTAAAATTTAAAATGGTGATCATTTGATGAAAAAAGGAAAGAAATATTACATTATAACAAATGGAATTGAATTTTACTTCCTTAAAATAATAGCATGCCAAAAAACATGTATCAGCTAGCGCATGTGAAGCTTTTTTGTACAGAAATTTTAAACTTTTAAAAGTTTTGCTCACAAGAATACTTTCGTTCACCACGCTGGCCCCTGACCGCTTTAGACTTTGTGGTAGATCTACAAAAATAATCGAGTATCGACGTTATAAAAACTGTTCCCCTGCTACCAAGACTCTTTCGTTTGTTTGTTTTTCTTAGTTTCTTCTGCTACAAAACTTTAAGCTTATGAGGATGTCCAGACCTTCTTGAATAATTCCCATCATCAAGAATATTCTTAAGTAATTTTAGTTTAATTGGACATGCGGCGTAATTCATTGATCAAAATATTATAGAGACGGTTACGTATTAATGTTACAGACAATAGACAAACATAATCTATATTACGAGTAGAAAAATCGATTTTTAACGTTCATATTGTTCACGTATGTATTATTGTAAAAAAAAGTATCAAGTTCTTAATGTGTCTGAAAATTTTACTTTTTACTTTTCATTTAATTTTCTCTCTGTATAAAGAATGTTTTGTTATGTTATGTTATTTAATTTAATTGATTTGTTTGATTTGATTTGTCATTGATTTGCTGTATGCTGTTCAATAATTAATAGTTTTTTTTTGTACCTATACATTAGTAAAGCATGCTGTCTCCTTAGACTTAAGATGCACAATGTTTTCTATAATGTTATGTTTTATTTTATGTAAGTTGTAATTTATGTAATGTGTTATCTTTTAGGAGACCTTATAAATAACCGTGATGCTTATAACAAAGGATGGTAAGTGTGCACGGCTGTTTTGTACGTTTGAATCGAAACTAATCAGTGAGAATTAGAGAGCCTGTGATGGTTAATGAATAATCGCAAAGGGTGCTCCGCGAACTACGGCCTAGTACTCGTTAAGTTAGAATTAATTTAATTAAGTTATGTCATTTACAAGTCGTTTGTGATATTTGAAATTCCTTTAATGTTAACTCAATGATAACTTCATTTATGAATTAAAATTGTCGTAAATAGTTATGACAATTATTTGCGTGTAGTTTCATGTTTTATTATTTTTTAATTGTGTAAACATTTTGTTTAAAACATAATAAAAATTAGTACCAGAAGTTCGTAAACGATACGTATCGATGCAAAATTACATCGAGGATAAATTTGTTTGTATAAAACAAGGTTAACTGTTGCGAGAACTGTTTCTTTTTCCTTTTAATTATAACGATTTAATGGAAATTGTTGATGTGCGTTACCGCGATAATGCTGCAGTTGGGTTTTACCCGCAGATACCTAATTAAGTTATCATACCACGCCTCGTACCTGTTTGTTGCGGCTCCGTAACGAAACGAGCAAAGCAGTAAAAACAGGATAAGGAAATATCTGTTGACTTGACGGCGATCACGGCATCGAAATGGTATTTATGCTGTTAACATATTTTTATCGCAATAACTTTTAATGTAAACAAATCGTTTTAAACTAACTTAAAAGTATATACGCACAGTGAATTAAAAATTTTCATATTTTGTTTATCAAATTATGAATGAATATATTTAAAGCATGGTAACTACTATAATATTATACAGTAAGAGAATTTCGCGTAGTTACATTTTAATCCATTTCTAACCCTTTGTGATAATTTAAGTGATTATGAATGTAATTTTTTATTCTATAAAATTTATATTATTAAGTAATACATCATATTCATATAAACTTAACTATCATACAAAGTAAGTGAATAAACGAAGTTATGATTATAGATAGAGATCTCTAAATAAAAAATGATGTATTTAAATCTTTTATAATGTTTGCCAAGATGTAGTATATAAATGTGATCTGATTGAAATTTGTTTGTCTGTTAATTATTGTGGTTTTTGTTAACATATTATACAGTAATTACATATACAATATGTACAACAGAAAAGGCGGTAATAAGTTCTTTTTTTTTTGGACTCTTTAAAACTGAAATAAAGTGGATTAATTAAAACTGTGCTCTCAGAGGCGAACCTTCTGCATAACCTACAATGTAATTATAAAGCTACTCATAAATAATTTCTTACCTTCGTATACATGTTGACGGAATTGCAACCAGAGTTGTAATCTGACCTGAGACTCCATTATCACCACTAATGGGAATGCTAATTACATTTTTAGTTGCTCATTTATAGCGCATAAGTTATTATATGTCCAGAACAGAAAGTTAATGTAATGTAATATCAATGTGAAAGAAACACATTTGATTAGAATCATAAGTACAGTAGGATTTAGTGTTAAACCGCAGGAAGGTTTCATGCCTAATGTATTTGAGTTATCGGTGAATAAAAATATCGCAATGAAAACGGCATGTTTCAATAATAAACGTAAGACTCGCGATAACTGTCAACTCGCACTTAGCCGGCATGTTGTATGTTTATCAGTCTCCATGTGAGAGAAAGCCCCGAGCTTCATGAAGGCATTATAAACTTAACTACTAGTGGAATAATATAAAATATTTAACTGTAATATTTACTTCTAAATCGGGACGATTGTTCATAAAAAGCTTTGTAGAAGATTTGTCATTTTAAGTACAATATGAAGGAAGAGTATTTCTTGATCATTGAACAAGTACACAGAGACAATTCATAACTAATTTAATAAATTGCCTTTTTTATCGCATTCGGGGAATCCTGTTATGGTTATTTATAAATAAATATCAATTTCAAAGGTCAATGTCTCTTATCATATGTTGATCATATCTCTTCACAGTTTGCAGGCGTATTTAGTGACGTCACAGCTGTACGTAAGTGGAAATCCTATACAACAGACAATGGTCGCATTTTAAACGTAGGGAAACGTTTTTCGTAGGCGACGGTAAGCGAGAGGAAAGAGTTGTTTATCTCATCTAATCGCCTCTCTCTCTTTTTTTGATACTTGTATTAGATTATAGTAAACACTATCATTTTCTATTAAACTATTCTATTTTTTTCTATTACTATATATCTCTTAAAAACTTTCGTTTAGAAATTCACTCCTGAACATGACCTAAGTAAATGTTCTTTATACTAACTTTACTCCTTATTTGAATAAGTGTCCAAGACATCTATTTAATAAGGACTAATAATAGTTTGAGAACTACGGTTCAATCATTATTATATCATTGTTTGATTACATTATTTTTTATTAGTTAATAGATAATAGCACAACTTTTCTCCGCATGATTATAAAATTTGTAGTTTAATTTACACGTTGATGTTTATCTTCAGAAACAATAAGTATGTACAAATCTACCTAGACCTTTCACCATTCAGCTTGCGGCTTATGTGCGTTTTGATCTTAACTTATATTCTCAACTGTAAATTAAGATTCTAGATCTATGTTTTTAGAATAAAGGTTTAAATATATTAATAAGTAATTTACTTCTTGTTCTTTTCATATGAAATCCCTTAGAGGATACTTTTAAGAATCTTCGCGGAACGCTTGGGTTTCCATGCAGTTATGATTTTAATGTCTAATAAAAAAAATAATGTTTCAATGTTTAATATTTGATTAAATCGCTTCTCTACATTTCTAAAGGCCGACCTTTAGTCCGTTCGTCCACTTGAAAAGCAATAGAAACTCCCAGACGCGTTTATTTTGAGGCCCGAAACGGATTTATTTTCAGCCGTTGCCCGTTATTTTGTAGAACGACCTTTATAATTGAAATAAGGGAAGTATAGATATGATACCTTGACAAATACATAAGCTGATATTTTATGGTGTGACGTACACCATAAAATATCAGCTTACGTGGTAGCCGTGTGTCATCGTTTGTGGATACTTACGCTGTGCTCATGAATAACAAACCAGTGAGACTTCTCAAGACCCCATTCTCACATGAAATGATAATGTGGTGGTATATGGTGAAGTATACTCTAGCTTACGTAAGTTGACAGCCGAAACAGCAATGCTGTAATGGCGGGAGATTAACATGAGGCTGGTAGATAGTCAGCCAAACTCTTCAACATCTAGCCTCGCCCGTTTAGCTACTACAGTAGTTACATTTTTTGAATAAGATATTAATTACTAGTAAATGAATTATATATAAATTTTAGAGACTATAGAACCAAATTGTGTTTTTTTTTTATACTACTTTGCGACGAGACGAGCAAGACGTTCACCTGATGGGAAGATACGCTTGCCCATAACAACGTGGTGATAGTTAAGATGGTACACACTGCACCACATCGCGCTCGTCGCCTGAGACATAAGGTGTTAAGTCTCGTCACCCCAGTAATTACACTAGCTACAGCGCCCTTCAAACCGGAACACAGTAATGTTTGCACACTACTATTTGGCGGTTGAAATAGGAGCTGCGGTGGTACCCATCCAGACGGTCTCCGGCAACAGAGACCTGACCTGGTGTGTACAAGTACAACATATTTTTATTATATATAAATGACGGCGCGATCACGTTGTGAAATAATTGTATTGTCAAAATTTAAAATTTTGGATTTTAAATTGAATTTAGAGATAACTCATGTTTTTGTAATTCTTGCGCGGGTATAAACAAGAACTTGCCGACGATATAAAAATAGTCGCTCTCCGACCGTCGGAGTTTCGCCAAAACCAGGCGCGTACCGTGCGCACTTAGGGCACCTTACTTTACATATCTGTGTATTTATTCACTATCGTTCCTCTTCTCATCCCCCTTATAAAACTGCCCTGCTCTTCAACCCTACTCCATCCAATACTTCCTTACCTATCTCCTCTCCTCTGTATAGTATTTCTATGTACATATTTATGTATTTATTTTTAACGTCAGCTCGCGGATGCCGGATCCGCGAGCCCAGGGTCCGATGTAGCCTTGTTGACGGTCTTAAAGGTGACCCAAAGCAAGTACAACATTCATCAAAAAAAAAAAAAAAAGACCGTCGGAGTGTACGGACGTCTTAAGTTGTTATGTTGCCGAACAAATGTGAAATTCTGCAAATTTACATTTTATTGATCAACGGACAATCCCAAAAATGATGTTAGTCGTAATCAACGCTGATATCATGTTTTAAAAATACTTCAGGAGGTAATGCTCCTACATAGACACCTTATTACTTGATACCCAATTTCGCCCACTGAGATTTTCGAAACAACTGTATTACGAACAAAGTTTAGAAAATCTCATTAATTTACGCCCAAAGGTATTCATATCAATTTCAAAGGTTATCCTCGTTTTAATGCTACGTATTAATATTTCATTTTATATTTACCTGTTATTAATTTTGTTAGTTTGGTATTAATAATTTTTAACGTTATGAGTAATACAATAATCTGGCTCTCTGATGAAGAGCTTTAAACGTATGCAAAAATAATTAGAAATATTGACAACTTACTGCGGTAACTTACAATATAAGGCCAGCAATGATCCAAACTCAACTATTTGTGCCACAGAATCGAACCAGGGATCTCTTGTTACAAAGACATCCGTACGTAGTGTACTTTTAGATATTCTCTTAAGGTTATATTTTCTCTGGTGTAATATTCGTGATAGTATACTTACTTTACTCCGAGCCATCAGTAGTCGTGTATACGATCCCTGATAATGAGAAGTTATGATTAGTTTTCCTTTTATATCCTGGATTAGTTTAAGCAAAACTAGAGACTGTAGTTGTAAAATTCGAACCTGTACATCATTCAAAAACTGCGTACTAACTACACGTATCATTTTATTGAATCATTGTTTAATTTTTAATTTGTTGTGTCAAGAAGGTTTTGCTCTCTATATATATTATGAATCTATAATCAGTCGCTATGTATACAGCTTTTGCATCAGCACGATTTCTTAGCAAAGAAATAAATAAAAGAATAATTGGCTATTTACTCGAACCCGAAAAGGGTGAATTGTTTACACGATTAAGCAAACTCGAACCTAATGGTAGTTTAACCGTTCGCAATCATTTATGTCAATACTGTAGAGTTAAGTTCCCAAATAAACTTTATAATTCGTTTACACAAGCAAAACTTTTTTATTAACTGCTTATTTATAGTCTTTTTATGAAGGTGATTGTGATACAGTACAATTCCTCTTTTTCTAAAATTTTTTAACAACAAAGCAAACATTGCTAAACATTGTCTAAAGAAAATAAGGACACAAAAGTACGTTATTTGTTTTTTACACTTTTCACTTAAAAAAATGTTAAAAAAAAACATTTAATAATCGTTAGGTACAAGTATTAAGATTTTAATGAAATTGTTTAACGTAAAAGTGGTCATATAATTAATACATTTTTGTATATATTTTGTAAGTTGTTAAAATCAGTTTAACAAACACATGCATGTATGAAAAATAGGCGATGGACAAAGTGTAAACATCGGAAAGATATTTTAAATAATAGTTTAAATAAAAATTCACGCATTTTACTCGAACAAGAATAGTATACATAGTTTAGGTTATTGATTTCTCAAGTTGAAATCATTGTCAGTTAGTACCAAGAACTCGTTAGGCCCTTGATCGTTTAAAATTTACAACAAAAAATTACAAAAATTTTCTACTGCTGTATAATATCTTTGAGTAAGAATGTAATGTAGTGTAAATAATTCGCTCGTTATTTCTATAGAATACTTAAAAAAAACAAAAACGCTGTATTTATTACAGTTTAATGTAACATGTACTTGATGTACACATATTTACTAAATTTTTAAATATGCATAAACATAACTCCGCAAAGGTTTTTGTACCATTTCCATTTTTTTTCGACGAAACGACCTTGATATGTAAGTCATTAAAACTCCTTACCCAAGTAACTTACCAGCTGTTCTTCGTAGTATTGTTTATTCACATATTTAATCTTTTTAAATTAATATCGAATTACATATGTAATAACATCATTAATACAACCAATATAGATTCCTCGAAAAAGCTGAGTTGAATGGAAATAAATATTTCCTTAGTAGAAACGGTATAAACTCTATTTCAGACTAAAAGTGCTGACTAAATCCTATAAGGAAAATTTAATACCGCGATCTAAAATTTGGTCCTCCAGAAAGCGAACTCGCTTAGTGCAATTTCTATTCGCAATACAACACAAAGGCCTTTTTCTCTATACATTAAACATTATTCTAGTCTCTTTAAGTAGTTGAATCAATTTTAACTCCCTGCTTTCGTAACGAACTTGATAAAGTCTATCTTCGTATTATTTTTATTTATAACTTGTTACTTGCCTTCGAAGTGTGATTCATTTATGGTGTCAAATATGGTGAAATTTGGATAATGATAGTATTTTTTGAAACCTGTTTCAACCAACCACTTTGATGTTTCGATATAGATATCGCCTCATTGTAAGTTAACATAAATATATTGTCGTCAAGGTATAAACCTATTGTAGATAATTAAATAAATTGCTTCACTAATATTAATGCAGTGTTGAAGTGTTTCATTTTTAGTTATTTTTTTCTCCAACAAATATAGTGGTTCATATCAATTAGTGTGCCTATGAATACAGAACGCTTATTAAGGTTGCGGTGTAACTGTTTTTGATGAACGCGCTTCAACATGATTTTTTTTTATTAGTTAACAAAATAATTAGTCGTGAAGCTACTGTAATAAATCACCAATTTTCCTGTTTGTTACAATAGTTATCTTGTAACAAATAATTTAATTTGTTAGTCGTTTAAAACCTTAACATTTCTTTAGCATTTTTAGTACGATTGATCTTTGGTCATCCATACGCGTACCTATAAAGAAAACCTCGGAAAACGGTTCCGCATTGTGTTATTTATGAAATAAATACATTTTTTCGGACTGTTGTATTCTGGATGCTTCTTCTTCTTAAAGTGCCTCTCCATTACTGGAGGTTGACCGTCAGTTATGCGAATTTCTGCCTATTTTGTGCCACCCGGAACAGAATGAATGCTAAAAGTTTATATTTTTTGATAGAAAAACAAGAGCACAATAAATTAGATATGAAGTTGTAAAACATATCCGAAGTCACATAAAGAACGTATTATATAATTAAATCGTTAATTTAAAATCGGTCCACTTTGAAAAAAATGTGGAGTTACTAATATAAACAAGAGGTAGAAAATATACTTAATATATATCTAAGTGGATGTATCTGTTATTAACAATAACACATTTTTATGACAAATGTTAGAAGCAATGAATAACTCTAATCGCGATCGCACTTTGGGTGGTAAAATCATTTCACCTTCAGTAGGTGAATAATTCACTGAGCTACGGCCTTTTGTACAATTGCAAAATACTAGGTCTATATTAATGTCTTATATAGTGTCAAAACAGTTAACTATGTTCTAATGCAAAAAAAAAATTAAATTCGTATATTTTAGTGAATGTGCAATATTCGCGGACACATAAGAAATCATTATAAAAAATCTTATGTTAGTTGCGTGTATGTATGTATGTGTGTTTAAAAGGTTACAATAAACGTTTTTGTCTATCTAAAAAAAAATAGCGCCGAATTGAGAAGATCCTTGTCGTAGTTTATAAAGGTTTTGTCAAAAGTAAAAAACTTAAAGGAGCGTAAAAAGCAATTGGCCATTAGGGCTATTCTTATAACGTGGCGTTATTACTTATGCGCTAGGGGTTGTCATCTCCAAAAGGTTTTTATGACCCGCACAATCTATTCTGTGTGTGATTTTTATAAAAAATTACAGTTGGATATCAAAGAATATACAAATGATCATGTACCTCTTCAATGTGACCAATGTATGTATACGGTTAATAACATATAAGTTTTTATTTGCACTATAAAGCCAGAAAGAATTTATAAATAGATTGGTAGATTTCGGAATTTTTTACATCTAGTTTTTTTTATAAATAATAGATCTCTGTGCTGCACATAGTTGTGTCGTTACATAGTTCAGAACTTCCAGTTTGTGTCCTCGCTTCGTTTCAAATAAATCAGGGCCTTCAACATCATAACCAATTAATAAGTTTAATATTAATTCCAATGATGGTGCCAAGCATTTCAACTTAAGCTTATTAGATATCTTGTACCGCCGTTAAGTGAAACAATTTAATTTTAACAAACCAATACAAACCTTGGATATTACGAACTATCGATACGTACGATAAACTTGTTCATTATTATCTTGTTACCAAGTTAGTAACGATCACAAACTTGTCAATGAAACTTAATTAACCTATTTCGCAACTTGGGAACAGTATCAAATCAAATTCACTTTGTTTGTTATTGGAAATATGTCAAAATTACACAAATGTTTAATTATACTGAGGAGAAGTTTAAATCATAGGTAGTTTTAAAATATGTCGAGCTAAAATGACATTCACTTATTATGTGGATATAAACTTTAATTTGAAAGGCAATATAAATATATCCTAATATTAAGACGTAAACAACAAAAAAGGTTAAGTACAATATTAACATTTTTACGACATGGAGAAAGTTATCTATATGAGGCTTAATTTTTGTAAGTTTCTTTTTATGTATGAAGGGCATAAGTTTTTTTTATGGAATTGTAGGTTTCATAATAAAGTATTTTTAATTATGTAATATAGATGCTCTACACAATATTTCATATTATTATTCATTGTAAAGTTCGTAACTTACCAATTGCGTTATTAAAGTACGGGAAAACTTTAGCCCGGTTGGTAATTTGCTTTCCTGATTGCTTTAAAGCCACATAAACTTTATACTTTATATAACAACTACTACTAAATGCAATCTTAATAATATCGCTTGAAAGTTAGTTGTAAAAAGCAACAAAATCTATAAAATAATATTCTATATATAGAGGAATAGTAATTAATATTTTATAACGAAGTTTGCCGGATACACGAATTTGTTGACAAACTTAAATGAATTTTGGAAGACTGGCAAGATCAACTTAGGAAGATTGGAAGGTTAATTAACATTTATATAAATCTTTTAATTTACTATAAAATTATGTAAAAAATTTATAAAATATGAGAAAAATGAAGTAACTCGAGTATTTTGGTTCGTTGTCTTCTACATAGCAATGCTTATTATAACAGAAGTTAGATTGTGATGACGATTAGTTTGAAAGAATATATATGCTCTGGGATAGGAAAACAAGAAGATTTTACCTGTGTTAATAATTGCAGTTAAAACTTTTCCTTTCATTCTCCGTCTGCCAGTTCAAAAATTTGTGAAAAATTATTATTTCACGACAAACGAAGCGGACGGTTTGAGTGATGGTGAGCGGCATTTGTTGTATTCTTTCATTTATAACTCATCAGGAACGCTTTATTTCAAACAAACCACATTAGGGTGACGCGTCACGTTTTTTGTATATTGTGGTCTAATTTAAATTTGTGTCCCTTTTTTTTAATGGTATGTAATAAAAGTTTTGTGTCCATAAGCAAAATTTTACAACGTCATACATATAAAACGGAGAGAATATTTTAAGGTGTAATTGTTGCCGGCAAGCAGCAATTCCTGAAAATAATGATTTAGATGATATTAAAATTAAAAAATAACCTAACATCAATAGTGAATATGATAAGATATTACCACGGACTTAGGATCCCATTATTAATAAAACTTTAAGCATATCTCACTAGAAGACTTTCACACAGTAAGCTCATTTTGAATAGATCGGACTGCAAACAATAATTCGCTACCATGGGTGGGTGAAAAGTCTTATTTAGTTGTTACCTAATTAGATATTACGCGTGTAATGTTACGTATATAGAAGTAATGAGTTCACGTTGACTTAATAAATCTCTTTAATAAACGTAAATTCTCGAGTTCAAAATCCCAAGAGACTGTATTAGAATTACTAAGTATTAAAATGTCTCACTCTATTACTCCGGAGCCATGTTGAAGTTTAGGTGGTATTATTGTTGTTTTTAAATCAACCTAGCTATTTACCATCTTCATATTGTTAATCTGCTGCCTTAACAGCATTACTGTATTTTGAAGTCAAATATTGGAGAATGAAAGTATTAAATGAATGTAATTAATTACGATCATCATCTATACCGCTGGATGTCCAATATCTAATATTTCCTAAACTTTTTGAGACTAGTGGCGCACAGCGATTTTCAACTATATAAGTCAACGCTGCGCTTTCTTTTATAGAGTCTCCACTTTAAGTTCCTTGGTTCTATGAGCTAAGTGCACTGCTTTTGCCACTTCAGACTCGCAACTTGCAAAGCTATGCCTTTAACATGGGTTCTTCAACGGATCCTCTTATTTCAAATTTGATCGCTCAGAGATCCGGGCATCGGCCTCTCCACCACTCGCTATGTTTATGGTAAAAGTATTTTAATACCAGCAGATTACTAGTTACAATAACAAATAGAACTCATTTATAGAAAATGTTTAGACAAATATTGATGTAAGAGTAAATTCAAAAAGTCACCCACTCACGGGGATTCGTTAATTTGATGAATAATACATACATTTCGCCCGCAGCCGCGGCTCGTATCGTGAACGGCTTTTTATATCAATTTGCTTACATTTATGTCAAAGGATTCGATAAATGGGAAAACCTTGAACAGAAAATAATATTTATTCAACAAATGTCAAACCGGCAATACATAGACGGAAATACAAAAATTTCGAACGATGTTATTGATATGAAAATCGATATTTTTAATTTTTTTACATTTAACAGTAAACATTCTTTTAGCAGATAGATTCTCGGCAAAATAATTTTCAAATTCATAACTTTCATTTTTTCCGGAAATAAGACCTCTTTAATCCTACCATCTGATGAACATTCTGCTCGTCTCCATTTATCAAATTTTGTCTATTCTTTAGAACCGTAATTTTAAGCTGTAGTACAAATTTATCAATGAAAAGGACGAAAAAGATAATTTCCATAAAGAGAATGCAAGAAAATTTGGACTTTAATAAGATTTACTGTTTATTGTCCATAATTGAACCATCTGTTTGAAAATTCCAACACTGTACTGATTGCCTTTAACTCAATAAATTTGTCCAAAACGGGATAGTATCTTTGAGTAATTTTATTTTGTGTTATTTTTAGTATTCGCAGACATTTACTTTTATAAAACTCTAATGAACAACAGTACTTATTCATGAAAAATATTTTCTTAGTACAACATAATTGTTATATACTAATTTTAAATAACTTTCTGATGGTTCTATGTAAATAATATACATTGTTAGTGAGACAATAAACATTTGTTGTGTGTAAATAACATAAAAAAATTATTACTTCTGCATATAACTGATAAGATAATTAATTTGTAACCCAAGGAGCTACAGTACGGGGTTCTTCAAGAAAAGCGTAATAGGGTTACTCCGGGTATGGCAATAAACTGTGGAGTTAGAAGCATCCATAAGCTAACCGCTTAACATCTGGTTCCGAATAGCACAATTTATTTAAAGGCACAGACTCATAAAACAAATTTCTGAAAAATTAAATTCTTGAATAATGAAATATTTATTTATGTGAGTTACTAAAAGTGTAAGAACAAGTAGTAACATATCATCATTCAATTAACGTTCCCTGCTAGACAAAGGCTTACTCCAAAGACTAATTGGTTCTAGTGACTCTATTATGTAATATAGTCCAATGCTTTACTAAGATTCCATCTGATGGTAAGCAGAGATATATTTTAGGTAGTAAAGCGTACTGGTATAGAAAAAAGCCTATTTCCCTAAAGACGTAATACTGGGACAGAAAAACTGAAGGTTTTCCTTCACATTAGCCAAAGTATTCATCTACAGTATTTTTACGACTAATAATTTTAAAACATCGGAAAATCCTCACATTCACCGCAGAGGTATACCATTACTAAAATTGCTTAAATCATTAAGAGCATATATGAAGCCATTACGATATTGATAAATATTATGACACTTATATATATTTTAAATTAAAGTAAGCGACGGAGTTATAAGACGTCGTAAAACTTGTTATTTAACAAGACTTTTTAACACAGGAAGTCTTGATAGTGATTTTTAGCTCATTTATTGAAGAAATATCGCAGGACTAACCAATAGTAAGTGTTAAAAAATATCTATGACTATGTTTAATCTAATACTAAAACTTCTTTCGATTATCACTCTTAAAGTTTTTCTTATCTAACCGCCATGTTGTTTGAAATAATGTTTGCATAATTTCTAATAGTTATTTCAAGAAAAAATGTCTTCTCGTTCATTTTCAAAATATTATTTCTGTCAATATTTTTTAAATACATTTATTCATAAACGTTGCCATTACCAATTGTATCATTTTCCCATTCATTAGTCTATGGAGATCTTTATGATCCCGAAGGTTTTCTTATAACTTAATTATTAATATAACAAATTTGTTCTCAGTATAAAGTATGGAATTCGCGCATTATATAGTTTTTTCAATGTTGGTGGCCGTGAGCGTAAGTCAAAGACCATCTTACGCTGGAAACAAACCTATTGGATATCCATTACTAGATGAAACACCAGTAGCATCGACAACAATTCGTAATTTAAATAACAGGTATATTCCTAATAATTTGGTTATAATAAGTCTAATAATTGGTTTTACCTTGTTAGCTATTAATAATAATAATTAAGACGGGAGGAGTCCGAATAATCATGTTCTTGTACATGTTAATTTTAGGTTAGGTACTACGAGAAGAACTACTACGGAAAGACTTCCTCTGGAAGCATTGGGTGACAGAAATTTGCTTGAAAGACTTTTGAAGATGCCTTTAGACAAACAACCATTTTGGTTACTCAATTGGAGGGCCTTAAACGACGAGAGAAGCAAACCGATGACTTATTCTTTAAGACAAAATACTTATATAGATTAAATAACGTCACTATTAAAGTGCTATTAAATAAACAAACATTCTTGTTGATTGTAAATCTTTTGGAAATTTAGAAAAAATATAATGAAGAAAACATAGTTATGTACAATTATAAATACATAATATCCTAAAATTCTGTCTAACTTTTGCTGGATATTACTATTAAATTTTAAATTATCAATTTCTTAAAAGTTGTAAATGTTTTTCACTATAAACAATGTTCAGATAACTAAAATCTATATCAATAAATACAGTTTCCCTTTGAAATGTCCTCGACGTGGTTTGTATTGTAAAAAAATGTAGAAAAAATTGTTGTGATGACTAAAAACAGTTAATAAGTAAATTGTCAAAATTTTCAAAACTTGTTTTAATACAACTCTATAAAAATAATAAATCTTCGATTTACTAATACCATAAAGTACGCTTTAAAAAAACTGAAAAATTAGATGGCAATTTACTATATATAAAAGAGAAAATATTAGAATTTAAATTATGAAAGAGAATGAGGGAAGAAGGAAAATTCATTGTGTTCTGTACGCGTTTGACGAAGAAAAAGTAATGAATTATCAAAAGGCACAAAACCAGCTCAGACAGATTTTAGGAAATAACTTAAAGCTACTGTATTTTATATGTATAACATCACTTAACTTTACAACCAAAGAAATGGACGCATGCACAATATGAAACACATTGTCGAGCTAACCTATTGTTGGTAGAAGCCGCTTCTTGAATATGTATTAGTTATCTCGCAGAGTGGAGTCTGGATTTTTATAGTTCAAGTCCCAGAGGATTTAACGTTTCTCTCACGGTATAAACTTTCTCGAGAAATACTGTAGAAACATATTTTAAACTGTGAAAGTGTTCCCTGGACACTGGTAAGTTTTACGAATATGTTTTATTAAAATGCATCACTGCAAAATTAAAAATATATTTTTTCTAAGCGATAAAGAACAGGAAGTTTATACGATTGCAAATAATACGTTTGTCACATAACAATGTCGTTTCAAAAATACTTAAATATGTAAGAAGAAGAAAAACCGTGTATCAGTATCGGTTGAGTATTGAAATATGTGGCTAGGGCTTGTACTCTTCTGCTCGCGAATGAACTGCAAATGAATGATGTCGAAAGATTTAGTCTTGGACTATCAGCGTCAACAATATCTACTGCTGTAATTTAACTACCTACTGCTCTGTTTAAAACAGAAGACACGAAGGCACTATTTTCTGAAAAAGTATATCAAACAAGAGGTAGTTTTCAATGTAACATTATTTCGTTTTTCTATCGGCTTAACCTCGCCACATGTTTTTGAACAACAATAATTCCGAAGAAAGTGAAGCTTGTTCACGGATACCCTGGCTGTCATATACAGCTGGAACACAGCACTGTTGTTATAGAAGCTGATTTAAAGTTAAGCAGCTTAAAATAACCAAACATTTCTCATAATCATATACCGATCTCCACAACTTACTCTAGAGTCCATCAGACAAACTTTTAACAGCCACCTTAAAAGCAATTAAACTTATTGACCAGATTACGTTGCAACTATTTCATATCACCGCATAATAAAAGAGCGATTACTTAATGGTTATAATATAGACATTTTAATTGCCGTTAATCGCTGGTATTTTTCTAGTAAAACCTACAAGTAGTATTTTTCTATTATATGTAGCATTCTGTTTAGGAGTTCGCATATAATTAAATGTAGCGTAAGACGTAGATAAATGTGGTGTGAAGAACACCGGAGGGCGGCTAGCGATAATTTAATCACAGTACACGAGGAAGAAATATAATTTTTATTTATTACGAACAACTTTCGTTTTTAGTAAGCCAGTGTGACAAAGTGATTAAATTAACGATTTATAGTAAATTGTTACTAAAATACTAACTGCTTCCAATAAATAGAATTCACTTTTATATTAAATTTTGTGATAGTAATCCCATAAAGTAATTTTCTAGGTATTATCAAACTTTGTATTGAATTAAAAAATAAATTCTTAGCAAAGAAGACTCATTAAGTATTACTGGTATGTAATTAATAAATTCAACTATTGCCTTATTAAAAATCTGGTACGTGTCGGAAGAAATAGCATATTAAAGAACACGCTTGCTATACGAGTATAAAACTGGGGTTAGTAGTTCGATACCGGGGCCATAACAACTAGCTATTACCTTGATGTTATAATTCCCGATTATAATATTATTTCTGTGTTCTGTAGTTAATAAATAAAGTCAAGTTAAAAGATCAGATGCTAAAAATCGTTTTGTACTTAATATGGTACAAGTATACATAGACACGCGTGAAACTTATTAAATCACTGAATTAATTGTATTAACCATAACTTAAGTATAAGACACTGAACAAGATGAGATACAGAATTTTTTTATTACATATACGAACCGTATAAAGGTACAAAATCAAACATGGAGCATTCCTGTTGTTTCTTAATATCACGAGAAGTTAATAAGCGACATTGTGTGCTATATGCATATAAAAAAACAGTAACCCACTCACAATATTTACAGGTACAAATTAAATCTTTTCGATAAATTCGAGCAATAAACAAAGCCGCCATTAAATGCGTACACCCCGGTACAGGAATTTCAATTTATCTCCCGTTTAAATTCTAGCAGAGATTCTGTGTCGCTATAGATCAATACCTATGCAATTTATACAAGTGAACTATATACCTTAGTTTTAAATATACTCATATATATAGTTCTATAATAAAAGAGAAATGCTATTGGAAATTAAAAAACATATTAAATGTGAGGATGTTTAGAAAGTTTGTTGAAGAATTTTGTTTCAGTAAAATTTTCTTACACCTAAAATCAAGTGATTTATTTAACAACGTAAGTTAACGGCTAAATTATTGCATGTTATTATTTTTAAAGAAAATTGAAGATTGGTCAATTTTCATATTTTTGTCATTTCCTAGCTTTAAACCAGAATAGAAAAGAAGGCGTTATATTTTAGGGGCCCGGAGAAACATTTGTTATATGAAGGTCCAATAAAGTAACAGATGCGCCAGATACGGGCCTAAATGAAATGTTCCTCTATCAGCAAAAATAGCTTTCAGTGTATCTAAAATTTACTATGATATATCAAAGTAACTACCATTTATAATAACATTATTAGTAGTAATCAATTTGTCATTAGGAGAGAATAATTTGATAAGAAATACACTCCCGGACACATCTATCGGCCCACCCAGTGTTTAAAAGTTTTAACGGTGCCTAACTAAAAATAAATGTTAGGTGGAGCAATAAGTTTTAATGTAGTTTTAAAGCTGATTTTTGGTCAACCTTTATGTACGTTTTTTTTTTAATTTTGAATTCAGGATTATAAAAAAAAAAAGGAAAATTCGAGTCTGTTCATTGTTTTCAACGACCCAGGAATGGAGAAAACTTTTTTATTCCGCACAAGTTGGATTTTTTTTTGATGTTTCAGATTATTGGTTCCATAAAAGGCAAATCTAAACTTAGAGCCAGTTTTGACCAAAAAATATAGATACTCTGCCTAAAAATGTCGCCCAAGCTGTAAAACTTCTTCCGGCCAAATCAATTCGAAATTACAAAAAAAATAAAAAAAAAACCATACATAAGGGTTGACCAATAAATCTTCCTCAAAACTGCATTAAAACTTATTGCTCCACCTAACATTTATTTTTGACTAGACGCCGTCGAAACTTTAAACACTGGGTGGTGGGCCGATAGATGTGTCCGGAAGTATATATTTACTGTCAACATGTTATAATAATATGTTTTTAGTACAGTGACATTCTTCGAATCTATGTTGTAAATGAGACATGAAGAAGAATATAAGCTACTTTCCTTCCAAAAATAAAACAAGTAAACTTCGAAAGTTTGTTTCGGGATATTTCCCAAATTAATGATATAAATAAACAAATCTTATAAGTTGGAGACTTAACAAAGCATTTTTAACCAACATGCTATATAGTCTTAGTCTCTATTACCTGATTGCATCACCGTAAAAGAGACTGATGCACTGTACTTAAATACACCGTTAAGCTTGTAACTTTTAAACCGGAAGAGCTACACAGATTATCTTTTAAGATAAAATGAAATACAGGATAAGGAGACGAAAAATCCAAAATAAAAATTCTACAGCTCTTCCGGTTAAAGAGATATGAAAGATCAAAATTAGCACTGTGGAAGAAGGGAAAGAGCAAAAAAGTAAAAATTGTACTCAGAATCGAACTCATGACCTTTGTGTCTAAAGCGTGAAAATTAACCCCTAGGCCATCCGGCACATTCGAATATTATAACGTAATCTTCTTCTTCTTGTTGTGTTTCCGGTTTTCCCTCGGGTAGACGCCGCGAGCTAATTATAACCATATAATTTTCTGGGCTCAGGATACAAAAGAACATAACTACAATAACGATAAAATTAAACCTTAAACTTATTATCCACAACGTTTATCGAAGTATGCAGAAAATTGTTTTACAGTAATGCGAAATTACGTAGTTTTTTTGTCTTATACAATGCCTTTATACACAGTCTCTTTGAGCTCTTTTGGAAAGTTGTTTTAATAGTATCAAATAGTTTTTTTAGATACATCGCGATGGATATTGGGTCGGTGCGAGTTTGCAAAGTAATTTGGAATAGATAGGACCATTGGTCGAAGTGCTAATTTAGAAGTAATCCGTATGGGGAATAAATGTTGCGGAAAAATTAAGTAAAAAAAGAAGAATATGAAGCTATTATATTAACCCATGTTTTGTATAGAAGACATCCAAATAGTTACCAAGGTAAGAAAACGCCCTCACTTCTTCTTTTTTCGTTGTAAATGTAGATATACATGCTGAAGCTGTAAAGGCACCGTGAACTTCTAAACTCCATAATACGAGTATATTATTAATTCTTATATCAAATGTACTATGTAATATTACTAATAATTTACTTAATAAACACGTGCTTATCGTAGTGGTTTAAACTTAAGGATAAAAAGTTACAAAAACTTCATTTACTAAGTGTTCTGAATTCCTTTCTTGGATAGTTGGTGGAAGTCAATTTGGCAAACTTTTTCTTAGGGTTGAGAAGTTTCTTCTTTAAATGTTTATCGCTTGCATCTAGTTTCGCACTAAATGTAGAAACCTTTTCTTTCGCACAGTGCACACGAAAGTAAACTTTTATAAGCCAAGTAAATTTACAAATAATGCATGCTTTAAATGCATTTTAGCAGAAGTTGTAGACTTTTTTATTACATTTTGATTCTGGTCCGGAAAATAGTTATACTCAAATTTCTACTTAACCGAACATTAAAATACCTTGTTATATTATTGAATTTATTGCATTCTTAGATATATGTCAGAGAAATCTAAATATGAAACAGCATTAGGAGTTTGAACGTATACAATAATAATAACAGATTTGAATTCTGTCGCAGTTTTTCACAGGAGAAAATACTCTCAAAAACCCTGTGGATTATTAAATAATAATCTTCTCCTAATAAGACGGTTGATAGTGAAGTGTGAAACACAGCAATGTTTGTATGGCGGCTGATATACAAAAGGAGTGTATTACAAATATGAAAAAACCACCACAAACCAAACTCTATAACATATGGCTAGGAAGCTCCGTGTTGCAAGCGCTTAGTTATTACGCCAACGAAGCAGTTATAAATATTAGAAATATGATTTATACGAGGAAATCGACAATAAATAAAGTTAAAAAGAAAGTAGCATAAAATATGCTTTATCCGTGTAAAATATTATTTAACCTCCATTTCAGTTGTAGCGAAGGCTGTAACGGTTACGTGACAAAACCAAGCCATATCCATTTGACTCCGCGTGACATTTAACACCTCGCCTAGATAAATCAAATTTCCTTCGTGGAGTTACGCCGAAATGTCATAGCACGGGATCCGTGCCGAGCATTTAAACTTGGCCCCAAATTGAAATCCCTATTGCGTGATACTATATTCCTCTAAAAATATTTACGCAAAGGCATTCAACAGAACTGAATAAATACGAACGATGAAGTCTTACGATATTGAAAATCGAAACTGAAATTTTGTATGATAATTTAGATGTTTTTTAAAAGCAATAACCTGACGATTCTTGGTAGGAATTGCTATTCGCTTGTTAGGATTTGTAGCCAACAGAATATGTAATCAAAAACGAAAGTCATTGATTCCATAATTCCTACAACTTTGAAGTTTCACGTCTACTCCAAAACTACAAGACACGTTAAGTTCATTCTGCGTAGATCGGACTTTAAATAATAATTAAGTAATTGTAGGTAAGTCGTGATGACTATGGCATAAGGACATCTGTCACCTAAGCTCTTGAGGTTATAGAATAGTTAAATAATCGCGAAGAAATTTTCAAAATTTTGTTTCTAATGTAAATTCGCGTAAATATAAGTATCATCAAATCATTCATTCATATCAAAAAATAATATTATTATAATATGTAAACAAGAAAGACTGAGTTGGTAATGATGAAGTAAACGAATGTCAACAAAAATTTTGATGAACGGAAAGGAAAAGAAAAACATTAAATATTTGATTATAAAAAACAATTTTCGGTATAAACGTTATTTTCGGGACAGACTAATTTTGAATATAACTAATTTTAAAATTAATCTTATAAGGTTAATTTTAAACGTCGGGTTGAAGAACCGAATATCTAGGAATAATGAATGGTGCAACTGCTTACTGAAAACAAGTTTAACTTATGCACCTCTCTAGGTATAACAAGTCCCGTAAGACTAGTGTGAAGAACTTTCTTCTTAAAATTTGCATAGATACGGATTGTGTCGAGACGCTATAAAGCTACTGAAAATTTAGTTTTGAAGTGTTACTACGAAGAACTTAAGTTTAATTCATAAGAATTTCATCCTTATGCATAAAAGAGATTATATTGCCACTTCTCAACATTTTGGTCTAACTGAATCAAAGTTTTATGTTTTAAATAACTTCCTCATTTTTCAAGTCTCTTCAGGTAAGAGATGAGTGAGAATTATTATAATATATTAACTACTCACGGTGTGTAGTGAAATGCGACTTAGAAGGAATAAATATCTTCAGGAGAAAGGGCAACAGCTTATCCTGTGACCTTTACAAACATACTGCGCTCGCCAATAGTGGAACGTGAATTACTCCAGAATATCGAGTCCTATATTCAGCAGAACCTCTATAAGATTAAATAGTGAAGGTTATATCTTTTAGAAATTTAATACCCGTCTTATAGACAAACTGAAGGTGAAAAAGTTAACTATTTTGTCCAAGAAATTCATATATAGACGCAAGCTATATTTATACACAATAATGTCTACAATATAGATATTTGTGAATATAAATGAAAAAGTTATTTCTATTAACAAAAAATTAAATAAACCGGAAATTATCCGGGTCTCTATTAACTTATAAGATTAGTATACACCGGGATGACCTAGGGGTTAATTTTTATTTTTTTTAATATAATCGTCATGAAGTCGTTTCCCGGTGAATTTTTTATTTCTTGCCTTTACCCCCCTTCTCGGTGTTAACCTTTCATATCTCCTTAACCGGAAGAGCTATAGACTTTTTATTTCGGATTTCTCGCCTCCTTATCCTGTACTTCATTTTATCCTGAAAAAGCATCCACGTAACTTTTACGGTTACAAATTTACGAGCGTTACGGATTATTAAAGTCAGCGCATCAGTCTCTTTTACACTAATGCAATCAAGTGATAGAGACTAAAAATCAAAATAGAGAAATTGATAAAATACACTACTTTTCTATGTTATTTGATTTAATTACATTGGTTATTATTAGATTTCTTCATATTATAACGCTTAAAGGAATAATGAGTTATATTACTTCAGTAACTTAATTATACTTTACGAGGACCATTATTTCGTACAAGCTTTAAATTAAACCTGCTTCATATATTAAATTTAATCAAATTAATGTTATGTAAAGTTGAATATGTAATATTTTAGTTAAATCTTGTGTTTACTGTATGATTATTAATTTCTTAATTTAATTAGACTTGTAACAGTAGTTTCTTTTTTTTTATGAAACATAACGCCGTAATGACCACAGCGCCCTTTTTTACTTACACATAGTAAGATTTTGGTACCTTACTATATTATTTTAAAAATACTCTACATTGTCTTATATCACCTAAGAGATAGATACTGTAACGCTAAACCATCTGTCAACAAAGAAATTAAAAAAGCATATACAGTTTGATACAAGTTAAATTTTAGCACATGAAGTTATTATAAGCTAATTAAGTACTTTTCTAACCTAATTAACGTTGTGAAAACATCTTAACTTATCCGTGTGTTATCTGCTCATTATATGAAACATCGCTTTCTGAATTTCTTCTTGAAATTGAAAGTTATTAAGTCATAACTATTATGACAATAATTTACACAATTCAGTACCCTAACGAAAATACCACTAGACTTAGTTTAACAGAGCTGTAGCTAGTAAAATTATTAGAGTAACGAAACTGAAAACATCCTTATCAGTGCCTTAATTTTGTTGGCATTTTAATGGAGGCAAGTGATTATCCTGCTCGTTTGGCACTTCTTTGTCTCAAAAGAAAGTTAGTTTCATAAAGTTTTTTTAAAGAAAGTTAACTGTTTGCATTCTTTTACTTACTGGACAGAAGTAAGTATTCAAATACTTTAACATGACCTGACCTCTTTTTTACAACTTTTATTTATCCTTTCAGACCTCAAATTTTCTCTAAGGAAAACTCTCCATGCAAATGTACTTTGCGGTGTAGTTCATGAGTAGAAAATACAGTTGGTACAAGCGTTAGTGGATCTAATATATATTCGTATATACATATGTTTTATGGGATCAAAACGGCTCGATTGCTATATTTATATCTGTCATAAGAAGTAGAAAAAAAAGATTATGAGTCTTTAGTTATCTGAAGATATAAAACTCAAAGAACAGTTAACTGCAACAAACTAATAACGATTGTGTCACAGTATTTAATTACGAAATTCCGGTAACGATTTCAATCATTCAATCAAGTAGGTTTGCGCTAAAAATCGATTAAATCAATCATTGTATTTAATAATTGGTTTTCATCATTGTCAGCATTACAACAACAAAGCATCGGTTTCAACGAAACCGTAATTTTTCCTTAAAGTTTATATTGCAATTGGAATGAATTATTTACCAGTCATCTTTGTGGTTTATAATTGTAAGTAATTTTTTACAACAATGTTTATTGCTTATTGAACTATTTTATAATCACTTCATGTATTATAAATTATATTTATTATTACTAGTATGATATAAATAACTTGTAACTACTGAGAGTAGAGTATTAATGTATCTTTTTTATGTTTCAGTTGCTAACGTTATCGATTGTAAAAAATGTCATATCAAATGTAAAACCAAAGTGGATAAACCAGTTTGCGGTTTAGATTTTCACAATTCAAACTACAAATTGTTTCCAAGTTACTGTGCAATGATGTTGGATTCGAAGTGCAATGATATAGGTTCGTTTATTCGTTATTTCGTTAGCAGACTCGAACCGTTGGAAATACTGATGGTATATCAGACAGTAAACGGTCTAGTTCGATCACTGCTACGATTATTCCTGCCTAACAGTATTGTAGCTACAATTTTAACATTTAATTCAAAAACGTCTTCTTATTCAATAGTAACTTCTCGAGGCTTCCAAGGGTAAAGTTTAAAGTCTGTTTATTATTGGTGATTGGTATTCAAGCTAATGAATAGTAAGCAACAAATATTATTTCTGTTTAAAGGAATTTTAAAACCAGGGGTTGTGTAGTAAAATTAAAAACCATTAAGATTTTTGTTATTCTACTAGGCGACGAGACGAGCAAGTTCACCTGATGGTAAGTGATACGCCCATAACAACTTGGCGCTAGTTAAGATGGTATACACTGCACCACATTGCGCTTGACACCTTGAGATATTAGTTGTTATGTCTCGAAGCCCAGTAATTTCACTAGCTACAGCGCCCTTCAAACCGGAACACAGTAATGTTCGCACACTACTATTTGGCGGTTGAAATAGGAGCTGCGGTGGTACCCACCCAGACGGTCTCCGGCAATAGAGACCTACCACCAGTGTTAAAAAAGTTACTTATCAAAGACTCCGATTAAATCTTTTTTAGAATACATCCCCGTTAAAATGAGTTCTTGCGTACCGAGTCATAACGTTATAACAAGAAAGATGTATAGTGAGTCATGTCCAGCTTTTTGTCCGGCACATTACCGCCCCGTTTGTGGTGTGTCCAGAATAAGAGACTACCAATACAGAACATTTAATAACGGATGTTATATGGATTTGGTAAATTGTCGGGGCAACGAGGACTACAGTAAGTATAATAATATTTTTACTTTTAGACTGTACCGACTATTTTTAAACAAAAACACTTCGCTTAATATGATATTCAAGAAGAGAAGCTCTTTTAAGAGTATTGAATTATTTGTAATGAAGTCATTAACAAATGACATTCTTTTAAATTCTCTTCAAACTTAGACATTACCAATTTCAATCAATCTTCTTATTTCTCTTCTAAAGAAAAAACTTTTTAAACTGATTTGAATGTTATCGGAAACTCGTTTAATAATTTATTCTTCTTTTTGTAGATTACGTGGAGGTACCTCTGAAGTACTGCCAGGACCATCTCATGAAAAACATATTTAAGGAGCAGATAGTTATTTCCAATTTACATAATTATAGAGAATATTTGACTTAAAGATGTTGGAATTTTAAGTACAGATCTTGTCAATACACTTGTATTTTTTCTTCATAACAATATGATACTAATTTAGTCCAAGTGAGTTGGCTATGGGTGACGGTGACCTCTTACCATTACCCAGTTAGGTTTCCTGTAAGAATGATCACAAATGTTTCCCTCAAAAAAGAATTCTATAGTAAATTACGTCGTGGCGAGTTTCTTGTTGCTTAACAAGTAACCTTGTATTTTCAAAGTAGCACCAAAGCGAGTTTGAACGCTCCTTGCACCGAGTTAGATACTCAATCAGGCTTAACCGCAACGCCAAATGAACGATAAAGTTTTGCACTAAATGCCATTTAGTTTACAACACCTGCTTTTAATGCGCTAAGTAAAGGGGAAGAGTTTTAAATGGTGATTAAATATTTACATTAAACAGGTATATTATAATACAGCATTCGGTTATATGTGATAACTTAATCTTCCTTAATCGTTTGTAAATTTAAAATATTCACTTTCAAAATAATATAAATTAGATTTAATATACAGAAACTAATAATAGTCAAAATGTTAAGTCGTGAACTTCTTGATGCTGAGTCATTAAATATGTTTAGAACAAAATACGTAATGACAGCTCTTAACTGAATAATCTGTGTATCATCGAATTATCTTTAAGTCAGTGACAAGTTGAATGTTATAACCTAGAAAACACTTTACTTTGTAGGTTAAATTTAATTAAATAATCAGTTTCATAAGATTTTTTAAAAGAAAAGACAGTCGTCCACTGAATGGAAATTGCGAAGAAATTTAATCTAATTATTTAAACGTTATTGCGTATTTTAAATAAAATATTTATGAAAAAGAGAATACTGAAATCTGAAGACTTTAAGAAAACAAATTGTTAATTCAATTTGTTGTGATTGGTAAGGCAGCATTCCGTGTCTACTTATTTTCGTAAAATCAACGAATTGTTTTCATAAGGAATATTTTTATTTCACCTACATTACGCTTTCGTTTCGATTAGAATAAAATTACGTTACTAAATTGCAATTTATTTACATAATGCTAATTATAGGGTTCTTGGTTGAACAAAGATGGTGAGATATTTTATGGTAATATTTTCTTTAGTATTAACAAGGTACGTCTACTTCGTGTGGAGCTATTTTAATGAAGACATTGTTAAAACATACTTCATCTATCGATTTAAATTCTTGAGCATGTAACACAAATTTGAATATTGTACATGAACAGGTCTGAAATGTTAATCCGTTTCTAACGCAACATACCAACTATTATATTTAACAATTTAAATATCACTATTTCTCAGATCAAGTACGTTAATAAATGAGTACTAACATTTGATGCTTGAAGAGATAGTATATATACTAGTGTATAAACTAGTAATTTCGTGAGATGATTAAAAGGAAAAAGACTCTAAAGATAGAAAGATTATATCAACCGGAAAACTTGTTGACTATTGATATAGACGGTAAAGTATCATCAGGCTGAGAAATAGAGAGGCAAATTTCCGGGAGTGAGCACAATAAGGCTAGTAAAGATAGATAGCTATATAGACTAATATTCAAAAACCACTTCAAATATACATATATGTACAGATGTAAGCATAGATCGCAATCTAAACCTTCTTCCCATATATTGATTCAATATTGTCGGAAAAAAATTAAGCTTGCAGATTTATTTCAATGTTAAAACTAGTAAGTGAAATAACTTAAATAGTAAATCGATTTGCTGTTACAGATCTCATTTCCTCTTCGCTGAAGAGTTTCTATTATATTTTAAACGGACCATCTTCAAAGGCGATTCTATTACGTGAACATCGTTTGTATCTTTAAGCTTATACCCTTTCGCTGACATAAGTTGTTGACAGAATATCGTTTACAAGAACAACAAGCAAAAAGAACATAATAATCGAGCGTATGACAAAAAATATTTATAACACGGTTTACCATAAATAGAAAAAATTTCATGCGGTACATGTAAAACAATTTTACGTTAAATTATACTCAATAACTATTAAAGTTATACTAAGTACAATATTTAATGTAAAAGAAATTATCAACGTCATCTCAATTGATGGCTGTCCACTGCTTCCCCTTGCCTGTTTTTCAAAAAATAAGGTCTTGTTGTATAAGGAATGTAGTTCCCTGCGATTCAATATGAATGCAAAAACAATTTTATACTATTTCATTATTAAAAGGTTTTATTCAATGTTTTATAGAGACGGAACTGAATGAAAAATACGAAGTGAAAAGCAGGGCGATGTAAATTCGTATTAACAACAAACTCGTAAAACGGAGCGGACGTAAAAAGAAATTAACAGCGTGAATGATTTGGACTCCTAACAGCTTTAACGTGACTTCAAATCGTCCATTACCGACGTTTACGATTCTGTTAGCCCACCTTAAGTTTACCTTGATCACAGTACTTACGAAAAAAGGTAATGGGTATAGTATTAACCTTTGTTACCTACTATCACCATAACCCTCAATTACTAAACTAAAAGTAGAAGTACATTTTAAATACTTTCGACCTACAATTATTCAGCAGCAGAGACGTAAGATGTTAAGACATCAAATTGAAACACATATTTGGGTACTTCTGCTTAGCTGAACTTATAGCATTGGTGTTTTATTTGTGTCTTCAATAATCATCTAGGGTTGGTAGTGTAGGTTTATTTTACAGATAAAAAGAGACAACCGCCGTTGAGTAGTTAGCTAAGTAGACGACCATCTCAAAACCTGCGAAGCTGCAGAATCTGTACATTCGTCAACAATGAATATAGTTTTAATACTTTCGGTTTATTTCAATTTCTATTTCACAGTCTACTTAAACTAGACCACGACTGATTCTATTCCTAATAACTTATGACTACAATGCTGTCTGAAGCACATACCTAAGCAAACTCCGTTAATAGTAAACCATAATTAGAAACATGAGAAGATAACTTACGTTAAAAAATTATGAAAGAGTATAAAGTACTTACAAACTTTCATTAAATGTTTACTAAAATATTAAGGTTATACCAATTTAAAGCCAAGGGTGGTCTTGTCGGCTTGTCTTTATAAAAAAATACACCAAAGTTTCATGCAAATTTTGTTTATAAATTGGACAACATTATAACAAAAATATCGTAGGGATATTGAATGTTATTTAAAGTTTAACATTACTTTGTTACGAAATTTTCAAACGAGTTTAAACGTCAAAGCTTATTTAACTTAAGGATAACAGGTAATCTTTCTACATTAAGTCACCTTCCAAGAAAGATGAGGCTATGCAAATGCTGAAGTACACCAAGTTTTAATTATGTTTGTAAGCTTGAGACTTTACACTGGGTCCTAATTATATACTTTATTAATACACCTTATTTTTAAAACTGTTTACAACTTCCAAGTTGATTATTATAATCATCTACCCATGGACCTCTTGCAAAGACCATATTTTTTATTAGTTATATTTTTAATCGTATGAAATATAAATTTTTTAGCAGTTTATAATTTTGCGTCTAAAAGTTTGTTACTGCTAAAAAGGCCAAAGCTAAATTTGTTTGTTCTATTGCTTTTAATAATTTACAGGTGCAATGGCTTTTTACGCTAAATTGACTTCTCGGTATATAACGTTATAGTTTTGTAATAATCACAATAAAGCTACAATAACCAATGTTAGCGTGGAAACTTTAATTGGATAAAAAAACATTTCCACAGCTACATGGTTATTAACAGTGTATTAATTGCTCGCCCGAACAGGATCCTCTTGCTATTAATTATCCGTGTCGGTTATAGAGAATATGTATGGAAATTATTTGGATCTTTGGTTATTGATAGCTAATAATGTTATTTGATAACGATGGAATATTTTCAAAAGAGAATTTGTGTAAGATGGATTCAAACTACTGTTCGGAAGTCGCGTTGTCTTATTAAACTTAATGAAAAGCTGATTTGAATCAAAAACTTTTGTACATTAGTTTTATTTGTTGTTCCCTTAATTCATTTCATCCTATTGAAATCCACTGGTACGTAGATCTTCTCTTAAGAAGGTACTTTCTCCTTTCGCCTCGTTTTCCATGTAGCCTGTAGACAGCAATATATGGTATCTGTAACAGAGAACGCTACTTCCCTTTCTCTAGAATTATTCTCTTCTTGGTCACGCCAGAAATTTTGCAATCCGCCTCACTCATTTTCAAAGCAACCATTACTGTATTTTTGAAAGGCGCAGTGGTAGTTAATGCAATTACTACATTAATAATGCCTAACATTTTTGCTCTCGAACATAACAATGAGTCGTGGTATACATCCTTACTAAACATAGAGAAGAGTAACTACCGTGTTTAATAATTCAGGTTGTAAACTGCGATTTCCATTTCAAATCAAAACCGCTTGTCTAGACGTATTAACCGATAGATTATATAAAATGAAAAATCTTATCTATATTTAAGTAGCCATTTGAACGCTGTTTCGCTTCAAATGGTGTCGTTTTGCTGAGTGTTATTGTTGGGATTCTAAAGCGAAGACAATTTCTGAAAATAAAAAACAATCTCTTAACAAGTATTATTATTTAAGATATAAATATCTTTATATCTTAAATTATATTGAATTCTTTATCGTTATTGCGACAAATAAATAAGTCCCATTTATTCATCTAATGAAACTATTTTTTTGGAATTTACCCTTTAACTACTCACTATAACACAAACTACTATTTTTCTGGTGGTAGGTCTCTGTTGCCGGAGACCGCCTGGATTGGTACCACTGCAGCTCCTATTTCAACCGCCAAATAGTAATGTGCAAACATTACGTGTTCCGGTTTGAAGGGCGCTGTAGCTAGTGTAATTACTGGGGTAACGAGACTTAACACCTATGTCCCAAGGCGATGAGCGCAATGTGGTGCAGTGTATACCATCTTAACTAGCACCACGTTGTCATGGGCAAGAGTATCACTTACCATCAGGTCAACGTCTTGCTCGTCTCGTCGCATAGTAGTATAAAAAAAAATCTAGTAATATGGTCTCATAGCCCCTTCCGGGGACTCACAAAATAGTCTCCAGTTACACGGTGTCACCGCGAAGATTGAACACCACTACAGCTAGCATCCTAGACTACTGAGTCATAGAGCGGTTATAATAAAACTTACTTTGCATTCAAATGATTCCAGTGCACAAATCTCAAATAGTGTTTAATAATAAGATATAAATTTTTTTAGGTTTGCTTTGCCGGAAGCAATTGCAAAGATTTATAATAAGTTTTATATCGTGACCGCTCCAATAGACCATTCAAATTCCAGTTAATGGTTCTTGAGTAACCGATTAATATTGTACTTTAATAATATTGATACAGAGATCAACAACTAGCGGATAACGCTGAAGGATGTTAATTTTTATGATTTCACAGTAAGCTCAATTCTGCTAAATGTGTTTAAAGACTTTAGCATGATACAGAAGAGTTTAAAAATCAAAAATGCGACTGAAATGTATATTTTTGATAAGCTTTATCTAAATTTATCAAAGCCAAAGTGTGGAAAGAGACTTTCTTATAAGACAATTCGGTAAGAATTTAACCAACCTTAAGTTACATTATTATTCTTAACAGTTAATTCAACTGCATTCATATTTATTAGGAATATTATTGTTACATGTTTTACTCATACATCTTTAGAATGTTTAGATAAACGTCAGAGATATTGTGGCTTGATCACGATTTAACTGAAATATATTAGCTGTACTGGCTCAATTCGACTATATTTAGTCTCCGAGAGCCTAACACTGTGTTTAAACTTTTTTTGTGACACCAAGATAAAGTAAGGTATTGTTGATCCTTTTGACATTTTTTAAAACTTCCGCGAATGTATTATATTATTTTTTAAACCCAACCAAATGTTTCTAATTTCCATAAAAGAAATCTTTAAAAACTTTAAATTCAGTTGACTTTTAGGATTTTATATCAAATATATTATAATATAAATAAATTTAACGGTTGTTACAAAAATGTTATCATGAATTATTTTTTTTCAGAATATGTATGTTCGACTATTTTTGTTCTTATTGATCCTTGTATCGGTGTGTAACTGCCAAAGACCATTTTACGCTGGCTCACGACCCATCGGTTATCCTTCGGTACAAGCGAAGGAGTATGGCATTCAAAAATCAGCTAACAAAAGATACAAGTAGATAGGACCGAAATGGATTAACGCTTTTAGGTTTTTAAAAATAAAATATTTTATGTATATCTATTAAATGTGTTTAATTTGTACAACGAATATTTCAAATTAAAATATAATGATAATTTACACCATTTTATTCTCATGTCCTGAACTTCTTTCGGTTGTAAGTGACAAAGAGGCGCCAGGAGTAATTTCGATTTCTTATTCTGGTTATGTAGGTAGGTTTACTACCATCTAAATTCTGCAGTTTGTAGCCCAGTACATAAACGTGGGCGTAAATATAAAGCAACACGAACGCAGTATTATTGCCATAATTCATTGGATATCTAATCTTTATATATTTAATAGTCTAAGTCGTTAATATTACATAGGAAGCATAATTCTCATCGCATATAATATCAAGCGTTACTAATGCTCACAAATTTGCAACTCATACTGCGCATTAATCAGCGACACTAACGACCATATGTCCCATTCCAGTAATCTGATAACCTTACCGCTTTCAACCGCTTCATCAAACTGCAGAATTGGGAAGATTGCCTCTAATTTATATTGATCGATCCTGTACAGTCTAATGTTGGCTCTGCTAATGTTACTGCAGTTTTTGAAATAATATTTAGTTATGTTACACTTTTTCATTCTACCCTTTGAAAGAGAATTTTCTGTAAATGTTACCGGATTACGACGCTCCTAACTATAAGACAAATTTAGCTAGAATAGTTAATTCTCTATTTTTGGGTAGACTATTTCCAGCAGTACTTCAATAGGTTTAAATAATGATATAAATGTTAATTCTACGGCAAAGTTGGTGGAATCTTGCTTGCAGTATCATAAGCTATAGTGTAATTGTCAACTAACTATACCTAAGACTTTACTAGTGTATGACTAATAAACGAGTCAACAATCTATACCGGTTCTTTTTGTTAAGGTCTCTAAATAGTTTTTAGTCCTTATTTAAAGATTTGCTATGGCTGTATCTGAATCATTTACTACTGTCACATTATTTTATATTAAATGACTTTCGCTATTTTTATCATTTTACATCTTATGTTGATTAGATCTCAAAATCTTGGGAAGCTTATAATTTATATGTACATCGACTATAAATAAATTTGTGTTATCGCTTCTTATTATAACAAAAAGTATATAACTAAGCGCTAAACTTATAATAGCACTTACATCCCCAGAGTAAACAAGTCGAACATCTAACTCCCGTTTACGCAGTTGCTGAATGAAAATATCAGATTTCTCACATTTTTGCCAAACTAAGCTTCAGATTGGGGAATCGCTTGATTGTTTGGTATGTCGCATTATTGAAACTTTTTAACTTTGATTAGTTTCACATTGATTACATTTTGTTACCTATTTTCTTAACATTACATTATTTTATATTAATTTTTGATAAATAATTTAAGGTACTTGTTTTAACTTTGATTTCACATCGGGCATATACAAACTACAGAAGTATCTTGACGATCTATGTGTAAAATTGCTATATTTTAAAGTAACAATTGTCTTTATTTCGAATTGCATCGAATAAAAGTACGTTGTATAAGAAAAGTTGTTTTAATGTCTATTGAGGATTATATTTCATGTTTCGTAACATATAATTTGAATTATGTTTACATGTTCATTACTATTAAACTTTTAATTTTTCAAACATTTTATCCGCGCTGTGCGACCTGATTGAATCGATTCACAGGAATTGGATCTATGAATGGATTAGGCCTAGGTTCGAAGGTCTGCGGCGTCTTCCTGTTCTCCTCCAATGCTTTCCAATTGATGAACCAAAACGGTTGTTTGTCTATAGGCAACTTGCTGAGACGATTCACCAAGTTTCTATCTCCTAGAGCTTCCAATGGTAATCTTTGTGTTGTGCCCTGGCCATCGCCAAATCTGCAAAATAAAAGTATTCATTTAAAATTTTCAAACTTGCTATATACAAGCTCGTATAATATTTATATAGGTGAAAGAGCTTTAAGCTATTTTTAATGAAGATAAGTGATAGTTTCCGCAATGTTGTTTTCGTATTTGATATAAAAAATATACCTGTTCCCCAGACCGGCCGCTTCAAGAGTTGTTTCTACGGACGGGTATCCGATAGGATTACGTCCGGCGTAAGATGGCCTCTGGCTTAGACAACCGGTTAATAGAAGAGAAAATGCAATGTAATATAGAACTGCCATTACGGATTTATCTGTAAATGAAAAAAAAAACAAATATTATTAGATCATAAACAATTTGATCTAAAATCTAACCTAGAAATACTATGGCAGAAGATATTTTCGTAATAATTGAATATATCTTGTCTGTTGTTGCACGGTTTGATTTAAATCTTTAAAGGTGTATATCTTTAAATATTTAAAGAGTAAGACCATCGTGGTGCAGATTCTAGATCACCAAGACAGATAGTGCTTAAACCAAAACAACTTTCTTGCATTTGAACATTACTATAATAATAAAATGGTTTCAATTTTAATTAACATACTTGACAATTTTTGTATTAAAAAGCAATTTTTGTTTGTTTTTATTTATAAACATTAGATTTAAAATTCTCTTGCCCGATACTATCTGGGTAGTTAAAATTATTACTGTTCAGTAGTTGAAAACATTAGTGTGTCCTAGCTTCTGATGTGTACAGTAAAATGACTGCTATGAGCGCAATATGGTACAGTGTTAATGTATACATAACACTTAAAACATGACTTTTATAATAGTTTCCTCAATTAATTGTTTTTATAGAACCATAATCATGAATTGTTCAGGTCTTGTGGTTTAATAATACTCGTATATAATAAGTTAATGGCACATAAACATCAAATTTAAGAGATCGTATAACCTTTTTGTACATTTGAATAATTATACAATTATTTCATATAAAAAAGGATCGATGATAACAATTAATCATGATTTCGATTTTTCCGCCTATGTATTATGAAACTAGTTTTACTAAACACGTTTTTTTTACTAATTCAAAACACAAACCAGTTGGAACTGAATTCGGGACATTACCTTAGTTTATAATAACTTGATATACTTCATTCGTATGTCTAAAATACTGTAATTAAATATATTAGTAGCATTATTGAGTATAATAAATTGTTATAAATGCACTTCGTCTTAGATATTCTCCAACTTACTCTTAATAAGATGTCAAGAAGGTATAAGAGAATAAAAGCCATTTTGTGCAGAAGAATCTCTTTAGATTATTATTCTATATATTACGCTGGTAAATGATAAATTTTATAAATTATATGTTTAGTACACTAAAATGTACGTAGAATAATATATAGTTTAGACCTTCGCATTATCATTTGTTCGTCGGTGTAAAAGAGCCTCAAAACCCATTTGAAAAACACACAGCTCATGTTGAAATATAATTAAACATAAATATGTTGAATAAACATCGTCTTTGTTCAACAAAAACTGCAATAATTACTTTATAAAATTATCTCGTTTCATTTTATATGTTGTATGTAATAACTTTATAATAGATTACTAAGATATATATACACTTATTACTGGATTTTCCTCAACAAGGGCAAATCTAAACAAAGCAAAGTTACAACGTGTATGAACTACTATACAATATCACAAGATAAAGTAAACAAAGCAATTAAAAATTACTTTTTGTAACAACTGTAAAGCGTACATCTGTTTTAATATTTCGTTTGGATCACAATCCAAAATTTGTATAAAAACCTTACAAAAGAGATGCCGTGTGTTTAAAGTTTTGATTTTAATACTGTTTTATAATAAAAGTCACGGCGAAAAACATGTTAATCGATGTCTATGTACAAAAACTATTTTAACGTCTTTCACATTTTATTAAAATACTATACAAAAAAGGAGGAATACTTCACAACCTAATAAGAAGAGTTGGACCTTCACAAGAAGGTAAACGACCCTACTCATTACCAGTTATTGCTTCTAATAATATTTGAACAAGACGGGATGTAGTATATAAGAAACATAGTAATGTTTAAACAATTTCAAACATTAAAAACTTACTATATTACCTAGATAGATATTAAATATTTTTAATTGTAATAACCATTAAATTACTTACCCCAATTCAAAACCCAATCCAACAATCAATCAGAGATGCAATGCAAAAACTGTAGCGAAATAATTTATAACACAGATATATTAAAATAGAATTATCTTCGTGATAAACGTACTACATATATAAACAAACTGAGTTCAAGCTCCAATCGCTTGGTGTTATAAACCGTTGTAACAATAATATGAAAGAGGCTAGCGCGTTAATATTCACGTGTGAGGGACAGAGAGAGCGAATTTCAACGCGTTTAACATTAATTCAGTTTATGGATACGTTTGGGTTCTTTTTGGGATTCACATGAAACTGTTTTATTAGTATGTGTATATTATCTTAAATGTAGTCGAGAAAGAACTATACGAATTACTAGGCGACGAGACGAGCGAGACGTTTATCTGATGGTAAGTGATACGCCTGCTGATGAGTTAGTTGGGATGGTATACACTGCACCACATAGCGCTCGTCGCCTTGAGTTGAGACATAAGGTGTTAAGTCTTATTACCTTAGTAATTTCACTAGCTTACTTTCGCACACTACTATTTGGAGTTAGAAATAGGACCTAGCGTTTCGTTATACTTTTTGCTTAAAATTGACGCTGTGGTAATTTCCTGTAAAATTAACTATTTATGTGACCGAATAGTTTTAAATGGTATCTCACCGCAGTGGATGAGCTTATACTTGTACCACGGATCCAGGTTTGATTCCAAGGTCGATTAATGTGCTGTTTGCTTGGTGGTAGGATTTATTCTATCACGCCTAGTTAGTACATACACATTGTAAATATACAGTCATAACAATATCGCTGTTTTCCTGCTGTCAACGTATTAAAAAGTCAGAGTGTTCTGGGCACACTTCACAATCCAAGGCACAAACGTTAAATTTCAACATAATGGTAATTTATGTTCATCTCTACATGTTAGTATTACTTAAACACATGTTTTAAAGAATTTTACAGTCCGTTGTGTATTGTATGTCATATTTGTGATTGAAGTAAAAATACAACAATCTTTTTTCCATTCGTATTTAACGCAAATACCCTGAAAAAAGTAGAAACTATTTAAAAAAAATGTTATTTCGTAAAAGATATACAGATTTAGGACTATAAAAATAAAGGATCTCATTAAACTTTACTCGAGTGTTTCATCATCATCGTCAACAGATAAACATCCTCATTTATTTAATAACATTACAATTTTCCGCCAATGGAATTTCCATATTAGATTAAGAGGTGAAGTGTATCTATACTTATCGATAACCCTAAGTTTAATGACTTGGGGTACTTCGCAGATTTTTACTTTTTATTCTTTATTATAATATACAGAAAGTTGCATTATAATTGACCATAATATAATTAAAATTTTATCTCTTTTCCGATTAGGAATTAGTACTTCTAAAATGTTTGTTAAATCGATATCATTATGTTTAAGTCGCGGCTCTGTAAATGTCTATTTTATCAAGTGCTTTGGAAATAGTATTCATAATTACCATTTGGCAAAAACTGTTTGTGAAAACTGTTCCGATCTTTGGCTATTCTTTTTAACTTTAATACAGTTACTTTAATCTGTCTGAAAAAAAACGTCGTATCAAATAACCCGTGTTAGTCTTCAACTTGTACAATATCGTGCAGCTGGTTATTAAAATATTAGACATTGTAACGGGACGTTTTCCTGCGGCGTCGATAAATGGTGCCACTGGTAGGAAGGAGCGCGCTATAGTATATATGAACGGGATTCGATATAAGCGTCCGCCCATTTTCGTGTGTCGTCGAGGCTCGAGCAGTAGCTGAGTAGACGAGAGAAACCGCCACCACGGTACTCTCGGCTCTCTTTAACGCTTCACTCAAGAACCCACGCCCACGACCTACGTGGGCCACAGCAAGAACTTCTGCAATTGGCGCCTAACGTGGGGCAACAGCTACACAGCAAGTGATCGTGCACCTTGTTTGATCAATAAAGAAGGAGAGCGACGAGGTTCGCGAAGCGGGTACATCAAGACATCAAAGTTCCGGTCCTGTCTTCAAAACCAAAAAAGAATAAAAGACTACAAGAACTACAAAACCACAGTCGAAGATGGCTATTTCCTTCACAGAAGATCAGTTCCAACAGCTGATAACGGCTATCACGAGCAAAAACAGTAGCTCTTTTGCCTCTTGTACAACATGTTTCGATGGTACAAGAACTTCTGAGTCCGTAGAAACTTTTCTGGCATCCGTAAGCGTTTACAGGCGTGTAAAGAATATAAATGATTTCGACGCACTCACCGGATTACATTTACTTTTGAAGAAAGATGCTGGAGTATGGTGGCAAGGTATAAAGGATACCATCACATCATGGACGGATTTCGAGAACCGTCTCCGAGACGCGTTTGCCCCAAAAAAACCTGCATACATTCTATATCAGGAAATAATGTCAAATAAGCAAGCCCATGACGAATCAACGGAGGAATTCATAGCAAAGAAGCGGTTTTTATTCGCTCAACTTCCGAAGCCGGAGCCAAACGAAGCACAACAGATTGACATGTTGTTTGGCCTGTTGAATATTAATATCAGAGAAAGAATATCCATACATAATATAAATACATTTGACGAATTGCTTAAAGCAGGTCGTGGCGTAGAAAGGACTCTGTCTGAACGGAGGCGCATGGCTTGCAGTGAGAATCCAGAAACAGTATTCCCAAGTGATCGCAAAAAAGTATACGGGAACACGAGGTGCAGATTTTGCCGAAACAAAGACCACACCACGGACCAATACTTTAGTAAAAATAAGAAGGGAAGAGAAGTTGCTTCTTCTTCTGGTATACAAACGAATGAAGCTCAAAAGGGTGAAGTGGTAACACGTGCGCCAATCATTCCAGCATCCAAGTTTTCATGTTATGGATGTGGAGCGCCTGGCGTTGTTCGCAGCAATTGTTCGAATTGCCAGATAGCTAGATTACCGACATCAACCGACATCGGTTTCTGCGCTCTTAACGTTAAAATTGATGCACGTGCTAGACCAATTTTCTTCACTGAAATAGCAGGCACCCAAGGCATAGCTTATATCGACACTTGTGCCAAGACCAGTGTCGCGTCCTACAGTCTTTACAGTGTGTTGAAACAGAAGCAGTTCAAGTTTCATCAAGAAACTGCCTACGTTACCTTAGCAGACGGACACAAGAAACGCCAGCACGTCTTAACTACAGAAGTCCCAGTAAAATTATGCAATCGGTCTATACAAACTAAATTCCTGGTACTACCACAAGCCCGCAATAATCGGACATTATTGGGCGTTGGTTTCATTCAAGACGCAGGCATAGTACTAAACTTACCCCAATTCACTTGGTACTTTATAGACAATCCACAAATCATATACGAATTATACAATGAAAACTTCACCACCTTTAAAGAAGATGCTGTTGAACTATCTCCTGTACTTCACACAGAAGACCGTCCAGATTTACCTGAACCAACTGCTACCGAAAAAAGTCTCCATCGCCCATATGGACCACTTGTACCCTTGGAAATGTCTACGCCACCTAAACGTAGTAGAGCCGTCCTGTTCGATGGATACTCACCAGTCATTGACGCGTTATACTGCGATGCAGAGCGGGCCGTGGCAGAAGCAGAGCTGGAGTTGTCTCCTAAGTCAGAAAACCTGTTCCCATCTACAGAAATATTAGGCGTAGAAGCAACGACGTTGAGCCACGAAGATGAGAAGTTGTTGAAAGAGCTTTTGGAACAAAATGAACCCGTATTTGTCTCTAACGGGAAGCCAACGAGCCACGTAGAGCACCACATAGATACTGGAAACCATAGCCCAGTTGCTGTTCCCCCCTATAGGCTATCGTCCACAAAAACGGAGACCCTAAGAATGGAAGTAGACAAAATGCTTCAGGAAGGCATCATCGAGCCGTGTATATCACCGTAGTCATCGCCAGTAGTACGGGTGCCTAAAAAAGATGGTGGAATAAGAGTATGCATTGACTACCGGCAACTAAATGCTGTTACTACTCCTGATAGATATCCTTTACCCCGAATCGACGATCTTCTTCATGACGCGAAGCGTACGCCATTTATGACAACCATTGATCTTCGCGCAGGATACTGGCAGATTAGAGTGAGGAGTGAAGATCAGTTGAAGACAGCTATTATAACTCCCTTCGGCATATATAAGTTTCTGCGAATGCCATTTGGGCTTAGAAACGCACCAGTCACCTTTCAACGCCTAATGGATGGGTTTCGCGTGACACTGAATCACATAAAGTTACTGGTTTATCTTGATGACCTTATTGTGCTATCTCCCACATTTGAACAGCACCTAAAGGACCTGCGAGACGTTTTTCATTGCCTGAGGAAGTATAATCTTGTAGCAAATAAAGACAAGTGTAGATTCTGCTGTTCCCAAGTGAAGTATCTGGGACACTACATTACATCGAAGGGTCTAGAAATGGACCCGGAAAAGGTTAGATCTATTACTGATATGGCCGTATCTAGGAATCTAAAACAATTACTTTCCTTTCTTCAAATGTGCTCTTGGTACCGACGTTTCATGCCTAATATCTCTAAGGTGTCCGAATCTCTTACAAGACTCACCAAAAAGGGTACGCCATGGATGTGGCAAAACGAACAGGAAACAGCTTTCGGTACTCTTCGACAGCTTCTGGTGACTGCCCCTGTTTTGGCGCAAGCAGATGACACTCGACCTTTTATTTTGAAAACGGATGCCATCGGAGCTGTTTTAGTCCAGGGGGAGAAACAGCAAGAGCACCCCGTAGAATATGCTAGCCGTTTATTAATGCCAGCCGAAAGGAATTATTCCACTACGGAACGAGAGGCATTGGCTGTAGTGTGGGCAGTCAATAAATTTAGGGGTTATCTTGAGGGATCATCAGTGACTGTCTTGACAGATCATGAGGCCCTAAAATGGTTGATGTCGTTAAAATCGCCTACAGGTCGACTGGCAAGATAGGCGCTCCAGCTGCAGCCCTACGATATCACCATTAAATACATTAATGGTAAGACCAACGTGGTGGCTGATTTACTCTCTAGACCGAGATGCGAGACCCATGATGAAGAAACCTGTGGAGTATGTAGTGTAGTGATAGACATGCCTAGAAAGAACCCGGAGGAAGTCAGAAATGAACAAATGAAGGACGACTGGATAGTAAAAATTTATAGCGCTTTGGAGGGAAAAAATGAAGAAGATGTTATTTACTGGAGTTAGAAAGGCTATGTTATGTGTAACGGAATACTCTACAGATTACATAGCCAATCTGGCTATATAGCGTCTTTGTTAGAAGAAATTGTTGTTCAACACATTATTGTTTTTGTTTATATTTAACGCTACATATTATCAGCAATAATGAAATAAGTATCTAAATTATTGGTTAAACAAGTAGATCAATAAACTATTTATTAACAAACACATCAATTACATGTCTGGACTATTTGTGTGAATATAGAATTTATAGCTCTTTTGTGAATAACGTAGTAAATAATACTATAAATAGTCCTCCGCGATTAATATTAGTTATGTGTATTTACAAGTAACTAAAGCGGAAACTTGCAACACTGGTTGATCATAGTATAACATAGATACTGTGAGTATACGAAAATATAAGATTAACATTTTGTATTTCAGAATAACGATGTCACTAAAAGATTACTCCGTGGGGTTTCTTGTCGTATTCTTCACGAGAAACTATTCTAGTGAGCCGTAAGTTTTTTTTTTTTTTTTATTCTACTTTGCGACGAGACGAGCAAGACGTTCACCTGGTGGTAAGTGATACGCTTGCCCATAACAACGTGGTGCTAGTTAAGATAGTACACACTGTACCACATTGCGCTCGTCGCCTGAGACGTAATATGTTAAGTCTCGTTACCCCAGTAATTACACTAGCTACAGCGCCCTTCAAACCGGAACACACTAATGCTTGCACACTACTATTTGGCGGTTGAAATAGGAGCTTCCGTGGTACCCACCCAGACGGTCTCCGGCAACAGAGAGCTACCACCTGGTGATAGTTAAATATAAATGTTAGTATTTCCATCAATAACATGGGTTTCTTTTATAAAAGTTGTTAAACTAACGACAGTGTAATTTAAAACTACAAAATCAATTTAAAATTGTAGAAGAATAACGCCGTAGTTACCTCGTACAAAATTAACAAACAGGCGCTAGATTCTTGTCGTAAAAGCTATTCCGTTCCTTGTTTTTTTTGCCAAAATGTCTGTCCGTTTCTTAACATGAAAAACATTCACGATTACTTAAGCAAACGGACTGAATCACGGAGGCCGTCAACAAAATTTACCTTAAATCGTATAAACTGCTTAAAAGTATGCTAATGTGTAAGGTGAAAACAACGATAAGTATAAAGTTTATTCGAATGGATTTTATCACTTATGAATATAAAATTTACGTCAAAAACAGACTTACAACAGACTTTCTGTAATGTTATTCTGTATGTTAAAAATTACTTATTTAACAAAAACTTTTACGGGCGTTATGTGGAAATTTAAAGAAATCCGGGTTACAAAGGAAACTAATAATAAAATGATTATGTTCTGTTTTTTCTCTCCTGGGTTGTAAATCTGCCGCAATAACGGCATTGCTGTGTTCCGGCTGTCAACATATGAGAGCTGGAGTATTTTGAGCATGCTTCACCATCCACGATCTATTTATCATTAGTTAATACTAACCAGCAAATTTTATTTAAATAAATCTGTATCATTGCAGTTCCAACCCATTTCAGCAATACATAACTAATTAAAATCGTAAAGTTTTTACACAGTTTCTCAAATTACGTCAAAAACAATTTAGTTAGTAAATTAATAATCACCATTTCATTTAAATGTTTCGAAACTTCTTCAAACTCTTGAACGGCCTTAAAATTTAATATAACTCTCAGAAGACGGGTTCATGAAAGTGAAATGACCTTCAATGTCGTGTCATATTTTTGAGCAACTGTACCGTTTGGTTACCTAATTATTTTGAAAAAAAATCCTGGTAATATAATATACTTTTAGTCTTTAATATATAGATATGGTCATTGAACATTTAATAATTAAAATTTATCTAACGATTTGTGATAAAATATGTCAAATGTAAGATGAATGAAAATACTGTTTGGATGTTCATATTTTTTAATTAGTATTAATATATTTTAGTTACATAAATAGTATCTTAGTAAATACAATAAATCTCTACTCTTTTAACTTTAATACTTTTTATAAAAATAACGTCCACGGTTTTAATTATTTCTGTTATCATTTTCAAAACAGAATACACAAAACAAAAAAAAATATCGTTAGTGTAAATGAGATAATTTGTGAATTACCGACTGTACCGTTATCGTCGGCGATTTCTTTACAACACTTTGTACCAATTTCGACTACTTTGGGATAAAAATCTGTCCAAAATTCGAAAGCTTTGTAATTAACGTTTTCGGTTGTACTCATTGTGAAATTCTGTCTATCTATTATAAAAAAACCCGGTTTCTCAACTTCAAACGCATCCCATTGGATGAAAACACCAGAATTTGTCGGATTTGAGTACCACGCGAAATTGCTCCACATTTTCATCATAATATCCGATATACTTTTATCTCTGTAATCCCATTTCGACAAGTCTTCGGGGAGCGCTAAATGGGGCAAACCAAATGTGAAAATTAAATCGAAGTTGTGGGGAACTGCAATCCAGTTAGGTATACCTTCGTTAGCTATATCGGAAAATGGTTTTAAATCAAATCTGTAAAGGTATACCGGTGCGTGTTTGCTAATATATTGTGCTAATTGATACGTTGTTGCTCCGTGTACTTTGTCAGTATAAAAATCTAAAAACAGTTTCCTAAGAACAGTTTCATTTGATGTAGGCGGTATTGGTTTATAGAAAAACGCAACTGCGTCTTGAATGTGGTGTTGATTTGTAAAACAAGAACTGTTGTCAACTGTTATATCGGAGAGGATAATTTCTTCGCGCATCACATCAAATTCACGTTGGCTGACACCGGAATCTTCGGAATTATCAGTATCAAGCAAAAGTGCGTCCTCCATATTTGTAAAACCAGTCAGTACCGGCACAGGTGTGAAAATTTCATCTTTAAACAGCCTACTTGGTAGATCTGGTAGAAACGGTTGAGATATATTACTAAAACCACTATCAACTATAGGTTTCCATGCTGATAATGGTTCACCTAAATCTAAGAGTGCTTGGTAGTTTACTCTTCTTAAACAATCCAACAGTTGAAATGTTGGTTTCCTATAACAACTGAAAGCATTTGCTACCTTGTCGACCGTTATTATTTCTTTTCTTGCAATGTTTACTGTTTCCGGCGACAGCACATTACCACTCATAGCTATTGCTTTTTGAAACAGTCCAGAAGAGTATGATGATAATAAGTGCAGACCAACACTAACAGCGCCAGCGTCCTGACCAAATAAGCAAATGTTGTCTGGATCCCCTCCAAAACTTTCAATGTTGTTTTTGACCCAATGCAGTGCCGCAACTTGGTCCATTAAGCCAAAATTTCCAGGAGCTTCGTTATCCAACGACGAGAAAAAGCCGAAAATATTTAGACGGTAGGCGACAGATATAAAAATTACCTGAAAATTATTGAAAACATGGCGTTTAAATTATCTTTACACAAAAAATTTAATATGTGAAAACATTCCAAGACATATCTTATGATATTTCAATCTAATAATTATTTCTATCATATAATCAGATAAACGAAAATTAATACAATATCATAACTTTTTGTGCGTTTCTATGGTTAGAAAGTTTGTGAATGTAAACGTAGTTTTTGTGCGCATTATTAAAGGGTAACTGGATACCAAAGTTTATTTTTGTAAGATTCGCGTACATTTTCAATTAAATTAAAACAAGCTAAGCAAAAAATTTACCTTTTGTTTCAGCACAAGTTGAAAAGGGTTAATAGCGTTGGGACTACCCCTCACAAAGTCGCCTCCGTGAAACCAAACCATAGTGGGATATCCGTCCATCTTGAAATCTGTAAGAAGAATTATTTTATTTTATTGTTAAACATGTTATTTGTAATATCTGATGTTATCGATCTGCTCCCAACAAATAACAATAAACCCAAGGAAAGATGTAATGATTTCATTGTGTAAGTACAAGGTGGGCCAAAAGAAGTCAACCGTTGCCTGGCTCTCATTTTTTTCTAAATGAAAAACTTTGATCTTGTTTTTGATTATGTTTATTTGAACCTTTAGAATTTTATTGGTTAAGTCCAGAAGATGATATCGGCCAAATGGGCGCCGCCACAATTTGGTGATTCAATTTGGGATTTTTCCAATAGGGTGATTCCTTTTGGTGTTAACATTGGTCTTTTAAAATGGTAACTATTACTAAAGCAAAAAAAAAAACTGTGAAGGTCAAGATAGAGATAAGCTCGCAAAAAAATTGTAGGAAACAATTTGTACCAAATGGCGGTTTTGCGGAAACACACGTTTCTTTCGAGCCGTTGAATTATTATTCAGGTCAGAAATGAGATTAAGGTTAGGTCGACAAGTCAAAGTGCCCCTAACGAGTAAGCTATTGGCACGGAATTCTTGCATTAATGACTGGAATTTACTTGAAAACCGTGAAGTTTAATAGACTGCATTGTTATTATGTGTTCGCTGAACTAGGTTACCATTTTTTTTCTACCGCAAACATAATAATGGAAATAGAAAATGCATCGTGTGATTATTCAGTCATTTCTAATGCACACGCTTCTATTGAGGTATGAAAAATTATTGTATAAATCACTTCGTACAAAAATGTTAGTTTCTTTACGTTTGCATAATCTAAGATTAAAACAATAAATACGGGTCGGGTAATGACCTCGAATACCCACTCGCTTTGTTCGTGAATACCAGAAGTAAGTAAATAAATAAGTTACGTAAAGCAAGAAAATTTTATATAAAAATATTTTTGGTCCAGTGGTTTAATTTTTTTATGTATTTCGGAACTAATAATATATTGCATATACAAATATTAGTTGGTCCTTTTTCTATGTAATCGCAATTTAATTAATTTGTTAGTAGTTCATCAACGGGTTTTCTTTGTCTTTAGCTTAGATTGATATCAATTTTACATGACGTTAAGTTACTCTGAATAAAATGAAGCTAGGCTGTTATGGCGGTAGATTTACAGTATTGGCTAGCCAGGCGATACACCCCTACCACCATCTAAAGTCAAACAGGTAATCCTGAAATCAAACTACCGTCCTCTAAATTATAAGGTATTGGTGTTTACCCGTAGTACCAAGGAAACTATTAAGTCAGTACTAGTTTTGTCTGCCAAAAGTTGTTTTTAAAGTGAAAATATTAAAAAGACTTGATGAATATATGAGTATATTGACAATTGTTTATATTTCTTACTTAAATGCTATTATTAGATAGATTTTTCTACATATTCTGTTATTATAATTAATTAAATTTTCTGTCTGCGTTTACCAACATGCTACCTGGATATACAGGGAAACCTTTTATTAGCTTTAAACATTAAAATACTTAGGGAATAAGATACAAATAGTAAACTCTGTTGGTTTTTTAATAAATAAATAGCTTTTTCTGTAACTCTTTAACTTTTCTAACAACGATATTGCCTTAACGTATTAAATAATCAATACTTTATAAACCGCTAAGAAAATTACGCCTCGAACTTAAGCGCGTATATGAAAGTAATTATTATGCGTGGTTTATTCAAATTTCTAGAGTAACATTGCGACGCTGTCACGCGTGCCGGGATCCGGAGTTTAGTTACTGCGTGCCAGTATATAGATATTTTTAACTAAGGGCTACCGAAATGTTAAGAATTAAATACCTTTTGTACCGGACTAAATTAACACATCACAAAACACGAAGTAATTCTTGCAAAGACAAAGGGATGTTGTGTTAAAAGTTTAACTTAATTGTCAACACACGAGTAAGTGATACTTGATCTCAATATCATAAGGTTTTTAGCAACAATGACGACATAGATGATAAAGCTCCTTTTCCTAGAATATTATGGCTATCAGATTTGCAATATGATATTCAAAAAACCTTACTACCGATTAAATTCCGTAACGACCCTAGATCGAACTATACTGAATAAAGACATGAAACAAAATGTTATGAGTTTTGTGCTAACAGCATCTCATAAGGATAGAAAAGAAACTACACAGGAATATGAGAAACAGTCATAGCTTAGTGTGCCTCGTACTGGCATGGGTTTTTCTTCACTGAGACGGAGTTCCAAGAATACCAGTTTTCGCGGACATGGAACATGGTCAACAATTGCCTTCACAACGTGTCATAACTTTTGTGCAACTTAAAGACATCGAAAAGACCTTTTTAGTTTTAAGGAAAAACAATTTGTTACTTATGTATTTCTTTTTCTCTTCTTTCCACAGCAAATTTTAGTTTATATTAAATGGGCACTTACACGGATTTTTATTGAAATTAATGCAAAAGCTCGTATTTTCAATTGATCAGCTTAAATATCTCATTGGTATAGTAATAAAAATGTTTGCATGAAAAAGCTTGCAATTAAGTTATTGAACGAGTCGTAGTACAACCCTAACACACTAAGCTCTGCCTTTTGATTTCGTCATGCAATATTAACGAGCCGAAAATTACCTTCTTGCTTTAGTCGGTAAATAAATTACGGAGACAAAAATAGGTGAGACATCTTCTTAATATCTTTACTGTATATAATTATTTAAAAATAATTTATGCATTATAAAATTAAAGCTTAAAATTGTATACTACTCTATTTTTAATGAAGATAGTTAAAAAAATTATTGAAGCTCGATTTGCATTTCTGTTTGTCGCCGGTGTTAAAGTACAATATGCTGACAGCCGTCCGCTATCACACTTAATATCAAACTTGGCCGCACACGTGATATGCTAAATGTGAGAATGTTATGCGGCATAATATTAATTGCTGGAGAAAGGGCGAATACATTATAAAAGAAAACCTTTAACATACGTAAAATTTATATATGAAAATGTGACACGCTATAAGGTATTACTTTATATAATATATTCTATGAGTCGAACCAGACGTTTTCCTGATGGCAAGTGATGAACCCGTCCATAACAATGTGGGTGTAATTAGGATAGTATACACTGTATCACATTATGCTCATAGTTTTAAGACACAAGATGTTAAGTCTCTTCAGAAATTTTACTATGTACAGCGCCGTTCAAATCAGAACACAGTAAAGTATGCACACTGCTGTTTGGCGGCAGAAATGTTGTTACGACTAATTTTATATTTCTATCAAACAAAGAAACTATTAAATAACATATACAATAAGTATATGTGAACTAACTCTTCGTCTCATGTGAGAGATTTTTCCAACGCTATACACCTTAGCATGTTGTAGAAGTCGTTAAAAGAGCATTTTTCATAAACGATTGAATATTAAGAAGAGATTAGAGATGTCCTCTTTCATTTACATACCGATATATTATGTCCTTCTATCACCTTTGTAAAAATGGACCCTCGGGGCTAATGCCCACTCAAGTCACGAGCGAAAAGGTCCGCCAATTTTAAAAGGTACGAAAACTTTTGAAACGCCATCGAAAACTCGGTGGTCGTGCAAGATCAAAGAAAATTATAGACCGATCGGAGGGATCGTAAAATACGTATTAAACTCATGAAACGTGATTTTATTATTGATAAAAGTGTAATAGTAATGAAAATTTGATATTCTGTTTTATTTTTTCTGAAATGACAAACTGGATACATAGCATAGAACTAATGGATGTTGGGAACTTAAAATTGGAGACATTACTAGATGGTGGGCCAAAAGAGGTCATCCGATGTTGTTTGGCACTAATTTTTTTCCTAAATGAAAAACTTTGATTTTGTTTTTTGATTATGTTTATTTGAACCTTTAGAATTTTATTAGCCAAGTCGAGAAGATATCGGGCAAATGGGAGCCGCCACAATTTGATGATTCAATTTGGCTTTCCAATAGGATGATTTCTTTTGGCCCACCTTGTAAGTGGACCGAATACACCTAAATTGCAAAACTGTGTTTTCTGAAATTACAATAGATCATAAACCTGCAGCTAAGACGATGCTATTAATTTTCTCTAACTCGGATAATATGAAAGTAATATATAAATAATATTGCACATACAATAGATTCCTATAAATATTAAAAGTGGTAGACAAAAGCCATTACCTCGTGAAATACGTTAACGTATTTCCAATACTCTATTATAGAAAATAGATTAAAATTCTTATAAATTCAAAGAACCCACGCATGAAAAAAGATATAACTGTACGAAATATTATTTACTTGCTACAAAGATTAGTTCAGATTTTTTTGCATCAATTTGCTTTTATTATTTTGCAATATAACCAGAGATAGACTAAAATAGTAATGTCATTTAGCTGATGGAAAGTTGTAGAAAAAAATGCCGCAATTTGCTATCTACAAAAGCCTCGCAATTTAAGAAATTTGAATATCTGCTACAGCAAAGTTTGCGATAGCTATTTGCGGTACATTTGATAAATAGTTTTAAACTGAACTTTATACATCGTTTCATCTGCAAAGTTCAGGTGTAGATTGATGATACCAATACAGCTCTATATTACGAAAACCTGTTTTCAAATAAAAGTTTCTGATTCGTTACTTATAAAAAGGAACTTGGATTTTGATATGAAAATGTTTCTCGGCGAATACTAAGTTACATTGAGGAACCTTTTATCTTAAAAGTATTACATGGAGAAAGGTACTAATAGTTTACTATCTTTTAATGACGGTTATTTTGTTAGGTACTGAAAAACTTTTTTTTCGTGTATTGTACTTTAGAATCTTTTTGATGTTTTAATATCAGGTCTCTTTTCATTTAAGAGACGTTGCATACCAAACTGTTATCGTTGGTTACAAATCACCGAATTACTTTGTATACATACATATAAATAAAATAGAATCTGTTTGTAATCTTAAATTAACTTCTTTTTTCTAATATCATATGAATGTTAGCACAATATTTATGCCTTAAAACAGTTAAATACCAATGCGATATAAATCATCTGAACAATTTCTATGCAGTATTTTGTACAGTATTGACCCTTTAAATCAACCTCGGTTTGGCGCTGATACAATAATGGCACAAATAAATATGATTCATTGCTTCGGAAACTATCAGAGTGAAATCTAGCGAGGGGAGGCCCAGAATAGCAATGAACAAAACTTGCTACATACGAGCCTAAAACGAATTTCTTATCTGATTTGGGGGAGCCCTGAGGAATTTGTTAACTAGGTTAATTAAGGACTTCTGTGAAGGCCTTTTTGTAAGCTGTTTGTCTTTACCCAAAATCATGAATCATCGTTCACAAAATGGCTATGTTTTATATCAATAGTTTATCCCGGAAAACGATGTTCTGCTAGTGAATTTTTAATCTTCAATAATTTTTTTCTTGCCAAAATAAACCTATGGTGTTTTTATAAATCCAAATTAGTGAAACTGATGAGCCTGGATTTGAACATACAGAAAAAAATAGAATAGTTCGCGAATTGGCTTACAGTACTAACTTATATCTTTTTTAATTTTATGTAACTTAATATTTGATTATAAACAAAGCGGTATTCTGGGCTATAAAGCGCATTAGTTCAAAAGAACACTAAGTCATATCTAATTAGGGAGTCAACCTAATTCAATATAATTTGTGTATTTAATTCCTGAATAAAAATTATGTGTATTTTCTGTTTTAATATTTTCAATACATTTTAAATCTACTTTAAAAGTTTTGTATTATTTAGAACTGTATAAGTAATGTTTTTTGCAATTTCTACTTTACCATCAGGGACATACACGTTCAGGTAAAGGCAATCCTCGGAGAACTCTTTTGTCCTCGGCTCTTCCATTTGAGTTTCCAGAAGTTTCATAAACAATTCATCGTGCTTGTTCAACGGGTTCTGCACGTCTTCTTCCTTAGGGTACCTTTGCATGCAATCGGGTGCATATATCGTTGCGTTCCTCACACCCTCCCATTGAGGTAAATCGGTATATTCCGGTGGAGTGAATCTTCTGAAATCAGTCGGAGGCTGAGCGTACGGAATCCCGACGTAAGCAGCAATCCGCTTAGTTCGAAACCTCGTTATATACATTCCCGATATAGTTCCTTGGTTTGCTAAGTTTATCTGTTTGGGTTCCTTCGCCGAAAGCACTTCGGCCACCAACAACGTCAACACAATTGCATGAAACATTTTAATTAAAAAAAGCGCACAGTTTTTAATCTAGACTTCAAGTATTTAAATATGAGCGTTTATCACGAGTGGAGCTTCCGCGGGTATTGGAATCTTATGGTCATTTTAAATATGTTCAGTGAAGCCCTTCGGTGTGGGGCAGTGGGCGCACGGGCTGGAAGGTGGTGCGTTACTGTTTCTCGTGCAGACTTTGGCTCGTAAACAGTGGGGCTATCCGTCGTTATAGCGACCAAGGAATTGCTTTTGTGGCTTTCTATTGACATAGAAAGGACAGATTGTATTTAAAAATTAATTTATATTCCTTTCTACTATTAGATATTTTTAAAACTGTCTAGAATGTCTTCCGTTGCGATATTTATTGGCACTATAAAGAAAATAAACACGACAAAGATCGGTACGACATTACTGAAGGCATTACTTATAAATATAAGTTTTTTAACTTCAGATACAAAAAAATTGTGTTTGCTGTATTAAAGTTTAAGCGAAGTCTGATTTACATTATTTGTTATTTTTGTATTGTTAAAATAAAACAACTGTATATTTTTAAAAAACACATTAAGTATAATTCAATTCAACATTAACTATTATCTTGTAATAAAGTTTTCCTGCATGTTATTAAAATACATTAATATATAAGTTACCAGTTAAAATGTTGTTTACAGATTAATGTTACTTAACCATTTGTCATTTGATTGAATTTAACTGCAGTCTTAAATTTAGTGTACTGTAAAAGTAAAGGCTTTAATGCTGAATAAATATTATCATGAAATAGAAAACTACATTTAACATAAATACCGGATAGGATAAAAAATATATATTTTTAAAAATTATCTATATTTAATATTCTCCATTATATCATTTTGATGCATTGTAAACGAATTTTGAATGTAACAAACAGTGCAAAAAAAAGTTCGTTCTTACCGATAAGACCGCCATTGTTCCGTTAGTTGTATATGTGTAGTATCCAATTGTTTTGCTTAAAGAATAAATAAATAAATGGAATTGAATTCGACTCTACGACCTTCTTATGTCTTAAACAATAGGCAGTAAGCTCGCGACGCGAACTGATCGCGTGACTGTAAGCTTAGCTTTGGAGTCATTGCATTCGGTTCTTGCTTTTCCCTTTTTTGTTACGTTTTTTTCGAATCATCTCCCCTTTTATAGGTCAATGCGACTATACTATTGATTACAATTACATTCAACATGATATTATTTACATATTTTAAAATATATTATTTTTGATTATAATATCTAAATGTCAAAGAATACATAACTTAATTTAAGTATCATTATAATCGCTTCCGTATTAAATGCATCAAGTAATTATATGTATATGCAAGTAAAAGTATTATTTTTTTACAACATTAAGTTTTTAACGAGTTTTAACACAGCTGAAATAAATTAGAGAAGTAAAATAAAACTACTAAATAACGAATATACGTTACGATTAATCAGAAGTGACGATAGTTCAATTGCAAAAGCGATGGAACTATGTTATATAAGACTAGAAGAAGCGCAGGTTTGCAGCCCGGCTTGGGGAAAACTTTGGAGGGAAATCGACATGTTACAGGAACAGCTCTGGAACACATGCGCTCGTGATCCTCGACTTTTATGTTAGATAAGGCACTGGATCATTATTAGGAGCTTATAGTGGGCTGTTTATATTTTTATTTATATTAGTACATAGTTTATGAACATCACGAGGAGTTGTAGGATGAAGATGGCATCGAACTGGTCTTGCTGGGGCTCGATTGGGGAGGCCTGTAATCAGCAGTTGACGGCGATAGGCTGAAGTTATAATTGATGATATAATTTTTAGATTTTTTTACAGCTACAGGTTACCTTAATATTTCAAGACGATGTAAGTACTTATTACGTTACCCTGAAGTAACAAAATGAAAGGCTTAAACAATACAATGTCACGACCTTTGAAAGGCAAATTCAAGAGTTGCGTTAAGTGGCAGACTTACTTAATAGTCCCTTAATGGTTTACATAAGGGAATAAAGCACTTAGTTTACATATCTGTATAATATGACGCGAGTACACATTAAAATTTCACTTATCATAGTTGTGATATTATAACAATATTCAGCCCTAATGTTAGCCGAAGTGATTTTTTTAACGACTTACGTTTTATGGTGATGAGCAAATTGTGGTGGTGGTTCCATTTGTCATGACTGTAACTTCTTACTATCCAGATGATTTGTTTTATAAAACAAAGGTTAACCTACGTTGTGTTTATTAAGGAAAGTGTATTTTTGTTAACACTTAAAACAAGATATTTCTAAAATTTAGTATTGATTGTAAGGTTTGTATTCAGCAGTGTACTTCGATAGGCTGAAATGATGATGAAGTAATGCCCAAATTTCTGTTTTTAGTAACTTTTAATTTTTTTTTATTATAAAGCGATTTTTATATAGAAAAAAGAAATTATAGTTCTTCGACGCCTAAATGTACATTAAGACCTTAAATACCAATTTAAAACGATCTATGCTTGTTATTAATTTAGTAGTATGTATCTTTAATAAAATAATAAAAGAAATTACAACACGTTAGTATAAGGATAAACCTGGTATTAAACAAACTCATATTTTGTTACAGTAAAGATGAATATTACAGAATATGTTATTAATCTTGCATGTGGTTAATTATTGTTTTTGTTGTAATTATTCATTCTATTTTCGTTACCGGATACGTAAATGTATGATAGTTAATTAATAATTAGTTGTCTTTTTTTCGTTACGCATTTAGAAGAAATTAAGTGTTATACCTTTCAGTTTTGACTGTGTACTCAGCTTACGTATGGATAATGAGCTTATTTGACAAACCATATTACGCTCAACTTGAGACATTACATATTAATTTTCATTACCCCAGTAATTTCACAAGGATTAGGGAAGAATTATAAAATCAGTAGTCAGTCCCCATTTCACAGTTATCATTCTATATTTAGGGTAAGGTTTGGGATGAAATGAAAACAAATTGCAAAGTTAACATTTAAGATAAATTTTCATCAAACCCAAGGAATTCAATAGGGTTCTTGACTTTGGAGTTGTCCCAACAAATAGATCCAAACGACGTTGAGTGATTTTATCAGATTAGAAACGAAGTGAGCTCAATAAAATCAAAGTTACAAAAGCGAAAACCGAAACGCTGCCGAACTTCTAGCGGATTAATTTGATGACCATTATAATTATAAAAGTAACTAAATTGATTTCATCATTGTAAAACCTCTTTGTTATTAAAGTTTTTAAGAAAGACGTACTGAAATTTGTCTGAAATTATTACAAATGTATTAAAGGTAATATGTACTTAGTATATATATTGAATCCATGGTGTTAGAACATTAACACAGCAACTCTTTGCCGAGTCAAAGGCGACTATTTAGAGAATAATGCCAGGGAATGAAAGTAGCAATAATAGGTACTTAGTACGCCAATCTTCCTCCTTACTTTAAATGTCTGAATTCAGGCTCGGTAAAAATAAATTGTGCTTTAAAATATTTTTTATTGTTGAAATAAAATCTAACTCGGTCTGAACATCAAAAAACATAAAGCCTGTTGGAACACTCATACACACTATAAAAATAACCATTTTTAACTAATATAATCAACAGAAACAGAAAGAAAATTACTCATTATGATGATTAGTTACGTAGGATTGACTAGCAATAGAGATTTTTTATGTATATTTTTATATCTACCGTTAAACGTTTTCTGTGTAAACATTTCTGTGTGCCGGTTCGAAGAATGTTGTAGCTAGTGAAATTACTGGGGTAACGAGACATAACATCTTATGTCTCAAGCGGACACAATGCAGTGTATATAATCCTAATTTATATTACGTACTTCATTGTTATAATCAAGAGAACGGCTTCGTCTTAATGTTATACATAAAAATAATTGCAAAAGTTAAGTATTAAGTAAGCGGAAGGTTCATTCTCAAAAATTATAGCAAAAGATTTACGACGGCAAGTTTCGTTTTATTAAATGCTATCCCTGAGATTTGCGACCACCGAATAAAACGCTGAAAGCAAGTAATTTGTGTGACAATTAAGATAAATGTGTGTTTCAGAATACTAATTTAGTCCATGCCGCGAATGATCTAAACAACGCTTAACTTGTACGAGAAGGCTCTTGAAAACATTCATTAGTTGTTTTTTTGTTAAACTAAAAAGACAAATAAACTTCGAAACCTTAGCTAACGAAGCAGATAACAAATCGCAGGCGGCCTTGTTTGCTTGCCAAAATGTTAAGTTGATGATTATGTACGGCAGTTACACCAAACCAACGTTTGCCTGTTTATAATGCCAGTGAAATATAAATATTTATAAATCACTGGCGACTACTGTATTGAATAGTGTCTTTTATAGCGAGTACTTTTACGAACATGTCCTGAAAGTGACGAATAAATACATTCTCATCTTTTGTTTATCATAATTTCAGCCTAATCATTTATCCAACTATTTCTCGTGATCTTCATCAGGTGGTCGTCCCACGCTGCGCTTTTATGTGGTCTTCAATCTGAAGTCTTTCAGCAACATCGTATGTGGTATCTTCGCACTATGAGGCCAGATGATATCATTTGGTAATCTTAACTTATAATTATAAATTGATATCTTATTACCTTTTATAAATGTTAAACTATAACCATTATGATGTCAATTATATATTGTTACTAGTTTCTTCATCGCTACTTCCCGGACTGCCTTGCTGTGAAATAAAACAAAAAAAAAAAAAAAAAAAAAAAAAAAAAAAAAAAAAAAAAAAAAAAAAAAAAAAAAAAAAAAAAAAAAAAAAAAAAAAAAAAAAAAAAAAAAAAAAAAAAAAAAAAAAAAAAAAAAAAAAAAAAAAAAAAAAAAAAAAAAAAAAAAAAAAAAAAAAAAAAAAAAAAAAAAAAAAAAAAAAAAAAAAAAAAAAAAAAAAAAAAAAAAAAAAAAAAAAAAAAAAAAAAAAAAAAAAAAAAAAAAAAAAAAAAAAAAAAAAAAAAAAAAAAAAAAAAAAAAAAAAAAAAAAAAAAAAAAAAAAAAAAAAAAAAAAAAAAAAAAAAAAAAAAAAAAAAAAAAAAAAAAAAAAAAAAAAAAAAAAAAAAAAAAAAAAAAAAAAAAAAAAAAAAAAAAAAAAAAAAAAAAAAAAAAAAAAAAAAAAAAAAAAAAAAAAAAAAAAAAAAAAAAAAAAAAAAAAAAAAAAAAAAAAAAAAAAAAAAAAAAAAAAAAAAAAAAAAAAAAAAAAAAAAAAAAAAAAAAAAAAAAAAAAAAAAAAAAAAAAAAAAAAAAAAAAAAAAAAAAAAAAAAAAAAAAAAAAAAAAAAAAAAAAAAAAAAAAAAAAAAAAAAAAAAAAAAAAAAAAAAAAAAAAAAAAAAAAAAAAAAAAAAAAAAAAAAAAAAAAAAAAAAAAAAAAAAAAAAAAAAAAAAAAAAAAAAAAAAAAAAAAAAAAAAAAAAAAAAAAAAAAAAAAAAAAAAAAAAAAAAAAAAAAAAAAAAAAAAAAAAAAAAAAAAAAAAAAAAAAAAAAAAAAAAAAAAAAAAAAAAAAAAAAAAAAAAAAAAAAAAAAAAAAAAAAAAAAAAAAAAAAAAAAAAAAAAAAAAAAAAAAAAAAAAAAAAAAAAAAAAAAAAAAAAAAAAAAAAAAAAAAAAAAAAAAAAAAAAAAAAAAAAAAAAAAAAAAAAAAAAAAAAAAAAAAAAAAAAAAAAAAAAAAAAAAAAAAAAAAAAAAAAAAAAAAAAAAAAAAAAAAAAAAAAAAAAAAAAAAAAAAAAAAAAAAAAAAAAAAAAAAAAAAAAAAAAAAAAAAAAAAAAAAAAAAAAAAAAAAAAAAAAAAAAAAAAAAAAAAAAAAAAAAAAAAAAAAAAAAAAAAAAAAAAAAAAAAAAAAAAAAAAAAAAAAAAAAAAAAAAAAAAAAAAAAAAAAAAAAAAAAAAAAAAAAAAAAAAAAAAAAAAAAAAAAAAAAAAAAAAAAAAAAAAAAAAAAAAAAAAAAAAAAAAAAAAAAAAAAAAAAAAAAAAAAAAAAAAAAAAAAAAAAAAAAAAAAAAAAAAAAAAAAAAAAAAAAAAAAAAAAAAAAAAAAAAAAAAAAAAAAAAAAAAAAAAAAAAAAAAAAAAAAAAAAAAAAAAAAAAAAAAAAAAAAAAAAAAAAAAAAAAAAAAAAAAAAAAAAAAAAAAAAAAAAAAAAAAAAAAAAAAAAAAAAAAAAAAAAAAAAAAAAAAAAAAAAAAAAAAAAAAAAAAAAAAAAAAAAAAAAAAAAAAAAAAAAAAAAAAAAAAAAAAAAAAAAAAAAAAAAAAAAAAAAAAAAAAAAAAAAAAAAAAAAAAAAAAAAAAAAAAAAAAAAAAAAAAAAAAAAAAAAAAAAAAAAAAAAAAAAAAAAAAAAAAAAAAAAAAAAAAAAAAAAAAAAAAAAAAAAAAAAAAAAAAAAAAAAAAAAAAAAAAAAAAAAAAAAAAAAAAAAAAAAAAAAAAAAAAAAAAAAAAAAAAAAAAAAAAAAAAAAAAAAAAAAAAAAAAAAAAAAAAAAAAAAAAAAAAAAAAAAAAAAAAAAAAAAAAAAAAAAAAAAAAAAAAAAAAAAAAAAAAAAAAAGTTTACTGGTTTACGGTTTACTGGTTTACTGGTGTACTGGTGTACTGTGTACTGGTGTACTGGTGTACTGGTTTACTGGTTTACTGGTTTACTGGTTTACTGGTTTATGGTTACTGGTTTACTGGTTTAATGGTTTACTGGTTACTGGTTTTACTGTTTACTGGTTTACTGGTGTAATGGTGTACTGGTTTATGGTTACTGGTTTACTGGTTTACTGGTTTACGGTTTACTGGTTTACTGGTTACTGGTTTACTGGTTTAATGGTTTACTGGTTACTGGTTTACTGGTTTACTGGTTTACTGGTTACTGGTTACTGGTTTACTGGTTTTACTGTTTACTGGTTACTGGTTACTGGTTTACTGGTTTACTGGTTTTACTGTTTACTGGTTTTACTGTTTACTGGTGTACTGGTGTAATGGTTTACTGGTTTACTGGTTTACTGGTTTTACTGTTTACTGGTGTACTGGTGTACTGGTTTACTGGTTACTGGTTTTACTGTTTACTGGTTACTGGTTTACGGTTTACTGGTTTTACTGTTTACTGGTTACTGGTTTACTGGTTTTACTGTTTACTGGTTACTGGTTTACGGTTTACTGGTTACTGGTTTACTGGTTTATGGTTACTGGTTTTACTGTTTACTGGTTTACTGGTTGACTGGTTTACTGGTTTAATGGTTTACTGGTTTACTGGTTTTACTGTTTACTGGTTTACTGGTTACTGGTTACTGGTTTACTGGTGTAATGGTTTACTGGTTTTACTGTTTACTGGTTTACTGGTTTAACTGGTTTACTGGTTTACTGGTTTACTGGTTTAATGGTTTACTGGTTACTGGTGTACTGGTTTCTGGTTTACTGGTTTCTGGTTTACTGGTTACTGGTTTACTGGTGTTACTGGTTTACGGTTTACTGGTTTACTGGTGTACTGGTTGTACTGGTTTACTGGTTTACTGGTTTCTGGTTTATGGTTTACTGTTTACTGGTTACTGGTTTACGGTTTACTGGTTTCTGGTTTACTGGTGTACTGGTTACTGGTTTACTGGTTTACTGGTTTTTACTGGTTTAATGGTTTACTGGTTACTGTTTACTGGTTACTGGTTTACTGGTTTTACTGTTTACTGGTGTACTGGGTACTGGTTTACTGGTTTTTACTGGTTTAATGGTTACTGGTTTTACTGGTTTACTGGTGTTACTGGTGTACTGTGTACTGGTTTTACTGTTACTGGTTTACTGGTGTACTGGTTACTGGTGTACTGTGTACTGGTGTACTGGTGTACTGGTGTACTGGTGTACTGGTTACTGGTGTACTGGTGTTACTGGTGTACTGGTGTACTGGTTGTACTGGTTTTACTGTTTACTGGTGTACTGGTTTACTGGTTTTTACTGGTTTTACTGTGTACTGGTTTACTGGTTTACTGGTTGTACTGGTTTACTGGTTGTACTGGTGTACTGTGTACTGGTTTTACTGGTTTACTGGTTTACTGGTGTATGGTGTACTGGTTTTACTGCGTTTACTGGTTTACGGTTTACTGGTTTAATGGTTTACTGGTGTTACTGGTTTACTGGTTTACTGGTTACTGGTTACTGGTTACTGGTGTACTGGTTTACTGGTTTACTGGTTTATGGTTTATGGTTACTGGTTTTACTGAGTTTACTGGTTTACTGGTGTATGGTGTACTGGTTGTACTGGTTTACTGGTTTTTACTGGTTTACTGGTTTACTGGTTTATGGTTACTGGTTACTGGTTATGGTTTACTGGTTTACTGGTTTACTGGTTTACGGTTTACTGGTTACTGGTTACTGGTTTACTGGTTACTGGTGTACTGGTTTACTGGTTTTACTGTTTACTGGTTTATGGTTTACTGGTTACTGGTTGTACTGGTTTACTGGTTACGGTTTACTGGTTTATGGTTTTACTGTTTATGGTTTTACTGTTTACTGGTTACTGGTTTACTGGTTACTGGTGTACTGGTTTACTGGTTTACTGGTTTACGGTTTACTGGTTAATGGTTTACTGGTTTTACTGAGTTTACTGGTTTACTGGTTGTACTGGTGTACTGGTTGTACTGGTTTACTGGTTACTGGTTTACTGGTTTACTGGTTACTGGTGTACTGGTGTACTGGTTTACTGGTTTACTGGTTTACTGGGTACTGGTTTACTGGTTGACTGGTTTACTGGTTTATGGTTTACTGGTTATGGTTTACTGGTTTACTGGTTTACTGGTTTACTGGTGTACTGGTGTACTGGTGTACTGGTTGTACTGGTTTACTGGTTTATGGTGTACTGGTTTACTGGTGTACTGGTGTATGGTTTACTGGTTGTACTGGTTTTACTGTTTATGGTTTACTGGTGTATGGTGTACTGGTGTACTGGGTACTGGTGTACTGGTGTGTACTGGTTTACTGGTGTACTGTGTACTGGTTTTACTGGTTACTGGTTTTACTGTTTACTGGTTTAATGGTTTACTGGTTTATCTGGTTTACTGGTGTACTGGTTTTACTGAGTTTACTGGTTTATGGTGTACTGGTGTACTGGTTGTACTGGTGTATGGTGTACTGGTTACTGGTTACTGGTTTTTACTGGTTTTACTGTTTACTGGTTTACTGGTTTAACTGGTTTACTGGTTTAATGGTTACTGGTTTACTGGTTTTACTGAGTTTACTGGTTTTACTGAGTTTACTGGTTTATGGTTTACTGGTTATGGTTTACTGGTTACTGGTTTACTGGTTTATGGTTTACTGGTTTACTGGTTTACGGTTTACTGGTTACTGGTGTACTGGTTGTACTGGTTGTACTGGTGTACTGGTGTTACTGGTGTACTGGTTACTGGTTTACTGGTTTATGGTGTACTGGTGTACTGTGTACTGGTGTACTGTGTACTGGTGTACTGTGTACTGGTGTATGGTGTACTGGTTTTACTGGTTTACTGGTGTACTGGTTTAATGGTGTACTGGTTTACTGGTTTACTGGTGTTACTGGTTTACTGGGTACTGGTGTACTGGTTTACTGGTTACTGGTTTACTGGTTTAATGGTTACTGGTTTACTGGTGTATGGTGTACTGGTGTACTGGTGTTACTGGTTTACTGGTGTATGGTTTACTGGTGTACTGGTTGTACTGGTTTACTGGTGTTACTGGTTTACTGGTGTACTGGTGTACTGGTTACTGGTTTAATGGTTTATGGTTTTACTGTTTACTGGTTTACGGTTTACTGGTTACTGGTTTATGGTTTACTGGTGTTACTGGTTTATGGTTACTGGTTACTGGTGTACTGGTTACTGGTTTACTGGTTTACGGTTTACTGGTTTACTGGTTACTGGTGTACTGGTGTACTGGTGTACTGGTGTACTGTTTACTGGTGTATGGTGTACTGGTTTACGGTTTACTGGTTATGGTTTACTGGTTTCCTGGTTTACTGGTTTCCTGGTTTACTGGTGTTACTGGTTTACTGGTTATGGTTTACTGGGTACTGGTGTACTGGTTTTACTGAGTTTACTGGTTTACTGGTTTTACTGGTTTATGGTTACTGGTTTAATGGTGTACTGGTGTACTGGTTTCTGGTTTACTGGTTTACTGGTTACTGGTTTAATGGTTACTGGTTTACTGGTTAATGGTTTACTGGTTACTGGTTACTGTTTACTGGTTACTGGTTACTGGTTTACTGGTTTATGGTTACTGGTTACTGGTTTACTGGTGTACTGGTTTACTGGTTTACGGTTTACTGGTTTACTGGTTACTGTTTACTGGTGTACTGGGTACTGGTTTTACTGTTACTGGTTTACTGGTTTATGGTTACTGGTTTACTGGTTTACTGGTTACTGGTTTACTGGTGTACGGTTTACTGGTTTACTGGTTTACTGGTGTATGGTGTACTGGTGTACTGGTTACTGGTGTACTGGTTGTACTGGTGTACTGGTGTACTGGTTTAATGGTGTACTGGTTTACGGTTTACTGGTTACTGGTTACTGGTTTATGGTTTACTGGTGTACTGGTTTACTGGTTACTGGTGTACTGGTTTACTGGTTTATGGTTACTGGTTATGGTTTACTGGTTACTGGTGTACTGGTTTATGGTTTAATGGTTTATGGTTTACTGGGTACTGGTTTACTTGGTTTACTGGTTTACTGGTGTACTGGTTTTACTGCGTTTACTGGTTTACGGTTTACTGGTTGTACTGGTGTACTGGTGTACTGGTGTACTGGTGTACTGGTTTTACTGGTTTTACTGGTTTACTGGTTTACTGGTGTACTGGTTTACTGGTTTCCTGGTTTACTGGTTTATGGTTTACTGGTTGTACTGGTGTACTGGTGTATGGTGTACTGGTGTACTGGTTACTGGTTTACTGGTTTAATGGTGTACTGGTTGTACTGGTGTATGGTGTACTGGTTACTGGTTGTACTGGTGTATGGTTTACTGGTGTATGGTGTACTGGTGTACTGTTTACTGGTTTACTGGTTTTTACTGGTTTACTGGTGTAACTGGTGTACTGGTTTACTGGTTACTGGTGTACTGGTTTAATGGTTTACTGGTTTACTTGGTTTACTGGTGTTACTGGTTTATGGTGTACTGGTGTACTGGTTTTACTGTGTACTGGTTTACTGGTTTACTGGTACTGGTGTACTGTGTACTGGTGTACTGGTTTTACTGGTTACTGGTTGTACTGGTGTACTGGTTACTGGTGTACTGGTTTACGGTTTACTGGTTTACTGGTTGTACTGGTTTACTGGTTTATGGTGTACTGGTTTAATGGTTACTGGTTTACTGGTTACTGGTTTTACTGTTTACTGGTTTTACTGGTTACTGGTGTACTGGTTGTACTGGTTGTACTGGTGTACTGTGTACTGGTTTTACTGGTTACTGGTTTACGGTTTACTGGTGTACTGGTTTTACTGGTTTATCTGGTTTACTGGTTTACTGGTTTACTGGTTTTACTGTTTACTGGTTTACTGGTGTTACTGGTTTACTTGTTTACTGGTTTACTGGTTTACGGTTTACTGGTTTACTGGTTACTGGTTTACTGGTACTGGTTTACTGGTTTTACTGTGTTTACTGGTTTATGGTTTTACTGTTTACTGGTTTACCTGGTTTACTGGTGTTACTGGTTTACTGGTTTCCTGGTTTACTGGTTTACTGGTTACTGGTTTACTGGTTTAACTGGTTTACTGGTTGTACTGGTTTACGGTTTACTGGTTTCCTGGTTTACTGGTACTGGTTTACTGGTTTACTGGTTGACTGGTTTACTGGTGTATGGTTTACTGGTTTTACTGTGTTTACTGGTTTTACTGTTTACTGGTTTAACTGGTTTACTGGTGTTACTGGTTTACTGGTTTTACTGGTTTATGGTTTACTGGTGTACTGGGTACTGGTTTACTGGTGTACTGGTGTAATGGTTTACTGGTTTACCTGGTTTACTGGTACTGGTTTACTGGTTTACCTGGTTTACTGGTGTACTGGTGTACTGGTGTACTGGTGTACTGGTGTATGGTTTACTGGTGTACTGGTTTACTGGTTTATGGTGTACTGGTGTACTGGTGTATGGTTTACTGGTTTAATGGTTTATGGTTTAATGGTTTATGGTTTTACTGTTTACTGGTGTATGGTTTACTGGTTTCTGGTTTACTGGTACTGGTTTACTGGTTTTACTGTTTACTGGTTTTACTGTGTACTGGTGTATGGTTTACTGGTTACTGGTTTACGGTTTACTGGTTGTACTGGTTTACTGGTTTACTGGTGTACTGGTTTACTGGTTTACTGGTTAATGGTTTACTGGTTTACGGTTTACTGGTTTAACTGGTTTTACTGTTTACTGGTTACTGGTTTTACTGTTACTGGTTTACTGGTTTTACTGGTTTACTGGTTTTACTGTGTACTGGTGTATGGTGTACTGGTTGTACTGGTGTACTGGTTTAATGGTTTATGGTTTACTGGTTTACTGGTGTACTGGTGTATGGTGTACTGGTGTTACTGGTGTACTGGTGTACTGGTGTACTGGTGTGTACTGGTGTACTGGTGTATGGTTTACTGGTTGTACTGGTTTACTGGTTACTGGTTTACTGGTGTTACTGGTTTACGGTTTACTGGTTTACTGGTGTACTGGTTTACTGGGTACTGGTGTACTGGTGTACTGGTGTACTGGTGTACTGGTTTACTGGTGTACTGGTGTACTGGGTACTGGTGTACTGGTTTACTGGTGTACTGGTTTAACTGGTTTACTGGTTTACTGGTTTTACTGTTTACTGGTTTACCTGGTTTACTGGTTAATGGTTTACTGGTTTCTGGTTTACTGGTTACTGGTTACTGGTTTAACTGGTTTTACTGTTTACTGGTTTACTGGTTTACTTGGTTTACTGGTTTTACTGTTTACTGGTTTACTGGTTTACGGTTTACTGGTTTACTGGTTAATGGTTTACTGGTGTACTGGTGTACTGGTTTATGGTTTAATGGTTTACTGGTTTACTGGTGTAATGGTTTACTGGTGTATGGTGTACTGGTGTACTGGTGTGTACTGGTGTACTGGGTACTGGTTTACTGGTGTATGGTGTACTGGTGTACTGGTTTACTGGTTTTACTGGTTTACTGGTTTACTGGTGTACTGGTTTACTGGTTACTGGTTACTGGTTTTACTGCGTTTACTGGTTTACTTGGTTTACTGGTTACTGGTGTACTGGTGTACTGGTTTACTGGTTACTGGTTTATGGTGTACTGGTTTTACTGTTTACTGGTGTACTGGTGTTACTGGTGTACTGGTTACTGGTTTACTGGTGTACTGGTTTACTGGTTTACTGGTTACTGGTTTACTGGTTATGGTTTACTGGTGTACTGGTTTACTGGTTTACTGGTTACTGGTTACTGGTTTACGGTTTACTGGTTACTGGTTTACTGGTTTAATGGTTACTGGTTTACTGGTTACTGGTTTATGGTTTACTGGTTTACTGGTTTACTGGTTTACTGGTTTAATGGTTTACTGGTTACTGGTTTTACTGCGTTTACTGGTTTACTGGTTTACTGGTTTACTGGTTTACTGGTTTAATGGTTTACTGGTGTTACTGGTTTACTGGTTTACTGGTTTACTGGTTTACTGGTTTACTGGTTTACTGGTTACTGGTTTACGGTTTACTGGTTTAATGGTTTACTGGTTTACTGGTTTACTGGTTATGGTTTACTGGTTACTGGTTTACTGGTTACTGGTTTATGGTTACTGGTTTACTGGTTTACTGGTTTACTGGTTTTACTGGTTTACTGGTGTACTGGTTTACTGGTTTTACTGGTTTTACTGCGTTTACTGGTTTACCTGGTTTACTGGTTTACTGGTTTACCTGGTTTACTGGTTTACTGGTTTTACTGCGTTTACTGGTTTACCTGGTTTACTGGTTTAATGGTTACTGGTTTATGGTTTAATGGTTTACTGGTTTACCTGGTTTACTGGTTTTACTGGTTTTACTGTTTACTGGTTTAATGGTTTACTGGTGTAATGGTTTACTGGTTTACTGGTTATGGTTTACTGGTTACTGGTTTACTGGTTACTGGTTTACTGGTTACTGGTTTACTGGTTTACTGGTTTACTGGTTGTACTGGTTTACTGGTGTACTGGTTTACTGGTTTTACTGGTTTACTGGTTTTACTGTTTACTGGTTTACTGGTTTTACTGGTTTACTGGTTTACTGGTTTACTGGTTTACTGGTTTTACTGGTTTACGGTTTACTGGTTTACGGTTTACTGGTTTAATGGTTTACTGGTTTACGGTTTACTGGTTTTACTGGTTTACGGTTTACTGGTTTAATGGTTTACTGGTTGTACTGGTTTACTGGTTTTACTGGTTTTACTGGTTTACTGGTTTTACTGTTTACTGGTTTAATGGTTTACTGGTTTTACTGGTTTACTGGTTTACTGGTTTTACTGGTTTACTGGTTTACTGGTTTAATGGTTTACTGGTTTAATGGTTTACTGGTTTATGGTTACTGGTTTAATGGTTTACTGGTTTAATGGTTTACTGGTTATGGTTTACTGGTTTAATGGTTTACTGGTTTAATGGTTTACTGGTTTAATGGTTTACTGGTTACTGGTTACTGGTTTAATGGTTTACTGGTTTACGGTTTACTGGTTTAACTGGTTTACTGGTTTAACTGGTTTACTGGTTTAACTGGTTTACTGGTTTAACTGGTTTACTGGTTATGGTTTACTGGTTTATGGTTACTGGTTTAATGGTTTACTGGTTTTACTGTTTACTGGTTTACGGTTTACTGGTTTAATGGTTTACTGGTTTAATGGTTTACTGGTTTAATGGTTTACTGGTTACTGGTTTAATGGTTTACTGGTTTAATGGTTTACTGGTTTAATGGTTTACTGGTTTAATGGTTTACTGGTTTACGGTTTACTGGTTTAATGGTTTACTGGTTTAATGGTTTACTGGTTTACTGGTTTACTTGGTTTACTGGTTGTACTGGTTTACTGGTTACTGGTTTACTGGTTTACTGGTTTTACTGGTTTACTGGTTTACTGGTTTACTGGTTTTACTGTTTACTGGTTTACTGGTTTACTGGTTTTACTGGTTTTACTGTTTACTGGTTTACTGGTTTAACTGGTTTACTGGTTTAACTGGTTTACTGGTTTACTGGTTTAACTGGTTTACTGGTTTACGGTTTACTGGTTTAACTGGTTTACTGGTTTAACTGGTTTACTGGTTTAACTGGTTTACTGGTTACTGGTTTAATGGTTTACTGGTTTAATGGTTTACTGGTTATGGTTTACTGGTTTAATGGTTTACTGGTTACTGGTTTAATGGTTTACTGGTTTAATGGTTTACTGGTTTACTGGTTTACTGGTTTACTGGTTTACTGGTTTACTGGTTTACTGGTTTTACTGGTTTACTGGTTTACTGGTTTAATGGTTTACTGGTTACTGGTTACTGGTTACTGGTTTAATGGTTTACTGGTTTTACTGGTTTACTGGTGTACTGGTTACTGGTTACTGGTTACTGGTTACTGGTTACTGGTTTACTGGTTGTACTGGTTTACTGGTTTATGGTTTACTGGTGTACTGGTGTACTGGTTACTGGTTTAATGGTTTACTGGTTACTGGTTTAATGGTTTACTGGTGTACTGGTGTACTGGTTACTGGTTTAATGGTTTACTGGTGTACTGGTTACTGGTTACTGGTTTACTGGTTTATGGTTACTGGTTTATGGTTTACTGGTTTTACTGGTTTACTGGTTTACTGGTGTACTGGTTACTGGTTACTGGTTACTGGTTTAATGGTTTACTGGTGTACTGGTTTTACTGTTTACTGGTTTAATGGTTTACTGGTTTAATGGTTTACTGGTGTACTGGTTTATGGTTACTGGTTTAATGGTTTACTGGTTTACTGGTTACTGGTTTAATGGTTTACTGGTTACTGGTTACTGGTTACTGGTTACTGGTTACTGGTGTACTGGTTGTACTGGTTTACTGGTGTACTGGTTACTGGTTTAATGGTTTACTGGTTTAATGGTTTACTGGTTTAATGGTTTACTGGTTTCTGGTTTACTGGTTACTGGTGTACTGGTTTTACTGTTTACTGGTTTAATGGTTTACTGGTTTACGGTTTACTGGTTTACTGGTTTACTGGTTTACTGGTTTAATGGTTTACTGGTTTAACTGGTTTACTGGTGTACTGGTGTACTGGTTGTACTGGTGTACTGGTGTACTGGTGTACTGGTTACTGGTTTATGGTGTACTGGTTTATGGTTTACTGGTTTAATGGTTTACTGGTTACTGGTTTAATGGTTTACTGGTTTAATGGTTTACTGGTTACTGGTTTAATGGTTTACTGGTTTAATGGTTTACTGGTTGTACTGGTGTACTGGTTTATGGTTTACTGGTGTACTGGTGTACTGGTGTTACTGGTTTACTGGTTTAATGGTTTACTGGTTTAATGGTTTACTGGTTGTACTGGTTTACTGGTTACTGGTTTACTGGTGTACTGGTGTACTGGTGTACTGGTTACTGGTGTACTGGTGTACTGGTTTACTGGTTACTGGTTACTGGTGTACTGGTTTACTGGTTTATGGTTACTGGTTTTACTGTTTACTGGTTTACGGTTTACTGGTTTACATTCCAACATTCCAACATTCCAACATTCCAACATTCCAACATTCCAACATTCCAACATTCCAACATTCCAACATTCCAACATTCCAACATTCCAACATTCCAACATTCCAACATTCCAACATTCCAACATTCCAACATTCCAACATTCCAACATTCCAACATTCCAACATTCCAACATTCCAACATTCCAACATTCCAACATTCCAACATTCCAACATTCCAACATTCCAACATTCCAACATTCCAACATTCCAACATTCCAACATTCCAACATTCCAACATTCCAACATTCCAACATTCCAACATTCCAACATTCCAACATTCCAACATTCCAACATTCCAACATTCCAACATTCCAACATTCCAACATTCCAACATTCCAACATTCCAACATTCCAACATTCCAACATTCCAACATTCCAACATTCCAACATTCCAACATTCCAACATTCCAACATTCCAACATTCCAACATTCCAACATTCCAACATTCCAACATTCCAACATTCCAACATTCCAACATTCCAACATTCCAACATTCCAACATTCCAACATTCCAACATTCCAACATTCCAACATTCCAACATTCCAACATTCCAACATTCCAACATTCCAACATTCCAACATTCCAACATTCCAACATTCCAACATTCCAACATTCCAACATTCCAACATTCCAACATTCCAACATTCCAACATTCCAACATTCCAACATTCCAACATTCCAACATTCCAACATTCCAACATTCCAACATTCCAACATTCCAACATTCCAACATTCCAACATTCCAACATTCCAACATTCCAACATTCCAACATTCCAACATTCCAACATTCCAACATTCCAACATTCCAACATTCCAACATTCCAACATTCCAACATTCCAACATTCCAACATTCCAACATTCCAACATTCCAACATTCCAACATTCCAACATTCCAACATTCCAACATTCCAACATTCCAACATTCCAACATTCCAACATTCCAACATTCCAACATTCCAACATTCCAACATTCCAACATTCCAACATTCCAACATTCCAACATTCCAACATTCCAACATTCCAACATTCCAACATTCCAACATTCCAACATTCCAACATTCCAACATTCCAACATTCCAACATTCCAACATTCCAACATTCCAACATTCCAACATTCCAACATTCCAACATTCCAACATTCCAACATTCCAACATTCCAACATTCCAACATTCCAACATTCCAACATTCCAACATTCCAACATTCCAACATTCCAACATTCCAACATTCCAACATTCCAACATTCCAACATTCCAACATTCCAACATTCCAACATTCCAACATTCCAACATTCCAACATTCCAACATTCCAACATTCCAACATTCCAACATTCCAACATTCCAACATTCCAACATTCCAACATTCCAACATTCCAACATTCCAACATTCCAACATTCCAACATTCCAACATTCCAACATTCCAACATTCCAACATTCCAACATTCCAACATTCCAACATTCCAACATTCCAACATTCCAACATTCCAACATTCCAACATTCCAACATTCCAACATTCCAACATTCCAACATTCCAACATTCCAACATTCCAACATTCCAACATTCCAACATTCCAACATTCCAACATTCCAACATTCCAACATTCCAACATTCCAACATTCCAACATTCCAACATTCCAACATTCCAACATTCCAACATTCCAACATTCCAACATTCCAACATTCCAACATTCCAACATTCCAACATTCCAACATTCCAACATTCCAACATTCCAACATTCCAACATTCCAACATTCCAACATTCCAACATTCCAACATTCCAACATTCCAACATTCCAACATTCCAACATTCCAACATTCCAACATTCCAACATTCCAACATTCCAACATTCCAACATTCCAACATTCCAACATTCCAACATTCCAACATTCCAACATTCCAACATTCCAACATTCCAACATTCCAACATTCCAACATTCCAACATTCCAACATTCCAACATTCCAACATTCCAACATTCCAACATTCCAACATTCCAACATTCCAACATTCCAACATTCCAACATTCCAACATTCCAACATTCCAACATTCCAACATTCCAACATTCCAACATTCCAACATTCCAACATTCCAACATTCCAACATTCCAACATTCCAACATTCCAACATTCCAACATTCCAACATTCCAACATTCCAACATTCCAACATTCCAACATTCCAACATTCCAACATTCCAACATTCCAACATTCCAACATTCCAACATTCCAACATTCCAACATTCCAACATTCCAACATTCCAACATTCCAACATTCCAACATTCCAACATTCCAACATTCCAACATTCCAACATTCCAACATTCCAACATTCCAACATTCCAACATTCCAACATTCCAACATTCCAACATTCCAACATTCCAACATTCCAACATTCCAACATTCCAACATTCCAACATTCCAACATTCCAACATTCCAACATTCCAACATTCCAACATTCCAACATTCCAACATTCCAACATTCCAACATTCCAACATTCCAACATTCCAACATTCCAACATTCCAACATTCCAACATTCCAACATTCCAACATTCCAACATTCCAACATTCCAACATTCCAACATTCCAACATTCCAACATTCCAACATTCCAACATTCCAACATTCCAACATTCCAACATTCCAACATTCCAACATTCCAACATTCCAACATTCCAACATTCCAACATTCCAACATTCCAACATTCCAACATTCCAACATTCCAACATTCCAACATTCCAACATTCCAACATTCCAACATTCCAACATTCCAACATTCCAACATTCCAACATTCCAACATTCCAACATTCCAACATTCCAACATTCCAACATTCCAACATTCCAACATTCCAACATTCCAACATTCCAACATTCCAACATTCCAACATTCCAACATTCCAACATTCCAACATTCCAACATTCCAACATTCCAACATTCCAACATTCCAACATTCCAACATTCCAACATTCCAACATGAGATATCGAGCGAGACAAAAATATTAAAATGTCTATTAAAAAGCAGGGGTTGATGATAGAAAAGTGAAAATTTAGGGTTGTATGTAGTTTTTTATGCCACACAATAATAAAATAAAATAGAAAAAAAAATCCCAAAAAATAAAAAAAAATTTTTTGGTGTGGGCAACCCTGATCACTTAGAGGTTTGAAAAATAGATAGTAACCGATTCTTAGACCTACTGAATATGCACAAAAAATTTCATAAGAATCGGTAAAGCCGTTTCGGAGGAGTATGGGAACGAACATTGTGACAAGAGAATTTTATATATTAGATATAATAAAGTACTTAAATTTAGGTAATGCACGTATGGTAAGAATGAGTTCTTTATTCTTTGAGACACGGTTTGTTTTGTGACTTAATCTCAATGATTTCTTTAAGTTAAAGCAATGAAATTTTTGTTCATTGATTCTTTAACTATTAAATTTATTATTATTGCACGCTAGAAGCCCGTAACCTATGAAGTCATTTCCTTATTCATAATTTTCTTCAACCCTGACATTTCAGTATAATCAAACCTTTCAATGCAGCAATTTGTAGTATTTGTTCAGTAGCTGGGTGATTCAAAATAATTTGATATCTGGTATTAGTAATAAGTCTTTCGTTAACGTAGAAAAAATATAAATGCATGAATTATGAAGCAATAATACATATTGGGACTTTATTAGGAGCCCTAAATTTTTCTTAAATTTAGCTTCTCTAAAGATAAGTATTAATATATATTTTATTTGACAATTCGATTGGATAAACAAGTCCTTCACCTGTGACTCGGAACAATATAAAGCTAGTAAGGATACTAAATACTGCACCTGAGATATAAGATGTTAAGTCTCGTTACTCTAGTAACGTCTTGGGTAACAAGACTACCCTTTCCAAACCCAAACACAGTAAAAGTTTACTCACTACTGTTTAGTGATAGAAGTAGGAGCTGTGGCGGTACTTAGCTAGACGGTCTTCGACAATAGAGACTTAGCACCAGTTTATTTTTTAAATTCTTACTAACAAATTCCGTTAGGTTTATTTATAACCTGACCTTACTATATCAGCAAGTTAAACATAAAGCTATCAATATGAATGGGTGACCTCCGTTGCCATTTGGAAGTAGGCGATACCGTGTTACGAAGTAAATGTTAGCTGTCCGTTATAAACTTCAATAAAATTGTTATAAGTAATCTTAACTGCAATTACTAGTAGATTATTTAATGTGTATTAAACGGTTAGATTTGTTAAACAGTTAACTTCAATGAAAACTTACCGTCATTCATAATACAACAATATCCAGCAGTATTGTTTAAACTGTGATAATTACCAAGTCCCAAGGCTTCTAAAATATCGAATTTCTACGAACACTCAGACCGCTCAAGGTGTTTCTTTCCAGCGACAAATTTTATCTGATCCTATTTTAACAACACTAAGAATTAACTTAGTTTCATTCGCTCGAAATATTCATGACACGTAAACCTTTTTTTTTAAATACAATAGACATGCTATAGTTTACAGCGAGGCAAAATTACAAGGTCGAGACTTCAGATAACTTGTCTAAAGATGAGAAAAGTCTTTTGGTGCTTTATTGAAATTATTTTGTTATCACTTTGTCATTTACTATAGTCTTCAATATAAGAATACTCAGGAGTAAACTTATGCTAGAGACTGCTTAACTAATTGGTACATGGTGTGGTATACCTATTTATACCTTGAGATCACATTTGATAACGTTCGTGGCAATTTATTTAACGAAACTTTTGTTTGACCTTGTTTTTGGGGTACGACTTGACCGGCCCTAGCATTGACTAGCGTAATAAACAGTTCAAGGCTACATTTAAGCACCCAAAAAACTCTTATAAAACTTAATCAGATCGTTTTTCTTACCTTTTGGTTTATTTAAATATTTGACTGATTAATGTATGCCAGTCACGGATAAAAACACAAATTGGTTAATGTTTTAAAACATTACATTAGTTTGGGAAAAATATGGTTTGTAAAGGTACTGTTAAAGTTAAAAGTTACATATAATAAATTCATCTGAGCCAAAACTAACAGTTTTTTTTTAGGCTCAGATTCATTTGGTTACAATACTGATAAAACTAGGTGAATTTAGGTAGTATTTGCATCGGTGGCGATTTTAATTTAGTTTGGCAACTGCGCTGAATACAAATAGACAGTTCAGACGTCTTTCTACATTTTATAAATCTTGCCTGAATCGAAATTCTTTGTTATATAAATTCATTCAAAGGAGACCCAAAATTCAATTAACACTGAATTTAGTTTCATTTGTTATAGAAAAAAAACCTAAAAACCTAGTTCAATCCATCTTACTCAAGAGCCGACGAAGTTAGTTGTTTCATTAGTTCTTTTCTCGATTAAATAAAAGAAGAGATACTTGGAATTAGGGAACTTAATCAGATCGCTTTTTGCCTTTCGGTACTATAAACCTCGAGAACGAAATTTTACTTGATTTACATTATATTTCATTATTTACATGTAACGTCTTACTATGCGCTTTTTTGATACTTTTCATGTAACTTTTAAAATTTAAATGTTAACAACTTACCATTTAAGTTTATATGAATCTAAAGTATAGCATAGCTTAATGCGGAAATTCCAAATAAATAAGAAATAATGGTATAAACGTCTTGTTGAAAAATGAAGAAAATGAGTTTCATTATTTACCTCACTACCGCTAAATCTTAGACTAGTAACACTTATTAGCTGAATTAGCTTTACAGTTCGGATTACCGCAATCAATTCGCTATAAACTCAACACGCGAGCGATAAATAAATGAAACGCTATAGAAATCGTTGAAATTTACTTTGTGTTACATTTAACTAATTGTTGAAAATCTTCTGGATTCCGTGTAGCTTAGATATAACGAAGGACTCTTTATATTTTGGGTCAAGACGATGAGCGCAATGTGGTGCTGTAACCTTTACCATTACCATTTAATATCCTTACGGGTGCAGATTATTATTATTATTTAATAATACTAAACCAAGTTGCGGATGAAGTTTTTTTTACTCAGATACAAATACAATAATAGTATAACAAGTTGCGAGAACCTCTGTTGTCGTGTCGAAGGACCTCAGATGTCATGGCTTTGTCGTTCACGAAGAAGTGAAGTGGTCCATTATGGCTGTGATGGATGGACTACATGACTTCACTTGGGTGTCAATAAACTGAAGGACCAGAGTATATCAAGAATCTTTGAACTCCCCATCGCAGGCGGTCAAGTTGCGGAAGAAGAGAAGTCTTTATAGCGATTAATCGCTGTCCTTACTTTAGAAAAAATGGCAATATATCTATAGTGTGATATAAACTTCGTTATAATTCATTTATTACTGTTCGTTATATAAGAATATTCCTGTTATACATTGTTTGCGTCTGAGCTTAGGAAATTGATTAAATTATGCATCACATGAAAGCATTCCTTTTTCCGATAACTCCGTTTGAGTTTGTCTGAAATTTCGCCGGAGCCAGGACTCCTAATGCACGTTTCGAGGAAGGTTGGTAATTTAGGAGTAACTTTATATATATTATACTTTAAAAGCTTACCCGTATTGTTCAATTGTGGAAAACATATGTGAAATCATGTTCAATTCGTCGCGAACATTTGATCATATTTTTTTTGTTTTATTCTCTTACAAGTGTTTGGTTTCATATATTTTTTTTCATATATGTGATAATAAATATTTAAACTTTTATTTAGTGTACATATAATCGTTGTTAAAATGGTAATTGAAAAAAAGGTTTTATATTTTAAGTATCGCTCAATACCCTAATAACAAAAATTTTAATACTTTATGTTTTTGCAGAATTATATTATACTTTTACAACATTCAGAGAGACACCTATGTGCATATGTCACTTTAGCAAATATTACCTTTAACAATCCTTATAAATCAACGAGAATGGATGTATTTTATTATACCGCGTATGTGTTACTGCGGGCTTTATGACGTAGCCAGATGGTAAGAATATTGCTTAAGAGATGATGTTAAAATGAACATTAAAAGGACCATATACTTATGTGTGTATTCATAGTTATTAACGTGCAGTAAAAGCAAGATAAACTTCTAGTCATGGCCAGCTTTTTGTGATGTTTTAAAACATTACAAAAAGCTGGGTAAACATCTACTTATATTATAAATCTGATCTAAAGAGAGCTGGTAAGGAACTCATGTGTAATTTAAACTTATCTGTTCTATTTTTTGTGCTTGTACAACGACTTATCATACTATAACAAAAATAATATAAGAAATCTTTGTTTAATTTATATAATAATATTATAATTCCCAGTCCTCATAGATCCTACCTATAAAGTAGTTCCTTTATTAAGCTTGTGCTTCAACTGAAGAAATATATTACTTAAAATTCTTAGGATGTTTTTAATTACTTGTGAGAGTATTTAAGAAATGATACTTATTTTGACGACGATTCCAAAGGACTCTTACGTGCCGAGATATTTAATACTGCTGTGTAACACGATAGAAAAGTAAAAGGGAACTGTTTCTTGAATTATAAAAATACAGATCAATGTAAAACGTAAATTTCATTGTAAGCTGGAGAAATAATTTATAATAATATTAATATTTAAGATATCGATTACTCTGTTATCGTAATTTACATTGAAAGTATCAAATACTTTAACTTTAGTAAGGCTTCAGCGTGGAAATTTCGGAAAATTTCACTACCTCATAAGTGTACAGTGTAACATAATGTGCGACATGTAAGTCACAAAATGAAATTCCTCACGGTCCTCAAAGTGTTTCACAGATAATGAAACAGAAATTAACCTGTGCGAGAAAGTTAAAGTGAGCTCGCGTTTTATTTATTTTATGTTTAGATGCGTTAAGACTGCTTTAGCATTTAAATCTTACATTCTTCAAAATTAATAATCATCAACATTGTTGAACATATTTTATTATACTTACCTAGTAGCTCAAGTTTTCATAGACAACTATATTTTATTAGTTATTATAGATCACTTTTTAAAGACGATTTTTGAGGTTTCTTCAATGCTTGCTAGTGTGTTTTCGTCACATGTGATTATTTCCTAAACACGATAGACAAAAAAAAAATAGTTTATTGTGTTGTGTACTTCAGAGTCAAATGCTGAAAGTAGTTTTGTAACACCTCAACTCCGATTTCAGTCGCCAAACAGTGCTGTGCAATATGTGTTTCGGTTCGAAAGGCGCTGTAAGCTAGTGAAATTACTGCGGTAACGAGACTTAACACCTTGATACTAGATTAAAAAACAAATAACTTCGCGTGTAACTGTGCAATAGTAAGAATTGATATTTTAGAACATTCCTCAACTAGTCTGTTGGAGGAACTCTCGCTATAGAAATACACGATTTTGGTAGTCAAACGGTTATAATAACCACATTTAATAATTTTAGTTATGATTACTAAATGATGATGGTTCTCAATTTGAAATTCATCATCATAGAAATGTTGTGTAGGAGAACATTGATCTTACTATATTAAATTAGGAATATTCCAGAGCCCGGGCAACTGTTTCAGTGACCGAACCTTTTCTATATTAAGAAGATACTTCGACGTTATTACGCCACAGTATCGAAGTTCCCTCGTTCAAATGTTATGCTTAAATTTAATAAAAAAATATGTAGTGTTTTCAGCAAATGAAAATTTTATTAAAAACTAGAGTAAATTGTGAAAACTTGAACACGTTATTGAAAATTATTAGTTCTACAAATTTTAGCTACAGAGTACTTTGGACAAATATAAAAAATTCTAATAAAGCTGCGCTTTATTTTATATATTAGAATTTTCATATACAGCGATGTATTTAATAATCTTGATTGATAAACATGTAGTACTGAAAGTTAATTTTCATTAACTGTAACACAAGGGTAAACTATAATTAACAAATAAAAGGATTAACTATTGAATAAATAATGGAATAAGAATTTTACTGGTTATATATCATCAGTCAAGTCAAGGTTTCTGTTGTAAGTGGAGAATTTGTACAGGATTAAATAGAAGATGCAATCAATGACAAGCTGTGAAAGTGTTGATGACATTGTATATTCATAAAAAGCGGTCATTAATCATCGGCCATGAGGATATTTTTCAACGACATGCTATTGTTAGGATGTAATTTCCGCCAGAAAATAGGGTACACTTTACGAATGTCCAATTTTTTCTATTATCGATCTATTTGCGTATACAATTGATCAAATCAATAATTAATTTTCACTAAAAACTAATTTTTGTTTTATATAAAATCAATAGTAAATTGAATTAACAATACTTGAATCATGTGCAGTAATAATATTCACTATATGAGTAAAAAACTAAACACTTTCTTCTTCATCTGAAAAGTCTGAAAGTTTTTTTAAATTAAAAACAGATTCATGAATTTTACGAAAAGAATATTTAGTTAAGTGTATTTAATATTTACTGTTGTGGAAATCAAACCTGTAGTACAGCTTTGGTTTGCCAAAAACTACGTAATAACTACGTATGTATTATATGTGGTCAATTCACGAGTGAATGAGTCGTTTTGTGGTCAAATACAAATTTACCTTTGTGTCGTTGCAATTCGAATTACACGCTATCTAAACACAAAGGCATGTTCATAATTAATTTCCAATTTGTTACTAAGTTCTCACGAGTCCCTGGTTCATAGCAGGTATTTAAAAAACAAACTAGAAAATTATTTCTTTTCGTCTTAATAGCATTGACGTCTAGCCAGAATCTAGAACTGTTAAAAATTCGTCGATGTGTTTGTAATTTAATAAAGAAGATTATAGTTTTACAATTATCTTCTCCTGGTCTACAATTGGACAAATACTTCTCCTAAGAAATAGCAAATGAACAATAAAACATCAAAGAAGTATATTGAAAGAATTAATTGCTCCTGTTTGATATTAAATGATGTAAATCAAATAGAAAAAGGGTTTTTTCGATTTTGGTATTTTACACACGAATCATACTAAAATTAGGTATCGTAGGTAGAGTCATACAGGATGTATCAATCATCCTTGACATTATCAAGGCGCATTGTCAAACACGATCTACCCATTTCCGCTTTGCTCATTTTTTCGGCCTTTGTAAGGCCAAGTTCCCTTCATGTTTATAAGGAAAATTTACGTGAACCAAACGCAGCTCGCTTCTTACCTGTTTAACATTTGTTATTTTTTCACCTGTCTATTTCGTTAATATAACAAAAAACTATTTTGTAACTTAAGCAGATTTTGTAAGGATTGATATTAGTGATTCTTGAACTAGACGATTAAACTAATTATAACTAATTTTCATAGAGATCTAATGATAAATACTAACGATCTTTATTTAGATATTGAAATGCTCATAGGGTTCAGACCGTAATTATATAAATAAGCAATACTAATCTTCAAGCACTTTTTTTGCATAAAATCACAATGGCGTCATTAAAGTTAAATGATAACGAAGTCCAAGGATCTTGTTAGCACGTGTTGAAGTAATCTTACAAAATCTCCGATGGTGTTGAATTCCTTCACAATGCTTCCGCCGGGAATAATGATCAAATTATTTTTAGCTCGCTCAGCGAATCGGCTTTTGATTTTTGTATCGTTAACAGACACATTTTTCCTTAACATTTTATTCGATATACATTGAAAAGGTATTTTGTTCGGTACGTGGGCGATGTTCAGTAATGAACTGAATAAATGGGAATTCACGGAGTCGTCTAAATACATTAACAGTCTATTTACATGTTTTTCATCTTCACGGCTTTTTAATTATTTTCTGAGAAATAAGATTTATCATAATTTGCTCCATCCTGTAAAAACTTCAATTATAAAGGTTTTTCGCAATCGACACATTTATTTTATGTAACTTTGATATAACCAATAAATCCAGTCAAATCAGATTACAGTCAACTTCCCTGGCTTGGGGAAAACCTATTACAAAAAGGAAGTCAGCAACAAAATTAACTCAACCTGGCCTTCATAAAAATATTTGCCGAGAATTTAAGAGCTCAGTAAAATAATATTTGTTGTACGTTGAAGGCAGATTCAATACACATACAAGGTGCTAAAGTTATCAAAAATTTATTTCAGATAAAGCAAAGAGATGTACATTACATGATGTATGAATCCCGAAAAGACTGGCTCCAATAATATGAAGTTACTGTGCTTTCCTTATATATCGTTTTCAGTCTACTAGTAAATTAATTATCCAAAAGCAATGTTCAAATATGAGAAACTGTCGATTGGAAACATTCAAATCACTACAGTTGAAATATATAATGATTATTATTATATTAAGTTTATTACTATCAAAGGAGACTCAAAATCAATATTTATTCTTTCAGTGTATTGATACTTCAATTGCTATATTTACTTTATATAGATTGAAAAAGATATTTTTAATGTAAATTCAGTTAATAAAATTGTATTTTCAATTAACGTCCAACGAAGAAAACGGTAAGGGACATCATCAAAGTAATTATAAGTTGTGTTTACTATAATTTTCCAATTATTAATAGCGTTTACTAGCAAGCGAATACATAGCTACAGATTTAAAGCAAAACGTATTATTTTTATTAAGTTTATAAAGATTTTTAAATTCCGTTGTTGTTAATATGTGTGAATTAATAAAGAACGTGTAAAGGACGAAATACAATAGTGAAGACCCTTTCTATACTTGTCCATTATAGCACCTCTCCCTGTCGAACCCGATAGACCTTTATCCACTCTATCCAATTTTCTCGGGCCTTTGTTTGCCCTGCTTTATGCATTCATATTCAAATATATAACGAAATTACGAAAGGTAAAAATCCAAAACTCCATACGCTGAAATTTAATATTAGGTATTGTAAAAATATTTGTTATGCAAATTTACCAATTTAACGAAAAATTAATGAATATGATAAACAGAGAAGAAAAATGTGAAAACTAAAAAAGAGATATAGCCTTTGCTTTCCTTGATGATGCCTTTTATAAAAAAGTAGCAAAACTTGCTTGATGGTTAAATTTATGTTTGTGAGTTTGCTGTTGTTATTATGACAGGTTAACATTATAAAGTAATTTTAATTATGAGTTACATGTTTAATTCTTTAATGCTATGATTATTGATAGGCTTCAAAGTGGATACGTTTAGAAAAACTCAAAAATAGATACACATTCACAACACTATGTTGACTTAACAAATTTTCGGCTTAAAATCGAATTATATATCCGTGACTATGTTGCCGACTACTACTCAATTTTAATGTAGTCAAATTAAGTTATTCGCAACAACGCACCTAACTTAAGTATATTTTGAATAAGCCATTTACATGACACAAAAAACGCCTCGTTATCCAATGTGAAGGATATCCCACGAAAGCTTTAAGGATTGTGTTGAATTCTGAATGACTCGGGATAATCTTCACAATGCTTTTTACTTTGGAAAATTACGTAAATTTTCGCTTTTTCTTAGCTTTTTTCTAGAAACTTTTGCCTTGTAACACGAAGGTCCCTGATTCGATTCTGGGGCCATGTGCCGCGGAGTTTAGTCAGCGGCAGGGTTTTTCGAACCAGCCTAACTAGCTACCAATCTTATATTCATCTGCTGCTATAACCTCATTGCTGTGTTCCAGTTGCCAACATATAAAAGATCGAAGATTCTGCATGTCACCTTAATGTCACTTAACATCTTGAGATCAAGTTATAGCCTATTGTAGCCTAACATGGTGCAAAAACAAGCCAACAACAAATCATTTATATGGTTGACACGAAGATGATTGAAATCGCTTATTTAGACGTAACATTTCTTATTTCAGTCGATAATCACATTTTTAGTATAATGTAAGTAAGTTTACTTAACATTGGTGTGAATAAGCTTTTCACTTAGAATCCCGACTGATTGATCAAGACTTTTTTGTGCTCTGACGGTTTTCATACGTTCTTTAGATATGCAAATCTGACACGTTATGTCAATATCATCATCTTTCGTAAATAAATGCACTATCCTTTGGCCACTTAAATGACGCAATGTTAATTAAAAATATCAAATGATATAGATTTTGCTAACAATTAATCTCCAAACATATATAACAAAGCGATTCAGCAGAACAGTTAACTTTGCTGACATTTGAGTGTAATGTTCATTAGCTGCAAATGGCAGCTCATTCCTGTAGAAAATACTACTGTCTATTCCCTCTACAAATTGTGGTTTATAGTTCACACAATCTTTAAAAAAAAAGTTAAGTTTGATTCTATAATGGGAAACCTTAAAAATTGTAATTCTCAATGCAACTGTGTTTATACTGTTTCGTCTGTTAGAGACTATATCTATTCGTAATTACTGGTAACTTTTAATAACTGATAATTCACCAAGCTACATTTGCACAGCGTTTGTCAACTTGATTCTCTTTTTGTTTCGTTTTCTGCCGTCTCTCATTTTAAAATATTTCGTATCTGTGGCATGAAAGAAAACATACTAATAATTGATAACCGACGACCAAACTTCGATTGACAGCATATTTGTTAAAGAGAGAGCCGAGGCAGTAAGTGTACAACTTTAAATATGATGACATACAGATATTTGTTTGTTATAGCTATGGTAACGGATTACCAGGCTGTTATTTCGGTAATGATGGTTGTATATGAGAAACTATACTAAGGAAATATCAATATGACTCCAACTATTAAGCCTACAAATGTTGTCATCTTTGTGTTCAAATGAAGAGGAGTTGTAACTTTTTTAAATAATCTCTCTTTTTTTTCAACTGAAGCTCAATTTGAACAACATTTATCCAAATTTGTTGACTTTTCGCGATTCGCGTCTTAAGAGATTTTCTCGAAGACTTCATAAGCTCCGTTTATACTTGGCTTTGTATGCCAATTCTGCCTAAATAACTTTGGACAAATCCACTTTAACTTGGCCCGGCATCGTTCTTAGTTATTCTTTCGGTTGTATCAAAATATAAATTGCTTAAAAATTTGTTTCTATCATACCTTTACATTACTTATTACTGTTGTTTCGAACTTATTTCATTTATTGAAAGAAGTAATATGTATATACTTTATTAGACACACTAGTGACAAAATGAATAGAGGTCTATGATGCCAACCATACTACTTCACAATAATGATTGATATTTATTTTTTGTGGGAAGTATATACAAAAATGAAGTATAACAGAATTTACAATCAAAATACATTGTTTTAACTAGCACTGAAGTTGTTTTCAATGATTATGTTAATAATAAAGATCACTACTACTTTACGGTATTGAGTTCAAAAACCGGATATTCTTTGAAAAAAAAAAAAAACGCGTAGACATCAATCTATTATATTCGATACCGTTATCAACTTACAAACGAATAACGACATCACGGTAATAAATCATAATATTCATCAGTTTAATAGACCATCTTCCTTCAAGTTATGGACGTTCACGCAACTTTACGATGATCTTAAAAATGTATTACATTAAGTGATAATTTATTGCTTTTATTATTTTTTATGGACCGTAGGGTAACAGATACTTCACTTGGTATGAGATCCACAGATTTTATAGTAACTTTAAGGTACTGAAATAATTAACTTCATTTAGTACAAAGAAAATTCGTTGTGCAATAACTGACTATATATCCACAGGCTTGTTATTCTAGATTTATCCATTTCCAAAGATTTGACTGATTGGAGGGTTCTTTCGAATTAAAAATCATAACCATCTACCTCGTATATAAGTACCTAACTTTTTGCTTCTGCGCAATTCAATACAAGTTCTACACAAATTTCATTATAAATTACACGAAAGTGAAGTTGTTATGAACAAAAATTTCAAGAGTGAAAGTTTTAGATTAATGCGGGCTCAGATGTTAAATATTATTTTTATTGCTCATATAATTTAGCTGTTTCGCTTCTTTAATATACAATTTTTACTTTTTTATCCCTGTAGAGTCTCACTTATTATTACTAGTGTAGAGTTTCGATGATAAGAAACCAACGCAAGGTGAATACTTTATAAGCTTCACATGAATTCTTCAAACACAACGAGAATCGGTTATTATTCATCGAGAACAAAGACAATGACTCATAACGATTTACAATGGAATCAAATTGACAAAATCAATTGTTCCTTCAATTAAAGGAGAAAATATTTCTATTAATTACGTAGTTTAAATAAATTTTGGCCGAAAGCATTCCTTTATTACAGGACTCCGTTCGTCCGTTAATGATATCATTTACGTCTTTAACGATCTAATCACAATTTAAGTTAGAATAGGATTGCTTAATACGCAATATTTCATTGAACAAAAGCAGACTTATGTACGAGGGAAACAATTTATAATATTCGTGCATTCACAATAGCATTCATGATATGGGCAAATGAAAAACTATTCAAATACTACAACTAAACAGAAGACTGTATTGTTTTTACTATACAAATGATATATCTCTTCATTAAGTACAGTTTCCTATTGAATAGTTTCCACGTTTTAATGCAACAGAAAAGAACGACTCTCATTGGATAAAACAGATAAAGTATGCTGTTCTCTCGAAACTTTGTCTTCTCGAAAACCTTATCTAGATTCTTCTGTGACAAGTTTAATATGTTACAAATATTTCAGCTACTATTAAAATACTTTTTCATTAAAAATTGACGTGTGTTATAGCTGCTTGCTTATGGCGGTAGGTCAAACATTTCTCTACATAACCAATAATAAATAATAAAACAAAAAAGTAAGGATTTATATCAATTTTGTTGCTATCCCAATGGAAATAGTTTTCATTCATATTTTTTTTTATTTTCTCAAAATTTGTGTCACTTACTATAAGGATGTTAAACAAAGAAAATCTTTAAAATCGGACCTCTGGTGGACATTCATAAAAAGGAACCGAAAAGACTAGTCAGAGAGAATAGTCTATCTATTAACGTACTTAGCATGCAAAAGTATTTTTAAACGGATCTTATGTATCAAATTAAATGTGAACTATGATGTGTATTATAAATTTAATATATACAATAAAAATAAAGGCCAACATTAATTTACAATTAGCACACATTATGTAGTTTGACTTTAAACAGAAAATTATAAAACTTCTATAGGTATTTTTTTTTTATATACTACTTTGCGACGAGACGAGCAAGACGTTCACCTGATGGTAAGTGATACGCTTGCCCATGACAACGTGGTGCTAGTTAAGATGGTACACACTGCACCACATTGCGCTCGTCGCCTTGAGACATAAGGTGTTGTCTCATTACCCCAGTAATTACACTAGCTACAGCGCCCTTCAAACCGGAACACAGTAATGTTTGCACACTACTATTCGGCGGTTGAAATAGTAGCTGCGGTGGTACCCATCCAGACGGTCTCCGGCAACAGAGACCTACCACCAGTATCATTAGTATTATTATAAAACGTTTCATGATATACTTAGTACATAATTATTTATCTGTATTTACATTTAAATAAAAAGAAGAAGGTAAAAGCCTTCAACGACTACAAGAAGACAGCAGAGAATCATCGTTTACAGTAATTATAAATGATGATGAAGAAAAATTAAATTTACTGTTACTTTGCGTTTGTTTTTTACGTTTATGTTATAACATATATATTCTTATTTATCTTCATATGATACCTAATGTACTAGCTATTACTATATTCAGCCGTCTCTTACGAGGTGACATTTTATTAAATTGACAAGGTACACTTTAATTGCTAAGTGTCTTATAAGTAAGTTGAAGGGATGAGTTAAATGATAAAAGACGTTGCTCATGAAATATTAAGCTGAGGTAGCGAGCAATTGGATCAAAGACGTTAAGCGAATCACGAAAGTAAATTCATAATGTGCGTTTGTACAATACGATTATAAGAGGCTTATTAATAATACATTAAAGGTCCTAAGGATCTCTGAGCGGTGACTGAGGGTTGGATCAGTGAAAAGGGGTTCTATAATATTAATATAAGCGTCACAAATAAGATGTTAGAAAATGATTTGTAAAGTTTACCGGATAATTGTTGGTATGGTTCGCTGTGCCATTGAAAAGCGATGAGGAAGTTATAGCCTGTGGGTCAGATGATGATCTTATCGACTTGGCAAATGACCAGCAAGCTGAAGAGATAATTTTAAAAAGTCGACTTTTTAAAAAATGATTAAGGTGTTCGAGATGAAATCTGACTCAAGGTTCCCGATGTTATATTTCATGTACAAGTTCAAGTTCAGTGAGAATAGAACTTAAACCTTTCCAAATCATATAGCGCTTAGTTCTATCACACTTAAGAACTGAGCAATCGCCGCTCGAGTGTTAACTTAAGTTAGTATATATGGAATCAATGTATATGTAAATCTGAATAATTTTTCCCAGAATGAATCATTAATTGGTATTGTGCCACTTTACTCGCTCATAAGAATTTCCATTTCCATTACGTTTGAAGATCTGGATATGTTAACACATGGATAAGTCATTTGAGGTAAATCGGTTAACTATACTCATACATCTAAATACTGCTATAGAAAACAATTATTAATCGACAGTTTGAGTGCATCGGATATGTATTTTATGCAAAGTAGCAAAGTGCAGACAAAATTCAATCTTAATTGTATGTAATATAAAGTTACAAATTGCATGTTTGCTAATGATGTCTTCCATTAGAATAATTATTCGAGACTTAAAACCGGTGCTCGCCGCCGTCTCGTTTTCCTCATTCATTATTAGAGATCAGTTTAAAAATTTATAGTTTAAAAACCATATATTTAATAATAATTCGCAAATTTGGTGTAATGATTTACACTTACTCGCTAGATGTAACGCTACTGGTTTTGTTCATTTGATCCAGGAAGTAAAAATTGATTCCAGAGCGGAAATAGCTAACTTGATATTTGAAGTGTCCGACAGCTCTTGATACTTACAAATAGGCTACGGTTGAATTTAATAGGGTGGATACTTTCAATACTAATTTGTGGAATGTTTAGTATTTAAATGTTTGACATATTGTGTTGAAAGTTTGCATGAATCTTCTAATTTATTAAATAATAGTTTTAGATCCAAATCTTTTGCTTTATTCAACTCGGAATAGAACCTCGATGTTACTTAGCAAGCCGTTAACGACTGTGTTATGGAGGCGGGTAAAATTTTGTCCGCGTAGCGTTCAATCATTAAAACTTATTTACACATCTTATAAATAAAATCTTTTTATATCACGGGAATCAGTTGATATTGAAATTTTATTTACAAAAAATATATGATTGTTTATTATAATAAACAAAAACTGGTTGAATTAGAAAACTATACTTAAATTGAAATTATTATTAATTCGTTAAATTGAAGTAAGCACTTTTATAATTGTGTATAAACTAAACAATCTATGAACAATGGCATTGTAAAGATGTTTTACTGGATAGCAAGAACCCTTCAAAATGTTTATAATTTAAATCATATAAATACAATTTATAAATTATATTACTTCAGTAATACCTGTCGTAAGTGGTATTACCGATAGCTGTAAAAAAATGCGATAAGAATGGCGATTGTATACTTTTTATAACATAAATACGACACCGTGCTAAATGAAATCGAGGCTTTAAGGAAAAGAGGTCTTAAGGTAACGGGAACCCGTATCCAAAAAATACAGGTTCAAGTTTCTTATTTATATTTTTGCATAATGCCTCACAGAACAGTCGGTGTCGTGCCGTGCGGACAGCAAGCTGTTTGTTGTGTAAACATTTTATTAAACCCTCGTAAGTATCACTTGATTATAACATAACCATACTCCGCAAAGACATAATTAATAGCTTTTTTGATTGAAATATAGAAAATATCAAATGGTTAAGTTACTATTGTGGTTTTATGTGAATAATAACTTAAAGTTTCATTGTATACATTAAAGTTTGTGTATGATTTCAATTACTCAGTCATTCGTCTTGGACTTAAAAGTCGACTGTATTGCAAATCTTTAAAGATATTTATTTCCAATCGTATTTATATAATTTTTTTCAATTAACTACATTAGTTATTTGTAAATACAATACATTAATTGCATCACTGCAATTTGGGAGGCAGTTGTTGATTTCGCGAGTGAATTTAAGATAAAATGCGAAAAGTAATTAACTTAAGATATTTGCTAAATATTGTTTAGAATTTGTGTTTTTTGTTTATTTCTTGAAAGTAAAATGCATTTATATTAGCACGTACGATTGTCGTAAAATTAAACTATAAAGTGAGTATGGTATGGTTCTATTGTTAGAACCAACCTTTAACTGGGAAATTGACTTTAAATGGGTTTTTAAAATTTGAATCTTGTAAAAGTTGCTCAAATTGTTTATAATTCATTGATGAGTTATTATCAAAGAACTTTCTTATTTTACTGGCATTCTGATCCAATAGCATCATTCATCACTAACAACTAAACTAACAAAAAAAGATATTATTTCGTTAGTCCTTAGCCAAAGTATAGTCTCCAAAATGACTATTTGACATTTATTAACTGTTCCCCAAAACAGAAGATAACATTGTTAGTGTTAAAAGATCCAAAGTATGTTGGTGTTGAAAAATATATATATGAATTTGAATTATAAATTCCTTTGTGATTTTTAAGATGTAGGTATTCTCTTAAAAAATAAAAACGGGTAGGCGCAATGAAATATGTAGTTTACTAAGTGTGCGGTAGAAGAAATAAGGTTAATCGGTTTATAACAATGACGTTAATTATCGGAAAGGCCATGTCTCTAAATGCGAATCTAATATATAGTTCTCATGACGTTACACTTTTATTTTAACATCTAAGTTTGGTTAAGGGACGATCAAAAGACAGATACGACTTTAATAAAAACTTAACTTTTACTAATCTTTTAAACTTTACTTTTACTAATCAGTAAAAATGTTTGTTAGTTAAATAGGTAGAACATTGGAAAAAATTTCGAGACAGATATAGTCTGATACATGAGATGTCCAAAGACTTAAGTAATGAGTTTAATATAGATAGCATCTTATTCCATGTTAACTAAACTGAAAAAAAACTATTCCATTTATTTTTGACAATAATATATTCATCTATATAATTATATATAACACAGTTTTTATTTTTTATCACATAAGATTTTTCATTGAATTCCCAAAACAGGAAAAAAAAATCCCCTGACATTTACGTTTGCGTATAATCTGTGAAAATTTGATTTCTTACGTCACTGTTTTAATTTTTTTTATATTAGTATGAAATTGGGTTTTTAAAAAATATTGAAACACAGTCAAACGGAATTGTTGTTAAATATTTTTGATGACGGGAATTACAGTAATACTCAATTTTATTTCTAGACAGATATCTATAGATAGATAAAGGAAAAAGCTTAATGAAGGAAAAACTTGTGACGTAATGGGAAATATCTCTTAATAAAATGAACTTAACAAAAATAATATCCTTGTTTTCCGATTTATAAGTTATTAATCTGAAATTGTAAATTTATCGCTTTTAAATTTTGGGGCTTCATAAGTTTTAATGGATAGTAGTTTGAATAATTTTTTTTTACTTATCTATATTTTTAGTAACATTTCCAAAAGATTTCTTTTATGATTATACAGGTCATGGCTTACATACAAATCGTGATTGTTGCTGCGTCTGCTTGTCTTGTGCTAGGTCAACGACCTTTCTTCGCAGGCTCTAGACCAATCGGATACCCTGAAATCGAAAAGCCATCCACACTCGCCAGTGATCTTGGAAACAGGTAACATTTACTACGACAAATGTCTGTAAAGATTATTTATTTTATAACCGTCTAAAATTATAATGCTAACAGGATAAGCCGTACCTCTAACTTTTTCTGAAAGCAGGTTTTACTTGTGGATTAAGCTTTACCTGCTATTTTATTATTCAAGAAACTGAGTCATTTTTGAAGTGACACTGCGAAGAAAAGGAAAATGTCGTCACATTTGCGCACTTAGCGAGCGTCAACAAAAGAATAACTCATCCGATGTTACCTTACAGTCGATTTTTTGGAATTTTTACTAATATGTAGTTAACGTGAAACGACTTCGGGCCTTGTTATAAGACCTTGGACAAGGACAGCTAACATTGTATCTCGCTGGGTTCATATTGTGTAAATTCCATTGTTTTTTCAATGTCAGGTGTATAGTCTAACCCCTTGTAGATATATATTTAAATTGTTAATTTCATTAATACTTTTTTTTTAGATTTGGCGAGGGCAGTACCACTACACAAAGGCTGCCTTTAGAAGCTTTAGGTGACAGGGATTTAGTCGACCGGCTGAGCAAACTGCCCATAGATAAACAACCCTTCTGGTTCATCAACTGGCAAGCGCTGGAGGCTCACCGGCAACAGCCGCAAACGTATCCGTTACGACCGAACCCATTCATTGACATTCCTAACAGTGGAACTGTTAATTCTGGAGCAACAAAAGCGAATTCAGAACCAAGCGATGACCTAGATGTTAGAAGCGGTGATATTAGTACCAACAAAGAGCAAACAGTCACTACCAACGTACCGACGTCCCAAACTACCGAACCAGATGCGACTAAAGCTCAAGAGACCAATGTGAAAAAATCGGTACACTCGTTATGCAAAGACAAAGCAATAACAGGAGAGGTTGTCAAACAATAAAATTATAATTCATATTTATATGTTTAATAATATTTACATATCCATGTAATGACAGATAAAACAATGAAAATGCATACTCAGAGTAATAAAACACATTATATTGACTTTTCTTTTTTTTTTTAAATAAATAAACCCTTAATTAGTTACTAAGCGTATGCTTACAGCTAAGGCCTTACGAAAATTTATAAATAAAAATTAAAAAGAAAAAATAGTAAATCGCAATCAGAACATAATTATACTTATGACTCAAAACATTGTTCTTCTCTTATACAGCGAAGTTATAATTTTCATGCACAACTAAAATATTTCGTATACAAACATGACATACCAATGATAGTATGAATTAATTCTCTTTTGAGACAAATGTTCAATCAGACGCAAAGTAGAATAGAGATCAAAATAGATCGAATTTGAAATTTATAATTAAATGGTAGAAAAATACCCATTTTTCATACCAACAGCCAGGCAGCCAGCCAATCGGCAAAGTGTTACACGACGCGATGACAGTAAATAGTTACCATGGTTTATGAACGTCTGCACTACCAGTGACATTATAATCTCCTTGCTGGTAAAGGTAAAGGATAAAATCATGCAAACAATTACAATAGCTTGTTTAGTCTCTCTGAGAACCCGTGCGGTTTAATTAAATAAGAAACAAAAATCAATAAATCTTTAAAGTGATAATAAAGTGAAGTATGTTGAAAAATTCCAAAAACTTTAAAGGTAGACATTGAACCTTTTAAATTAAGCAACGAGATGAGAGGCTACCGACAGCGCTAAGTAGGATGTTTACATTGGACTTATATAATAAATAATATGATACGTTATTTAGTTATTACACTAGCTAGAAAGTATCTAAAAAAGAAACGCATGTCTGCAAACTCCCTCTAGGCGGTAGAGAGAGGAAACCCAGAGGATCTTCAAACAGGCAAATAAAGGTTGTCTACAAATATCGTTTTCTTAGTTTCGATGCAGTAATTAAAAAGTAAAGTTTTTGATTTCGATGAGAGAATGTATATAAATATTATACAATTGTATAGTTTGGCACAAAACCTTCATATTTTTTTGTTTTGTTGTATTATAAGACACAGTTATTATTGCTTACGTATTCCACATGAACTTACTACGTTGGCAAATTTAAAAACGTTAAGTTAAAAACTATCATTATACTTAATAAATTCTACAAAAATACGTTTGTAGGTTTGAACGAGATATGCGCTCGGTATATAAGAGCCTACAAAGCACAGCCCTAATTGAATGCCTATACATAAAAAAAGTTTATATATTAAAGGTAATGTAAATTTTGGATAATGTTGCTTATCGAAGCTAACGATATGCTTATGCCCAGAGTTGGGTCAAGGTCTCTTCCCAAAAAATATTATTAAGGCACACTTCCTTAACAAGCAGACTTCAATATTTCGATAAATATTTCACACATTCTGGTTTCTTTATTCTCGTTACTCAAGGTAAATCATTTTCAAACATTTGCAATAAAAAAAATTGTTACTACTGCCTACGTACACGACATTTAGGCATATGTTTCAGAGATGATCGAACAGTGAACCTTCTCCGAACATAGTACGTTTGTATTTATTGACATGTCTAAATAAATAAATAAATTATGCTTCTATGTTTGAATACAGTACAAAAAACAATTCATACTAAAAGAAAATAAAATTTATGACTGCACATGCGTTTGAAAAAATATTATAACACATAAATTATAACAGAAGGCTGTAGTATATAATACGGTAGTGAACTGAATATACAAGGCTATTACTAAGTTTTAAATAAGGCATTAATAGAAAATCTGAAACAACGGAATACGAATCAGACCTTTTGTAGAATTCCATGTCATACAATGTAAAACATTTGGTATATACATAGTGAAAACTATATTACGCAAAATCAAAGACGCACGAGCAAAAACTCATAAGTACAAAAATCACAAAAAAAAAAAAACACTTCCATATGAAAAAAAAAAACGCTAACCTTCTTTTTTAAGTCATTTCTAAAAACTGCATTCATATAAAAAACTAAACAGTTTAAACCTAAAATACTACAACAGCTTTTGCATTGACAGAGTTGTTGTTTCTAAACACTGGAATAGGCAATGGCATTTGAATACATCCACTATGTTGATATATCATTTACCAAATCATTTGACGTCGATAAAAAAATAAGTTATCCAAAAAAATTAAATGAAATAAATATCCAATTTAATTTGTGTTTAGTAACTGTTGTCATTGTAAAAAAAAATCAAAATAACATTGACGGTTCTATAAAAAATTAAAAACTACATAAAAATTATGCGAGTGGAAGTAAGAAATTCGAGCAATTACTATAGAAATTCACATTAGTGGTTAAAGTGTATGAAGAAAATAATTTCAATTTTATATAATTTTTGTATCAAAAAAAAAAAACAGCATAATGCTAGCACATTTTAAACTAAAATAACTGACTGCATAAATTAACAAAAAAATGGATAAGTTACTTATAACCTGTCGCCATTTTAACCTGTAGTGTGTAAAAGTTAACTTGCTCCATAAGAGTATATCTTCCTATATTACCGTGCGATCAGGAGATATATTGAGGTAATCAGAATGGTGGATAAAGCGAGAGACGTTTCAGTTGCAGTGTTCGTTTTGGTTACGGATGGCAGCCTCACGCTTTTGTAGTGGCAGGATTTCTCGGCCGTATCATTGTTCGTCAACTCAGTAAAGTTAGGATAGTTCTGGATCTGGACAGGCTGTGAAATGAAAAATAAAACCTATAAAATATCTAGTTACAACACTGTACATTTAAGGAATGTGGTCCAAGTTTAACTAGTGTATTTGTGGAGTCGCGATTTTCAAGGCGTAATTCTGCCTCCCTACACTAGGCCAGTGTAAATGGGGTTCACTCTCTACTTTTCGGAGAAAGTTCCGAGTCCCAGTAGTGAGAATATTCAAAGTCAAAATTTTCAAAATACCAGGTGGTAGGTCTCTGTTGCCGAAAACCGTCTGGGTGGGTACCACCGCAGCTCCTATTTTAACCGACAAATAGTAGTGTGCAAACATTACTGTGTTCCGGTTTGACAGGCGCTGTAGCTAGAGTAATTACTGGGGTAACGAGACTTAACACCTTATGTCTCAAGGCGACGAGCACAATGTGGTGCAGTGTATACAATCTTAACTAGCACCGCGTTGTCATGGGCAAGCGTATACCTTACCATCAGGTGAACGTCTTGCTCGTCTCGTCGCTTAGTAGTATATATAAAAAAGTAAATTTTTTTATTTAACATGGCAACAATAGTTTACTTATTGAACATCAAAATCCACCACCCATTCGCTAAAGAAATGCCACGGACCTGAGAAGAATGGGCAATAAACTCAGCGGACTGTATATGTATACAGTTTTTTTTGTCATTTTGTTATTAAGATGTTTGTTCAGTCATATAAAAGGTTTCTCGCCATCTAAGCAAATTAACTGTTCCTTAGGTACATTGTGTGTTCTTCTTACTTTTATAAGAACTTCTTTCCACAGAATATTTTAAAGGTAATATTCTATGTTCTGTTATGTCCTTTCTTTAAATATCTCATAAACTTACCGCCCCCCAGGAGTCGTCGCTCTTCTTACAGAAGGTCATATGCATACCCTTGTACAATGTTTTCTCTATCTGTTCGGTGAGCAGGGGCTCAGTCCACGGCATCTCGTTCAGGTGTGCCATGAATGTCTTGTTACGGAACTCCAGCGGCTCCATTATCACAAGCTCCTCTGAAATTAGAAACACAAAGGTTAGAACGACAGTTTTTTGAGTAAAATAAGTTTTAAAATATTTCGCAAAATATAAATATTTCTTTACCGATCCCAACTGCTTTCATTACGCAAATTTATATTAGAAAAGTTTTTCTAACAGTTGTATTTATTAACTAAATTCTGCTAACATTTAACTTTTTTTCACTTGATGTTAAGTGACAATATGATAACTCCCTGTTATACACCGTACCACATAAAGGATGAAATAAAGATCTCCGTGTTACAGACAATGTTGTTAACATCCACAGAGACAAAGTATCAAACACTCACTCATAAATCCAACTCCCTGGTCGTCCCCTTGCATACCGCCCTCCGATTCTTTTCCTTGATTGTCCAAAGGCAGATTAGGGTACTCTACGTATCTGGAAGTGTAATATAGCATGTGAGTAAAAAGGATTCGCTATTTTAATGCAGATCTTTGTATTCCAAAAATTTACATTACTAAACAACTATGAATTTAGATAGTTATTATTTAAACTTAATTAAGGAAAAAAAATATGTATATACGAGGCAACGTAACTTACGAGGTAGAAAGGAACGTGTTTTCAACCTGCATCATGTTCACGCCGTAAAACTCTTTTACGCCGAATGTTTCAAAGAACTCCTTCGCCGGTGTCATGGAATAACATCCGGCCAGTTGAGTGCGCGGGTAGTATAGTATGAACGAGAGGCACATCTCCTGTAATAAAAATCATCCAATACCATAACCATAATAATTATTGTGGTTATGCGCAGTGGGTTAAACCTTATTTTAGCATGTATTAAGTAACAATGAGGCCGCAAATAGATTCAAGTGTAGATCTATGAGAGCGTCTACCGGCTGACGATGACGATGATGATGATGAGGCCGATGATGATAAAGCGTGCACGCATACAATACTCTGGCTACCAAGTCGTTTTTCACAACAGAGTAATGAGGTCGTGGCGGGTAGTCATATCGTAATCTATTATTCTTCAAACTCCGCCGGATAGGGTACTTTCGTGACACTAGGCAATCAGTCATTAACTGCTGTTTATTTATCCACAGCTGAATAAAGGCATCAAATGCTTTTCACCAATTGTGTATTAAGCGTACAAAAGTAACAAACTGTTCCAACATAGACACAGTTACCAATAATTTCATTTTGATTACAAAAAAATAACGAACCTGTGTCGCTGAATAACCTCCCAATATTGGTTTGTCCCTCGCAGTACTGTCGTACGTGCACTCTGTGATTAAAGTATCGCCTTTGAAGAACTTTCTTCCGCCGGGAACGATGCGGGATTGTTGGTAACGGGCATCGTATGAATTTTCCTGTGAAAGTAATACATTCTACTTAATATTATTATCGGAGAGTGCGACATATTGCCTTTTGTTGCTTTTGATGAAAAATAAAATAGTACTCAATTTATTACGTGACACGAGAAAGAGAACACGGTTTTGTTTGCAGCGCCATCTAGCATAATAAGCATGTAACACGGCGAAAGTAAACATCATATTGCAAATTGAATTTTAAATTACAATCGAGATGGCGGTAATTCATCATCATCAATAATGATGATGAGGGATATAAATCCCGGCCTCATTCCCATTTCGTGATTCTGTACAGAATATTTTCTTTCTCCATGTTGTACAAATAGTTTCGTCATGTGATTAACAACCGGCAGCCTGCCTAATGCCAACAACCCTTGGGAATGTGGTTATTAATGGATACAGCCATCTTCGGATCAGAAGTGCTGGCTGTATGCTATAGCTATGTCTAACTGATTAAGTGGTACCCTCCTAACCACCATCCTGTGACCTTTATACCTTAGTCGCCTCTTACGATACCCACGAGATGAGAATGATAACTAAATGGCGAGAAATTAATACACGTCATGTACTGCCATCTGTTATTAAATCTGTTACAACATGTAAACGACAATTTTTGATTTGCATTATAGAGTTCAAAATTACAGAATATGTTTTCAGTACACATTAACGAAACGATTTGTTAAGTAAAATAAATAGTATATACCTCTGATACTCTAGGTAGCTCCTCGTTGCCTCTGATATGTTTTAAAGTAATCTTTTTAGCGGTGCCATGGGCGTGAAGTAAAACTGACACTATGGTTATCCCATCATCGGGAATCATCTGTAAATAGGAATAACAAGTAGATAAAACAATTATCATAACTAAAAGAGTAATAAGAGTAAATTAAAAGAGATTTCAGTAACTGACTTTGTTTCACTGATGTTAAAATTAATTTATCATTAAAAGCTTAAACATATTTGCAGCAAAGGCTTAATGGTAGTAGGATGACCATTGAAGCTTTGATTTGGTAAAGCAACGAGTCGAGCCAGACTTTTTCAAGTTCACCTTACGGTAAATTATACGTTTGCCTATAATCTGTCTGATTAGAAAAATAATCACTGTACGAGTATCACATCGATTATTAGATAAAAGATCTGGATTCGAAGATTCGTTACCTCGACAGTTTCACAAGCTACAGCGCCTTTAATACCGGAATATAATAACTTTGCAAATTACTATTTGAAAGCAGAAACAGGAGCTGCGGTAGTACATAGGCGTTTTTGGAATATAGATCATATACCAGGTGGTAGGTCTCTGTTGCCGGAGACCGTCTGGGTGGGTACCACCGCAGATCCTATTTCAACCGCCAAATAGTAGTGTGCAAACATTACTGTATTTCGGTTTGAAGGGCACTGTAGCTAGTGTAATTACTGGGGTAACGAGACTTAACACCTTATGTCTCCGGCGACGAGCGCAATGTGGTGCAGTGTACACCATCTTAACTAGCACCACGTTGTTATGGGCAAGCGTATCACTTACCATCAGGTGAACGTCTTGCTCGTCTCGTCGCATATTAGTATAAAAAAAAGACCTGTCGTTAATTGATTTAAATAAAAATGGTACCGTGTTGGTGCACTCCGAGCCGCATATGCCCACGGTGCGGTAGTTGAGTTGTTTGGGCGGTATCACGTGCAGTGCGGACACGCCGATACCGGCTCCAAGCAGCGCCGCGTCGTGCGCGCGCAGCCGCGGCGTGTAGTGGATCCTGATGCCGGAGCTGTCTAGAACTGGGATCGTCAAAGTATTCATTAGATAAACCTGTATTTTAATCTTATTGGTAAATAAACTTAATATTCTTGTTATTGGGACCTACAGCTTTCCCTTAAAAGAGAGATAATCAAGTCCATATATCAATTTTAAGGACAAGGTCACCTATTGTTATTAGCAACCTAACATAATTGAATGCGAGAGGTTGTTAACAGATTTTAATACGTTACTCAACTATTGCCGTATACTGACTGTCTCTTAGCGTAGGAAAACCTCACTAAGATTTTTTAATCCCAGGAATATCTTGCCTATTTAAGAAATAATAACCATCGGAGTACTGATTTTCCAATAAAATTGTTAACGCCGATATTACACGGCAATGAATATATGTATTATAGTATCGTGTAGTTCCACATATCCCTCATATACGAGTATATAATTATTTTAGAGGAGTAGATATTTTGTATAAACATCCTCTTGTTTTCTTCGGTAATCATCTCATCTTTCCAGACAAATTTACGTCATAAAATCAGAGGCGTGCTTGTTTACATACCATGTAGTATATAAAGTAGCATGTTGATAATTAATTTATACATGAAATAATCTCATTATATTATACATAGTTTGAACATTAATTTTGTGATCAACACCTATTTAACACCTACCTTCGTGCAGAGCTTGATTATCATAATGAACTTCGAGCATGTAGTAGGTCGCGCCTCCTCTCTTGCCTATCGGGATGCCGACATTTTCAGGTAGGAATTCGCCTGAAAATACATTACCAAATTATATGAGACAATACACAAATTAAGACCTTAACTAACATAAGCAAAGTTCAAAATTGTCTGATGAAAGTCTATTTAAGAACCATTGAATTTGCTCACTTATTTAAGCTCTACATAAACGTAATATTTACCCTCTTTAAGTCAATTATCGTGAAGATGTGATTATACATAACTATGAAGTGAACTGCCATAGTTATTTGTAATATTGCCGTAAAAGACAAATATACTCACAAACAAAAGTACATATCTTTTTGATGATACGACATGTTTTTCAAAAAAACATCCTTTGCCTAATAAAACAGAGGTCCCGGTATTGATTCCACATTTTGTAGTTTAGATCGTGTTAGGGTTTTTCCGTACTCGTGTACCGCCATCATATTGTGAAATGCTTTATTCTGGTTATCAATACATGAGAACCAAGTAAGCACACTTAATCACCTACGGCATCATTATCACTTAACACCGCGTGAAATAAAGGTCGATGTTAGCTCATTGACATAAAGAAAATCTAACTAGAATTAAGTAATGTACTTAATAGTTTCGACGATACTAACTAGACGGCTAAAGAGACTGGTAAGTAGTTGCAGCAGTACCTTTGGAGCCCATAGCCCAAGCTGCAACAGGGGTCGCACAGACCGACCATTCCGAAGGTCGATCTGGTCCGTAGAACCCGTCGCCACTTGACCACTCATTCCACATGTAGATATCGGGGTCGTCAGCGCACTCGTACAGCACCATGTGGTGCACCGGCGACATGCTGTCCTTCTCCTGAACAGGCTTCCCGTTTTTAATCGGCCTGCTGTCAATTATGGGCTCGTAGCCGACCATGTGATGTTTCTTCGTCATGTCGGGTGCTTTGAAGATTTTACACCAGAAGAGCGTTGCCATGACATGAGGAATTTTTTGCTGAAATATTTTTTTATCTATTAAAATCATTTGTATAATATAAAGTCTTTTGTCATCCACGCTGTGATAGTTTCACTGCTGAAATATTGAGTAGACTTTGTGTACTTATGAATCAAAACATTAAGAACTAAGTCCAATGTTTTTTGGTGCTTTAAAAAACGTTTGTTATTTTTAGTACTTAGTAGTGTTCCTATAAATTAAAATATTTGTATTAAATACTGCTGTTTTATTAAAAAAAAACGTTTTAATATGTTAAAACGTAACTCAATTACCATTATTAAAGGGCACATTAATATGCAGACAGTACAAACGCGACGTGATATTGTAAGCAGAAATTGTAATGAACGTATAATATATTCATACACATACAATATTTTAGTTTTAAAATCCAAATCTCTGCGACTGTTATATTGTGATAAAAATTTGCATAAATTGTAATGTGTATTGGATTTAGCCAAACTAGGAACTGTTCCAGTAACTATTCTGAATAAGCAAGATAGTACAAAAACAATTGTAGGTATATATTTTTTTAAATATAATGTATAACTTAATGTTAACCTTAATGAGAGCCCACTTTTTTTAAAAGAGTGAGTCATCGATCAATTTTGTTAGCCAAGTGAGGGTAAAGGAGGTCTCGTGTCCAAGACACTATGTTCTTGAATCATAGTGTCCTCACAGCGATTTTAAAAAAAATTCTCAACCTCCGAGAGAACTACTGCTGTTTGCAAACTAAGCTATAGCCGCTTTCAAAACTGTGTTTAATCAAATACCCATTGGCAGTAATATCCAAAAATTTATCGATAGACATTGAAGCAAACATAACTACAATTCGAAATGTTTAATCACTAAAATATCCAAAGCTTCCAAAGCATCCAAAGTATTTCAGAAACAGTTGTCTGATATGCCAATGAACGCTATTTATGAGCTAACTATGGAAAAACAATTGTTTAAAGTTTTGAGGCGTAAACTAAATAGCTATTCTTTATCTACTGGACGTGTTATACTGTCATGGTCTATTTTTATCTATGTAATGATTCTTAAAAAAATATTAAACTTACTCCATTTAATCTCACATCCCACTGCATCAGAGAGACATCATCGGGTTTAGACAGCGGTTGAAGAAGTCTTAAAGGTCTTGTTCCACTTTGTACATGTTTCGGTAGCTCTCCATCTGAACCATTCGGGCCCAAAGCCCATAGAATTTGTGTAGTGTCTTCCTGTAAATATAAACCAGTTGCTTATCGTTCAATGAAGGAATAAGTTGTGAATGACTTTCATCTGATGGAATACGTTTTCCATAAAAACAAAATTCTAGTGCTTTGATTAATTATAGGTTAAGTCTCGTTAATAATGTAATTTTACCAGGTACACCCCTTTTCAAATTTTAGACATTGTGATGTTTGCATACTACTGTTTGATGGTATAAAAGTCGCTGCTTGAAAACCACTAATTTCAAATAAGTTTTAGGACTAATGCAAATAATTACTAAAAAGTAATACTGTTTATGAGAATTTAAAAGAGTGAATCCAGCGAAGAAGTAGAAATTGAAAATGAAGTCTTAAAGAGCAGCGCCAACTATGACCCGAATTTTCGCTGCCAAAAATAGCCAATTGCTCAAAAATGTTTGGAAACCATTTGCCCAAACAAATTTATTACAGATAACTTTGAAATCTAAGTATTCTAAAGAAATTAGGACAGATTACTAAAACTTTATACAAATAATAAAAACAAAGATTTTTCAGAAAAAATTATGTGGTCTAGACGCAAAGTAAAAATATTTGTTTTTATTGTTTATGTAAAATGAATAGTAGTTACAAATAAGGTATACTGATTTTAACGAAGGGTAGAGAAAAAGTAATAAATGAGAGTGTGTAAGTAAACGAATACTCTGATTTGGGGAGGGTGAAAAAAACCCAAACACTCACCCCAATAACGAAATCCTGGCGATCGCATGTGTCCAACTGTCGCCGGAACTCGACGGTTGTGTGCGTGAGGTTCTGGTAACCGGATATAAGCTCGTAATTTTGCACATCGTCTGCCACTGCGCGGTCTTCAAACTCTGACCCATGGCAATCCTGAAAATACGTAACCACTTTAACTACAACATGGAATACGTTATCACTGTGGAAAAAAAATACACAAATTGTACAAAATCTTAAAGTAAAGCACTCAATCTATAAATTGGTAATAGTAACGTGAGAAATAAATGATCTTACAACTATCTGAACGGTAAATGCAATCATCCACCATCAAAGCCGGATCTGTGTAACCGAATGATCAAGTGATCAGTGTATCCGGTTCATAGAGTTCGGTCCCAAATAGAATACAGCATTAATTGTGATAGTCGAAGGTGTGCTTGTTGATTTTGAAAATCACACATCGAAGTTGAGAACTCATAGTTTAAAAACAAAAAATTTCATGTACAAATGAGAGAAAAAGAAAAAAAAAAAAAAAAAAAAACGTTTTAATATGTTAAAACGTAACTCAATTACCATTATTAAAGGGCACATTAATATGCAGACAGTACAAACGCGACGTGATATTGTAAGCAGAAATTGTAATGAACGTATAATATATTCATACACATACAATATTTTAGTTTTAAAATCCAAATCCCTGCGACTGTTATATTGTGATAAAAATTTGCATAAATTATGTGTATTGGATTTAGCCAAACTAGGAACTGTTCCGGTAACTATTCTGAATAAGCAAGATAGTACAAAAACAATTGTAGGTATATATTTTTTTAAATATAATGTATAACTTAATGAGAGCCCACTTTTTTTAAAAGAGTGAATTCAGCGGAGAAGTAGAAATTGTAAATGAAGTCTTAAAGAGCAATGCCTGCTATGGCCCGAATTTTCGCTGCCAAAAATAGCCAATTTCTCTAAAATGTTTGGAAAACATTTGCCCAAACAAATTTATTACAGATCACTTTGAAATCTAAGCATTCTAAAGAAATTAGGACAGATTACTAAAACTTTGTACACATAATAAAAACAAAGATTTTTCAGAAAAAATTATGTGGTCTAGACGCAAAGTAAAAATATTTGTTTTTATTGTTTATGTAAAATGAATAGTAATTACAAATAAGGTATACTGATTTTAACGAAGGGTAGAGAAAAAGTAATAAATGAGAGTGTGTAAGTAAACGAATACTCTGATTTGGGGAGGGTGAAAAAAACCCAAACACTCACCCCAATAACGAAATCCTGGCGATCGCATGTGTCCAACTGTCGCCGGAACTCGACGGTTGTGTGCGTGAGGTTCTGGTAACCGGATATAAGCTCGTAATTTTGCACATCGTCTGCCACTGCGCGGTCTTCAAACTCTGACCCATGGCAATCCTGAAAATACGTAACCACTTTAACTACAACATGGAATACGTTATCACTGTGGAAAAAAATACAGAAATTGTACAAAATCTTAAAGTAAAGCACTCAATCTATACATTGGTTATAGTAACGTGAGAAATAAATGATCTTACAACTATCTGAACGGTAAATGCAATCATCCACCATCAAAGGCGGATCTGTGTAACCGAATGATCAAGTGATCAGTGTATCCGGTTCATAGAGTTCGGTCCCAAATAGAATACAGCATTAATTGTGATAGTCGAAGGTGTGCTTGTTGATTTTGAAAATCACACATCGAAGTTGAGAACTCATAGTTTAAAAACAAAAAATTTCATGTACAAATGAGAGAAAAAGAAAAAACAGTGTATACAATGGATTAAAGTATTTTGTGAAGTTATCTTTTTTTTTGTTTTTATTTGCATAATTTGTTCTCTATAATAAAACAGTCTTAAAAATGTATTAACTGTCTGAAAAATTTAAACTTGAATTACATGAACTATGTAATGCATGAGCTCCTGACTCGAAAGGGGTATTATAAAGTTTTATAAAAATGTAGGCGTTTGTTAATTTTTTTTGAAATGTCAGCGATTCTAACGTCTATTGCTAACCCTTCTAAACTACTCAAGAGAGGTCTTTCGTCGAAAGGGATTTAATTTATATTTTGATAGTTAAAGGAAATGAACAATTCGCTAAAACCAACTCTACGCAGTTTCAATAGAAGCGATCATAGACAAATGGATAGAAATTACGGCGGCATTTGAACCGTTGTACAAGCGGCAGATGATAGCATAACAAAATAAAACGGCAGCTGCTTTGAAGTGCGCAGTAAAGATAGTAATAATACTAGTATTATTTCCCTTTTTTTTTTCGCCGGCAGATGTCGTTTCCGAACGCACGCGCCGCGCCGTATGTTCTAGCACCTGGCATTTCGTAATACATGTGGTTACATTTGCAGAATGCGAGAACAAAGATCGCCAAGACTGTATAATTCGTGATGTAAGTACTTTAACACTGTAACAAATAGAAATACCATCTATTGTTCCTAATATTAGATTTATTTTAGTAGTGGGAATAATAATAATAACCTTTCTATCACAAGGAGACAGTAAGGCCATTAATTCACAGTGCTGGCGACGATGATAGTGGCCCTTGCATACTAAACCATTTTTATTTACGATGCAGACGTATTTGTTTGTTGCTATAATCTAGTCTATATGTGCTAATGTTTAAGAAAAATGTATAAATAAACCGTTTCCTAACAAAAGATCGTAAAAGTTTCTTTCATATTTTATTTAAATTATACTGAATATTTCGCTATTAATTGGGATGATTTTTAAAATTAGGTTTACCGACGTTATCTAAATCAGTGTTATTAAAAATAAATAGAGAAAATTGTTTAGGACCAGTAATCTCTATTTATGTGGATCGCTCTTATCAGATATTGGAGATAGTGACTAAACGCTGGTAAGGACAAAATCTAAGTGGTTCAGTTAATCTTAAGGTCGGTGTTCAGGGACCGTAGATTAAGCGTAGTGTTAAAGAGAATAAAAAGAAAGAAGATATAGAAACTCTGGGGTGTATACTTATTGCATTTTTGTATATATACCGCTCAAATCAAATATTTTTAAGTTAATGATTATTCATCTTTATAATATGTAACTTTAACTAGTTAAAATGTTTTTTATATGTGTCAACGGATTTTAGAATTTAATGGATAGGTCAGGCTTTAGTCATCCATGATGAATTATTCCACGCGCACCGCCGAGTCCCGAATCGTTGGCAACGCGTCATTCATTTTACAGTTGTATGCGCGCAAATTTTACAAACAGGTAAATAGTTTTATTTTTAAATATAACAATACATGCATATTTTTTTAAGATCAAACAATAATACAAATATATTCTTCATAGTTAAAAGTTTGCTGTTAAAAATGCTAGTTAAGCAATTTGTACTAAATTGCATTTATCGTTTTAGACATAGCTTTCTTTTCTCCAGCGATTTCAATAGACACAGAAGGTTTATGTTTTAACCTCCAAAGGCTGTATGGCAAATGACTTTTAAAAATATAACTGGCATGTAGAAGACCTTGAAGAAAGTTTTCTGTATAAATTACACTAAACTATTACCTAAACTTAAAACCTAGTGACAGAACTCTTAACTAACACGTAAATCTTTTGATAAAAATAATGATTCAAAATATGCTATCTTTTAAATTACTAATGAGGCACATTTAATCATTACGAATATTTTATTAAGAATTGATAAATTGTTACTAAAGCCTCAAATAAATAATATGGCAAAAATAAATAAACAGAAGTATAAGCTGATTATATTGAATTCAATAGGCGCAATGTGGGACGACCGCAGGTGGATCTAAAACCTGGTGAAGATCAGAGCAAGTCATTGGATGCAGGTGGCATCGGACCGGTCGAGCTGGAAATTGATAAGAGAGCCCTTTGTTCAAAAGGAGTCAATTATATACTGAAGTTATGATAATGAACATAACAATTGATCACTACATAGATTACAACATATGTAAAATACACGATGAAAGTCACAAAGAAAATAAAAACCAAAATTGCACATAAGCTTCGCTAAATAATTCTAATAACATGTTGAATTTTATGTTGGATAGAATCATTCATTCACTAAAGCAAGAAATACAGCTTGTGGTTTTGAAAACGAAATTGTAAAGCGACGTTTGTCCGTTGTTTGAAATGGGTCGGTGCAGTATAAATTGTTAGCGCTGCGACAAAAAAACGACTTATCCAGTGACAAGGAAACCGAAGAAAAACTCGAAACCAGTACGTGAATTAAAACGAAGTAAAAAAATAAAAACGAAACGAAATTTCGTTTTAAAAAAGTTAGAACAGTTTTAGTTTATACAAAGAAATGGTTGCATTTTTCCAACCTCTGCAAAGGGGATTCTGGAACTTTATGAACTTTCAATATAGACAATTTTTTTGAAAATACACTTGTCATAGGCAACGGGAGGAATAAATTGAAAAAAGTATCTAGATATTCGAATAGTATTCTCAATTTCACTGATAAATTTAGGTTCGAAGAAGGCTGGTCATGATGATGAATTTAGATTTTTCTTTTATCCGGCAAGTATCTTAAATAGGAGAAAATCTGTGTAATGAATGACTGTGACTCAAAAATATTATGTACTAAGTTTACGTTTAAAAAGTTTTATAATAATTGAAACTATTACAAAGTTTTACTTGGGGAAGGTGAACTACTTCATTACATTTATCATCTCAGTCTATTAACGTCTTTAGCTGTACACTAATCGTCTCAAGAAGGAGGGGCTTTGCTGCTGTTTTTTCGCAATTGGCATGTGCGGTGGTGGACTTAGTATGTTAATAAAGATTATAATGAAAGCTTATTCTGAAAAATAACCTTCTACGACTCTGGTCATATTGACAGATGGGATATTATAACCTACAATATTTCAATTTCTTGTCTACAATATATATTTCATATTGTTTAATTTAAAATAATAAGTATTTACTGTTGTAATATATGTTATATTTTTTTAGGTTTCTGATCTTTTCCATACGAACCTCAACCATCTTAGTATCTCATACAACAAACGTTTTCCTTTGATGTAGTAATACTTCACAAATAAGGAAGTAAAACTAATTTTACATTATTTCAGTTCTATTATGCATTGACTTTTGATATGTAAAAGCCATGAATATTTATTTTAGTTCAGTATATTATCAACATAATCTACTTACACTTAATGAATAATACATTACACTCTTAGTTTATTTGAGAGGGAAACAATGATGCCGGATAACTTTTGTATCTAGGTCGCTTCTTCTGCATTATGTATTGATACACACGAGAGAAGCTTTTCGAAGCATTATATCTAAAACTTCACAAATAAATGTATATCACCTTTATCATCATATGTGGAACAGAAACAATTTGGTTATACTTAAAAAAGTATCTCTAAAATAGTAGTTTTCGTATTTTTATTGTTATATATAGTGATGTGGTCTTGTATGTTTAAAGTAATCATAAAAAAGTTAAACATATTAAAACATTAGTTAAATTACAAGAACGTTAAATCTCCAATCACATTCTTTCTAATGCAAGTAATTAAAAGTTAAGTTAGTAAAACTCGTCCATTGAAGTAGTTAAACGACTAATTAAGGCACCTCTACTCTAGTGATATATCACTGCGCTGCACAGTTTATTGAGCTAAATTTTTATGCAGTTCCGCAATCATTAAATGTTTCGGTTTTTTGATGAATGCCGCAATTAAATGCAAATTTATTCGATAGTGTGTATAAAAGGCTTAACGTATGTGGAGATTGGTCGCGCCGCTTCACATTCCGGTGGAACTTGACGGAAGTGACCAGAAATGACGCGGAGACGCCGGGAACGGGTCCGCCGGGTTGAAATCTTCAACAATTAAGCTCAGGATGCGATGTAAAAGAGGGGGGGGGGGGGGGGGGGGGGGGGGGGGGGGGGGGGGGGGGGGGGGGGGGGGGGGGGGGGGGGGGGGGGGGGGGGGGGGGGGGGGGGGGGGGGGGGGGGGGGGGGGGGGGGGGGGGGGGGGGGGGGGGGGGGGGGGGGGGGGGGGGGGGGGGGGGGGGGGGGGGGGGGGGGGGGGGGGGGGGGGGGGGGGGGGGGGGGGGGGGGGGGGGGGGGGGGGGGGGGGGGGGGGGGGGGGGGGGGGGGGGGGGGGGGGGGGGGGGGGGGGGGGGGGGGGGGGGGGGGGGGGGGGGGGGGGGGGGGGGGGGGGGGGGGGGGGGGGGGGGGGGGGGGGGGGGGGGGGGGGGGGGGGGGGGGGGGGGGGGGGGGGGGGGGGGGGGGGGGGGGGGGGGGGGGGGGGGGGGGGGCGTTTGTTAATAAGGCCGTGGGAACGTTGCCGGTATTCAGCCGTAGCTCAAATCGGCGAGCCGATCCGCGCGAAAGCCTGTTCCTTCGTGAATGTTTTATTGTGAGCGGGGTTGCGCCGATCCGTGTGAATCTCGGAAACCTTGCAAAGTTATCTGTATTTTTTTTAATCAATCTAAACCGAAACCGTCGAATTCGTAAATAATTAAAGGATAATATACAAGTATACCGAAATAATAATTAAAAACGACAAAGTTGTAAAACATCTTTATCTAATTTTATTATACGGGAAGGCGATTGATTTTGTAAAGGTCAAAATTTTAATAAATTGTGTTGATGTTTTTATAGTTCAAATCGTTGCAAATGCATACGACGAAAACGATATAAACTATGCTCTTTAAATTTACTTGAAGCAGATTTGAATTTTTAAATAAATTAGAAAATATTTTTATTACACAACATGATCTTTGGTATTTAAGAATCCGAAAACGCATAGGAATAAATTCACTGATATTGAAATTTGATAGCGAGTAAGGCAAATATTGTGTGCGAAATATGATAAAAACGCGAACGGGTTATATAAAGAGAAACCACAATCAAAATATATACACTGGAACGCTTCACATCACACAAATAGTCTGTTGTTTCACAAAACGTTGAGCGACATCGCTCAAGGGATTCCGTTGCGGTTTCCATGCCACTGATACCCTATGAGTGATCCTTAGCTTTAGAAGCACTGGGCCATTTTTTATATCCTATATCGCAGCATCTCACAAAATGTAATAAGAATTTTCCCCTGTCATTATAAAAACTAATGTGCTAATGGAATTTAAATAAATTATTCAACACTTATTAAAATCTCGTCAAATGTATAAGGATGTTTTTATCACGCAAAAACTACAAATTCAAATTCATACTGTGTTTTTACACGTCTAAAGGAGTTATTTTGACTTTTCAACAATTTCGATCAAAACATGCTTATCAGTGTCATTAAATATTTTTTCATAAGTTAAAGTATTTATTAGCAATCGAAAATATCTTCATTATCCCTTTAATTCAGTTATGAGTGTGCCTGTATTGTCAAAATTAAAAGTTTTAGTTTTACTAGCGCTGAAAAATCTAGTGTGAATATGGTCAAACTCGTTAATACAGACTTTTTACAACTGTGGATAGAATATTCTCGCTTTAACAGGAAAATAATAAGAACTATGAAGATATTTTTAAAAGACGATGAGCATCATCTCTAAGATGTTTCAATGCTTTTATAAACAAAACCATAAAAAAATTGTTATTACTATCTAAAACTAAAAACTTAAACGGACATTATCACTACACTAGACAAATACTTTACAAAAGGTATTTGGTATTCATTTATTTATTTGCAAAGATTTTTTTTTAGTAATAAGACATACTCAGCAGTTTCTAGTCTAGTTTTACAATATTATTAAAACTAACGTTCCACCCACTATGCCTTGTTATCTTCAACAGAACATTGTTTTATGATAGTATTCAAATTACACGATAGTTTCATGAAACGTTACGGACGGCAGGATAAGCTTGCGTTTGCGTAACAGCCTTTCTATTGTGCAATTTTGTAACGAAGTTCAAGCGGAAGCATTAAAATTCCTTCTACGTTCACACAAAAGAATAAGTTTTGAGAACTCGACTGATGTTTCGCGCATGAGAATCGCGGAACACAATAGGTACGGTGTACCCGCTACGTCAAACGCAGCCGATGTGCCATTCTCAGCTCATTGTGAATTGATGCGCCTTACAATTGATTTATTCGATTCTTTTGCGATTTCGTTAGATACGTACGCAAACAACGAACGACATAACGCAAACCTTCCAAGAAATTGAAATTTTGAGAGTTTTAAAATTTACAACATTTATTCTGGTAGCATTCGAAATAGTTTTAACAATGTCACCGACAAACATCAGAAGACATCATGCTGAATGTCTAATCTATGTTAATGTAGAAAGTGATTATGGAAAGTTATGATTTGATTGTATATTAGTATAAATTGATTATTCCTTGTTGTATATATTACAATTACATATAGTTTTTAACAGAAACAAACTTGTTTGTTGTTCTTTATTCCAATGAACGCAGTTCGGTTAAAGTTACACAGTTTCACCACGAGACACAAGAGCTAAACAGTACTATGCAAACATTAATACATACTGTTTGGTAGTAAAAATAAGAGTGGTGATGTTCCCATTCTGCGGTGGTCAGTCTTACCACCAGTGATCTTTTAGTCGTTATACAATAAAATTGATTACTGAATAAACATCAGTCGATTTATTACATACTGTTAAGCGATGGATTGGATACAATAGTAATCTAAGCAGTATCACTTAAGTAAAGGTGTCTTTATTGCAAAGGTGTACGGTTGCTTTTATAATGTAAAAAAAAAACTGTATTAATTGTACATGTGTTTTAAAGAGATAAACATTAAAGTGCAGGTGTCTCGCCCGCATGCAGCTTGCGTCGTGAATAACTTACTAATGTTATGAATTAAGTAACATACTGCGTACGACATTGTTTTCGGTCGTTCTCGTACAATCACTTTATGTGTAGCGACATGTACATACTAAAACTAAATTTTATTCATGACGAGATCTTATTATACTTTAATTATGAAGACACTAGATTTGGTACACCACAAATCATCGTAAAATGATACCGTTTCCTACCAATGCATCACGAGGCTATTGGAATTTAAAAAGTATACTAACTTCAAGAGAAAATAGTTGAGCAGCCCCCCATTAACTCTGGATTCAATTATTAATAAAAATAAATCAGATACCAACAATACCACCAGAAGACTTCAAAATAGAGTTCATTCAGCGTACATCGGACTGTAAACAATAATTAAAAAGCTATCCATCTGTCACCTAAGTCCTCCTTGACCAGGGGTACTGAAAACTATTTAAATTTATCGATAACAAATTATTACACAAACAGAACAAAATCTATTAAATTTAATATTGCTAACATAAAAACTTTTTGCAAGTTATATAGTATAAGAGTTTGTAGTTATTGAACCACCGGAGACAGTCGAGAAAAAAGTAACATTATAAGGTGCGACGGAAAAAAAGGTCAAATTATTAGTTAATAATTAATAGATAATTAGTATTAAATAATTATTATAGGAAAATTAACTAATGTATTATTAAATACATCCATGATCTAAAACCGCGCAAGATTATGTTTTGTAATCACTTATCAGAGACCTCTAACAGTTGATGCCCCTCGGATATTATGTAAATGATGTATATAGTACTACCTTTAGTTTTATTACTAAATTAGTTGAAGCTTCATAATCATCTAATCAAAAATTGTAAAGTTAATGGATTACTGGAGTCGGAATAACGAGACCAGTTTGCTTTTGAATAAATAATTTGTGGGACCGTGTCTCTACGAATGTTAAAATTCATTAAAATTATTGGTACCGTTACACTGGTTTTTATAAAACGCTTATATCATATACACTAGGCTAACAATCTGCATTTCACATGGTGGTAAGTGACGACGAGGCTGTCGACGGAGAAGCGTACTTAACCAGAATACTCCGGCTCTCTGCCAACAGCTAAAATATAGTAGTACTGTCATGACAGTATATTTACATGATGATGGTAGCTAAGGGTTCGTAAAAATCTACTTTTAACAAAGACATTTTTTCTTAAGAAAGTATTCGTAAAAAAATTTGTCTTCGATATCATAATATTGATCACGATTTAAAATCATAAAAAATTTCGACGTCTACTATTCAACATATAAGCAACAATACTAAAATGAAAATGTCTATACAGACTACCAACGAATGCCTATCTAAAGCGTCGTCACCATCTGATTACGATTAAGGTAAGCGAATTTAATTCTTATGCCCATGAGCGAAGAGGTGATAATGCTGTTTGCAAAGAACAGTTCAGAGAACTGTAGCTACTGATCTAAGATAAACCCTGCCGTGGTATGCCAAACCGATCATTGAAACGAGATAAGGAATGCATGTGTTTGCTTTTTACGATCTTTTCATGTTCGATATTGAAATATAGATCTATAAATGTTGCGTTCAACATACAAAACTAATTCGTATGTTGTAATATTACAAGCAGTTATCTATAATGTATTCTTTGAAACCATTGATATGAATTGAACTGTCATATAAATCATTTCACAACTACAACATTCACTAACTTATACATTAACAAATATTAATATGGTATAGTAATTCATGTAAATATCAAATTAACGAAGAACATAAAATTATAGAGTAAAGCTCTGCATAAACCCTATAGCCATATGTATGTTGGATATTGTATTAAAATATGAATTATTTAATAATGTGTAATTTCTGTTGAAGCGATAACCGTTGAAAGCAATGGGTACAGATTTAAAGTGCTTATTCATGGAAATGGTATCTGATATAAAAATTTAAATTTAAGTCCACGTTGTGATTAAAATGCGAAACTGATCGCGTACGCGTGAAATTTTATTCCGATCAACTTGTACGTAGTAAATTGAATGAATTATTTTTACTGTCGCACACTTATTTTATGAACGACCTTCACGATCTGAAACTATTTGGGGTTGCTGAGAAATAAGCTATGAAGAGAATAGAGGACAGCAATCGAATACAGATGGTAATAGTTCTAATTCATTAAAAATATACCGACCATCAAGATTTAGACTGTTTATGCATTCATTGTTTTATGTATGAATTGAACAGAGTTAAGAATTTAGGACAACTGAGACATTAAGCTTATATACTTCTGATTGTAACAAAAAATGTGCAGTTCACAGACAAACCTCTACGGTTTATCAGAAACTTGAGAAGTATATGATAATTATATTGTTAAAATTGAAATCGGTGACTGTTACATCACTGACTTTAATATCCTTAAAATTATGTGTGAGGCGTGATGTCTCTGCTTGTGACATTGAGTCGTACATGGCATAAGGGTCCAGTTAGGTATAGTTTAGGCAAATTTAAAAATCTATTGGCTATTCAAGGAGCGCATCTAAACTGTGCGACGTCTGTGTGACAAATGCCGTGTTTGTTTAAAATGCTACGCCTATGCAAGAATTTTAAGTGAGCCGACCGAAAAAGACGTGACGAGGGTTATGAGGTACCAATGCTGCTTGAAGGTGCTTGTTTGAAACACATGTACAGTCTTTTAACGGATTTCTGGAATCAGTTTATTTTAAAGCACGCGGGAAGAAACCAGGAGATATATATTTAAGTAATATGTTTTAATTTGACACCATACAATTGTAAATAAAGGATGCACTATTTTCTCTGGCTCCCATACGTTAATGAACCTCATATAGATTAACGATATATGGTAGCTGGCCAAGTTTTGAAAAAACTCTACCAAGAATCAAACTCCACATGTAGCTCTGGAATCGAACCCTAGACGAATGTGTTGCAAATCAAATGTTTATCTACAGCGCTATGAATACAGTTCAGTTTAATATTTGTAATGTTGAGCTTAAATATTAGTTTAACCGTTTTGTTATTATACCTACATGAACTTTTATTTAAACTAGAAATGTTCCATTAAAAATTTATTACACGATACGTTAAAAATAGTAATTAAAACGGCTATAATTATTTTATAATAGTATGTTAAAATGCTTTTCGAGTTTCCATTGATTATTAATTAGCTTTAGATGTTAACAATAAACATAAAACTTACAATCGGCCTGTTGGACTGGATGAACTTTAAATATTTTTATCGTAGCCTTAATAAATCTTAAAGTCATTAATTACTCAATATATGAGAAAACCGCTGGGAATTTGTATTTAATTAAGAAGCTTTCGTTTACTGTTCTCGTATAGTGTTTTATTTTTATACTGATAGTTTAACAGCTCCATATAAACAGCACGGCGTGCGTAAATTTCCTCAATTTTTAATTCGGTTCATTACATACTTTAATGGCACACTTCCTCCTACAGTCGCTAATATAATAACACATTTTTTTTTATTAGATCTACTTGAAAACGAAATAATTAACAACTATAAAAAATGACTAATAAGTAACGTCATCAGTTAACATCGTTACTTTTCAAAATTAACTAAAAGATACCATAGCCATTAGTTTGTTACGACTATCAATGTTGGGTAAAGGTAAGAACTGGATTCTGTTCTTGAATTATAAATTTTGTTAAAACTATCTGGGTTTCTTACTTTTTACTTACCCACTATAACGTACATACTTTCTTTGAATAGAAGTGTTAACATTTTTAATGTTGTAATTAAGTTACTTTGAAAACGGGAGAGGGGAAAAATACTAGAGATAAAGGATAAATTCCTCGTTCAGGAATCTGAGGCATCAAGAATTTAAGGTTTGTAAAATTGGTATAAATTATCTTATTAGTTACAGCTACTGCTGTACTTCAAAAGTTAAGTTAGATAAGTATTGAATGCATCATCATCATCAACCGGATAACGCCCACTGCTGGGCATAGGCCTCCCTCAAGGTTCTCCACGCCATATACAATAGTATATATAGTATATTGAATGCATGCTACATACAAATGTTAGGTGATAAAAAAATTTAGTACTGTACTAAAATCCTTAGAACAATGTACCATAGAAAATTGTGAGACTATGATTTTTACACTTATAAAAGTTCAAGGACTCGAGAGTCATAAAACAAAAACTATACACGTTACCTTTTTGGTGAGGCTATAAATCTCGAAATTTCGTATGACGAATGGAGGCGTAGGAATTTTTAGGTAAAGTTTAATAAGCATGATAAAGTTGCCGAAGGGTATGAACAGAATTAAAATGCTCCAGCCATCGATCCGTTGTTACGGAATCCATTAATGATTGGTTTTACTTCCTGTTACTGACAGAAAACCGCAGCAACTTTTTTCATCAACCTGTTTTTAAAACTTTCAATGAAACAAGATGAAATTAGTTCCTTTGCTCTAAGCTTTACATGATAAACAGAATGAAATATTATTATCTTTAAAAACTTCAGTACAATAGCTTAAAAAGAAAAGATTATTGATTATGTTGCTACGCTTGTTCACACCAACGTGACACTAATTACGATGTTACCACCACATTGTGCTCATGAATCATAAGATATTAAGTCTCATTACCCAAGTAATTTCACTAGCAACAACACCCTTCAAATCGGAACACAGTAATATTTGCACATTACTATTTGGCAGCAGAAATAGGAGCTGCGATGGTGGTACCTACCTAGACGGTCTCCGTCAATAGACCTACCACCAGTAAACGGGATAATATAAATATAGTTTTTATCAAGTTACGCAGCTTCGTTTTTAAAAGCAATCGTATTTACGTAGATTCAATATATCCCTAACTAAACAATCTCTTATGAAAAAAAATTACCAAAGCAATAAACGAAAGTCAGATCACAGTTAAGAATGTACTAAAATAATTAAATATATCAAAGCATACATTTATAAGTTTTATTAAGCTAATTTATACAATTTATTATGTAGATTATAAATCATTAGGCAGCATGTTACTCATTAATTTAATCAATACGCCTAATAGGTCTGGCAAGTTCGTTAATCTCTACAACTTGGTTTATGTTAGGAATTAGTTTGCGACAGTAGAAATTAATCCGAGACAGTAGGTCGCTCTGGCACCAGCTCTGTGCACGGTTATTGTTATATGTATATAATAAATTAAGAAACAATCGCGCTAACAGCATTAGATTCAAACCTGTATTTGTTGTCTGAGTTAATTACATTTCTATTATTTACATAGGACTTCTTGATACTTACTTATTCTAAACCATTAAATAGGACGAGTAAATAAACAGCCCCATTCAAGTCTCTACTACTGGTTAATTGCGTGGTGGTGAATATCACATGCTCCATCTTTAGGGCCTTAGGGGTTGTGAGGTAAGGATCGATAGTATCGCCTTCACAACAAGGACTCTAACGATGAACGACGTGGTCCTCTGCTATTTTAATAATACCAGCGATATTTGTAGGTACCGGATAGACCATGTCTACGAAAAGGCTTATTTAGATCAGCGTTAGAGAACCCGCAGTGGTGTTCCAAACGGAAATCTCGTGACCTCTGCAATCGCTGAGGATATCCACCGAAAATTAATATCTCCACATAGCCCGGACTTCGTTTTCAATAAGCAGGGAATCTTTTCAAAGATCATCTTGGTATATAGACCACCAGAATTAGTTTTTTTTGCACTGGTAGGTCTTTGCTACCAGAGACCATTTAGGTTACTACCACCGCAGCCTTTCTGCCGCCGAACTGCAGTGTGCAAACGTTACTGTGTTCCAGTTTTAAGAGTGTCGTTGCTAGAGAAATTGCTAAGGTTACTTAACAACTTCTTTCTCAAGATGACAAGCGCAATGTGGTGCAGTGTATATCTTCTTAACCAGTGGTACGTTGTTATGGGCAAGCGTATCACTTACCATCAGGTGAACGTCCCATCCGTCTTATCATTTCTGGAAAAATAATCGTAAATCTATCAAAGGATAATTTTAAATAAAGGACATTCTATAGACTGGTTGTTTAAATAATTCTGTTTGGAATATTAATAGGGGAGTAAATCGCAAAAGGCATGTTTCTGAGTACAATATGACTTGTAAGGAACGGGTGACTCATTTTACGTGAGTACGGGCACACGGTGCGTGCGGAGGGATTTAAAATGCTGTCGACTAGATTATATCCATGGGAATTTCCGAAACTATATCCTGATAAGTATTCCACTGATAACCTCTGCCTCTAATTACGGCTCCTTTCCCATTTATGTATTTAAATGTGTAATATACAAGCGACCAATGTCCTTGCTGTAACGAATAAAATGCTATTACGGTAATTACAATTTAATTAAAAATATATTACGTGAACGTACGAAAAGATTGCTTTTAGATTTGGAAATGTAAATTAGTAAAGAATGACGTAAATATAGAACATAGTTATTTTTAGAAAAATGCCTTTTCTCACAGTCTATCTACAATACATTAATACTGCTGGATTACTGTTTGCCTGTACAAAGTGATTTAAGTTGTAGTAAACTTTACACACAGAATTTTTTTTTACGATTGCAAAAAAATTATTGTTAAGAAATTGAAAGTACTAATAAGGAACAGATCCAATCGATATGGAAATCTTAGGAGAGCTCTATGTCCAGCAGTGGACGTCTGTCGCCTGATGAAGATTAACTTACGAATTTTGAAGCGTATTTTGTAGTTACATTTCGCTTTATGAGTTCGCTAACACTACAAGCTAATTTCTCTAGAGTTCGGATATATGATAACAGTGTAGCTTTCTACAATTTTAATGATGACGGTGTTTAAAAATGTAAAAGTATCCGCGCAGTGTACTCGAACGCTGTACTTTTATACCGTTAGCCTAATTGTTAATAGGTGGTCTGTACATGCGACCAATTGACCGGAAGTCAATACGTATGTGCCGCATAAGACAATTATTGGTTTAAAACGATGGACGATCGTCTGACCGACCGATGTGTGGTCTCCGCTTCCGTTGAACGCAAATATCCTGGTGGTTCGAGTGTTTGTGTATGGTGTTACATTTCTAATGGCAGCCGTACTCAGTTTATATAGAGCCCGACTGCAACATCGATCCAAAACAAAATCAATTTAGTTAAACTCAATTATCTTTCGTCGATTTGATTAAATTTCTCCTTTAAAAGTTATGAGAAAATAAAAGTTATGGTCATTGAAAGAAGACCAGTTCCAGTAGACGTCTATCGGTTGATGATAATAATGGTACGGTACTTACAACATTTTGACTGACCTTCGACCAACAAGAGGTTGTTATTATTTTATATATACCTTCTTAGTCGTATTTCCTCATGACTGAGGGTCGTGGTCATCATGCGTCTAAAACACACGACGACTTTATTTGTCAGTTATAATGCAGTGGTTTGCCGTTGCCTTCTCCATTTCACATACTAGTCCGACCACAGACGGTCAATGACGTAGATATGCAGGTTTCCTCACGATGTTTTCCTTCACCGTCAAAGCACGTGATATTAGTTGATGTTTTATGCTAACTACACATAAATTGAAAAATTCATTGGTGCAGACCGGATTCGAACCCGGTACCTTCGCTATGGACGGCCGGCGTTCAAACCACTAGGCTATCACGGCTCTTTTATATATACTACTAACTAGTAATACAAAAAAAAAACACATTATTCGTAACCAATTAATTCGTGTTATTTTAATTATCATAATCATTTCAGTCCATTATCATGACGTGTTATTCGTTAGAGATATTTAAACTATATTATATTATTGTATCATTACTTGCATTACATATATTCATATAAATAATATTTTTTTTACTTCAAAGCGATCGATAGCGTATCATGTGTTATATAAATAATGCTGATTGTTATTTAACACAAATCCCCGCTAATTAAGTCCATCGACATAGTAAAGAAACTGTTTGAAAAGAAGCGGAGCCATAAATTAGAGGGGATATGTAAAGTTAAGAAAGATCCGTAACGGTCGCGTGTTGATATATTGTAAAGATACGAATGTTGAATAAAAAAATATTTACACTGGCCCGCTTGAAAAAACACGAATAGATTACTTGAGGGACCGGGAGGTATTGGCCCACATGATTAAACCAACAGACGTTGGGTAGGCTTCGACACTTCAAACATTTCTTGTTAATCGAAAAACTATATCGCGGGTTCATTTCGAAAGGTTCATACTCGTATGAAGTGGCGTTGTACTGTGTAACGAAATCCTTTCGGAAATTGCATCGCGTATGAATTTTCATTCAAGATAATGAATCCTAGAAAGGTTTTCGATTTTTTTTTATATTCAACGGACCTTTTACTATCACACTTTTAAGGTCTATCAAACCAAAACAAAGTAATGTTTGCGTACTACTCGGCAGTGAATACCTTCTTACATAGTTTCTAGCGAAGGAAACCTATCAGGAGTGAGTAATATTTAAAAAAATTTGTTTTGGTTAATTTTTTTTAAATCAAGAAATTACTATTTATGGCACATTTCAAGTAATCTAAACATTGTAGTAAAAGGTGATAGCTCTCAGTATTGATTTTCTATATCGGATACTTATCACAAACACATCAATATTATTACTGATTAAAAAAAAATGTGTTAGACATAAACTCTCGTACGTAGCCCGAAATAAACACAATTTAAACTTGTTAAAACGTTGTTCCTTTGTTAAAAATTTAGAATTGGAAAACTCAAAGCCATTATAACTTTATACCGGGCTGTACTTTTCATGGCTGTCAGTTTAATGTGCAAAAAGTTATGCACACTTTTGCTTAGTTCACACCTAAGGGATGATACGGATTTTAACTATCTATTATGGTCTATCCTATGTACTTATACATATTGAGAAATATAACGCGAGTATTTATACGTCACGAGTACAACTGAAAATCGAAAACATATTCGATGCTTACGACCAATTCAATGAAAATAATTTATTTAATAATTATATACATAATCAAATAATGTTTCAGAGCCGAGGTAAAATAATATACAAATATACAGAGTGTAGTGTAATTTAATTGAGTCCTCACAGGAGCCAAACCAATGCCCTTAAGCAAAGGCGTACATATTATATGGGTGTGGTTAGACCTTACCTTTGACTCGACACGAGTATGGTTTCGGAAACCTATAATTGTCACAGTGTTAAAATCGTGCTCGTAATACTGGTGACGCTTTTAATTCTCAGTGATATAAAAATATACTCCTGTATAGTAAAATGAATGACTTCATAAGTAACTGTTTCTTTGTAAGTTAAAGGGATCTCTTTCGCTAATAATATTTAGAAAATTTAAGAATTTACACAACTTTATTGTGAGTACATCAAATTTCGCTTTTAAAATGTTATACCAATAGTTATATTAAACATAATGAAAGTTTTGGACATAGCCCTGAGTAAATTTGCAAAAATATTTAATTCATTTTACTTGAAAAGGCAGAAAAGCGCAAAAAAATTACAGATGAGGAGACCTGTTCCATTAAAATATTTTCGTCAGCACTCTAAAAAAGTCTTTATCGAACATTTAATCGGACAAAAACATGTCCGAAAACAAGTCCGAAGAGTGCAACAGTAAAAGTAACATGAAAACAAAACTTAGTCAATTTAGACGCCGGAGGTAAATTACGATTTGTGACCATGATGTGAAATGTTTTCGACTGAACTTTTGGCAATATCCTTTAGTTGTGTCGAACTTGATCCATATTACCATTGGTGATTTAGGTCAAAGCATAAACAAATAAGTATATGTGATCTATAGATAAATATCTCATTACAGGACAAACATTTGTCTGCAATTATATCTTCAGTGTAGACGACGCTGTGAGTGATGTTGGGTTTGAATATTCTAGCACTCAAATGTTGACTGCTGGAACAAATCAATGCTGGCATAGGTGCTCACTTATAAACATGAGGATGGTTTCTACTTACTTAATCCCACAACACATGGTTCCGGAATTAAAACAAGTAGCTCCGTATCCCTCTGCGTTACAGAGGCACATGAAAAAACTAACCCTGCATTAAAAATCTCAGTTCACTAAACATGTTCATAGTTTTTTACCAGGTGGTAGGTCTCTGTTGCCGGAGACCGTCTGGATGGGTACCACCGCAGATCCTATTTCAACCGCCAAATAGTAGTGTGCAAACATTACTGTGTTCCGGTTTGAGGGGCACTGTAGCTAGTGTAATTACTGGGGTTACGGGATTTAACACCTTATGTCTCAAGGCGACGAGCGCAATGTGGTACGGTGTATATTATCTTAAATAGCGCCGTCGTTGTAAGGTGTATCACGATCGCCTCGTCGAAAAGAAGGCAATACAGCAAAAATGTTTTATACATGAGAGCGTATGACGCACATGTGCCAACACCGTTTTTAATCCAACATCGCATTAACAATGAAAGCGGAAATTAAAATGTCTGTGAATTTTGAAGCGGCACATAAAGGCCATACGCGTTATAGTTAAGTATGAAATAAAATGGAAATAGACTTTTTTTACTGCGATACTGACATGAATAAGTAGCGCTTATTATAATTATGTTTTTATTAAATTATGTAAAAGCTTCATTCTCTGATTATTGTGTATTTAATGTTATATATATTTTATGCTGTTAGTTATTTGATCGACCTATATCACACATTACATGCTTGAGATCAAACTATTTCGCTTGTGTCAATAAAAACATCTTGCTAATTATTATAATTTAAGTATAAAAAAAATGTAGTCTAGCGCTAAATGTAATAAATCATCATTATACCTGTGATAATTGAGATGCCTATTTGTAGATATTTTTTTACTAGATTTCTAAGTACCTAAATTGATTATTAATTTAATAATCATATTGTCAGAACTGGTTTTGATACGAATATAGATCTCATGAATCTTCCAAACTCTAAGGACGTCCACCGAAAAGGTTGTAGTGGGTAAAGATCTCCCACATAACCGTGATGTCTTTCCCCCAGAAGACTGGGTATCTTTTCGGAGATTCCACCTAGAAATAAGGTAGTTTTAATATTTTTACAGAACGTGTTAAGTTAAAAAAGTATAAAATTTACACTTTATGTCCCATTTAGTAACCCATTAAACTTTTTTACATTTAGAGTAATTGGTTCAGTCTGTTTGCCTAAAGACTTAACGTATTTACATACGTTGAACGAAATTTATTCATGTGCTCAACGTAACTTAGTTACCGGGAGAGAAATTAAGCTGTATTGTGTCGAGGTACATTCGTGTTTTCATACTTTTTAAAAGTTATGATGTATATGTGTCTAAATCTCCCGGGTAAGTTTTTATACACAGAATCTTACGGGCCATTTTTTAGAGTACAATAGTCCATTGATTACGAATAAGAATTGTATATAAGTTCAGGGTCTTTATCCCCTTTCATTTTATTTTTATAAACTGTAATTATATGTTTAGTTTGAACGGTTAACAAGAGTTTAAGAACAGTTATCAGATATTTATGAAACATTTACATCATTTAGAAAAGTAAAACTAGATTTGAGATTATTTTAATTGTGATGTTGAAAGTAGAAAATTGATGTATACCTAAAAATCGCTGTTCATTGACTCTAGATAATCTCTTTTGTAATTACATAAACAAGTTTGTGTTATGACTAAAATACTATAACTGTTTATATTTATAAGTTGAAAATAAATTAGAAAAATCAATGAATACAAATTTAAGTACCGAATGAAGATTGTTAGTAGTTACTGGTAATGAGATTACACTTAAAGCGAATTGAGTGGTTGTTCATTAGTCCCCTGAGACTATAGACCGACAACCTGTCAGTGCATAAATTGAAGTAAGAATAGATCAGTATGCAGGCCACCGGCTTGTGGTTTAGGAAGCCCAGTATAATCTGCACATGCACAGCATATCGTTCACACAATAAGCAAACCTTAACTTAACCTGATAGCTATAAATCCGTTGCTTCCCTTCACATATTTCTATATCACGAAAAATATAAATAATCTTTCGAAAATATTTAATATCTTATAAACTTTTTATGAACATAATTTTATAATTGTATGATATACAATATGTAAGTTAACTTTTCTTTTTGTATTGATCTAAAGTTTATTTATTCTAAATAATTTTCAACTATTATTCGAATGAATATTGAAGTTTTTTATATACCACAAAAACAATCGTCTTTTATACTTTATGTAGGGCTTTTTATTATCTTATGTTTGCTTAAAAAAAATTCAAAGGAGTGACACCACTTGAGAAAAAGACACGACGTCGAGCAGCACCTTCGCAAGACTAAAAGTGCCGGAGGGATCTGCGCTCTCTAGACTTTTATATGAATACTTTGAAAAAAAAAAATAATAAAAAGCAGAGAAATAAGAATAAGAGAATACATTTAGTGAGAACTTGTACCAGGAACCTTTATTAATGTTTTAAATCAAATAATTGCTAATACTTTCTTTATCGCTTGTTTAACAAACTTATCTCGTGGGTAACTGACATGTTTCGACAGCTTTAGTAGTCATGAGACATTCACCAAACCAAATTGGCCAGCATAGTGTACAAATATTTTCATGATTACATTTGATTATATTTTTATTTTAATCACACAGCACTTACTAACAATTTCAATGCATACAAAAACATCCAGTTCGTTTCAAATATCAACGAGATATTTAAATGTGTATGTTGTAAATTAAACAGCATTCATCCGATTGGAAAATAATGTACTGGTTGATGGCAAATCCGGAGCGGTATCCGATATCTCATTTAGATATCCGAAATAGAATTTCCAACTGGTACAAACTAATCGCTCCGCATGTTATGTGGTTGTATAGATATTCCGTTTGATTATTTCGGATGCACTAAATTAGTATTACAGTATTTTGTCCAAACGAAAATGCAATACAAATAATACAGTGCTAATTTAAAACTTTCTACACTTAAGTTGTAAGTAGGTTGAACCATTATTATATTATTTAATAAAAGAGAGTTAAGAAATTCACCTAATATGTACTAATCCACGGTTATTAAATAGTAGCCCTCTTTTAAGATTCCAGATTTCTTATCACAAGGAGAGTCCAGTCCACGAAAGCTGTTTTTCTTGCATTATATCAGTTTCCATTCCAAAAATTCAGCTTCACTGGGAAATCGAAGCATAGACACTTCGACACGTTTAGCTCGTACGACCGCCTTACAAATCGAGATATCACGGCCTACATACGTTTATTAAAAGGTACTCTTTCACATTTACACAGTAATTCAAATGAGATTTAAACAAAAAAAACTTTAGTTAATTTGTTGTTGTCCAAAAAATCTTTAAAAAGTCCGTCGTTGAAAATGTTCATGTTATTTGTAATATTTTTATACTTTTCATCGGCAACTTCACATACGGTTACTGTCACTATGTCAACGACCTCGGCTGCTAATACAAAAGCTCTTATTTAGAAAAATGCTATGTTACAAAGAGAATCACGGCAAGACGACGTTAGCAACGGTTATGGTTCGATGCCTGGGACGTTGACATGCCCGTCTAAAACCGCAAACTGGCTATTGTCTGTAGTAAAAACGTTTTTGCTGCAAACGAAGCCCTTAAGTCCGTTGCATAAGTTAGAAATTTCCATGTGCGATTCCCAAACTACAGTTGCAAGCCGCTTGCAAATAGATACTTACGTAAGAGTCATTATTTTTCTCACCTACACATATTACGTTACATGTTACAAAACAACAAGCTCAGTACTTAAGTCTACTTTAAAAAATCCTGAGTCAAGAATTTTCGACCGAAATTCATAGTAACTTCAGCATCTTACAAGTAATTATCATAAATAGGGAAAGACTTGAATAAGAAAACAAACAACATAAAGACGGGGATAGAGCAAACAATGAACGGAATCACAAAGAAAATGAGTTGGCTGAGAATGGCTGGAGAAACAGCAATTTGAATTCTGTGCAAGTGCAAAAGATTTGAATGCATTCTGCAAAGGAGTTTGTAATCCAAGTTATTCTAAAGAAGGAAATATTTCGAATATTATCAATCCTACAAAATACAGCAGGAGAAGGAGTAACCAAAATGTAAAGAAAAAAATAAAGTTTTGTGAACACACCGTCACATAATACGTGGAACATAATAGTAATTATAACGTGACCTCGTAAACTGCGCGGCATCAAAGAAACCGTGTGAACAAAACGACAGGTGCTTCAAAAACTTACCAAAATCTGTGCGTTCCCGTTCCAGTCGTCCACCCAGGCGACCACCAAATCTGCTCCTCTCATATTTCGCGCCGAACTAAAGCCTAAGCCGACGTAACCACGCGTCCTCGCTTCCAATCGGAACGTGATACTCGAATCCGTGTTCACCCATCGCAGTACCACGTCACCGTTCTCATCCAGTCGCTCGGAATGGGCCCATATTAAACTCGATTCGTATGACTTCGAATCGAAAACCTCTCGACGATGGCGCACTGTGTATTGATCGATTATTCGGCTAGTTTTATCGTTTTTGACTCCGAACTGTAACAGCCTCAGTGCCTGGGCGTTCTGCGTTGGATTTGGCGGCAGCTCGTTCGGCGGAATGATTTGCTTTAATCCGGGCAGCTTTGCGTCGCAGATTAAAAGCGCAGTCAAAGTTAACAGGACACGGAGATTCATTTTATAATTGTTCAGTCCTTTGATATCATCACTTGTGGAATATCTGGAACAGAAAAGAAAAATATTTGAAACAAAATAAATCAATATATTTCACATCATAACGTTGTACCCGTTTGGATGCAGTAAATGGATTTCAATGACCGACATCTTTTCTACAGTGTAAATAAGTTTTTAATTTATAAACTATTCTAGTTGTTTCTTGCAATGCAGCTTCTACCATAGCGATCCTATTTATATTTTGAAGATATGAATACAAGAAAAATGTAAACACCACTTATCAACAGTTGGTCAAAATTATGTTTCTGGATTAATAAACTATCAAAGTATGCTATTATAAATAAAAACAGGGAAATGGTATTATTTTATTGGATAGATTGTTTCAACGTCAATAAGAATGTGACAGCAGAACCATTATCAAAATATAAAAAGGCAAGAAAGACGATATCCGCGTATAATATAAAGTAAATGTAAGAGTGGTGCCCTCCCATCAGACAGGTACTGTTTCCGGTAGTGAACCGGTAATCTCGTCGTAAAAACACGTTCAAGATAAATGTGCATAAAATTTTGATAGCTTTAGTTGTAAATAAAAAATTATGTGGTGTCGAAAAGCAACGTGGAGGACTTGATCTCCAGCATGTAATAACTAGATGAGATAGATAGACTTTAGCAATGAACATACTTAGCATAGTAACGTGTTTCAACTGAGGAAGAAATTTTACTCTTTAAAGTATATTATATTACTTCATTTATTTAATAACAAAAAAAAATATTTGAAGTTTTAAGTGAAAATTAAATGATTCGCAGAAGTTCATCGGAGCTATCGAAGTGTTTTTTTTTTATTACAGAAAGCAAGGATACGAGCAAGACGTTCACCTTGTAATTTGCTTTAGCAACATACTGACATAATATCAACGTTTTATTACTTCAATACTAACTGCAAACCAAAATACTGCAGTTTTAGCATATTACTGTTAACCAGTAAAAATAGGCGTTGCGATTGTGTTAATCCTTTTTATTAAAACCTTTTTTGAACATATGTTACATGATATTTTTGGTATAAAAAGATTTTTTTTTTAATAAATTTGTTATTAGCAGTTTATTGGGTTTTGTAGAAGGAATTTGATAACAGATTTTTAAATAAAACTTGCATTTTCTAAAACTAGTTTAAAATTTTATATGTAATGCGAGATGATATTTTTATAGTCTCGGCTTCCTAAGCACAAGCTGATATCATCGATGTTTTGCATTTTTATGTTTCAATACGATATTTTTTTTATTTTCGTCTAAAAATTATTGTAATATATTCTAGAATTAGTAGCGCATGGCGCCTGAGTCACGAAAACTATTTTTTTATCTACAATAGGCTAACACTTGGCCTGCAAATGAGGTCGTTGATGATGAAGCGTGCTAACTCAGAATACTCTGTCTATCATATCTTGACTACCAGAACACAGTAATAATGTTAGGTCTTAAGTTTGCAGTATAAATGTCGTGACTAGCCAAGTAGGTTTGAAAAATTCTTCTACCATACAAACTCATTAACATGTTGTCCCGGAACCAAACCAGAAGCCTAGAATTACAACGTAAGCGCTTGGCCACTACGCCTCATAGCAACAAAGTGACGATTTTTGTGAGAGGAATTTACTTGAAATTTACTTACTTAACTAGTAACTAATTTGAGTAAAAAATTATTTACTTAAATAATTGAAATTTTCTAATAAAGATTACAACATTTACACAATCAAAATTTATTAAGAAACACTAACGGAATGGTATAAATTATATATAAATTAAATAAATGTTTATAACGATACAAGTGAGAGGTTCATTTGATGGTGAGACGTTTGCCCATAACAACGTAACGCTAGTTAGGATGGTATACACTGCACCATATTGCGCTCGTCGCGTTAAGACTTGTGTTCAGTCTCGTTACCCCAGTAACTTCACTAGCTACAGCACCCTTCAAACCGGAACACATTAATGTTTGCAAACTACAGTTTAACGTCTGAAATAGTAGCTGCGGTGGTACCTACCCAGACGGTCTCCGTCAACAGAGACATACCACTAGTAATGTATATAACGAATAAAAGGGTACACATGAAAATTGCGGTTAGCAAAATCTCCATTTTTCTACGAACATAATGAAAATATAAAGAAATGTTAACACGTAACTTCACGAGCTCGATTTAGATCCTTTTTGTCGTCGACGCGCGAAATATGTAACTCACTTAGCCCCGCGTTGCAGTTACGCTAAGTTACGTTAACTGCAAACGTGACTTAAGTACATACATTTGTTACGGGTTGCAGCCGTACATTTCACGTGTTTAGGGAACTAAGTTATTTAGAACACTTGATTCTCTCTGTTGCTGGAGATACCAACGCAGCTCTTATTTCTACCGCCAAAGAGTAGTGTGCAAACATTACTGTGTTTCAGTTTATAGGGCGTTGTGGCTTAAGAAATTACTAGGGTAACGAGATTTAACATCTGTCTTAAAGCGACGAGCATAATGTTGCGCTGTGTATATCATCCTAACTAACGCATTGTTATGGGTAAGAGTATCACTCACCATCAGGTGAACGTTCCACCGGTTTCGTCTCTTCTCTGAATGAAAAAAATATATTATTATATACGTTGTTAGACAGTAAACTCTTCTATTCATTTGGTAAACTGTTTTTATTGTTTAAAACAGTTACAGTCGTATCAAAGATTTAGAAGATTCAGACGATACGTTCTGATTGCTTTTTTTTTGTGACGAATACGTATCGAACTATTTACAAGTGGTATCTGTAATGGAACAAAAAAGCGTCCAATCGCAGTCTCACCGAGCAAAACAAGGCGGTCAGATCATTATCCACTTATTGGGAGGAAGTCGAAACCGCTTCGTCCGCTCTCGTTATAAACAAACTGAAGATATATTTTCGTCGGCTTATCCACGTCGCCATCTTGTCTACATCACCAACTTATACTTTCCTTACCAAAAGTAACTACATAATAATTAATTTCATTGCGTAACAAACACAGTAACATATAATATTTTATTCTGACTCTCTGGGTATTATTGCTAAAAATTTGCGTATCCAATTCGAATACGGATAATGATTTTGGTATACATTCTTAATAACATTGTTTTAATGCCAATGTTCTGTTTATTATAAGATGTTAGAGATTATATTAAAAATTAACAGCACTATTAATGTTCCCATTGGTGGGATTTAGAGCCTTTTCTCACAGAGTCAATCCACTACGCTGGCGAATGGCGATGAAAGTGATTATTTTAGAATGTGTCGGTTTCCTCAATATGTTTTCCTTCTTCAGAAACTCAAGCCCAGTGAGAATCGAACCCGCGTTTTATGAACAAAAATCGGATTGTTTGTTATTCGAGTCGAGTGTAAGTGACTTATAGACAAAACACTAATTGGGGCGCAATTTGCATTCATTTGACTTTAACGCTCCGAGGCGTACAATAGCTTATTGATATCGAGCTAACGGAAACGGATGTAACTAATTATACCTTCGAATTAATTGCGATATTCACACATTGAGTGTTTAAACACAAAAAATATGTTGTAATATCTATAGATAGTATGATGTTTAGTTATTATATAATAATTAAACTCTGTCTACACCCTTGTAGCAGTGTCGAAACGCCTGTTTACTTAGTACTACAAAGGCCACACGTTGTGATGTGGTGAACTACCATCCTCATAGTAATGATGAGGGCTAAATTAATCAAAGGAACTCCGCTTCATCATCCACGAATTCATTGACATTTAATCAAGTTGTGGTCAAGTGTCAGCCTTTCGCTGTTAAAACGATACATGTAAATATGAAACAAATAATATATATAAAAAAATTACGAAATGAAAAGAACCGATCGCCCGGAAGTATTTATACTTGTTGAATAAAGTTATTTCAATAATCACATTTCCGAACTAAACGTCGGAGAAACAGAAAAGCAACTTTTTACGTCAAAAGCATTCGCCGCAGAACCGGAGTAAACGGGCGATGGAGTTCGTTGCGGAAATGTTTTTGCGTACGCCCGCGGCCCCGCGTTCAAGTCTCGCACGTTGTTTGAATAAGTAACATCGCATTTATACATCGAACGGATTTTATTAAAGCGTTATGCTTGATACGTGAACTCTCGTTACAAAGTAACTATTAAAAGGTTTAAATATTTTTTGTTTTTAAAACATACTGCCTTCTTTATTTAGTTTTTACATATTAATATATATTTATGAGGTAGTTTAAAAAATAAACCTAAAGTGATATTTATAGCAAAATATTAAATCGAGCCGTGATAGCTTAGTGGTTTGAACGCCGGCCTTCCACTGCGAAGGTACCGGGTTCGAATCCGGCCTGCACCAATTAATTTTTCAATTTATGTGCAGTTATTATAACACCAACTAATATCACGCGCTTTGACGGTGAAGGAAAACATCGTGAGGAAACCTGCATATCTATGTCATGACCATCACTGGTCAGACTAGTATGTGAAATGGAGAAGGCAGTGGCAAACCACTCCATTATAACTGCCAAGTAAGTCGTCGTCTGTTTCAATAAATACATGATGACCACGACCCTCAGTCATGAGGAAATACGACTTAGAAGAAGATAATAAAATGAAGGGCGATGTAGTTAGTAAAATGACTGTGGTTAGAAGTTTTAAAATTTTGTTTCAAAATTATGAAAGCGATGCGGGACTGAGAAAACATCATCACTTACCATCAGTTGAAGATACCGTATTGCTAGATATGATATTGCTGTGTTGTATACAAAAAAGAAATCATGAACGATTTCGTTCTATATACGTATCTTTACAAATTACTTAAGTTATATACAAATTGTGTATTGGTATACAAATTTAAAATTAGCCATTATAAACCTGCCCTTGAAATGCATACGTCGTATAAACCAGAACACCCTCGCGTGTTCTCCGCCTTTCCGTTTAAAAAGTAAAAGAAATAAGCGAGCCCTTGTTGATACAAAAATAGGTACTGACCCCGCAAAAACATTTGTGGCACGCAATAAAAATAAACCAAGTAAGCGCAACAATATTTAGAAAAACTACGAATGAAAAGCTTTTATGACATCCAATAAGATCGTTGATTTAATGGGTCGGCCATTATCCGGGTCACAATTGCGTTTAGATAAAAAAAAAAGGATTTTGCGTCTACAGGAGAAATAGAAGCTTTATTGATGGAACGATTCTTCTGTTTCTCTTAACATCTTTTTTGTAATGTTTTTCAAATGGAATAGAACATTTTTAGTGGTGGTAGGTCTCTGTTGCCGGAGACCGTCTAGATAGGTACCGCAGCTTATATTTCACTTGCCAAACTGTTCTGTGCAAATTACTGCGTTTCGGTTCGAGGGACGCTACAAGCTAGTAAAATTACTGAGGTAACGAGACTTAACACCTGTATAAAGGCGACGATCGTAATGGTGCAGTGTATACCATCTTAACTAGCGCCACTTTATTATGAACAAGCGTATCACTTAACATCAGCTGAACGCTTCGCTCTTCTCGTCTCTTTGTCGAATAAAAAAACAAATAGAACAGATATTTGTGATTGTAAGATATCGATTAAATAAATTCGAATAGGTATCATAAGTGGCAGTAGAATAGTCACATTTTAAGAAATGGTCATTAGACTAGAGCATTTTAGAGAGGAGCTATGCAAGACGCCTAGTAATTAGACTAAGACGCTGATGCACAAATCAAGTTAGCAACTGGATGCTTGTCCGAAGCTGAATACCTGGCTAAGCATGATTTCTTAGAAGTACCCTATGTCGAGTCGCAGCCTTACGAATATGATGATACAATAGAAAATATTGTTGATTAGTAATTTGTCGTTACTTCATTGCAAGTATATGAAGAGGCAAATTATGGTGAATCTTAAATAAAAATTGCGTCTACTTATAGTTTTTTTGTCTCTTACTAAGTGGTAAGTGAGAATCAAGTAATTTTAATCTAAATGTCGTATTACTATTCTAACGTAATACTTATCACAAGTTAATACTTGCTTGTAATCAAGAAAACCAGTTTTAAAAGAATAACAAACGAGATTAATTGAATCATTATGATATTGATTTTAGTAAATGAATAAAAATATGAAACAATTTCATCTAAAGTTTTATCTCTTAAAAATGGACAAAGTATTAGTAAAAGTATTTGCTTATGGCTCCATTTTAAATAAGTTGAGCTCCACAAGGACAGAACTAAGCAGGGAGGAGCTAACCATTCAAATACTTAAGCAAATTACGAAGATAAGTTTGCGGAGTACGAGTAAATTATAGTGTGTATAAATTTTTCAGCTCCACAGACAGAAAAAGTATTTTCTAGAATAATTCAACATCGCAGGCGTCCCCCTTCAAGGGCAAAACGAATCACCGTAGGACATTTATTTTCTTACTTCAATCATACCTAATAAAGGGAACAGCAAGTTAACAGGTCCAGTAAAAAAATATCGATAATATTTATTTACAAAAATCGATTACTGGGGAAATATTCTCACGGTGTATTAATACGAAACTAAAAGTTTAATAGCGACTGCAGATTTGATAATAGCCGATCGTAAAACCGTAACTGGTTTATAAATAACCGCGACGAATGAAAGATATAGCGAAAGAGGATTAGTCAAATTGCATATTAAAAATGGTTTAAAAAAAAATAAACTAACACTTTAACTATTTAATAAACGGAATTAACAGTTGATATATTTAGTTAATAACTTGATTCGTTCAAGTTTAGATGATAATAAATTAAAGGAAAAACTGGTATCTTATTAAGTATAAGTTTCTGTGGAATCAAAGCTCCAATTTATACGTCATTTTACGTGGAAATATATATTTCTTTTAATTTCAAGTTTGTTTCATTTGTCACAAAAATTTAAATATGATTTTCGTAAAGTCAAAATAGTTAAAGTGTAATTTTCAAAGTTCTTGATGAGCTTCCGGTAAAAGAATACATAGCAAAGAAACCGATTTCGTCAAATGACAATTTTAGAAAGTCGATTTATGTTTCGATTTTCAAAAAATAAGTATTTTTAAAACAGAATATCTTCGAGAAATCCCTAGATCTCTATAACTTGCAATACTTGTGCAACTTTTGTTTTCGTTTGTATCGCCAGTAACAGCACTCGGTATTTTAAAACTTACTTTCTAACTTCTCGGAATACATATAAATTTATACTTCTAATAATATATTTTCTGTTATGCTGGCGAGTTTTAAATTTTACGTTAATAGTTTTCATATAACAACACTATTAAATCTTAAGATGTTTAATTACAGACATTACTAAGTACAGAATAATAGCATTTTTTATATATAAACGGACCAACACTTAACCTTAACTTCACATGGTGTTAAGTGCAAGTTAGGCCTTCATATATTGACAACCGGAGGAACACATTAATGTTGTTATGGCGACTGATTTACAATATACGCATGTTAGCTAACCATCTAACTCTACCACTATTCAAACTCAACAACATATAACTTCGGAATCGAACCACGAACCTCTGTGTTACAAGGCAGACAGTTACCCACTGAGCAATTGAGGCATTTTTTTTAAATTGCTGATTAAAAATTATCGTTAAAATTGTATGTACGGTTTTGTTAAATCTTAAAAGGTAACTAATATTTGAAAATAGTAAATAATTTAATATCAGTAGCTTATAATAAATAATATTTTTCGCACACCATTTAACATATCTTATGAATAACATATCATATAGCAGTTCACACGATAATAATATAGCGGTTTATGGTCAATGTTAATCGACATCGCACATGTTTAATTAAACCAGCAGTTTTTATGCGCATAAAGACCAAATTACTGTGCACAATTGTGACTCGTGTGGGAAGTAGTAACCGAGGATTGGCGACTTCAAAGAAAACTAATTCCACTGTGGACACCTGCAGCTGACGGCGCGAACTTAAACTCACGAGCGTATTTGCTTAAAGCAGTAATATGAGATGTAATTGCAGAAGATTAATTTGAGTCTGCGTGAGAAATCTCTGTAAACAACGATAGGACAATGGACAATGTAATATGAAAATAATGAAGCTGGATGAATATCTTGACACAAAGGATTCCATTATCAGCGGCCCACGCGGAAGTTGATGGCATATATCGATAGAATATTCGACCTTATAATATCTAACATTGTTCTGCTTAAAGAAGTATATACTTATCCAGCGTCGGATATTTATATATTTAAGTATTGATGATAGCACTTTTTTAATTATTATTATTAACATCGCTAGGATAAATGACTGTCAATAGAGCAGTAAGGTCCAGGAGTGGCGGTCGTGTGGAAAGCCCTTCACAATGTGAACCGAAGATCTGGTGAAGATCAAGGGAACAGGACCAGTCGGTATGGAAATCATGAGTGAAGGCTTTCAATAGCTGAAGATGATTAAAATCGATATATTATGTACCATTTAAAAATTAATTCCTTATAAATGTTATGGAATTTTATAAGAAACTGGTTCCATTATATGCTCGTTGCAGAATTCCGCAAACTGCAATATTCCCAGATTAAATTTCACGAGTCACGGATAACGACCTATTCGGGATTTCGCAACTAGAAACGACAGGCGCAGTGCAAATATACCGAAATGCCAAACATTGAGACCCAACGCCACCGCGAAACTTTAATGCGGGCAACATGATTACATTTAAGAGTTAAAGTTTACTACGTTGTAAAAGCCTTTAACAATTGTTCTTTTAGTTTAAATATTTAAAGTTTAAAATAAGAGAACAAAAACCCAAAGCGCTTTCTACAACTGTAGTATAAATTTTTGTTTATTTCTTACACTAATTTAACAGTGACTCGTTGTTCCAAGTCTTGCATATTTAACAAAACTGAATTTAACGGATTTAATTCAGATTTTTAATTATAATTCATTTCAAGTGCATTACAGCATCCATGGCACAGGATGACTAGGCGACAGATGCCCTGACGTCATATACATTACGAAGTACCTAACATTTTTTAATCATTTCTTAAAATCTCATATACGCTTGGAAAACTTAGAGTATTAAAAATAATGCTGACTAATAAGAACATAAAGTACCAAAATAAAATTCATAAACATAATTCGATGAAAGGTAAGACCGTTAAAGCATTTGATCCAATTTCGCATAGCACATACTTTCCCAAAATTGTGATAAAAGTATTTCATTATAATTTCAAAAGAAATATGATCTTTTAAAGTTTACATTTTCAATAAACGCACGATACTTATTATTATTGTCTTTGTTATTTAATTTGAGTGTAGATATCCTTAAAACATTTCTTCAGTCCGTCCTTATTTTAGTTTCCCTACAACACTAGACAGTAGACGTAATCCTTGAAACCTTCTATAAATTGGACGAACAATTTAAAGATCACGCGAAAAGAGGATTTGAGAAAATCAGGACTGTTCGGTGTTTAGGTCTTCGAGAGAACCATCTGACCAACTGCGCTATATTGACGGATGATGATGATGACAACAACGTTTAACGATATAAATATTAACAAGCATATCATATGCAAGATTCGAGATATCATTTACCAACAAGTAAAATATTTTAATGATAAAAAAACTCGTTTTGTAGTATTAGGTTGTTAATAAGGTATTTGTTTTTTAATTTCAGATACCGAGTCGGGCATCGTGCGGGTGCAACGCCCTCGCACCTGTGCCCCACGACGTGACATTCCAACCAGCTTCTTGCAAATTCGTTCTTTAGATCCATGAAATCGATCGGTTCCGCTCTTTGTCGCTGTTTAGAGGGAAACGTCGTTCTCTAAAGTGGCTCTTTAGTTTTGTATATTTTGTTTTAGGCATCACAGTTAGTGTTACATTTCTTTAAAATCTATATTACAAAAACCTTCCAGGCAACGTTTTAATTTGAAAAAAACGCGACTAAACTTCGTGTACAACGAAGAGGCTTGTGAAACCGACGTACTAACGATGTCGCAATACATTATTGTTCTGTTTATTTCCACTAAGTAATCAGAACTTAGTTCAATAACAACATGTAAAGTAGGTAGATATAAATGTTTACTTTGAATTGTAATTGGAAACATATTTATACAATCTTTCTAACAATGTATTCAATTACAGTTACGATAATTTTTCACTTTAGCAATTATTAACAAAAACATGATTTGACTATATTTTGACCTATTTTAGGCGAACAAATGACGTGATATTTAAAGTATTAATTTTTTTAGTTGTAGTTAGTATAAGTTTGCTGGTTAGTCATAAGCACGTGAAAGAACGATGGGATTGATGGATAAACAGGATTGTTTAGAGGAGAAATTCTTAAAAAATTGCAAAAAATACATGAGTTATAGTATAGCAAAATATACCAATATTCGTTATATTGTTATAAAAAAAAACAGCAGTATAAGTTGTTTATATTTTAAGTGTTAATCACACAAAATTCGTCTATACATTTCTTAAGTTCTCTAAAAATTATTATGAAATTACTATTAATATATTTATTGAAGGCTTACGTTTATAAGCAATTCATATTTTTATAAAAAATGTCTAAAACAAGAAATATATTCGAGAGAAGCAATTACTTAACAACTTAAAATAAATTAGCTTCAGTTTGAACCGTTAGAGTGAAAATTGGTTGTCGTGTGTACTCGTTTTCCAAGTATGCGGCTTAATGTTCTTAATGCCCAAGTTTAAGAGTAATGAAAAGTTAAATTTACATACATATTTACTTTGGTTAATAAAAGTATTAATGTTATTGCAGTAAATAAAAAACAAGAAAAAAAAACATTTCTTTCTAGATGTTTTTTATATTTTAGATTGCTTCCACGTTCTACATTTGTAAATATGAGTAAAATTCATTTTAAGGAACTCGAGAGCACATCCGAGCAAATTTTACATGTTGAAATTATTATAGTTATAAAGTATTTTATACGTCTGTGAAGGCAACGTCGGCATACTCCATTCCTTTACATTTTGGAGACAGATGTACGAATTTATAAAAATATCAAATATTTGCTTAACAGTGATTGTAAAATAATCAGATTATGAAGATAGATTTCAAAATTTATCATAATAGTAACAATCGAAAATATCAGACAAATAAATATATTAAAAAAACGAACAGAACCCAGAAAAACGAAGAGAAGGAACTGAGCTATTGAATTATGGTGTGACAATATGTTACAAAATCAAAAAGCTAAACACACATCAAAAATTCTAAAATTTGCTCGATACAAAAGGTAACACTGCTGTAGCTTATTAAGCTGACAAAGTAACGATTGCAAAATACAAGAAAATAATAATTTCAGAGACATTGTTTATGATATTGGTTACTTTAATGATGACTCATCTTAAAACGTTTAAATTATAATACGTTAAGGCGGTAAATATTAGTGATTCATTACCAATTAATTTAGTTTGAAAGCCTGGTGTGCCTTTCATTCGCTCGTCAGTGACTTCGAAACGGATTTATGCATGAACAATCCATTATGAAGCAATCATGTATCAATTGTTGTAATTTGAGTGTGCGCAAGTTTGCCGTGTCATTGGCTTCGTTCACATTTAACTCGCATTTGATCCATAATTATCGTACTAGAACTATTTTGAATAACCATAAAACAATAATCCTACAAACTTTCGAAATAGTCAATGTAAAAACACTGGTCTTTGGATTTGAATAAACGACAAAAATTTTAACACACTTCCAAATAAAAAGTATGCTGATACTCATCAGAAATAACCGTTTATATTATAATCTGCCAGACCTAAAAAAGCATCTAAAATACATTATTGACAGATAAAAACGAGACTAACGATCGATATTAACGGCAACACAGAACTATTAAGCCGTATCCACATAAAAACATTCGCAATAGCACGCTCAAGAGGACTGTTACGAAAGGCTCCACGGAGCGTGAACATTCCATTGGCCACCGAGCATGAGCCAAGATATATACAAAAACGTCTAAGTAAAACTTCCCCGAGCCAACTCAAACAGATAATACAAACTCGGCCTCTCCAAACCACCTACAGTACCCTATTAAGCTTTTTTTTATCGAAAAAATGGCAGGAAAAGTTCCACGACGTTAAACACGACTGCGAAGATAAGTATCTTTAATATTAACAAAATCGCCAAAGGTTGTTTGTAAAAATACCTATTCGCAATCTAGAAAGAAGTTAAAGGAAATCTAGCAATAATATTTTTCCTTTTAATTTATTTGATGTGGCGACGGTTCGACCAAAGCAGAACGTTCACTTGAATTGTCGTGTGTCTTCGTCACCTTGAGACCTTGAGATGATAAGTCTCGTTACCCCAGTAATTTAATTTGTTAAGTTTGCATATTACTTATTGGCGTCAGAAACCTAACTAGACAGTCAAAGCCAGCTCACCTCTAGTAAACTAATTCTTAGTTTTAACATCTAGTGTTCTGTATATTTCAAACAGCTGTGTTTTCGTAGTCTGTTTCAAAAGAGTATTTATTTCGATTTATTGAATACGCAATAACGATGCGACATCCATAGGTTAGTTACCAAGTAAACATGGAGGAAATTGAGCGAACATAAGATTTCCAGTATTTAACATCAGCGCTCATACGTTTACACAGTGAACAGACAACTGTTGAACGGAAATGAAACCTTGATTGCCATTATCGTAGTACCGGCTTTTGTCGCTTTCTGGAAGACATTCATCACATACTACAGTTACGTTTTCTATTCGCTATGAACTAGTTTTAACACCACTTAATTTTCCAACTTCTTACTGTATATCTCTTACGACAAACTAAATATTTAAACGTTAAATATTTATTTTAACTACAACTGATGACTTTATGAATATCATCATTTTAACGTTCACAAGTACATTATAAGACAAAGGTATTTCTTTGTAATATCTCTAGTTATATTATTTTGCAAAGACTGTCGATTCGATTACTACTATTTGTGGGTACTATCGGAGGTACAGATATACGCAGTCATTTATCTAAAAGTTGTCGATATCCTTTGCATTAGGACAAAACGTTTCGCTTCGTCCTTCATAATGCGGAGAGCGAGGGATAGGAAAGGTCCGCCGGCATCACAGTTTCCGCTCAGATTTGATATGGGAATCTTTAAGAGATTGATTATATTTAAAACTACTTCACTTCACTATCAAAGATGCCGCTTACCATCAGGTGCGACCGTAGTCAAGTAGTAACCGTGTGCTGAATAAAAAGAAAATTATTTACATACAAAAGAAAATCATGATTTGTAATGTAGAGTATAGTGTCATAAATCATGTACCGGCTATTTCATGGTAAAAGATTGATTGCTTTTATAAGAGACAGACGTACTGGTTTAAAGATCGGACAAAATTCTTACAAAATCCAGACATTAAGAGAAGTGGAATATGACAGCTGTCGTGTCCGACAGATGTCCCGTCTCATGCTACCACACTCATTCTTCACGGTGAGGTATTAATGGCCACGTAGACTGGCAACCCAGCCACAATTAACACAACGCCATTACTTGTTTCCGATTCGGTTCGCCCCGCTATCGTAAATCGTTTATCACTGTGGAAAATATCTCCAAGGGTTAACGCTCTGATGAGAAACGTACAGCAGATATTCTTAAGAAAATTTCCGAATAGAAGTGGTGAGAGGATCTGTAATATTAATAACGATAATCAATTAACACATGATTTCTATACTTAGTATTAATTTTATAATAATTTCATCAATTCAAACGAAGTAAATAATGTTGTGGAGTACACGAATAATAAATAAAGCAAAGTAATTCTCGAGGGAAGCAATTTATAACGAAATACTTTCTAACACTCCGGGGAAAGTCTCTCTAAAGAGCTAATTTGTGAATGTAAGAATTCTTTTTATTTGCTTTAGCCGAGATTTTCGTCGATTGAGCCGTGAGGAAAAACTTTGAAATATATTGCGGATAATTTTCTGGGTAGTCCATTAGATATTTATGAATTGGTGGCACATAATATTTGGCGTTATTTTTAGTATTTCAAAGAACCTGTAGTATAGAGAAAATATTAAGTAAACCTAAAAATATATTAGTAATAAAATGCGCTTAGCTTTTATGTTAAATCGAAGTATTATATAAATTTCATAGCCTGTGTACTATGAGGCTTATTTTTATAAATCATCAACTAGTTTTTATTTGACTCACGCGGTATGTTCGACCGACGGGCCAATGTGAGGTTTCACATCCTTTCTTTTTTTGCTCGTATTCGCTGATCAGACGCTCCACATTATAAATGGATTCGTGCACGAGATCTGAAGAATAATCCATTTCCTCTTCAAGCATACCGCTCTTTAACAGATAACTCTAATTACTATCAACATTTTAAATATTATAATTCATTTTTAAAACTGACTTTAATACTCAGCAACAGACGAAGTTAAAACTAGACTTAAAATTTTCATTAAAATAGAATTAAAATTATGTACGTTTTCAGTGTTTTGTAAATCAACTACGACAGTATTCTTTATTCTGATCTCATATTTTTAGTAATAAAATATTATGGTGTCTAATATTTGTATAGTATACTCGTAAATCCTCGTGTGGGGAACGAGTTGGAATATACCTACAACCACATGTCAAAATTTGGAGGGACCTAGCAAAATGTTAAAATAAACAGATATAATAATATTTATGCTTGTGTAATTAGTTATATATGAATGTATATATGTATTTGTATATAATTTGTTATCATTTGTAATATTTTTTTTTTCAACTTAAACTACAACCTACCCTAACATCTCACCTCACCAATGGTTGGCTGGTAGAGAATGCGCATAGGCATTAAGCCCGCCGTTTGTATATCTCCTTCAAGGTTTTATAATGTAGAGAAAAAAAAAAGATAAACTCAGACATATAAACCACACTTAGGTAATGTATATTAACATAAAAAGTACACGAGATCAATTAACAAAAAAAGACCTTCACATCTTCCGTACAATGCACGGAAAAATCTTTTATTTTCGAAAACAAGAGGACGAATAATAAAAACCTGTGATACTTTTAAGTTTGAGTTTGTCGTTTTTTATATTCTTAAGCCGTGATAGCCTAGTGGTCTTAACGCCCGCCTCACACTCCGGAGGTACTGGGTTCGAATCCGGCCTTCACCAACGAATTTTTCAATTTATGTGGAGTTAGTATAACACCAACTAATATCACGTGCTTTGACGATCAAGGAAAACATCGTGAGGAAACCTGCATATCTACGTCATGATCAGTGGTCGGACTAGTATATGAAACGGAGAAGGCAATGCCAAACCACTACATTATAACTGCCAAGAACGTCGTCGTTCTTTACCCAAGATGACCACGACCCTCAGTCATGAGGAAATACGACACGGACGAAGAAGAATATTCTTAAGATAGGTGAGATAGGTAAGAGATTAAAAATCACACATTATTTCTTATTTACGTTGAACTCATAATTCTTCTAGACAAAACAGCAGTTTTAAAATATTAGTTTTAACACAGGTTAGGTTAGGCTCTTTCTATTACTCCCTATGTTATATCAACGGCGAGTATTCACTTGAATACTTCTTGTTAACAACTCTTACATTTTTGGAAAGGAAAAATTGCAATAATTAAACAACAGAGTGTGTAATGGCCGAACAACGATCTATTAACAAAGGCACTTTTACGACTAAAACGTGAGAAGAATCTAATACGAACGAAGATATAATTAAAGCGTGTGAAGCGTAGAAATTGATCGTTAGACCTTCACGAGAACATACTGGGAATGTATTTGTTCTGTAGACATTATGTTCTTGTACCATCTGATCTGTATGAATTGCTTCCCACTGATTTCTAATGTGTTAATAGGTCATTTTTCAAACAGTTTGACGTAGAAGAATATTTAACTTGGATTCTCATTGCCACATCAAACATTCCGTTACTCTACAGAATTTAAGTGTGTTGTTTCTATAATATTCTTGCTTAGTTAACCTGTTGTGTATGAATCATATCCGAATCATTTCTCTATATCGGTTTGAGATTAAATACTGTTAACCTCTCAGTCTGCATCATTACAGCTTTGTTAAATCCGAATATTGAAAATTCATGAGCAGAGTCATTTGTTTACCACATTTAGTAAGAAATGGTTTACTGAAAACAATTAGTTTTTATAAAGAATTTTTTATGTATGCCGATCAGTTTTTGAATATTTCCAGAGCTTATCGTACGATGTTCGATCAGATGTTATTGAATTAGCAAATCATCATATTTGAATGAGAGAGCGTGGATTAAGTACATTTTCGAGGTTCTCACAACAGCAGAGTACGATTTTGTGTCCCAAAATAAATTAAAAGCAACTTAACACAATTATAGCCGATACGCGATATTCCTTGTATATTACAACCGAAAATGAAACTTACTGCCTTAAACGAAAGGCTTTTATTCATTAAACTTAGTTAAAAATCTTTGTAACATATCGTAAGGGAAACGATCCATTCATTGTTAGTGCTCCCGTGTTATTTTAAACATAATTCAAGTTATTCTCAACCGTAAGTCCAACGAAGAAAACTTAAAATCACCAGTAACGAATTTAGGCAGTTAAGGTTATTATCAGTTGGGAACGGGAACGGACGTTACAAAAAAGGGGCAAGACGGGAACACACCTGTCAGTAGTGTTGCCAGTTTTTGAAGAGGACGGGTGAATGGCGGCGAGGACAATTGCCCGTTTGAATTGAGTTTTTCTTGATGTTTTTTCACCGAATTTAAAGGCCTTGGATTTTTAATACTTAACACTTATAGTTAACAGTGCTCTTATTATTTACATTATCAGATCATTATTTTAAACAATAGTTTTATCATTTGAGTTATTATAATGAAAATGAAATTAAAAATCATATAATAAATATATCTGTTTTATATGTCGGCTATAAAATATTTGGCATATTATCTCTTTAAAATCCATTACTGTTTCAGTAGTATGCAATACTTGAACGTACTAAATTTCTAAAGTTACTTTTCAATCAAGATACCTAAAATACGAGAGGACAAATACCGAAAGTGTTAGTCTTGTTAAAATCATATGAACATCGTCATAAACTAGATTAACGTCATCACGTTGCGTCTGGTACCGCTCGTCCATATTAAATCGGGTCGTTACGTTACATCATAACCAGTTCACGGCGATCAGTCAACAAACGACTCCTGCGCCATTCATGCGCCCACGGCGACTCGCATTCCGAAATACAAACACGACAACACTTTGAAGCTTCTCCTCCAAAATAAAACTCCAAACACAAACACTTAGCAGTGAAAATAACAGCTGATAAAATTTAATCATGATTAGCGAGAAAAGTAGATTGATAGGCTCTAGACATAGCAATTTATTATATTCTATTTAGAGTATATTTAAACTTTGTTAGTTTTGAAAGACTGTCTGTCTACTACTGTTACATATCTCTCCAAAAGATTTTTAACTACTCCCCGTGATCTTCTATAAATCGTCTAACAATTTGGCAGGAGAGTATCCGTTATATCCTGCGCAACATGGTCTCCGCTTGGTCTATGGTCTTTTTGTCCCATTGCCAGTTCGATCGTCTCGCTACGAATTCCGGCTAAAGCAACTTCGGTTCTCTAATTGTCTAGGTTATGTCTGCGACCTTTGTTCTTCTTAATATTACCCTTTACATAGCTAATTGAGAGGTGTTTTGGTTTTTAATAAGACCTATCGTTAGGGACCAAATTGCAACTCGTCATGGTTTTTTAAAAAGACATATTTTATTTATTTTTATATATATATGTCGCCAAACTGTCTCGTAAGAATATTAGAAGAAACAAAAAATATCCGCTAAGATTACACGGAACAAACAGACAAATAGATAAAAGAGACACAATTATTATTTTGGCATTAGTACCATATAGAAATTCGTATACATGGAACAGATTTTATGATACAAACATACACTCCAACTATATTTATTTATATTGAGTATGTTTGTACAAAGAACTTTTTTATGAGAATAAGATCACTGACCTCTTACTTAAGAGTAGTTTTTTTTTTAAGTCGTTATAGTTTCGTAAGGAATAGATATCCAAACAAAGCGCGGGCTTGCGTCTCGATTATTATCCAAATATATTTCGTAACTAATGCTCTCATATTCCTTATTCACACCGTAGCGTTATATGATTTACATAAAGCTTACCCAAGGGAGGGGTTGTGCGAATTCGTAATCAGTTTTCTGTTCAGGTAATATTGCCGGTTTTGTATTACATTGCCTTATGGAAATGATAGGATAATACGAGTCCGGTTAGTATGCGATCAGAGTAATAAGTGTTGCTTGTTCCTTGCAGAAAGGTTCATCTTATATCTGGTTATCAAGTGGAGAAGATATTTTCTTTTATATTTTGTTTGGAAGAAAATGAGCATATCGTCATTCATCATTAAGTATCTTTTTTCGTTAATAGTTGCTCACTAGTTTGGTCTATCCAAAAAGGAAGTGTTTGTCGACACGACGCAGTATTCTGGTAACGTTCACAAAGAACCCTTACTTGGAAATATTTCCACTTTAATCTTTTTTAAATGACACGAACTGATGACTGATTTCGGGGATATTTTTACTCGTCTCCCACACGAGGATGTGTTATAAGCTATTAATATAAATTCTGCGTAGGTTGAAAATTTATGTATGACAACAAAGTTCTCGCTAGTAACTTAAATAGATATAATCGTTCTTGAAGTACTTTATAAATGATGAGAAATATTAAACTATTAAGACATAATTGTTTAATAAAAATTTCGAAATAAGTTTGTTTTAAGCAAAAAAGGTAAATGTAGTATAGGAATATTAAAATGAAGTTTACTTATTATGCTCACAGGTTTTATTATCAGACAAACAAAGCAAAAGCACTTGAACCTGTCGGCCGTCTCGTCAATTGGAAGCCACTGAGGCCGTTATTAGATGAAATCTTAGCAATCATTCATCATCAACGGTGATTTGAACAGCGGTTAAACTGCCACGGGGCGCGCTCCCGGCTCAGCTATTAAGTAGATATCGAAAGCAACTTAAAAATCAAAATTGAGATTGGTTCATGTAAAGATAATTTTCACTACCTTTTTTTTTATTTATTTGTTAATCGTATAACAACACTACCGTTCATTATATTATTAATTCTTATTAGACAAAAAAGATTACCCAGCACTCGAATACATTGATCTTTATATGCCATCAAACAACATGTTAGTTATTGAGGATAAATAATTGTGATTACAAACATTTTGTTAGTAAAATAGTAGTTGCATTAACTATTTAATAGACTGAAATGAAAAAAAGGAGGTTATGGCATAACGGAGTTTCGCTATAAAAGACAGATGACTAAGTCTAGCTATATTCCTGTTTGAGCAGTGTACGAAGAGTGAACTTTGTGACTGGTGAAGTATGAATGTAAAAACTATGGCAAATTAAATATATATTTGAAGAGATGTTTCTAATAATAACAAAATTATTTGTCATTTACTACTTTTATACAATTTTAGCTGATTTAGAAATAAGAAAATTGTCACTGATACTACTGCCAAAACACTTGTGTCATATTTTGCATAAACGCTTTCAGTATTCTTTCCAATATTTAGTAATTTCGTACTCAACTATATAAACATATGTGTTATTTAAACAAACTACAATACATTCATAATTTTAGTCTATATCAAAAAATGTCTACTGTTGTACATAATCCATTCCACAGATATTCATATCGATCGAACCTGCGCTCTCCAGACGGTCATCTATATATAGTTACGTGTAATATTGATTCTCCTGAAACCTTGTGTTCTTCTGCCCCCGTGCGTTAAATTTGGTAAACCGTTTCCTCAGTAATATGAGTAATTTTCGACACGCGAATACGAGTGGGCAAAAACCGGCGAACGGTAGCAGTTCGGTAAAAAATGGTCTTCTTTTTGTTTCCGCCAAAACATATGTGAAGGATATCCGCTCTCGAAACACAAGGGGTCATTATATGGAGAGCAAACCATAGTTTACAGCGGAACATGTTCTTTGACTTATATCCATATAAATACTTAATTTTTTTATGAATAAAGAGTTTAATGCTCAACCAACCGACAACATAAAATTTTGTTCTTTGTAATACTTAATTTCTTTTTAGGATGTTAAATATCTGAATATATTTTGTGTTCATTTTATATTTCGAGGACATATGTTTAATATTCAATTTTATCTTATAAGCTCAGCCCATCCACAATTCTAACCACACCCAAATTTGACAGAAAGAGTATGGCTCCCTTAAGTCTGCCTCGTGTAAAGTTTAGTAGTTTTAAGGTTTTCAATAAATTAATTATTCGACATCACTGTGTAATATATTCTTGTATACTTCTCTTTTGTGTATATAATGGCCATAAGCGTGGAAAAATTAGTTTCGCTTATACGTTTTATATTTATAAAAGTGAATCAGTAGCCCACTCATAGAGATACAGCAACCTGTTAATAAGATACTTCCTCCGAAAAAGATTAAAACCCGCACGAGAGATTGAATCGCTCGGATAATTTGAAACTGGATACACAATGGAACAAGTTTCGGTACTCATAAAGTTAATGCTTCGGGACTTATTAAGTTTTTAAAAGAAAATAAGTTTCGCGCTTAAGCAGAATTTGGTTGAAAGACGAGTTATGTTACGCCATTCATTTTAATCTTTTTCCTTAGGTCACTTTACTAACAAGAAGTAAGATTTTCTGAAGTAAAAAAGAGGATGAACTGCAGAAATTTAAAGTTTTCAGTGCTTCATGCCTTATTTTCTCAGCACACATCTGAGTGCGATATATTTGTCGTGTCACAAGCACTTAAAGCAAAAACATTCATGCCAAAAGTAAATTTTGAATGTTATATGCAAACGTTAGTGTATAATTTTTTTAAGCTCCAGTATTCGTGTAGTACATGCATATTTAAAAGAAGTTAATTTAAAGAAGCAAGGTATTAAAAATTTTGAATGATTGCTAATTTCCTTTTCTTTTGAATATCACAAAAATTATATGAAGATTCAAAAGCCATAAACTTTGCGTACATTTATTTACAATCATTTTTTAATACAACAGACAAATTCTGAACGAGGTCTTTGATATCCGGAGTCGCGAAAACGTGTACGATATTGAATTTTAGATAATTATAAGGCAAAAAGTAAAAAGGCCAGTTAAAATTATTTTCCTGTTTTTATTTAACGTCTTATTCACCGAAGTTTAACATGTATTACTTTATTCGATGAAAAGACAAGACAAGTAGGACGTTTACCTGATGATAAGTGACACGTATACCTATAATAATGTAGCGCTAGTTAAGATGATGTTAAATCTTGTTATCCCATTAATTTCATTGGCTGTTTTTCCCCGAAAAGATGAGTCACCAAGATTTAGCTGTAATCGAAAAACGTTTCCAAGGATGATGGAAGCCCGCTATTTTCGCAGATTACCGCCGGTGATTCGTCACAAACACTCCTGGATCCCAATAAAAAAGGAAAGGTCTAGGAACTACGAAGCATTATCAATCAAAGCATCAAAAAAAATTGTGAATGCTCGTTTTTGTATACAATAATATTTTCTCTATTAAAATTCAAGTTACAATTATGATGTAATCGCAGAACCTTATTTGCAGGATTATTATCAAGTCAATATCAAATGATAATAATCTGATAATAGGATCCAGAGATATCAGGTTTGAAATTAGTTAAGTAATGCGATATTGTCGTAAAAAGCACAATCTATGGGATTAAGAGAAATCGAAATCATATGTAGTATTTTTTAATACACCTCTTAATGTTCTTATTGCTGAGACTTACGCTCTCCCTGACAAGTGGCAAGTCAAAGCTATCTACTACGCTGATTAAGTGCGGATTGATGGATATAATATTATCTAAATTTTGTTCTACTTCTCTCTTTGATATATAGATTCATTCATCTATTACAGTTTATTCTTATAGTAATGAATCCATGTGGTCGCTGTCAATGAACTAATTAGTCAATTCATATATCTTAACAGACACGACATCCGACGAACAGATGACACAGGATCAGTCAAGTTCACGGCATGTATGAACTTGTCACGACCTGTCTTCATTTGAAATCAGATGTTAATAAGTACTCACGAGATATGCACATGTGCGTATTGAATGAGAGCGAAGTTTCATTGTCAGAGTAGGACACATACAAAACAAAAAAAAATTATACTGTGCGCAGTGGCTAAGCGCTTGCTTTGTAACATAGAGGATTCTTGTTCGATTATGGGACTCAAATTTAACTACCAACCACCACTCTAACTTAGTAAAGTTTGGTTGATGTGAGAGTTCTTTCGAAACCGACTGTCTACATATCATCCTAGTATTGTAACTGAGATATACGAGAGCCATTGTTTTCTAGGCGAGCACGCCTTACCTACCTCAGTATCATTGTCACTTAAAACTAAATAAAATTGAGGTCCAGTTGTGGCCCAATGTTGGTAATAAACACGAGAGAGGGATTCAGTTTCACAAAAAACTAAATTAACTAGAATGGATTTTCTGAAGTATTACTTAAACATTGTCGAGTTTTCATATTGATATGAAACAAACAACAAAAACTATAAAATGTCACAGCTCTTAAAACTTGAATAAATACCATGTTAGATATTTTTCGAACTGATCATAAAACAGACAATGAATGCACCCAGGCGTGTGTCGGCCACGCTTCAAAGGTTTCATAGCTGTTTCAGATAGTTGCAGTTTTTTGGTTTCCATCCTTCCGTGGAAGGAAATAATTTTAGTTTTTTAAAAAAAATATTAAAACAAAGAAATACTTTGAAATTCTTTTATATCTCATTGTGTATGTATATTAATTTTCAGATAAAAGAGCCCGTGTGAATAAAATAAATGTTTGTATGTAAATGCGTTATCTTGTTTTATTTGTACATAATAGTATCTTAATCTTTGTAAATATAGAATGTTTAATCATCTCATGTAAATTTTTCTGTACAGAATTGTCAGAAAGTTAAAGAAATAACGAATACATAAAAATTAAAGATTGTTCTTTAAAAGAGATATAAGTTTCAGAAAGTTTCAGTTTTATTGCATAGAAATTTAAATATGTTAATAACATAAACAAGTTCAAACAAACCATTTCGCCGTAAAATTTAAATATACAAATCATGAAAAACATTAAAACTTACCATAACTAATTCAGAAAGACAGAAACTCGACAATTTCTCGCAAAGTCGGAAATGTTTCTTTGTTACAAAAACGTAATAAAGTAAAATTAGCAAGGGAATCTGAGCAAAGAAGCTGCGAAAACTTTACGAATTCGTAACGGTCGCATCTTATCACATACTGAATCACCAACATTATTATATTAATGCTAATTTACTGCAATTTTATTACTTGGGAAATAAAGTAGTTTTTTTTTTTGTATCTTATGATCACTATAATTACTTAGTTTATCATTACCAACTCGCTGAACAAATTATATTGATCAAAGTGATTCTTTAAAACCGTCGCATCCTTGTTACTTAACACCTCTTGCTCTCCCACGGCGTTTATAAATATCCTCCCATCTAGGAAACGGACCATTTGAGCCTTTTTGTTTGAAGATGGTCGGTCCAAAATAAAGTGGACCAATTAATAAGGTTCATTGACCTGAAGGAGAATGGTTATTTATTTAAGGGATATGCCAAGCAAAACAACCAAAAAAAATCCTGTAAGTTGTTATATCAAATACTATCCGCATAATCTTCACAATTTGAACGCTAGTATAAATAATTATGTTAGTCATTATTATAATAACGATAAGTATATTATAGAAACAATTAACAAAAGTAAAAAACAAAACATAAATAACAAAACATAGTTTCTGGCCAAACTAACAGTAAACCATATTAATCAAGTTATTCTTTAATACCTAAATTTGTCAGCTTATGCAAATGATTAACACATTACATTATTGTTTTAAAGGTAAAGACAAGATGAAAGAATACAAAAGAAGTAGAACGACAGATTTAGTAAATTTTTAAATCAATAACTACAGTCTCTTTGGTCCGCGTGTTATAACGGAGTTCAAGAATATGCAATAAAAGCATTAGCAGAAGTTTCCCGTCTGCAGTGATCATTTAGTACAACCGGAAAACATCCACAAAACGTCTGGTCGTAATGTAGATAAAATGACAGATGATGCTATTAAGCTTTAATCAAAGGAAGCTGCAATCTTTACATAAGGTAATGAATATTCAGATTTCTTATTTTGCATCGCCATTATTTATAATTAAGGCAATTATTTGAACAAAGGCTTGTGAAATAGAGAGACTACAAAAAACGACGCAAAAAAATATTTAAGTTGACGTTAAAAACTGTTGAACTTTGCAATAATATCTATAACAGCTCACTTAACGTTTAAGAGAGTCTATTTATCCACTCCGCTGGATAAGTGCGTGTTGGCTGATGGCACATGTCTGATAACTGTTCATCTTGGAATGTGCCGGTTTCTTAACGATATGTTCCTTCGCCGGAAGCTAAAACTCAGTGGAATCCAACCCATTCCTACGTATTGCTAGTAAAACTGCAAAATTACTATATCATAATGTAATATAATCATCAATATGAAGAGGGGACGTCATATATTTATTTATTACTTCCAGAGATTTTTTTTTTTTGATAATATTAATGATGGTAATCTTATTGACGACTTTCACAGGTTCATAGAAAGCAGGGTTTCTGGATTCGGATTCCCCGATCTAATCCAGTGGTTTAGAAGTAAAATCTCTTATATGAGGCCATTACACCAATGAAACTTCCTCCTCTTTTCAACTGTAAGTAGAAATTACTTTACAACATTTGCGCAATGCGGCATGCTAGCATAGATATCCTATTGATGCAGATAGCCAATTAAGGAAACGAACAGTTGTGGCTTTAATCTTATCCGACATCCACAAGTAACCCTCGGACTGCAGAAGTATTCTCGCATATCATGTTACTTGAAGAGTCCTCCGAAACTTGTTTTATATATCTCTAATTTCAAGTTGGGTCATATAAGTAAGGTTTTCAGTAAATTAAACTTTAAAAAGAAACGTTAATGTTGTACTTAACTGTAATTTTAAACTTCGTGTAAAAATAATGCAATAAGTTTATCGCATGAGTCTTTGTATGTCTTGTGCATTCTGCTTTATATCCAGTGTTTCCTTTTTAGTTTGGTTTAATTTTTTTATATTTTAAAGTCGATTAATAATATTCTTAACGTAAATTTACGTGGGTTATAGAAGAGCTTATTAAAGATTATTAGTTCGTTAACATTTTCAGGTGGTTGTATTTTGATATCACATATCGATTTGCTTATCACTAACAACGGTTAACCAGGTTTAATGACTGTATGAATCTGTTCTCCGAATATAATATCATTCGGCCGCCTCGCCCACCGTACATCATAACCAACAACACAATTACACTGCGTGATTGATATAACCCGAGCAACAAAGCGGTGAGATCGCGCCGCGCCAGACAACTCTTGAACTTGCCTCATCTCATCAGCCACGTCATCCGCATATATCCGACGTCTTATATCCATCGCTCATAATTTTCGGTATATAATTTTACTGACATCCCTACATTTAAATATTATTTGACAGATATACAAAACGATTTATTAGTACGCGATGACTTTATATAAATTAAGATGATGCTTCGTCTCCATTATTTCGTGGCCCAACTACTCTGACTCATGTTTTACACAAACACTTAGTTCTTTATAAGTAAAATTTACATTGTTTTTATTACAATTGCCTTCACAATCTCTTCTGTCTCTCAAGGTTGACTTAATGCATGGCATTCCCTGCCACCTAGGCATTAAGTCCAACCCCTGTTCCCTATACGGCAAATAAATGAGATAGGTTGAGATACTAAAAAGTCGTTGGTTTTTTAAGTATTTAAATACGCTAAAATAGATTTTTAAAGTAATGAGTTTTATTGAATACAAATTTCATTAATTAAAATAAAATGAAATTTTCTGTTGGTTCTTTCAAAACAAATATAGACTTACTTCAATAATGCTACCCTTTTCAGCTTTGGTATACTATAGGTCGTTATTTAAGATACAGAGAAAAGTTTTAAAACTGATGAAAGGCGAAGTATTTTAGGATTCATATATACACAATTTTAATGACAAGTTCTTTACATGTTTCAATACATACGTTCCTTACAAGTAAGACAAGTACTGTATGAGTATTCGTTAAACATATCACCATAAACAACTATTGTTCTTCCGAAGCCAAACGTTTGCCAAATCTTTAGAAAATGAGTATAATGTTATTTTTAAATAGTCCAGACAGGTTGTTTCTGTTAGGAGAATTATTTTGAGTTATAGTAAGCATGTAAATTTTTTTCAAATTAAAACTGATGTTAGTGCGGAAAGTTGAACGAATCTCAGTACACGGTAAAAGGAGGGTAATGTTTCTCGCGTGTCTCTGTGTGAATTAGTGTACATTTGTTACACTCTAGAAATCAGGCTTTGTTATTTTTACCATCATTTTATTTCTTTAACTCGGATGCACTTTCTTTTAGCGACGAATTCGTTTTCAAATCGATATTAAAAAAAATATAGAGAATTGTTATAGAAAAAAACTAAACACTAAAAGCAATATGTGTCATAATGATTATAGTATGATTATTAACGTTATTTTCAAATGTATTTTTACATCTTTTTGTATACATTAACCAGACCTTATCTGCAGAAGATATTTTTTTTTCGATTAATTCTTGTTGTTACGTTTATATATATATATCATCGTGTGATACTTTCACATGACAATTCGAAGAAACATACCACTAACCCATATCGGGGGATCGCTGCTGTTTTTTGAAAACCCGCCAAGCAGCGTTCATACTTAAATAATTTCAGTAACGTTCACAAAACCTCCAGGGAACCCAGACCAGGCGGGACGTACCAGGAAACCTGTGTTACTTTTTTATGAAATTGTCTTATCGTTGTTAACTTGATTTAGGTTAAATAAAAGTAGTTGAATCTTATGGAAATATTTTTATAAGATCTTTCTTGTTTTTGCGTCCTCGAGCGCAAACCGAAAAACAACATCCACTTCACTTGTTTGCAAAACAATAATTAATTTCTTAGCGATCAATCATCTGTCTCCTTTGGACGTATATATTTGATAGACGCTTATTAAAAAAAACCCGAACGACTTTTATTAATGTAATTTATCACAGTTAAAGTTTTGTTTTCACGCCCGACTGTCTTGTACATATCTAATCGTTAATAAAATATCGTCCGAGTTAAAAACGACAAAGCGAAAAATATTCACAGCCAATTAGTCATGTTGTGACTATTATTTAACAGCCGTAAATTTTACATAGTACAAATAGCTTGCCCGCGTACGTGTATAACTAACTAGCTATCTGAGTCACCAGCTCTGTTATTTAGGTATGCAATGAAAACTAAAAATACGGCATTTAGACTCGCGGGGGTCGAGGCCGAGTCCGCAACGACCGTCGGAGTCAACGCCACTGCCGCTAGTGTGGCCATACCTTCTTAACCTACGACAGAGGGAAGGTTCTCAATTTAACGTAACTATTTATATGTTCATACAAGGTGGGTCAAAAGAAATCACCCTATTGGACGCTCAAATAGAATCACCAAATTGAGGCAGCGCCCATCTGGCCGATATCATCTTCTCGACTTCACCAATAAAATTCTAAAGGTTCAAATAAACATAATCAAAGTACAGAATAAAAGGTTTTCATTTAGAAAAAAAATGAAAGCCAAAGAACATCGGTCATCGGTGACTTCTTTTGGCCCACTTTGCATGTACAACTCTTCCCGAACTGTACGATTTTATTGTACCTCATAATTTGTCTAACGAAAATAAAAAAAATCATTATGTAAAATACGGTCGATATTCTTATAGATTGTATCAGTACAATTTACAATCAGAAAATATGAAATATCGTTAATTTATTCAACTAAAATATAGCTAGCTACAATTAAAATTTAAATTGTAGCTAAATACATTCAATTACACTAATAACAATAAATCGGTGATGGCTTAGTTTGTGAGTGAGGTTCTAGATGCTGTATGTTAACGCGAGTTCGACCCTTGCTGAACTTTGAGCTTGATGTTCAAATAAACTATTGCAAGGAATTAGACAAACTGAACGATAACTGCTATAATGGATAGATGGCCTTGACTCTTTTCTCAAGTCAAGTCCCAACAGCGAGAATATTAAGTGGGCTGTTTAATTGTAATAAGTTTTTATTTAATCGTTAGTCAATATGCAAGTTGATAATAATGTTTATGATATCCGAAGATCAACATAAAGACATGCATGAATGTTACGAGCTTCTAAAATCTAAGTGTTATTATGTTTTATATACAGGACTTAAGAAAACGTTTATATACTTTACAATTTACATTAAAAATAATTTATCAATAATTCTTAAATTCTATGAAAATATTAGTTAAAATATAATAATTTGTAAAGAAATTTGTTCATGAAAATTTTTTTCTAAGCCGTACTTGTCCGACATCTGTTTGAAGAATAATTGCAGATAAATAGTAAAGTTTTTTTTTTAATAATTATTAAATCTTTGGTAGTATCGAGATTTGTAGTATCGGGACTTTTATCAATGAAAAATATTTAAAAGTGAAGATAATACGTACAGTTTAAACAAACAGACAACTCATAGAACGGTTCATACAATTGTTTCCACGAAAATAATTCGTTACATAACTTAAGGAATTCGTCACGGCATCGCCAGGTACTTCAAATTCGCTACCTGCTGCCGGCGTTGTGAATGAAATATACTTTTTACGTCTCTTTTTGATACATACTCCACAAATTTGAAATAATTTATGAACTCCCCGAGAGCTCTATAACAATGTTATTTTTTAATTCGAATAGCTACAGTTTAGAATTTACATTACGTTACACGGCTGATGAACCCGGCGCGTGGGGGCTGTGGTTTCGGTATCCAACGAAAACTATTTTTGGGCATAAGCAGAGCTATAGAAATAAACATCTCCTCAGCTAAGTTTCAGGAGACGAATTGTGTTTTAATGAAGCGCGAGTAACCATAGCATAAGCCGTTCAAGCTGAAAATCTCTGCTTGCTCTGTAACGTAAACCAAAATTATTTTTTATCGCTTATAAGTTAATACTTAACCTCAGTTCCATAGTTAAGTGACAATGAGACCAATGGATGAACCGTGATCGCTCAGAATAGTCCAGCTCTCATATTTTGACAGCGATAAAACAACAATGTTGTTATAGCAGCAGATTTACATGAGTGTAGTAGCGAATCGAACCAGAGACCTCCGTTTTAATATGCAAGTAGTTGTGTAGCCATTATTCATAATCAATACAATATCCAGATAATGAAAAATTAAAAATATTAATACTATGTTGGTCTCTGTTGCCGGAGACCGTCTGGGTGGGTACCACCGCAGCTCCTATTTCAACCGCCAAATAGTAGTGTGCAAACATTACTGTGTTCCGGTTTGAATGGCGCTGTAGCTAGTGTAATTACTGGGGTAACGAGACTTAACACCTTATGTCACAAGGCGACGAGCGCAATGTGGTGCAGTGTGTACCATCTTAACTAGCACCGCGTTGTCATGGGCAAGCGTATTACTTACAATCAGGTGAACGTCTTGCTCGTCTTGTCGCATAGTAGTAAAAAAAAAAAAAAATGCCACATTTTGATATTCGATGACTTATGTTTACCGATTGAAGACGTTTTAATGTTAAAGTATCCAAAATCGATTTTTTAATTAATATTTCAGAGCACTTATTTACATCACAAAAAGTACAGTTTTCGGTGACAGCCTAAAAGTAATTTTATTCATAAATAAACTACTACAAACGGTTCACGCTGTTGTATAATATAAAATTGGTTTCAGTCTGTTATTACTTGCCTATTGAGCACATCGAATAGATTTATCATTTATTAATATAACAGTTTTTTGGTGAATTAAAGAAGTTCATCAATTGGCTTTACTACTACTAACCTGTTTCAGCAGATTGACAGGTTGTTTTAAAAGAGAACATAAATTTACCTCCATTATACTGCTTTTGATTAGATCTGAGCGAAGCGCGAATGTAAACATGGAGAACCTAAAAATATACTTGAAGCTTACAACTGTTATAATTTTGTTTTACACTTTGCGAATGCAGACACATATTAAAACGAAAATTATTCATTACCCACGCCTTGGCAGTAAACTTTTATTTGTCCGCAATGCGATAAAGTTAAAACCGTATTTTTTCCCCTAAAAAGTAAATGGTGTGCTGGGGCCATAATTTACTTCTAACCCGTCTGTATTTTTTTTTTCTCTCTTGACAACATAATATATCCGCTTCAAGTGGTTCGCAGTGACAAGCCTGTTAACTCGCAATAATAGATTAATCACAGAGTATTTCCACATGACTCTATACACGTGATCCACTTTAAATATATTCTGTATCGTTACTTTAATTCTAATATTAAACATTTTACTAAAACAAGTTAATTCTAGAAAAATCATATGAAAATTAGAATCTGAAAATCTGTTGACTCTCATATATCTTTGTTGTGTGAAATTCATCAATTCTGTACCAAATAGAGTAATACTGATTATTTATATGCATCAAAATGATAAATATTCAGTAGTTTATGAACGTCATAAATATCAAATTAGTTAAAGTTAAGATCGACTAGACAAACAATATGAATTTTTAAAGATTTTCGCGTATCAAAACACAAAGTTTTGATGACTTTTAGACTCTAATTTTCATAAGTCCAGCATTAAAATAAGTTATATGTTTCAAAGTTCTAAATGCAATGATTTTAATGATAAATAGAGTACATAACAGATCAGCTCTGCAAAATATACAATGCTGTACCACAAGCGTTTGTCTCACGATCCGACGATTAATATTAATGAGATGTGAGAAAAACTATTTGTTCCTTGAACGTTTTATTAATAACGATATAATGTTGATTACTCATTTAATCGTACTTTACAATTTAAACAAAACTCTGTATTATAACCATAATGAATTAATATTTAGTAAAAAAACATGACTGTTTGAGAATAAGGATATTGAGAAACACAGTCAGAAGATAAACATATTACTCACAACAGCAAAAATTCCTCGCGTTTAGTAAAAAATTAAAAAGGTAAAGAAATCGTGTCTTGTTATTCAAATACTATGAGAGTATGGACACCATAGCCAGCAGGAAGTCAGTATTTAGCTTATCTGGAGGGCGCGACAAGTATCTGCGGCTTGTTTACCTGCTTATAACACTTTTGTCCGAGCTTACCCGCTATTATTTTCGAACTTCTCGGCATTGTAAATTGCACAAAACTTAAGACTGTGTGGTATATCTTAAGATTAGTACACGATATGGATACTTAAGAAATATAATAACGTAATGTTAAGAAAAGTAGCTTAACACGTCAAACTTCAATTTTTATGTAAAACATACAAAAATAAATCAGTAATATCAAAATAACTATGAATCGTTTACACAACTTGTATACCCAAACAATTTTTTTGGCTTTTCTGGTTGTTTCGTTGTATTCTATGAAACCGATAGATCAATTTCATGGGTCTTTGACTAGTAAATATATAAATATTTCATACATAACGTAGGTTACTTTTAACATATACTTTTAATTAAAAAAACGTACTGGGGTTCAAATTCAGTTCAGTTTAAAAACTCATAAGGCATTTGCTTAACAAAACGTCCGACCAAGTTTGATTAGTTTAACTTTGAATTTGAGAAAAATACTACTTATGTGGTGTCAATAATAATATTTATGAAGTAAATATAGTCTAACAGTACTACGTTTCTCGGATTTTTTTTATTGGGTGAAGTAACTAGACGAGCAGGACATTAACTTGATGGTAAGTGATAGGAATATGTTTACTGGTACAATTACAAATAGGTACAAACTACTGATACTTTTTACATTACATTACATATGTGTGGCCAAAGATTGTACCAGTAGCTTTTAGTTCCAACATATTAAATCTAATTACCTCAGTAATTTCACCAACTACTGGCCCTTTCACAGGCACTACTTTTTTTGGATTGGTTCAATTAGCACATCATTATTACTAGTAATTAACACAGGATTTTTAGTAAACTTCATTGATAAAAGAAACAAGAAATACGAACCTGTTAGTTTCTAGTCGAAGCTAAAATATTAATACGTAAATAACGAGACACAATACTATTAACGAGCAAGTTATCACTTAGACCTGCTTAACCTTACTCCCGCTTGACAAAAGAGGATCGATGTGAACTGTTACTCACGCTGAATAAGAAATGAGCATCTTTGAAAATGAACATTATCAATAACGGACCCACGGGTCATAGCGGTCTTGACCTCTACTAAACCTTGGCAAACTGATGTTTCTTTTAACATCTTTCTATTAATTTTACCAATTCTTTGCTCGATTTGTTCAACATGAAAGGGCATGATGTGGGTATATAATAACATACATAAGCAAGAATTAGGAATGATTATAATCGTGAGACCTGTGATCGAATAAATAATAAATTCCAAAGCTTTATTTAAGAACCGTCTGCCAGTTTATATCTTGTAGATACTATAATGACAAAGCGTCTCATCACGATAAAAAAGGATATGTAATCTAGAACTACATACTGCTAGTAATTTTATTACGGCAATAAATCATCACCAAAAAAGATTAGTCACACCTCGGTCGTACCGAATCTCAGAGCGATGAGTTTAGAATGGAAAAGATACTTCTTTTTTTTGGTCACGGTTATTAATTGCATGTAGGCCATTAATGTTAACACGTAAAAACTAGCTCCCAGATATAATTTAGGTAAATGCATTACATATGATATGTTATCCTGATTATGAACAATCACTTTTGATAGTCGATTTATAATTGTTAAATTATTTCATTTTCTTCTACATACTGTATTTCTGCTAAATAACATTTAATTACATTAGCATGTTGTCTATTAGATGAAGGTTAAAAAATAAACTATACTCGAGTTGTAGGTTTAAAAAAATACTTCAGAAAACACTGTATAATCTAATAGACCATTTATGCGTAAATGTTCACCTAGAAAGATGACCGTTTATTGATTTAATTTGTAATAAATTTATACATTTATAATATTAAACGAACAGTAACTAAATCAATGCATGATTATTATCGACTCGAATGAAAAGCTTATGTTTCTAACATAACCAATGCAATAAATAAGTTTAAAGAATAATCTGATTATATATTAATCCAATAAGAGTATTATTGTACAATTTTGTAACTGCTAAATAAAAACAAATCAAAGCCAATGTCGGAGCGGCGTGCGGGGAAAAAAACAAAAGGCTACTCACTCACAATCGCAAATTCCTTGCACCGGTGATTATTCACTAAATTGTCACTAATCAGCAAACGTATTAGACGTATAATATTATTTTTAAACAATTCACAGGCTTACAATTGACACACGAAACAATTTATAATGGAAACACTTGTTTATTTACGTGCGTAAATATGACAGTTCATTTGAGGTTAGACACACGGCGCATGCGTAGACACATCCGCTTCTTTCGCGGCCAGCGCTGTACTGACTCGCGGATCGGTGAACGAGTTCCGTAAGCCGGCGGGTGGCGGTGAATGAGTTTGAATACGAGGAACGGGAGGACGAGGAATGTTTGTGTGAGGAATAAATGTATAGTAACACATTTTTGTATGGATTCATATATAACGAGGGGGTGAGTTGCACAAAAAATCAATAGCACAGATTTTTTGGTATCACATAACTCGCGTTTAACTACTTTATTTATGTTACTACAATGAATACAATTCAATCACGATAAACGTAATCATTAATCAAATTGTAATAAATTTGATATATTAATAAAATCTAACTACTATTTGGTTTTAATATACTATAAAACTAAATGTACTATGAAAGGAAAGATGAATTTTTAATATAATTGATAAATGTATACGTGAACAAAAATATAAATAGATCCCAAAATACTCCAACATATTTTGTTTCGCATATACTTCTAATTGTGTTATTATATCTTATTCTTTTTAATTCACAGGGCAATGTATAATATACAGGATATTTAAAAGCGTCTTTTTTAATATTTCGTATTTAACAGCAAGTTTATTTAAAAACTCTTTCGTATATTATTTAGTTTAAAACCCTTTTCCGTAGAAATAATCGAATTAGCAACCCGTTTTGCTTCGTACAGAACGGGCGTCTGTTTTAAAAGATAAGCAAACGAGTTATCACTCGAATTTCATTTAACGGTGTATACAATAGAGGTTAAAATCGTTCATCTCGTATGCGATTCAGTCATTGTAAAGGTGTGGGGTTGTCTTTTATTTTCAAACAGGATATCCTGGCCAGGGTGCGCCGGTCGTTTCCGAATGTACGCTTCATTACAGTGTCGGTGCTATAAAAACTCTGTAGCACGTGTGCAGACAAGTGGGGGGTGGTGAAAAAATAATCACAAGTTAATTCGCTTTTAATAATGTAATAAACTATGTATAAGAAAGGTTTCTGAATCGATCCTCATAAAATTTAAGGAATTACGCTTAGACAGACAACAACGCGTGGTTGACAGCTGCTTTGACTACATCCTTATATGCGTGGCGTGCCTATCAACCTAATCAGGATTAAGCATAAGAAATAAGTTAAGAATCTAAACTTTAACAAGAGTTTGCATTATCATTCAAATGCTAATGCCCAGAATAACTTTGTAAGAATAACTTACAGATGTCCTTACATATCCTCTGCAAGTAAATTTCAACAATTTATCAACGTAAACAAAAACATCTAATGTACTATTTTTTAAAATGGTTTTGGAATTTAGATGTCGGTCTATTACTTTTGTATATATTTTTAGTGCAGGACATATATTTTTTATACATATCATCTGAGTACCATCAATATTTAACTTCACCACAATATCATCGAGACGAGATCGCGAAATAGATTTTCAATAAGTCATAAAAGTATTTACGTTTTTGAAAATGTATACTTATTTTGCTTTAAGCTACTAATAAATATATGATAGTTATGTTCCTTGTCTATAACCAGCAATAGGACTTGAGTGATTTTTTTAACATCATTTCATAGCAAGAATTGTATACCATCTGCAGTACTTGTCTTGTCATTATTCTAACTACCTTAGGATTCTAGTTATCATGTTAAGTTAGACGTTTTTCTCTGTTTATATATTTGCACCTGCCTATTTGGAACACGAAGGTTGCACCGTAAAGCATAGTACTTGTCATGTTTGTGTACAATTATATTTAACTAACATATTAATATCCTTAAAGATTAATACGACTTTTATATTGTCTATGTTATTATACACCTTATATATAGATTTATACGTACGTTCATTCATTACAAAAGTGTTTCCATAACAAAATAGAAGTATTTGTTAAGAAATTTTCGTTATTGCACAAAAGTAATCAACGAAAATCATATCATAGATCTGAATAGATGTGCTAAGATATAATTCTAGATATTTTAACAAGCAAATTTTATGCTAAGATAGTTAATATCGTGCTTTGTGATATAAATTATAGATTTAAAGAAATAAAAAAAAATACATATAATAAATATTTAATTATATATATATTTACAATAACAATTGCCATAAGTCATTTTAAGTTATCATGTATAAAGCATGAATTGAAAAAGAAAATGTAGCCTTTTGAATAAAAACTAACTTCCAGGGTTCTTCTGTTACACAACGTGTAACTGTCCAGTTAAAAACGTTGTAAAGTTTCTTAGCAAATGGCTCTCATCTCTCAAGAGGGTAAACAAAGCATTTCTACGCCCGTTTCAAAAGGTTCTTTCTAAAAAAAAAACCGCTCGAGCTATCCACTCCAAACGCAATTATTGCCGCCATAATGGGATATACAAGTTGTTGTCCTTTGTATTGCGTGAGTAATGTTATAATTACACCATTGTTCAAATATTCACCGAAAATTTCGTTCTCATATTCCACTCTAAGTGGATTAATGAATCAGTTAAATGTCCGTTAAATTAATTATGAAAGGCACCCTTGTAATGTTACTACTTGCTTAAAAAACTTAGATCGAAGCATATTATATTACGCTTTACTTTCATGCTTTAAACAGACCCAACAAAAATGAAAATACCATAGCTTTAATATAATTATAATCGTTTCGGCATTTTAAGCATAGTTTGAATATTAGTTTTTTGTACAAATAACGAAAATCATCTACTGAAGGGTGGTTAAAAGTTTAATATCATAACTAACCTAAGCTTTCGCTGAAATGGTCTTTACCTATTTTTATCAACTATGGGCTAACATTCGTTCTCAATTTTATATAGTGTTAAGTGATAATGAGGTCGTGGTTGGTTAAGTGTAGTACTCCTGCAGAATACCTTATCTCTGTTGTTATGGCGGCAGATTTATAATAAGAGAGTTAGCTAGTGTTAACGTAAACACTACCACCAAATAAACTTTACATGTGGCTTCTGAATTAAACCAGGGACCTCTACATAACAAAGGACCTTTCTAAGATTCAGCTTAATTTAAAGTATCAACGATTTAGCATACCCGATTTTAGAACGAATATTAATAATCCTATTTTAATATATTTTTTCCTGTACTTTTATACAGTTTCTATCTATCTGTCAACACAACAACACACTGTGTATTTTGAAACAACCTTTTATGCGATTTTTAATTGAAGCAGATGTCAATAGTTAGTTCTTGCCGTAGATTCGCAAACAGACATAGCTCTATACAGCGATACATAAATGGCGTCTGCAGACTCGGATCAATAATTAAGATTCACTGTTGCAAACAAGAAATGTTCGTTTTGTGGAAATTATAAATACTGACTCATTGAGTCTAGATAAAAATGTTTTGTGTGCGATAATCTTTTCTTCAAATTTAAGATAGAAGTGGAATATAACTTAGCAGTAGTATTTATCATACAATTAAATTTATACTTGTAATGTTCAAACACACCAAATCTCCTATTGGATTTGGATCAGGAAGTCGTTACATAAATTGCGGCCGCCGAGCGGAGACGTGTCTGTTTATATCTCGGCTTAGATAAATCTTTTGTACTCCCTTCTTCGCCCGTCGCAGATGTAGCTGAATTTATTTCAGTTTCTGCGACCACTTTTGTTTAATATTCAAAATATAGTATATTTCCCACTTAAATTATTTCTCTTTACTGCCATTCACAAAGGTAATGTTAGTCACCTTTATGCCGGTTTCATGTGCTACCGCAAAAATCTCATGCATTATACTCATGCTTTTTATGAATACGGGCATGAGTGTGTATAAAAAATCAAATTAAAGAGAATTCCGGTGCCGCAAATTTTTTGGTACACAAAGATAAATGGCCGGGCTCTACATCATCATTAACTAACAAGCAAATGAACTTTCCAAGGCCAAAGCGCGTTACGTTCAGCGCAAATTATGTGAATAGGTAATGATATACTTTTTATAAAGCAACATGACCAGCATGACCTAATGGTAAGTGATACGCCAGTCTACAACAATTTTGCGCTGGTTAGGATGATATACACTGCATTGCGATCGTTTTGAGACATAAAAAGTTGAACTTCTTTACCCATGTAATGTTAGGATATTTGTTATTTTTAGCAGACGGTTAAAACAATAAGTAAATATAAGCGGTGAATTCGCACTTGTGCACCATGCACCACTTTATTCCCAAGTGAAACTTAATTCAAAATCGATAAACTCAATCTAAGCTGAGCGACGAGGCCGAGGCGTGGGGTAGCAAAGCTGCTTCAAATGCATTTGGACTTTAGCACTAATATACTCATGTATATCCCTCTTAGTTACTTTAGTCTAAATGTGGAAGGTAACTAGTGTCAATTATTTGTTTTTATTGGGCAGTCTTCCAATAGTGAAACGCTTGGTTATAAAAATGTGGCGCTGTTTAGGATGATACTCAGCACCAGATTGATATTTTCAATGATATTTTTTTTAATACAACAGCAATCTATTTCCATATTCATCATCCGATTTCACGAAATCGTAAAATTGCTTAAAAGTAACTAATGTCGCAAAATTTATAGACTATAACTATTGGGTAAAAATAACGACTAAGCTATTATAAAAGTTATATAGATACTGTACTGACCTAAAACAATTTATAGCGGAGAATTTATATTCTAAAAGCAATAATAATTACTATTTAATATAATGTAACACAAATAACAAGAAGGTTATTATAGTTTGATCCTACTAATCATTATTAATAATGGAATCTATTTCACATATTATAATGATGGCTTATATTATTTGTAATTGCTTTGTTTAGTATTGGTTTACTCGTGAATCTACTTAACCGATTGATTGTAAAAATGATACTAAAAATGTTATCGTTTAAAGACAAGAAATCAATTTTATTTATTATTAGCGGTCGTTGTGTGTATCTAAAAAAAAACTTTCATCAACTTTACATTATGAAAATCCCAAAAACCAAAGCGGTTACTTTACCTTTTAAGTATCTAAGATTATAGCAATACTATAACGTATAACTTCTATTTATATTTAGAAAAAAAAATCGATTTGTACAGTTTTGTCTTTCTTTCGTAGTCAGAGAAACGGTGAAGCTATTTATAAAGTTTAAATTTAATCTGCTGAACAAGTTTAACCGAACCGTTGGAATTAGGAACGATGTACCCGATAAAATACTAATCCAAATGCTGTTCACTATGTTATTTAGTTAAGTCTGTTACAATTGGTTTAGATGATGTTAGAGCTTACTATTGATATAATAAACAATTGTTTGTATAAGTTGTTTTACAGTATACTTGTAAACTATGCTTGATCTATTAGTATAGTTTTTGTCTGATACTCTGCTAGTTGGCAATTCTACGCATTGATGTCGCGAGTACGTAAAAGCATTTTTACCTGTTCGGTCTCCATCAACTCTCGGTATCTTTCATTGAATAAATTCCTTTGAAGACGAGGGATGGCCGAGATTCCTTAGAAATTGCAGATGTATTAGGCGAGGGACGGGAATGGACAAAGGTTAAAGCGAAAGCCGAGTAATATCATCGATGTATGACAAGCGAGATAACTATTTATTAATCTGTATATATGTATACACAGGTTATATATTTCTCGTAAAATCGTAATAATAATATATAGATATATGCTAAAAATTAAAAAAAATTGTAATATTGATTTGAAAACTACTTTATACATGTGGAATAAGATTACAAACTTTTAACGTCACCCTTTAGTTACAATAGCGTTTCACAAGAACATCAAAATATATTACTGCATACGAACATATTTTAAGAATAGTTAAAAAGAATACTCTCTTTTTGATAAGGCTTTCCTCTTTCAAGAACTAGATTTTTTCATCACGCATGGCGTTGTTTCGTCTTTTGTGTAAACGTTTTAGCTTAGTTAAATCTAATAGGGTAACAATTGTTTGAAAGTAATTATAATTTCCGCTACGGTGTTTGTAGGTATGTTGGGTTTTAGCACACTCTGCGAGAACAAAGATATTTTAATAATTAAGTAAGTACTGTTTCCAGTGCTGTGTCACCGTGTAACTTGAGAAACGACGTGGGTGTAATGAAAGTTTTAATCAACCCATGGGACTGTTGAATGTAAGCACATTATACAATTATTTTTGTGAATTTAAGACCAATGTTCGTTTTAGGGCATGTTTTGTACAGATAGCTTGAAAAATGCCTCGTGTTTCCACGTCCGGAATGAAATAGGTAGAGATAGCTAATATTACTTTCTTGTTATAGGTAAAATGTATATCTCTTCGAAACTATATTTCTTAAATTATGGTTTTACCAAAATTGTGCTGTTAAGAAGACTGTTTACTATTTAGGTTGGACAACAACAATATATTTGAAAAAGACAAACAGTAGTATGTAAATATTACTTATAAATCGCTGCAGAAATTAGATAACGAAACATTTTATGCCCAATAGCGTACATGATGGGTTATATAACATTTTACTATTTGTATTTACGAACCCAATTATTTGTACATCCAGCATTAACCATGGGAAAACGAAAGCGTGCATGTTGTCTTTATAAATTAGAAAATAGCTCAGATTACACTTCGTTCAATGAGTTCGTTCAAACTTTCGATTATATAAATACGCACTGTTCATTAGTCAACATTCTGTTACTGTTACATCAGCTAACTAGCACTTCACATCATATGAAGCTCTCAACGTTTTAGCACAGTAACTATAATAATTTTTATGGCTTAAATTTTTATGAAAGCTAGATTAAACTGTAACATACTGAGACTAAGTATATGTATGTATTAAAAAAATTTATTAATAAACAAATTTCAATTATCGTCTTTGTTGTATCTATACTTATGATTTCATGTGAAATATTAACGAAATTAGTATAAGGAGCCGTACATTACTTTCGTCTATTACGTCGATTTTAATCACCAGTTGATCACATTGATATTCAATGATGAAGATAGGCTGTAAAGTGATATTGAACGTAATTGCTATGCTCGCCGGACAGCTGCTCTACATATGCAGGAAAGCTGTTGTTTTTTCCCAAAAATAATATCTTGTTTACTGGCTTTTTAACACATCCAATGTGGAGATATTTTATTCATATACTTCGGGTTATTATATGTATAGATGACGGACTTTGTCGACTAAATTATAGCAATGCTACAGAGGCCTTGGCTGTGTCCTTTAATTTACAAAATGTCTTCGGGAGCGGAAGCCGCCCATTAGAAAGATTTAGGGCACGAGAGATGTGGCCCACATAACAGTACATCCACCCGCATATGTGGAATTTATATCGCTTTCAAAGTACCATTATACAACATACCTACCACATTAAAATCGCTTTTATACGAACGTATAATTTTAGTGCTTTCCATTCTATTGTGCTTTTTAATGACGGCCTTAAAAAAAAGCTAAACCGTCCGGAGAGAAGATAATTTTTCGTCGAATTAACTTTATTACACTTTCAAAAGATTATAAATACGAATTACTTACCGCCGGGGCAATTACTTGCGTTATACCACAGAAGTCTCTAGTTCGATCCCAAAAACATAAGGAGAGAGAGCAACCTGTAGAGTCCCTCCAGGTTGGTTACTAAACTGATGTTGTAATTCGATACTACTATTTTCCAGTTACATATGACAGGTTCAAATCCATCTTGTCACCTATTATTACGTGGCAGTGAAATTAGTTTTAGCCTATTCAACTTGAATTAAATTTAGTCGTCATATAAAATTGAACCTCTAAATGAGCATGTCAAAAAAACTATTATCTGATTGTATTATCTTCGCAAGTGTTGTTGTAAAATAAAAAAAATGTATAGTAGATAACACGTTTAACCCTAACTTGTTTTATTAGGAAATTTACTAATAACTTCATTCGCTATATTGCTTCGTAAACAGTGCTTTGTTAAATCACATTTCTCACGAGGCAAGACGCTATGACGCCAGACACATATGTCTCCAATACTTTTGGTACAATTTGGGACATTTTTTTTAATAAAAACATTTACTATATAAATTATACGAATATAAACTTATTCAAAATTCAGGATTTATTACTAAAATTTTATTGTTTTATGCCCTGGAAAGCTTTTACAATTTAAAGTAAAATTATTCCAAAAGGTGTCAGAACGCGAAATTACGTTATGATTCCTTTAAAATTATATTTGGTTTTTTAACCTGTATACAGTTTTGACTATTTCCGTATAACACACGTAATACATAGAACCATAGGTTCTATTCCGTTGCCATATAATAGGAGTTGGATTGTGGTAAGATTTTCCTACCTAAACTGTAACGATAATCTTTCGCCATAATACCAAACCATTTCATTAAAGTTAGAAGTAAACATAATACAGTAAATAGTGAGTACAGTAAACATTATTTTTGTATCGGTTAAATTTCCAGAAGGTCCAAGCATTTATAGAAGCCATTGCTACACTAACCAATCCACAACAGCGGACTGCGTTGTAATTTGAGACGGAGACGGTGACAAATGTACATACCGTTTGATATCTGCAGATATATCTTGGAGTAGTTTATTGTATGTTTTAATAAGATTTAATTTTAAACATTCATTGTATGTTCTTATAGAAAAATTATGCTTAAGAAGAAACAGACTATAGAAGTGTATACTTAGAGATGTATTTTAGAACAACGTATAAGTATTTTAAACAAAAACTGTATAACCTTTTTCATTTTATAGTAATGTTAAAACAATCAAACGGCAGTGGTTTTATAAACCACATTATCATAAATTTTCTAATGAGATTATACTAAAGTCTAAAGAAAAAGGCTTTTATATCTATTCACCATTTAGCCACAGTTTTTTTTCTAAAAATTTAAGTAACGTTCTTTCAGTAAAATGTTTTTGAAAATATAATTGATTATTTTAAAAACAAAATGTAGGCTTTGCTTCGTTAAATCTGTGTAGTACATTGAAAACGGTTACACAATTTTTACTCAAATCTTTTTATAGAGCATGTTAGTGCGTGTTTGTGAGTGTGTGTTAAATGCTAGGCCAATAATATCTGAATGCTTCACTCAACATAAAGAGAAGCCCTTCCGAACGGAATGATTTCCGCGTTCCTTCCCACGCCAATTTTTGTAACAAGAAACTATTTTCGACAGATCTAACACACACAGTTTACTACATCTACATCTGGTTATATATAGCTTGAAATATTTATACTAAGTAAAATAATAATAAGTATATAAAGTAGGCCCTAAATTTAAAATTGTAGACACATGCAAATTAAAGGTAAAAATTACAAACGATTTAAAATATAAAGAGTACTTTAGTATTTATTTATAATAACCTTTGGACAATTGAATTTATACTGTATATTCATATATCTTTATTGTGTTAAATATTTATGTTCTTAAGTATGTAATATAAAACAAAAATTCTTAGACCAATTGAGCACGATGTCACTCAAATATCAATAATTCTTTCATCTAAACTTCAGGAAAATTTACACAAAAGAAAATTTAGAATAACTTCCAAATTCGTTACAGTTATTAAATCAAAACAACGATCCGTTTTGCTTGTATTAAGCTCCTAATAAAACCCGGAAGTATCTCATGGTGCTATTTGTGTAAATGGTCCAAGCAAGCCATTATCCGAAGTAACAATGCTTGGTGATATTCTAAAGGTATCTCAATAAAGATCACCGGCAGAAGATACCTAATACAAAGACATCCGGTGTCAAGCTGTGCTCAGTTCAGTAAAATATTTTTAACTCCGGTGGTATCATTTTAACTTATATCACATATTATTGTTTACGTAATTAATAATCGCGTTTGTAGAATGTTACAATATTAAATAAATATACATGACAAAGAAAATATTTAAGCATTTCATCTAAAGTTTATAATTTTTTTATTTGCGTTTAGTCCTTATTAAGTTAGTGAAAAATATACTTAGACACATTTAAATATCTCGTAAAGCGTGTCCTTGATGAAGAACGCCTGAAGTTATAGTAATATCAATATTGAGAATAAACAACAAATAATCTTATTAAGTTTTATTTTTGTCGACAATAACTTGATCTCTTTTTTACATGAAGTTAAGTGAAAATAATAATAAAGTTGGTGAAACGTGTTCAGATGACTTTAACTCTCATATATTGACAAGAAAGAAAGAAATGTGGTAATGGTGGTAGATTTATAAGTGTAGTAATTAGCCAGATCTAAAAAGTTTACCATCATCCTAACTTAACTACAGGATAATATAGTAACCTTTGCGCTTTATAGGGATTTTATTTCTTTTAAGTGTAAAGTCATATATGAATATAGATGTGTTGTTACTGAGAACTTCGCAGACATTTTACGAGACTAAGCTTATTACCTAGAGCCACTCTAGTGAATTGTAATGTATTTTACGTTCCAAAGCTTAAAGTCACGAATCGTTGCTTACTTCGAATACGAAATGTGCTGATAAAGAAATCGAAATATACCGATAAGTATAAAGAATTTACAAAGTAAGTATCAACTAATTATATGCAAAGTATCCAATTATATTACTATTTACGATCTTCACTAGTACATCTGTTATTATTTTCATGTATCAACTGTTACTTTAACTTAATTGTTCCGAAGAAGATGTTAAAATTTGTTTGTTGATCTGTTAATGCAAACATATACAAAGTTTTGTAAACAGTATTTGTACTTGAAAAAGTTAAAAGACAAAGTTGTTTACTTGCTGTAAGTGTTAACGGTAAAAGGGGGGAAAAGATCCACTCCAAACTTTTAAATCAATGAAACTGTTTTTGAAACTTGAAGCGGCTAATAAACTCGTAGGAGAGAACTGGGAAAATTATGTTTATCTTCTTTCTCTCAGTCGTACTCTCCTGGCGGAGTGATCATAGTTCCTCTGATAGATTGTGATCGGCATTGTGTATTTAGGTTAAGCCGAGATCTAATCTGGTTTGATATGGTTACTATCGTAACTATATTAAATTAACATACAGCGTTGAAAGGACAAACTTAAAAAGGTTACGGTTTACTGCAAAAGACAGAGAAGTGACACGGTTAAAGAAAGATTCGTATAAAATCCTTTTCTTCAGAATCTTCTTTTGATGAATGAAGGATTTTTCCGTCTTCAGTCGCCGACAACGAAGTTCGCTCATCGGACGACCCTTGAATACTAAAGAGGCGAGACAAACGGGGGAATCAATATCGTCAGTAGTTTCGAATCAGACTATATTTTCTACAACCGACAACAAGTCGGAGACTTTAAATTTTATCATCATATTTTTTTGGATTTAATTTATGTTTAGCCACCCATCATATAGCAGAGGTCCAATTTTAAATATTATGTTTTGTTGGAAATACATAGCGAATTACGTCGGAGTTATAAAACTTTAATAAAACATTGTCTTTTTTCTTTAAATTAACAATTTCATAATTTATTGTCTTCCAAATTATCCAGCACAGTTTAAATTGGAAAACGATATGAGACTTATTTAAAAAACAATATCTTAAACCGAAATGCTGAGACTTTTAAAAGTATAGTTTATTGTCAATACATTTACTCGCATTTATACTTATAAATTCAAAACAACTACAATGTGTTAAACTATGAAAATGTTACGTATAACATAATAATACGTTTTCCGGTATTTAACATTTCCGTTCTGGGTAAATTGTGCAAAATGTTAGCTTTGTTCGGCAACGTGCTCATACTTCAAAAGCTCTGGAAGTGAATATTGCGGTGAGTTTTATTGCAGGCTCTAAATAAAGCTACTGCGCCTATTTTATTCGAAATGTATACAAAACAAATATTCTACTCTAATCAAAAGCTTACTGTGATTATAATTTTTTTGTTTGTTAAAACATGAACTTTTGTAATTAGAGACATTTAAAGGAGAAGTTAACCATTAGGATCATATCGAAATCTATATAATAAAAATTAATTGCTGTTCGCTAGTCTCGCTAAAACTCGAGAACGGCTGGACCGGTTTGGCTAAATGTGGTCTTAAATTATTCCTGTAAGTCCAGGGAAGGTTTAAAAGGTGGAAAATATGGAAAAAGTGCCTGGAATATGTTAAAAGCAACAATTTCTCTTTTCCATTAAGGTGACTAGATTTTTAGAAAAGCAAAGTGGGACAACTTTGAAGGAGTAATAATAACGTAACTTTTTTTTAGTTTCAACATAAGTACAATTTATAAAAATAAAAATGTATAATATTTTATTCCTTGACATATTTCTATCTAAATTTCTTTTAGGGTTAAGGTCGGTGACATACTTTTTGTCATTAATATAAAATATTAAGATCACGAGTATTTTAAGCAAAGTTTAGGAAATATTATGTATTTATGAAATATTTAAATAAATTACTTACTTTAATTTTCTATGGTAAGAAGTAGATTTGTAATATTTATTTGTTTAATTAGCTTGCTAGCACGCAGTACGGACACGAAGTGTATCATTTGAGAGACAAATACAATGTAACTGGATAGCAAAAGCAATAAGTTACCACTGGTGCCACTGGCTCACGCAGAAACCGTGCTCATGTCATTAATTGGGAAGAAGAATATTTTACTTTAGCGGGAATCTGGGCACAAAGGTGGAATTGTCTCGGTTCATTTTTATTTTTTTGTGCATAATGCGGTTGTATTGATAGATGCTTGGTTATCATGCAGTAAATTAGTGTGTTCGTGTGTATCGATTCTAGAATTCAGGCAGTAACACCGCTGTCCTAAGTTCAGATTGGTTCAAATAGTAGATAAGTCTTAAATTTACTTTGTTGATCTTTTGTGATAGTGACACTATTTACCACTGAAAATTGAAAACTGAAATCTGAAAACAGAAAATTGAAAATGGAAAATTGAAATCTGACATCTGATATCTGAAATCTAGAAACCAGAACCAGAAACCAGTAACCAGTAACTAGAAAGCAGTAACTAGAAAGCAGTAACCAGAAACCAGAACTAGAAACCAGAAACCACAAGCTAGAAACCAGAAGAAACCAGAAACAGTAACCAGAAACCAGAAACCAGAAAACCAGGAAACCAGAAAACCAGGAAACCAGTAACCAGAATCTAGAATCTAGAAACCGAAACCAGAATCTAGAAACCAGAAACCAGAATCAAGAAACCAGAAACCAGAAACCAGAAAACCAGGAATCTAGAAACCAGAATCTAGAAACCAGAAGAAACCAGAAACAAGAATCTAGAAACCAGAATCTAGAAACCAGAAAACCAGTAACCAGAATCTAGAAACCAGAAACAAGAATCTAGAAACAGAAACCAGAAACCAGATCTAGAAACCAGAAACCACAAGCTAGAAACCAGAAGAAACCAGAAACAGAAACCAGATCTAGAAACCAGAAAACCAGCAACCAGAAACCAGAAAACCAGCAACCAGAAAACCAGGAATCTAGAAAACCAGGAAACCAGAATCTAGAACCAGAAACCAGAAACCGAATCTAGAAACCAGAAACCAGTAACCTGTAACTAGAAACCAGAATCTAGAAACCAGAAACCAGAACCAGAATCTAGAAACCAGAAACAGAAACCAGAAACCAGAATCTAGAATCTAGAAACAGAAACCAGAAACAGAAACCAGAAACCAGAAACCAGTAACCAGAATCTAGAAACCAGAAACCAGAAACCAGAATCTAGAAGAAACCAGAAACCAGAATATAGAAACCAGAAACCAGAAACCAGAATCTAGAATCTAGAAACCAGAAACCAGAATCTAGAAACCAGAACCAGTAACCAGAATCTAGAAACCAGAAACCAGAATCAGAAACCAGAAACCAGAAACCAGAATCTAGAACCAGAAACCAGTAACCAGAAACCAGAAACCAGAACCAGAATCTAGAAACCAGAAACCAGAATCTGGAAACCAGAAACCAGTAACCAGTAACCAGAATCTAGAATCTAGAAATCAGAAACCAGAATCTAGAAACCAGAAACCAAAACCAGAATCTAGAAACCAGAAACCGAATCTAGAAACCAGAAACCAGAATCTAGAAACCAGAATCTAGAATCAAGAAACCAGAATCTAGAAACAGAAACCAGAATCTAGAAACCAGAAACCAGAATCTAGAAAACCAGTAACCTGTAACTAGAAACCAGAATCTGGAAACCAGAAACCAGTAACAGAATCTAGAAACCAGAATCTAGAAACCAGAAACCAGAAACCAGTAACCAGAATCTAGAATCAAGAAACCAGAATCTAGAATCTAGAAACCAGAATCTGAAACCAGAAACCAGTAACCAGTAACTAGAAACCAGAAACCAGTAACCAGAATCTAGAAACCAGAAAACCAGGAATCTAGAAAACCAGTAACCTGTAACTAGAAACCAGAATCTAGAAACCAGAAACAGAAACCAGAATCTAGAAAACCAGGAAACCAGAATCTAGAACCAGAATCTAGAAACCAGAAACCAGTAACCAGTAACCAGAATCTAGAATCTAGAAATCAGAAACCAGAATCTAGAAACCAGAAACCAAAACCAGAATCTAGAAGAAACCAGAAACCAGAATCTAGAAGAAACCAGAAACCAGAATCTGGAAACCAGAATCTAGAATCAAGAAACCAGAATCTAGAAACCAGAAACCAGAATCTAGAAACCAGAAAACCAGGAATCTAGAAAACCAGTAACCAGAAACCAGAATCTAGAAACCAGAATCTAGAATCTAGAAACCAGAACCAGTAACCAGAATCTAGAAACCAGAATCTAGAAACCAGAAACCAGAAACAGTAACCAGAATCTAGAATCTAGAAACCAGAAACCAAAACCAGAAAACCAGGAATCTAGAAACCAGAAACCAGAATCTAGAAAACCAGGAAACCAGAAACCAGAATCTAGAAGAAACCAGAAACCAGAATCTGGAAACCAGAAACCAGTAACCAGTAACCAGAATCTAGAATCTAGAAATCAGAAACCAGAATCTAGAACCAGAAACCAAAACCAGAAACCGAATCTAGAAACCAGAAACCAGAATCTAGAAACCAGAAACCAGAATCTGGAAACCAGAATCTAGGAAACCAGAAACCAGAAACCAGAATCTAGAAACCAGAAACCAGAAACAGAATCTAGAAACCAGAACCAGAATCTAGAAACAGAAACCAGTAACTAGAAACGAGAATCTGGAAACCAGAAACCGAAACCAGAAACCAGAATCTAGAAACCAGAATCTAGAAACCAGAAACCAGAAACCAGTACCAGAATCTAGAATCTAGAAAACCAGGAAACCAGAATCTAGAAACCAGAATCTAGAAAACCAGTAACCAGTAACTAGAAACCAGAATCTAGAACCAGAACCAGAAACCAGTAACCAGAAACCAGATCTAGAAACCAGAAAACCAGTAACCAGAAACCAGAATCTAGAAACAGAAACCAGAAACCACAAGCTAGAAACCAGAAACCAGTAACCAGAATCTAGAAACCAGAATCTAGAAACCAGAAACCGAAACCAGAATCTAGGAAACCAGAAACCAGTAACAGAATCTAGAAACCAGAAGAAACCAGAAACCAGAATCTAGAAACCGAAACCAGAATCTAGAAACCAGAATCCAGAAACCAGAAACCAGAATCTAGAAACAGAAACCAGAAACCAGAAACCAGAAACCAGAAACAGTAACCAGAAACCAGTAACCAGAATCTAGAAGAAACCAGAAACCAGTAACAGAATCTAGAAACCAGAAACCAGTAACCAGAATCTAGAAACCAGTAACCAGAATCTAGAATCTAGAAACCAGTAACCTGTAACTAGAAACCAGAATCTAGAAACAGAAACCAGAAACAGTAACCAGAATCTAGAAACCAGAAACAGTAACCAGAATCTAGAATCTAGAAACCAGTAACCAGTAACCAGAAACCAGAATATAGAAACCAGAAACCAGTAACCAGAATCCAGAAACCAGAAACCAGAATCTAGAAACAGAAACCAGAAACCAGAAACCAGAAACCAGAAACAGTAACCAGAAACCAGTAACCAGTAACCAGTAACCAGTAACTAGAAACCAGTAACCAGAAACCAGAAAACTGTAACCAGAAACCAGAAACCAGAAACCAGAAACCAGTAGCCAGAAACCAGAACCAGAAACCAGAAACCAGAAACCAGAAACAAACAAACTATCTATCTGTCTATGTATCTACAAGCTCTCACTGCTGTCTAAGCAATGTAGGTGCGTTCGTAGCCCCAAAGAGTCATTTTGCACTTTATTCTAGCTGCACATAGTTCAAATTCAATTATTCTATCAAAACAGTGTGCGTATGCGCGTCGGAGGATCTAACGCCGCGTGCCGAAATTAAAACGAATGAAATAATAACATAAATAGTCACAAAATGTAAGAGCTAAAGATCCACCATACTGATTTTCAATTAGGTCGGCTTCGCGATATTATTTCTTTTGTTTTAGTTTCGGCGCGCGACATAAAATGCATTCGTTTTCACGTCAATACATCAGTCGAGCACAAACCGCGTTACCATCTGGCGGACCTGACAGACTACATTCTGTCAAAAAGATTTGGAATGTGACAGTTATTTGTTCCTAAAAAATTATTATAGTAAATACAACTTATGTACCATAATTCTAACTTTGGCCACTCTTCTGGAACCCACTAATAATTAAATATTAGTTATTAGATGAATATATATAGTGCTGAGGGCACACGCCGCCCATAACCAGGGTAACGGTTCTGTTCAGGAGATTTTTTTGCCCCGGCTTTAAAATAGGCAGCAACAAAGAACATTCCTATTTTTTTTGACAGAACGAAGTCTGTCGGGTCAGCTAGTATTATATATAAATATCCTGTCATTAGTAAATAAAGAATAATTGTAAATCTGTGGCGATTACGCCTTTTTATAAAAAGGTCTTTCACTTGTGCCATTAATACTTCAGTGGGTAAGAGTTTACACAGCACAGCAATACATATACAGTTTCCTGTGCCCACACCAAAGCCGTCACAACCTATTTTATCCAACTCATTCCTTCCACTCGCGTTTGTTCCTGCTGAAAAAATCATCATCGCATTGTATCCTTTCATCAGCATTCATAGTTATGATTGTTTGTACTTATTTGTTTAAATTAATCCTGTTTGTGGTATATCTTATCTTATCTTATATCTTAGGGTAATGGAGACGGCTATGCTCGGAGTTTCTCTGCGCGATCGAATCAGAAACGAGGAGATCCGCAGAAGAACCAAGGTCACCGACATAACCCTAAGAATTGCTAGACTTAAGTGGCAATGGGCAGGGCACATTGCTCGAAGCACTGACGATCAGGTGAAGGTCGCGGGAAACCGCTGGATGCGAATAGCGCAAAGCCGATTGGAGTGGAGATCTTTGGGGAGGCCTTTGTCCAGCAGTGGGCGTCTATAGGCTGATGATGATGATGATGTGGTATATCTTTTATCGCAACATTCTCTTGTAAGGTGAAAATGGAGCAAGCGAATGAATTATAAAAAGGTTACTTGACATCGATATGATTATACGCACTTATCGTTACTAATGTAATAACCTTTAAAATTTTAAAACATCTTCATCTTTAGGTAAATGAATAAATTTTGTTGAGTAATCCTTTAATTACATATCCTATATTTATTTATCAGAATACATTTTACTTAAAACACATCTTTTCTACGAATATGAAAATAATGGCAATGTTTTTAAAATTTACTGTTTTGTAATATTGATTAGTATCGACTATATCACCAGCACTCTCTTTAGCCTTTGAATGGAGGTGAACTAACGAGGCCGGTTTAAGAAAAAAGACGACAGTAGTTAGGTATGCTGTTTGTTATTCGAAAAGCACTAATTGCGTTCTGGGCTATGACGACAGATTTTACCTAATTACATTGTGCATACAGTGCCGTTGATGTACGAAATGGAACAGTTCCATCGTCTCGGCCTGGTAATAAAAGGATTGAGAACCCTGCTTGTAGAAGGCTATTAATTGTGTATTCTGGTTAGTAGATTTTGAGGATGGTGAAACTCAAAGCCCATTAAGCGAGCCTGAAGACTGCTAACACAGATTAGTTACATTTCCTTAAAAAAATTACGACAGAAGAGAGTTGTGCCCTTCCCTTTGGTGACCAACTGATTCCTAGCTACACTAATTGTTATTTCTAAATTAATCATCGACGTTTAATTCCAAATAGAAATGCTTTCACTGACTTTTATTAAGATTTCATGAAAATGTAAGTCATTCCAAAGTGATTAAATAGGTTGTATTGATTAATTCCGCTACAATAGGAAGTAGTGCGCTTGATAGATGAACGGAACTTGAAAGGTTATTGATTAAAGCCTCACGGGAAGCCGAGTTTACCCGTAATCGCAGAGGCGCAGGATTATTGAATACTGAACTTGTAGCCACAGTTAAATTAAATTGCGAACGTTGGATCATTTCAATCCTTTTTTCCAAACTTGACCCCAAATTCAAATATGGTTAAGTATACGCCCACACAACTTTGACTCACTTATGTTATTATAGAAGCAGATTAGACTAGAATAAAATAGAAGGAACTGATTACAGGCGCTATATTACGCATGTTTTCTCCAGACAAAAAACACAAATAATAGAAATACAGCTTTAAACAAGAAAACAGTATTTGCTTATAGTTGCATGACAAAAATATGGTCTGGTATATAACGATACGGCTTCAGAGTTCAAGTAAGTACAAACAGGTTGACTAAAAATACTTTTAGCTAAAGCTATGGTTTTAATCCGGTTTTCCTCTATTCCGCATAACCCCTTGGATATAGTGGAACAACAGTTAAAACCTTTTTTTAACTCTGTGTTAGTCAACACTGATAAAACAACAAAATACTTCGTTAGTGACGTGTCAATACCAGGGCATGCTTCGTTCAGCGTGATGAAGACATGAAAGCTAGAAATTCTGTAGTTCAATAATGATTCTAGAATTTCTATTAATATGATAATTTTACTTTTCTTTGCTGCTTTTGCCTTTTGTTCAACTCAATAAAGCTACGAAGCAAAATGTAATTGTCGATTTTTTGAGATGTAAGGTAGGGGTCTCGTTACTTCATTAACTACTAGCTACAGCTTCAAACTGTTAGACGCCCGTTTTAATCAGGCTTCTTTACATAAAATAATTGACAGGTATCAGTCATTTTTTAAGTGTAGTGTGTAGTATACTTTAAACATTCTTTTTTTTTTTTTTTTTTTTTTTTTTATTTAGTATAGACTAGTGCTTGACTACGATCCCGCCTGATGGTAAGCGGCGATGTAATCTAGGTGGTAAAGCGCACTAGTCTAGAAGAAGCCTGTTCACTCTTTTCTTGAAGACCCCCACATCATACCTGGACGGAAACACTGACGCCGGCAGACTATTCCACTCCCTCGCTGTACGCATTATGAAGGACGAAGCGAAACGCTTAGTCCTAATGCGCGGGAGATCGACAACGAAGGGATGAATGCCTGCGGTGTGTCTGTACGTCCGGTGATAAAAGGGCGAGGGCGGTATCAGATCATGCAGTTCTTGAGCACACTCTCCAAAGTGCATTCGATAGAACACCGAGAGACTAGCTACTCTACGACGGTGACCCAAGCTATCGAGTTTTGCATCCAGAAGCTCTTGGTCACCGACTATTCTCATAGCACGCCTCTCCACCGAGTCCAGGACTGCCAGTTGGCAATTGGCAGCACCTGCCCAGATATGGCAGCAGTACTCCACACACGATCGGACCTGGGCTTTATACAGAGTCAGAAGCTGTCCCGGTGTAAAGTACCGCCGCACTTTGGCAAGGATTCCGAGTTTCCTCGCGGCTATTTCGCTTTGGACTCGATGAACCGCCCGAAGTTGAGGTTCGTTGATATTTCGATGCCTAACAACTGAAGACGGTCGGTGCACTCCAAAACTGCTCCTCGGAAAGTGGGAGCCAAGGTGAATGGGCTCCTCTTCGCAGTGAACAGACATGCCTGCGTTTTGGTGGGGTTGAAAGCTACGAGATTGGCATTTCCCCAATTGGAGACTGCCTCTAATGCGTGGTCCAACCGCTCAACCATAGTCTCTCTTAAAGTCTGTACTTGATCTCGACTGGTCTGTGCAGTGGTCAGATATCTCTCCACAACTGTGCTGTCGTCAGCATACCCAAGGATACCGGGGACCAAGAGGTCATTGACATGCAACAGAAATAAGGTTGCAGAGAGAACAGAACCCTGAGGAACACCAGCATTAGTAGTCATTGGGTCTGATGAACAACCTTCGACTACAACACGGAAAGACCGTTCTCTCAGAAAGTCCTTAATCCAAGCAATCAGATCAGGAGATAAGCCGTAGGCTGGAAGCTTGTTGATCAAGCACGCATGCCATACCCTGTCAAAGGCCTTTGAGACATCTAGGGAGACAGCCATTGCTTCCCCATTCTTCTCCAAGGCCTCGGCCATAAGTGGGTGGCGTACACTAGGAGATCCCCAGTAGACCGGTTTTGGCGAAATCCGTACTGTCGGTCACTGAGGAGGTCATTATGCTCTAGGTGTGCCATGAGCCTTTTGTTGATTATTTTCTCCATAATCTTACAAAGTACGGAGGTAATCGAAATAGGTCGATAATTGGCAGGGTCGGCACAGCTGCCTTTCTTAGGAACGGGCTGCACGTTCGCAAGCTTCCATGATTTCGGAACTATTCCAGTCTTTAAAGAGAGGCGGTACAGGCGCGTCAATACGGGAGACAACTCGGGTGCACAGGTTTTTAGCACAATACCCGGTAATCCATCTGGTCCACTGGCTTTATCCACATCCAGACTACGCATGGTTTTTAACACCTCTTTCTGCAAAATGCGGATTTCCGGCATAGAAATACCGCAGAGAGGCAATTGAGGCGGTGTAGCGTTTACATCATCAAGACGTGAATTTTTGGCAAAATGAAAGGCAAGTAAATCAGCCTTCTCTTTTGCCGAGTTTGCCAGTGAACCATCGGGCTTAATCAGCGGAGGCAGCGAAGGCCGGCAAAAGTTCGTCTCGACCGACTTGGCTAGAGACCAGAAAGCTCGGCTGCCACACGGCTGGGCAGAGAGCTTCGCGCCAATGCGTTTTATTCGGTCGTGTCGAGCTCGCCGTAATTGCTTTTTGAAGGACTTGGCGGCACGGTTAAAGGCTTTCTTCTTGGTGGTAACATCCGGAGTTTTGCGGGTTTTAGCACTGACCCAGGCCAGAAAAGCATAGTGTTTTCGCTTTTCCGCCTTAGCGCATTCGGCATTGAACCAGGGTCGCGCTTGGGGACCAGTAGATACATCCGTATACGGTATGAAGTATTCCATACCTTGGCGTACCACGTCGGTTACGGCATCCGCGCATCTCGACGGATCGTCAGAAGAAAAGCAGACTTGCCGCCAAGGATAAGATGCGAAGAAATGCCGCATTTCATCCCAATCTGCCAACTTGTAGCGCCATAATCGTCTGACCCCATGTGTGTCGAGGTCAGGAGGAGAATAGGTCGCTACAGATTTCACCACACAGTGATCGGAAGTCCCTAACGGGGACGAAACTTCCACTCTGTATCTGATAGGATCTGTTGTCAGCAGAAGGTCTAAGCAATTCGCAGTGTGGCCCTCCACATCGGGTACCCTGGTTGCTTCTTTAACCAGTTGGGAGAGGTTGTGCGATATAGCAAACTTTCTTGCTTCTCTCCCTGCACAGTCGGTTTTCTCTTTACTCAGAAAGAAATGTACATTGTTACTCTTTCTTATGAAAAATTAAACAATCTAAGATACATTGATGTACATGTGTTCGTTTTTATATTGAAAAAGTTATGAATAATTTTAAAAAAATTACCATAACTGTTCATACAGCTTAGCATTATTAATCGAGGAGGAACTTATACTTGTTATCGTAAATTTGGTTTATATTACAGAACATTTAAAGATAAGTTACTGACACTATAAACATTAGGAAATAATTTGTAGCAAAGAGATTGCAATACACGTTGTTTATTACAAGTGCTCATATGTGTAGGAAATATTGATTTTAAATTAACTGTATGTTTACGTTTATATTAGCATAGTGTACTAATAATTTCAAATAAAACTTTGCAGAAGAATATATCACAGACGTAAAGCAAACTAGATAGCGAAGCCAGCGCGTTTTATTAAACGCTATAACGTAACCATTCTCGACGTCGCGAACGCCAACTAACATTCCCACTGCTCTTGCTATTTATTAAATAAATATTTTTTCACTTATGTAAGTAATAAGATAGAGCCGTGATAGCGTAGTAGTTTGAACGCCGGCCTTCCACTGCGAAGGTACCGGGTTCGAATCCGGCCGGCACCAATGAATTTTTCAATTTATGTGTAGTTAGCATAAAACACCAACTAATATCACGTGCTTTGACGGTGAAGAAAAATATCGTGAGGAAACCTGCATATCTATGTCATGACCATCAGTGGTCAGACTAGTATGTGAAATGGAGAAGGCACTGGCAAACCACTCCATTATAACTGCCAAGTAAGTCGTCGTGTGTTTCAATAAAAACATGATGACCACGATCCTCAGTCATGAGGAAATACGACTTAGAAGAAGAAGAAGTAATAAGAAATAAGCACACTCATTATACTGTGTGATATACTCTGATAGACGTACTCAAGAAACAATACTGTAAGACTCCTTTACTGAAGTCTCTTTCAAAGATGAGAGAAGAATATCGATGAAAACAAATTAGAGTGATTAAAAGAAATTTTCAAAAATTTAAAGCTAAAGCTACATAGGTTAATTAGCTACGTATTCGTAGTGAAACGTAAATGGCTTTACTGGTGAGCTCTTTGTTATTCTAACCAGACTAATGGACTTTCCATTCCAAAAGCTGATTTACTCGTTTAGAGTGAATCATACTTCCGACAAAATTTTGGTTTAAATGAAAAAAGATATAAAATATACCCGTTTGTTAAGATTCTTTTCGTATTTAAGCTAAAATTTAATCGGATTTCTTATACTATTAATCTTCCAGTGTTGTAAAATAGTTCAAATATATATGTATTTTCAGACTTTATTTGTCATTTTACAGTTTTAAAGTTACCGTTAGTGTTCTAGCAATTTATAACTTGGAACTAAAAACCTATCAAATTTATTTCCTCTTAGTCGGCGTGAATTTTGTGATTCTTTCACCTGCAATGCGCTATTTCTAGTAACTTGATCAGAGTTTTTATTTAGATAATGAACTGTTGCAATTATTAATAATCTTATATTTAAAAATACAAAACATTTCATAAAAATTATTATCATTGTTACATGCAAACATTAACTTGTATGTTCGTGCATATATAAGTATATGATCGTATGTATTATGATATATAAGTATATTTATATCTTTTGCGCAACTATTTACAAAATGGTAAAAACTTTCTTATTAATAATTAAGAATGTAATTAAGCTGTAACTAATTTTAAATGCATCTCCACTTCTAGTTTCGTTAGTTAGATCTAATTATAAAAACTGACTATAAAATCAAAGTTTTGATTAATACGGCTAAAGCTGAATCAAAAAGATGTTTCAATATATAATATACGAACCAAAGTTTTACTCATATCAATATTCTTTTGTGGTTTAAGCAGACAAGATCTGGCGCAGCATCCCTCTGTAAAGTTTATGCGAGGTACGTGTTCCAAACGTCTTTGTACAAAAGCTCAAGTTGAGTGAAACGGATATTAAAGGACTGTGTAGTGAAGAAGTTTCTCGTCGACATTGTATAACTATACTGTAATATACACGGGTAGATCATAACTTGCAGCTATATCTATTAATTTTTCTTAATTGTGCGATTTCATGTGTGTTAATAAGTTATATATAACATTATCTTCATATGTAATTAAATTTTTTATTAGCAAATTTTGTCGTATGATTACAATGTTTTATCCACACTAACTCCCTTATCAATCCAAGAAAATCCAATTAAGGTTTTCTACAAGCTTTCGATTTTAACAAAACCGTTCTAATAGATTCTTTCCTTTATTTATATTGGCGTATATTAGTTTCTTTGTGAGTTAATTGGCCGAGTTATCTTCATCTAAACGATAATGGATATTATCAGGTTTTCGCAGAATAAAATGGCTGTTGTAGTAAGGTAAAATAATTAATTATAGCTCTACTTCACTATGACTGAATATTAGTTTATTATCGTTATTAATTAAGCGTTGCAATAGTGTAGCTTTGCAATTTTACGTTAACTTGAAAAATGTACAATTCTTAATTATTTCAAATAAATTTGTTTGTATAATTAATATGCTAAGTAAATTTATAATTACTAGTAAATAAAAATAATTAAAATGTTAGTAATCATTTAGTATTCTACATATAGTAACAGTTTATAATGAATACGTACCCACAAAACTGAATGTCGGTTTTCATTTAAAAGCGCGTTCACAAACAAAATAGATAATTAAATTTTAATTGTAAAACGTTTCATTGATATTACAATTGCGGTAATTCCCGATAATGGGTACGTTACAAAAGAACATATTGTAATGACCAATAACAAGAAAAGCGATTAATAACTGAAAATATGTTTAACTAGAATTATAATATTCATAATAGAATTTTCACTGTGGAATACAGGATAGAACTTTCAGTTACAGCTCTGTCCAACTCTTTATGGTTTATACAGGGATCCTTATTCAGCGAACAAAATAAATGGGTTCTTCCCCTCCAAGCCGCGATCGTTTTTCATAACTTCAGTTGGAAGTTTAGCCGATCGGCTGCGGAAGGAACACTTCTAATGCATCACAAACTTTTACACAGACCAATAAGCTGTTGACGTGAAAATTTAATTATTTAATGATAGCTTTTTAACAATTACTTTTATTAATGTACTAACACTTAGCTCACTAATATTCTCATTCTTAAATAACAACAGATTTTTTTTTAATTGACGTAGTGACGAGACGTGTAAGGGGTTCACCTGATGGTAAGTGATACGCCTGCCAACAACAACGTGGTGCTAGTTAAGATGGTACACACTGCACCACATTGCGCTCGTCGCCATGAGACATAAGGTGTTAACTCTCGTTACCCCAATAATTTCACTAGCTTACAGCACCTTTCAAACTGGAACACGGTAAACTTTGCACACTAGTAGCTAGTGTAATTACTGGGGTAACGAGACTTAACATCTTATGTCTCAATGCGACGAGCGTAATGTGGTGCAGTGTGTACCATCTTAACTAGCACCACGTTGTCATGTGCAAGCGTATCACTTACCATCAGTTGAACGTCTTGCTCGTCTCGTCGCAAAGTAGTATAAAAAAAAATAGTATTTGGGGACTGAAATAGTCTGTGGCAATAGAGACCAACCACCAGCTAAATAGATTAGGCTAGTTAGGTAGGATTAAAAAATTCTCTACCAACCAATAAAATTTATAGCTCCAAAAACGAATTCCGTGGTACTAATCAAGCGCTTAGCTGCTACAGAAACAGCGAAAGAAAGTGACTGAAATTTCTATATAACTGTTTTTCAATCACCTCAATAAATATCCAAATATTCAATTTATGATCTAAGATTGTAAGGAACGGAGCAGTTTGTTATTTTAATGGCATCCATCGCGTACGTAATTCAAAGCAGTTAGATCGTTAGTGCTTAATGACATTCCGCACTGAACTATAACAAACTTACCTACAGCTTGATAACTTGACATCTATTCACGGAAGCGATACGCGTTAGCGAAAATTGTACCGGAAATTTTAGTAATCGAATCATATACATCGTTATATTTCGTTATAAATTATTATTATTATCTACAACTGATTTCAGAATAATTCTGGATTTTTTCAGGTTTTTTTTTAATTGTAATCGTGATATAACTTTTATAAAAAGAGGTTACAAATATAGCACCTTTTTTATTTCATATTTAACTGGTACAAAATTCAAAGATTTTTACATAAAAAACTTTTTTAAACGTTACAGCATAAAATTATTTATGCATAGAATGGTAATGATATTATCAGATATATTAAGTTCTCATAATTGTAAAAAATAAGTGAGACATACAGCCGTGTCTAACACTTTGCTTAATATAATATCTTTAAATATAAGCTGAACACTGCCTTTTTTGTATCAAGACGAGATGCTGTATTAATTAAACGTTAGACCATTTTAACCGAATTACGAGTATAATAGAGTCAATTGTTCTAACTAAATGTGCAAAGACAAAATAATCACACAGTGTCGGGAAACCGTTCACATGGTATTAAATAGTATGACAATTTCAAAATATATATCTTTGACAAACTTTTAACGATTCGTTAAAACGCAGCAGCTCCATTTTCGTTTTAATTGAAACTGCAGCTCAGTTAGCTCTCAAATTGGATGGACTAACTTATAAATGTAAAAAGTAGTTACTAAAATATATATTAGGTGAGAATTTTGTATTATTCGCGAAGTTCTTCTCAACTAATAGAGAACCGGAAAATGTGGTATTGTCATGAAGCGATATTGATAATGATTAATCTTTATTAAGAATTTAAAAAGGTTTGCTTTCTTAGAACTAGTTTTAATGGTTACATATTTATGATGAATAATACTATGTGGCCATTACTATCATAAATTACGATTTACTTTTAAGTAACTCGTACGTTTCAATAATTTTCAATTCTTCTTCTTAGTCGTATTTCCCCATGACTGAGGGTCGTGGTCATCAAGTGTCATGAAACACACGACGACTTTCTTTGGCAGTTATAATGGAGTGGTTTGCCATTGCCTTCTCCATTTCACATACTAGTGCGACCACGGATGGTCATGACATAGATATGCAGGTTTCCTCACGATGTTTTCCTTCACCGTCGAAGCACGTGATATTTGTTGGTGTTTTATGCTATTTTTCAATTAATGAATTTTCAATTACGTACCATTTATTTGTTCTTATCTCAGAAGTCTTGGACGAAGTCTTTCTATTGGATGTCATTAGTTTAAGTAGTCTATAATTAAAAGATAAACGAAGAAACCGTTTAAATATTTGATTGTGCCTGAAAGTTATTTTAACTTTTTAATCCTGTTAATTGGTAATTGTTTAGAGATTTGATCGAGTCGTTTATAAGCCGGTCAGGCTGCCGTTTCAACGTACTGAATAACCTTAGTCCGAAATTTTCACGGCTCACGATTACGCAATTAATTTGCTATTTTGTTTTTGTACGCTGAAAAGGGGCAGGGTGGGTATTGCCCGGGAGCGTTGCCATGGCGACGGGGGGGCGCTGCCGGCGCGCGCCGCCACCCGAGCGGCAGAAGTGACCCCGACTCGGCAGAGGACGCCGCGCTCCGTACATCCAGCCCCAGCGGGTTTTGACGTATGACCAGCATGTCAATGAGTACCAACTGACGTTAACCGTGCTCAGTGTTTCCATCGGGAGTGTCTGTGTATGCTGTATGTAAGTGCATCAAACGTGCAACGCATGGTGGGGGGGACCTGTGACCGGGACACACTGCAGAGGAGGGGCGCTTTACACGCTTCACATCATGCCTTTCGAATTGAGACCAGGTAAGCTTTTCAGCTGCAAATGACACCGCTGCGGGCGTTGAAAGAAACCACTATCAGGTTTGTACTTTAAACCGCTTATGAAAACATATTAAAACTGTAAGACGAAATAGCTCATAATATGCAATTAAGGGCACGAGCTTTAGCGCTCGTAAAGACTGCGTAAGTCTTGACCTAAATATTATTAAAAACCTTTTTATTAGACGCTTATAAATGTTTTCTGTTATACATATAAGTTGAAAAAAATTCTTACGTAATTGGAAAGTTTTCCGTTGGGTAACTCTTGAGAATACTCAAATATTTCCAGTGGTCCCTTGGGACATGGAAAGGTCTAACAAAGTTTCATTTGTCATACAAAACTTAGTAACAGTTGCAATTTACTCGTCTTGAAGGAACTTCGATACTATACTCATACTTAGAAATTGAAGCAACCTTTTACTTGTTCGTTTTAAAATTGTAAGATATTATTACGTCATTGTACTATACAATTAGGTGGAAAAGCTTTGATATCTTACCGAATATGCGATCTACTCAAACCGATAAAATCCAGTAGAAAGTAAAGATTTTTGAGGGCACTTTGTTTGAGCGTCAGCGAGATGAGTATCAGTATCAGAACGTTTAAACAGTAAAACGATATACGCGGATTCAATATCTGAAATTGAGTAATAAATATTAACTTGATATTCTTTTAAGATTGTTTCAGCTTATCGATTTCTTAATTATTTTAAAAATGTTTAGCTTTAAAATAACCTAAAAAACGATAGCTACGGAAATAAAGAATAAAAAATATTTAGACGTAGCAGGATGATATTTCATCAAAGAATTTTAATCTAAGTCTTAAACTAAACTAAATATTATCCATAACTAAAACCTTCAGCTATCATAGGTATTAATTTAAATTCCCTGTAATTTCAGTAAAAACGAATTGCTGTTATATTTAATACTAACTAAATATTGGTTATGTAAACCTAACACATAAAAGTCATTGTAGAAACGGGGGGAAATTGCATATTCAATTGCTCTGGTATCCAGTAGATTAGGCGAGTTAGTAATTCGACTAGAACAGTAATGTCGCTTCTTTTTATAGATTCAAAATAAAAGTTTCGGTCTATGTGATATTTGTCAAACATTTTCACGTTTTTCGGTCATGGAAGATTGGTAGTAAAGAGCAGAGAAAGAAGACAGGCACCAGACCCATAAGGTTAACAATGTCAAGACTGTGGAAATAGTCACCTTGCATGAATTTGCGAGAAAAGAGGAGGCTTGGGAAGAGTTGGGGGCGAAAAGAATATAATCATTACCGCACTGGACAGGATTATAATGTCATAAAGACAATATAGACAGAGGTCAACAGTAAGGCAGCTTGAATTTTGGAAAACTATTAAAGAGCATCATATAGAAGTTTTCTTTCTATTATGATTTACTATCTTATATAAATTCATCGTTTTGTATTTACTGTGATGTGTCTGAAAGAAATGGCTTTGGGTTTTCGTTCCAAGTTTATCTTTAAGGTCGTTTCTTACACTCGGACACTTTAGACACTTTGCTAGGTTGCTTTTATTATCTAGTGTTGTGGTCCACTGATAAACATAATCTATGAGCGTTAACTGATTTATGTATTCGTTAAATTATCACATAGAGGATTTTTTATTACATTGTTCGGTTAAATTGCTTGGGTCTGAGTTAAAAGTGCAGATAGACTTTAATTTGCTGCAGATTACGGTTTTAATTTAGCACGGAATCTTTATTTACTTTCTTAATCACCGTCTGATAGTAGACTACATCTAAAGACGTATTGGACTCCATGTGACAAAAGTAATGTGATTTTGTATAAAAAAATGAGTCCGCAATGATTCGTATCGCTTTTGAAATAAGTCAATTTTCGTTTTCATATGTAACACGTATGAAAATATATCGAAGCGATCACTTTTAACAATAATTCAGACTTTCACGGACATGTAGACAGAAATTTGTTCCCCGCTGTGATATCGCTCCGAGAAATTGTATATACTTTAGCTTGTCATTTATTCAAACACCATTTACCTTCCTAACGTAAACCACGACACGATATTGCTTTCTGATTAAACGTTTGACAGAAGTGAATAGATTTTATTCTATTTCAAAAAAATATGCAAATTTCATGCTAATAATATTAAAAAATTAATGAAATTAAAACGTGGTTTAGGTTTTCTATTTTTTTTTTGTATAGACTTGTGCTTAACTACTTTTTTTTAATACTTTTCCAAATCGTTCTGTCTGTTTGTGCTATTTTCAGTCCATTTTGCTATGTTTTATGTTTCTTTGTAATTTATATTACATAGTATATTTTACGTTTTTTTTTAGTTATGTCATCGTATCATTTAAGCACCGTAACCGTAGCTAGTTCTATAAATTTTTGTGGTAGTCATAACTATTGTTTTGATTTCGTTGGTTGGAATATATGTTTTATTTTCCTTTGGTATTCTTGTATTTAGTAAAGACTACAACTAATTTTAATACAATTCAATCGCCGATTTAATTCTTATCTTTCGAGTAGTTTCCATTAGGTCTTCATGAATATGCATAAAGTTTTTTACTCTTCAATTTTGTCGATCGTTTTAGCAAAATTAATTAATTTGCATTAACTGTTACTTGTATATTAAGAAGAAATCGTATCTATGGTTTTAGAATCGTTTTAAAAATTCAATAAGATGGCAGTTTAAAAGTAAGTTATAATTTAATATGCTTGATTGCGGTTTTGTGAAAGTTTTCCTACAGTATATTAACAAATGAAAGTTACTTCCGCGTAGGCGAAAATAGCATTTGCATAATGCTTGTAGGCGGAATAGCAAAGGATGAAGCGTAATGTAATAAAACGTGGAGAAGTGTTAAAAGAAAATGTCTGTGTCGTTTTAGGTAGAATTTAAATGGTACATCTGTTGAAAAAATTATTAGAAGTCTATAAGACGTTTTGCAGCTAATGTTTTTGTAGATATCAAAGCAGCGCATATTTCAGCCTCCAAGTAGTATTCTTTTGGTATCTAGGGAAAAAATACTATATATTCTTGGGAAAAGTTAAGATTATGAGGGATTTCCTACTCATTCGGTGATCCTTAGTGTTTGGAGAGATTGCGAGAACTACGTTCGTAGTACTAACTTAACTGTGTTATTGTTTGCGCAAACCCATGCACTATTCAATTTAATAATTAAAGTAAAGAGAAATTGGAATAAACATATCCAAGTTCAGAGCAGAATAAGGTTCGGAAAAATCGCTTAATATCAGACAGCTTGTTTTCAGTATTTTTTTACCAATCCCCAAACAATCTAAACAATGTTATATTGAAAGAGATTGAAGCCAAAAGACAAAATAATCAATCAGTTTGATTTACACAGAACATTTAAGTCAATTTAATCATGTTTATAAAAGATGAGTCGAGTACAAGTGCCTCATTTAAAATTCTATTACAATGAACTTGGTTGAGTGATGAAAATCTCAAACAGAAATTCTAATTGGGAGAAACTGCGGGAAAAGGTTTGTTCACAAATTTAACTTTTCTGTTATTAATGAAATTCGTCCATTAGAATAAAATATTACTTTTGTTATTGTGTGATTCTGAACTTTCTTGTGTTACATCTCGTTCAAAAAATTGTTTCATCAAATAGTAAAATAAATAAATAACTCGTGTGCGTTTATATAAAATAAGTAAAAGTCTCTTATTTTCATATTACAAACACATATTTCAATATATTTTAAATATTAAGATTCTCTGTGAAACGGTAGGATTTTACTTAACACAAAATTCCTTCAGGTTTGCGAGATCACTTCGAGCAATCGTTAGTACTCCAGTTTACCTCGTTATTTATTAACGCAGGTTGGCTTTTCCAGAAAGGACACCTTTATCACGCCACCTGGTTATACTGTGAAAGGTAAATGTAACTCGATCGCGATAAACCTCATGAATTATTAACCATCATTTCAAATATTGAAAAGGAAATTTTAAATTATTCACCAATTGTCTGAAAAAAAAATGTCCTTAAATTAGGCATTTTTTTCTTCGAAAACTTCATGAATTAACTGGTTATACAATCAACGGATAGTTTCCACAGGGATTTGTATATTCATTGTCAATGCACGACTTGTCATTCTCAAAATGATACAATAACAAAATATGTACATGATTGATTCATCACTGGATTCTGAGTGATAAACAAAACAATTTCTCTGTTTTCATTTACTAAGAGAAAAAAGAAAAAAGGTTTTCTTATTATTTCATACGGTTTAACAGAAGTCTATAAGATTGGAGTTGAAATGTGTTGAAAATATACTAGATTTAAATATTATAATTATTTGTTAGTCATAACTTTGAAAAAGGTATAATGAGATTGAATATAAGCCTTTTAGGAGTAAAAATCCAAAAAGAAAAAAGAAATGGAGATGATCTCTTATCGGCAACAACATACATTTAAAATTAGATATAATTTGAGGAATGTTTACAAAATAGTACATATATGTATGTACATTACTATTATTACACGTAGAATGTAGGTAATTAATTTAGTTTGAACATGCCATAGAATCCTCCGGCGATTTATGCAAATGTTTGGATATAATTATTGTCCTTCCCTTCCTCCATCTTGTGTCGCGTTACGCTTATCAACAACTGACGAATTATATAAATATATATAATACATAAAAACATTACTCTTTTAAATGTTACATAGTAACTGTTTATTTAGTCATTACCAAGTACAATAGTTTAACACTTTCTTATTGCATATGGTGATAAGTGACAATGAGGACGGTGAAGTATACTCGCCTAGAATACTCTGGCTCTCATATGACAGTATGATGGTGGTAGCTAGTCAGGTTACTTTTGTAAAACATTACCAAACTCCACATTATGTGGCATTGGAATCGAACCTGGCATCGCCATGTTATAAAACACCCTCTAAACCGGAACAATGTAAAATATAGTTAGAATTTCTTTCCAGATAAAAGGAAATGTTTCGAGAAAATAACATCGTACCATTGTTTTTTTCTGAAACCACTTATTCCTTGACACTACATTAAGGGAGAGCGTTAATGGATGATTTGTTATCTTAATAAATGTATTACGTTTACGTTTAATACCGCCATCGGTAATGGCTTTTGTTGTTTTTGTTAGCTTTATTAGGTCCGCAGATTTAGTGTACACGTTATACTTGTTTCACTAAAACTTCTAGATAGATTTAATACAAATATTTATTGTACAAAACCAAGTAATATACGAAATAAAAACAAGACAGGTGCAGCAATATTCATAATGCTTATATACAATTGTTATTTTCAATCGAAATGTATTATACTATGAAAGATTCATTATATTTTAAATCAGTGTAAAATTAACGAAGAGTCGTAAAACTGTTAAAATTCTAAACACAAATTGCTAAATCTTCTGCACAGCCCGGTTTGGTATAGGTAAAATATACAATATTGCGGTTTCAGCAACATAAACAGTATCCCTTAACGCTCAGAGTCGTTAAATTGAGCAGCCGATACGTTATGAAACCGAGGGAGGGTCTTCGATGACAACGTTTCCAATTTATACACCAGCCTATAATCTTCGGCATCTTAAACGCACCAAGATCGTTGTAAAGTGACATTTACCCACTTCAGCGGCGCGAGAGGATCCGATAAGTGGAGTATTTTGAGGTCATCTTAAAACGTGTAATAGAGATCGCTCCGAGAAGCTGACATTATTAATATCTCGAACTGAATTTGATAGTCTGTTGAAATTTGATATTGAGTAATGAATTAAACTGCATTTGCAATAAAGAGACTTAAGTTTCTTGCACTTCTGAAATAAACAAGTATATTAATGTTGCCACTACTGGGACTCACTTTCTCAACAAGAAAAGATTAAAGGCCCGTTTATCTTAAGGACAAGTTGTTTGTTGGTTTCGCCAAGGTTCCTGGTTGGTACTTTCAATCTTAGTGGGAATCAAACTCATGCCTCTTCGAGAGCTATACTACTACAAACTTAACTCAGAGAAAGTTATAGATTTCATTATGTAATGAATTGAATAGTTTTATCAACTTAACATTTCTCACTGATCCCACTTCTGATAATACAAGTGTCTCTTTCAACATACTCGTATATTTAATTTGCAAGTTTTTATACATACAATTCACAAGTCACTGAGTTCACACCTTTATACCACAATGACAGCTGCGCCATCTTTACAATAATCAATACAACTACTTAATTATTACCAATTTTATAAAAGCTATGCATTAATAATATTCCCAATATTTCAATTACACTCTAAGAAGTATATATACAATTATTACATGAATATTAGCGTAAAATATAATAATGCAATAGTATGTAGTAATTCATTCCAATTTCTTAAAAGTCAACAGAATTACTATTTTTCTAACAAAATGTTTGTAACCACAATTATTTCCATGTCTATCACTGAGAAATATATTTTTTTCTTTCACACCGAGGTTAAGGTTTATATTTAATAATGATTAAATTTCAATGTGTTATTTCGGAATTCAGTAAATGTTGCCAGACATAAATTTACATGACGTTAACAGTTCGATAGTTGGGGCGAGTCGTGAACCCTGCGACCTCAGACTTTGTCTATCGTGTGGAAAGTTTATGTCTAGACGATTTTTAATAAATAACATATAGTACACAAGTGCAATAAAATAACAGTTTAAAAATTATAATTTTACCGCCGATAGGATTGGAGGCCAAGGAGTTATTTTGTCTTTATACAAATAATATGAAAGTGAAAATGTACTATAGTACATATAACGATTGTGTATATAAACGTAATACTGTATACAAATATAACTTTTAGCAGTAGTACTTCTAGTGGACTCTAAGCTTTATTTTATTAGATACAGGAGCCCACGTTATAATCTGTCACTATGTTATCAGAAAATAACTTCTTAAAGGTTAAACTTTTATACTTTGGAATATATTTATGATCATATGATTCGTCTAAAAATATATTCGTTGCTTATGTTTGCGTGACCTTTTCTTCACATATAGTACTGGTTCATGTAACAAGATGTCCACAATATAAAGGGTAAAGGGATAAGTGCATTAGTCATGGATCACTAACAATGACCGTTATATACTTTTTTATAACTGAATTCTTTGGCAGGTTCCATTATTCCAGTGGGAGGTCACCATGATGAGTGCTAATGTAGCGCCTGAATTAATCATTAGATAATAATTATTAATATGTTAAAAACTGCTGTTGTAGTTATTGAATTATCACCACAGAAATACCTTTGAAAACGCTTGTTAGTTTTGTTACTTAAAGAATAATGAAAGTTAACAAAAGCATCTGAAGTCTAAATAACGATCTTATTATAAAACACTTTCTTCAGCTACTTTTTTATTCTACTAAGCGACGAGATGAGCGAGACGTTCACCTGATGGTAAGTGATACGTCTGTCCATAACAACGTGGCACTAGTTAAGATGGTATACAATGCACCACATTGCGCTCGTCGTCTTGATACACAAGGTGTTAAGTCTCGTTACTCCAGTAATTTCACTAGCTTACAGCGCCCTTGAGACTGAAAAACAGTAATGTTTGCACAGTACTGTTTAGCGGTGAGTATAGGAACTGCGGAGGTACCTATCTAGACATCTCCGGCAACAGAGACCTACGACTAGAAACCACAAACCACCAGTTCATATTCAGTCATAATCTGCCAGCTCTATCTAAAACAAAGGCCAAGTCAGCCATTATTACCTGTAGACACAATCACGAAGACCCCGTGTGAAATGTTAATTGAACTATAAATTCCTGCTCAAGTACCATTACTCTCTCTTAATTAAATAGCTTAAAGCTGAGCAATGGATTATTCCGTATAAGAAGAGTTTCGTTAAGTCGGTTCTCCTTTGAATTATTGATAATTCTATTCAACTTTTTTAACATTAATTAGGTGCAGTAAGATTTTTTTGAGTTTCTCATCCATTAAGGATATCGTACCTGGAAGATGATTATTAATTCTCACTAAGTTCTTCATATTTTTTTTGTTTAAAATTGGGTAGTTATAACTTTAATACAACTAGGTGTATAAATTCCTAGACCTTACTAGTTTTATGTGACAACCGAAATAAAGCTTGGAGTAATGTAGTTTTTCACCGCGACGTAAGTTTACGAGGCAAATGAAGTCCTGATCATATTTCATTATAAATGCGAACCTAATGCATTTTGAGATTTTCTGTATTTTGCATAACTATTTTGTGGTGAAAATGTGATATTTCTATTTAGACCCAACAACCTCCTGCCTACTTGGTGACGTAAGCACGCCGGGAATAATTAGGTCAGTTGGCAATCGGTCAGAGCACCCTGAACTGACAATTCCAGTATAAATAATACCTTTGATCTAATAATGAAAATTTATAAATAAATTTAATTATACTTAAACTATATTTACCGTTATTGCTATGTACAAAAAAATTATTTCGTTTAATTCCCAGAGAAAAATTCCGACATATTTGTCTTGATCAAATTTTTAAGGAGAATTGTAGATTCCTTCTCAAGAAATAACATGAAGAATGTATATACTCGTACATAATACATTTAAAATTGTTAATATAAAGTTAAAATACTATTTAAAATCTGAACAACATATTATTAACCATAAACATGTAATAGTTCTCACTACTTGTAAAACTCATTTTTTCTGGTGGTAAGTTGCTAGAGTCTATGTAGGTACTTCTGCCGTTAAACAGTAATCTGCAATCATTACCGTGTACCAGATTGAAAGGTGAAATTACTAGGGTAACGAGACAATATCTTACTCAAAACGACGAGCGTAATGTTGTGCAGTGTATGTCATTCTAACTAGCGGCGAGTTGTTATGGGTAAGTGTATCACTTACTATCAGGTGAACGTCACGCTTGTTGCGTCACTTCGGCGAATAAAAAAAATGCAACTACTCATACATGTCAGTTTATAATTTTTTATAATTGTCTCCGTCATCTTTTTTGTTGTCATTGTTAAAACAAGCAAATTGGTTCTTCAGGTTGTATATATAAATTACTGGTATAAACCTACAAGTGTTTGAAATTGTTGAAGTACATTGTAGATGTCTAAGCCTAAGCTAAGTTAACATATGTACACATAAGTGATCGTATATAAGCCTTTAGTCATTAACCACAAAGTACGATTGAGATATGTGAATAATATTTGCAAACTTTCGTTTGCTCTTAATTGGTGCGCGCGGTGAGTTGTCAGAAATTGGCATAATTCCCTTCCCGTAGGAAATTTCCGAACTTCGGTAAACGAGAGCGTTCAACGTGTCTCAGATAATTAATCTATTAGGAAGACATTTTGTTCGCGTAACCGTGAAATTAATGAAGATGGCGGCGTCATGGAAAATGAGACGCATGGATTTTGACAAAATACACGAAAGAGTTGTAATTGTGTCGGGGAACAAGTTAGACATCGTTGTTGTGTTAAAGTTTGCTTTATTTGTATGCTTATGTATATTTTCGGTTTTCATACTCTTCTAAGTCGTATTTCCTCATGACTGAGGGTCGTAGTCATCATTTATTTTATTTATTTATTTACTTACTTAAGGACCTCCAACGAGGCATACACGACATGTAACAAGTTTAATAATAACATATAATAGTTTCACTTTGTGACGTGCTCCTCAATTATAGGAGACCACAGCATGCAAATTTAAACAACGAAATAACAAAAAATAATGTTGAACATAGTTGAGTACCGTATAGTTCACAATTTATTGTTGATTAACAGTTGCAGAACCCGTTTCCTGTACCTTGAAATATCCGTGATGTCTAGATCATGAGTTTTTGCCAAAGAGTTATACTGCCTACAGAGCCTTGGCACAGTAGCGAAATGACCCAAGTTGGTTCTAAATGGGGGATAATACAGAAGGTTATATACACCTTTTCGCGGGATTCTGGATGGAGCATTAATACTCAAAGAACTTACAAGCTCGCTGCAGTCTAAGATACTGTTAAACATTTTTTGCATCATGTGTGATGAAACACACGATGACTTACTTGGCAGTTATAATGGAGTGGTTTGCCATCGCCTTTTCCATTTCACATACTAGTCCGAGCACGGATGGTCATGACATATATTATGTAGGTTTCCTTCACTGCCAAAGCACGTGATATCAGTTGATGTTATACTAACTGCACATAAATTGAAAAAATCATTGGTGCAAGCCGGATTCAAACCCGGTACCTGCGGAGAGGAAGGCGGGCGTTAAAACCACTAGGCTCTCACCGCTCAATTGGTTTTCATACAACAAAAGTTTTGAATTTTCGTTTTTAATGAAAAAAAAATATAGATGAGGGTTTTTTCATACAGTAAATTCTAATTTAATTTAGTTACATAAATGTTTATCGACACGAATGGCAGTTATTTTGAAAAGAGAGGTGACCTAGAAATTTAACAGGTACCCTATTTAACTTTCAGTGTCACTATGTTTTATAAGTATTGTGTTTACGGGATATGAGTTAAATTTTTAACAGCGGCTGCTTTCATAAAGTGTGCCTCACGAATTAAATAAAGCTAAGAAGTAATTTGATTCCCTTTTTCAGGTTTCAATTTCATCGTTTCTTTTACCACATGTTGTATATGTTGCTGTTTTATTATATGTTCTAACATGTTAAGAACACAGTCGATTTTATGTTAGTACTCGAGGTCTTCTCTCTTAAGGAGAGTCGATGGCATTATCCATCACATTAGTACGAATTGGCCGGTATAACATAACAAAAAATATTGTTATTGGCAATATCGGTTTTAGCGTGATGTTTTCCTTCCCGGAGCTTAGTATTTATTGAACCCAAGTCTCTTCGAGTCGTAATAAGTATTTTTGTATTTTTTTTAATGAAAAGAGAAGCGATTAAACCTTTCATTTATACAGTGATTAAAGCTATAGCCTTTTTAATAAAGTAGATGTCAATGGATCGGTTAAGAAATTTCCTAGTGTTTGTATGTCTGAGATTAGAATGTAGTTTAATATTTACTGAAAACTTTTTGGGAAGGTGTCGTTAATAAAATGAATATTACTGTATTTCGGTTTGCAAAGCACTGTAGCTAATGAAATTACCAAGAAACCGAAGTTTCGTCGCTTTGAGCTACGAGAGACTTCTCAAACAAAGTGGTGTAGTGTTTACCATCCTAACAAGCGCTAAATTATTATAGACAGGCGTATCCATTACCATTAGATGAACGTCTAGCTGTTGTAGTTGCACTAGGGAAAAAACAGATATACGAAAAACATTTTTACTACTTCATATAACATTTTGAGGTTATCTTAAATATCTTCTATCGAATTTTATATGACATTGTCCGTTATGAACTTAAATATATTTTGATCGCGTATTGGTAAATAACATGAAATTACGAAAAACAAGGATAAGTATCGATAATGGTCGGTAACGTAATCTTTATCTTATTGAAGCCTTAATGATGTTGTGTATTTAATTTGTACAAAGCTTTTTCTTTAACCAAAGACTCGAGATTTTTGCTTACGTTTGTGTATTTGTTTTATTTATTTATGCATACTTAACAATATGTGTCCATTTATATATCTTTACTCTGAGAATAGGATCTGGCACAAGTTTTGGAGAAACGCAGACTTTTCTGCCATATTCTAAATATGTAACTCAGAAATATTCGAGAAGTTTTTAAACAGTTTTTTTGTTATAATACAAATATTACACTAATTAAGCACATGTGAACTTCATAACAAGATACTATACTTTATATGGAAGAAAACTTAACTATATCTTAAATACTGCTTTAAAATTGTAACAAAGTCATGATTACACGTTGACTTTGTTATACTGTTTCAATGCCGAAAGGTATTAAACGGATTTTCTAGCCGGAAGCAATTCGGTTTGATTTAGTCAAAAAGGGTCTTAATTAAAATTTCGCCAATGTCCCATTGTGAATGAAGTAAAATGGCCGCGAAACCGTCCGGCATGAAAATCAGGATAAGAGTCACTAAAGAAAATCTGACTCCGATAAGGGAAAGGTTTTATGTGATATACTATATATTCCAGTTTTCATTTCTATTCATATAAAAAAAAAATTATACATGTAACTCTTTTGATAATGCTTCATTTGATTCCGGAAGATTAGATATATTATATATCTAACTTCCTTGTCTAAGTGGAATTAAAGAGTCATGAATAATCATCAGCATGAAGTCGTTTAAGAGATAGTTATAACCTTATGTAATTAGGGGCAATGTTTTACATTTCCTTTTTCAAAAACTTGCTTCAGGTACTAGTACGTTTATCCTTGTCCAAAGGTGGTGTTAAGTTGTGTATCACTTTTGTATACAAACTATAAGAAAGGTATTTAAATTATTATTACATTACAATAAAATTATTAAAAAGAAAACAATACGTAAACAACAAAATATACGCTGATAAAGCAACGTTACCTTTTAAGTAAGTTACTGCTATTTGTCGTATTTCCACTTCTACTATACTTTCATACATTGTGGTTTTATATGTCGTACCTAACTAAATATATAATGTAAAATAAAGTTATATTTTTAAATGTTTCCGAAATATTTGTTCTTTCGTCTTTTCTTCGAATTGAAGAAGTCATACTAATAAAAACTAAATATTATTTTGAAGGCATTTGAAGTTTTGTGTCGTTATTTAATTACAACTATGTAAAATACATTTTTATGTATTTTCTTTTCTATTTCGTATATATTACTCTGTTGTGATCACAGATCGGCGTGGACAGTCTCAAAGACGCTATCTGATTAAGTTGACCTACTTTGTAATTAGGTCACTGCTGTAATGTTTGGTAAACGATGTAATAGTAAACTTTCTATTTTCTTCCGTTTACTTAGTTTCACTATTTGTTGCTTATAGAAAGTCTGTCTTCATTTAAATACACAGATTTATAAAAGCCAAAATAATGTTCAACCAACTGGGACTACTAGGTTGTCTCGGAAGGGATGGTCAAACCTAACTTTCCACTACTGCCACGAACGACTTCGCGGATGTCACGTGTTCAAGAAAGTTGTTCTTGGAACTTGTTGGTTTTCACATCGAGGTTTTTCATTCACCGAAAGCTCAAGTCCATTGGGGATCAAAGCCGCGCTTCTTCGTATCATAAAGGAGGTGAAGACGCTCTTTTAAACTGTGATGTCACCATAAAAAATCTGAATTAGTTGTTTTCTTGGTACCATAAAAACTTCTGTGCGTCGCTAATAAAATTTAATAAAAATTCTGTACAATTTTTCGCGTAATACTATCTATCGATTTCCAATCGCCTACGTAATAAAACGTACTAAGTTATTGTAGGTCCTTCTCGAAGAAAATTGACCTTTTCCACGCCATTTGGTCACAACCAGCGGAAATTCTATGTGAAAATGTTTCTATATTTCCACGACACTCTTTACTATTACCACTTTCTTTATTATTGCATAGTTACTCTCGTAATCAAGTGTTTAGTGTATTTATTGTGTTGGAAATTACGTGGCAAGTTTGCCACAGCCAACCGAGTTAGGGTTTGATGAAAATATATAAATATTTATGTAACTTACACATATCGTGAAATTATATTTTTCATTGCAGTAAAATGCCGTAAAGTCGGGTTGTGGAGCAGTGTGTTGTAACAAGATAACGCTGTAACTGCTAAGCGGATTTACATAACATTTGTCAGATATGTTTCAGAAATAAAACTTTCAAAGCTTTAAAAATATATCAACACTATATACATTAATTAATTTTTTTTTATGTCAAAAATCAATTATTATGGTACGATTTAGTTAACTATATTAAAATATGCCTGTACTCAATATTTATATGTCATAATCATCTTTTGTGTCTGAAAATAGGTAATAATTGATTTTTCTAAACATAACACTTGGTTAGAGTCAAAAAAAGAAGCTAATAGACTTAGATAATTTATCTACATACCACGAAAAGTAATAGCATATAATTAGTACTAAAATTTAAACAAAGTTATAAAATTTTACAAATTATTTTCACGATTCTATATTTCTACTTCTTCATAACATTGGACTTGTCTTATGATTAGTTCTACTTTCCTGATTTCCTTTTTTCACTTCGCTTTATCCTGGACATTGTCCTCTTAAAGATCGCAGATATTCGTGTGATTATAACAATTAGCCATAACATAGTTTCAGTCTTAATTTTTGCCGTTTGCTATTTATATTGAGTACTTGTAATCAATTCTATTTTAACCAATTAAAAAAAAACAGAAACTATACTGTTAGCATAGTATGAAACTAAATTTACTATGGTTTCTTAGCAAGAATGATACAGTAATCTTTAACAACTAAAGACAGTTGAATAACGATTGATTAAAAAGGGAAAGAGCACTTCGTTTCGTGTTTATATACGTTGTTGTGCTAATATTATAGGGTCGATGGCTATTTTAATTATAGTGCCATCAAAACCTAACACTATTCATTCAAATCAAACAGGCAAAAATATATATACCTTTTTGTATGTCAATTTCGAGCAAGACTGTAATTAATTTTACTATGATAATTCATTTCATTATTTTTGTTTTGTATAAATAATGTTATATGAGTTTAACCATGTTATACGACATATACTTTCACTAATGGTTGTCAATAAATTATCCAGGATAACCTCTATATAAAATCCTAGGGATTATATCGAAACTGTATAATGGATCCTGTCTTTAGAAAGAACATTAATCTTACTTTTTTGTAACCACTTTATTAGGGAAGCGTCGCTTGTCATCTACGTTTCAGTTAACCAAGCTTTTTTTAAAGCAACTTATACACTAGGGTCGGACCCTCAATTTGTGACCGGAGTCCTTTGCTATATACCGATATAACATAACATGAACACAATTTCTTATCGATGAAACTTTTTCTCTTTTTATATTTATGATTGTAAAAAATTTATAATGATGTACGATCAGTTTAATCTGTAAAGATTTGTTGAAAAATTTTCTTTTGCATCTCTTGTGTATGAATTTCCTGAAATATAATAGCTTCAATGTCTGAGCACGCACCTCTTTTTCAGCCTATTAAACAGAAAAAAACAACTCGGAGCTACTTTGTGTCGGTGATTTAATATTCGTTTCATTTAAATGAAAGTTAACTGCTTGCACAGGAGTTTAAGTGTTTGTTGTTTGACCTGGAAAATGTAGATGAACACTACATGCAAATTGAACTCTTTTTGTTTTCATTAAACTCAATAATTTCTGTACTTTAATAAGTGTCATTAACATTAACAGTTAAACTAAAGTTTGTATATTCTTAACTGCGATTTTCTTTGGAAAGTTATCGCTGACAGACTTCTAGATGTTTTAAAAAGTTAGGTATTAAAACTATTGATTTTTACTACTTTAATTAATAAATAATTCGCAATAGTTTTAAAAAAAAATCTATGGATAATGTTAATAAGAATATAGTTATTTAAAAGTTAACATAAAAGGTATTGAAAACACAGCAGCATATCTGCCGCCAAACATCAGTGTATAAACTTTACTGTGTTCAAGTTATGAAAAGCGATGTATTTAGTTTCTTTTATTCTACTGAGGGTGATATTAGTAAAGACAGTTAAAATCTTGTGTCAAAGCGCCGGGCAATGTGGTGTAGTGTATACATTTACCATCAGGTAAACTCGGTACTTCGTCGAATATGCCAATATTTCTGAAAGCCAAAAGCAAGTATCATCACTAATCATCAATTTAAAAACAGTTTTATTTAAAACGGTAACCTTTTAGCGTAAGTTAATCGAAATAGCTTAACTTCGGAAATTGTTTCAATTAAAATATTTTAATTGAAATCGGTTTTCAATCAACCCCTTGTTAACAAATGCAAACGAAAACAATTTGTGAGTTCGTAACAAATAAATCTAATACAAAACTAATTTATTGTTATTAATCCTTCCTCTGGCTCTTTGGCAAAGCACTTTCTGTTGTCATTTTGTAGTATCAAAACATAATTAAATATTAAAATTGTATATAATATTTCTTGATTGTCGTAATGTTAATAAGCAAAATTTCTGATAGATCATAAGTATTCCGGTAGATGGCAGTATACTTAACTGATGTCAGGAAGGAAATACTTAGGTCTAATTGGTCCTAAACGCTAGGAATCTAGAGTAGAAAGTGTGGGTATTCATTAAAAATAACTTTGGAACTCAATTGTATCACGGGTTGTATTTAAAAGTATGTTAGTAACGAGTAAATGGCGGATTTGAACATGCGGCCTTTTTATTGCAATTTTTTCTTTAAGTAATAATATTATTGCTGCTTTAAGTTACTTATGCGAGCCTAAATTCGACCTTTCGAGGTACGCAGTGAAGCCTGAGAATGCGTAAAAGGTTAACGACGTAAAAAATAGCGCTGAACGGAAGTTGAATACTTGAGTGAAAAAAGAAAACTTCGTACATATCCAATTATAAGTTGGGATATTTCGGCTACTTTACTTTATAATATATATTAATGACGTGTGTTTAGCAGTGACTTAAAATGATGATGATGATGGTATACTTATGAAAATACATCATATATTATTGCTAACCAAAACTAAGATTAAAAAAATATTTATAATTTTAGTTATTTTAGATATTATTATAATTTGAAAATTATTTATCTTAAAGAAAGTATTATACCATAAAATATCTATGAAAGATTGTAACAGAACTCTGCTTAAAAGATGCACCAAGTTAAATTTCTGATAGTAGTTGGAATCTACATATTTTTTAGCTTCCATAATTGATGTTTAGCGATTATCAGACAAAAATTTAAAAAACACGTCGTATTTGTTTCCTCCTGTAAATTATGGGTTAGTTATCTACAGATCAACTGATCTCAGGTCTTCTGAACTTTACCTTATCAAGTTATTAGTAAAGTTACAAAAGCGTAAGTCCGTTTCGTGAAGTAAAAAAAAGAATCGTATGATTTATTAAGAAAAGGAGGCCAAGTTATGTTTCCAAACACCCCAAGCTTTTCAATTACTCAAAAAAAAATTCACTTCTGATGTTTCGTAAACTCCTTTTGGTTCACCGCTCACATTACTTGTATACTTCAGTAGGGAAATATCGTAAACATTTTTCAAGAAATACATTTCAGCGATTTTGTTACTGGGGCCCTCTTAAAAATATTGAATGTAAACATAACGATTCCTTATTTTTTATAACATAATCGTTATTTACTATCGCACTAGTTACTGATTTCTGGGTTCTGAGAATTCGTCCGTTAGACGGGGACCCAATCGTTGTCACATTTCCCGACTTAAAGATAAAAGTGAAGGTACGGAAATCACGAGCAGGATTGTTCAGTGTTACGTTCAAGAAGTATATACTTGATATACGATTTTTTTTACATTTTATCCGTGAACAAAAGTATCGTAAGGAAGCAGTCACGTTGCTTGCATAACTATAATTTCAAAATTGTACTGAAACTTTATTACACTGAACAATATCCTTTATAAATTTTGTTAGATTCTGCAATGCATTAGTGATATTACTAGAATAAAGATACTAGTCCCAATACGAAATATGTAATTTAGTAAAAGGATTTAAACAGAAAAATTATGAACAAGCATATCAGAGAAACTTTTAATGGTAGGCAACTGTGGCCGAAGATCGACTTTTTGCACCGCACCTATTTCTTGAAGTTAGTGAAAGAACTGACTTAACGAAATATACCTATTTCACCAGACGTCCTAAATAGTAGTAAAATAATTAACTAGTACCACAGTTATGGACCTAACGTCTACAATCTTATTAACGCTCTCTTTATCCTGCCATTTTTTGTCTTAAACCACATTTAGAAAACAATTTAACTTGAATCAAGTTCATGTAATACATAAATGATCTGTCTATAAACGGTGTGTATAACAATAAAACTGTAATACATAATATAAAAACACAAAAGAGCAAAAGGTTTTACATTGCGAAAACTGGCACTATTTCCACATCATTTCTAACTAAATTGGGGCCGGGTTGAAAGAAACCATCCACATGACATCGTATACCTTGGCTCCATTGCTCACGTGAGAAATGAGATACAATTTATTTTACCAACGAACAGTATAGGAAGCAGGTTTTATGCGTGCGATATCAAAATAAATGATTACTGCCCCATTTTCAACTAGCTCAATCATTCAGACTTCGCACCTTTGCATACTTAAATCTGTACATTAAAAAATTGAAAAATGGTTTGTCCATTTACACATTTATATAAAGTTATTATTTACACTTGCAAGTTTAAAGTAAATTGTATATCGGTTTACATTTATACATCATATGTATATTTTTGTTTGAATAATTGTCTTTTATTCTCTTATTTGCATTTCTCTTTTACATTTGTTAAAATGTTGAAACTCATCGCCGCAGGGAGTGCGCGCCATGGAGCAGCGGTACTCCCAACACAAAAGTACACTTCCGTGCATATTCCCCAATGAATAATGCATTTCCCGGGCCAAAGTAACGAACTGACAACATTACAAAGACGCAGTTACTCAACACTCGACAGTTACATGGACTGCAAATGTATCATGTATTACAAAAAACATTACGAAGCAGTAGTTTCTAAGTGTGGTCCTACGTGTTATAAGTCTCGAAAAGAACGCATGTTCGATCCCCGCTGATGTCTCCTTTAACAGAAGCTCTCTTGAGATTCCATAAATCATTGCGACGAAACCTACACAATCCAAAAACAACAACTTTAGTAGACATGTAATATACGCTAACTACACTAGGCCTTGGTGGATGAAAGACCTTGACTCTTTCCTGGGAAGGCTCCGAGTCCCGGCAATGAAAATATTAAATGGTATCTTTATTACCATTTCATATAAAATAAGACCTTTGTTACAGGCTATTAAATAGCAAATGTAAAATTTTTGGGTCGGAATGACGGAATAATGAGTGTGAACCGAGGTTTTATTTCTGATGTATATTTTCATTTGCCGACAAATGTAAAACAGTTAATATAAATGTATATACTATTAATAACTCTATCTAAATATAATAAAGTATCTCAGCTCCAACATATTCTAATATTATAGAACTCTAGCATTATAATCTCATTGTGTCTTTTTCAGAAAATTTAGTTATTTGACGATGTTAGGTCTCTGTAGCCGGATACCGCCGCAACTTCTATTTCTGTCGCCAAACAACAATATGCAAACACTACAGAGTTCCGGTTTAAAGGAAGTCGTAGCTGGTTATATTTCTGTGGTAACGAGATACTACATCCAAAAACAACGAGTTTAATGTAGTGCAGTGTATATCATCCTAACCAGTGCCACGTTGTTATGGGCAAGCATATCACTTACCGACAGATGAACGTCTTGCACAACTTTTCGCTTTGCCGAATATACAAAAAAAATATTATTAGAAATCTAAGTTAATTTTATAAATTAATACATAATTTAAAGGTATAATACAAAACAAATACATACTTGTTACTTTTATTTACCTTGAGATATATTGGATGTATTCTAATGGATGTAATTTACACAATTTTGTGGATGGAGGAAAATAAGCGGTTAAAAGGAGCAGTCTATACGCTGAAGTGCCAAGAGAGGAACCGGGGATAGAACCGCAAGTGACAACGCACGCAATTTATATAGCGCTCGATAATCTTGAGCTACCGTCATGTTGCGAAGTTGTAAAGTGTCAATTATCTCGTTCAGCAGCTTGAGTGGAATCTGATCACATCATCGATATATTAACAATACGACAAATATTAATTGTTATTATCATTTCGAAGGTTTGTTAGTCCTAGGGTCTGTTCAAACCGGAACGCACACATGTAATATACTTATTTGTAAATAATTTCTCGTCGGAATTAAGATGTTCTGGTGTTAGGTACCAAGACAGTCACCAGCAACGAAGACCTAAAACAAGGGAAGTGAAATTACTTAAATTTACTGATTGAAATGACCTTACTGAAATTTAAGTACTCGTATATTTCAGTAAGGTAAATGAATGTATATTAAGTATATAATTTTCATTATACGAATTTCAGTCAACTTTTACAACATTAGATAATTGGATACAAAATTAAGATGGTTATTTTTTCTCCGTTTTTTCATAATTTAATTTACTACTAATAATATATTATTATCGTGTCATTACTTATTAAACTTTTTACATATGTAATTAAGTAGGTTATAGTTAAAATAAATACTTTAACTTATAACGCTCCTCATACTCGTACAAACGTTTCTTTTGAGTCGAATGTCGAATGTAATTATTGTTATGTAAATTAAGTGATATTTTCAATAAATTTACTAAAGATAACATAATCTTAAAGATAATAAACGTATCATAGCAGCAATAAGAAAATATTAAAAAAATACCCTTGCAGCTTTTTTGACTGAATAAAAATGTAGTTTTTAATTCGATACAAAGATTTTTTCTATCTAAAATATTACTTTTTGTAATGACTTTGATTATTATACCTTGAAGTTGGTAATTACAGAAAAATTGCCAACATTAAAATTAGTTTATAAAAAACAGTTTTTGAAACTTATTTTGTTCTATCTATAGTTCTTGTTCTAACTATAATCTACGATTTCAACCTATACAATGTACTATTCGATGATTTTAACTATCTTATCATCATCATCTCACCCTATAATCGACCACTGCTGGACTTAGTCTCTTGTAAGTACTTTCTTGGGCTGTTATTATCTTATAGCGATCGTAGTAGATAATAGCAAGTCAAAGTTTTAATCGTTAACTAAGTAGTTAATAACTGTAACCATTTCGATAGCAGCGGCAGCGTTCATATCGATTTAAGTACCTCTTACTACCTCTTAAATGCACATTTACTACACCTAGTCCGTAGAAGAAATAAATATGGGGAGTTATAAAGTAATAATGCGAACCACATACGGACTCACTTTTAGGTATAATAAGGCATTGATTATTTTATATTATATAAAATAACCAATGACTTAAAGATAGTTTACTCAAGCAGGATACTATAACTTGTGTGGTGACAGTTTACTAACTTACTTCTACATGATTTTTTTATATTCGTCAAGACGACGAGACGAGGGATATGTTATACATTTATCTATATATTATAAATAAATTAAATGTGGTGTTAATATTATTATAATTCAATTATTACTAAGCTTTCACTTGTTCACGGCTTATGATAAAATATGTATGGTCCCAAAGGATCATTTGAAGTGAACAACATACTTGTCTACACCCCATTCAGTCCATGAGAATGCGAGATGTGTACAATAAGGAACATAAAGCGAACGCGTATCCGAAAAAATAACACAATTCCGGGTCCCGCAAATACAAAAGCTGGAATAAAAATACAAACCAACGAACAAAAACAAAAAAATATAGATTTCTTAGTTTTCTTTTACATTGAAAAAACTAATTTATTGCGAAGTGTATATCTGTATAAATATATGTACAGTAGTTAACAATAGGAATAAGGATTAGTAAATACGATTTTCGTAATGATATTTAAAATATATTACTAGTAATTATGTGAATAGGATAAAAAGCCCCTGAATAATAATATCAGGGAAAAGTAGGAAAAATTAAAAAAAAAAAAAAAAAAAGAAGTGTATAATGCGTTTGCTTTGATTTAAACGTAGCTAATAGAAAAGTGCAGATTTATGTTCTTCAAAGTGAAAAGTATTTTTTTTTCACTTTATTTAAATGAAAAGAGAAAGGTCAAACGGTAAGCTTTTATTGAGCGGATTTTACGTAGAGGTGTTAAGGTACGAGCGATGAATATATTTCAATAGTTACAGCTCATGAAATATTAATGGCTATGGTAACAGTACAAGTTGACCGCTTTCATAGTTTTTTGTATTCCTCATCTCATTTTAATATTACACTTTTTTATTATACTGAAGATTATGTGGTGGTAGGATTATTGCTGATAAATTAAGAACTAAGATCTCTCTGCTTGTCGTAAAAAGAGGTTTAAAGGGATCTTCAGTTTCACAGGCTTTGAAGGCGGAGATTAGTAAGAGTCCTTCAGTATCAAAAGCTAGAGTAGTAAAGAATTTTTTTGCGCCTTTCCTCACTATTGGGGCAGTGATTAGCCGTTAACCTTGTAACCGATGTTCCTTGTTCGATTATGGGATTAGGTTAGTTTGAATGATTGCAGTTTCATCGAACCCGTCTGGTCAGCTTCTATTACATCGCAAATCTACCACCATAACAACATCGCTGTGCTTCACCATCCACAGCCTCTTTATCCTCAGCGGTCAGTCAAATTCAGCTGTAAAAATAAAACCAACAAGACTATTCTCTAACAAAAATAAGAAGAATATATTCTTTTTCAATAAGTCGATATAGAAAGTTGCAAAAGCGTCGTATAATGCATAGCTTCAAGGCATAAACTAGAAGAAAACTTTGAATGTTGCAATCCAAGTTTAGCATATCCGGTCGAGTGAAATCTACGAAGCTTATTCATATAATATATTTATAAGTAAAAAGGTACAGTCACTTGTAATATTTGAGTTTTAACATGGTTATTCATATATTAGTCATTCATTAACTTTAGCTTTAGGTTATATTATTTATTTTAAACTTGCACACAGACACTGTCTACTTTAGGAATGAATACACTATGACAAATCTAACAAATCTCTCGCAATTAGTAAATGGGTGTCCGAAATGTTTAAAACAATTACTACTGGAAGTAAACTGTTTTACGTATTCGCTTCCCGATCCCGTATAAGAGTTATTTCTTTTGAGTATACAAAAAAAGATATCTATCATGCTAAGTATATTCTTTCTGTAGTTAGAAAAACGGCTGTTGGACCGATCGATGTGGAGATCGAGAAGGTTAATGTCTAGCGGTGACAGACGATGATTAGCAATTGTACTTGTTAATAGTTTTTCTCAATCGGTAGCTTAAATTTTTGTGAAATTGTGTGTTTCGAACATTTTTACTTTCATAAAAATGGGCCATTTCTCACAATAATTCAAGTGTATGACAAATTAATGGCCGTTGGCGGATATATATCAAGATAAATGTAACATTCGTATTTCGTTGAGACCTTCAAATTTCTCTGTTGAATGTGCTTTTGGAAGTATATTGTTATTGTGTGTTAAGTATATTACTTTTGTTGCAAATATGCAAAGTATGTAAATGGACTATATTTGTTATAACCAAGATTTATTAAAGATTATGCTTTGCACTTGATATTATGAGAGGGAAGAATTCGTTAAAATGTTTAAGACTGATATAACCTATAATAGCGGATACAACATTGGACGATCCGTAGTCTAGTGTCACGCGAAAAGCAAAATCAAAAAAATAATCGTGATAAAGATAAGAATTCTGAAATAGAAGTTGTTTGTATTCTTTTAAAAGGAATACATTAACAATTACCGTTTCAGTTTTCATTTACAGTCGGTTTAATTTTGTTAAAAAATATTAAATGTGCGAACAAAAAATTCGACAAGATATTTGTTGTTAATACCTCAACAACGTTTCCAATAGTGAAATAACTTATTTGTAACCGTCATAAATAAAGTGACATAGGAAAATAATGAGAGATGACAGTATTTCTACCAAAGCTTCAAATGCGAGGCGCTATAAAAGGCAGTTGGAAAAAAATTCAATAAACAAAGCAATTTGACGAAACATTTTTATTCTGTCAAAACTCCAAACAAAAGGAGGAACATTTATATAGAGCATACTATGGTTCGCGTTATTTCATTAAAAATATCCATAGGTCTTTATTTGCACGTTATCATACTTTGACATGAAATATTCGGTGTAGATAAACTTTAAAAACAAGGAACTAGTAAATGAACTTATTGTTATTACAATAATAAGTAAAGTGATAATATTATAAAACATTCGATCTTAAATGTACACAGACGTAAAAAATTTGGGACAACACCAAATTAAGCACGATAGCTTAATTGCAAGAACGGGGTTAATTAATTTGTTGTAAGGTACAGCACTTTTAGAATAGTTAACAAAGGGACGATGACTGGAGAGTGGGTCTTTAATTGAAATTGTTACAACTTACATTTTAGTTTCAAGGCTTCGAAAGTAATTTTACTTTTAGATGGCCAGACCACTTTTTAATCGAATCGTTATTATACTTAAAGCAGTGTACACTTTTATAAATCTTTTTAAACGTTTATTTTATAATTTGGAAACCGTCTAGTAGAAAGATTGTTCCATGAATATTCATTGTAAAAAAGACATTTGTATTTCTAACACAGAAAATGGTAAAAATCTTATGAAAGTTCTTTTTACTTTATACGAAACAAAATTTGTATAAAATATTTTAAAGCTCTGCAATATGATTTGAAACATATTTCGACGATGAATTTAAATGCATAAAAAGTTTAAAAACTTATTCTTATGTTAAGTATTCATCATATTTAACGTAGTATGTTATAAAAGCTAAGAAAAATTATTAGTCATGCTTTTATCAGGTTTTCAGATCGCGACTTCTTTCTATCAGTCTTATTGGCACTACTGTTATTATGGTTCTAATATTACATTAAAGTTAAAAAAGTAACACTGGGAAGTAAGTCATACGCTTGCCTATAACAACGTGGCGCTAATTAAGATAGTATACACTGCACGACATTGCGCTCTTCGCTTTGGGACACAAGATGTTTCATTACCAATTTAATTTCACTAGCTACAATTCTTTAAAACTGGAACACAGTAATATTTACATACTGTTTGTCGGCAGAAATAGTAACTGCGGTGGTACCTAGACGGTCTCCGGCATCACAGACCACCAGAAAAAACATCGTTTTCGTCTTGAGACATGAGATAAAAAATTACCTCGGCAGTTACTACTGTAATGATATCGTATGCGTATCTGCGTTGAGTGTCAGTGAGGGTGGCGGAGGCGAATTCTACCGGCCTTCCGTTCTGCAACAGCACGGCACCCAACGCAAGCGCACTCGCATCTACCGATACCACCACTGGCGCAGAGCCCTCATATAACGCAAGAACCGGTGCTTCACATAACGCGGTTTTTAATTTCAACACCACTTGATCATGTATGCTATCCCAGGCCCACACGGAATCCTTTTTCAGCAGTGATCTGAGCGGCGATGCAATTTCTGAAAAATTGGGAATAAATTTTGACAAATAATTCACCATGCCTAGAAACCGTTCAAGTGACGTTCTGTCAGTTGGCACTGGCATCTCTCTTACGGCTCTTAATTTGCTGTCATCAATATGCATGCCGAGTGCACTAAATGAATGTCCTAGATAAGTAATCTTCTCAACGCAAAATTCACATTTCTCTTTATTGAACTTGATTCCTATCCGTCTTGCCCTTTCCAGCAATGCTTTTAATCTATGATCATGTTGTTCTCGAGTAGACCCCCATACGATTACATCGTCTATAAACGAGTCCACACCGTCCAAGTCCTCTAATAATTGACGGATCTTCGCGTGAAAAACCTCGGATGCTGAATTAATCCCATAAGGTAGTCGCAAAAATTGGTACCGACCGAAAGGAGTGCCAAATGTGCATAAGTCTGCACTTTCATCATCAATTTCTATCATCCAAAACCCAGATCTAGCATCTAACTTACTAAAGAAACAAGCACCTTGTAATTTTGTAGCAATCTCCATGATTGTTGGCAGAGGGTGACGCGCGCGACGGATCACCTGGTTCAATGGTCTCGGGTCAAGGCAAACACGTAGCTCTCCATTCTTTTTTGGAGCAACAACAATAGCATTCACCCAGGATGTCGGGTGTGTGACTTTTCTTATGACTCCCATATCTACCATAATATTTAAAGTTTTTAACAACTTATCCCTTACCCCAATTGGAATTTTCCGTACAGGGCAAACAGAAGGCGTCACGTTTGGCTCTAACACTATTTTATGTTTTCCTGGTAGTTTACCTTATCCTTAAAGAGATCACTATAGCTATCAATGTTTATTGTTAAAGAAAAATACGTTTTATTAAACCCAACTCCTCACACGCGTTTTTACCTAATATACTCTGACAATCGTTATATGTAATGATAAAAGTGAGCGAATACAATTTATTTTTGTAACAAAACGATATTAAGCATGTGCCCACAATAGATAACTGATTGCCACAGAAAGAATGTGCCCTTATGGTGCTACTTGCTAAATTACATCTGTTATAACCTAAATCAAGAAATTTTTTTATAGACATAACATTTAGATCGGATCCGGTATCTAATTTAAAGATAACTCTTGTACCATCTCGGGCTAAATATAATGATTCATACCACTTACTGCTACTGTCCTTACGCGGTGTTCTGTCGAGCGTTGAAACGTAGAGCTGATCGTCGTAGTCAATATCATCACTTAGTTCAAACACCTTTCTCTCTCGCCTATTAGGACATTTTTTTCTGTAATGCCCTATTTTATTACACCAATAACACTGAGCACGCGATGCCGGACACATTTCACCACTATCACAGTAGCCGCGCCGCACGCGTTGCACTCGCGCGCAGCGCCGGCCGCGCCGCGCCACCGCGGCGTGTTCACGCGCCGTCCGCCCGCACCGCGCGCACCGCGCGGGCCGCGGGTGAAGTCGCCCTGCCCGCCGCCGCGCCCGCGCCCGCGCCGCGCCCCGTACACGGCGTCCACGAGCTGGTGCCCCGACCCGGCTCCGCTGTTCTCATGTGACTTTGTCACTTCAATATGACGATTTTCTTCATTAACAATCTCGCTCGCTTGACACATTTTAATCGCCTTATCAAGCGTAAGTTCATCAGTTCGTAACAGCCTGTCACGGAGAGAAGTATCGCGAATACCACATACGACGCGGTCTTTTATGAGTCCATCTTCTAGATGTTCGAATTCACAAAGTTGACTTAATAACCTTAATGCCGTGACGTAATCGTTTATGCTCTCGTCTACTTCTTGGTTACGAGAGAAAAATTTAAATCTCGCCATAGTTGTATTTGGCTTGGTGATGAAATTCATCAAATTTTTTTAATAGCTTTTCAATACAGTCACGATCTTCCTCTTTGGTAAACTTAAAGGTGGAATAAATATCATATCCTTCCGGACCAATCAAGTTCACTAATAAACTGGCTTGAACTTCGGAAGATTCTTTGTGAACTCCCGACGCCTTGAGAAATAACATAAACTGCTGCCGCCATTTACGCCACGCATCCGTCCGACTGGCTGGCCCGCCATCAAGGGTCAGCTCTGCAGGCGGTCTTGCGTGCTCCATTATAATTTAACACTTTACTATCTTATTAAACTATTTCACTGCAGTAAAACACTAATATAACAGTATTACATTGCAAAATATCTTAACCACCGCTGCCACCATGTAATGAAACGACTCGCTCGATCAAACACTGCTTTATTTTCTACTCCACCCACATACATTTTTATTATTAACTAGCTGACCCAGCAAACTTCGTTCCGCTTCAAAATCAATAAAAAAAAACGCTTATTGATAATTCGAGACTGTTTCAACTTTAGTAAAGAATGTGATGAAAATTTAACCAGAAAAAAATAATTCGTAATCACAAAAAAAATGCCCGTTATTAATTTGGTTTTTCTATTATATTCAAATGCACATGTTGATTGACCTAAGTCAGGACATCTTATCTTTGGCATTATAAATTGTAGATAATCAAAGTAGGAAAGAGTAGGAAAGTTCTCGCGCACTCAGCGGTAAATAGTGTCACTATCACAAAAGATCAAAAAGTAAAGTTAAGACTTAACTACTATATTGAACCAATCTGAACTTAGGAAAGTCGTGTTCCTGCTTGAATTCTACAATCGCTGCACACGAACACACTAATTGACTGCATGATACACACACATTGAACATTCAACTGCATTATGCACTAAAAAAAAATTCAACCGAGACAACGCGACCTTTACGCCCAGATTCCCGCTAAAGTTCGTAAAATATTATAGTTGCATCAGAAATTGTTGGTTGTCAATATCAAATGTCAAAATCAAAAATATTCTTTTAAATTGTATTTGGTGTCTAAATGACGGGACGAACTTCAAATTTTTGACGTTTTATGTATCTAAAGTAAGGAGACCAGACATCTCGCTTTTAGCGGGACAGTCCTGATTTTTTTACTATTAATCCCGCGTCACGCGACGTTTTTCAAAAGTCCCGACTTTTAGAATTAAGTAAAATTTTAAATTTATGAAAATCATTGTTTTGCGTAACATATTGCTTTTGCTACCCAGTTACATTGTATTTGTCTCTCAAATGATACACTTTGTATCCGTACTGTGTGCTAGCAAGATAATTAAACAAATAAATATTACAAATCTGTTTCTTACCATAGAAAAATAAAGTAAGTAATTTATTTAAATATTTCATAAATGCATAAATTTTCTTAAACTTAGCTTAAAATACTCGTAGTCTTCATATTTTATATTGATGACAAAACGTGTATCACCCACCTTAACCTCGAAAGAAATTTTAGAAAGTAAGATACGAATAAAATTTTGCAAATATTTCAAGTGAATCAAACTAATTTATCAAATTCTTGTGAAGATTTTTACAATATTTTACAAAATTACTACAATCTACTCAAACAAATTCACTTATATAAAAAAACATTTATAAACTGTACTTATGTTAAAACTAAAAAAAAATTACGATATTATTATTCCTTCAGAGTTGTCCCGCTTTGCCTATCTAAAAATCTGGTCACCTCAATGGAAAAGAGAAATTGTTATTTTTACCATATTCCAGGCACTTTTTCCATATTTTCTCACCTTACTAACCTTCCCTGGACTTGCACGAATAATTCAAGACCACATTTAGCCAAATCGGTCCAGCCGTTCTCGAGTTTTAGCGAGACTAACGAACAGCAATTCATTTTTATTATATAGATATTTTATTTAATTACCGCCACCATACATATGTAACAACCACAAGCAATATCAAAAATACAGTAAAATACTAAACTATATGCCTGTTATATCAAAAAGAGGTTACTAGTTAATTCACTGTTCGATGGTAAATGTTAATTGTTGCAAGTTAGTCGAAACTGCTATTACTGTTTACTTCAGATTATGGGCATTGCTCTCATTAAGTATTAAGGTCAACGTGAACGGGTGACATAGTTGGCATTTCGCAGATATATGAACTGTATTAATGCATGAATTACGCGTAATTGTATGACCATCAATTATATACCATTAACAATGCGTTGTTTGTATGTTATAAGTAAATAACTTTTAATAAGTAACGTTTAAGAGATTAATAGAAAAAAATACTTTCGATTCTTGATTTGTAATTTATTTATTTATAAGGTCTCCAAAAAAGATTACACAATACAACTTACATAAATTAAACCAGGCAATATAGAAAACATTGTGCACCTTAAGTTTAAGGAGACACAGCTTGCATTACTTATATATAGGCACATAAAAAAAAACTATTAATTAACAAACATACAAAAATTGAATAAAAATTAAATTAAAATTAAATCAAATATTAAATTAAATTGTATGATATAACAAAACATTCTTTATACAGAGAGAGTATAATAAATGAAAAATAAAATAAAAAATAAAAATAAAAAATAAAATTTAGACATACTATGTAACATTAAGAACTAGATACTTATTTGCCGCTATGTATATGTAGTTATGTTTATTATGTGAATATATATTTTTAATGTGTGAATCTATTATGAAAGTCAGTGTATACAGGTATTTTATACAAGTAAAAATAAATCTATTTTTAGCATCGGAAATAGAATTTTACACGACATCCGTACACTACGAGATCCAACGACCAACTCTTTTAGCCATTTCCGGAAACCCGCCTTTTATAGTTGATCGCAAATGCCCCGCTTTTTCTAAGTACCCGCTGATCGGAGGTGTGGCCGACGACGATGTATGGAGGCCCCTTACAATGTTTATATATGTATATTAACATTTCATTATTATAATACGCATCATTGGCCAATAGGAAGATTTTAGGTTAGCAAACATTATCCATAGGTCCAATTTGTCGAGCGAGTCTAGATAAGAAATTTACTGTTTCATTAACCCCGATTATAACATGTTTTTAAAAATACTTTAGCAGCGAATACTTCTACAAATTTGACGTAAATATGTAAAGGAAATTCGTGTTGTATTAAAAGTCAGAAACTAGCTTTAATGTAGGAGTTAATAATTTAAACAATTCGCTTTGTATCACAATATAAAAACCAACGAAAATATTCTTCAAAATACGTTAAATGTAATTGAATTATAAAATTTCTTTATAGCTTACCGAATAATTCATTAACCACGACTCGACTTTCAAAAGGATCAGCGAGCTTACGGCGAGATTCGGAGTCGCTTATGATGTTGTTTTTATCGCTTTTCCATTAACTTAATGGATTAGAAAGACTGTAAACTTTTGTTAAAAACAATCCAAACTGATATTAATTTACAAAGTTATTGATATTTAAAAAAAAAAGATTCCTAATCTCTCGTCAATAATTTTATAATATCAATTATTCTAATATCAACAACATCAACATAAGTAACTGTATTAAGTAGAATTAGTTGATAAAATTACCATCAAATGAGTTAACTAAGCTAAAGATTATTTTTATAGATATAAAATTTATAACAAAGTAATAAAACACGTAGCAATCTTTCGCATCTAATATTAGTTATATGCTTTTGTAACTAAAGCGGGAACAACTTAGATTAGCAACACTTCAGACAGGTTGAAAAGTTGCTTTACCACACTGCTGCTTTATAAAAGCTCTTAAGTGATTATTGATGGTTAGCTTCAGTGTACAAATTACCTGATGTGAGTTAACCTTATTATCTTTTGTTACTATAAACGGTTAACTATCTACTACATAACACTAAGTGATTCTAAAGTACCCCGGATATATTATAAAAGAATATCGATGATTTTCTTGTCGTCTACTTCTCTGGAGAGCCTACTCTGATAAACTGGCAGTAAAGTTCTTTTATAAAACTTCTTCGAAAGATTTAAAACCTGCTCCTTAAGCCTAAGTCTATCTTTATTTCATGTTTTCATTTATGCACATGGTTAACGTCTAGGTTTAGAAATTCAAAATGATATGCGTGGAAATTTTTTAAAACTGTTTATGCAATTCTAAATAAGTATGACTGTCTTTAAATATTTATATTTCTTAATATAAAACATTGTCACGACGTGTAGAATCATTAACCAAAAGTTAAATTTTACATCAACCTTTGAACATTAATCGCTTAAATGTTTCCGATTTTGCTTATTAAAATAATCTAAATAAACGCTATGAAATGGAGAACGAGGAAATTAATTTTGTATAATTTACAATTCTCAAATAATTACTTGATATGAATTAAGCCCAAGAAGCTAAATCTTGGTCTTTAGATACGTGAGATACGTAATACAAAAAGGCTTCGGTACTTACCTCTGACAGGAAATAGACTATACTTGTCTTGAAATTAAACACGTTATTTCTTAATACCGCTACGTCATAAAATTACATGAACACAGTAAACATACATGAAGTTAAGTTAAATACTTTGGAGGGACCCTTGTAAACTGTTATGATCCCTTGGTAGACGCCTTTTGTGTGAAACTTTTGTAAATGTCTAGACGTACATAATAAATATCAGGTTCAACGAAAACAAAAGAACAAAAGAAAAGCAAAATCTAGAAAGCTTTATTTATAGTAAGTCCTCATAACGAATTCTTTCAGTTCATTGTGTTAAAGTTGCAACTCGATATGATTAAATTCATCATTTAACAAAACTGTAATCATATTACAAGTTGTCAAGGAACAATTTCGATTAAAATCAGAAAACAAAGTATTTTACTTATAACACATCTCGTCTTAGTTTCAACATAGCTTACCCTATGTTAGTTACAAAAGAGATTATTTAGTATACCAACTTAACCCTATTTAATCTCGACAGTTAGAAGGGTATTCGACATGAGTACCCACAATGGCATAATACAACGGTATAAAAGCGAAATTAAATTCTATAAATGCTAATTTCTCTTATTGACAAAGACCGAGAGTAAATTATATTAGGACCTCGTTGACAGATGAATATTTAATTATGTTAATAAGATTCAAATTTAACATTTGCTTTTGGAAATACAGTGAGAGCGTAGCAGCTTTCGATGAAGTTCGCTTCGGCGAATGAGATTGTGAAAACAGAAGTTCGGAAGCTTCTTCCATTACTAATAGTTCTGGCAAGTTCTAAGCTACTCCCATCTTGTATCAGACAGAAGACAAATAAACAAGATAGTAAGTAGACTTAAGAAATATCTGCTACAGTTATATAATTTAAGCAGTAATTTCTTAGAGGGCTAAAAAAGTTTCGAAAAGGCTTGTGTATAATTTATAGTGGCTATATTTAACTTATAAAAAAAAATTCAAACAAAATATACAAAAGTAGTCGAAGAACATAATATAAAATAAATTATAGGATACTATCTTTGTTTTCCTAATCAGAATGCCATTTATACTAAGGTACCGTAAGGATGTAAATTTTTAATACACAGTAACTTTGTTAAACTTACATATCAATATGTTTTCTAGTTAAAACACTTCTGTTTGTAACAATGAAGTGTTTTTTAAACAATTCCTGGTTATAAAGATGAATGTGGCGATCATTTCAATTGCTATAGCATTTTTCAAATTAAAACACAGTAATGGTTGGTGTACACTTGTTTACTGGTGGTAGGTCTCTGTTGCCGGAGACCGTCTGGATGGGTACCACCGCAGCTCCTATTTCAACCGCCAAATAGTCGTGTGCAAACATTACTGTGTTCCGGTTTGAAGGGCGCTGTAGCTAGTGTAATTACTAGGGCAATGAGACTTAACAACTTATGTCTCAGGCGACGAGCGCAATGTGGTGCAGTGTATACCATCTTAACTAGCACCACGTTGTCATGGGCAAGCGTATCACTTACCATCAGGTGAACGTCTTGCTCGTCTCGTCGCATAGTAGTATAAAAAAAAACACTATTGTAAAGTAATATTATAGTAATAGTATATCAAAAGCTAATCATTAAGGTTTGGAGAGCGATCGTTAACTTAATACAAATGATACATAAAAAAGATTTTTTCAATACTCAAATGTAAGACATAACAATACAAAACCGTATAGACAGTTTACTGAAAAAAAAAAGAATTCAAGAGTTTGAAATTGAAACTGAAGCCACAATAGAATTCGGAGTGCTCCTGTATAAATTTTTGAATTCAATTTGTTCTAGAACAAATTTACAGTTCACTGCGATTTTTTTTATCTTACAATCAAAAAAAATACTTTGAATATCTTTTATGTTGATTTTAATGAATAATAAATCCAAGCAAATTATTCTTGTTATCCTTAAGTCATAAAATCCAGTCTACGACAATTGTGTAGCCCACTTAATAATCCCACTGCTGGGACTTTTTATGAGGAGAGTTTGTAGTCAAGTGTTTACGAAAGCTGTTGCTGTGAACAAATAAGTAAACTTATCGTCAGTAAAGATTGAACCCGTGCCTATTAAAGACCTAAGTATGTCCGAGCCGCAAGACCGTCTTACAATCTAAGCTATAATCGGTTCAGATGCATCCATTTACCATTTACATAATGCAATAGCGCTTTATAAGCTATATTATATTAAGCCTGGTCTAAAGATCTATCTATTAGGTATTTATACCTTATTAGTAAATGAATAGAAATTAATTTTATTGCGTTTAATAGATTTATCATGTTATAGCGGATTTAATAGAGAAGATGGTTGGGTAATACCACCTGCTTGGGATCCTATTATCAATGAAATTAAACCAAATCCCAGGCGAACCACTAGAAGACTTCAAGATACAGTGAGCTCTTTCTGCGTAGATCGGACCATTAATAATAATTAAAAAGTTGTGGGTACCATGTGATAGCTGTGACATTTGGACGTCTGTAAATAATAAACGCGATAAAATCCGTAAAATTTAGTTTTTAATAAATGTGTAACATTCGCGGAAATATAAGAAATCATTATTATTATTCGGATTTAAAGTTAAAGTTATAACCGTCAAATAAATCAGTTATTTAATTAGTTAAATGCGCTTTAAAACTAACAAACACACACGTTCAGGAAATTTACTTCAAAGGGGTTATCGGAGCTCAGATTTGGTTAACGAATTTGAACTTTGAATTTATAATTAATTTGCCGAACTCCGAGTGAACTTTCTAGTGTTAAACATAAACAAGAGCGTAGCTAGTTGCAAGGAGAGTATACTAGTTTGTAGTTTTGTTTCACGTGAACAGTGTTTTGAAGTTATAATTAGATATGTAAATGATATTGCACATTTTCTAGTGAATGAGATTGTGCATAAATACATGTTGATAGTAATTAATATATATTAGAAATTTTTTATTGCATCCAATACTGTATTCGTATTATTATATTGAAATCAATAATCATGTAAATTTTTTAGTGATTCATTAGTGGCAGCTTTCGCTTCCGTGGTATAATTTAATTGTAGAAGGACAAAAAGAGATAAAAGTTCAATGCGTAGTGACTTACTGCAGAGTCTGATTGTTGGTACTGCCGCTGTAACAATATTAACTCAAATTTACAGTTGTACTAAATAAGACAAATACATTAAGGTTCAGTGGAGAACATCTGCAGGTTGGAATGAATTGATTTAAATGTATGAACGATTGTATATTTCAAAAAATCAACGCATTCAATTAAAAACTGTGATAGTATTTACAATGACATTACAAAGCTAATTATAGCGCAGTGGTTTCAGTTGTATCCTTTGCTTGACACAAATTAAGGCGCGGCTAAAATAACAGCCTCCGAAACTTGTACACCAAACAGCTGAAATCCGAAGCTAATTATAGTTTAAATAACAACACCTTGTATTAATTAATAATTATAACCAAATTCGGTCGTAACATTATGACCGAATTTGGGTATAACTATAACACATACATTAATTGAGTGTACTGGAAAAGAAGCTTTGAACTTTTTACGGTTTATTTTTAACTGAAAATATGTGTATAATTGTTATAGTTTTTAGGTGACGGATAATTTAGTTGTATATTTAATATATTATTTTATAATATAAAGTAAAACAGATATAATTCACTTACAATTCGGAGTGAGCACAGTTTACTATTATCATCACTTGACACATACAATAATCGGTCACATCATACGTTGTGCTTTTAAAAAAAAACAGTCTACTTTAAAAATAGGCTTTCGCAATAATTTTGATTTTATAATCTAAAAACTCCTTCAGACCATGGTCTCATCGGAGTTGTAAACGCCTCGAGACCCTTTCTCTCTTTCTACCTACGACTTCAAGGCCCCACAGCATTGATCACAATCATTGGAAAGTCATCACGAAGGACCTTATGTCAATCTTTTCTTCAAGCGGGATTTTTCTTTCTCGATTCACCTCAGTAGCTAACTTTTCTATCACCACACAGGAGAAAGTTACTACAATCAACTCTCCTTTCATCAGCAATCACTTTTGCTGACAAGAAGTGGTTCTGTCTAATTGCTTGCTTCTTCATAATTTCATTGAACCAATTACTACCAAAATTATTAATGTATGTGATAACGCCACGGAGGAAACCGTTCCTCATTTGCTAACGGAATGTCCTATCCATATGAACTCACGGCATGAATTCGAGCAAGAGAAAGGGCTGGAAATAGATAAAGTAGGTTTATGCGAGTTGGTAAAAAATAAGTTAGTTAGAGATAAATTTTTCAAATTCTGTATAAATATATGTACAATAGTTAACAATAGGAATAAGGATAAGTAAATACGATTTTCGTAATGATAGATAAAATATTATTAGTAGCAAATTACGTAAATAGGATAAAAAACCTCTTAATAATAATATCAGGGAAAAGTAGAAAAAAATATATTATTAATGTATGTTTATAGTGTTCGTGTACTATGCTTAAGTACTATATGTACAAATGTGATCAGTACAGTTGTAAGAAAAATGCAAAGACTAATTCAAGTATTCAATCAAAATTAATAAATGTGTAACTACTTTTGAAATGAACGATGAAATGTTTAGCCCAAAAATATTAACCCAATTATAGATTCAAACTCTAAAATAGGTTGTTCCTATTATGCTACGTAGCCCATCCGATATTTGATGCCCAGAATGGTATTCAGCGCTGCTATTCAACCGTGCTATAACGTTTCACTTGCGCTACTGAATAGCGTTAATTCACCGAGCGGACTACCGTAGAAATATTTAGGAAATAATTATTAATATTAAGATTATATATTTACATACAGACGAGCAAGACGTTCACCTGATGGTAAGTGATACGCTTGCCCATGACAACGTGGTGCTAGTTAAGATGGTATACACTGCGCTACATGGCACCTGTCGCCTTGGGACATGAGGTGTTAAGTCTCGTTACCGAACCACCATAATTACACTAGCTACAGCGCCCTTCAAACCGGAACACAGTAATGTTTGCACATTACTATTTGGCGGTTGAAATAGGAGCTGCGGTGGTACCCACCCAGACGGTGTCCGGCAACAGAGACCTACCACCAGTGAAATACTTACGTTATTATAATAGACTTTTGTATAATAATGCGAGTTTTATTGTTAAAATAATTATTGTTTCAAATTACTAGTTCTATTACTGGGAACGTCTCGCATAATTACGGTACGCATGCGTTTAATCTCGCGGACGTAAATTACAGGGACCCAAATCACCGCAACGTGAAAATGTCCACTGTGGTGCAGGCGACGACTGAGTAGCGTGTTGAGATGTAATTTATTATTTCTCATAAGGCTTTAACATAAACCATGATTAGTTTAATACAACTTTATTATATAATGATCTTTATTTGCATCGATATTTAGCAAATGATTACAATTGCTTAATTTGTTAACTTTCTTAATAAATCAAAAATTTTGGGTCTTACCATCCGTCAATCCGCGACAGTCCATTGGAGTTGTCTTCTCCTTATAATAAATTAATACTACCTAGAAATTATTTGTTGTATATTACATTATATTGATACATAAATAAATACAAAGGTTTTAATATTTTTCTCATTACTGAGTGGTTATTTGTTTCTTTAAACACCTTGCTTAAAGGTAGATCTGAAGTGAACTTACTTACGAATAGTAAGGCTAAGGCTAAGGCCCTTCTTGTGGTTTTGTTCAGCAACCTTACTATACCTTAATAATATATTTGAAATGATTTTTCAGCTTGTGTCGCTACATTATATTTTCCTCCCAGTATTTCATTTAATAATAACTTAATTTTCAATTTATGAGACCGTCCTAAGATTCTATCTAAAATAAGTTTTAAAAGGATTATTTGTTGAAACCAAAACTTTGTATCTGCAATTATATTACCAAAGTTGTACGAGATAGTGATATCGTTGTTATTATTTGCCGTGAACTGATAGTAACCGGAACGTCTATAATTTTGTATGCATTACATTAAATTCGTTTCTAGAAACTATATTCAAAGGATTGTAAAACAATATTGCGATGCAGTACGTCACTCGGGACACAAAAGCTTCCTCCCGGGCATATTCCCCGGTGTATAATGCAATGCCTGGGCAAAGCTAGCATTGTTATGCCATGCTAGATATCATCAAATACTACAAAAATATATATATTTTTAATTTACCACTAGTAGTTTATACATATGTACGTAGCAACGAAGTACTTATCAAAAGTAAGTTGATAAAAATCAGTAGCGGTATCACTATATAATCCGAGTAAGCGCTTTTAGTACTAAAGCAATAACGATTAAATTTATAAGACCTTTTTATTATCCGGGTCTTTTTTCCGTTATTAGATTAGAATGTGCCGGAATGACCCAGGGGCTAATTTGCATGCTTTCAACACCATGGTCATGAGTTCGATTCTCAGTGAAATTTTTCTTCTTTGCTTTTCCCCTTCCACAGTGGTAACTTTGACTTTTCATATCTCCTAAACCGGAAGAGCTACACAATTTTTATTCCGGATTTCTCGTCTCCTTATTCTATACTTCATTTTATACTAAAAGAGTATCTATGTAGCTCTTCCGGTTTAAAAGTTACAAGCGTTACAGATTATTTAAGTCAGCGCTATAGTCTCTTTTACGCACATGCAATCAGGTGTGACGTCCGCGATGCGCGGAGCTGGATATCACAAATAAATATATATAGTTAATAATAAAAAGGGTACTGTGGGCACTGCCGGCGATGCTTCGGGGTACCCCAATCCGCTTCACCACTTGCACTTCGTCGAATGTTGTGTAGTGTAGGTGTAATAAGTTTCCGATATCCAACCCAACAACATAAAACATTTTATTCATTGCAACCGCTTCGATTATATTAAACGGGACAGCTGCGCGCGCGATCCGACCGAACCGAAACTCAAGCAACTCAAAACGTCATTTGGCCACAGATTATAATAAGTGGGACATAAAAGTAGATATATTAACACATACCCCGACCCAAGCAGTCCCCCGACTGCTTCAAACCCTTAACAAAATACCCCTTCCCAAAATGCTATAACTATCTTAATCAATAGGTAAGCGCGACAGTTTCCCACTGCCCGCTTCAACACCGTTCCTTGAGCCAATCTCCTCTGCGAGCCTGACTACCATCAGAAACCTTGCGGTACAATTTAACTATACGACCCCTTGCCATTTTAATAGGTGGAACCGATCTTTTTATGAGAACTACTCCCCTTCGTTAGTGAACTGTATAATCAGTCCAACTAACCCGATGTAAGAGTATGAAGATATTCTAAAGGCCACCGATGCCAGAAAACCGCTGAGTTGTTTGCAAGTGTTGTAACACTGAGAAACCGACTTAATTATTCATTTTAACGTTCCAAGGATATTCCGGTACACTTTTAAAGGTTGGACCCTAAGAAATGACCAGGAGTCAAAAAACCTCTAAGTCGTTAGGATCTGAGGAGAGAGGGCACAATGGCGTGAATTGAGGATGGCTTTCTGATTTTGCAGATACAGTTGGCTAACTCCTCGAAATGAGTATAGTCTTTCCGATAACTCGCTTCAAATGTGTCTTAGCTGACTTAACCGCAGTCAAAAAACCACCCCAGGATGGACAAGCTGGAGGGTCAAAAATCCAACGGATACCCCGACTGGAAATATTCATGTTCCATATCATTATTATTTTTCACAATTCTTTGAAACTCGGAATTCCGTAAATAAACCTACTACTCCCCTAAAGGTAGTACCAATCTGACCTAATAATAGACGGACAAACCCCTAAGTGAACAAACCTCGATAGATGCAGCAATAAACGCTTCGTGATAAATCGGAAAACCACTTCCAATGAACGCTTTTGTGGTCAGGCATACAAAAACACGCATAAATAAACCTTGGTGATTTTTGGGTTCCGAAGATTGAGGCATTCTACAAAAAAAATGGCCCCGCGGAAAGCCGTACCAACTCCTCAAAGGGTCTCGAAGCAACGACTCTGTCTCGTGGTAAGTCTCCCATCAATGGCTGTTGGGTAATGCCTTTCAACCGATAGCATGAAATGCATTTAAATGTTACATTCCGAACAACTCGCCGAGCGTGATAATATCAAAAATTCCCTGTATGATCGCCAATAATGCATTAGGTCCCGCGTGTGCATTCCTTAAGTGTAAATCCGTAATGAGTAAAGAACAAAAAAAAAACAAAAGATCCCGATTTTGTAAGGTAATGGAGGACGGGCGCCGTAACTTAAATCCGAATGTTTTGTAATCGACACCACACGAACAATCCGTCCGAATCTATAAAAGGATTGAGGCGTTTTATATTCCCCTTAAACAATTTAAGTCCGCAAAGCTTATTCATCACCGAATATTCCCCTTTGTACAATAGATACCAAACGATACACATCGCGGCCTGCGCTCGCCGGAGTCAAAAAAAGAGTTACAATTCTATTATTTTGCTTACACCGAGATTTATAAAGAAATCTCCGATCCAACTGTCACGGCATAAGTTAGTGGATGAACTATACGATTCAGTAAAAAATCTGCATAGGAGACAGATTCCCAGAAGTAGTTACCAGGCAACGTATACCAGGCAATTCTGCTGGCGCACGAAACGAATCCTTAGCCAAGCCGATTCCGATTTGCGTAACCAATCTGGTCCCCACCAGAGTTGATGTTGGCCACCAAATATGTAGCCGACAACCCCTGGAAGCACAATCCGGCAGGGTTCAACCTGTCCTGGGAGGTGTCGCCAATAATAGTAACCGAGGAATTTTGATTTGAGAAATACGATTCGCCTCAAATACCTGAAGTAGATGAGGTGACGTGTTGATCCACGACAATGTAATAGAACTATCAGTCCAAACCAATATCTCTTTTAACGCATGGTTCTTTGAAAACAAAGGCTAACATAAATAAGAAGCTGCGTCAGCAACAGGGCTCCACTCAGTTCTTAAGTGAGGTATAGTAAGCCGAGACCTTAATGGAGCAACTTTGCTCTTTGCCAACACCAAGTACACCGAAATACCGACATCCGAAACTACCCGAAGATATACTGCAGCTGCATATACCTTTTCCGAAGCATCACAAAACCCTGCAATGAGTAACTCCTTGCACCCATTGGATAATACAGCGTGGGATTTTAATTCTTGGAGATTAACAAGTCCGATATTAAATTTCACACCACCTTTCCGCAATCACCTCTAATAGGTTCATCCCAAGAAAGCTTCGCTAACCACAACGCTGAAATAAACCTTTAGCCCAAAAGATTATTGGCAAATCCAACCGCTCGGGTTCATACATTCTGGCAATGATAGACAATATGGTCCGCTTTGTAATATTATTATCCGAATTATAGCTGTGCGATACGAAAACACAGATCTTGTACCGGATTGTAAAGTACTCCAGAACCGAAACAAAGTCCTGACAATCAGGTTAAGAAAAACATGAGGCATCTGAAGATGTTCCTCTGGTAAATCCCGCAACAACGCTGGAACATTCGAGATCCATTTTCGCAACTCATAACCACCCGCTTTCATAATATCAATTAATTCATCCCTAAGTTGTATAGCATCTTCTAATGAATCCGAACCCGAAAGAATGTCATCAACATAAACGTCGTGCTGTAATACCTCAGCAGCGCGAGGGGAAAACTTAATTCCATATTGTTCGCAAATCCAACAACGACCGAATTGCAATGAATGGACTTGAACGCAGACCGTACGATTAGTCATTAGTCATAACTAGCAGGGGTTCATGGGGCGATTCTCGCCACAAGATTAATTGATACCGCCTATCCGATTCCGCCAATAGTGTTTTGTCGAACATCATTTTGATATCAGTCACAAACAATTTGGTGACGCCTAAAGTTAATTATAATATCCGTAATAATCTTATGTAACTTCGAAACCGTATGAAGACATTGATAAGTGAAACGCCGTTGGAAGTACTACAACTTCCATCAAAAACAACCCGAATTTTTGCCGTAGGCCCGAACCCTTTAAAACAGCATGATGTGGAATAACATAGTGTTCTTTACCTGAATGAAAATTCAATTTTGAAAACCCGACATTGTGTCCTAACTCAAGTACTCTCTCATAAACTCTACATATTTAACCTGCAAAAGATTATTTTTCTTAAGTCTTCGCTCCAAAGCATAAAACCGTTTCTCTGCAATAGACCTGGATTCTCCTAAAACAGGCCGGGAAGATAAGAAAGGCAATTTAGAAAAAAAAAAATAAAAAATTTATGAATCTGCAGTTAGGTAAACCGAGTAGATTTCCTTATAAAACCTTTCACATTCATCATCAAGCGGAGCCGAAAAGAAAGTTTTAGGTATTTCTTCCACCTCCCAAACCGTTGAAGCGAATCCGACACCGAAACTCCAGAGAACCCGTTATCAATTGTGCACACCGATACCGTACCTAACACTGGGCCTAAAATCATATAACCGAAAACTGTATCATATGCTGTTACAACCACTACTTGTAAATTTAATTTATTGCCGCCGACAAGAGATCCGAATATATCACACCCTAATAAAATATCAATGGACCTTGGTAGATGAAACTCCGGATCCGCTAAACGTAAACCTGCAGTAAGTTCCAAAACCGAATTATCTAATTAACCGAGGGTGATCTCCGACTATAGTACCCATACAAATAGCAGAAATCGTAATCTTTGGAAATTCCTTATTAACAGGAGTAAGCGTGACCGAAACCCGACCGAAAATATTTGAAGTCTCCAAACCCACGAGCTTTTATTTTATCCGAGCAATGATTAATTTGTAAACCCAACCTGCTCACTAAATTCTTTGTAATTAATGATCGTTGCGAACCTGCATCTAGTAAAGCCCGAACCGCAATACCCCTTTTATTAACACTACTAACAACCTTTACTAGTGCAGTCGGCAAAATCACAGGAACCGAAGAGGTACCTGTGTTTGCAGAGCAGGTGGAGCGTATCCTATTGTGAATTACGCAATGGTTCCGAATATGAAAGAGGCCGATCCCGTTCTCTTTCCTGAGAATTCCTATTTTCGCGCTGTCTAACGTCATTACTCTCCGAATTATAACCATTCTGTCGTGACTGATCAACAAAACGCCGATTATATGATCCGCTTGTAGGAGACCTGTTAGGGAAGATTTAAGTGGAGACCCTCCGAGGGGGGGGGGGGGGGGGGGGGGGGGGGGGGGGGGGGGTGGGAACGTAACGTCTATTATGAAGTAAGTGGTCACATTTTTGCCTTATGCATGTGGTCTGTTTAAGTCACCCCGCCCGTGCGAGGGGAGTACCGCTCACTAGACCAACGAGTAGACCTATTAAAACACAAGAGAGGATGATGTTTCCTGTGCAACAATCACAACGTGGTTCGTGCCGACACTCCCTAAAACTGTGTTCCCCAAAACAATAAAAACAAAGCCTGTTCCGTGTAACATAATCCTTCCTCTCAAACGGTGTGAGTCTCTTAAAGGCATCACATCTAGTTAAAACCCAATGCCTAGTGTCATTGCAGAAAGAGCATGACCTTGTAACTATAGCCGCCACATAATTCGTAGGCCTTTTTTGTGACCTTGGAGTTTTAGGGGAATAATCTTGTTGATAATTAATACTTGCCGATTCCACATTAGCACATTCCATTAATCTACATTCCGTTTCCAAAAATTCAATAAGTTCCGAAAAGGTAGGTATACTATCCGAGTCACTACCGTATTTTTGTTCAAAGCGCGATTTTAAAACCGTAGGTAATTTAGATAAACAAATATGTAATAATAAAAATGACCACTCATGAACAGGCAACCCCAAACGTTCTAAAGAATTCACGGACATCACCAACGGATTTAAAAAATGTATCCGCAATCCATTTAAACGTGGCGAGATATTCGGCAACTTTAAGATATTTTCCACGTGAACATCCGCTAATCTACGGGTATTTTGATACCTTTTCATTAAAAGTTCACGAGCAATCTTATAACCTTCATCCGATATTTTTATATGTTGAACCAAACCGCGTGCTTCCCCCGAAAGACATGACATCAAATATGCTAATTTCTGAGCCCGAGATAAATCCGTGCGCGAATCCACTAAACTATCAAATAAATTATTGAATCCTACCCATTGGTCCATTTCTCCACCAAATGAGGGTAATTGTAGCGTTGGTAAACGAGAAAGTAACGCATCCGAGTCGCGTCCTGTATCAGGCTTCCTATCCGCACTAAAGTCCGAAACCGATGCCGATAATTCTAATTTAGCTATCATTAATTTATCGTAAACCTCTAACGCACGAACATAATCCCCACGTGCCGATCTCAACAATGTTTCCGAGGAAGGATCGTCATCCGTAAGTTCGAGGATCCTCAAATACGATTCTTCTAAGGACGCAAATGCATCAGTAATCGTCATTAACCGTATGTTCAAACGCTCACTTAATTCCGGTCGTCCAATTAAATCCGCACTATCCAAAAGCCATTGAAGTCTTAATCTAAAGCTTGACAAACTTCCCTTCAAAGACATCTTAAATAATTAAAGAAAAAAAAATTATATACCGAACCCTAAAATAAAGCCAAATAATAATTCCAAATTCACCAAATTATTTAAAAATGTTAACCAAACAATAATAAACCGAAATATAATTTACCCCAAAACACTTTAATTTTTCCCTAAAAATTTCCCCAGCTCACACTAAATTTATAAACCGGCAACACTATATGACCATCAAACTACCTCACACCGAAAAAAAACAAGCGACCGTTCGCAGCGCTTACTGTCACCGATAATTCGAATCTACCGACCAAAATGAATAATTATTCCGAACAAATAAAAAATTATGCGATTACGTAAAATATGTTCCGATTTAACGAATAATTAGAAAACCACGCTCTGCTACCAGAAGATGTGACGTCCGCGATGCGCGGAGCTGGATATCACAAATAAATATATATAGTTATAATAAAAGTGTACCTGTGGGCACTGCCGGCGACTGCTTCGGGGTACCCCAATCCGCTTCACACTGCACTTCGTGTATATGTTGTGTAGTGTATGTGTAATAAGTTCCGATATCCAACCCAACAACATAAACATATATCACTTGCAACCGCTTCAATAATATTAAACGGGGACAGCTGCGCGCGCGATCCGACCCGAACCCGAAACTCAAGCAACTCAAAACTGTCATTTGGCCACAGATTATAAATAAGTGACCATAAAAGTAGACTATATTAAACACAGGTAATAGAGATTAAATGGTTAAAATGATCACATCACATTATCAATTATTGTTTAGGTTAAATTCCGAGGCCACATTTAGTGGTGATGGTATGGTGGTTTCTTCACTACTACCATCCTCATATTTTAAATCTGCCGCTATAATAGCATAGCTAGGTTCCGGCTAGATTTAGATTTTAAATGATAAATATAATAAATGGTATATTATTATGTTTTTTATTATATTGTTTTTATGTATATATTAGCATAAAACACCAACTAACATCACGTGCCTTGACGTTGAAGGAAAACATCGTGAGGAAACCTGCATATCTATGTCGTGACCATCCGTGGTTTGACTAGTATGTGAAATGGAGAAGGCAATGGCAAACCACTCCATTATAACTGCCCAGTAAGTCTTCGTGTGTTTCATCACACATGATGACCACGACCCTCAGTCATGAGGAAATACGACTAAGAAGATATTATTATGAACTCGATGCAAGTGTTTTAGAAAAAATAAGTACTATATCAGAAGAAATAAGATGTCAATACCATGTAAACAATGACTTAAAGAAACTAATTAAAATTTTGACATTGTTAATTAAATTTCCAATACAAATTTCATTCAGTAAAGCTTCGCGGAGAAATATTATTTCGAAACAACATTACAGAAACAGAATTTTCTCCTTAATAGAAGCTCTGAGATTTAATTAATTTGAATCGAGAAAATTTCCCGGTTAATCTCATGTAAATTAAATTGGATTTAGTACTGGTTTTGATTCTGTAAATATATATTAGCTAATTGTACATTTTTCATATTCATCTCACTAAATTATAAAGACGATTGCAAGTATTTCCTGAAATATTAATTAGAGATTCTGTATATAGAGTGATTGATTATTTTCTTAAAAAAATATTAGTAAAAGATCTCCGCTGTTTAAGACTAAGGAGGATACAAACACAGTGGTTATTTTCTTCGCTAATAAATCAATTTCTAACTAGTAAGCTTACTAGGGTAACGATGATGATGGTAATTTAGAACAAAAAGTTACTATATACATCATAGCAATTGTTCTCTTAAAATTTTGTGAGTTGTGAAACTTTTAGAAGACTTAAATCTACTATCAGCGTCCTTTCCGAAGTTTCTTATCGTGAATACTTAAATAATATATAATCTTACAAAACTTTGAGCTTTTTCGTCGACGAACAATAAATGTGTCATTTTGCATTATTAATTTCATTGCGATGTCGCTCTAAATAAAATTATTTCATTAACTTTATTTTGCTGACACTGTTCATAAGTGTAAAATTATTCAGTTCGTAATTTTTTCTTTAAATAAATCAAATAAGATCATCATCGAGTTGTGTGTTTATATACAAAACTAATAACGGAAGTTCTGAAAACTGAAACTGGTGATATAAAAAATAACAGCTTTGATATTTTAATTTACGATCTATTATTAAAAACATTTCCGTTGGTTTATAGAAAAAATAACTATGTATTTGATACAAGTTTTTGTGATATGTTAGTAACAAAGATATTATTCAGATTTTACAATACATTCCATACGTTCATATAGGAAATCTAAAATAATGAAAGAATAGTTTCAAATGCATTTAACATTTTCGTATACTCTTTTACTTTGTTTGGTACTAAAGTTAGTACTTCCGTCTGCAATGAAACGAGGAGAGAGATGACCAAGCGTATTTCCTTGAATCCCTTTACATTGTTGCATAAAAGAGCTGTCTTGACAGTACACCCTAATAAAAAATAACCCGTCACTGCACTTAGTATTTCCTAACAGTAAATCGAATTATAAATGTTTCAGTTAAATACAGTTGCTCCAAATACTACGAGACACAAACTCTGTACAGTTTGGAAGAGATATAGTGGATAACAGAGTTATGTTTGTGTATCAAGTTTCTCATTGCTCTAATGGAGCCTTAATGCACCGTCAAAGTGAAAGCTTTAGGATAAGTCTAGTTTCTTAGAGCCAAAAGAAAGAGTTAAACGAATAATTTAATTAATTTGTACACACAATCCATTACATTCACAATCTAGTTGTAGTTTCTTTGTTCAGATCGTTTTACTAGAGCTTATTTTTTTCATTACATCAATGTACATTAAGAAGAATAATGTTTTATTATAATACATTCTTTATAAAAGTAATATTATCTCAAGTGTTATATAATCATGAACAGAAATGATCTAAACAAAATTTCCTACAAAATTATAACGTTATAATATAAATCAGATTTAATCTACGTAAATTACGGTCTTGATTATATAAAATAATCTTGCGAGGGTTTTCGCTCCTCTTTCCAGTAATATGAAGAGATCATTATAATTGTTACGAAAGCGATAAATATACTTCAGGAAACCATTATTTTTTTGATGAAATAAGTTTGTAATATATTTGTCACCTCTGTAAACTGAAATTAATGAAATGAAAATGGATATTGTAATAAACCTAATGTTCTAGGAGTAAAATTGTGTAAATTAGAAACAAGTATTGGTCTTTTATAAATAATACTGCGTTTTCGTTTTATTTAATTAGTTTTATTGTTGTACTAGTAACTGCAAGATAAGTTAACCTGAAACTTACATCATGTATATAATTTAACTCATCACTTTTTGGTGTGGTGTTGGTAATATTTCTATGAATATTAGTTAGGTGAAAATGACGACAATAAAACATTCTTAATAATAAAATAGAAGTAAATTGTAGGTGAAACAAAAAGCAAATGTTCTGATACGATTGAGGATCTAATTTTGTTACCATCACAATTTTACAGTAGCATTAAAAGATGTGCTATTCTGAAACTATCAAAATAAAGTTCAAATGTAAGTAGATTTATTAATAAATATATGTATTTTAAACGATGAATGAGTCTTTGATTATAAACGCTATTAGCTTAATGATGTTTGCTATTGAACGTTGAAACCTGTTATGAGCAAAAACAGTTTGTGAGTATACTTAATTAAATAAACAGCAAAAAAATCAGCTTATGCATACTCTCAAGATGAGTATAAAAAATATTATTTATATGTCTCGGACGAGCGTTAACTGCTTTATGGCGAAATAGGAAATAGCTAATAAATATATATTACATTTATATACATTTTTTTTTATTTGTATTCAAGTTAAAGTTATATTGAAGCATAATATAAAATATTTGCTTTATTAAAGTACGATATACAGTAATATATCAATATGTAAGTAGTTACGAAATACGAATACTAGCAAGTATTAAGTTGCCTATACCAAGTATATGTATCAGTGACGCATTCGCTATATTTTCTGTTAACACTTCGTTAGTTTTGTAACGTAGTTCACTACAATTCTTTTTTAAAGACAAATTATTAACCGGAAACGACATTAATTAAAACGTCTGTTTTAACGTGATTAAATTTTATGCTAAATTACATTCGGTTTAGTTTTGAATAAGACGTTCCTTCAGTCCCGCTCGGTTTGATGGAAGATACAGCAATGTTGTGGACTTCTAAAGGTAGGCTATTAATAATATTGGTTGTTAGATACTTTAATGATAAATTGTATTTAATCCTAGGATTCGTAAATTGCACCCAAATTATTTACCTCAAGCTCAATGGTGATTTATAATCAAAAACATTTAGGAATTGAACTGTAAAGGTGTGTGGATATTTAAGTCAACTATTCTTAGTATAGATAGTCTTCCTTGCTTTCTTTTGTTCCCTCTAGGTAACCATTCGGTTACCTTTTTCGTTTACCTATTGTCGTTTAGTCTGCAGACGTGGCCTGCCCAGTTGCATTTCAGCAGACTTGTTTTTTCAGTTACGTCGGGAAGTCTTGTTTTCTTTCTTATGATAGAGTTTTAAATCCTCTCTGCGATCTTTATTCCCAGCATACTTCTTTTCATCTTCCGTTGTGAGATTGCTAGTTTCTTCATCTCTTTTATATAGGGACCACGTTTGGCAGCCATAAATCAAGCTCGGGAGTATTGATGTCTCGTATGCTTTCTTCTTTACACTAGTTCCCATCTCATTATTTTTCATGATTTCCTTGAATTCATAAAAAATGATTGACGTTTTATACAGAAAAAGTAAATCCGTTTTAATCTGAGCCTGAATTAATTGAATAATTGCGAATGGCAGTTATAAAAGCGTCTTTAAAATGTATAGGCTAATTATAGAAATAAAGCAAATACTATTTCTTCCCAACAAAATATTAAGCATAAGAAGCGAAGAAATATGGATGTTATGCTTGTTTGTTATACTTGTTGGTTGTTGAGTTGTGTTTTATTTGGAAAATTTCTTTAAACCGTAACCCAGATCCGAGTTGCACACTTTGAAACGTGCATCACAACATAACACGGCCCATTGTGCCCCGGCGGAGCGTTCACGGAGGCAGTCGCGCGGTGCCCGTGCCACCGCTCTCACGCCACCAGCGGACCCTACCGCTGTGTTAAAAAAAAATTAATAACACTAATTATTTTCATCTGTGTTAATTAACTAGTGAATCTACAATCGATTTGAGATTCTAATTAAAAACTTTATTTTGGTATTCTCCAATTTCAATACTTTATATTTGTTAGAGAGAAATTAAAGAAGTGCTGTTATGGATACTTCAGTAAAGTAAAGGTAAGAGAGATTACTGATAAGAAAATCGCGCGTTTTGTAATTAAAATAAATCATCATTATTTCAACCGATGGACGTCCACTGCTGGACATGGGTCTCCCGCAATTTGTTCCACAAAATACGGTCTTGTGCGGTTTGAGTCCATAAATAAAAAATAACATGTTACATGCATACGTAAAAAATATATCATTTAAATTACATACAAATACTTTTTAAATAAAACTCAAAAAAAACATTATTTCATCATTATCGAAATTTACTACTCAGAAGTAAATAGTTAAATTTCCTTTCAGCTTTTTTTTTTTTTTTCACGTATCTTTCTTTATTCTTTTAAATGTTTTTGACGCCACAGCTATTTTTAAACCGGAAAATTTCATGAATCGAGCTCCGCGCTTTTTAATATTTCACGGCGAATCTTTCTTTTAATAAACTCTCACCTGTCTCCGAATTTAAAATGATGATAATAATGATGAATGAAGATGTTGTGTAATAAATATAAATAAATAATATAAAGCAGTACATAATTTAATGATTTGTGCTCTCTGTAAAAATACATTGTTGGGAAAGTAACCTTAGTTACTTTTACTTAACTCAATAAACAAAAATAGCAATTTGGTATACAAAGGACAAAAGGCAACACATGGTAATTACATATAAAAAAAAATTACGTTTTGTTTCTATAGGATATTTAAAAATCAAAGTATTCCAAAAGACCGGAAAACAATAATATTTCTTTTAACTTCCTGAAATATTTAGAAGGTATATTAAGCAGTTCGCAGACGATGTAATAGAACTTAGTGATTTAATTTCCTATAGTAAAATAAATATATCCTAATAAACAACAAAATTATTTACTGAAACAGAAGCCGATTATAAATATTGAAAATGGCGGTTTAACCATTTGGTACTCGTTGTGATCTTTGATGATGAAATTATTCTTAAACGCCTCTCATAGGAAAAGCAAATACGGAATGCCATAAAATTTTCAGTATGACGTTAATTTTTTAATATTTTTCAAATGTATGTTTCTTAGAAATTTTTTTGTGATCTTGCTTTAGTAGTTATAGTTAATAATTTATTAACAGTTTTTAGAACACAGTAGAACATAAAAAGAAAGTAAATACAATGAAATATAGCAGTCGCTATCTTATCGCCTAAAGCCATTTAATTAAGTTAAGCAGTAGTCCTATATTATGGAATGGAACTCACCCTGAGGGTGTGTCGTATATATGTAGACATACCCAATTAAATAAGCATAAATAAACACAGACTTCTACGTACATTACTAGCGGTTATTAATTATTATTTAATCACTAACAAAAGATTAGTTTTGTTAACGTAAAATTATTATTAAGCAGCGTAAAAAAGAAATATGCCTCGCAAGAAAATTTATTAAACATTTGTGACGTTATTACTAAATAAAAGTAAATATGTAAGGGTTTTTATTTACATACGTAAAACTGTCATCAGCACATTGTTCGTAACTTTCGTTGATTTCATTAGTGGATAAATGGGCATAACTTTTTAGTGGCGCGACAAGCTGAAAAGCACTACTCGGTCACACGGGGCTTTAATAAATTTGCTACAAAACTTTCTTACATGCCGGATACTTCAATAAGCTGACAGTACCAATAAGTCTTCATATTTATGATTTTTTTTTAAAATATATCGTATAGAAGAGAATTCAGATATTTTCATCGAACATGAAAGCTTCTTGTCAGATTAATTCTGCTACTCAAATCTGCTATAACAAAGTTTGACAAGTGCAGATGAAAATATTACTTACGATATGTTTTCTATCTAACTTAAAATAATATTCAGTTTATAAGTACTCATTTACAGTTACATTATTTTTGAGTTTCATTGTAACATGTTTCACGAACAAGCGGTTCTGTGGACGTGTAACATAAGCTGTATTCGTTGCTTTAAATTTGTATAACCTTTAAAAAAATGTGTACTATCAAAAAACGAGGTTAAAATATCTCGTATGGATAAAGTTAACATACATTTTTACTATATTTATATAAATTTTGATCTATTGCTATTTATAGATAATTGTAATAGTTAAACACAAATTTTGTGGTATTTTTACTCCAAAACGTTTCTGCTAATCTTGTCCAATCGATTTACCTATCACTAAGATCTAGTTATATCAGATATATAGGTACTTACCCTTGCACCAGATATTCTGTCTATTTCGTTTATTTTCATTGGCGGGAATATTGGAACCATAAAGTTGAATAAAAAATTGCCTTTTGCTGAACGCGCGCACTGCGTTTTTCTTTGGTACATGAGTTTGTATACACTGTTACATGTTAGTTCAATTACTTTTTGTTATAATAAATCGCAGTATATTTTCCTTTCGTTATTAACTCTATTATTAATAAAGCCTTTTTAAAAAGGAAATACAAATGATTTTACGAAAACGTTTTACACTCTAAGAGATAAACTGTATATTGCAGTTATTATACAAATACAATAATTTTCTATGTAAGTTACTTTTGATTTATTATCCTTGATGTAATTCCTTGTATTAATAAATACATAATTACCGTTTTTTAGTTTTTTGCAGTATAAATCTCTTTTAGATGTCCACAAACATATGTTTATCAAATTAATATTTATGTACTGTATTAGTTTTGTTATTTACATTAGTACATTCAAACACGTGTAAACTAATCAAGGAGTAGATTTTGTTAGTTCTAAGTAAGCGAACATCACGCAGAAACTAATTAAACAAGTAGACAAAATAAATATTCTCATAACGTTCCAAAACTTTAACTGATTTATGTCGTCGCAATGTTTTTGATTTATCACCCTCTGGGAAAAACTTGATGGAGTGCTTTCTACACGCAAAACAATTCTACTGCGCAGTTGTATCATTCAAAGTGTGACAAGCTTTTTCTTATACGAGATATAATTATTTTAATTAAAGTCACCAATGAGTAACTCACAAATATTGCTACATAAATAATTCTATAATATAGTTACTATTTGTGTAACGAGAAATGTATCATGGCTATTGCCATACATCTTAACGCCTCGTTGCTATGGGCAGCTGTGTGACTAGTAATTTATATAAAACATGGTAAATATAGGTATATTGTTGTATCACATACTCGTTAAGACTATGAAGATATCCTCTTATTTTGAACTGAATGCTGTAATGTAGTCCTCCGCTTCAAAGATTTTATAACAAATTTGGTTAATAAATCTCTCTGGATACGGACTCACTGAGATTCTTTGATCTGACCACAAATTATCTGTGGGTGCTGAGTAATAAAATAGTAGAAAGTAGCTGAAACTCATTCCGAAAAGCTCTTCGGAAAAGTTTTCGGTATGCAAACTGTAAAAACATCGAGATGTTTCTGTTAGTTGTTTAAATGTTTTTATAAATAAATACCATCTCTTGTATTTTTAGAAGCGATGAGAAAGAGGTATGAAAAAAAGACAAAAGAAGTAGCAACTTCGTTTTATAAAACGATTATATCATTCATACATTACATGGGAATACGATTAGGGCTCGGTCTTACCCTGGTCTCGTTTTCAGCGGTATCCACAAAAAAGGGTTTTATTCTAATTTTTAATAGAACCAACTTTTTTTGTTATAAAACACATCCAATGAAATATGCTTGAGGCGATCCTTTATTTCCAGAAAAGTACAAATATTTTTCTTATCTTTCCGTTTTTTGAGATAAGTAAAATTAAATTTAGCACTATTTTAGAATAAAACAATTTAAATTTAAATAACAGTTTTATATTACAACTTTATAGTAAATAGACGAATAGTACGTACAAATCAAAATAGATTTAAAAATTTTGGTGAATCTGTAAAGAAGTATACAGCAGTGTGAATTAAAAGAGAGTAAGAAAATTCTAATTAAAAAAAATCGAAGCAACAGAACTGCTAAATATCTATCTACTATACAAAGTTCACACTCTCTTTTAAGAAGTTTTTGTTAATACCAGTCACTTTATTGTTAGTAAACTATCATTGATTAATAATGTTTGATATCAATCAAAATTACATTTAATGTTTCAATGGTAGTACGAGTACATGTATATGCTCCAGTTAATTTGTATGTAATAGTAGTAGGTCTGTCTTGTCTTAGATCGTCTCAACACCTCTTGTTTTTCGGCACACAGTAGTGTATAAATATATAATAATATCTCCAATGCGAAGGGATTACGAGCTAGTAAAATTATTCTCTAGTCGCCGATATTCAACACAACTAAACCGTAACTGAAATTTGTGTTTCAAAATTCGCCGGTCATGACGTAAATTAAATTTTCCCGTTAGTCCTTAATTATACCTATCTCACGTATATTAAAATTTTAAAGTAGAGGATGTAATAAATATAGAGAAATAGGTTATATTAATTTCTATGGACAATCAATTGTTTAGCAAGGATATTTTGACCTCTGCAATTTTGTAAAACCAAAAAGACAATACGTTAGTTACGAACTTCAAAAATTTACCTTTCGCTGGACATATGCCGTCTCTTAAGATCATCACAGCGATCGGTTCTATAAAGCCTGAATCCAGCAGGTTTCTTGCGAGGTATATCAGATAATCATTAAATATAACTTTACTTTTTTTGCTGTAGCTAGTGTAATTACTGGGGTAACGAGACTTAACACCTTATGTCTCCGGCGACGAGCGCAATGTGGTGCAGTGTGTACCATCTTAACTAGCACCACGTTGTCATGGGCAAGCGTATCACTTACCATCAGGTGGACGTCTTGCTCGTCTCGTCGCATAGTAGTATAATAAAAAAAAATACTTATAGCAATGCTATCTAAAAGAAAAGTCTCATTATTGGTTTAGCAGTTTACAAGTTGCGATGGTAGATAAGGGTTGAAAGGATGGATTTTTCCTTTTGCAATATAACGTGGTGCTTTAATAATTTTAAGCTTGAATTAATAATGTAGCTTTAATCTTGTTACCCTTTACATGTATAAATATTAAACAAAGCTTGACATGGGTATCTCATAACACAGTCAAGCGCAGGCTGTATTTATTGCAACCTATTTTCCATATTCTGCGCAATATTGTGACGTACTTTATTAATACAACGTGTAACCTTTTTCACGCTTTTGTGGATTATATATTTATTCAAAACAATATTTGACAACAAAAAGAAATATATTAAAAGTTTGATTTAACGCCAAACGATTTTTCCTCCAAATCTACCTAAAAGTTAAACAGATAAAAAAATTAAGCAAGCAGTTTATTCTAAGTTTATAAGGTATAAATAACAATTAATATAATTCAAAGATATGATTAACACATATACAACAATTTTTTTAATTAATATTTAATAAACAGCCTTATCACAATTCCTATTGACAGGACTCACAAAGAGGGACAAAGTCATTTTCCACACTAAAACCCAGTGCAGCTTAGTGGAGGTCAAATATTTACAAAGCTGTCATTTTTACAACAGGTAAGATTCCTTACATTGTATTCCTTCACCGGAAGCTCAAGCTCAGTGGGAATCGAACCTGCGTCTAAAAGTTTTATTTTTACAGTTGCTTTTCAAATTTTTTTAACAAAAAAAGTTGGATTCGTTTTGCCGATTATAAAATGATTTCTGCTGTTTCCTAACAACTACATTGTGAGGTTCGTTTAAACAATACTATTTTATACAATATCAATAAAACGGAACGATTACGACTCGCTTCAAATTCAATCAAAACGCTTTACTTTCACTTAAATAAAATTATGTTTGTCTTGGAGATTTTCGTCGAAAAGCTACTTCCGTAACGAATTAATTTCAACAATAATTCAGTTTTGGAAACTCACTAAAACGTATTATTTGACCACAGTAATATAACAAAGATAGTTTTAGTTGTTGTTGTTATCCTTAAATTATAACCAAAGAAAGCTTTTTGTGGTCTTGTTTTTAAATAATTAGTACATGTTAAAGAAGTTGAGGCTACTTATAAAGTCGCTGTTATATTTCTTATATCAAACAAGTAATAATGAAATTATCTAATTATAGTTTTAATTCAAAAGTAAGTTCGTGGTTAACCAGTGGAATAATATGAACACATATGAACGAGATCTAAACATTATTGTACATTTTAGTTTTTTATATGACCATAAAATTTATTTCACACATTAACAAACTCTAAACTAAACTCAATTAAACAGCTCTTAATAAATATAATATAAACAGCCCAATCATGTTCCCACAGCTGGGACTCTGGGCATCCTCAAATAAGGAGAGACTAGAAAGACGAGAATAAAGTTTGTTTCCTTTACACGAGTATATACACATATATATGTATAAAAAGAACTCTAGCTGCTACGTTGTTATTTTTCTTACCGGTTTTTTACCTTATGAACTATGATATACGCCATCACGTGTCAAGCGTGATCGACAAACATCCTGTTACAGGTATAATGGAAAACAAACACATTACATGAAATTGATCCTTAGGTAACACAAAGCTTTCACTGATCATACAAATAGTTTTATAAAGAAGTATTCTGTCTACAAATATTAATAAGAATACAAATGCCAAAAGTAGCTGATGAGCTTTTTATTTATTTATGTACAGGTTTTAATATATTTCGTTTTGATGTATGAATGTTTGTAATTATAAATGGAGTAATTTCTTAATGCGATAACCACAACATGGCGCTGTGTTAACATCCTAACAAACATTAATTTATGAGCAGACGTGTCACTTGCTATGAGGTGTTCTTGTTGGTCGACGCTATATGATAACCACAAACCATGCAAATTTTTTTACGATGTATGGCTCCTCCATACAATTTACTCTACAAGATCACACATGTTTTATTTATTACAACATATAGAAATATTAATACAGCTGACACTGTCTATATCAAAAAAAGTTAATATTTGAAATACAGATTGTCAATATTTTTATTACTCTTTTATCTAAAAAGAAACTCGGTGTTAATAAACTTTTAACGAGTCGTTAAAACACTGCTCCGTTTTCGTTTTAATTGGGGCCTGCAGCTCAGTTAGCGCTCAAATTGGTCCAACTAACACTTAAAAGCGAAAAGAAATCGCTAAAGCTTCCAAGAGCTTAGACGTGCAAATCTGAATCTGTTTGAAAGGTTATTATTTTTTCTATCTACTTCCCATAAATTCTAAGTGTAAACATTTAATATCTTTCAAGTTAGCAAAATTCAAATAATCTTTAGCTCGATAGCTACATAAATATGTCAACTTATAAAGTCTGCTTTGAAGACATTAGTTAAGCTATATATTAAAAACCAATTAAAACTGTTAATAAATCCAAAAGGTAACGTAATGCCATAAAGTATAAACACTTAACAAGTTAAGTTAGCACTTAAACCACCCGCTGCAGAGCCAAGCGGCAGGGAAGCGCTCTTATACGATCATTATCCATACTTAAGTTGGATTACGTTAAGTTTATGTTGTATCTTCTAACAGTCTATGATAGTGTACCTATAAGGGTATAATATCTATATACTTTCACTAAAGTAGTTTCCGTAATACGATAATCGTAAATGACCATGAAAAAGAAAACTTTTGTTAGAGTACGTTCACAAAATGACAGCCAGTTTTTCTATATTTTTGGTAAACCAGAATAAGGTTATGTTATAATATTATTTTTGGCAGAGCCATATTTCACTTGATCACAAGTATATGTTTAAATGAAAAAAACAGACGAAATTTATGACGTTGAACTTAAAAAAGATGAGAAGTTTCGATAATCTAACAACTTCACATTTAAACTGAAATAACTTAAACACGGTTGGAGGTAGAAATGAATACTAACGACATGAAAAAGTAGCAACTTTTTTTGAAAACAGGTTTCGGTTCATCGTGAAGTTCATGGAAACCTTTACATTTTCATTATACTGAATAAATACAAGTTTCAACTTCAAACGAAGAAAGTTAAAAGATATTAAAAAACGTCACAGTCGACTTCTGTTCTGGTATTACTTGAATTTCTATTCGTTATTTTAACAAACCTTCTTTTTTTGGCTACAAATTATTCTACAATCTTAATTTTTTGAATACTGGGACCTTTTGTTATGATCCTCTTTATAGTCGGTAAATAAATACACACTTGTTATTCTGCTTAAGTGAAGTGTATCAGGTTTAACGCGGTTATAAAAGGTTTCATTAAAATCGCTTATTTCCAGCTCTTTTCATATTTGTATGGTTGTATGTTATTCAAATATTATATTCAAAACTAAGTTAAATTCTTCCAGAGTAACGAAGTTTTTTTTGTGTTAAAAGAGAGATTTTTTGAATTTCCATTCGTTTTGAAATTATTAAAAAATTCATGTCTTTCATAATTCATATGTTCTATGGGATCACAGGTATCAATAATTTTTTTTTACAATGTATTATATTAACGTCGAACCGTCTTTAAATATATTTTTTATATTCATTATTTAGAACATTTAGATTACTATTCCATTCAAAGTATTACTTTAACAAAACTATACACATCTGTGAGCATATATTTTATGTTTGTGTAAATAAAATATCTTTAAAGCTAATGCAAAACTTTTAAATCACGTGTGACTGAACTGTTTCGATATCAACAGATAACTTTTGTACTGTAGTATAGTTTTGTTATATTTCAGTACTAACTACAAAGGTCTTGTTACTAACTATTTGGTGCTGTAATGATTTATTAATTTTACTTCGCATCATTACATCAGAAGGGTATACCGTTTTTCATACCGTACAGTTATACCGCAACGTTTGTAGATTATGTTCTGTAATGGAGAATGCGTGTTGAAGGCAGACATGAAACTGTTCTGAAATCATAGTAAAATCTTTTATTGTTAATACTCATGCTGACTTTGTTGTATACCTTATTTGCTTCTATCTTTTTAAGTAGCAGGTTTTAGCAAATTTTGCGCATGTTCCTATGTAATTTTTCGCACATAGCTAAATTGTTTCCGCTCTTTGTGAAAATGCTTATTTAATGCCGTTTCATCCAATATGAGGCATGTTATCATACCATAAATATTTATGAGAGCACCGTTTCATGCTAAGATCATTTCTTACGCGCCGTTGATCGTTTTCATTTAAAACCGGAAGAGTAATATATTTAATATTTATTCGTATTACATATATCGCACTAAGCTTAAAATATTACCTTTTTTCAATTAAACGGTTTGAAATAAAATAACAAAACCCAAACTTTACCCCTCGGGAATAATGATTTTTTTTAGTCCAAGGATTTAGTACCAAAAAAATGTCTGACTATGATGCTATTAATAATTATTTTTAATTACAATTAAATTATTATGTAATCGCTTGTTATATTATTAAGAATCGACACAAATACGCTATATATTTGAAAAAGTCTGAAATAACAGAATTTTTGCTAAAGCATAAAAATCGTTTGACATGTTTACCGCAGCCTATTCGCATAAATATTAAAAATTTTAATTAGCACTCGCGACAAGTTAGTTTCAGCTAAATGCTACTCGATAATCTAAAACTCACTTATTCCATAATATTTCTAGATTTATTTCTGTGTATTTTTTAAACGTATTTCGTACTAATTCTTTTTGTGTTTAATTGTAAATAGTCTTTTGCTATATAAATTATCATTTTTCAATACAGTGCGGTACATTTTCTTTAATGGTGGAACCGCGTTGTATTTGTATAGATTAATTAATTGAAAGCTTACATTTAATAACACTGAAAGGTTTTAATGTGACGGCAAATATTGCTAGACGCATCTTACTGAAATATTTTTTTAATCGTTAAACTAACTTGATGAAGGGAACGTTCACCACACAATAGTATATAATAGTATGGATAGTGATACGACTACCTATAACAACGTGGTGCTAGTTAAGATGATTAACACTGCACCACATCGAGCTCGTCGTCTTGTAATATGTGTTAAGTATCGTTACCCCAGTAATTTCACTAGCTACAAAGGCTTTCAAACGGAACACAGTTTACAAACTACTGTTTGGTGGCAGGAATATAAGCTGCGGTGGTACTTCTCCAGTATCTTACCACCACTATTATTAAAATGCATTAAATATAAAGTAGAAAAGAATCACAAAGATGACTGTCAATCTCATACAAGCTTATGTCGTCCTAATTAAAAAAAAAACATCGTCTCAAGAGCTTTCTCTAGTATTCTTAGAAAAGAAAAGTAAAATGTCAGATGTACGTTAAAAGCGTTACTCGTGTGGCTCGTTGTAAAGTGCAGCGTGTGTTTTATTGTCTAAAACATGTTTTAAATTTTAATTAGTTATACTAAAGTTTCGACTGAACATAAAGCGAAAAGTACATATGTGGGTGTAATAATTATATTAGCAATAGTATCTTTTAAATAAAAACGCTTATATTTATAGACTACTGATGTTAATGCTGTTAGCTTACGGATCTGGAATCTGCTAGATAAATTAAATAATAAAATAAGTACACATGTATAATTTCACCAAAAGAGGAGATGAGTAAGATAAAAGAATATAAGATAGAGGAAAGGATGAAGAGTTGAATAGGTTAAGGGATATGTGTGAACGAAGGGGTAGTAAACAGTTAAATATAGATTGTGGTAATAGTTTATAATTCAATTATCGATGGTCGCAGTTTTCATTCCGTCATTGGATTATTGTTGTAGCCTCAAAGTATAGTCGAATATAGATTAAAAACTAAAATAATACTGATAACACAATGAACGTTATTCTTTGGGTAAAGTTTATTAATTTTATAAATATATATTTACTTACTTACTAACCGTGTATAAAGTTAAAAGCTATTCAAATATTGACAAGCGATAAAAGGTTAAATTACTCATTTATAATCATTACTCAAACAGCTGCTAGAAGAAAGTATTTTTCTCTATTTACGTCATATTTCTAATGTAGATTTGATATAAAGACACAAGGTCGGAAAATTCAGAAATATCGCCTTTATGTACACGTTTCAAATTATGTGTGTATTCAATTAACAACATTCTGTGCTTCCTTTGAAATATATTTCATGATGTGCTGTCTACTTTGCTCAATATTTTATCTTATTTATATTACTGTCATGGAAAGAGATTTAGCAAACATGTAAAGAGCTAGCTCATATTCGTAATTATACAGGACGGTAAGACAAAAAAACAAATGTACAATAAATGCATTTGTTAGTTCGTTAATTTCAGAACTTATGCAAGATAAATGTAATATGACTGATATTAAAATATCATATATATGTATATTAACGCTATTATGTTTCTTGAAAATTAACAATTTAGTTATTTTCAACATAAAGTTCCATTCTCAATGAAATGCTAACTAACATATTATAATTAGATTTAAAAGAAGCAATCACAAAAAGGATTTTAATATAAAATTACGAACTATTTTTAAATAGATCCTTATTTTCGTGCCACAAAATAGTTACATATATAAGAGATATCAACGTATGTGTAGATAAACGTAAGGGTAATTCGAAATCAATAACAAGTTCTTGCCGTTGCCACTGATGGATGGATCCCTTAGATAGATATTTTCCGCAAGCGTTCTAACAATATTTATCTTTGCTCTGTCTGTAAGTGAAGCAATAACACAAAAATAATAAATTTTGAGAGGAAAAACAAATGGATTTATGTTCATCGTTTAGATCATAGGGAGCGGAGGTAAAATAACTGTCAGACATTTAGCAAATTATGTTTCTTCACTTGTAATTAAGTCCAATATACTAATATACATTTTAATTATGCTTCTATACTTTTAAAATTTGTATGCAATAAAAGATTCTTCTCTTCAATTATATATTTAAATTGTAACAGTTTTTATATCCACAATTCACATGTTTACACTTTTTATACTACACAAACTGGAATGGGTCGAAGTCTACAGTCATCATCGGTCTTTTATAGTACAATGATGAAATTTTCCATCTTTTTCATTATTATCTTTCAAAAACTCAATAATAATAATATTTTGGATAAAAATTTGGTGCAAATTATGAATTAAAAATATTCACTTACACCTGACGAAGTATAGATATAATCATTTTATAAATTATATTGTAAAATAATAAGTAGATATTTATTCTAGATTCCACTTTCTTCCACGTCAATGGAATTACCGTTTTTCTAACAAAACTGTTTACAAACATAATTACTTTTTCTCAATATCTAACAATGACAAGGAGACGAAAAGAGTAGATCGTTCAAAATTATCTCTGATGCTACATGTCACGTTATTTGTAACACAGCACCACAATCTGTTAGACATCCTTGAAAGATGTTAAATCTTATGTCTCCCTTGTATGTCCCATCAAATTCTAATACAAATTATACATCTAAAATTTGTAATTAATTCCTTTTTTTATTATAAATTTCTTATTTGCATTTCATTAAGAATATATGCAAAACGGACTAAATTTATATTTCAAATGACAACATTGCAAATAAACATTTTAGTTAAAGCTCGCATGCATCAACTGGCCGAGCTTACCCAGCTGAAAAGCAACGTTTCACGTTAATTTTAATTAATTTCGTGACAGGCTACTGTACACATAAAATCTAGTGTGTGCGAACTTAGCATTACGGAATTTACGGCGTGCAATTAAAATTTTGACAGGGGATTTTGGACCTTATTTTATTTGACCAAGAAAATAGCTGGAAACTTTCATCAGAAACTTAATTAGTTTTAATTAAATTGGTAAGGGGACATAACATTATTATTTTCTACGCATAGTTACTTAAAGAAAAACAAATTGATGGTTTGTAACCGTTAACAGTAAGAATAGTTATACATAAGGATATATGGCAAGAGGAACCAAAGAAAAATGTTTTAACTAGATATGTATTAAAATTTTTAAATATTTGTAACTGCATATGTTAAGGACATTCCTTAGATAAGTAGTTATAGGAGTCGAGACAGAACTACGTAGTTTTATTATCACACATTGCTTGGATTTTCTAGAAAGGATTTCGACCTCATGGCTACTTTGGTACCATCACCCTTTACCTGGTACTTACCAGGTAAAGATATAAGATTAGAATAAAGTTGTTTACTGGATATCGATGAGTACCTATGTATTGTTTTTTGTAACTTATTCCTGCAACCACCTTTTGTATATTTTCTGGAAAACATTCACATAAATCGCTCAAGCTTTGCTTCAATATTTTACTGTTGCTACCTTCTTTTTCATTTTAGTGAATTCTCAGGAATTATTCTTTTAGATTGGGTTTGTTATTACTTATGAACTCCGCAGTATATTTTGGTGATATAAATTCTTTGGTTATATACTGTTTGACTGAAAAGGGGTCTAATATATAATATATGTAGTTCTGTGCTAAAGTTCAGCACAAATTAACCAGCGTTCGTAGATCAATGACGCGAATGGAAGATTCAATTACAGGCAACGAGCCGTCCGAATTCTGAGAGATACGTATCTAAGATAATAAGATTAAAACCTTTATCAGACGTTTGATGAAATTATTTATTCAATTATATCAAAATTGTATTTCTTTGTTTCTAATACCGACAATAAGATTAGATTTAATTTTAATGGTTTTATTGTGTGCAATAAATCTTTTTCTTCAATTGTATACTCATGTTTACTAATATTTTTCTGTTAAACAACATCACGAAAAACAGTTTTATTAATTCTAATTTTTGTTTGTCGTCAGAGTATCCAATGAATGCTTCTTTTAGTAACAATTGGTCAATGAAGTTTTCAACTGTATTTTAAGGAACATTCGAAGTTGCCTTAACACATAAGTTTAGACATTGAGGTTAAATATTTTGGGTAATGAATTTTAGAAAATATTTAGTGTGAAAACATTGTACTAATAGAACTATTAGAAACGCAGCACGAAATCCGCAATTGATTAACTTAAATTTGGTTTCGAAAACTGTTTCCATTAATGCATGTTTACAATTACTAAATTTTAATTGCATTTAGAAATGAAATACAAATACGTATTAGTGAACATGTATATATGTGAGAATTCAAGTACAGAAATTTTAGTTTATAATGAAGTGCCCACATTTTGTGTTATGTGAAATTCGTCGTTTATTTTCATATATACTCGTACTACTATTTCGTTATTTATTTAAAACTTCGCAGTACATCGCGAACGCGAAAACTGAAGTAGATTTGAATTTGTTAAATTATGCAACACTAAGTTTCACTACTGGCTTAACTAACATTCGTACTCAGAGATTAAAATAACATGAACTGTTCGCATATAAAGCAGGTAATATAAAGTTAGGTGTACGTGTGTCATGCTCATGACTTCATATATAATATATAATATTTAAGTAAAACTCAGCTTCGACGAGGTGACGCATTGCTAAATTATACTTATAAATTATATAATAAAATAACGTTTCGATTGAAAAAAAAAACATCTTCGTAGATGAAAATAAATTAAACCTCATAAAAGTGTAATGAATCCTTTTCATCTATACAAACTCCGTACCCCGATTGTGGTGTCTGAACAATACGTGTATTTTCATTGTACCCTATTTGTAAACAGCTACAAATGAAAACTCATTCCGCTGCGTTGATTGGTTGACAGTTTGTAGAAGGATTGCGTTTTAAAATTCATTATGACTATGTTTTGCAATAACTTAATTTGTGTGGAACATAAACAAGTTACATAGGTTAATAAAACGTTGTGAAACCCACGTTTAATGTAAAACACTTTCTAGTTTTTTCAAATGTCTATTTACCTCGACGACCAAACGTTTTAACACAGAGGTCTCTTATTACTTTCTGGCCTTAAGAGAGGAGTTTTGGGTGGTGGTTAATTTAGAACCGCCCAGTGGGAAATATTATGCAGAAAAAAAACTAAGTATTTTTGATGTTACAAAGAATTTTCACTAAAATACAAGTTTTACCAAGTTCAGTGAACTAATACATTTTCTTACAATAAAAAGAGGATAAAAGTTTACTGCGTAGAAGTATTGGGCACTGAATCAACTTTTTACGGTTTATAATAAAAGGGAAAAATAAAAACTACTAAAACGGTATCAGAGCGATTCCAAACTATTTACATGTTTGATGTCTCGTTACATAAATCCCTTTTGTGTCTGATGGTTGTTTCGTCGAGTTGTTTTATCGTATATATAAGTAAATAATAGAAGTAGCGAGAATTTAGAATTCTGATATTTATTTAAAAACCTTTTCGTTTATATTTGTTAATAAAAATTACTACAGGTCTCCAAAAATACCTTTAGCACTCGTAACACGTAAGGAAAACTCAACTTCAACAGATCGTCAGTCGACTTTGTGAGGATCTACCGGCACTAGATCTAGAAATCCTTAGGTCATAAATTTCTATACCAGATCAAGGAGTTCTGATTATATTGTCAACATTTTTTTATAAAATTGCTGTTATATATTTTTAATATGTACACGCTGTACATAAACCTGATATGTCTATTTTTGTAGTCCACACATTTTTATTACTACGAACACCTGGATATACACATCAATCACTTTCATTTCCATATTGTATATGCTTTTATATCACTCATGTTCCCCCTACGCCGTTGCTTCTATTGTTCGAGGAGCAACAATAGGATCCTTCTCTGAATACAGTTGAGACCTCATTCGTGTTTACGAGCCAAATATGTTATATCGAACACACTAAAATAACTCGGGCGTTTTCTTAAATACTTTGTATGGATTTTGTGAAAAACCCAAAAAAACGATTTTAAGAATGTTAAGCAATGAATGTTGGACGATGATTCAATTTAATGTATTCTTATTATATTATTACCTTCTACTTATATATGAGTACGTAATGCGAATCGTTTCAATTTGCGAATGAAGATGGATGGATCCTTTGATTATATAGACAGTATCCACGTTCACCCTTTTTCAGAAATGGATGTAGATTTACAGGGGCTACCGGTATTATTGCATTTTCTTTAGATCGTAGTGTATACTGGCATAATCCCAATAATATTCATAATCCCAATAGTATTTGATAATTTTACTATAATTTAATTGAAAGTATTTCATAAAAATTTGGTTTAAATAAGTTACTTTAAAGATAGAAATATAAATACAATTATTAAATAAATCTTACTGTGAAATATAATAGTACAACAACAACAACAACAACTCGACTCATTCCAGATTCAATTCAATAGAATTACTATTTTTCTAACAAAATATTTGTAATCACAATTATTTTTCCTCAATATTTAACAATGAAAATATTTCCGCTTTAACATAAAAGTAATCCAGCTCGAATAGCTTGCAGCTAAAGGAACAATTGTGTTCGAGTTCATAACCACAGAAGTTGTAAAGTCTATAACGTTAGGGTCATTGTCAAGACAAATATATCGCATCTAGAAAAGGAAAAAGTCTGATTCTTATCACACAGAATTCTTCTATTTTAAAAAGTAAATATAATATAAAAAATATGTAGTCAATAATATAACTATCAACGAAGATTTAATTTTCAGTTTAATGTTCCACCGCTGAATAAAAATACATGTACTGAAACATTTTAATAATACCTTTACGTTGGTCTACTTCCATTTCGTTTGTTTTATTTTCCCTTTTTAATTAGCGCTCCTGCGAACTTGAGCGTAAATTGAAGTCATAAATTTCAGCAAAAGTAACTAGCAGGAAGTTCGTTAACTTTAACAACCTTTTTAAAACCCGTCGTAGAAACGGGGAGTACTAAGTTAAACGCATGTAGACATATGAAAAGAAAATTGATGAACATTAGTTCAGTTGACAGCTTTGGCATTGCTAAAATGTATTTCATCAAATTTTGATTTGTTTATACAGTGATTCGATTTCTTATACTCAGCTATGGTTATTCGATATAGACCAAAAAATAAAACTAAGAAATTTTAAGTTAATTTTTAATGTTACAATGAAATAATATCACCATTTCCATTTATTCAGCATATCATTATATCATTTCGCTTTCAAAACATTGAAACTGAATTTCATTAAACCAACATTAGACTTATTTATTACTTGAATATAAATTCCATATAGAGCGGTAGAGGTTTTATATACTAATTTTCATACTGGAGTGACAACTTAGGAGAGTGTTTTATTTTTAACTTAATTTTTGAACAAAAACGAAGTACTATTATGTACCCAATTGATTTAAAGCTATGGCTACATAACATAACATGTACAAAGTTAAGATGTTTTTAATACTGGTCCTTTTGGACCATTGTCAGCCAAGTGGCGGAACTTCCGTCTTTACGCTCCTTGGTTGTCAAGTTTAAGACTGACCATCATGGTCTTCTGTTCGTTTAGACGCTATCATCTTAAGAATTGAACTGTTAATGAATTTAAGTATTATTTAAGCATCAAATAAGATGCATTTTTTTTATCTGAGAACTCTAAATTTATGGATAGAATTTTCTTTTCACTTTGTATTAAAAAATATCCGATGTACATGACTTTGTGATAGAAGCGAAATGGAGGTTTCAAAGGCAATTATCTCTAATATCACAGTGTGGCTCAGAGCTTATGTGAAACTCTTTGTTCCAATACAGTGCATTATTTTGGACTTCTACACTGTGAACGTTATTAAAATTTCACATGATTTACTTCGTAATTTTTTATCCAAAATAGGTGAGAAATATCTGTGTTAATGTATATCTGTAGCATTATAGAATATCAACAACGAAAATTTAATAAATTGAATAAGTCTCTAAAAAGTATAAAATATATGTTAGCTTCAAGTTTCACTCTAATCTACGCAGAATATGATAGATTATATATAGATAGAATAAATAAGAAGGATTTAATAAGAAGAGAATAGATAGATTTCAAACCTTAACATTATCATATTAATATTTAGTGGATTGTATTCTTCTGCCTCGAAATGGCTCCACGGAGTCAATCTCCCATCGCAAAGTGCTGCGCCTATTGTTATTGTCGACGATCTACTTCTGTCTAATGGTGTGTACATAAACACAATGACATCTTCAAAGCGACTATGAGAAATTTACAACGCTCGAGTAAAAGCAGAGAACAACAACGTCAAATGACTTCATTTCACTACACGTGCACTCCTAAAATGAATAATAGAGACGGACCGTCTCTATGAGGAAAATAGTTCTTTTCTCACTCCCCCGCGACGTCGTCTTACAAGACAAATGAAAACTCCATAAATATTAGAATTGGGATACCTTATGGATCCAGATGTATTTAAAGGACATGTTTATGTTTTGTTACTCTGTTTTATACAAGTTTTTTTTAGTAAGACTCTCACAAAATGATGAGTGTTACCTTAGCCAATAAAGGTCTAGGTAGGTACCACCGTAGCTCCTATTTCTATAGCCAAATAGTAGTGTGCAAACATTACTGTGTTCAGGTTAGAACACCTCTATAAGCTAGTGAAATTACTAGAGTAACGATACTTAACACCTTATGTCTCAACACGACGAGCGCAATGTGGTGCAGTGTATATGGTATATAGTACACTTACCATTACGTGAACGTCTCACTAGTCTCGTCGCCTCGTCGAATTAAAAAAAAATAAGTAAACTGTTTATCTATTTACGACGACAAGTGATAAGTGCGACGAAAAGTGATACGCTTTCCCATAATAATATGTCGCTAATTAGGACGATGTACACGGCATCACATTGCGTTCGTCGCCTTGAGATATAAGATGTTAAGTTTCGTTACATCAGTAATTTCATCAGCAATAACACAGTATCCAAAAGCATAGAGTTCTCTAAATATTTATACTATACTTATGTACTATATTATACTTTAAATGTTAATTGAAACGTGTAATTTATTTTTCTAACGTTTATGGACCCCGCTCGCGCTGAAATTTACAGCCAGCAGCTTTGGTTGCTTTCTTTTATTTCGCTTACAGTAAATTTAATTTTATGACCGTTACTCTTGTTTACTCTCGTCGTTAACATTTTAACCAAGTAACAAAGAGGTTCTATTTTATATATCATCTATCATCACTTATAAAAACCTAAACTGTAGATGAGAGTTTTTACGAGGTATTTAAACGTACGACAAACTTTAAGCGGTGTTAATATGCAAATAGTTTAATAGCGCTGGCTGCATAGTTGTCTATACTCGTTCAAAAGTTTAATATTGCTCATACCTAACAAAGGCTCAGTTTAGTAGCAAATTTAATATATTAAACAAATTCCTTACTTCTTATTTGTTGTTTCTTTTAAAAGCTTCTACCCAAAGTTTTGCTATAATTATAATCATTTATACTTCATCGTTGAACTTAAACGTAATAAAAGAAAATAAAGTTTTTGTTATAATTAGTAGAAAAGGATCTCTTCAGTTCAGTATCAGTCTTTCTTATTTAGTATACCTACCTAGACGTTTCATTCGGTCTACGTTATAAGTAGACTAAAGTTTTATGGAAATAACGCGGTAATACCACTTTGTTATAAAAATGGCGCATCCCTTGTCGTCAAGTTTTAAAATTAAACAACGTAACGCACAGTAATTTTTTAACTTGTTGATAAGCGAAGAACCGGATATGAATATGGAATTTACCAATGATAAATTTCCCAATTGCGTATTTGAATTATATTTCATAATATAACAGGAAGTGCGTTTGCTGTTAATTAATACAGCGCTACGTATTTATTTACATTTTGTTGTGAATGTAATGTAATCTATGCAAAATGAAAAATTTTAACTACTGAAGAACATTTATTAATTTTGCCTTCAAGATATCACATCCATAGTCGATGTTAATTGCCTCCCTGGTGTAATAACTAAATGCTTGCATCTTAACACTGAGGTCCTAGTTTCATTCCTGGAATTTATTTCAATATTATGGAATTTTATAGAAGGATTTTTCAGATTCCACTTGATTTAGCACACTATCTACGGCCTCATTATCACTTAAAACCATACATAAATGAGTTACAGTAACGAGACTAACCATCTTGTGTCTAAAAGTGACGAGCGCGATGTAGTGCAGTGTATACCATCACTAGCGTCGTTATGGGCAAGCGTAACACACCACCGTGTAAACATCTCGTTTGTTTATTGCTTCTTTGAATAAAAAATCTGTTATATGTAATTCATGAATAACATATTTTCTGTACGTGGAAAGTATGGTTATGAACCAACAAAAACAGTATGATATGACGAGAGACGAACAGTATGATTTTGGGGTCTTCAAGAAAAGAGCGAACAGGCTTCTTGTAGGCTTGCGCTTTACCACCTAGATTACATCGCCGTTTACCATCAGGCGGGATCGTAGTCAAGCACTAGTCTATCCAAAATATAAAAAAAGAGAGAAGAGCTTAATCAAGGTATATTTAAGCTCCAAAGTCGGCTGGTATACAAACTGTATATGCCTGACTTGTAGTCTATAACAGTATTATATGCTGAACGTAGCAACGTTGGTAAGCGCTAATGTCAGTTATGCAGTATTGATGAGAATTTACGATCAGCTCTGTGACTGACGGATGATTAGCTACGTTCAGATTTCAGTTCAGCGCCGACCAGCTCGTAGGGTATCAGTTGCCGATGCGAATTAGCAAGTACACTGCACCAATTTTGATTAACATTTTTAAAATGGTATACGAATACTCTCAAAACATATAAACTTTGTATGAAGAAAACTTTATACAATTAGTTGTTTTTGGTTTAATCGAATTGTATTAACATTTTGTTTAGGTTCTGTGATTCAGAGTTAAAATAAAATTAACAAACGTACAGACAATTTTAATCAGTTTAGATTGTTTTAAGTATGATTTACCTTAGTCTCTATTATATTGTTTGACAATGGAAGTCTCTTTTGTTCTTTCTCTATATTGTCAGCGAATTTCTTTTCGGTTTCAGTAAATGTTTAGTTAGCGAGGAAACTGGTTTAAAAATCTACTACAATAATTCTTAACTAACAAAATTATACAATCTTTATTCATTTTATACTTTACAAATTGCATGGTCTCAGATGTCTGTGATTGCTGCAAATAAAAAGAAGAGAAATGTTTGTTATTAAATTTAGTAACGCATTGGTGATATTTTGTAATGATTGATATTTTATGTAGTCTTTGTTTACATATATTTTTTTCGGATAATATCAAAAATCGCGATACACGCCTAACTTAATTAACAATGTATCGTAAATCTGGTAAATCCAATAATAGGAGGTCAGCCGCAAAGTAGTTTGTCATAAAACTCATGGCGCCACTGACCACAGCATCGCATTAATCTGTATTATTCATTAGTGCAATAAAAGCGTTATTTTCAAATATGTACTAGTTATTACAATATTCATCTGTAACAGAGTATTCAAATTAAACAGAAAGATAGTTATGCTAAAAAAATTACAATTGAAAAAACTTAACTCTTGTTAGAAGAGTTACAAGTTAAAATCTAACCGAATTGATAACTTGAGATCAATATGGCGATTATACTGTACATAAAATTTAATTAAAATTGTGTATTTATTAGAATATTCTCACAATATCACTACGAACATGAATATTTAATACTGAGAAATGATTTTGACTTCAAGTGAACTGTGATCTACATATTTTTTTAAAGTGCCAACAGGTAGTTTTTCCGCGTACTATACCGCAGAGAACACACTTAAAAAACGTTGAGTTTCGCTAAAATTGTGTCAATGCTTCCGCGGAACATCATTAATATTTTTTTAATTTGTATGTAACATACAATTTGTATATAAATTATTGTACTATCGTATTTTAAATTATAACAAAAGTTTATATAAAATTTTAGTAAGCGTACTGCTATTGAGTTATATATTATAATTACCTTACTGGTGGCAGAACTCCGCCGTCGGAGTGTGTCTAGGTAGGTTAGCAGTGTATAAACATTACTGTGTTCCGATTTGTGTGGCGCTGTAGCTAGTAAAATTACTGAAGTAACGAGAATTAACATCTGTACTAAAATAACGAGTACAATATAGTGTTTATCACCCTAACTACACATTGTTGGCAGTCGTATTACTTACTATCAAATCAACGTTATGCATATTTCATTAAAAACAGTAATTGTTTCTTTTTTTTCATTGGTTGATAATTTAACCTAGTTTTCAAATTTAATTGGATGTTATATCTGCTCGCATACGAGATACTATAACAATGATAAATTTTATAGTTAATGGCGCAGTAGATTCACCGCATCCGTGCGAGTCATCTATCAATGACAACGCTAAGAACCGTTATCGGTTTCAAATAACCCGTTTATTTACTGTGCAATAGTTAATATATTATCGTTGTAATTATGTGAAAGCCAATTATCTACCAAGAATTATTATTGAAAAGGTAATGTGTTTTACTTTAAAACCTGGTCTGCGATAACGTCATCATTTCTGCCCAATGTCGTCCATTACTTAGACCAAAAAAAATTATAAGCGTGAGAAAATTAATTTCCATAAATAAAAAATGGAAATCTTTTTGTATTTTCAAAATATTCTGCAATTTATTAAAGACATGCTGTCTTTTAATATCTCAATGCGGTAAATTTACACCTTGAAATGACGTAGACAGTAGACACTAGATCCAATTTGTGCCTCGACTTGCGCTCTGGCTAATAATAGTAATATATTATATCTTAAATTCGAACACACAATTTCAGTTCTGAGCTGAATGAATAGCTAAAACACATTTATAATTTAGGTAGGTCACCATCAAATCAACCTTGTCTTGCAGCTTTTTTATAACTATATTACTATAACTATAAAAACATTTAAAGTATCCGCAACGGAAATTAGAGAGGTAAACTTGATACTAATTAACTAACAGATACCTTATAGATTTACACAGACATAAGTTTGTTGTTTAACTTGTAACGTTCTTCTTTTTTACGTCGGGATTAAAAACAGTAATCAAGCTACTACCACTAACTTATTTATATCATAATATCTACTGCTTAACCCAGTTGAATGAGATTTTCTGCCGCGGAAAGTGGGATGAAAGTATTTAGCGGGTGTCGGCAGCCACCTCCTCTCAGAAATATTACTCGCGCGGTAAGCTACGAGGGTTGAGATAAATGGAACGTTGGTGCTGAAGAGCATAATTTGCAAAGTAAACAACATAATGTTGAACAAATGGAAAAAATAATTATATATATAGAAATCTTTGTCTGTGATTAATTTCTTTTTTCTGTGACATTTTGATGTTGCTTCTAAATCATATCTACTTCAGATGAGTCTCTTGTACCAAAAGGCGGGCATCGAAAAGTCAATTTATCTCAACAAATAGCTTGGTGCATTATATTAAAATCATATTAAGATTTCGTATATGTATATATATTAATCAGATATGATACTAATTAAAATCACTTCTAACAAGGTGTTAGCTGAAAATCCGTATGTTTTTCACTACGTGGCAACAGTTACATTGAGCGACGGCCATTTTGTTTCATCACCTAATGTAATGTATTTTTATGTATGTATGTTTGTATATATATGTTTATTTGTGTATATATCTATTTATATACAATATGTTATTTGGAGAGTTCAAATACATCACACAAAAATTTTCAACTACTTTGTACTAATTCTAGTTAACGTTATATTTAAAATTAAATTTTTTGTGAAATGTTGAGTTATAGTGAAATGAGGACCTTAAACGGTTACGTCCTATGACAATAACTGTTTCCAGTGAAGAGCTGTTAATGAAAAACATCATTCACTGGAAATATTTAATTACAAAGCGACCGCACCAGACCTGTGTTTGCTCATTTATCTTTAAATTTGAACAGCTAAAGGATAATTCTTTATCCAACTCCTAATGTTATGAAATTTCCAGAGCAGCAGCAGGACTTTATTTTTTTATTAATTTTAAGCCCCGTAGGCGTTGTAGTCAAATTTTCGCACCGTTAAAAATAATATCTTCAGTAATTTATTATTTATTTTTCTTATTTGTACTATATGTAGTAAAGTTTTAAAACAGAAAATCTTTGTTTCAGAAATATGAAATTCAATATTATAATATATCAAAACACTGTTCAGTTTTCTGTCTCTACTTTTTTTTATAAAAATGAAAGTCGTGCGATAATAAAAAGTAAAAAACATTTGAAAGGAAAATAAATTGAAACCGAGTTCGCCCAGGAGAAAAATATGAAATGTTTTCCGGCTGCTAGGGTATTTGTCATGACAGATGCAACGAGCATTAAAGTAACTTTTTAACCCACGCCCTGACGTTGAACCTTTATCTTTATTTTTTCAGAAAAAAAGTCAGGAAAGGGTGAAAATTATTAAGTTTACTTGTACGCTGTTCATATAAAAATTAATAAAAGCAAGTGTTATAATTATAATAAAACAGATTTATAATTTCATTCGCTCTTCAAATAAAAAATCATCCAATCGATAGGAAAAAATGTGAAACAATTTTGAAATTCGTAACTAATGAGTTCAACTCAGCCTTTGTTAAATTAAGCTTCTACTCAGACCGTAAGTTCTACTAAAGCTACATATGAAACTTAGAATTTGTGAAAGTTATAATAACGCTTAAAACTTTATATGTCATCTTGGCTGATGCATAAGATTTTGTAACCTCTTGGGAGTTATATCAGCTACTACCTAAATGAAAATAATTTTGTTACTAAAATGACTTTTCTTCTATTTAACTTCAACTATTTTACTTAATATAACAAGATAAAAGAATATTATATATAGCGTAGCCATTTTTCGCTGTAACAATTCAGATAGTGACATTTTAAATAAATTTAGTGGTTTCAGTTGTTGCGCAGTAATTAATTACGCAAAAATCCCACAACACTGATTTAGCAGCAAAAAAAACAGAAAATTAAATTCACTTAAAACCTTAATAGGAATTTAAAACCGGCGAAGCCTTCTGGTCGACCGTAAATTGTGCTGCGAGTGTAGTTTCAGGAATTTAAAATAAATTACACTTCCGGTTCGGCGTTCCGAAATACTTGTACGCAGTATTGAAAAATTATTTATTTTTAATTGAAATTTTCCAAAAAAAAAAACCGATGCGGCGAAAATTTTTACACAAAGAAGTACTGAAGTAGACGAACCGAAAATCCTTAACATTAAGATGTTCAATTTGGGCACTGTATCAATATTTCACTACCTTTTTATGCACCCATATTTTGCTTTCTTGGAGCTTATAAATATTAATATAATCATAAAGATGTATTATCAATTGATACCTATTTTCTATAAACTTTAACTGTTTAGTAAATGTCTGCACTTATGTAGATTAGTACCATTTTACTTTACCTAAAGATTTAAATTGTTATTTAAAAATAGTTTCATTATTTATATAGTAATGAAGTAAAAAAATTGTCTTAGTTTTTTTATTCATGTATGGTATGAGACGAGCGAGACTTTCACCTGATGGTAAGTTATACGATTTCTTAAAACAACGTGGCGCTATACACAGCACCACAGTGTGCTCGTCGCCTCGCGACATAAGATATTAAGTCTCGTTACCCCAGTAATTTCACTAGCTTATAGCGCCCTTTAAACCGGAACACAGTAATGTTTGCACACTACTGTTCGGCGGCTACTACTTAGACGGTCTCCGGCTACAGAGACCCACCACCAGTAAACTCTTCCCTTAGTTACTTTTCTCCCTGTCTCGTAAATGTGAGAAACAGAGTCGTTATAGATTACTGTTTCTCTCTCCCTCTGTCTCATCTATTCACAAATAAGAGAGAGAGAAAAATACACATGTCCAATTAAATAAGCTTAGTCGGACGGAAATTACACAGTAGTTAGAGCTCTGTGTTTATTTGATTTACGTTATTCAATTATGTTTCCGTTTAAGTTCTGACGTCTCCGCTCAAGTAATTAAGCCCACGGAAATAATCTTGAGAATAATTAAGTTTGACGTGGGCACCGGATGCCTGGAAAGATGACGAATCTCTGTTAGGATAATTCGAAACTAAAATTTTACAGTGTAATGATGACTAGTGTAAAACTAATAAGGATCGATTTGAAATATATAGATACATGAATTGTTCAATTGTTACTATGACAAAATATTTTTCATGTAATTTTTTGTCCTTTTCTTAATTGCTGAATGATTGAAACGCCCCATACGGTCTACACCATATGGGGTGTGAATTGGATGTGATAAATGACGATGAAGAGTAACTATCAAGATGTCGATAGCGATGAAGAGAAGCTAACTCTTTATTTATATGATTTCATTAAGACAATAATTAGGTAGCCAGATAATGTTATGAGACAAAGAAAGAAATGTAATATTAAATAAATAAAACAATAAGAAACGAAATCTTTTTTAAATTTCTTGTTAATTTTCTTCTGTTACTAAATACTATAGAACAGGGAATATTACTGTTTGTTAAGTTGAAAGTTAAATTTTAATGAATGAGAGCTTTTAGCAAGATGGACGCTATCCGTTGTAATGGATTAAAACATATCGATTTTACCCGACAATAAACTGAAAGCCGTATAGTTTATTTTTTATTTTACATTTCGCGTTCATTGAATTTTGTTGCTGTCGTTAAAGATTTATGGTTAACGCATATTTTTTTCGAAGCTGTTGTTCGTCAGAACAAAGGTTTTAATCCATCCAATCTCATTTCAGAATTTTGTTTCTAGTTACTTTTGACAGATTAATTTTTTTCGTATGTTTTTAAATTTTAGAGATGGGAAAATGTCAAAATCACAAAAAAAAAATATTTTTGTTAGTGAACTTATAATAACAACAAATGTGTCGTCTTTTCCTGTTATACTGCTTTAGAAAACTTTGTATATATAATTCATTGATTTGTATAAAATTTTTTTATGTAACTTAATGAATTTTTACGTTGAGTTTGGTAATAAACTTGCTTAATTATGTAATTATGCGAAGTCAAATGAATTTGTAAACCAATTAACATTTAATTCGAACATATGTGCTTGTTGCCCTATACATATAGTTACTTAATTAAAACATGAATAAATTTAACTTAAACACTATTAATAGGTACAATATGTTGGTTTTATTATGACAATAGACTAATGTGTACTAAAAATATCGGGAGATATTTGCAATATATACACAGATAATATAATCATTATTTTTTTGGCTTAACGTGATCGTTTCTGTCAAAGATTTCTATGGTTAAATATAAACAATATCAAAATGATGATTTTCCTAACAACAATCCGTTTCAACCCTTTCTCCGATGCTTTTCGATTTTGTTTTGTATCCGAACCAGTTTTCACTTGTTTCAACTCACAATCAAGAACAATGAAAATACGTCCATTGTTTCGATGGAGTAACTGAAAAATAATTTGTGAAAAAGTTAGAAAGGATTCAACGCTTCGTAGGCGTTTTGTTTTTGATTTTGTTATTAATGAAAAAGCACGCCTCTAAAAACAATTTGTAATTTTGGGTGACTATTGATGTGACTTTTCGGTGATGCTGTATAAATATCCCAAGTTGCTTAACTAGTATTCGTCTTCAACTACAAACAAAGCATAATAAAGAAGTGGGCAAGTATATAAAGATTTTACACCCACGTACCAAAAAAGTTATGAGATAAGAAAGTAATAAATAAGCAAACAGAATGACAAGATAAAGTAAATGGTACAAGCTTTAGTTTAATTATCTGGGAATTATTTGATTCTGGTCTATTTATATCTATCAATATCGGCATTGATAAATGAGGGTCACTCGACAAGGGTCAACAATTTTCGTAGCACTATGTACGAATTGTTATTGATCGACTCTTTTATTTTTCTTATTATTTGTCCGTTTAGTTTGGGGTGATATTTTTGAGTTTTTTCATTTTGATATAAAGATACATAACGTCAAATTAGTTGATGGTCTGTTCAGTCTCTATTGATGTATTTGCTATAATTGAATACATTAATTATGGACTCGGACCGAGTCTGTAAGTTATTTCAATTATTTGCTATTAAAATTACACGCTATCAATTAGCGTGTTACCGCTAGTAAAATTCAGGTTGTGCTTTTTTATTAAAAAAGGTAATGCTGGACGTTTACTTGATAGTGCATCTACCGAGCCACTCGGGAAATAATGGGTTGTTAAGCCCATCGACCATCACTTAGTTCTAACCATCATTTTAATCACATTTGTCAAAAGAAGATACACAAAGAAAAATTGTTAATCAAAAACAGGATTTATAAAGCGATGTTTATTAAATTTTTAATTGAAAGATATTCGCAAACATTAATTAATAAAAATGTTTCAAAAGCAGAAAGTATTTAACAAGGACCGTAACTTTATTAAGCTAACTAAACAATTGAGAGAATAAGGTTAAAAAACAATTTTTAAGTAACAATGAGATTTTGTAATTAACCTTTAACAATCGCTGTTGGTCTCGAGATTTACAACAGTGTTATTCTTACAAAGTAACCTAAAGGAAAATAACATTAACAATAGTTGGGTGTTGGAAAATTTCAATGAAAACAAAGATCATTAAATATTAAAGTTTTCGTTAAAAAATTCATGGCAGGGAATTTTTTTAACTTAGTTATCTTTAGACATTAATCTGTTCACGAATTCATTGTTTAGTACATTGAAGAAGATCCGTTTACATGAGTTGTAGTAATTAATACGACACAGTAATCCAATACAAGCCGTAACGAGCAACTTCTCACATGAAAATGTATCCAGTCTCAATAACTATCATATAACAAACGTTAATTGGGGACTTGTTATAAACAAGCTTTCTGTATATAAAATAAATAAATAATGACGTACTTTTTATCTGATCTCTGTCTAATTCTCTTATCAATTATTTACTTAGACTATTTTGTCTTACAGCAAGTTATTCCGTATTTACTCTTAATTGTACAAATCTCCAACTTTAATTTAAATGTAATATCAAAACGTTACACTTTCTCTAAATATATCTATATTAATTTAAATTAAATTGGAAGTTAAACTTGATTCATTAAGCATAAGTTAAACTAATTTAGAAGTGCGTAGCAATTTCATTATTGATTATAATATGATTATGTACATTTCAAACATTTTCAATCACATGTTTTAACTTTAGATGGATTTCATGTATTATTCATATGAAATCTTTATAATTAAATAACCGCATGATCTAGTAAAGGTCCGATGTTTTATTTTTTATGTTTTCAAATAATTTTTTAATCATTAAAATGAAAACCAAATTTACTAGTTAGCATTCCCCAAGGTCAGTTCCCAGGTTCTATCTGATTAAACTTCATTACCACGGACTAATTCAGGTCCGAAACAGCAAACAGAACTTTAAGGGTCAAATATTTTCACATTACAAGCGCCGCTAAGGTCTAAATTTTACTACACAAATTTGGTTTACAAATAATGCTCTGTAATTACGTTGTTATAAAGTTTACGGGCGGGAAAATAATGCGAAAATTTTAAATCAAACAGAGCCCTCAGTGTTTACATTTGACAAACAATGTATTTCAGTACGTTTCGAATTTTCGCCTGAATTAATTCATACCGAGTTTTAATTTCACGTTGACCATGTACTTTGAATGTATACTGCTGCTTTTGGTTTTAGTCATCTAGTTCAGAAAACGAACGCTGAAATTTAGTTGAAGTTTGTATTTAAAATTGACCATCACCATCGTCGTGATTATTACATTAGCTAATAGAATTGATATTCATCTTAACGTTTACATTACTGGGAACATATATTAGGAAAAGGTATCATGTTGTTACATAAAAATTAAATATTTCTCTTCCTTCATAAGTTACCTTAGTTGGTATCATAACAACTTTCATATAACTTATGATCTGGTGCAAAGTTAGAGGGCATAATGTATATCGTTAAAAGTTTTAAAGGGCGTTGAAATTTAATTTCTGTTTTGCATAAACTTCACATACTTTTATATACGAAATTATCTGGAATTTATTCATTGCGCCATTATTTGATTAAAAATGCTTTGATTATACTTATCAATAACTTGCACTGCTCCTCAGTGAGTTTAAAAAATTCTGTAGAAACTCTTTTTTTTTCAGTTTCTAGTCATTGTACGAGTATGTTAAATATATGAAGGATGTGGTTATTGAAATTCATGCTTTGCTGTTATAATTATTACAATAATAATTATTTAATCTGATCAGCGTTGTTTTCAGAAAGAACGTGATACATGTATATACACATATACGTTACAAGTATTCATGAAACAACAAAGGTTCACGCTCCGACGGAGTGTTACTTACGCGCATTATCACAAGTGTTACAATCCGACACGTTAATCATAAGCGATAAGTTAGGAATTATAAAATAACTGAGTTACAACAATTCAAACAAGTTTTTGAATAGAACTTAACTAAAATAATTTTACTATTAAAATTTACTTTTTGTTGAACGAAAAACGATCACAAATTAAATCACGCAGAAGCCTATATAACGACCTCAACTTAAGTACCCCATAAACTTGAGTGAAAACTCAAGTGAGCAGGGATGAGGTAGATAGGACCAGATAGGGGGTATTTAATTTGTATTTGGTCTTAATATTTATTAAATATTTTTTTGCTCGCCTCTGTGAAGGGCTCTCCAATCTACCCTCTCGTGGAGGAGAATGAAATTTGGTTAGGGAGTCAAAAATATTTCTTATATATGCTTGGTTATAAAGAATCCTTCTGTCTTTTTCACCTAAAGACAGCATTTCTTTAAATTTTGAAGATAAACCCACAAGCCGAGCTAGTAGCGTTAATAATTCGAGGAAACTCCAGCTTCAAGATCATTTTAGGGATATGAACATTGGCTCTGATTTATTAGTCCTATTGAATAAAGAAATTGGCAAATTTTTTTCGATATCGCTGGTTATAAATTTCTTTGGAAAACGGCTGTTAAGGTTTCATTGGTATATTTGTTTGGTCATTCAAAAAAAATATATTACCTGAACGTAATGTGTTTTGGTCTATTTACTTATAAATAAAAACAATGGAATATTTATTGTTACGACTATAACACGAAAATATCATAAGATGAAAACTACTAATGATAAAAAAGTCTCTGAGTTACGAATCAAATAATGGCGACATGCAGTAATTAATACATTTTACTACTACCTAAAATAATTGTTTACTACAAAAAAGTAAAGTAATACCCAGTTTGATTGCGCTGAAATTGTAAGAGTAAATTGTTTGCGTAAAGTAGGCAACTAGCTTTTTCACTCGGAAATATCCCTTGAAATATTACTTGCGAGATAAGCTCGGGGGCTTGAAATAATAAATGGGTCCGTAGGTGTGAATACCTGCATAGTTTTCAGCGTAAATAAAACAAATTCGAAAGCACTTATGGGTAATGTGATGTGAAATTGAGATCGAAATCTATTTTTCCTTTAGATTTATATATTATTTTGTAAACTATATGAATGTCTTAATGGTCCCCGATCTTTGAAACTATGTTAATGATTTTGAACTTGCTAAGTATACTATTTGCAGAATAGTTATAATTCATATCTTTTGTGATACAGTTGCATTGAAGTGCTTGAATTATAACTTTAATGTATTTTCAAACAGAAGGCTAAATTAGAAATTTGATTAAACAAAAGTATTGAGCGTCCTCTAGCCATATAATCGCATAATATTATTATTCTGAGCAGTCTCTGCTGTGGCAAACCGCCAGAAAGTCTGGTAAAATTGTTTCATTTACCATTACAACTACAGCCTAGATTGTAAACAGTTGTAGATATTTTAATACTCGTTCAGACAGAACAGTTTATTCTTACTTTTAGTAGGTAACACCCTAAAACCTTTGAAACCGTTGTTATACTTCAAAAAGCATAGTTTCATAATAAAACTTGAGTATGCTTGTGATTGCCCAATTGGTGACATGCGCAGGTTCGATTCCCATTGAACTTAGTTTCTGGTAAAAAAAAATTTAGAGACCACATATTTCAATAACAATTTTATTAGTTTACTAAACCATTGGCGTTTTAGTAAAACCAATTTACTGCTCTCTCCTGATGAAAAAATAATACGTTAAACGAAAACATTTATTAGTACCTACAACACTTTATATTTCAAAATAACGAGAGACAGACGGACAAACAGACGATTTCTTTATTAGACTATTTTCCTTAAAAGTTTAATAATTCCTAAAGTGTTTAATGGTGTGTAAAGCGGATTTCTTGAAATTTCTGTACACTCAGTCCTACTTCAGATCAACTTTCTTTAACTACAACAGTTGTTCAAAGAAAATGCTTGAATATACGATTAGTCATTGGCATAATCTAAATTTCAAATGGCAAATACTATTGTTTTCTTACAGCTGTGCAAAAATAAAACTCAACAGCGGACGTCTTTTAGCAAAACTTTCAAGCTTTCCTTCAAAGAAATGTACTTAAAGTTGGCACTTGAGCGTGGTATTGTTTTGTGGCCGCATTTTCTGATGCAATTAAACTTAACGATCAATGTCTTAAATAAAAGTAGCAACTCTGCAGTATTTTCTTGAAAAAGGGTTGTTTTAACGATGAACAAGAAAAAGATTTTCTTAACTTAGGGTGGGTTCTATTTCATTACCAATAAATAGTAACCAAAAATTTCTTCTGATTTGTAAAGAAAATCAATTTAATTTGTTCTAGGTCTTCTTTTTGTATATATTAGAAAAATAATGTTAAAATTATGAATGTTTGTTCTTGAAACGGTAAGATTTGTAAACGAAAAGACGGGATTAATTTCCAGTGCGTCAAACTGAAATTATAAAGCAGTAGCTCAGGAGTTGTGCAAACTCATTTATCTTAAAGTTTGAGCAGCAAACGAGGTAATTCTTTATCCGAGTTTGCTCGTTGCGGAAGTTTAAAATGTTCATCTCAGCACAGTGTACACTCGTAAGAATAAAAACTAATATGATAGGCAAGTAAATCATTTGTTGGAATACTTATATACCCATTTCCGCTATAAAAATATATTAAATGGAAGTATATATGTGTAATTTTAAAATAACTTGTTACTTAATTTACATTGAATATGTACATAAGTATGTTTTGAGATTTGTTTTTCGATAAGAAACGGTTGGGAATTAATCAAAACATTCACTGAAATAAAGTTCACTTTTTAGGATACTTTTAAATAACAAATAAGCGACTACATAATTATAAATAATAATACCAGGTGGTAGGTCTGTTGCCGGAGACCGTCTGGATGGGTACCACCGCAGCTCCTATTTCAACCGCCAAGTAGTAGTGTGCAAACATTACTGTGTTCCGGTTTGAAGGGCACTGTAGCTAGTGTAGTTACTGGGGGTAACGAGACTTTACACCTTATGTTTCAAAATAACGAGAGACAGACGGACAAACAGACAATTTCGAATTTAGATTAATATCTTATATTATAAATGTATTAGACTATTTTCCCTAAAAGTTTAATAATTCCTAAAGTGTTTAATGGTGTGTAAAGCGGATTTCTTGAAATTTCTGTACACTCAGTGTCCTACTTCAGATCAACTTTCTTTAACTACAACAGTTGTTCAAAGAAAACGCTTGAAAATACGATTAGTCATTGGCATAATCTAAATTTCAAATGGCAAATACTATTGTTTTCTTACAGCTGTGCAAAAATAAAACTTAACAGCGGACGTCTTTTAGCAAAACTTTCAAGCTTTCCTTCAAAGAAATGTACTTAAAGTTGGCACTTGAGCGTGGTATTGTTTTGTGGCCGCATTTTCTGATGCAATTAAACTTAACGATCAATGTCTTAAATAAAAGTAGCAACTCTGCAGTATTTTCTTGAAAAAGGGTTGTTTTAACGATGAACAAGAAAAAGATTTTCTTAACTTAGGGTGGGTTCTATTTCATTACCAATAAATAGTAACCAAAGATTTCTTCTGATTTGTAAAGAAAATCAATTTAATTTGTTCTAGGTCTTCTTTTTGTATATATTAGAAAAATAATGTTAAAATTATGAATGTTTGTTCTTGAAACGGTAAGATTTGTAAACGAAAAGACGGGATTAATTTCCAGTGCGTCAAACTGAAATTATAAAGCAGTAGCTCAGGAGTTGTGCAAACTCATTTATCTTAAAGTTTGAGCAGCAAACGAGGTAATTCTTTATCCGAGTTTGCTCGTTGCGGAAGTTTAAAATGTTCATCTCAGCACAGTGTACACTCGTAAGAATAAAAACTAATATGATAGACAAGTAAATCATTTGTTGGAATACTTATATACCCATTTCCGCTGTAAAAATATATTAAATGGAAGTATATATGTGTAATTTTAAAATAACTTGTTACTTAATTTACATTGAATATGTACATAAGTATGTTTTGAGATTTGTTTTTCGATAAGAAACGGTTGGGAATTAATCAAAACATTCACTGAAATAAAGTTCACTTTTTAGGATACTTTTAAATAACAAATAAGCGACTACATAATTATAAATAATAATACCAGGTGGTAGGTCTGTTGCCGGAGACCGTCTGGATGGGTACCACCGCAGCTCCTATTTCAACCGCCAAGTAGTAGTGTGCAAACATTACTGTGTTCCGGTTTGAAGGGCACTGTAGCTAGTGTAGTTACTGGGGTAACGAGACTTTACACCTTATGTGTCAAGGCGACGAACGCAATGTGGTGCAGTGTGTACCATCTTAACTAGCACCACGTTGTCATGGGCAAGCGTATCACTTCCATCAGGTCGACGTCTTGCTCGTCTCGACGCATAGTAGCATAATAAAAATAAATACATTTTAAGATCTTTAATTTCCGAAATGTAAGACTAAAAAAAATATATGTATATGTATTTCTTCGTGGAGAATGTTTTTATATTATCCATTATAATAAACGATTGCTACGTCTGAATTTTTAAAAAGAAATAATATTGGTTTTTGAATAAATGATTCAACATATTTTAATAGAATCTCTAGTTGAATATTATATTCAGAGTTGTAGAAAAAATAACATACTATTAACACACGTAGGTATTTGTTCACGCCAAGAAAAACATTCATCTCTTGCTGAAAATTATTTATGAAGACCCTTTGAATACTGTTTACTTAATAATTTTATACATTGTTTAACATCGACTTTTGCGAAAATTATATGAAATAAACATGTATGAAACATTTATCATCATTTAAAAGCGAATAAATTCGAATAAATTGAACGTTTTTGATAATCAGAATAAGTTAGCAGATAACATAGATATATATATATATTATACTAGTACCCTCACAAACAGGCAATGTTATTAAAGTTGTATTGTCTTGAGACAACTGAGGGTACGTTGTTTAACTGTAATCTAAAATTTGGTACGCTATTGTGTTTGAAGATATCTCATCTTTAGTTTAAATTGGTGACATGGAAAATAATAAAAGACAAGTTTGAACCCTTCATTAGAATTTAACCCTTAACCATCTTTTAACAAGTTAGAATAAGAATTATTTAGAATCCGTGCATATTCTTTATAATGTTAATTTCAACTGACCAAACCATCGCAGGCATTTGAAAGACGTTGACATTTTAAAAGTTTAATTTGTTTGCCAGTACTCGTGTAAACTTCACAGGATACGTTTATTTGTTTAGTCTATCTCTTACAACATAATTGAAAAAGTTTTGCCTATCGTAATCTTGAAACTAAATTCAAAAATTACTTCGAGGAGGAAAATGAACCTCTGCCCTAGTTTAACTTTCCTTTCAAGTTCCAAATGACTAAACATTTCAATATACATTTTTGATCACAATCTTTATACCTTAACGTTATTAAAATTGATTATTTATGATTTAGTTCAAATTTGATTTTAGAATAGACATTTACAATGTTAGGAGACATAATGGTGAAGGAGTAGAGAATTAATAATGAGAAATCCAATCCGTTGTTTGAAACAGACAAAACTAACATAATATTTTCGTTAATGTAATAGTTTAGTTCATAAACAGGTTGTTTTCTTTGTTGATTAAAGAAATTTTCCTTGTAATATAACATTAATCTCGAAATTACTAAATAAGAAACTGAATTATTATTTTCACAGAAAACATTCATAAGTTTATCGTTGTCCAAATGTCGGTTTATCTTTGTATCTATATACCTTTCCCTAGTGTATGTAGTTCATAAACGATTGGAGCTGCTTTAATCTGTTTTTCTTTAGATACTTCAGACGCTCGTGTATTAAAGATTTTTTGTTCATTTCTTTAGCAAATATTTTTAAATGTTTAACGGTAATCAATTGCAGAGAACGCATCGAAGTTAAATCACAATATATATGTTAAAAATGGTATTTGTTTTAGTAAAGAATACAACAATAACGATTAAAAAGAACTTATATTAAACTGATATTATTTAAGTATTCGAACTGAATCCCAATAAAATGTAGATAGAGCTATACGTGAGATTTAATCTTAACCTAACACGGTGCCCCCATAAATATTTACGATATGATAAAGCGCGTGATATTGGGGAGCATTAAATAGGCATTTTCATTTCCACGGCAAGAGAATAAAGTTTGCTGAATCTGTGGAAAAATCTGTGTACGACGTAAAAAATATATAGTTTAATAAAAAAATTGTTAGAAATAACACCCCTTAACTATAAACACGCGTAACATATACTATTAAGTGGACTTCCAACTTAGCAATTCACTTTCTTCTATAAATCGTCTTTAAATATAACTAAGTTGTACTGTGTAATATAACTGTGCTATAGTTTGTATACTCATATAATAAATACGGCATTAAAGCTCTTAACGAATACGCACAGATAGAAGGACAAAAAGTTAGTTCTTGTTTGCATTGTACTGGTTTTGATTTTATGTTCCAATATGAAATAAGAAAAAGAGAATTTCCGAACCAAATATTATCGCAAATCTCTTGATTTACTCCGGCTCTTTATTTAAAATGAAAATATGTCCGAAGTTCCGCTAAGGTTTTACTTGAAAATATTATGATACTGCAAAACTTACTTTCCATTAGCGAAGCTCATTTAGACCGACTTCCCGGCACTTTTCCTCGCCTCATTGTCGTTTTATTTAGGTTAAAGTTCATCTAAGCGAAAAAAAGCATTACGGCCCCATAACACAAAATTATTTATAAAGAATACTACTGCCTATTTTCTTACACTTTCTCGATCAATTTATTGATCATAAATAACGATATAATTATTAATTATTCTTTAAAAACATTACCAGTATATAACTTTAGGTCAGTTAACTTGATAGATGAAAGTGGGAAAAGGTTTTATAAAATTTTTTCGTTAAAAAACTAAAACCTCTTTTCAGCGATACACACTAACGTTACATACAAAGTTAAAAAAAAAACATTTTATTATATCCTCAAAAAGGTTTTGTTTTCATAAACTTTATGTAGAACTACATATTTACTTTTAATAATATAGGTATTAAAGCCAACATTCTTATACTTTAAAGCTACATTGAACATAACTACGACTACATTAAAGTACCCAAGGCAAAGTTTTATTGATCATTAGATAGCTCGCAAACTTACAATTCCATTTCAATTTAATCTTGCCTGCGATGCTATCTGTGTTCTTGGTAATGAGAGCCCTGGAATCCACGACATGTTATAACATAAAAATAAAGACTAAATTTATACAATAGACATTTTAAAAAACAAAACATTATTAAATCAAAACAAAACATGGACAACATTTTTCAAGATAGAGAAACAAAATTCTATTATTTGTTCTATAATAAAAGTTACAAAAAACAAAAGCTATATAATAATTCATACTGTTAAAATATTTTATAACAAAAAATGTACGAATTTCTTTTCACGAACACTCACAACAACGACAGCGCTAAACATTAAACCTTTGTTGACAGCTAAAAAATTCAATGAATTTTTAGCTGTCGCCTTTTAGCTACTTGTTTAAATCGAGGCATTTTTTAACTGTCAATAAGCATTATACTTTTTGTTATGATAATATTTAAAGAGCAAAGAATTAGGTTTTTCTATAAATTTTTCGTAAAAATATAAACGTAAAGAACGTTCAACAGAGAGCAATTTTGATGTATACCCCATTGAATGTTTAAGCGAAATAGACGAGGCTGTTCATTCCGATAATACTAACAGTAATCGGATAAAAGACTATATGGTTACTGGTGGTAGGTTTCAGTAGTCGCAAACTATCTAGTTGATAACAGCGTATTTTTTGTATTAGCAGCAAGGAATAGTTTCTATCGAATTAAACAAATGTTGTAAACATTTTAGATGTTCTCAGAAATAACCGTTTATGTAATGCTTTTATTTAACAACAGCACGAATTTTATTATCATCATTTAAATTACTAATCCTAGTACAAATTCCAGTTGTATCACCCAAACAAAACAGCAAGTTAAGACTAAAATAATAACTAATAATTAGACTACTTTGATTGTTCCTAACCAATATCTTATATACGAATAATTCAACTAGAGAAAATATACTTGGTTCATATTTTGCGTGAATTGAAACGTATCAAAACTCATGAATATATTAGAAAGAATTCCTTGAATATTTTAGCATACAAATCACCATTTTTATGTTAATTTTACATTGTTTGTGCCGATGAAACGATTTGAGCAATTCTTTTAGCATACAGTAAAATATGAATAAAGAAGAGTCATTTTGTTACATAAAAAGTTATACATAATTTCTAAGTATGATACACTGTTATGTAGGTATTACTGTTATATAAAAAAACAACCCAATCATTAAATTTCTGATGAAACATCATTCTCTACGGGATTGCAGACATTTCTTTTTAATACCATTCAAACATAAATTGTGAATGACATAGCTTTTATGATGATTAAAGTACACGATACTTTCTCCCTAAGTACTGTTCTGAATTTACTGAACCTTTACCCACAAAAAAGAGGTGCTCGTTTAAACAGGGATTAAAACTAGTAAATGGTGAAAGCTTGAATTGAAATTGGGAGTTACAGTGATGTACTGTTTATTTAAATTGAAAGGAAAGAGAGGAGCTCTTTTCAGAGTCGCAGTATCGAGAGTGTAGGTTGTCTTTATGCTCCGACTTTCGAAAGAATATTGAACTTTAAAAATTTTAAACTATAAAATAGCCACGATTTTTCAAATGCAGATGAGTGTAAACACAAGTTTACCACAAGAATTGAAATTTTCAATAACCTCTGCACATTTTCCACAATCATACCTTATTAGGCTTCGGATATATGGATTACAGACAATAAAATTTGCTTAATTAACTAGTTAAAATCAAATTCATTTTAAAAACTTGTTAATATAGTTGCAATGTAAAATTAAATCTTTCAGCTCTAGGACATCTTTCTTAGCTGTACCCTGTAACATACGTCAGCCGTATTCTATCCGATTAAGGTATTTTCTGCCTTCCTGTTAGAAGAGACAAAGAAGTTAAATCCGCTTAATAATATCATGTCCCTGCAGGAAATATACTCTAGTACCTATTTCGGCTGACATTCTAAACACGAGAACATTACAGTGCTCTAATTCTCTACAAGATATTCTTCTGTGCAGAATCTGCGAAGACTGTAATGTTCTAATAAATAATATAGTGATGTATTTAATTCCTTACTCTCATTGCTCATAACAATTTATGAGCTGTAAAAAATCGTTTTATTTGATAATTTAACACACAAACAAAGAGTAGTACAAAGTTGATTTAGCACTGTCATTTAATAAAAAAATATATGTTGTATCGCTCTCTCTCTCTTAGGTCAAAAGGATTTACTGTCTTAATCACAGAATCTGCTTTCATCACATATTGCGTATGTGTATTATACTTTAACTATGTGTTAACTAATACAATTATAACGAATTTTAAGATTCAAAGATTTACCGCAAATCTATCAAATAACTACATAGCGTATTCTTTCATTAAAACAACTCCAATCTAACTGCAACACAGCAAGCAATATTCGCAATGTGAAATGTCGATGCTGACATGAGATATTCAGTATGAGTGTCCGAAGCCGGATATTACAAGTCGACGTAAAGCGTTCAACCAATTTAACAGAGCTGCATAGACATTGTGAAAGTGGTCCAATAATATACACCGCAATGAACATCTCTATTTTACCAACGATATATTATCACTAGAAAAAATTATATAATATTATAACTAACTGCCTCCGAAGCGCTTTCCATAAAACACGAGGATCTCTGATTCGATTTTGACTTAATGTTATAGTGTGGCTAGTACATCCCTCATATTATAAATCAGCTGATATAACATCATTGCTGTTCTAGCTGTCCAAAGCATACTGTTCAAAACTTTCGCTGCTTACGAACTTATTGTCACTTAACACTAATAAAATTGAAGTCTAGTTTTAGTCGTTTATGGATATAAAATAAATTCTAAATAATTCGATGTCCTAAAAATATTTATGACAGTTAAAAGAAGAGGCAAAAGAATTCAGGGTTTTGCCTCGTATGACACTTATGTAAGGTGTTAAAAAGACAGACATACACGATCTACAGCAGGTCAAACCAAACAATACATTTTATCGTATTTATCTTGGTTCCAAGATAATCCCAAGCAACATTCAATCCCCTGTATACCTAAGTCACAAAGCTTTTACCTTAATTACAGTGACATTACACGTTGTAATACTCAGGATGTGACAAAGGATTTGGTTCAGCATCTCGGCATTCATTAAACATTTCTACATCTACGTACGTAATGTCTTTTGTTATGTACGAACATTACACATAAAGGTATAAATGAAACTTACCGGCATTAAATTCCTGCAATACTGGAATTCAGTCTTCTTTCACAAGTAGAGTTAAGTCTATTTATCCATCAGTCTGGCCTAGTGCGAATTGAGTAAAAACTGTTCTTCTTGAAACATGGAGCATTAGCATATTATCATTTGAAGTGTGCTTATTTCGTGCTTTTATATAATAAAAAAAACTATGAACTAACTGTGGCTTTGATCGTAATTACCCCCTCGTTAGCTTTCAACGCGACCAATTAAAAGTTATACAACAGCTTCAACGTTTATTAGTTTTTATTGCGGGCGTATTTGCTTTATATCGTTACAAACTTTGAACCCGCAACATATCGCTAGTAATATGTTTGAAGCAAGTGAATATATTATCAATCCGGAGACTATTTAAGTGTGTACTTAGTTCGATAGGGATTCACACTGCTTTTTGGTCTTGTCAAAACTATAATTTACCAAACGGCCTATTAAGTGTTTGAGGATGTCACATGTCAGCGAAAACTCTTATTCTTGAAAAAAGACGACACAAAGTTTTCCTTCACCGTAGACCTCAAGCTTAGTGATAACATACAACTGAGTTACCATCGATCGGTATGTAGGTCTTTGTGAAAGGGTTCTAACAGTGGAATTTTAACGGTTGATAATAATGATGTAATGAATCAAAATAGCAATACATTACTGGTAATTATATCGTAATTTATATATATACAAATGAATGAAATATATATTATATTTGTATATAATATAATGTTTCAATTCAATGAACAGTAAAGCTCAGTTGTAGATCGAATAAAACTTTATTGTGCCGTTCATTAAATGTAACGTGACGTCTGAACAACGGAACTTTTCTATATCTCTCCGCTGTGATCAAATAAATGGAAACGATATTTCAGCGCTGAAACGAAATTTTATTAAAGAAAATGTATTTCTCATTATCAACCTGTACAATGATTTACTTGGCAGTATACGTTATTTACATAACGATCAAGTTATACGAACAGAGAAAAAATTTAGGTAAAAAGATAAGCACAAAAAAGATTTAACTATTTCTGTTAATACTAGATTATAGACTCTATATATTGTTTCTAGTCTACAATTCTTATGGAGAAAGGAATAGGTTTTTGCAAGGAATAGCCAAAACGTATAACCATATCGAATATGTACTCGTAGCTATAATCCGACGTTATTGGACGGATATTATAAGTTGGCAGACATCTTCGAAACAACTGTGCCCTGGCTCAGCTGCGAATGCCAGGGGGCGAACACTATTGATATTATCAATTCATACACTTGTAGACTTCAACATAGCTATATGTATACTGTATGTAAGTATGAGTTAAAAATTCGGTTTTTCTTTAATAAATCAATTTCTTAAACATCAATACGTAATATTTAAGTAGTGATAAAAATATAAGGCTTCGATGTATTTTACAAATCGAGATTGTTTCCCAATTTTATGTTATACAATGTTGGGTACTACTTGTTCTCTAAACAGTCCTCGTAATATTTCCACTAGCAACATTTGGCGTCTCCTGTCATAGGAAAAAAGTCAAGGCTTTTTATCCACATCGGAATATGTACACGTATGCTGTCGTTGCTAATGTTTTCATTCACCAGAAGTCCACGTTCAGTGGAGTTCTAATTCGTTCTATTACGGCTTAGAGAAGTTTCATCAGTATGAAAAAGTAATAAGACAAAAAATTTAAGTCTTGTAGACTTAAGTTGTAAAATATTTTGGTGATTCGCGAACCAACAAAAGAAATTTCTTCAAGTCGTAATCATGTTGACAATTTTCATCGCTTTGTTCTTATAATTTATTTTGACTTTCAATTTCTTTCTACTTTCGTTCCCAAAACTAAATAAATTATTATTAAGTTATTACAAAACTATTTAAATTAATAGTAGATTACTCTACAATATTAGCAGTAGAAAAAACACGAACAAAAACAGTTTTGTTTTAATTAAATCCCTTGTAATATACCTCGAAGTAAGTTAATTACTTAAAGTCCTGTAGCCGCGGTACAGAATCTATCACGCTCCTGTCCGCTCTAAGAGACAGTGGTAAAACAATAATTAAAGTTCAAGGCTCACAGGATCAAAGTCTTTAATTTCTGACAAATGAGCAGCTTTAAGGCGAACAAAAACAATTTAGCTCCAAGCGTCTAGAGATTTCTTTAATCTATTACGTTAGAGAAGAATCACCAATAATGGATGTTAATGGACTGCTTATGGTATTGAATTTGGTCTCATAAATAATTGGTATTTTTTACTTTTATCAACAGTTTAATAATATAAGTGAAGACAAGAGAAAAATTTATCGAGACTATCCGAAAAAAGTAATTTTTTTTAAACTATGAGAACTACTATACATTTGCGTGCGACAATGATAAAAATTTCATTCCATCAGCATTGCTTTTCTATATATCGTTGATAAAATAATCGAATTTACGTATTTTCCACCATTTCCTCAACAAATGCCGCATTCAGCGGATGTGTAACTATAAAATACAATAACGGCGACGCGTTTCTTTTTCCTGAACCGCTTAAACCTACATTCTGCGTATCAAACTGAATGGCAGCTCAACTCACTTTAGTGTGAAATATTACTCTATTTCATGGCTGCTATCATAAATCTATATTTACGTCGTGAATGTGGAAATCTGTTGGTTTACGCTCAAATGATTGAGCACTAAGTAAATCCATGATGATTGTTTCTTATCGCATTGTGATGTGTGAATAAATTTAATAGAAGTACATAATAAACATTGCTGTATTATTTTATAATTGAAGTAGAAGATTGTATTAGTTAATAACTCGTTAAATTGATAAGCAATGGCTGATAATTGTTATAAAACATTACATTGAAGAAAAAAAATAACTGATCTTAATTTCAGATATAGTAGTACATAGTACAACAACACATCATTGGTTTATTTAACATATTACATTAAAATTACAGTCTGATATTATTAAATAAAAATGCTAAACTAGTTTTTGATAAGTATGATTACATCCTGTTAATGCCCACTGCTGAAAATTAGATCTTTCAAATTGGGGTATTCATTACTCGCGACATGTTTTACCGAGCATTATATTAACAAAGATCACAGGAAAAATATTCCGAGATAAAAGTAAAACTTCGAAACCAAAATCATTTCGATGGAGATTTAACAGAAAACAAAGCAAACGTCTTTATAGAGAGACCAAGAATTGAAATTTTGTATTTCTTTTTCAGGTGCCGTGGGCGGTTCGGGAGTGTCAGTGTCCACCCAGGTAACCTCGTAGTATATAATATAACAAAGAAATAGATATTTCGTAGATGTATTGTAAAACTTTATATCTTTGTGTATTTGTTTTGTTAGTAAAGAATATTTTAGTGATCCTCTATTTATACTTAAAAGGTTTAAATGTACTTTATATTCGCATAGTCAATAACGTTTTGATGAAAATTATAGGTTCGCTTCAGAGTATAGTATATAATAATAAAAACGTAGGAGATACATACGTAACGTGAGAATAGAAGACTCGATTACATACGCATATTTTGGACTATTCTAGAATACCATCTTCTGGCCCTAGTGTACTTCAAGTCTCTTTTTAGTAAACTAAGAAAAAATTAAAACGCATCTCAACTAAACTCTTCGACGAAAAAACGAAGTGAAAATTAAAAAAAAAAGTGTATTAAAGTAAAGGGCAATGGAAAGATAAAAGCCTTTAAGTGGTTCAGTCAACTGGTAACATTTGTGAATTCGTCGCAGCTTTAATAATACGATTCCATTTTAATGAAATACCGTCTGCATTATGAAGAAATGTAAAAGCCCTTCAAAGTTCCAGGTGTTTCTTCACAGATTGGTTCAAGTGAATAGCTGAAATTGAAGTAACAATTAGTTATGATTTCAATTCTTTTCATATTACGCAAACGATCGAGTGATTTAAACGTGTTCAATATTTTCACAATTTCAAGTACTACTTAGATTTCTAGAATGAAGTATAAATTTATTTATTTCCATTTAATAAATTCAGTTCTATTGTTTTAATCTCTTTTGTGTTTCTTCTGCTTTTTTAAATATACAAGATAAGAGACGCAGTAATTTATAACTTATTTTATTCGGTACATCGAGTAAACGTACAGGATATTTACCTGAACAACGTGATGCTAATAAGGATAATATACTTAATCGCATTATGTAAGTCGTCCTAATATATAAATTGTTATAACATAACTTTAACTATCAACAGCAGCATTCAAACAGAAACATAGTAACGTAATTAATAATTTGTGGAATACAAAAGAGAATTTAATTAAACATTTCACGGTACCAATAAATGCCCACAGTTGTAACTTGTACCGATCTTAAAAGAGACTAAGTTAATTTAAGCTGAGTTCTTTAGGCGCATTTATTTTCTCAAAGAAATAATAATTACCCGCCGTTGTCTGAACAGCTCAGAATATTTCATTTAAATGACCGGGGATTATTGCGTATTTTAGTCCTTGATAAAGGAGAATTGAAAAATTAATTCTCCTGTTAAATAATTGTTTTTGTTATGTTCATGTAAATTTATTTAAATGGTAAAGATTTCTTTTTAAAGTGACTAATATCTCTTTTGTTTAAGCATCACTTGTTATTATCGAACACTAGTGCTAAATGTAATTATATATTATTCTTTACTGAGTATATACTTGCTTTTGTCTTTTTTAATATACAACTTTTTACAAAGTACGTTGATAATACTTATACCTTTAAGTTGTTATTGAAATTTAAAGAAAAACAAATTGAATGAAAATAAATTTATAGATTTTAAAGCGTTAAAAGAAATCATACTATTTTTCTATACTTTACTTTTACTTGTATATATGCATATACACTTTTCTAAAAATACTTAAAAGGGACCTATACATCGGAATACAGTAGGTTATAGCTACAAAGATAGATCATAGTCCCTCCTTAAAAATGTATGTGCGTATACAATGTATATATTCTTTTGTTCATGGTGTTCTTGTTTGGAATTAGATTTTAATTTTTTAATTTTGGTAATGATAAAATCATCGTATAGACGAACTAAATCATTATCATAAACAAAATATTCGATACACTTGAGAAATTTTCAAATAAAAACAAACAGTGTCCGTAAGTCAAGAGCGGACCTGGACAGCTATTATATCTAAAAGCATTGTCATGTTTGTGTCTGAAATTCTCAGGAGAACTAACATTGCTGGAGACAATTTGAAATTTCTAGAACAATGGCGAATCCATTAGTTTTACTTAATATGGCATTATGTGTTATAATGCTGTAAGAACTATTAGGGTATGGGTTCTTCGTAGTTAGTACTAACTAGAATAATTGCAGAAGCTTCAACATTAACACTATTTGTAGGTTTGATATATAAAAGAGAATATTATTTATTGCCTAATAACATCAGTACTAATAATACTTACAGAATTTCCTTTAACCTCAAAACAAAATTTTTCAATTTCGTTAAAAGCTTTTTACTGAGTTTCTATCGTCGTGCCTATGAAAGCTACAGTGCCTTTCCCTAAGGTAGTAATATAAGTCTTCGTAATATCTTAACATGAAGGCCATATCATCGTTACAGATCAAAGAATTTTATAATTTACAACAATATTCGATAGACGTAAAAGAGCCTGCGACTTTTGATTGCCAACTTTAGCCTATTTCGCCTAATACCGTAATAGTAACACTTTTAAATTACTCCTGTGAAAACTTTCAGACATCTATAAAATGTTATTGAAGAAAAATCTTTTAATAAAAGTAATTTTTATTAAAAAAAATAAATTTAAAAAATTGCATGGCGGAAGAAATCTTTCTATAATAAACTACCACGTTTCCTTTGATTGAAATTTACTGGAGCTCACCGTACCAATTATATCGGAACAAGTCCGCTGGGGAAACTCCATTAGCGTTTCTGCTCTAACTTTATTACGTTTAAAAGAAATCATAGCCTGTAAGAAATAATGTTAAGAATGAAAAATCATAATCTAGTCACACTGTAGCACCGCGCAGAAAGTTCGTAGTAAGTTCAGAAAATTAATTCTATTAGTTTGTTAAATCTTTGTTAAGAGAAATAATTACAGGTTTCTTTACTTCAGTAAATTCACCAGTTCAAGCGCCTATCAGACCAGAAAACAGTAATGTACAGTTAAATAATTTTTGAACAATTAAAACATAGCGTATATAATAAGACTGTTTCATGTACAACTGAAAACTGTTCCTTTAACATTTTTACCTCACGGTTCATAACAAGACTCAAACACATCAGTATGTAGTCCATATACAAGTGAGCTATCACCGCTTAACCATGCATGAGTTTTGTAAGCAAATATTGTCAAATACGATAAAATTTATGCTATGGTCTTTGTCGGTCTCTAGTTAAACATAACACCTGTTTTATAATGTCTATGGTATGAATTATTTCGTACAACAGGCGGACATAGCGCATTCGGCCAAAGGGTACGAATCGGAGGATGAAAACGCAGGCAGGAAGCGGCAGCGGGCCATCGACGACCGGCCAGCCAACAAGACCACAATGTACTCTAAGCAGGTAAGTTGCAATAATTTAATATTAGTAAATTTACTAGCCCTTATATTCCCCGTATTTCAAAAGAGATAGAATAACCTCATTGCTACATTATTCTCTAGTATCGTAAATGGCAACTGAAGTGGGAGTAAATTTAGAAATAAGTAGCTTTTTTATGACCGTCACCAGCATACTGCGGTTGCCAACACTCAATAATTGGATGGATACGGCAAATAACAACTCTCAGACAAATCTATATTCAGCTGCGGGCATTGATTGACTGAGAAAACATTTATATCTTGTTAACGAATAACCTTGCGAAAAATCTACCGCCTTAACAGCAATGCTGTGTCCCTTCTGTCAGCGTATATGTGTTAGAATATTCAAAGCCTCTATCAATATCGTGTGAAATAAACGTTAAATGTTAACTTATTGTAGATTAATACATAATAGATCCTTAAGTAAACATATTTTCATGTACCTTGCAATTTTTAGTAAGAATTATTATTACATGGTATCAAGTTTTGTGTAAGACAAAGTAACGACTAGGACATTCACCAAGAAGTAAAAGTGTTTCTGGCAAATTCGTAGTACCGGTAGTAAAGACGTTTAAAAGTGGTATATTTTTCAATAAACATATATACCTACTTAAATAGATGGAACATATAGTGTATATATCTGAAAATATAATATGAACGGATTATACTACAACGTGAGCGAAAGGTTTCAATTATGCGTACAGCTGAAAGCAATTTTGAAATTTCGGTAACCGATATCAACGGAATTGATGGATGGCGGTGGCTTAATCCTATTAGTTCAATGTACCCACCTCAAACGGGGTGAGAGTGGTATATGTGTTAACATATGAAATATAAAATTCACCTTATAAGTTAAAATTTTTTTAATGAAGTTTCGAAATGATAACTTCTACGTGTTAGGTGTTCAGTACGTACATTATGATTAACGCTTCGACACATAAGAACATATTCCTCGAAGTTCATTGCTGAAATTGTTGAAGTTGGTAATAATCACAATTTCTATATAGCTTATTTTGATATTATTCAAACGAACACTAAAACCAAACGATAAAAACGTATCGTAGACTATATTACTTTATCACTTATTTGTCTTTTCAACAGGAGTTCCGTGAGCAATACTGTATCAACAACAAGCAATTGGATCTGCTGGAATTGGAAAAATCAAAAAAAGACCGATTCCTCGGCTGTTTGTCGCAGTACCACATCGAGAGTCCATGTTCGAGAGCCAACAGGTTTGTACCATGCTTAAAAAGTACTACGTAATCTATTTTTTGCATTGATCTCTTTGTTCGTATAACCTCAAAGAGCTAGATTTAAGTTTCAGACAATTTTGCGACCTATTAATCACTAAGTTTCAAGAAATAGCTTATTTAATAATTTTCATCAATACGGATTACTGTAGACTCATATTCAATCTGTAATTATGTGTAAAATAGCAGTGTCGTCGGTACAAATTGATTCCTAGACAAAAACCGTAATTTAACTAAGTGTTAGTTAAGACGACAAGTTTTTTGATAAGATTACTTCTTTAGAAATAACATTAATTTCGATTTACCTTGCCGAATAGATCCTCATATTTTATTCGAAGTCTTATTAAATATTCAAGAAGCGTAAGAGAGTTGTTACTGCTGAGGAGCATTTTCATTATTTTGAGCACATTAAATAAAAATGTTTCCCATTTAACTGAATATATTCCAGACTTCTGTTTTTCCTTCCATTAATTTTGCAATAAATTTGATATGTTCATACGTGTAACGTAAACGGTAAAAGGAAATAATGTATGTTTAGTATTCGTTATAATATGAAATAAGCTTTACCATGTATCTATTATTAATAGTTTTAGAAAAATATACCGGATAGCATTTTCCGATTATTGCTTACAGCAATTGTGTACTACTTAATAATCTACGATAAGTAATTTAGCTTAGCTATTAATGCTTCATTAGAATGGATGTAGATATTTCTTGCTTCGTAATTACAACTACTTATACTTGTTACTGAACGTATTTATATAAACTTTTTATTACTTAAATAACGAATACTTTTTTTTTTAAACAAGTTGAATATGAAATGTACTTTCGAAGAAACATTAGCTTTTGACGAGAACCAAGTATTGATTTCTGTGCAAAAATTCCTTCTTAGTGACGTAGAAGCACGAGGAAAGGATCGACGCTTAACCATTTTGAGAGAGTTACTTAAGAACAAATGCTCTTCATCATCGAACAGATGTGTGCGAGTAAAATGAGCCACTACCTAAAAAAACACTTACCAAACAAACCCCACAAGTATGAGTTCAAGTTATATCTTCTAATGGAGATAAAACAAAGCCAAGTCATTAATATCTCTCGACTGCTTTAAGTTATAAGCCATTGTTTTTTTTCTGATAGCCAAGAGTTGTCTTTAGTAAATTAATAAATGAATGAATGAATGAGAGTGAATGAACCAACGAACGAATGAAAGTACCGTACCACGCAACGTGAATTTTGTCATTTACTTTGATAACTTTGTTCGTCTCTGTCCCTCGTCACTTATTTAACTTAAGAAGGAACTTATTCACATGTTACATTACGCATTAACCGTTTACCCAACTGCAAATTACCTGACAAAAACACTGTCATGAACAAAAATGGACCCAGAGGGATTTTACGAAGAATACGTGGCGACTATAAATGCTATAGAAGTAAATGCTGCCGTGTGAAAGGACAACAGAGTCTATCTTCTTTCTGCACATGTAAGAACGGAACCAGCATAGTTGCTGGTTACTGTAGTCAGTCACACGATTCCATAAGACTAAAAAAGAAAGATTTCTGAAATAAGAGCTACCTACTTAGACGGTCTCCGGCAACAAAGACCTACCACCAGTATTACCAAATTTCTATTTTTATTATATCCACACTAGCCGAATCTCCGTAAATGGCGCAATGTTGTTTTTATAAAACATTTACCTTTTTGAAAATAAAGTTAAGTCAAATTGTCGAAAGTTTTCCTGTCAAGTAAAGCCTATTTACTAATACTTATTTTTTTGGAGAAAATAAAAAATAGCGTTTACGGGAAAACTTTATAAACAAAAAGAATCTTATGAAAAATAAACTAAAGACGGTCGTCTGTCCAGTGATAACTTTCAACCTGTTCTTACTTAAGACCAATAAGGTATTCCCCGGGCCCCTATCAATGTTCTATTCGTGCATAATATATAAGTTAAGGACTCGGTTCCCGACAACGTGCGACTCAGAAATTGTTACTCCTGAGGGACAGATATCAAATCGGTTTTTGAAGTACCACCAATATTTAACTTTATTAGCTAACATGGTGGGTTGTGTGTGAAGAATTTTAGAGCAGGCATCTATAGATGAACCCTTTACATAGATGGTCCTAATCGATTCGTTACTTTTACTGAAATAAAGGTTATAGTGTGTTAAGTTATTCTTTTTGGCAATGTGAAAAACAAATAAAGAAAAAAATGTATGTAAGTAACAACGCTAAGTATGAGGCATTAAGTGCTTTAAGTACGTCAATTAGTAAAATCATTCTCGCTAAGACCACACCTATCAAAGCTATCTATCTGCAATTTACATCCCGATGGTAATACATGGAGTCTTCTTCCACATTCCCCGCCACTTCCTCGATTTCCACTCAAATTGTAATAATTTCTAAAAGAAGTAATGTTTTATTATTATATGTAAATGTAAACAAAAACCTTTGTAATTCATTTTAGGCACAACCACAAAGTAGCGAGATAATACAAACTATAAATTCAAGTCGAGTTTGACAAAGAAATATAAGTATAGAAACATATTAAATGAGTTTCATAATACACTTTTTGCATGTTATTGCAATTCTGTCAACCGTCATTTTACAATGCAAAATATACAGGTAATTTGCATACTGAACAAATATTTGTTCCGGAAATTGACTCGATTTAACAATATTCATGTATCCAAACAAATTTTAACTATCACATACCGAACAGATGAAGCGAAACTGTTTATCGAATTTTTAACAAAATGTATAGTATCAGTCTAGCGAATTTTAAATAGTTAAACATTTACAGTTTATCTTCATTTTTATTTACAAAAAAATGACTTAGCAGTAAAGCTTCGGTAGAGTTTATATTTTTAATTACATTACCGTAAGTGATCGTGTCTTATTTTATTTTCCTTTTGTATTCAGAGACCGACTCGATTTTACTAATAAAACGTGAACCTTTTAGGGAGTGGTAAAAGTAACAAATTGAGCATTTTATTATCCTTCGCCCTCAGAATATTATTTAGTCAGTATAAGAAAAGGGGAAGATGGAGGACACACATTTAAATTTTAGTTACATATACGCCTTCAACATACACTTACATATACCGATGAGATATCCGAGATATTTTGTACAGAATTTGATTGTGTTTTATCAATGAAACGATATATCTAAAAACTTGGAAAAATAATGAAAGAGTCTATATACCCATATCAAAATTTAGCCCAGAGCTGCAAAAAATATTATCGGTAACCCTAACGTTCGTATTGCATGACTCAAACGATAGCAACTGAAGTAAACAACAAAAGAAGGCGTTTCATTTAATGTTAGTAATAGCTTATAACAATAGGTCATAGTAACAGGTTATAACATAAGATTAAACATTAGAGATAAGTAATGAAAATTTATATTTTAAGAAAGAGTTAAGTTTTGAATGTAAATATGATGGCTAGTGATACACCTCTGTAAGCGCTAGTAAAGATCAAAACAAAAGGATCACAACCGCAGGATGTCAAAAAATAGTATTTCAGGTCAGTCAGGTTTAAAGGAAAGCCTTCAACCATCGGAATCGAAGCATAGTACAAACAACATCGTTTTATTAAGCTTTCACACCTTAATTTTTTTTAAGTAATAAACAAAACTAATACAAACAATTTAAGTTAATAAGTTATTAGACATTGCAAAAATAATATCTCTCTCTTTAAGTCGTATTTCCTCATGACTGAGGGTAGTGGTCATCATGTTTTTATTGAAACACACGACGACTCTCTTGGCAGTTATAATGGAGTGGTTTGCCATTGCCTTCTCCATTTCACATACTAGCCTGACCACTGATGGTCATGACATAGATATGCAGGTTTCCTCACGATGTTTTCCTTCACCGTCAAAGCACGTGATATTAGTTGGTGTTATACTAACTGCACATAAATTGAAAAATTCATTGGTACGGGCCGCATTCGAACCCGGTACCTTCGCATTGGAAGGCCGGCGTTCAAACCACTAGGCTATCACGGCTCTATAAAAATAATATAACCTCGTTGAAATACTTGAATGTGTAGTACACTGTACCATCCATTTAGTTCTTTGTTCGACAAAGAAATAATTATATTTTTCGCAGCTGTACACAAAAATTTCTTATACCACTCAAAAAAAGAGCATTCATGCCGAATACTTCAGTAAAAAGTGATGATATTTATTTTCAGAGCATCATTTTTATCCGTGTGCGTCCGCCGTCGAGTGCCCTCGGATGAGAACCTCAATACCGATTATGCGCCCATACAGCGATATCCCAGGTAGGATTCCTAAAAATATTACAATATTATGGTTTCACAAATAAATAAATGTTATCAATATAATGAAATAAAAATATAGATAATGAATAGAATGAAATAGTTTTTTGAATGTTGTAACATTATTAGTTACGTTTATACTACATCTTCACTCTATTTAGCACCGGAAGTAGAATTTTAAATAAATAAACTTTAACATACTGCATACTCGATTAATAACAACATTAGGTATATCAAAAATGGCTTACATGACCTTAACGACCAGCACTGAATATCACGACGTCTGTACACTACGAGTACTGACGACCAATTCTTTTTGGTACTTCCGAGCTCTCGCCTTTTAACCGATCGCCGGTGGGACCATCGACGATGTATGACATTAGAGACAATAATAGTATCGATATAATATGGTCTTAACCTTAGTGGTTTCGTTCAATAGTTACAACTTCAACTGTCCATCGTTACTTATGATAGGTTCGGGCAACCCGCACCGGCACCGCCCGAGCTATGCGCCTACGACGCCGATCTGGAATGTTCCTACTTTCGTCGTAGGCCACGCTCCGTCTGCAGCCAGCCTGACCCCAAAAGGTACACCTGGATGCCTGAAGATGAAGACTTCACCCGGATGGAGTGGCCACAGTAAGTTCTCGAAAAATAGAAATTTTAGACAAAACAAACAACCTTCATAATTAAGATAGAGAAAAAGCTTGAGATCTTTTTTTAGGAAAATGTTTTTAAATAACAGACAAGTAATTTAGATTAATAAGCCATTTAACCATTTGGGGAACATTCAGGTTCTGCGATTCGATTTCAGATTACATTTGCAACAAAACTCTTTTGCCGTTTGCGGTACAAAGCAAAATCTTGGTTATGATCACTTTAAACAAATTTTTATACTATGCAACCAACTTAATGTCAAAATGAATTTTTGCTAATTTTTGTGCTCGGTTTAAAAGTAGAAATGCTAGTCTATTACATAACTGTAAAATTAAAGATGTTTTACGTTTTACATTTTTTTGGTGAACAGTGTATATTTTTAATAGTGTATCAATTGTAAGCTTTTCAATGCTTATTCAAAATATATACAAGAATACACATTAATTATATTTTATAGGTACCGACGATAAAATTTACGATTGTTTCTTTTATATCTCCGTTTAAATGGTGTATAAACATAAAAATCTCAGTGAATTGACGGACAATAAAAATTCATATAAAACATTGGAAACGTTTCGAGTTCGCAAGGAAGCGTATCTGAATTCCATTAAGGGACAGAATGTTAAAAGGTACTTAACGAATGCCGTTATTAAAAATATACCCGAATCGAATCTCATTTCAGGCACATACCGATGCTTAAGTATTCTTAAGTTCTATTGAAATTGCTTAGAAGAATACACTTCTTCGGATCAATCTGTTTAATTAAACTAGCGTGAGCTGATAAGAAATTATACTTGAATATAAGTAATATAAGCTCCGACCTTTTAAGGTATAATACTGTACTAGTTCACAAGCATATTATTATTATAGCACATTAACATATTAGCATGTATTAAATAGTAAACAAATACATTAAATTGTTTTTAAACCTTACACTAAAACATTTTTTTTTTGTAAATTTTAAATAATTTGTTTACATTTTCTACGAAGTGATTGTAGCTTAGAGTACATCCGGAAAGGTCGAGAAATGATATTATCAGAAGAGGCGTTTATCGAAGAATGATGAGACAAATGATATACTAAATTATTTTTCGAAAGAACATTAAGATAAGATAAGATAAGATAAATATTCTTTATTGTATACCAGTAACAAATTTTACAAAAGAAATACATAAGTCAAAACAAAAATGTACAATGGGCGACATAAAAGTATTTTAAAGAATCATTTGCATTGTCAACGTCGACTTGTACTTTAATTAGACCTTTGCTTTAACTTTCCACGTCAGCAATAAGTGACAGATGTGGTCGGCTCACCAATAGTTTAATGTAAGTGAATAATTATATTTGTAATATTTTCACAGATCGGTAATAGAAGATAACGCGGGTTGGCCGCAAAATTATAATGTCGACCAAATCGCGTCTGTTAGCCGGGGCGGGTCACTGCCTCGCCCACCTTCGATTATACCGTAAGTATTCTGTTTAAACATCCACCATAATATTATAATTAGTTAGTTTTAACCCCTTCCAAAACTAAGACGATTTGACAAACTAATCGACCTGGTGTAGTGTTTTTTTATTAATTTAAACTGTCTCGTCGGAAACTATTTAGGAGCATAATTTATTCTCAGTGAAGGCTGTATGATTAATATGTCTATAATATTATACTAAACGTAGTAAAAGACATTATGAGCTTTATTAATATAAACAATCATTGAGTATATTTCTAATTATTTTTTCTATTATACACATATTTTAAAAAAAAAATTACTGATGTCAAGTTAAGGCTGTATATTTTGTAACTACGACATCACATTATAGCGCATATCATTACAATACTTATAATGAATAGAGACACTTATGTTCTCCAGGTTTTTACACAGAGATTTTTCTGCCAAGACGGAACTAAATATGTAATATTATAATCTCAATGATTACTAAGTTTGTGGTTATGTTACGATAAAAACCTTTGCTTTAAAAATGCAAGAGAAATTTTGAATTTATTAAATGAACATCCAAGTGTAAATTTTTACTCATAATTGTCAGGTTTGACGCTGATGTAAAATATATCATTTAATTTTCTTTAATAATTGCACTATTACTGAAAGCATTTTCTTGTTTTCAGTTGCCCTGCACACACCCCTATACCGCCACCGCCACCACCACCACCTCTCACTATACCCCCGCACAGGTAAGACATATTTTATTGACGGCAAGAACAATTCAAATACCATCAGACTATTGACAAAAATACCTCTCACGTTATAATAAGTTAGAAAGATTAACAAATTCCAAATATTTCGAATCTAAGTATAGTACATTTTCAATAAAACATATATAAGAACGTAGTATTGAATAATATTAATATTGTACTATGTTCTATTGCTTCAGAACTAAACACGTCTCCTTCGCTCGATCTCATACGCTAACTACCTTCGATGATTCGGTGATGCCCGCGGCTGTTGGTGGAAGTCGATACAGACGCGATTGTGAACGTTTGATTGATGGAAGAACTATCAAGGTAATATTATTTTAGACTATACGGATTCAGTTACAGACAGATGTCAATGTATCTGGTCAGGGATGTTATCCTGTACTACTAACAGTAGATTGCCGATCTTTGATAATATGATAATACTTTTTAAACTTTTTGCTTAGTCTAATATAAAGGTTTAAATATAGCACGTTAATAATAAATTGATAAATTGCACTAACAGATTTAATTTTATAACTTCAAAGCACATAGGAATTCCTATACAAACGTCTCTGTCACTTTACAAATACTTTCTTGCAGCCGGAAGCTAAGCCGTACTCTACATTGCCAGTAATGTTTCAACCGTTTACACCTTATCCGCAATACATCGCCGCTCAAAGTGTGCCTGCGCCTATTCACTATCCGCCTCCAATCGGTTCAATGCCACCAGTTCACGCACCACCTCCACAAAGAACACAGCAAAAGGAACAACATCCAAAAGTTGTTGTACTTGGTACGAATCATGTTAATATTTTTCATTTTAATAATATGATAAAAATTAAAACGCCGTGATACTACGATTTTATTGCAGATTCAATTAAGAAAGGAGTTATGCGAACGCAAGCTACCCAAACAGAAGTTTGCTTGGGAAGAAAGCCTCTGCCACCGAATTATTTATCATTGAGTCCTAGAACTATCAAAAGAGTACGTAATCTATTTTGGACACTTTAAGATGTTTATTTTAAGTTATAACCATATAATTATTAAAAAAAAATACTTCTTAGGTCAAAATGGTTGCGGCCGGCGTCCAAACTAATGGTTTCACTGTTGGTGCGCGAAGACTAACAAAATCTTTCTCTGAAGTAGGTGGTGATCGCTTAACAGGGCGTGAAGCTAAAAATGAAATTAATGTCACAATGGAAAGGTATATCCACTTTACGAGACATCCTACAAAAGATTTTTTTTATTACTCTAACTTTTTACATTTTACAGTTTCATTAACCATGATCATGAAAAACTACATCGAACGCAATCAGAAGAGCCGCCAAGATCGCCTCGGTCACCTACTTCTGTAATACCTTCATCGCCTCTCATGCAGAGAGGAGATTCGGATGATGTAACCTCTATAAAGTCTGCAGCTTCATCCTCACAAATAGATAAATCCTCAGAGTTAAGTACTTTGCAACGACAAACACAAGAATATTTCCAACAAAACTTTCAATTTATTCATGAAAGTGATCGTGATGATACGATAGATGACGATATTGAAAATATAGAAAAGAGTATGGCACTTAACCGTCGTAATTTAGAATATTTGCAGCAAGAAATTGCGAAACAAACTAAAGGCGAACGGTCGTTGAAATCAATTCTGTCTAAAAGTACAAGTGATGCTTCTCAAAAGACAATAAACACTTCCCAGCCATTATCAAAGACATCAACATTTCAATCAGAACCTTCAACAGAAACATCAGCAACAACTACAGACGACAGTGAAAAAAATGAAAAAGAAATTATTATTGATTTTGAACCAAGACCTGATGATGAAGCTATACCGTTCACTACATTACGACGAAAAAATAAAAGGATTTTACAGAAAACAATGTCTGAAGGAGAAATCTTGTTGGACGTGTAAGTTGTTACTCCTTGATCATTTACTTTAGAAACGTTTACATTACTTACTTTCATTATAATTGTAAAAGAAATTATTTTCAGTGGAGAAAGCATCAAGGATGCACCAATAATAATGTCTACAAGTCAAGAGAATATGACCAGAGAGGATCGTGAAAGGGATGCAATTTACAAGCAATATATTGGTCAAAATTACAGCCAGACTCCAATTAAGGACGAAGGAATCTTTGGATTTGAGCCCGATGGTTCCTTCAGGTAAAGCCACTTAAATCATGAAAGCTGAGGCATGTAGTAACTAAACTATGCACTTTCATAACTTTTTCCACAGACTAGTCTACAATTATTTGTAATGCAAAAATTCATTATTTCTGTTAAGCTCATCCTATTTACTAGTTTCATTTAAATATAATTAAGTATGCAAACGCTTCTCTTCATCCATTCTCATGCATAGCGTTCTCTTCATAGTTCTTCCGACGGAAATGCACCATACGAAGACTTTCATGAAAAATATATTAGTTACAAGCATGAACCATTTAGAATTCGAAGCGTTAGTTTTGAAGAGCAAACAGATACTATCATCAAGGATGAAATAATTTCGCCCAGGTACGCACGCTTACACAATAAATGACCAATTTTACAGCAAAGATAAAAACCATTATGATTTATACACGTAGTAATTTCAATGATTTAAGTTTCGGAGAATAAAACAATAGTTTAAATACATCTTGTTGAATTTTTGTTTTTGTTTATTTTAGCACAGCTAAGTCTAGTCCAGCGTCACCCGACCCAGTGCTTATTGATAATGAAGTGGAACAGATATCAAAAAAAGCTATAATTTCAAATAACTTAACAACTATACTAACACCATTAGAAAAATCATCACCATGCGCCTCTAACGAATCACTTACAATTGATCATAGCAGGTATGGTAAAAAAATTACAACTACATATTACGTAACACGTATTTATTAAAGCAACTTTAACTCACCAAAATTTTCACAATCTTGATATTATTTCAGATATTGTAATAATAATCACAAGTTCTATGACCTTTACAAGAACTTAGTACATTAGTTTCGTATAGTATTTTTGATCTGTATTTAAAGTAGTATTTTGCAGTTTACTTTGATTTTTACTATTAAAAGTTAAAACTATGTTATTAAAATTATTTCAATAGTTTTATTTTAACGCTTACTTAATTTTTTAGTTTCCTTCTGTCTGTATTTTAGTTCTGAAACAAATCCTTTTAGTAACAGAACATAATTTGCAACTCATTAATCAAAATTTTGCTATAACTTTTTTACATGACTCCCTTCGAATTATGTTTAGTTGAAATTAATGAAGTACACAATAGATTTAATGATGTACAATGTTTATACCTGGTCAAGTTTTTTATATTATAATATTGGTGATTAGGATATTTACTTTTGTATAAAATCTACAACAGGGATCACTCTGATGGCATGTGGAATGAATCTCAAACGACTGTGTTACAAGTGGACTCTGGCACAGATAATGGAACAGTGATTAGGTAGGTATTTTAGATGTATAAATAATTAATTTTGCTAATAATGCAACAAATTTAATTAATCATTCGTCATAAATATTTTCTATTTAAGCTCTTCAGATCTTAGTTCTCTTGCTGCTTCACCGGGGGCTCTAGCGTTATTGACACCAACTTCACGAAGAAAACAACTTCTGCTTTTGCAGCATCAACAAAGATCATCATTGGACACCGATGCTCTTGATGAAGAGTTTGACGCTTCTCAGGTGAATATTTATTTTAACCTTCATGATGATACTTCTTAAAAATTTATATTGTAAAGTACAAGGCATCAATCATTCTCTGTTTTTTGTGCAGAGCCAATCTCCTACTTCGCCTCGAATGAAATTAGATAACACTAGCACAAGCTCGAGTCAACAAATAAGGGTGTCATTATCGCCTCCGGCTGTGGTTCCTACTGTAACATTACCGATAACAAAACAACCAACGATATCTAAAACTCCATCACCAATTGGACCTCCTAAATCCAATCATACTCCTGCGATTGCTATTACGCATCCGAGTCTTGATTTATCAGATATCCCTTTTAAACGAACACCGAGCTTTATAAACAAAAAAAGAGAAAGAGCACTAAGTCCTTCAAGACGGAGAGATCTACAAAAGAAGGCTCAGCAGAAAGAACCCAATGGATCTATTCCGAAGCAAACCGTAGAATCGCCATCTGAACCGACGCTAACAAAAACTGCTAGTAGTGAAACAAGTTTAGCCAGAACTGATTCAGGGAAAATTAATACAACTGATGTTTCTGAAAGCACAACAACCACTGAAGATTACGTGACTGCGAATTCTGATAGTTCTAAAAGAAGCAACAGCAAGAATCAAAATAATAGTAAGTAATAATAAAAAGCCAACATACTCATTTTAAATGTAAATTGTACCAAAAACAGTTTTATCTTTTTTGTTCTAGGTCATGAAAATAATAAAACACAAGAAGGTTCCTCATTTGAAAGTGCTTCTAGTTTATATTCTTCGACAAAAACAGATAATGTAGCTGAAGACTTAGTCGTACCAAGTTTTTCACCACCACTACAAATAAATGATGATTTTATCGTTCCCGATTTAGCATCACCTCCAATGACTTTGGCAGAAAGAATATCAAATAGTGTAGAAAGATTTGAGGTCAAAGTAGACATTATCACACTGTACAACACATTAAGAGAGAAAAGACTGATGTTTTATAGACCTAAAGAGGTAGTTTCAAAAATTGTAAGTAACATGTTATTCATTTATTACTGTTCATGTTTATATTGAATAAAACAAAAAAAGAGAAAGAGCACTAAGTCCTTCAAGACGGAGAGATCTACAAAAGAAGGCTCAGCAGAAAGAACCCAATGGATCTATTCCGAAGCAAACCGTAGAATCGCCATCTGAACCGACGCTAACAAAAACTGCTAGTAGTGAAACAAGTTTAGCCAGAACTGATTCAGGGAAAATTAATACAACTGATGTTTCTGAAAGCACAACAACCACTGAAGATTACGTGACTGCGAATTCTGATAGTTCTAAAAGAAGCAACAGCAAGAATCAAAATAATAGTAAGTAATAATAAAAAGCCAACATACTCATTTTAAATGTAAATTGTACCAAAAACAGTTTTATCTTTTTTGTTCTAGGTCATGAAAATAATAAAACACAAGAAGGTTCCTCATTTGAAAGTGCTTCTAGTTTATATTCTTCGACAAAAACAGATAATGTAGCTGAAGACTTAGTCGTACCAAGTTTTTCACCACCACTACAAATAAATGATGATTTTATCGTTCCCGATTTAGCATCACCTCCAATGACTTTGGCAGAAAGAATATCAAATAGTGTAGAAAGACCTAGTGTAGAAAGATTTGAGGTCAAAGTAGACATTAATCACACTGTACAACACATTAAGAGAGAAAAGACTGATGTTAATAGACCTAAAGAGGTAGTTTCAAAAATTGTAAGTAACATGTTATTCATTTATTACTGTTTATGTATTATATTGAGTAAAACAAAAATGGTATGTTTAATTTTAAGAACGCAACTGCTCGTGATATTATTAGTGGTAAAAGTAGTTCTAGCGGCAGCTACAGTATAGGTGGCTCAAATCCAAACGTCACTGAAAACGTTGAAGATAAAACTGTAGGCGAGAAAATTAAGAAAGTTTCAGAAAAAGACATTCCTAAATCACAAGAAAATCGAAAAACTGTACAAGATCAAAAGGAGCAACTTGTGCCTAAAATGACGGCAAGTAGCTTTGAATGACCTTTATTCTTTCACCTTCCAAAAATTTAACAATAACATTTTTTCAGGGTTCTTTGTCTGATGATGAGCGAAGCGCTCATTATTCTTCGTCTGGATATTATGAAAGTCCTGTAGAAGATGACGATGATGGAGGTCTAAGTATGAAACACGGTTTTGTAATTATTTGTATATCAATAACACTGCACGTTCTCTATGATTTAACATACATATTTTTTATTATAGCATATAAACATTCCCAGAAATATAGATCAAACAACCGACAAAAGTCATGGTTAATGGATGAGAAGAAAAGAAAAAAGAGAGCATTTACGCTAGAGTTTTCAAAGTCATACGATGACTCAATTTCTACTTCACAAGACGACTGGGGACGAAAGGATAAGGACACTGATTGTAATACACGATCAGACAAAAATAATTACAAACCTTCCAGTACTAAATCGCCTTTAGAAGAGAAACCACCTGAAAGTAGAAAAAAGAAAACACATTTCGTAGATAAAACTAAAAGTGTGCAGTCATCACCAAGAGAAACGTTTGAAATTGAAAAGTCTCTGAGAGAAAAAGCATCAAAAGAAAAAGAAGTGGACACTAAAAGACCGATGGAAAGAGAGCGGTATGTCAAAAGAACCAAATTAAAACCTAAAAGTCCAACTCAAAATAAAAATATGGATGGTATTCACGGGCACAGAACGCATCATTACGACAGAAGAGAGGTTTTGGGGTCCAACATGAAGCTTCACCTTAATATACCTACTTCTGATGATTCTAGTGAACAATATCGAAAAGAAGGTTTAGGTAATGGAAACATATCTCCACGAAAACATAGGCGTTTGCGCGATAGTCCCCGAAGAAAAACCAACGCAAACTCGGTTTTAGCAAAATCACCTACAACGGGAAATAATCACTGTTACAGGTAATTCAGTTTCATTTCGAGAATAAGAAATATAAAGCAAATCGATTTTAGTATTTATTTTTTAATAAATATTTCGTTTTCTTATAAGACCTAGAAGAAAAAGTGGATCAAATGAAAGCATATCACTTCCTGGAAGTTTACCCCGTCGTAAACAATCAATACCAACCGTACCTTGCATGAGCTCACTGGAAGCTGAAGATATTGAAACCACTCGGATTCTTGCTGGTGCGGGTTCAAGACTCACGCCTTTACGTTACGTCAGAAGTCCAACAACCTCACCTCGTCATCATCGTAAACAAGATAAAGGTTTCTTTTACTGCTCATCAATTAATATAACACCAAATAATAAATAATCGTTTATAACCCAGAGAACTGGTGGTTAAATGCTGGTAGATTTTTGTTACTGGATACCGTCTAGATAGCTAGAAACAATTATCTGCAGACATTATATTACTTTTACTACTGGTTATTACTTGTAACGAGACTTGACATCGTATGTCTGAAGGTGACGAGCACCATGTGGTGCAATGTTCACCACTATAATTAACACCACTTTATTATGAACAAGAGTATCAAACACCATCTATATAATGTATAGATAAATATATATGTTATCAAATTGTGATATTTGTCACAGAGGGAAAATTCGCAAAAGCTGCGTCAGCAGAATCACTACGGTCCGTGTCTCCGGGGTCAGATTCTGTTTTTTATTCAGAACAAACAGAACATAGTGCTGCTGCTGGTGGTGATGGTGAATCTAAAGCGCATTGTTTACATTGTGGAAAAGAAGTCCACATTGTGACTGCAACACACGAACACGATAGTATAGTTTCAAGAACTTCCCATACAGATGTACGTATGAACAAATTTTCTTCATTAAATTACTACAAAACAACATGCATATATTACTTAATTTTCTTCTAGGAATCGTACGCAGATGCTACTCCAGATATAGTACCTGCACCCGCAGGATTTGCGGACTCACCATCATGCGTTCCACCGAAGAAAACCACGGGTGGAGCGCGTCTATATAAAAAACTTGATAAAAGGTATAGATCTGAAGATAAATCAAGACATCATTACCGACATCGACAAGACGTCCGTGCAAAGGTTTGTTAAAATGAAATAATAGCAATTGTAATAAATATTTGTATTTTGGCTAAACATTTTAAAGATGATTATGTAAAATGATTTATGCTCAAACTAAAACACTCTATACTAATTATTTAAATGACTGTGTAGCTAATGATATTTATAGACTAACGAGATATTACTTGCTATTAGACGAAAACAATTAAAAATAAGATATTGTATGGTCGTCCTTGCAATGGCATCGTTTGTTATGCGAAAATTAAAGAATACGGTTTGTGAAGCTTCCGAAAATTAAGTATTTCATTTACAGTCTGAAGAGCGTGGCAAAGAAGAATACAGTTCTACTGAGAAACCTCAAGATACACGCATTGCCCGTTCAGCAGGAAACAGTCTCGACAAGCTCGGCGGGTCAAGCGCGAGCGTCGATCCAGACGGTACGTTTCTTAGCTCTGCTAAAAGTATAAAACACTGTCCTGTATTAACTTATAATTTGAACATACGCGAGTTAATATTTTAATGAAGTATTTAATAAGTAACTTTCCAAAAATTACTTTAATAAAATATAACAAAATATTATAATAATGAAAAATCGAGACGACAGCAGCTTTGCGGAATGAATGTTATTAGAAACAATTTCCCTTTAAGAACCAAATTTTTTAAAACTGTTAATCATAGGTTTAGCGTGATTATAATTATCGTTTTGTAAATTAAACTCTAGACCTATATCAGGTTTTAAAAAATACTTTTAAGTTATTTATTTACTATTGCAAATGTAGGTAGATACTCGCCACAAAAAATTATATACTATAGTCATCATTATCATTTCAGCTTCTTGTCCATCGTGGGACAGAGGCCACCCCAATTATTTTCATATGCCTCCTACATTCAGCGTTCCCTGGATATTTCTTTCGATCCTCCTACCAGCTGGTCATACTATGCTTTATTATTTGCAGCGTATTGTTTATCTGGTTTAAGTCGATGGTCCTTTTAGTAACTTTTTTTCTGATTCACAATTCAACGAATAACTCGATTATGATGTGTGTGTGTGATGATTTCTAGACTATTGCGCTTTACCACCTAGATTACATCGCCGCTTACCATCAGGTGGGACCACAGTCAAGCACTAGTCTATCCTAAATAAAAAAGATTAAAAGTTGAAGATCAAAGAAAATAATGATAAAAAAGTTTTTCATTTCTTTCCGTTATTATAATTATATATGGCAATAAAATAACAGAGCACGAAGAATGTTCGGGCAGTTCAGAAGGCGCTGATAACTGCCGAGAAGAAAAGGGTGTTTACGCTGCACCGTGGTGGTGCGGTAATTGGATTTTACTGTCGGAAAACGACGATCACTGGGCTCGGATACCACCAGGTATAAAATTTTGTTGTTTTAAATATGAATTCATTTAAATTATATTTATAAATAACCCATTCAGTATGTATACATTTTATCTGTCTTGGCAGCGCAGAATATACGCGCTTGCATTGTAACACGAATGTTTTTGCTCCAATTTTGAGAAACATTTTTGTAGAAACTTACCACAAGCGACAAGCTTACGAATTTTGATAATTAAAAACATCGATTTTAAAAAAATAACAGTAGTACTGTTTGTAAACTCGTGAAAGAGCTTAAATACATTTTTCAGATTTACTGGAGACGTCGGATAACGGTCACGACGACCCAACTGAATCGGAAGTAGAATTTAACAAGAGATACGTCGCTTTGACTCACAGGCTTGTACACAGGCGAGCCTGCATTGAACTGAACAGGAGACAAGCGGATAATTCTTTTGGTAAGTATTCTTAACATATATGATGTAGCAGATAACCGTTTGTCTTCTAACATTAAAACAACCTTTGTATCATTGCAAGTCCTCCCAAGTTTGGTTCGTAATACGATTATTTAAACCCACCTGACTAGCTGCATTGTTAATTAGTCGCCATAACAGCATTGATGTGATCCAGCAGACGGTCACCATAATATTAACACATATAGATCCAGATTGTACTAAACGTGTATATCTACAATGTGCAGAACTTCTACATTATTGTAGTCACGAGACTCTTTAACAGTTTTGTTTGAATATTACTGCTTATTAGTTGAATTCGCAGTGATAGTGTCCAACCAACTCAGAATAAAATCTTTTCATTATAATTTTCTATATTTTTAAGAATATCACACATTTAATAAAACGAACTGGTGTCCATTCTTCACTAGTTGAAGGGGCACGTGAAGAAGAAAAATAAAACGAAATTCTACTAATTTCTTTTCATTCGTTTGTTTAATTGTTTACTACCTAAGTTCCCAAGGTAACTGTTAAGTACTTAAAACGATGCGATTATAAACTATATAAACTATTTTGGATAATAATATAAAGTATTCCGTACATTTACATTGAAGCTGTTATAGCACAGATCGTAAAGAAAGCCGTAACTCCGGAGATCAGAAAGCCACAAGTGTAGTGGGAACAATGAGAGGGTTGTTTATTTATTTATTCATTTACGTCTATTGACGTAAAACGTTCGGTGTTGCTAGTTTATTTATCAACAGTTGAGTTACGTCACAATCGTTAACGGAAATCGCGAGCTGATCGTGTTGATGCGAAACAGTGACGTTGCCGCTATTTCTGGCGCCCTCACTGCTTAAATAGCGGCGTCTATTATTTTAGAACTGTCCCCTAAATTCTTTCGCGTATATCTATATTCGTGGTGAACTTACGCATCGGTGATGTAACAGACAAATCGGTGCGATTGTCATCGAAACTAAAAAAAAAATCTATTCGTGACCTCCTCTCGTAGACAGCGATACTTATTTTATATAGTCGCCCTGAAGAGCGTTGTAAGTCGTTACATTACATGGGTAACGATATGTTGTAACGACAAACAAAACGGTGCTGAGTTTATCACCTTACTAGCTATATATCTTATATTTTTATTTGCATGATTTTTAAAATATCTTCTTCGGATAGTGACTTTCATAAAAATGTATTAAACGTGAGTCATTTCATAAAATTAAGATTCGTCAGATAATATAGGTGAGCGAATTGACTCGTTACGTTACTGACCGAACTCAAGCGGACTAAATTTAATTCATCGAGCTCCCCAACGTCAGCACTCAGTTGTAGCTGAAACGCGACTGCGGCCAGACGGCATTTATACCATAGAGCGTCGTAATTACTCTATTTTCTATTGATTTCACACAAATTGTCGTGTGACGTCACTCTGGTAACAGTGCATGCGCGTGAAGTACAAGTGACGATTCACGGTCAAGATCTTTCATTCGAACATATTGTTATCGGTATGGGGCAAACGTGTAAGTACCTTTCTAAACAATTACTATGTGACAATTTATAAACAATAATTATTAATTATTCAGTATAATAATTATTTGTCTTGATAGTTTTTTTTATTTAATTTTAGTTAAAGATGTGTTGTGTAGTTCGAGCGGGAGCTTACGACAGAAGCTGGAGGAAATATTTAAACTGATGCTGGTGTTATGGTGTCGACAGTCTCAAGTTAACAGACTTGTTGCTTCGGAAACCTGCGGTAAAATGTCAAACTTTTCTAAGTGCTTTCATAAACTTACACCGATGTATATTATTTTTATGTAAGCTTATTTAAGCTTTACTTTAAGTGTGGCTACGACTTTTTTAATTGTACTTTTGCTTTGTAAAGTAAATAAGTTTTTTATATGTAATAATACTACCAATTACATTTAAATGAATAGAAGATATAATAATATTACTTACAAGTGGTGTTAATTACCAATGTAACATACGTTTTTAGGTACTTTTTCACCCATTAAAATTTGCTTTGTTTGTTATTAAACATTTATTTATATAACTATATAAATTCGTTATTGTTTATTTCATTAACGAATAACATTTCGTTTCGTAAAATTCAAAGTTTTGATCTAAATTTAAATCAATACTATATAAAAAGATATTGTACTTGTAATATGTGTGTGTATGCAAAATAATAATGAAATGACACCTATCTTTTTTAATAAATGCATCACTAAATAAATTATAAAACCAAGAAACCAGCCATATAATGAATATTATCTGTAACGTAAACAGATAATATTCGGAGAAGAACTTTGTACTTGTGTCTCAAAAAAATTATATTCAACAGTATATTTTAATTCGGAAATTTGGTTAATTTCCACTCAGTGGTCACTTCGTATATTCTCCAAGATTATATATACCTTCACAATAAAAATATTAGAACAATCAGTGTTGTAATTTAGTTCCACTGGTCTAAAGCTTTATCTCAATTTCACGTGTTTTTAAGTGTCAATAGAGCCGTGGATGATGAAACGTGCTTGCTCAGAACACTCTACCTTTAATATGTTGATAACAGATTATCTTACTTTTTAATATCGCTGAGGTCTAAGGGTCATGAGCATGTTTTCTGTACCTTCGTTTTTTTAAGTCTTCAACTTTGTCTGTCGATCTAAAAACAATGTACTATCTATAAATTAATAAAACAGTAACAATTAGTTCGATAAATACATTGTTTACTACGATACGGGCAGAGGGCCAAAACATTTGGCGAAAATCGTTATGACGGGTGAATACGCCGTTATATCCGTTCTGGGTTATCGAGCTGTCTGCATCTGTGTCATGGTCAGCTGTATTCTAAAAATCTATTGCCGGCTGTGGCCCGCTTCATGATTGTATTGAGGTACGTAAAAAATAACAGTTAGCCTCAATTCGGTACGTTCTGAAATTATCTCAAATTTAAAAAGGTTTGGCTGTATTGATAAGAAAAGCAAAGAAGTAAAACAACTTCCGGACATAACTGTTCCCGCCTAAATACATCGTGAATTTCTTCAAGAAAAGAGTGAACAGTCTAAACCTACAACACGATATACAGGTGAAGAATGTGGAGTACCGTAAAAGAATTAGGGCTGCCAGAAAAGCTCTAAAGAATGCTAGCAGCAATGGTAGCACATATCGACGAAGAACCGACGATCTGGTGAAGGTTGCGGAAAATCGCTGGACGTAGACGTCCATCGGGAGATAATGATAGTTACGATCATTAGAAGAGTCTTTTCTTGTACCCCTTTAAAAATGGTGAAACACGTCAAAGTTTACAAAGTTAATTAAACATTAACGATTGCATTTCAGTACTGTGGATAAATCCCAAAAAATATATAGTATTATGAACAGAGCGTAAACTTACTAAGTGAATGTTTATAAATCTGGTAGCGTAGTTATTAAATGTACATACATATATTGTATTTGTAAAAATAAAGACTAATCTTCTGTTAAAAAGTTTTGTCAAAACTAGTATTTTTTATTTGATCTATACAATTGAATTGAATCTTATTATCATAAGCTATTTGCTATTGAAATGATGTTTTTCTTATTGAACACAGAAAGCGACAAGACTGTTGTAGTAAGGCGAGGTAATGAAGAGTTCGGATTCAGGATCCACGGGAGTAAGCCAGTTGTTGTGTCCGCGATCGAGCCCGACACACCGGCCGAGACATCCGGATTAGAAGTTGGAGATATTGTCATCGCAGTGAACGGTAAAATTCTTATCAAGTTTACATTAAGAAGTATCACTATCTTGGAAATGAGGTTATTGTAGAAGAAAACCCATGTTTAATACATTTCTGTTGAGCGTCGAAGGATAACAGAAAAATTATACGTAGATGAACAAAAGCAACAGAAAATGCTTCCTAAAAAATTAAATAAATTAGTTTGTAATAAAAACCGAAAAGAAATACAGAACTGAAAACTTCTTTGATAACTATTCTAAAATTCCAAAATGTTAATACATTTAAATTTCATATATTTTTATCTTTTGATATAATTTATTATTCTTTATAGGAATCAACGTTTTAGACAAGACACATTCTGAAGTTGTAAAAATAGCACATTGCGGCTCAGAAATTTTGGAATTAGAAGTAAGTAATTTACAGTAATATTTTCCTGATTTTATATTTCCCAAAGATCGCTTAAAAATAAATTTATTTAATTTAAAACGTTATTTAAAGATATTGCATTATATAATTTCGTTTGTATTAGATACCTCATGAGTCGAAATTCCCATTGCTAGCTATGGACAATGTCCAGCAATTCCTAAAATGGAGGACTATGTTTTTCTTTTGCGTAATATGGATAATTAATATTTATTGCAGGTGGCAAGAACCTGTGATGTAGTGGCCTCGTTAGCCCACGAGGGTGGACCCGCAGCTTTGTACTCCGGATACCTCTGGCGAGCGGCGCCGTTACGCCCTCATCATCCACCACGATGGACTCGAAGATGGTTTGTGCTGAAGAGGGACAACTGTCTGTATTTTTACAAAACCGATTCGGTACGTTAGTATAATGTGATATTTTTAATGTAAGTTGGGCTAGATTCAGAGTTAGTTTATTTCAGTAAAATTAGTTAACAGATAACAGGTGACTTCGCTTTTAATTATTTAAAAATAATGGACATACAAAGGTGGTGTAACTACTTACCTGATAGGCAAAATTAACGATTTTTGCTGTATAAAAACTCTTCATTTTTTAAATTCATACAGTGATCAGTGTACAGTCACCATCCGGACTATTTATTTACGTCCACTGGTATTCGTTTCAGGTCTGTGTGTACTATGTATATGCTATTTTTGTATTGTGCTCTGTGAGAGCCGTTACTTTTAATTCCTAGTTATTACCAATAAAAAAGAAATTCCGGCACTAATTATGTTTTCAGAATGTACATCCAGTGGGAGCATTGATGCTTGTGAACTACCAGCTTACTGAAGAAGAAGCCGGCAGACCATATGGGTTCCGATTGCAGCGTGGCGGTGGTACGAGATTGCAACTAGCAGCCGATAGTGCAGAAGCGTCCGCTAGATGGCGCGCGGTGCTCGCACATGCTATCGAAGCTAGTAACCAAGTAAGCGCGAGGAATCTTCGTAGTAGTTAGCAAATGTTTACCTAGATGGCGCTATTAAAAATTTATATTTAATTGTTAACAAGAAATTCTTCAATAATTTTTAATTACATTTTTAAAAATATTAACTCGTGTATGTTAAAACCTTTTGCCTAGTTGAAATAGTAAGAATAGGATAAAAAAACAAATTGATTTACTATAATATTTATGCCTAAATTGCAAAAACAAAATGTGTGTAATTCAAAAGCTCTTAGTAAAAACGACTATATTTCTAATTTGTTTTATCCTAAACGCGTTGATGAGAATGGATACAAGCCTTACTTGGAGTTCCGTACTACTGTCAAACGCATTTTATATAAGAATAGTTTATAATAGAAAAAAACAAAATTTTTAGAGAGATGGATGGTTAGAAGTGACAATGAGAAACATGAAACTACCGCCAACATCCATTATGCGTCCAGATTGCTTTGGATACCTCATGAAACTAGGCTCGAAGTGGAAATCCTGGGCCAAGAGATATTGTGTACTGAAAGACGCATGCCTTTACTTCTACAACGACGGGAACAGCAAAAGTGCATTTGGTGAGTACAATGATTTCGCATTATCTAAAATTTCCGTTATTCATATGATATTTGTAAATTTTCACATCTAATATTATTTACATAAGTTATAAACTCTAAAACTCACATTTAAACAATACTTACTTAAGTGTTGTATCAGAAAAAGAAACCTTACTGGTAGTAATTATGAATAACTATTTACTTAAATCTTTACGTGATTTGCAATGGCTATCATATTCATTAAAAAATATATAAAGGTTAACATTTTTTTTATTATTTGATATATTAGTACTTGACCACGATCTTACTGGATATGTAGTGTAGATGGTAAAGCCAATTAGTCTAGAAAAAAATCCGAACAGTGAGGTAATTTTTAATCATTGTCGTTATACCCTCTTTACTCTATCTCTATTGCTGTATTGTATCACATATTTATAATCAGTTATAATTTAATATTATTGTAAATTCTATACACACCTCTAATAAACAGGTGCATCAGAACGTGTATTTACTTATAATGTATTACTTTAACTATATAATATATATGCTACTATTACTGGTGTGCTTTTCTAAATAAATGAGAATAATAATAAATGAATAAAACAACACTGATGCCCCCAGACTATTCCAATCCTTCGGTATATAATTATTCTAACAAGTTTAGCCATATAGGATTATGTAATGCAAGATAACAGAAACAGCACTGTTCACATGCAGATTTTCTATAGTAACAATAGTTTACTTGTTTTGTCGCTGTACATAAATTTCGGCTCTTTTTATAGATATTTTCAGTAATACAGGTGGTTTTACTTTTGTAATTTAACAAAGACAGTTTTGGATAGTTGCAATTACAATAAAACGAGAAGTGTTAAAGGTTAACGTTAGAAACAAATAACTTTTTTAAGAAGTGCATTGTCTGGACGAGATCTTCGACAATCGTGATAGTATCCATGAGTATTGAGGACTGTTTTTTTGTAGTTCCCGGATTCCTGGTTCAGTTCTGAATGGAGTACCAACGACCTCTCAAAATGCAAAAGACATTCCGGAGGTTTTAATCGGTAGAAATCTTTTCGTAACTCTGACTTTTAGAAGCCAGGGTATCCTTACAAAGATATCCCGTGTACCAAAACAATAACAATTAAAGGCACAAGCTTGTTGCGAAAGTTTAAACAATTTCCAATATTTCTCTTTTTTTTGTTAAAGTCGATATAGACTATAATGAAAACTTTTTGCGATATTTTCTAAAGCATCACTGCTACGTAAAAGACCGTGCTCGGTTCGTGTGAACACGGATTAATGTTTCTGTATTTACCTGGATTATAAATAAGTACTTTAAGGGATTAACCCAAGGTGAACGCAGTCTGAATCCGACCATTGCAATCTCGCATCTATGAATGGATCTATATCCTTTTAGTTTTACAATTTATTGCGCTTAACATTATTTTTAATTTAAATATCCGTAAACAGATTAATTTCGGAGGTTACCTATGAGTCGCGAATAAGCAGTAAGAAATATTTGACGTAATTAAGTAACTTAACCTTTTTTGATCGTTCATAACAGTAGCCGCACTTCTCGATCAGATTAAAATTTCTGACTAATAAAGTCAACAAAAAATGTCAATCGTGTGCCTTTTTTGTTACATACGTGGGAGCGCTGTAAAAGGAATCTTGGCTTAAAGAGGCGGTAGCAAAAAAGTAAATTTCTGTACAGCTTCTTACTTATATGTATATTATATATCTTTTCAACATTTGCTGACTATTGAGTCATTTTGTTTTTGTGTACAGATAGACCTTTTAGAGGTTCACTTGGCTTGAGTAATTTTTTGTCAATACATTAATAATAACAAAGTCTGTACCTAACTATTCTAATACTTACAAGAATATTACTCATAAAATAAAACAAAATTTTGCGGATTCAATCAAGTTAATTCAACTATGTAATACTACGTCGTATCGAGTACTTTGCAACATTCATGGTCACTAGAGGATTAAGGTGACAAATGTCAAAGGTATCACGAAGTATCTAACTACTTGTAGAAAATACGTACTATTCAAAGTTGTATCAATTTATTATTGTGACACTTGCAAAAACTGTTGTAAGGTATTAACGGTCAAGTTCAAAGGTCGCAATAATCATCACCAGAGCATTGTTTACTTACAGGTATGGCTTGTCTCCACGGCTACAGGATACAGACCTGTGCGCCGGGCGGGAAGAAATACGCCTTCGAAGTAATGCCAACTGAACCTAAACAGAGGCACTTCTATTTCCACACCGAATCCGAAATGGACAGGAAACGGTTAGTTATTATTTATACATACTATTAATTGTATGATTATAACATTACAACAAAAGATGACAAAACTACTATCAAAATGGCCGTAATCGATTTGTGGATACATTCTCTCTTAGATCTTTTTTTCTCTAGCCGATATTATGATGGTTAAAAATATAATACTGGGGCAATAATAACTGAAGAAAATTGAGAATATTGGCACTATGGTAACTAATCACCATCATTTCAATGTGATGTCCACTGTTGTCAAGAAATATAAAGAGTTTCGTTCCTTCTCATATAACATTCTTTCCTGATTAATGCTTTTTTAATGATTTATTGTGACAGTGTTAAAAAATCTATTGTTTTAGGTGGATGGCAGCTTTGGAGTATTCGATAGATCGATGGATGAAGGCCGGTTGACGACGCAATGACTCTATAGAAGATTCCTTCGATATTATATAATTTGTTATATAAATATGTAGTAGTCCTCTTTTTATTTTTCTGTATTCCTCATTTCCTTTTACGGCACGACCAAAATATTGTCATATTTATAGAATATAAATAATCCTTGTTAAGTCTAATACACAATGATACAAAGAAGTATATCAACAAAATTGTTTTCACTTTATGAAAGTTATAATAATTATTATATTATATCATAATACTTTTAAGGAAATAATATTTAAACAAAATTTGAAGAAGTTATTTACTACTGTCACAATATAATTTTTATCTATATTTTAGTAATAGTTATCAAACGACAACGTTGGTACCCGTCCCAAAGTTATAGAGTACCTCCCAGTTAATATCAAAAGTTTACGGCAAAGTTGTAGATTTAAAATAATATTTAAACAAAATTTGAAGAAGTTATTTACTACTGTCACAATATAATTTTTATCTATATTTTAGTAATAGTTATCAAACGACAACGTTGGTACCCGTCCCAAAGTTATAGAGTACCTCCCAGTTAATATCAAAAGTTTACGGCAAAGTTGTAGATTTAAAATAATATTTAATAAATTATAAACGTAAAATTTAAACATGACGATTGATTAAAGATGAAAATTAACAAGGCTTAACAGCTATGCATACAATTGGTATCTAAATGTTGGAATCGGACGTAAGGTGTAAGATAAGATAAATTGTAACGGTGCATCGAAGATGAACATTGTTATATAAAAGCGTAGCTTTAAACGATATCTAAAGAGAAATTAATAAAATGTTATGGAGATAAAAATTTATTATGACTTTTTATAAACGGGACTTAACCAATAACTACTGAAACTTTATAAGCATTGCGGAAATTTAAAACTCATTATCCAGTGTTCATTGGTATGATATCGATTTTTCTAATCGCTTAAGTCATCGTTACTTTATAAAACTAGAGTTTATCTTTTAGGAAGTTAAAAATCATTACGATAATCAAAAAAGTATTATTATGTGTAGTTAAAAGTTTTATTGGATCTTAGATATGTATTGTATAGGTTTCGAAATATAAATATTCTACGCATATATAAATTGTCCTAAAGTAAATTAAAAAGCTTAGAAGTAGTAATTATATGTGCAGCCACACTAACACGTAAGTAATATCGTATAGTAAATCGTTCGGGACATTTTCTTTTAACATTACGTATTAGTGTAGCTGATTAATAATCTATCGATGTGCCACGAGTAATTTCTTAGATGTTAATATATAAGTATAAGAACAAAATGATAACGTTTATCACTAGGATAATAATATTCCACTTTGAAATCAAAATAATAATCATTTGTTAATATAAGACCATTCGTTTGTTTATCGATGTTGTGAAATCATCTGTATTCGAAAAAAATTTATCACTCACCACGTGGATATGTTTCGCATATATTAAAATATTATTGTTATTTTTTAAATATGTTTCAAATAATATTCCAATATTATAACTGATATCATATTAAAGCGTAGAGAATTTGATGTAAGCGGCTAAATAAACCTTTAGAAGTGGTCCATATTAGGTGACTTAAAATTGTGCATTAAAATATTAAATAATAGTGATGGGTAAAACGAAGACGTTACCGTTTATAGGTAATCACTTAAAAGCTCAAATAAATATATATATGTAAAGAATAAAGACTTGAACTTAAACAGACTCCGTTTTGTGCTTTTAGTATAGCCTTGTACAATTAGAAAAGATGTTTAATATCAATATATAGTTATCTACTTTATATTCCATTTTATGTTATTGCAAATAATTCTCAAATGCACATATTAAATATGTATTGATTAAAATTTTGAAAAATAAAATAGTTACTGTAATGTGTTCAGTAAATAGGCGACATGCGAGCTCTGAAATAGATACACTTATCGCATTGTTTAAGAGACGAAGTTTAAAAGTTTGCCAAATTGTTGCCAAATAGAAATTATTATAAAGACTATATATATAGCCTGTAAAAAATATCAAAACTATTAAACTACAGTGAGTAGACGTCGCATTTTGTGAATGTTATTTAAACGTTTTTAATTTTGAAAGAATAAGACGAATGCTTTTATCCATAACTGCATGTAGTTTTAGATCCAAATAACCATTGTTGGTTTTAGAATCGTAGATGGAGTATACACGTGGATTTACGTCCCGATTGGGGCTTTTTTAAAGTAATTTATGTGACTGTAATAATATAGACTTCGTTGTATTAAAGAATAAAATTAAATATGTATAGTCTTTTTTTTTAACTAATCAATGAATAAGGAATTGACATTTACAGACAGTTTAGTTTATCACCCATAACGTTACGAAGAAACATACTAATTATATACAAACGTCATACGGCGCCAGATATTTTATTAAATATATTCAAATGTAGTAAACAATAAAGTTTTTTTGATGAATTAGCGTATTCGAGCGAAATTCACGACGTGCGATCTAAACATTCGAGGGCGGCGTCAATTTACATGACTTATAAGCTACTAACACGAAAAATAAACAATCGAACGATATCCTTCCCTTTTTTATTGCTTCCAAAGTAAAAACAGTATGGAAGGCTTTGGCGGGTCGACGGCGGGTGTCGGCGGGAGAGGTGGGGAGCGGGGGCTGTACAGGAGCGCTACTGCCTCCGACGACGTAGGCGCAGTAGTACGCGCGCTCGTCTCCCACCAAGCGCCCGCCGTGCGCATGCGCAACCTTAACGCTCGCCGAGACAGTTACAAAAAGTGATAAAAAAAAAACCTTTTGGCCTATAACTTTCTCAGTGGATTTCAGTGCGCTCGAACATAGTGAAAAATTCGTGTCAGTGCCTAGATGATTGATCGTACACGACTTCAATAACTCTAAGCATTTAACCACAGTATCTATTAACTGTTTATGGCCTGTACAGTGCTTCTATTGTTGTGTGCGCTTCCACTAATCTCCTATTCACCTGTTCGTGCCACTAGCTGCGGTTGGACTGTGAAATGTGACAAAAAATTGCAAAGAGCCTCGTTTTACGGTCTGGACCCTCGGTTTGTAAACTCTGTGGGTTAACTACCTGACTACTGGAGAGCGGACGCATCCGGCGACTGATCGGACGACCCGTCGCCTTGTGAGTTTGATACTTTTTTTTACCGAATACGTAATATAATACAACGGATGTGGAATAAATTGGGTAGACAGGGTGCGCTTCGCTTTGCTACCTGTTTTATTACAAAGTCATGTGTCTGATGGATGCGTGTGATTATCATGCAAACATCTATTGTTTTTTCTCTGTTTTTTTTTTGTTAATACCACCGGAGTTGAGGATAAACTCCCCAAGTAACGGTTCACTGTTCACGCTATTGTTTACTTTTACAACTGTATTTAAAACTTCCAGCCACTGTGTTTCGCGGTGATTATATCTTTGTACTTCACTATTGTGTTTATGTAGAAAGTTATTGCTGTGGTAATATATTTATTGCTCTACGACTTAATGTTACGAAAGTCTAATTTTAAGGCTATGTAGATGAAACAGATACGCGTTGTGAGCACGATGGAGGCTTCGTTGCGTGGATCTTAACTGACCGCTACTTATAAACACAGATGAAATTACATATGTTGGAACAATGCTACAGTATTATCAAGACACTCAAGATTTCGTATGGCGATGTACCATTAAAAAATTTATCTCTTAAATTATCTTGAGAGTCGCATTTGATTACTTTATAGAATAATCATAAAAAGTCCTTTAACAAAATTTACTAAATAGATTTAGACTATTTTTAAAGACTTGTCTACATTAGTAAATTCGTTGAAGAGCGGAAGAAAGAAATATGCACTTCCTGAGTTTAAGTTATAAAAATGGATAGTACAACAAAGTAGCGACAATTTACCGCTAAACAGCAATGTGGAAATATTATTACGGTAACAAATTTAATACTATTGTATCATAATGTAGTGTTATAGATACTTGCCATTAGGTTAATGATTTGCTCGTATCGTCGCATTGTTGAATAAAATCTAGTAGTTGAGGACGCTGGTTCGATTCCCGGACTACCAGATACATATCGTATAACTGGTGCCATAACATATGAGAGCCTTAGTATTCGTGAGGGTACTTTACCATCTTCGGCCAGGTTGTTACTTAGTATCATTTGATCTGATGTCAGCACACTGTTAATTAAATAACTTAACTTGTAAGAGATTTAATGTTTTGGTGTAATATTATTTCAATGTGGCAAAGACGGTAGAAATAGTTGTCTTTTGATGACTTTGATCACCATTATCATGGTCCGTGCTTGATTACCTTTGCGGTAATTCTATCGCGACATGTTTACGATATACCCAGTACGCGTTTCATTGTGGCGGCGAACATCAAATGGAAAAAATTTCATTATCAAAAACCTCGCCCCACTATTTGGAATTGATTGATTATCAATTTTATAACTCTTTACATGTTTCTAAATTCTCATTGAAATCAGTTTACATATAGCTTTTTAATCATTCAAATTTCTCTATTACACAGGGACTTTCCCAAATGTGTAACTACCTACTTAATTATTCTATAGTGTTACAACCCTTTGTTGTACTTGTCCTTTTGTACAATTCTTCTTCAGTCATCATCTCATGTCTTATTTCTCCTTACAGTAAATAATTTTTTTCTGAAATCTTCTTCAATACCATCTATCAATCTTTTCTTAAGTTTACCCCTTCGACTCTTCTAATAAAATGTAAAACTAGTCATAGCACTTACAGCTCTAGTATCTATCATTTGGGCTACACGTTTGTATTACGATACTAACTTATTTTTTCGATTTACAGCACCTTTCAAATATTTTAACCGTACTTTTTGACTACAGAACTACTCGCTGCTGGCACGTGAACGGTTTCCTTCAACATTAACTTACCACCCATTACCATAGGTAATCGATTGTATAATTAACATAATGAGACTTACAGTTCTAAATGACCAATTAATTGGTTGATATGGCATGTCAATTTATGATTTATTATTAACAATTAACATATTACCGTAATTGGTTCATACAGTAGAACCTGTCCTCATCCAGCGCATAGTAGTTAATCTCAACCATCGACAGATAAGCGTGCTATCTAATCTGACATCAAATATCACTTTATCGAGACAATTGCAACCTTGCAAGACGCCGAAAACGAGTTCCACGTAAAACACCGTCAACGAAACCGTATTGTGTAATTGTAAATTAATTTAACATTTAAACATCTGATATTTGAACTTATTTACTGTTATTGTCGCGATAAAACGTAATCACATTAATTGAAGTTTTAGTCAAAATTCCGATAAATTTATCAACGCAACTATGTTTACGCAGTAAATTATACGTATGTATTGAACAAGTAAAAAGGTTAAATTATACGTATGTATTGGAACAAGTAAAAAAGTTAAACGAAAAACAACACATAATGTGTGCTGTATTCACTTTATAGGTAACAGGGAAACTTTCTACATGAGTTTAGTTAACCATTCATATAGAATCAGTACTTAAATTCCGTACATTACTCCTTTTTTAAACAAAAAATCGCATAGTCAATCAATATTTATGTTTTAAAACTGTCTTTACCGACTGTCTTTTGCTTATTAGACGTATCTACGGGACGAGCGAAACGTTCACCTTATGGTAAGTGATACGCCCGCCCATAATAACTGTGGAACTTGTTACAATGATGTACAATACACCATTTTATGCTCGTCATCACAAATCATGGATAGTCTCTTCATCCCAGTAATTTCACTAGCATCGGAACACTAATGTTTAGACAATACATTATTAAAAAGAAGCTTACTACAGGTAGACGATATATTTCAGCAATGCATAATATAAAAATTTAAGTAATCCATTTCAAAATTAAACATATGCTACTAATTACTACGATTTACTTTAATATGTTTGCCAAAATATTAAAGGATTTAAACAGAGCCATGAGCCAGTAATGTGAAAAGTTAACGTCGTTATGTAAGACAATACGTAATTACTGTTACATAATAATGTTTACAGGAGGTAGACTTGACAGAAATAACGACATGACAACACTAAACATCATCTAAATAATAAGAGCCAGTTGAAATATTCAGTGCGAGATAGTTGAGTAATCAAAACTCCTTTGTTTGCACCAACATAGATCTCGATCCATAAACTTAAATAAATTTTCATAACATTAATGTGAATGATGTTATATGTAACAATTGGAAAATTGTGACGCCGTGTTGTCAGATTTTTTAATTTATCTTTACACTGCGCCTGTAACTTGTGTGAAACTTATTGAAAGCAATGATTTAATGAGATGAGAGGAATATATACATAGGATTATATGTAATCTTTTTCGCCTATGTATATCTATAATAATACTCATTAAAATTGTAAATGATATTAAAGTATCAAAGTGTAATAAACTGACAAACCGACACTTCAACAATTGTAATAATTATTCAGATTTTTTTTAATAAATCCAATTTCATAATGTTTGTATATTAGTTTTGAGTTCCTGAAGATGAACAGATCGTCATAAACCCGTAGTAATTTATAATGACAAATAATAATCTAGAAAATACCTTTAGTGTGCGTTTAATGCAAAGGCAACATTTATATTTAGACTCGCGCATATTCCTTGTATCTGAGGCACTTAAAGTAAAAATAAATGACACTATCTCGCGAATACATCTAAGCGAGGAGCCCGCGGTAGGCTGCGTTATGGCGTTTAAAATATTCAGTGCCGTTGCAATCACTACACAAGATGTAAATTTCCAGTCACGAGAAAAAAGTTTCTTTTAAACATTTACGCTATTGAAATGACCGGCATTACATCCCGAACTCCATTACTTACTACACAGCCTGCATACATATTCATATCTCTAAGTTTCAAACCAAAAAGGACAGATAAAGTAGTTTTACAGCTTCGGAGCAGGAAAGATGGTAGAAACTCGATCAGGCGTGACATTAGTACGAGCGAGATGGACGAAGAAAGCAGCCACGCGAGCAAGCGGGACGGTAGATCAGAAGGCTTTTACGGTAGAGCTGGCAGCATGTAGTGAAATGTGGGGCCGACGCTCGCCTTCTTTTTCGATCTCGCTTCAATAAATTGATTTTAAGATTAATCTTTTTTATCGACTCTGTTACCCGACGAGGGTTTTTCGCTTCTTATAAAATTGCCAATAAAACTGAAGCAAATGGTACTATCAAATTAGACACAATGTAACCAGTGAAATCAAAATGTCGGATTTAAATTTATTTCACGTGTTTTTTAACAAGTTAACTGTGATAACGTAATAAACAAATTTTCACAGAAAAAAATCTACGCAATAATTTCTTATTACAGGAATTTAATGAAATACTTTATTTAACCATTAATTGCTAAAGTTTTACATGTTTTAACCTTTTGTAACTTCGTTTTGCTCATAGTTTCAAAGATGTAAAATTATAATAGCCGGTTACAGACACCGGAAACCCTGTGAAAACATTCGGACTGTACACTCGCGGCAGTAAAGTCGTCAGTCCGTTTTATTGTCGTCGGTCCTGATACCCTTTCAGATGGGAACAGTCAAGCCTATCGTAAACCCCGAAATGGTTCCAGTGATGTTATTACTGCTAAATAAACAACAACCGTTTATAAACGGTGCTTGTTATATTAATATATCATACTAAATATTACAGCAGTGTATTTGAATATCAATATGATTATTACTTTATAGTGATTTTAAGAACAAACACTTAAAGTTCCATTAGTAATACGCTCTATTTAGATCAAAAGAGTAACTATTTGATATTAAGTGTTATTGCAATCCGTAGCAATGTTAGTAAAATATTAATTTTCTCATTGATATTGTTGTTTTAAACAATTATCATGTTTCTCCATGGCAAAGGTTAACCGATGTAGAATATCAAAAAGCATCAAACAATCCTATTTTATTACCTTTGGTGAGTAATTTAAAGGTTTTCTACTTTACAAAATAGTTATCAATATAAATATTATAATTCAATCATATCCATAACAAAATTTTTTTGTTTAAACGTAATTTTTTATCTAATTTTTATATACATTAAAGTTATAATAATTACTTTGATTCTTACTTAGTATTTAATTTGTATACTTTGCAATATAATAAAGGAGCAAACTATTTAAGAATTCGTTGCATAGATTTAACTTTTAATTACTTTAGAGAAACTAATATAGAATGTTGAAAATAGTAAAACTATTAATAGATGCATAATAAATTTTCGTTTATATTTGTACATAACTATATAAAAATGCACATTAAATATGTTCAGTATTCAGAAATTTTTAATTAAAATAACGGGTGAGCAGTATATCACATTGTATGTCCATAATTAATAATCAGTGATGAAAATCAAACTAAAAAAATACCCGAATAAGAATTCTGTGCGATCGATAGCGTCGTATCAGGTATGGACATTAATATTGGCTTCGGTATCCAAATCCGGTTACCCATTAACATTTTCCGATATCACCAGAAGCTAAGAACCGACACTATTGAGTATAAACTTTTGAATGATGCATGAGATAATATTATAATAATACAAAAACGTTGCGCTTTTGTTGTTGACGAACATTATATATATTTTAATGTACTGAAGACAAAGAAACTTAGCTAAAATTATATACTGACTAATGCATCGAACTTAATCGGATGAATTAGAACTTTTACATCACTGAAGCTTTCCGGTATTGAAAATTTAACGTGTGTTCTGTGAGAGATAATCGGTTTTTTATGATAATGAATGACTTCTCAGTTGAATTAAGGTAGAGCTACCTAATTAAGTATGTTTCTTGATCCATCAATTTACAAGCAAAACACCTGCTAACACACGCGTGTAAAATCTCAGTCAAACGTTATACGTAAGCTGTGATATGAAGTATACTTACTAGAATCCGTATAGCGTTCAACTTGTTGTCATTCATTTGATAACATTGACTCGGTGTTTAATATACTGTAGTTAATGCTATATAGATAGCTAATTCAGTAGTAGAACCTTTTTTTAAATACTTAAATGTAGAACACATTGTACTTAAAATTATTGAAAATATTCATGCTGTATTTTTGTTCAAAACAATTACTTTATGAAGATGTTAACTTAAGTTGCAACACTAACTCCTTCGTGGAAAAGATCCGTCGTATAATTGCCAACCAATAGTGAAAGTTTTAAAGATTTAATCAATAATTGGTTTAAGTAAGCCGCCTGTTTTTTTTGCGCGATGGAATATTCTGGTAAAGAAAAGGTACAATAATGTAACTGTATGTGTTAAAACTTAAAATTCAGCTTACTTTATTTCCAGAATGACTTATAATTGATGTATAAGATTTTCATCTGTGACTTTTTCTTTCAGATGAATTTCAACCGTGATGTCGGAAAACGGTGGAACGGTTGTATCGAGGGCATCAACACCTCGTCCAGCTGGTGACAGTCCCGTCAATGCCCCACTCCGTTCTAGACATGATCAGTTCATCGCGAGCTCAGCCGAAAGGACTCAACAACGGCCTTCGTCCAGCGGCCGAAATGCGAGTGGAAACTTCGACGCCTCAATACCTTACCACCGTCAGATAACAACAGGTTCACTCCTAACATCTTCTCATCGCGAGTCCTCAGCATTTGTTCCCGTTGTGCCCACAAGAGCCATGCACCCCGTGATATATCCCAACGAAATGCATCCAGCTTTGATGCCCTCTGAAATTATCGAGCGCGAGAGAATGCTGGACAGAGACAGATCGGAACCGGCGAAAGGTTCACCAGATCGCAACTCTAGCAGCTTTGCAAAGAGAAACTCTTTTGATTTAATGGCTATGATGGTTGAGAAAAGAAAAGAAGTGGCTTTAAGAGAAGCTGCGGCTGCAATGCTTCTACCGCATCACAGAACGCCATCGATAGACGGAATGATATCTGATAGTTCGTCCCAACCGCCTATATATGGCCCTCCTGGTGCATTCCTCGGAGCGCCAGGACCTTCACCGACAGCCGCCAATAGCTTTACATTCCCGGGTGCCGGATTGTTTCCACCAGGGGCAGGTCCGCACCAAATGCATCCGCATATAGACCGCCGATTACTCCGAGCACCCGGCAGGGCCTCTCGACCCAAGAAACAATTCATTTGCAAATTCTGCAATCGACAATTCACCAAATCCTACAATTTGCTCATCCACGAAAGGACCCATACAGACGAACGCCCTTATTCATGTGACATCTGTGGCAAGGCATTCCGCAGACAAGACCATCTACGAGATCACAGGTGAGACACTTTCTTATACCCTATGTATGTGTTGTACTTAATATGAGTCCCAGTCTCAAATATTTGTGAACGAATTTTCACATGCGTCCCACGCTTAATACTAAGCCTAGTACCACAGGCTGCGCGAAATGTCTACAGTAACCCTAAAAGTACTTAGTATACGATAAAAAACTAGGAACACAGATATTGTTTACAACTTTTCTTTACTCTTATTAACTCAATTTTATATACCACCTGAAAGATTTGTACAGCATTTTTGTCTATAAGAGATAGCTTTTTTCTTGTCTTTTCATTCAATAAGTCATATTTTAGAATTTGTTTTCGTAAAGACCATATACGATAAACGACGAATTTTTTGATTTACTAAAACGCCGTTGCTTTTCTTTTACAAGCACACCTATTTTTCTTTTCTTATCAAGGCAATTTAATGTTATTGGACCGTGAACAATTAGTTTTTGTTTACCTACCACCTTATAAAGTATTGCCTTATTTATATTCAGTGACCGGCAGTCGGTGTAACTCAAGTTGCAGATGTTAAGCCGAGTGTGGCCGCATCCGCTGCGCTACTTGGAAACGGAATATTTATAAAGTTTCTTTATCGTAGTAAAAGCTTCTAAGAAATCAACGAATTTTTTGAAAATCATTTAACCGTATGAAAATTATTAATCAGTCATTTATATAATACTGCCAACAACTGTTTATTTATCAGTCGGATGACATTGAACAGAGGTTTTAAGTTATTAAAAAAATTTAATAATGTTTTTTGACTTAATAAACTTTCTTAGTTTAACTATAGTATTTAATAGACTAAAATTAATAATTATTAGTAACTCACTATATTAACGATAACTCGAAAAATATCCAATTCTTTTTCCCCTTCAAGCACAAAGTAGATAATACGAGTATAAGCTCATAAGCTTCAGAGTAATTCTTACTGTCGATGAAGCAATCGTCTGTTCGCTCAAAGTTTCAATAAATTCCTTTAATTTTCTTTCAAACGCACTTCTATTTTATCATTTTTATTCTTAAAAAACTCTTATATAGGAATCAATCATATTAAATTAGTGTCATTTTATCTTCGGTCAGTAAGAGAGGTGCACATAATCCGATTTAGAGAGAAGATTAAATTCTATATAATGAAATGTGTTAAGTCTCGCCTTGATAATCCGGGTCGATGACATTTCAAACGATTCAAATACATTTATAGTACAATATAAAAAAAAACTTGATAGAGAATATTCTACGACTTATAAGTATTCTAGAAAAGATTTTGTTAAGGTGTTATTTTGATATCTTTAGCTTAAATTCAAAACTATCTGTATTTATAAGGTAAACTATTTAAACCCACGTTAATAAAATCTTACTAAATATACGAAGAAAGCCGCAAATCAAAATGAATCCGTTTACACTGAAAACTGACTCTTGATTTGTTATTAGCTTCTTGACTTTATAATTTTTATAACAGATTTTTTTATTGTCATTAGCCATTGCTTACTATATTCAACTTGCGTAAAATACATAAAATATTAATTAACTGATGTGAATCTTAGCAACAGTAATATATCATTCTCGTTGACTTTTATTTTGCGATTTCAAAAAGTGGTTATAACAGAATTAATTAATGTATTTTATACGTTTTTGCACAAACAGAATCTACAGGTTCTCCTATAAAATAATGTCCGTATAGGTAATGAATTTTGCGAAATTTAAATACCATTAATTATAACAGTTAGTTATAAAAGTTAGTCTACTAAATGAAGTTGTATCTAAAATCAATTGGGTAAAAATAGTACATAGTAATAAATGAATAAATCTATTATTTAACCTTTTCCATGATCCATAATTAAAGCCAAAATAACAGTTTAACTTGAATTTACAAGATTGTTTAATCACTACAAATATGGATTTTTTTTAACGATAGCTTATGAGGTTACTAAAAAGATCTATCAACGAAGTGTCATCAAGTCTATGTTGACCAATTTTTCGATTTAAATTATTAAACAATACTCCAAGATAATAATGAGATATTTTTTATGACACCAAGTCATCAGGAAAAGTTGAATAAATATAAATATATTTAAAAACGTTTACTTCTATAAATAAATAAGAACCTCTCTATATTGTTTCTAGTCCAACTTATTTCGAATCAAATTCCTCTACCATCTCAAGAATGTAATATTAATTCGGTAATGTTATATTGATTCTAGAAGGTTCACGTATTGAATACGCTTTTTTTTCATCTAACAACAGAATAAGAACTTAGTGATTTTCGATGAGTCTCTGAACCAGACCGAGTTATTCGTCTCGCATTAAGTTACGCGTTTTTTCGAAGCGGACTGTAATTAGTTCAGAATCTGATGACTCATCTGTTCCTATTGATGCGGAGCCGGTAATGGAAGAAATAAGATCGAACCGTACAGCCAGATAACTTACATAAAAAAATATTTACCTTAATAATATTAAATGATTAGTTTGTAAGTGCAAGATATTTTTCTCCCTCTTTGTTGCTCTCTGTTATTGTTGTACAAGGTTTATATTTTGTTATTGTTTTATATTTACAATATTTATATATTATTTCCTAATCACTTACACTATTAACTTAATTATTACTTAGCGCAGAGTTTCCGCATGATTATTAATAATATACTACGTTGCATTTTCAGTATAATAAGTTTAAAAAAAGGGATAATATACCACAAAAAAGGTACAGTTCTACATATTTCATTTCTTACCTTCATATAGCGTTAATTAAACTAGCATGAAAAAGTTCTATCATATATAGTCACGGTATTATACCGTGACTTCGACTGTTCTTCTGACGCTACAATGTAGTCATACTACACTGTATATATTATTGATACCACCGAACCATTTCTTATATTGGTATCATGACTAGTTCATGACTTGCAAGAACGAAATTTGGTATTAGTAAAATATATAAAGAATTAGAAAATAATATTTAAGTAAGAAAATTAAAAAAGAAATCTAAATTATTAACTTCGTAATTATATAAAATGAATATGTTGCGCACAATGCGAAGGTAAAATAACTGAGTTGTGCATTGACATGAACAAACAATCATAAAATTATATTGTGAAGTCGCATTACGTCGCGCTCGTCGTTGTTATGCCTTTATAATCGAGATGCACCTCGCGGAGCATAATGCCAGGTTATCATAACCCTCGCCATAATTAATAACCGCGATGGTAAAAAACACACTGACGCCTCCGACCCGCCAAGGACAGCCGAGCTGCACGCCAATTTCACGTTTCGACGAAAAAATTTGTTATTCCATCACGACCCGCAATAAAACCGTATCAAAGTCAAAATATGAGTAACACCATATAATTACATCGTGAAACGTAACGACACGAAGAATATAACTTGAATATCACATCAATACCTTCATACAAACAAAGGTTTCATTTTTTGGACTCATGCAAACATGATCCCTTTACGAAATCATTGGGAGCGAAATTTCCGAAAAACGGGTTCCTAGTAGACAGCGTAAGAAAATAAACAGTAACAGTTTTCTCAATCTAAGATAAATTTCAAATTGAAGAAGCAACTGATAATGAGTATATTGCATTCCATAAATAGAGAATACAAAATACACAGGGTAAAGAAACAGCATACTAGATTATGCCTTAGAAGTATTTCATGGTCAGGATTTCAACCTATTGATAACCACTAATAAATAAAGTTTGCCCCAATTATTATTTAAGTTCTTAAATATATGCCTTTTTCGCTTAATAATCAACTAATACTTTGTAACTAATCAGGAGATTTAATAATACCATTAATTATATAAAAAGTTCGTATGTTAATGTGAAATTTTAAAAGTGATTCATAAACCGCATATTTCTTTGTTTAATAGAGTCTTCGCAAGAATTATTATCGTATCGGGTTTTGCATTATCTCGGGGCTCATGTGCAATTATGATTGGTCCGAGACCACATATAATGGAGTTCGGGCAAACCTCCACTCGCCCGTTTTGATCGCTCAAGGGGCTGCAGCAAAAAGGGATATCAAATTAATACTGAATCCATAATAAATCAAAGGCGCAGGTGGACTTGGTCGCGAGGGACCAAGTTTCGCCTACGGATATCTTTAGAAATGATCGTGTTTCGATCTTCGCGTGATTCTATGCTTATTTTCTTTAGAATATGTGACTGGAATTTTAAATATTTAAATTAGGTATGCCTAAAACATTTTGAATTACTTTATAATGAATACAGTCACGCATGATCATTACATATGTATTGAGGCGTTTTAGCTGTGGCGCAGAGGCTAAACACTTGCTATGTAACACGGTGGTCTCCAAGTCGGTTCCGGGCCTCTAAGCTGTGGAGTATCGTCTATGGTAGGGTTTTTTCGAATCTGTTTAACTAACTAACACCCATTTCAAATATTCTGCTACAACAGCATTGGTTTTCTCCAACAGTCAAAATATGAAATGCACGCTTTACCATTTACGGCCCCATTGTCACTTAACACCATATGTAATTGAGGTCAAGTGTTAACCTATTGTAGACGAAGTAAAGTCACTCCTTCGCTCCACCTTTTTAACTTTGTGATTATTTATAGGGTGTATGTAAATGTTTCTTTCCGTCATTTAATTATGAACTAATATTTGTGTAATGCGCCAAGTTTTAGTCACATAGTCAGTAAACGAATACTTCCTGTACCTTTATATCGATTGCCTTGATTATTCGGAACCATCGCAGCTGTTCATTAAAAAAAAAGAAACATCGATTTTAACTACTAAAACAGGTTTATAGCTTACATGTAGGTATGAACATCCATTTGAAATAATCGTGACCGTGGTTGAAGAATAATTAGACAGAAACGCTGCGCGAGGTCCGATCGCCGATTTCACAGTTTCTTATTGGCTTTTGAAAGTTCTTTCTGAACGTACACAAGCCTCGTGTTGAGCAACTTTTAGTACCGATGTAAACTGAAAAGTTTTTTTTATGAAAGCCCTGCGCACCTGCGTCCACAGAAATGAGGTCCCTTGTTTATTTATTACGAAATACGTTAGTAATTTGCTGCCAGGTAATGCGATATCTGAACAACAATCTTCGGTGGCGGAATCTGTTTTCGCAAAGTGAAATTTCGATGTACCAAATTTTTTGCGTAATATGTAAACGTGGCGTTTATTAACAATGCCCATTGCAAAGTCAAAATCGAGAACTTCAACAAACATTGAGGTCAAAATTTAAAAGTTGCATACTGAAGTTGAATTATTAAAATATCTATCATTTCCAAATTGTTAACGACAGGTAGACTGATTATTTAAATTATACATCTACAGTTTCGCGTGTCTGGTTGCAGAAAGATTTTTTTGTCTCCTAATTTCGATCAATTACGGTTGCGTGATTTGATTATCTTTATACCTAAACCGATGTTGCTTCGGTAGTGTACAGAAAGGGAAAAAATTCGATTAATTATGAGAAAAGTAACTCTAGATTTTAAAACTTAAAATTATAACATTTTAATCTAAAAATAAAAGATTTTTAGATAAATCTATAATTACCACTTTAAATCTACATTTTTTTCAAAAAATTTAAGTAGACGGAAAATTCAGTTCATCAATAGATACAGCTTTATGAAAATTTAAACAAAACTTTATAAGTTTAAGTGAGTATTACGTTATGTACAGGTCTATATTACACAAAGTTTTAAATAACAAAATAAGGATTTTAATTTTCAATTAAAATTCTACCGATACAATCGGGACCATTAATCATGCTTTGGGTAATGGCAACACAGAAAGAAGCGTTCGCTTGTAATCCGGAGACCTGTCTCATATCTTCACTACTTATACCTGCGGCTTTACGTATGCGATAACGTCATATCAACTTGAGTGCTTTTATTGAATTTAATTTTATTCGTATCGTGTATATTTTAAACTGCAATTACACATTGAATCCTTCACGAAATTTTTAAAGTAACAAAACAATATAATTTAAGCTACCTTCTAATAAAATATTTTAGTTTAGTTATTTCAAATGCTCTTATTTAAACATAAATATTTTAGTATGTTTAAAGAAAGTAATATGCCTTTAAACAATAGTACCTTCGAGTTTCAATTCAACATCAAGTTTTTTCACCTGTATTAAATTTAAAGTATATTGAACTTTAAGGGCAAGGAATAAGAAATAAATTTGAAAGGTGTATATGTGTATGTATTGAAACAAGCGTGGGTTGACAAGACTTACGCTTATGGTTATATTCAGCTACTTGATATAGTTTTTAAAAGCTGTTAAGCTTGTAGTAGCAATGCGAAGTATTTAAAGGTTCTATTCACATTTGTACTGGTTAGTTGAACAGAATGATTTTAGCTACAGAATGTCTTCATTTATTTTTAATCATAACGCTAACGTAAACAACAACCACTTCATTTCATTAATAGTTGGATGCTTTATTCTCATCAGCCACGGCATAGGCATTGAAATTCCACGTGCACTTCGTTCGAGCACTTACAAGAGCTTCGATCAAACATTTCCGAGTAGTTTTGAGGAGTCTCTGTGCAAACAGTGACCGGTCTTATCCAAACAAACGCAGAGGCTGTGCTTGCTGTGTCTACTCGACGGCCTCTAAAAGACGGGTCCGCCAAGAACCGAGAATATTTACATTGCATTCTTCACGTGAATATGAATAAAATAATCTCTAACATTTAAAAGCCTCCAATCTTTTTTTGGTCGGCCCTATCATTTTCAAACAATGGGTCGCATTGAAATAAAAAAAAACGAGTTTTTAAAGCATCCAGAACCTTAGATAGCATTGTCATTTCTAAATGCACGTAAGAAAGGTATCCGAGACGACTTTCTGTACGTCATTAATCATACGTCGACGCGAGTAGCCAGATAAAGTGCACGGAGCGGAGGAACCGTTTGAATACTACGTGTGGTACAACGCGACCTTATCTGTTAGACATTCTCATTATTATTTAGTTTGTGGAAAACTTATCATTATTATCCTAATTAAAAAAAAAGTAAACACTCAGATATATATATTAGAAAACAAAACATGATTTTCGTTCAATGATTTCATAAACATTTTTTAGTAAAGTGAATGTTATATATAAAAATTAATAATCAGATACATATTAGCAAATTAACACTAACGTTGTTCATTCATTTCATTGATGTATGTTAGAAAAATTAAGGATATAAATTACCTCGTATGCCTTCGTAGTGAGACTAGATTAATAAATAAATAATTATAGCTTTGATCCACGAAATAAATAATACAGATTCTGAAAAACAATTAAAGAATATTGTGTACTTGTTTAATTAATGATATAGTAGATTTATCTCCCACAATAACAAAACATAACCAAATAATCTGTGAAATACTATTTAAGTTACAAATGTTGAACGCCATCTAAAATAGAAATGGTAAAGAAAGTTAAAACACATCTGTACATTCCCACAAGTTTACCGATGATGAAACTTTCCTCTAAATTAAAAATAATTATTAATACATGCAATTAAGTAACAACATAAAGGTACACACGGGTATGTGGCTGATGATATCAGAGGCGTAGTGTATCGCTGTCTACGATATTTTAAGCGAGATACGGCTTTTAACCGGTTGTCCTTGGTGAGTTGAACTCCTGCCCAGTAATTTCTTCCCCATAAGAACAGCAACACATACTTCTTTTATAAACGCTACGTTTAATCTATCCTCTTTATTTTAATAACGAATAAGCTTTCTAGTCGACCGTAATACAACACAAAATAACTTTTACCTATAAAGTATAAACTAGATTTGTTCTACACGTGGAAGATTGCCTTTTTTATTAAAACTTTCGTAAAATAGATTTACAGATATGTTCGGTTTTGAATAAGATGGTATTGAATACATATTATGTTGTTGTTCAGAACAGAAACAATACTTTTTATCATCGTAAAAAATATACGAAAGGATAGAAAATTAGATCTAGATTATTTGTTTTCAAGATATCTCAATAATTATCTTATATCTTCTACAGGTTTTTTAAAGATCACTTCTTCGGTGATCTTTATCAATGCCAATGCTACGATAAAATATTAATTTTAATAAAAACGAAGTAAAAATCCTATTGTAAGTTAATAGCTTCCTCCGTAAACTATTCTCGCGTTAATCTCTTTACGAAATAATTTTTCAAAAAAAAAATACCCCGACCTGAGCCTGTTCTTCAAAAGAATAATCGCGTTATTTATTACCAGTGCCTCTAAGAAGCCACGTTTAATCTTTTCTAAGCGAGTAGAAGCTGATATTATGAGAGATTAAAAACACGCTGATCGACTTTTAAAATGCTTCTCGTATGGTAATAAAACTAAAATCACGAGACAGATACACAGCTAGATTTAATAGTAATTAAAGCCATTACTATGCACAAGCCAAGACTATTTCACAGTATTCAAAGATTTAATTTTGTTTTCTGTATCAATAATTGGAATGGAAACTTTTAATTAGAAGATTTCTGAATTTTATTATTGCGTCTCGTTATTAGACGAAAAACAATATTCATATATATCAAATTATATTTACGATAATGTTTTACATTCTTCAAAAAATCAGACGGAGTTTTCGTATATATAAGTTAGTGAAGTACATGTTTCGGTTGTAATAACTAGACTACCATTTACAAATATTAAAAGCTGCACCAAGCCACATGAAAGTTTTGTATATACATCGGGAGTAATAAAATAATCAACTATTAAAGTCAATTACTAGCAATACTTAAAGTCGATTTATGATGAAACGAAAATTAACACACGGCTTTTACCCCGTTGGCCTAATTGCAGCTCCAACGCCTCATAAATCATAAGTTGTGGGATCGAACCACAACGAAATTGTAGCAAGGATTCCGAGTCTAATTGGATCTGGTAAATAACATGAACCTATCAATATACATTGATTAATAGTATCTGGGGACCTCAGTATAATTGCCAGCTGGGAGCGTCATGAATCAACTGACAGAGTTATAAATCTGATAAGTGGAACTCGTTTAAAACAAGTTGGATAACACCGCTTCCTAAACTACACCGGTCAGTGCATTTCTCGGTATGATACTTTTTTTATTTCTCAGAACACATTTCACTTAAATAGCTTGCTTGTGTAACTTCATTCGTCATTCTGAACTATTACTAAAATGAAACCGTAACAGTTTTTATACAGCGAATTATTAAATTACTTAGCTAATAGTGATCAATGTTCGTCGACATTAGGAGACGGCGAAATAAAAAAAGCGTAAAAGATATCGTATTACGTAAATCAAACAAATTGAGAAAACCAGATTGTGTTTCGGAACTATTCAGCCATGATCAGGTTCTACATCGGAGGTTTTTTTACTTAGCAGCCAGGCGCCAGTGTCTTTTTTTGAACTTATTTTTTAGCATGCATATATTTCACATAAAAAACAGTTCTTCAGCAACATTATGTCACAGAAATTAAGACGAATGTGAGTATAACGCACTAATAAAAAATAAAGTTGGAAGCTTCCTTAATGAGCTAGAGCATTTAAATAACGAAAGGTGTAATAAAGGCAGTTGATTCTCACAGCTGCTGATTTTATATGACCATGTTCTCCAATTATCGGAACTTTGAGGCGGTGTCGTCGTAAAAGTTTGGAATAAAGAAATTTCGTATTGCTTACCGTGTGGGTGAAATTTCACATATGTTACGTCAAGTGGGTAAAGCACCTGACACACCGTCTCCAGTCGAAGCAACGGAGTCAAGTACGCAGCACAATGAATGTTTGCGTCAGTCAGAGGTGAAATTGAGTGTGAAGCGGCAGCGGCCAGCCGTCGCTCCCATTACGTCGCTTGGACTGCGCCCGCGTCGGCAAACCGGCTGCGGTCGCACTGCAGTATGTTACTGAATACACATTATTCCAACACAACAACCACCTAATTTCATTAATAAATTTCACGGAATTTACAGAGCTTATTTAAAAATCATCAGAACACTGACTTTTAACTTAGTATATCCGTGTCCTGGTCATCACAGAGTAGCTATAATTTTTTTAAATATTACTCGCAGTCCGATCTACGCAATATAAGCTTGAAGATCTCAAACTAAAATTTTGTTTCATCTTCTAACCTTGTAGCAGTCGATAATTGTAACTAAAATAAGACGCTTATAGTATTAATAAGTTCATGCAATAAGTACACTGAAATATGTGAAGACCCGCAAATTTTAAATGTTATTAGATAGTTAATTTTAATTTTCTGTTAAACTTTCAGTAATTTTCTGCGGATAATTTTCATATGTAATGAAAGTTACATGTACAAACGATACAATTTTGTGGATCATTTAACCATTGAATATTCAATGTTAAGAGTTGTTAGACAGTTACATACCACAACTCGTCTCGGACCAACCTCCTCGCTCCGCTCCATTAGTATTTTCCATTTATTTTTTGTCCACGTACCTGTCCGAGTTTTGGGATTCGACTCTTTTTTTTTACTAAGCCGCGCGACGAATACAAAATTTCTTTGGTATAGAACTGAAAATAAATCATGCTACGTTGAACTATGCAACTATGATTAGATCGAATTGGTCGTCTTCTCGTCATTTTGTAATGGGTTGAAAATCTATGTGGTCGAAATAATGAAGTCAATAGATTGTTGTGCTAATAGCTTTGCTTTACGCATCCATTAAATATACCAGTCTATATCCTTTCAATTAACTCTGATCCTCAAAGTATAAACATTCTAAAATAAGTTCAGATTTGCGTATAAATTTATGTATTTACTTGAATTCAACATTACGTATCATCGCTCTTGGAATCGTATATCTGTTTCCACTCAAGACAAAATAGGATTTATATAAGACTTCTTACTCTTAGAAATGAAATGAAGCAATTGTACATTTTAAAGCGATAAGTATAAAATAAAAGTTAAAGAAAATGACAAAAGCTATCAATAATCAATCTTATATGGCTGTAACTTATTTACTACAGTTCGCTTCATATTGACACACGCAACAAGATTGCAGCTCTTTAATAAACGTTAATGACTCATTGTAATACAGCTATAAATTCACTAGTTAACAATCTATTAAACCTACGAACATATCATAAGTGATAAAGCTTGAACAGTACCTTTTATTTTATTTTACAAACTTAAACCTTCACATGTTTCAGCTTCAATTCTATTAACACAGAATGAAATAAATTGAAATTCTGGAATTTTCTAACATCTTACGTAACTTGTGAGTTATAAATTATTGTATATAATAATAAACAGCCCAAAAAAGTCTTTGTTTTTGAAATATGTCGGTTTTCACATGATGTTTTTTCTAAAAGGAAGGCTTAATAGGGATTGATAATTGTTTCTGCAAATTTAATCAATGAATTAAAACTGAGAATCGTTATATGATGAGTTAATACCTCTTTCTATTAATCGTTTATAACATTATTTTGTTGTGCAAATAATCATTATTACTTTAGGTAGATTTTCTATTTGATGGACGCTTTAACGGCGAAACTATCTTATTTCTTATGCAAACGAACAAAAAGCATCAAACCGGAATCAAATCTAATGAAAATACGAATAGTCGCTTCGTTATAGAAAAAAGAGATGTAAGAAGAACTTTTTACTAACACTATAATTCAAGAAGTTAAAAAGTTTAGCGAGTACTAAAGCTGCAGGGAAATAAATGTTCAGCAGTCGTGCTTCCCACCATAAAACGCTACCTCATGTCATTACAATTCTACAGAGGGGAAAAAAAAAACACTCGAGCCGGCTTACCGACAACTCATTTTGTTAAGAGCCGCCGCGCAAAAAAAATAGTGTTACGAGAATGCTAATACTGCTCGAGTCGTTGCGAAAACGTTCGCGCGAACAACGCTATGCCTCATTTACATCATGTCATATACCGCCATGTAATCGTTTAGCTACTAACCATGCGAGTGGAACATTTTCTCAGGGTATAACTGACCGTCAATTGTTTTTTATTAAAAAAAAAATTAAACGTTCGTACGATTTTTAATATAATCCATGCACTCAATATATACATTATGATATTTTTCACTTGAAACTGGCATAAATTTAAAAACTATTGCTATAAAAAAATTATTTGTTTAATTTTTTATAAGATTATGCCTTTGGGGGGGAGGGGAGGGAGTAGTAAAAATCCTATCATCAACCACAACATGGCGTTAAATCAAACCAGAGACCTCTAGTTAGATTAGATACTGCGCTACGGAAGCAATTAAATCTATACTCGTTTTTTTTATTTGGTTCCCATGTCTATCATCAGTAACTTTTTCTACAACAAATTATCCGTAAAAACATATGAAAGTTTACGATAAAGTTAAACAAGTTTTGAAGTATTAATACGAGACTTTATAACTGTAAAAAAAAACTATTTTTATCACGGCAAAGATGTAGCTTAAAAGGAAACTGTTGAAAATTTAATTTACTGGCCGGTGACTATCTAAGTATATATGTAATATTACTGTGTTTCAGCTATTTGACGATTCATGAAATTACTGATGTAACTAAACTTATCTTCTTATTGACTATGTGGATAATGTGGGGATATGTTTATCATCATAGAACACATTGATACCGCCATACTAACGTTAATTAGAGGAATATGCGTTGCGTTGGCGTCAGCTCCCTACTGTAGCTTTGGTGATAGTAGCGTTACAATAAATCGACATAAAGGCAACCAACCAGCTCAGTTAGTCGTAAAGAGATAAAACGTTGCGTGGGTTCCCCATACAAGTCCGGTTCAGCTCAGTTGCCTAAGTACAATCTTTATGTACCCATAATACGGAGGCCGCTTCTTTGGTTCATCATTCCAACCTGTACATGGTTCTCGGCGCGATCGTTTCAGTTATCTCATTAGCAGTTTTATGATCAATTTATTTTAAGCCGTAAATCTTTCGATATAACATTCTTTAATTAAGATTTTGATTGCTTACTATTTTTGTAACGTTTCAGTGTTATCGGATCTTCATCAGTGTTATGTTTAGTTTACGCACTTGAACTTTAAAACATTTTAACTGCAAGTAACAAAGTTGTGATACGACGTTTTAAAAGAAGTACTAATAAAATAGTTTATCTGTAAATAATTTTAACGTATCCATGAATCCATGGATGTGTTTTGTTATAAATATTTCGTACGGCAAAGTTAAAGAATCTTGTAAAAAGTTATCATAAGCAAACGCCCTTTTGAATACTTTCACATAACTTAAAAGGTAAAGACATAATTATACTGATATAAAGAATGAAACAATATTTGATTCTTCCGGTCTGTATATGGTAATAAAATCATATATTATTCATACGTATCGTCAATTTCACGTGGTGACAATGGTAAATAGATGGTGAAGCGTATTTCCTAGAATACCCTGGCTCTTACATGTTGGATATGAAAGCTTTATTAAGGATCTACAGCTCATTGTCTCTGATTCGAACCAGGGTCGTGTTATTCACAGTGGAGGTGTTTTATATTAGAAACCCTTAAATAGTTACAGCGAACAAAATCCGCCAGTTGATTATACAAATTGCGCGATTATGTTAATTTGAAACTATTTATAAGCGGTTTTGATTTACTCCGGTGTCGCTGCACGCCGTGTAACCATTTCAAACAAATAAATTTAAGTATTATCTCTTTGCTACCGTTCCACATCCGTGTGGGTTTTCTTAAAACGCTCGATTATTATTTATCTCTAAAGTTATACTTCTACATTGATATTTTATGCAACAGAACATATAATTAGTTTATAAATCACTGCTTGCTAGACATTTGATATTTAAATATATTTGGAATCATTGAATAGTTTAACTTTGCTAATTGGCAAATTTTACATTAAGATTTAATTACCTTTGATTTAATCTAATTTTATGTTTGATTAGATTAATTCATTTTACTCTACGAAGCGATGTAACGAACATGATTTTCAACTCGTAGTAAGTACATACTCGTAACAATGTGGCGCTTGTTAGTATGATATGAACAGCACGATGAGATGTTAAGTCTCGTTATATCAGTAATTTTACTAGCTATAACGCACTTCAAACCAGAACTTTGCACACAGCTGTTTAGTGGCAGAAATGATGGTGCTTAACAAGACGGTCACCGGCGAGAGAGACCTACCGTCAATAAGAAAATTGTCGAGAATTTAAATAAATATTGAAGTGTGTATATATTTTTGTGCGTCGCATTATTATCAGAGTAATGGCTGAAGTTTGGTATCATTAATCTAGGCGATAGGAGGTTTAGATGTAGAGATGAGCCGGGGGCTGCGGTGAGGCTGCGGGGGAGACGGGGATCGGCCAGTGACCCATGCTGTGGCATTCCGACGCGCGCAACGTGCGGACCTGCTCTCTTTACTTTTAAATAGAAAATGTATAAAACCTCCATCGACGGAACAAAAACTATTTGGTGTAACAAATGATAAAAGTTATTTAAATTTGATTATGTATTAAAATACACAACAAACATGCGTATACACTAGAGCCATTAATTCGACTTTCATAGATTTAAAAAATTATTCTACTCTACTCTCTCTCTCTCTATTTTTTTTATGTTTTAAATTCTGACTACAGCTACAAATTTATGGTCAATACTGTAATCAATTAATTTAGGTTTTATATATTATCATACTCTGATAGTTCTCGGAAGTTATTACGTCTGTACCGAGCAAAAGCAATAGGCAATCAGGAGTCGGCGGTTGAATAAAAAAAAATCTGACCCAGATCATTGCTGTACCACCGTAGACTTTCATTTCAAATGCTTTCATTTAATACTAACGATGTACGGCGTGGAGCAATGTTATAAAAACAGAAGAAAAAATTTTAAGTATATTTTCGCGGAACCTGTCAAAACAAACGCACTGTGAAACTAAACGAGGACGGTTTTGTGGAACCTGTTCTCATAACGCGTATGCCGGTACGTTTCCTCAATGAATTTTGTTCGTAAAAAAAAAATACTTACAGCGTCTTTTAAACGCGTAGTTGACTGACCGAAGGTTTTTTGTACAATTGCGCCGACCGAATCCACTGCGCGGTTATTACGGATCCAAGAGCAACTTTTTTACATTCACACTGTAAAATATCGTGAGTCACTTCCACGTTTCCTCCGTTGGCGCCATCTCGCGCCGCTAGGCCCCACTCCCACCGTAACACATAATGCGACCGGTAATCGTAATTGAAAATATTTTTTTAATGTAAACCATTAACGTCCGGGCACAGTCCTCTCGATAATTTTGGGGGCCCGCTTTTTTTTCTTTTATCTCCGTTCCGCGCCTTGATGGGATTCTAAGCGACTGTCCATCGCGATCCCTATCTCGAAGTATAATATGAAAAGACAGACGTTACTTATATTTTATTTAACGTCAGAATTGATCGAACTGCCGCGATAAGACAGTTGGGAGGGAAAGATTTGTTTATGTCATTAATTATATATTCTTAAAGATAAACTCTTGTATAAATGTAGGAAAATTGAAATAGTCTCTAAGCAACTTTATCATAATTAATAAATTTGATATCGAAACGGGGTTCGCGCGTTTTATCATACGTACATCGCAGAGATTCGAGATCTCATACATTCGGTATTTGTTAAGGATGCTGCGTTTAGTTAGAATTGAAGATTTTATTGTCTAGGCCGGTTTGGTGTGAGCGTTTTCAAAGTAAGTTGGTAATTGCCTTGTTAATTTGAATACGCTGGCGGTCTCTTTGATGTCGGTAAAGTCGTTTGGCCGGTGGTTCTGAATCCGTCATCCGACTTTAATCGAGCATACACTTCTCAATTCATTTCAAAATTGAGATATCGCCTTCATTAGATATTTCTAATTTATTGGAAGTAATTTGATGTTTGATATTTTACGTCCGTGTGTTTTTTTTTTTATTGGATCGCTTTTTCTGCATCCATTAATTGAACAGTTGAAACAGGATTTTCGCCTGCAGAACAGGTGTCTGAGTTATGGCGAATTAGCAACTAACGGTTTTAAAATCGTAAATTTTTTTCCAGAATTTTGCAAATTGCTAACATTTAATAATTTTAAAATTTCAATATTCATTAAGTTTTTTTCATAATTATCGTGGACGCTTTGTTCGAAGCTACGAACATGAATTATGTATTTGACCTCTGTTTTGATTGCAATCATTAAAAAGTCATTGCTCACCGTACAATTTACTGTCATATTTCAACAATTAAATTTAATAATCAGTAGATTATAGCGTAAGTTTCGTTTTAAATTGCTTTAGATAATTTATTAATAGCAATGTCGTAATGTACGTTTAGTAAGGAATATAGAAAGCTTCAGATTTCGGAATTTTTTCAGAATTCCATATAAAAAAAAATGCAATCTTAAAACAGTAACAGAACAAAGAATTACAATATTATATTTTCTTCGTTTAACGTCTATAAGTGAGAGTTCTCAATATTGTAAGTACATTAAAATAAAAGAGGTTTCCATTTTCTCATGACTGTTCCGTGTGCCTTTTGCATTAAAAGTTCTGTTTGTGTAGTAATTTTGATTTAAAAAAAACATATGCTTAACAACGATCGGTGAGACGTAGTCACACCATCGAAATATCTAACATTGCTTGCCCCACAAGTTAACAAGTCCGTGTGTTGTGTACTTAAGACGTAACCGGTCCCCCGGCCGTTTCAATATTTGCGCGAGGCGCGCCGGGCCGATGCGCATGCGACTGTCGTGGATTCCATTCATGGATACATTCGGACTTTCCATTTACCTCTCATGTTGTGTAGTACACGAGGTTAATATTCACATCGCTGTAAATTTTATTTATCGCTTGCAATTGATAAGGACATACACATATACCGTTTACTAAAAGTTCCACTTTTAAACAGACGTTACGTTAAAGTTGATATATGATTATTGTATACTTAAATAGAATAATTTATAGAAGATCAACTTAAAAAGCAACTACGATAGCGCTAGAAAACCATTTATATAAATGTGCTGGTATAAATTCCATGTAAAATAGACCCATCGATACATAGAAACTGTAAAAACAAAATGAACGTGTATGTATACAATGCAACAGACATTATGAAAATGAAAATTAATATTTCTTAGCTTCTCCACTAAGAACTTGATTTATTTAGTTTTTATGGAACTATCTTCTAAGTTCTCTACAGCAAAAGAATCATAGGTATTTCATTACGCTGTAAAAAGCTTAAAATATAATAACAAAAAAAGTTGTTTAAGACACTATTAAAAGTTTTTAAAAAATACATACAATTTAACCGTTTCCAATGATTTAATTAGGTAAAACATTCAAAGAAGAAAATATAATTATAACGTAATGTTTTGTAAATGAATAACATTTTCAGTTCATCATGATAATGTGTATCTGTGGAATTCACTCGGCTAAAAAGGAATTTTAAAAGAACTTGATTTGAGATTACATCAAAATCTTGATGAAACTAAAAACCAACGACAAATGTTAACGGTTAAGATGAATTTATATTTGTAACGTTAATGTTTTTAAACATTTCAAATGCACTTATAAGAATTATGTTGGACTTAAGTATAAAACAAGTTTATTCTAAACGCGTAAACATACAAAAGCTGTTTACACACATACACATATATTAATATATGTTCGTTATTTATAATCCTTTATTGTATATAAATATTTAATATCTACGAATCAAATAACAAATTGCAATGCTTTTAAGTCATATTTAACAAAAACATAAAATCGTCTGAAAATTTGCTTTGGATCTCATGAGTCTAAGACAAACTATAATCAGTAAGTAGTAATATGTAATAAAAAACTAACACAGTTTGCGTTTTATTGGTTCTAGGTAAATTGTCTAGATACCTCAAAGTCACCTTCTACCGCAAAATAGTAATGTGACAATATTACTGTGTTCCGGTTTATGTTACTCAAAGCAACGAGCACAATGTTTTGTAGTGTATATCATCTTAATTTTTTAAATCTACTACAGAATGAAAGATTTTATAGAAAAGTCAAAAGTTAGAGAGAAATGGAATAAACTGGAGGAGGCCTCCACCCAAAAAAAGATTCCTACATACACAAAATTGTTATAAAAAAAAGTTAATAAAACTATGTAAGTTAGGAAACAAAGTTGGCTTATAAATAATATAGAATGAGAGAAGAAGAGAAGAGAGGATTCTTTAAATTTTTTCTGTTTGTCTTCCATAGAGTTATATTTAAGTTGCGCACTCTTCGCATGACAACGAGCCTGTCTGTAGTCATTAGCATTAAATATGCGCAGACGCCGCCGGTTGTTCAATTTAGTTTTTATCTCTTCCTTGGTAATGTGCCTTTTTTTATTGAATTAACTCCGAGCTTTACTTCACCGTTCAATGTTTGTTTAATTGCTTATATAACTTGTGCTTAGCTGCGCGGAAAATGTAGTGGCAATGCGAATGTATTTCGCGCGATTATGATAATTTAAAGGGAAAAAGAAGCGATTCGGACATTGTAAAATAATTTATACACCTCGTTATTTAATTTTTTTGTATAATCAGTCGTTACGTATGAAAAATGGCGGAATTAACATTAATTAATAATTTTAATTTTCGTTACATATGTATAACTAGTTAATGAGGTTTCTTATATTTACGCATATATTAATAGAAATTCATTTTAATCATTTCATTGCGTTCATTTAATTATTGTTTACAGTCCGATCTAAACAGAAAATGCTAATTTTGGAGTTATAATATAACAAAGAAATAACACACCATTAAGAATTATGCAGGGAACCAAAATTTTACAGCTTTTGATACACTTTTGTATATCTTATACATTATTCGCTAAAAATGGTTTTAATTACCATTTGAATTTGATAGTAAATTTCGTTAAGACTTGTTTTTTTAATTACACACCCGATACGCGTGAATAGCGAAAACCACAGTGCAATTAACAAGTTATTAACTAAATACTTCCGATGTAATTTTGCGGATGTTCGCCTTGATTGGATTGTTTCCTCAAACTAAAAAATACTAAAATTCGCTTATCATCGAGATGCTGTAACGAATTAGAATTCATTTATTAATTGTGCATTAGGATGTTCCCTCTATTGTGTAGTTATCAACTTAATTTCTAAGTAACTTTAATAAAATGAACTTTTACATTAACTAAAAAAACGGGTCCGAAATCGTTTGGAAAATAACATCGAATTTCTGTGAAATGATACCGTAATTGATTCTGAATGAAAATAATTTAAAAAAAGAGGTTATACACAATATCGGAACAATGATTAAAGTTTATCTAAAAGCTGTAGTATTACATGCCGGCACCGGCAATCGAATCCGGCCGCCGTTAATAATATTAATCGAAGCGATTGGCCACAAAATGCTTTTAACGTAATTCGATTCGGCCGAGCTGGAACTCTTATGGAACTGGACCAATTTATTATGACCCACCCGTTCCCTCTCCGTTTATAATTTTTACACACGGCGAAAAGAAGCACAGAACGTTTTAACGGTCTAAAAGAACTGGTCAGCCGGGTTGGTGCAGCGACGCCCGGCGTTGTCGATATCGCCTTGAGACTAGAGTTTCGTATTACCCGGATCACGTTCAAGGTGGGCATGGGCAAAGTGGTGGTCAGTGACGCTTGAACGTATAGTCTGTTGATTGTACCGATATATTGCCATACCATCTATAATGTATACCTGCTACGAAAGGAAACCATAAACGACTTTTGAATAAACAAAATAATGAATATTCATGTCAAAAACATATATCCCGTGTGAGGACATAATATTAAAATAAATAAAATATTTTTTTTATCTGCGGACATGTTTGCTTGATGAATATGGTTTAATTCAAATTAACTTATATAATTATAGGAATCCGTCTGCAAATTTAATTTAAACGTTGGGTGGATGTAAATTATTCTTCACAAGCGAGCATCGGTCGTTCGATAAATATAGAAATGTTCTCAGACGCGACTGAACTCCTCCCCTCAGGCATTAATTATAAGTTGCATGCAATAGAAGAAATAAATACAGAATAAATTACAAGTAATGCATAATCAATAAGATTATTTTTTTTGTTGCAGGTACATACATTCAAAGGAGAAGCCGTTTAAATGTACAGAATGCGGGAAAGGTTTCTGTCAGTCGCGTACATTGGCCGTCCACAAGATTCTTCACATGGAAGAATCACCACACAAATGTCCCGTATGCAGCCGAAGTTTCAACCAGCGATCAAATTTAAAAACACATTTACTAACGCACACAGACCACAAACCATACGAATGTAATTCTTGCGGTAAAGTATTCCGCAGAAATTGCGACTTGAGACGGCATGCTTTAACTCACGCCGTTGGTGACGTGCCACCAGGAGATGTGCTAGACGTCGGTGAAGAAGATATAGGAAGACCAGGATCACCGATTGAACCAGGATACGAGGACGAGGATCCAGATCTTTCATCCCCTGAACATTCGCCCGTTAGAAGAGCACGTTCTTCTTCTATTGAGAGTGTCGGTAGAGAGCAAAGCGAAGAGAGACCTAGGCGAGCGTCACCATCACCAGTAGAACGTACTCACTGTCATCATAATGAACCAAGAGACAGAGCGAGTCCGTATACAATGCGACCACAGAACATGGAAAAACACAAAACGTCTACATCTGACTTATATGAAAAACGAAGATACACTTCCGAAGAAATTATGGAAAAAGAGATGCGTTACACAGAAATACCTGATCAACAAGTAAGACATCCCCAGCTACAAATTCGAAGAGATTTACATCAGGTCCAACCTCCTGACCCTCCAAAAGTTGGGCACTTGTCAAGTCCTCCTATAGACCCCGGGCCTTCAGGTATGTATTTGGGTCCGTTTAGAAAAAGAGCACATCCTCCGGATGTTGGAGACAGTGTCAGAACTTGTACGACCGTTTACAGAAGTCGATCACCTGAACCCACAAATCTCACAATGCCGCGGCCACCGATTGTAAATAGTGACGTTGTTGTCGCAATGCCTCCGACAATAATGGGCCTACAACCATACCATAAATTTGGTATCCCTATGCCTCCTCCTCATCCTCATATAGCTTATGGCTCCGTTCCTCGTTCTGTGCTGGGGCCACAGCAAACGGTTGCACAGGATTTAATTGTGAAACATGCTCCACCTAAGGATACTGCGCCAAGTACGTCCACAAGTGTCACCAGTTGCAAGGATATACCACCACCACACTCAAAAGAGCCAGAGGAAACATGTTCTAGCGTCATTGCTAACGGTATTAAAAATATCGTGGGAATACAACCAAACGCAAATCCGAAACCTGGTACCAGCAGCTCAAGTGGTCCGAAAAAAGGTTTTAGTATAGAAGATATTATGAGACGTTAAATGTTTTAAACAATAATCGTAATTTATAATGTTATTAGACAGATTTTGTACATAGACATATAATAATTGCATTATATTGTCCGTTAGTTTAAGCTACATTAAGTTTGAAAGTATTATTAGGTAAAGTTTTTTTTTGTGGTAAACGTAATATTTTCTTGTACGTTTGTCCCATTACAGCTATAAGGATTTGGTTTTCGTAAAGATCTCATAAGGTTTGTTTGTGCAGTGTTTTGTTTACATCCAAATTTTAAAAGTTAGTTATCAAAATTATTAGGCCATACCTATTATTATTATTTGTTTTAATGTTTGATATCAAAATGTAACTAAGAGGCGAAATATCAGTTAAAAATATTAGGTTACTCAAAACTTTACAATGTATAGGGTATTAGTGATCAAAGTTATAACTATGACTGGTTCGAATGTGTTATTTATTATTTAGTTATTTTATAGCGAGATACTTTCGTTTCACAACAAAATATATTAAATGTTTCGTTGAGAGAACTGTACATGAAGGTACTACGACTGTTGTAGCATTTTATGTATGAGCATATGAAAATCTTTAGTTGATATTTAAGAAAACTGGTGCGAAATTTAATAATGAGTAAATCATGTAGGTATCATTATAATTGTTATAAGAATAATAATTAAGAGGCACACGTTTTTATGGTATTTTATATTGTTTTAATTAATATAATTTGACATTATTGTCAAACATAGTTATAGTTTTGGTAATTGTTGCTCAGATGTGTGTAACTTAAGATACTATTTGGATTATTGTAAATTTGTACTTTTATACTAATAAATTATAATGAGTATTTTATTTGTTTTAATAAATTAGATCACATTGAATAAGTACAATATAACGACTTTTTTCGAGTAAACAACTAGCGAGAACACTTACAACACATCCAAGATGGTAAGATTGTAGAGATCGCCACAAATATTAATCATAGCTTATTGATGTCCGCTACTAAACATAGATTCCCAAAGAGGTGTATTTGTCGTATTAGCTAACAAAGGCAGTATGCTTTAAAAGATCAAGGTAACCTGTTGCTTTTTCTCTAGAATTAGCTATTCTGATATGGGCTAACACCTCAATTTCATATGGTGTTAAATGACAGTGCTGCAAGTTGATGGTGAAGCCTACTCGCCCAGAATGAGCCAGCTCAACATGTGATCCCGAAATCGAACCAGGGACCTCCGTGTTACTGCAAGCGTTTAGTCACTGAACAAGCAAATAAACTTTTTAAATTTCTCATTTATTAAACAACCTTTATAAAATACCAAGTGGAATTTCATGATATCAAACTGAACGCTAATGAATGAAAAAAATATGTTTCTGAACCTTAATAAACTTAATAATGATCCTGAGGAATTTATGTATAATATTAATTTTAGCATTTTAAAATCGGTTCATGTTATTTCTATAATATGTTACCAAATATCACTCCAGCGAAGCATAAAAGCTATTTAACTGGCCGATATCCTTTCGGTCTTACGTAGGCACATCAGCTAAAAGAGCAACCGTGTTTATATGAGAAAAAGGTGTTTTTTAACGACCAAAACTTTATGAGGGGACGCACGCAGCCTCTCTGAGCCATTCCGACGGCTACTTGGGAGTTTATGCAAATGGACCGCCGCCCAATGAGAAATAACAATAAAAAATATTTTAACGACCGAATGTCGTTCCCTCGATATTTTAATTCGGCCGGCGCGAGGTGAAAGTACCGAATGTACCGGTGGCCATCGATTACGCCGCACGAGTTTTCTATGTACCGTAGTTAATCGATAGAGCATCCGATCAATCGGTACTCTCTAACAATAATTGCACGCTGATTAACACTTTGTATTTTATATAAAACAATAAAATCAAATTTTTGTTACCAACTTCAATGTGAATTACGAAATTGTAACTATATTATTTCTATTCATTTCTCCTTTCTATATTTCTTCCTTTACCATACATATTATATAAATAAAGCAGCAAAATATTTAAAGTATGATTTATAGATTTTTATATAAAAAACATGTTTAATGAAACCCTAGACATCTGCAAAAAATATTCACATAACATTTGACCCACTTCAAAAACTACTGACAAACATTTCACAATGTTTACGGAATTTGTTAAAGACATTTTTATTTAGATCTTTTATATTTATACATGTTTTTTTGAAAAAGCAATTAGTATTGGTAAACTTCCAACCTTGCGAACATGCGAGGTATACTTCTGTATATCCTGAAAACATACATGATAAGCAACGAACATGTAACAGTTTAAAGGAGACAGTGATGATTATCTAGTGCTATTCGAGTTAGTACAACCAGCTTAATCCAAAACACTAATTGTATTTATCTGTTTATTAATTAAAACTGTCAATAAAACATGGCGGAATGACGAAGAGAATAAGTATGTAACATGGTAATTAAATGTACTATTTATTAACTATTTTCTTGCTGGTAGTGAAACGCTTCGTGGGTCTGCTGCGAGCATTCGCATCAGGTGCAGCGCAACATCAGTAAACGTCAAACAAACTGGACTGTTTACGACACCGACGGGTACTTATAGGAACTGGTAGCGGACAGGTACGATAAGAAAGTAGTAAAATCCCTGCATGCTTGTGCTGTTTTAGTTTGCAAGTATTAAAGAGCCTATTCGGTGAAGCTGAGTTGCACATTTAACTATCCTATTTACGAAACCCGTGTCTGTTAGGACTAATGTTATGTTTTTAATTAGAATACATTAAGGCTTATACACAAATCCTTCTAGTGTTTAGTTATATAGTGTATGGTAATAAAATAATAACCTAGTAACAGCCTATTCTCTTATTTTTTGAACATACCCCCATCGTATTTGTGAACACTGGCGGCGATTTTCCATTCCTTTGTAATTCTGAGGACTGTGATTACTAATGTTCATTGTGACATTGTAGTGTTAGGTTTACAGTATACCCGGATCCGAGCGTTTCCACATAATCATAAATCAGCCACGTGCACCGAATCCTAAATGTAACGAGCACTCGAAGCTTTACATAAAGAAATCCGCTGAGTGGGAAACCCGTATAGGTAATCTAAACCGCTGCTTGATACGTGACGTGAAAGCTTAGTTATAACATAATTCACATCGTTATGTACGAATGAAGCTTCGTTAAATTTTAACGGTGACATCGTTCGCGTCTCTTTTAACGAGCCTTTTGTAATTATTTTCTTTGACTACAAGCCCAAAACTGTCTTCAAATAATATTTCCTTACTATTTTTTAACTATTGCGTTGCGATTCCACCTGAGTATAAGCTGAGATGTAGTTTAGGTGGTAAAGCTCACTAGAGAAGCCTGTTCACTGTTTTCTTATATAAACGATCTATTTTAATTCGCGAAAAGTCTTCGACGGGAGGACGAATTTCAGCAGCACTTATCAACGTATCGTATTAACGATTTATATTTTCGTCACTCCTTTCTAGATAGAAAAAGATAATACTAAATACCGGTTAAAATCTTTAAAATAAATATCATATTTAGTTAGGTCTCTCTGGTCGAGTTAAGTATTATTAAACTAAACTATTACTAACTAGTAGTAAGAATGCACAACGAGCACCTTCCATGACAACCTCCATCGAGATAGTTCCAAAAGTATCTTGATGATGATTGCTGCCAGAACCAACAGCTTCTATGAAGTCATTAGGTACATAATCTTGATGGAATTTATAAGTAATCACATATCAAAGATAAAATTATTACCATTTTTCCTTTTCAGTTTAAATATATAAAGCACAGCAACATTGGATAATGCAGCAGCTTAATGTGTAATCTAGTGAGAGATCCTCTGAAAACTCTGGCATTCTGTTCATGATATGAGATATGGACAAAGATAAAGAGGAACTGTTGCAAGTTCTTATGAAGTATGAACAAGGCCTAGTTTATGTTGCAACTGGAGGCGTTGGTGTCACGTTTAAATTGTTAGGTAAATTTGTGTCCTGAATACGCGACAACTGTATCTAGGTACGGGTGAGCAAACATTCAAAGAAATACATACATTTACTTTAAGTTGAATGACTGGGAACGGTTGGCGGTAAATCCTTTGCACTTCATTGCAACATAGCCGTCACATGAAATTTTCCTTACTGGTCAATAGGCAGTTATTTTTTAATACGAAGAACTTATAGAAAGTATCTGGTAACTTACGTGGCGCATTGGTTTAATGCTTGCCTTGTAACAAGTCTGTGATTCTATTCTGAGGTCACATGTCTAATAGGGATGATTATACGATTTCTTCGATCCCGTCTCTTTAGTTATAAAACCTTTATTGTAAATATGTCTCCATTAAAAGGATCGCTGTGTTCCAACTATCAACATATGAGATCAAGAATCTTTATTATTTACTGCCTCATTGTGCCGTAACTTCATGTAAAACCGAAGTCAAAGGTTAGCTCACTGTAAATTAAAAAAGGTTTCAATATCGATTAACATAAATTAATAATGTTTCTATCCAAACAACTTACGAAAACGAAATCCTGAAACTTTTAAGAAAACTGTATCATTTACTTACATAATTCAAATTATAGACCTCTGTATTTCAGATCTTTTCAAAGCCTAGATCAAGGAATAAAAAAGCAACGTGTTAATAAATGGCTTTCATGCTTATTTTACTTGGTCCATAAAAATTGTTTTATGCTCGATATAAAAAATTTTAAGATCTTTGTTTTCGTACAAGACCGTCTTCCGCAAAGAGGTAACAACTTTTTGCTCCAAACGTAAGAGGCGAGTGGTGTAGACATTAATCACGCGGTCCAATGCCACTGGATCATGTGCAATTATTTTTTTTTTCAACCTGGCAACGTTTTCGCTGCGACAGGTTTACGTTCGTTATAAAATTGATCGGTCCGATATTCAAAACAAAGCCATTAAAATTGTTATTTAAATGAACACCGCTGCGAAGTTATTCCTTACATTTAGTTAACGTTTTAATCGTTCAATAATATTTTGGAAACGCAGTTAAATTTTTGCGAATCTCGTTACTGTGGAAACAAATTAATCAGAATCATCTGCAGTTTATATAGGATTCAAATGAATTGGGTGATAAGATTTAATAAAATGACGATTCAGAAAGAAGTTCTCCATAAAGAATGAGTTTCTATCGTAGTTTAGTTTTGAATATTCAAAGCATGATTGACTGAGAAGTAAAAAGAGGAATAACAAAAAAATTGTTTATGCTATAAAATATTTCGTACAGCCAAAAATAATGTACCATAGAATATGGTCTAAATTTAAACTTTCGTTGAAGCAACAGTAAAATTGAATTACTTCTCTTTTTTACTTACTCGATTCTTCCGTTTTGATTTACTTTACTTACCAATAAACATATAATTTCCTAAGAACAACTTTGTGTAAGAGGGATTTTAGGTTTTTTTTCATTCTAATAGAATTAGAATGTCACTTTTCAATGTTCTCATTATTTTTGTGTCTACAGTCCTGAAATGTGTATTCCTAAAATCCTAAAAATTAATGCATTCCTAAAATATAGTCGAAATGAGACCGATTTTAAGATTCATTCGCAGACCATTCAATGGGCAGTTTTACAGGTAAATATTTAAATTTGTTAGAAATACTTAAATTTATTTAGCCCCTGAAATTAAAGATCAATAAGCATAGACTATTCTAACCCTGACGCGAACATAGCCTTTCAATCTACAACTTATACAAAATTGATCCATAATCTTTTGAATCCACACTTTGGGATACTTTTGTGTGAATTTAGGCTTTATGCTAAGGATGTAAAGGCTAATTTCGTTAGTGAATTTCGTTGGAATGTCGGTATACAGTGTACAGCGCTGGTAATGTTAATGAACGCCGGCTTTAGTATTACAATTGCGGATTGATTAAGATCTCAAGCATCGGTCAGCGCGCAAATGGGTATTTCTGAAATACAAAATAAATGTTTCACGCGAACGCCTGCGAACAAGCAAACTATACATAAACATGTTATCAACAATCCTAAAGGTTGAATATGTTATAAGTTATTTTAATCCCCATTAATTATAGAGGTGTTTATCAAACTACACCGCATATTGTTATTTGTGTTACCCATTTTAAAACTTTCTCTATAAGTTTATATTAGATTCGTCTAAGTCAAAGTTTAAGTAAAGTGTTGAAAACAGAAGCATGTCATTATTACTGAATTTCATTTTGTAATTTTTGGCGATAACTTTATTTAAGGAACTTCTGTATTTGTTTTTTTTCTACTTCACTGTATGGGCCACTCGGGCTGAAATAAGCGTTTATTTATTTATATTATAGGTGTGTCTTTTAGACTACTTCCTAAAAAAGATATAATCTTAAAATTTATCAAAGAAAGTGCGCATAGCAGGCGCTGATATGGACTATATCATTTATCATCAGGTAATATTCTCGCTCGCCTCTTCGCTTTATGAGATAAGCTTTCAAATCTAGTTTTGAACCTTAAATACTGTCTGTGCTGTATTATCATCGATTAAAATAATGAAATAATTCAAGCATAGTGTGCATTTAATATCGCTTTTCTGAAACTGTTTCATATTGCTCCATTGAAAATTTTAAACCTGTATACACGATGGAGAACCAAAAATCTGATACTAATCGCCAATGCAATTTTGAAACTATTCTTAGAAAATATAAAATCTAACCTCCTTTTGGATTAATTAGATGATTTCACAAAAAAAAAATTCAAGGCGGTAAAAGTAAAAAAACACCAAACCATTCAAAAGAAAAACACCAAACCATTCAAAAGAAAAACACAAAACCATTCAAAAGGCCAATGTTGTATAGGTTTACTAAAAAAACTATTTTATTGGTTAAATATGAAAAAATTACTTATTTAGATATTTTCTGTTTAATTATTTTTATCGCGTGATTATTGAAGTGGTTATATAATCTTAATACAACAAGCAGAAGGTATACAAGGTACCTATATATATACAAAGTAAGTAAATTAATATAGAACAGAAATCAACAGCGATAAATCCAATTTAAAAATAATAATAGCAGAGCTAAAAAAAAATGTTAACTGCTATAGCAGCAGATGCGTATTCGCATCGGCGTTGTGTTCAGTATCAGACAATCTCAAACTGGTCTTATAGTCTGGTACGGTTGAGAACTAGACTAGTCTCCACTTAGTGGAATGACTGCGAATCTAGGACTTACCAAGCTACACCACCCACCTAGGATTAAACTTTACTATTTCATGCTCTTTAACTGTACTAACTACAAACTAAAGTACATTTTCTAAAAAACTTTTTTTGATTAAATGTTATTATGGAAAGTTACTTTGTAATTTTTTTTACACTTATTCATATAAAAAATTGTTAAGTACTACTTCAGCCAACTCTCGGGCATGAAGAGACAGTAAGAAGAAATAATAACTTCTTGAATATTAAAGTATGATACTTAAAAGCGCTACCATCAATACAAGTGTCATTCACAATGAAGTAAATACTTTGATCGTTTGTTTATTAAACAAAAAATTTAATAATCAAAATAATAAGTTTGTACTTACCAATTTGCTTAAAATATTGATATAAAGTGAAACCTAAAAATAATTCTTTCATAATATATAATAAGAATAAGTTCAAAGTGAACGTGGTTAAAGTCGAATGTAAGTATGCATTACCTGAACCGCGCTGGTCAGTGGATCACGGGCTCTATATATGTATTGCAAATTTTAGGGTTGCCAACTTCATTAAAAAAAATATATTTTACTTTTTCACTAAACACATCAAACATGAAGCTTATATTATATTGCAAATTTCTGATTAATCAAGAAGCTTAGTGATTTACTAAAATCCCACCTTGTTAAGTGATTACAGTCGTAAAACGCTCTTAACATTCATTCTTTTCATGAGGACACCCACAGCGTTTTAGATGGAAACACTCTCGCCGGCAAGTTAGTGAACTGCATTTGCTGTTTTCATCAAGAATGAGATGCTAACTTCTTTGTTCGCAAACTGAGGATATTTACAACGCAAACATGGTGATTCGCTATGCTAGTCATCCGGTGGTGAAAAGGGGACGATGGAATTTAATAAGTCAAAACTGTGTAATGATATGAGTATAAAAAATATTGTCTTTATATTGATATGAAACGTGGAACGAACACAAAATTCATGAATTGAACAGTGAAGTAATTAATCTTTCCCGAAGGTTAACATCCAATAAGTAACACTATACTAACCGTTAAAAAAATTCCTCTGACAATCTTTTACAAGCAGAAAAAAAATCAATTTAACCATCGCACTTTACAGCGGGTCTTTTACATAATCACCATTCCCAAAAAAATCACGTAACGAGTTGTTGGCAACATTATCACTTGAAATTCCTTCCTTATATCTTTAACCTCATTAACTTAAACATAGTTTTTTAAACAAACGTAATGGAATCCACAGTGTTTCCCAATAGTCTGCATTAATTTCCAATTTCTCATGCTCACTTCTCCGTTTTGATAAATATCTTCTCAAGATTAAGTAGATGTGTCAACAACAAGCGAGGTGTCGAGCCACGCACCTTTAGACCTTCGTTATTAATCAATGGCACTTTGCGAATTAGGGATTTAAATATACCGCTGATAAATATAAACTTTGAAGCAGAAGTAGCCATTACATTACTACTAGCACTTATTCTACATGTTTTATTATCATAATCAACTATCATTAAAACATAGAAACGATGATGAATTATTAGTTAAGACAATTTTGATTTTTATCTAATCAATCAAATTATGAATGTTCTGAAAGAGATTCAGCAAATAAAACAGAAGAGTTGAAAAGAAAATTATTCTTAACGAATTGTATGTGTAAAGCTTCATTAGCACAACTTCCGTCATTCAATTTGTAGACAGCTTTAGCTATATAAATTATCATAGAAACAAGAGATTCGTCTATTTGTCTTGACCCACGTGGTGTTGTGTAAACATTCAAACATCCTTTTTATTATGATTACATGAATGAATTAGCAACGGAAGGATATTTATTCCGCTTTGCGAGGTTTGCAGTCAAAGTTTATTAAAAAAAACGTATACTATGTAATCTAAGAATTAAGTTTCTACAAACAGCATAAGAATGGATTTTAGGTTAGCAACATAAAACAAGAATTTAAGATTTTCGCCTCGAAGCAACGTATTTACATATATTATATTACATTCTACATATATCGCCAATAACTATAAATATTTATTTTTGTAATAGTTTAGAGCTTGACTACAACTTCTCTGTGTTAAGTGATGTTGCCAGTGGTGGTATTGAACCACTTCTTATTTGTTTAAGAACACTAACGCCGGCAAGTTGTTCAACTTTCGCGTTTCTTATCAAGAAAGAAGAGTTGAACTCTTTTGTTCGTAAACAATGTTATAACTAAATGGTGACTCGCCACGTTTGATCGTCTGGTGGTGAGATGGGGATAGGGATTGAAACGATGCGAAAATAAATATAATTTAGGTGTTTGCACAACCATATCGGCACCATCAGCCATCGGATACATTCTGCCGCCTAATTAAAACGGTGCAGGGGACCCTTTTATCGGTTCCGCAGATACGGTTAGTGCTCGGCGACACGCGAACTCTCGGATGTTTTCGGACCTGTTCGGCGCCGAGCCCCAGCCCCCATTTTATACAACGAAAGGCCGAGCTGCACATTTCAGTCTCTATTACCTGTTTGAATACTCCGTAACATTTGTTACTTTTAAACCGTAAAAGCTACAAGGCTACTCGTTCAGTATAAAATGAGTTACAGGATAAGTAGACAAGAATTCTGAAATAAAAAGTCTATAGTTCTTCCGAGTAAAGAGATATGAAAAGTCAAAGTTAGCAAACACAAAAAAATAATCTCACTGAGAATCGAACTCATGACCTTTGTGTCCAATGCATGAAAATTAGCCACTAGGCCATTCCGGCACATTCTAATCTTAAGGTAATAGAGACACGGATAAAAAAACAACGCATGCATCATGTTTCCGGATAACTTAAATTGGCAGTCGACTTTGCCTAAATCTATAGTTATATTGTAAAATAATGAGTTAAGTATTAAGTTAAACAATATGATAAACGTCAAGATAACAACTATCTTAATTGTGAATATGAAGATTTTTATTCTATTAAGCGACGATATGAACGAGATTTTCACTTGATGGTAAGTGATACATCTGTAACAATGTGATACTAGATAGAATGTTAAGCACTACATCACATTGCGTTTATCGCTTTGCGGCAAGAAGTTAAGTTTCGTTACCTAAGTAATTTAACTAGCTACTCTTTAAACCGACACAGTAATGTTTGTTACATAGACTAGGTATCTGAAAATTAAGACCTACCATTATTGTCACTTCATAAAGACCTGTGGCTCAAAATAGGCAGAAATTCGCAGAACTGACGGCCAACCTCCAGTAATGGAGAGGCACTTTAAGAAGAGAAAGACCTGAAGGAGCATTGTAAAAAATCTACACTTATATACGCTCAATAATAAAGTTTCCACTATTGCAGAGATCTCATCATCTTCGACTACAAACTAGTAATTACCGCACTCGTACCGCGTCTCGGAATATTTATGTATAGTATAGTAATAAATCAATGCAACGCTAGTTATTCCAATAACGATTTTAATTTACTTAATTATAGTAAGCATAGATGAGGCTTTGATTATTCACGTTACTTAAATGTACGGAAATTATCTTGTTTATCTATCGTACATGGGACAGAGGATAAACAAATGTTTAAATGGCATTATTTGACAGTCAATCCTTAACAGAAGAATTGATGAAAGTAAAATCTATGAAGGAAATAACGAGCAATGCAAAGTAATTCTTTTGTCACTTAGAGTCTCATTAAAAACGTAGAAAGATATAGTTTGTTTATGTTCCGTAAAAAGGCCGTTGGCAATTTGGCATTGCAATTATATCTTCCCTGTTAAAAAACAGAGGCAGACAACACTAGATATAAGCATACCATTTGCGATACAAGGCTAAGAAGAGAAAGAGAGAAAAGTAATTTATTAGCAATATTTATAAATACTAATACAGTGCTCGTTCGGGTTTATATGAAGTGACAATAATGGTGGTAGGTCCCCGTTTCCAGTTACCGTTTGTAAATGTACAAACATTACTAGGTACCGGTTTGCATGGTGTTAGGTAGTGAAATTACTGGGGTAACGAGACTCAACACCTTATGTCTCAAGGCGACGAGCGCAATGTGGTGCAGTGTACACCATCTTAACTAGCACCGCGTTATCATGGGCAAGCGTATCACTTACCATCAGGTGAACGTCTTGCTCGTCTCGTCGCATAGCAGAACAAAAAAAAAATCTGACACTGCGTTGTTCTGGGCAAGCGTACCACTTACCATCAGATGAACGCTTTGTTCGTTTCGTCGCCTCGAAGAATAAAAATAAAATACTATTCTGTAACAACTAGCAGTGAGAACTAGAGCCGAGTAAATATACTAACTAGTGCCTATATGTTACAGGCAGACGTATGTCATCAGATGAACAACACAATGTATAAAAACCTGATAGTAAATGATGCGCCTACGTTTAACATTATAGCGTTAGACATCTGTACAGATTTACAGATTTTTCTAGAAAAAATTGCAGCGGTTAGAATTACTGTATTTTCCAATCATTCCATTCGTTCTTAAGGTAAAGTGCCACGGAGTTAATAAAATATATTTATAGCAGTATCCTATAAGAGCGATACATGTCATTACGAACGATAAAACATTAAAATGCATTTACAGCCTGAAATTTTAATAAAGTTTTATGATTTCTACAGAACGCACCAATAATCCGTATAATGCCGACACCGAGCATCGGCGTGTAACAATACAATATTTGTATGTATGTCGAGATATATGTTTACTGCAGCTAGTGACGATTAGTGAATAGATAGTAAAAGATCATCATCATTCGTCACATACGCCGAAGATCTTTGTTTTAATTAAACCTTTAGACACGGAGTGGCAAGACAAGATAAAATTCTATATGACGACTGTTTGTCTGTTAATCAGCTGTGTGCATATATTACTTAATTACTATGTTCTAGTTTGCAGAGCACTGTAAGAAGTGAAACAACTGAGCTTATGATACTTATCATTTTAATCTCAAGCTGATAAAACAGTAATTAGTTATTAAGCGACCATCTGGGTAACATTAATGACGTCTACTAAACATTGATTAATTCACTAATAACACAAATGGCTACACCTTTTTCGGCTTATCGGTAAAATTAATGAATGATCGCCAAATATAATCGTCTGGGTTGAAGGTAGTTTGAAATAATTGACCTGACATCACTATTCGTTGGTAGAGTGTAGAACATTTCATAAAATATTAAAATTATGTAGATACTCGTAATTTGATATTGCAAAAGACGATAAAACAATCTGTCTTTTGTAACCTTTTACATAAGACTTACATAAATAAATAGATGTTGGATTATGTATGATTCATATGATTTTTTTATTAATATCATCAGTAGTATAAAAATACATTTAGATTTGTCTACATTAGTTGGTCTGTTGCCAAAGTATCGAAATAAGCAAATATAAAGTAATGAAAATATAACCATTACACTTTAAAAGGTGCTGTAGCTAGATAGCTAACAAATTTTGGTATTTTAACACCAATTTTAAGTATTTAAATGTATTGAAAACGTCCAATAATAAATTCATGGCCGACATTAATACCATCAATACACGATGGGTTGAAGTATACACGGACCATTTCCATACAACCCTGCTGCTCAGACTAAGTTGCGTTGGTCGGTACCCCGGTTCGGAACCAGTTTCGTTCCCTTTATAGTGCAGACCGCCTGCGCTGCAGCTTGCGTACAGTGACCATAAACTTAACGATTTTTGCTTAAACGAAAGTAACAACACTATGGTCCAAATACTTTGGTAACGAGACTTAACAGGTTGTCTGTGCGACAAACGCAATGCGGTGCACTGTATTCCATCTAAATTAGCGGCAGGTTGTTATGGGCATGAGTATCACTTACCATCAGGTGAACTTCTAGCTCGCCGCGTCGATTAAAAAAAAATTCCATACAATTGGTAGCGGGCTTAAGTCTTATGCTTCCCAAGTGGTCGCGAGATGGCGCTGGATGCGGTCAACACAGCTTCAAACGCTCTGGAGATTGTAGGAGACCTGTGATGGTAAAAGAATAATTTTTTCTGCTGTCGATTCTTCATCTTTTAACAACTCATTAAATTAAGTTTAATTAACACTTACTGTTGTACTTTTTAACTATACGATTTTAAACCAACCGAACGCTGTATTGTCCACCTCACTAATAACTTTTTCCAGTTCAATATGACGGCCTTTATACCTACCAGTCATATTAACAACTATACTCATACTTTTCTTTTGAAATTTATTCTCATGAAATCAATAATATTAAGCACTCAATTAATAATTTATAATAATACATGTTTTACTTAATGAATGTTGGTAAACTTACAAATAATAAATTTAAATATAATTTAAGGTTGCTAACACATCTTTAGACGCCATCTGTTGGCGGTGGACATCAATAAATTATCATCATAGCTGATTCAAACTTCTACTTTTTCAAATTTCCGTTCATTCATGTTATTTTTAGTGTGTGAATTATCAAAATTAAGTCCATAATTTAGTTGATACTTTGTTAGTACATTGACCAATGTTAATTCGGATATAATAACTAACATAAGTTCTCGGATAAGTGGGTAAGTTTAAAAAAGAACTACTTCAGCTTTAAACGTAATTTTATAAAGGTTTTTAACTGTTTGAAAGTTTCCCAAAATTTGAACTGAAATTTATGAGTTTCCTTAATTAATAAGTGTTTATACGAAAACACAGAATGTGCAAAATTTACGTATACAAATAATATTGCATCTAAAATGTATAACGTACAACCAGGTTACCATCGCTCTGCAAATAATGGTCACCATAGCCTTCATATACGCGCACCGTCTAACGTAATGAAACGAAACAGGCTATATTCTCGGGCTAGGTTTAATAGCGTATCTTGGAGGGCTTTAATTATAAAAGACATAGAAATAAATTTATCTATAATAAATATAAAAATTATTTATAGACTTGTAAAATCTAACACGAAAATAGTTCTTTTTTACGGACAATTGGAGTGTGAGTTAGCACTTCGAAAAAATGGGCAGTTAGGGTGAGGGACCACATCGCCTTCACAATGACACTAAGCTAGATATGGTCTCCGAACTTCGTGATAGTACCTGCGAGGATGCTGGGAGCATGAATGTATCCTCGGGAAAGCTATTACAGTAACAGTAACTACCACTGTGTCTTGTAGCTTTCTAGTGAAATGACTAGTTCATGATTTAATTTTATTACTAATGGGATTCTTTTGTCATGCTTAACGATCATCTTCTCTTTGTTAAAATTAGGAAGGCTTTTTTTTATTACAGATCTGCGGATTTTTAATTTGTGTTCTGTTGCATGGCTTTATGGTCTATCAAGTCTGATTGTGTATGATAACATAACATAATCTTTGATCGGAATTTAACTGAATTTTCACGATTCAAGCAAATTACTTTTTAAGTAAATTACTAATTTAACAACTTTTCCATAAAAAAGGGAACGTACGGTTATATTACTGACACGTTATAGTAGTCTTAAACAAATATTATTTTTATAACATAAAAACGTTAAAATCCATCACGAATGGGTGCAAATAGTCGTGTCTATCAAAGACAACTTTTACAAAAAAGCCCACTCACCGTTTCATATCAAAGTTATAATGGAACTGAAAATGAACTAAAGCCTCACTATCACATGCAAAAGGTCCGTTTACACACTCAAGATATAACAAATATTCGGACCAATGACACCGAAGGATTCAAGAAAGATACATTCAAAAGTGTTTATTACTTATAAGAACTTTACATCGTCCATTTTTAATAAAAAACAGTGTATATTTGTAAAAAGGTAAATATCTTATTACATACATTTCCATCTTAACGTTCCCACTACTAGGATTCTAGGCCTTCTCTCACAAGAAGAAAGTTAGGGTCAATTATCAACCATGTTAGCCAAGTGCTACGTGGACGTGTCTGTTACCTCACAATGTTTTCATTTCCTGGAAGCTGAACCTGGTAGGGCATAGAACCTGACAACTATCGCTGATTCCACACATTAAACATTTAGTACGCTAATAATAAAACATCTGTCATAATTATGTTCATAAAGTAAGCGATTGTCGAAAGTTGTCATAAAAATTAATAAAATTATGGCGCATTAAAAATCTGATCATAACTCTCAGGATTTGTGCGTCTAAATAGCCCTTACATCGGAGACCTCCCATAACTCTATCTCTGTCACGCTTCTGTGTCGAGGCCTATACCTCTCTTTATTCACAAACAATGCCGTATCGCCTACCATAAAAAGAACAAGACGTAATAGTGACTGGCCAATTTTATTTTTAAATTCTATCGACATATTTATAGAACATTATTAATCGATTTCATACAAAAATCTTATATTCTTTTACGTTATTTAGTACTGTGAATAACTGTTTTATAATATATGATTGTAGGTCTCTGTTGCTGGAGACTATATAGATACATGCGCTGACAAACAGTATTGTGGAAATGTTACATATTCCAGTTTGAAGCGTGTTATTGCTACTGAAATTACTAGACTGTCTGAATAACTACCCGAGTCTTGAGGCGATGAGCGTAATGTACAGTTCGTTTCATCAAATAAAAAAATATAAATACATAACGTTATAGAACAGGAAACTTAATATAGTATCATTACCTTAATAACTAAAGTGTTTGATGTTTGAGTAACAGTGATGGCCGTTACATATTTATTTATATTATTAAAACTTATATCATCTAAAATTGGGTTACAAATGGCAGACCTAATGCTTATGGGGATTTTTAAACAATCAATATAATACGTAGAGAGATGCAATGGTAGGTGAGATAGAATATTTATATTTTAACAAAAATTACTAATGTTTTGTACACATATATACTTTCTAATAAATAAATAAATACTACATTTATGTACTACGTATAATTTTTTATGGAATATTAATAAAAGTATCGATGGAATGTTTTTTAGCTGATGGACAACGCTGGCCCGCTACCGCCACAAAAAATGTTTTATCGTGCTCGGGCAGCCTAAAAAAACAAACGCCCGGTAAGTCACTAGCGTCGCGTGACGGCAAGAAAGAGGAAAGTTACATTTTTTTGTCGCAGACAACCAACTCCTGCGCCGGCGGTGGATCTAAAACTTCATAATAATATGGCTAATACTTACAATTTTACTATATCGTATTTAGATAGCAAACTGATGAAAGATCACTACAATATAGATCAACGATCTGGTTACAGTCGCGAGAAACCGCTGGATGTGGATGAGATCTTTGAGGAAGGCATGTGTCTATCTGATGAAGTGAACGTAACGCTTTGCAAACGAAGCTATGATAGCTCTGTTTGTTAAGTCGTGAGCGCTATACGCTTCTAGCCCTTTTTCACGTGTTCAATCAGGACAGAACCTGAACTTCCGGTAAAAGAAAATATCCTCTAAAAACTAATGTTCCAATAACGATCGACCAGGTGGTCTCTGTTGCCGGAGACCATCTGGGTGGATACCACCGCAGCTCCTATTTCTACCGCCAAATAGTAGTGTGCAAACATTACTGTGTTCCGGTTTGAAGGGCGCTGTAGCTAGTGTAATTACTGGGGTAACGAGACTTGACACCTTATGTCCCAAGGCGACGATGTGGTGCAGTGCGTACCATCTTAACTAGCGCCACGTTGTCATGGGCAAGCGTATCACTTACCATCAGGTGAACGTTTTGCTCGTCTCGTCGCATAGTAGCATAAAAAAAAACGATAATTTTCACGATCATGGGAATCATCTGATTATATTTAAGTAACTTGTTCCTATTCTTAAGTTTATTTTCTACTTGTCTACGTATATACATTTCAATTAAATTTTTTAATTTACAAAGACCATCTAAGTTACGAACAAGTACTAAGACCAAGTAGGAGATGGACATGTTACTTATAATGTATATATTTAACAAATTTATAACATTAATCTGAGAAATTAAGGAATATTTAACAGCACATTATTTATGACGATGTTTGGAAACCACTGGAAACATTAGGAGGCGCATTATTCAAATTTTTCAAACTTACTTCACTTTGAACATTATGATGAGGTATTAAGTAAGAATGAAATATTATTCTTTACATGTAAGGATATCCTAAGTAGATAACATATCTCTAGGTCACAGATCTCTGTCACGGCAACCTGTAGTAGTGCCGTAGTGTGGGTTTTAGATGCCTTTTTATAGCTAAACTTATACTAATTGTAACTTGTAATAAATGCTGAATTCACAAACAATCTTTCTTTATGAAGTAATCAAAAAAATTAAAAACTACACAAAAGCTACATACAAATATATTATCATCGTCTAATGTATTTTTGTATTGTTAAACATTCCTTTGACGATTAGAACTTTACTTAAAATACTCTTAACATTTTAAAAGTTTATAACATATGAAATTTCCTCTTTATGGTCGTTGAAGAAAATATACATGAAACTAAAGAAAACATTTGCTATTTACAAAATATTGCATCATATGTGTATATTAAATGTTTGAATTTTTATAACTAAAGTCAGTTATCTTATTTAAAGGAAAATTGAAGAAGAGTTACTATGGATTATTATGACAACATAAATTTCATTACAAATATTAAAGTACATATACAACAGTATGCTGGATCAGTGTGTATCAGACAGTATCAGTAGTCGAGTCTCTATAGTCTGTAATTTCGCAACAAAACGGCATTCACTGACAGACATATTATTTAGTTATTTCACAAATATGGTAAGAACATCTAAAGCCAAGGCTCGAAGCGATAAAATCGACAATGTGAAGGAATCAATTGGTTTGTTTTATCTTCAATCGCCTGTCCAAAGAAATATATATTTGTACGGAGTAACAGACCTTAAACATTTTATCTCTTATAAATTTCTCACCGTTATGGGGCACAGCGGTGATTTATTCAAGGCTACAAGTCGAAGAATATTCGCTTATAATGTTGACTAATCAAATTATCAATTAATCATCTAAAAAGCAACGTCATTTTGAATTTTTATTGATGTATTTTTTTTTATAATTTAGTCGACCGCCTCTGACTTTGTGCTTTTTTTTAGCTCAGTATATATAAGAGGCCATCTTTTGATCTTTACTGAACTTGAGCTTCCGGTGAAGGAAAACATAGTAAGGAAACCTATGTGACAAGAACAACAACTTTTCTAAGAAATTCTTAGTCTTAATAATTAATAAAATAACTAATGAATAAAACTTAACCAAAAACGCGCACTCTGACGAAAATATTGATTGAGACATTATTCTTAATAATTACAGTTTTATTAAACTTAACACGAGATGGCGTTAGCAATATGATAACAATGGTAAAAACTAGTTCTTTTTACATTGTTTTTAGTATTGCTAGTTTGTATGTAACCAGTTTCCTGGCAATATTATTAGTGCTTGGTAATTTTCTTTTATGTTAAGACGTTTAAGCAGAAATTTCTATATTAATAAGCTACTGGCGAAACTTGAAATCATTGTGTATTTTTAACTAATATACATGTTATTATGATCAATAATTTTTAATAGAAGTGTATTTTTAACTACGCCGATTTAAAAACTTTTGTGACGTTTGTGCTTAAAATCGTAGTAATACTTATATTTTCCCTCTAACGATATACGAATGGTGGTACCTTTATTCTAACCCGTAAAATTATCACATAAATGAATAGAAACAAATAAAAGATATTATGTAAATAGTTACTGCACAAACCTTTTCAATGGTTGTCATCTTCACAAACACTCGTTTTTATTATTATAATCGTAAATCTATTTTTAACTGTTTAAAATTATCGTAGGCAATCAAATCACTTTTATATCGTGTCGTATCTTCTGCCATCTTGTACAGGTCAAAGATTACAGAGCATGCGCGTTCCGCCCCTCGCTGGGTGCCACGCCCTACCCTCACGCCGGGGGGTAGAAATCGGTGGGGTATAATAAGGAATAAAACGGGTATATTCCTTTCAGTGAGAACGGGAGCGTATCTAGATGGCAACAGGGGGATGACAACGACACAGAATATACAATATACATACAGACATTACTTTTAGGGTACGATTTATCAAATTTGTCTTTATACACGAGCCCACTTTGTAATAAATGAAACTTCTCTAAGATTTTATTAATTATTACATGCCAAAGGTCAGACTTAAATAGATTCGTAAAGAAATTCCAAAATATAAAAAACTTGACTAAAACCTGTATGCTTAAGTATAGAAGTTAAGCATAGTAACATAGTTTCAATAAAGATCAAGATTGTATATTATGTACGTATCGATACATTAGGTACAGATTACAAATCTATTCTTAAAGATAGATATAGTAAACTATTTTATTATACAAACAATTAGTCAAGAAAATTACATATATAACTGAAGTTAGTAGTAACTGTAATATAATAAAAATCTTAAAGAAAGTGGACAAACTCCATCCTCTTTTACTACAGGTGACAGGTCTAAGTAGCCACATCACATAGCTTTAGTGCTAAATCTATAACAGAAGTATGGATCGGATAACGCTTTGAATATAGAGAATTTATCTCAAAAATAACAGACCTCAAAAATTTCATAAACACTTTAAGTAAACAAATTGTCAACTTGAAAGACAATAAGCAAATCCATGTTCAGGAGTCGAATGGCGTGTTTGAAGACCACTTAGAAAAAAGTGTATATATTTTTACGGAAAAGTTATGTTGGATGTTTTGGATTCGAATCAGGATTTAGAAGATCCATAGAAGAACAAAGAACGCTGAAGTAGTAAAGAGCATTATTAAACACAGCGCGGACCGTGGAATTGGTTAAAATCGCAATCGTTAAAGATGGCATCTGTCCGTTTGCACGACAGACACAGACCATAAATTTGATTTTACTAAAGAAATCGAATTCTTTCAATCACGCTATAGAAGTAAACGAATTGTCAACTATAACTATCTATAAATATCGAACAAGTCCCAAACACCACGTACAACAAACAAAACATTTCGAGCCAATAACGAATGGGCAAGGGCGGAATGTTTGCTTTGACAGTGATTTGCGAGCTGCAAAGCTACTTAATCAGATTCATTAGCGACTGAGCCCGTTAAGTAAACAGGCGATATGTTCCGTTTGCACAACCGCACCTACCCGCGATAGATATATTGCGGGCGTAATCGATAGCCTGTTGTGTCGTACCCTCAGAAGCGTCGGTACATCTAAAAATACAACAAAGCAGGCTTTCAGTTTCATAACACAGATTCATAGCCTATCCATCCATTCTAAGTATTTTAGTTATGAATAAAAGTCCTTTAAAAAGAGATCAGATACTTTATAAACAACGTATAGTTATCTTTTTCTATCCACTGTTATATTTTATTATTTAACTGTTTAACATCAATGTCAAACTGTCAATAAGGAATTTCAACCATTAGAACGATAAACTATAGTTCGTTTCCAAGGCCACGTGTTGTGAAGATCTAGCTACTCTGATATTCTAAATCTGTTTATGAGATAGAGCTAGAGTCAGAGAGCAAGAGTATTCTGGTCCAGCAAGAAAGCATCTCTTTAAGAGCTAGAGAGCTAGAATATTCCGGTTCAGCACGCACCACATTCCACAGCATCATTTTGGACGTCGTTTGAAATTAGGATTAAGTGTTAGGACGATGTAGACACAAAAAATAAAAAGCTGGATAGTATAAGTACACTATTTGTGTTACCGTGAAGGCAGCCCTACTCCCGTCGGAGTGTGCGCGCGATTTACGGCATAGTTCGGTTAATGAAAGCGGGCCGCCGGCGGGGCGCGCAAACACATAAACCCCGGACGTCAAATTAGACCGGATAATTCGCCCGACACTGACGCTCTATTGGCAACTAACGATCCGTTTCACGCGTGCCCAATAAAGCCGCTATTATGATTAACTTGTTAGATCACTGTCGACGCTGTTTCCGCATGATTTATAACGTATACATTTTTACTTCGTTATAATTTTGATGACTTATTACTCTTACTGTAATATCTGATTTTTATGCGTTTATGTAAAAAAGAAAACAGACCCTTCAGCGGAGACCGGCGTAATAGCAAACTTTGATGGACCGACGACATCGGAATAGTCGAGCTGGAAATCAATTGGAGAGATCTCTGTTCGACAGTAGACTGAATATATAATAATGATTTCTAAAATCAAGCAGCGACTACTTTAATTCTCGTCTCTAACTTCAGGAATTTTTAATCTTGCATGTTTGGATAGAATAATTGTCTGCAGCAGTCCTCTGCTGGATTGTCTTTGTCACAAAATGGTACTTAATCTAATCTATACGTATGAACATTCAGTACTTGCCAGCCGTTGTGTACAGATCCTCAAGCGCTTTATGTCTTTAGAGTCTTCTAAATCTTCCTGCGTTTCGTTTGTCTAAGTCAAGTCCATATTCTTTTAGACATTTTGAAGTATACTTAGTCCTGATATTATAGTATTTAAAGAAAAACAATGCCAAAATATTTAACTCTGATTCTGACCACGATCTCCAAAAAAGAGGAATCATCTTTGAGAGAAGTTATAATATTTATAATATTTAACTTTGTTTGTAAATATTATATATAATAAAAATATTTAAAATCTAATATATAAAATTCTCTTGTCACAAATGTTCGTTCCCATACTCCTCCGAAACGGCTTTACCGATTCCCGTCATTCCCGATATCCGTCAAAAAGATTTGGAATGCGGCAGTTAACGGAAAATGGAAAATGGAAAACGGAAAACGGAAAATGGAAAACGGAAAATGGAAAATGGAAATGTTGGAATGTTGGAATGTTGGAATGTTGGAATGTTGGAATGTTGGAATGTTGAATGTTGGAATGTTGGAATGTTGGAATGTTGGAATGTGGAATGTTGGAATGTTGGAATGTTGAATGTTGGAATGTGGAATGTTGGAATGTTGGAATGTTGGAATGTTGGAATGTTGGAATGTTGAATGTTGGAATGTGGAATGTTGGAATGTTGGAATGTTGGAATGTTGGAATGTTGGAATGTGGAATGTTGGAATGTTGGAATGTTGAATGTTGGAATGTTGAATGTTGGAATGTTGGAATGTTAGAATGTTAGAATATTGAATATAGAAAATGGAAAATGGAAAATGGAAAATGGAAAATGGAAAATGGAAAATGGAAAACGGAAAACGGAAAACGGAAAACGGAAAATGGAAAACGGAAAACGGAAAACGGAAAACGGAAAATGGAAAATGGAAAATGGAAAAGGAAAAAGGGAAAAGGTAAAATGGAAAATGAAAAATTTAAATCTGACATCTGAAATCTAGAAACCAGAAACCAGAAACCAGTAACCAGTAAACCAGTACACCAGTAAAACCAGAAACCAGTAAACCAGTAAACCAGTAAACCAGTAAACCAGTAACCAGTAAACCATAACCAGTAAACCAGTAAACCAGTAACCAGTACACCAGTAAACCAGTAAACCAGTAAACCAGTAACCAGTAAACCAGTAAAACCAGAAACCAGTAAACCAGTAACCAGTAAACCAGTAAACCAGTAACCAGTAAACCATAAACCAGTACACCAGTACACCAGTAAACCAGTAAACCAGTAACCAGTAAACCATAAACCATAAACCAGTAAACCAGTAAACCAGTACACCAGTAAACCAGTACACCAGTACACCAGTAAAACCAGAAACCAGTAAACCAGTAAACAGTAAACAGTAAACCAGTAACCAGTTAAACCAGTAACCAGTAAACCATAAACCAGTACACCAGTAAACCAGTACACCAGTACACCAGTACACCAGTAAAACCAGGTAAACCAGTAACCAGTAAACCAGTAACCAGTAAACCAGTACACCAGTACACCAGTAAACCAGTAACCAGTAAACCAGTAAACCATTAAACCATAAACCAGTAACCAGTAAACCAGTAAACCATAAACCAGTAACCAGTAAACCAGTCAACCAGTAAACCAGTAACCAGTAACCATAAACCAGTACACCAGTACACCAGTAAACCAGTAAACCAGTAAACCAGTAACCAGTATTGGAATGTTGGAATGTTGGAATGTTGAATGTTGGAATGTTGGAATGTTGGAATGTTGGAATGTTGGAATGTTGGAATGTTGAATGTTGGAATGTTGAATGTTGGAATGTTGGAATGTTGGAATGTTGGAATGTTGGAATGTTGGAATGTTGAATGTTGGAATGTTGGAATGTTGGAATGTTGGAATGTTGGAATGTTGGAATGTTGGAATGTTGGAATGTTGGAATGTTGGAATGTTGAATGTTGGAATGTTGGAATGTTGGAATGTTGAATGTTGGAATGTTGGAATGTTGGAATGTTGGAATGTTGGAATGTTGGAATGTTGGAATGTTGGAATGTTGGAATGTTGGAATGTTGGAATGTTGGAATGTTGGAATGTTGGAATGTTGGAATGTTGGAATGTTGGAATGTTGGAATGTTGGAATGTTGGAATGTTGAATGTTGGAATGTTGGAATGTTGGAATGTTGGAATGTTGAATGTTGGAATGTTGGAATGTTGAATGTTGGAATGTTGGAATGTTGGAATGTTGAATGTTGGAATGTTGGAATGTTGGAATGTTGGAATGTTGGAATGTTGGAATGTTGGAATGTTGGAATGTTGGAATGTTGAATGTTGGAATGTTGGAATGTTGGAATGTTGAATGTTGGAATGTTGGAATGTTGGAATGTTGGAATGTTGGAATGTTGGAATGTTGAATGTTGGAATGTTGGAATGTTGGAATGTTGGAATGTTGAATGTTGGAATGTTGAATGTTGGAATGTTGGAATGTTGGAATGTTGGAATGTTGGAATGTTGGAATGTTGGAATGTTGAATGTTGGAATGTTGGAATGTTGGAATGTTGGAATGTTGGAATGTTGGAATGTTGGAATGTTGAATGTTGGAATGTTGGAATGTTGGAATGTTGGAATGTTGGAATGTTGGAATGTTGAATGTTGGAATGTTGAATGTTGGAATGTTGAATGTTGGAATGTTGAATGTTGGAATGTTGGAATGTTGGAATGTTGAATGTTGGAATGTTGAATGTTGGAATGTTGGAATGTTGGAATGTTGGAATGTTGGAATGTTGAATGTTGGAATGTTGGAATGTTGGAATGTTGGAATGTTGGAATGTTGGAATGTTGGAATGTTGAATGTTGGAATGTTGGAATGTTGAATGTTGGAATGTTGGAATGTTGGAATGTTGAATGTTGGAATGTTGAATGTTGGAATGTTGAATGTTGGAATGTTGGAATGTTGGAATGTTGGAATGTTGGAATGTTGGAATGTTGGAATGTTGAATGTTGGAATGTTGGAATGTTGGAATGTTGAATGTTGGAATGTTGGAATGTTGGAATGTTGAATGTTGGAATGTTGAATGTTGGAATGTTGAATGTTGGAATGTTGGAATGTTGGAATGTTGGAATGTTGGAATGTTGGAATGTTGGAATGTTGAATGTTGGAATGTTGGAATGTTGGAATGTTGGAATGTTGGAATGTTGGAATGTTGGAATGTTGGAATGTTGGAATGTTGGAATGTTGAATGTTGGAATGTTGAATGTTGGAATGTTGGAATGTTGAATGTTGGAATGTTGAATGTTGGAATGTTGAATGTTGGAATGTTGGAATGTTGGAATGTTGGAATGTTGGAATGTTGGAATGTTGGAATGTTGGAATGTTGGAATGTTGAATGTTGGAATGTTGGAATGTTGGAATGTTGAATGTTGGAATGTTGGAATGTTGAATGTTGGAATGTTGGAATGTTGGAATGTTGGAATGTTGGAATGTTGGAATGTTGAATGTTGGAATGTTGGAATGTTGAATGTTGGAATGTTGGAATGTTGGAATGTTGAATGTTGGAATGTTGGAATGTTGAATGTTGGAATGTTGGAATGTTGGAATGTTGGAATGTTGGAATGTTGGAATGTTGAATGTTGGAATGTTGGAATGTTGGAATGTTGAATGTTGGAATGTTGGAATGTTGAATGTTGGAATGTTGGAATGTTGGAATGTTGAATGTTGGAATGTTGGAATGTTGAATGTTGGAATGTTGAATGTTGGAATGTTGGAATGTTGGAATGTTGGAATGTTGGAATGTTGGAATGTTGAATGTTGGAATGTTGGAATGTTGAATGTTGGAATGTTGAATGTTGGAATGTTGGAATGTTGGAATGTTGGAATGTTGGAATGTTGGAATGTTGGAATGTTGAATGTTGGAATGTTGGAATGTTGGAATGTTGAATGTTGGAATGTTGAATGTTGGAATTACACCAGTAAACCAGTACACCAGTACAACCAGTAAACCAGTAAACCGTAACCAGTAAACTAGTAAACCAGTAAACCATAAACCATAACCAGTAACCAGTACACCATAAACCAGTAAACCAGTACACAGTACAACAGTAAACCAGTACACCAGTAACACCAGTAAACCAGTAAACCAGTAACCAGTAACCAGTAAACCAGTAAAACAGTTAAACCAGTAAAACCAGTGAACCAGTGAACCAGTAAACCATAAACCATAAACCAGTAACCATAAACCAGTAACCATAAACCATAAACCGTAAACCATAAACCGTAAACCAGTAACCAGTACACCAGTACACCAGTAAACCATAAACCAGTAACCAGTAAACCAGTAAACCAGTAACAGTAACCAGTAAACCAGTAAAACAGTGAACCAGTGAACCAGTGAACCAGTGAACCAGTGAACAGTGAACCAGTGAACCAGTGAACCAGTAACCAGTAAACCAGTAAAACCAGTAAAACAGTAAACCAGTCAACCAGTAAACCATAAACCAGTAAACCATAAACCAGTAACCAGTAAACCATAAACCAGTACACCATAAACCAGTAAAAACCGTAAACCATAAACCAGTAAACCAGTAACCGTAAACCAGTAAACCAGTAAACCAGTACACCAGTAAACCAGTGAACCAGTGAACCAGTGAACAGTGAACCAGTGAACCAGTGAACCAGTAAACCATAACCAGTAAACCAGTAAACATAAACCAGTAAACTAGTAAACCAGTAAACCAGTAAACCGTACACCAGTAAACCAGTAAACCAGTAAACCAGTACAACCAGTAACCAGTAAACCAGTTAAACCAGTAAACCAGTACACCATTAAACCATAACCAGTAAACCAGTAAACCAGTACCCAGTAAACCAGTAAACCAGTAAACCATTAACCAGTAAACAGTAACCGTAAACCAGTAAACCAGTAAACCAGTACAACCAGTACACCAGTACACCAGTACACCAGTACACCAGTAACCAGTAAACCAGTAACCGTAAACCATAAACAGTAAACCAGTTAAACCAGTACACCAGTTACACCAGTAAACCAGTAAACCAGTAAACCAGTAACCATAAACCAGTAAACCAGTAAACCATTAAACCAGTACACCAGTAACCATAAACCAGTAAACAGTAACCAGTAAACCAGTAAACCAGTACACCAGTAACCAGTAACACCAGTAAAACCAGTAAACCAGTAAACCAGTAACCAGTAACCATTAAACCAGTAAACCAGTAACCAGTAAACCAGTAAACCATAAACCAGTAAACCATAACCAGTAACCAGTACACCAGTAAACCAGTAAACCAGTACCAGTAAACCAGTACACCATAAACCAGTAACCAGTAAACCAGTAAACAGGAAACCAGTAAACCAGTAAACCAGTAAAACCAGTAAACATAAACCAGTAACCAGTCAACCAGTAAACCATAAACCATAAACCATTAAACAGTAAACCATAACCAGTAAACCAGTAAACCAGTACAACCAGTACACCATTACACCAGTACACCAGTACAACCAGTAACACCAGTAAAACCAGAACCAGTAAACCAGTAAAAACCATAAACCAGTAAAAACCATTAAACCAGTAACCATAAACCATAAACCAGTAAACAGTAACCAGTACACCAGTAAACCAGTAACCAGTAAACCATAAACCAGTAAAACCAGGAAACCAGTAAACCAGTACAACCAGTAACCAGTACACCAGTAAACCAGTAACAGTAACCAGTACACCAGTAAACCAGTAACAGTAACCATAAACCAGTAAACCAGTAACCAGTAAACAGTACACCAGTAAACAGTAAACAGTAAACCAGTAACCAGTAAACTCAGTAAACCAGTAAACCAGTACAACCAGTACACCAGTAAACAGTAACCAGTAAACCATAAACCAGTAAACCAGTTAAACCAGTAAACCAGTAAACCAGTAAAACCATGTAAACCAGTAAACCAGTAAAACCAGTACACCATTAAACCATAAACCAGTAAACCAGTAAAACCAGGTAAACAGTAAACCAGTACAACCAGTACACCAGTAAACCAGTAAACAGTAAACCAGTACACCCGTAAACCATTAAACCAGTAAACCAGTAAACCAAGTAAACCAGTAACCAGTACACCAGTAAAACCAGAAACCAGTAAACCAGTTAAACCAGTAAACCAGTAAACCAGTACACCAGTAAACCAGTAAACCAGTAAACCAGTTAAACCAGTAAACCATAAACCAGTAAACCAGTAACCAGTACACCAGTAAACCAGTAAACGCAGTAAACCAGTACAACCAGTAAACCAGTAAACCAGTAACCAGTAACCAGTAACCATAAACCAGTAAACCGTAAACCAGTAAACCATAAACCAGTAAACCAGTAAACCATAAACCAGTAAACCAGTAACCAGTACACCAGTACACCAGTACACCAGTACACAGTAAACCAGTAAACCAAGTAAACCAGTAAACAGTAACCAGTAACCAGTAACCATTAAACCAGTAACCATTAAACCAGTAAACCATTAAACCATAAACCATAAACCAGTAAACCATTAAACCAGTAAACCAGTGAACCAGTAAACCAGTAAACGCAGTAAACCAGTACACCAGTACACAGTACACCAGTAAACCAGTACACCAGTAAACCATAACCAGTAAACCAGTAAACCAGTAACAGTAAACCAGTACACCAGTACACAGTACACCAGTAACCAGTAAAACCAGGTAAACCAGTAACCAGTAAACCAGTAAACCAGTACACCAGTACACCAGTACACCAGTACACCAGTACACAGTACACCAGTAACCATAAACCAGTAAACCAGTACAACCAGTAAACCAGTAAACCGTAAACCATAAACCAGTAACCAGTAAACCAGTAAACCAGTAACCAGTGAACCAGTAAACCATAAACCATAACCAGTAAACCAGTAAAACCAGTAAACCGTAAACCAGTAACCAGTAAACCATTAAACCAGTAAACCAGTGAACCAGTGGAACCAGTGAACCAGTGAACCAGTGAACCAGTGAACTAGTGAACCAGTGAACCAGTGAACCAGTACACCAGTAACCATTAAACCAGTAACCAGTAACCATTAAACCAGTAACCATAAACCAGTAAACCATAAACCATAAACCATAACCAGTAAACCAGTAACCAGTAAACCATTAAACCAGTAAACCAGTGAACCAGTGAACCAGTGAACAGTGAACCAGTGAACCAGTAAACCATTAAACCAGTAACCATAAACCAGTAACCAGTAAACCATAAACCAGTAAACCATTAACCAGTAAACCATTAACCAGTAAACCAGTAAACCAGTTAAACCAGTAAACCAGTTAAACCAGTAAACCATAAACCAGTAAACAGTAAACCAGTAAACCATTAACCAGTAAACCATAAACCATAAACCAGTAAACCATTAACCAGTAAACCATTAAACCAGTAACCAGTAAACCATTAACCAGTAAACCATTAAACCAGTAAACAGTAAACCAGTAAACGCAGTAAACCAGTAACCAGTACACCAGTAAACCAGTAACCAGTAAACCAGTACACCAGTAACCAGTAAACCAGTTAAACCAGTAAACCAGTAAACCATTAACCAGTAAACCATAAACCAGTAAACCAGTAAACAGTAAACCAGTAAACCATTAACCAGTAAACCATTAACCAGTAAACCATTAAACCAGTAAACGCAGTAAACCAGTAAACCGTAAACCAGTACAACCAGTAAACCATTAACCAGTAAACCATAAACCATAAACCATAAACCATAAACCAGTAACCAGTAACCAGTAACCAGTAACCATAAACCAGTAAACCAGTTAAACCAGTAAACCAGTACACCAGTAACCAGTAACCATTAAACCAGTAACCAGTAAACCAGTTAAACCAGTAAACCGTAAACCAGTAAAACCAGAAACCAGTAAACAGTAACCAGTAAACCAGTAAACCAGTAAACCAGTAAACCAGTAAACCAGTAAACCAGTAAACCAGAAACCAGTAAACCATAAACCAGTAAACCAGTGAACCAGTGAACCAGTAAACCAGTAAACCAGTAAACCAGTAAACCAGTAAACCAGTAAACCAGTAAACCAGTAAACCAGTAAACCAGTAAACCAGTAAACCAGTAAACCAGTAAACCAGTAAACCAGTAAACCAGTAAACCAGTAAACCAGTAAACCAGTAAACCAGTAAACCAGTAAACCAGTAAACCAGTGAACCAGTGAACCAGTGAACCAGTGAACCAGTGAACCAGTGAACCAGTGAACCAGTGAACCAGTGAACCAGTGAACCAGTGAACCAGTGAACCAGTGAACCAGTGAACCAGTGAACCAGTGAACCAGTGAACCAGTGAACCAGTGAACCAGTGAACCAGTGAACCAGTGAACCAGTGAACCAGTGAACCAGTGAACCAGTGAACCAGTGAACCAGTGAACCAGTGAACCAGTGAACCAGTGAACCAGTGAACCAGTGAACCAGTGAACCAGTGAACCAGTACACCAGTAAACCAGTAAACCAGTAAACCAGTAAACCAGTAAACCAGTAAACCAGTAAACCAGTAAACCAGTAAACCAGTAAACCAGTAAACCAGTAAACCAGTAAACCAGTAAACCAGTAAACCAGTGAACCAGTGAACCAGTGAACCAGTGAACCAGTGAACCAGTGAACCAGTGAACCAGTGAACCAGTGAACCAGTGAACCAGTGAACCAGTGAACCAGTGAACCAGTGAACCAGTGAACCAGTGAACCAGTGAACCAGTGAACCAGTGAACCAGTGAACCAGTGAACCAGTGAACCAGTGAACCAGTGAACCAGTGAACCAGTGAACCAGTGAACCAGTGAACCAGTGAACCAGTGAACCAGTGAACCAGTGAACCAGTGAACCAGTGAACCAGTGAACCAGTGAACCAGTGAACCAGTGAACCAGTGAACCAGTGAACCAGTGAACCAGTGAACCAGTGAACCAGTGAACCAGTGAACCAGTGAACCAGTGAACCAGTGAACCAGTGAACCAGTGAACCAGTGAACCAGTGAACCAGTGAACCAGTGAACCAGTGAACCAGTGAACCAGTGAACCAGTGAACCAGTGAACCAGTGAACCAGTGAACCAGTGAACCAGTGAACCAGTGAACCAGTGAACCAGTGAACCAGTGAACCAGTGAACCAGTGAACCAGTGAACCAGTGAACCAGTGAACCAGTGAACCAGTGAACCAGTGAACCAGTGAACCAGTGAACCAGTGAACCAGTGAACCAGTGAACCAGTGAACCAGTGAACCAGTGAACCAGTGAACCAGTGAACCAGTGAACCAGTGAACCAGTGAACCAGTACACCAGTAAACCAGTAAACCAGTAAACCAGTAAACCAGTAAACCAGTAAACCAGTAAACCAGTAAACCAGTAAACCAGTAAACCAGTAAACCAGTAAACCAGTAAACCAGTAAACCAGTAAACCAGTAAACCAGTAAACCAGTAAACCAGTAAACCAGTAAACCAGTAAACCAGTAAACCAGTAAACCAGTACACCAGTAAACCAGTAAACCAGTAAACCAGTAAACCAGTAAACCAGTAAACCAGTAAACCAGTAAACCAGTAAACCAGTAAACCAGTAAACCAGTAAACCAGTAAACCAGTAAACCAGTAAACCAGTAAACCAGTAAACCAGTAAACCAGTAAACCAGTAAACCAGTAAACCAGTAAACCAGTAAACCAGTAAACCAGTAAACCAGTAAACCAGTAAACCAGTAAACCAGTAAACCAGTAAACCAGTAAACCAGTAAACCAGTAAACCAGTAAACCAGTAAACCAGTAAACCAGTAAACCAGTAAACCAGTAAACCAGTAAACCAGTAAACCAGTAAACCAGTAAACCAGTAAACCAGTAAACCAGTAAACCAGTAAACCAGTAAACCAGTAAACCAGTAAACCAGTAAACCAGTAAACCAGTAAACCAGTAAACCAGTGAACCAGTGAACCAGTGAACCAGTGAACCAGTGAACCAGTGAACCAGTGAACCAGTGAACCAGTGAACCAGTGAACCAGTGAACCAGTGAACCAGTGAACCAGTGAACCAGTGAACCTTTTTGTTTTTTGAGTCTCCATTATTAAAGTTTATAATAAGATTACTCAACAAATATTAGTATTAAAGTTTCTCATCACTGCTTAAAAATTGCACGCCGAAAAGACTTGCAGAAATTTTTGTGTAATGTTGTTATTTAGATATTTTGTTTGGTATTTATACATTCAATAAGATACTTTATTTATGAGAATTCGAATTCCCTCTAGGTTTCGCAAATTCTGTGTGCATACAAAACTAAGTTCTCTTAGTATAAAACTTAGGGTATAATTTTATAAATCGTAAAATCTATATTGTATTCTGTGTAGATGAAATCGTCGATCGTTTTATCTCAAAAGCGGAGCTGGAGGGTTGTTTTACCTAATTTTGTACCGGTGAATGAGTTTTGGTAGCCGCCAGCTATCTTTTGGCTTTGTATGCAAAAATTCAAATCTCATTTTACTAAATTTTACGTATGTATGTCTACTATTTTATTTTATCTATTAATTTTTATTGTACAATACAATTAACTGATTTCATTGACATTGACAGCTTTTGCTTGTTTATCTTCATTAGCGACAGATACAAACTCAAACGTGTTGAAATTTCTAATATGATGAGATGACTTATAAACATATTTAAAAAATAACATGCATTATTATATTGTTACTTTTTAGCAAAAAAAAAAGCTTAATGTTAACAAATTATTAGTAATTTTGAAAAGATGATTTCTTAATAACTCCGGCAAGAAGTGACATTATTTTTCAGATTTTAACACAGCTAAATTCTATGTATATGCATATTATTGCTTCTGAAAATGTAAGAGTTTAATGTAAAGAGATTCCGGAAATACAACAGTTATTCCTAGATCGAAAATTACCGACCATGATATATTTTTTTAAAAAACTATAACAACATATTTTTTGCTGTGGCTGACAAAAGACAGCCGTGATGGCCTAGTGGTTTTAACGCCGGCCTTCCAATGCGGAGGTACCGAGTTCGAATACGGCCTGCACCAATGAATTTTACAATTTATGTGCAGTTAGCATAAAACACCAACTAATATCACGTGCTTTGACGGTGAAGGAAAACATTGTGAGGAAACCTGCATATGTCGTGGCCATCCGTGGTCGGACTAGTATGTGAAATGGAGAAGGCAATGGCAAACCACTCCATTATAACTGCCAAGAGAGTCGTCGTGTGTTTCACGACACATGATGATCACGACCCTCAGACATGAGGAAATACGACTAAGAAGAAGAAAAAAGGACAATCTTTTAAAAATGATCGTCTCCTAGCAAATGACCAAATAATATACACATATTGCAGAAACGCAGCCATTGATATATTTTTTTAGTAGAAAATAATTAATTTTATTTATTGTTATACTTATTTAAACATAGAGCATTCTCTTAGCTGTTGGTTGGAATAGGACAATCTGTTGAACATGTTCGCCGAGCAGCCTGTCGGCGGGTGGCGGAGCTGTCGCGATAAAATCGCGATAACGCGACGGCTTGTCGCGCATCTGTTTAGTTGCAGTGTGACGTGACGTGATAGCGCGTCCCGATCACTATCACCACTGCGCCCACCGATCCCGTATCAACCTTACAATAACATTTCATTGTACAATTTTATTGACTCTCACAACAACGCCCGCTGCATTGATAAGTATTTGCTTTCATTTTTAATCCACCTATAAACGATTTTCTATAATATATTAATGATTTTTTCAGTTTATGTTATTTTTTTCATTTACTACGGAGTAACATGAGCTCAATTTCATACGGTGTCAAATGACAGTCAGGCCGTGAATGGTCTTCACTATATTCTAAGTCAAATATGATGACAGAACCGAATATGAGGGTAGTACCATGAAGTTAGTCGTTTTGATTACATTTAATGAAAATCGTTTCCATAAATCGCACTTCGAATATGTTTTTTTAACCAAATTAAAAAAAACATGAAACGAGACATGAATATATTTTTTATCAAAAATGCATTGATTATGTAACAGTTTCAACTAACGATAACAAACTTTACTTAGTTATTAAAATGTTTAAAAACCCACCGACAACTATTTCTCTACACTCCGACCGACTACCGACTAGAAAAAAAATGCTGTGCTCTTTTATTAACGATGTATTTTTAAATAATAAATGAGACAGATATTTGTTAAATGGTGATTTGTTTTTATCACTAATTATTACCAACTTCTCAAAACTTAACTTTAATTATGAAGAGAGTTAAGTTATATGAAACGGTTTGAATATACTGAACGAAATATTGAAGTTTATTCAACAGTATATTGAGATCAATAATATTTTGAAGAATTTTAAAAGGTTTTTTTTGAAACTGCTGTAATAAATAAAAATGTACCAGGCGGACCATAAGGCCGGGCCCTGTATTGGGAACTTATTGATAAAACTGTACGAAATGCCCGTCGGTAAACAGAGAGACAGTTCAATCAACTCGGAGATAACTTTGATTGTCCAATCGTCACCTGAAATTGGTAGTACGAGTACGCTGATATTAAAGAGTTCACCGTTCAAGTAGTCGCTGTCAAAGTTGTCAAAGAGTGATGTAAATATTGATAAGTGAATGGTAATTCCCACGCGCGGGCAACATTATAATAATAGTAACAACTTCCATAAGTAGTCTTTAAAAAAAAAATCGTTCTGTGTCTTATAAACTAACAAGTGACCTGAATTTCATATGATTTTAATGACAACAATGTACGATGGTTGTGAAGCGACAAAAATACACTAGCTCTCATATGTTACCAGTTACCAGTAACGCCGTTACAGCAACAGTATTACAGTAAGAGATATCTAGCCAAGCGGGATTCTGCTACACATCGCCCCAGATCGAACCAGGGACCTCCAAAATTCTCTTCCCAAGAGAGAGAGAGAGAGGAAAGAGAGAGAGAGAGTCAGAATTGTTTTAACGTGAAAGACCAGAATTTTACTGATGGAAGATCTATTGCCGTCTAGATAGGTACCAATGCAGCTCCTGTTTCTGCCGCTAAACAGTAACGTGTTATGTCCCAATTTGAAGGAAGTTGTAGCTAGTGAAATTACAGGGGTAATTAGACTTAACATCTTAAGTCTCAATGCGAAATGATGCAGTGTATAACATCCTAATTAGCGCTACGTTACCGGCATGCGTATCACTTACCATCTAGTAAACGGTTCGCTTAGTAGACTATCTAAATAACAACTGAAATGATAGAAGTTCTAAGTAATTACAACTGTAATCTATAGCGAGTATAAATTTATTAATGACCAATCCAATGTCATCACGCGGTGAATAATAAAAATGGTGATCTAAACAATAATAAGGAAAAGTGGAATTCCGGATATCGAGCAACCTCGACAGCTGATAGTAGGTGGTAGTCAGCTAGTCTGCGATAAATGCATTTTATATCGTAATATGAATCAAACGGAATAGATAAAAGTCTGAATCAACCGACCAGTAGATACCTTACACGTTTTATACATTATATTTATCGTTCTAAAATAGGACGAAGTTTATTTATACATCCTTTAAAACCATCAAAGTTTTTATGTTTACTACATAACATAAATAGTCCACTTAATGTTTTTGCGAATTTAATTTAAAAGTTGCGATTTACGACTCGAAGATATTGAGATTCGTCCGAAGATATCATCGTCTCACTGGCATGTTCCAAGGTCCACAGCTTTTATGGCCTGGACTTTTTATGTACGCCTCAAGTCCCAGCAGTGGGAACACTTAGTGGTCTGATTACTTATCTTAAGCTCAAGACAATTCATTTTCCTGTAAAGGCATCAGCATCATACGATTATAGTGACTCAAACGAATAATATAGATTTACTTCAAAGAATCGATATCTTTGTATGTGAACGTTGCGTTTCTTAAAATAACCACGAAATTATATAGCGAGATAAGATAGTGTTTGTAAACACAAAAATATTTATAATGTTTTCATCTCTATCACCTGATTACGTCAGCGTAAAAGAGACTAATGCGCTGTCTTAAATACTCCGTAACACTTGTAACTTTAAAACCGTAAAAGCTACATGGATACTCTTTCGTAATAAAATGAAGTACAGGATAAGGAGACTAGAAATCAGAAACACGACGTCTATAGCTCTTCCGGTTAAAGAGATATCAAAGTAAGCATTGTGGAAGGAAAGGGAAAAATTAAAAATAAAACTTTCACTAAGAATCGAACTCATGACTGTTGTGTCCAAAGCATGAAAATTAGCCTGTAGGCCATTCCGGTATATTCTGATTTTACAAAGTAATAGAGACCTGGATAATAAGACGATGCATGCGACCAACCTGTATGCTAATCATGATGAGTACGGCAATCTTCCTTCGTCACGAAGAATTTATGTTCAGCCGTTCAGCGAATGAAAATTATTATCGTTTAGTGCGTAGTCTTTGTATTGTCTATTAATTTTGAAAATCTGTATCTACATTTTATACATAATTCTGTCTTTCATTATTCTTCATCTTTCTTCTTGTATAATATATGATATATGTTTACCTATTAATACTGGATTATTAATAACAACTTTCTTTAATTTAATTTTGATATTTCAAGTTTAAAAGTATTTTTAATATTTTCGTTTTGATCTATGTCGGTTTTTGGAAGCGAAGTATCATTTGGTTTAAATCAATTTATGTTAACTGGTTCTCAGTTCCCAATGATTATATTTTGAGTAAAAAAATAGAGACTTTGTCATATTCCTCAAAATGTATGTCTTACAGATATCGTAAAGAATAGAAATTAAAGTCTAGAACATACCTAATTTTTATATTTAGATATGGTGTTTATATATATAACTCTTTGATGATCCGCTGAATTTCCTGTTTGTATGTACGAAACAAATACATTAAAATAAATTAAAAACTATGTAAAAATCATATTCATGAACTGAACAAAATATGTACAGTGTATTTCGTTTTAGGATTACCAAGTCATTACTTAGTAACGGGTTGTATAAAGTAGTATTAAGTGAGATCGTCATAAGTTTACACATACAAACACAAGTCGCCACAACACCACTTGACTGATAGCGATAAAGTGATGATTCGGTTCCCAGGATGTAAATTTGTCGACAGTAGCTTATATACAACGTCTGTTATGATAATGAACTGTAACTATATATAATAAAGCTCCAATACTATAAGAAAACTAAAATTGGTATATAATTTAACTCACTTGTTAACAATGGCGTATAAATATATATAATCCAAAGTTATATGCTAACTGAAGTAGGAGTCTTCCGTGAGAAATTATCAGAAGTCGAGCAGTTTCTTAGCGCTGATAAGAGGTTATTTAACTTTGGAAAGATTTGTATCTGCAATATTTACATTGTTATCTCTGTGAGAAAATATATTAACGGTTCGCGTATTTCATACATTGCGATTATAGAAATGATAACATTAATAAAATATAATGTTAAAAACATAATGAATATTAAAGATTTGTTAATAATTTAATACAAAAGAATACATAAGTAAGAGTTTAATAAGGTTACTGCTTATTCATTGTTAATCTTTAATATAGTAATAATTACTTATGATACTATGTATTAATTATGAAAAAGAGAAACATTTTAAAGAATCTCTTTTTCTATAAAATATGTTAAACACAGAGAAACTGTAAAAAGTATGGTTTTTAAATTACGTCTCGTGTATAGCTAAAGTTGTTTAATAAAGATATAATTTCAGAAAACAGATTGTGATGTGTCTCAAGTTTATAACTGTGAAATAATGAAAACAATGAAGCTGATCCCGAGATATTTACACAAATTTTTCATTGATTAATATGCAAAGAAAATTATTTAGCCTTTCCATGTAATCGTTCCCTATTTAGTCGCCTTTTACATTACACAGATGTTATACCGTCGGGTGTAATCAAACACGTCTTCTACACGGTGTAAATAACTAGCGTTTAATATTTTTATCACTATTAATGTTAAAATAGCATAACATTGTGTTTCTTTGTTTAGTTGACTAATAATGTCCTTGTACTTTAACGGTACGGGCAAAAGAACCCCCTAACTTCAAATACAAGTAAGAAAACAATTGTTTTTAGACATGTTTTTTCCTCTGTCCTTGCTCCGTGGCGTGCTCCGTCCACGCGCCAGTGTCGTAAAACAATTTAAAGCAAACAATACATATTATGATAAATAATACAAAATATTGTCGATTCTTTACGGATCATAACAGCCGGTGTTTTCGGAAGGTCCCAGAAATCTAATGGGGCCCGAAAGCAGGGAACGCTTCGTGTCCTTCGATTTTTATTGCGAGGTTTTTTTGTCGTTGCGTAATAAATTGTACGGAAGGTTCTCCTGTCCGACGATGTTATAAAGTGATGGTCCAACTTGCACGATTAAAACAAAATAGTTGTACGAATAGAGGTATAATTATCTAAATCAGTTATGTATGTACGTAAATGGTTTCTAAATATATTAAACATATTAGAAACATCGCCAACGTGACTGGAATACAGTAACATTATCCTAAAGTCTATGAAACAATTGTTATAATTGTGAACTTAGACAATTTAATGAGATACAACAAAACAACGGTACAAGCTTTGGAATTAAAAGAAAACATCTTCAACTCGAAGAATTACTTTGACGACGACCGAACATCAGCGGGGTGCTGGACAACAAACGAAAAAAAAAAACTTATAAACAAAGTTAACACGCGTTAAATGCACGAAATCAGTATTTGTGTAATACGTGTAAACAGACAGACGGTGCGACCATTTACGGGGACACATTAAGCTGAATAATGTCAACAATGGTGAACAAAGAGTCGCTCATGTCCATACCATTGTTTGCTAAGGAAAACCATTAAAAATTATTGGCCGGTCAAAGAGGGATATAGACATTTATACAACATCCCTTACTGAGAACTTTGTCTGTATCCACTGTAAAAAATGCGTTGCACCTACAATTGTATTTAACTGTACATATTAAGTGTTACTTATGAAGCATAGGTATACTAAAGTGCATTTGCACTTAGTCTGAAGAAAAGGTTTTCAGTCAAGTAAACCCAAATGTTTAAAACAATTGGAGATATATAAAACTTTTATATACTTAATTATACTAAAGATATTTCACTTATTTATTAGGAAAATTATTAAAAATCGAAACGAATATTAAGACCAAAAAAGTTACAATACTCTAACAACTTTTGCTATGTAGCTGTGTATTAAAACACTTTGTTTACTTATTATATATCTTAAAGGAAAGAGTCACTATCAACGATTGGAGCTATTAACTTATAAATATAATTTTAAATGTACGTTACATATTAAAAATAACTTTCTGCAGACAAAGTATTAGTCTTGATATGAAATGCTCTTAATGATGATCCACAATGAGGCTGAAGATGGTGAAGCTTTTAAGTTTATAGTAAGAACACACCAATGCTGTTGTAGAAGCATATTTTTTAATACGAGAACAAACAAAGCGGATATAAAACACTTTCACCATACAAATGTACACATGTACGAGTCTCGGGTTCGAATCGGAGGCCTCCGTGATGGCCACTGTGATACAGATGCAGTAAAAACAGTTTCAAAATAAACCATAAATATAGCACATTGACATCAAACCTACTGTTTATTATACCACTACCTCTCTTGTATTCATCGGATATTAATCTATTCAAAATTCGTTTCCGTAGCCGAGATTTGACTAAAAAAATAATCATTAAAGATTTTATTAACAAAACCTCTAAAGTTTGATTTAAAACTTTTGTCAACCCTTCAAATTTTTTCACAGACTTTACTTCAGTATACGTACAGCTGGATTTATACATTTTCGACTTTAATACAAATGATTAAGAAAAATCGAATCTATATGGTACTTTACATAAATTGGTTAAAGACCATGAAGTGTTTACTTGATTGACATTTTACGACGACTACTAAACTCTAAATTTAGTGTCAATTCGCGGAAAGCTTGTGCTTATGGTAGACCCTTTTTGCATCCATTTACACTAAGAGAGAATTTAGTTTTTATTTACCACCTTAGACGCCAGGTGAAAAATGTCTAAAGTTTTGTTGAAAATTTACAACACTTTTACAAATTTTTTACATGTTTTTTCTCTATCTCTGAAATGATTACAAACAAAGTAAATACCATCATTCGTTAAGAACACAGTTTTAACGAAGCCGCTGTCTCTAAAACATATTTGTATATGGATTAAGAAAAAAAGATTAAGTGAAAATTGATTTAGCTTAAGAAAAATTGAGGTAAAAGAATGAAATTCTTACCTAATTTACATTATTTTCTATTAGCTGACTATTTATATGAATATTACAAATTTTCAAAGCCTCTGTATCAATATCCAATTGTGATTCATATTAACATCGTATTCACTGTGTCACAGGGACTTATAATGCACAAATTTAAAGCAAAGTATCATAAAAATAATGAAATATTCTTGAACCAACTGTGTGATAAGTTTTAATATTTAAACATATAAATTTATAAGAAAGATATAAACAAAAAAAGTTAGATTTGCAATACAAAATTAGTTATGAAACAGGTCAGTAAAGTTAACAGAAAACGAATGTGTACCGCCAAGTCGATAATCTCGCAAGAAATTGAAACCGAGAGATGAATAAAAAAATTACTTTTAAAGTAGCGCAACGACCTAATCATGAGGTTCGTAAGAACTACTTAAAATTCTCCTAAAACGTGTACCACATGTCAAGAGCCATCTCGGGGAGTGTCTTATCGCGCGCAACTCATTTACAACATTAGATAATACCGAACACACTTACGTGTTACAAGAGGCGAACCCTTATTTATTTAACAGATCCAACCACTAAGCGATTTTAGCGCTGAAAGCAAAAACACTCCAAACTAATTTATGATGTAAGTACAGCACAAAAGCGCTTATTCCGCTTGGATGTGAAAGTAAGCGGACTCCACTTTACAGCGTCACGCTCTTTCTAAGCGAATCGATAAGGGAGTGAAAATGTTCACAGGGAAGGTGTTCACTTTTTAGTGTTGTTGGTTATTTTTGATACTGAAGGGCTAAGGGTCTATTGAGGTTACAGAAAAAAAAAAACATTAGGATGTTAACAAATTGTTAAATTTTTTGAAATATAACAGAGACTTATTAAATAAGCACAAACATGTTCCTCATCAAAAATACATGAGAAAATTTAAAAGATTTAGATATTTACAAAAAATATTAATTAAAAACGGTAGGACCAATGTCTATCGTTACATAAACTAGATTAACATTGGTCCAGCCGTTTGGAAGCCAAAATGCTATGACACACAAACTCAGAAACAGATGTGTCAAATTTTAACAATCTTGAATTTTTGGAGGGTGGGTTAAATTATATATAAAAAACATAAAATGATATTCTTTACTAGATTGGTATACTGAAGATCTCGTGATTATGTAACATACGGAAGTGAGCCGACATCACATCCTTCAAGGAACTTTTCTTTTTAAATTATTAGAGTTACTAGACATAAACATTCAAACATGAAAAAGCACAGCAAACAGAAGAAGAATAAAATGTTAAAGTTGCAAGTTAAAGGCTGGCGTTTGTAACTCGAATTAACTGTAAATGTTTTTTTTAGTATCGAAGTTTCAAGATGTATGACAATATGACGCTGGTTAGGTTTAGGCAGTACCGAATTGTAGTAATTGGATGGTATGTTTAAAGATGAAAGATTGAAAGGTGAAGTTCTAACTGACGATCGTCGTAATATGAAATGGCACTGTAAATCCAACATTACACGAAAGATTTTTAAACATGTTTAAGATATAAGCAATTGCGCGAATTTGTTGATATGATTGAATATAACGCATGCGTATTTCCCATGCCCCGGCGGAGTTGTAGTGACGTCAAGCAGCGGCTCGTTTGCGAGCAGCGGGTGGCAGTGGTGGCTGATAAGGAAGCCAGATGTAACCATCGAAGTCACCATCCACCCACCGATCATATTACCTAATGAATCACATCATATCATTTACGGCTTTCCGGTTTCTAATCTATATTCACCACATTCCGTTACATTAATGATTTTCAACGTTGAAATCGATCGTCAAGAGGTTACTGTTTTTTTTTTTAAGTAATAATACATTTAATAAGTTAGTTAAAAATATATATTCATCATGATGATAATAAATCGATGACGACTGTATCAGATAACAGAGATAGTGAAATATCAATTTAAATATCTTTACTGTTATATCAATGTATTTAACATATCTTAATGAATCACATAGATTAAACTATTTCATTATAATCATCATCATCATCAACAGACGTCAACTGCTGAACATAGGCTACCCACAAGAACTCTACACTAGTCCGCGAATTTTTAGCTTTTTTTTTTAATCTACTTTGCGACGAGACGAGCAAGACGTTCACGTGATGGTAAGTAATACGCTTGCCCATGACAACGTGGTGCTAGTTAAGATGGTATACACTGCACCACATTGATCTCGTCGCCTTGAGACATGAGGTGTTAAGTCTCGTTACCCCAGTAATTACACCAGCTGCAGCGCCCTTCAAACCGGAACACAGTAATGTTTGCACACTACTATTTGGCGGTTGAAATAGGAACTGCGGTGGTACCCATCCAGACGGTCTCCGGCAACGGAGACCTACCACCAGCTGCGATCTATATTTCTAAATAGATTGAAAAGATTTAGCATTCAGCATCACCTGTATTATCAGTTTCCAATCATTATCGGTGAATTTTTCTTTACAAAGATCATAGCGTCTTAAAAATAATATCCCATTAAGTATAAAGCCTCTTCAACAACATTTAATAGCTAAAATTTAAATACTGGAATGTAGTTAAAAAAAGAGTATTTTTAATATATTAATTATTGAATTACAGCTACCGAAGTTATATACAGTTATTTAGAGACATTACTCTTCATCAACATTACATATTTATATATCTAAGTGAATATTAATGTTTTGCACCGTTACATTTAACTTGTTAACATTGTTGTTTCATTTTAAGTATTAACTAATCAGTTGCGGTAAACGAAACCGGTGTAAAAACGTAATAATATTTAAATTTCTGTAATGTTTGCGGTAAAAATTTATTTTTCAAGCGCGGTGAAGTTAAACAATATGACGCCTTTAGTTATAGGTTCTTTATATATTTTTTAGTAGTAAATGTAAGTTGTTATAGTCCGTCACAATAATATAATAATACTAAGGCGTCTGTATATCGTATCTTTTGTTAAACCTTTTTGTATTTATTATTATTTATAGTAATAAATGCGTTTCTTAACATTCTTACGGTTAAGAATTGGGATCTTCTGTTACAATGGAAAAGTCAAGATAATTTGTTAACAACGACATGACGGATATTATATCCAAGATATCGTCATCACAGTTAAGTCTTATTATTTTTATAACGTGAAATTTTTCAAAATGAGCCTATTATTTTTGCGGGTATATTTTCTGACAGAAGTCAATATATTGCCTAATCCCTCGGCCAATTTCACGAACGATTTGCGTCTCAACATGGTCCTTGCGAAAGTTTCTCTGAATTCCGTCGGCGCGGCGTAGTGCAACGTAACGGACTCCCGTTTGTCACACGAGTCAGATTTCAAGCTGTCGCATGTGGTTGTGATTTTTTTTCGTCTAAATGACATTCGTCTGCTCTCCTTAGTTTCGGAATTGACACCTTACATGCATAACTGAAATATATTAGCTACTGTTCATCGTGAACACATTTGTTGTGTGAGCATTTTCTTTATTGCTCACTGCAATTAGTTTATATTTATTTAATAATTATTGCAAAATCTTTGTTAGAATATTTATTTATTTATTTCAAACTTTGTTTGCACACAAATAAATATTGTACAAAAGGCGGACTTAATGCCATAGGGCATTCTCTCCCAGTCAACCTCGGCAGTGGGGAAATGCAGTGGTAGGTGAGGGTAAAACAGAAGTTTTGTTTTTAAAAGAAAATTATATAAAAAAAGAAGATATTTACTAATATATACATATAAATACATACATAATTAATATATACTTCATGTATTTACATTTTATAGCTGCGATCGTGAAACTGTAAGTTAATCATAACAGCATTGATGTATTCATCATTTTCAGCATCATATAATAAGTTCATAATCGATTATAATATAGAATTTTGCATATAATACACCGATATTATATATTTAAAAAAACCATTATCATTATCGATCAGCGGTTTCGCGTAGGTGTAACTTATGGACTGTTATCCAGCAATAAGTATACCTGTACACGATCAAATAATGACCAAAGAACCTTACAGCTCTTATTAATATAAAAATCATTAAATTTTAAAATTGTTAGTAGTTTCTATTTTTTACTTTTACTATCATACAGAAATCAATAATTGTTTATATCAACGGACCGTACACCGTTTCAAATCACTACAAACTAAAGCAAACAATATTAAACGCTGCATTCATTGTTTACGTCCATTATAAACATGTCTTTCGGCATAAAGGATCTGAAATTGAACCGTTCACGCGTACATAACTGAATATTGTGACACACCGATCTCCCGCCAGGCTACAGTTAGAGTCCCATTGGGTCGATAATTACATTGGTGAACAATCTTTTCTATACCTTATTGAAATTGTCAAAATACGTAGGCACGCTTACGTCCACGCGCCATTGTTTGTGTGCTCGTTGTTTGACACCGCATTATGTCAAAATTTCGGTTTCCTTTTCTGAGAATACGTCTATTCCGAACATTTGTAAATCGTCAGGTCCTCGAGCCCGTTACGCCCGCTCCGTCTCCCCTCGTCGACAGTTACCAAAAAACAATTTTTTTTTCATGTGTAAAATTTATGAGAGCTAATAAATATTTTGAAATTGAAACACTTTATTGGAGCTGACTTCCTTGGTAGTGATCAACTGTTGTCAGACTATACAAAACGTTTGTCGTTGTTTTAACGTTTTATTAGTGCACGAATAGAGTTTCGCTTTCGTAGGTCATGTTGTTTTGTTGAAAACGACAAGGTTTTTTTTCGAATTGTTATTAGAGCATAATTTCTTAGAAGTTAGTTTTTTTGTAACTGAATAAATAAATGCCAAAATTAGATGACTATTGTTACAGTAGTATGAAGTTTGTTACTACGTTATGAATATTTGTAACAGACAATCATATATAGTTCGTAGATCCAAATGTAAGCTCTTAGTTAAAATATTCTGTCAGTTCTTTTTGGTAACAAAGCTGTTGCATGACAGTAAATTATAAGAAAGACATAGAGACAGGGTTATCACTAAAAATATTTTAATTAGATTTTCCAAAAAATCAAAATGTACAGGATTCATTTCTTCTTTAACATTATTCGAATACTTTTACTTTATATCTTTGCCATAATCACAGTTTCTTGTTCAGAATTAGTTTGCAATAATTTACCTCATATTAAAGTGTAGAGCTTTCTTTCTACTTTTAAGAATATTTTAAATCGACATGATATTGATAAACGATAAAAAAATTACTAAAGTTGAAGTTTTTGAGTAACTCAAGTACTAATCTTTTTTAAGAGAATAATAACTTGAAGTTAGTATTTAGTTTATAAATTCCAACTTGCGAATTTTGAAACTCGACTGTTAATGAGTTAATTTACATGTTGATAACAAATATTTCCTGAATTTTTGAGGAACTCGATTTAACTAATTGTTTTCTAGTTCAAAAATAAAGTCTTGATTGTAATTGTAATTTTGGTTTCATGTCTTTATTTCAATGCTTATACATTTTATAATAGTAACTCTAAACAGATAATTTATTTGATGAAATGGTTAGGAAAATACTTTGTATGAAACGTTTGTATTATAACTTTGAGAGAAAGTAACGCTTTTCTTTATGGGCATTAAATCAAAAGTATTCATTCTATTAGACATTAAACAGAATATAGCCCAGTGAAAGTAAACTAACTCTTTACTTGATACAATAACCGTTTCTAATTTAACAGAATACACAACGGGATTTCACTTTTACATCCTAATTACCCTTTCTCGCAGGAACCTTTCAGCGCGTGAACAGAATTTATGGTCGCACCATTTCGCGCAAAAGGACATAATATTTTTCAATAGATATTGTACGGTTCGTTCCAAATAAATGCAATCCTTTCTTCACGGAGCCATTTAGCGGTCCTTTTAAACCGTTGTTTGAAGCTCGCACAACGGGCCCGGTTACGGTAAGTAAAAGGGTAAATAAAAGGGTTTTGGGGAATAGCCATCTAAATTTGTTTCTCTCTTTACCGTCCTAAGTTTAGAAGTTAAAATCGCTTGAAAAAGACGCGTTTACTATTTTATATAACCTTGTAGATTTAATTACTTGCTGTAATGTCGCAAACAGTTACGCGTCTTAGTGCGAAGTGATGTTTTTTTATTTAAAATATTTTCTGCATAGAGTTTTTAATTGCATTTTAGCAAGCAATGCCTAGTGGGTTTTATTGCGATCCGTTATTTCATTCCCGTCATTAGTTACTTTTATGTTTTCTTTAAAAAATAAACGAATGCCTGTTAAATGACTTGTTAGTAAAGGAGTTGCGAAAAAGGGTTATTTAAGAAAACAATGGGATTGTTTTGCTTCGCAAATCGTTATTTTCTAACATTTTATATTTATGACTCGGGTATGGCAAAATTGATAGAAAAAACCGATTCTACGAATGCTATATACAAAGAGTATATTGAGATAACCATTTCTGATTTTGTGTATACTTCGAATGACTGGTGGTAGGTCTCTGTTGCCGGTGACCATCTAGGTAGGTACCACCGCAGCTCCTATTTCTGCCACCAAACAGTATGGTGCAAATATTACTGTATTGTAGTTTGAAGACTGTTGTAGCTAGTGAAATTACTGGAATAACGAGACCTAACATCTTATGTCTTCAGACGATAACCAAATGTGGTGTATTGTATATCATTCTAACGAGCGCGCCGTTCTTATGGGTAAGCATATTACTTACAATCAGGTGAACTTTTTGCTCACTTGTTGCTTTGTCGAAATATTCAAATATTCGTATTTCAGAAGAGTTTTTAGCTATGTAGTATGGTTAAATATATAATTTAAATGACTTAAAGTACATTACAATATGGGAAAAAACATTTTTTTATTAATATGTCGAATACATAAAAATGTCGGATGCTGATGACATTTAAAAGACTAAAATGATGATGGTAATGAAGACTAATATAGCGATAATATGATTTGTAGGTATTTTTAAATTAAAATAATAATAACGCATTGTTATAACAATAAACAAATCCTTGAATAGTAAATACTAATATATTGTTTACTTCTGAATTCGGTCCAAAATCAGTTTAACAAAAAATATATATAAGAAGTATTAATTTACTTTTTACGGTACACGATGAGTACATAGGGTTGCCTTGAATCCAAAATATCTTTGTTTATATACACTCTACCTGTATTGAATGATATCTTCGAAAGTTAAAGTTCTTCAATTTTATCGCAAAAGAATCGCTATAAGAAAGGCCAATAACAATGTAACGGTAAAAATGATTTCAAGCAAAAACTATTTATTAGCTAGTTCATTTCAACAAACGCTTTCTTTATTTATACAAATGTGTGAAACTGCAACTTTGTCGGTACTGTAAAGCAATATAACTGGAGTAACGGAAAGAAAGTAGCCGGTTATAAAACTTTTCAAACGGTTGCGCCATAAAGCTTCTTGATATTGCCCTGACGGACCGTTTCTCAGGATAACGGGTATTCGAACTAAAAGAACTTTACTAAAACTACGAAGTTTTGTTTGTAACCCAATTATGATTGAATTGTCAATGATATTTTTCTATTCTACGGGAGGAGGAAAGGTGTTAGGTGTTTATCAGATGATATGTGATATACTAAGTTCCGCACATTAAATCTTTTTCCAATAACTTGACTAACTAATACACCTTTTCAACTGCAATACAATGTTTGCACGTACCTAAACTGTCTCCGGAGACCGTCCGTCAGCATATTAATATAATTATTTATATACATAATTAAGGAAACCTGCCTATATTCATGATACGTTTTATGTCTATCATCATTTAGTTCATACTTTGGTTATGAACTTATTTCTTTTAGTGATTCTTTTTGTATCTTCAGCAGTTTTCAAATCACGATTGAAACATGATAAATATTTCCTGCGTTATCTATTTATAATGTTATAGATTGAAATCAAGTTACATTTAACTAATTTGTTAGTTTGGTCTGTAAATTAATAAATGAAGATGAAAAAGCAGGATAAAAAGTTTTATAACAGTTAAGTGTATTTAAGTATTTTAAATATAACAAAAAGTAAAGACTTTATTATAGAAATAAATGATTATGTCTATAAAATATAACTTGTGCAAATAGGGTAAAAAGAATAGGGGTAAATGTTCTAAACTTTACACTTTTTAATACCTAATATGCCTTTTTTAGTATGTGCCTGAATTCTATGTGTTTGTACTTTCGTCATCGCCAAGGTAAATAACATAAAGGTAAATTATAAAAAAAACGTTTCATGCATAACAAAGCTTGACCTGGACTTTTTTAAAAATTTCTCCTTGTCGCACATAAAAGCAAACCTTTTGTGCAATAAACATTTCACCGACTTTCGTCCAACTTTTGCCGGGTCGATCGTAAAAAGCATATTTACGTATAAATGCGCAATTTTTAACTTTGCAAAAGCGTTAGAAAACATGTAGTTTTGGTTCATGCGATCCGCAGTTTGTGTTGCTTTGAGCATGCCGCTAATGGCTGCTTAGAAGGCTTTACAATTCGGAAGTTTACGATCCATTACAAAGCAATGCAACAGTAGGAAATGAATTACTTTATTGCGGGGCAAAATGGATCTTTACGATCCACCATTGTTTCCCTGTTAAATATTCAACTTTGAAAATGTTTTTAAGGATGCCGGTGCCGTGTTTTTATATCCAGTTGCAAGCATTTGCTTATCTTTTGTACTGTAGGTACACTTACAAAATGTAAGGTTAGGTAACTTTGCTAAAATATTAACCTTCATACTAATACATCCTGATTTTATATTTTTAATAATCAACAATATACATTTAAATACTGTAAATTTTATGAAATATTATAATACATAAACAACCCGTTAAATGTTTCCTCTACTGGGACTCGAGCGTTCTCCTAGAAGGTAAGAGCCAAAGCCATTTTCTAACAAGTTAGCCAAGTGCGTTGTTCTTGGAGCTTGTAGGTTTCATCACCATGTCTTCCTTCATAGTATGATGCTTTACAAACTAAACTATCACAGCCTCAATATACGTATACCAAAAGACTATAAATAATAAAAGAAGTAACAAAAATAAAATTCTTTCCCCTCATTCGAATGCTTAATACAACTAATTTGCAGTATAAATACGGACTTTTCATATATCAAATATGAAGGGACGAAGACGTTCAAATGAATAATCATTCTAATCACAACGCAGTAAGTTTTAAATTCGATAGATCCTCAGTTTTATAATGCATTCGGTATGAGTTGATTGAATACTGCACAGTATTGTAGATCTCACGTAGTGAAGATAATAAAGATTATCAGCATCCATAAATGAGGTATGTGTGACTTTAACGGAATGAGTTGGATTTATTTGACCTTTATTTTCCTATGTTAATTATATGAAATTGATTGTAGTAACTCCATCAATACGAAAGTTAAGTATAGCTCACGGGACACTATTTTTTGTTCAAATGTTAAGATGAATATTCGGTCCACGAATCGGCTCTTAATAAACTGACTTACGGATATAAAATATTTACGTTTTATAAATAACATGGTTATCAAGTTTAAAGTTAGACAATTATTAAAAACAAATTTGTTAAATCCTGCGATAAATGTGTAAGAATAACGTTGATTTTCTTAAAAACTAACAAATTTCTTTTCGACAGATTAAAATCATCGATTTCGAAACCGAAATCAATAGTGACACTTCAAAATATAGAACTGCTAATCCTGCTCGAGTACTCCAAAATCGATAGCCTTTGTAATGTTACATCCACAATGTACCGTCGCAAAATGGCGGTTACGAGTCATCAATATACTATGAAAAAAAAATAATCCCCAGTTTGCGTATGTGAGTAGCGCTATACTTAACCGTAGTTAAAACGCGTGAAATTGCGTCACATTAAATCCTTAGTAACTGGTGATGACAAAAACTTGAGGACGCGAGGCATCGCTTCACGGCGAAGTGTAATCGTTCGTAAATTGTTACTTTAAGAATATGTAGGTTACAAAACCTTTACATTTATTACTTAAATTCGGATTTATTCATACGATCGATATCTTCAGAAAAACATTAGTTACAATCGCAACATTCGCGTGCTTTCGTTTTATAATGCATAGAATTGAAATTACATATGTTAACATTGGTTATACATTGTTCGCTCTCCAAGACGTGTTGGTTTTAATCGGATTCTGTTAACTTTTTTAAGAGTTTCGATATCCTTTTGTGAGGAACCGCATGGAGACAATTATTACAAAAAATAATCTGTGCAAGAGTTCAGTATTAAAATCATTTAGATTGATGGCCATTTCAACTAATTTGTAAAGTTATAAATATTTTAAAAAGCACTTGGGCTCTATAACTTGCACCAAGATGGCATTATTCTTTTCAAAGGTTTACGTGACTTTACGTGGCATAGTTTTTAGACTATTTGAATCGTTGGATTTATACATACGAACAGAACTTCAGCTGCAACAGTTATTATGTACTCAATCATTTTAAATTCTTTCTCTCTGAAACTCAATCTTGAAGATTTGTTCTAAACTTGACAGGCTACTTCATTATTTGTATTGTCGTTTAGTTTCTCCGGCAACAAAACGTAACCGCTTATTTTCACAGGTCTCCGCCTCAAAATAAACAGTAAGATAATCCCCAACGCGAAAAAACCTCTGCTTGGGTGGTCTTAAGTGGCGTTAGAATGTGCCAAAATTTTCATTGTATACCTACTGATTGAATTGCAACTTCAAAAAGCATTTATTTTTACCAGGACAAGGTTCAAATTCAAATGCAAACAATTCAGTTGTTGTTAGACACACAGCAAATATTTATTTTCGACTCATTTTATGAATGAAATATCGAAAACCCAAAAAGGTTGTAACATTTAAAAGTACGAAATGAATATTACATAAAAATCTTAACCTGTATTAATATTAAACAAACGTTTGCTTTGTTTCAATTTAAGTATAATAAACAAAGTATAATTCAGATAATTTGATAAAAAAACGCAATAGTATAGAATAAAGTTTTATAACTTATTAAGTAACAAGATACAGGCTGCACATTTATTGATAATTTAAATGACTACCCATCTCTACAGAAATTATTAAAGAGAAAATAATGTAATGGAGCCTTGAGAATGGAAAAAGGCTGCTTAATATGTTACATAAACCGTATGTACCGATTTATAAGGCTCTGTACACCACGCTGAAATTATTACAAAATAAGTTTGATTATAATTATATTAAAAGTGTAATGAAACTAAATAATTGTCCTCACTAATTTATAAGAAATTTCTACTTTCACGCGAAGACCACAACTTGGCTTTATTTTAAATAGATGATCATAAGTCATTTACAAATGAGAAGTTTTAAACTGTAGTATTAGATTTGGATCTTTAGGGTTCGCGGGTCTCAACACTTAAGAAGCGAGCCTGAGGTGGATGCTAAATGTGTATGGGTCCCGTTTTTAGTCGTAGCACTGCTATGGTCCTAAGCGGTCCAAAGCGAGAGTATAGAGGGGAACCAGAACATTCCATATAAGATCCCGGTGCCCCTACAAACGCACTGAAGGAAATCATCAAAGAGGTCTTAATGAGAGTACATACTATATAATCCAGATTCTCCGAAGCTTCTTTCCAAGATTTTTCCCCCGACACTAAAAAACGAAAGATGTTGTGATAGGTATAGACATTTAATCAATTTAATGTGTACATTGAAAATTTGTCAATTTGCTTACACAATTCACCTGATCAGCATTGAAAGCCTATTCTGTCGAAACACAGAGTTGCTGTAAGCATAATATATCAACACGTTATAAGTTTCACTTAGCAGAAATTCATAAAAAACATTAAATTTAAATATATACTTTAAGTTATATTTAAATTTAGGACTGAAGCAAGTACTGTTGTTGGTGAAAGATATTTTCGCGATTATTTCACTTAAGGTAACATTATGTATTAAATTCAAAGTCATCTTTTGAGAGCGAGTATATAAATGACGAATACGCATAAGCATCTGTTGTCACTTAACGTCACTTGAAATGAAGGTGAAGTTAACCAACTTTTTATAATGGGCACAGAGGAGTTTGCGGTATGTTTTATTATTTTAAAATATATAAACATGTATGTATGTTAAACAAGGACACGTTTTTTATGTAAATGTTTGAAAATGTAGCTTAGACAAGTTTTCTTTCTTACCAATACAGGTATATACATTTAATAATTTAAGATATTATTACAAAGCTCGCAATGGTTATCCCTTTAAGTTATAGCTATTTGAAGAAAAAGTTCTTAAGGTCCCTCATCTGTTCGCCGTGAAAACGTAAATAAAAAGTAGTTGCAATTCTAGAAAATATAGTGTATTCGCAATTATGGACTAATCTTTAACACAATGTGGCCGATAGCGCAACTGAAAAGCACTTCTGGCAATAACGCGTTGATTACGACCGTGCTTCCATTACATTACAACACCGACACATTAGTCGCCGCTATTCATTTCAAACTCCGGCGCGATTTACAAGCGATTATACAACTCGACAGTATCATCACCATCATTTGCCGACAGAGATTTACTGCTAGCTAACTCTCTTTCCAAATTTCTCCACATCGACCGGTCCTTCACTGCCTTCAACTTCCCAACATTCACTAGAATCTTGACCCGATTTGTGGAAAGCCTTTTATCACTACGTCTATTAGTATCCAGTCGCCTCTCGAGAACCTATCCACCATCAGTCCGAGCAATGCGCATGTGAAAGATATAAGTTGGAAATGTAAATATAACAAGTAGTAATATTAATCTATTAATTACCAATTTGATAACTAAGATTTTCAAAATATTGTACTAAAATGGCTAATAAGGTTTATAGTAAAAAATAGGAAATTAGCAAGATAACTGTATTGTATATTGAGTATACAATCTAAGACTAAATGTAAATAGTAATAGAATTAAACTGTCTTAAGTCAGATTTACGCTATGGAGAGAGCATTTAAAAATATGTTCCATATCCATTGACCCTAAAATCTAGTAATTCTTTTGGGCTTTGGTTTATTGAAAACACGCTCTTGGTGTTGTTCTCGTCACTGTAAGTTACATTACCGCTGCTTTTCTATGATTTGTGCCCACACTCATTACGCGAGCGATACGCCGCTATGATAATGACGGTCACAATTGACTTGTCACGGGTGGTATTATTATTGATGTCTTCACGTGATAAAGGATATAGTGATTGACATAGATAAATATGGGTTTTTTTTTCGAAACAGATATTGGGAGAACCATGATATTGCTTAGAATCGTAAACACTGCAAAGTTACATACAAAAATATAAATGTTTTAGAACCAAAACATCTTTCATTTATACACGCAAAGATGATCTCGAAAGAAAATATTTTCTGCGTTTTCCTTTTATTAAGAAAACGTCTTTTATCTTTTTAAATCATACATACATTTAGTGCTACTTTAACCTCTAGAGTTAAAACAGTGCTCAAATAAGACGCTTGGTTAAAGTAAACATGAAATAAAACCTTCGTACTTTATTCGTCTTATCAGTCTGCTGATAAAAAAAATAAATCACTAAGGTTAATAACAATTACCCGTTATCATATGCGCGTTAGAGTTTTCTTGTTTCACAAGGGCTTTTTAGAAAATAACTGTTTAATATACGAGTGGAAATTCCATAGATCTTTTATACAGATAATAACTAAGGCTGTATGGTAAATAAATGTGTGACATTAATTTAAGAAACAAGCTTCTTTCGTAGCGATGACAAAATAATTTGTATTGTTTATATATATAGAAATAAAATTACGATTTATCGACGCACATTTAAAACTAGAAATACATCTTTACGATATAAACCTTGACTCATTGTGTAATGTATTTTAAATTTTTATCCATTATAAGTATGTTTCTAAGTAATGAAGAGTAGTAGAAGTAGTAATTTCTGTCATAGATATACATTTTTTATTTCCGGACACGGAAGTATTAAATTCGATAAATTTTGGTAACTTGTAAGAACTATTTCATGAGATTTAGAATTTGAAGTAACGGTTGCGATGATTAGTTAGATAGATTAGTTATTTCTTTAACTAAAAAAAAAAAATGTCAGGCTGAAAACATTGGAATTAAATAGGTTTTGTCTTAATTTGGTCGTTAGTATTAAACATTATGGGTCGGCCCGATCAAAGGTTTCGCAATAAAAATATATTGGTCACATATTGGCTACCGTTACGGTTGTCGGCGCTTGTGATCCACATTTATCGATCGTCGGCACTCTTTGATCAGATATCGAATACTTTGAACTCTTATCAACGACTACCTGTGCATTGTTCCGTTTAACACGCTCGTAATGGACAGTGTGATAACTATGTGCCGATATTGAGCTGGAAATGTATGGAAAGTTTTTTTTTTAACACTTTTTCTTAGAACTCTAAAATTATCTAGGAAGGTATTTTTTAGTTTTAACAATATTTTCATTATTGATATTTAATCATACAAATATATTTAAATTTTTATTGAAAATTTTCTTTTAAATAAAACATTATTATTCTTAACTTCTTAAATTATATATCAAACTAGAATGACGCAAAAAGGAACATGTTTTAGAACAAGTTTCAAGAACTTATTTATATAAATGGTAGAACAAAAAAGTTTATGATTTTTAAGAACGGAAACCAATTATGTTAAAAGTATTTATACGTTAACACATATTTTGTTAAAAAGTTCATTTCAAATTTTCTGCAAATGCGTTGTTAAGAATATAATAGTAAATGTTTGGTTCAAAGAAAGGTCAGAGTGCCTATCCATAGGATATTATTACCTGTTAACTTTTAAACAACGGAGGTAACGTTGAGCTTATTCTTTCCAAAGCTGAACTCGATCCCTTTGTTTACGTTACACCTTTTGTTACTGATAAGCAAATTTCTTAATAAGTCACTACAGTCGGCATTACAAAGCGAACGGTGGCAAATAATGCGCCTTAATGCTATTATATCCGGCGTAAACAATAATTTGGTATGTTTACATCCCGGGTACGGCTTTGTTACAATATATTTTTATTGGAAGCAATTGTCGGTACGTTTTGAAGTGAGGAAATTGGCCCGACACGGCCACGAGGGTATGCACATAGATGACTAAGCTGTAACTGACGAAACACTTCCTGTGACACGTAAATTTTACTTGCTTTGGATAAGTAAATATTTTACCGAAGCAATTACATTATTAGCAAATATAGTTTACCTTTATTACTTATTCTAAAATATGAATTCCATTACTGAAAAATATCTCAACTATTTGTTAAGGTGAATCTTAATAAATATACAGTTTTAAAATACATAAGTGTAAGAATATAAATAAGTTATTAAATTGAATTCCATTGTTCTTCTCTTATTAAATCAAAAAGACTTTGCGAGTTAGAAAGAAGTAGAACAAAAAAAACTGTGGCTTCTTCCAACATTGGAGTTAATAGAAAGATAAATACAAATCTTTCTAATTCCCTTGAATATTTTCGACAGAAAATGATATATTTACGTAACAAGTTTAACAAGATAAATTCTACTGGCATCACGCTGTGATATCTCACTTCATATAATTCGTGATATTGCTCTATTTAGTGTTAATCTTCCGCATTATCTCAGAACAAATGTAGAAGTTTATTGACGGCATTATAAACGGTTCTGTTTGTTTTACATTAAGGTGCACGTCACATGTTAAATATTTGCTTTTTCATAAACTGACATTAAGAGCGGGGAATTTTAGTACGGTTCGAGATCAGCAAACGGATAACATTTGTTATTCAGCCGAGTTGTGCTAAAAATATAAAAAAATATTGTAATTGTAATACATCTCAAATAGTTACTTAAATATTCCTAAGTTTAAAGTTATAGAAGAGCAATAAAATAGTCATATGAATATCATTCAATGATCCTTAGAAGCTGATGAAATATAGAATGATTTGAATATTCAAAATTTTATTTAATAATTTCACCCCTCATCGCATCAAGATTAAAGCTTTACAATTTTCAGCCCCTTTACAATTTTGAGTTCATCACGACAAACGATTAAACTCGCTGTTTAAACCATACTTTGAAGTACATAATAAAGTTATATGAAAATGTGATCATATAAATATTATGGAAAACATTTTACTTTTAGCTTACGTTGTGCTTTTAGTCTCTATTATCTGATACCATCAGCGTAAAAGAGACTGATGTGCCGACTTAAATACTCCGTAACGCTTGTAACTTTTGAAGCGGAAGAGTTACATAGATACTCTTACAAGATAAAATGAAGCTAAGGATAAGGAGACGAGAAATAAGAAATAAAAATTCTAAAAAGTGTAAATGCTCTTCTGGGTAAGGAGATATTACTTTGAATGGGGAGAGAAAAGCAAAAAAAGAAAAATTTCACTAAGAATCAAATTTATGACCTCTGTGTTCAAAGAATGAAAATTATTCGGTAGGTCATACCGGCACATTCTAATCTTATAAGGTTAAAGGGAACCGGATAATAAGACGACGCATGTTTCGTCAATCCGGCTTGTTTACATTTAGTTTGGGATCAAGAGCTCTTTTCCATTTTTAGTTTAGAACTTTCCGTTACAAGCGCATTCTTACAATAGTTTTTCTAACATGACGCAAAAGGTTATATGTTTGAAAGACTATAAATATAGTACTTGTGGAATTACCTAACCGAAAAGGTTTTTATGTAAATCAAATATATTTAACCTCTATTTCAAAACTCATTGAAAGTTATTTGTTTGTTTCCATGATCATTTCTCAACTTTACTACATTTAAAAAAACATCTCATCGACAAAGCTATACAAACAAGTGATGAAAAAAAAATCTAGTCATTAACTAAAACAACTCAAGTACGTTTTTTTCCTTTCCTCAAACAGTTGGTTGAGTTATAAAGAAACACAAGAGCAGTACAGATTAAAACATTATCAGATATTGAAGTGATAAAAGTAATTGCCGTGAAGCCTTAATTATTTTTATTACTTTAAAAACTGTTTCTTGTCAGCATTTAAGAGTATTCTGGTACAATATACTAATCCGTTTAAATTCTATTTTAAACAGTTGTGACTTTGATACGGAAGCCAAGTGTAAATATAACATTTATCTGTGGGCAGGTTTAACCTGACTAAAATTTTATAATGAAGCAATGCTTGTCTCCTCAAAAGTTTTTATAGTGAAGATACTGTTGGAAAAGTAATTCTTAACAAATATAACAAAACTATTTGTTTTCAGTATTAAAAAAAACATCTTTTTAATTAAATTGTAAATGATTTGCAAGTTAAAAGTATATTTGCAATGTTTTTCTAACATTTGAATTGGTTGGACCGATTTTCGTTCATAAGCATACCTAAAAAAAGAAGACTCAAAATAACTTTATTTCTTTCACAAATTTGAGCGTTTAATTGAAGTCAGGCCTTGAACACATTTCCTAAATTAAATCTCATATAGTCTGCAGACAAAAGAGTTTAAAATTACTTCAGTAATAATTGAGACAATTATTTTGATGAATTTTTGAAGCGCCGAATATCATACTTGCTTTTACCTTTAACAGTTTCAGGACATTCGTTTAGGTTTTACTTTATTCTAGATTGTACCAAATAATTTTATCGTGTTTATTTAAAAACCAGCACCACTTTTAATTATCTCTCCTTTTAAAGTAGCCGACAATGGCACCGCCGATGAAAGAAAGTAATGTTGATTTTTCAGTACATTCAGATATTCAGTATTTGCTTATTTATTAGGTCAGAGCTCGATTGTTTGCATTGTAAACATTTAAGACTACATGAAAATCAATTTTAGAAAAACGAATAGGGCACAAAATGAGCACAATGTAAGTGTAAACATAAACAATTCCGAAAGTTGTGTGATTTGTCAATATAATATATAAATTTATATTAAATTTATTTGTACATTTTCTATTCAATAATTGTCAGCTAAAGATCATATCGCTAAAATCGCTTATTTCGATATTTGCTATGTTGGCAGTGAATTAGTTGGTAAGTTTCTCGACGGCTGTATATGTCACGAAATCAGTAAAATGTACAAACATTACTAATTATGATCCGGTTACAAGTAGCTAGTGAAATCATGACTTAAAAAGCAATATATTAGCTGGTAAGAAAAAGAAATCACAGATATATATAAATGGTACATGAAAATATTTTAACTTATCCGACGAAGCGACTGGACGACGGAGAAGTTCACTTGATGGTAAGTGATACGCTTGCCCATAATAATGTAACAAGGATAATACACAGCACCACAGTGTTCATCGCTTTAAGAAATTCATTGTCTTGTAGATGCATTATTCTGCCTTTCCAACAGGAACACAGTAATATTTTGTACACTATTGTCAGGCAGTAAAAAGAGGTTCAGATGTGTTATACAGATAAACGGTCCAGCAGAGACCTAAAGTAAAAAAAAATATATATCCGTAAGAGATAGTGGTATATGATTACTGTATTGCAAAAGAGGGTCTCTTTTACTTAATACCAAGTTAGATTGAACTCAATACATTTTGAATAATGTTTTATTTTATAAGAAATAGTAATGACTGACTTTCTTTTATTCAATGTTAGTTTAAATTTTAAAGTGTACACAAAATAGTTTCTCATTACAGTACGTAATGAAGATCAGTTGCCCACTCGAAGCAAATGAAACTTGCGGGCAGATTTGTTAACACAATCATATTTCAATCATCAACAAGTTAACTTCTAGAGTTAACAAGGTGTCTAGTGGCAGCGCGGCCGTCTGTAAACCTTTAACTATAAACGAAACAAGTACACAAGCACACATGTAACTGTGGCCTGTGATGAAATGAATTAAAGAATGATTTCGCGTGGGTTGTTTGGTGATGGGACATTGTTGGCGCGCGCGGGCGGTGCTCGCGGCGGCGCCTTTGATCGCGGCACAAAGGGCGCCGCCGCGTGTCGCTTGTCCTCGCTCACCTGACCGATGTTTGCGCGCGCGCATTACAAACGCACCACGGCCGCTGGCACACGTCACATACTGTGTTTGTACAATTGTTATGAATGGCCATTGTGTCGTCTGATTCAATGCCAGCCATATATTTACTTTTAAACCGAATGTAAATTATTTATATATAGAAATTTTCGCTGTATTATTAAGCTTTTGATAAGCTTGGAAATCGAGATATCTAGGTGGTATATAGGTTTTAAGGCGATCTTGCGTGGGTTTGATCCCGGCGAAGGAAACTATGTTGAGGAAACCGATATGTTTACACCAACTAACACTTGTCCAGCGCGATGTAATAAATAAATGGCTTTGACTCTCTCTTTGTTAGAAAAGGCCATTAGTCCGAGCACAGGGAGCATGCACTGAATTAATTTGAAGCAAAAATCTATTTAATTCTTGCTTAATTTTTTATAACTTATAAATATCTGTGAAAAACGCTAATTATAAAAGATTTGTGTACTTTTTGGTACGATATGTAACATAAGAGTTATTTCCAGAGATAATCATGGTTTGGCCTCAACAACACCATTCACTAGGTTCCGCTTATATAGGTGATCATACTAAATAGGAACATGATATCTTACAATGCTTTTAAAAGCACAACCTTCATCCAGAAGCCATTCAAAAGTTACTGACTTTAAAACATCTACATACGATTTGCGGATAAATCTTTCCTATCATCGCGATGGAACCGAACAGGTTATAATTACAAATTCACACAGGTCACAATTCTGGGCACCATAGCAGTGAGTTTTTAATTTTTTTGTACAATACATATAGCACAGTAATAAATCCATCAAATGTTTAACTAACATCGAAATTACGTAACAAATACAAAGTAATAATTGTATTCATATGGAATTTTAAAAGTTATCATATAGTATTAAAAGGCTGTGAATGCATTTAAAATATTACGTAGAATGTGGGACCACCTTTTCGATAACTAACCTCACACTTCTTTTCGCCCAATTAGGATAGAGATAGTGAACGTTAGCCATATAACACTTGGAGCTTTTAGAGTGCGCGAAGGGTGAGCTTATCGCCGTACACCCGGCACTGATGTTAGCAAGTTTTTTTTCGGCAAAGCGAAAACCCACCATAGTTTATTTATAATATTACTTTCATAGGAATCAAAGAAAATAAAATGTGAACCACCCGTTACGGGAATCAATAATTTTTAGGGTTTATAATAATTGCTGGCTTTGTAAATATCACCAATCACAATTATGCACAACTAATAACAAATGCCTTCCAACTAAAAGTCATTACTTACTTAATTATTAACTTAACTACTGCTTACTTCATATGGAAATAGCGAGAATATTTGTAATTAATGAATTGTGCAATAATGATGGAAACATATTACAATTTGTTAACTCATGCGATAATTAGTTAATTGCTTGATAGGTACTTTAAAAGCCATAATTTTATTTACATACTCGATCTATCTTTAAATATAATGGCAAAGTAGTATTTTTTTATCAAAATTCCGCTTATGCTTTAGTGATTTAAATACCTTTTACTTTTAAAACATTCGGCAACGAATTTGCAAATTTCTTTGAAGCTACACCATTGAGTTATTCGTTTCTAAATGTCTTTGTGCTTTTTTTCCGTTGACCTCTTTTTTTATTATTACCTTTAAACTCATTCATTTACACGGGTCAAAAAATAAAAGGACTTTAAGTAAGGTAAACAACAGATTGGTGTTTGCAAAAAATTTTTTATAATTTTCGAAGAATTTGCTTCCTTTAACTAACTTTTGACAAACAAAGTGATATTATTATACGTTATTGAAAAACAAGTGGCCTGCTCATAGGTAATCACAAATAAATACTCTCGAAAGTTATAACATGACGTAATTATAACCTCTGTTTTCTCCGTCGTCGTCTCTGGACAGTGTGCCAATTATGATTTTTTTTATGCTACTATACGACGAGACGAACAAGACGTTCACCTGATGGTAAGTGATACGCTTGCCCATGACAACGCGGCGCTAGTTAAGATGGTACACACTGCACCACATCGCGCTCGTCGCCTTAAGACATAAGGTGTTAAGTCTCGTTACCCCAGTAATTACACTAGCTACAGCGCTCTTCAAATCGGAACACAGTAATGTTCGCACACTACTATTTGGCGGTTGAAATAGGAGCCGCGGTGGTACCCATCCAGACGGTCTCCGGCAACAGAGACCTACCACCTAGTAAAATTGATGTATGATGTATTAACATATAATTTCTTTCATAACGAAATTTCCGATCTTTATTGTAGTATCGTCGTTAAATTTTTTTTTTAATCATTTCACTGTGTAATACTCAACAAGGAGTCGGTTATAATGGCCTCTAAATATTATTGAGAATCAAAACAAACACATTTGTTCATTAAAACATTTTGGATTGTTTAGGTAGTTTGTCTTTAACCGAAGAAAAAACTAAAATAGAAGTAATTGCCAAAGTTTAACACAAACAATCTAGCGATTATTATTTATACAATATAACAGAAATGAATAAAGATTTATAAATAATTGCTTTCGCTGTAATTTCTACACGAAATACAAAAAGGAATATAACGTTAATATAGAGCTATACCTAGCAATTGAAGACAAATTACAAAGAGAGCCCGAACAAAGCCATTAAAATCGGTATAAAGACTTGCCTACGAGACGCAATTACGAGAGCAATCCGCTCACCTAATAGCTTCACTGGGGGACGCTCTGTCACCAAAAATTTGCATGAAATTAAAGCACCTCGCCTCTAAAGCGAGATAACAGTTTGTGTGTGACTGCGACAAAGTTCTATTAAAACGGCTAACAGGCGAGTTATAGAACTCTGTTATGTTCAACGTTTGGGTGGTTAAGTCGATTCTAATTTTTTTTTTTTTTTTTTTTTTTTTTTTTTTTTTTTTTTTTTTTTTTTTTTTTTTTTTTTTTTTTTTTTTTTTTTTTTTTTTTTTTTTTTTTTTTTTTTTTTGCTACTATACGACGGGACGAGCAAAACGTTCACCTGATGGTAAGTGATACGCTTGCCCATGACAACGCGGCGCTAGTTAAGATGGTACACACTGCACCACATTGCGCTCGTCGCCTTGAGACATAACGTGTTAAGTCTCGTTACCCCAGTAATTACACTAACTACAGCGCCCTTCAAACCGGAACACAGTAATGTTTGCACAGTACTATTTGGCGGTTAAAATAGGAGCTGCGGTGGTACCCATCCAGACGGTCTCCGGCAACAGAGACCTACCACCTAGTAAAATTGATGTATGATGTATTAACATATAATTTCTTTCATAACGAAATTTTCCGATCTTTATTGTAGTATCGTCGTTAAATTTTTTTTTTTGCTACTATACGACGGGACGAGCAAAACGTTCACCTGATGGTAAGTGATACGCTTGCCCATGACAACGCGGCGCTAGTTAAGATGGTACACACTGCACCACATTGCGCTCGTCGCCTTGAGACATAAGGTGCTAAGTCTCGTTACCACAGTAATTACACTAACTACAGCGCCCTTCAAACCGGAACACAGTAATGTTTGCACACTACTATTTGGCGGTTGAAATAGGAGCTGCGGTGGTACCCATCCAGACGGTCTCCGGCAACAGAGACCTACCACCTGGTAAAATTGATGTATGAATGTATGAATTTAAACAATTGCGGATTGCTTTAATTTGTTTAGAAATAAATGATATTTACGTAGCTGTTCCGTACAGTTAGTTCTTTATTTTTAAGACAAGTATTCACTTGCAGGCTATCCACCAGATTTCCCTATCGAGGCTCTGGTGAAGCTTGAGCGGCCGTCACCACCTCTGCCGACGCCGCCGCATACGCCCACCGACGACACGCCTCCCGCTGTCGTCATATCCCGGCACCAACCAGCCTGGTCTCCAACAACACAGACCTATCCGACGTACCCGCGACCGACAATGCAGACGCCATACCCTTACGAGAAAGCGGCACAGAACTATTCTCATCCAATGTCAGCGTACATGCAGGCCCAAGTTGCGACGCTACCTCCATCCGCTCCATACCACGCAATGCTCGTCAATCAATGGATAAGGAACGCCGCGCTGTATCACCACTCGCTGAGATATCCTGGGGCTATGGCGCACAGGTTACCAGGTAGAAATCCGCCCCCGTTGAGAGCGCCTGGTGTACCCGGCGCGAGGCCTAAGAAGCAGTTCATCTGCAAATACTGCAACCGTCAATTCACGAAATCGTACAATTTGTTGATCCACGAGAGGACACATACCGATGAAAGACCCTATTCCTGTGACATCTGTGGAAAAGCTTTCAGAAGACAAGATCATCTAAGAGATCATAGGTAAGTTTCTACTAATAATAACTTTTATACGAAACAAAGAAATAATAGCAGTAAGTACAGAAAGATATAGATAGAGAAAATGTTAATAAATAATTTAACTTTCTTTTAACCAAGGTTAGACGTTTATCAATTATTATCTTAAGTACTTCACATTTAATTTATTTCCCCTCTCTAATACCAACAGCGTGATTTAGGGTTTGTTTCGCTGGGGCTTTGTTGCCGATAAGACAGTATAAAAAACAAAAGTGTAAAAACTTTTTGTGAGGTCGCGCCGGCGCACGCGCCCTCGCCCGACCGGTTCGGCTCTTTACGATCGCCGTATCTGTCCTGCTCCGTCGTCGAACAAATTACACGTTATATTTCTTCGCTTTTACGAGACACACTCATTTTTTTCCTTTCAAATTATATCCACTGCCTAATGTGTTTAATGTGGAAATGCCTTAATTCCATTCGAAACACACGTTGTAACTTCACGCCCATTAAAACAAACATATTTGTTTTATATCTTTCGACATACTTCTCCAGTGAAAGTGAAACATCGGATTTTATTTTTATCATCTATTCTTCCAGGTATATACATTCGAAAGAGAAGCCCTTCAAATGCACCGAATGCGGTAAAGGATTCTGCCAATCCCGGACGTTGGCGGTGCATAAAATTTTGCACATGGAAGAATCTCCACATAAATGTCCCGTGTGCAGTAAAAGTTTCAACCAAAGATCGAACTTGAAGACCCATTTACTTACACACAGTGACGCGAGCAAACACCACTTGGAACACTTGGAGGGATGTCAAGAAGTTTCATCGACGAGTCAAGTCGTAGAAAGTCCACTATTGGACCTCTCACATAAAGCTTCCCCATCCCCAGTACAAGCTTATCAATCACATCCAGCTCAAGTAAACCCTCAGTCACCCGTGGAGAGTCCTAAGCGGCCTTTGGGATTTTCAATAGAAGACATAATGAAACGTTAACTATAGTTTTAGATATTGTTTAGGTTTAGTCAAAAGTGAACTAGTTTACTTAGAGAACAGGTTTGAACTGGATACAGGAATTGTTTATGTGGATATACCCAGTTGAAAAACGCTATGAAAATAAATAGTGGCGCCTTAGTACTTAATAATACTATAAACATCCTAGGCATTCCGTTTCAGTACCTATTTAGCTAGCCAAAGAATTATCTCAAATACTTTAACTAGTATTTTTTTTAACATTTAAAAAGTATTTATTTCCCGCACAACCTAACCTATACGACATTTATCATTTGTCTGTAGATATGTATAAGTTTTTTCGTTTCGCTTAGCTCACTTACTTTGATCTTCTTTCAAACTATAAAAAAGACTGAAATTATTGTTTATTGTTGTTATGTTTCTTAGAGATTTATTTATTGTGATAGTATCTCAAATAGGCCTAAGTTACGGTTAACTGTAGTTACCAAAAAAGTATTACCTACATAAGTTCTTCTATTCCCCAAACTTGAGGCTATGACGACGTCTAGATAATAGAGGAATTTTAATGTACCTTTATATTTAAGTAATCATTAAATTATGCGTTTTAATTAAATAAAGTTTAACTTAATGTTAACAAAGAAGTGTCTAATGACGTATTAAAACAATGCTAAGTGGAACTTTGTTTAATTGAACAAATGTAAATATGTATATATAATAGAAAATAGATGTAAACACGAGGCTAAATATATAAAAGAAATAAAACGGTATGTTTAAAATTTACATTTTTGTTTTATTTGAATAAAATTATTAAATTATTTATAGTCATAAAAATTAGATAGTATTACCAAAATAAGTTAATGAAATAGTAACTTAACACGTTTAATTAATTCGATTCGTTATAAAGCATGGTAATTGATAAATTAATATGATGAATGAGTCAATGAGTGAGGTTTTGAATTGCGCTAACGAGATTTATGCAAATGATTCATGTTGATTGAGGAGATGTAAAGTTTATAATATTTTTAAAACATTAGAAATATCTAGCTCCTTAGATACTGATAAGTTTTAGATTATAATGAACAAGTTAACTTGAGATCGGTCATTCAGCAAGAAACATTGAGCCACGGTAAGACTTGCAAATATACTCTTATCATAGATTTATAAACAGCTCTTCTAAAATTGCCACGTGTGGAGCTTGGCGAATTCTCTCACACGAAGAGAATTAATATCATCTATACATAATGGCTGGCTGATGGATTTAACATCACGAAAACCAATGTTCTTGGAACATGCAGTTTTCCTCATTGTTTTCCTTGACAGAAATTTTACTACATTGTTCTTCTACCTTCATACCCAAGGTTCTACAAATGAATGTCAAGGTTTGCTAAGTATTTTATATTTCTTGTCAACCGTCACTTATTTCTATTACAATAAAATAATATCAGATCTTCCGCTAGAACTTTGGAAAGCTAATGACATAATTGGTACATAACTTTTTATAAATGAACAAGTTAAGTGTAGGATGCGAATGATATGATGAGTCCATGTTTAATTAAGGATGACATCTCAATTATTATCATCATCATTATAAGCCCGAAGATACCTTTGCTATAGGTCTTCTTCAATGATTACCACACCGTTTGCGAACTTCACCAGATTTTCTGAGTCTATTGATCATCCTCGCCCGGAAGACATACCATAATGTCTATTGCTACTTGAAGCAGGGGTGCTTATACAATACAAGCTATATATTGTAATGTGTATGTGACAAACAGCATAAACTGAATAGGTGTAGTACAATGAAGTGAGGAATAGATCATTGAAAAACATATGATTAGAACATAAAATTTGTAATCAGAGCAAGGCTTTTGAACAAATAGAATTAGTATTTAACCAATTTTGATATGTTAAACTTTAAACGCAGCTTGGCATGTTAGATTAACTGTACTGGCGGTCGTTCGTGGCGTGTCCATTCGGCCGTTAGAGAGTTGCCCCATGGGCGTGTGCCGTCACAGATCGTGCGATACAGGCACAATTATTATAATGATAATGTTACCGAGGAAATTAATTATAATTACGGGTCGCGGTCTGATTGAACAATTTTGAGGAAGGTCTAAATTTCTATCCGAAACATTATACGGATCTCATGTTTGAGTTAAAAGACGTATTTAATTCCAAGTTTCCTTTTCTAATTAATAGTAATATAAAGATCGATGTTAAATTCGGAATACAGATATTGGTTTTCAGTTGGAAGTGCCTTGAAGAGTTTTGCAACAATTTTCGGTATATCCCAGGTTAGTAGTAGCATTTATTATAATGTTTATATAAATAACTTGACGAGCCTTTTTCCTGCCATTTTAAACATATGCTACAATTCCTGTTTTTCTAACTTAGCCAGTTTTATTACACAAATATATGAACACAAATAACTACTATTTTTAATATGTATTTTATTTAATCTTTGTTAAGTCTGTAAGAGCTTGAAGACGATGCAGTCTCTAGAATTAGTCTGATAAAGAAATATAATGACAGAAGTGAGAAAGTCTTGAAGGTAAATTTGGATTGCTAATTATGTATAACTATGTACTTAAAGGAGGAACTAAGAATAATGCACATTGAAAAAATAACATATTTTTGTAATATTAAACAATCACACTTTATTATTATTTGCTGTATCAATTTTGCCAAAGTAATCAAATTTTATAATACGTTAATCTCATAAATAATACAAAACGTAGAAGTTCTATTTGTTATTAATTTTTTATAGTCTTCTAATCTACATCTATTACCCTACAAGTGTTTAATAATAACTTTAGCGAGAGAAAATTACTTAATAATATATTTAGGTGTCGTGAGAAAAAAACCGCCATCTAGTACGCGGTGGCTGCACTTGAATGTGTCCTTTACAGAAACAGGATGTCGCTACAGGTCTTACGACGGGAAAAGTATACTAACCGATGTTCCTTCATTTAGAACATAGAAGTTACCCATGTTGTATTAATAATTATTCAACATCGATATTTCTTTATAATACGCATGAACATTTGGAATAACCTTCAGAATTAATAATCTTATATTAAACTTAAATATAGCATAAAGTATTTTTTTGCTAAATATTTTACTAAGTAAAAAAAATCAGTGACATTATGTTATAATTAAATAATTATTCAAAGTCGTAAGTTAATTTAAACTGTGGTCTTACTTAATTATTTTTATACTTGATATTTCTATTTATTTTCGTGGTATAATATTCTCAAAACACGGCATCTAAATGCATATGTTTTAAGAAGATAAATACAAATGTTACATATGTAAATAACAATGTAACGAGAATATATATATGCATAGTATTTATTGTATAGGTACAGTTAAACTTAAGTCGCTTAACTTTGTAGTTGTCAGTTCCTTTCGGTATGTATCAACATTATAAAAATAACTTTGTGTATCTATTTTTATAGTTCCGTGGAGTTATCAGAAATATTTAAAATAAAAGCGTTACCAAAACGCTAATACCAATAAATTGTTGTACCTAATAGCGCTATTATTCTAAATCGACTTTGATAACACACCTTAAATGGTGCGCAACGCTTTGACAGATGGTAACAATTTGATGTTGCCAAACGTTGGTATTCAGCAATTTGCCAGTCAATGGAAATTGCAACGGATTGAGGTCTAATCGCTGACGAAATCGTACGAAATGCCGAAATTTCCCATGACTATTCCGTCCGAATGATTCCGATAATCGTCCGACGCTTGAATACCTCCTTTTGTTCCAATTAAAATCGATTCAGGGTGGATTAAAGTTAAATTTAGACGAGTCCCGGCCATATCTCAAGTGGTTGAGTCTGTCTCGCGCCGAGGTACTCACTGACGTACCTTTGATTTACGATTGAAAATCGTTGATTTATTGACAGTAATGGAAGCGTTTTGAATCAATTTATTTAATTATAACGGAAGCTTTATTTGGTTACGATAAACTTGTATATTGTTTAGTTGCCTATTATAAAGTAACTATATTAAATAGTATTAAACACCTGTAGTAAAATTATAATTTCTCGTCATTCATTTAGGATCCCACGTAAGTTTCCTGTATCAAGTTTCGTATTATTTGATATTTTCTCAATTCTTGTATTATGTGTGTATAATTTTACTCAGTATGGTTTAAATTGGCAAGAGATTTTTCATTTATTCCTGATTGTAATAAATCAAAACTATCAGAAAAAAATAATGATTTCTATCACATTTTCGTTCAACAATTCACTATGCTTTATGAATTTTGTTTTGTAAATATTATTCAAAGTTATTCGGAAGGCTTGCCGTATCTAGACTGAGGCTCTGGGTTACGGGAATGCTCAGGTCCTCATAACCTGGGCCGCAAAGACTAAATCAGGTACACTTATATCAACGTATTTGTTATCATACATTTGCATACTTTTTTAAGGGACAAGAGTAAGATCAAATTTGGCAATCATACTCAGTAATACTAAATCATCATAATAAATAATGAAGCTTCTCTCTCTACGATTCTCTATTAGATTACTCTATGGAAAAAAATAAAAAAATATCTCATTTAATGAAGATTGCCTTCGCCCTTTGGCAAAACGTAACGTAACGATCACCTGAAGTAGCACACAAGTAGAAAAATAAAGCATTATGGTATTATTTGGAGATTTATTACTACTTAGACGGCAAGATTGAGGTTAATATCAATGTTTCTGAAGAAGATTTATGATTCACTTTTCTTATAACGATTTGTTTTGATGCCTGTTTATATAAAATTTAGATGCGTTTTATTATCGAAACTATTTCTTATAATCTATACCAGTCTACGTTTCTTATTTATAATACAATTTGGTAGATATTATGTTTCATATGTATAAAATACGAAATATTATTGCTTTTATGCTGAGAGTTTCCTTTGCTTCTTCCACAACCATTTTTGATTAGAGTACTTAGACAGTAGTTATTATAATTTAGCACGAATTTTCATTTCAGCTCTCGTATTTTCCCATATGCCAGCCCTGAGTTTGATGAAGCTGCTACAGTGAAAAAGACTAAAAGTGATTTACTTCATACGAAAAAAAATCCTTCGGTTTTTTTGACGTAGAAAAGAGATCTATTAAAAATAAAAATCAATATATCGGAACATAAATTCACCACAAGGCACGCGCCACCTGGACCCTAACTCACGCAACACCGATTGGCAGCTGTCAATCATCACATATCAAAGAACATAATAGGTTCCATTTTGACCAATTAGATGTTTGTAGGCGCACCCACCGTAGGGGCGATGAAATGTTTCATCGCGTCAGCTCATAAAAGCAAAAGTGACATAAACAAAAACAGAAAGAAAATTTATGTATTTCTACCAGTATTTGGTAATTTTTTAAACGACTAGACTATGACTTCTTTACATATTGTACTCGTATACATATATTCTTATACAAGTTGTAAGTAAGTACCGGCAAAAATAGAGAATAATAGATGGAGCTTAAATGGTTTATCTGAAGAGAGATCTACACATTTAAACAAAAACACAGACAACATACTAGAAAAAATATATGAAGTTATTTAGAAGTGGAATAAAAGACTATCTTATTATACCTTTCCTAAAGAATATAGAAATTGCACAAATAAGTATTTAAGTAGTATCTAAGTTTTTTTTTCATTCTAATCTGGCCTACCCTTATCTGTTTGAATCCTTAATACTTCGAACAAGTATGGTGTTATTTTTAATTTGTATAGACAAAAAAGTAGACTTTTCGCCGAATCAGTTATTTGATTAACGTAAGATATTACTTTTAATTTTATTTTAGGATTAAAACGCGTTAAAACTCAAATAATATTTAAAAAAAATACCCACACGATTTTATTGGCTAGTATTTATGTAAGTTTTTGAAAATATTTGTTCAAGATGTAATTGTTGTATGTTGTAATTGTTAATACAGTCCTTTACAAAAGTTTTATGTTACAAAGTAATATCCAAGGCCTACTAATACTACACTCCGGAAGTTTTCGAACAAATTCTTAGTCTCTGAATTCGTTATATCTCACGTCAAACTCGTATAGTTGATTGACATGATGACAAAAAATTGCTCTAAAACCAAAAGTATATAATAAGTAACATTGTACCATAACACTATAAAAAGAAAGTTCAAAATACATTAATAGCGACATTTTCAAGTTAACTTATAATACACGAGATAATAGAAGAAGCAGTTAGCAAAAAAAAATCGTAAGCTGAAAGGGTATCTCTTTAAGTTTTTAACTAATTATAATAAGTATATGATTTCAACAATAAACATATTAAAGCACAACTTAATATACATGAAAAAAGCCTCTTAATTGCTTTGAATACTTCTTAATTTTTTTACAAATTAAAATCCTCTGTAATTATTTATAATAAACTTTTTTAAAGTATAATAAAACTCTGCAATTAATGTTATTTTGTTTTGTTGGTATAAAGCAAAAGTATTATTTATGTAGTATCTATCTCTCTTGTATATTTGTATTAATGCTTGTGAAAGAAAAGTAATTCAACAAAATTATAGATAGCTATCTACGGAACCTCTTCATCAGTTCCTGGACAAAATATACTCGTAACCGCAAGCCTTCTGAGTAAAACCAGGTAAACCGTGAACAACGATTTCACAATGTAAAGACGTATAATTATAAAGGATCAAATGCGAGCAGCGGCATCAGGATCGGTTATTAAATGCAACGTTTTAAAGCCAAATGTGGTTATAATAGTTCTATTCGGACCATACGGAAATAGATCATTGTAATTTTGTTTTGATTTGATGCTAAATCTGCAGCAGATAATCCCTGGTCACTGGATTTTTATGACATCAAACGAGCAAACGGTGATTTCGCTGACGTTTGATTAAAGCTGCCATAATAATGGCGGAGCGGTTTCTAATGAAGCGTTTAGAAATTGCAATGACATACATTTATAATATATTCTAGGTATTTTCATCAAAAAAATATTATTTGGTATATTTATAACTATCCTCTGTTACTACTGCCGTGGCTCAGCAGCTAACCGCTTTTTTTTTTATACTACTATGCGACGAGACGAGCAAGACGTTCACCTGATGGTAAGTGATACGCTTGCCCATGACAACGTGGTGCTAGTTAAGATGGTACACACTGCACCACATTGCGCTTGTCGCTTTGAGACATAAGGTGTTAAGTCTCGTTACCCCAGTAATTACACTAGCTACAGCGCCCTTCAAACCGGAACACAGTAATGTTTGCACACTACTATTTGGCGGTTGAAATAGGAGCTACGGTGGTACCCATCCAGGCGGTCTCCGGCAACAGAGACCTACCACCTGTAAAAGTTGTCATACGAGTAGTTCGATCTCAAAGCTACTTTCTAAATTTGTTTGGTGTTTCATAGATAAGTCTCGTTGCTTCAGTAAATTTCACTTGCTACAAAATCCGTAATACTGGTTAATAGTAATTTTTGCACATTACTGGTAGGCGGCAGTAACAAGCGCTGCGATGGTACCTATCAAGACAGAAACCTACCACCACTACAGTTCATACAATTTATGTATTTTTTAATTTATCACTGGAAATTTGTAAAAATGTCGAATTCAGTAGTTACGTTAAAATAAAAAGAAGACTTGGTTCCGTAAAAAAAAAAAATCTAGTGGTGAGCAATAAGTAATTTATTGGCGCCACTTCGCTTCGATCGGCTCCCTTGACCACCAAGTGCAACCGCAAACTAATCAAACCAAAACCCCACACCCAGTTATTATGCCATCATTTCAGTAACAAATCGGATGTAGAGGATGAAAATTAGTAAAATTTAAAAGACATGGAGAAGACATTTAATAAACGAATTCATTGTTATTTATATTGCTATTTAAAACAGTATTAACCGTGTTTTATATTACTTCTAAGAAAATAATAGTTTTTTATATGAAATAAAGACAATAAAAAACTACCTTTACTCAATAAATATCCTTTGAAAGTTTTGCTTAAAGCTTCAAATATATCATCTGCATTTACTTAAAAATTTTGAGTTCGAAAAAGGCTTACATTATTTTTATTGAACGATAATAAATGTACATCTGCTCATAATAATATGGTGCTAATTTGAACACATACATCACCACATTGTGCTCGTCCCTTAGATATATACGATATGGTCAATACCCCAGTAATTTCATTAACAATAGCGTCTTTCAAACCGAAACACTGTAATGATTGTACAGTACTTTTTGGCAGAAAAGGTTCTGCGGTTGTATTTACCTTGAAGGTCTCCAACAAGAGATCAACTAATAATAGTAAAAATAATTAGTAAAATACCTTTTATAATTCATCGCAATCATAATGATGTAAAAATTATGAATATCTCATATATTTTGTATAAATTTCTAAATCCTGTCACCGTAAAAAATGCTTGTTCTATATTTTCGAAATTATGCGGTCCTTTATTATTTGGATTCGTTGGAAGAGACCACCTATCATTATGAGGAGGAAGGTCTTTAGTTTTTGTGGTATTTTATGAATGGAAGCTTCGATGGTCACGGTTGCAATTTTGTTATTGCATTGTATTTTACGATGAAATAAAAACTGGAGTCTGATTCAACAGAACCGATAGTTATCTTGTTCCTATAATTAAATGCCTATACTGATTTTTTTTATTAAAACCACTAATTATCCGTTTAGTCATAATGCTTAAGTTTTACAAAGTTTTAGATATGAATTATAATACAGAATTGACAGTGGTAGGTTTTTGTTGACTACCTGAGCCGCGCTATGGTTTTTCATCGCCTGTTTAGCTACAACTCTTATATTGCAAATCTTCCGTTATAACAGCATTACTGTGTTACAGCTGTCAATATATGAGTGACAGAGTATTCTGGACGAGTAGGTTTCATCATCGACGAACTTGTCACTTCGCCACATGTTAAGCTCTAACTTTAAAAAAATATGTTAAGTCTTATTTAAGTCACGATTAGGGGATTAACTCTCCTCCGTGTTCATAAGGTGAAGATCTAAATATTAACTTGTGTTTATCACATGTTGAAATATTTGGGTGAGATAAACTGGCCTGATTGCTGTCATAGGTGGTCTTAACTACCGTTTTATGGTAAATTTCGTGCATGACAAAATTTAATGCGCCGGGCACGCGTTATACTGTCTCTGTTAATATTAAGATGTTTTGATTATAATTCTAAGTTTAATAACTAAGTAGCTTCTATCATAAAGTATATAGTCTGTACATAATATAACAACGATAGCATTTATGCGTTTTTCACGGATTCAACTCAATACTTCGGTCTGGATGGAATTTATAACTGCACCATATTAAAGATGAAACATTATTTCGGTAATCATTATACAGTTAAATATTTATATGGAAGTTAATCTTTCGTAGTAAATGAGAAGTATTAGTATTAACAAACAATTCCAACATTTTAATGAAAACCATTATACCGAAAAATTCGTTTAAAATATAACTGATGAATTTGAAAGATCGATCCTAGAATACTACGCAGACCCAAAAAAAAGGAGCTCGGAGCTTGAAAATCACCTGCAACAGTAACACCCAAACATTAAGCTAAGGTCCTTCACGACTTTTGCCCCGAGCCAAGATGCTTATTAGGGACGTACCACGCACCTGTGTGAATATTTTCATAATCCTCCTAATTAGAGGTTTGCAGATATTCCCAAAGAACGCCGAAAGCCAAACGGTTGAGCCTTACTGTAGAGGCAATAAATTGTTCGACATTTGACCCCGCACACTACTTTTTTTTGTGAATTTGCCCTCAGGCTGCCTTGATCCAAAGCAGGAACAATTTGGAAAGTCTACAGAGTAATATTCAAGTACCATACAAATTAATTATATTTGATTGCGTCTACTATCAGAAATTATTAATACTTTTCTTTCAGATCTCGTAAATGAAAAGAGAAAAACTGAAACTAAAGAAGCGTTCATACGTGGAAGAAATATTATGATAAATGTAAGAAGAAATTTATACAAAGTCATACATATTAAAATTAATAAGAAAGTAATGCAATGTTTAGGTGAGTTAAATTGCAGTTAGGACTTGTATCTCACATAAATCTGGACACAGTGAGGTAACCTACTCTGTGCTTACACTAATGTCGGATGAATTTATCGCGGCGATCGTCAACTGTGGCGGTTTGCCGCAGGGCTACCCGCCTCTATACTGTGTTTCCCACGTGCTTTGAATGCTTGGATTGCGTGCGACCTCTTACACCACATCCATGATCGTAAACACTACTACAACCTCATCAGCACATAAAAAAGTTTTAAAACAATATCATTCTCTAACCTCAGTATCATAGCTGTTATGGTCCATAACTTTTTCATCTGTGGCTTTAGGATGTTTTGATATAACCTTCTTTGTTTGGCTATACACGGATGTATCTGCTGCTTCAGTAGATCTACCGTTTGCTTCAGGCTAAAGATGTGGGTTCTCGCTTTGGACTCTTACGATCGTGAGATTTTGACCGAACTGGAGCTGGTCCGAGATTTAATGATAAAACAATTTATTTTAAAGAAGTATAATAAGTTATATACAGATCGGACAGTTTGGATTAGTAACTTTATAATTACATAGTATTATATTTATAAGTTTTTTAGTAATTTAGAATATAAAATTAAACAAAATAGTTTTAGTTAGGACATGGGACCCAAAGAAGGAAATGACATTAACGATACAATGTTTCGTTATATATACAAACCATAAACTTATAATAAACAAAAAGGTGTACATTAAAGATTTTTTTTGATTTTGAAGGACATACGAAATAATTTCTAGAAAAGCTTATGTATCTAATATAACTTGTTTTAAGTATTAAAACCAAAAAAAATATGTAATTTCTGGTTTTAGTTTACTTAAATTATGAAATCACAGTAGTAATATAAGCAGCATTGAGAATAATGACTAAAGATTTTTATTTTTGTAAAATTTCAAGTACAATTCTAGACAAATATCAGTTCACTAGAATTTCAAAAATGTTTCATATGAGTCATACGATTAACTTAAATTCCACACTAGGATGAGTAACATAATGGAAGTGCATGTAATAGCAGCATTCATGATAATAACTATACTATGGGATAGAAGTGATTACACGCGTTCACCGAATTATTCGGTAATCGATCAGGTACAATCTTATATTTGTAATAATATCCAAGAAATTCCTTTACGTCAGCCGATAAACATGGTGGGTTAAGTCAGTAATGATACCGATCGAACCATAGGAAGGATTTGGAAAATTCTTTAACATAAATATATGGTATTTAGTTCAACTATTTTAATGAGCTATCCAACTGTTACTGAGGTATTATATAAATTCCATTCGGTAGTTTAAATTGGTTAGATTTCTTTAAGTTTTTGTTTTGTTTGACTAATTTAACGGTGCCTTTGAAAAGAATCTAATACATTAATTTTATAGTATTGGGGACATGATATTTTTGAAACGATTGAATATACTCTTTTTAATATTTTTTCTCTATTCCAACTGAATAATAACTATACCGAATTTAAACAGCAACTGCGAAAGTAAAGATGTAATACATCCTCTATAACCTATTTATATAAACAGGACTTAAAATTCTATAGATATTTTCAACTGTTAGGAAGGAGTTCAATGGTTATAATAAACAGTCCTCTTAATGTTCCCACCACTGGGATTGGGTCATCTGTTTCAAGTAGAGATATTTATACAAAGTTAATCTAAGATAGATTTTAACGATACTAAAGTAGTAAATTAGCTTTTTTAATACAGTAAGTTGGATCATTACTTACCTCGATCATTCCGCGCGACGGCAACCTTCTTTGCGGCTCAATAGGCTCACCACCAATTAGGGTCAATTTTCGGCTAGCACAAAAGGCGAGGGTTGTCCTAAAGATCATTGGTTGGTAATTAAAACAAATAGGGTCAAAAAGGGCCCGCCCGAGGCGCCACGGGGCGGCGGCCGCGCTCGTCTCGCCGTCGCCGTCGGCATCCAACCCCCTCATTATAAACTTAATCTAATTATTGAATTCGTACAATGTTGTGTTTACATTTTTTTTTCTAATTTGCCCCACTATACTTAAGATTCGACGCGTAAGCGCTAAATGGCACGTTTAGGGTAATATATCATATGTATGCGAGTCACTGTTGTGCCGACGGCCGTTTTCTCACGCTTCAACATGAGCTCATTTCGAACGGGCGACGTTTTGTCATTAAAGGCAGCGAGAGATGCTGGTAGGAGCCACATAATGCATATGAGGATAGCTCCTTTAATTTAGGAGCTAAACAGCCATATTACATCTGTTACACCTCTTAACTCCTTACGTTAATTTTAACTTCTATAGAACACTTGTTAAGTACTAAATTGTAATAAATTATAACCTCATAATTTAGAAATTTAAACTTTAATTAGAAAATTTAGAAACTTATTAAGGTTGTGCCATTAGAATGTAGCAAATCAGTACTAATTTCCGCTTCATAACCCTTTTACGCACAAACTTCAGGTCCTAAAAGGGTTAAAAACTATAAGATACGAAATTATTTAATACCCGACGTTTCGGCAACACTATGGTTTTTCTATCTTCATTTGATCTGACATTCGCACCGCCGGTATTTTCACAAAACACTGACTTCATTTACATAATATGATATAATTAATAAAACATACTCGTAGTTGTAATTATATAATTTGACTTGGGTCAAAGATATCTTTTAGTTGAATTACTTTTATGTAAATCAGTAGTTGTTCAAATTAAGTAAATTAATTGGTTAAGATCATAAATAATAGCTAGTAATTTTTTCACGGGTTCACCGTTGAAACTTTTTACTGCTTTGTTAAATAGTTTTCATAGAAATAAATGCAACAACAAATTAATATAATCCGGACTCGCGCCTAACGCTTGAACCTATACGTGTTGAAACAAAATGCTTTCATTGAACAAATTGAAAATTATTCCAATCAAGTTATTGACAAGTCATTTAAAGTTGCTGAATCGTCCAATATTGCTAGTGCCCCGAGTCATGCCGTCTATCTTCGCTCCTCAGCCATGGTGCGGGGGAACCCATCCATCATGTTCGGTAACGATGTTTATGCAAAACTACTGACGTCCCCGTCGTCTTATGATTTATTAATGTTTGGAAAACTGTTTGTGCGTATTTAGGTCGCAACACTATTAAAAAAGGAACTAATTTCCATAGCGTCGTAGTAAGTTAAGAAATACGGTTACGTTAATAAAATTTTACAGCCTTTGTATACTAAATCGTGTTTAACTACCTCCATAGTGCACCGGCTAACTGCTTGCTTTGTAACACAGAGGTTCTTACTTCGATTTCGGTGTTGCTACGTGTGGTAGTATTAACAGACTTTAGAATTAGTGTTAGGGCTAATAAGTTTTTCCATATTTAACCCTCGCTCGCTGAAATTTACTTTGCATAACCTAATTACAAAATCGAAAGTTGCTGTTCTTGGAATATGAAGTAGTTATGAGATTTTCTTCACCGAATACTGAAGCTCGAGGAATCGGCGCATCTGTGGCAATTATTCATGCATATAATAGGTCATACATAATTATCTATTGTATGTGTATATTAAGATTTAGTACGAACGATGACGTCATTTTAGTTTATTTAGACTACTAAGTCTTTATAGAATACATTACCTCAGTGGTATTGTTTTCTCTTGTTTTGAATATACAAACTTTTGTGGGGATTAATGATTAATTAGTAAGGGATTAATAATTAATGATTTATATGATTATTTATATATCAGAATGAGAAATAAAGACGCAGTGGTTTAATGCTCATTTGCCGGAATATTTACGGGCCAATTACAGTTAGGTGCCGTATATTTATACAGGCGGGGGTTGATTCATTGCGCATTATAGCGACCTCGTTACTGTCTACCCGCTTGTATGATTCAGGGATGCTAAATACTCTGAGGAGCAGTGACTAAATGCGCACGCGATTGCTCTCTAACAAGGAGACATCTGGTTCGATTCCAACTACTTGTGGACTTAACGTTTTTTTACCTGACTAGTGCAAGCCTCATGTTGTACGTCCTTAGTAACTTTTTAACCACCTCTAATTCTGTTGACTAAAGTATAAACAACGCCTTTTATTAATATTTTTGTTATAACAAATTCAAGATTGTGCTCGAGTAAATTATCTTAGTAACAGCTTGTAAAATTTGATTATACTGAGTGTTATAATATTCAAAGGTTTTGATATGTGACATCCGCCATTTGGCTTGCGTTATGGATTGTGTACATTTATGCTAAATTAGCATTACCTATATATTTTTAAATTCCGTTATATAATATGTACCAGATAAAAAAAATGGTGGATGCTTTCATGATGAAAGAAAGAAAATGAAAATAAAATAACATCGTATTTGACCATAGATCTCCAACATCGATGTGGAATATACCGTAAACATAACAACTATCGCGGTAACATAGAGAGTAATTTACTAGGGTACGTATGTAAATCTAGATCTCCTAGATACCGTGGGCTCCCGTCACAGCGGATAGGCTTGGTAACGATGGGAAGTGCACCGCATATCAAATGTAGGTAACGCCTACACCCATTATCAGATTTTAAGAATAAAAGGGAAACAAGAATTAATGTTTCACAATTCCTTTTGTGTTACTACACACCGGTTTGGTAAAACTAGATAAATGTTTCTATGTACAATGTGAATATATAACTAAAACTATTAACAATTTTATAAATATTTGTTTCTAACAATCTAATAATTAGTTTTTCTTATTAGTCTCTATCATAACTTGAAAAGATGTAAATGAGATAATAGTACATAATGGAGTAAGAAATTTAAAATAGGAGATATTTATTAAATAGTGAAATTAATAGAAAGAGTCAATTACTCAATAATTTAATCATATCTCTATTTTTTCTAATTATAATATAAAATAAAATACATGGTTTCTAACATTATATGTTAAGACAGCTGAACTACTAATACTAACAAAAAATAAATAGAAGCAAATCGATGTTAATAGTAAAGTCGATTGATTTTGGTCCGACGTATAAAAAAAATCCGTCGTATATTTATCCTCATCCAAAAGCTGTTCGAAAAGTATAGTGTGGGTCATCAGTAAGGTCTCGGAGTTGCGAAACAAAGTTATTAGCAAATGAAACGTTTAGAAACACGGAATGACCTCCTATGACTATGATTATGCGTCATACGTGTGTATGTATGGAAGATTGCTGTCAATGCGGTCACGCGCGTCGCCGACTTGTAATTTGTCTGGTGGACGTGACGTGACGTGACGGGTCCGTGTCCCTTGGGTTCCCATGGAGAAAAAAAATGATAACCACGACCCGCATGACGTATGCTAAGACAAAGAGAAGATGGAATTGCATAACTACAATATTACTACGGTACTTGGCAAGTTTTAATAAGTCCTATCCGAAATATTTAAACCGAAAAAAAGACACGATGAGATCTTAATTAAAAAACTGTACCTACAGGGTACTATGTCCTTTAAAAGAGCGTTAACAGAATACTATCTTAAAATCTAACCTGCATCTTCCTCTTGCTGTTGCCTATTCTCAAATGTTTTTATTTGTCTAATGCACCACTGTCTTCTCTTTTTTCTCTTACTACTTATGTCCTATTTTCCAGTGGGTTGTCTGTAAGAGATTGCTTTAAAGTAATTAGGTCCTCATTGTACATTGTCATTGTTCATAAATTTGTCTGTTCATTACTTTACTTTGAGTGCAATAAAGAGTATTTATTATTATTATTACTATGATGAGGCACCACAGCACTTCTCCAATTTTATAAATTATGTCAATCAAATAGCTGACATTACATATACTATTCGTCATATTCGAAAAATGACTTTACATACAAAGTCATACTATACTGTATTATACAGTACTAAAAGAAAAAACTATTGCATTTCATTATTTACTTTCATACAATGCATAAAACTAGTATTAAATACATATTTATTACATCAAAATATTAAAAAAATACTTATAAACAATACCGTCCAATGTTTAGTATTACAGGTCTGGTATATTTTGGTTGTTTCGTATATTTTTTTATGATTATTATATAGACTAGCGCTTGACTACGAACCTACTGGATGGTAAAGATGCCCTTTTACCTTCGCACGGTAAGAAATCGGACAGTTCTTGTGCATACTCACTGAAATCCTTTAGGTAGAACATCATGAGGTTTACTACTCTCGGCGACAGAGGCTAACAAGATTGACAGTTTGAATATGTTAGTTTTGAATAGGTAGGTTGTAGAATTTTCTGGCACCAGCCTGGCTACCTACCACCCTCATATGGAAAATCTATCGCCATAACAATTTTATAGTCTCCTAACACCATTTTAAATTGAGGTCGTTTTAGTCGATTGTAGATAAAAAAAAGAAGTTTATAACAACGTGTAGTTGGCTCCATCTGTTAGCGTGTATACATGAACTAGTTATCTACAGGGCCTCATCGCGAGGAATACGAAAACTGCATAATCAGTATTACATAAGGTACTGATCTGATAAGGCTTCGCGGTGCACCTACGGCTGGGCGTGGCGGGACAAGGCGGGCTCCGTGTACTAAATTCTAATTGCCAGTTACGGACCCACGCGAACTAGTTGCATGCAGATAAAAAATAATTTTCTTTTTAATTTCATTATTATTTGATTGGTACTATATCTTTAAAAGTAAAAAAGTTTCGATCAAAATTCACATGCTTAAATTTTTTTCATACAAAATGATCGAAATTTTTCTCAATTTTTTTTTAAAGATTTTATGAATAAATTACATTACAATTCACATTGTTTCTAATCTTTAATATCTTCTCACATAAACTGTAAAAAGAAAAAATGTATCGTAACAGGAGATCGCGTGTCTCCGGACGATTAACAAAGGCTACTCTTATTCCAGCCTTAAGGATATCTCAATCGGTCGGATTCAATAAATTGATTGCCATAATAAACGTCATTAGTCAACGGAGTCAGTGTTTAAATCAATGTACTTAGATCGCGTGTAGGGGACGCTACCGTGTTCGCAGCACGCGAACTTTTTTTCCCCGCACAAGTTCTGACCCCCGGGCTATTCAGAAATAACACTTCACCGATATTAACCGTGGCGTATAAAACACCGTCGGCCAAATATTATTTTCATTCTCTTGATAAAAGGAGACATGTGTGTTTTACGATGAATATGAATTGTACCAGCGCACGCAATGCATTTCAGTGAGCGACGATTTGCATAAAGTTTAAATTAATTTACTTTCAACTGTTTGAAGTTTGAACATGTTTTAAAATGAAACGGAAAGACATGTCTTCAATCTCGACCTATTGGAATAAGCAGGTTTGTTATTTCTGTAATGTAGAAGAGTGAAAACTGTCTATGGATACCGTAGTGAAACGTTATTGTCTATGGTAATATTATGATTATTACAAATGGCTTAAAGGTCTTCTTGACACCAGACCTTAAAATCTTTAGAAAAAAATTCGTTATTATAAAAATATTGATCTGTAATTAACCATTTTAATATTAAAAATAATTTATATAAAATTTTTATTATTTGAATAATAAGTCGGTAATAACAAATTAATATTTTTGTGTGTTGGTAACATTAAGAGATTTGAAACTGGAGTTGTAAACAATTCGTCATTCTTCTTCGAGCAAAGTTATAATGGCCGGATATACGTTACTGTATCGATTGATCTATATATTGAGTTAGTAACCAAATTTTTAACTACGTCTCTTATTTGTAATTATCTTCTACTTCTCTAAAGATTTTTTTTTTTGAGATTATTTACTTCGTAATCATATTACTCATCATGTTGATTTTTGTTAAAATAACGCAGCTCATCGATTCCGAGGTATGTATGGAGAAGTTTGCATTGTGATAAGTTTTTTTTTATTTGTACGAGTCTGAGTATTCTAAGTGAGAACAATTTACCATTTACAGCCTAATTGTCATTTATTATTATGTCATATTGAAGTCAAGTTGCAGTAAACGCCGCAGTTATAGCTTCAAGTTATCTCATACAGAATACCGGGTGTGATACGTATAATTTTGTCCATTTATAATCAACAACAATGGCTACCAGCCTGCTTTTTTCTCACAAGCGTACCATGAGAACTTCAATCAGACGGGCTATTTTAATGGTTGCGATTATCTTACAATCAATATCATTTTTTTCTGTTGCAGTATACCATCATTAGGCTCATGCTGTAGTTTATTTTATTGCTACTCTTGTTGCTTTGATTTTTTGCTTGGAACCTCCTTAGCTTAACAATCTTACGTGTATATTTTTTTAATTAAAATCATGATCATTTGAAATGAGGTCTTAAACTCTATGCTTAGTAGTTATAAAAGAGTGAATTGATGTACATTAAATAGTAATGTTATTGTTTTAGTAGTGAATACCTGTCCGTTTTTTTTTTTTTAAATATTATCGGATCGATCGACAAAAAATCACTCTTAATCTCCTAAAAAGGTTAAATCATACATACATTTGTTGTCTGTACAAAAACAACTCGTCAGCAACTCTAAAATCCTGATTCAGCCCTCTCAATAATCCCACTACTGGTACTAGAACTTCTTTCGCAAGGATAGAGTCAAGACCATTTATCCACGCAGGTTGGTTGGTGGATAATACGTTAAACTTCATACATTGTTACTGTTTTTTTATGTAATACTTCATACATTAAGAGACGATAATAATTAGCGTGGGAACTGTACTTTTATGAAAAAGGTAAAAATCTTCGTTGAAGCGCATTCCTGTCGCAATGAATCGACTTTGCAGCCACGCGTTATTTGTTGAGGAATGATACAGAGTTGAGATTTAACTTTAACAATTTACTCAATTTCTGTAATCAAAAATATTTTACTTCATGTTTATATAAAAAACTTATATTTCTGCAACATTTTGCGATAACAATTAGTATAGCCAAAAATTTCCGAAGAAATCTTTACCATATTATAATTTCTGTTTTGGTGGATATTTCTCAGCAAATCTTAGCAAAAATAAATGTCGAATTAATATCTTTTTTTAAACATGAAGCTTCTGACTGTTCGTTCTAAAATGTAAAAGATTTGTAAAAGAATGTAATATTTATACATAAATAATAAAATTGACAAGGTTGTTAAACAACTCTATAGTGTTTACGAGTAAAAAAAATCAATTCCTTATTTTTTTTGACGGCCGCAGTGCGCACGCGCTTTGTGGGTGGATTTTTTCACGTTTCTCCGCGATTAGAACCGCGGCCGAACTCTCATGGCGTCGCTTTATTGTTCCGACAACCAAATACCGGCAACGTATGATTATATACGTATTAGGACCAGGTTTCATACAAAGCTTAATTTTGAAAACACCAACCCGCACTTGGCCAGTGTGGTGGATAAACAGCCTTGACTCTCTCCTTGTAAGAGAAGACTTTAACTCGCAGCAATGATAATTAAAACTAAAAAAATTTACTCGTGGTTTTCTTTGCATTAATATAGTTGTTTAGTGTAAAATACGTTTCAAAAACTAAATGTGTTAATGCATAATTTAAGCACTATCTTTGGCAATTTTGTTGTGATACGAATGTAGTCAATATGTACTCGTATTGCGCGCAAAGCGCAGTGTGAGAATGGACGATTAAAATATACAGGAGGGCGCTAAATCCATGGTTTACCTCCACCAGATTACCTCGTGTAGGAGACGTATTACAATATCCTTAAAACTACCTTAAAAAATGGATACTAATAGGAAACAATTCTTGGATAAAGATTACAGCGCTCCATGTGGACTTTACAAGCATATGTTACTTGGCAATCCTCATGCCAAACATCGTTAATATGGTTATATCCTTAGAGAAACCTGTATTCAGAAGCATTAAAAGACCTAGTTGATAAGTACGATTCAATAATTAGAACTCTGTATGAAAACCATAAATACATTTCGTATTGAAAAAAAAATAACGTCTCATAGTTGACAGTTAAATATATTTCATTGCGATACAATGCAGCAACAACTGGAATTATTTATGCCCACTGGCACATTATTTAGGGGACGGTGTTCGGGACATGCGAACATGTAGTTCAGACCTCCGCCTTGAACACGTGTAGCGCGCATTCTCAGACCAAGTATAAGCACTATGAGCTGAGCTTTAAAAAACTTAAGGCGAAGTTTTAATGCTAAATATTTTCTTTTACTCTAATACCTATCCTAAACTTTGTAAAGACTTAAGCAAAGTTGAAATTTACACGACAGATTTTTTTACAAAATAGATCCTATAAGTAATAGATTGAATATATACTTTATCTATTTGCTATTTACTGAAATCGTTTCGTTATTAGTTTAGTTTTTTTTAACAATATTCATTCCTTTTTATATAAACATACTATAGACTTAAACAGAAAGAACATTAATAATTTTTTAGTGTTATCAAATAGTAATAATCAATAATATATCAATTGTCACTATTTCAAGTAAGTCATTTAATATTTCATGTATGTATGTGGCATTTAATAATTCATGATTAAATCTCACCTGGTGTTGTCATGATGTGGTTTTAGATGGTGAAATTCAAAAACTTAGAAGCAGATTTTGCTGCGATATGTTGTTCCAGAAACTATAAAAAGATTCGACGACCTAAAGAATGCATCCATTACCAGTTTTCACAAATTATTCGCGAAATAAATATACCCGGATAACTAGTTCACGGAAGACAACTACAGAAGTAGTTTAATAAAAGAGAGTGGATATGATTTGAAAAAGAGAGTACATAGTTACAAAAGTTTTCTCCAGCTGACCTTCGATATGAACATTTTGAAAAGTTTCGTTTATATGCAGCCTCCCTTTCAGCTCGTTCTCTCTCATCTTCCTCCTTTCCTCATTTAGATAAATTATGTACATAACTGTCGGCGCGACGACTTTTTTAGTCATTTAATTCTTAACGTTGCATTTTGAATTCGTCTTTTCTCTAAATTTTCATTAATTATGATTTTAAGTTGAATTTAGAGACGGCACATATTTTTTATAAATTTTGCGCCAGTAAAATCTTTATCCGAAAAAAAATTTAATACAGAAAATATCAACACGTTTACTTTATATAACTGTTACTTTTAAAATAACGGATCCGTTATTAAGGGCTGTCGTCCATATTTTTTAATTTTTAGCTCTCGGCCTTAAGTGACCCGGGCCGCGACCTAGTGCCCTTGCGCATCTCTCACGGACCCTGATTGGAATTTATCGCCCTCCTGCCCTGTAACTTTGCGCGGCGTGCTCTTAGACCTTTTTGTACTTTTTGTGAAGACATGTGGTAAGCAATAATTTGATGTCGGTACTTTACCAGCTTCATTACAGATTAAGTCGTTAATTCTTACTAAGTTAGAAAGTTTCTAGTGAATGAAATTTAATATTATTTTTTTGACTATGTGTAGATTTTGAAATTCTAATGAATAAAGTAGTGATAATGTTCATATAACTAATATTGAGTTATTGATTACCGATGTTTTAGGTAGACCTCCGTAAAAGATGATAGTTTCCATTTTATCCACGTTATAATTAATGAAAAACTTGCTACTCTGTCCCTGAAATGTTTCTCTACTCAGTCACATTATACAGGTAATACGGCACACAGGATATCCTAAGCCGTCACTTAAAGAAATTGTTTGAGTCTAGGCCAAGATGGTAAACTTAAGAGCCAGTCCCTCATATTTTATTTAGTTTTATTAACATAAAAGAGTCATTCGTTTATATTACAACATATAGTAGTGACAAGGTGAGTGTATTTCTTCTCAGTGGTAATTTTTACATGTCATTTGAGTCCTAAGATTTAATATTTATAAAATAATACAACAATGTATCTAAATATTTTAATTGAACTTATAAAATACCTTAAATTTATTAATAAACCTAATATATTTGTAACATGGTAACAAGGTTGAAATATTTATAACGTTTGCGTAAATAAGTATTTTTTATAATCATAACAATATTACCTTTCAAGTCACAACTACCCAAACGTTATAAAACCTTAACATATACTGTATACTTGATTTTAGGCAATCGTTACAGCAATTGTGCAGTAAATAAAAGTATAATAAGAGTCTCGCGGACAATCCTTTTTAACTTTTATCTTAAAAAGGCTCACGTCGTTATTGTTTCTTCCGTCGTGCCTAGAAAGTTGTCCTTGTATGTACGAAGTGTTTATTGTTTGTTGCTTTCGCTCGTTAATCTAATAAGAACGGGTTAAGACAGAAATCGAATGGGCCCATCACAATAACGGCATCGCCGGCAATACAATAAATTATAAATTGTCAGCGCCATATAAGTCAGGATGGTCCATATTTCGGTGTGAACCGGCGGCAAATAAGTCAGGGGTCGCAGCCGGAGTCAAGCGATCGACAAACTGCGCCATTGTGAGACCATTACAAAGCACCGGCACGAACACCCAAACGGAGGTAAGTGTAATTTTGTCAGATTATCAAATTTTTACAAGCATTGCATTTTATCACTAATTTTAATATCATTAACCAACGACACCAGAAACCTTTTCATCAGACTATCCACTGCTGGACATAAGTCAGTTAAAACCTTCACATCGATTGCACCAGCGCTGCTAGTATCTACCTTGTACAGCACCTTCCAGCATTACCTCTACCATTACGCAGCTTCCACTCGAATACCTTATTACCCCACGTTCGTCATTGCTTCAACTATCAACATTTATGTTTTCCATCTCCTCTAATATAAGCTACTAAAAGATGCATTGAAAATGGAGTTCCAGAGGTAAAATTCACGTAATTTTAACACTATAACTAGTGGAAATAAATACAAAGCAATTCAACACACATTATTTGCTTTTATTAGGTTCATTAATTGTTTTAGATAAAGTCTATAGAATAATTTAAAGATTATAGAAGCCAATGAAAAAGCGAATGTAAAAGTCAGTCACTTTAGTGCTATGTTATTATAATGTAATTTTTATATTTCTCATTGTATTCTTATGTTTTTTTAACTTAATTACATAATTATTTTTAAATATTTTCCTTCATCCCATTGCCAAAGCTAACCGCGTAGTTTAGCGTTTCACAAACATATGTGAATTATTTGCAAATCTGTAATTGTGATTGTAAACTAAACAACACTGTTTAACAAACATTGCTTCGTACCATTGGTGATGTATCAAATAAACTGTTGTGAAATATCAAAAAAATATTCTGAAACCGTTAGTAGTTGACATAATACATTTTTAAACAATTTATTGCATCTTTCGTACCGCATAATGAACATGACATATTATTCAATATATTTGACGCACAAAACACAAACTATGACGTATATATCTATCCTCCTCGGTGTTGTTATATCAAATTTCAGTTACGTACTTCTGCGTGTGGCTAGTGGTTGGTCGGACGCGTCGACAGCTCGTTGCGTTTCGCCGCGAGCGCATATTTGTGAACGCCATCTAGTGATCTAGTTACAACTCGAGTTATGATGAGAGAGCATTACGCCGAAGCCCTATCTACAGCATATGAATACGTCTGGATATTTCACGGCAATTATTATTTACTGCTGGCAGGTCACTATTGCCAAGCTCTACCAGAAGTTTTGTAATATTAAGAATATAGATCCCAGGACTACATCGCAGAAATAAGGGGAAACCCCTTTTTTATTTCTTTAGGGGAAAACTCAGTACGATACGAGGTTCATCGAGATTACCTACGGAACATCATTGATGTCTATCCAAACCTTCACCTGAGCACGTCCAAAGCCATACGTAACTCTACCCAGTAAAACCGCTATGAATTTGTCGTTTTCCTTTGGGTCACTTATTAGACAATTAGGGCCTTTCAAAGCCCCTGAACTAAAGATCTTTTAAGTCGCCTTCTACGACAGAAAGAGATATGTTAGTCGTATTCATAATAACCCATAACTACAAGACAGATATTGTTAAACCCCCCATTGAAGGCGAAATTGTGGTAAAATATAAGCACATTGTCAACATTTAAAACAAATAATTTTGGGCCTAACTTTGATACTTCTGTAAATGATTGCAACGCACACCATGTTGGTATTATATAATTTTACGAGCAAGAGCAAGGTAAAATATATATTAAAGCTAAAGCCAACCAATGATGGCGGCTACTATGACAGGTGCTGATAGTGAAGCAACATAACTTTTACATTTTACAAGCTCGGCCATGTGGAAGAATACAGGTGTTATGAAACAAGGTCTAAAAAGACATGCTGAGAAATTATTGAATTTTTTATTACTTTAGATATTTGCCAATTTATTAAGCATTAAGCAATTCATATTTAATAAATTTAAAACATTTATTTCCGGAAGTCGACTTGTATAAAATGTCTTCTAGTATATTATTAGATCATATTTCTAAATACATATTAATTATTTCGAAAATGAATTAAAGTATATACGACTTATTTATGAAAACAATAGTACGGTAATACAGAGTTCTGTAGTAAACTTCTTCAAATGTACTACTAATATAAAAAAAACAATGATATGTATTTTAAAATAATTTAACAATCAATATTTCATTTATAGTAGTGTATGTAACAAAAGTATAGGTTAGTTACATCATTTTAAAAAATGAGAAAATCTATTAATTTACATCTTTATGGGATTGAAGTAAAAAATATTAGACAATAATGAGAATTTAGATGTTTATAGAAAGTTACATCCTATTATATTAAGATACATCATATTTTTATTATTTTTAAGAAATCATCATCACCAGCCTTGACCAGACTTGGACCTACCCAAAGATTTCCGCAGCCATCGATCCTGTCTATGCCCAACAGTTTTTATGATCTAAGTTTTGATAAGTACATCCCATTACTTTTATATACTTGCCAGTATCACCACTTAAACACTTACGACATTACAAAGTAATATCAACTTGACCTCTACACTTAAAGATAAAGACGTCTTACTCAGTAATATTCCATACCGTTTTATTGACCATAGTTACTAATACAAACATTTTATGAGTTCTTTAGTTTTATAGTTTTATATACATAACATTTCTAAAAAAAAAATTATAGAAGATCTCCAACATAGCTTACTAACTCACTATTAAACATTTTGATTCTAAAAATGTGCTAAATTCACATAAGCAGTAAACTTTTTTTGAAAGTAGATTTTAAAAATCATCATTGATGCTCATCACAAAGCTATGCTGTAATGATAGATATATAGTATTTTTTTTTAAATACTACTTTGCGACGAGCCGAGCAAAACGTTCACCTGATGGTAAGTGAACGCTTGCCCATGACAACGTGGTGCTAGTTAAGATGGTACACACTGCACCACATTGCGCTCGTCGCCTTGAGACATAAGATGTTAAGTCTCGTTACCCCAGTAATTACACTAGCTACAGCGCCCTTCAAACCGGAACACAGTAATGTTTGCACACTTCTATTTGGCGGTTGAAATAGGAGCTGCGGTGGTACCCATCCAGACGGTCTCCGGCAACAGACACCTATCACCGGGTAAAATCCTCTATAAGTCGTATGGTCGCGATCTATATCTTCACAATCACCATATTTAAATTCAAATAGAAAATCATAAGATTTTGCTTAGATTTGCGTTAAAAAATTAATAGATTTTTTTACGAAATTGAAATTTTATCAGAATAATGGCTTTATACTACAGAGAAATTTACTTATACCGTAACTAGTTTCATTGAAAGTAGTATGTAATATTGTAGTATATATACATAGTGCGTACCGGAATCGGGTTAAGTGCGTCCCGTGTAATGTATTGGCCCATTATAATATGTAAAACACCGATACCGAATGATTATCTCCGTTGGCAGACTTCATTGTTTTCCTGACCTGATCTTATTTGCATACACAGCCTTCCATCTGCGCCGGTCCGCATTGATCGGTTCAGCATCGAGATTACATCGATGTTGCCCTCCCGCTCGTTTTATTTTCTCTTCCGCTGCTCATTCAGTGATGCATTGAAATTTTACACCGTGAATAAATAAACGATTCGTCGACGTAGGTCCGAATGAAATAAGGTTAATTCCATTTAAACCAATAAATAACCGCAATTTGAAATTTTTTATCACTGAACAAAACTTTCCCGTGGTTTTTTAGAACACACCTGTAGTTTCAATATCAAATTTTTTGTTAAAGTAATTGTTAATATAAGGGTATACTTATTTTAAATATTGCATCTTTAAATAAAAGAGGTTCAGTACTTCGTTCAAGTAAAGAACAGTGGAATAGTTCATCGATCCAAACTAAATACTCTAGTCTTCAAGAAAAAGGGTGAATAGGCTGTTACTAGTTTAGTACGTTGGATACCCACTAACATTTCTGTCTGAAAAAAGTTGCCAGTAATTTTATATCGAATTTAAATAAAGCTGGTATAACGAAGTTTAGGTACGTCACTGATCTGCGCGCTTGCGTGACCTTTGCCCTTCGCCGGCGCCCCCTCTTCCCCTTCCTTCCCCTTCCCGCCCCCGCTCTCGCCTCACACACGTCTCGCCCGAGGCGATCCCGCCCCGTACCTTTTTAGTATCAAAGAAAAAACATCGATGTCGAACAAAATCTTTTACTTTGCATTATACGATAGTGCGATTTGCTACGGCGTAATGATCAAAAACACGATTCATGCAATTTAGTGATCGGTAATCAAACTTCTCTACAGCAGTGTGTGTAACACAGAGGTCGCCGGTTCGATTCCAGGGCCACATGTAGAATGTAGCTGGTAGTGATTTTGTTTTCGAACCCGCCTGGACGGTACCATAATTGTAAATCTGCCATAAGAGCGGTACTGTATAACGGTTGTTAACATATGAGCGCCAGAATATTATGGTCAAGGAGTGGAGAAGTGGTTTGTTTGTTGTTTATGTTTAGAGCCATAACGTGGAGTTATTGGCCTTATCTTAGTGTATTTCAAGTATTTTCAGCACATGAAATGATCAATCACCTAGTACATTAGAGTGTGATTTCACAAACAAACTTTATATATTAGTGAAAAAGCAGATAAAGTATAGATTCGCATCCCGTATCTCTTTTTAATATTTTTTGTATTTTCTCCAAACATCAATTGAGATTTTGGTACTTTTAAAACATATGAAAATGTAATGTATGTAGTACAAACAGAAGGGAATATTGACAACATTTTACTAATAACATATAGTGATAAAAGAAATGTTAAGATATCTACATTTAGAGTAAATGGATAAATCTTAAGTTAGTTTATACATATGTATCATCATAAAAAAGATTAATAATAAAAAGAACATAAACTATAACACGGAGCACGCGATGCTCAAGAAACATGTGTTCATCAAGTCCCGACTCGGATAGCTTACATTCCAAGCATTATTCTCTGAAAGCTATTCAAACAACAATGCACGATAAAAGTCGGCTTGACTCAATTAAATCTTAATTCGTACAAAGCGGTCGATTAATGAAATTATGTCGGCATTTACCCAACTTAAGCATCGAACGGACACAATGGAGCTAAATAGTAACAATCGGCTGAAAGGATCCTCGAAATCACGGCCCAACAAAAGCCCTAACTAACCCAGCTTGCTTTACAGTGACTATTAAAATTTAATGACATGATTTATTCCGGGTGAAAAAAAAAGAGAGGCCAAAAAAAGCGCACGAGAAAAGGGTACGATGTTACGATCCATTTTTCATAAAACGCAGTTGGTAGCAAATGGTCAAATAAAAAATGTTTAACCGGACCGACACTTTATGAAAAACGCACTCCGGCCGCGAGCGGGCTTTGTCATCGCGCGGGGAATTTATTCATGCTTACCTGTTGAGCCCCAGCCGGGAATAAAATATTACTGATATCCCATTTTTCTGGATTCGTATTGCATAAGCCTGCACGGCACACCGAAAGTACTAACTCAAACTTACTGAATTTCCTCATCATCATCATCAACCGATAGACATCCTCGGCTAGATGTATGAAAGCAGTTTCTATGAAACAGTTATCTATATACAATGGGTGAGGTACAGTCTAATATACTTAATTTAATGTATGAAGACCTAAGTTTTTTGAGACAAATTAAAATTATTTACTTATGTATTAAGTAATCTAGATTACTTACAAGAGACCTATATTTAGTAGCAGAAGTCTATTGATTGTGATGATGACGTATCTAGATCAAATATATTTTTTGACATAAACAATTTAGTTACCAATATATATTATATTACACAGTCAAGGAGAAATTGAAAACTAAAAAGAAAGAGAAAGAAAAGAAATAAAGTTAAATAATATTTAGCCATACGTCAAAGACTTAAAAAGTAGCTTTGTTTCAGAAATGTTTTTACGTTTCATGAATATGATAAAAAACCAATACTTTATTAACAATAAAATATAGAAAAATACCTGTTTTAACAAGTTACATTACTTATATTTAGTATTAGTATAACTGAGCATAAAACTTGAATTTTCGTAACAATATTTATGAGCCTAATGAACCTTAACTTGCATTTTTTCTAAGCTTTGATTGAAGGTAACCTTAAATTGTCTTTTTGTTGATAATAATTAAATTGCTAATACTTTAAAGTACATGGAGATGATAATTGTTAAAACCGTTATTATATATTTCTTAATCAAAGAAACGAAACTAGCAGTATGTTCTCATGATGCTAAAAGATATACCACGTTGTGTTCATTACATTTGAAATAAAAGATAGTCTTACCACCTAAGTAATTTTACTAGGTACAACACCCATCAAACTGTACAACAGTAATGTTTTCACACTACTGTTTGGCGGTAGAAATAGGAGCTGCGGTGGTACCTAACTAGACGGTTTCCGAAGACAGAGTCATAATAATAAAACTTGTGATTTTGAGTATATCGCCGGTACTTTCGTGTGTTGCAACATCTAAAATATAATATTTGGTCATTCGCTTGGTGGTAGCCATCTCATTTATAATATTTTATAGAAATCAACAAAACACAGCCGAGAACATTACCACGGTCCATACAAAAGCCCGTGCCCCGATTTTGTACGGCATTTTTATTGGAAATTAGTTATGATTAGTGTGACCAAGATTTTTGGGAACCTCATTGTGTACGGGTTGACGTGATGGGGTTTATATTCGGTGCATTATGGTGATATAATACCTTTGTGGACGCATAATGTTTACAATGTAATTGTCAAACGATGGAATATAACCTCTTTTTTGTTAGTTCACTTTAACGACATGACATTATATTCTAATAACAATTATCATCAAAACCTTATTCGGTTTGCCTTCTTTACTAACCAATTATCTTTAAATTCAACTTCAAATAAGTTATTTATGATAATTCTCAATTATATATAGACAAACAGACAAATAATATCCGCAGTTAGCACAATTAGTTCTATATTATTATAAACTTGATCTATCATAAATACATCTAGAAATTATCCTCATTTAATAAGTTGTAAACTGTTATCCAATTTTAATGTTATCGCTATAATAAAATAAGGCTTCATTGAAGGTAAACACGACGCACTTGTGTGTAAATTAAATTATTCAAACATAAATCCGTAATGGTCAACCACCATACGTATTGTATAACGGGATTAGATCGGTCCAACGAACACCAAGCCCCTAGCAACATGATCTTCGATAATAATTTAAAGTTTAATTTATGTTTGTATTCATACCCGTAAATAAATACGCGTGGGCAGCCGATAACTAAAAAGAAAACAATACGATTTTTTAATATACCATTACAGTTTTATGATGTAATAACAGTAGGAGGAATGCGCTTATTAGATATTGAAATATAGTTTTTACGACTATTTGATAGTGGAAAGGAAACCAGTCTACGGAAAAATGTTCAGCTTAAACTTATATCATAAATAACCTCTGCAACTACTATACTATAAGTCAAACATAAATATGCTGTAAAAATGTAATCGTAGTTATAAACTGATGATGAAGTTTAATCAAAAGAAATTAAAAAACAAATCAATTTCAGAAAGCAGTACATACGAATTTGAAGTTTTAATAAAAAAAGTGACAAACTTATAACAAATATCAACACTTCTCTTTTTGGTCTTGGAGGTTAATAAAGCGAACGCAGCCAATCCCTTTATCACCATAGGAAAGAAGGTAGTAATTTTAGAATTTTTCACAACGTAGCTTCAAGATGAGCAGGACGTTTGTCATATGGAAAACGGATAGGCTTGATAATAGCATAGATGGTTTTAAGGATGTGTAGCCGTTATCTAAGATCTTAAGATAACGAAATTTAAAACATTATCCAGTTGTATGATCCAGTAATTTCTCTTTCCCACCACTCAAACTGATACAAGAATATTAATTTGTATTGCATAGTATGACGGTTTTGTAGTTTCTAAATTGGTAATCTAGATGTTTTAACTTAAATTGTAATCACTTTTGAATAAAACTCAAATATAAGAAGGAAGGAAGGTTTTCAATTTAACAATGTTTTAATGTAATATTTGTGATAAAGAAAAGGTTACATGTATTATCTATAACCGTCCGTGTAATTATTAATAAAAAAAAATTTAAAGCGCAGTCGAAACCAGACAATGAGTCGCCATCAAACAATAATGCGAAACACGGCAAAAAGGTGGGGTTGGAGGCATCAGAAACGGAATCGTGGAAAAATCTTGACTAGCCGAAATTTGTAACAGTCACCGTGACTTATACTATTTCACCTACACCCACATGTCACCATCGCATTGTGTTGCAGTCGAAATAGTAGCGAATATGACATTGACAAAGGGTGTTGGGATAAACTCTTGAGGCCGAACAATAGACTCTTTCGGAAGATGATGTGAAAAAAAAGATAAACGTCGAATTCATACGATTTATGAAATGGGAGCACCTGTCACTAATTACCACCTTTTGGCGGCGATGCCTTTTGTGGTGCCAAAAAACTTGAGCATTATACGATATTCTCAAGGAGCGCGGGCATGAGATGATGCATAAATAATATTTATATCACAATGATAGAAAAGTTACTGTCCATTAATTTAATGAGATTTTTTATCGAGGACCCCTTTAATGTTTCTACCCGTATTGTTGTTTCTACTACGATCGAAATTCCTAATGCTTGTATAGTACATAAAAGATAAATTGACTGAAAACTTAATAGGTTGGGAAAAGGAAATTTTTAAATAGAAATCCTTTCCCATCCTAATATTTATTTGTATTTAAATCTTTTCTTTTAACGATCGTAACTAAACATAACCATTTGTAGGTTATGAACTCATTGTTAAAATTTAACTGCTGAACTTTAAGACTCAAGTCCGATAAAGCAGTTAGTCGTCGATAATGCAGCAGTTACATAACTTTCCCTGTGACAGTTACTAGCATACTGCAAACTCGCATGCTTGCTGTAGTGAGTAGGTACATTAAGTGCAAGTACATTAGGGTTATACAATATTTGCCGTTGGACATGAAACGTTTGGTGTCGGCTGACATTCACCAGATCCGAATCAATGAACGGGCGTTGCTAGCAGTCAAACATCTCCCCTAATGAACTACCAATGGCCATGGTTCAGAAATCATACGGCACCACAACATCGGCATCTGTCGACAACGGTCGTAAGGTTAACATCTGCCTAGTGAATAAGCCGAGACAGTAATGCTATGTATCTTTATTCAATCACGGTTACGCCTCGTGTTCAAATCAATCATCAATTTGAATACATTCTCTGATAGCGTATCGGCGTCCATCTTTAACTAGTGACTTAATAAAAAAATGTGTACCGCGATGCACGTGGCCATGTTTTGATCTTAGGATATGGTAATAAAATGAACCCGGGGTCGAGTTTCTTAATTGAATAAAAACTCTTTTGGTTAACTTATAAATTCTTTTTGCGTACTTGATCGGAATTATTTTTTTCTTATTATCGCCAATGGGTTAACAATTGATCTCTGTTTCACCTGATGTTAAGGCACAACCAGGCTGGTGATGGCGAAGCGTGCTCTTCTAGAATTCTCCAGCTACCTCATGACAGTGTAGATTTATAATGTGGCCCCGGAATCGAATCAGGGTCCTTCATGTTAGCAACTGCGCCTCAGTGGCTTTTAATAAAAGTTCTAAATTTGAGAAGTTCCCTCTCCATCAAACTTGCTCTACTTTTTTTCAATTACTAGACGAAGCCTTGATGATGATGTTTTGTGATGATGACAGAAGATTTGTACATGTCTTAAATATAATTCTTAGAATTTTAAATTAGTTCTTTACTAGAATTTAGCTTTGGTACCGAAAGAGTAACCTGACTGACGCATGCAAAAAAGACCACCAGCTATAAGTTTGTATTTTTATGTGATGTGAATCACATGTTACATCAAGTATTTAGTTGTGATACAACAGTATCATTTGAGAACGTGATAGAACATATTCCGTCATTAACGGAGAACCATAAGGCTTCAATAAATGTCACCGCAGACAATTTCCGACGAAGCACCAGAGCGATCATTGGCGTCATTTACGATCGCACAGCTCGCCCGGGCTGTGCACACAAAACGCCGGCAATTACCTGTAATAAAGAGACTTGTTGGTTTTAAACAACAATAGCACATCGCTTTTTATTTATTAAGCATAAGTAATACATAGGAATGGTAGATATATAGATAGTTTCACCTTTCTCGTACGTCTTGAAGAAACTTAGTTTTTATAGGAATTTATATCCAAAGGTTAGATTAGATTTTTAAGTTTTAAATTTCTTGGTTATGTTTAAACTTATTTCAAAATCTTGATAACTTACTTTTTTATTTGATGCTTAGACTACGGACAAATTCTCTCATGAGTCCAAACTATATCCTTTCATGTTGTAAAAGTGTGAGTTTGTAAATAAAACAAGTACACCATGAGGATAACGATACGGTTTATACCAATGAAGTAATGCATAGGATATTTACACTGTACCTCAATAATTTCAACGCCTAGAAACAAGATAATTTAGATCGATACTCACAGCTAAAGCTGTTTAATAATTAATACAATTAGTATAACTGTTTTGATAATATTTTTTTTTCTGTAGCATAATCTACTTCTAACAATTTCGTATTGAATAATTCATTTGAGATATTTGATAACTTAAGAGACAGTTACCAGCTTCCATGAGTAATTAAATTAAAAATAATATCTTAGGTCATTAATATTAAAATTTATCATATCATTTCGATTAATCCAATTACCGAGCCGTTTTCGTCGTTAGCATTACGTGTTTTATAATGAACATAAAATATAATGTGTACTGCTTAACCAATTCTATATATACAAATGAAACTGTATTTAATTAGGTTTGTTCTCTTGGTGTTCGGTTAATCCCATCGACACCCACATGGCGCCGGTGTTCAGAATTTCTAACAGTACAACACCATCCCATTTTGGATACGGTAACATTATCAAAGCGTATCCGATCGCCATAAACAACGTGAGTGGATTCAGTTTTGTGCTCGGAGTATACTGAGGGTCACCGCGTCCGTATGTGTTAACGGTCCAAACACACCATAAATAGGGTACGTTCACAAACCAGCAGGGCACTAATTAAAGTTAAACAAGTGAGTAAATTCTACAAACGTCGCCGGTAATTGCTTCGCATAGTTTACGGTGTACGATTTTAAATTTTGAAATCTTCTTTATATATTGCGCAGTGGGCGGGCCGACTGTGACAAATTCACCCGTTACACGAACGCGTACACTAACAGTAGCTTAAGATTGAATTCACTACTACATTTATATATATTTAAATAATAATCTCCATGTTTACTGGTACAGCAAACGAAAAATTTTGTTCTTACGACAATTACACAGGTTTTTTTTTTAATTTTGAGGAAACCGATTGACAAAGCTAATAATTAGGTACTAGTTTTTAAAAAACCCATAAGTAGACCCAATAGTGGAAAAATGTGATGCCAATGATAACAATTTCGAGGACAAAAGAGAATAATAAGGATACAAATACACCAAGGGAGAGAAGGAGAGAGTAAATATTTATAGCTTTTGCATTAATCCAATTCATTCTTTGAATATATATTATTCTAAATTTCTATTAATAGAAGATGTATATAGTATGTATATGATGTGATGCCATCTTGACTTGATGATGTTCTATCAGTTCTTTATGATTTAAAAATTATTATATATGCATATCATAAAAATTCATTACCTCCCCAATCAAACAAACGAATTAGTGTTATTACTGTGTATGCCCACATTAATATTCGTCTTCTAATTTAAAGGTAATTATAAAGGAAATAAGAGGAACAGATCATGGCCATACGGTCCAATTAAAGGCTGGCTGCGGCTGTGCCGAAGTCTTAACATATTGCGCTTCCAATTAAGGGTGCACTCCCTGCTGCGACCGCGTCTACCGCGGGTACCTACAAATAGCCGGGCCACGACGTAACCTGCTCCACATTTGGTTCTACCATTTCAATGGTGAGAAACGATATGTATGAGCAAAGGTATATATTAAAATTAACCCAAAATTGTAATAGACGAAGTCTCATAACGCAAGGACTTTAAAAACTTTGAATACCAATCATTAGAATTATTTGAGTAACACGTTTGTCGTATTATCAAATATATTATGGATAACGATAGGGTAAAATTAAGATGGCAAAAATGAAATCGTTGTAAATTCATAGATAAATATCATAGATATACTCAATAACGAAAAAAAATAAAAAAAGCTCTCCAAAAAATATTCATCGTTACTTAAACGATTTTTCGTTTCAATAATCGCGTTTTTTTTTAAGTACCTTAGTTATTTTTCTATATATTGTTACTGTGCACACGTTTGTGTTGTTTTTTAAACTGAACAGTTAGTTCAGAATCAACATTTTATTATTTTCTTTTATTACAAACAATTTTTTCCACTACTCGTTTTTATATATAACTTGAGATTTTTTTCATGGTTTAATAACCTATTGCATTATTTACCAGATTTTTTGTCCATTGTTGGATTTGTAACGTGTTCCTGACAGTTGACATTAGATTATTAATAATATACAATGTGTATTATCTTTATAGGAAGGCAATCACAGAAGTCACGAGTGAAGCGAATATAGCCCGGAGCCATGTTTGATGGATAGAACTTGACTATGCTTGAGCTTAGAACAGAGTAGTTTAGAAAATCAGAGCGATTAGTTTAAGCTTCAAGATAACTATAACATTCAACTACATAGCATTGCTTAATAGCTTTTATAGCGCAGAAGCAAAATGTTCGTGTAACACGGTGGTCTTTAGTTCGATTCCGACGTCTCATGCAATGGTGAAATTTGAATGGTAATAAGGTTTCGAAATCACATGTTCATGCATGCTCTTCATATTGTCAATCTGAAATAATAACATTGCTGTGTTTAGCTTTATGATAGAAGTGAAAACTTTCAGAAAAAGAACACTTCACCATTATGAATTTCACTACCATATACTACCACTACCTTATATCGAATATGATGTAAAGAAATGTAAATAAAATGGTGTAACTTGCCCAAGTTACAACTTAGTAATGAATGTTGGTAAGCTTTTTAATTTTTTTTTTATGATTATATGAACATATGTATATATATATATATATATATATATAAAAAAAATTATTTCTTTAAAATATGAAATATGAGTTTAGATTGTGCATTTACATATTTAAAATCCAAAAATTAAACGGTTTTTTGTTAAAGTCTACCACACTATTACTTTATGGATAACAGTTATGTGTAAAGTTTTTGTTGTTAACATTTTTTCAATGTAATGTACTGTTCAATATAGGCTTTTACAATAGACGAAGAAAAAAAGATGTTTTATCTAGATACCCTCTGATTTAAGATGTTACGCTATACAAAATCCATTCATTAGTCCGGACCATTCGTAACTTCAATTAATTTCTTTGTTTCAATGTGTCAGTTGTAAATTGAGAAGCAAACACTAGTTACAAAGCTGTTGGCTCCTCATCCTCATCAGCCGGGACAAACAATGTGTATGAGAAACGACCTGTCCGCCGATATGACGCTTAATGAAGCTCGGTAATATTGCGGTTGTAGCGCGAGGTTCATAGGTTCAAATACACAATGAATAATATTTAGTGCGCGTTTCAAATTTATGTTAATAATTTTAAAACTAATCTCCACTTCATTCGCCTTTAGTGATTAAGCGGTTAAGTGCATGTTATGGAAAAAAAGTTTCGACACGTTATAATTTAAGTAAAATCACTAAAATTTATGAATTATTTATGTTTGATAAAATGATAATGAGATGACTTATATAAACTCTACAGGTAGAAGGATTTTGTCGTCGCAGACCATGTAGGTTAGTACCATCTCCGCGTCTAATTCTGATGACAAATAGTGGTGTGAAGAATGTGTTCAGTTTGAAGTGTGATGTAGCTAGTGAAATACTGGTGTAATGAAACTTCACTCCTTCAATCTCAAGGTAACGAGCAGATTGGTGTCGTGTATATACATATTAAAGAGACGTGAGCAACCATTGGCTTTGTCTAAAAGTAATTAGGAAGGTAATATGACGGATACATTTTCTTTTATTCTTCTTCTGTATCCCTGCTTTTCTATTTAATTTAAGATCCATAGTATTTAGTAAAATAAATATATATAACCAATAGTTGAGCGTCAGAGTATTTTAAAGACATAGCCAAAATAGTTTATAACAAATTTCAATAAATGATAAGTAATATACTTTTTGTGCCCTGTTAATAGTAATTTATTTAAGAAAAACATTATAACAATTAATGTAAGTTAAATTTATGCTATTCGTTAAATATATAGAGTGGAAATAAGAAAGAAAAAACTATAATGCGAAAGCTCTGGTCACCGCGCGTCTGGACCGCAACGCATGCGCAGTCATGTCCCAAAAAGACAATGAGCAATCGCACTAAAAGCGTAACCTCTTTATGATTTAAGGCTTTTTTCATACATGTCAAAGCAATAAGTAAATCACCGGAGGTCGTAACAACCAGTTATGATTTATATCGAGCAATTAAAGATCGATGCTATTAGGGGTTTCGTTCGATTCGAACAACTCCATATTAATGAACGCGGGCGAACAAAAGCGATAGAATGGCATTGAATCGATTCGCTTCGCCGCATCGTTTTGGTAAACCATAAAGTATTTTTGACACTTTTTTTTTTCAAAAGAACAACTCGCACTTAGAATTACGACGAGGGTGTCGTGTAAATCATTAAGTTTGAGGTTTCGCGTCTGCCTGCAGTTGTGTATTGCTGAACGTTCAGTGTAAGCGATCTCGAGTGTATGAATGGAGTCATAAACTGTGTACTGTCCCGACCTTTGGGGACTTACGACACGATTTACGAAGCATTGTCGCATCGGTATCCCTAAACTTCTGTGTAAACAGACGTTTACACATTCCACGGAATGAAAGTAAACAAATATATCATGCGTACACTGCGCGGAGTTAACCGAAACAAGACGCTGGCATATTTATTAGATGTCCACCAAACATGTCACTTCTTAAGTTTTAAGTTAAACAAAACATGTCAATTATTTTACTATGTAAAAAGATGACTACTAAACTTCTTGAAACTTTTTTTACAACTTTAAATACTTGCTGATATTTACTAACACTTAATTGGAAATAAAAGAGGATACTAATACTTAATCACAGTCATTGTAACAGATTCATTATTTTCAACAGGACAAATTTTAACATCGGCTTGTTTAGTAACCAGTAAATAACTGTAGTAGTAGTTTTATAATATAAATAAATATAAGTACATGTACGTAATTAATATATTTGTATTATGTATATATACATCACTAGCTTAATTGTATTGACGTGAAAACGAATGCATTTTATGTCGCGCGCCGAAACTAAAACAAAAGAAATAATATCGCGAAGCCGACCAAATTGAAAATCAGTATGGTGGATCTTTAACTCTAACATTTTGTGACTATTTATGTTATTATTTCATTCGTTTTAATTTCGGCACGCGGCGTTAGATCCTCCGACGCGCATACGCACACTGTTTTGATAGAATAATTGAATTTGAACTTTGTGCAGCTATAATAAAGTGCAAATTGATTTTTAGCGTTCGTAACGCACCTACATTGCTTAGACAGCAGTGAAAGCTTGTAATTTAATATGAACTTTTGTTTGTTTGTCTTTTGTTGGTTTCTGGTTTCTTGTTTCTGGTTTCTGATTTCTGGTTTCTGGTTTCTGGTTTCTGGTTTCTGGTTTCTGGTTTCTGGTTTCTGGTTTCTGGTTTCTGGTTTCTGGTTTCTGGTTTCTGTTTCTGGTTTCTGTTTCTGGTTTCTGGTTTCCTGGTTTCTGGTTTCTGATTTCTGGTTTCTGGTTTCTGGTTTCTGGTTTCTGGTTTCTGTTTCTGGTTTCTGTTTCTGGTTTCTGGTTTCTGGTTTCCTTCTGGTTTCTGGTTTCTGGTTCTGGTTTCTGGTTTCTGTTTCTGGTTTACTGGTTTACTGGTTACTGGTTTACTGGTTTCTGGTTTCTGGTTTCCTGGTTTCTGGTTTCTGGTTTCTGGTTTTACTGTTTACTGGTTTACTGTTTACTGGTTTACCTGGTTTACTGGTTTAGTGGTTTACTGGTTTACTGGTTTACTGTTACTGGTTTACTTGTTTACTGGTTTACTGGTTTACTGGTTTAGTGGTTTACTGGTTTACTGGTTTACTGGTTTACTGGTTACTGGTTTACTGGTTACTGGTTTACTGGTTTACTGGTTACTGGTTTAACTGGTTTACTGGTTTACTGTTTTACTGTTTACTGGTTTACTGTTTACCTGGTTTACTGGTTTACTGGTTTAGTGGTTTACTGGTTTACTGGTTACTGGTTTACTGGTTTAACTGGTTTACTGGTTTACTGGTTTAACTGGTTTACTGGTTGACTGGTTTACTGTTTACTGGTTTACTGGTTTACTGGTTACTGGTTTACTGGTTTACTGGTTTACTGGTTTACTGGTTTACTTGGTTTACTGGTTTACTGTTTTACTGTTTACTGGTTTACTGGTTTACTGGTTTACTGGTTTACTGGTTTACTGGTTTAACTGGTTTACTGGTTTACTGGTTATGGTTTACTGGTTTACTGGTTACTGGTTACTGTTTACTGGTTTACTGGTTTACGGTTTACTGGTTACTGTTTACTGGTTTACTGGTTTACTGGTTTAACTGGTTTACTGGTTTACTGGTTTACTGGTTTACTGGTTTACTGGTTACTGTTTACTGGTTTACTGGTTTACTGGTTTACTGGTTTACTGGTTTACTGTTTACTGGTTTACTGGTTTACTGGTTTAGTGGTTTACTGGTTTAACTGGTTTACTGGTTACTGTTTTACTGTTTACTGGTTACTGGTTTAACTGGTTACTGGTTTAACTGGTTTACTGGTTTACTGGTTTCTGGTTACTGGTTACTGGTTTACTGGTTTAACTGGTTTACTGGTTTAACTGGTTTATACTGGTTTACTGGTTTACCTGGTTTACTGGTTTACTGGTTTACTGGTTTACTGGTTTAACTGGTTTACTGGTTTAACTGGTTTACTGGTTTAATGGTTTACTGGTTTACTGTTTACTGGTTTACTGGTTTACTGGTTGACTGGTTTACTGGTTTCTGGTTTCTGGTTACTGGTTTTACTGTTTACTGGTTTACTGGTTTAACTGGTTTACTGGTTTACCTGGTTTACTGGTTCTGGTTACTGGTTTCTGGTTACTGGTTTACTGGTTTACTGGTTTACTGGTTACTGGTTTCTGGTTTCTGGTTTCTGGTTACTGGTTTAACTGGTTACTGGTTTCTGGTTTTACTGTTTCTGGTTTCTGGTTTCTGGTTTCTGGTTTCTTCTGGTTTTCTGAGTTTCTGGTTTCTGGTTCTGGTTACTGGTTACTGGTTTCTGGTTTCTGTTTCTGGTTTCTGGTTACTGGTTAGTGGTTACTGATTACTGGTTTCTGGTTTCTGGTTTCTGGTTTCTAGTTTCTGGTTTTTGGTTTCTGGTTTCTGATTTCTGGTTACAGATTTCTGGTTCTTGGTTACTGGTTTCTGGTTTCTATTTTCTGGTTACTGGTTTCTAGTTTCTGGTTTCTGGTTTCTGGTTTCTGGTTTCTTGTTTCTGGTTTCTGGTTTCTGGTTTCTGGTTTCTGGTTTCTGGTTTCTGGTTTCTGGTTTCTGGTTTCTGGTTTCTGGTTTCTGGTTTCTGGTTTCTGGTTTCTGGTTTCTGGTTTCTGGTTTCTGGTTTCTGGTTTCTGGTTTCTCTGGTTTCTGGTTTCTTCTGGTTTCTGGTTTCTGGTTTCTGGTTTCTGGTTTCTGGTTTCTTGGTTTCTGGTTTCTGGTTTCTTCTGGTTTCTGGTTACTGGTTACTGGTTACTGGTACTGGTTTACTGGTTACTGGTTACTGGTACTGGTTACTGGTTTCTGGTTTCTGGTTTCTGGTTTCTGGTTTCTGGTTTCTGGTTTCTGGTTTCTGGTTTCTGGTTTCTGGTTTCTAGATTTCAGTCATCAGACGTCAGATGACAGATCTCCGATGTCAGCTTTCAGATTTCAATTTTCCATTTTCAATTTTCTGTTTTCCATTTTCCATATTCCATTTTCCATTTTAAATTTTCCATTTTCCATTTTCAATTTTCAGCGGTAAATAGTGTCACTATCACAAAAGATCAACAATGTAAAGTTAAGACTTAACTACAATTTTGAACCAATCTGAACTTAGGACAGTGGTGTTCCTGCCTGAATTCAACAATCGCTGCACACGAACACACTAATTTACTGCATAATACTACACTCACATTGAACATTCAACTGCATTATGCACAAAAAAATAAAAATTCAACCGAGACAACGCGACCTTTGCGCCCAGATTCCTGCTAAAGTTCGTAAAATATTCTTCTTCTTCCCAATTGATGGCATGAGCACGGTTTGTGCATGAGCCAGTGTCATGTGTACGTATAAAATAAAAGAATAAAAATCCTTAAAAAATTGTCTGCGTGGTGGTCAATTTGGCCGCCTTTTCTTGTAAAATATTATAGTTGCAATCAGAAATTGTTGCTTGTCAATGTCAAATGTCAAAAACAAAAATATTCTTTTAAATTGTATTTGGTTTCTAAATGACGTAACTTCAAATATCTGTCGTTTTATGTATCTAAGGTAAAGTGACCTGACGCTCGCTTTTGGCGAGACAGTCCCGAATTTTCACAATTAGTCCCGCGTCACGCAACGTTTTTCAAAATTCCCGACTTTTAGAATTAAGTTAAATTTTATATTTATGAAAATCATTGTTTTGCGTAACATGTTGCTTTTGCTACCCAGTTACAATGTTTTTGTCTCTCAGATCACTTCGTGTTCTGCTTCTTGCCATAGAAAATTAAGGTATATTTCACAAATACATAAATCTTCCTAAACTAACCTTAAAATACTTGTAGTCTTTATATTTTATATTGATGACCAAAAGTATATCACTGACCTTAACCTTGAAAGAAATATACGAATAAAATTTTGCAAATATTTCAAGTCAATCAAACTAATTTGACAAATTCTTGTGGAGATTTTTACAATATTTTGAGAATGACAAAAATCTGCTGAAACAAATTCACTCAAATAAAAAATATGTCAAGGAATAAAATATTATACATTTTTTTATATTCATAAATTGTACTTATGTTAAAAGTAAAAAATTATTGCGATATTATTACTCCTTCAGAGCTGTCCCGCTTTGCCCATCTAAAAATCTGGTCACCTTAATGGAAAAGTGAAATTGTTATTTTTACGATATTCCGGGCACTTTTTCCATATTTTCTCCTTTTAAACCTTCCCTGGACTTCCACGAATAATTCAAAACCACATTTAGCCATAACGGTCCAGCCGTTCTCGAGTTTTAGCGAGACTAACGAACAGCAATTCATATTTTTATATATATATAGATAGATTAATAATAAATTAAATTCAATAATATTAGTTATTAATAAATAAATAATAAAGTTGCTTGAGAATATATTTATATGTAGAGGGAGTGACAGAGGGCATAATGTTTGAGAGAAATAGAATTCGTTGTCATCCCCACTCCGTGCTGTGTACTGGTGAGAGGTGACACCGGTACACACGTGGAGGGGATCACTTACCAAGTGATAATAATTGAAGTTTTTTTTTTGAGTTTATGGCCACGCGATTTGATTCGTGGCCATGTATAATTGATGTTATCGAGCGGGACAAAAACATATTAAGATGACTATTAAAAAGCAAGAGTTGGTGATTGAAAAATTAAAATTTAGGGTTGTATGTATTTTTTAATGCCACATAATAAAAATATAAAAGAGAAAAAAAATATCCAAAAAATAAAAATTATTTTTTTTGGAGTGGGCAACCCTGGTCACTTAGGGGTTTGAAAAATAGATAGTAGCCGATTTTCAGACCTACTGAATATGCATAAAAAATTAAAAAATGTAGCTAGTGGAGTTATAACTCCACTAGCTATATTTTTTAATTTTTAACTTATATGGTTATAACCATATAAGTTAAAAAACCCGGGATGACTTATTAAAAGAATGGTGTAAACTAAAATTTAAAAATTATTATACGTATGATATCTTGAGACTCCGACGTATATGCCATAAATCACACAGGACTATAGTCTAGGTTTATAACAGCTTAAAAATCTAAACGTTCATATCCATCGTTAGTGGTAAAAAACTTATTGTACAGTTTTCTAATTAATTTATAACTGAATACTCTTGTTGTCACAATGTCTTGATATTTAACTACACGAGCAATAGAAATCTAAAAAGGACATCGTTTAATTTTTTTATTATTCGACATGGCGACGAGACGAGCGAGACGTTCACCTGATGGTAAGTGATACGCTTGCCCATGACAACGTGGCGCTAGTTAAGATGGTACACACTGCACCACATTGCGCTCGTCGCCTTGAGACATAAGGTGTTAAGTCTCGTTACCCCAGTAATTTCATTAGCTTACAGCACCCTTCAAACTAGAATACAGTAATGTTTGCACTCTATTGTTTGGCGATAGAAAAAGTAGCTGCGGTGGTACCTACCTAGACGGTCTCCGGCAACAGAAACTTACCACCAATACAAATTCTAAAATTCTACAGATTACAAACAAAAAATTGGTTTAAACATCTGTATATTTAATATTATATTAAAATAATAAAATCCTGAAGCAAAAACACTATACAAAAATATTTTATGAAGAAAACTAACAGTTTAAAATAAACGTACTCATAGTTATGATGGCAACAAAACGCACAACTTTCGTATATATAATCAGTACTGGTATATTATGAGAAACACATAAAATACAATTAACCGCAACAAATTTCAATTATACTAAGTAAACATTTACAAAGTAGAAGATATACAATAGGCGAGGGAAGATGAACTAATTGTTTACGTTTCAAACTAACAAGCAGACAGGGTAGCATAAAAAACGAAATCATTAACAACGAGAAATAATTATATTTTATAACATCTCCGCCTATTTTTGGCTACCAAATCCACTCCCGTTTAGAATTCCATTAAAACTTAATTAACTTTTCGTGGAGTTATAAATTTTAAATAAGCTCTTACACCGTAAAAAGGTCCCTTGATTTGTTTTTGCTACTTCTAAACGTCACTTGAAGCCATGATAAATGTATTTTTTGTCGATGGAAATTGCATTTAGCCCGGAATGCCGACAAAGGGCCCTGTCACGGGTGTTATGATGAAACGGCGATCGCTTACTGCGAATCCAAACCAATTTCAGTTAAATCTATTTGTTATGTTATGTATCCATCTTAATACATTATTCTAAAATAGCATATATTATTTAATAATTACATAAATTACTAACACGTTTTGCTTGATTCCGGCAGACGTGTTCTAGATGACACAAGAACAAGACGTCGAAACGACGAATGTGAAAACCGCGGCCTAATTGTTAAAGGTGTTTATCCTAATAGTAAATAGCGGATCAAGAAAACTGGTCGGCGAATTGTAGGTAAAGTATCAAAACGTTTGCATTTAGGCGGTCGTTGTAAGAATTCGAGTCACGCAGGACATAGCCTAAGGGAATCACCGATCACCGCATGGCCCGCGCCATATTTCACGGTGTCGGCCGAATGGTTTCGGGAACACCCGCTGTGCTTCTGAATTAAGTAAAAGCCTCCAAGCTCTTGTTTCTTGATACCTCTAGTTGGTGGTTAAGGTTCGTGCACACTACTTACTACATAATCATCAAAATTTTATATTCATCAATAACAAAAAATCAACAATAAAACTTTTACTAATATTTCGGTTGAGCCTGTAACATGATGCTGCAAGTAGTAAAGCTAGAGGTGCCGACACTGAACATAGTATCTTTCGATTGATAAGTTTATTACTACGCTTTGTTGTTTAAGTACAATAGCCTCATCAGTGGATGGAGTAACTAAATTGTGGTTAAAGAATAATGTTATATAGTTCAGTGTGATCGGAACCTTATGAGGCTTAATAGATGTCTCGGTCCAATTTAACATTTGACGTGTTTTTAATTTAGCGTCCGCGCCCGCGGCTGCCGTCGGCCGGGCACCTAAATAACGTACATATTTTACAGGAATCATGAGCCGCCACTCATTACCGGCCTCATTTGAATAAACCCGGCGCTGTGGGTTCGGTGCCGTGCTCGTTTAGCCTCCTTGCCCGGTAATATTCTATCTAAAAATCATAAACAATAAACTATATTCATTTATTAACTGAGATTGTTATTGCTAAAGTTTCATTAATTAATGTCTGTGCCATTATAGAAAAACCAATATTCCAATTTAATCAAAAAATTAATATAGTGCTTGTGCCTTCCGTCTTCAAAAATTGTGAAATTCGTATGATATGCTCTCTCTCAGTTAAAACTCATAAACAAGATAATCACTTGCTAAATGTTAAGGTGACTTTGGCCTCATTCAAAGGAAGCGGTATGACTTTAAGCAAGAGACAGGGTTAAGAATAGATAGAGATAGTTTACACGAATTAATATCAAACAAATTAGTTAGTAATAAGTTTATCAAATGTTGCCTAAAGTTATATAAACAATATAAATAAAAGCAATTAAATACTACACTACACAAAAGTATGTACAATAGTTTTATAAGTAATGTTAGATAATAAAGTACTAGTAAAAGCATAGACATGGGTTAAATTAAATAGAGGTAATGTAAGAACAAATGTAAATTGTTTTAAATAGTGTAAATAATATGGTAATTAAGCTTAAAGCAATAATTTCAGAGAAAAGGCGAAATTGATTCTACAATTTATAGACTTCCAATATAACTTTCAACCTCTATTAACCTACCAGTTTTATTTTCGCGACAAGATATAGCCTTTGTCCTGTTAACAGGGTAAGTAAACAATCGTAACATATAGAAGAACCATTTACATTACATCAAAAATTCTAGCACGAAGTACATATATGAAAACTCCTTTTCTTTTTTTATTCTTATAAACTAATAGTTTATATAATAATGACAGTTTATTTTATAGATTCGAATTGTACAGTTCTTTAAATTAAGCAAGAGTAAATTTAAGTTTAACTCGCGTGTCTTCTACATTGACCCGTAAAGACGACTTCGCGGGGTTAACAGAGTTCAAACGCTCAACTTTGACCGCACGCCCACTAGACCCCGTTTTCCTAACTCGCACTTTTACTTTAAATTCTTGTTCACAGTTTACTGTTCAGATAATTTAAAGTTAACATTCTACGACATCTACAAATTTACTTATGTTTTCGGCAGTATTTCGAATCGTTTTCTTAAAAAACTACACCGTAAACTAGTAGATATAAAAAGAAATCAAAACAAATTATCATCCATTATTTTTGTATTAATTAACAAACGGTATATGCTAGTGCTTTTAGTATTTTAAATATTACATGTTGACAATTTTAAAGTAAAAATCTATTTTCATGTAATACCTATTTGTAAAAAGATAACACGATTTTAACACCGACTTGAAAGTAGAGATTAAGAAATTGTTATGAATGTATTTACCTAATACAGTATAGATGTGTTAAAATAGTCACCAAAGAAATTTTAATAAACTTCATGTATATTTGTCAATTTATCATTGTCTGGAGTTAATTAATATGTCCAATGAACGGCTCAATTAATGCTTGCCCTTCTTACATATCTGGATTAAGAATCTTGTTATAAGTTACATTTCCCACATATCTCAATCTGTCACATGCGATAAATTCCGATTTAAAATAAAAACCAGTCCGCGACGGCGAGAACTTGATGGCAGACTGTGATTTGTACATTTCCGAACTGTAAAAAAAACTATGTCATCCTTGTTTAAAAAAATTACATAATCCTTACTAACGGATTGTTAATGTATGCATTTTTATCAACCAGAAATGAATCTGCGAGATTTAAGTAATAAAAAATTCGTTAATAGAAAGTATTAATTAGGAATCAAACATTTTTTTTAGGCTTTATGTATATTTTGTACATTTTATTATAACTTATTACTTATATTCATATAACTTTTGAAGGATTTAAATTAATTGATTTCATATTTGAATGACTTAAGCGTCGATGCGCTGTAATCTTAATTTTATATTATTTATGAAATGTTATAATATTAAAATCCACCTTCAAAGAAGTGCGAAGAAAATATAAAATTTCGAACAGCAATACGATTCATGAACGGGCAGACAATAAGGCAGTATTGCCACTTACAACAAGCCCATAAATTAAATGTTAATCAGCTTTTAAATCATTCATTTGCCAAACAAACGCGTTTGTACACAAAAGGCTAAAATAAACAGTGGTGCAGCGACGACTGTATTCGAAAACAAATATAAATTCCGCGTCCTTTGTCAGGCAAACGAGAAAAATGTCGCAGTGTAAATGAACAACGCACATCCATTTCGCAATGGTTCATCAGATTTTTTTACATACATATATATTTATCGTCACCCTTTTAAGTTGGAATCGCGCCGATACATTACTTGTCCGCGCCTAAAACGAACAATTTGTAATCCTGAATTATGTGCCGCTGAATGCATACATTTAAAAGATATGAATCTATAAGACGAGAGTTGTGCGACTTCATTATCGATGTTATAACGAATTAAATATGCTTTATTCCTCATTACATCCGAATGACGCTCACTGCTGACATAAAAGAGTCATTTAAGCATCATTTTAATCAGTCTTATACTTTCATACAATAGCTTTCCGGAACCTTCTCCATATCGTCAATCCACCGACCGACATTTGAGGACCTTACCAACCGTCATTATTTCTTCATAAAATATTTAAGTTAGTATTTTTGAAAAAGATCACATAATCATGTGCAATCCTAAAGGATTCCTCATGAATAACAACTACATTCATCAATAATATTTTAGAAAACTAAATCTTAAATGGAGTAGGCAATGGTAAACGAATGTTTTATAACCACCAAGAAAGCTGTCGTGTTTCATTACACATGATGACCATGACCCCCTGACATTAAGAAATTCGACCTATAATATCTTAAAGCGTTTATTTGTAATTATAATATTTTATGTAGACGTTTCAACCGCTTTGCAGCAGCCATTGTCACGGGAGGATAGAGATGACTCCTCACGGAGGAACAGCTTATTAGTTATTGTTACAGTCCAATCTCCACAGAATGTGATTATATCTAAAAGTCTTATAGTGGTATGTTTTATATTTTGTTTAAATTTATTCATAATGGGATCCCAATAAATCATGTGATAATATTTAATTTTGCAATTTCGATTTCTTTGAACGGCAACACTAATATTAAGTCATCGGCTCAAGAAATACAAACATCGATGTGTCGCCGCGGCACCGACCTTTCCAGGACGGAGTAACTATTTGTCACTTGTACTCGACTCCCGTACGAGCTCGCAGAGAACATGCTGATTCGCATCGCACCACGCATACGAAGTATCACATATCCCGCGATACGTTTTTTATAAATTTGTCTTTATCCAATAAGCTATAAAGTCTCAATTTAAATGAATTTATATCGAAAAATATCCAATAATGCCTGCAGTGTCGCATTCGCGCAAATTGTTTTCATAGCCTACGGTGTACTACCAATGCTATCAATTTGACAGAGATTGCTTAAATCTTTGTGCTTGGATAACCACCGTACAAGGATTTAAATGTTAAAGTAAGTTCCTCGTCCCCTTTAGCTTATTCTAAATTCCTTTTTAAGAAGGAAATGTAAGTTCTGGCTGTTTAGTTTATGTATTTAAAACATACATTGTCTGCGTTGCATTCGCTCTTTTTTTATCTATATATTGTGTACACAACGTAAACTTCTTTTAAAGTGTGTGTTTTATGGCAAAAGTATCTATTTCGTTAACAATCTAGAAATCACAAAATGTTAACTATTTTTAGCAGCAGCTCAACCACGCCGATCATATTTTTAATATAGTCTGCTTATGCGTTCACATATACCAAATTCGATTTACAATAATTGGGGGTCATAGGAAGAAGCATGCCTCAAATATCTTTGCTATACAAAATGAAATTGTAGTAAGAAAATATCTTAACATTTTAAAAAAATACTTAAAAACGTCTTGTTTCTACTTAATTATTTTAATTACTTAGTTCCTTTATTGGGAATGGTATTTGACAAAAGAAATTTGAACCTAAAGATAATATTCTGATAAAAATACATCCAACATGTTATTGCTCCGTCTAAACAGAGAATTCATTTAGCCTTTTATTACCATCGAAACTTATTGACGAGAAGAAAATTTAAAATGTAAATAGTGGTAATGAACTTAAACAAACCCATTCTAAGTTGAATTACGCGGCTCAAAATCTGTAGTAAATGAAGTCATAACAAGAACAAACGTATTGCTTGATGAATAAACATTTTATACGATTCCAAATGCTCGGTATTCTATGAGGCAACGACGCTCTTGGGAGTTCATAATCGAAACCCATCGACATTTATTGTTAAGCTGAGTTTAGAACAGCGCAATAAAATATCGAGATTTAAATTTACATGCATTATAACAATCTTTATCGTTGGTACCATGTTTAATAGTGAACAGGTTCGGAACTTAAAACTTACTACTCGAATGTTATATATAAAGCCCCAATAGCGTAATAATTTTTAGCAGCTTCCCGGTTGTACTGGCTAAGAAAAATATAGGCAATATAAAAATAAAGTATGTACAAAACAATAGTAATTATATTTTACAAAATAGGTATTGATCTCTAGTGTACTGGATAGGTAGTAAACTTGTGTTAAAAGTTACCAGGTATTCTACTCTCACAAAGTACGTACTATGTCTATAGAAAAGGAAGTATCTTTCGGATCATGTGTGTGAATGTTATATATGTACATGTTCTAAGACGGCATTATTAAAACACTTTTTCTATAACAAGTAAATGGTACTTTTATGCGATATTTCATTATGAACACCATTGTTAAACAATTTAAACGGTTTTTGTTCTGGCCAATACGCTATTTGCGTAGGTGTAGAAAAGAAGCCATTTAATGAAATGAACAGCCCGTATCGAACAACACAAGAAAATAATTGTTTAAATTTATCTCCGCGTTGTTTATGGCCCGGTTAGAAATCTCGCATAATGATCAAGCGAGATTCTTACAACATGCCCGATAGAGCACGAATTTAGAAAGAGCACATATATACAAGTGTAGTGAGCACCGAGTTCCGGTTTCGGAATTAATTGAATTAAACTTAATTATAGACATCCAATTGAATAATATGAATGGAGTTGTAGTGACCCGACAATCATAAATTAAGTACGGTCGAATCTCGAATTAAGTTGAGCACCACAAGCTGGGCCCATCATTACTCTTCATAAGACACCGTACTCATCTAATGATTCCCAAAACTCCGACTACCGAACTAATAAACATCAATCAAAGGCTAAAGCATTAATAAAACGAATCAATCACGGCATTGTCTATAACGAATCTGATTTTATGCAAACAGGAGAAACAAGAATGCGGGTATTAAAAATTAAAGGGAATAACGTTTGACGTGTACCTACTGTGCAATATACGAAGGAATCGATTAGTCATTATTTGATTTAGTTCGGCGAGCTGGCCCCGGGGCCCGGCCCCCGGCGCGCGGCGGCGGGGGGCATCCACGAGCGCGGCTGCCCCGGCTCCGCGCTCCTCATCAGCGGAGCCTTCGACACTTTATATACGCTAGTTATGGAAATAGATGAGAGTCCGTATCGAACGTTACAAGCAATAATTACATTTTTTTTGAAGTACCATACCGAATAATTTTACAACGATTACATTTAAACGCTCGCCTAGAATGTAATTATATACAACTCAACGCCTCTGCGCAAGAACGAGATGATTAATTAAACTTCGTCTTAATCTTGATTAAGCTTTCTAACCTCTTAGCGAATCATGCAATTTATAGCGATTTGACAGGCATTCTATCTGCATCGGTAGAAGCCAATTGCACTCAGTGTAACTTCATGCATTCGTACACTCGCGCAACAGTAATAAAACATCGAGGGGGGTTAATTATGAATAAGCAACAGTAAGAAAAAAAAACAAAAGCAATATGAACTCAATGCAACATAATTTACAAACTTTACATGCTCATTTGTGATTAGCCGGCGCGAAAGGGCAAGTCCTGCATTAAGATAGGTAATGAGGTTAAATTCTAGACTCAGTTCAACAAGGTCTTTGATAATACTCGCGTGCATAGCAAAATCCTTTCTAAGTGCAGCCCGTACAGGCTATACTGCAGCTTATACTCCTGCACTTGCTGACGAGAGTGCGGTAGAAAATTATATACAAAAAGGTAGAGCACTTAACAGCGAAATATATAATGTAAACTTTATGTTAACAACAATAAAGTCGACATTGTAAATGATATCGTTAATGAAAAGAAGAAAGAAGTTAACGATGGATTGTGTGGTAAGTCGGCACCCTGCTGCCGCGGACCCCGACCGTGTCTATCACGGACAAGACATCGATTAGTGATCGAGTGAATTCAATTGCTCGGCGAGACATGAGTCGATACCGTCGACGAATCGAGACGGATCGGTACGGGGTTTTTATTGTTCGATTCATGAAAAATTTGCATTTTAAGGACGTCACGTCAGCGACAACGCTGAGTCACCTGACAAATGAAACGGACTTGATCGTGTCCCTGATATCGAAATGCGTTGATCGTAAGCCCCTTTATTGTAATATGATTACTGTCAACTCGACCGAACCACATCTATCTTTTTTACAGCACCGCGGGCAGTACACACAAACATTTTGAAAAGAAGCTCAATTGTGTTTTAGTTCAAATATAATCGGAGTTCTTATCTACAATATTTAGAACTCAGTGTACTAACGCTTTTCATTATTAGTCCGTGGCTGTCTACAGTTGGACATAAATGTCATTGTTTTCGTCTAACTGCAACATTTACCCGAAGTAAATGTAATCATGAACAACTTTGGGAAACTCATTATCGATTATGGTTTGATATAATATGGCTAGTGAGCAAGGCTTTTGTTTTCCTAAAATTCATATATAGGCTGATGGGAAGACTAATTCAGCCTGGTAAACATCTCCTGTAAATCATGCATCGATACGTAAATTATTATCTATTCTTTATTTATCTCTCGCGAGATCCAATTTGAAGAAGTCATAATACTTCATAGTGTATTATTATAAAATTTAATAAACAAACATTTCATTTATCACACGTAAATAGATTAGGAATGCTTTTCAAAAGCGTGTAGTTAGTTTATGGGCCCGGAACGCGTGTAGCCGCTTTTATGCTCGGCACGTTTTTATGATATTTCACCTTTATTGGTCCAAGTCATGACATCACTGTATCAGGCGGGAGTGTGATGTTAACACAATATATAAAAAGAGAAACACAAACTCATTATTTTGACTCGCTTCCACCCGTAGATCATACTTTGAGAACATCGCTTTAACTTACGTTAATAATCGGAATTTTAACTCAAATATTATAGTTTAATACACTACATGGTTAAAGATAACAGCTATAGCGTTAACTTATTAATTTAATACTTATTTTTTATAACAAATACCTTGGAAATACTATTTCACATAATTCCAGTCCAGGAGTCACTGACCATTATAACTCTGTAATTGTTATTTTACAGTCAAATTAAAGTTTATATGATTATTATTATTAAAAAAACAAAAATAATCTTATAATACCAAAGAAACAATAATCGTTCGGCAAACTCAAAAATTCATTTAAAAATCATTATCAAGATATTATTTTAGTTCCTGTCTTTAAAGATTAAGTCTTTTATAAGTAAACAATCAACTTCCATCTTAGCAAGCTTTTGGGGGAGGCTTATGTCCAGCAGTGGACCAAAGGTCTCAACATTGGTCCTGTGCTGCCCACATCTAACGTTTTTCTATGACCTTTGCAAGATCGTTGTTTCACTTTTTGGAGAATGATCCCAGCCACGTGATATTTATTATTATAATTATTAAAAAATTTAAAACTTAGGTTTCTTACAACTTTGGTATCCTAAAATCCAATGTATAAATCCGTGGCGGTGTAAAGATATATTTTGCATTCCGTACACAGTAGGACTCCAACTGTTAATGCAATAAAGGAATTTGAATAACGTCATTAATATCATCTTTGTCCGACTCCGCTCCTCGACCGGTGCCTTTATTGTGTGTGTATACAACGATTCCTTTTATGTGTATAAATAGAATTTGATACACAGATTTGTTGAGGTTTAGAAAAAAGCTACATCAACATGTTTAATTTTTTTTAGTACAGAGATACAAACCAATTTCATTCACATTAAACATAAAATCTCAATTTTTTTGGTTTGTTTCCTTGGAGCAGATATAGGTTTTAAATAAAGGACAACTATTTTAAACGCAGGACAGCAGCGAAATTTTTAACATTGATTTTTCGTTTTATTCCGGTTGTTTTGATGGTGGCTACATTTGTTCAAATGCCTTAAACTAGCTGTCACTATATACATATTATTTCACCTTTAAATACTTTGCGTTAGAGTTCCGACTATTATCGGAGTTAACAAACTACAGAGATAATAGAAGAGGCACGTCAAAAAGAAGCAATTTCTTACGAGAATAGATTAAGTTAGTTACATAAAAATAGAACATTGATGCTACCAAACACGTTATAACATCTCTTTCAAGTTGTGAGTGCTGAGCTTATATAAGGATACCTTAAGGTCGTATTTTGCACAGCAAATCTCGTTTATGAGTAACAAAAACTTTGGAAAAAATTATGAAGTTCTAATTAGCTGCTTGGTCATGGTAATCCGTTCTCATCCTATTTGTGTAATCTGTGGACACTTCGTGAACTATTACCCGTTTGGATGGCCGTCGACATGTTTTGATCAATCCATGCGTGCTAATCGAATTAATTAAGATAACGACATTGTAAGAAAGCTGAACGCATCTTCAGATAAACAGATCGGATACGGTTTATTTCAACCCTGCTTATTCATGTTTACTTTTCATAACAAAAAATATTACTCATTATATTTAAAACATTATTTTAATTCTGTTGCATAACACTTGAACTCAATTTCACAGCACGTTAAGTGATAAAGAGACCGTCGTTCGCAAAGTGTTTTAACTAGTTAGTAGTAATAGTTTTAACCCAGAATAATATCACTCTTACATATTGATAATAGAAACACTATTAAATTAGTATTATGTTATAGATACATTTTGGTAACACACCTTACAAATTTTTATAGCTCTGGTCTCAGAGTCTATAACATTTAAACTTATGTCGTTATTGATTTTTAGTTAAACCGTCTGTTTGGACCAAAATTACAGCATAAAAAAAGCGAAGTGATAAGTTAATGTCATTATGAATAGCAGACATTTTTTTAATTTGATTTTGTCAATTATAATCTAATATCGCAATATCCTTTCCTGTAGGTGTTGCAAGTTGTGACTAATGCGGTGTTTCATTATTGAAAGAGACATTGTTGCTGGTCTGTATTCTTTTCCCGAAGGTGGCAGTTCTGTCAACAATAACATTCCCAATAAGAGTTGTCGTCAGGTCGATCGTAAAGTACGTGCCGCAAACATTTTACACAACAAAGCGAGTTGTTCTGATCCATGAAACATGGTAGATGATGATAAAGAAGAATATTGCAACAACAAATCCAAATACGGAACCTCTGTAGCAATAGTACTTTTATACGCCGCTGAATCGTTTCCACGGGCATTGTAACAAATCGCTGCGCATGCGCCGATCTCTGTTTACACGCGGAACGAAGCCGTTCTTAATTGCACAACAAAAACTTACAAATAAGACATTGCGCTAAGTAATTAGATTAGCGCTGCGAGTAATTTATCTGATGCCGGTACCGGCCGTATCCGTTCGGGACTCTTATAGAGTGGTTAATGCCCCCCTATTAATCTTTCACCTCCGAATACGTGGGCAGAGTTTAATTTGTAGTGATTACAACAATTTTGTCGGTGTAGTTGTAATTACAACTCTTTAAAGTTATGACATCACATTACGCTCACTAATTGTGGAACTGGAAAGTCCAGTTTGCTTGTTAGTAGTTTCAGGTATGATTTGATGAGTTTTATAGAACCTGCATTTTTTTAATTATTCAGATTAATGCTTAATTACGAACCCACTTGATGATATGCGGCGATGTAGTCTTTGATAGCAAAGAGTTTTAGCTTAGAAGAAACCTATTCACTCTTCTCTTAAAGATTACTTTATAATAGGTTGTTCCAATCTTTCGCTGTTACCATTATAGACGACGAAGCGAAACTATTTTCTAACGTTTGGACTATTGATAAATGCTTGCCGTAAGTTAGATGTTAAAAGGTAAGTTCGCAACATATTTTAAAGTGAACCCAATTTCTTATAAGCAAAGAATCTCTTCTTTTTGTGTGCTTTAAACGTCAATTAATTAAAATTGAAGTTTGACGATCGCATAAAGGAAATTACTAAGATCCACAGCTATCATCTTCAACTGATAATACTCAAGTCTTTACAAATTGCACAAAGAAAACTCTCCAAAAGTAATAGTAAATTGTTTTATATAAGAATATTGTTGTATTACTTATATTGTCAGCAATAGACTAACAATAGACATAATTTCACAAGATGATGAATGATGATGAAGCCGGATAGTAAAGCGTGCTCATCCTAATTAGCCTTTCATTAAATCTCAGCAACTCAGTGTTACAGCGGTGGTCAGCAAGGTGGGGCCTATATCCAGCAAAGAACATCTACCGGCTGATGATGATATTTACCTTGCAGAATACTGTTTACAATTATAGAATCATTAAATTTTGTCCAACGGCAAAAACAAGCAAAAAACATTTGACGCTGCAGTAAAGTCGAAGGAAAAACAAACTCGTTAAGAATCGCAATTTTAAAGCTCCACCATGTCAGTCGCGCGCAGTAAATTAATTTTTACTGTTATGTAGTAAGTATAACAATCAAACGTATATTACTTTTTTTTAAAACATCACGCTCTAAGGGATGTTTTATGATTACCTCCCGGTCGAATCACTAAACAGTGTAATCGTTTACTATAAATTACTAATTAAATCACTAAATGTCAAATATATACTTTTTTTGATAATGCTCATACACATAAATTGCGAAGCGGTGATAGTGATGACTATAAATCGAAAAGAATTTTGTAAAGGTGATTACAACGATCACTTATCGATATATCGATTATTCAACGTCCTATTGTGAAAAAAAAAACAACAATTTTTTTATTAACACTTCTTCTATAGTACAGTGGTTATGTGATCGCCTTATAACAGGGAGATCCGTGATGCGATTACGAGGCACAAATGTTGAGTTTGGTTGGTTGGTAAGGTTTTGCAGAACCCATCTGACAAGCCACCCTCGCCATGCAAATCTGCCATGACAACATTGCTGTAGTCCAGATGTCAATGCTACGAAAGCTAGAATATTCTGGGAAAGCATGCTTTAAAAAATCTCGTCGTTAGATTAGCTGGATGATAAATTTTAGGAATAGACAAATATTTATAGATGTTAAATAAAAAAGCTGAACTCTTACACACATATATTAAATTAGGCAGTTGGTTCTTTTTCTATCATGCTTTTACAATTGTCTCTGAGGCACAGCGGCTAATCACATGGCTTGTACCACGGAGCTCTTTAGTTCGATTCTGGGTCCCGATGTGGTGAATATTATAGACTGGTTAATATCCTATTATCGATATCGTACTCTCGTTTTGTATTCCTCAAACTGACGACTCGACAAAGATGTTCACTTTTTAAAGAACAGACATCTTACCTGATGTAGCACAGTATGAATAAAATTTCCAACAATACAAAGGTTTGATTATTTTCCTTTCTCTTCAAACAAATCATTTGTTTTTATTATACGAAGCGACGCGACGAGCAAGACGTTCACCTGATGGTAAGTAATACGCATGCCCATAACAACGCGGGACTAGTTAGGATGGTATACACTGCACCACATTGCGCTCGTCGCTTTGAGGCATAAGGTGTTAATTCTAGTTACCCCAGTAATTTCACTAGCTTACAGCATCGGAACCAGTGTAGTATTTGCACACTACTGTACGGCAGAAATAGGAGCTGTTGTGGTACCTACCAAGACGGTCTCCGGCAACAGAGACCTACCACCAGTAAATCTTAGTGACCATAACAATGTATTACTTGTTAGAATGATCGCATTACATTACCCTAGTAATTTCACTAGCTCCGACGCCAATCAAACCGAAACTCGACAATATTTGCACACTACTCTTTGGTGGCAGAAATAAGAACTGCAGTGGCTGCCTAAACGGTAACATACATCCACCAGAAGTAAGTTAAAGATGTTTTTTTTACAGTTTAAATACTTGAACGTAAGCTGTTAACTTGTTAACATTACAACGTCATAAATAAATCGATCGACAGTGGGACAGTATGTCACAGCGCAACACTATTTCGAAATCGTGTGTGGTAAAAAACAAACAGAACGATTGGGAGGTTTTATTTACCCAAATGCGGTTGTAAAACATAAAAAATCGTTTTCCACCAAACTTTAATTGCCGGCAATGAAATAATTAAATGTGACAATCGTAAAACATTGAAGCCCTATAAAACATTATAGCCGCGTCGACTTCGGTTCACGTCCACTCAGTAAAATTCCTTAATGTTGGATTGTTCTGGTTTCGTTGTATGTTGCACCTTATTAATGTCCACTGCTGATATAAGAGAAAAAGAATATTTCATAGTGACAAGGAATTTTCCCAGAATATTTGTTTAAAGGAAGCCTTATTGGAATAAAATTGGAAGCACATTCCAAAGTCGATGAGTAAAGGAAATACATAGAAAGTAAGTTTAGCAGAGAGGAATGTAAAGATCGAAGCTAGCAGAAGATCGATACAGCGTTCGTAATAGTTCAAACTTGCGTTTTAAATATTCACGAGTAAATGGATAGAATAGAATTAAAAACAAAGCACAGAGTTCTGGAAGATCTACGTTAAGAGAGAAAACCTTTTAAGTTGGGAACGATATGAAGTTTCTTTCTTATGATCCTACTCGCGTAACCTGAAAATGAACACTGAACATAGGTGATCAGCAGTGGACATAGATTTTATTATCTACAAAGCTGCTAACAAAGAGGCTGTACATAAAAAGCGTAGTTATCTAAAATACTTTCGCGGTGATATTATGGCGGCAGATTTACAATATGATAGTAGCAGCTAACCTTGCATCTGTTTCCCTGGAATCGAACCAGAGATCTCCGTGTTATAAAGCGGTCACTTAACCACAGGTCACGGATGCAGTTGCACAGAGTTGGTCAGCTGATCAGCATTAGTTAAGTAAAGTTTACAAGTCTTGGTGGCAGAAGTAGTAAGCATTTTAAGTTGTGATAGCTTTGTAAGGCGGTTGCAGCTCGTTAACGACTCGAAGTGGCGCGGGATCGATCCTCACAGTGCCTAAACTTTCGGCGAATGAAAATACTTAGAGGAACACGCATGTTTCGAAAACAATTTCTGTCTGATTGATTTTCTTCTTGGGAGTGAGAGTTTCAAGTACCTACAGTGGGAAAATGTTTTTGTATGTTATACTAAGATACGTTTTTCTCGGATATGAAAAAGCTCGACACGACAAAGAAGAAACAACATTTGTAAAAATGTAAAACACGAAAGAAGTATGGATTAATGTGATCAAAAAATTAAGGAATTTCCAGGTGTCTGTAACAGTTAGCACATCTATAAATAAGGAAGTAAATCAAGCTTTAACTATAATAAAAATAATTAAGGGTAATTGACAGATATTTTAAAATAGTTTGTGGATTATCAGAATTATTAATTAAATTTCGTTTGTACATATTACATACAAATAATGTATAATAAATTGAAACAGAAAATATTTGTTTAACGTACACTTCAAATGCATGTTTTACAACGCGGTGACGTCATATTCACAAGTCTATTCCAGTTAAAGCCGTTTAGTTACATTAATAACAAATCTCGATATTAGGCCCCAGGCTTTGATTATGCTATCTCCGATATAATAACGCGTTGAAACGAGATAGTGAATACCAAGTGGGATATTCACATCGATTATGTATTTCAATGTTGCGAGACGCCTAATATGCGAGAACCGGTTCAGTGCAATAAATTAAGCCCGTTGCGGGTCGGAGGTCGTAAGGTTCGAGCCAAAACCAGGCACTTTCAAAGAAATACACCGGGAGTTATGTAATGATTTACGGAAACATTAAGACGGTAGGAAATTTGAGTAAAACTAAATTTTACTGCCTCCGTGGGGCAGTTGTTTGTCTTGGAAAGCGAAGTCCCGTCTGACTCGCTACTACCCTTACGACATAAATCTGCCATCACCACATGAGATCCAGAGTTAGAGCTAACATTTCTCTTTACAATCGTTCTGTATCAGATTTGTCACTTAACATAATATGTAGTTGAGATCAAACCATTTTATTTACGACCTGTACTATAGATTATAAATTAAGTTCTCTTAAGGTACATGATAGTTTAAACCAACTGTAACCGTTACCTTGTCGTTAAGACAAAATTACTGCCTTTACTGTAATACATCTATCCTTAAGTATTTCGATGATCTAATTAACAAATCAACAGTTATCTTTAAAAATATATACGTTAGAGCGTTATCTCGCGTGTGATAAGTGAAGCAGCTTAAAGCGCTGCAGTACATTCGCTTGAGGCGTAATGCTGATACCGGCTATCTATTAACAAGTTACCTGAAATCACCATCTTATTCAAGTTCAAACAGGACGCGAGAACAAGACCATCTTACACTTGGAAATATATAGACCATTACGTCGGTCCCTTGTAAAGGTCTTATTCAATGTAAGCATTATCTTAGAGTAGTGAATTATATTGTGAGGATTTTTTATACGGAATTTTATATGGAAATTAACCAGCTTTATGTTTTATTGTACTTAGAAGAGCTTGTAGTTTATGGTAGGTTTGATGGTCTGATCAGAATAAAGAGGCCATTAGGTGTATCTGCAAGTGAGTTGAGGATATTTGCCGGTATATATAAAACAGTGAGAGCGAAGTGAAATCTCCAAAGCAGGTCGCTTGTCTCCATCAGCACTGGTTAAATGAATTCCAGAAAGAGGGAGAAGTCATGTTACAATAGCGTTCTTCAAAGATACCTATTACCAACAGTAGACTCTATGATAAAAAATATTTAATATACAGTTCTGCTCTGTGAGGAAGATATACTAAACTGTACTATAATCCAGTTTGGAGGGCGCTGTAGCTAGAATGAAATTACTGTGGTAACGAGACAACATCTATGTCTCAAGACGTCGAGCGCAATGTGGTACAGTGTCTACCATCTTAACTAGGTAGTTACCATCAGGTGAACGTTTCGCTCGTCTCTTCGTTTCATCGAATAAAAAACACATAGCAATATTATATCTAAAAAATCAGTATTACCAGTTTTTAATTATTAATTGAATTCATCATCAACTGTGACATGAGTGATAAAACTAAATCGATCGTAATAGATTAATTTGAAAATTATATATTATCTACTGTGTGTTATACACACGACATGGACTATTAAAGTAGTTGCCAAATTACAATATTTATCTTTACGATGAAATATGAGGTCAGAGGGTTACCGTGTACAGACAGAATTGGAAACCGTCTGATCAACTAATGAATATTCTAATTTGGACAGATAGAACGCGAAGTATCAATTAAATACTATTTAATATAAGAAAATGATTAATAGAAACTAGAAGTAAGTTTTAATTTGTGTTTACAGAGTGAGATTTTTTTTTAATTTTTTTAAGAGATTTTGCGACTGTTTTTTTTGCGATTTTTATTTCTATTTATTTTGTTACTTTTAATGTAAGTCCTGCTTTCATTTTGTTATGAAATGAATTTAAATAATTATGAGAAGAACTTCAGAGTATGTCCTGTAGAAATAAAAATCATTAACGCTGGTGTTAAGAAAATGGTAAAAAATGAGTTGAGAAGAGTTAAAAATATTATAAATATAATTAATTATATTAAGTAAAAGGTTCACATGAAAAATTGCAGTTAAATTTTGTGCAGTTTTCTAACTGTACTGGTGATGTTATGCTGGAAACTGCCCAAGTAGGTACCACCACTGCGCCTGTTTCTACAGCCAAGAACAGCGTATAATTATTACTGTGTTCTGGTTTGGAAGTCATTGTCATTAGTGTAATTACTGGGGTAACGAGACTTAACATAACTAATAAGTCTTAAAGTAACAAGCACGATATAGGTTTTTATGAGCAGGCGTTTGGCTTATAGTCAGACGCACATCCTACCCGTTTCGTCGAATAAAAAATAATAGGATTATGATATAGTTACAATATATATTATAATAAAAATAAAACGTGTTGACTTCCCCTTTTCTTCGTAACATAAAAATATTTACTCATAATTACACAATAAAAATTAACGACATTATGGTTAACCGTTGAGAATACCACCGAATAATTTAGGACGCGACATGAGCATCAATCAAAAATAACTTAAAACGTGAAACGGTAATAAGAGTCGACTTTGGCTCAAATGCTTCAATAATTTACAACGTACATAAAAACTCATCTAAACGACCGTATGGCAATTAACCGTTCCTACTAAAATCGACGGCCAAGGCGAGCAGCGTGTTTGGCAAGTTAGTAAATCACGCGATAGCGCGGTGAAAGCTCATACGTTAAGCAAGCACTGCTCAATTTTATCAAGCACCTAAACAAGAAAGCTCCAATCCTTTGAACCCAAAGATGCTGGGAACAGCGAACTTAGAGGTTAAGGATCTTCGATAGTGTAGTATCAAAAATAACAAAATTGAAATTGTCTAAGAACTAAATTAGTAACTTTGCACTAGCTGCCATAGATTACAGAAAATTCGCGTTCAGTGATGATGCCAACAACAATAATATATAACTTAAAATACACAGCACACTTTGCACTGATTGACTCCTATGCCACAAGACCTCTTAAATCAAAACATGGTAATATTTCTGCACTTCAATGGTAGAATTGTGCACTTAATTAGACAGTGTAACAGTATCATCAAAGTCTAATTTAAAAGAAAATACTCTAAGGACTGACGACTGGTAGGGGTCCTTGAGTTGCAATTGTGTACCATCAGACACAGTGTTAACACCCTGCAAGGTATAGCAAAGAGTTGTTAAAGGTTATAAGAAGCCTTGCAAGCCAGGACCGGTGTAGAGATCCTTGTGGAATGTCTACATCCAGGAGATGGCGTTTACATGTATTTTAATTAATTGCGAGTTTCAATAAAACAGCATGGATCACATTCTGATATTAGTTACTACTACATGACGTAAATTTAAATTAATTAAAAACTCCGTGGTTCCTTCCAACCCCCGGATCATACAATCAAAAATTTTACCTTCAACATACTTCATTAGAATCGTCAAATGGTACAGAAATCACATATCAAAATGTTTGGAGTGTTGCAACGAAAACATGACAGGACTATTTTTTTTATATTGTAGAGTAATAAAGAATGTTTTCTTATCTTGATACTTACTGTAGGTCTACCTTTTACATATACCATTTACTGTAAATAAAGTTTTAAATTTTGTTACTTCTCATATTGAACGACCGACCGCAAAACGATGATTGCAAACTTGTGAGAAGAAATAAGCGGCACGGGAATACATCAAATTCTACGCACACCCACGTGAATTTTTTTCTGTTCAAGTGTTCTCGGTTTAGTTGTAGATAAATTAATTTTATATCTGGCGCGAGTCGTGCGCGCGCGCTGCCCCCGGGCGCTGGTGGCGTGAGAACGAGCGCTCGTGTTCCACCAACTAATGCCCGGCGAATTAGCTCGCCTGTCCACTAAACAACTTGAAACCGACTTTTACGAAAGCAGCTTAAACCAAATTTCGTTACTTTGCACATTTCCGACCGTCTAGATAGCCACCGCAGCTCCTATTTCAACCGCCAAACATAAGTGTGCAAATATGTTCCGGTTTGAAGGGGTTGTTAGCTAATGATATTACTAGGGTAACGAGACAACATCTACGTCCACAGACGACGAGCTTAATGTGCTGCTTTATACCATCTTAACCAGCGCTACGTTGTTATGGACAAGCGTATCATTTACCATCAGGTGAACGTCTTGCTCGTTTCGTCGCCTCGTGGAATAAGAAATACCCAATATTTGCTCCAAAGATCCATGTATTTATCCTGCGAAGATTATTTATCTGCTTATAGTTGCAGTAAAGCATGACTTGCAGTATTTGTAATTCTTACGAAAATTACTTGCTTTTTTTATTGTCTTTATTAAGTTTAGTCTGGTATATCAAATGATAATTGGAACACAAGACTGCTTTTAAAGATGTTTGTTCTATTGAAAATTATTCTACAGAAATATATAGATAATAATAAAAGTTGTAAATGCACTTGCAGATATAAGTAACACAAAACATAATTTTAGAAATACTAGGTAGTTTCTTTTTGGCGAAGTTTAGTTCCTATACAAAACATATTAATCCTGTGCCTCCTTATAAAATTTCCTCTTTTAAAATATGTTCTGGCGCAGTACACGTCGATTTTCATAAACATGGAAATTCAACTCAAGCTATCTTCAATTGGATCTATGATCCTATTTGCTTATAAATTAATTGTTATACTTGTAATAAATGGTCTTCATTATGGTATAATGCTATAATAAAAACCACAAATTCAACCGCTTAAACCGTGTGGGCGTTATCAACGGACTTCGTGTCGTCATGTGTAAATCGTTTCTTAACCGCAACGTTTAACTTAATTATAGACAGGTTTTTAAAGTAATAGTTTACTTAAGCTAACACTAACATTATTGTGGAAAACTTGCTAAACTGTTTGTGTCAATGTTTCGTATGCTGTGTGTTTAATTTCATTACTATCCAGTCATAGATATAAGAATGAATGAATCGATTTTCTATACATAGAGTAAATGTTAAAAAAGACCCTATGCATTGGATTAGAACAATTTTTTTAAGATATAAGGAATGTGGCTCACTTGTCTGTATAAAGAAGATTAAAAAGATGATATAAGAAACGTTGTGCCCTGTGATAATAAAGTGTTATGAAGATTCTATATCATTGTGACCCTAATCCAATATTTTAAGGTATATCCTTTTCTTCATCTTGTAAAGTTTTTGTATAGAAATGTTTAGTTTCAATCTTTGTAATAAACTATTTATATTATAGACTCGTTTCCGGATTCTCCCTCATATTGTTATTCAGAGCTTTCTTTTCCTATAATTTAAACCATTTACTTTAGTACATTACCTCTATTTGCTCTAACTCATACCTGTACTTTTGCTAATGCTATCTTAATATCTACCATTACTTACAAAATATTGTATACATATGTATAAAGCAATACTTGTCCTTATTACTATTTTTTATTATATAACTAAGTAATAGATTAAAAATCAAATAGTTTCTACTTAATTTATTAAAGCTGTTTTTTTTTCTTAATTTAATCATTAGGTTCTCCTGGTAGGAAGCTTAAATACCCGTAATAGTAACTTGTATAATACCAGATAAAAAGTACTGTTTGAAAACAATTTTTCAATTGTTTATAACTCAACCACGTGCTAAATGATTTTGATTGAATTCTGATACTTACCGGTACGTGAGTTACAATAATAGAACTAGAGAATATTACTAAGGGTCCATTGAAGATTCTAAGCTCCATTTTCCTGTTTCCCATGTCAATTGTTTGTGCAATTATTACGCTCTATTGGAGCATGGGCAGGCCCATTGTTTCTGATCAACATTCCGTGACTGCACTACCAATGTGCACGATTGCAGAAATTAGGTATTAGTGATATCTTAAACTTACTTTTACTGTCTTGATAGAGGATATTATGAAAGAGCTTTGCATATAAGAATAAAATAAGACACACGTTTAGCAAGCGACAAGCTTTAATCAGGAAATGTAAATCAGACTCCGGCAACTGTTCTCTTAAATATACCCAAGATCCTAATACTTCAAGTCCCCAGAAATTATATAGTAATTACATATATAAATAACGTGTTGAGATCACTAATCATTTATTTCCATTTCTCTAAAAAAAAAGGTGCGGATCACACAATTTAAATGGTATTTTGTACGCCCTAAGCACGTCATAAAACTTTCGTTGTAAAGTTTACACAAAAACTCATTATGCTTTTTGATTTGAAAAGAAAATACGACGTTTTTCTAATTAATTCATTCGCTAAATATCTCTTCATCCTGTACCTGATCATATGGTCAAGTAAACTTTTATAGACAACAAAGCCTACTAATATTACTTTACTTTCTAACGGACACTTCATGGATATGTCAGAATAGGTTAGAGACCTACTTTGTTTCAAATAACGATAATATAAATATTTGTTAAATATGAAGTATTTTATAATAAGCGTTAATTAAAGAACATCATCAAAAGGAATTGTTTAGTTAATTAACAAATAAATAAAAACGAACCACCATGTCAAATTATTGTGACCTGTTTACTTAAAAAATGTTCAGAGAACAAACGTAAGCAAATATTATTACGGCTGTTTAATTTCAACATGACAAAACTAACAAACACTTGTGTGTAAAGGATTCCTTTTGTCTTTACATTTCATCGGATATTTAATTTTTGAAATGTAAACGTTCAATACTATCGTTTATTTTGAATGTTTTATTACTTACGCGTATTTCTTATAAACAAGAATTCACTTTCTTATAAACTCTTCACATACATTTTCCAATCACTGTACGAAATATCTTTAATGATGAATTCTGACAAAATTTTAATATGCTATATAAACGTAGTATTTAAATTAACATTAATACTGTTCCGGAAATCGGAATGTTTAATAAAGATTATATTCCAATCAAAACACTTATAAATCGACTGAATTAATTCATAATGTCTCTATCTACATTTATATGTGGTGAATAAACATGAAAGACACCTGCATGTATTAATATTGATTTGGTTAGTCTCTTTTTGTTTTATGACAAGTTCATGTATAACCGCAATCCTAAAAATATGTCATGTACATGCATTTACAATTATAATATAGATGTATTTAGAAATAATATTCATCGAATACTTATAATCTTAAATTATGCTTGAAGCTTTTTTACAATGTATGTATGATCACATGTATAATACTGCACTCTTTCTGACCTACTAACAAAAGCAAAGAAGGGCAATCGATTCTTAAGTACATTGTTTTCCCATAGTCCATCGACTCCATTCAGAACTGGTGATACTGGTGGTAGGTGTCTGTTGCCGGAGACCGTCTGGATGGATACCACCGCAGCTCCTATTTCAAGCGCCAAATAGTAGTGTGGTAACATTACTGTGTTCCGGTTTGAAGGGCGCTGTAGCTAGTGTAATTACTGGGGTAACGAGACTTAACACCTTATGTCTCAAGGCGACGAGCGCAATGTGGTGCAGTGTGTATCTTAACTAGCACCACGTTGTTATGGACAAACGTATTACTTACCATCAGGTGAATGTCTTGCTCGTCTGGTCGCATAGTAGTATAAAAAAAAAGAATCTCATTACACTTGAAAGGGTTACAACAAATCTGGCGCAACGTTGTTCTTATGGACGTGTCTGTCGTTAGAGCAGCGTGAGGTGACCATTATTAAGTACAAAGAGTTGCCTAAAATAGAGAGCTTTTGTGAGGCGGGCTACGGCGTGTGGGGTGCGGCGGGGGCGGCGGCGCTGCCCGCCGGCTCAGTCTCGCCGCGTCGCACAACCGCCTCGCACGCCGCACCACAATCCGTTTCTCGTACAGCGCACGCGCACGCGATCGCTCCCCCACCGCCGCCCCTCCACAACACGTGCACCGAACAAGTGTTCACATGACATTTAACGCTTAAGTTCAATCAACAACATGCAAGAGCAAAGCTCATCGCGATCCAAGTCTACATTGAATTCATTGGAAAGCGCCATCATCAAGTTGAAAAACAATCTACAGATTCAAGACAATAAGCCTACATCGGATATGAATGGATTGACCGTTGAACCACCATCGATTGAAGATGCTAAAGGAATCACAAGTAAGACTAGTAGTTTGTCGCCATCAAATATAAACTTATCTATAGCATCTGCTGCACTTTTACAAGAGAACATGTTGCAGCGTTCATTACAAGGTGTAGTAATATCACTTCAAAATGCCATGATGAATTCTCTGCAGCAAGCTGCTTTGTTGCCATCGAACTCTGCTGCAGCCGCTGCACTCAATTTGCAAGCTTTAGAATCATATTTGACTTTACAACGCTTAACATCCGTATCATCAGTCGGAAACTCAAACCAATCGAATGTAACTGAAAATATTACTACGTCAAAACAAGACATTTTAAGAATAGCTACTGCTAGTGCAAAGATAACAGAAGTAGATGAATCTGAAAATACGGGAGAATTTTCACCTAAAACACCCGAAGAATACCCTTTATCCGACGCTATTGCTGCTGAGGACGTCGACTTATCTGAGGAAGTAGAAGAAGACTTAGCTTTATTAGACAATGAAGATGAATTCACTTTAGAACAGCATTTAGAATCGACATCGAAAAGTTATGGATATACTACGCAAAATTTAGATAATGGGTATCCTAGTTTATTAATGAATGCAATGTACCAGCAACAAATGAACGGTAGTCCCACACAACCTCCATTGTCACCGCAACCCTCAAATTCTTCAAGCTCAAAGTCCACAAATAGTTCAACATCTTCAACGGGAAGCAATGTTTCAAATAAACAGAAAACAACAGGAAGCGGACCACGGACAAAAAAACAATTCATTTGCAAGTTTTGTAATAGACAATTTACAAAATCTTATAATCTACTAATACATGAAAGGACACACACGGACGAGCGACCTTACTCCTGTGACATTTGCGGCAAGGCTTTCCGACGGCAAGACCATCTAAGAGATCACAGGTAATTAAGATATTTTAAAAGTATACTTGTTATTAACTTACATGTAATTTGAAATATGCATGTACTATCTACCTTTTATTATTTTAGTTATAAGATACTTTTAATTTTTAGTATAAATAGAAAACTAAAAACCGCAAAAACCTTATTCTACTCATTGTTGTTGTTTTTAAGTCCTACAAACATTCACAAGGTTTTTGTTTATAACCTAGCTTAACCTAACAAAAGATAAACATCTTCATTATGTTTAGATTACTTTATGCATAGCAATAAATTTGTATACTTTTAACTTTATTAAAAATGTGCTAAGATAATTAAAATTAACATGTATTATTGTGCAACTTTATGAAGTGTATTTTAGAAAAAAAAAACAGGATTAAAACATATCGTGCCATTATAAGAGTAGAGTTTATTTTAAGCAGCTAAAAGCAAAAAGTTATGAAGCTCTGAGTTATGAAGGTGAAGAAAAATATTTAAAACAAAAAGGGTTAAGTATGGTTCGAGCAGATGTTATCAACGACTCGTCCGTCACGCTCGTAAATTATTTCACAAAACCACCGCTAATCTCCGGCCCAATGTTTTAATTTACCTTTATTTTTCATTGTTTTTACTCTTTTGGCTTCCCAATAAATCCGCGTGCGTATCTTTTTCATCTTGAAATATCTCTTTCAATAAAAAAAAAATGTCCAACTCCAAATCCAATCTTGAAACAACACAAATTCCAATGGTGCGAGTCAATAAATAATGCCATTACATTTATTGTATGTATAGCTTACAACAGCGTTTAATCTGCGTTAATCTATTTCTCCACTTATCTGTACGAGTTCCCCACCAAAAAGAGGTAAAGGTGTTGAATTTTTAACACCTGTCTCTCGACGATTTCCTTCCAAATCACCGTATCTCTGTCGCAATAAAATAAATTTCGTGTAGACGCCGGAGGGTTAACCCGAGAGCGGGCCGGCCTGCCTGTCGATGTTCAATCGATGTCCGTTGACACGATACATTATAATGGACCGAGGCGAGACTCCGATGCGATGTAACAAAGCACGTGGTGATCCTGACGTGAGGATTAATATGGATGGAAAAAAAAACCCACGCAGTCAATATCCTGCGCATACAAAATTAAGTTTTTGTTCAAATTGAAATCAATTCATAACCTTTTCAAATTACTATTATCACAAGGATATAATTAATTAAGTTTAAGTTATATCATGATGTTAGGTACGAAATTTATTTTAATCAGAGTCACATTAATCTCAAAATAAGTAATCCATATTTAATGACTAAATTAATATGAAAAAGTCCTATTTTGTTTAGAAGTAAACTAAAGATCTTTTCAAATTATTGAAGGGTATAAATAAGAATTTTTGTCTACTATTATTAGATTTTTATGAGCATATGATAGTTACACAAACATTTGTAAATTTTAAACTTACATTTATTTCTTAAGAACTCAAGTTCAGTATTGCTAAATATTATAAAGTTAAGATAATTTGCCATCGATTATTTATTTTTTACTTATGGGTAAAAATCATTATTTTATTCCTTACAATTTATATCTTTTGATCCAATGTCAACGCGTGATAACTCTGGCTTAACAATAAGAGGATCGTCGGATTAAATTAATGGCTGATGTTGTTCTCGTGTGTATGTTTCCTCGGGCTGAGCTCGGATATCGGAATCCTGTTCCATTCATTAGCGCTCACCACTTTATCGTCAGCTAATCTCGATTATTACTCGTATAACGTTACATCGAACACGTAATCCTCCGCTTCGGGTCTATTTGTTTAGACGATTTGTTAGATTTATTTAGTTGCTTACACGATTTCTGGTTTCCCGTTGCCCATTCCTATTGATTATACGTTGTTTGGCGTGTTAATTATAGCCTCTGTGATTTCTGGGTTGTTATAACCGTAAGAATGATTTAATTCCCACTATAATGCTGTTGCGATGACTTCGTATAATGATTGGGTTATTATGCCGAATAAATTTTACTTCATTTAATGAATACATAGCTTCATGAAGATGTCATAAAATTTGTTTACTATTAATTGATATATGTTTTCATCAATATTTATTCCACTTTGAAATAATGTTTTTACTTATTTGAAAAAAACATGTGCAGTAGATGTTCAAAAGGAAAATTAAATTAATATCTGATTTAATTAAATCAGTTATAATTAGTTAGTAAAAAGCAATTTTGTAGTAAGTGAGAAAGAGAGAGAGTTCTCTGTTCTCACTGACTACAAAACAATTTATATTATTTTTGGATTGTAATCTTAACAAAATCCAAATTCATTTAAAACTTTTTGAAATTTCTGTTGTTATTATTAAAGCCAATTACTGGTAAAGGATATTACCAAGTTAAATTCATGCCAAAATATTTCCTTATTAAAAATAAACATGTCCTTTGACCTATAAATTTTCTTCTCTCTTTCTTATGCAATTCTGAAATGTTAAAAGGTGAAAACTAGCTATTTGATTTGACAATGCTAAAAATATGGGGAACTATTGCAGCCAAAAGACATGTTACTTTTTCTAGTAATACATATGTGGAAAGATTAATGTCCAATAATACATAAAATTAAGATGACGTTGTAAAATCTTTTCATCAAGCGTCTTTAAATAGCATTTGTTGTGAATAAACATGCATATTCATTAAAATTATTTTATTTCAGATATATCCACTCGAAAGAAAAGCCGTTTAAGTGTTTGGAATGCGGTAAAGGTTTCTGTCAGTCCAGGACCCTCGCCGTTCACAAAATCTTGCACATGGAAGAATCTCCACACAAGTGTCCGGTCTGCAGTAGAAGTTTCAACCAAAGGTCGAATCTTAAGACGCATTTACTAACGCACACCGACATCAAACCGTACAACTGTTCATCATGCGGGAAGGTGTTCAGGAGAAATTGTGACCTCAGAAGACACAGCCTCACGCATAACCTCGTCGGCATATCCTCCGTCAACACCTCACCGAGCGGGTCCAATGGTAAAAGTCCAATTCTGAATCCCAACTTTCCCATTGACAATTTAGATACAGAGGATGAAAACTAATGGAGTTGTATAAAATAGAACTTGATTATTGAAAGCGATGACATAGTTTTGAAAAAAGACTGATTGTATCATTTGAATCTTTTGAAAATGTTAATTGTAAAAATTTACTTGGCCATAACTATCTTTATACCAATCAAACTTGAAGAAAAATTGTAACTTAAAATCCTATTATCGTAATAAACATTTTGATAAATTTGGTGTTTATGAGCATTTCGGGTTGAATGAACAAAATTTGGTATGGCTTTTCATACTGGTTATGGTGACCGTATTAAGGTTATTAGGTCTTAGGAACGATTAGCAATTATTTTCTGGAGAAACATGTTTTTAGTATTATATAGAATAATATTATGCTATTTTCTTAAATCTTGTATATTTTCTGATCTCATTATTTACATGTATATATGTATAATTAGTTTAATGTGCCTTAGTCATCGTGTTTACTTCATCCGTCCATAGGCTTAAGTGATTTTTGAATTTCAATGTAGTAAATCGATAACGTTGCTTGTATAACGGCATAAATTTAATATTGCAACACATTTGTACGAATGTCTTCGTTATAAATAGTTTTGTTTAATTAAAAACTGAAGACTGGATTCATATGGTATTTTTGTACAATTTATAAAGTATAAGGAAAGTGTAAATAAATCACATGAATTTTATTTTTGTTTTCTTATGCCCTTGTTATTGAAAGACACATGGAACGAATGATAATGATAAATGAATAATAATTTATAATTTTGAAAAAGTATGATTAAATGAAAATAGTGGAGTGACAGTAAAATTGTTCATTTGGATATGACCATATAAAAAGGAAAAACATTTGTTCAGAACAACGACCTCCGTGGCACACGCTTGCCTTATAACATGGCGATCTCCGGTTCGAATCCGGGTCACATATGATCGTATTGTTTTTCGAACCTGTCTGAATAACTATCACCCCCTTAGTGGAAATCCAGCGCTATAACAGCATTGTTTTACTATTTATTCTTTATTATTCCTGCTGTCAAGATATATGAGTACCTGGGCGTGCACACTTCACCATCTTGTGTCTCGTTGACACTTAACATCATGTGAAATTAAAGTCAAGTGAGGCCCGGTGTCGGTAATGAAAAGAATATCCTTGACAATGACAGATGAATGAAACTTAAAAATTTTTTGTTAAATAATAATTGTCTCTCTCCGAATTGATAGACTTCAGACTATGATTCTGGTTGATCACCATTTAAAACGCTCTCATTGGAAGTATAAAAATACCAAAAATATTTAAGACGTTTTTTTTTTAATAAATAAATAAAAAATAGATGAAAAACTTTTGAGGGCTATAACATACACAAAGATATGTATGTTAAATTTATACACCACTTGTTTTGGGAAAGGGGTCAAAAATACTAACCAACAAAAGACAACTATGAAGCTTGAAAAATCGATTCAACTAAACGCAGAATCAGTACGACGTCAAAGATATCCTTGTGAATAAAAGGACTTCCATTGTCGTGTAACCGTACAAAAGGCTCTTAAGACTGTATCAAAATGACATAAAGCTTAATTCTTTTTCTACTTCATCCGTTCACAAAAGCTCACATGGTTTCAAAGTTTTTTTTTTATTCCAACACTTTGAAAATTGATGACGTGTTAAAAAGGTAACAAATTGAGTCTGTCGTTTAGTCGATGATGTCTATAAACATAACCGCCATATTTTAAATATTCGCGCATCCCAAATTTGGATTTAACAACGCGATTCGTTACGGATTTGGCGGGTTTTGAGGTTTTTAGATTGCGTTTTTTTTTTTTCTTACGGTTATATACTTGAGGCACACGCTTGATTGCTTTAAAGTCACGGATGTGATAGAAACTTTTTTGCTTTATATTTATAAAAATACTATTTAAAAAAAATATGTTTTAGATATTTATCGATTGTCTCGCTTATTTAAAATCTCCATTGATTTACCTTGTTTGCCACTAGCTGTTGAGGTGCTTGTTTTATTTGATTTTAAAACGTATTTTAAAATTTGTGTTTATGTTTTATAGATAATAGGCTAACACTTGTGATGAATTTCACATGTTGTTAAATGACATAGAGGCCGAAGACGCAGTTATGTAAGACAACAGATTTACATTATGAGAATGGAAGCTAGCCAGGCGAGTAAAGACGTAGCTTTTAATGTTTCTACTGTATGAGATCTTGGGTAGAGAAGTGATGGCCTGCCTATGTTGTTGTTTACTTAGTAAAAAACTATTAGTAAACAACATTACTAGTTAAAAAGCGCCATTACTATATGAATAATGTATCGAGCAAGACGTGTGAGATAAATAATAATAATTCTCTTGAAAAGTAAATGAACTGGCTAATGTTCCACTACTGAGACTCGGAGCTTTCGTTCATAAAAGAGACAGAGTTCTTAATCTACCACGTTTGCCAAGTGTTTCCTAATTATGATTATTTTTACCGGGAGCTCAATCTCACCGGAGATTGAACCCCTAGAAATGTATTGCGCGTGTGATACACGAAATGAGCAATCACGCTTTCTATTTTCGTGAAGAAATAACGTATTCTTTGTAAATAAGAATTAAATACAGGAACCCTCAATCGATGAACCTTTTATTAAGCACTATGACAACGTAATAATGGTCCCTTGTGGATCTTAAAGGCGCCTTTAAAGATGTATTATTCGCAAATTACATAGCAATCATCCCAATCGGAAATCCCGCCGAGTTAAAAGTATACCTTCCCTGTTACATTTACTTTTTTTTCGCACACATCACATTGTCAACGGCACTGAAATTACCGACGGCTGTCACAAAGGATTGTTTGCCCTTACCGGTGTTTGAAAAATATTTGTTCTCTCTCAAGTGTACATTATTCGAATTCGAAAGCTAGCGATGTGCGTTGTACACTTTCGTTTATATCGAAACTACTTTATTTAAAGTTTGAAATAATCAATTATATATTAAGTTAATAATAACAGCCTCTTATTCCGATCGGACATTAGTCCTGAATTTGGGTCTAGCTAATTTTTTGTAGATCTGTTTCCAAGCCAAGCCACTCTATTTCACATCACTCGGCTACTTTTCTAATGTAATCATACTACCTTTTCCGTGGTCCACCTCTTTTCCTTTTACTTCTCTGGGGTTCAAATTTTACTCCATTTATTTTGTCTGTCTATCATTTTCTAATTATGTATGTTATGTCTGGAACCGTATAACATCTTATAACACACAAAATACCGATATAACAGAAAGGAACATGTACTATTTATAATTATTATTAAGGAGTCTCTTCTCTTTTTATAAATCTTACTCAGTCTAAATTTGAGATTACGATGATGTGCCTCATCACTATTAGTTGGACGCTTTTATTCGCAACGACCACACACAGAACATGGCGGGTGTTTTTTCTTTCCTCTTGTGATATTGTATAAGGTGTTTTGACAATGCGCTTGGAACGTGCGTCTGCGCCGCTCCGACTGTTAAGCACGGTTTCGCTCGACTTATTTGTCTTTATACAACGATAGGTGTTTTCAATGACGCCTTCGCTTTTTATTGCTGCAAGATTAACGATAATTTATACAACTATCCATATAATGCATGTCCCTCCAATGAAGTTATTATTATGACAGCTCGTCGGTAAATTAAGCTCCAATTTATGTTATAGATATTTAAATTGGAGAACTATGTATACTCTTTTAAACCCTTTGACCTGTCCTACTAAATATCAAAAATTAAAAACAGGACTCGAAATCCTGGCACTATGATTCGCGATCTTCTCTCACAAGGAAAAATTCAAGGCCATTTATGAAGATCTATGAAATATCAAAAACATTTATTACAGTAATCAGTTAAAACTGTTAGATTTATAGATCGGATTAGCTTTCTTAAATTGACAGCCAAACTCCAGTTTGAAGAGAGCATCTCATGATGACGAGTTTTGGAACTTTTTGTCATTTATAATGTCTTTGAATTGATTCAGTCTAACCAATGTATATATCTACTTACAGCAGATATCTATTTTCGGAGACTAAGTTACACCAAAGTGGCTATTTTTGTCGCCAAACTATAATATACAAACAATTTTGTGTTGGGTGCAGTAGCTACCAAATTTTTTAATAATTAACATCTTACATCTCTAGGGATCCAGGACAAAGGTAAAATGTATAGATATCCCATCTATACAACAATGTTACGGTTAGGTTAGTCTCGATGCTTTTGAGAAAAAATCCGTTTAAACTATTTAGGTTGGGCTTTCAAGATCTTATTCATATTCAAGTAGATATTATATGTTTACTAAATTGATTTTACGCGCAGCACTTGCGATACTACAACCTGTTGGTACGTTCATATCGGAAACGCGCGAATTAACGGTGACAATTGTGATTGTAGACGCCGTTTGCATACGCCAAGCGCGAACGGGCAAAGACTAATCTCAAAATAGATTTTCGTAGAACCTAATTCATTAATTTACGTGACAAATATATTAATAAGAATTTTTCTTTACATTTGCTGTTCCTCAATCATTTGTTTTTACAAATTCAGAATTTTAGATGCTGCAACTCTTTCCTGCCGGGTGCTGTTTATGTAGAACAATGTACTAGAACCGACTTCTACTTCTAAACTCTGTGGTGTACAATTATCCAAGTTTCAGTTTGTGGAATGCTGCATCCAATGAAATTATGCATGACGCTTTTTCGTATAAAAAAAATCGTTTATTATTTTAGTGTGGCAACATGATGATGATGTTAAAGACGAGAAGTGTTACGTATTGGCACACATTGGTACATTTAAAAATCATCAGCCCGCGGCAGTCAACTACTGAATACTGGTCTTTTCTAATTAATGACTCTTGGTCAAATCTTCCACTATACACACCAGTTCCAGTTGCACGTTGTTAAATATCCTAATTCATGCTTAATTATCTAAACGATAATAAACTTATTCGAATTAAGTAAAAGGTGTGTACATGTACAGCCCGCTGAGTTTATTGCCCATTCTTCTCAGGTCCTTGGCATTTCTTTTGCTAATAGGTGGTAGATTTGTGATACTGTGCGACGAGACGGGCAAGACGTTCACCTGATGGTAAGTGATACGCTTCCTATGACAACGTGGTGCTAGTAAAGATACACACTGCACCACATTGCGCTCGTCGCCTTGAGACATAAGGTGTTAAGTCTCGTTACCCCAGTAATTACACTAGCTACAGCGCCCTTCAAACCGGAACACAGTAATGTTTGCACACTACTGTTTGGCGGTTGAAATAGGAGCTGCGGGGGAGAGGATAAGTGAACTATTGTTCCGATGTTGAATAAAAATTTTGACTTTGACTTTGATGATTATGAAATGTGTTATTTTCAACGTTTGTGTCGCATCTGCGTTATGTCATCTAAGGGCGGTTGCCCACGCGCGGCTATCGCGTCGCGTCTGACAGTTACGGCGTCGTCGCGATAGTCCGCTAGATACCGCCCGCACACGATGCGTGCGCGCAGGCTCTAAACACTGTGTCCTTTGCCATTGCGCCGATAACACCTGAGAAATTACCTGTTACCACTTTAATGTTACCGTCCGCCTTATGTACGAAACAGTTAATCTTTGACGCGTTTCACTACAATAGATGTTTTTGAAATTATGATTTCGCTCACGCTTTATTGGCTGTAAAAGCTAAACGTTAGCTTGTTTTAGCTGTAATTAATGTTTACTAGCGTCGTCTAACTAGTGGTACTCATTTAATACAAGTACAGACCTTTTGAATGCTGCCGAAGTGTCAGATTTCTTTATAGGCTAAAAACTTCACACAAAGCTCTCTGAGAATACTGTATCTTTTTTTAGTTTTCTATTTTTTATTATTTGTAGCTCCTAAAAGTATCTACACCGTGTCTCGCGTCTCGATTTGTACCACAGCTTACTAACTATACTTACGTTCAGTGACTTGTAGGAAGGTCGTCTGCCAGTTCACCGGAGACTGCGTGACCCGCTCGCGGCTGATAAAATTTGCACGGTCCCGCGTCGTGACCGGCGTCGCGTCCAAAATCGGTCGCCGGGTCAGCCGCCACCACATCTGCTAACCGACAAAGCGAGTGCTCAAATACAGACGGTTTTTTCATTTTAACATGAATTAAGTCAAGTCGCAATTAAACTGTTTTCTGTGATATAATATGTGTTATTGTTACATTGTAGTTTTGACACGACTATTAAGATCTATGTCTATATGTATATCATAGTTACTTCCAAATGACTAGAATGTGCTTGATCTACTGACTTTTAGTTAAACAATTGAGTAAATGAAAAAAATCTGTTAAGCCGTCTAAATGTTTAAGTCAATTCAAAACTTTTATACTTTTAAAATTTCAATACACAACCCATAATTCTATCGACTATTACTTATACATATGTTCATAAGCATGTGATGGAAAATTTAACATCGCGATTTTTATTTATTATCAAAAAGCCAGAATCTTCTTAGTTCATCGATAATAAAAATTAGCATTTCCATTTTAATGGTTGTTATTATAATAAAAGCAAGTAGAGAAATAAAGTGGCGAGCAACACATTAGAATTAATAACGTGCTCTGAACAGAAGTCATTAATATTTTATAACAAAATAGTATTATTTTAAAGCTGTGAGGTGACCTTATGCAAATACAAAACTATTTGAAATTATTAATCTAGATTCTAGAAGCAGGCAATACAAACACATGTGATAATGCAGTATTATTATTTTGATTTCATTAAAACATTATGTCTAATTTACATTGAAAATAATTAGGCCATGGAAACTTATGTATACAATGTATGTAAGTAAATCATCTCTATTGCCGGAGACAAATAGTATTGTATAAACATTACTGTGTTACAGTTTGAAGGGCGATGTAGCTAGTGAAATTACTGGGGTAATGAGACTTAACACCTTATGTCTCAAGGCGAGTCACGTGTAGTGTATACCATTTTAACTAACGCCACATTGTTATGAGCAAGCGTATCACTTACCATCAGGTGAACATCTCGCATGTCTCATCTCTTTTTTAAAAATAGCATTGAATTTTATGTCGAGATTGACTTGCTGAATTAGTAAAACCTAAGCCGTTAATGTATCCTTCTTGAACTAACTTCGTTGAATATTATCATCATCATCGACTACCTGTTAATCTGTGATAATGAAAATCTGTTCAGCAACTTTTAGGAGGATCGTTTAGCAATCAGGTATAAAAAACATTTCATGTTGTGTAAAAATACTTGATAATTATCGTTAAACCTTTTTTTGGAACTAAATATAATTTTTTTTATTAGTGTATATTACACTTTTGTTATAAACTGTTAACATTCTGCAACAATTAATTATATTTACATTAACAATGTTATTTTTTAAGTTGCAGTGCATAGTGCCGTCGGTCCTCAATATCATCTTTAACAGAATTACCCAAATAAAAAAATGCGGAGAGATAAAATTATTTAACCGGTCAAAAAAATATCGTTCCAGTTTTAACAAGCCTTTAGCAATAACTGTTAAACTAATAAAAACACAAATGAATAAAAGTATCACACAGACAAAGGTGAATGTGTTTTTTAAAATCAAAATAATCGTGCGTATAAGAACAGTGAAATTTTTTTTGGATTTCTTGATTATGCATCGAAATTCAGTGTGAATTTCCTATGGATACAAAAGAAGAACATTGTTTACTGTTTGATTTTAAACAGTGAATTGGTCTGTAGTTCTATTATCTGTAATACAATACTCAGTAAGGCCGTGGCGTTGGGCGGTAGGTGGGCCTTAAGCCGGCCCCCCCCCTTTTCCCGCCCAACTGTCCCTGTCATTGGCGGAGCGTGTGCCGGTGCGTACGCGCATACAAAGTGCTCTTGCGCCGGAAATTGAGTCGATTAGCCTCGAACGCTCTTTAATACTTAGTGCAATAGTTTAATTAAGCACTAACCATGTAGTATTAAATCTGTTACAATGTCTTGCTATTTATATTTATTTTTGAACAAATATAAATTAAAATTTAACACAAACATAAATATTTATCGAACTGTAATACACATATTATCTATTTGTCTATGAGTTCTGTAGTATTCATACGTCGTAGTATATTTTATGCACTTCCTGAAAAAAATGTTTTGAAACATTGAGAATTGTTGAACTTGAAGTATTACGCTATTCACTACACATTTGATGCAATGATAACTTGTCACTTATCTGGATTTTACATAGCATGCATGCTTAGAGTGAATTTTACATAAAAATGCGAGTGATAACATAACCGCCATTTAATGACTATACCAAACATGCATTCAAATATTATACAGTTGCAAAAATGCTTTGGTAAACTGATAAATCTATTCAAAGTAACGCAAAGCGTGCTATTGAATTGTACAAACAATCTCGTTATAATGCGAAGTGGTAACGTTAGAACCTTACAAGGCAATTCGTCTTAATCTCAAATCCAATGCCGTTTTGTACCGTTGCGAAACTAATTCAGCTAGTACAAATCTAGGCTTCCTACACGCGATACAGATCGGACCTACTTCGCGGGCAATTGAGCTTAAACACATTTATTGATGTGGCGACAGTTACCACTCCGCTAATGGCGTGTAAGACAACTTGTATAAGATAAAATACAAACTTTAAAGTTTTGCTACAAATTCTCATCTAATTCAATTTTATTTATTTTACAGATTAGTTCAATTTATAAGTCAACTAATACCGTACAAATTATAAGAGAAAAGATGATAAGTGTTTTTTCTTTAAGTTTACTAACAGATCACCTTAAAAATATTTAAGTAGATATTACTTTTACTTATTTTTAAATGATCTTCAAGTTCAAGAAGTAAAAGTACATTTTCGGTCGTCTACACGAGTGTGTACAATTTTACAAAAAATAACCAGGGAGTGTATAAATGACCTAACATTTGTTAACTGAATCAAACACTGAATCTAAATTAGCATAAATTTCCTTAAACAGAATGATTCATAATGTTGCCAACTTTACCTAAAATTGCTTTAAATCACTCCTTATAAGATTTTCGAACTTTTCAAAGGATAATCAGAGAATGGTCAATTCTTGATGTTTGATTTAGTTCTCCAATTAATTAACAGAGCTGTTAACATCTTCTATACTTAATCCATCGCTAATTCGCTTCCTCGAACTTGACCGTGGTAAACAATTGAAACAGACTCATTATGACGGAAGATTATGCGACCCAGCTGTGGGTTAATTAAGTGGGTAGTTTGTCTGTTTACTATACAAGACTAATATTATTTACCCCCAAACTGATAAATTTATTAGAGACGTAGTCACTTCTCAAATATGGATGTATCTCGTAAAGTAATACAAAATTGGCTTAATGCAAAGTACTCTGCTTAATCTAGAACAATGGTACAATTCGCCGGTGCATTTAGCGAACGTAAACAGCGCACACCAACTTAAAAAGACTGCAAAAGTAAAAGGCAGCAGCGCCCGCGGTGTTACACCTAAAGGCACTTAAGTAACACGGCCTACTAGGCATGTGTTGCTTTTAATACGCACAAAATGGACCTCTGCACTACAGTTCCCAGCTTAACTTTTCGATATTTAACTGCCCGTTCTGCAGCCAAGGTCTCAGCGATTACAGGCGCACGTTTAAATCAGAAACACTATTGTTTATAAAGTCATGCTTAAGTTAAATCTAAAGTTCAGTTAATTGCAATAGAAAGACCATTACTTGTACATTTAAGGAAACCTCGTTATTTTGTCATTTTATTAATGTATGTATTTATTCAGAAAATTTTCTTTGTTTCTAGTGTTTTATCCAAGCTACGCTAATTTCTAGACATTTTTGATTACAAGCAAGCAATTTCGACGAATATCGAGATCTAAAGAGTTTTACTTTTGTAAATTAAATCGCCAATAAACCAGCTAGATTCTTCTAAAATATGCACAAAAATAAATATGCAAATCTTACAAAAAAATATCCCGTGACATATTTTTACTTTCTGTTGTATAATTATAAGAATCTATAAACAGTGGCAATGAGGCGGGAAAATAGCTCTAGACCTGATGGACGTTTAGGAGTTAAAGTGGTGGCATGACGACCCCACATCGAAAAGCGTTGCGTGAGTGACCGACAACTTCAAAAGAATTGCTTGGAATCACTGGATTCAAACAGCAAGACTGTGTGTTATGAAATATATTAAAATAGACCTATGTCTCGTGAACGTCTATTGAGATGTTGATGATGATGATACCAAAAATCAAACACTTTTAGGGGCCGGTGTATTCTATAACAAAAAATGTATATTTAATTATGATAGTAGCAGATAATGCATCTGGCTTTTATACATGAGACTGTAGTGTAATAAGCAATCTATATACCATAACTTCCACTGAATTAATTATTCTTATAATAAATTATTATTGTAACTTAGAATTACAATTGGTTATTATAAGATACTTCAATAGCAAGCCTGGTTTTCTTCCCACCAACATTCTTCTTCAACCCCATTTCTCTTTGTTAAAAGCAATTAATGTATCAAAAACATCATATGCTTATTATTTATTTTCAAATTAACTAAGAACTAATCAGCATACTCTCCTAATCAATCCAAGGTGCAAAGACCATGTAGAAATTGTTCCCGCGTTGGAAAAAAGGTTTAGTAGCCGCGGTCAAGTTACGCGAGATGAAGCGAAAACTAACCTAGACGTTCTTCATCATTATCCATTGCGGGAGACTATTGAATGATAGCTTCTCTCAAGGAACATTGTTTGATCCTTGTTTTGGCTATATACATCGAATAAATTAACATAATTTCGGTTACGCTTCGGTGTGATTGCGGCCAGGTCGCAGCACGCGCTAAGCGCACTGAAAGGCATTCATACAACAAATATTGACACCACTCCAACGCCCATTGTGTCGGCATCACCTAAAGGTTATCTTATCAATTGTTTGAACTACAAACAGAGCGCTATATTTGGTGACAGGCGCTCGTGTGTCTGTCGGTTTGTCTCTCTCCAATGTTAAATAAGAACTTATCTGCGTTATGCCGGTAATCGGCGTATTGGTTGTGTGGATTAGGACGCTCTCCTCGCGAAGTTTCCGGTCGTTTCCTATTATACAAAAGGTAAGGTGTCAAGAGAGCAAACAAAATTAGTTTATGTACTCTCCCACTTTACTGTCCGTTGTTTATTTATCACTTTTGTAAAGTTACCTTCAACTTTTGTAATGCTGCTATGAAATACTAACAAAGTTCTATGTGTCATATTGTATTATAATATGTATCATATTGATTTAAAGACAAATCGAAATGTGTAACCTAGTTTTCCCATAATCAATTTACCAGGTGGTAGGTCTCTGTTGCCGTAGACCGTCTGGATGGGTACCACCGCAGCTCCCATTTCAACCGCCAAATAGTAGTGAGCAAACATTACTGTGTTCTGGTTTGAAGGGCGCTGTAGCTAGTGTAATTACTGGGGTAACGAGACTTAACACCTTATGTCTCAAGGCGACGAGCGCAATGTGGTGCAGTGTGTACCATTTTAACTGGCACTACGTTGTTATGGGCGAGCGTATCACTTACCACCAGGTGAACGTCTTGCTCGTCTCGTCTCAAAGTAGTATAAAAAAAAAATCAAATTGTAAAAGAGAAAAATATTTTAAAACAACTACGGTACATTTTGCACGATCATGACGTCGAGTGTTGTTAACGAAAGTTGTTTTCAAGTAAAATAGAATTTAACTGCATAATAACCCCCTTATGGCCCTGCGAGAACGCCTGGTTATCTCGTCCACATTAATTGGAAACTCATTTAAACCTTCTTTAGGTGTCTCATTATCCTGAAAAGGTTCAAGTAGGCAGTCAGGGTTTATCGCTTTATGGCACCAATAGCATCCGGAGTGCCTTCTTAATTAAGATCTTTATTTATAAAGAATTAGACCACCGTCCATTGCCACTAATTAACATATAGGCCGACAAAATGAAGACATAATTAAAATGTCCTAATTTTATTGGACTACCTTCAACCCTGATTGTTTACAGCGGCCTATTAGAGCTGTAAAGATACAAGAGGAACAATTCGAAGATATTATTGCGTTAAGAACATTTAAAAAGAACTTAAATACTATCCGGACATTACTTGCACCAATAATTACAATATTTAAATAAAACTTAACAAAAAAGAAAAATGTAACAAAGATTTTTTGTTACAACTTACTAAACATAGATTTAAATATAATGCGATAAACACAGCCTTTTTTTTTTTCCAAAAATAACGCCTCTTTTATTTGGAATGGTTGTTTACGATATTGTTGGATATTTCGGACAAGAAGACAGGACCAACGTTTCATATTACTTCACAATATGTATATGGGTTTATTAACAAAGTTCAATGAATTTTTCTCTCTGCTTTTTTAAATTGCTAGAGAAGTTGTTGAAGGAAAATTTTTACTTTAAATAAATGAATATTACGTTCATTAAGTTAAAAGGTATCTGTGAAAGAAAATATTTACAAAATTATGCCTAATAGATGATAATAACCTTCTTCTTTGGAGTATAAATATCGGAGAGTAATAATGCTCATCAAAAACTGACACTATTTTAGACGGTTGTTATTAACAGGTTTACGCCACTATTCTGGTTACAAAGGGTTGTTATTCAAGTCTTGTACAAGTGTAGGGGACAGCCAACGACTGTTATAGACAGTTTATTGCAACGGTCACCTTCCTCGTCCCTGCAGCGCCCTTACCTTCACCCTGCACGACAAGACGCTCAATGAAGTCGTTATCTAACTGGTTACTACGTTTGATGAACTTTATTAAACCACTTTGTATTTCCGCTGAAAGATTTAGTTCAATGTCGTATTCCCTAGATATAAAACAAAATGTCAAAAATTCTCTTGGAAATAATAAGCAAGTTTTAATAAGTAATTACTGGTTTAACATCTAATATAATCTAGAACTTTATCACTGCTACTTTAAAGACAGAGTGAAAGATCATGTTCTGTAATAACAGATAATAAATATAACATAAATAATTTATAATTTTAAAACACAGATGAGATTGTAACGCGAATATTTATGTTTAAACATATATTGTAATACATATAAGTTTACAAATTGATATAAAATTTGTTAGCACTTGGCACATGAGATTTCAACATTCTACTGCCTCAATCTCTAAGTCTTAGCTTATGCAAGGAATATTAGTTAAAGAAAAATAATAATACTCAAGCATGATTGTCAAGAGTCGTTACGAATTGAACCCTGTATGAGTAAGTATACGAGGTCTATACGACCTTAAAGATAGCAGTGGAATAATATCAAAGTACACAGCGTAATGGTACAACTGTTCATATCGCCCATCGTTATTACGCGTAACAGTGGCAATAAAAATCAAATCGAACCGTTATAACATGTTAAGGCCCGTAATGAAATAATTTGCAACAGTTTATTACACTTAAATGAATATCAAGTTATCGACTTAGCGGGTGGTAATCGTGTAATGAGCGGGCTTTTAACGCAATCAATTCACTTGTAGCTCACAGAGCAAATTGAACTTTATCGCTAACAGTTTAACGATGACGAGATTGAAGTTGGTTACGAAATTGAGACGTATATCATGGAGTGACGGTTGCGCGAGAAAACTAATTTGTAATTAATTAATGTTTTGTTACTTATTAAGACGTATCACTTACAAATGTAACTTCGGACTTAATCATTATTATGATTTTTTTTAACTCTTCCCTTTTAACATCTCTCTCTTTTACCATCGGACGTAGACATACGGCCATTCATCAACTAAGCTTTTCGTTTCGTCCTTCATGATGCGAGCAGCGAATTACTGAAACAAACTGCTACTGTCAAGAGAATATTGAAAAGGCTGCTTCTAGACAGCTCTAGTCTAACCATCATGTGAGATCGTAGTTAAGCATTACTCTATCGAGGCCTTCTTCTACCATACTTACATTTTTCACACATTCATACATGTTAGTCACCGTTTTTATCCATTCTTTATAATTTTCTTAAATGTAGACTAACGATTTCTTTTTTAAAAACTATTTACAATGTACTGTTTTCACATGTTCCCATATAAATTTTACTTCTATAACTTTCTTAATTATAGTTATTGACATTTATTTACCGAATCTATATATTTTTTGTATAACGTCTTTTATTATCTATGTATGCCTAGAACACAGCGTCATATGTTGAAAGCTGGAAACTGTTTCACAATACGAGGATGGTAGCTAACTAGACGGATCCCAAAAATACCTGCCGTCAACCATACTACAAACTGCGGCTCTAGAATTGAACTAAGGACCTGCATACAAAGCAAGCGCATGTTACTGCGCCACAGAGGCAGTAACTAAACGCTTGCCTCGTCATCATCTTCATCATCCTTTATAAGTCCATTACTCGACATGAGCTCTCCAAATGCATAAAATCTCTGAACAGTATCTTCAGCCACTCTTATACAGTTCTTACGTGTATGCGCACTTGCTGAATTTTTTAATATAATTTCAAAAGTAAGAATAAACTTCCCGACTGACTTTAAGGCCCTTCCAATGCGCGTGCTTATTTTTCTCGTAACACTTTCGGGCCGCGTGTAAAAAATGTCGTAACCACACTTCATCACACAATTAAATTCCGGCAAAGAAAGGGTATCGATGGTCGTCCATTATGGTGCCTATTGTTACCATTCGCCTCACAATGCCTTACTTATGGCCCGTTTAGGACATGAAAAAATAAATGGCTAACGCGCCCAACACACGGTCGTTCTGTTTGACGCACTAAATATAAAAAAATTTAAACACGTACTCTTTTGAGGTACTTTTATATAATTTAAGACATTGTGCACTTTTCTATGTAGCTGCTCTACAACCATTTTAATCCAGTTCATAATTAGCGGTGCTTCAGCTTTATTATACAATGAATTCATGAAAAGTGAAGTGTGGGTCGAACAAGAATAATCTGGAACCTACGTACTAAAGTCGCTGGTTTGTAAAGACCATCTGTTAGTTTTCAGAAAATGAAGGTTACCTTAAAGATTGCCGATGCTCTAAAGAAGATAGCGCTTTAATAAGAAAATGGTTTTTTCATTAATCAATATAACTATAGTCAACAATATGTACGAACCCACATATGTACAATTAATATAATTGAAGTAAATATGTAACGTTAAACTAGCAATATTATCAAATTGTATTTATAAAGGATACTAATAATCGAATAGATATCAATCTAAGTATATCAAATCTAGCTCTAAACTCTATTTACACCAAAAATAATCTCAGTTTAGCTGTTACATCCATTACTCGAAACAAACGGATTGACCGACAACAATGGTGGTTATTTTAGTATTGTAATGTTAACATGAATTTAAGTAAAATCTATCACTTTATGCTTATTACAATTCACCTCAATTTAAAATTCTCTCAAATGTTGACAGTACACTTGATGTCGTTGCTACGGTAGATTGACATAGTGAATGTGGTATCTAACAACCGGGTACGAAAAATTTGATCATCGAAACTCTACCAAATGTGACTCTGGAATCGAACGATTACCCACTGGTATTGTGACAGCTAAGCGGCCGTATGTAGCGAAAGTTATTTCGGACCATAACAAATTCGTCAGATCAACGCGGCGAGCTTGACGGCCAGTTATGGATACCGATGTGTGAATATTACGATGGGTACTTATTGTTATTAATACGGCGCGCGTTTCTTTGTTATTGTTTTTAATTAACGTATAAAGAATTATATTCCTGTAGATACTTTGTAACACGCTTTATAAAAATTACTTAAGTTTTTTATAGATAAAAAAGCAAAATCAATATTTTCCGTACCTAATGTAAAGGGTTGAATTTTTATGTATATACATAAGATCATTTCGCCAATACAAAAAGATTACGAATATTAATAGTTTTCATTGAATACTAAACACTACCGTTTGCAAGGCTAAAGGGACCAATGGATATGAACTTTTTTTTACCACAAGACGACAAAAATACATAGTTTATATTGCAATATTGTTAATCGCTGTAAAGTAAACTGTCAAATAATATATTGTTCGAGGTTAAAATATTTCTTCACTTCAATTATACATTCTTTTGGGAAACTGAATGATAAATGTAACTAATAAATCCGACCAATCAAACATTAATTTCAACGCGTAATCAAAAACAAAAATATGTCTATTACAAATAAGTTAATAACTTGAAGAAGATGAAGTAAATAAATTACCCGTAAACTGCAACGCATACAACATAAGCATTCTGAATGAGGCATAACAAACACGGCGTTTGTATAACAGATGGAAATGAAAGTTTAGTACTTTATACACAAGAACCCGTCTATACAGTAACTAAATTTCCAATGTCATTCGAACCGAATCTAATACATCGCAATCAAATAATAAAGATGGCGTCCACAGCCGATCGGACCGTACCGTACTCGTACGGCAAGTCGCGACCACGAAAAACAACGAACATGTGACCTTAGCGCGTACGAAATAAGTGTTTGGTGGTCAGAAAAAAGATTTTATAGCCGGACAATGTAATGGTATCGTAAGGACCGCATGACAGTTGATTAAAAGGGGCCGAAAGCGGACCGAGGTTGGGGGCCCGCGACAGCGCCCCGGGAGCGGCTCGGCGGGAGGCCCCCCTGATGATTGTATTTAAAATAAATAAGTACCTCAATGAACGATTGTCCGCGCATTCCCGCGACCACAGAGTGCTTTATGGGCGTCCGTGATTGCGGCGACCGATAATTTATGCGTCTGTTTGTTATATTCATACCTAGTGTAGTCACTAAAGCCCTCTTTACGCCAAACAAGAGTTCACTGTACATTTTTTGATCAACAACAATAAGATTCTTCTTCTTTTCATGAATCGTATACGATGTGGAAAAGTTCCTCCGCAGATGTGATGTCAGTCCACTACCAATCAGACTCTTAAAACTTGTCATAGTATTGACACACGTTAAGACCCAATTCAGGCATCAATCTTAGAAGGACCACAAAATATTTTAATTGTCTTTAAAAAACACCAGTAATTTCATCGTTTAGTTTAAGTTTAGCTTAACGCGTGATAAAACCTAAAATTATCTTAAATGTTGGTATAATTTACATAACTTAAAAACATGTGGTTGAAACTTCATAAAAGTTAAGTGGCGCTAGCAGCAAAGTTAACAGTAATTTGTTTTAGAGAACTATTCAATAGCAAGTTGCCATTTGTAAAGTAACATAGACACTTAAAAGTTATTAGATATTAAAGAAATATAACGATTTTTAAATATGAAAATAGTTAAACAAATAATAAACATTTTTTGATGCAGTAAATTTAGCAAGAATGTATTAGTAGTAATACGTTTTAGATTTTCAGTAGTTTTTTTTAAAAAAACACCAGTTGCGTAAGTTAAGAATGAACAGCCGCGTTATTAACAGGTAAAGGGTATTAAAAGCATCCGTAAATCTATCGCCGAAACCCCTTCCAAAAGAAAAAAGCTACAACAAAGAATAAATAATGAAAAGAGCGACCATTATGCGCAACCTCATAGTGCATCTGTCAAGAGTTAGATGTATTTATAATGGTTTTATAATAATCAACTACATGGCTCCTATAATCATGAGATTACAGTCTATTCTTTTTTTCAGTACGTTTATCATTAGTTGTAATTCCTTCGCTAAACGTGTAATCAATTCTGGGGGCTCACGGCAGCAGCCATTTTAGTAAATACGTAATGATAGGTTATGTATAATTTAAATAAAAAAATTAAACCTCCAAGCAATGAGATTAGCTAAATATTAAATTATATTGAACAGGGCAAAATAATAACAAACAGTGAAGTTGCTACATTTAATACATTCGTAGCGTCCCAAGGAAATATGTATGAAGCACGAAGGTAACGTTCTTAATCTTTTTATAAAAGGGTTTACGGTACAGAGAAAAGATCTTACGATTTTTTTGTCTTTTTGGAAAGATTCGGTGCGACATGATAAACAGTGGATTACGTCGGTCCTACATATTTATATTGAAACAGACAATATTTCACCGAATCATAAATTTTACGGCCCGTCTTCCACGGAACCGCGAACAGCGCACCTAAGTAGAAACTTATGTTTGTTTATTTTTTGATAGGACTGTGTAACCGCGTGTGCCTTTTCTCTTAAAACCTTTTTTTTTATTCTCTCTGACTTTTTTGTTATTTACATCACCAATAAAAGAGGTGGCCTTTTTTTTCAAATCTCGTGACCCCGGCTATTATTTTTCAAATGTTTCTTCTTTCACTTAGTACACAAATAACGAGTTTAAATGTCAACTGATATGATGACTGTCAATAAATTCATTGTTTGAAGTTTTAAGATATGTTTTATGGCATCTCAAATAAATGTTACAACTATACGGTCATAATAATTCTTGATCAACTTTCATTAATAAATAAGATTCATGTTATTGAAAGAGTTCAAACTTGACACTTCAAGAAACACGAAAATTTCAATGAAGTAAGTCGACATGAATATTTTCCGTAAGTACCTACTTCTTCAATAAAATTGTAGTTATTTAATTTTTTATATAACAGTATGTTTACTGTACTTATTTTGGTGGTATTTTTGAGTCTTTTTTCGTAAGTATTACTTAAAAAGTAGGGTATAAAGGAGTCTGATTACAAACAACAATCGTTCTATATAAATGATTTGGAAAAAAAATATTTTTGAATCACTGAAGTTTTACATTTTTTATGCTGCTAGTTACTTCTTTTTGCGTAATGTTAAAAGCATAAAAAAGAAGAATTGTGACCTACAGTAAATAAATACAACGACCCGAACAGAACTCAGATATTAAAATTTATATGCTTCAGAAGAAATATATCTGGTACTTTGGTTGATAAAAATTGTTATATTTAAATACTATTAGCAGTTAATTAAAGGTGAAAACTTGTGATGAAACAGTTTTGTCAAAGTTGATTTACTTATAGGATTTAAGCAGGCGAGTATTTACATGAACTTTAGTCAAATATTTCAAAATCTGACTACACGGACTGAACGGGATCAAAATCGAACAAATTTCTGTTGTACGTATCGATCTTGATAAACCGTACCATCATCAAAACTATTTTATAGGAGTATAATATAAAGATTGTTTTAGACAAAAAAACCTAACAAAAGCTCAGTAGGATTCCAAACAAAATTAAACACATATAATCTGATATCTTAGTCGTAGATCCGTGTTAAAGTGTTAACAATGAATATTTGTAAGTTTCGATCGACTTTGTTTAGGGTGACTGTGACTTACATCTTTTAAGTCGACTTTGTCTTTTTCTTAGGATTGATAAAATCGTTATTTTAATCTGTATATTTATTATGTGTGCTTTCTTTTTTGTACTGATTGCGAAATACTTTCTAGTATATATAAAGTTGCAAAATTTATTCAAAATAATACGTAAAAAAAGGAAGTTAACTGTTAAATTTTTTGTTGATTTAGAATATATGTTCATAAACATAAAATGAAAATATTCTCTAATAGATTTAATTACGTGAAACACAAGTAAAGTCACCAGTCCCTCTTTGAATAAGTTTTGTGGTCAAACTACACGCGATCGAGATGCTAGTATTTGATAGGAACGGTACGGGTAGCTGAGAATGTCGTGGGATTTTTACTTGGGATTACAGGTGATTCATAGTTGTTATTATTCGATGAATTTGTTACGATTTACAGTCCGAGACAGGTATTACAAATTGAGCCAACTGGTTTTGAAAATATTACGTTATGTTACTAGATAAAATATGTAAATCATAGTTGTCTAAATTTCTTTTTACAACATGCGAAATCATAGAAGGTTATTTATTCAGGAACTCAATAGGACTTAAAACAGATTCTTAATAGTTTAAGGTACGTAATAAACTTTATTTACTTAACTATATTTTCATCTTGATGAACATTAGTTTTAAGTCATGATATATACTACTATTTAAAAGCACAACTATTATTCAAACAAAGTACAGAAACACATAGACACAAACATTTGCAATAACATCCTACATTGAATATCATTAAAATAGGCAAAGCTAAAAGTACCATGTAATCCTTTATTTGTCAAATTTTTAATACTGTTAATATATTATTATAAACAAAAGTAAATTCCCGTATAACATACAAAATTTCTATTAATGAAATAGATATCATGTCACATTAAGTACTTGAAATGCTAATGTAATTTTATTAAACAAATAACTTTATTTTATTACAATCAAATCCAAGCGAGTCCTTGTCCTTGTCCTTGTCCGTGTTCGTTTAAAACCTCACCGTTTGACAAATGGAAAAACATGAGGCGAGAGCGGAGGGCGCCACCTTGTACGCTGTCAGCGCAATTTTTATACGTCCTCACTTCGCAGTTGCGCCATGAATCCACTGACTTTTGACAAAAAAAATATACAGACGTCTTTGTTTTCCTTATACCACGCAGCGACGAAACGGACACAACGATCAAATGATGCTCAATGATTAATCTACCTATAACAATCTGGCGCAAGTTAGTATTATTAACAAGTCGGAAAGACGACTCATGCGTCGTCTTATTATCCGGGTCCGTATTACGTTATAAGATTAGAATGAACCGAAATAGCCCAGAGGCTAATTTTCATGCTTTGGACACAAAGGTCACAAGTTCGATTCTATGTGAAATAGGTTTTTTTTTGCTTTTTCTTCCACAGTGCTAACTTTGACCTTTCATATCTATTTAACCGGAAGAGCTATAGACTTTGTATTTCGTATTTCTCGTCTCATTGTCCTGTACTTCATTTTATTATAAAAGAGTATCCATATAGCTTTTCAGATTTAAAACTTACAAACATTACGTAGTATTCAAGCCAGCGCTTTAGTCTCTTTTATGCTGATGCAATAAAATGACAGAGGCCAAAACTGCACTACATTGTACTCATTTTAAGACATAAGAACTTCAATCTCGTTACTGCCATATTTTAACTAACAACATCGCTCTTCAAACTGGAACATGTTTGCACACTATTAATTGGTACATACTTAAACGGACCCTAGAAATAAATACTTACCACGAGTAGTTTGTTAAAGATATTTACGCGACGTCTGTTTCCATTTGGATTAAATTTGAAAACTATTTGCTATATAAAATTATTATTTATAATTATTAGTATTCTTTTGCTGAGAAAAAGATGTGGTTGAGTTAGTTATTTTTACGAGAGTAGACTAGCGTCTGTACACGAACTCTCCTGATCCTGGAGGATGGAGGAAAGTTGTATTATATAAATGTAACATGTTTTTTTCATCTATTGAAATATTGATTTTAGCTTTTTTTATTAATTTTAAATGTTGCGTTATAAACGTTTATAATTAAACTATAATATAATAAAGAACTTTTATCGGTTTTTTTTGGACTTAAATTGTTTCAAATTTCACAACAATTTCTGTTAGCACCAAAAACGGACGAAGTATTTTTCTTCACGTTCGTGTTGAAATGATCATATGAAGAAATCAGTTTCGCATTAAAACAATGTTGTTACTCTAATGCGAATCTCGAATTCGTGGAAGAGTGGAAATATATACATGGTGCACTTTGAATTTCAATTCATTGAATGGGGGCCCATTTATTCGTCCGCACAATAGCGGTGCGCGGCGAGTGTACACAACGGCTGGGCGGGGCCGCGCGACCTGCGATTATGGCAGCTTTTTTATTTTCAACACCGTAGATACCTTTTACATCGCCGTTCAATTACCGGGACGCGTCCCTGGTGGACGGCAGACGAAGTGGATAGGACAGTAAATTTCCAACATTTAATAAAACAAACTTAACACTCGTAATAATTTTACGTATACTAGTGACTATGAAATCCATTAAACTTTTATTTTTGATTAAACACAAAATATTACAATTTTTTTTTTGAATTTTCCGATACTCTGTTTTTGAAGTGGTGAAATTTGTCTTAATTTTATTTCAAAAATCATTCTACACTGCACTTACATAGTAATTAACATTTATATGATAAAGATTATACCTATTTGAAACGTGAAGTTCAAAATCAACTGTAGAATCAGTATGGACGTATCTGCCCCATCTATGGGAGATAGTAATAAGTCAAGTAAGTAAAGCTGTAGATATTTTAATATAATGCGTCAAGTTGGGAAGGTGTATCCAAGTTATGACTTTCGATGCGCCCACGCACTCTGATTGCAGTCGCCTTGACATTAGTTCGACTGTCGCGCCCATGCCACAATATTCGCTGCTCGCTCCAACCCCCTGCGCGTGTGCACGGCATTAAAGTCATAACAGAAATCATTTATCAATAAATTGGTACATATCAAATGGTTAAAACATTTATATATTAAATGCCATTGCCAAAATATTCATAATCTGAATACTAACCATTTTACCAGGTGGTAGGTCTCTGTTGCCGGAGACCGTCTGGATGGATACCACCGCAGCTCCTATTTCAACCGCCCAATAGTAGTGTGCAAACATTACTGTGTTCCGGTTTGAAGGGCTCTGTAGCTAGTGTAATTACTGGGGTAACGAGACTTAACACCTTATGTCTCTAGGCGACGAGCGCAATGTGGTGCAGTGTGTACCATCTTAACTAGCACCACGTTGTCATGGGCAAGCGTATCACTTACCATCAGGTAAACGTCTTGCTCGTCTCGTCGCAAAGTATTGTAGTATAAAAAAAAAACTAACGCCGAAAGACTTTGAACAGAGGTCCCTGGTTCATATCCGGAACACACTTGTGGAGTTTGGATTAGAGTTTCTTCGAACCCTGGCTAGTTACCAAACCTTTATATTTTAAATTTGGGATCGTAACAACATTTCGGCATTCTGGTTGTCAACGTATATGTACCAGATTATTCTGGACATCCGTCACCATCCACGTCTTCATTGTAACAATAAAATCACGTAAAAGCGAGGTTGTTTATTAAAATATATTTTATTACTTATGCCGTTATTAAAGCTTGCAACACTGTTAGACAACATTTCATTTATTTTTGAGACAAACAGATACTTTGATAAAAGTAATACAAGAAAAACGTCTTATTTTTATCAAGATTTTGGGATAAAAGTTTATTAAAAAAATTCGAACTGAATTTTCGTTTAATAGAAAAAGTATATATTTCGCACTAGTTGCTCCTTTAAACATGTTCTCTTTTGAACCGTATAACCCTGTTAAAAAGTACAGAGCCTTACCGCTGCACTTTAAATTATGTGAACAGTTTTATTACTGATTCGTTGAGCTTTTACAGCACCTCCAAGTTCGCACTCACCATCGTACTGTGAACGTAAACCTGTCAAAGCATTTTCACACCTAATTACTGAAGTAATCGGTTTTTATGACGCAAGGAAAACCAGTTTCCAAAATGAAACCTTTTTCTTCTCATAACTTTTGGCCTAAGTTTAAGCAGGACATACTTTAATACACGATTAAACATTTACTAAATTTTGCATATTTACTAATAAACATACTCAATTCTTAATTCATATACAACTATTACTCGTCTGTCATAATTAGTAAATCTATTAGCACCCATTACTTATAAGTTCTTACTTATAATCTTTACTTATAATTCTTATAAGATCCGACAAGAAATATTATCTTTTTCAATATTCCTTTCAATTACTTAAACAAAACTCTTGTAAGTCTTTAATATAAAACATTTTAAGTACATAAGTCAATCATGTTAAAAAGTATACTCCGGAGACGGTCATGTTAAAACTTAACAGTTGGTGCTCGTTAAGATGGTACGAGGTCCGCTTTCTCTTTAATAATAATAATAGACAACAATCATAAAAAAAAAATAAGTAAAGAAATCTTTACAAGACGAAACCGCACACCGAGCGGACGAATCTCGAAAATCAGTGCCCGTCGATAAGATAAGGGCGCTTCGGCCGATATTACACGACCAACGTCTCAGACCCCTCGGCACTGTGAAATTACCCAGCTGCGGAGGTCAAGGTAATGTGGGCCGATGTGATGGGCAACCGAGTCTTAATTAGACTCTGTAGTGACCGTCATCGCGTATTAAGTGTTCGTTTCATCAGCGGAGTAGTTTTCTGCATGAGGGCACTCGCCGGCGCCTGCGCATACCTGCACGGCGCCTTTCAAGGCCCTGCCTTATCGCCCGGCTATATTATATCGATAGTCTAAGATTGTGTTACTAACATGAAGGTTTTGTTATTAAACGTCATCTTAATGGATTTTTTAAGTTTTGTTTTAAAAAATATAGTCTCCCGTTTCACTGTTTTTTTAAAAGCCTCACTACACGTTTGGCTTTTAATCAACGTTAAGTTACAACCAAATATTAATATGAGAAGTATTTTCATATGCCGAATTCTTCTCGTTTCGCACCAGCTAAACACTAGCCTAGAAACATCCCATGTTCGATTCCGGGGCTATATATGCTAATATTTCGATTGTGTTACAGTTTTTTGGTCCCGCCTGGTCAGTTGTCACTAAGTACTTTAATCATATAAATTAATAAAGATAAAAGGGTTGGTTGAGTAATCCAAAGTTAAAACAATTTCATGTATAAAAATATCAAGACGATATTGACGTTAATATTTAAAATTTTAAAATTGATCGAATGTAAAATAGCTTTAATCCAGAATTAAAGTATCAATATACTAAATATCATAAAAAAAACTTGAAAAAATCTACTTTTTATAATCAGAGCACAATTTCAGTAAATATGTTATTTTTAAACAATCCCGTCACATATAATTACAACTTCATTGTCTTCTAACTCCCAAAATTATTGAAAACAATTTTTTTTAATTAAAGAGTCTTAATACTATTTGTATTAATAGTCCTAACCACATCAGAATATACACGGAGACCAAAAGATTAAAACACAAACGTCCGCTTTGTAAAAGACGTTATCTTAACTTGGGAAAACGACAACAATGAGGACGGTAGCAGCACTGCTTTAGCCTTTTAAATAATATATCATTCAAATCAAATCTGGCACACGATGATGAATAGACACTTGCTGTAGAACATTGACCCTTATTGCAAAGGCATAAGGACGTAATATTGAAACAATGGGAAACCTGAAAACAGTCCCGGAGCCATAAATCCGTCAAGATTAAACAACTGGTCAATGGGGTTGTCTTATTTGTTTTTTAAATTAAACTCTCACGAAACAACTTTTCGCCCGCAACTGGATGGGTTTACTTTTTTTCTTAACAACAAGTTTACATAGAAAATCCGATTAACTTTCGTTCGGTCGGATGGTCCTGTAATCTCACTGAGACGATGAAAGACTGACCGTTTGCTCGATCCGTCCCTTTTTTATCCCGTGGGATAATGAAATCATAATAATATGTCAGTTTGTTTGCGGTTCTACGGTAAATAAAGGATTGAGAAAATCTTCCCTTTGTAAAGATAACTGTGTGACGTATTAGTAATAAGATTATATCTGGCGGGTACGTTCACTGATGCACCATCTGTTTAGACAGAGAAGTAGATCCATGTATTTAATGGAATGGCACGCTTCTGTTATATTTACACCTTTTTCATAGACATTTAAATTTTCAAACAAATATTAAGTACAATTACTCCAAGAGCAGGGGACTTGTAAGATTATATAATTCACAACTCTACCAACAGCATTTCGTAAATAAGTATGAATAAATAAATAAATTTAAGAATAAATTTCTTCTATCACCAGATTCAACAGAGAGAGTACTTCCCATTATTCCTCTTAATATGCAATAGATTATATATGGAGGTCCATGTTAAACGCAAGTTACTTCACAACTACGACATTACCTCTCCAAGAGTTCTCGTTAAGTTATCAAAACTTTGCCAAGAGGTAGTGCCATTTTAATATATTTAGTCCCTTCTTTACACAGTGTATATTATTCTAAAAACACGCAATTACAATGTAGATAAAATATATTCAATAGATTAAAGCTTAGTTGTCGTTTACGAATGGATACTACAACATGCACAGTAAGCTCGTCTGGTATTAATTGTTACGTCTGTATACGCAGAGCTACATAACGACAGACAATTAGTCTTCTACCATCAAAACTTCAAAACATGTAGCCCGAAATCGAAGGTAGAAGTCTGTGTAACAATGCTGCTCTATGGTTGTTAAACTTGTGTTTGTACTGTTAAGAATTGGTTCAGATTAAAAATAAATGAAAGAACATTGAAGCTGTGTTCAGCTGCAGCCACCCAGCAGCTCTTGGAAAGGCGTGGACACAACACCTCCGTAGGCCGTTGACACAAAATAAAGTAATAGCCGGTGCGGCTCACCGCGCTATCGCACTGTAATCGTATATATTTCGTGAACGTCATTATTATGGCCCAGCGCCCGGAGGTCCCCATCGCTGACCACAAGTTATCGCTCAATTTACAAAAGAAATAAATTTGTAATGAAAACGATTCTTCCTGCCGCTCAGATGTAATCAAAACGCGATGTTTGTATCGTCGGCTGCGTCCCTAACGTACGAAAGTGACGTCCGCGGGTCTTTGAAATCTGTGAAGAATATTACACATAACTGGTTCCATGGCGTAGTAGCTAGCGTCTTACTAACAGAGAGGTCTATAGTTCGATCACAAATACTGTGCAATTTTGATACAACCCACATATTGTAAATCTACTGCCATTACTGTGTGCTATTAACATATAAGTGCCAAAGTATTTTTGGTGATCGCGCTTTACATCTACAACCTCATTGTCACTTAATATGACATAGGTTTTGATAAAAATTATAAACAATTTATGTAAACACAAAAAAACTCTCTGTGGAGATTAACATTCTTTCTCTCTTAATCAGCAACAGCGACCATCACAGAGGAATACAGAGAATTTTATACACTACTGTTTACAGGTAGATGTAGCTGATGCGGACCTAAATGGTGATTAATAAAAGAGATATAACATTAGTTAACGAACAGATTCACAAACTGTTTTTTTTACCGACAGAGTCGAAGTTTTTTTTTAATGGTTACTATGCTAAATTTATATACTGTATCCTTAAGAGAATGTAAATACGAACGACTACATGCAAATAAGTTACATTTAAAAAAAATAGGCATCGAACTGAGAATCCCTTTCCAGACGTCGGTTAATAATGTATCCATCACTTGACCGCAAACTAAGCATCGCAGTAATTTGTTAAAACCGGAAAACCACCCTAAAAATAGGTCCATTGTCTACTTCGGTGGTCTTTCTTATCGACTGAGTTCTCCGTCGCTTCTACTGAGACATTTCACCTTTTTTATTGCTACGCTCTTCGCGACTTTACAATACAACATAATTATATTTACATCTCCGCTTTAACATACTCGGTTCTTATCGCGAGGTAGTAAGATTTAAACTGCAAGACCACGCTGTGCTCCGTATACCAAATGGTACAGCGTCGGCCACAGTTTTATCTTCGTCTACTTTCTCACCTTTTTACGAGTTTACGTGTGAGTAGAACTGTCGTAGATACAATTATCGATTAGGTAATTTTATCAGGTCCGATCTATTGTCTTCCGGTTGATATTGTTGATTTAGGCCGGTTCTGTGGTAATTTAGTGGCGCTAGGGAGGTGTGATCGTGAAATTGTTAGTTTCCTGTTATTTTTCATGTAGTTTTGTTCAGGTATCGTGAAATTATGGAGCAAAGGGAGGACCAGATGTTTTTTTTAACGCAATCCCTTATAAACAAATTAGTTATTTTCACTAATGCTTAAGAACAATCAAAAGCAATTTAAATAAAAAATTTAGATTTTTTTTTTGTTTTACCCTCGTCTTTGTTAAGTAGTAGACAACAATAGATTGAAATTATAATATGGTAAATCTTTTTTTAATATTTTATGACTCCAAAATATTTACTTTAAGAGTGAAGTCGCCGACAACATAGACTTTCATTCATTTCTAACGTCTTGAATAACGAGTCAAAGACAATAAAGCTCATAAAACGGAAAGCAAATTATCATAAAACACGCAACACTTAAATACCACCCTACTTAAAGAGCACTGAAATATTAAAACAGCCTGTTAAAATATGAAATGTCCTCAACGCGAGATAGGATCACTTAATTATCTCGGAGATAATCTTATATCAGTGACGCTAACGGGCACAGTAAAGTTAAAACGAAAAGTAATATCTTTGTGGAAGCAATTCCATAACTTACTGTTGAGGATAATTTTTCGCGCCGCTCTCAATGGGACTGCTTCTTCAGCATGAGGATAGCACGACGCTGTAAATAACAGCTCACGGATTCAAATTACATAAAACTGAGCTAAAATATGCGCATATTATTGCACGGTATAAAGACGTCAAAATGTACAGTCGAGAAAGATAGTTTAATAATAGTTATTAAATTATTACACTATACATTATTTACAACTTTAATACTTTACTACCTTTGTATACTGTCAGATTTACTTAACTGAGCAATGCTATATTTAGTTTTTATACGTCGAAACGATGAGACAAGAACTTGTATCTGATAGTAGTATACATACTCTAATTACTAATGTTTACACAAAACTAGATTACTCTCGACAAAAGATATTAAATTTTATTACCACTGATCACAATAGCTACAGAATGCTTTGACGGTGCACTGTAATATTAACATTGTTATATATTTTAACGGTAACAAAACTAGGATTATCCATAAAAATAATTACAGTATTCAAGTAAAACGTTTTAAAACGAAGATGTTTTTCTCTCCGCTTCAGTTAAATCCCTTCTTGATTTTGGTGGATAAATAGCCTTGACTGCCGCTTTAATAGAAAAGACTCCGATACTAATAGAGATAACATAAAGCGAGCCGTTAAATAATTAAGTTAAATAGCTAATTGTTTCGATTTTTTATATAAGCGAAGTAGCACTTGTAGTGCTGATTGTACATGCAAAACAGAACATGATCCCGCACAAAGCACGAGCGCACTTGGTCATACAGTATCAGTTCATTGCATCAGTAAAGCTACCAGCAATGTTAAATCACGAGATCACCGTTTGCAACAGCTGAAGTATTAATGTAATTACATATTAGCCCCTCACAACTCAAAGAAACTGATATATTTATTAATGAACATATTTATAAAGGACGTACGTTAGAAATTTATTATAACATATTGCTATGTTACCACTGACATACTATATTTAATGTAGTCTAAACAATCATACACTCGTTTTAATATACTTAAAAGTATTGAGTAAACACATGTAAACATTGTAATTTTATTCAATTCTCTTAGACATTGAGCATTTCATTTAATGTTATTTTTTTAAACATGTCTCCAAAGCAAAAAAATTATGTTAAATTTTAATGATCACATAAGGCCTTCTTCAGGCGTCATTGACATCCAGTCTACGCTCACTTGTGCTGTGATTCATTGCGAATACTTGTCGTTTGTCTGTCCGCCCACAAGCCAGCAGGCTTATCGTGACTGAAGGGTTGCGAAGTAATCTACTATCCAAATCATTTCGAGTGTAGCCTGAACAATGCGGATTTCTCTGTGCGAAATGCGAGACTATCTCTACTAATGACAACGGGCGCAAATCAAACACGTTATTATCTTACTCGAAACTCTTCGGTGAGTTACGTATAGGAACCTTCGGCCTGGTGGCCTTTTCTCACGCTAGATAATATAACTGCATCTATCTTTACATAGTTTAGTAAATATTTATCTTTGGTTGTACGCATCCGTTGTCTAGTACCGTCTATATTGTACAGTACCTATCTTTACCGCCAAATAGTATTGTGTAAATACTGTGTTCCAGTTTAAAGAGTGTTGTAGCTAATGAAATCACTAGGACAATGAAACTTAACATCCTTTGTTTCAAAGCGAGCATATGTAGTATATATTCTGGGCCGTTATATACCAACAGATGGAGATCCTATTCACGCAGTCGTTTCGTGAAAAAAAGGTCAAAGCTCAATTAATAAAACTAAAACATTATTAAGTGACGATATCGGTAAAAATTAATTTACTTCAAAAAAAATTAAAGGGTATATATACCCTTCAAGGGTCTTTATAACCACGGTAATGTCAAATTATATCAAAATATGTCCATACCATACACTTAGGACAAATTGCCGCCGCCGAGGCGGGAGCCAAACAAAAAATTCGCTCCAGTTTCAACAACAAAAACGATTTTATTGCGACTAACAAGCGACCCTGATGTTATCGGATGTATTACTTTCATCCCTTATCGACTGTTTTTGCCCTTATAATTGGATCAGCGATGGTTTACATCCAGCTAAAAATACCATTGCTTTTATTAAATGCTCCTTTTTATTATTCGTAGCATGTATTCCACACCCACCGATAGCTATATGGTGCTAGTTAGAATGATATACACAGCACCTGTGTGCTCGCTGCCTTAAGACGTGAAATTTCAGAATCATTACCCTGGTAATTTTACTGGCTATAACTCCTTTCAAACAAGAACACAGTAAAGTTTGAACACTACTGTTTGGCGGTATAAATAGGAGCTAGTACCTACCTAAACGGTTTTCAATTATTAATAAATTATGTAATTGCAACATTGAATGAAATGCTATTACTATAAACCTAATTTCCACGTAAAATTAGTTTCACTGTCATGTAAGCCTGCCCTTAAGTTTTTTTGTCGCATAGGTACCGATAATCATGTCACACGTTTTTTACCCCCCAAGCCACACAGGACAAGATGGCGTTACGATCAGATTATCATAGGCTTGTGGTCGGATTATTACTTAATTTTTTTCCAGATCTCCTACCTGTCCGGAACCCAAGAATTTGTGGACGAACAGACCGAATATCCTGATATAGTTGTCAAATGGCTATCCAAAGCTGAGCCGGGTCGGAGTCCTAAAAAATTTGAAGAACGAGCTCCAGTTATTATGGTCGATAACTCTCTCGGACTGAAAGGGCGAAACGAGCTTCTTAACCGGGTGAATATTTTATTTACAGTAACTATTAGAGATTTGTCGAAACATTTTGGTGGAGTGTGCAAAGACAAACAACGATTTCATTTTTATACTTTTTGTGGTTATTTGTGAACTTGATGTGTGGTTTAACTATTTCTACCAACATCTTGATTGTAAGTTTAAACATTTGATTTTCGCTGTTATTTAACTTCGAGTTATCCCTTTCCTCCGGTTTATCGTTAACTTTTTCAGATTTAAATCAAGATATCTGTATAAAGAGTTTTACATAGATAATTATTGCGTAATTTAGATAATTTTAATTGTAAGAATGAATTACTCTGTTTGTAAAATAAAAGTTATATATGTAGTAAATAAAAAAAATGTTTAAAATACTTAAAAAAATTCTTTACAACTTTAAGATGAGCATGGTATTCTTTTAGTCATATATTACACGGCTTGTTTATAACAATTTGTTGTTATTCAGAAATTGTTTGTACTAACTCAAATTGGGCTTTTCGCGTTATAACACATTTCTATGTTCATAAGTTTCGGTAAACCTTTACAATTACACTACAATACCAAACTAATTAAAATTCACATATCACTGGGAGAAAAAAATGTTTATGAATTTTTTTAATTACTTCTTTTTCTTGATATTATTGTTCAGAGGTTTTTTTTATATAATTTACTACTAATACTATCTTAACTATTATTACAAAAAAATGTTTTTTTTTATCCGCATTCCAATTGTTAGCTATTGAACATATATTTAAACAAAATTTAAAAAACTTTTTGCTAATTTATTGTTTATCAAATCGCATCAACCATCTATACCTATTTTTAGCCCTGTCGCTTGCTCGAAATAAATCTTTATATGACATAAAATGATGTCAATATTCGTATTCATGAGTCAGATGTGAAGGAAAGTTTCCGGTTGCCGGTGGCTCATCTTAAGGCCCTCAGACTCAGGGTCTGCATGCACACTCTCCGTTTTGCTGTTTAAGTCGGTCAAATGTCTAACAGCATTAAACATTAGCAGAGAATACATAGATGTTTAATTTAACACGACTCTGACGAAGCTGTAACATCATCCAAAAATGAAATGGAGAGTTCACCTCAATTTAAGTTTTTTTTTGGTAAATATTCTGTACTTTTACCAAATAAGCTCTTACGCATTTATTTATAAAACTGTGTTTGTATTAATTCAATATTTTACTCCAATTTTATAATAGGTATTTGCTTTTCGTAAATCTATTCCACGAAATCATTCAATGGAATTAGTTTAATTCTCTGATTGTTTAATAATGAATTAAAATGGTGACTTAATAAGCGATGATTAAGAGCTCAATTAAAAAATAAACAATTCAACTAAGAACTTAGAAGCTAAAGAGAATATATTATTTTGTAAATTATGGCAGAGATAAAAGTTTTATGGCGTAACTCTCATAGACACTACAACGTAAATCACATCAGCCATTTTATTAAGACGTTCAATGTCATTCTGATGACAAAATGGCCGACTGAACAACGAAAAGAAATTTAAGGAAAATTTATTAATTTACAGTGAATATTTTAATTACTTTATAGAATATTTTCATTCATTCTGTGCAATGATACAATGAAATAAAAAAAATGTGATACCCTTTTCACAAGGTTTAAGTTCACTTCAAAAATTCATTATAACGTAATCAATGTTTTAAGCCTATTCCCAGCAATGGGAATAATATGAAATCTATATTATTGTTGTTGTAAAAGAAACTGGATATACACTACATTTCGGAACGTTTTATTATTATAATTGTATTTTAATTTACTATGTTGCCATAAAATACTGTACCTTTTTATTCAATAAAATAATGTAATAAAATTTTTTCCTCGTGCTCATAGAAAAATCTAAATTTAGTAATTTTTTTTTTGGATAAAACGACTAATATGCAAAAGAGGTAAATGATACACTCGTTCATAACAACGTGGCGCTAGTTAGGATGATATACATTGTACTCGCCACCTTGAGACATAAGTCCTGTTATCCCAGTAATTAGACTAGCTATAACGTCCTTCAAAACGAAATACAATTATGCATACTTGCTGGAAATAGGCAACGGAATTAGGCTTTGCGGTGGGACCTAGACGGTCACCGGCCACAGAGACCTACCACCGATAAATTTATCATATGGCTTCAAGTTTCACGGGACACAATGTAACCCGCGTGTTGGGGTACGTAAAAAATTGCATTATCGTTAAGCGAGCAACACAAACGCAGCGGCGGCCGTCCCTACCGACCTCAATTTCGCCGATCCGCTCGTAAAGCCGCGGGCCGTGTAAAAAGCCTATAAAATTCAATTGACACCCGTTAAAACCGATAACTTACGGCCAACTCGAGCACTTCGCTCGTGTTAACATAAATTGTAAACATTCCGAACAGTCTAACCTTCGAAACACAATCCTCGCAATTTTTACACACCACCTTATACATGTGCGTATCAAACATAAAAGATTCTAGCGAACACGAAATGATATATATAAAGATAAATAGTAAGATCTTATGGATACGATAGATCTAAATTGAACAATGTAAAGTTATTAGAAACAATATAAAATCTCGGGCTATTTACATCATAGTAAACTATTTGATAAACTGTTACTGCCGTTAGAATGAAATTTTTTTTATCATCACCATAATGTTATTTTTTTATGAATCAGCCAAACTCTATTACGGTAAAACCACTACAACGTCCATCACACTTTCGTTGGAATTCATACATTTCGTATAATGATTACCTACTGCTTTCTCTTTCGTTCTAGAGGTTGCCGGTTTATATACCTACTCACAAGACTTAATACAGTTATATGTTATTTGTTCTTTAACGTAATTTGTGTAAAATCTTTTTCATTCAAGTTACTGATTTTCTGTTTGTATTCTCAGAACAACTTTATAAACATAGAAAATTTATGTCATGAGAGATGAATGGTATAAATTTCCACCAATAAAGATAAGAAACGAAGTGGTTATGTTATAACTTTTCTCTATATCAGAGTTTAGTTTTAGCAACCGAACGGCTTCCGCGACGGGTTTGTCCCATCGTCGAGTTTAACGACAAACTAGAAAGCATAATAAAAGTAGCCCAATGTGGGTGTTCCGAGCATCGTCTTTGTTTTATGTTTATAACGTTTTTATATTGACCCGCTGCCATAACGTGTCGAGGGGCCTGTAATATATTTGTTTGTCGAGGTTACACTCCCGCATAAGTTAGAGCTAAACTCGGAGACGCTAAAATTAAACTGTATAATAACTACAATAACATCAAAAGTGTCCTCGTCGTCCTTTACATACGTAACACCAAAATGTTTATACGGTCTTAAAAATTAACTCGGGACCTAAATTTGATGTTTTATGTTCATCATTATAAAGAAGGGCGTGAAAAGACCGAGCGAATTGTTCGTATCCGGTAGTCAAAATCGAAGCGTTATAAAAACTGTTACCTGATACCGGTAAACAAGTTCACGATAAAAATATTCATAAAACCTTGTTTTGATTCACAATTTGCAACTTGATATAGTGAACGACATAAAACTAAGCAAAATTCAATAACACCAACAAATACTTTTATTAGGTACAATATCTGTTTAAAGAATTCCTATCGATAACAAAAACTTATTAAAAATATTTAGGTCTAAAATATTGGCAAGGTTATAAATAAAATAAGGCGTTGGTGAAAATTAGTAGAGTGTTGGCCATCCGACAAAACGAACAGTTAAGGAAATATCTCAAAGAAGGCAGCTCAATCGTTGAATGGAGTGGGTTATTTATTAGTGTAGATTATCGCAACAAATCACTCCGTCCCCGAATCATTCGGTGTAACCCGAGAACGCCCCTTATATTTGATGATTGGACAAATAAATATATTTCCCGTATCCTGTTTATCGGGTCTGGGGTGTTAATAAAAATGTAGGGGAATGTGGGGACCGAAGGATTCCCTCTCCGACGTCGCACCGCGTATTAATCGACGACGACTTGATTTTTTTCCATGAACCAAACTATATAATTTATCTGACGTAACCACACTATGGAGTAGTATAAAAATCTTATCACGAATTCAATTTTATATTGTCAGCCGCTAGTTAAAGGAATGATAAAGACTTGTTAGGTGCAGAAAGTGTGAAAAAAAATAAATTAGGATAACTTTAGCCGATACCTCCCGAGCGATGTGAATGGGCCCGAGGGCCAGGGTGGCCGGCGTCCGTCGTCCTATCGTTCCTAATAAATTAGAAGCCACTAATACAAGCCGTGCCCTTACAGAAGACTGGTCGTGTCAACTCGCCACTAATGTAATGCCGCGATAACACGTTCAAAACCACTCATGTACACATCACTGCGATACGGTGACCCATCCCCGCCGCGGGCTCACTCGCGCGGCGTGAACAGAATTCATTTTATTGCGGGTCGGACGTCTCTGGTCGCGTTTAAAGCACATTCGTTGTATTAAAGTGCGAGGAAATGTTACCTCTTTTATATCGTTAGTTTAGGATTCGCTGTCACGCGGAGAGTTTGTGTAATGTAAATTCCTCCATGCTTTATTGTTGTCAACGGCGCGGTAATTGATTGCGGCCGGATTTATGGCCGGATGAGATTTCTTTACGATTCGTTATTAAATTTTTGCACAATGACGCATTTAGGGAATGCCTTTTAAAAATTACGAGATAAAATTTATGACAACGTTGTTAATAATGAAAAATAATCCTTGTACTTCAATCGACTCACTGCGAAATAACTTTACCGAATCAAACTTCATTCATAACATAAATATTAAGCAAATTTTGTTTTATTTTTTAAATAAAATCTGATTTGTGTAGAATGGGCTGACTGTGTCTTAGAGTCTTCAAGTAGTATGTTGGATATTCTTAATAACAATGGGATTCCAAGCCGATCCTACCATCTTCTTTATTAAAATTATGTTTTAAAATCTGAACAGCTTATAATCGTTAATGAGGAAAGTCTCTTTATATTTTTTAACTTTTTTCTTATTATGATTAATCAAAGTTCTTTAGTTTTTTTTACAGAGTAGACACTGCCTTTTGCTTCTTTATAAAGTACCTCTCTATTACTGGAGGTAGGCCAAACAACTAACGCAATTTCTGCCTATTTTGAGCCACACGGAACAGTTTGAATAAATGTTGATTGTTATGTTTCTTTTTTATTTCCCGGGCTGTTTTTGAACTTTCCTTGCAGCGTATGAGTCGGTGGTTTATTTTTATGGTGTTGTAAGAGCAAACGATCGGTTACAATACTAATACGTTCATGGATAGGAACGGACGGGGGCGAGCAGCGGCGCGGAATGGGCCCATCTCGCGATTTGTCGCCGCGATCCCAGCGCGATAGCGGGGACGTGGCCAACTAGCGTCAGGTGGTATAGCAACACGGGACGGTGCCATGCAGCAACGAAATATTTTTCTGTATTCTACAACACGACAGACGAGAGAACCGGTCACCTGATGGTAACTGATACGCTTGCCCATGACAACATGGCTCTAGTTAAGATGAAATACACTACACATTTTGCTCGTCGCCTTGCTTACTTTTTCGATCCGAAACAAAGTAATATTTGCACACTAATGATTGGCGGTTGAAATAGGAGCTGTGGTGGTACCCATCAATGAATATTATCAAAACTTTAACAACTATTTACTATTTTATATCCTGTATTCCGGATCCACGAGCCCTAAGTCCGATGAAGTTGTAAAAGTTCCAGATCTATAATTTGTTTATAACAGACTATTCTGTAATAAAAAATAGGTAAAATACTTTAAATTATTTTAACTAATTTACCGCACTAAGCGACCTTGTTCAATTCTGGGACTACTTAGTGGAGTTTGATTAGTGGTAGTATCTTTTGAACCAGCCTGACACACAATGTACATCTACCAATAGAGTTAAGAGTATTCTAAGTTTCCACACTTCATTACCAGTAAAAGAGATGGTTTTGAAAAATGTTAAATTTTAAAATATGTAATATTTTATAAATTCCAAATCGTGCTCTTCTTTGACATGAATCCCTTCTTTAATACTAATAAAAAGTACAGTGCAGCAAGTCCTCTTGTTTGTCCCTCAGCGGACGTCGTGAACAGGGTACGTAGAATGAACTACACGCATGTAATCGAATCGACGCACCGATGCTCATTCAATAATCGAAACATGTCGGTGTCATCGGACCTCTCTCTACCCTTTCACGTTCAGTTAATCTTGTTTGTTATTATGCTTTTTTACTTATAAAATTTTTAAATATTCCCTTACATTTCGCAACGCAGTATATTGTATTCAGTGCAGTTAAAATTTAAAAATTTCTTAAAACAAAAATAGATCTACACATAAATCGTCGATCTGTTCACATGAACACATTCGTCGGAAATATTTGCGTGAAGCCTCTGTCCAGCATTGATCATCACAATCTTTGGCTGAACTAAGCTAAACTAAGCGTTTATTACTTATCTTCTAAAGCCGCATATTGTGATTAATATACATACGTAAATTACACTGCGCTCGAACCAACACACGCTTGACCGGTTATTTAAAAAGAACAGTGTATAAAATGGATCATCAGTAGTATTTCAGTAAATTCCCCAACGACGTTGTGATTATCCTGTCGCCGGATAACATCCTCATGTTGAACTTTAGAGAACTTTTAAACTTGTGTCTCAATATGTCAAACAGAAACTGATGCAAACGTTCGGATACTTTACATTATTATGACTAGGGTCATATCAAAGCACAGCATCACCTAAAATTGAGTGACCACATCCTGGCTTAACTTTGTCTGAGATTGAGCCTATAAAAATTAACTAATTTCATCCTGTGTTAAATTTATGTCCTACCGACGAAGGTATACACTTTTTTTTAAATCAGAATTTAAACGGTATAAACAATTTTTTGTTGGTTAAGTTACAAAACCATCGGTTTAGTCCTGAATGAACATTACATGAAAAGAATTTACATGTTGTATAAAAGATTCATAATATAGATGACAGATGACAGAAAGAAGAATTGCAAACAATAACTCTTCCGGTAGGATGTGAAGCGTTAAAAGTGTAAAGTTACAAGTGGAGAGTAATCCGAAATCATTTTGTAACATCATATCCGTCCGTGGTGTCCGGAGCGCCGGGAACATTGACGATTGATTCTTATGGGGGTAAGGGCAGTTTTACGACTGTGTGAACAACGCAGATTATGTTTCTTGACCTCGTCAATATTATTTATGTACGTAAGTTTGCTTTTGTTGTTTGTAGTGCGTGCGAAATGGCTTCATCGATGATGCGCCGTATTACAGCCTTCGTTATATACACACTCGCATAGTTTAATGCTGTTAAAAATAATAGCGAAATTTATCGCAACAGCAAAGAACTAAAGCGGTACGTTATTAATTTTTTTATTTATTTGTTCTATGAGGTGACAAGACGAACAAGACGATGACCAGATGGTAAGTGAGATGCTTGTTCATAACGTAGCGTTAGTTAAGAAGATATACACTACACATTTTACTCATCGCCTTGACACATAAGGTGATAAGTCTGGTTACCCCAGTAATTTCACTAGCTTACAAACCCTTCAAACTGGAACATAGTAATGTTAGCACAGACTGTTAGTCAGCAGAAATAGTAGCCGCGGCGGTACTTAAACGGTCTCCGGCAATAGAGACCTGTAATTTTTTTAATAATTAGTGATAATTGAAATTTTCTGCAGTAAAGCATTAGTATTAAAATATTAATTTCCGATTTGGAAAAATCACTAGAAAAATTACCAGAGTAACTCTTACGCCATTTACATGATGGTGCTATGTATACATCCTAATTAGAACCTAGCACCATGTCATTAGCAGATGTATCGCTTACCACCACGCCCTGCTCGTGTTATCGCTTTGTCGTATGAAAGAATTGATATTTAACAAACATGACTTAATAATAGCCTTTCATAACTACTACATACATCAAAATATTTTGGCGTTGTTTCGAACCGCATGCCTCTGCCCTAATTATACTGAACGCATAATTAACATGCAACGTGAAACGATCACCTATCAATCAAAAATTTTGAACAATAGTGTTGCTGTGATCATCAACAGAAAAATGTGTATACAAATGCTTTGAAAATTACTTTAAAATAACTCCTACTTTCTATTAGTTTTATTTTAGATAAGTCATACGCTTGCGATAGGCTCTTCTTATAAAGATGTTTACATAACATTATAATATGTTAGATGTCTGTCAAATAGATTTAAATAGATGTACTTGAACGATCTCTGGAATAGAAACCTACCCATAGTATACGTTTGATTTTGTATTTAGTAAAGCCGATTTGTTCATGAATAAGTCTCAGTAAATACAAATTAAATTAAGCGCAATTGATTCCCGTAATAATATAAACATGTGTTTATTGTTTTTAATGTACTTTATGATGTAACTATATATGTTAAAGCTATTATCAATTAATGAACCTGGAGTCTCCTGTGGACCGCGGGTTGAGACACGGAGGTCGTGTGAAAGGGAACACCCGACGCCGAACAATGCCTCCGAGACATTACCGACACAACGTAACTTGTCGTAACTTGTCTTCTAACCTTTGGCTAATGCACTGTCTATCCACGCTGATAGCCAAAACTTGTAATTAGTCTGTGATTAAACGCCGAAACGCTGCGGGTTGCTCCCACGACCGCTGGTACGCTTCTCAGAAGTCACTACACGGATTTGTAGCTAAAAGGTTTTAGATGTGATAATTATATGTAGGGGGATGAGTGATAGCTCGTCACTTTTTTTTAATATCTAGGGGTAGGCGCGAGGGAGAGTTGTTGTATGTATCCTGTGATTACGACGGAAGCTGAATTCAAAATAGTCAATGTTCGTTTATAATTCTTATGACGCTTGTTACTAGTTACAGCGCTCTGAAAACTGGAATATAGTAGAATACCAGCAGAAATATACCTGTTGTATCCATAAAGACTTTCAGAAAGATGGATATTGATATAGATAAGTTTTTATTTAACCTATTCTAAACAGCTCCATAATTCTGTTCTATATTTCATTAACGTTATTATATTTCATAAATCTGTTATTCCTAAGCTTACCATAAAGTGAATAACTTAATTTGTATACAGATTATTTTATTAAAAACTAATTGCAACACGTTATAAAGTTTATGAATATAAAAAAACGAGAAGTAAACACTTGAGATGCGTTAATGAAAAACGGAGATGGGAGTCACTGTAATATCTTTGATATAACACCGAAACCGAAAATAATGGCCTTTAATTAAGCATTTAAAATGCTTAAACCATAACATTAACCAGTTAAATTAGCAATTATCCTCTCCGTGATGTTTAACATGGAGGTTGATCGTTTTAAATTAAAGCTAAGGAGCGGTCGTTAGGGCGCCTTCCATTTGCGAGGGCTTCTGTTACACCTTTTTGTGGCGAGCAAAGTGCGCTCGATTACTTGCCGATAATGTATCGATGTTACGCATCTTTAGATACATTTTTAATATACAGGATGTTGGAAAACGAGAAATCTAAATAAATTTACGAGTGATGGCAGGACGGGGCTTGAGTGTAAATAATATAATGGACAAAACCTGGGACGAAACGAAAGACGATTGATTAGGGAGGCCTAAGTTCAGCAATGGATGGCAATAGGCTGTAATGGTGATGGTGATGATGATATTTGAAAATAAAATAAAATATATTTTTTTTCATAGACTAGTACTTGACTAGGATACCACCTGATGGTAAGCGGCGATGTAATCTAGGTGGTAAAGCGCACTAGTCTAGAAGAAGCCTGTTCACTCTTTTTTTGAAGACCCCAGTCTTTTTAGAAGACATTTACAATCATTCCAGTCTCCTTTATTGATTGAATATAAATTTTACTTTTAATAGTATTTGTTGTATATGCTATGAATAGAACAGGCATTATACGAACACATAAATGATGTAATTATGATACGCTTCCTCTTAACAATGTTAGGATGTTTGTACAACGTCACACAAACATGTCCGGCAGTAAAAATCATTGGAAAGAGAATCTAGATTAATAAAAAAAAATTGTTGACTTTTATAAAAATAATCAATAAAAAATTCTTAGTATTGAAAAGAAGTAATAATAGATACAGTAATTTTAGATAATAGCATTCAAATCCTATGTAAAGTTTATGCTGTAATTATCAAGATTTAAATAAAAATTATATAATAAACATCCTGTATAATAAAATGCTCCGGGCTTGTCAAAAAGACGTAGTGGCCGCGTCAATCAACCGGTAGACGTACAAAAGGCGAACAAAAAATGAAGCTATCGCCAATTACTGCAGTTTCACCCTTAATGGGTTTTGCTTGTAGCGATTCCAAATGGTCTATTGGTAACAGTTTCAAATTTTTTTTAGTGGTAGGTCACTGACGCCGGAGACCGTCTAGGGCTGGTGGTAGATCTATGTTACCGAATACCGTCTGATTATGTACCACTGTCACGCTTATTTTTCTCACCAAACATCAGTGGAAACATTATTGTCTTCTGGTGGATATGTTTTATAAATTAGGATGTAAAGGTAGGTTTATTTTCTCTGCCTTTTTTATTCAAACAATCTTAGTCCATTTCAAATCTTATTAACGCGAGCATAACATTCTTTGTACTCGATTTTGGTTTTATCCAAAAAAACTTAGTTTTCTTTTTTACCATGGTATTCTTCTCAGAAGTCTCTATATGGCACAGTAATTTTCAAGATTGGGCTTATTTTTATCATCACTATTCCATGGTAGTCTTCTGTTGGACATAGACCTTACCAAAGGAACACCACTGGTCGCTCCATCCCATACGTTTGCCTAAACGCGATCTCTTCTGTACCCTTAGTGTTCACTTTTACGAGATGTGACCAGCTTATTGCCACGACAGTTTGCATGCTTGAAAGGCTATACAGGCTTTATTTTATTTAACGAGTCGACGAGACGAGCAAGACGTTCACCTGATAGTGAATGATACACTGCACCACATTGCGCTCGTCGCCTTGAGACAAAAGGTATTCAGTCTCGTTACCCCAGTAATTTCACTAACTACAGCGGCTTTCAAACCGGAATATAGTAATGTTTGCACACTACTATTTCGCCGCTGAAATAATAGCTATCTAGACGGTCTCCGGCAACAGAGACCTACCACCAGTGCTGTGCTCTCATGCCGATTACTTCATAAATTAAATTCGCAACTAAATGGTTCTAGTAGTGTAAGAATTATATAAATATAATTATAACAATCAATAGTAATGTGCAAAACAAAAACAATTTCTTAACACTTAATAACCGTTTATAGTGGCATGATATTTTTTCTCCAGTTCGCGTCCCCGGTGAAGTTGTAATGATAGGTTCTATGAGATGCAGGTTGTCAGTTCCGTATCTAAAGCCACTGAAAGACGTTTTGACTGGCCGACAAAAATTTTAATTATATGTTGGCCGATACACCGGCCGAGCCTTATAAGTGTGGGGTGAAATTGTGTATATACCATTTATAAAATATTTAGAGCGTGTTACGAACAGAAATGTTCTGAATATAACATGCATACTTTTGTAACTGTATAAAAATTTTAATAAAAATAAGTCTTTATCTAACTCATATCCAATATAATCTTAATTTGTAATCGAGTATTATTATTGACTTATAATTATTAACTATTATATATTCCGTAAAATCATTGCAAGAGTTGAACCAATTTTTTTGAGAGTCTTGCACACGAAAAGAGTCATAAAGAGTACGCGCCAAATTAATAAAAAAAATAGCAAATTTCATAACACGGGAGTTACTAATTAACAAAATAAAAATAATTCAGTTTTACTAACAAATTTTAGATTTTGTTTAGCAGTCATCATGTTAACATATTAAAAAATTACACACAAGCAGTAGTGCAGTCTGCTGTGTTCAACTACAATAGAAATATTTTGAAATAGACACGAAAGACTAAAATACACAATGATTTTTTTTTTGGATTAATTAGTATAGGTATAGCAATACAAAATATACATATTTAGGAAGCTAATATATACACAGTTTCAACTTTGAAGTGAATCAGCGAAAGCTATGTAAATCGACATTGATAATTCCAAGTGAAAATTCAACATATTGCTTACTAAAAGATCGCTACAGACGGTAACTATATGCGTTATAGATACTTGTTATATAAAAAGCTTAAATTTTTTTTGTGTCCTCAGTAAATATTTAAAAAAAAAATGTGTGCTTGATAAAATTAAATACCAAAGCAATAGCCAAGCTATTACGTTGAAAGGAGCGACCAATTCTTAGAACAAATGAATACGGACAAATAATCACATTACATGTCCAAATGGCTGCAGCATCAGGTCATAAATGTCCATAAAAAGCACCCGATTTCTACCTCCACACGCGCGTGGAACAAATCGTACAATGAAAGCCGATGGCTGCACACAAACCGAACAGACGCACCGACCGACGGACATAATGCATTTGATTAATTAAAATTGAAAATAGTAACACAACGCGTGAAAGGGGCTCTCAATAAAAATTTAGTTTTTTAATTATACTTTATTAGAGTAAATTGGCTTTGTTTTTTCACGTGTTTCCACCTAGGGGACCGTTCAGACCGGCTCCCTTTGTCAGAGGTTCGGTTCTATTGATGATTTTATAAGGTCAATCATCATTATTTACTGTGATCATATAATTAACTAGTATCGATGAAGGGTTCGGTTTTAACAACCATCATTCGTACCGAGGGGATATTCCTATAATGATTTTACGGTAGGAGTGTTAGATGAATTAAAGATGTTTCATTAGTATAATCTTAACAGTTCATTGTAAGAATTTGAACATTATTAATAATCAAATTGAATACGGACTCCATAAAACCTTTCGATGGTTACGTAAGAAATATTCCCGTTGGAGACCTTACGATTTTGTTACTTCTGTATCTGTATAACAACGAAATTACAAAAGAATGCCTACAAAGCGTGATTCAATCTAATCACGAGAATATGTCTAAAGTCCACTCTGTCTTCCGTTACTAATGGCACTACAATACGAAGGAGCAGCGCCTGCAATTCATAACTCACGTTAATAATATAACAGATGTATCGATGACCTTACACGCGAAAACATATATTTGAGACAACAGAAAAAAAACAAATCTGTCCTTTAGTGGATTCCATTAATTTCACTAACGCCAAGGTGGTCAGGAGATAAGCTTGTTTTGACTCTTCGTATTTATGCAGTGTTGGGACACGCGCTTTATCTAAATTACAGCGCTGGAAGCCCCCATACATATCTATTCGAGACCCCGAGTCGGTTAAGAAAGCCGTTTCGCTTTGAACGGACGACTTTATTTCGTGATATTTATGTTATATGAGTACCTCTTTGTTTATTGTGGACATCGCTTCATTATTACCAGCCCGATTGTCGGGTCGCGACCCCTTTTTATACGACAACACAACATTGTAGACAATATTACGGACGATAAAGAGGAAATTACAAACGCATGCTTCGATACATGCTCAAGGTGCGACGTAACAAATGGAGGACAGTTGATATAATCGCTTCGTAGTCAAATGTTTATTGTTTCGAATAGCTATACATATGTACATTTCATATTCGTATTGCAGTTAATTTATAGTTAAAATAAACCTGGATTAATTATTTAGTAGTTATTTTAACATAATTTAAAACGTAAAGAATAATTTGACGTAAAATTATGTAGAAACCTTTAAGAGTAAAGTGAATAGAGTTTTTCGAGACCAGTGCACTTTACCTTTAAAGACTACTACGTCACTTACATGGATTTTAATTAAGCACCAGTTTATATGTATAATTAAAAAAATACAAACTTTATATCAGTTTTCATAATTCTGAATAATTGTAAGTGTTGACAGCCCGAGTCGGAACAACTCTTTAATTTTTACTTACGCATTTCTTTAAAAAACAGAGCACAACTTTAAAATCCAACACATTTGAAATATTAAGTTATTTCTTATTGATTTTTTACCTACAGCAGGCTAACACTTGACCTGGAAATATTTTTAGTTTTAGTTATGTGACAATGAGGCCGTGGATAGCAGGGCGTACATTACCAGAATATTATTGTTCTCATTAGTTTGCAACAACACTATTGATTTTTGTAGATTTACATTATAAGGGTGGAGTTAGCCAAGCGGATTCGAAAATACTCTACTAGAACCTTGAACTTCTGTGTTACGTCAAGCGCTTAGCCACAGCATCACAGAGGCAGTAATGTGTAGCTGTTACAAAAGATTGTAACACCACAAATGTACTTCTTTCGTAACTGGTAGAACTAACTTTATTACATTAAATTAATTTGAATACATCATTACACCAATATCAGTGTAATCAATTTGTAAGTATGTAGGACGGAGCATCCCAAAAAGGATATAGTGCATTCCGTATGCGGCCGCAACAAATTAATTTCGTTAATCGAGCCCTGCGCGGGCGCAATGCATCACGCGGACAGCGGCGGCCCGATAACGCCGAACTGATATACGACTACCCAAAACTGTCCGATGTGTGAAAAAACTTACCACGGTGGATCCAAGACCTTTTGCGTATATTCGATCAAATACCCAAATAACAAATTTTTTATTTCAAAAAATATTCGCGCTCACCTCAAAAATACATAAGAGTTGGTAAACAATGAACTGAACCTTTAATTATTATTCATAGATGGATACATTTCAATTATTGAGCAAAATAAATAAAAAGAGGATAAACAAAAAGACAGATATTCATGCATTCTCTTTCGTTAATCTTTTGAGTTGTAAAAGATACCAAAAAAATAACGGCTTCAAACGAATAAAAGTAATAGTAGCAAAACAAAAAATATTCATTAAATTTAATAATTATATTGTACCGTTACAATATTAATTTTAATAACATCATTGTTTACGTTGTTTGTATATTTTATAAAAAATATTTTATGTCAATGGCACTGTAGCTACGAGACATCATTTTATGACTCAAAGCATTTGACGCAATCTGTAGATGATTAAACATCATTTACCATTAGACAATAATCTTGAGCGTCTTATCACTACGTTGTGTGAAAAGATACAAGGCTAGATATTAACTCAACCTAGTCTTGCGAAATATTTTCAAAATTGATACAGTTAGATTTTAAAATAATATAGTTCAAAAGCGAAGTTTCCCTCTTTAACTAAAGTAGACGTGTAAACATTAATAATTATTATTTTACGTTTAATAACTTGATTTATAACTATAAAAGTATTACGATATTTAAAATCTTACAAATCACATAATAATATTAATTATATGTGAATTATTAATCACACAAATGGACGATGACGTTAACAAATCGTTAACAAGGTTTCGCTATTTGTCGCTGCCACATTTAGCGTTTCGGTAACCCGTTACGAACCACACAATTTATTGACAAATCGACGATTTCAATATTGATAAAGACGTTACTTAAATATTCTTTGACAAATTAAATGTACCTAATTAGTAACACTAATGTAAAACCTTAATAGTTTCTTGCGGGCTCTCTTAATCTTGTAGAAGTTGGAGTCTATTTTAATTTACACAATTGTTGATAATCAATTTCCTGCGCAACGTACAATAATCAATAAGCTAATTATTATAGTTTAAAGACTGTGTTGACACAATTATTTATTAAAAAATTTCGATACAGTTATTCATGAGGTCGCTTTTATCTTCGGCGTATAAAATATCGCTCTTTAAAGCCTTGTTATTTAAATTTGTCTTGGGGCATAATGGTCGGAAAGCTGTAATCATCCCACCCGCTATCTAACCCGATGACGGATCGCTTATTGTCCGCGGGCTACTGGTCTTACGTGTCCTTTATTTATAAAAGGGTACAAATATATCAAAGGCTCATACCAAATAAGGCCTTATTACAAACTGAAGTAGAACAGAATTGCATAGCACAACATATATAGCACAGCGATTAAATTCAATCTTTAAACGTATACCGCTGCTGGTGTTACGTTTGAACAAGTTAAAGAATTAAAACACTTAATGCGTTCGTGTTACTGATCAAGTTCGTATGAATATAGACCTTGGTCCATTTGATTTGGTTTATTGAAGAATTGAATTGTGATTATATATTTAATGGGTTTGTATCGAATGCTGCATTTACATACGATTATAAGGCATTGTTCACGGCCGCGTGTATGGTGCAGTCGGTCGCATCAGATAATATTCAACGTCTGTGTGACGTATTGAAATGCAACTTATATATAACTTTATGATCTTGATCCTCAGCTTTAAAATGTTTAATAGCGACTTACAAATCGAACGATGTGAAAACCTTCAATATCTATATTTCTAGTGGTTCTAAAAAGCATTAATGTGTTAGGACACGAGGAAGAGCACCCATGAAATGAATCGAGGAGTGCAGATTCTTAGTGACGTATGGACTATTAAGACAGTAACATGAGAGAAGAATTAGAATTTTTAACGTCATCAAAGGCGACATCATGAAATTTATTTTAATTTTAGTCAATTTCATACTTAAATGAAAAAGTTGTTACAACTCTACAAGGAATAGAGAGTTCGATGTCCTACAGAAACTTTTTATTCGACGTAGCAATCAAACCAACGAAATATTCTCCTGATGGTATCCATGCTCATAACAATGAGTTGCTAGTTAGGATAATATATACTGTACCACTTTTCTCCGTGTAAATTTTCTTCAAGATTGACAAATTGCTTAAACTTAAGTAATGTAAACTAAATATCTTGCTATCATTCTCACATAGGAAATCTATCACCATAACAGGATTGCTGTTTCCTGGCTGTCGAAATATGACATGCAGAGTATTCAGAGCGAGTGCACTTCACCATCCACGACCTTTGTCCCTAAACACCTTAAAATTGGAGCCAAGTGTTAGCTCATAGAAACAAATCGGTTATATAAAAGTAAAGCGAAAATATCGTCAAAACGTCACGGACGAGCTATTCAAAATCGATTTTAATAACATCACGGGCTCCGATCGTTCGGTTCCGAAATGCTTTTGATTTGCTGGAAAATTATTGTAATGTGTCGTGCGGGACAATAGGGGGCGTGAGCGGGGTGTGCGCGGGGCGGGCGGGCACGTCCACGCGAGCCGCCAGCAATCACAGGCCCGCCGCGGGCTGACGCGAACACTACCGACATTCCTCAACGAACACTTAGTTATAACAACTAATATATTATAGATATTATTTATAACAAACTTCCGAGAATGATCCTTGAAGAAGACATTAAAGAAGGGCGTAAAAACATAAGTAAAAAAGAATAACCCAAGATCGAAAAAGTTTTCAATCTAACCGCTAAACTTTAATTTGAAAAAGGCACTTCATGATGGTATGAGATAACCATAAAAATATCATAATCATAACTAAATAATGATGCTGATATAACGACGTGTATCTTGCAGAAAATTTTACTGACGGTCCCTCACTGCTGAGGAAGGATAAGCATCAGAGTGCAGATCTTGGGGCTTAGATGGAAGAAGTTTTAGGTGGTAGAAATAAAACAAAAAGAGAATATCTATAAAAAGACATTCCTATGATCGCTGAAATCGTCTAATAAGTTGCCTAGGTATCTAAACAGTAGTGTACAAACTTTACTGTTTGAATTTGAAAAGCGCTGTAACAAGTAAAATTACTAGAGTAACAATACTTAAAGCAGCTAGCACTATGAAGTGTTGATCAACTTAATTAGCGTCAAATTGATATAATCAGGTTTCTTTTACCATGAGGTGAAACTACAGTGCAAATTTTCTAACCAACAAAATCATCAAGAGTTCTTGTAAAGTCTTGAAATTTACAATTTCCGCTACAGAACATTTACATGACCGTTTCGTTTTTCTATTTACCTGCCGTGGTATCCGGTTACAAGGCATTTGTCAACTGTGTGCATGTTTTACAATACCTTTAAATAAATATCCTTTATAGGCACGTTATATATTTATTTAGTGTGTAATATTATTTTCGTTAGTATTGTATGCTTACTAGCTACAGCGAGTGTAATGTAATCCCAAATGATATGCTTATTTACTTATTATAATATACAAATACATACATTTGTTTACATGAAGTTATAGTCAAGTTTACTTCTAAAAAAATTTTTTATCACATGTTACTTGGCGATGTAAACATTGATACAACCGCCTTTTTTCCGATTACATAAATCACTGTAAATTTATGTAAAAAAATAAAATTGCTATTGATTGTATAAATAGATTTCCTAGCCAAGTTTATGTCTTAATTTGCTGTTTTAACGATAATACAATAGTGATGTAGTAAAATAGAAGTTAGAAGTGGAAAATCTACTCGCTCACAGTAAATGTATAGTAATACATTTTGATTATATCAATTACCTCAACACTCGAGAACTTACTGAACTATGGATTTATAATGTCTTTATGTTTATTATTTTAACTAATTTTCTATTTTTATTTACACAGATATGTGTATAAATTTCCAAAACGCTAATTTCATTCTAAATACTTAATCTGCCCTGAAGTTGAACCATCATATTACTTTTTATTCAAGCTATTGCTACGATTATAAAATGCTTCATCTTCTAAATTTTTAGTGCTCTTCTATCTATAAGGTATTGTTATGTCTTAGTGTGAATTATTTAGAGAATTTTTTGGTTAGATTTTATTACTTTTTAATTGTTATACATTACATTATTCCTTTTAGACGTTATATGAATATTTAAAAAATAACGTAATTCCAATATCGAATAGCATTTGGCTTTTAACACGCATGACTATATATTTAAAGGTCTGCTCTTAGGGGACCGTTTGTGACCTTATGTTGTCTGTCGCCACAGCCTCCGCGGCCTTAGCGAAAGATTGCGCTTCACTTCAACAGTGATGTGCAAATTATAACCGATTAATTTTATCGATAAGATTCAACAAATACAAATTAATGTACACCAACCAACTTAAATTTATGAATACCTATTAGCTTAAAGAATTAACTTAAAAAACGAAATGCTTAAATTCATAAACACTTACGAGTATTAGGAAAATTTTCAAGTTATGGTATCCTTCTAATCTATTTATATTCGTCGTGTAGTTCGGTTGGTGTTTTTGTCCAAAAACTGCCTGAGTAGCTTCCAAACATGTCGTAAATCAGTTACCATAATAACATTGCCGTCTTCCGGTTTCAACCTATGAGAGCCACAGTATTCTCTGTGAGCATGCTTTGATATCTACATCTCCATTAACACCCTGTGAAAATTGACGCAAAGTGCTGGCATCATTGAAATTAACAAATATGATTTAAAGTTTGTTGTTCTTATGTAAACAATCCGTCCTGTTTGATATTTCACGTACGTTTCTGTTATAGCAATCCTGACTCCAACTGTGAGGAAACTTCAACGGTTTTTTAGAGGATATTCTCGTGAATCAACATTTAAGTTTAAACTTTGAACTATATCGATTATTTTTATATATTATCATCTCTACAGGCACGCCGCCCACGCAGGTCGCGCGCCGCCCCGCGCTCGTGACAACACCGCGGGATCGTTCAATATCTTTTGAAAGCCCTCTCTCATGTTCGCAACCTTTTAACCACGGACTCTAATATGCAACAAATCTGAAACTATATTAACGAAATACTATTTTAAAAATAGAAACTATTAACATTTTCTTTAGTTCTTATAAACTTTTATCAACATATTACTGGTGGTAGATCTCTGTTGGCGGCGAACACCTAAGTAGGTACCACAGCAGCTTCTAATTCAATCGCCAAATGGTTCCGGTTTGATGGGTGCTGTAAGCTAGTGAAATTACTGGGGTAACGAGACTTAACATTTTACATCGCAACGCGGCAAGCGCAGTGTGGTGCAGTGTATACCATCTTAACTAGTGCCAGGTTATTATGGGCAAGCGTGTCACTTACCTCCAGATGAAAGTCTTACTCGTCTCGACGCCACGTAGAATAAAAAAAAATATCTCTTTATAATGAAAAAGTAAACAAATTAATAGTATATACTGCTAATTTTCACCTGTGGCTCGTTTCAATTTAGATGCAACCAATTCTAGTTATTGATTTATACAGAAATCATTAACAAAGAAAATACTAAAATACTGGAGCAACGCGATGAGCACAATGTGGTGTAATCATACTAACTAGCGGCCTACTGCTATGGATAACATCGCCATCATTAAAATGCCATCATTGTGGCCCTGGGACTAATTTTCATTCTTTGGACACAACAGTCGTGAGTTCGATTCTCGGTGAAATTTTCTTTATTGATTTATACAGAAATCATTAACAAAGAAAATAATAACATACTGGAGCAACGCGATGAGCACAATGTGGTGGAATGTTTATCATACTAACTAGCGGCATATTGCTATGGATTACATCGCCATCATTGAAATGCCATCATTGTGGCCCTGGGACTAATTTTCATTCTTTAGACACAACAAGTCATGAGTTCGATTCTCGGTGAAATTTTCTTTATTGCTTTATCCTCTCCTCCCTTTCCACATTGCTAACTTTGGCGTTTCATATCTCCTCAACCGGAAGAGCTATAGACTTTTCATTTTAGATTTCTCATCTCCTTATCCTGTATTTCATTTTATCCTGAAAAACAATCCATGGAGCTCTTCCGGTTTAAAAGTTACATGCGTTACTGAGTATTTAAGTCAGCACATTAGTCTCTTTTACTCTGATGCAATCAGGTAATAGAGACTAAAATGAAAAATCACTTTATTAGACTCTCTCGAAGAAATTGATTTTTTTATTAAAATGTTTATTAGTATACCAAAGGTTACAAAAGGCGGACTTAAATGCTTATGGGCATTCTCTACCAGTCAATCTACGAAGTGGAGAAATGTTGTGATAGGCAAAGAGAAAAATAATAATAAACAAATCCCATGATATTAATACATACGGAGATAAATACATAAATAACTATTAGTTGCAATATGTTTACTGTATTACGTAATAATTCTGCACGCTCGCAATGTTGGCTCACCTTAATATTATTGCATTTCTCGCCTAAGTGAATTGTAAATATTCTTGTGAGAAAATAAAGATTCCTATAACCTCATTAATCATTCGAGTATTAAAAACTGCTTTGTTTGGAGCTCTTATATCTATGTCTCATAATAACACCAACAGCCGCAACAAATAACTTAACATGTATAATGTTAAGTTCATTCAAGGTCCAATTAAACATATCCATTGAGCGGTTCACAACGGTACCGGTCAGTCACAATATTGTAATATAATATCAGATCATTAAGGGGCACTTATACACGGAAATGTGTGGGTGCGAAACCACCGTATCTAAACTATAATTTGAGATCTGTCCGACGGTCCGTTATATACGCATCGTAATGGCCGTGACCGCGTATAATTGTTCCCGAGTGCGGTGATTTGTTGGACTAAAAGTTTTTAATTGTTAACACGTGCGTTCAATTTCATATATTGTATTCTAATGTACGAGATGGACGATTGTTTGCTTTTAAATGTAATGGCCTTTTGACTTTCTGTGTTGGTGTATAATCGTTAATCTAAGTCTCTGTTGGAGGAGACCATCTAGTAACACAGCAGCGCTTACTTCTGCCCCTAAATACTAGTTGGCTTTATTCGAGTTTGAAGGGAGTTTGCAGCTAGTTAAATTACTAGAGTAACGAGACTTAACATCTATGTCTATAATGCAGTGCTATGTTTATTATATTAACTAACGCCTCATTGTTATAAACGTATCACATATCATGATCTGAACGTCTAACGCTTTTGAAATATATATATAGGTTTATAACGACCTAAAAATGAGGTAAGTTTCGTTATAATTCCTAATCATACGCCCACGCTAATTTTTTATCTAACGTTGACTTATTTATTGTGAACGTACATCATTAATAATGTCATCAAAATCAAACAGCTCTGTAAGGCCGCGGAAACTTATAAATAAATCAAGAACAAAACGACGCGACTAATAGTTAACTTTAATTATGTACATATGATATGTTTATTTCTATTTCCATATGGTTATCAACGTCTGCAAAATCCTTTTGCATTATGCGTAACGACCCGGTAACGACACGCACACGACTCGCAACTAAACCGCCCAAGTGCTCACACTTATTCAATGGAGGTACTGTAGTACATCCGTCGATATTTACATTGTTCGTCTGTAGGGTTGTCACGTAGAACAAAATATAATTCATAATAAGCAGCTTTTAGTTTTTTTTTTATTCTTCAGTATATTCACCTAATGTTAAGTGATAGGCCAACAAATAACAATGTGGCGGTAGTTAGGAGTCACATGCTTGTCATGAGACATGTTAATAATCGTTAGCCCAGTATTTTAGCTACAAGACCCTTCACACTGGAACACAGTAATCATTGCTTACTATTCGTCTGACGGCAGAATAAGGAACTATGGTTTTACCTACGTAGACTGTTTTCAGATCAGGAGCAACCATTGCCATATTAAAACGATCAAAATTAAAGTTCTGCATTTCCTATTCTTTATATCTATTCCTTTCTCAATACTTCCTTTTATTCTCTTCTATGAACAGAACCTTTCCGTCTTCCAAGTCCTTTCTATCCTGGTCCATGACAAAACCATCCAATTTTGAAGCTACACAATTTATGTAATGATTATTTTCGAATTTTAGAAAATGGTCATTCTATACCAGGCTTCTTAATTTTTCTTTATATTTAATCTTTTATAGCGAAACGATGATATGTCATACCCTCCCTTTTTTCAATTTAATCCTTTAAAAAATCGTTGCAACTACTATTTTACTAACAAAATGTTGGTAATCACATTTAATTTTTCCTCAATATCTAACAACAACTTTACTGGTGGTAGGTCTACGTTGTCGGAGACCGTCTGAATGGGTACCACCGCAGCTCCTATTTCAACCGCCAAATAGTAGTGTGCAAACATTACTGTGTTCCGGTTTGAAGGGCGCTTTAGCTAGTGTAATTACTGGGGTAACGAGACTTAACACCTTATGTCTCAGGCGGCGAGCACAATGTGGTGCAGTGTGCATCTTAACTAGCACCACGTTGTCATGGGCAAGCGCATCACTTACCATCAGGTGAATGTCTTGCTCGTCTCGTCGCATAGTAGTATAAAAAAAAAATAATAACGTTAGTATGTAATAGGATAAGGTGACAGCCTTTATAGAGCAAAGCGGATTCCTACAGTCGATGGTGAATGGGGTCCGCTAAAGAGCGCTGAGCGGCGCGTCGTGTCCAACAGCGAGTGCGGCAACACCGGCCGTGCATCAAACGCGCGGGGCGGAGTGTCCCGCAGTTATTTATGCGAGACACGTCGCGGCCCGCGGCGTCGCTCGCGCTGCCTGCTCCAATTTATCCCGACGACGCGAGGAGGCATCTCACTTTTGCTATCGCGTATTCCTATACGACACCTACCAATTTATCATCGATATTGCATTTTTTATTTTTAAGCCATGTGTAAATGGCTCTTATATTTTTTTTATTCTACTATGCAACGAGACGAGCAAGACATTCACCTGATGGTAAGTGATACGCTTGCCCATAACAACGTGGTGCTAGTTAAGATGGTACACACTGCACCACATTGCGCTCGTCGCCTTGAGACATAAGGTGTTAAGTCTCGTTACCCCAGTAATTACACTAGCTGCAGCGCCCTTCAAACCGGAACACAGTAATGTTTGCACACTACTATTTGGCGGTTGAAATAGGAGCTGCGGTGTTACCCATCCAGACGGTCTCCGGCAACAGAGACCTACCACCTGGAAAATTTCGAATGCTAGAAGACAACAGTACTGTTTATAAAGGCAGATTTGTAAAACTTTAACCACTGTCAAAATTCAACTACATGTAAACGCGGAATCGAATAACGTACCTCTGAGATTAAATCAAAACAAGTAAGAAAGCAATTTTAATCGATCTCACAGTTTTGCATAAATTATTGAAATGGATGTCATTCGGAATCTCATCTCCGTTGTTTTAATTCTGCCACCGTGCAGTTTATCGGCTTTGTTGCTTAAGATAACTTAATCTACAATATATACAATTATATTAAAAATTAATAATGTTTATTGAAACTTCACCCAACTTATTTATAAAGTCGCTTTATAAGAATCATTGGTTTTGTGAAGTTATACATAAGTTTCTCGGAAAGTCAATTTCATGCATTAAGTCGATCACCGCAACCGCAATATAATGGTGTTACCGACTCGTGACAAGCGATCGACCGCATCACTCAAACCACCGTCACATCAACTGTATAATCCGCTTTGTTATGTGAATAAGTATCATGAGATTTTGGATTGCGCTGGTGGTAGGTCTCGGTCACCAAAGACCGTTTAGGTACCGCCGCAGCGCTTTTGACTGCACCCAAACAGTCCAGTTCCTGTTTGGAGGGTGATAATGTTGTGAAATAAATAAGGTAATAAGACTTAACATCGTGTTTCCTAAAAGGCAATTTAATGCACTGTCGTTTTATTCCCAGAATGGTTTTCATGTCACTATATCAAAATATCACAAATCTTTTTTCCACACAATTATCAGAACACATACTTTTCTCCCACGCACTTTTTTTCCTTGAGATGTTAATCTTCTTGACAACTTTTACAACTTCATCATACTCAGCACTAAATTAGCACGCTTTCACATAATTCAACTATTTATGTTCACAACAGACTGAAACGATTATAGCAAATAACCAGTTTTCGATTTAAGCAAATCAAAAAAGTTTAAAAACTAAAATAAACATTTTGAGAGTATTTTTTTTCATCACAAAATGACTTTAACTGACAATTAAACGTTTGAATGATAAATTGGACATAAAACTACTTCGCAGCATTCATATAGTCAAAACAGTGTCTAAATATTAATGCTTGATATTATTTATCGCTTTTATATTAAGCATGATCTTTTTAAATGTCTGTCAAATTTATTTCTTATATTTCTGTAATTATGGTAAAATTAAAACTGTATACTGAAATATAAAGATTACTATTTGACTGTTATTATCGATTCGCGTCTACAAGATGTCATAGAGTCAAAAACAAAGTTCAAAGGAAGTTTAATGAACCCAAGTTATCTTAAAAGTAGATTATCAAAGATTTAGAATATCATTATTTCATTTTACTGTATTTAATTAAAATAAAGTGCAAGTCTTATAAAACATATTCCTTTGTAAATGATTACATTGAATTTTGAAAGAAGTGATGATACTATTAACTTTTTATATTTACAATTACAGAGTAATGTTTCTAATATGGATAATAGTTCACCTGCCAAGTGTAATTAATTTTTATTGTAGTAGCATATTTACATTTTCGATATGAAAAACTCGTGTTCATTGATCGTAGAGCCCTAATAACCATGAATGAGGCATCAACGCGACCTGTCCACACACGGTAATGACTCCAACGCACGCAACCTCCTACACATTGCTATGCTCTTCATCTGTAGTCTCTCGTATTAAGGTTAGTATTATAAAATATAATTGCTATTATTACTACCTGATCATTCATACTGAATTAGTTATCTATAATTGATATATATGTTTATTTAAAAGTTAATAACTACGCACTATTTCGACGGTACCTAATCATACAATATTTAACGCCTCAAATTTTAAAACATACATATTTTTACGAATATGTGTGCATATGTATGATAATTAACAAACAAACAGTAAATATTTATATACATGTGAAAATAATGGTGTTAATTCTATCAGTCCAATTGGTCCATTCACGAATGTTCCATAAAAGGAAACCAATTTTATGTATTATAATATTACCATAAAACTATTATGTGTAATTATTATAAAAGTTTGGTTAAAGGATCCGTTTAGATAAAACCGATGGAACCAAATAATCGACTATAAAAGTGATCGTACAAAAAATTAAACATCAAAGGAAGCAATTCGTTTTAGTGAATATTTCCTTTACGATGTAAGCGGCTTTTGTTTTTCGGTCTCTACGGTTATACGCTTCGAGGTTATGGATATATTTTACGTATTAAAGAAATCACTAAACAGTCCATTACTATTCAATATAACATTGAACGGGGAAAATCACAATTAAATTTCTGGATTGGATTATCTGTCTGTTTCAATTTTTTCATCAAACTCTTCTTTTATTATGTCAATAACAGTGAGTATAGACAACTAGATAGTAGTGCATGTATTTAGAAAATTTTAACCTGAATCTTAAGTATTTTGAGTCAAATCTAGAAGTTAATATGATCAGGATTTTTCACAGTGATCTCTTAAGTATAATAGATTAGAAAAGGGGCAAATGTGTATCGAGGTTATTTATCTTTATAGCAATCCCACTTTTTTATTGATTGTCGTAAATTTATTATAAATTATACAATAGGAACTCTTCTTGACTTAGATGTAGTAACAAATCGTATATCAAATGCGAAACAATAGTACATGTGTGAACGAAATTCATTATACGATGCAGGAACACCTACGCTCGCCTACGCCTTTGACCGCTTAGAACAGACGCGTGTTAAAGTTATTACCTAGCTGATTAGAGCAACTTTATATCCCAATTATACGGCGCCGTGTTACAAGTACATACAAATGTACTTTCACTACTTTGTAAACGCTGCCTTAAGCACCAAAACAGCATAATACATAAGCAGCTTTGTTGTATCTATAACTTGCGGTATAAACATGATTTATATTTTTAACCCTTAAAATATTAAGAATTCTGATGTAGTATCTAGAAGCCGCTATAATATTTTATTTTTCAAATCCTAAATACAGTTTCATAAGCAATCTTTTGAGTGTATTGTTCGTAAATCTTTTGAAATATTAAATAAAATTATAATTGCTTAAAATATTAATACTTTTAAAACATAATTATTCACAGGATCTGAATACCATACGCGCGCAAACTTTTTGGGAGTCTGTGTGACGAATCCTGATCAACAGAATCGGGCCAAGCTGGTTTTCTTCTATGACACCGCCATGGTACAAAAGACGTACAGAAGAAGAATTGTGGAATGAGAAAAAGGACAATCCCTGTAATTTCAAACTATTAAATATAGAACTAAGTTAACACTGCCTGGCATATACCTCGACTAAAAAGGTCTACCGAAAATCTCAAGGTAAGAGCCTCATTCCTTACTGAGCCCGAAAAGTGTATAGTGTAGTGACGTCAGTGCTTACTTGTTAGTTAGAAGGGATCTTTTGAAAATACTCTTCACTTCCTTAGAACTACTTTCTCGATACCATAAAATTACCATTTTATTGAGAATTTTCTTCATCTTTCTTAGGCCACATGTAAAAAAGAACAATACTACGTTCGACTTTATAGAAGAAAATCTCTTGAGTTGTTTGGAATGTCTTTATTTATTTTATTAATAAAATAATAGCATTTTCTAAAGCGTATTGAATCAACATTAATTTTATATACAAATGCACAGTGTGCGACTGCCTTCCGCGTATTGTCAGACTGAATCGTCGCCTAGAGCGAATTAGCCACACCAGCAAATCGTGGCCACGTTTGCTTGTTTTGTTTCATGGCAACGTCTTGGGGAGTCCGCTGTCTTTATTTTATTGTGACTTAACATTTAATTTCGATTTCACAAGTGACAATGAGGCCGTGGATGATGCAGCGTGCTATCACAGAATACTCCTGCCTCATTCTTTAACAGCCGGAACATAGCGATGATTTATGGTGACAGATTTACAATGTAGGGATAGTAACTCCACTACATGTGGCCCTGGAATCGAATCAAGGACTTTCATGTTAAAAGCTAAGCGCTTAAACTATGTCAATGTGATTGTTAACCTCAAAAATTAAAAGCTTTAATCTTAGCCGATTTCGCTACAATTAAAGAATTTTTCCGTTGTTGAGAACACAAACGGCAATATTTCTAAATTTATTAGCAGTTTAGCTTTTAAGTTGATGGTCGTACTATATTATTCCCCATCAGGTTTGCACACTGAATAAACAACCTATAATTTGAGATTTTTTTGCGCACACACGCTAAAACCATTGTGAACTTTACGGTTCATTATAACCAGATACATTTAAACAAACCATGTAAACATTTACATAAAATTACGAAGATCCAACACCTCTTAACGACTTTTTGTTTTAATTCAAGCAGCGTAAAATCACGAACTAATAGCACCAAATTGTAGCAACCATTTTACAAGAAAAAAAATTGTAGATAGCGTTCATAATGTTAAATTGATCATGGTCAGGTGCGGTGGCGGCAACTGCCAATGTTTGATTTTAAGAGTTTATGTATCTACAAAATTATAAAATTCGTCTTATATTAAAACTTATTATATTTATTAGTACTTTTTGCTGGTGGTACATTAATAAACTTCTTATCATGAGCTTTGTGTAATGACTAGTCGCCAGCGATGTACCTGAGGACCTTCAATAAAAGAGCATAACTTTTTCTCAAAAGTCGGTAAGGTAGCTTCTAAATCTTTGGTTTTGCGGCTGTCCTTAGGCATTGACAAATAATATTAAGCCATTTGCAAGAAGTTGTATATCACAGCATCTCGCCGTTTCCGAATCTAAATGAGATGTGTCACACATCATCAGGTGAAAGTCCTATTCGTCTGCTAGCTTCGTTGAATGAAATAATAATCTCCTGTGTCATGACTTCTTCTATAACCGCGGCTGCGAAATGTTGGCTTCACAGTGAAATCCGTTAACGTTGGTGATACATTATAAAAATCGAGCCGTGACTAATCAGTGACTTGCAATAGCTGTAGCTTTACTCATTGCACTATCAGGGCAACGGCGTGGGAACTCCGCTCAGATGTGAGTTACAGCATAAAAATTTAGCTTTCTCGCCGGAGGAGGCTTCCGTTGGGGGAATCGGGCCGTAGATACGATCGGAGATGGGCGATAGGGTCCGCGAAACGAGCGGTTGACTCACGGCTCATCCGAAGGTACCTCTGTGTCGTAATTGTTACAACCTTTAATGTACGCTGTCGTAAAACAACTTAACGACTCCTTTAAGCCGCTTTGGACAAAGGCGTCCTCCTGCGGAACCGTTACACAAACACGAATCTGATTAAGTTGCCTCGACGAAACTTCGAACGAGCTATTGTCGTGTTAAACGATCTTAACCGCTAACTAAAAGCTACAGTCAGCTCCGCTTCATTTCGTAAGCGTATTACATTTGATAATTGACATACGAATGTTTAAACGTTTGCTATATGCCATATGTTATAATAGTGTGTAAATCAAAAAGATTAAATAGTTTCTTGAATTGAATCATTTATTCACCATTCAAATTCTGTATTTGTGTACGTTAGATATGAAACATGACGATTTCCTCACAAATTTTTCTTCCTTCGGACGCTTAATCTCAGGTATGATCGAACCTGCGTCTTTTGGAGACAGTGTGATCCTTATAAACTACGCGATAATTACTTGATTAGAATTTCTTTAAATTAAAAATGATTTTTACGCTGTTTAAGCTCTCAAGCTTGTGTTAACAATGGATCTGCGTTCTTATGAGAAGTCTTTTCAGCGGGATTCCGAAAATTTAGATTTTTAAAGAAGTAAAATATTGCATTACGATAAGTTATGAGTTAGCGATGCAGAATTTAGTTTTTGTAACTAATATATTTTACTGGATACAAAACCACCACAGAGAATGTGTATTATACATGAAGAGGTGAAGGTCAGTGTACTTATAACCTTTTATTATAACGCATAAGTTATAATATAAATAGTATAAGAAATTCAGCATGAAAATAGTTTTTATATTTACGACAAAAAAATCTACTTTTTCATGATATACTGTATACAATGCTTTCAAATTATATAGTATCTTCTGTGTTAAAAACATCTGGTCATTGCAACCTTCTAGTCAGTAGTATAATAGATTTGTAATTAACAACATTAATTTGATTACGTGTGCTATGATTATGAACGGATATTAATAACGTTGTTCAAAACAGTCGGTTAAGAGTCGTGAGTGGTGTGTGTGTATTTTTTTAGCAATGTTCCAATTTATTAGCGTGTTTATAGATTAAGCGGGCGGTTCGCGGTGATGACTAACGCCGGAGCGTCTGCCGGCCACCGCGTTACACGTGAACCGGTTCCTGGCGGCGGAGACCAGCGATACACTTGTCCGGAATTTATTTATACATTTAAAAATTTATTGTCATCCACACTCAACCAGCCTTCTTATCTTTCGCCTTCTTAGCACAACTCTTAATTTTTTCGTTTATATTAATCTCACAATCTTCATTGTTGTTATATCGCTTTACTCCCTTTCCAATGTTTCTAACTTAATAACTACATTAATCATAAGATTATAAATGTATTCTTTTTTGTGATCTGTGAAAGGTGACGCTAATAATATTCAATACATTTTAATGAGCTACTATGATACGATATTTGGAAGGTGTTGTTAAAGTAAAATAAAACAAATAATCATTATTCAATATTTATTATACTTCGCCTACAATATAAATGGATACATACGTAAATAATTGTAACAATGAAAAAAAAATTATTAAAATTCTATACAACTAAAACGTTACTTTTAAAATATGGCTAAACGACAGTGTACACTGTCCGTTTATTGGCACTTGGAATGTTTTCGTTCCTTACGACTTCTAAATTTATAACGTATATGTTTATTAAAGCATATATTATTAAGCAATTTACGTATATAAGTCTTATATGACATTTCATATATAAATATTTATATATCGTGTATAAAGACATGGAAGTGCAACTTTGTCGAAATTATTTCGCGAACCTAACGAAATACGACAAAGCCCTTATAGAATAAAATTAAACGCGAACGGACTAAAATACTACAAATCCTGAAAAAAGCTGAAAAGTGCGTTAGAATTATTATTCTGATTTCATTTATGATACATGAAATTATATTATGTAATTATGAATTTCTAGCATATTATATTATATTTTTTTAACATCCATTTTTGCAACTGTACTTTTTAAAAAATCTGGACAAATTTAAATAAAATGGTTATTTTATTTTTTTAAAAAGTTATAATATTATTGAATATCGTCGACATTATTCAAATTTATCTGGATTTATACAATAAGTATACATGTATATAATCTGAATTATATATCTAAGAAGTACATTATTTTAATTTGGAAATAACAATGGAGTACGTACAATCTTTATATTATGAAATAGACAAAAAAATATTAACAAAAATGTTATTTTAATTTCGATTTATTAAAATAATATCGTTAATCCAAATTTTTGATTTTTTTATGGACTTTAGAGGACGTGAGTTGAAAGTGTTGGACGGTACAAAAAAATTATTAAACTGTGTGTACGTTGCACGTATAAAAGCTTATTTATTAGTTATAACAATATTTTAAATATCATATAAATATTATATTACACTAGAATATAGCTAAGCGGTTAAAATGTTTAAATGCTATCATCGCTTATCACTAATAAATACTATTTACAAAATCACCAGAATTCGTTGTTTCCATTAAGATATTATATGTCGAAAATACGTAACATGAATATAATATATACGTTTGAATTGAAGTTTTTATCAAGATGTATGTGTTTCATGATTTTATGTTTTATTATAATTGCATTTGCCCATTCTGGTGGTGATAGTGTGGAGGCACGAATACTGTGACGTGGAAAATGTTGAATCCTTCAGCGGTGTTCGACGTCATATCGGTTTTGTGGTGACGTCATCACCATTTTAAACACGCGGTCTCCTTGGATGGACTTCTGTGTATTACTCTGCAACAAAAATTGTTATATATAAAATACAGAAATTGTATGTTTATGTATAAATGCTTGTTGGCTTTTTAATTGCACGATCGTTTGATATTTATCACTTACATATTTTTAGTTTGCGGTCATCTTTTTAAATATAACAGAAGAATTCTTCTGTTATATTTATTAATTTTGTTTTTCTGTAAAATAATGTGTTAAATTAACTCTTACTGTTTGATGTTAAAGAGACCGCTGTGGTTGGATCGTGCTAACTCCATCACCTTCACCGCCACAAGCATTGACTACATCTACAACAATTGAGAAATTAAATATATTAAAACATTGTTTTGTATAACATATCAAGAATATAGCCACTTAGTTCATAACGAACTATAACATAAAAATTTGACATTTAATCATTACTAAATTGATTTTAGTTTTTTACATGTAACAACAAAATTACCGTACAAGTTATGTACCCTTTTTAAAAATTAAAATAAGAAACAAAATACAATATCTTTCCTAAAACAACCGTTACGAAACATAAAACACAGTGAAGGCTAATCCCGTAAACAAAATGCTATTAATTTTCTAAGAGATTAAAGCTTTAAACCGTTACAATCCCAACGAGATTAAATCTTACAAAGCGACCTCTTCTCCATTACAATTTAAACAAAATATTTACTATAAAAGTTAAAAGAATAACAACTAAGCACAGATTAAATTTAGGTATATGTACACAAAGTATCGATTAAGAAACCTTTCAATATCGATATTTAAAGTGACCTTAACATAGTTTGTTTTTACAAAAATAAAAACCAGCTTCAATTGTCAAAATTATTTATGCATAATCGTGATGAAGTTATTAAGTTGGTCGGGGGACCGAAGTTTTTTATCATCTCAACGATAACTCGACGGTTGGAAGTGTTAATGCGTTAATGATTTCGTATTAATTACGGGAGATCTGCCGATACACGGAGGCTGTGTTACACCGGCGAAAGGTGCCATTTAAATGGCAAAGATGTACGAGAAATGGCATTTAGAAATATCCACGCTAAATAATGATGTTGCTCACAATGCCATCGGTCGCTTTGTAACCGCACAACTTTCAGTTAACTTCTCCACTTTGATTCTAATGCTAATAAAATATATATTCAATTATTAATAAAAGCATCTTATTATTTTTAAGTTTATGATCTTGATTATACTTCTTAATAAAAATTAGTTCTAAATATTAATTTTCCACCACATATACTCCATATTAATAATTATATTACGCACAAATTAAACAGAATTTAATCGTTTGTATTATCCGTTTATAAGCTTATATCTAGTTTTTAAATCAATCATTATTATATTTGTATCAATTAAAACAAATCAACTGTTCAATATAATAATTATAGTAAAAAATGTGTCGAAAGATCTTGAAGCGTGAACATATTTTGCGCTAAGCTTACTCTTACGTTACTACTATGTTTCCTTTTAAAGGTGTTGTAGAGAAATTACTGCGGTAACGAAATTTATTATTTTGTGTATCAAAGCGACGAGTACATTGTGGGGTAGTGTACATCATCCTAACTACCGCCAAATTGTCACGAGGAGGCGTATTATTAAACATCGTGTGAACGTCCGTCTCTTCCGTACTCGTACCGTCGCTCCGAAATATTTAGATAACAGATAGGTAAAATAATATTCAGATGTAACCTAACACTAATTGCGATGAGTACGTAAGTTTAGATACTATTATATATATTTCGTTAGGAATCCGATCTTATTCGTGCGCAAGACGATTTTGCCACGGCGATGCAGTTTAAAGGCCGTAGGTGACAGCGGCGGCATTTATCCACTTCCGCGCGATACAGGACTGGGTTAGTTCGTGAGCACACACCCCGCATGTGCGACTGTGGGAACAGAGCTCTTTGTTTCTGTATACAGGAAGTCCCTGTTTTCACAACATTTGACATAAGCTTTTACTTTAAGATTCAAAGACAATACTTTCCAAACTTTTATTGTTTTTACGATAACACGCAACAGTGAGTATAAGTTATTGTATGACTTTTTATACACAATTTATGATATTTATAGGCAAAGGCGTGAATTAGGCACTTTTGGGTTGTTATACGTTGTAATTTTTTAACTTTCATATCTTCAACGTATTTTATAAACTAACAAGCATCAACACAAATTTTACTGCCTCCATGCTGCATTGGCTAATAATTCGATTAGGACCTACATGTGATGTTAACGATACAGTTTTTCGAACCCACATGGTTAACTAGCATCTTCACATTTAGAATTTTCCGCCTTAAGGCACAGCTATCGTCTAGGTATCAACATATGATAGCTAGAGTATCCTGAGCAAGCATAACCATCTTCGGTATCATATCATATCAAATTGAGACGAAGCGACAGCGAGTAATCGTTAAAAAAACATATATTTTCTCTATAACCAGCGCAAAAACGAAGCGATTTTGAAAAGGAAAGAGTGTGTGAATAAATTCAGGGTATATTTATAGTTGATTTTTATTCACACCCTGTATAATGAACAAGGTTTCTCAAGTCTAATTAACGGTGTCCGCCACCTCGGTCGCGATGCGCGAACAATTGTGTACCCGGAGTGTTCTGATGCAATTATATCGATTCGCTTTACTTCTTTTAACACCACCTTGGTTTAATTTAACTTTTAAACTAATTCAGTATCTGCATTGATTAGATTTAAATAACTTAGAAAACTATATATTTATTTAACTTTATACACATTGTGTATAGATAGATTTATATTTATTTAACTTTATACACATTGTGTATAGATAGATTTATGACTGGAATTATTTTCCATTGCACTTGATAACATCAAATGTTATATATAAAATTAAATGTAAATGTATTTACATATAAAGATAGTTAAGGAAAAATAAATAAAAATATAGGTACCTAAGAAAACATAAAGCTAAGCAATTTTCATTATTGGGATTAGGGCGTTTTGCGCAAGAAAAGAATCGTAACCATTTATTCATGGCCCAATTCAAGATCCGGATCCGGAAGTTGTACGTTTATACAACATGATATTAGTAAATTATAAGTTTCACTCTTCCACGAACAATACAACAGATAAATTGGATATCCCACCAGCTAGCGAGTCGTGAATCGAAAGGATCCGACCTATCGGCGACACGGGCGATGTGCCAACGATAAGGGCAAACCGCGAGCTGCGCCGATGACCCACTGCGCTAACTTAATGGGACATCGCACTCTCGATTCTGTTTTGATTCATTAATTCCATTCCCGCTTTTGTTTAACATATTTAAACTGTGGGAGAGCCTTAATCGATTGAGATAAGCATTAACTAACTATAAATACACCAGTGGTAGGTCTCTGTTGTTGGAGACCGCAAGTGTAGGTACCACCGCAGCTTATATTTCTACTGACAAATAGTAGTGTGCAAACATTACTGTGATCCGGTTTGAAGGGCGATGTAAGCTAGAGAAATTATTTGAGTAACGAGATGTAACACGTTATATGTCAAAGCGACGAACGCAATGTGGTGCGGTGTATATTATCCTGACTAGCATCATCACGTTATGGTCAGACATATCTCTCACCATCCGGTGAACGTTTTGTCTCTTGCCCAGTAGAATAAAAAAAAATATCGAGAGCAAGTGTTTAATTCATTTGATGCAGTATATATCGTCCTAACCGCCACAGTATTAAAGGTCGCGAATGAAATAAGTTACAATGAAGGGAAACAATTGTTGTGATATTTAAACATATAACGAAATAAAAGGGTAGGAATGAATATCCGTGTGAATATCCGTCACCGAGACGGAGCGACGTGAGCGCCCTGGGCGAGGAGTACCGCTACCGACGATTTTGTAAAGTACACACACACATCAATTCGGTGGTGAAGTTTACATGTTACCTTATTCCATCAAACACAATTTTTCATATCATAATAACTTACAAGAAGTTCGTTCTGGTGGTAAACAGTACGCAATCTAATGGTGAAAATGTGATTGATAATTTAACCCTTCAATTATTGTCCATCTTTTCATAGAGATGTTGGCTAGGTTTGTAAGTACAGTCATGCATTATATGACTTGAAGAAGCGCAGGTTCGATCCCTATTACTTGAGCTGTCCAGCTCCGCATCAATTATGACCAACGTGGTGGATAATTTGCCTTGACTTGACTCCTTATAGGAAAAGCCCCGCAGTAAGGAATAGCTGTAAGATCTTTTAAAAAGAATATTTTTCAGAACATCATCTGAACACCTAACCTCTAGTCTTATATTAAACTTTATTGACTGCATCGAAAATATCTTCGCCAAATGTTCTAAGGTCTAAATTTTTATGGCTCAAAGATATTTAAATGATTAACTACCTAATAAAGATAATAACAAACAGAGATTGAAACTCGTAAAGATAATTTTTGGTATTAGCATTTAAAACTAAATCTGAACCGTAAAAAGAATCATACAACCACACGGTATCTCGTTAAAATGACGGACCTTTAAATCGAAAAGTTGACATGATCGTTTGATGTTCACTTTACTCTTATCAGTGATATTTTTTTAGTATTTTTCCTTGATTATTTTATGCTAATATAAAATTTGCATACGAGCTCGAAATGTAACCCTGACATTGATAATGATACAGAAGTTGGAAGGTAGAAATAATTTCAAAATTAACTTGAAGTTTAACTTATTACTAAATTCTTAGTCCGCCACTGTACGAGAATCCTTAAATACGTATTTTATAAAGAAATTTTAAGTTACATTGTCGAAATATTATACGTTGTATTATTTCTCTTGAATACACTTTAAAACATTACTGAAAATGTATACGAATAGAGTCGTCTCTGCTTCGATCACTACAAATTGCGGAACTAGGGGGGCAGGTTAAGTGTAGTGCACACTGTTTTTCCGTATACGGTAGGGCTGTAACTATCTCAGATTGACTTTGCAAAACTGGTAATCATCAATATAATCAATTAGCTTGGTTGTTTTCTTTATATACTTGTAAGATAATACATAACATTACCGCACCCCAATTTTAGAATCATCACCACCAACTCATGTGATAAAAACGCTTCTTTTTAAATACCTCCATCGGCTAACCACTTGCCTCGTAACTTGAAAGTACTGGTTCGATTTCGGAGCTACATAAGATTTAGATTTTAAATTGAGACAAGGTTTTTCTAACCTGCTTTGATGGTTAAACATATATTTTTAATCTGCCGCCATAAGATTGCTTTAGCTAGTGTAATTACTGGGGTAACGAGACTTAACACCTTGTCATGGGCAAGCGTATCACTTACCATCAGGTAAACGTCTCGCTCGTCTCGTCGCATAGTAGTATAAAAAAAAATATGACTATTCTAAGCTAGCATGCTTCGAGATCTACGGCTTCATTGTCACCGATCATGTTAGCTTATATTATATAAGAAAATAATGCTATATTGTCAAGCCGTATATTATACAGCGTTATGCAAAAAGTATAATATTGAAAGTCATACCTATTGTAGAAAGTGTGTGATAAATGTTTTAACTGTGGGGGCGGCTATATTACTTACGAGAGGAAATCAGTCAAGTTATGTTTTATTTACTTTCAACCGGAACTACTTCAGAGATCTCCTTCTAACTAGTAACTTGCTAAAAACAGTCTGTACAAACTGCTTGCGATGCAAAAATATCGCGGTCCGTTCCGCACAGCCCTGACATCGCTGTGAGCATAAACTGCAAATTATACCGTGGTAGTCACGTGTGGTACGCTCTCGCGGGCTACCGTCCCCACGTTCGCACAGTTTCGGAAGCATTAGGGCCCATTAAGCACCGTTAACACACGGGCACGTCACGAGCGCACGACTCGCGGCGGCGTGAGCGATCTATCGACGATCTCGCGGTAGCCCGGATGCGATGCACTCCGCTGAGGTTTCACACGGAACCTTTTGTCGGAACATGCCACGCGTGTTGCCGTCCCGTCCACCTCGCAATTGTTTCCAGTTACCGAATAATTGCACCTTTGGGACGCTTATTCGCCGACCGAACAAGATCGCACATCTATACAAGATAAACCATACAAACCGTCAACTCAGTTAAACAGCGTGGTTATGTTTAACATAAAACTAGTAAGCCTGCTTTGGTTAAGTAAATATGAAGAAGTATTAAGATTTTAAACTATGCCAAACTCGTGACCCCAGCAGCGTTGTGTAGTCTCTTTAACATTTATTGCCGTACCGTAAGCAGACTAAACGGGCAAAAAACATTGAAGATGTACAAATATGGCGCGCTTCATGTTCACGACGCTATGAGATCCGGCTGTTGCTCGCCCTCTGTCACCCGGTACCATTTTGTTCGTATGACGGCGAGTTTAGTAAACGTGGTATTGTTAATTGTATTTGCATCACGCCAACGGCACGGTAAGTGTCGCTACCGACACATTGTATGTAAATAGCATTGTTAAAGGATGTATACGACAGTTATATACGTCTCGTATTATATTAGTTTAATGAACTTGATAATTGTAACGATCGAGCAATTAAGCTTGCAGATTTAACGGTCGTTTTTTACGTCGCCGGCAATCGGCGAGATGTGCTTCACAATAAATTGTGCGCTCTAAGTGACAATATAGATAAGAGTGTAAATATTGCCCGTTTGATTGCCGTGATCTCTTTATATTAACGGCTCAATTCAATGGCGTAGGGATTTGATGTGTGCTCAGCTCAACCTTTACTGTACGACGATACATCAATTGACTTAAGTAAGATTTTACGTTTTTACTTATCCGATCTCGAATTTTCCAAACACACCTCAATCTCTTTAAATTTTTCAATTGTCACTGAAATTTGTGAACATTCAACTCGATTCGATTTAGTATAATATCGAGAGAATCTTTACCGGTTTTTAGTAATACATATTTCAAAATTGACACGAATTGAGATTCCTTTAATTTCTACGTATTTTAATCTGCTTTAATGTATCATTGTCCTAAGTAAATTTATTACTAAAACATTATAAGGCGTCATGATTGCGTACAATTCATCGACTTGCGGTTTCCATGACTCTGTAACAGTAGTAGCTGATGATTAAGTGCCTCGGAGTGGCACAGCCGAGTGCTCCCTTGATTGCAGAGACCCTAATAGAGTCTGTCGTCTAGCCACGGCCTTGTCAGTATCGGCTGAGCCCGTAACCACAATATAGGTCGCCTAGTGGCGTTATTGTACTAACATTTAAATTGCAATTTATTATCGACAATTTTTTAATCTATCGAATCTCAAAAAAGATTTCATTGTCTGGTAAAGTATTTAATTTGTAAAAATGTAAAGTCAAATTAAACATCTATATATCAAAAATACTATGGGTGATTCGAAGCCACAATAATCAACTAGTAGATCAAACGATCAACTTGTCTCAATTATTAATAACTATGTTGACTAAACAATGTGAAAGTCATAAAAGTGAAGCATAAAACATACATGATTCTGGATCGATCTAATTTTTTATTCCACGTGGCCACGAGGCGTGCGAATCGTTCAAGTGATGGTAACACCACATTGCGCTCGTTGCCTTGAGACATAAGGTGTTATTTCGTTACCTCAGTAATTTCACTAGCTTATAGCGCCCTTCAAACCGGAACACAGTAAAGTACTACTGTTTCGCGGCTGGAAGAGGAACTGTAGTTGTACCCACCTACACAGTCTCCGGCAACAGAGACCTACCACCAATAAAATCTAGTATGCAAAACAAATAAGCACTCGCAATTCGACTATATCAAGTCAAAAACTGTCTGGACTAAAGTAATATAACTTAGTGATTATCAGGCTGTTATATATAATTTCTATGATTTAAAAATTGTTTACTCTATCGAGACATCTGAATATGAAACATCGTATAACTAAACTATGTCAAAATAGTTGTTACGTATATTCTCTATTTAAAGATACCTTTATAGTCATATCGTAAAAGATCTTGCTGGTAATATATAAAAAGCTAATTCTCAAAATTAACATTTCGAAAGGTACTCTTAAATAGTAGTAAGGCCATATGCGGGGAAGTCGGCTTATATAAGAACTATATCGACTGAACCCTTTGAAGGTTGCTCTTAGTGCCTCGAGGGGCTCCAGGATGTCCTCCAGCACGCACCGGTGCATCCGTATAAAATACCGGATCTTGTGATACTTTTGTTTGAATGCAAATAGACTAGTTAATGTGAAAAGTTAATTATTTAAACCTGTATTAAAACTTTCCTTTGTGCTTTTGAAAACGTGTACATTCTATCTATTATACATAAAAAATTGTTTCTTGTACAATAAATCAAGTAAACATTAGTCTTCTGGGATTTATTATTATTTTAAATTCAAAAGATATTTATATAAAAGTTGTTGGCATAAGTAAGTAAGTATGTACTATAATAATTATAAATATATGTTAGTGACTTACCTATGTTGACGCAAGTTATCCTGCCGTTTGAAACTCTTCCCACAGACCTCGCAGCTGAAGGTCAGCTCCGGGCTCTTGTGGGTGCGCTCGTGTATCATCAAGTTGTAGGACTTGGTGAATCTGCGCTGGCAGTACTTGCAGACGAATTCACACTTGGGGCGCAGTTTACGCCTAAAATCCCGTGTATGATCCTCGTCGATTTGCATCACGGCGAACATTTTGTCTGGTCTATGGTGCTTGCGCGACGTGCAGGGCTTGGAAGCCTGTGACAAAAAGTACACATACTTTAAAGAAATGTTCACGCGAATTTGAACTTTATAAACATAATATACAATAAATCATATTATTACAAATGAAACAAAACAATAGCCGCTTAGTATACTATTGAAGGTATTATAACAACGCATAATATTGATTTACGATCGCAGTGTTTATTTTAATCGTACGTAATAACGTAAAGTTGCATCAAATATTCATGTAAATTTATATCAATAATGTTATACGAATATAGAAGCAGCCGGCTGTTCGCGGCGCATAATTAAAATTATTTAAAATCATCATTTAATACGCACCTTAGACGAGTCGATTACAACAGATACGATCAACCCAAAAGCGCCTGTATCCTACCCAATACACTTTCACTTGAATTTATTAGCATTAAACACTCGCATATGAAACTAACGAGTCAGAAGCTGTAGTACTGAAGCGTTTCAGAAGATCGTATAAACGTTATATGTTGTAAAAATTGTTTAGAATTAGAGCGATTATGTAACAAAGTACGTGCGACCGGGAGCGGGTGCGTTTGGCAACTGCGCCGGCGAGAGGGTGGTGAAACTACTGATAACATTACGCGGAAGGCGCGCGTAGCCCCCACCATGTGCGCACGAGTGAATGAACAGGTAGCGCGACGGTAGGCTGCGACGCGCTGGGCACATGCCAAACACGACGGCACGTTGCCATACCGACGCTAAACTAACGACAACCGGCCTCGTTCTGGCATCACTTAAAATTTACACTACAGAACTTATTAACGTTACTACTAAAATCGATTACATCTACTTCTCATTTCACCGCTGTCATATCCCTAAGCATAATTCTCTTTTTACATGCTGTCAGTTTAAATAAAATTAAAAATTTATTTCATATATCTTTTTATTTTAATGATACTTTTTTACCAGGTCTCTGTTGCCGGAGACCGTCTGGATGGGTACCACCGCAGCTCCTATTACAACCGCCAAATAGTAGTGTTCAAACATTACTGTGTTCCGGTTTGAAGGGCGCTGTAGCTAGTGTAATTACTGGGGTAACGAGACTTAACACCTTATGTCTCAAGGCGACGAGCGCAATGTGGTGCAGTGTGTACCATCTTAACTAGCACCACGTTGTCATGGGCAAGCGTATCACTTACCATCAGGTGAACGTCTTGCTCGTCTCCTCGCATAGTAGCATAAAAAAAATTACATTTTCAATGACAATCATCACTACTGTTAGCTGGAATGTTATCTTTTTGAATACCGTTAAACTAATTAGTTGCCAAATTTAGTTAACCGGTGTAACATTTAAAAGCAATTACATTGAACATTATGTAAATATATTTTTACTGTAATAGTGCATAGTTAAATTAATTAATAGTTTAATCGTTCAATTTTGGTTTAAAGTGTTTCTCGTTAATTTTGAGTACGAAAGTACAGCGAAATTACACCATAACAAGAGTGTTGGGTGGTGAGGTGTGGGGGGTGGTGGTCGGTGGGAAAGCGACCGCTGGCTCGCGGCACTGCCGGTCAACGTTACACACGAACCCCACATGACCCTCACTCATTTCGGCACCGGCGCCGCAACCGGTAAATTGTGGATTGTTTTCAGCTTCTGTTACTACGAGCCCCGAGGGTATACTTAAAAATATCAGCATTGCGCACTACTGACACGATATGTTTAACTTGAACCTGTTAACGAGAAAACACCATACGCTTTATAATGCACATTTTAAACGGCGCAATTGAATATAATGTTACGAAAGACCATTGAACCGACCGTGAAGAAGCTAAAAAAAATATAAATATGTCAACTTTATCCAACTTTATTAAGAATATGAAAAATATCAATTTAAAACTGACATAAGTGTATATAGGTAAAAATCTACACAACATTTTCAATTCCCATTCCTGCTGCTGATATTTAAATCTAATCCTAAATTTAGACCGTTGTCACTAAGACAGTTTGTATTTAATATAATCAAAGTTTAAAATACATTTCATCTGCATTATTTTTTAGCATTTGTAGCCTGAATCTATCCGACGATAAGCATTGTAATTCGTTGTATCACGACTACACAAGAAGACATTTTTGTTTCTTAAACTATGTATATTTCAAAACATAATCTTTTATAATCTGAATTACATTTCGGGTTACCTCCCTTTAAAGGTAACAAAGGCAGCGTACGAATAATTTCTGATGTACATCTGATACAACCGTGAGCCGCTTTGTACTAAGACGCATTCCTCATATGGTCTTAGAAAACGTTAAGGAATTTGCAGTAACCGAAAGAAGATTAAGTAATTCCGATAAAATGACATCTCTAAACTACAATAGCTCTAACGCTCGATTACCACAATTTAGCGACTTATTATATACATAAGAAATAGACTTACGAGTATAAGTTTAAGTGAAACAAAACTGTTGAGAGAACAGACGGATATGCTAATAATGAATATTTTTGAATACAATCTACGTCATTATTAAATAATGTATCTTCTATCCTGTACAGATATTATCTTTGCGTCGTAGTTTATTAAAATTAGTAAAAGCGGATCTTCGGATGACACACAATATAATAGGTCTCATATTGACGAACACTTTTAAGTTTGTATATGATTCATCCGAACCTGCGGCTTGAACTACTGACATTTTCAAAGAATAATTGGTCACGTTACCTGTGCGAATGCAACTGATAGACAATTGAGAAATACGTATTATTTACAGTGAACAAAAAAAAACAGTCATATTTCAGTGACGAACGTTTTCCTTGTGATGAAACGAAATCCTCATAAACTTCTTACTAAGTAAATTTTAATAAATATTTCAACTGCATCTGTTTTGTTATAAATAAAATATAATTCACGCAACGATATCTGTTTTAATTTAGATAATGTGAGTAAAATTATACTTGGCCCCTCGTTTCTAAAAATAGGAGAAAATAAAAGTTACTACTGTAAACGTAAAGTCAGAGATGTTGCTAACAATTTAACCAATAAGATATTATCTAGCATTTATATGTATGAAGTATACACGATACGTTGAAAAGAAAAAATACTTTCAAAATACAATTTTTTAAGTAAACGTGCATAGTTACAAGGGCGACAATCTAAGCACAAAAATGAATTTATTCAGTGTTCATAAATTTAAGTAAAACTTATGGTAATATTGAAAGTAATAAACGATGAGGACATATTACTTTTAACACAATAATATTATGACAAGTAAAATGTTTACGTGTCGTCCAACAAAATGTTTATCGTATAATAAAATTCCACTGTTATGATGCGTCACCCGAGGTGAGAATCTTGCGGTTTTTTAAAGTTTGTTTTAAAACATACGAACCAAAGACAATCGTTAATTAAAGAGGCCAAGAGAGATATTAAAGAGGATGACATTAAAAAAGAGTTTCTCATAAGACCTCTGTGGCTATTTAAACTTTTTCGATGAATTATTTTATTTTGTAAATCAACAGCTTGTTTCAATATGTACGCATATTTAATATTTAATTGTATTACTGTTTTTTTTTTTCTGTAAAATATATTCACTAGATGTAAAATGTTAATATTTACAACCCATGAACAGAACTGCGATGTTGTCAGATTGGAAAAGTACGCCGCCGTTATGAGCTAAAATATCTTGTTAACGTCAATGGAGTTTCCGATAGCTTTTACTCGAGTTAAGTTTAAGAATAGAAATATTATAATGTTATACAATAATAGTTGTAACTCAAGTAGTTTTTGTTACATTTTCACAATATAACTTTGAATATTATGTTATATAGCAATGATGAATGTGTTAAATTAGATAAATATGTTTGCACGCGAAACTATCTCTATCGGTTACACATGCAAACACAGTACTCCGATGTGTTAAGCTCATTCCGGCTCATTAAGAACATTGTAGAGGATCTCGCACAACCATTATCTTCGAGAACACAGCGCTCGGAAAGCTCTTAATGATCACAACAAAAACTGCCACTTCGAACTTAATTACGCAAAATTCCACAAACGAATAAGCAAATGGTACTACTAAAACGAAATTGTTATTCGATTGTTTGCAACAATGTGCGCACCGGCAGCGGAGCTTATAGAGGATCGATTGCGCGTGCGCATCATTTCGCGCATTACACGGGCTCGTTTCAAACGGCGTTGTTCCGAACCAGTAATGGATAGGGAATAAATGGGAGATACGAGCCGAAGCATCGCCGGTTATAAAACAGAGCGATATATCACGGCCGCGAAGTTTTTTATGTTCAACTATTGAACTGAACATCGAATGGCTGCTGTAAACAACAACTGGCTTTTATTCGTAATATAAAAGATTACAATTTATCACGAGATCGTAAAGTTTGTTGTGCGAGAAATTTATGGTACTCAAATTACTACTTATTCAGAAACGTTGCTCGCATTTTTTAGCGCCAGTTCACTTTGCACAGTTAAATTTAAATTAGTCCACAACAAACGAAATAACGCTCGGCTTTTATTTCACCGGATGTTAAGTGACAATGACATCGAAGTTAGTGAAAACGGTTCGCTTAGAATATACTAGCTTTTACACATATCGAAACATAACAAAACTGTAGTGGCAAGAGGTTTACGATATAAAACTGATAACAAGACGGGCGAGTTAAAATAAAACCATGGAGCTATATTCGACTCCCTGCTTAATAATCCTTTGTAGATTTTAAAAGCAACATTACAAAAATCGATATAAAAAATTAATGAATTTGGACTTGTAATGTTTATAAAGCGACTGTGACTCGCCGGTCCGTTGTTGAACTTTGAGGACCCAGCCGGTCAGCGTGAGTCCTTTCGGCTTTGTGAAGACGTCGATACGTCAGCTTTAGATTATGCGTTTAGATATCACGAAAGAAACTTCGATAACCACATTAACATTTATAACTACCGATTAAATTAAAATGGACTAAAATAATCATCATTTTAGGATTATTTTTCTTTATGTTACTTCGCCTTCCTTCTCTGGTGTCTGTTGGTGGAGATTGTCAGCTCATATATCTGCCGTGCTAAAGACTACATCTTTATTTTCAAGAGCACAAACACGAAATGGTGCAGTGTATATCATCCTAAGGATATCACATCATTCGAACGTATTATTCAATACTTCATCTAGTCGCTTCATCAAATAAAAACTCATAAGGATATAATTACTAAAGGCAAACTTAAAATGATAGTTCATTTTGTTCTGTTGTATCATCAAATGATTCTTCATGAGCCCCTCTTGTGCATCGACATGAAGTTTTATGTTTATCATTCTGTTTGACATTTTTACGAACAATGAACATTGCCCTCTGTGAATGAGAGAAAGAGCTTTCGTTGATAGCCATCTACATTGTGATGAAAAGGACGGTATGTAATTATTAACTTATCCTTTATTTCTCGATCAGAGAATAAGAGGTAATGAGCTGAATCACGTTTTACAGTTATGGCCACTATTAAATAATCCTTTTTTTATAAATAAAATTCTCTGGACATGATCTTATTCAATAAAGAGAGGAGACGAGAAAGACGTGCACATGATAAGTTATGCGCCCGCTTTAGGACAAGTTATTAGGTGTTCTTACCCTAGTAATCTTAGTCTCCGGTAAGAGACCAGAAGCTAGGTGAAGATTTACTTAAAAGTTTTATCAATTTCCAATTATGACTCGATTTTAATTTAGACAGTTACTACTAGTGAATGTCGTTTTATAAGCTTATAACAAAATTGTTATGATTTTCGCTTTACATTTAATTAAAGTTAAGTATTAAATTTGTCGAAAGTATTTCAAGGATTTAAATAGTTATCGATACGCCGTGAAGCTGAAAAAGGTTGCTTAGTACATAATAAGTATAATAATGTTGTATCGATTTATATTCGAGTTGGCCGGACTAAGTCGGGACCAAATTATAATATACAAATGAGCGGGTGAGCAGAAATAACCAAACAGTTTATGTCCCGCGCGTTCCCACAGGAACGGTATGCGCCGAGATCGGAACTGGGGAATATGAGGAGCCGACACATCACATTACATTACGGTCCATCAACGTGGAAATCCTCGAGAGATGCCATTGCTTATTCGTCATCTCTCGAAATATAATTTTTATTAATAAAAACAAATTACTACAAATATGTATTTAAAAACCGTTAACAATATTTAATTATAATGTAACCATAACCTCTCTTCTGTAAACCTATTTCCATTGTACTATGCAAATTAGTTTAAATAAACAATATTATTATTGCCTAATCTATATAATTCAAAAATGTATTACTTTAGATATGTATAAAAAATTCGTTTAGTTAATTAAAAAAAATGCCTAATATACCAACGGATATAGTTGCACGAAAAATAATAAAAACCAAAATATTTTTACTTTTAAATGGTTTGCTTAAATTACGTACATATATTTTATAGACCATGTGAAGATTTAGATTTAAAGTTTTAATCTGTATACTAAAGCTTATAGTTTACCGATGGGAAGTCTAACCGGAAGCCGTCTAGATAAATGTCATCTAAGTATCTATTCTTCTAAAGTTTTGTTTAAATATTGTATAATAAATTTTTATTAGATGTATATCTATTATAACTACTGATTAAATAGACATGCCGTTTCTATCCCTCGCAATATTTTGCTGTATTAATATCCTAAAAAGTTCATTGTTATAGATACGTTGATTATTTATTCAGCGACTCTAGCAAGTATGTCTTGGACAAAAATTACGTATACGGTAAAAAAAAATTAAGTACATATATATACAGTTTTTTTTTTCTTTTTTCTTTCAGTCGATATTGTTTTTCTTATTATTTTGTTTTTTTTTTTTAATTTTTACTAATACAAGTAGCGTTGCGTAAACAAGTGTGAATGCTGTGCACATCTACAATGGTGGCTACAAACTGACCAATACCTTTATCTGTACTGTGTTTATTGTTATTATGTGTCATCGCTGATGTGTCGAATAAATAAATAAATATAGCATCTCCATGCCGTTCGCAGTGCCGAGGCGCGGAGTGTCTGAGTGCCGGCTGATATATTGTGGCTGCGCCGCGTAGCCCCGGGCGCAGTCTCGCCGGCTCGCGCCCACTGCGCTTTGAATCAACCCAGCGCTGTACCACTACATCCATTTATATATTACTTATCTCCAAGTACATAATCCGCAACGGGGTCAGCAGACAAAACAATTTTCCAAAAAAAAAACAAACCGCTTAAAACGTTGACCCAATTAACTGTTTAATATTGTCTACACATTAATTGAATTGTGTTTTATTACACTATTAATATGCCAATTCAAAGATCAACGTATAGATGTAACTGTTAATGACCGAATTCGGTAATGAAATAAGTAAAATGTCATTATAATGTTGAGAAATTTTTTAAATTTTTCATATAATATAACAGCAACGAATCACCGTGAAGCTAATGCCATATAGAATTGAATACATCACTTCAACGTCCCGATTCCTCTTCTCATTCCTCCCTAATCCCTCTCGGTATGGGCGGGACGTGCGGTAGCTCGGTAAATACGCACACATTAACAACTTGCACTTGTTTATTCAGATACGTGTGCGTGTGTGGGTGTCGGGCTACCGGTTTACGCGGCGGCCAATCAAAAAGTGTAGGTAAAAAAGTGATGCACACGAACCATTCACATATGCGATTAGACCATATATATTAACTTTGGCATAAGATATTTAACATATTTTCTTATTACAATACATATTTTACCGAATTTTATTTTGTCATTTAAACAAAGTTTTACGAGGTATCAGTCAAGTTTTCTAATAGTAAACTTAAAGTAAATTCATTGCTTAGAAATTTGATGTACTTTCTATTCATAACTTTTTATTATCTTTACAACAATGCGAACTGATGAAATTTTTTTCAGACGATCATATATTTAATGCTCTCAATAGTTTATATTGTATTTATAACATAGAACATATTTTGTACTTATTTAATACTCAGAAAACATATGTCGGTGTAAAGACAATTAAATGCCCACAGTTTGTTGCAACCGTGTAAATCGAACTAATAGTGTAGCACTGTAAAGTTGTAGTTAATCAATCAATGACTAACTTTTCACCAAAACCAAATTACGATTCGGCTCTTGTAACATAGTGTGATTGATACATAAGTGGCGTATGCATACGCATTAAAAAAAATATTAAGCTACCGTGCAACCAATCAGGAGACGGAGGCGGGGCGCGTAACCCGGAGGCGATGGTTGGATCGTATTTTAAAAAAAGGAGTACTCTCGGTTTTTTTTTACTTTTTTAATTTCCGATAAGCGTGAGAACGTGGGTGGGACTTTCTATCGCCCGCGGTTATTTTCTCGTGGGACGGCGGCAATGTATCAAATGGTACTGGACTGTAATAGGCGGGTTAAACAACCCATCGCATCGGTGTGGGCAAATTCATAAATGCGCAATTATGCGTAGTCACTTCTGTGACGGATGATTTGCTCTACTGCGGTCTCGTTTAACATTCAGATATATTAAGAAAATTGCATTTATTTTAACTAGTAACTTATATTTGACTTAATAAAAAATGTAACTTAATTCTCCCCATTTGAATATGCAATCATTTAATTTCAATAAGCAATATTTTATTATGTTACTTTGAATTAGAAGCCAGCTTTAAATGCATTATTTAAAAATCATGAACACATCAATTATTTATTTTTATAGCTAATGCCTATTGATAACAAAGTAAAATTTAAGCAGAAACAATTCAAACGTTCAAACAAAAATCTTGGACCGCAAACATATAAACAGGTCTAAATAGATCTAACTCCCTAAGCATACACAATGGGGATAAAAAAATCTGAAGCAGGTAGGGGCATCACCTGTGGCGCTTGGCCGTAAACATTTGGGGATGTACGGGCTTTGGTCAAGCAAACAAGCAAACAAGTCGGTGCGAAATAGCCTCATCAAACACAAAACTCAATGGCAGTGTAAAACGAATGAATGGACGAGCTCTGAACGTGGCGTTAATGAAATGCGCGAACACAACGCGCGCATTAATTTTCTTACGTATGACGTTGGTATGATCGCTAGAAAGTCTACAAAACTAAGAGACGATCGTAAAACAGATATAACAACACATTAATTCCGGGATATCGCTTCGAAAGAATTATGTATACAAGTGTGAATCTTAATTTTTTTCACCGTCCTTTTGTTGCACGAAACGCAACGTTCGCTTAATTGCGTATAGCAAATAACAAACAATACAAAAGCGTGCTTACATGAAAAGGTCTGCCGTAAAGTTTAACGTGGTAGGAATAATGTTATCAGGCACAAGTACCTGTCGGATATACCACAAAGGGAACCACGCACAAAGCGATCGCCCGTGCCTGAATCTTGAACAAATAGTTTTGCGATAAAGTTATAATAAAAAGAAACTAGCATAATACAGATTAGCTTAATAATAATAACACAATTTGAAAATACTCAATAGCTGCATTGTTTCGTTTTATTGCATAGTAGTAATTTTGCGCAAGTACATCCTTTGAAATATAATAAAACCTCTTTCGTTGTTCATTGGTTTGCCTAATGTGATAATGGAAAATCTTTGCAATTTTACATGGAACTTTTAAAAAAATTACAAACAACCCGACGTAAATGATTTTAAACGAAACCATTTTTTTTTTGAGCTCGTAAAGCCCGTCGCGGTGTTTGTAGAGTGAGTTAGACGGACCGCATGGCGCTCGGTGTTGGTGCTTTATTTGTTGATATTTAACACATCCCAAGAAAGGAATTCGTTTATCTAGGTGTCGTAGTCGAGGTTACCAACAGATAAGCTTAGCCGAACTCGACCAACCTTTGTCTTTTATCTTGTACAAACAAAAATTTCCTGTCTCCTCACCTCAGCCCGTGAGCCGTTTGTAACAAATTGTATTGTGGTGCTATCGTTATATACCAAATGGTGTACTTATTGACTTTTCACTTGTAACATTGTTTAATGAGCAATGTTTCTTATTTTACGTTATATGTATAATTGATGAAAAAAGCAATTTTCAACGTATAATCATTACGATATTCCAGAAAATCTATTTCGCGTAACATCTTTAAGACAATACATATTCTAGAATTTAAAGATGACTAATTATAAGTACATAAAGTTTTGTTTGTTAGTAACAATTATAAATTTACAGATTATTTATTTGAATTTGTTCCGATTATAAAAAAGATATATCTGAATAATTGGTTTTTAAAAATTCTGGTTAAAAAATTACATGGTTTCTCCACCCATACCACTTCTACTTAACAATTCTTTGATCTAGATCTTTTGCACAGAAAAACTAACAAAAAAACATATTTTAATATCACAACGACGAAAAAATTAAATAAAAAAAAATATCGGTTGGGAATATGTAAACTTTAGATGAAGAAATCTAAAAGGCTCGTGTACATACATCGTTTTATATATATTATAGTTGTTTTAAGATATTATTCCAACTCTTAAATCGTAAACATCGAGGCAATGTGTTAATACACCATTGCTGTATGTGACAAAGGTCTTTTTTTTACATTTTAACGGAAAGATCGTTTCGGCAAGGATGAAAGAGAGCGACGCACCGAGCTCACACCCCGCGGCGCCCGGACTCCCTGACGTCCGTTAACGATTCACCGTATATTATATTTGATTAATGCAAATATTTCATGTTTTTATACTATTATTGTTAGAACTCGTTATTCTATATTCGTCTTATTAACAAAAAACAAAAGTTTTACTGTTTCACCCGAAGATATAACACAATAAAAGTTCATTAGGAATAATAAACGTAACGAAATATCTGTAACAAGTACGATTAAAAAGGTTTGTTAAACTTTATAGTTATATGTATTTAAAATATTTTATGGTTAAATATTTTTAAAAGCAAATACGAAATCTGACTCCGCTTTAGTTTTAAGTTGGTTAACGATTTATGTACTTAATATTAACGTAAAAACGTTACTAAATATTAACTTAATATGTATTTTTAATATATAATACAGCTGTTAATATCATACAGTATACATTAGAATACGTAATAATAATATATAAAAAAAGCTAATGATCTACAAGCTATAATTAGAAATACTTTCGATTATTATATATACACGTTCATTACTAAATTTTTGTTTGATTCTATTTAAAATCGTTCGTATATATAAAATCATATAATTGTATACAATACTACTAACAATAGACATCTTTTTTTTATAACCTACAATATATACGTTATAAAACATAAATTATTTGAAAAAAACCAGAAAACAAAATTTGTTCTACTATATTTTTGACTTGAAATTTCAGGATTCTTTAAGAAAGCTTATTTAAGCCTTTTCTGCATCAAGAACGAGTATTTTCCTATTGTTATTATCTAAGATTTAAAATATAACGGATTTTTTTTCATAATAATGCTTTTCGATTGCACCACCTTTTACAAACTATCGCTAGTCTGGGACAGTTATATCTTGTACAGTAAACGATAATACGATTTATTGTTAAGATTTAATTAAATATTTTTTTATGAATAGTTTCATTTTTGTTGCATCGAATTTTTTGTAACGGACGTAGATATTAGTCATTAAATATATAACGTTTATAAAATGTATAAACTAATCTAAATTTCGTATTAAAAAGATTAAACTAAAAGTTTTTAACACTTCCCTTTCGCAAAAATGAAAACAAAAGTGGTATCAGCGAGTCCGAATTAAATTTGCATTATGTGCGAACTAAAGCCTCCATTGATGAAGGCGCGCGCTAACAAACCGCTACCGTGTTACGTACAGATATAGTCTAAGAGCATAACACAATTTAATTTTTTGTAACAACTTTTAATATTTATTGCTTTTTTATTTACTTTTTTTTATTCTACGGGGCGAAAAGACAAGCAAGGTATTCACCTGATGGTAAGTGATTTGTTTGTCCATAACGTGGCGCTAGTTAAGATGGTTAAAGGTTAGGTGTTAAGTCTCGTTACCCCAATAATTTCACTACCTTACATCGCTCTTCAAACCAGAACACAGTAATGTTTTCACACTACTGTTTGGCGGTTGGAATAGGAGCTGCGGTGGTACCTATCCAGATAGTCTCCGTGAAAAAAGACCTACCAACAGTAACGGTACTTAAAGACGAACAGAACTCGCCTACTGGTAAGTGATACACGGACCATTACACTGCGTCACATTTTTCTCAGCAATTTGAGACTTAAAATCGTTTGTCTCATTATCTTAGTCAGATATGATTGCAGAGTAAACTTTGGCGGCAGAGACCTAGCGGAAGTATTATATTACACTATGTTAATGATATGTACTATATAAATTCTTTACTATTCTTTATTAACCTATTAAATACTGTTATAATGCAAATATTCAACAAAAATAATACAATCAATCGTAAAGCTATTTTAGACCTTTCATACTATTATTGTTCTACAAATATTCCTCGCATAAACGACATCATATTTATAAATTGTATAGCTCTCAGAGTATAAAATTCATTTTGTCAGTAACTGCGAAAGGAAATGCCTTTTGGTATTAACGCTTTAACTTTGAATTAATTTACTTGTCTATTTAAAGTAATAAGCTAATGCTGAAATAACGATGTTAATTGCGTTTAAACTTATTGTATTTAAAATTAGATCTTCTTTGTATTAAACCTGAATATAAATTAATAACTATCGTTAAAATTGGTAGACCGATGTATAATTTCGTGAACTGAAGAAATATAAAGACTTTTCTAATTAAATAATGTAATGGTACTTTCAGAGATCCAGTTCAAACAAAACAAAACTATTGATTATTTAATAGTAGCTTAAGTTATACCATGTAACATTTACTATACGTTAGAGAAAGTCCTGAACGTTCGGATAGACATTTTTTTTTCGGTATAATTGACGTTTAAATATTTATATAGATAAAGCTATTGTTTTGATATTACAAATACTTATATTTAGTCAATTACATGTATATAAAAATATTGCATCTAAATACATAGCATCTTTCCAAAGTTTTGTAATTTAGTTATATTTTTACAATTTTGTTAATTTTATATATTAGACGAACACTTAAATCACACTGAACAATATTGCACTAGATAGCTGCATAAACATGTCAAGACTTGTTTGGAACGAATAACATTGCCCATAAGCCCCGCGTAATTTAATTATAGCACAATTCCTAGAACTTTGGAAACATCTCTCGTATTTTTATTTACGGATTCCATTCCAATTTTGAGCAATAATCGGCTGAATTTTATAAAACAATCTTCTAAGAATCAAGATTTTGTAACGCTACTCATAAAAGTCTTTGTAAGCAATTATTTGTGCAAATACACAAGGTTTAACCCTCGCCTCTCGACGTTGCTGGTTAATTATCAACACTACTCACAATTATTATTCACCTCTGTAGCTATAAACCTCACGAGCGACGCGCAAAAATTGCATTAAATTTTAATAAAATTGCTATTTAATCATTTGAAATTGTGTTATTATAGATATCAAGTAAAAATAATCTTCGTAAAACTTAATGCTGACTAACCTTAAATTTCAGTTGTAGCTATTAGTATTTTTGGATTAATTTTTGTCTTGAATATTTAGGACGTTTCGTGGGAATTTCTGTGAGGTGCGTCAATAGCCGCATCTAATGATGTATGAAATCCATACTTTTTTTTGCAGCTCCAAAGGTATAAATCGATAATAATAGAGCCTGCTTAAACTTCACGAAGGACTATTTTTTGTTGTGTCATTGTCCTTTTACTGTTAAATAAACCATAAATCGTTATAAAACGGTCCATTGAACAATGAGTTGTCTATACTCGAGTATAAGGTGGCAAAAAAGAATCTATAACAAAATCATATTTTTTTGTAACAAAATTAAAAATCGCGGCAAAAACAATTTAAACGATAATATCTTATATTATTTAAATAACATATGTCTGTTGAAACGTAACCTTTTTCATTGATAAGACGTTTATGATTTATAGAAATAGCATTTAAAATATATTAAAGTTTTTAACACATAAATAATGATACAAGAAGTTATACTAAAATTAAAAAAACCTATAAAATATTACCGAAATATATAACAATACACTCGAAAACAAAATGCATTTGAAATCGTTAGCTTTCTTAATAGAAAATATTAAATATAGTTGGCTCTATCTGAAACTTGCGAAAAGAAAGCTACAGCAACGCTCTCCGCGCTAGGAAAGTTTAAGTTGAAATTAAGAAAGCTTCGATTGAATATGAATTGTTAAATGGGTTTGCAATACTCACTGTGTTCGGTCGCTAACAACTGCGTTTATTACTGATTAATGTTTATTTTTACGTATAAATTACTCGGCTGCGCGGCGTAGACTGTTCGAGTGCAGTAAAAAACAGTAATTTATTAGTGTCGACTTCTCGTGTTGGCGCGGGATTAACGAGTGTGTGGCGTGCGATGCGGTGGACAGAAAAAAACTGGCTCGCCTGGTACGTAGCTCGAACAGCAGTGGCCTGAGGAAGAATAACCCCAGGAGTCGATGGGAGCTGCCACCGCTTCCGAACGCGCCCCTCGCCCCGCGCCCGCCACCTCCCGTCCGATACAGATCACGCATTCTACGAATACCTTTAAGCACGGGGCTGTCGACTGCCTTCCATCCTTTTCTCTCTCACGTTGGCGAGAAGACCAGGGTTGCGCGGCCAGAGGGGGCCTAATGGACGGTTTACAGCAAACGACGCTTCCTAAGTTCACCAAGTAAAGGTCACGCGGGCTAAGCGAGCCGGTCGGCGCAGCGCGAGCGTGGAGCGCGGCCGCGGCGGAGTAGCTGCGCGTGCGCAACACCGGCAGCGCCCACATCACCGGCCGTCCGAGTGTGCGCCGCTCGCGCAGAAACGAGTGCGTCCCGCTCGCACGCGCCGCTCGCGCCCCCGCTGCCGCTCGCACGCGGCGACGTGGAAAAATGTATCTAGTTCTGTGGAGGCGACGCGGAGTGCAGTAGCAGCTGAGCGGTTTTTTTTCCTTTTAATAAATTTGTGGTCGTACGTTTCGCTTAGGCGCACGCCCGGGGCGTCGTCGAGCGAGACGGTCGATTGCCACCGGGTTACGCCTTCCGCGCGTTCTCGTTATTATGTAGGCTGCCCGCGCATTAGAGCCTCCGCGCATTGTACGGGCGGTGTATAAAATATTATATTGTAGTAAATACGGGCCCTGTTTGCGCTGCGGTCAGTTATTTATGTTCGCCCCCGGCTACCGCGCTACGCGTTGCCGTTTATATCATATTAAAATTTCTCTCGTAAAACGTACTACTCAAGCGGCGTTTTGATGTTCATAAATTTTAATGCATTATTCAATTTTCAACTCGTTGATCAGTACTTCGCGCCCGTTAAATATTTAAATTTATGTATTCCATTAAAATATTGTTACGGTATACGTACATAAAATTTACTTGATTAGGTAGACGATTTTATAAAAAAATACTTAGTAACGTTATTTATCGAGACTGATTAAAAATAATATAGAAACTAAAGATTTAAGAGAACTTATGTTCCCCGTGAAACAAACTTTTTTCGATTATTAACAAAGAAAACCGAATTTTATAACAATTGGATGAAACGTCGTAAGTAACACAAACATCTCGAAAGCAATCATGGTAATCTTAAAGTAACGGAACCTGACGCGACACACGTATAACATTATCTACAATTCTTTAGTCCGTTCGATGAATAAGCAATACAAATCTAAAATTCCATTCAAACCCGTTACGCCTATTAAATACCAATCACGGAGACAACGTACAGAAAAGTGACAATGGCCAAAAACATCCAAACATATTAAGAAATTTATTGTTTACAAAATTGTGCCGCATTGTGCCAAACTACGGGGTGCTTATTGAGACATTGTTCTATATTATGGACTAAGATGTGTCACACAACACCTCAACAGGGGCCCTAAACCAAGTGTTTGCTGACATTGTAGCAAACATTAAAGTTTTATGGCAGCACAAAAGATTGTTCATCCGATAGAAACTGCACTCTTTTGTTGACGGAATAAATGGTCACGCAGACCACACAGATTCGGAGATGCGTTGCTAATTTTCTAATTATCAAACCTGTTAAATGATATACAGACACAATTCGATGTTTTATAATTTCATTACAAAGATTTACACAGTTATAAATATTATTTAAGGTGAAACACTATAAAGATTTCTTTACCTTTTTAAGTTAATATTTTGTTCACGATCTTTCTGATATGATTATTCGAGGTTTAAGTCATTTTAACTATTTCATCCGAACCGCTAAATTGCTAAAAACTAGTTATAGACAATTTAAATTTTGCTTAACATTTAATAGATTATCCATCGATATTACATTGAACTTAATTTGGAAATTAAACCTTGTGAGCTGTGTTTTATTTCGTATTGAAATATATCACTTATCTGTGCCATCTGGTACGAATGCCGAACCGAAGGTAAACCACCAGGGTTCTTTTAACATACGTCTTAAATTAAGATTTTAATCAATTGCAATAAGTAGATGTCGCTGTATGTAATTAGTTAGAGATCGACAAAAACGATATTGTGTCGATATTTTGCGAAATTCTTAAGAGATGTACGAATTTGTATCGAATGATATCGAATATTTTTGAGGTACCGTCACCATAAAAGTAAATTATATCTAACGCAAGGATCTTCTAGTCCTTATACAGACTATCCGTCTAAAAATAATGTTTTGGCTCATCATTAGTTTCACAATAAGAGGCAATCGGTCCGTGCTTTGTCTTTTTAGCCGGTGACGCAATTCATGGCGAAACGGAACAATAAATTTTCGAAATCGTCCAAACGATACTGAATCTTAAATTTCTATGAATAGGTAAGAATTTTCTTTGGCGGTCACGGAAGTTGATCTCCGAAAGAATTGTTCGTTGACAACAGAGACATCGATGCTATTCTTTTTTGAATATCGATTGTAAAAAGCATTCTCATGATGCTGTGAGAACTTTCAAGAGCGTCCAGTACGGCCGGAGCTTAAATTCTTTAGCCTATTCAACGTATTCTTTGTGTCAGTGTTTGTAACGCGTAAGCTTGTCAGTGATCGAGATGGTCGAGCGCAATTGTATACGGGTACGCAGCAGATCAGTAGAAGCGAGATCTGATATCTGTCGTCTGATCTCCGTGACACAACAAATAGAGTCAATGCCACAGAAGAGATAATCGGTAAACCGTTACTCCCTCGTTAAATCGAAGAGAAAATAATTTGAAACCGACAAGTTACCAGCCGGCGGCGGTTTGCGCCTACACATCTTCCGATTAAAAAAATTTAACATGTCAGAATTTTTTTTGTTGATCACAATCGTTTATGTTAAAATAAGAGCCGTGAAACTCTTCCTAAGAAATCCGTTTAGTATTAAAATCAATTAAAAAAACATATAAATGGTATTCCAATGCAAATAAGACGAATGATTAATGTCACTAATCTGCAATCTGCCACCGAATTCCACCGAGAATTCTTTGTAGAGCTGTTACGCGTCCCCACTAAATTATACGGCACTCACGCGTTTTCCTCTATTTTTGTATTAACTTCTTAAAATCCCGCTTCATTTTAAACAAACATTATTTTAATTTAATTCATAAAAAAATCATAAAATTTAATCGGTTTCGGTGAAAATGTTAAATAATAAATAAGTATGTTACTCACCCATTTCGTTTAGCACCATATTCATAATAAAAAAATAGAAAAGAATCGGAAGAAATACAAGTAAATAAAATAAACACTTGAATAAAATCGGAGCGAATTTAAGAAATGCTCCGGTACGACCGTTTGACGAGGAAATAGTGACAATATTAAAGCTGACTTTTTCGCCACAAATGTGTGACTTTACAGGACCGCACCGAATCAAACTGATACCAAAAAAAAAAAGACACCGACATTTGCCACACGGCCGCCGAATAATTGTGCTTTACAAACGACCCGAATAATAAATAATTCAATTTTGAGGTCCACCGGTTATTTTACAGACTTTATCCATTCCGTGTGATGCAGGAGACAATAAATATGCAAATGGCGGCCAACTATGTTATAATTTACGGTTCTGTGATTTTAAAACAATCGAGCGACTAGCTGTTGTTGGTACGGTGATCGTTTTATTAAGATTCCGCTTTTTTGCTACTTAAATCATAATGAAGTGATAGCACGCCTTTAATATTGATTATTTCGATAATAGATTATGTGTGTATTCATTAGCGTCCGCCTCGTTAGCAGCGCTGTATGCCGCTCCTTAATTCGTTGGTATTGTTATATCGATAAGTGCTTAAAAAGAGGAAAAATCCACTGACGTCACCCAACCGGTATCCTTTAGAATCACACCTTGAGTAAATATTTAATTTTTAAAGGCACACAGCGAAATAATATAGATTTGATAACTATTGAATGATTGTACAATAAGGAGGGTAAAATTATTATTCACATACTTGAATTTGCTTCCGTAATTCATTCGTATGTATTAAAGAAACATTTTCATTTAGATAATAAAACTGTTAAACAAAAGATCAAAATATGTATGATTTTTTAAGAATATTAGATTTATTTAAAATAGGTTATTTATAAAAAAAAGCAAAGACAAACAAGTGCAAGACCTTATTAAAGCGTTTTAATACGTAGGGAGCTAATTTCATTAATAGTATTTAGATTTGATTGTAAAAAAAATATTTAAAAATAAGTTGTTATACTGATTAAAAAAACAATAATAAAAGTCTGTTTCATTGTTTTTTCGATTGATTAACTTAATGCATTTATTGTCTTATCTAATACATTTGCCATTATGATCATGTAGTAATGATTCATAAAAGGATGTCTACTCGCTTAAGGTTAAGTGTAATATATCAAACAAGCAATTTCAATTAGCTTGACAGAATCGACTAGAATGTTTGTTATATACAAAGGTACTATTAGTAAACTGAAAATTCATTCTTGTGCGTAAATAGTGATAATACAGCTAAAATAACGCATAAGTTTTTTTACTTCGTTTAGTACTTCTTCTAAGTCGTATTTCCTCATGACTGAGGGTCGTGGTCATCATGTGTGATGAAACACACGACGACTTACTTGGCAGTTATAATGGAGTGGTTTACCATTGCCTTCTCCATACTAATACTCTATTATTAGTATATCAGAGTATTTCTTTAGATATCTCTTATTTGGAACATTTTTTCAGGAATACACAAACATTCACGTCGTTGATACTCTTTCACATGAAGAGAAAGATGACGATCAGGATGTTTAACATTTACCAGATTTTAAATGATGTTCATATGCACCGACTATAACATTGATTGATACTACTTTGTTTGACCACAACGAGATGCTCTCTCTGAACATAATATGATATATATCATTAGCTAATAAAGTTACTTTCGAAGTTTATAACAGTAATATAATAATCGTTCTTGTGATTTAAGTTAGAAACTTCCGATTATCTAATTTTTACATCTGAGGGTATGTCAAGTTTTAAATTAGTTCCAAGTTGCTGTTACTTCATTTACGGCTCCTACAAAAATCAGAGTTTTGGTCATATAATGTAACACAACCTGAGTGGATCCTTTTCCTTTCTTTTAAATATTTATAAACTTTCAAATGTAATGTTTCTTCGAATGCATGCTGTTTATATATAAAGCGTAATATATATACAGCAATATTATTATAACTCTACGGCTTGTTTATTGATGAGTAGTGATAAAGAGCTCTAATACACTATTTGGCACTTAAGATAAAATTAAATTTAAGAATTGAATGACAACTTTTGGGTTACAATAAAAGGCCTGTGTTTTTTATCAGCTGCTTTCGATTGAAATATCATAGCGTTTTAAGTGACAATGAGGCTGAAGATGCTAGATGCTCGTCAAGAATATACTGGCTCTCTTATAACAACAGCCGGAATACAGCAATGGTAGATTCACAATATGAAAGTGGTAGCCAGATCAAAATAAGGTTAAGTTGTTAATTTTAATAGTAAAAACAAAGAAATCGTAAAAACTATAGCGATAAATGTATTTAACAATTTATTTACTGAGCAATGGATTACAAAGATATTTTTAGATTTTGAAATGGTAGTCAAATACCCGCTGGTTTCATATTAAAGTAGTAATAACGTGTACGACATTATGTAAAAACGGTATGCATATTTAATTAACTTCGATCGATAAGCAGTTAAATACATAAAGACTTATGGTTTGAATAAAAAAAAAAAACACTCGGTAATAATCAAATTATGTATTTATAAAACCCGGATGCAAAGCAATTTATTTATTAGCATAAAATTTACGACTTGGTATATCTGTATTGCATATATTAGTTATTAGATATGTAGTTTCGTTAGGTAACTATATTTACTCGCTCGTAATAAATTATAGCAGAAATGTCATCGAGATCGTTTTATGGATATTTTGTTTTTAATGTTGTTTCCTTCCTTATCAGCAATGGAAACACAGGTGTTGCTATTTACCATTTCAGTAAGAGGCCAGTGTGCCGAAAATCAATTTACATGCTATTAATGTATTATGCAGATTTAATCTATTTTATTCCATCGAATATCGATAAATCTATTGAGGCGAGACAAATAAGTCATAACATTGGAAGTCCCGGTAAGGACAAGGCCAGATTATTCGGTTTTTTTTTTCGTTGGTATCGATACAAGAATCGACATGTTACGAAGTATAAAAAAACGTGTCTTAGTGGACCGTCTTCTTAAACCAGTTTGCTGATGCGATTCAAAGTCAATTTGGTCTAATAATGAATATTATATATTTAATACCGACCTTAAAACAACGTTACCGTTTAATAAAAATAAATTTTGCCGATTTTAACTCGATTATTACTAATTATTTCTTCAGGAAATCTGACAACCCAATCTTTTTATAACCATGAGTTTTATTAAAACATCTACGATCTGCTGAAACCAATATATATCTTCTATTCTTATGAAAGAGAAAAATTAGAATTCTGAAATATTTTTTATCCACAATATATATTTAAACACTTCGTAAGGTAGTGTTAAGGATGTTACGGTAAGGCTAACGTTGTCTGCTGTAGAAGATATAAGTACTATTAGTCTATTACTAAGCATTCAGGCAAAACTCCGATGATTTTACACTTGTGCCTCTCAAAGCAGAATGCAGTAATGTTTGTATATTACTCCGGAAAAACTGAAAACTGCCCACCTTTTGCATGAGACTAACGAACCATCAAGTTATCGTAGTTATTAAATGTATGAACGGATAACCCAAAAGAGTCAAGTTCATCACAACAAAACAGTTGCAAGCACACTTTACACAAAGTTAAAATCATCACTGAAGCTTTTATGATCACTTACCATCAATAAACTATGTACCATTATGTTCGTTTAAAAATATTTTTACAATACATCGTTAACGATATCTTCAATAAACGAGTATTCTTATGTCACAGTAACAAGAGATATTACAATAATTACATTTATAAATCTTTTGACCCCTAAAATACGTTGACACTTTAGCAAGGTCGATGCAAAACATTTCAAAGCACTATCTTTTATCTTCAGAACACATAATTCAAGCTGATTTTCATATTCATCGTCAATAAATATCACCTTAAACACATCTTTTTAACACCATTAGAAACAAATGTGAGCTGTATTATGTTACATTCGACATTTACCTAACAATCGTTATATTGAAACGTTATTGATTTGTCAGACAATTTATTTCTTTAAGGATTATAAAACATCTATTACTTTACCAATAACGCTTTTTTGTAGATTTGAGTTGAAAACACGTCAGAAGTTTTTCTTTTACAAGTTATTTTATTAGCAGTAAGTACTAGACTTATTTTACATTAATACGAGCCCAAATAAATCTTCAGTTTACTTAATCGATTTGTCATAAAAAAAGCTTTATAATCGATATGCCAGTATGGAAAAAAAGGTTAGAAAAATAAATAATGTATTAGTTAATGATTTGTGTATTAAATCTTTTCAAGTTTAATACAAATTTCTTTATACATATAGAACTATGTACGGCTATTAGTCATCAACAATCTGTTAATAAATTGCTGTAATAAATATCATTACAGAAGAAAAAAGAACAAGAGAAAACTTTTAAGACATAACGAATCGTCTAAATTTTAGGATTAAGCATTTTTAGCCTGAATCGCGGAGTGCTCGTTAAACGAATTTCCATTTTACTCGTATAATGCAAGCGATAAAATGCGAAATGAGTAAATGTAACACAAAATCCGGCGTCGGATTGAGCGAATAAAACTGCAGGCGGCGTTGTTTAGGTATCTTATAAAATTATGCATAAATACGGGTTCCGATGTCAAGGTGTGAACTAGTCGTTAAAATGAATTAATAACTTAATCACGGTCCATATTAGAGAACAATTATGATGAATACACTAAGTTTTTTTGCGATTCGTTCCATGTAAAGCGGCGAATTAAATTTAAGTTCCCTACAATTCATTTTTCAATCGTTATTGTCACTACATTAAGCAAAAGTTAAGTGGTCATATCCAAATTAAGCCCGATTCAATAACTTCAGCGGTAATATTATATTTATTTTTCATTTATTTTATATGAAAGAGATTTCTTAGTTATTATAAATTACAATGATTTTTTTTAATACAAATTCAAAACAACTTTGCGAATTTTCATTAGTATATTATGAAAATGAATATTCTGACCGCTTATATATGTATGTAATATAATAATTTTATTCGAAAAATATAGACATTAGGATATATTACATACATTAAAAAAAATCTATCATTCATACAAAACTTTTTCCGTATGTATTTCTAAAATCTATAAGTAATCTTTTTGTCTACAGGGTTTGGTCGCGACACACTTTCAAGTTTCCCATTTGCTAACGTAGTTTTTCCATGTAAACGGATGTGTGACCAACGTTTGTTTACCTATATCGCCACACAGGAAGTCTTTATTTGAGGCGGCAATGTTTCAAACCGTTTGCACACACACAGCAAACGAGATGTCACCGAAATATGAACAGAATCAATATTCATTCTCGGAACGGCGCGGAAAACCGATAGGGCGCCTTTATGGCCGTAAAGTAAAGAGTGAAACGAAATTTAAATTGCAAACTCGTGTTATACGTAAATAATGAACCTTACGTGTACGCGTTAGAGGTGTTTTAATCCAGTTTAATGATGACTGTAGGTGCAGAGTGATTGGGCCCGGTCGTTATTGTGGTTCATCGTTGGTGGTGACGCGTCACAAATAACGTTGCGGGTACCTTTGGACCACCGACCAACGTCGGTGCTTTGACTCAGCAACTCATTTGCAAACCGCGATGGGAGGGCTATTTCCATTATACTCTATCGCTTTTAAGTAGTTTTCCTAACAGATACCGATTTAGAACAATGATAAATACAAATAAAAAAAAATGACAAGTCGTAAATGTCCGCGTTATTCGATCGTCAAGGAAATGTTGAAGCATATTCAAATTTACATGTTAAAATTAATCGTCCATTTGAATACCTACATTTCGGTTTTCAGTGTTAGCGATTCGGAAATTGATTTAGACCCTGAACATGAAAATTTGAATAAAATATAACGCGAGAGGAGTCGTAAATCTGTTGTTTATTATACGTGTAAAACATAATAACGAGAGTTACACGGCGTTATAAAGACATCTCTTTGATTGTGTTATTTTAAATTTAAACATCGTAAAACATTGATAGATATCTCAATCAGGAAATATAAACATTTTCTTATAAATTTCTATCAGTATTTATGAATAGTATTCATGATATTTATATAATTAATAAATTGCGAACTACGAAATTTTCAACGTGAATTTCATAAGTAATATACTCTTTTCTCTTTTATACCATTTGATCTTTTTATAAAGTATTAAAATATAAAACATTATGAAAATTTGATTCTGTAAAGCTGTTGCATAGAGATCCTGGTTTTCATTTAATCTCATCTGTCGCATTCGGTAATTCGGTGAATAAAGGGAAAATGTGTCATTCTTGTTAACGTATGCTCATGAATAAATTAAGCGAAGCCGCGGGCCGGGCTTGTAATATAGGGCCATAACGGCCCCCATTGACGTGGCCGTCTCTTGCCGTCCGCCGCCGATACATGACGCGCGCGCTTATTTATTTCCCCACTCTTTAGTTGTTGTACACACTAGCGTTCCCTGATCACATAGAAACACTGGAATATTGTTGAAATTTTTATACTCAAAACTATTAAAAAGCACTGCTTTCGTAGCTTTTGTAATTAAAGCTATCACGAGCTATATCTTCCGAAATAAAATTTCTTGATACGTAGAGAATGTTTGGAAGACAGCTTTTTTACTAATGAAACCGAAAACATTGCCTAGTGCAACTTTGGATACGATATATTTTATTTTCTTGTTGGCCAATTTCTTCTTGGAAGCAGTTCGTAATAAATCAATATTATTTGAACTAGGATTTTATAACAATAATGGGTAAAGTCGCATGTACGAGTAGTCACTGCGCAAGCGCACTTCGAACCTATAACGTGTGACGTCCGCGCATAAAAGCCGCCGCCGGTACAATAGGAGGACAGGCAAACCCATTGTACAAGCCGTAACACGTATAGAACCATGACCATTCATCTCGCGGTGCCGAAGCCTGAAGAACGGTGAGGGTAATGCCCCCACAATAGTAATAATTCCTACACTTAGTTCAACTATAAAGTTTCGACGGCCTTTTTGATGCGCAAACGAAACAGCGGCGGTAAGTAACAACAAGTAATCACCGCCATATACAAAAAGCAGCGCATGACAGTAAAACATCCAAAAAGGCCAAAGTAAATTCGACTTAATTTACTGAGCCTTGTTCTTTTCTCAGAGAACTAAATGTCTCTCAAAAATTTTATGAAACTACATAGGAAGATACTTTTCATAACGTTTTTCTATACAACACAACGTTGCGTTTGCCTATAACAAAGATGCGTTAGATGTGATATTTACACATCACCAGATTTCGGTTATCCTATTGAGTAGTAAGTTGGTTCAGCTACGTCTTTCATACCAGAATACTTTAAAAGTTTCACGCTTAGTTGGTCTTCAGTATGAGAGAACAAAGACATCAAATATAAGTTTTGAAATTATCGGTGTTACTGTTTTTAGTATTAGCAGTGTCGTATTATATACGACCTGTAAACTTATTTGACAACGTCAACAATAATATATTTAATAAATAATACTTCCACGTTTCATTATAACTTAACTACCAACTTCTTACTGAGCGATGTAGAAAGGTCAGAAATTAAATTGAAATTATCTTTGAAATGTAACTGAAAAGATCAATACTTTATAAAATATTCTGAGCTCTGATAAAAATATAACTATCACACTTCATTACTATAATTCTATATGTTAAAATGTCGGGATGCGATCGTTAGTAGAGATATTCATAAAGTCTGTGGTATGCAAATATACACTTGAATAAAATACAGATCACGAATAGCAATAAGTTTTAACGTTAGTATAACAAGTGGCGGACGCAATCATAATTGTAATCGAAGCTTAGTAATATTAGAATGTTCGGAACATATGTATCAATTTGTTGGCGCGGTGAAGGGTGTAGATGTCGGAGGCTGTGCGGCGTTCCCACGGCGGAGGGCCCCGGGCGATGAGCTGAAACACTTTGCCGGCGGCCGGTCGCTCTGAAACCTACCTCAGGTTGCCTGGCTAACGTCCTATACTACGATGACGATGGATATTTTACGATTAAGTCATTCTAAACAAAAATACTTTATAAACCATTACTTTAACCGCAGTTGATAGTCTGAAATTGTTCATTAAAAAGACTCTCATTATAAATATTTTAGTGATCTCTCGGAGACCTTCTAGATAGGTACCACCGCAGCTTCTGTTTCAGTCGCCAAAAAGTACTGTGTTCCGGTTTGAAGGGTGCTGTAACCTAGAAATTGCTAGGGTACTTAACAGCTTATGTCTCAAGGCGATAGATGCAATGTGGTGCAGTGTACATCATCTTAACTAGCGACACGTTGTTATGGGCAAGCGTATCACTTACCGGCCACTTAACGGTCAGGTTAACGTCATGCTAAACCACGAAATATTTTTTTTCATGGCGTTATTATTTTTATTGATAGAGAAGTAACCAAGCTTCATGAGTAAACTGATTATAATACGTAAATATTCTTTAAAAACATTTTGATATTATAAAATGCATGTTGAGTTTTCAGAACATATTTAGATATTAAAGCGATAAGTGCATTATAAGAATATAATTTATATACCTTTCTTATATGAAATTCATACGGAGTAAAAACGTCGTAAAGATTTTGGCAACCGCGTTTAAAAATGCATATTTGCGATTATTACGCCCGAATGAAAAAGCCCGTCGAAACTTTTTAAAGTCCCTTATCTCGGGGACTGCCTTCCTTTGCCAGAGTTCCTCATAAATTTATTGATAAAAATGCAGTGAGAATCGCGCAATAAAAGGAGTGGTAAGGATAAAATTATTGTTTTTGCGAGCACTCAGCAAGCATCCAAGCGATTTTGTTGCAATAAAACAAAGGAATAACTATGCAAATAAAGATATGCGCAGGGGCACCTTGTTTATACGGACTCCGCAGGGCACCTCACGCGTTAAACTTTATTGCTAGACGATCAGTAGGCTAAAACATACAATAAAATTTGCGCCGGAGATCGGGACTTTAACACCATACGAATAAGACCTCTAAATCGGTTGTGTAACTCTATCTAATTGAATTAAGGTGTTTATTAAGTAACGAATAGCTCTTAAATAATCATCTGCAGCCGTTGATATCGCATGCAGTGTTCATTCTGTAATAACGAACGGCCTTTCTATCATAAGTTATAACAAATGGCACAAGAGTAATGCTGCAGCAAGTGTACATGGATTTATTTCAAAATAGCAACAATTTGTAACTTCACAGTTATTTAAAGTTTACACGAAATCAATTGATTGGATTAAATACTAAAACGTATTTGTTTATATCTTTAACACTATTATAACAACTAAAAAAAGTCTAAAAGACGAAGGGTATTCTTAAGTTAGATTATTTAAGAGGAATCATTTGCTCTCTTGCAAACATCAATCATATCTCTTAACATAGAAGTTGGAGAAAGGACATATTTTACTAATAACAATAGATATATGACAAAAGTTTTAAATTTACGTTATATTAAAAAAAGTTAAGGTTTTGTGAATTACCGGTAACATCTACAAATTAATACAGTTATAAATATTATTGTCTGTTTACTACAAAATTACTTTAACACACTGCCATTTCTTATAAATCAATCGTTAGTTTTTTTTAGTACATCACTTTCACTTCAGCTTCAGTTTCATTAATCAGTATTAAAAAACACGAAATCAGTATTTTAAGTCCATTTCATTACAATATTCCGAATAGTGTTATATGTAAGAAAACATTTCTTTGCAACACATAACATTTGCATTTATTTATAAAAACTATTAGGTAACTATATGACAAACGATAATATAGTTCCGCGTATATCATCTATATAAATAAAATGTATGTATTGTCTTGTATATTTATCATTGTGAAATTAACAACTCTTAACTTAATACTTATATATAATTTATATGCAATTGAAAAAATATGTAGAAACGTATAATGATTTCCTTTATTTAAGTAAGCGAATGTTTCACATTTAACTTTTCTGATTTTAGCGTTTATTTTAAGTATTTATTACACTGATCTTTTAAGTGTTTTCAGTATCAATGATCGCAGAAAGATTGACTTTAACCTGATGTCCGGATGTCATAGTTATAACAGAGTATATACAGCTTTAAATATTTCAGTTCAAACTACGCATTACAAAAGAATCTTTTAAATATTTGTGTATCTATCTGTTCTGGCTAATTCCTGCAATGGCTAAACAGATTTACCATCAGATAGATTTTTTTTAAAAAAATCCTGTTATTTTTAACTAAGTTTTCCACCATCAATACAAGATCGTAATGTTTTGGTTAAGTCAGAAATATAATACATACGAATAACTATGTTAAAAAATTAAAGGATTAAAATATTAATACATAAATAGTGAAAGATTTTCTATACATAAAATTTTAAGCGATTGTGTAAATATTAGTAAAAATTTAATCCTCAAGTGCTACATTTTTTTCCATATTATTGTTTATAATTATTTTACAAAACAAAACTCTGCTAAGGTATACAGACATTGTATTCTATATGAATCTCGAAGACTGGTTACATCATGACTTTATCGTAACATCGAGAACAAAGTTGGTACAAGCGATCTGCCGCCTGACGTACCTAATCTATGTCGGTCTCCTCGCAACAAACTGAAATACCCGACACCGTGTGTGGGTGTGCTTCGTTTAACGTAAGAGCGCCAGTCCATCAGGGGCGAGCGCGACAGAGCTACGCGGAGCGAAAGAGACGACGGCATACGCAGCCCGTGGGAAATGCACAGTAGTGGTCAGATCAGACTGCGCGCGCGCCGGCCCAGTGCACGTATTATTGTAGTCACATAACAACCGTTTGTGAGAGCCTATGTGTTACACCGAAACCTTTAACTTTAGCCTTTAAACGCAGTATTATAAGGTCGATATTAGGTTATACTCTTCTTGGTAGTTGCACCATTTCCGCAGTGCGCTTTGTAGGTACGCGGCGAGTATAATGCGATGAATTTTTTTTTAGCGATCGATTGAGTCGGTTTCTGCGGCGGGCTTCGGCCGGGATGCAAATGCGGTATTTACGGAGTTCGCCGGCACACGCCTAGTCGGTATCGTAAAAACTCTTCATGATTTAATAAGCATGTTATTGCTTAAGCCCGCATATTGCTCGGCTCTCTTGCCGAATACATGTTTAAATTAACTTACGAACCGAACGGCTCTCGGATGACGAATGTTGCGGAATGAGACATTGTTTAAAAATGTTCGACGGGCACCGATGCGTTTTCATTACGTAAAATCATATTAGCTCTCAGCGATTTCATAGTAATTAAAAATCAATTATTTTACTTAGAGAAGTAGACAGTTGCCTGTTAAACCGTTAGCAGAAATAACAAACAAACCTTTAGCATAAAATAGATAAATTACTTAACTTATCAGATCGCCATAACATCAAGAAGTGCTTAAAATTAAGAATTTACTTTATAAAATATTTGATTTTTCTGAATGTAGTTATAAAGAAAATTATCACAGATAACCTTATTAACACTATAATAAAAAAAATACACAATGAAGCGATTAATAAGTATTCTCAGAAGCAAATTATTTGCTTGTATAAATAAAAAGCGATTAACAAACCATCAAATAGTACCAAATTCCATCATACATCGTTTGGATATAAAAGAAGTTTCATTAATTATAGCACCTTCTCAGCTTAGCACTTACCTAACATTAGCATTCTACTGTTTAACTGCAAAAATATAAGATGCCGTAGTTGGTATCTATATGGTCTCCGGAAACGGAGACGTACCACAGTTAGGTCTATTTCATATTTCAAATGCTCTATGAAAGTTATGATGTTATTTTGTAATTACTAATTAATAGGCTAAAGAAGCAATAGGCGGAAGAAGCGATGAGGCGAGAGATTTAATGTTTTTTAAAACAAGGGATTGCATACAGTTGGATAATCATAAGGGTTATATTTTGACAACAAAAATCATCTTGAGTTTTGCAAACGCAAGTTTGTATGTGAAACAAAGTTATCTTAAACTATGGATATAAGTATTAATCATATCTACACTTTAAAGAACCTTCGGACATTTTGATCTACGAACTGTATTATCTGAATTCTAAACAACCAAAGCTGCAATCAGATTTAGTATAAAACGTATACTAAATTGTGTAAAGTAATAAGTTTAAAGTAACGACGAGTTACTACTTTATAAAAAAAAATTAAGTGATACAAAATATTTCAGAAATAAAAAAGTTAACGTATAGCGGTCGAATTTAAAATAAAATCGATGTAGCCCGGCCGATCCGGAACAATGGTCTATAATTCGTAAAGTCAACCCACGCTTAACAACGTCTTCGACACTTTCAATTAAAGAAAAAAGCAACCAAATATTTATAAGCTAACCTCCGCCCATGCTTAGTCCGGAGACGCTCCGGCCATACGTTACCTTCAGCATTGCAATCCTCGTGGGCTGCGAGTTAATGTAGTCTTATCATTATAAATCACCTACACCACAATTCAGATCATTCTTATATAAAGGAAAGCTCTCACTATTTCATATTGATATGTTACTAACAAGAAAAACCATAAACAACGTAAATTATTTCCGAAAAAAGCTTTTGTATGATAAAGCTCACATAGCGCGTATTCATGTGTGTTTACAAAAAAATAACAAAAAATTAGAAAAATTTATTGTTTTAATTTAAAAACAAATTCTTAACAAATCATGAATATTTATAGAAACTTTGTATATAGATAAAAACAGAGAAGTACAATGTGCAATGTATTTGTTTATATCAAGTAACTATGAGATCGTAAATGTACTTGTTTATATTAGATACATATTGGGGTTTTCGCATAAGTTATAATTTTTATAAGCATTGTACTATGCTTCGTAATACATAATAATACATATATATTACAAAGTAAACGCCGAAACTATTTACTTCGACCACCTTGTACCACAAAAGGGACAATGGTGATCGAAACAACGGCGGGTTGGTCATATCGCTTACATATCTTAATTAGGCCTCACAAGGCGCTCATCGATTCATTTTTTTTTTAACATCCGCTCGCTTGGGACCGTGACGAATATTTGTTCAGAGCAACAGACTTCTACGTGCCAGTAAACTATTTTAGGGCTTACGCAATAAACACAAAATCGACTTTTGATTGTCTTTAAAACCAATTGATACTTTCAATAGACAACGTGGCGATAATTAGACCGCCGATATAATCATTTTATCTTACGATCTATGTGCTCGATATGAACAACTATTGGCTATCATTTTGAATGCATATGATACATAACAGGTGACAAAATAGTCGCATTAAGTAAATAAGAAAAACGTTTTCCATACAATTGGATTGTTAGGAAGAATTTAAGTCTTATGTTTCATGTTTACCTAGCTGTCGACTGGTTCTAGTACATTTATATCGATAAATAACCATCGACGTATCCGAAAACTTTTGAATTCAAATTAAAAAACAAACAGAAAACGTAGCCATAGAACCGGTAAGAAAACAAAAGCAGGAACTTTAATGGAAAATTGCTGAATTTTGGGATAAAAAATTATTAAACAACATCTAATACTAAAGAAACATTTTCGGTATGTTTGTCGATGACATCATAATTACTTTTATGTGTAAATTGATGTACAGAAAAGAAAAAACCGACTGGGTGTTTCCGTACCATGTGCTGAACTAGCGTTTTTAAAACGTAGTTACGCATTGTTTTATTTTAGTTTATTATAACACAAAATCGTAGTAAATTACGGTTAAGATTAACATTTAAAGATAAACTATTTCCCATTGATTTAGAATTACAGCATGACATATTGATGTACCTCTTCTTTTAAATTAACTGAAGATCGCAACGAATGAACTCAAAATACAATACCCTGTCCATTGCTGTATGTAGTAATAAAGATGCAAGATGGAGTAAACGAAAAATTCAATGTACTCGTAAGTACATTTGCAACATCGCTGTTACTCCGAGTCACTTGGTACAGAGTAAACTAATTCACATCCGTCTAAACCGCGTGCGCAACCCGTCTCCTGTCAAACAATGCCTCGGGGAAACTCAATTCCGTGGTAATTAGGACAAAATATTTCAGACTGATTAGTCCAATCCAAGAGCAACCTTCGCAATGTAATTGAGCTTATTTTCCAATCAGCTTTGTTCATTTTGTTCCTGCTTTTAATCCGAACCTACTCATACTTCGTTATTGTGGTCTGCTAATTAAAGAAAGCGCTTGCTGCAAAGTACTCTTTGGAAATCTTACACAAGACATTAAATATTGGATGAAGGTTTCAGAGACTTTCTAACTTGCAAGGTTAAAGCGTGGTACAGGGTGAAGCTTCTCTTCAAAAAATATTATGGAACTGTAGAGCCATCCATACTCCTGAATCACTTCTGCCTGCTGTTTTCGAGCTAACATAACGCACGCAGGTTTGACGTCCTCCAGCCTTCTACACAAACCGATCTTTATAAAGGCTTTAGTAATATTCTACTACTTATATACTATGGATGCGGCATAACCTTGAATGATGCAGCGCAGGACATCGATGTAGAAATCTTCAACGGGGGCCATTGTCGTACAAAGATTACCATCAAAAATGATGGTAATGATATTGAAGATTTTTGGTGCCAATATAAAACTGGGGTATGTAACAAATTCTACTAGTAACTATAATCAAAGGGGCCCTGGGAATTAATACATAATTTTATCATTTTATGCAGAAGACTAATTATTTTTTAATAAATAGTCTGTCTATCTTTTGTACGTCTTGCATTAGCCGTCTGTCAGTGAAAACCCTTTTGAAAATGATCCTACTGTTCAGGTCTTCAGGTGATTACCAGGAACCGTTTTTATTCATAAGCATTCTATAAAGTTTATGAGTATTTACCACAATCCGATCGTTGCGGTTTTATTAAGTTAATATTATCTTCATGCCAATTTCTTTTACTTATTTTTGACTCCTGTCGTTGACGATTAACTTACATATAATTGAACATATGCATGTCACTTGGCCAGTTTGCTTGTCAGACAATAATAGTTGTTCAATTCACTCGCAAAAAAACAGGTTACCAACATTGAAATTCAAGGTAACATGTCGCCTTCACCGAACCTAAAGTAATAGACAGGGTAAATTGGTTTCGAAATCTGATTCTATATTCTAACTCACGACATGTCTAGGTTTTTTTAAAAAAAAACAAACTATCGAATAGACAAGCTTGTCTATTCGGAAGATTAGATTAAAACAAAATTGCCTAATAAATTTTAATAACGGAATAACAATTATCATTAATATAAAATGCGGAACGCTTATCATCATTCCAGCTTATTCCCGTCCAATGCTGAAAATAAGCTTTCAGTTCTGCAATGGGCAGAATGTCTGTCGCCAACTGCCACCTACTCCTTGCAATCTTCACCAGGACATCCACCTGACAACCGATCGTCCCATGCTGCTTTGGTCTTTACTCGAGGATTTTCTTACCACATCGGCCGACCGAACGTAAAAATACTTATGTAAGCGCAGAATTATTAAGAAAATTATCATTATCTTTTTTAGTCTCGAAGTGCAGAGAACTACAAGATGATGCTTGTCATTAAGTGATCATCAATCAGAAAAATGAACACTATTTTTTTCTTACCTTATTGAACAAAGAAGCGACAAGATGTGCCAAATGTTCACTTGATACAAGTGATTCGCTTGCTTAAACGATGAGGCATCAGTAAAGATATTTACATAGCCTTTGTGACCATCGCCTTGAGTAAGGTGAAAGAACCTATTCTCGTGGTTGCTACGCGTTCGTTTCATTTTGATTAAAAGGGAGCGTTGTAAATACCGAAGTTCCACCTTATCGGAAAACAAAACAGGGCATGAGTATTTCCAATTTTTCCGCGGTTACTTTATAAGACGAGGTGCAGGTGGGTACAGTGGTATGGCCACGTAATTGTTACATCAACATCGGTATTTTTTAAAAGATCTATGGTAATTTTGATACGACTTTCTCACAGTTCATATCCGAGTACAGAGTATCCAAGTACACATGGCAAAATTATTTTCGATTAATTTAAGATTCATCAGGTATATAATGATAACACTGTAAAATTATAACAAACTTTAATTAACGATCTTGAAACTTACGAAATATTAACTAATTTTTATGGATATCGTGCGGGTAGGCGGACATTGCATGTCCTCATTCCTAGGAAAATATCAGATTCCTTACGGTAGCTCCTACGCCCTAGTATGAGAGCCGTTAACATTTACTTAAACTAAGAGAAAAGACATAAAAAAATATTAAGATCAGTACACTAAATATGTAATCAAACAAAACAGTCTTTTCACACACAGTGAATTTAACACGTCATTAACAATAAATAAGCGTAACGTCTTTTTTTTTATTTTTTTTTTATGCTACTATGCGACGAGACGGGCAAGACGTTCACCTGATGGTAAGTGATACGCTTGCCCATAACAATGCACATCGCGCTCGTCGCCTTGAGACATAAGGTGTTAAGTCTCGTTACCCCAGTAATTAAACTAGCTACAGCGCCCTTCAAACCGGAACACAGTAGCGTTTGCACACTACTATTTGGCGGTTGAAATAGGAGCTGCGGTGGTGCCCATCCAGACGGTCTCCGGCAACAGAGACCCACCACCCGGTATGACAACATTTATTAAACTGACAACTATTTTATTCAATTATTACAAAAGAAAACCAGTTTTTCCCGAATACATCATTACACTGTATAATATAAGCAAGTAAAAACTACGCAATGTTTTCTGCATTCTGCTGTGAATATTCATCTTTACACGTTCCTCAATATGTAGGCTTTATATGACCCACACTGTGAAATCCGTTGAAGTTCAACAACAGTCGGAGAAATTATTTTTGTTAAATTCTTTTATCGGACATGTAAAGCTTTATCCATCATCATTTCAATCTATTAGGCTAATATTAATTCTATAAAGGCTAAAAATTTATTTTAACACAGTAAATAATTTTGAAACCAGTAGCTAATTCAGATTTTTATAGGTGTTAAGATAAAACGTTTACTTGTCATCTATCGTTACTTTCACATAATCTTCAGAACTAACTTTTTAGACAAATGTTGTGTAAAGACAAATTTCGAACCATGGAAATATTATCACTGATATGAACGGATTTTTTATAAACCTTTACATTTTGAGATGTTTGTATATCTATTAGATATTATAAAAGTACAAAAATTCTTATAAACAATACATCTAGTGCAAATCAGATCATTATCCTCTAGTCGGTACGTTTACAGCTAGATATCTCTTGTAATGTTTTCCACAACATACAGCTTTATATTATTTGAGTCCAGTGACTTCCAACGGCATCAAAAGAATCACTGGAATCGATGCTGGTAAACGCACCACTACAGTTAGGATCCGCCACCCCCGCGCTTTCCGATGCGAGGTATTTATTATAGTTACAGTTTGAGCCACCAGTCTTTTTTATGTACCCTGATCATTGCCACTTCAGCTTCGCAACTTGTAACGTTATATCTCAGCCTCGTTTTTCTACGTATCTCCTCATTTCTGATTCGATCACACAAAGATACCAAGTTTCCATCCCAATCGCTTAGCGATCATATGAGATTATCTTAACATTACTAATATTATTTATGTATATTAGAGATTATAAAGTAAATATCTTTGAATACAAAAATAGTTTCAGTTATAAAATGTTATCATCATCAGTGATTGGATCTTGACAACAAATTATGATTATAGCTTATATTTTTTACCTAAGACAACATTAACATATTATATGAAAATAATTTCCCATATTTCCATTGCTGTTTATTATTGTATACATAATATTTTTTTAGTTAACTGATCAGACGTCTAATGAAGAGTCATAGAACAGAATCTTATATAACTAATAACCTATAAGTATTTAATAACAAAATAATACTATACTTAATAACTTATAGGTACTAAGTAACTATGAAACCTTATAACTATGCTACTATAACGGAAAAGCACTTTAAGAAAAAAAACTATGAAGACAGTGTCAACTTAACTACGTAAAATTTATTGAAAGTAGAATGAGACTTTCCTTGTGGGAGTACGTTAAGAAAGGCTGCTTAATATTATTAAATAATTAAACAATCTACAAATTATAAATCAAATATTGATTCAGAAGTAAGTTTATCTGGGATTAATAAAAAATAAATCTCGCTTTGTGCGATTCAAGATTGTACATATAAATGTGTGTACATTTGTACATAAATATAAACAAATATTTTTATTAATTAGTCAATATATAGCAACATTTAAGGATACACATTGGCCATCCCTGGTTTTCATTTAACTATTTTAACTAAAATCTCAGTGATAAAGACGTCATGGTAATACTTATAAGAAGAAAAGTTTATCCGTAAGAGCCTCGGAGGGTTGTTGGTGTATGTTCTGTCCAACTAAGAATGCTAATTTGTGTGCGTATTGGCACGGAGCTGGCACCCTGACAGTACCCGGCCAATTGTAGTACAAATGGCACATCTTGTAGGTTAGTCGCTGGCATTGGTCCGGCGTCATCCCGCTGTCATCATGAACAACTACGTAGTGAGTTGGTGTCACTGTACCCTGGTTGACTTTTTGTGACACGATAAGGAAATCATACCTTGAAAGAAAGAAAAATCAGTCGAAAATGGTTTTTTTGTCAAAACGACGAAACCTTAGTCACCTAATGGTGACTGACAAATCCGCCTATAACAATGTGGCGCTAGTCAGGATGATAATATACTCTAATACCACACATTGTGTTCGTCACTTAGAGACAAGCAAGACACGTACACCATCCACGGCCGTTTCTCACTTAATACCATGTAAAATTGTTAGCTCATTAAAGATAAAAAGTGAAGAACTAACTTACCAGTCCCTCCTAGTTATGTCATGATCTACAACAGTGCCGGGATTCGGATTCTCGAAATTCATACCATTTTTCAGAAATATTCTGGTATTTATCCGCTTCTGCACCACAATATATGTCAGTGTTGGTTTGTACGTTGTGTTCACGAGGGAGAAGCAAATTTGCATCTGAGGAATCTCATACTGTTGGACGAGTTTCAACTGACCATCACCGACACCATCTCTAAAACAAATAGATTAATCCCATAAGAATGTAGAGCTAATTATGATGATAGCACTGCACTAGATTTTGCTCGTCGCCGTAAAACAACATGTTAAGTCTTGTTACCTCAGTAATTTCATTAGCAATACTAGCGAAACTACTGTTTGATGGCAGATATCGGTGATATTCTGGGATCAACCGAGACGGTCTCTGGCAAAAGAGTTCTCATCCCAATCATTATGATTTTTTGATAGTTTAAGAAAATTCATTCAATAAACAAAATAAGTCATCGACATTTTAAGGATCTATTTTGATAGATCTTTTACACGATCTTTAACATCTGCTATAATCAGAATTTAATCAAAAGACGCGATTGGGTTATTGGTCTAGATCCATAACTATTTGTTGAAGAAGCTAAATGGAGGTATAAAAATTAAAAACAACAAACCTGTAGATGATTATTCTGTCCGGCAGTCTCCCATTGACTCGCAAATAATGTTTCAGTGCATCAACTAAACAAGACTTAAGGCTGTCCACAATCTCTTGTCCCCGTTCTTGAAACACCGCTTTGGAATACCAATGGGTCATCGTTTGGTTATATGATGCTATGAAAGCTAAAATAAATCTTAAATTAGCAATTTATTTAATTACGGTGGCCAAACTATGCGTCAATTTCACACGGTGATAAGAGACAATGAGGCCACGGATGTTGAAGCATGCGCGCACAAAAATACTAAAGCTTTAAAAATTTAATAACTGGAACACTACAATGCTGTTATGACGGAAGATTTGCATAATGGGGTAGTAGCTAGAAAAGCGGATTCAGGAAAACTCATACAGCGCCTAGAATCGAATCTGAGATCCTGTGTTATAAAAAAAAAATTAAAAGCCAAACGCCAAGGTAACCAGGAAAACTTACAACAAACGCTTCTTTTCTTTCTGCTCGCATCGTGGTAAGAGTCGATGCCCACAATCATGGCAGATTTCATTGGTATACTTATGTTCCACAGAGTTCCACCGAGTTTGCAATTAATTTGGAGCAGAATCTTTTGTGTGATCGAGCGAACTTTCTGACTATTCATTATAGTTCGCGCATTGATAACCTAAAAATTGTTTTATTTAGGTTATCGTTTTTTGCCTAATTATTATTCTTCTGGACAGTACCGTAATAGTCTTAATGTTTCTACTACTGTGGTCCAGGCCTTCGGTCACAACGTGAGAGTTTAGGCTATTAATCCACCACACTCGATGATGTCACGTGAGCTATTGTACCTATATTTTGGAACGTACATGTAAGTTCCTTCATGATGTTTTCCTTCACCAGAAGCTAGAACTCAGTGGCGATCAAACCAACGTTTTATCGAGACTTATAACGATAGATAGTCCGCGTACAACTGTATTACTATCACAGCTGTGAACTTTGGCTATTAAAGGATTATTCCTCTTTTTTCAAGATACTGAGCATATATGAGAATAGCTGTAAAAGCAGCGTATGTAATTGATGATAATGTAACGTAATAATAGTTATATGATAGAAATTATAGCAGAACCAGTCCAGAAAACATTACCAGAGTAACTATACTTAATGCGATAAGGTGATGAATACAATGTTGTGCTGTAAATATCTTAAGTAGGCATTATTACAGGCACATTTCTCTAATCAAAACATTTTACATCTAGACACTTTGTAATATGAAATTTCAACATTACTGTAGTAATGTTGTACATCATCAATATAAATGGATGTTTACTCCCTTACCTGCGAAGGCACTGGATAGTCAACACAGCATATTTTCTTGATAGCAGAGTACCGATCGTCTCTCTGAGTCGGACATATAGCGACTACTAACTGAAGATTGGAGGTGATGCATTTCCTTAGAGCTGCCACATAAGAATCCGTGCGGTCGTTGAGCAAACGGATCAATTCCGGGTTCGATACATTGATGCCCATCGGTCGACAGCAACGCTTTAACACATCTACAAAATCCTGAGAGCAAAAAAAATTTGAATAACCATTCCTTCCAATTCTAGAGAAAATGCAATACTGCTGGTTCTGGATGGGTCACAAAGATGTGTGAAAGAGGTTCTGGGGTTTTTGTCAATGAAAATTCATAATAAGCTACCAGTTAGTGTATGTAGGACATTGCTATCCGAGATCGTCTAGGTAAAAATCAACGCAGCTTACCACATATTATAACTGCTAGTTTAATTACTGGTATAGCAAGACTTAACTTCTTGTGTCTTAAAGGACAAGCACAGTGAGGTGTAGCGTTCATCATACTACAACAACTTCTTAAGCGCAGGCATCAACTTTTTAAGCGCAGGCGTATTAATTACCACGTGAACTGTAAACGTCATGCCCACATCATCGCTTCGAGGAATAAAAAATGTACTTGAAGGCATATCTTAGTTAAAAAAGGAGTTTTAATTATACTTACAGTGGTGACGTTTTTATCTCTATCCGTGAACAATATAACCCATCGCAATATATCCACAGACTGCATCACCGCATTCCGGATTACCTCCATGTTCCAATCTGCATTGGGTTTTCCCGGTATTTTGACGTTGTTACCGAAGTACAACGTCTCGGGTGGTAACGTCCTCGCGGTGATGTTAATTGTGTCTTGGGCCAGGCTGAGACCCCAGCCCGTTAGGCGACTTTTCGCCGTCTCATTTTCTAACACGTTTTGGATGAACTGAAAACAACAAATCGTTATTATACAATACTTTGATTACTATACCCAATACTGAGTCTCGCGGCCTTCACATGAAGAGAGTCAATGCCACTTAACTATCAAGTATTACCACCTTTTTAAAAGCAGCATGACGCTGGTTAGGTGTGATCCGCGTGTACGTGGCGACGTCTTTCATTAGACGAAAGTTGCTTCTTTGATCGTCCGTCAGACCAGTAAGTTGGCACAACTCTGGCACTAAACAGATCATAAATTCAGTGACTTCTTCAGATCCGGACGTTCGCTTCGTATCCCTATATAATTATAAAAACAAAAAGCACTGAATAAATATTTTTATAATATGGAATATTACCTATTTTATTGCGTTTATTTTAACTATTTATAGCCAAGCATACTACCATAACATAATAAGGTTCTGCATAAATCGGACTACAAAAAATAATTAAAAGCTGTAAATTCTCCATGATAACTATGACACAAAGACCTCAGGTTACCTCAATTTTCCCGTAACCACTAATACAGGCAATTAGGCAATAAATATTTACAAAAAATGAGTTAAAATTCTTAAACTATTTTTTAATTACGTGTCGTAAAACACGTAAAAATCAGCATTCAACTTCACTATTAATTATTACTAAATCAACATTTTTAAACACCAAATGTAAACGAAAATCGTAACTAGTCGTATATTAAAATGGCTGACCCAATGTTTTTAGAACTGAAAATATTTTCTATGGTGTCGCCATCCAAACACCAATTATACGGAAATTTCTCTCACAGGCAGAGAGTAAAAGCCGTTTATTCACTCAAAAAATGTTTAGTAAAAGACTGTTTTGCACCACAAACGCCAAAACGAGAAATATTTATTGCGTACAATGTCTATGTATCTGTTAGTGTTCTTTATATAGATGTACTTTGTGTTATTTTTACCGTTAATGGACGCCAATTGTTCTAATGAAAATTTTGAGATAAATGAACCTGTTAAAAACACATAACTCACCGAGATATAAGCAAAGGCTGATCCCAATCCATTATATCGATACCGTAATTTTTTTTGTAGTAATCAATGAAAGATATCTTCACTGGTTTTCCACTTTCCATTTTCTCAAAAGTTGAACGCGGAGTCATTGTGTCATCTATACTGTCAACTCTAAAAGTACATTTTTTTATGTACACATGGGTAACACTGGAGCTGAATATTAAGTGACAATGAGGCCGTGGACGGTGAAGCACGCCTGCCAAGATTTCTAACCCTCATACGTCGACAACCAGATTCAGCAATGCTGTTTGTTTTGAAACACTCACTGAACCCAACTCCGCAACATGTGGCCCCGTAATCAAACCAGGGGCATCAGTTTTACAAAACAAACATCACAATTATAACGGCATTAGGATTTTATCCTCCAATTTACTTACCGAAACAATTTCTTATTATAAGTAGTCATTACGGAGCAACCGATAAGATTATCGGTCATGGCGCGCTTCCAATTGGTGCCTTCGCTTTGCACCGTATCTTTTATAAAGGATAGCACTGTTTGTGTACGCAGGACACGATGTGTAGAGTCAAGTGTCAACATAAGTCCTCCTTCATATTCATCCACTGCAGTAACATACCTGAAAATATTTCATTAATTATTGTATCAACGAAATTCCATTTGTAGTATAATTTATTTGTAATATTTCAATAGGTAGTTTGTAATAAGGTAAAGTATTAATAAGGATTTAGAAAACAAACTTGGTAGGATTATGTATAAAATAATTTATAAATTTGTATGGATAAATAAGAAATGTACTGTTTGAGTTCCTCTGATAGAAATAAACAGTGCGAAATGGAAAAAAGATGCGACTAATTTGAAGATTATTAATACTAGTATATAGTAATAGCAGCGCAGATATATTACGCGCTAAAATATTTATTAAAATAGGAATTATTCTCACCCAGGCCAAACTTCTAGCTTATGCTGAGGGATTTGTATTGCACTATGCTCGTTGAAATGCTGGCGTCCAAATCTCACAAGCTGCAAGTCCTTCATTATATTTTTAAAGAGCACATTATATATGTGTATCATTTCACTCAAACGACGCGTCCTCCGAAATAATATCTGTGGAATGATTTAAAAATTAAAATATGCATATTGTTACTGTGCATTTAATCTGAATTATAAGAATATATTTATAAATTTGGTAGTATGTGTATGAAATTAAATGGATGTAATTCTTATATTTCCACGAATGTTACACATTTATTCAAACAAAATTTTACGGATTTTATCGCGTTTATTTAATATTTTTATTTAATTCCGACGTTTTGACCACTTTGCAACAGTCAGTCAGCAGTCATCCTGTGATCATGACATCCCATCCCATTACTTAAATTTAATATTATACATAAATACATATATCACTGAATTTTATAACATAATGTTTTTACTGTTAATTATGTAAATGAACTTACCGAAATGTCAACTTTACTATTGTCATATGGATTGGTTGAAACAAGTTGAGTTGCCTCCTGCGGAAGCATGTGGGGCACGTAAAGTGTTGTGCCGTCGAAAGTTTTATTCTTAAAGTATTGATTGTGTTCTGCAATAAAAAAAAATATTTAACAGGTTTTTATATTTCAAGATAGTTAACGAATTTTATTGTACATTTTTCTCGACGCTATAAAATATAAAATGTCAAGTTTCGCTACCCCAATAATAATGTTTAAATAAATAGTAATTTCACTAGCCATAGCAACCTTCACACATGACCACGGATTACCATGGTAACATTAGTTTACAGGCTGTACTGTTTGGCGGCAGAAATAGGTGCTATGATACCACTGTAGCGCCTATGTCTGTACGCAGCAGTAGACCTCTGGCAATTAACCCTGCAATAAACAATTTAAAAAATTAAAATAATTTATCTATGAATTCGGACTTTTAATATATTTAACAAACCATTTAATAATTTAAAACAAAGATGTTTGTAATCTTGCTCTGGTTCAAACTTTACTTCATATTCAAATACATTATTCTCCTTGAAGTTTAGATAGATATAGTTTGCTGTGACATCGCAAGGTGTCCCATATTCTCCTTTTTTAATAACAGGCGAAATTGCTTTTATTTCTCTCTGAAAATGAGAAAATTATGATCATGAAAATATTTGTTTTTTTTTTCACAGTAAATAATCTATAAGTCAAAGATACGTCTTTAATGATAACAATAGACAAAAACAGCATCACTCTTGTAATTTACCACTGTCCCTTTTTGTTTTTCACCACTGTAGGTCCACTTTACTGCTTCAGGAGTTTTTTCCCAAAAAAATTGCGCGTTGGCTTACGTAGCATGTCTGTCGTTTTTTTTTAATTATGTATAAGCTAACACTTGAACTTGATGGCTGGGCATGGTCTCCGGAAATTACCCGATAGTACCCGCGAGGGTGTCAAGGTCGGGCTATTATAGCCCAAAGCTGGAGAAACCAACGAACTACTTCGACTTGAATATACATTATTAAAAAGCTATAACTGTTTTATGTTTGTTATGAGGGTGGCCTATTCTCTGCATTATCCGGCTGATGATGATGAACTGCTTTTACTTTAATTACAAATTATCCAACCTCATGCATATATACTGCATAATCATTTTTTTTTTAATGCATTTTCCTAATATACTTACAATATATTTACTTTTTGCGACTGTTGATGTCTGTGTTGATAATATGGTACTTTCAGCCATCTTTTGTGTCACTTGTTCCACTTCCTTTGTCCCCACTTGTGTTTGTTTCTGTGCCATTTGAGCTTTGCTGTATTGTTATAATATTACAATTTACTATTAAAAATGCTATCACATTTAAATAAAAGTATGTACAGTAAATAATTCAGACATAGTGAAAAAAAAATTTATGTATATAGATTCATGTCTCCAAATTTTGTTTATTAAAAGAGATTTCCACAAATTATTTTAAAGCAAAAAAATTTACTTACATATTTAGTAATAGTTTAATTCCTCTTCCAGCACCACCTGATAAAGATGGGCTCGCATCTGAAGCTGGTACTAATGCTGCTTCTGTTGCCAAAACATGTTTTAGTTAATTTTGACTATGTTAGCTATTTATTTATTAATTTTAAAATTATTAAACAGTATATATAATAAATTATTGTAAATATACACATTAAGTATATTCAGAATAAATTTATGTATACTTCAAAAATTTTTAAATAAATATGTTACAAAAACATTATGTTCAATTATTAAAATATTTCTCTGCTCAACCCTATGGTAAACTGGTAGAGAATGCCTTATGGCATAAAGTCCACCTTTTTGTACATTTTTTTTTAAGTGAGCAAATGTAGTTTAAATAAATAAATAGAAAAAAAATTATTTAGTGCAGGGAACTTTTTTATCTAGACAACAATTGTTAATTGATTTACATTGAAATTGCCTCTGTTGTAACACAGTGGTCAACTGTTCATGGTCACATGTGGAGTTTGGTTGGTAGTAGGTTTCTTTTGAACCTCTTAGTCGACAGTCCCATGTTTTAATCCTGCTGTCATAACAATATTGCTATAATCCACCAGGCAACACATGAGAAACAGAGTATTCCAGGCATGCACACTTTACCATGCACACTGTATTGTCACTTACTACCAGGTAAAATTGAGGACAAGTGTTGTTAGCCCTTTGTAGATAAAATACAAAAATAAATAAATCTAAATCTTAAATAACAAACAAGATATATGGTATTATGTGTATAATAAATACATATACAAAAAAATCATTTCATAATTCCAGAGAAATAAAAAAAACTCCATAACACAAAATATAATAGCAGACTACACCTGTTCATAAGTAAGATATAGACAACCTGTTAAACACTAATAATGAAAGATCTCACTTAAACTACACCATGGTGCCTGAAGTTCAATCTTAATGTATTGTTTATAACCTATGTAAATATACCTTTAGGCCTCTGTTGCATTTTTGATAACATCATTGCAGCAACTCTGCCTCTTCCTCCTATGGTGGTCGAAGATGCAGTTACGGCAGTACTAACCTACAGAACATATTATTAATTATAAATATATAATTAACATAAATTTCCACAGATTGACTGAGTACAACTTATTTTATGAATATAGGTGAGAAATAAGGAAAAAAGTAAAATAAAAAGAATAAGCAAGTATAATGTTGTAACAAACAGATGTGCCTAAATAGGTACAGACCCAAGAACAGAAATAAGGAGAATGTGATATACTTACAACACTAGGTGCTGCACCAGTGTACGGAGTTTGTTCTGGAGACGATTCCTCGGATGATTGTGCATGTTGAGCTGGCTGAGCTTTTAATGACTGTAATAATGCCAATCCTCGCCCACGTCCCCTGTTTTGTTCCGCCATCGTTTCTCTAAGAATAAAATAATTTATAAGGAAGTAACATCACTTCGCGCCAATTCTTAGTTTACCACATATCAAGATAGTCTCATTATAATACATAATTAATTGCAAAAATAGTATTTTATTAATGATTAAAACGAAAGCAATTAAAACACTCAATGAAATTTTTAACACAAAAAACGGGGTATGATTTAAAAAAGGTAATGTATAATAAGCTTTTTTATTAAAACATGTTTATCTGTTTAAAATAATAATAAAATAAACTACCTTTAAATTTAATGTTTGCGTTATAAGTTTGTTACAAACTTTGCTTCAACACTGACAATTAACTTTATTTTCTTTAAGCAGTATCTCGTGTTCTTATCCTTAAATTATAAAACCTACAACTATGTCAAAGTCAAACTTTGGAGATAACAGATTATACTGCAACAATAAATATTATCTATCAAAGTAATAAAACTTTTTTTACGGAAATGAAACCTATTTTAAAACTACTTTCAAATACAATTATAAATAAAATTAAAACTATAACATATATACTTCTATCAGATATCATTGGAGTACAAAAGATACTATTCCTCTTATATACTATATCCAATTGTTACAGGGGCGAATTTTATTACGAATAGCTTTAATTTTAAATTTAAGGCATCTTAAATCATAACGTAATATCTTATATTGATATAAATAATTAATGAGAAAAGGGATCTGCGTAATGTAATATGGAGGCTCTGGAGAAATTAAGATATCCTAGAATTTACACATTAAAACTTCAAAGGGCCACTTAAATAATTTTTAGTTATTACTATTAAAAAAGTTAAAGGCTTATTAAGAATATTGATTTGTTTAACACCGTTATGTCTTAACGATAAATAAATGTAAAGTATTTTTAAATCAGATTTTATTTTAATACTAGCCGTTCCTGCGACTTCGTCCGCATGATATTTTACAAAGAAGTTATTGTTCAGTTCGCAAAGTTTACGATTACTTATTAATTTTGGATTTCACGTAAAGAAATATACAAGTTGATTCAAATGAAATTCTTCTACTTTATGAAACGATGTTTTGTTTTGTAAATTTTTTTCAGTTCAGTTTTTCACTTTTTGTTTAATGATTGTTTATTATTAGTTTTATAGAAAAAATTATTTATATACAATATTTAGTGTACGATTTTCATGTGCTAAAACAACAACTCTACCGGTATTCCAGGCACGTGAACATGATGCGTATAGCTGCTGATGAGTAAAGCAACAACCCTTAGTTAAATCTATGCTAGCTCGGCTGAACGAATGTCCTTGTGACTTGTTGATTGTCATAGCAAAACCAACATTGATAGGGAATTGCAATCTTTTGAATTCAAATTGAAAATTCGTCGGTGTAATAGGAGTCCGTAGTATAAATACTGCCTCACCTTTTCCGCATCCGGATATTATATGGCTTTCTATAACGTTTCTTTGCAACGACACTACTCGCAACCTTGTAAAATTAAAGTTTTGGTGGTTTTAAATTACAGAGTAGGATGATGGGTAAGTTCTAGTTTGTGAGGGGCAGACCAGGCAGATATATACTGTTTCAAAATTCTGTTGGGTAAAGAACCACTTCGTCCGTCTTGAATCACATGATTCTAGACTTCGCAAGGTAGCGTGTAGATAAACAAACGGATGGACCGATAGACAGAATTGTGTATTATGAAGCTGATACTTTCATTAGCGTTTTTACTTTATGTAAAAACATGTTTATTAACAAATATAATAAAACCATAACAGATTTGAAATAACTTTATTCCTAAATGTAAATATTTATATTCATATTAATAAAATATTTTAAGCAAAATACTAGTGTTACTTCAAACACTAACTATCCATAATTGTATTAAAATGATACTACTATATTCACTTTTGTTCCGTTTTCTCTTGAGTTTTAATCTGCTCAAATTCTTTAAATATTTTTTCACTCAGCTTTTCTCCTTCATCATCAATTTGTTCTACAGCTACCACTTCAGGTATATAAAATTGCATCATGTTTTGAACCTAAAATAATAAATATTTTTTTCTTTATAGTGCAATATAATGTTTGTATATTATATTGCACTATAAAGGTTGATTAATATTTTGAGTCAACTATATTGTGAAATGAAACTAACTCCATTTTTTAAAGTTACTATGGAACTCGGACAAGAAGAGCAAGATCCTTGCATTTTAAGCCTCAACACTCCATCTTTGAAATCTACAAATAAAACATCTCCACCATCTTCCTGCACTGTTGGCCTTATTCTTGTATCTAATAGTTCTTTGATCATTTGTACTATTTCATCATCATCCTCATTTATTTCTGAAAAGATATAACAATTCATTAAATATTCCCTTTGTTTTATGAACATGTGAAACAAATTGAAGAGGCTACATGTTTATTTTAATTGTAATTAAATTTTGTTTTTTCATAATGAAAAACAATATTTTATTAGACTGACTAGATCACTATTTCCTGGATAACTATTAGCAGCAGGCAATATACAAATGTATAATTATAACTTATAAAAAACATTAATTAAAGCAGTTATTGTAACTACGAAATATTGTTAAAAGGATACTGACAAAAATTAAATACCACCCTACAAGTTTTAAAAGAAAAAAGTGTTTTTAATTTCAACAATCTTGGCACTAAATTATTATAGAAATATGTAAACATAAATGTTTAAAGTGAGGCTTATTTTAATGCTGCAAGGACTATAAATAATAAAAACATACGAGTGTCTCCTGACGGTTTGGCATCTGTAACAATAGGTAGTCCACTAGCAAAGAAGTCCATTATAGTAGCAAATATTTCAGGTTTAAGTAATTTCCACTCAACATCATCATCTTGCTTAGTAACAGTAACAAAGTCAGGGCCAAAAAATACTGCTTTTACACCATCAATGCGAAATATCATTTTAGCTAAAAAATGAGAAAAATTTGTCAATACATATTTATGAAATAATTAGTTTTTAAGTAATATAACAATCTTAGATAATTTCTGAATAATATTATTTTTAATATAAATTCTAATTCATTAATTGTACAAACTATGATTATACAAAATAAACAGATTACAATAAATATAATTTTTAAAGGTTATGACTTATTCCCACATCATCATATGACTTATTATTAATGTTATTTAATGAATAATTTTAACCCATTGCAAGCGGTGAAAAAAATACAAGACAGATATTACATAGCCTAATACCTAAAGGACTGCACTGTGCTGACCCAATGTTTGGAAAATCAATTGTTTGACCTGGTTCAAGAACTTTTGTGCCAGGTAAAAACTTTAAACTATTTGGATTTGGTGTATCTTGAGTTTGAATGAACATTGATCGACATTGGCAGGAGTTAATTATTGGAGATTCTCTACGGCTTTTAAAGCCAATAGGGTATTGAGACATTCCGCTGAAATGTTTGGATTGATAAAATCTGTAAAAAATCAATACTTTTAATAGCTTCACAGCAAATTGCAACATTAACATAGTAATATATTTTTTAATACCGGTACGCTGTTCCTTGACATAGATAACGACATGGATATCCTATCCTAATAATTTTAAGCGAATTTTTCAACATAATTAGAGTTATTGTTAAGTAAATTTTTCTGCGTTATAAGATAGAAATTGTAATGTCAAAATAAAAAAGTTTTTTTTATGAGATCGATGGCACAGGATTTCAACATACAGCCCAAATAAAAAATGTTGAAATGATAGTGACAGCTAGATTGTCAATGTTAAAGTCTTCTTCTTCTTCCCATTTGATGGCATGAGCACGGTTTGTGCGTGAGCCAATGTCATGTGTAGACGTCCAAAATAAAAGATTACAAATCCATTAAAAATTGTCTGCGTGGTCAATCGTTCATGTTCTCATCTTTTCATCTTCGCAAATGATGGCGAGAGTTATATATAGACGTATAAAATAAAAGGATACAAATTCTTAAAAAATTGTCTGCGTGGTCAATTCGTCCGCCATGTTTCAAGTCGTCAATGTTAAAGTCATAGTCAAAATAAAAAAGCCTTTTTTTTAAGTCTATGGTTAAAACTTGAATTCCATGTTTTTAATATTTAAAAAGCTTTTTTTTAAGTCTATGGTTAAAACTTGAATTCCATGTTTTTAATATTTTTATATTGTCTTCGGTAGACGCACTGCTGCTACATTTCCACAATATTCCCAAAACGTTTAAAAAAGTGTTTTAAAAAATAGCACCCTGACCTTCTTAAAATACACTGAGTAAAAGAAAAATTAAGAGACATTAAAAAAGAAAGTTAATGCTAAATAAATAGGCCATCTCATCCATATGCAAGAGTGACCGAAATAATTTTTTTCCAAACTTGTGGAGTAAGGACCTAAAAAATGGGTCGGCATTTAGTAAGAAACGGTAGCACTATAAAGTTGAGCCAAAAACACTAGAAGTTAGAATTGTAAAGTTAGACTATGTAAGGTCTTAGTACAATCACTTTTCAACGAAAAATAACAAATTCTAAGAATTTCTTTTTGCTACCCTAATTCTTTTGTGGCAGCATATTATCTAAATCAGTTGTTAGGTAAACCCCTGCAAATATTTTTGTTTCTTACCATCGAAATCTGAATAATTTTCATAGACAAGCCCTCGTCTAGCCTCCCGTGGATCCCTGAGGTCCATCTTAACCGCACTGGGAACCTCTGCTTTGAAACCACTAATATAGTTTAAACAAACGAGATCTTCGGAATTGATAACTAAACAATTACACAAAGTTGGAAATATAATGAAAAGCTTTCATAAATTTTATTTTCCGTTTTAAAAATGTGCTGTTCAAGTAAAACTTGCTGCCATAAAAGTGTCGTTATTTCAGAGACTATTTTATCTAAAAAATATATATTTTAAGAACAACCCAAAATTACACGCACATTAATTAAACTAAAACCTATCAAAACAAAATAACGAACAAAAAATTTTAATGTAGCTCTATTAGCTTTAAAAGTAACCGAAGGGAAGCGTAGAGTATAATTTGCGGTTGATTCTAAATTTACCTAATCCGTTGTTGAATTGATCTGTACTGGTGGATTTTACAAGAGTTTGTCAGAATACTGATCTTTTAATTACGAAGAAAATTTAAAATTTAAAAAGCTTTTTTAGGCATAAGAAAGTTATAAGGGATAGAATAATAACTCTTTTTTGACCTTTACAGATCATTTTTTGTGAGAGCAAAGCTCAGATTATATAAATCCGGTTTGTACTTTTTAAAACTATTACGGTATTTAGTCTTTGTTTCTTTACGACAAGGCTGCTTTCGTATATATCCGAAATCCTGGTACATGTATGAGATGTGCCCGTTTTTCAAAGGAACGGTAAATGAAAAACGTATAAAAAATGCTATTTATAATAATCATAGATTTATTATTCTTAAAATTATAGGAATTATACAAAGGTACAGATCATGTTTATTAACAATTAGTTTTGTTTTACGACACTTACATGTTTTATGTAACTTTTATATACTTGTACATGAATATAAAGAAAAATTTTTATCATAGACCTCATGGCTACACTAAACTATAATAGTTTTTACTTAAATATCATTACATTCCGACAGTAAGCTTTGAGAAATGTTTTTCACATAGCACAAATAAGTAGCATCTATACACATATATGATTATTGGATTTCGACATAATCTTTTATTCCATTTTAACCTAAAAGTTTTGAAATGGAAATGGTAATGTTTTATAAGTAGATACTCCAGTAAGTCTTTTTTGTTTTTAAAGGGAAATCATAAAAACATATTGTTTTCTCGCTATAAATTGCAATCATTATTCCTAGTGTTTATTGCAATCATAGTTATAAAATTTTAAAACATAAATAAAACACAAAGTAACCTTTTTCTTTCATCAAGTTAAACATACTAGAATTTACACTTTACAACTTATTTTTTTTTGTTTTTTACTTTCGTTTTTATTTTACTTTCGAAGTAAAATATTTAAATTTAGGTCGCCAAAGTCGCTGTTAAAGATAAATTAGACACCACCGTATTTAATCAACGAATAAAAAAAAACTTTTATCTGAATTTGCTAATGTACAAAATTCTCTAGTGAAAAATATCATTATTACACACATACTTCAACATTTGTGTATAAGCTATAAACTTCAAGAACAGAACAAATTATATTAAACATGTCTAATATTTCATAACTCATTTACGGATCGCACTGACATACACAACAAGATGGAAATAAAAACCAGTCCATGAATATACCGGCGCAGTCGTTACTAGGGTCGTAAGCTAGTAACCGATGCCATTTATACTTCTGTTCGCAACTGCATTCTCCTGAACATCGCGATGTTGATTTCTTGCTGAAATAAGTAAAAAAAAGGTAAGATGTCACTTCACAATCTCTAAGGTTTAGAGGCATCAATCATTTTTAAACGAAAAGTCGCTGATGCGTGATATCCATGTAGTAATAAGACTCTATTTTACGTGGAAGAAATGCCTTCTCATAGCTCCCTCGCGATGGCAAAGACAGATTAAGGCTTGCGTCGACAAAAACCGCCACTATGTTCCACCTTCGACGTTTTATAAACACTTTACCATACTCCCGCAACCTTGCCAGCGCAGGCCTTTTACAGTTTTCTCTTTTGGAAGGGTATGCCGGAATACAGCAGGCCCTACTCTCGACCTCTTATTTTCACTCGGATAATGGATTCCCCAAATTAGTCGCCTTGATGCCATGGGAGGTTATCTTCCCCTCGCAGCTCCACCGGCATCGCTTCAGTAGTGCGGCTACACCACTAAATCGCGGAGAAGTATTAAGATCCAAACCCCTTTTACGAGTATATTATATTTTATTTCAATATTTACTAAAAGGATATTAATTATTAATTCAGTGAAGGAAATTTACATTACTAATAATACTTAAAGGTTTCTTTGTCTAATTTCTGAACTATAGCTAACTGGTCTGTCAAGACCACACGCCCACACTGTAATAAAGAACTGCAGACTAGTTTGGACTCCTGTACCACGCCCCATCAGACAGTAGTGATAAAGTTTTTCCACTCCAAATACCACTTCGACTAGTTTCAAGTTTAATTATGATTTCATATGACGTAAGCCAATGATAAAACAATGTGGATGACATTTGAAAAGATTTTACGTCTAGTATATCATGATCAAGATTTAGTCTATAAACTAGAACAATAGTGATTAATTCATTTATTCGTCGTGACCATATATTTTAAATACTACAGCCAGTATTAAAACTTAAACGGATTGTGAATTTGGATAATTTTTATTATTTATTTTTGTATACTTATTCTTCTGTACTAATAAATGAAACTGTCGTGTTTGCTTGTATTACTTTCAAAATAAAAACTCTATACTTAATTCATATGAATATTTACACGAAAAATCGAAATCTCTTTTTAAAAAAATATCTATATGTTTTCTAATCTATCTATCTATCAATAGCTATTAATATTGGTTTGTTTACCTGCAAACTTCCTGATGTATTGCCTGTTCGAAGTGCATTGTATTTACAATAGCTCTGACCTTCTTCGCAGAATTTAACGCCCAATAAGGAGTAATTATTTCCGTTTTGCTTTGACACGCGTCAATCCTGAAAAGAAATAGATGATTTTTATTGCAACAAAGCGACTAGATGGTGAGGCAACATAGTATGCGTAGTTATCCCAATAATTTTACTGGACACGGTGACCTGAGATTCGAGATAACGTAATTTGTGTACAGCACTGCACGTAGACAGTGAAACTAAATCCAAAAGAAATATTATCGATAAAACGAAACGAGTATCCATTTTGTTACTTTATGCAAATTCTTATAGATATTCATGGTTTAAAATTCTTAAAATCATTATTTAGATGAATATGCTTTAAAATTAAGCAAATTATAAAAGAAAAGTCACGCAGGCAAGGCGTATATTTGTAAGTCTAAACATTTTTTTTTTGCATTTTGCACATATGTATTAAAATGCGAAAATAATTTTTATTATCTTACCTGCCGGTATTATTAACTTGAGGATCAGGAAGCGAGGATTTGGAAGCTTGTCGCACATGGCGGAAGTATGAGTCTCCAGAGTGCATATCGGGAACTCCCGGTGCCCTACGAACTCTTCCACCTCCTGGTATGGAAAACGAGCCGTACATACGCTTAATTAACGCCTTGTTTTCGTCGATGAACATCTCTATTTTGTCTCTGAAAGAATTATGTGATATTTATATATGAAGAATGTCAAAAGTTCTTCGAGAAAAAATGGTGCCATCACCATTATTAGCTGACTGACAATCATCTTCGATAAGGTAAAGGTCTTATTTTACATGTAGGCACAAGCTCAGCGATTACTTTTGGGCATCGAAGATGATCTCAATCATCTATTACTCATCGCTGTTACTGTGAACTAAAAAATTTGATGGGCAATAAATTTTAAAAAAATTATCTTGTTTTGAAATTATAGTTAAGCTTACATGGGATAAGTGTTGCCAGCGGTGGGGCAGTAAAGTTGAAAGTTTCTCTTAACGCAGGGTACTCCTCTAATAACCTGACCTTGAAGCTCGTAGCCCAGAGCAAGTGATAGCGCAGTCCAAAGAATCTGGAAAATATACAGGAATCTAATTAATCAACCGCTTAATAATTTTAATAACAATAAAGATGCTTAATATAATAACACCATCCAGAAAAAGTTTGTTTTTATTAGAGGTTGCAGTAAGAAATACAGTAGAGTCTTTCTATAATAATATCTCATGATAGGTTTAAAGTATAGAAAAGAAATATCGCTATGTTTTAACACTTAGCGATTAATTATGCACACTAAGTTACCATCGACGAATTATTTCTGACTTGAATTACGTGCTATGTTTAACTCTTAAATTAAGAAACAGAGTATTAAAATCAACGGCATTGTTCCTAGTTATCATTAAACATAAAACCGAATTGAATATGTAGATACAACATTTTGCATTCTACAGTTTCAATCAAAGCAAAATACGAAGGTTATTTCGATACGTAATACGTATATAGTTAAAAGCGTAAAATTTCGATATAAGCACAAAACTCGTCAGAAAAACAATGTTAAAAAATTACAAACAATGCGAATAACACTTACTATGTTACGATAATATCGTAATAAATCCATAACCACTTCTATTACTAATAGACTTATTATTATTTCAGACTTTCAAGTGTGTTAATTTTGTAATTTATTTAAAAACATGCCGGTAATCGGCTACCGAAAAAAAGACGTTACTCTCGACGCGCTACACTGCACAATGACTAATATCGCAAGATCCAACCCGTGGTTTTGCCACCATTTAGAAGCTAATGTCTCAGTTACAACAATATTAAGAATTATAATAGCTAATATATTAAACATGTAAGCATTTGATATGTCTGTATGTGGAACATCGTTGTGCATTAATAACACTCATAAAATAATACTTTAAATTCAAAGCAGTAGTCGCCACAATGCACGCATGTTCAGAATAAATATTTTATTATTCTGAGCGGATAATTATGTATCTCGTTCAGACAGAATTAAATGATTTATGGGTAATCTATTTGTCCATTTAAGTCACCAAACTGGATCGGAGCTGAAATTTAGCAAGAGGCTCTTATTGAGCAACACAAAATTAATTGTGTTTATTTTAAATGCAACTATGTCATCAACCTTACACGGCTGGATATAGATTTACATATATTTGCTCTCTGTTTATGTGTGTACCGTAAAGAAGTGCTCTAATTCGTTAACGTTTTTATTTTATACATGCCTGTTATTATATTGCTACGGTGAACAAAAATTTTCTTTTTATCTGTCCAAGAAGTAAGTAGTAAGAGTTTTATAGAATAAAGAAAACTATAGCTTTAATTAAAAACAGAAGTATGTGTTGTAGCAGCACACAATCTAAACAGAGAGTCCTATAATGTTTCAACAATATCTTGGAAACTTATAATTTATACCAGTGTCATTGTTTCAAAATTTTTGCTATTACAACATGAGCTAAGCTTTTCATTGGCGAATACATGAACTGCAGATTTAGACATACAACATTAGATTCTCAAGCTCTTATCTTAACCATGGCGCTGATCATCATTCAAGTATATGCATGTCGCTGAATATAGAATAGGAAGCCTCAAAAAGGGCTAATTACTTGCCAACTCGCATGCCAAGCTAATGGTACTCCGCTCGCTTAGTATGCGAGTAGGCAAGCGCAGTTAGCTAATAGATAGTGGTTTCTTAGTCGACTTCAACGATACGCCAATGGCAGAGAGGTGATGGACAGGAACACTAAAAATTTTAAAAGTACATCATCGTGTTCATCACCAGATGACATTCGACGACGAGACTTAAACTAAATTCTTATTTTAATAATATAAAAACATATGTAACCTAACCAATTACGATAAACGGCAAAGTTTGATTTTATTTCAGTCAGCTTCCTAAGTTCAATGTTAGGATTAGAATAATCAATTAACAATGGTCTATATTAGGTTATTCACCTATTGGATGTGCCTAGATCTGTTTTGGTAATAATAAGCGGTAACTAAAGTTTCATCAAACTTATTCAATAAAAATTCTTTCGCGCCGTTCATATGCTAATATAATTCTATGTCTATTGTACGACCATGTTTTATTTTGTACTTTATGTGCAAATGTCTACTGATTCTTAAGTGCTTTAAATGAAATATTTGTCTAAAAAATATTTCTATTATCCGTCCATGTTTTAGTATTCAGTTACAATTCGTTCGGAATAATAAAAAAGGTTTTTTGAAAAGTCTTTCCATCATAGTGGGAGTTTGCCAATAACAATTACCGTGTAAGTAATTATATTAATAGCAATAAATTATAAAGTCGTTTAAAGTGTGGTAGTAAATGCATTATACTGGTATGATTTTCATTAAGCTTGAACTTCCGGCGAAGGAAAATATTGTGAGAAAGCCGACATGATCTTAAATACTAGTTTTCAGATAGGTCACACTTGGCAGGCGTGATAGATTATGAACTTGACTAACCCCATATGAAAAAATTAGTTCCAACTGTGAAAATATATAATAATTTGGATGTTAATATATTTATTTTCATTCACACTGTTTGCTAATATATCAAACGAAATCTACTGGACTAGTATTATCTTTATCAATTCAAAACTTTCATATTTTAATTCTTTCAAATTAGACACTTGAATTGTATAAAAACTGAAATGATGTTAAAGCGCAATTTCATTAATATTTTCAAAAATTAATTTTAAACATTAATCATTTAAACAGTTTATCGAGGCGGAATTCCGCTCAAGTTGCACCTGTTGAGGATCAATGTTAAAACGTAACTGAATAAGCAATTTAAGAGGTAATTGGTTATTTACGATGCAGCTCGCGAATTTCTGAATCTCCGCAGTATTGGATATATAAAAACGACGATTCAATACACGTAAATATTTCTTAACTTGGCACTTTATTGTGATTCACTAATACACGATTCGTTTACTTTTTAAATAAGTACATAGGAAAAGTATGTAACTAAACTGTTTTATACCAATTAAGTACATATGTGGTACAAAGATGGAGTCTCCTGCTAGAGACCCTCTGCAAGCATCTTAACGCCTCGTTTTTATAGACATGCATATCTTTATCTGAATGTTCTGTTCATTCCGCTGCATGTAAGAAAGAGTTAAAAATGCTATGAATGTATACTTTGAGAAAGAAATATGATTAGCATCGTATTTGTTACTATCCTAACAATAACTGGAAGTCAAGGTTATACGTTTAATAAACAAGCAGCGTCTCTTCGCCTAGCTTTGACAATCATCATCTCCATCATTTCAATTGATGGACGTCCACTGCGGAACTTGGTCTTTTATAAGGTCTCCACAAAACGCAGTCATATGATTCTTTTCTTTCTTTTCGTTGATAAAAACTAATGAGTCGTCATTAATTATTAAACTAAATACATATTTCTAAGTGATGGTTAACATGATTAACCATCGTGAAGTTTTATTATTAAAGCGATAATATTTAATTATTACAGTATTTATAAATAGAAAATTAATGATTTCAAATTATAGATCATGGCTTCCTATAAACCAAAACGCCAGGAAACAATTACGTCTATATATCAACTATTGACGATTTAAAACAAATTAGTAGGATATAATTACAGTTGCTTGCGGGTATTTTAGAAATTCGAAATTATTGTATCTACAATATTCCTGTTTTGCAACAATGCGACATTTAGTCCAACAATAAAAGCAAGGTGAACGCACTAACACTGTTCAGCTCAGTCAAATAAGGACAATAGTTATGGAGAACATTGAAGTAAATCATATAAATCTCTCACGTAAACTTTATCAGTAACAAGCCCACGCGTGTGACTAACGCGCGTGGTCGTGTACGCGCGGCCGTTTCCTGCGGACCACGCCGTCGCAATTCTAATAAGTAATGGCGGCGCGCAGAAAGGTTCGGACGCTGTGGTATCGCCGCCTACCGTTTGCTATTTTTGCAAACATTTTACGATTGCGCCAAGTATCGTAATAGATACAATAGATCGCACGATAAGGTCGATCGCACATTAGCAAAGATTTGGGCAGCGTGGGACGACAGTTTGCAACGAGTACAAGAGAAGAACGCAGTGTGTGGATTAGAACAGGCTTGCATTCACCTGTAGACAACAATCGGCTGTGATGATGAAAGAAGCATGAATAGTTATAGAATAATGCAGCAATACTATTTTGTATAATTATACTTATTCTTTTCGACAACGTTTAAAAACAGGATCGATCGGAGAGGAGATCTTTGGGGAAGATCTATCCACCAGTAGAAGTGATTCGGCTGATAGTGATGAATAAATGAACATAGGCCGTATTAATTTTAAAGTTTGTTGCTCTACTCACTTCACGGTTTAGAAGCGGGTAAGCCAGCGCAGTATATTGGCAAAGGTCACAAGAAAAACTGTTGCCATCTTTGAATTGATACATATTAATCTCTTTTTAAAATATAAAGTCGCTTCTAGAAAAAAATCTAAAGGCATGTTTTATATGGATTAATATAGCCATAACCTTCACGAGAATCTTTTTTTAATTTGTCATTCGGTAGCGTCATATAGCAAATATATATAATTGACGGATAACATCCGTTAAGTATGTTCATTGAATTATTTTATAAAATGAGTAATTGGTATACGATTGGTACTATATAAGGCCACAGATTACAAGATGTTAATGCGAATGTCATACTATATCTGGATTAAATTAGAGACGCCTTAAATACAATTTATGTATGTCGTGGAACTTTAACATTCTAGACAATTTAGGTTAAGTATAAAATTGTAGAAAAATATGTTGAGATCAATTAATATGTACAACCAATGTAAGAGCAATTGATAAGATGAATGCTTCTATAATTACAGAGTTAAAAAAGTTTCATTCGTTATAAATAATGTTATACATTTATTATATTATTGTACTTATCTTGTGTGACTTGTACATATATATTTACAAAATAAATAATTCGATCTGATGTCATGAATTGTTTAAAAAAAAACAAAAACGGCACCTTAGTATTTTTTGAATTTACTTTGCACCGTAACTCCACATTTCTTTCCTCCAATAATATTGTTTTTTTTTAAATTGTCAACTTAAGGTAACTGACGGAAATAATGTTAAAATAAAGCTAAATGTTAAATTGCTACTGTTTCATTTGATTTTGTATCTGCCAAAGAAATAGCAGTTTTACTGCAAATTGTTTAAGTGTAATGACGACTGGCGATAAGATACAGATAAAAAAGCGTAAGCATCATACTCATTACGAGACCATATACTATCTATTTCTTTGTGGTGTGCTCAGTTATAATTGCGTATAAAATAATTAAGGAATGAATTTATTATTTAGATTACAACATCTTTTTTTCTTTCTGTCCTTTCATATGATCACATAATTATAATAGAACCTGTAATACATTTCGGACCTCAACCATGAGTCACTAATATTTATAAACACTATGCGTTTTTTGCGTACGATTTATTAGGCTTAATCACAAAATGAAATCATAGTTGTATAACTTAGACGAGCAAATGCTTTTAACGGATCTTATATCGAAGCTTAATGTTAGCCAGTAAGAATTAATATATTTCCTATTTATGTAACCTCGCATAAAGTATATGAAATGTATAAATATTCAGAAATTAATAGTGCAGTTTCTTTGCATATTGATTGGTTACATGGAAAACCACTTCAACTATTAATTTGGTCAGCAAAATTTTTGAACATCGGATTACTTTATTATCTCGCACTTCGTATGTTGAATATTAAATAATTTAAGTTTATGATGATTTTGTAAACTATTGAATAGAAATGGTCACTATCATCATATTAGATCTCCAGACCTCAAGGTATTTATCATCTCTATCAAATTTAGCATGTGGGTACAATAAAAATCTTTTATTTTGTTTAAATTATTCCTTTTTTTGTTGTCCTTAAGATGAAACGCGATTAAAGAGCAAAGGGAATTAATGACAAGCTCTTATTTTCCCTTTTTTTTCTTTTATCCGAAGTCTAAGTAAGTAAGTTTAAGACTCTCTTCTAATTTTGGCAGCGGCACTAAGCAAATCGAAAGTAGACACTTACCATAAAGTAGGCAAAGGCAAAGGCCATCATTTTAGCTTGAAACCATATTTTAGAATAGGTGAACACTAGTAAAAGATTTAGTAAATACAATTACCTCACAAAACTCTACTTTAATCACTATAAGAGTACATTTTCTCTCTTTATACAAGAAAAGATATTGCTCTAAAGATTTACCTAACACGAATCTCCACAATCTTTTGGCGAAGATTATGTTTTTCAATAAGGATAATACATACATATGTATATGAGTTTTAAGCGACCGTTATGTAATTGTAATAAATTAACAACATAAATTTTAAAAGAATAAACAATTTCATAGACATTAACAATTATATTATCACAAACTAATGTTAAAATATAAAATATATACGAAACAGAATTCTTCCATTAAATCGGTAACTACTGTATTATAAAGTTAAGGTAGAAACTAATGTTTTATAAGATTACAATTTGTTCACTGATTCATAAAATACTAGTTGTTAGTTTTACGAGTGCGTTTGACCTAGTTGAATGTAAAATGCGGTGTTATTAATTGAAATACTACAATTACTCGTCGATATTTACTACGACACTACTTACTTGGTACTCAGTAAAAACTTGACGGCGAAGGTCTAACTCAATGAAATTAATAACACCACACCGTGTTGTTACAACAGTGATAAATAATGTTAATAAACTATTATTTCGTGTTAACTTAAAAGTTGTTGCTGTCTTTGGTTATATGCAAATCGCTTTAAGAAACCTAATTCCCACAGCTGCTTGACCATGTACTAGCTGACCGTTCCGATTTTGTACCAATCAGATAACAAATACTGATCGCTGATTTATTCTTTACAAGGTAGAGGTAGGGTTATTAGGTTTTCGTTTCCTTATTTTCTTTCCCCTACAGTAGAAGGTAAGGACCACGAATACCAAACTCACAGTCATATTATTTACTTTCTCTTCTTCTTAATTACTCTCTCATCTTTTCAATTTCTTACTTCACTAGATAATTTCTTATCTATATATTTTCCGTATATTAGATTCAAAGTGAATAATCTTTACGATTATTTTACTACTCTAATTTTTATTTAATACTTTTAAAGTGTCTGTTAAGGATAGATTTACATTTTAGTTACTAGCTAGTTTAAAATTGTTGTTGACTGACTAATCTGAGTTACCTATCAACATTTATTAAGACATAAGAAATACGACGCGTAACCATAACGAGTGTGACACACATACTATAAAAGTGATCATCTACGTATTCCTAACATAATTTTTTATTTTTCGACTCTCATTGTCACTTAATAGTAATTATTGTGCGTTTTTATATACAACAAGCGTACCCTTCTCGCTCCACCGAAACAATAATATGATCTAAAAACAGTAAATCGTTAGTGCAATGTGTTGAAATATTGATGAAGATGAAAAGAAAACGAATCACAACATATTACTATTGTGTTTAGTTGTGTGTTTGTTTAGTATTTCATATTAATTAATAACAATGTTCAATATTTGGTAACGACCATTGATACAACGTGCAATGTTATCATAAGTCTATTATTTCTTGTAAATAATATAGATACTTACAGGTATTTGGTAAAAGGAACCGTTATTGACTGTTGGATACGAAGTCAGTGGTACTACAGGTACGGACCCGTTACGTAGCAGTATGGGCCCCTGAAGTGGTGTTACAGCCGGCTGCCCAGAATCTGGAATAATGATTCAAAGTTCAAATATCATGGTTTTGTAGAACAAGGTAAGATTTTATAGCATATAAATAAACAAAAGATAATAGCATATTTTTTGTCCCTTCCCTAATAGAGTTCAGAAGTTTGTGGGGTATAAGTTCAAATAAGAAGATACAGCTTAACTATAGACGTATCAGAAAGTATCATTCAAAATAATTTAATGTATATTACTATGGCAATATCAGTAAATTTAATGACGGAAGATAATATATTTCTTATATTACAGTCATAAAATGAATTTTTCTTAGATTTCGGTCTTTTATGAATTCCAATACATTCTTTGCACCTTGAATTATATACTGTTGAATAAATTTTGTATTAAATTCGTGTATGTATATAAATTTTGACATCTATCTCTTTAGATTTTAAAAGCCTAAAAATTATCAATCTTATTTGCATTTTTATTTCTTACAATATGTTAAAACATTAATCATTCTTCTTTTTTCGCTATTATCTGATGCAACTAAATTTGTTTCGTGTAAAATGTAAACAATGAAGCAGTAAAATTTTGGAACTAGCTGCCTCATATAATGTGTGATGACCCAAACCTTTTTGGACAGAAGTGGTGTAATGTTACATTTCCTTGTGTATTTAAATTAAATACCAACAATTAATTCGATTTATTAACTATAGCTTACTTTTGTATTTTAATTAAATATAAATTTATTTATACTTTTATTAGTAATATATTTAAATATTTCTTTATAAATTAAATATTTTAAATAATTATTTTCTAGTATTTTCTTGCTTATCTATCTATTATATATAAATTATATTTTTATTATGGTATACACAACACTTAATTGCTTTTTTAATTAAGGTTCATTTAAGAAAAAAAATTTAAGACTTTGTTTATGTAATTTCTCTTAACCAACTTTTTTGAGTCATTTTTGTGTAAATTAAAAAATAACATATGTGTCAAAATGTTTATGTTATATTTTGATAAATAATAGTTAAAAGGTTTATTTTAAGCTCTAGCCGCTGGAACTCTACCTCACATATCGTATCAGAGATTAATTAAGTAAAATATGCTGTTACTATTATGGAAAGATATATACCACTGTAATTATCTTTATAAATAACTTAATAATTATATAATTACAATCATTAATTTATTAACAAAATAAATAATGCATTGGCAATAAAAATCGATTTTTAGTAATCATTAATCATTACAACATATGTGTGAAAATTCTTGTCAAATGAATATTATTATATCAGCATCGACCGGTTTTCGTTGAAAAAGTTTTTAGCTGATCAATTCAACACTTCTTGGTTTTACGTAACGATTCGATTATATCAATTGCAATTACACTAAAGTGTTAAACAATTCGCAAGGTAACAAAGGGAATGGTAATGACTGGCGATTAGAATGTCCAAGAGTTGACTGTTACGTTGTTTTTATAGAGATACCAGGTAAACGTTTCTGGTGGTTGGTATCTGTTGTATACTTGGGCCGTACTAAGCCAAACTGCAGAGGGGCACCGGTATCATAGGATGCTTTGGAGCCTCTCATATCACAGTGAAGGATACCACCAAGGTGGTTTTAATAGGTGAAAATCCCCCTTAACCTTAACTTCTTCCCGAAGGAAAAAATTTTTCTCCCGAAATTTAAGGAAAAACTTGACACCGTTATAATGTTGTGCTGTGTATGTAATTCTATCTAGCGCCGCATTATTATAGGCAGGCCTATAATAAACTATCACGTAACAGACTCAACGTCCTACCCGTCGAGTGGCTTCGTGGAAAAAAACAATAACATAAACTGCTAATAATACTACCATCATTTAGTTATGATTTAGAACAAAAGCGTATAATTTTAAGCCGTATTTGGCCGTAACGTCGATGCATTTTGATACTGTTGCACAATTTAACCCAGTGAATGCTTTTTATTTGAATAAATACATAAAATGTTCAGTATAGTGCATAAATTTGAAACAGTATACAAATCGATGCATAAAATTGCAATACGTTGGAAAAATACGCCACTCCCTGTTGTTTTCAGGTCGCAATTTGACTCCTCTTTTAAAATTAAGCAACTGTTAGAAATTTGTTAAAAAAAATCTATAATACTGTTTAAAACATTGTTTGTTTTTAACGACGAATATCGGTTTATGGTGAATTACAAGTTTAAAAACAAATTTGAACTTCTACAAATGACATGAGTTTAAGTAATTATTAATAAATGTTAATAACAGAAATAAATGAAAGAAGGCTTCATTGGATTGAAAAATATAACATTAAATTATGTATAGAGGAATGTAATATCGTTAATAAACATCATCATCGATATAAATAAAAGGATAGGTTTTTGAACTAGGTTGTTTAAGAACACTCTCATCTCTGAATCCCATAAAACAAGTTATTAGAATTAATACATACATATATTGATAATAATATTAAATTTATGAGCTGAAGTCCGTAAAATTTCGTTTTTTTAAATGTGTTTTATACTGATAAATATAAGAAATAATTCTCTGGTAATGTTATCATTAGTCTGCTTCCGTAGCGTTCGAAACCATTTGCCAATCGTTTTGGTCATCAATCGAACGATGATAAGGTTTTTAGAACACTTCTAATTAGGTACATCTATTATTTTGTATTCTACTACAAATAATATAAGTGAGAGTTGTTATATTAACATAAAGGGTGTTGCACATATTAGTGGATGTGTACGTACTGATTTCATCATAATGCTTGACCCAGCTTCCGACAGTATGATGGACGAGTCATCATCAGACAGATTTCTAAATGCTCACAGATGAATTAACTCATAAATATTAATAAAATCGCAATCAATAAACAGATAATATTATTAGAACTGGTTTGAAAGCGCTACTTGCATTTTTTAACGTGCAATAATTATTAACTCTTTTAATTTATGTCCGTAAAATGGTCATAAATTCAATTTAAGATCTTTGGATGAATTTTAAATTTAATCACAAATTTTACAATTTTTAGCCAACACAGCTACATAAATGTTATCTTTAAGAAATATTGAAGGTTCTCAGGAAATCTCCGGGAACAGAAAGAGTTGCGATTGCAATTACGGATTAACATCTGGCAAATAAACATAAATGTTAGTGCATACTTCAGAAATGCTTTAAATAATCTAATCTCAAGACAATAAGAAGAATCCAGAAAGAAAGCAGTACCTTCTACACGATATATAGATTGGGGAGCTTCAAATCCGCTCTATTGAGTAGAAGGAATATGTTACTGCTGAAACTTTACCCGTAGTTTTTAGCTTAAGAGTCCGACAAAAACTTCCAGTTGCCTTGCAGTATAAGGGCCACCCTACGAACAATTTTCAGGAAAAAAGATTAACCACATCACAATATAATATTGTCTTTAAGCTGCCGGTAAATCATTATCGAGGTTGAATGTTCTTCGAACGTTATCAACTGAGCCTTCGATCATTAATCATATTGTATATATAATCAATGCAACACACACTAGTTAATTTACTTGCAATATTAAATACAGAAATAATACTATATAATCAATAGTTAACCGTGATAAAGGACTCTGATCATTTTTATATTATTTAATTGATGAACCTTTTTTTATATAGAAATCAAATCTTTGAAAGACACTCTGTGTTCTAAAACTAAATGTTCTCGTAAGAATTAGTATTGGTCGCTAAGCTGTAGTTTTTTTTTTATTATTAAGAATTCGGATCTAAAAGTTTTACATAAGTCCAAAAAATGATAAATTTAAACTTTTGTGAAACTTGTGAGACACATTTAGTGACTCATTCCAACCTTGCAAGTCTGTGACAGCTGTTAGGTTAAGTTGTCGCTAAAAACTCGGCCGTTGTGTGTTGTTAATACTTTAGTAGTAAACGTTAGCGGTTCAGAGTTAGCGGAAGGGGGCACAGTGCATTTTAATGTACACCTCGCTTATCTTTAGATGTAATGAATTATGTCCAACACAAAGAAACTGGTCCGGCTTTACGAGTTGGTGTAAGGTCGGTATTTGAAAGGGCGTGCCAGCAACTAGAGGTATTTGCGGTCATTGGTCATACACTTTTCGTAATTTAAATTCATAGCTACACTCTGTTCTGAAGCCAATTAAATTTACTAACAGTTTTACTTATTTTATTATTAGAGTATGTATTTTACTTTACCTATTTATAATCATTGATCTCTTATTTTAGTCTCATATAATTAATTCAAAGCTTTCTAATATTTCTTTCATAAGTTTAATGTTGGTTACGAAGAAACCGTAGTTTTAGTACATTTTTATTGACATAATAAAGCAAAAGTTTACATTAGAATACTCGTAATGGTTTTACCCTAAATATAACTTAGATATTAATATTTGTTTGTTATAGTAACGTTCAAGAATGGATTGATCCGGCGCTTACTTAGATATGTGGATTTTCTTGTGACAAGTTTAATAACCATTTAACGTCTGAAAGAATTGTTATTCACATTTTATATACATGCAATATAAATATCTAAAAATGCGTGTAATTTTTAACCTTACATTTTCATTATAACAGTTCAACAACTCATCCGGTCATGTGCACTTGCGACATGTTGCTGAGAGAGTTCTGTTCATGTACCTTTACATAAACAATGGCATATGTACGAACGAAGCGTATAATATGCGAGAAGTATGCGATAATCTCTTGGTTAATGTTGTACGAGTTAAACGTATAAGAATGCATTAATGGCACAATAAAAGAACAGTTAACGCTTAATTTGGTACTCTGACAACGGATAACACGTGTTAAGTTTGTTTCAAGGTACATATTTAAAATTTTTAAAGTGTTTTATAATTTTTTAAACGTAATTTATTTTGAATTGCATTAAAAATTTCGTAACGAGTTTTCAATTATTCACTCCTCATATACATGTATGTAAATGAAGATAGAAATAAAAAATAACTAATAGACTTTTTTTTTGGAGGGGCTTAAATTTTTTGTCTACCACAAAATCTTTTAAAGAAAAACTTAATTAGCTTTTTTAACATAAATTTACATTTAGGAACGTAATGATGCAGCGTTGCTTTCTAATGGGTAAATTTATTAGCAATCTGATCTGAGTCGATTGAACTCGAGATAAATATTTCTCTACAAAAACAAATCACAACATCCATAATTAGTTATCTTTTTCTTGAAACAAAGCTCCGGAAAAAATCGTTTAAATTTATATGCTTCCAACATCGAGATATATAAACTTTTCCTCAAAATAAATATACTTTAAAGTTGTTATGCTTTACAACAAGTTAAACGTATTCAAACCTAAAATAAACAAATACCAATACGAATCGAATAAGGGTCCTCCTCTTTGTCGTCGGTTAAAAGCGTACACGGAAATGTCATCAATTATTCATTGTGGATATGTATAAAAAAACAATTTTGTAAAGTGCTAATACTTGCACGAGTGCCATTACGTAGGTCAATAATCGCATTTGATTGTATAGTTCAGGTATCACAAAGTAAATACGTACCAATTTAATCGGACGTGGTACCCCATACAAGTGCTCCGACCTCTAGTGATGATACGCGTACGAAAGTGAAACCAAGGTCGCAACCGACCTCTGTGTATGACTTAGACACCTTAAAACTAACGTTATACGGCATGTGTCGTTGAAAATTGCTTAAAGTTAAGTCAATACTTTACTAAAACGACTAAAAAGGGTTCTTTATGTGTACTTTTGTAACATAAAATACTTAAATTTATTGACTAATCTCTTACTAAGAGCAGACTTAATGCTAAAATTATCTTCTATCTTCAAGATGGAATGGAATTTGAGACAGGTTTGTAGAAAAAAAAAATAAGCTGCTTAAATAAGTTAAAATAAATGGAGTATATGACACAACTCGTAGTTGCATTTACATAATAGATAAAATATGCCTCAATTGGAAAATAATGTAAAGCGAAATAAGCTTATTTTATAATTAAACATAAAATCTTATGGTTTATTTAAAAACAAACTTATAACAATTTTAAAAACGTTGTATCAACTTTTCTGAATCAATGCATCTGTAATTTTTACATTGGTCAGAAACATTCAACATTAGATTAATTTTTTAACTGGAAGCTCTCACTCTCCCACTATAGTTATGTTAGATTGCTCAAAACAAACTTATGAGTTTATCAATATTTGGCTTACTATATTAGATTTACTAAAATTATACTCATGTATTATGTATATTATAATTATGTTTGTGATAACCCATTTCAGTTGATCCAGTTCTGATGATTGTATCAGTGTTCATTTAATCTGTTAACTTAAACATCCTTTACTAAAAATTTTGATTGTGTCGGATGCTTTGTGAACATATCAACCATTGCCCCATTATTACATTTCGTAGCCACCTCTATAAGTATAAAAAGTCTCGCGCTGAGAATCATAAATCTGTATTACAGTTTAATGACGCATATCTTCACGGTGGCGATGGGACCTTAACATTTGACATTGTGAATAACATAAATTGTATAACGCAAATAAAGACCATTTAAGAATTTGACTTTGAACTTTACGAGTGTTTCTAATCACGTTTCTTTGCTGAAATGGGGCATGTGCTCTACTCTATTGCCTTGTACAGCTGAATGTGGTGCGCTGCAGTCCGACTACTAGGACATTGGATACGATTATGAATCAACGTTCTCAGTATTCTGTTGATATGTGACATTGTTTTTCTGTAGTGTCCAAACGCCGTAGTTTGTGATATAATAGAAACGTGTGCTTTGTTGACGGATAGTTGACGACATTGTCTTAAATATTTGTCTAGACATTTTCGTGCTATTCATTTCAAGTATACTTAATTATTAAACAGTTAAAATTAAACATAGACATGTTTATGCCAAATACACTCTCTGCATTGTCCCGTGATGAACGGTACGGAATGCCGCCGGTTGTATCCTCATCGGCGTTCACAAATATGTGTTTAAATAAATAAATAACTACAATATTAGTAATAATTTCAAAATTAGTTAAATTCCTGTTACTAAACCTACTTAGCTTTTCGCTTATGTCATGTAGATACTTTACAAAATTAGTTGAATGGTAGATGTGCATTCACGACCTCCATTAGGCTATTGACGTTACCACGTTTGTTTGCTAAGGCTAAATGCGTTGAGATGGACATCGTTGAATTTTGACCGGTAAAAGTTCGGTAAAACTCTTCTGTTCTTTCTTCTGCCTCGTCAACATAAAAACCGTAAGCAAAAACAAAAATAAAAAAGCTGTTGGTGTTTACATTAAGTACTAATACTAAACTACAAAAAATTAGAAATGATAGTGTTAAAAGTAATGAATTACCTGATCCGGAAGCGTCGTCGTAATATTCATCGTCGTCGTAATCGAGAACAGCATGCAACTGCGTTTTTCCACCCGAGCCTCCCGTTTCCACTTTAGTGAAACCACGCGGCTGATCGGGTGGAGCATTGTAACGACCTCCCCCACTATTTCCACTCGTACCACTCTTATCACTCTTAGTCCCTACATCGGTTCGCGGTCGTTGTGTCGACGACGTCACCGGATTATTTCCGAAATATTTATTACCATTCTTATTCGCTCCATCCAACCTTCGACTAGACATTTGGCCAGGAGTAGTTACAGGTGGGTATGGATCCGCATACCCCGGATTGTAGGGTTGACGTGAGGCGACACCTTTATCTCTTCTTTGTTCATAATCATAGTCTCCTGTTGGATCATGTACATATTGCCCCGTGTTGTCGTATTGAGGGCTAACACGCTGGCTCGCTATTTCTGCATTAAGTCTCGTGTTCTGCTGTAAAACTTGCGTATGAACTTGACCAGTGAAAGGGTTTAGAGGAATGTTTTGATGTTGTTGATATTGAGTAAATTGTTGAGGAGGTGGAAGATAAGCCGTACCGGCCCTCTTTCTTAACTTTGATCTTTTTGGTTGTGGTTGGTTTTGAGGTGGGGCAAAAGGCTCATTGTTAGGGTACAGTGGCGCATATTCTTGGTAATCAGCTGGAGAATACAGCAAGTCATCTAGGTCTACGTGAAGCGGCGCTGGAGTTGTGACTATGACAGCAGGTGTCGCCCCGACAGACGGCATCGAAAAATTCGCCACTGCCATTTCTTAATATTCAGTCGACACTATTGTACATTGTAAGCTCTCAAAATTTTAGCATCTGAACGGCCGTTACCAAATGGTTAGCATAATAATGGCAACGACGAGTTTTTTTTTACGTAAGAGAGAATCGCTTCATTCTTGCACATATCTGTCCAAAATGCGGCAAAGAATCTGGAACAAAAAAATTTGTATTTTAAACAAACAAAAACATGCATGTGTAGATTGATAATACACGAACATTTAAACAAACGTTCATTTCTGGGTTTCCCTTATTCATTGACATCCTTGCCACTTCACAAATGGCACGGCTGTTTGAAAGGAGAATCGTGACGGCTCTTTATGAATGTCGACATCGTACAGTTTCGGACTCGAAAAACGGGAAATCCAATTTAAAACCTGTAATGCAAACTTTTGGGTACCTTTCACCAATATTCGCATGCGCATATAATGTGCGATTATTACGTTATCAATATTTTGATTTCATATTTATGTGAAATGCGATGATCATCAAATCTATATTTAATATTATATTTTTAATGTATATAAAATTTGTTACATGTAACAGTTAACAGACGAAACGATTGGATCATTTTAACGATACTTTCACGGGCTTATAAGGTAGTACAATATAATAATGGTATAAATATTCTAACCGTTTGACCGATAACCACAAAAATTAGAACACATTTTTTTATGAACAATGTTTTCATAATTTTTTAGGTTAGTTTTTATTTGTTTATTTAAATTTTTCATTTCCAGAGACGTATATGATGACTATTTATTTCTGAATTTTATTTCTGTTTTTTAAATGAGCATCATTTAAAAACAGTTGGTATTCCTCATGAGTTTGATGTAATTTGTCGCGTGTCGTCCTTGCACGCCCGACCAGCGATAGTATCGTCGAACAGCAGAGGTATCACGATGCCGGTGCGCATGTGGGAACATTCGCGATGCAACTATGTGAACTAAAAGTGTAATTAGTTGGAGGAAAAACCTTTATTATTGTTGAGTAATCCGCTTGTAAACTGTATCAATATCGTTGCAGCGCGATGAAGAAATCGTTATTTGTATTATTCTCTATTGTTCGGTTACGTAGCTCTTCTTTATGTAGTTTTTAATAGAATATCAATTAAAGATTCATATTTGTTCGAGTGTTTAAAATATTGGGCATGTAAAGGTTTTGAAGTTTGTCTAAAATAATCAACGAGTTTTTGGAACCCGCTTGGCTAGGCATTTCAATATTGAAAATCTGTCGCCATAACAGCATTGCTGTATTCTGATGATGTCTATTTCTTGCACTCTGTAAGTGTATATTACTTACTAATTTTTATAATTCAAAATGTGTTTTTAAAGGTGTATTTAAATTTTTTGTAAAAAATTAAATTATCTGAATAAAATGTATTATAGAATATAAATATTTTTAAGTAATTTGGATTTTTTTATTTAAATACATCATATGTCGCTCGTGATAGCCTTTTATAACATATCTAAAATAATCACACAAATATTAAAAGTAAAGAAAACATTAGGATAATGTACATTGTATAAGAAAAACTAGAACTAAACATCACCAAAAATGAAGTTTTTGTATAAAAATATTATTGTATACATCAAATGCAGATTTCGATTTCGTTGTAACTTAAACGTATTAATTTATATAATTTCAAATTAACACGTAATAGTGCTGACTAAATTTCTCTTTTCTTCATTTTGAAATATTTAGTGAGCAAAAGATTATTTCCTATACTATTATAAATAACATTTGAGAGGTTGTGATTTCTGTCTACATCAAACGTATTCCTTATCCAATCACTTTTTAATTTTAGCTTATGCATAACTGACATGAAAATTAAACTCAGTTATTGTTAACTGAGTTATTGTGTTATCAAAACTAAGATAATAATTTAGTTCATCATTAAAAAAAGCTTTGAAAGTGACTCGATGACGTCAGGTATACAAACAACATCAAGAATTATAACATCGTCTGCGAGTTCGAGTTTATTACGTTGCACAATCGTATAAAAGTCAGTTGACTAATCAATTCGTGATTTGGTACACTACCAAGGTAGCGGTTGGTTGCTATAGCAACATACTTAAATGTACTCATATTCAATCTTCTAATAAGGCCACCTCAAAAAAAATTATAGTCCGAAAACATAAACCGCACTGTACTTTTTTTTATTGATTCATTCGAATATGACCTTGTTAGTAATTATATTAAAGCCCTTCGATTTAAAATTAATTATTACACAATTTTTTTTCATAAAAAAGTTCAGACTTAGTGTAAAATCAAATCGTCGGCTTACCACTTAAACAGGAATCGGAGAAATATCTCACCGCACCTTTTGTACTTTGAGGCTTTAGATGATGAATTTCTTTTATATATCATCTATATTTCAATAACACAAAAGACCTAATGCAAGATCGTTACGTAATTACAAATGATTATTATTTCAACTCCATAGCTAACGAATAATAGAAGTGATAGAAAAAAGCTGCAAGAATATAGATGAGAAATTGAAAGCATTACAAGTACTTAAAGCAGACCTTTATAGACTTCTGTTACCAACAATTTATATTTGGATTTATTCACCAGAGAGGTCTAGATAAAAGTTTTCGGCTCGCTCTTTGTAGAAAAGCTCCGAGTGCTAGTGAGAACATTGAGAGTTCTTATTATTAACACTATCATAATTTTAGAGTTTACTTGATGAATATTCAATATGTAACATGTAAACTTTCTTCTTGTAATATACTGAAAACTTATACTATAATAGGTGCTATAATTGTTTGTTGTCATTCCGTGCATTTATATTTAATACATTTGACATATAACCTGTATTTATTAACTGTATGCTTTCGATAATGATATAGCAAATATCAAATGAAAAAGGCAAAAGATTGACGGCCTTGTCGTTTTATACGTATAACGAGTCCATTGGAATGTAACAATGACCGTGAATGTGTAACAGTTGGAACAATTTTTTTTATGACAATAGATAAAAAATAAAGTTGTCTTTTGTTAACAGCGGCCGAATAATGACTTGCGGAGTGTGTTGTCACATGTTACCCGCGCAAGTATTCAAAATAACATTTAAAATTAATGTAGGCAGCTTATTAAAATATTTAATGTACGAATGTCATTCGTGCGATTTGCATATTGTCCCTCGCAACAGACAACACCCCGAATTATATTTCGGTTAAACTTTAATCAATCTTTTTCATCGCTGGACAATAATCATATGCTCAGACTTGAGATGTTAAGTCTTTGTTACCTCAGTAATTTCACAATAACGTCTGTATATTATTTAGCTACTTGGATTATATTGGGATTATATTGTGATATGGGGCTTTACCTACTTGAATGATTATAGCAAAAGTTATTTACTGTCAATGAATATTATCATAGAAGCCTATACATATTTGAAAACCATGCTTGTATCAACTACAGGGTATCTGTAAGAATGTATTTGTTAACGCGTACATCTTATTGTTCATAGTTTGCGTTATCCATTTTTGTTTTAATGCTAAACTGTTATCTACAAATATATGTCTTTCTTCGTTAGTATGGTTAACATGTGTATCATTGTAAGATTTACGGCGCGATTTATATCTTCGCCATAGCAATCAGCGCCATTCAACATTAAAGTTCACCTACGCTTTGTCAGTAAAATATTTTGCATGCGAATGAGGCGTTTATTAGGTAGCGCGATTATTTGTGTCGGTGTATAAAAACATTTGTATCGAAATTGGGAATATCTATAGAATTAGAACAGTACAGAATAGAGTATTATTTATATAAAGAATTAAAATATTTTCAATAACTTCGGGGTTATAACCCATGCGTTTTGAAGCTATTCAAAAAATAAAACGGCTTTATATATTACGTTACAGTCTATGTATACTAGTGTAGTAAGTTTTATGTTATTGTGTAATAATATTAATATACTCTCCTTTTGAGAGAAAGCCCCGAATTCCAGCAGTAGAAATAATTATGCGAGGTATTTATATTTATACAAAACTTACCGATTTTTTTTCAGTACATAAAATGTAATTCATATTAAAAAGATTTTGTACCACGCTTATTTTAAATTTAAAATAGCTGGCTTTAGTTCTGAATGATATTAATGAAGGAAAAAAAAGACGCTCATTGCTATGCTAAAAGATTTGATCTAATCCCTTTTGGCAGTTATTTCTGTAATCATTAAACTGCTAGTGCTTAGGATATTTACATTTTGTTGCAAACATTTGTCTGAAAATATTTGTTGTGCCAATTCAAATATTGAATAGAATCCTTGATGTCTTAACACGCGTCTTAACGGAGACTGACCTGGTTGTGTCAATAAGACAAACATGTACTTACTAACTTTAACAACTAACAAGATTTGTCTTCACGCCTTTTACAAATACAATGATTTATTGGAAATAAATTAATTATTACAAAGTGATTTCTAATAACATATTTACTGGTGGTAGGTCTCTTTCGCCGAAGACTTGCTATCTATAATATATAGGTACCACTGCAGTATCTCCACCGACGTGAAATAGTTCATACTCTTTACTGTTTCATTTTGAAAAGTATGTAACTAATATTATATAACAGTAATGTTTCAATCTGTTTTATATATTTTTTATACACAAATATTTAGCAACAGTAATCACAGCACTGTAAATTTTATTCATTGATATATTTGCATGATGTTTGAAATTGATACAAACATAAATGAATACGCAAATCTTAAAAAAATTATTAAAAACAGTTGATCTATGTATGAATTTTATTAATATCTATAGAGTTTGTACAAACTGAATGTACCTTTAAAAGGAATGGTATGCGAAGGCTATATACTTATACGGAGTTAAGGACAATAAATAAGTTATTCTTTCGTACATGTACTAATTTCAACAAAAGGTGTAATATTTATTCTTGACACGACTTTTTACCTCGGATTAAAAATTACTGTTTGTTTCCTATTGTATATGTATAACTATTGAAGCTATGGCTTCTATATTTTATTAGTTATATAAGCTATCTTGATATGTATTCACGAATCTTGAACAATAATTACAGGCCCGATTAAATTATAATTCATGAGAATAAAAATAAGAACAATTCACAATAAAACTAATTTGACTTATCTTCATGGCACATTCTCCGAAATGACTTAAAACTTACAATTTTAAATATATGCATCGAAAACACAAACTTTCGTCTTGTGATGGGTTCAATAAAGAGATTGTACGTTTCTTCGTAAGTTTACTAACTAACTTATAATTTAAAACATGGCTAAAATAATAACATTTCTACTATTTGCTGTATCATTAATATAACAATCAATAATAAATAATCAGAGAACATAGCTGATAAACACCCAAGAGCAATTTTAGTGCAACGAATTGCAAACTAAACTTCTTGAGAAACTGTTTTAAAATGAGCCATCGCGTAACTTTTAGAGATGACTAACCTATTGACAAATTCGAAGCTGACAATTAGTCAGTTTTCTCTTTCGAAAAAATAAGAATTAGTCTGGCATAATGGTTAAAAAGTTATGAAGCACGACTGCAATATCATTTATACCCCTTTTACATTTTCGTCGTTTCCAAAATAGAAAGATAATAATCATTCCTTGTATCTATTGATCAGTGATGATCTGGAAACGAGACGAGTACTCAGTAACACAGATGTAAATAACCTAGTAGTTTTGATCAATAAAAGAAATTTACATTGGTTGTAATATTAACGAATTTTATAAATACATATATTACAAGTCATGATAGATTAGGGTTTTTTGCTTCCAGTGACTTCAAAATTTTTTGATCATAATACAAATAAAACTCATATTCAATGCATCAACATTTTCGCAACTATATGAGAAGCGAAAGCGCTGTTTCGTAACATCCTTGTTAAGTGAACCACATTCTGATAATGAGAAGAGTTCAACGAAATATTGCAGTCGAGCTCATATCTAAATGTCAATGATGTATATTGTGAAACAAAAAAATTAAATTGACTTCATTTCTCATGTACATGTTGGAAATTGTAATTAGCTGGTCACCAATGATACATTTAAATATACGATTTGAATTTCTTGTATTTCTTAAATGCAAGAGATACTGGACCTTCAATAAAATTTAAAGTTTGATTGAGTGATTGTAATCTTTTCAAATTATACTTTTTAATTGCTGTTCTTCTGATGCAATACAAAATAATGTTTGTTTTTTATTTTTGAACTTTAAAACAAAAGTTACAGAAAGTTATCTGTTAAACATGCCATAACTAATGACTACTAACATAATGTTTATGAAATAGTGAATACATTATATGTAACATATTTGTACGGAATGTGTACACGCTACAATTCCTAGGAACGATATCTGAAATGTGTCAATGCCGTCACTCAAAAGACTTGCGGAAGTCCTGCATTAAATGTCACTCGAAACACTCTCACTGGTCACTCATGCGCTGGCTGTGAATGATTAAGTTTTATGAGTCCCACAGTTGAATTGGAACAGCCTTGAGCTGGTGTCGCCAATACACGTGTTTACGCAAACATTGCTTCTTAGCTTCGATCAAACTTCAATGACATAACTCATGTCTCGCTCCGTGTGTTTCAAACCAAGTATGTAAGACTTTGAATATTTTTTTTGTTTTTTTATGTTAATATGTAGGGTGACAACATCAACATTTAGCAAATTCGTCATTGCTTTAATGACAAAGCAGGAAAAGTTTTAAAGTTACTCCAGTTTTATTTAAATTTTATATACACAAGTATTTTTTTATAATATCATTCATACTTTTGTTTTTCACTAAGAACTGATACTGATAAAGAGAGAAACAGAATGAAGATTGCGTCACCGATAACAGCGAAGCTTTCACTACAGAAATCAAAATACCATTAGTCTGTTCTAAATTGTTAAAATTATTAATAAACGTCATAGTTACGTACAAATTAAAATACCAAAGGATTGTAAAAATTGTGAGTAGTATATTGGATATAATAACACAAACACAGTTAAACCAATAACACCAAGGATGAGATTCTAAAAACTATGTCACAACCGTGTTGATTACGAGTAAACAATTTTGGAGGCGACGACATTAAACAAATAGTAAGCTAAATAAATGATAATCTCATAATAAATTCTTTACCTTATTGTCCTCGTTAAAGCCTTCAAGCAAACGTGAAAACTGAACGTAATGTTTATTTTGCTTGTCAAACTGTGTGCGGTTTCCACTGGCTACGAGCGAGATAAACTTTATTGCGTTATTTTATAAAGCGTTGATACGTTTCGTACAATTTGGCGGGCTTTGTCCGTTTGTATGTTGAACATATATATATATATAAATTAAAAACGTCCGCACGCGCCGCCTGTTACGCGGTCACTGAGCGGCGACGTTCGCCTTTTACTTCGCTGATAGGCACCAAGTGTCACCGAACGTCGGTCAACGGTTAAAGGCTCTGTTGTATAAACTTCCGATGTCGACTTTCCGGTTGGGATCTGTGATTGGCGGAGTGTTACAGGCGGAAACTAAAGCGGATCAAATTCACTAAGAACTAATTAAGCGTATCGCCCATTGGGATGTACGGTACATTATTAGTCATTGCAGGATGTTGAAAGGATGTTGAATTGTATGACCTTCCAATCAATTTTCTCTCAGTCTCTACTAACGGATTTAACGCTGGCTGTCAACATAATACTCGATGAAATAACACATATAAATTTCTTATTTTGTTTATCAATATCACTATGTGAATATGCTACAGTATAAGTAATTGTGAAAGATTTTAACGGTTACCAACACACGTCAAATAACGTGTGCGTATTTACAAAAAATGGTAACAATTGTTTTTTTTTTTTCTTAGAAATGTTTTCAGTGTTTGATTACAATTGACCGGCGTAAATTAATGATTAAGTAACCAAACAGATTGTCATGATATATTTGAAGTGTGACTAATAACTTGTTTGGAACAAAAGGGTAAAAAATGAAGATGTTCATGTAATAGGCTTAGACACGGCATATCAGTTGAATAGATGAATGCAGGCAACAATGAAGTTCCATTGAACGTTTGCTAGGGTTGCTAATTTTTTAATACTTTTATATAATAAGGTTTAAGATATTTATTCTATAAAAATAATTACAATAATTCGACTGTCGTGATTATAGTAGGTGGAGGAACTAATAAAACAAAAATTTTGATTCTGAACTAAAATATTAATACAAACATAAATTAAATTGCAAGTTTCTGTATTTTTTTTTTCATTACAAAAATATTTAAAAGAGAATAAGGACTTTACACAAAAAATTATTATTGTATCTCACTGAGCTTCACCGAACCTTGGTCTAAATAAGTTTCATCGCCTATTTCTGTCGCAAAACAGTAGTGTACAAACATTACTATCGATTCAACCACGAATTACGAATCAACAAGTAAATCTTCATCGACGCCACGCGGCCACGGACTTTCTCTTAACTGCCTACTCAAAGTTGTTATGCAAATAACATGTGTCAACGAGTAATTAATTGATGATTAAGAAATACATTCTTGCATATATTGACTTATTTACCCTCGGAATTGGCATTATCACACTAATTCTATTCTTGCAAGTCCGAATAAATATTAATTAAACGATAGTTATTGCGAAATAAGAAAATATACATACGACCACGAATTCTTATGCAAAGGTTAGATGTGTAGAAATTACTTGTTGCGACATTTGTCTCAATCAATAGAATTACGATACATAAGTCGACTTAACAAGGTATTTATACATAAAACCATAACGTTAAATTTTTATTCAGTATGATAAAGGTTCTTCGTAGTTTTTATTATTGTTTTCGATTTGTATAACGGCCCTGTAAACAGAGTAAGCTTCACTCGAGATCCGCAATGTGTAGCAAAACGACGACGGAAAAACCGGCGGTAAAATAAATTCATTGTTTGCTCGGAGCAAGTGACACTGCGGCACGAGACCGGCTGTTCAAACTGGATCCGTATTAATAAACGTAATCAGTTTTTTTATGCTTTATACCGTGTTAATACAAATCTGTTTTCGTTATTAGGATTAAGAGAAAAGAAAGTGCTAGCCTAATGCGTTTTACATTCAAAGACTATATAACCGATTACAATCGAACGATTAATTATATAATTATGAAAAAGAAGTAATTTAAGTCAATGGAGCTTAATAATGAATACATACAAGCTTAAAATAAATAGCTTTTATTACCTATAACATATAAACTATTATACCAATTAAGTCATTTTATAGTATATGTATACCATACGTATGTTAATGTGTATGTATATATACACAATAACACGTATTGTTTATAATGCATCACATCATCTCTTTGTCTACTTATTCCTCATCAAGTTTTAAACCTATCTACGTTTAAATTTAGATGAACTTGAAGAGATCCAAGTCCTGTCTTCCTCCAAATCTTAGTCAAGTCGTTTTCCTATCTTTCATTCACTTTTCATTTTAGGTTTCTTAGGTATCATTCTATAACTTTATCATCTTTTCTGTCTGTATGATTATCTATTACGTAATAAAGTAAAAGCCTAGTAACTTTTTATTTACCTGTATGTTTTTCCTTGTAAAAATTTTAGCCTTTTGTTTATAAGATTTGAACATATCTGATTTGATTAATATTTGCGTGATGCGTGTAACAACGGGAGAAAATTTTATAATAGTGTAAACATAAAAAAAAGAAAGCCATCGATTGATACAACAGTTTCCTGTTTCAAATTTTCGACTTTCCTCATTCGTTTAAATTCCGTTAAATTGGAGGAAATCCATGTATGAGTTTTATATAAGATCGAATATGTTTATAACAGAGAGCAAGTTACTAAGAGAGTTCGTGTTCATGTTTTTGTTGCGATTGTGTTAAGTATAAAAAAAAGTTTAAATAGTTGTGTTTAAAAAAAGTAAATTTGTCGATTGAATAACAGAGACTAGCCTTTTATATATATAATGATTTTTTCCCTTGGCGTATTGTATCTTTTCAATTTGTGCTTACTTTTTGCGTCAGTGTCAACATGAGTATTAATTATTTTTTCAAGTGAGCTTATGTTTTTTGTACGACAAACTATTTTTGCGAGACCGATAATTTTAATTTCACTCGAAATTACCGGTTTTTAATACGAAACCGCAACATTTTGTAGTATTAATGAATTTTACGAGTCGAAAAAAGATAAACTTACCAAAGTAAAAGATGTGAGTTTTTGCTTGTATTATTTTCGCAATTAATTATTCTTGGAAATACTATTTTAATTTATTTTTTATACATTTAAAACGACTAAATTTAGCAGATTTTTTCGCGTGTATTTATTACTTTATTACCGCTCCATTTCAACCGCTTTGCAGCAGTGTGGTTACTAAAGGGCGTTCCATCTCGCGATTTCTATGCTTTTGTATAATATAGGTTAATTATTGTTAACTAAATAGTCTGGAAAACAACTCTAACTGTTTCACCGTCAAGAGGAATAAGAAGAAAAATTCAATCTCATTGAATTAGTATCAATAAACAACCGAGGCTTTTGAACTAATGCGATCGAAGAAAGAAAAAACTGCTGGGCATAATATTATGTATTTTTTATCTGTAGTTTGCTGGGTTTTTGAATAATTATTGATTTCAACAACAGCTGAATGCTAAAATGCTCTTTAATTACCGCTCACGTAATTCTACTTTAGTCACTGTTCGTGTTTTGTAGTTTACTATGTTAGCACAAAACTCTTTGTTTGTAATTAGGTTTTAATGAAAATAATCCGAACAGCCGCTTATACTATGACGTAATTGGTAAGCAAACTACTTCTATGACGCAGTGGCTGAGCTGCTTTGTAAAACGGAGGGTCAATTCCGGGTCCACATGTGCGAAATATAGTTTTTCGTGTAGACTTCGCTCTTTGTTACATAACACCCTGTGAAATTAATGTAAAATATCGACCTATTGTAGTAAAACAATTTGTTTGTTTCATTCTCGGTTCGATTAAGAGATTTTAAAGACTAAAAAATTAAGAAAGATGAACTGTAAACCTTTTAAAACTTCCGCTGTTAGACTTTAAAATGACTTTACAGCTTCATAGGACACAGGGCGGATTCCGAATCCGCGGGCTAACTTCCAGTTTATATACATAATATAACTATTTCATAGTTATAGCTATTGTCAACTCGTATAATAGTTAAAGGGTACATTAAAAAATTAAGAGACAGATTAAATATTTGTTTAAGAATTTGTGTAATAATACTGCAGAAGATATCAACAAGTTTACGTTTCGACAAGATTTCCTTGCTACATAAATAGGTTTTCTTTCTTTAGTATGAGGTTGGCTCTTTGTTTCATTATCAAACCGGATATATTTTTTAATACTGGAACTGCCGGGTGATTGTTTTTTTATGTTAATGTATAATAGATCAACGAGAGAGTTGTTCGTGTAATATTGTAATAGCAAAATAAATCAACGCCAGGACAATAAACTTTGTATTCGAAAACGTTTATTGGCGTGGGTACCTGTGAATGTCTTTGGATACCGCCTTAGTTTTATATTTATGACTATCGCTACGCAATAAATCCAAGTTAAAATACATTTATACCAATGACAAGGACAATATTTTTATCAATGATTTATAGTTTATTGAAATGGGAGGACCTTATTCATCATAAATGTTTGCACTTGATATGTTCTATATAAATAAATACAACCCCAGAGTTGAACGTTTGTGTTGTGTTATCAAAATAAGTGTTTTTTTTTTTAATTATAAACTTAAATATATTTGTGGTAATAGTATTAATAAAATTCAAATGCATATGGATAGCTTTATTACTGTTCAAACATTAATTATTGTATACCGGCTTATTAATTTATTTAATATATTTACCGAATAAAAATCATGAATAATTAACCAAGTTCATTATCGTTATTAATCGGGAAATTAAACTGTATCCGGTTACGATATGGTGAGTTATAATTATTCGATATTGTTTAATAATGATAAGCCAATAAGGCCCTCGTCAGCTAATATGTCACGGTTGTTCGAGAGTATGTAGCTTTATTAGATTGGTAGTTAGTTAAGGTGCAGACCGTCGTTGTGTAATTGTATATATTTATCTATTTTTCTTTCATTGTACTTAATCTTTAACGAGTTTCTTAAAACAATACATTATGAACGAGGTGAATGTAATTTTAATAAGTTAACATACTTAGGAATATATAACAAGCATATTTTGAGAGTTAATATAGATGTAAACTTAGTTGAGGATTTTGTTTCAAAATATTCTATGGTCATTTCTATGACTGACTTCATTTGCAGAATTCTTTTACAAGAAGCCACTGAGTATAAAGAAGAAGAATTACTGCAAACAGAAAGTGTTATATGTATTGAAACATTTAAAAGTATTTTTGAATACATGGTTTTTAGAAGTAGCTTGGCAAATACAGGGCAGGCAAATACTCGAAAATATAGGCATATGAGAGTAGTAGTAGTTTTAAATGTTTGAAAGACGAAAAGGATTTTTATTTATCAATACAAAGATGGATTAAATTCGTGATAGCGACGATTTTCATACATGAAATGAAATAGAATAATTATCTATCTCTTAACATAAATATCTTAAGATACCTTAAGCGTGTGTTTTAATTACGTTGCAATTAAAGTAATGCACGTTAATATTGAACACGATTGCAATAAATCCAAATCCGCCTTCCGTCGCGGCTATAAATGTAATAATTTATAATAAAGGACTTAACGTGCAGGAACTTTTTAGTTGCGGAAAGTCGTAAAACTGGCCGCGCCTTAACAAAGTCGCTAGTTGCGGCTTTTTATTATTATAAGCTGGGCGGGGCCGTACATTCATAGTCCAACGACTGTTGACAAAGGAATCTGTATCGGCTGCTACTTCATTTGGAATAACTAGATCTTTAATTACTTAATTTATTGAGAAAATACCAAAATAACATATTCAAAACCGCCTCGGGATCTTCATTACCGTATCCGTATTATCTGTGATAGTAAAATCATAGCAGATAGACGGATTCTGTATAATATTAAAAATCAAACAAAACATGTATTGTTTTAGGATAACTAGGTAAAGCATATATTGCGCCATACATGCATATTATTAATAAGGGATTTCATTTACAATTATATTAAAACGTTTTGCTTCTATGTTTTAAGTGTAATAATTGTATGTTTTTCAACTTCACCGATATGTAGCAATTTAAGTGTTTGTAAAAATTAAAACGTAATCCATATTTCCCCCCTCACTGGTTCAATGGAGTAAATACGCATTGACATCTCACCTGATCATTAGTTCACCTTGAGAGCGGCCCACCTAAATAAGGCTAAGAGGTACTTAAAAATATGCTACTTAGTCTTAACGATATCTAGAAAGCTATTTAGCAATTTGTCTTCTAACATGTTCGAACACAAATTTATAAATATTCGAAACCAAACTAATGTTTCATACAAAGCTTTATGTAAACAAATGTACTTATCTATAAATCTTTAAAGGCCTCTCTGTGGTCAGCGAGGTTTTGTAAATATTTACACAATTTTAAAGACTTGAAAATATTCATGTAGTATTAAATATGTTAGCAGATATTTAAGTTAACTTTATTAAAAAAAATGCGTTATTTCAAAACGAACTAAATAGCATTTCTATCTAGTCGTTATTTACACGAATGTAAAAGAACATTTCCAAATAAGATTAATATAAAATAATCAATACTTAATTAACGTTAATATTCATATAAATGTGTATTTTATGACTTACACTGTCTCTTCATAATATTCGTGGACATATTTTTGACAGTTAAGTAATAAAAACAAATAATGTTATGTACACTTTAAACAAATAAAATACAAACATTTACTTTTGTGTTTTAGCAAAATGTAAATTTACGGTATTTTGGAGGCTTAATGCAATCATTAATTACTTTATAGCTTCGGAAGATATTTTAAGCTAGAGCGTCGAAGATAGGAATAAGATTTTACCTGAAAGTACGTGATACAACAATCGATGACAATGTTATTAGGATGGCTATGAAGCATCACATTGTTCTAGTCTAGTTTAGCTACAAGACACTTTAAAGCAAAGCTCAGTATTTTTACACACTATACTCTGGCATCTGAAATAAACTACCTACAAATGTAGATGGTATCAGCAAGAGAAAGCTACCACCAGTGATAATTAATTGCTATACACGTTAGAAAGGGAAAGATTTCAGATTTAAATAAAAGTTTGAACAATGTATAACTTGTTAACTGAAATAAACTGTCTTCTCTTTTTTCTCTTACTATTTTTCTCCTATTTTCCAGTGGGTTGTCTGGAAGAGATTGCTTTAAAGCAATAAGGCCGCCCATTGTACATTGTCATTTTATAAATTTGTATGTTTATTACTTAACTTTGTGTGCAATAAAGAGTATTTATCTTATCTTATCTAACTTGTTTTGATAAGTTTAAAAAGAATTATGTTTTTTTCTTCTTCCTTAGCTTTTCCTTAATAACGTCAAATGTACGCAGCTTCACTCTATCCGTTCCCATTATTGTAAATCTACTTTTCTTGTTAATGTAATATATGTAAGCATAGTTTTTTATTATCAAATGTCCTTATACCATTGATTACGTATCAATGGCACGATTAAGCTTTGATTGGCATGATTAGTTTCAACGGAGAATGCGCACGGCGCGTAGTACCACCTCATAATTACTATCTTGTTATCACTAAGCGTTATTAGAAACTATAATTCAATTAAAACAATTAAATATGACATTCCAGTGCAATTAATAATAATGCGAGCGCGATAATATTACATTTAATAAGACAGTTGATTAGTAACGGTGTATGAAAAGATGCACTAGTTCTGTTCTCGAGTTGAACTGTAAAAAACATCACCGTTTTATTTCATATGAATGAGAAATTAATAAGATGCTTATGCCGGAAAACTAATTGAAAATCTGTCTATTTGTTTGTTCCTAGTAATTTCCGAAGTAGCTGAACCGATTTTAGCAGGGCTCGCAAGTAGCTTAGATTAAAGTTTTGAATAATTTGGGCTACAAGGAAAAAAAAAGGAAATTTCAAATGGTAAAATAATAAATACAATTCAATGTCTTACATTCATAACTTTTGTTTCTTATAACAACGACATCTATTACACATAATAGTAACAATTAATATCCGTCCTTATTGGACTTATAATCAAGATCTGGTCTACGCTTTCAAACTAAGTAACAAATGTCTTCGTGACCGGTGCTGTTGACTATGGCCAATTTGAACGCGTTTTCGTCCGTATTAATTTTAATTATTCAACGTCTATCCACAGATATCTATCTATCATAATGAATGTCGAACCATTGTCGCCACGGGCGAGATTATTCTATAAATGTCGGGACCTGGACCTTAATAATACGATAAAAGAGCAATAATAATAAAAGCCTTACAATTCACACCTGCTGTTAAACACGCTTTGTGGAATATTACATGTAACTTAGTTATATTATTTACTCACAAACTTTAGGTTTGTATTAATAATAGTTTGCAGTTGTGTTACATAAAGTTTGATTTATTGTTTAATCGTTTGGTTTTCCCATCACCCATTATTTTAAGCAATTACAAAGGTTGACAAGTAGAAAATGTTTAAAGACTTAATCTAATACATACTTAACGTTTATTTGGCACGAGTATCTATCGAATTTAGCCTCAAGCTACTACCGGATCGGCATAGTTTTGTACTCGTGTTGATATAAGTAATAGATTAAATTTATAATTCATAAGCTGATACGGAACGATCAAATGTAGAGCGGCGTCCGACTAATTTGTCCCCTGTTGTCAATGTCCAAAAATGAATACCACCTCATCTAAAATGTCAAGACACCAATTAGTAGAGTGCATATTGCGTTAACTGTGAAACAGTTGCATAAATTAAACTTCGTAGAAACGTTAAAGGTTGGAAAAAGGTTTCCAAGTAGATAATTGTTCTGCAGAACCATGTATGGGAAAATCTTAAATGAAATGAGGTTATCATGTAATTACATAAATAATTCAAGACCAAACATGGATTGGCAAAATGTTCATAAGAAATCTCATCCTTTGTTCTTTCAATGTTATTTTTATACGAATCCCTGTCTATTTATTTTAGTTCTTAGCTAACATAATAGTGAACAGTAAATTCATATACGATTTTTATTACGTTTTGTGAAAGTCTTTTATATTATGTAAAACAATTAAATTAATAATGCAGTTCAACCGAGTATAGAATACTTTTTTATATGTGTTTTGATGTCTATATTTGTTATTCTTTTTTATGTATATTTCAATTACGAAGATTGTATACCTGTTTGGTGTTTTCTTAACCACAACTTGGTTTTTTGGTTATCGCATAAAGTTTTTTCGTTATCGCATAAAGTTCTTTCGTTATCGACAATTAATGTATGTGTAATGTAACGAGTTCGTAAATGCGTATCGCATTGAAAATTGCGGATATTCGCTACTTTTTAATGGCAGAATTTGCTTTCTCATAAGCTATGAGTTATGTAGAAGACCTGTTTTTGTCTTATTTTGCGGTAGTAAGTTATGATAAATCGAAAAAAACTTCATATTTTTCACACAGTTTCAGGTTTAAATACTGTTTAATCATTTTATTTAAAGAAATAACAAATTTATAACCAAAATTATTATTGGTCTTTTTTAAACACATAGTTACTTATGAGCGGTATGAAACCACTTTATCTGAGGACTGCCTTCTTATGTTAAAATTATTTAGCGGCTTTCCTTTCCTATGAGGAAATCATTTATACAATTTTTATTTACAAAAAACATTTACACTATTCCCAGCTTGTATAAATAATTAAAGCAAAAAGCTTGTATTAATAATATTACATATACTGACGAATTTTCAAGAAACCCTTCGGGAAACTCCACAAAAGGGTTTGCTTGAATCCGTAGTATGCTTCATGATTATTTTTTATTACTTTTCTTTTGCATAAAAATTGCAAGTTATATGCAGTCACTTGAAAGACCGGTTTATCCACTTTTCAATTCTTAGAAAATATTTCTTCACCATTGTTAATAATTTATCTGAAGTTGCTTGGTATATTTAATTGCCTGATGTACCTTAAATGTGACATGAAAATTTCTACGTTTGTTTTTAATTTGTTAGTAAACAATCAGTAAAAAGTCATATTAACATTTTGAATAAATATTTATTGTCTGTGGATATAAAGTATCTAAAGTGGTGGCCGATAGTTTTTCTGTCTCTTTTTGTCATTCTACATTTACCCTTATTGTTTTGTAGTAAAACTGTTTCAATACAGGTACTATAATTTTGAATTCATTTCACAGTTCTTTGAATATCATTAAACCGTAATTGGAATATTTCTGAAATCAATACCAAGTAAACAATGCAATCCTTTAAATTGTCGTGAGCAAGGCACTAATAAAGGCGCAGTTCCTTTTATGTACTAAATAGACTAGGAGTTCTGTTTATAAGTACAATTACATAAATACTACTTTACGGTTATTTTCATTATTCAGTTACACATTCATTCAGTTTTTATAGTGGTTTTTCCCTTCTTTGTTCCTATAATTATCGGACCCTCGAGTCCGTCATCAGAAGGCCGTGAATGCTAAAAAGGCGAGCTATGGAAACAACACGCACTATCTACTATCTTCTCAACCTATCTCTAGTGACTACTTCCGGTCAGTTCTGAATACCAGATGTGTTACTAAATGTGATATGTTATAACAATTCCCTGAACATAAAACGAATCAAAAAAAGCGTAAGTAAAAACTTAATGTGTTTTTCAATCGCTATTTACAAATCATTATAGTTTATACTTATAACTTTTTATAAAGACAAGTTACTTTAAAGTAGAAACCGTAAAATATAAGTGACAATTGTGTCACCAGAACTTCCATTTATCATGTGTTTGACCGATGACCGATGCGATTGATGAGTTATGTAGATCGTGGATAATAAATTTGTTAAAAGCTAAGTGCGCTTGTTAATTCTGTTTACTGACAGAATGAGGCCGTAGCGTATCTTGCCTAAACTGTGCCCTTTAAATATCTTGAGAGAACTGAGATCATTTAAGATCGCGCTTTATTCAACACATGTAACAAGGAGCATAATGAAATTCCTCTTTCATAGTATCAATAACTGTTATGAAAAATAAACTAAACTGAAGCTATAGAACTTCGAATTGCAAAATTAAAAGTAATGATGATTGTTATATTTATCGACAAAAATTATGAGGTTTTAGTATGAATTAAACTGTTTTCTAATGCATTTATTAACACCATTAAACTCTACGAAAAGCAAATGAAAGATTATGTTTTTTTCTTTTTGATTACGAAGTATAATTATATGTTACAAGAGTAAGTTGTTTCTTTAGCTTGATTACCAAAAGAATGGACATTAAATTAAAATTGGAATAATTACTTATTTTATGCAGCTATCTTTATATAGCTTCAAGACCGACAAAGTATTAGTAACAATTCTGTTTAATTACATTAATCATTGCATGACATTAAGACGCTCAAAACCCATGCCAAATCACTGAAGAAAGTTTAGGCAAGGAAGTGGTTTACACTTACAAGCGTTAAAGTAAAAATATTTAACGAATGTAAACTTTAAATTGCTTGAAATTGTTATAAAATTATTGTCAATTGTATCTTACAGTCGCCGATCTCATGACCTTGAAAATTTCGATTACAGGTCTGCGCTGATACCTTGGTGTAGTTCCGAGAATTCGTTTTGTGGCATTACGTTCGTGTAATGTCGTCTAGTGAAAGGATTCAGCCAGGTGCTCTATGAATGTCGGTGCTGTCCACTAACATTTATTGTAGGCAAGTTTCCGTTGTCGAAGACTGTGTGTCTAAGACATCACCACAGCTCCTATTTCGGCCGCCAAACAGTAATGTGCAAACATTACAGTGTTCCTTTTTGAAGGGCGCCGTAAGCTAGTGAAATTACTGAGGGTAATGAGACTTAACCCTTTTTTCAAGGCGACGAGCGCAACGTGTTGCAGTGTATATCATCTTAACTAGTGGTACATAATTATGGGCAAGCGTATCACACCACCAGGTGAACGCATTGCTCGTCTCGTCGCTTAGTAGAATAAAAAAAGCAACACCAAATGTACAAAGTAAACAAAGTTGATCCTTATCTGTAGTTTAATAGAGACAAGAACAGATTACTCCAGCTATCGATAAACAGTTAAACATGAACTGAAATGACAATCAAAAAATACTGTTTGTGGTTAGTAAACAAATTAAATTGTATTATACATGTAATGGGGTGGGTTGTGTTGTGGCCTTGTGTTAAATTACTAGTATTACCTGTTGGAAATTAATATCACTGTTTCTTTTTAAACGGTTTCTTTATCCTTGTACAGAAAATAATGAAAAACGTTTTTTCTCAAGTTTTTTTACAATTTGGGTCCATTAAACATTTATTTTTAGTCTTGGCAGTGCATAATTCTTCAGTTCACTGTCCTTCCTTAATATTAAGTTCTTAGTTTTAGACTTGTGCGTAAACACTAACTGCAAATTTAATATTGTTTGTAGATATTTCGTTAGTGATATTGATCATTTTTATTTTTCAAATTGACGTAAATTTCATATAACGTTAAGTGACAATTAGACCGTAGACGACGAAGCGTTCTCGCCCAGATTACTCTGATTCTTATATGTATAACTACTAAAAAAATAGTATTACTAGTATATTAGCTGATTAACAAGTGGGTGGTAACTAGGAAGGTTACCACCATCCTAATTCATTCATTTTATATAGAGTGTAGATGGTGTTTATTAACCACAGTACGGATAGTGCTTAGCCGCTGCGTCACGTAGACAGTTAAGAAAACCTTTCCTTAATTAAATTTAACTAATTTAGTTTCAGGCATATAGAATTTGGTTAAGAAGAACTTGGTTGTACAGTGTATTGTTGATGCATAGTATTTTTTCTGATGCAACGTCAATGTTTGCACAGTACTGTGCGGCGGCGGAACAAGTTTTTGTAGTGCTACACACCGAGACTGTAATTTGTAAATATTTAATTAAATTTTTACTATATAATAAAACACTACATTGTGACACATTACTAGCTTCATATTGTATTAATATTTAAGCAAATAATGTTCAGGAGCTATTTAAAAGGACAAATGCGTACGCGTTGAGTCATTATTGCTCACACAAACGCAGCAATTATATGACGCGAATTGTAAAAGTGATTTAGCTTAAAGTTACACCAGTATACTGTAACTTAATTATTTATTGTACACAACCAATCCAATTTTGCTCTTTCCTTGATTATGAGTCATATGGATTAGTATTAAGAACAGTTGATTTCTAATTGACTAAACATAAGTAATATAAACATTAACCTTTGTTTAGAACACTGACTAAACCCTTCATTACTGTATTCGAAAATTCCTTTTACATGAGCTATGTTGCCAAGATACTAATACACTACGGTTTCGGAGAAAAAATAATCATATAGCTATAGAAAACTACTGTCATAGTGATATGACATCTCACTTCTTATCCGTCAGGTCGAACGGATCGCATCCACACCAGTTTTTCACCAGCAAGTTATTTGAAAGTACACCGTTTTAACTGTAGATTCTATCGTTTTGTCTTGTCGAGTTAATTCTGTATAAACTAACGTTGTTACGACTGCGGCACAGAAAAGACGACCGTTTCGGTGTCGAAATGCCGACGTCTCGACAAAAGGTCACCGAATGCCGTCGAGACACATTCTGTCAGCAACCGTGAACTTTCCTACGCTTCCATTTGTCCCACGCGATATGAATTCTTTATTCACTGTCACTTATACATATGTATTCTGCGCTTTGCTACTAATAAAAATAATAATTCAACTATAAAAATTTATCCTCTGCTTACTGGAAAAACTATTTTGAATTGTAATAAACTTTTCCTTCTTAGCCAAAAATTTTTATCGTGATTATGGAGAAATACAAAATAACTTCGTCAAAATCTGAATGAGTTCAAAATATAATAGATCATTCTTTAGTAAATAAAAAAACCTGGGTTTATAACGCCTACATTATAGACCTAATTTTGTTTTCGAATTTGCTTATGAGTCATCTATTATTTTTAAATGCACCTACAAAAAATTTAAAGGTTAGTTGACAACTTTTAAAGCAATGAAAGTATAGTTTAATATATCATTGCAAATTGAAGCGTTTAATTTTAATAGACAATTAATAAACATTATGTTGATTTAACAGATCGTAAGTTTGTCCGCCTTGTCAAATAATTTGCTAATAATTTAATCTTTATAGATTCTTTATAATAACACAACGAAGGAAACTAATACAGAAATTCCAAGATTAATGTTAAATGAATAAGATTCCATCCATTTCGTTACATACTGTGATATTGTGAACTGAAATAACAATCGTTTTTAATTAAACAAGTAATTCCTTTTTATGATGTTAGATTTTATATGATTTACATGTATATTAGTTTCAAATGAATAAAAATACACCGTAAGAAATAAGTTTTGTGGAATGCTATATCTTGTAACTTGACTTAAAACTAACTCTTGTTTCATAGAGTTGTTTATTACAAAATAGATATATTTTTCGAAAAATTTTGCTATTCAATAGTATGACAGAGCTTTTTGGATGTATATTAAGCAGTGACTCATACTTAAACGCGAACTTAATATTTGCTTAGATAATGTTGCGTGTATTTTTATTACCACATAGCCAACTTTTGCTAACTTCTTTAATCAGCTTATTTGCTGTATTTTTTATCTATTTATAAACGATTACAGAATATTTTTCAATTATATCATACGAAAGTAAAACTTTCTTAAAAATAACGTCTTAACATATGTAGTAAAAGTGACTTCGAACGAGAATTACTATATGTCGTCGATTTAATAGAAAAGTGATGTATTCCAAAATACTTTGAAAATAATTTTAATATCTAAAATGCAATATTAAAATTGCAATCTTTAGATACATATTCTGTACAATTAGTTTTTTTTTATTAATGTCAATTCTTTTTAAGCAACGTTATGTTATTTTATCATAGTCCGGTCCTAGTTTTCGTTTAACCGGACAATGTCGGGGTCTTTACATTCGGAGCTTTCGTATTTTCTCAAAACAACAATGGCGGGTGGCCTCGTAAGAGCAGGAAGCTGGTGAAATGATCAATCAGACGGCTGTTTGCTTGCGCAGGAAATATTATTCCGCTCCGTCTACCACCACGACTTACTTCCCGAGTTCTATTACGCATGATCACTTTTAGGCAATGAAATTTTAAAATATTAACAACAAAAAAATTATAAACGACTACAAGAGAATCGAACAGTTATTAAATTTATACAATCAATAAAGTATTCCAACAGGAAATTCTAAAATGGAATCTGTGTTGTAAACAACACATAAACAGACTTATTTTGTCACAAATCGAGTAGCTCAATGTTGTGTAGTGTATTTTTTTTTATACTACTATGCGACGAGACAAGCAAGACGTTCACCTGATGGTAAGTGATGCGCTTGCCCATGACAACGTGGAGCTAGTTAAGATGGTACACACTGCACCGCATTGCGCTCGTCGCCTTGAGACATAAGGTGTTAGGTCTCGTTACCCCAGTAATTACACTAGCTACAGCGCCCTTCAAACCGGAACACAGTAATGTCTGCACACTACTATTTGGCGGTTGAAATAGGAGCTGCGGTGTTACCCATCTAGACGGTCTCCGGCAACAGAGACCTACCACCTGGAAATAAAGTGTATACCATCGTACCTAGCGCTTCATTGCTGTAGACAGGTGTGGTGTACCACCGGATAAAAATCTTGCCCGTTTAATTGCTGTTAGACATATAAAGTAAATAATAAATATAATGTTTAAAAAAATTATAATATGCTGTTTTAACAGTTAGGTTGCAGCAACCTTGAATATGTTATAATATGAATCAACGCACTTATGCTGAACTATTTGAAACTCGGCTGTTATATACTTATCATTATATTTATAAAACAGTCACTATAATTTTTAAATATTCTCGCCCGGTTTTGATTATTAAGGTTACTTTAATTAATACGAATTAAAGCTGTTTTTTTTCAATTGTTCATTAAAATGGGAAATATTTAATTAGTCTTGTAAGTTAACGAGAAAAACCTTTAAACGAAATGTCATAATTACAATTTCCGTTCTTTGCTGTTGTAATTAAGTGTATCACTTAAGTCATATTTAATAAAAACGTACTTTAAGCTGTTTATTAATGTACTTATTTATAGTCTAACTTTACAGAAAAGTCCAATTTTGCTGGTTTTTTTTTTTGAGGGTTCGTATGAGGTCTGTAATAAAATAAACCATCAAGAAAGATGAAACGGACTATTTTGTACATGATGGTAATATCTATTAAAACTGTGTTTATTTTAGTTTTTTTTTTCAATGCACCTTTGTTTTTTTAAGATATTTTCTGCATTACAATCAATTTGCTAAGTCAATATCGAACGATCATTGTCTAATACGGAAATGGGGCTTAAGTACTCGTCGTCGTAGAATAAAAATAAAAAAGTATATTTATGTATGTTAGTATTTCATATCGTAATCATTTTTATTGTTTATTTGTTATGTGCTTTTAACTAAACAAAATTTTTAATAAGTACACAATTTTTTTTTTCTTTCTAGATCAATCGGTGTCCCTACGCTTTGTTACTAAACTCTGGAAAAAAACTGCGAGTTGATCTCGCCTATGGTATAAAATTTCCACATATGTAAATTGTGCAGTTTAAAAAAAAACTATTATATTAATATTCATAAATTGCGCAATGAGCCATCTTTGGAAACTGTAGAACACTGTTTATTCTTGACAAATGCATTTATGATCGTAAAAGTGCATAAGTATCAGTACAGATGGCGCTTAAACAAAAATTTTACATTCATAACTGTTAAGACGAAAATAGTGAAAAAAAATTTAGATTATTAGTGAAGTTTTCAATAGAAAGGAAGCATCGATAAGCATATTCAATGTTATTTGAATTATTTATACAAACGTTTTGGATTATTTTAATTCTCTTAAATTTATAGTCACATCATATAGATTTTGGACTGTTTGCGTTAGTAGATCAATGAATATTGATACCCGTACTATTTTTTATTTAAATATACAAAACGCATTTACTTCTGTTTGATTTCCATTCGATTTTAAAGTTTTCAAAAGAACCAAAACCTTTCTTTATTATGATAACAATCATTATTATAGCGACTCTTAAACTGAAAGATATTCAGTATAGACTTTATAAGACGTTAAAGATTATTTTTTTTTAATTTTACTACAACTCAACACTAATAACAAAAACTAATTTAAAAATTACAAACTAACACTCAAATATATCTTGTTTATTTTAATCTCTATAAATATGTTATTAATATAAAAGACATGAAGATACTTTTTTAACAGAAATTCTATACCTTGTGTATCAGACCGTGCAAAAAACAAATAATTCATACTTCAGAACTTTTTGATATTTAATTCTACCCACTGACCATCGGAGCACTTTCTGATCACTGAACCAAATTACCACGCGAATCAACATAATATATGACGTCATTACATTTAAGCACCACATCGTCGGGATGTAAAAAGCAAGGTCGAATGTAAGGGGATTTTATTAACAGTATCGTTGACCCATTTAGTTGGAGCGAGGTGACGTCAACTTTGTTGCTCGTTATAGCCGACGGGAGTTACACGGAGAAATGTTCTTTCGCTTTAGTACATAAATAATTTTCTCTCCAATTACAATAACAAATGCTAGCCATAAAATTTTAGTGCTATGTTCGTTCTGTTTATCCTCCGACACGGTAAAAGAAGCGCAGTATATCTAACACTTCCATCGGAACTACCAAAGGACTGCATCGATATTAATCTAGTTTTTCTCATTTGAACAGGGACTCAAAATCATTATTTTTTTATATATTTGCCATTGCTAATCTGCCGCTATAATAGTTAAGTATTTCAGTGTTCTTGCCGTCTTACATTCAAAAACCAAAGTATCGTGAGCAAACACGCTTTATCATATACAGCTCACACTGTTGTTACATCATGTAACATTGAGATCAAATATTGGACCATTGTATAAAGAAAATTCGTTTCATTAATGATCAAAATCAGTACAATCATCACATGTTTACGAGAGACACAGACTCTTTTTAATTAAGTATATCAAACTACTCTTATATACATATCTCTGTGATACAATGTATAAGACAAATATTATAAAACTGCTCAATAAAATATTATAGCCTTTGTTTCTCCTTTAACATCTAACATAAATAAGTTTTTAACGTCCCATTTTATGACCTTTGCAAATTTAAGCCCTAAACCACTTTTCATAGTTCTTTGTTATTTTTGATTTCGTTGTTGATCATGAAATATTTAGCTTCTTTAGGCTAAAGCATAAAAAACATTGCCCAAATGTTAGTGGTATTTTTCTATAATATTAAATTGTAGTAAACAAAATAGTGGAATAATTTAGCTGTAAAGAAATTAAAAAACAAGTTACTCATTGCATTAACAATTCATATTAATGATGCAACTTGTTTACTTACAACCCGTAATAATCCATTGATTAATGAAGTAATGCATCACATAAACGTCGAAAACTTATGTACTTTTTCTATATAAATATACTGCTTTATGTTAAAAAACATTTGTACGTCCCGAACATTCCGTTTATATAATGTGATTAACGATTATTCTTAATAATTATCTAATAAGTAGCTTCCAACTTCTTAATCACAGAGTTCTCATTTTCTCAGTACACAATAATTTCAGTTCAAAGTTATATATACGTACTGTCTACGATCTCATAGACTTTTAGCCATTCTTAAGAACAAGAAATATCCACGCCACAAGTTTTGTATTAATAAGTAAATTTATAATAACTTAAGTGTTTCTATAGTTGATATTACTGTAAATCTTTTATTGAGAATATGTTTGATAACTACAAATCGCTTCAGTTTAAGCAAGAAACTTTTTATCATTGTTGGTATTCTTAGGGTTATTTCTTTTGTCTTATAAATAATAATACATTAATGTTCCAGGGGCGAAATTCAAGGCTATTTATCTAATATGCTTTACGAGTGTAGGTTGGTGGATGCAACATGTCCACGAAAGCAGCCATTATTAATTTATTTCTGTTTTCTCTTAATATTTTCCTTTAACAGGAGCTTAAGCTTCTCGGACTTCTATCAGTGTTCTCGTGACTTATGTTTCCGTATATTATATAAATATTAACTTTGTGCATTCCGCCTCTTGAACGTTAACTATGACAAATGCCATCTTTGGCAAGGTATGATTAAAATGCTCACAATTTTTTTCACGTTTAAACATTTTGTTGCAGATAATATTTCAATTCAACATTGAAACGTATTTAAATAATATATATGTACTATATTTAAGCATATCCAATATTTCTTCGAAATGTTGGTAGTAGAGACACCACTGATATATTTTAACGCCATTCAATGAATAGATACGAATCTGACATTTACAGTATTTATGGAAGTAAAAAAAAAACAAGGTCGATGTGGGGTGAGGTACATTGCTATCGGCCTACTGAAATAGGCCGGCGCCGAATTTCCTACACTTAAATAACGACAGGACTTCGACAATAAAATAAAAAGTAGTAACCTGTAGCAAACTGAAGAAACGGAATTAAGCCTGAGGAAATAACAAAAGTGATATTTGGAGACTAAAGTGAATTTATGTATACATTGATAACACTAAGTTAAAAATACTTTTGTTGTACGTCTATTGACCCGCATAGTATCCAAAATACTACAGACATGTATATTTACTTAAACGGCCTCGCCCCACAGCGCAACGATACAGCTATGAAGTTATTTATAGCTTTATCACCAACTAAATCTTCCAAATTCACACAAAAGTACTTCGGTGTTAGTTCCTAGACACCATTGTTTTCCTCGTCTTACATTTGCTTTTCCGTTTGATTTATCATGTGGAGTTTTGTTTATAGGCTCTTGAGCATAAAAGGAAAAATCGTAAATGTGCGACACATAAATAAAAGGACTGATACAAAAATAGCTAAGAAAAATAAGCTAAAATGTATGTCATTCCCACACGAAGACCTTGATGCTTAACAGTTAGACTTTCATTTGTAAAAGCTGTAATATTCCTTTTAAGTATTGACTCGAGTTTATTGGTACTTTGGTAATTAAAACCACACAGCACCATAAAAACGAGGTCATGCCAAAGCGTTTTATTAACAACACCTTTGACCTATAAAGACAGCGTTGACTTTTTTTTACTAGTAACGTTTGATGGAAATCACAAGGTCGGTCCGATCTTTTCACCTTCAGCGATAAATTTTCACGATATGAAAAATAATTTTTAAATTACCAATCAATTCCCTAACGCGTGTGCGTATTACCCTTTTTCATTTAGTCATCTCATATAAGCACATGGTTATTAAACCAGGACCACAGAAGAGCTTGGCGAACATGGAATTTGTGATTGATGTGATAAATGATATATAGCATCCCGATGACGTTAATTATTTCACTATATATTTAAAAAATACACCGAATTTAAAAGCCTTACTTAGATTTGAAATATAAAGCAACTAGTTGCATCAGAAAAGACGAACCTTTCTTGGAAAGATTTTTAGGTACTAAATAAGAGAGCATTAGTATCTCGTTCTTGAAATAAAATCGTGCACATCAGATAGGTGAATTTGGCTTTTGCCCAAAACTTACAGTGATATATGTCATCTACGTCATTACGTACGACCACAATATCCCATTGAACACCATTTTTAAAGCCTTCATTCAAAAGAATGAAAAGAATATAGACACGGATTATGTGAATCAAGTTCTTTTAAGTTTTAATGAAATTTTACATGTTTCACGTGTTCTTTGGTTACATTCAAAACTCATGGAGATTTCTTCAGTTTACATAAAGTCCTTCCCGCCAAAGTTTTTCTCGCTAATTGATATTTTAAGAGTGTTTGATACTTGGAGTATTTACTATTTTTACTAATTATTTACGAAATGCCTATTTTAAGACTACTAGAGACAGACTGCCTTTGCGAGAAGGTTAGCAAATTAGTACATTGTCACAGAATCCGAAAAATTTGTACAAGATATTTACTACATATGCTTTATGTGAGATGATTACATGAAACTTGTTATAACTCAAATAACCCGGAATAAGGTAATGTCGGTAAAGGGCAAAGTTGTCTAAGCTGTATAAATGGAATAGGGGAGGGAGAAATGGGGTAGAGGGGGAAGGCAACATTATGCCGACAAAGCAACGATAACTTTTCGTTACAAAGTATAGGCTAGTTCATTAGTAAAGTCGCTCAATTTAGCTGGCCTATAAAAGTATATTACTTATTTATAACTAGTGGATAAAAATAGATTGCGAAAACACGCAGCTCTTTTCAACTTTGTTAAAATAAAAATAAATCTCATTTCAACTGATCTGAGACGCTAACTGACGCATGTATTCCTATATTTTACTTGAAATCCGAAAAACGTACTTATTTTCAGAGACACTGAAAACAAAAATTTTGTTTCAATTTGGAATATACTATAATATATTTAGCTTTCAGAGTATTACTTAAACTGATTGTGTCAGTTGTGTACTTTTTATTAACTATTTTTTAACCTATACATTTTTGTTTAATAATTATCGTCTTTCCTAGTACCTAGTTTTTTATGATAATAAGTACTTTTTTAAGACAACATAGAAGGATGTCGACGCGATATGGACACCAAGGTATATTTATAAGTGTATAAGAACCGCTTAGTTTTAAAAACATTTTCTTATTTCTAAATGTTGTTTGTATTGATTGCAACAAGCATATAAAAAGCCTAACAATTTGCTCTAAAAAAAAACCTCTCTATTTGAAGAAATTATTTAGGTATCTTAAAGAGACGAGTAATAAGCTCTTGCTGCAAACTAGTGCTTTTTATTATGAAAGACTACATCGCCGCTTACCATCAGGTGAAATCGTAGTGAATCACTAGTTTAAACAAATAAAAATAAGACTTTGCGATCAGTTGATAAAACTGGGTGATATAGATTGTGCAATTCCCGACCGGATACATTCGGCTATTCACGCGATAAGAGTAAATACAAAGCCACCAACCAACGTACTTACATTTCTAGAAAATTTCAGTGACTTCTGTACCACACATCGTACAAGATTTTCAGCATATTTAACACTTTTACTTTATAAAACGATCACTGACAAAAATAAATCATCAAAGAAGAAAATATTTCTCTTTACCTTTAGGTTTGTTTATTTTTCTTTAACCTCAGTATTATGGTGTTAACTGAAAATAAGGCTGTAGACGGTGAAGCGTATTTACCGAGAATACTCTGACTCTAATATGCTGACATGCGGATCACAGTAATAATGCTTTAACGAGAATTGAACGTGAGTGGGAAGTTAAAAACATAACTAATTCTAACGTGGAAAAATCTGCACTTATTAATTATTTCTATTGTACCTTTCTTTTCTTTTCAGTATCAATATTTCGTTTTGTATATCATAAAAATGCAATGGTGCTATTAAATCTGTTATTAATAACAGGTTTCTGATATCGTTACGTAAAAGTTTGTTGTCATTTAGCTGCGAATGTTTAGTTTAGTTAGCTTAAATCTTTCATCATATATTAAATTATTAATCATGAATAAATTTTGACCGTATTAAATTAGGTACAGATCTTATTTAATACTACGGTAATATTGTAAACTTTCCGCGAATCATCACTAGTCGAAGAGACACCATTCCTATAGTTTTTGTTTATTCTAGTAAAATTCGAATTTAATGAAATACGAAAGTCGTTATTAGTACTTCTTCTAGGAAGAAGGAGCACTAATAACAGTTTTACATATTTTCTATATTGTCAATAAGTGTATACTTATGTGACCTGTTTTTAAACAATGCAATTTGGATTGCTATTACATTCGTACAGTCGACAAATATTACATATTTTTGGCATGAAAATATTTCTAGAAAGTTTTATAGGAGTTGGAAATGTAATGCGCGCCAATATTTTTGTAACTATGTGTAATAACAATTTTACATTAGTAGTTTTAATGGGAGACACATAAAATTGGAATTCTTATAATGAAGAGGAATATTCTTTTTAATTCATACCGTTTGCAGCATAAAAAATATAAATAACAACCTGCTATCTTTGTACCGTCATATAAGCGACTCTAATTGACGGAATTCACGTCTTAGGAATACTATTTGCTAATTTCATACCTAAACTGTTGTGATTGTAGTAATTCATTTGGAATTGTAATTAACGATTTATAATATTCGTACATCGAGAAGCGTTCCTTTTATACTGATATTGTATGATAATAACTAAAGATAGAAAATGACAAAATTAAGACATACCCAGCCTACAATAGTACGTAGGTGTATAAGCTAGCAGTCGTATGATAAATGAGATAATTAGTCCTGTCTAACAGTTTAGACTGCGTCCTCTTAATTGATGTTACCAATGTTAGTTTCGTCTAGTCTTAATGTATATGAGAGTCTGTGTTCCTCTTATTTAACTTAAATAAAGAACGACAAACAAAGTTTTAACTTGATAAAGTTAGGTAGAATAATTTTTTAAATGTGATAGCAGTAGAACGCTTGTATCGATAATAACAATAGCTTTTATTAAACTATAAAAAGGTTAGTATCCTTCTATGAAAAGATCAGATTGTGATAGAAAAGAAAAAAAAAGAGATAACGAAAAGTTCTATTAAATTATTTAAGCGTTAAAATATAATAGCGCCGAAATGTAGGTCGCTAATTTAAGAACTATTTATTTGAGTTTTTATTTAGAACTTTCAACTCGAAGAGCTAAATTGTTAGATCCATTTGTGACTATGGTTTTAAACAACCTCGGTAGCTTTAAACATTCTTTATCGATTGGTTTCTGGGTTCAGTAGTAGAAAGTTGGATAAAGCTGCAAAAAGCGCTAATAAAGAACGAACTTTAATCGAATACACACGGAACGTTATCTAAATATCGATGTTTCTTAAACAGTGTGCATTTTTTCATTAAATATAATAATTAAATGTATCACATTGTGGATCTTAAACTCAAACCCAAATTCCTTTATTAAATTATATCTTTTTGTAATACAGTGCGACCTGTACAGAATTTTTTAAACTTTAAGTGTATTATATATTACGTTGCAAATATTATATCATGTGTAGGTGGAAATTATTTATAACTAAGATACAGTTCCGATCTCATTTCAAGTTGTCTTATAAAATCTTATCTCTTGAATAAATCTCTAGTGTAAAGTACGAAACTGATCCGATACAGACGAAGTCTCGGAACCGACTCGGATCTAATTAACTGGTAACAGGACGCCGACCTAGTTACTACGTCGTTACAAATACACCAACATCCTGCATTACAGAAAGTTAGATGGAAATAACTCTTTTTAACTCATGGAGAAACTCGTGAATTGAAGGGAGTTTTTTATTATTGCTATTTTACCGTAAAAAGTAAACATTCCGAAACGCACGCAATGTTACAAAAAGTATTTGTTATGATTTTCTTTTTGAATTATATCCTTCTTTGTTTGATAAATATAACCACATTATATTATAATCAACACGATTCTGTTCAAAACTGACCTTTTAAATTTTTACCTGCCTTAATTTTTTATCTGCCATTCAGTTAACATTTGACCTTAGGTTCATTTAATAACAAAGAGGCTTCAGAAGTTGAATGATTCGGCTCTCATATGTTGACGCTCAAAACTATTGTTAACATTCATATTCATAACAAGCTAATTAGACGCGTCTGATAAAACTTTACAACCTACCTAACTTCACAACATGCGGCACCGGAATCGAACCAGTTAACTACGACACAGATGTGGTTACGTTTATGTATAAGTATGAATGCTTGCATAACGTTCCAATGTTTTTAATTAGGTCACACAATCGCGGTTAGTTTCGCAATGCATGTTCCACCTGCGTTCTGGTGCTCATAGCTAGATTATGTCATATCAAAGTGTTATTTTAAAATCATTAATCTCAGTATTAAATCGTCAAATTGAAACTTATTAGAATAAACAAAAACTGATTCGCTGAACAAACAATATCTTGATTTAGATAAAATTTCCTATCATATGTAACTTCAGCAACGAATGAAAGTTAACCTCTTTTAAATCGGTTCAGAATCTTGTAAGTGCTTGAATACCTGGTATTAAGTAGTGATATAGTTTGCTGTGGTAAAACAAACTATCCTAGTAACAACCAATTTAATCTTCTTATGAAACACACGTCGCATTTAGACGGGAATACTGGCACCGATGAGTTGTTCCACGTCTTTACTGCTCACATCAAGAACTTTTTCGTTGTTAACTTTTTTGTTGTTAACTTAATCGCAAATCAGAGTCATGTTAAATAAAAAAGCAACTATGAAATGCATCGTTGTGTTAACAGAAACCGCCAATCTTAACCTCTTAAATGCGAAATATTAATTTTGCAGTTTAAATATTTCATGATGCTTAAAACATTCCACGTTTTTCACTAGCCTTTCGAGAGATCGTGGTTTTCTTTATGAAAAGAAACAACTACAAATTTATTGAAATGAATAATAGAAGAAATAGCACTTACCTTCTTATTATCATACTACGAGTATCAACGGAAACAAATTTCTTTCAGTTGATTTAAATTAAAGACTAATAAAATACCTCATTTCATGTTTAAGTTGATTTAAAGGTGTAATATTTAGAACTAAATAATGTTGGTAAACAACAAAAATGACAGTTATTGAACTGTATGCCTAATGCAACGTGAAAGCCAATAGGAAATGCATCATAAATCACTGTAAAATGTTGTCACTACCGTCGATGAATAATCGACGCAAACAAAACTGATGACTTTTTCAAATGTAGTTAATGTATGTATAGCAGTAATATTAATTTATCTCTAGGAGCTATTAGATGTAGTTTAATATCTATATATCGTTATTACTTGTTATGATCGATACCCTAATATATGTTGGTTTTTAGATATCTTAAGTACTGATTAAGCAATACAGAAAATAATACATCCAGGGTAGTTGATCCCAATCTAATATGTGATATATTAAGAATAGGATGAAAGTGAATCATATATATTATAAATGATGACTAAAAGAGTATCCATAGATTTCCTTTTTCTCCAGATGATGCATCTCCCATAGTAACATAACTATGTTTTCAAATAAATATAAAGTATACGTAACTTTAATAACATGTCAGCTGTTGTTGATCTAAAATGCTGTGCGTAAATATAAACTTTGAAGTCGTCGATTTTCTAAAACTTTAACCAATACAAACAAAGAAATGTAATCTGTGTCATTGAACTCTAACACGCGTTTATCACTACGGGTACTTTATTTAATAAGACACATCCTTTTTAACTACTACCGCGCAAACAACACAAGTCTTTATTTCTTTTTTTATTTGTCGAAACGGGAAGACTCGTAAGCGTCCACAGGAACATATCACTTACCACTAGGTGAACTCCTAGCCGTAAAATTAGATAGTCTAAAAAAAATTCGAGTTCGATTCGAGTCGAGACGAGCAAGACGTTCACGTGATGGTAAGTGATACGCTTTCCCATAACAACGTGTCGCTAGTTAAGATGGTATACACTGCACCACATTGCGGCCGTCACTTTGAGACATAAGATACCCCAGTATCACCCCAGTGTTACCCCAGTAATTTCACTAGCTCACAACGCCCTTCAAACGGAAATCATGTTTTCACGTGTTGCAACTTTTTATAGAAAACAATTTGAAATCTAAAGAGATTCGCTTTAGAAACTGTTTCAGAGTTCTTTTGTATTAATTGAGTGATTTTGAAAAATATAATTTAAATAGTATTTAATGTTTCTAATCTCCTTATTTTCGGTTTTTAATATATAATAAATGCACTAGTACTAAACAATACTTTTAAAGAGACACGATGCCTTTAGATACTAATCGTTACAGTTAAAATACCCACTTTGCCATTAGCTGTTAACAGCTAACTTCGCAATACAATGCGATACGAAACACAAGGCCTATGAAATATCATTGAGTAGAAGGTTTAACTTGGCGAGGTTACACGCTTTTGATCCCCTATTTCCGATTTCTAAACATGTTTCTTTCTTATTTATTACCAAACATGCGAATTCTCCCAAAGATTGACAGTAAAAAATACATATTATATAGAGTATGAAATCGAAAAGTAAAATGATTCAATTAAATAAAAAAACTTTCTTTAAATAGTACTATTTTAGTACTCTGGTTACAGTTTATAAAAACGGAAATTACTAGTGAGTGAGTCCGAAGACTAAAGATTACATGAAGCCGTTATTCTTACTTAAAAAAAGATTAATAACATTATCCCAAAAATATGTTCGACTACTTAATTTCTCCTTCATCAATGTTGTTTAATTAGTCATTCTTGATGACGCGGAGGATCATCACCATCGCACAACTTTAACAATATTTGAGCCGCAAACATTCCGCAGGAAATATACAATGCAAAAAATAAGCAAGGTCTTTGAATAAATCTTATCAATTTGCATACTTTCTTCTGGAAGAAACGAAATAAGCGAAGACTAACATTTCTCGCCACAAAAAGAGAAGTAAATGAAAAATTTCTTCGCATATATTTAAGAAACAAAAAAAAGTTAAAAGTTGTGAATATTGTGTGAATCTATTGTGTGCCCGATTACGTAGAATAGTGTATGCGCATGTTTTATGAGAGGACAGTTTTTGATTCGGAAGAGGAAAACATTTTGATATACAATAATAATAACATTTAAAGCTAATTGTGTAACAAATAAAATATTATTTTGTTCTAAACATTTCAATAGAATATATTAGTTATGTTTAGTATTTATACTTTTATGTACAAACATTAAAGCTGACCAAAATTAATTTAATTCGAATAGACAAAAATAAATATAACTTTACACTGACTAAATACGTTTCTTATAATTCGTACATATTGACCATGTTTTAATACATTTACTTAAAAATTTGTAAGCAAATTATCTTGAAAGTAAAACGCCATTATCTGAAAAAGCTTTTTATCCTTACCTTAATTAAATTTTCACGCTACACATACCTCTAAACCGTTTGTTGGAATATCACAATAGTTATTTTACATTCTTATTTTATCTTTTTGATCGTAAAATTTGTTTTAACACTTTGTTTAAGGTTAATTTGCAATAATAGAAAATAATCTTTTATATCTAAAAAATTCAGTAAGTACTTTTTTGCAATTACTTTAATTAGTTTATACCATAACAGAAAAAATTGTTTTTTGGTACTTTCTTTTTATCGAGTAACCTCTATCGGCAATTTTAGTAGGTTTCCGAAAGGTATTAGCGATGTTTTATAATGGTTGTGAATGTTTTGATGAATCTATTAGTTTGTCCGCGAGTATTTCGAGATGTTCGCACCCTATTCGGCGTGTAAATGCGTTGGCCGGCGTCGCTGTGGCGGCGGGCGAGTCGTTCTCTCAGTCTAGCTTACCCATTGCGAGAGTTCGCTCGTTCACAACAATCCCATACAACCGTTAACATGGCCCGTAGTGGAGTTGCTGCTTTGAGTATCGCCGTTTTACTCACGGCATTCGAATTCGGTATGTCCTTAATTTAATTTTTTGTTCTGAACTCTCTGTATTCCGGCTGTACATAATAAGTACCCACATTTTTACATTAATACTATAGTGTAGTACTAACACGATTTATTTACCCGATTAGTTTTTGGAAAAGCGTACCGTTACGCATTCCTGTACAAGAACGAATATTTCAAAGTTTACTTTAAAAGTTATTTTTGTTAGTACAAACTCTTCTTCTTAACTTTCATAGCATATTATGCATAAACAATTTATTATAGTACACTGTAGTCAATAATTGACTAATCAATTTAAAAAATTAAAGAATATATAAAGTTTTGTAGCTTTTTTTCGCTATAGTTTTTGTCAGATATATGTTATTCACATATAAATAACAAAACTGTAAGTTTTTATATTGAATTCTGAAATATTTTTTTCATATTTCTTCAATTAAAATTCATATTTTCATAATATCTTAATTACAATTATCAATTATAATAATTTTACAAAATGTATTAAAAATTGTTATTTTTAATTCACCTACAGAAGAATCAAACTTTTTTATGCTAATTAAAACTTGTTTGTAATTACTTATTTTTTCATAAAAATATCCAAATACAATTGTCACTAAATGAAATTCAATAATCGGGTTGGCAATTAGGACAAGTGGCTATGCCAAATAGGGGTTTGAATGGGGGCAACGCTATGATATATGGAAAGCTTGTATTATGTTGATAGTTTCGTACCTTTCTCCAAAAAAAGTATAACAGTTACTAATTATTAACGATACCTATATTCGTAATTGAACTGGAAAACTGTCGTTATTTCTCACAATTACGATAAATAATATCTGATGTTTTGATTACAAAATTATTAAATTATAGATAAACGTAGGTCATTAAATATATGTAAACTCGTTATAAAAGCGGACATTTTACTTTGTATATTGTTACAGGAATTGTACAATGTACACCTAAACTTTAACTTTGTTTAGTGATTCATTTGTATTTTGTCGTTTTGCTGTACCGCACTCGCCGGAAAATGAGAAAAATGTACTACATAACAGTTTTTCTCTACATAGTCGACATTCGTTACGAATGGATTTTCCCTTTAGAAAAACTCGTCTTCGCCGATTAAATTATAGTTGTTCCACTAACATGTTTATATTTTGTTTAGACCGTTCGTTTGCTGGAAAAGATCCAGATTTTTACGACTTGCGCAGTTACACAGACTCCGAAGCGTACGAACATTCTGTGGACATCGACTTATACCATCTCCACACAATTCTGTGTTTTTGTTCTTTTTACACAATCTGGTACTGTCTCAATTTGAAAACGTCTGATTCGATTTACATCCATCTAAAACCTACAAATTAATTTTTTAATCAGATATAATTCCTAGAATTTTTAACAGTACACAAAACCATTTTAAAATTATTGCATTAATTGTTAGTTTAATATATTCGTACACAATGCAAAAACATCAATATGATAATGAGTATACTATTATGATTCTCAAAGCTAGAGAACAATTGGCGTGAGTCACTTGTAAACGAAGTTGACATGGACGGGTCATGCATCACTTCTTAATAAACTGATGACAAATAAACATTATTCAGAATTAATTAAGAGCTTAATATTGTTTAAGAGTAGCATGCCATAGTTTTATTCCGCAGCCCTTTCATCATTATAATGTTCGGCATCGGCAAGTGTTTCCTGCCCACACCCTCCGTCCGGTTCTAGAGGTTTTTTCTTCTGCTAACATTCAAGTTGTGGAATAAGCTCTCTGCTAAAGGCAAAAGCTACAGTTTCGAGTTCCACGAGAACAAGAAAGATAAACAAGTTTACATTCAACAATACACATTCTTAATATATTGGAAAATGCGAAGGTCACCGCTATGTCTACTACGCGTTTTGTATCGATGACAACATTCTGACATCATCATTGTTAATGATTATCGATCACTATTTTTTTTAACTTAAGATGTAATTAAAAGTAATGTCGTATTTGACCAATCAAGTAAAATGTTTGAAATTTTCTTTGCATTTACAGTGCTTTTTCTATTGTCAATGTTGGTACGAAAGTTTATTCGTTAAAAATACCAATGAATTACTATAATTAGCAAAAAGAAAAAATAACGGACTTACAATTCTTTTTGTTATAGTATTTAACACAGTTTCGACTGAATAATCCTGCGTTATTCATTATGCGTGTAATAATCTGTAGATTCTTTATTTCTTAGAAGTAGCTATATGTTGTATTTAAAGAATAATCTTCTAACAACGTATAACTACTTAAGACATATATTATAAGACTTAAAGAACTACCGTAAAGGATTAAAAAAAGAAACACTAGGGTATTATCGGTAATATTTTTAACTACGATTTTTTATGAGGATTTTTAGGCATTACAATATTTTAAAGTACTGTGAAATGATTTCTTTTTAATACGTCGATATTTTTCACTACTGTACTAATTTTAAATGCTAAAACCTTGGTTCTATATTAAATCATTTGCTGACTGACCTTCGATTGCTATCATGAACGGATTAACAGGTACGTAATGACGTACTTCTTTTTAAACTATTAACGGTTTTCAATAGTTATGTGTAAATAAATTGATTGCGGGTGTTATTTTGTGATAGATTTGGTGTCCACATAAAATAAAATGATTTAATTACCATCTACACAGAAATGACGTAGAATGGAACAAAGGCTATAGAAACTTGACAATCAAGAGACAATAGTTTAAAGGTAAACTGATCAATGGTAAAATGATTCATGAATAGTGTGAAATAAAATTAACGCTGTCCGCACAAATAAACAAACAATGGTAGGAACTAACCTTGAATCGACCAGTACAAGGTACCTGATGATTGACATCACTCGGATTACTATTATGGAAAATTTTACTACTTAGACCGGTTCTTCCTCGCACGTGAATATGAATGTTGTACAGACTCGATTATTACATTAAAAAAACCAATGTTATATAACGTCGCTTTTCATCGAAAAACAACTTATATTTTAACTTAATATTTACTTATTACTTAAAGAAATAATTGAATAACATAAAAAAACTGTTTACGTGATGTTTATGTATTTTTAGTAATTTTTAAATTAATAAATATTCATAAATATCGCATAAAATATGATTATCAGAAGGAGATTTTTAAAAATGTTTAAGAGAACATTATTTTCTTTTGAGTTATCTAGGAAAAATTTTACATTATCATTCGGCTCTTTGTGGATTCCATGTTTATATATTTATTATGAATAACGCGTAAATAATTTACCAATTACTATGACCATTTGTATTCATTCGTCATCGGTTTGTAACTGTAGAAACGGTACAAAAACATTTTTTTTTTTATACTACTTTGCGACGAGACGAGCAAGACGTTCACCTGATGGTAAGTGATACGCTTGCCCATGACAACGTGGTGCTAGTTAAGATGGTACACACTGCACCACATTGCGCTCGTCGCCTTGAGACATAAGGTGTTAAGTCTCGTTACCCCAGTAATTACACTAACTACAGCGCCCTTCAAACCGGAACACAGTAATGTTTGCACACTACTATTTGTCGGTTGAAATAGGAGCTGCGGTGGTACCCATCCAGACACAGATATGTGATGTATTCACACAAATACTTATAACATTATGACTTAGAAGTCATTTGAAACAGATGATTTAAAGCACTGTTTATTTTAAATTTTTCAATCATATAATACGATTAATTTTCTTTTAAGAAGACATGAATAATTTCACCCCAAGAAAATTTTTTCGTTTCTTTTATTATTTTGTGATATTATTGTAACATATGGTTACGTATTTTAAATATATGTATCAGATTTAAAAAAATGACTATAAAAATATGTTTTGCGTGGATTATGGACATTAAAAATATTTTACATACACCGGAGTATAGAACTTACTAAAGCCGTTCTCTACCAGAGAACCCTAGGAGAAAACGGAATACAAATTACATTTACGTTTACTTTCATACAAACACAGACATGTACAAATACATACATAAACTAGTAAACAAAAAAACGGTATATATATCATATTATTGTTCAGTACATGAGATGTTTTTTTAAACATTAAAGAACGTTTTATATGAACTACGATCGATCTACAAATTATGTTAAATAATAGTTAAGTTTTGGCATTTAAATTATTACTTAATCCTAATTTATTCCAGGGCCCAGAAGTTATGATATTTTGTAGATAATGTTCTTTTGGATAGATGCCAGGAAGCATTAAAAGAATAATACTCAGCAGAATGCTAACCCGTAATTTATGGAGCTAAGAAAATACAGCCACAGTGTAAATCCCTGAAAACGTAACGAAAAAATATATAAAAAAAGTTTGTATGTTGTGAATTTAAGTGTAAAGTTTTCTGTGTTGAATGTAGATGTTAACTGCGACATCGTTTGTGTGAAATTAAAGAGAATATAACAATAATTATTATCAGATGATTTTTTGATCTAGCATTAAAACAAACAGACTAAAATAAGGGATACAGTACTCTTCTTTTAACATTTTGTTTAGGTAGCTCGCTCTATTTGCGCGTGGCCGATGTTGCTTTGCTTTGCTCACCGTCTAAATATAAAAACGGCCGATGACATCACCGATCACAAAATTATATATCTCAATTACGTCTTGAATGATGTAGTTGTAAAGAATAACGTATGTATTGCTAATTCGAGTAATTTGTATTACGTAAATTTTGATTACTACCTATATTATTCTTATTATCAACGGATTTGTATAGATAATAGAATATCCGAATAAAGTTTCTTTACTATTATCCTAGTAAATTTTCAAAGATTACTCTAGATTAAGATCCAGAAACGTAGTGCGTCTAGTTGCCATGAATTTTTTTTGTTTAGTTAAACAATTTAGAGTTTGAATGATGATACCTACATAAAACAGGAAGTGACCAAGGTCTACAAACTATGCCTGTCAGTTAACATCTAGTTTGTATGTAATACAGTCTCCTTTTGTCTACAGTAAAGGTTATCTAGGACAAACCACATTTTGCATGATGATTGTACACGCGAAATGTGGTTTGCGGCACCCACTTCACACTACACATAAAATGTTAGGTTGTGTAACAATTTGTTGGGTTAATGGTAGATTTTCGCTTTAACGAAAAACTAATTCACATAAAAATAAGACTGTATTCTCTCACATTTACAAGAACAATTACTTCGTCCGGTTTTTAAATGTTTATACCAGATATTAAATATTTATATCAGTGATGCAAGGCTATGTGAAACCGTCGCCGATGCCGTCACTGAGGAAAATGAATAATTTAATATATTTTGTTCACAGACAGTGAGGTAGTTACGTTAAAATACGTGTTCAACAAGCACAACGAGCTAGTGTAAGGTTGCATATACATATATGAAGATGTATGAGTAACAAAATGAACTCCCATTACGGCGTAGTAAAGGTTAAATTATAATCTTGACATCATTAAACCGAATGTGTCCAACTTGCGTAACACAAGTGACTCAATGGTTCGAATACATGTAAATAGTTTTTGACATTTGAATGTTTTGATCCAGTTTATCTATCCACAAAATACTAAACATTTTAAGTAAACGTAATAAAATCAAACTTTTATTTAAAGTATCTATCTAATCCAAACTTTGTTAAAAGTAGCCAAAACTATAATTTAAAAAGAACAGAACAGCGTTGCGGGGTACGAAAAGATAATTCTTGAACAAGAAGTTGATCGATTTAAATAATGCAAAAAGAAAACGACGAAGCTTAAAGTTGTCAAACATTCATATATAAAAGATTGTAAACTAATATACTTATATATAACCACTCTTTCTTTCTTGCCAAGAGAAAAACAATTCCTTATAAATTGAATGATACGCATTTCTGTACCGCAAAAACATCGCTATAAATTTAATCTCACCCCGTAATGATATTGTTTGTCCCCGGAATCCTTGGATTCGGTATATGAAACTTTGCGTCGTTGAATATCACGCTTTCCTTCCGCTGAAAATGTATTATTTATGACTTGATAGGAAATGTAGTGTTTCAATGTTGCTACGAGAAAACAGTTTCGAACAACTTCTAAAATTTTATCGTAACGGTCGGTAGTTGAGTTTATAGAAAATTTGTTCTTTGTTAAATTTTTATAAATAAAATTAGTACGTATGATGTTTTGCTGCGTCATTACATTATTTCTTGATGTCCAGCCATGTATTGATTAATACGAGAAGAAAGACTGATTTAAGTCTAAAAGTATCTGAAATGTTATATATGTAATCTCGTAATAGTATATACTTTACTGTTTTAGAACTTGACGACAGCAAGTACGTTTATTTCGTAGAAATTGAACAATATTAGAAGCAAATACCCATTTACGTTCATTAATAAGCCAATCAGATATCATAAATGTATTAATTCCGTGTTTAACAAAGTGGTTTACTTTCATCGCGTTACAAATTTTAAGGACAGTCTTAAATTAATCCAATTAGTGCTTTATTACAAGTGAGAATGAGGGTGATTAACCTATGCACGTACACAATTAGAATCTAAGCTTTAATTTAGTACCCTGGAAATTAGGTCACTGTTTTTGTGTGCTAAATAATAGCCTACATCTCGTTTCCATCGTTGGACGTTATAAGCGATGACGAGCGAATAACTAATTCTAAAAGACACTTCACATATTTTGACTAAACGTAATTTATACTTTGGATAGCAATAGACGATATGACTCCGTCACAATCGTTCTTTAATATCCATTCAATTACAACGCGAGAATGATATCAGCTCATAAAGAAAAAGCGAATCGCCATTTACTTGGCAAACATAAAGGAAGACCTGTCATCAGTAAAATTAATTGTTCTTTTTCATTCATTCATATTCTCTTGAAATCATCTTACGTCTTCTTAATTGTCTATTTATCTCTTTCCAGGATCATGCTTAAGGTGTTATCAATGCAATTCTCAGTCTGATCCCACCTGCAAGGATCCTTTTGCTGGAAAGACCAAAGTGGTAAGTTCGGAGCAACCAGAAATATCATAATTTGTACTTTGTAAACATCCTAATTAGCGCCTTATTGCTGTTATATACCACTTACTAAAAATAATATTTCTCTTGGTTTCGTCGATCACTTCGTTGTACGTAAATTACTTTGTGTACAAAACAAAATGCCTTGTTTCCAGGAATGTTCCACGCAGGACTCTGTGAGCTACAACCGCGTTTACTTACGCGGCGTCCTGCCCAATGAGCTGGTTGATGCTGTAGCTGGTGCCCCGAGATACTGCCACAAGATTGTTATGCGTTAGTATTTATTAATTAAATCATACCTCTGACATTACAAACTCTGAAGACGAATATTTCATGCCCATCGTTATAGGACTTTATTACTGTTACCGGAAACCATCTAGTTACAGTGTTGGTAACATAGCGCCTATTTCTGCCAATATATTAATTAAACTAATATCGCTAAGGAAAGTGAGACAAGGCTAATAATATTTGAAACTGTTTAAAAATGGCATTTTGTTATATTCAATTAAGTGACGAGCTTCAGACTATGTTTCTATGTTATCAACGCATAACATAGAAACACAGTCACTATTAAAGGGCGTTCATTAGAAAGTTTACATTAAACCACACTATGTTCGTTGACTCAGATATAATTTGTAAAGTCGCGTTATGCCAATAACTTAATTAGCTACGGCGCCCTTTAACCTAGAATACATATTACCAAGACGATTACTGGCATCGGAGAGCTGTTTTCTAGTTACATTAGTTAATTGATACAGCAAAATTTTATTTAAAAAAATACAATTTTTTTTACAGAGAATGGCGCTACTATCAGGACCTGCTTAGATGCTAACCCTACCGACTTGAACCAAACATGCCGTCTTCTGGACAATACCGCGAAGCTGTTCCCGCTCGATCCCGCGAAGCAAATCAAACATTGCAGCGTCTGTGACAAAGAGGATTGTAACGGTGCCGGCTCGATCGTGGCCTCTTTCCCTCTCGCCGCTTTGGCCCTCATCGCTTCTTATCTCTTATACAAGCAATAATACGAAAGTTAACAAAGCAACAACAATGTAATTGGTACGCTTCAAGAATAGCACCGGGACACATGCTTCACGTATCGCCTCGACAGTCCGCTGAATATGTTCGGAGTGCCAAAATTTAATAGTAATGTATGCCTGCTATCTAAATGTAAAACCGTCCAACAGCATTGTTATTTTTTTGCTTTGTTAAATTATCATAAATTTAAATTTAAGATTAATTATACAGGTTTCACAAATGAAATGTTTAACTTTATGTAATTATGTATTGTATTAAGCAGACAGTCTTAACCAAATGATATCAGATGTTGATATTTAAGTCAGTTACATGTTACCCAATACAACGTATGTTATTTATTTGTTATAATTTATGAGAATATTTTTTTGTGCGTTATAAATGTTAAAAATATAAAATTTAAAGAAAAAAATAAGCGTTTATGAATGTATGTAGAATTTAACCGTCCTTTTAAAGAGAATATTTTTTTGTGCGTTATAAATGTTAAAAAACCGTCCAACAGCATTGTTATTTTTTTGCTTTGTTAAATTATTATAAATTTAAATTTAAGATTAATTATACAGGTTTCGCAAATGAAATGTTTAACTTTATGTAATTATGTATTAAGCAGACATTCTTTACCTAATGATATCAGATGTTGATATTTAAGTCAGTTATATGTTACCCAATACAACGTATGTTATTTATTTGTTATAATTTATGAGAATATTTTTTTGTTGAAACAGATAAAGCCATGAAATATTTCTACATTATGAAAAAGTATTAAAAACTGTAAGGAAATTTGTTATAGTCTTGAATAATAAAAAAATGTATTCTGAAATAATGATATTAAATTTTATTATTACTATAGCTTTGCTTTTCACAATGTAGATATTAAATATTTTTTTGTGCGTTATAAATGTTAAAAATATAAAATTTAAAGAAAAAAATAAGCGTTTATGAATGTATGTAGAATTTAACCGTCCTTTTAAAGAGAATATTTTTAATAAAACCTATAAAAAGAGCTTGTTATGTTTTATTTTCAGTATAACAATGCGCTTCAAAGTAGCTTGAAAATAAAGAATAATCCCACAATTATAATAATGACGTTTAAACATACAAATATATACAAATGAATGAAAATAACATGAATGTATAAAAATAAGGCCCGTTAAACAAATTTTATTATTAAAAGTATTCTTACTGATTTTTTTTTGTTTATTTGCCTAAATCGTACTAAGATGTAAGAAATTATTCTTAGTACACTCCTGCCTTTGGTATCATTTTAATTATTGATGTAATCTTCATGAACGCCGCTTTACTAAACAATAATAATTTCTACAAAGATAAAGAAATTTATTAGTTTTTAGTAAACTTGATTTAATTAAATAACTCTTCCATCTTCGCTTGTTATACAATGGCACAATTATACCTTAGTAAAAAAGTGACTTTTGATTTTATCATATAGGTAATGATAATTCGTTTTTACATGGTAAGGAAAAGTTTAAGGAAAAACTACGCGTATTTAAACAAATTGTAATCAAAATAATCTTGAGCACCAGAATGATATCAATTAAAAAAATAAGTTTTATTCCTTAGCACTGTACAAGTATTACGATTTCTAACTATTCACTGCAGAGCTTATTTGTAATAATACATTAGTCAGATTACATTACTGTTTTAATTTGTAATGCGATATCTATACAAGTGAATAATATTGAGTTGTCTGTTTGTCGCACAAAATAGAGTTTTCATTTAGTTTATTTTAATCTTTACACGATTGTTGTACCACAAAACTCGGAATTTATCTCTATATTTTAATAAAAACAAATTAAGCCCATGCTTTTTTGGGTTTCGTTTTAAGTCCAATTGTAACAAATTATTATTAAATTTTTTTTTTAATGTGGTTTGGACCTGAATACTAGCTTTTTACGGACCACAAAAATCTTCGATTTGCACCGACGAATGCGTCCGTTTAGGGTCAATCAAGCATGGTTTATTTATTGATTGTAATGTTAATCTGCCTGTACATATAAAGTATTAGTGCTAAGGTTAAACCGGCATAGACAGTAATGACTCTGTATAGAGCGGTACTATGAATACAATCGACTTCATAATTTTTACGGTGCTCACCGCTTCTGTTGCACTCTTGGATTACGCTGAGACATCAGGTAATAATTTATTTCTGTTAGACATTTTATTAATCCATAATGTTACCAGATTGTTGGAGAAGTATATCAAATAAATACTTGGATATTTTCTATGAGCAAATAACTAAAAATGTATTTATTACATGGCTTATTGATATTGCAAAATTAACGATATGTAAGTTTTGTAAATTATGACTGTCGTGCAGAAATACTTTTCTCAACTATTTCTAACTTCAAACTACTTTTAAACTATAATTTAAAATCTTTGATTAAAGCTTATTACTTCAGGAACATAAAACCCAACAGCAAAGAAGCATTAATTGAAATTAAGTGTATTATCTGTTCAATTTTAGCGGACCCTGCACTACATAAAGCCGAGATCTCTGATGATGTAGAAGATCAGGACAGCGAGCCAGCAGATAAGTCAAGTTTCGTAGCACAAGCAAACGGGTTGGCTTACAGCAACGCTAATAGAATTTTACCCCAGCTTCAAGCCCAAGTACCACCTAGCACAAGACCTGCTCCTATATTAGTAAATGTCGTAGAATGTCACGTATGCGTTGACTGTCCAAATGTGTATGAAAACATGACTACAAAATTATGCCCTCACACTTTTGATGTTACCAGGCAAAACAGATGTGTTACTTATGCGGAGCGATATAAACGTAAGTTTTCGTTTATTAAACCATGAACTATGGGAATCAAATTTAAAAAGTTTAATAACAAAAATCCATAGTATTAAAATTGAGTAAACGTCGCTCATGGTCTTCAATTTTATTAAAGATTTTCACTTAAAACTATAATAATATGTAGTTACCTAAATAAAAAATAAATAAATTAATTACAGACATGAAGAGATCGTGGTACATTCGCGGGTGTTCATCAGAAAGAGGTTCCTGTGATGATATAAGGAAAGCCCATACTGCTCATTCGGACATCGTACAATTAATTTCCTGCCATGAATGCGAAGGAGACAAATGTAACTCAAGTAGCGGTTTCCGTGCCCTATCAGACTTAACATTTGCTATGTTTGCCGTTATTATAGCTCCGATTGTTGGAAAATATACTCTTTCTTAGAACACTAGAATAAATAACAATAAAGAAATGAACAAAGTGAATACACACCAAAGATTTGTAACGATTCGCGGCTTAGTCGAAATGAAATTGAAGCTACCTTGTTGTATAATTATCATAGCAAGTCTCATAAGATAGAGGATTACTTTAGAATGTTAGTTTATATTAAAGCGATTTGTACAAGTTAATAATTTTTTTTTATACAATTATGATAAAAAACCCTACGAGATGATAGACTCCTAGATGCTGTGTAAACGTAACATGAAAATCAAGTTAGTATTAAAAGTACAACAGACGCAATGATAACTTATACAGAAACCGATATATGAAGATAAATAATAACAGCTCTAGCAGGCAATGATTGATGAACAATCAAGTACAACTTACATCTAGTCCAGGTCGTCAAACTTTTTTGGCCGCTAGTCAAAATCAATCTAAATGTGGAGACTAGGAACAACTTTCCGTCAGAGATATTTTTGTTCGGAGCCAGCCTATCCAATTTTTACTACAAAGGATCTTATATTTATTTATTTATTTATTTATTTAAAATCTTTATTGTATACGCCAAAACGTTACAATGGGCGGACTTAATGCCTAGTGGCATTCTCTACCAGTCAACTTTGTTTATTACTTCCAAAAACTAACAAAAGTTTATATAATTTAAAACCAAAATAACCTCAATTTTTTTACTTTATTCATATCTTCCAATTATGTTACTTTAGGAAGTAGTTGATTGAGTTATAATATTTGATTCCATGAACCTCTTTTTAATACGTTAGCAATAATGAATATCATCAAATCACATATGATGTGATATAAAAAATAACACATACGATACTTTTTAAAATTTCGAATGGAATTTTTTACTGAAATCTTGATACCAATTAAATGCTATTGACCTCCGGTTTAGAGTTACTTCATACGTTTTGGAACGCTTTGGAAACCGGTAAGTTACTTTCTCTTTCTTTCTCTACGCTGGTCGGCCAATCAATTTGTACAAATACAAGCAGTCTACGAACTAGAATATACAGAATAATTTTCTCTGAAATATTCTTATCAGAATAATTCACTGAATGTCTTTAAACATATGTGAAGTTTTATTAACAAAATTCATTTAGTTATAAAAATCGAGTTCATTTTTAATCATCTCAACCGATGTACGTCCACTGCTAGATATAGATCTCTTTTAATACTACTCGTACTTGTTTTATTACTTATGACAATTTCGTAAAATTTTAAGATTGAGTAATTGTTTTGATATTAAATTTTTCTCTTTCACCTTTCTTTAATCATCTCACCTTCGTTAAAAAAATCTTTAGTAAAATGAAAGATTTAATATCATTACCACCAGTCAGAAAAATAAATGGTACTGCATTATTGTTAATAGCCGATATCATAACAAAAACCAATAAGAATATACCTATAAGTATCAATTCTTTACATAATAATAACAAACATTATAATTTAATTATGCTTAATATGTGATGAAAGTATAACACAGTCGTACATGTTTAAAATTAATACAGTTTATACAATTATTCTTTCAAGTATTTTAAGTCTTTGAATCAAATTATATACCTTAACGTGCTGTGTGACATCAATTTAAAGAACAAAAAAAACACCGTGCTTGTTCACTCGATTACCTTGATGCTGATTCATCATCCATGAAGGTTGTTTACGTTATATAACACTTGATTGTTATTTCATGACTACCTAATACAATTATCAATTCTATTAGATGTAAATTGAACAAAATATTACGTTAATAGTTATAGTCTCTTTTGCTATTATCTGCATAAAAGAGTTTAATGCGCTGACTTAAATACTCCATAACACTTGTAACTTTTAAACCAGAAGAACTACATGGATACATTTTCAGAATAAATTAAGTACAGGATAAGGAGACGAGAGATCTGAAATAAAAAAGTCATTAGTTCTTCCGGTTAAAGAGATATGAAAGAACAAAATTAGCACTGTCGAAGAAATGGAAAATATAAAAAAAGAAAAATTTAACTGAGATAATAATTGGTGGTCTTCCTTGCGAGAGTTCAGTCTACTGCAGCATCAACTTCCTTGTCCATGAAGTAATGTTCCCACAATTCTATTTTCAAGTTAAAAGAATGCTGTAACAAAAGTTTACAGATGAAAATATTCTAGTCCAGCGTCTCGTTATTATATACCAGGTTATCATTTACAACTAGGTGAACATTTTGTACGTTTCGCTAGTTTATTAAATAACAAAGAAATAAACAAATATTCACTTTGCCTTAAGAACAATGGAACTAATATATATGTGATTGTAAATCAAGTCACACACCATATGACCTACATAGTATGTACTAAATATTCGATAACAAATGTTAAACATGTTTTTCGGTAACGGAGAACTTCTCTTACGGTATTATTTTATTTTAAAACGTTTGAATATCTTCTTGGAACGAATCAAAGTATTATAAAACTCTTATTATTTGACAGACTAATAAAACAAAATTTCACGAATATTATATCACCAGTACATATAATTCGTAAAATTTAACTTTTTTAAATTTGCTGTATCCGCCTAAATATAAAAAAAAATATATTTATTGATATTTTATTCAAAGATACAGGTATGAAATATTTTTGTCAATGTACCGATAACCTGGAACTGATTTATAGAAATTCCAAATCCCAACTTACTTTATGGCAATATTACACACCATTGCAGTACGCCCATGGCTTAAAGAGAAAAACCAAATATAAAAAAACGTGTTGTGGGTATTTGCTGTTTAAAATTTATATCTGTTTGTTTACATTTGTATTTCATGGTCAAATTAATGTAGTTATCTATATGTTCTTCTTGTCGTGCCTCTTCATTTATGGAGATTGGTTGTTAATAGTCGGTTGTTAATAAAAGTCGGACCTCGCTCGTATATTACATAACAATCTATAAATCGCTAATTCTGATAATGACGGTGATGAACTATCGCCAAATTAATCACGTGGCCTATCTGATACAAAATTGAGTTTTATAATCTGTGATACACCAGTTCGGTACACAGCGTACGTAATATGGCGTCGTACCGCTTTCGCGTACTACGCCGCGCTCGCTCGTTCACCGCAGCTCAGTAGTTCTCCCGCGCACTACTTCGCTTCGCTTCTTCCATTCACTTGCCGTTTGGCATTCGTTCGCATAGTTTGTAACGTACGTTCCCCGTCCAAATATTTGTTTACGTTCAGCGCGAGTGATCTCTTGTAACAATGGTTAAATTCGCGTTGATTTTACCCGTGGTAATACTTGCAGTTTCATTCCGAAATGGTAAGTTTCATTTTTATTAAAAATATAATCGCTTGTATAAAAAAAATTACTAAGCATTTGCAAAGAAAAAACTTTTCGAAGTTTAATTTATTGTTAAAATTTGCTGCCATAATAAAATTTATGGCGAAATGTTTGTGAATTTCTCTCGTTTAAATAACCATAATATTTTGCTTTTGCAACCATAAGACTTTTAAGTCAACGCGGCCAAGGCGAAACTGGCTCATTATGAAACTGACACAACCTGTTTAGGAGATCGTAACATCACTTTGCATATATTTTTCCAATAAGTTCTGTTCACTAGACAGTTACATTAAAAAATCACCATAGCTTTTTTTAAATATTGAAGGAACTTGTAATGATGAACAGAAGTACATATCTTAATGCAAAAACATAATACATAGAATTATTATCTAATGAAGTGTGAATGAATTCGTTTGAATTTAATTATTCTTACTACTATTATTCTTATTACTAATTATTCTTAATACTACGCAAAGGAAACCCTTTGCGTAGTATTTGGTAATAAAACGACAAAAATGTCGACAAGTACACTAGATTCTCTATATTTGGAAAGTCTTGACACAAATTATTTTATTTTATGACAAAACCAGCTACTTGAGGACGATAAGCACCCTTGTGTACTATGTAGTTTGTTTGCGTCTTTACGTTATTTTTAAACTGTATTTACTTGTTTGACAACTTTTAAGTTATACGTCCGTAGCCACATTTGTATGTTACAATGTCATAATAAACATTTTGAAAAATGTATATACCTAAGGTTTTTTTATGTAAATTTACCCGCATTACTTTGTTAAGAGTTAAAAAAGAATGGGCATTACATTGATTGTTTGTATTGATGACTACATTACTTTTAGTATTCAAAACATACAAACATGATAAAGCTGATTTAAGATCAATTAATATGAACGTTTCCTCTAAAAATAGCTTTATTTATTTACCTCTTAAATCGTTTCAGGAAAATTTTAAATTGTTTAATTATATGCTGTTCCGCGGATTGCAGCATATAAAATAAATTGTTTTCAGTAACTTATTTTAAAAACATTGATTATTATGTGAAGCTGCTGGGAACATTTTCTCATTATTATCAAGAAACACCTACATTGTTTTATTAATCACAAATACATTTATAAAGTACAAGAGGTAATAATATTACAGTATAATTTTGTAAACAATTTATATAACTTATAATATGTTTAATAAAATAAGTAAAATTTCACGGACCACATTATAAATCAGTCAAAAATCAATCAAGTCAGTTTTGAGGTTTACTTTGTAAGCCTACGTAGTCAATATTTAAGGACCTTTTATGTTCCTAATTTATAACTAACATGACCCACAACTCACAGTTCGCGCAATGGTATCCAACTTAAACATCATTCTCACTTTCACTTGTTCTCTACTTAACCCAATGACTTATTTAAACTTTATTACTTACCAGGTATCGTCTCCTCGTGCTATAGTTTTTCCTTAACGAAAATTATGTTAAAGAATATGACTGAAAAACATTTATATGTATTATTGTGATTACAGAAGATAAATTATACAAGTTTTTTCTTTTTTTTAAAACATTAAATTATTTATAAGTTTTTCAACAATTTCATGTTTATTTATTTATGTAAATACTTAAATAAGTCAAATAAGTTCTTTGGCAACTTATCGTGACTTTTGATTACACAGCTGTTCGAAACATATAGATAAACGTATAAAGATTCAATATTTGGTATCTAAAATTATTATAATTTCATAAATGTAGTTCATAGAATTTCAAAAAAATTGTTTGAAAGGATTTACAAAATGATGATTTTGTGTATAGTTATTTTCTTTGGTGTACTTTTACAGTTGTATTTTAAAAGTCCAACCTTTGATATAAATTAGAGTTCATTGCATAAAGTTTAAAGTCAACAGTAACTACGTTCTTTCGTATGTAACAATTTTCGATGTTTTAAACATTTTATCGCTAACGGAAGCAGACACGTACTTTGGCAACGAAAATCTGTGCTAAAAGCTCGTTAAAAGATTGTAAAATTACTTTGGCCTGTTTTAAAGATAACGCAACGTGCAGTGTAGTATCCAATGTCGCCATCAAATATTCTAGAAGAGTAAGAAAACAGTTTAAATACAGTAAAAAGATATTAGAACCCTTGTATGAGAAAGCTATGATTATTTGTAATGAAATAAACTGGATATTATGGATTTTAAATTATTATCACGTTTAAAGTTAAAAACAATGAAGTTAAAACCTTTTATACTTTCTGTATATGGTAACCAGTAATTTAGACAAATATTACATGTTCTACTCTATCAGAATCGTAGTGGATATATTTTATTTAAAAAGAACAGTTACCTTAATGTTCCTTCTACATAAATTCAGGGCCTTATCAAACAAAGACAGTCAAGGTCATTTACACATATACATTTTTATTATTATTCATTAATTGTATAAAAATGTATTAACGTTACCAAGTTAATTAAGCACCTTGCTTTTAAATATACATAGATCCGGGAATGTAAATTATGTTGATGTTGAATGTATATCTAAGCTGCCATATTTTCAATGATGACATACTTTCAAAGGAAGCTAAACTAGATCAGATATTTTATGACGGTATGCCACAAATATCTTTACAAGCGGTAATTAAAAAAAGGTACGTTACGTACAAAATTAGCTTAGATTAGTGCAGTATTGAAATAACACGTGGACACAAGCCAAAAGATTTCAGAAGGGAAGTTGAATCATCACAGCTTCTGTAACGGTAACTAAAATAACGAATAACTAGGTGTTACCTGCGAAACTTGCTTTCAAATAGTTTTTAAAAAGCATCTACTTTAAATTATTATATTTGCTATTAACACAAGACCTGTTTTTGCGTTTAATTATGATAATTGTGATTGTATAATAAATTTTTACAAAAATATTTATATACCTCGCGTATCTGATTCCTTTAAAAATATCAATTCGCTGAACATCGTTTATAAACATCATATAGTGAAAATATATTTAACATGTAAATAGACGGAAATAGCGTTCGTTTTTATATATACCGATTACATGAAAAGAAGAACGTTTTGAAGTAAAATCGTGGCTATAATAAAATTCATTCTCGTTCATATTTATTTGTAATATACCAATTAGACTGTCCCGATATTTCATTATAGAAGATTTTTAGAGAAAATCATCAAACAAAATCTTAATGAAATATTATGTATGTTCCAGTGTCTTCATACAAAATTCATTACATTGATATGAATTATACGCCATTAAATTCTCAATAACAAAATAAAATAACTATTCAGATAATAAAACATTCACTACTGCATAATAAAAAACATAAATTCGGTCGTAAACACACAATGCAACTAAAAAGTGATCATGATACGGATAACGATATCAATTTTGTATAAAACCCGCATGGGTCTAATGTAGTTAATAAAGGAGCCAGTAAGAACCAATTGTGTGATAAATTATAGCAAATCACACTATTCATTGGAAATATTATACACGATTGTATTAATATTGAATATTGCTGCGATAATTTATCAGTTTATGAATGAAATCCTTTGCGTTTATATAAATATGCAATTCGTTATCAGTCAGTATCAGAATCGTTTACATTTCCAAAAGCCAATATTTTCGTACTGTACATTTTTCATTGCAACACTTATAATCTACTGAATTCGTCACCGTGAAATTAATCCTAACAATTTTAAATAGTTTACGGCTTTATTAGGTCCAGGGGCCGTGACCTTTCCACACATGATATGAGGCCATAGGCCATGATCTAGTACTTCTCATTACATTAATGCATTAGCTAGTCTAAAAAGTACTAGTTATTTAAGCATTTAAAAAACATATTCCTTGTTTGGCCAACACACTGCCTTTATACGAATGGTGATATTTACAGAATAGTACAGCCAATGTTTTCTCTCTTTCAAAAGATTGATATAATATGACGAATGTTCTAAGTAATAAATAAAAAAAATCATATCTTGGATAATTAGGTATGTATTTTTGCATGTACATACAGAAAATATGTTTAAATAATAATTCAAAGACTACACTTATAAAAAAAACAATATTTCCGATATTTTTATGCAGCCGTCATAAATTTAAGTTTAAAAAGTCTTGTCTACGTTGTCTTATCTTCAAAGTGAGGGTCTTCCAACGGAAGAGGACCAATTGGCCCTTTGAAAGAAAGTCGTAATCGAATTAATGATAATAAACCGTAGGACAGCAGGCCCTTTGGTAATCCAGACATCGTTAAATGACAACGGAGTTGATCGCAGACGTGGTTATAGTTTTTTCTCGAACAGATAAACAACTTGCATGTTACGCCATTTTGGATGTTACGTGCATACAATACGGTTTAAATCTATTTAATTTTGTAATTGAAACGTTCGCTTTAGTCATCCACTGTGAAATAACTGAGACGTAGGTAGATTTTATTGGTTTATACAGTCACCTTTTGCAAAGCAACATACAAAGATAACGTGTACACGTGATACTTTTTTGCAACAAACTATTACGACGATAAATATTAACTGAGAATAAGTTTAAAGAGTAACTAAAAGGTATGATATTAATCTTTTCTTTTGAATAAGATTTCATGTGATCAAATTCAAGATATACATACTCTTTTATAAAAATATATATCAAAATCGCATCATTATTAGGCGTCGCGGGGTCGGCGAGCGCAATATGTTGCAGTGTTTATATCCTAACTAGCGCCTTTTTGTTGAGCAAATCGTATCTACGATAAAATAAATGTTCTGCTCGTCCCGAAGCCACATCGCATAAATAACAAAATCTTTACAACCTGGTTATCCAATGTGATTAAAGCATAATTGTTAACTTTATGCACGTTGTGACAACACCTTCACATGCTCAATTTACTTAAGAAGCGTCATTTGTATTGCTACTGCAGTAAACACGACATTATGTTAGCACCTTTTTAAATGTTAGTAATAAAATTGAACCTACATAATAAATTTTTGGAAAAATAATTCACTAAATCATTTATTATTTAATAGGATGTCCACAGCTGAACATAAGCTTTCCTCTTCCCAATCACTGTAAATAATGAAAAATAATCTGTTATAGCTGTATAGCTATATAATGCGACTTAAAACCATGTTATTGAGCAAAAAAATCATCAATTGCTATTCTTACTGCCAGTGTACAATTCACATCTTTCAATTGATAGTTTTTGCACATTATAATGAACAATCAAACGTAATTAAAGTGAGTTTTTTATGGAATATAAAAATTATTTTCACACGAATTGTACACAATTCGAGAATATTCGAAACAAAAACTACATTACTATTATAACTTTAGCGTTAACAAATAATTTAAACTTTATATTATGATTTAAAACGGAGTCATACATATATACTCATAAATATTTAAGACCAGCACCAATGATAATTAACATTAAATATTAAAACAATTCTGTGTTGTTCAAATATTGTTTTTTTTGGTAGCGCTTCAAGCAGATGATTGTACAGTGAGTATATTTGAAGAATTTAAACTTTAGAACAATCAAATATATTTGTATCAACTTAACATCATTTGAAATTACTTATAACGCAACAATCCTTTAGAAACAGGGTGAACTATACAAATGACTCACAGGTGGTAGGTCTCTGTTGCCGGAGACCGTCTGGGTAGGTACCACCGCAGCTCCTATTTCACCCGCCAAATAGTATTTCTTGATGTACACATACACGAAAAATACATAGAAATTAAATAAAAAAAAAACTTAATGTATGGAACAATGGCGAGCTTAACCCTAAAAAGAGTTTTCTTCCAGCAAACCCTGACAAAGGAAAAAACAATTATTAAAATAAAGTGTGCAGGTGTACTACAGAAAAGTAACAACAAATACATATAAAACGAACAATAAACAAAAATGTGTATAAAAATATGCAATACTTAAATAGTTATAAATATAATAATATAAATAAAATATGCAACTAAAGATGAAGATAATAGTCTTTTACTCTCTTTTTAAACATTGCTAAGGAGGGACAGGCACGGATGTCATGAGGTAGAGCGTTCCAAAGCTTCACTGCTTTTACAGTAAAAGAATCACTGTAGCGTTTGGAAGAATGTGTAGGTGTTTTAAGAAGTAAGAATTTAGAAGAACGACATTGAGCTTCGCGGGGCACGACATACTCAAAGCGCTTCCACAGGTAAGGAGGAGCAAGAGGACTAAAAAGTAAAAAGTAAAGAAAGGATAAAACATGCAAATCCCGTCGTCTTCGAATGGGTAGCCAATTCAATTGAGCCCTGTACTCGGACACGCGATCAAATTTCCGCAAGCCAAAAATAAATCGAATACAAAGATTTTGGAGACGTTCAAGTTTATTAAGTAGTTCCTCTGTAGCGTCAAGAAAACATACATCGGCATAATCTATATGGGGAAGAAGAAGCGATTGAGCTAAAGATATCTTTGTTTTAAAAGGCAAAAAGAACTGAAGACGTTTAAGAGACTGAAAGGAGTAGTTAACTTTTTTGCTAATGTTATTAATGTGAGCAGACCATGACCAGCGACTGTCAATTGTAAGGCCTAAATTCTTTGCTGTATTCGTATATGGAATTACAATGTTGTTGTAATAAACTTGTGGGAGATTTATATGACTTAATCGGTTATGAAAATATGAGCTACCGATAATCATAACTTGGGATTTTGTCGGGTTAACAAGAAGGCCAAAGGATTTTGACCAACTACTAATATTATCTAAGTCTGCATTTACCATAGCAATAGCTTCCGAAATATCCTCAATATGGAAGTGATGGTACAGCTGTAAATCATCTGCATAAAGATGATACTTGGAGGATAGCACAGAAGTAAGGCCATTAATAAAACAGAAAAAAGGAGCGGTGAAAGCACACCTCCTTGTGGGACTCCAGCGTCTAATTCACACCACCCAGAGAAATCCTCATTACAGCGGATACACTGCGAGCGGCCTTTTAGGTAAGAATCGAACAGGAAACTACCGAGGGTTCCATATTAAGAGACGCAAGAACGCCGATGAGTATATCATAGTCGACTGAAGTAAAAGCACTGCTGAAATCTAGTAATGTTAAGACAGTAAGACATTTATTGTCCATTGCTTGTCGAATGTCATCGGTAACCTTAATTAAAGCGCTAACTGTGCTGTGACCAGGTCGAAAACCGGATTGAAACGGACACAGTAGGTCATTGAAAGATAGGAAAAGGGAAAATTGTTTTTGGACTACATTCTCCAGTACTTTGGACAAGACAGAAAGTATAGAAATAGGGCGAAACTGAGACAAAGAGGTAGGATTAGGTGTTTTTGGCAACGGAAATACATAAGCCTTTTTCCAGCAGGAAGGAAAAGAGCCAGTTTTAAGGGAAAAATTTATAATATAAGTAATTATTGGAACCACTTCATTAATAACAGGCTTAAACATCTCAATACTCAGATCATCAAAGCCGGAAGCTTTAGAGGAAATTGAAAGAATAATTTTTTTTATTTCATACTCAGTAACTAGTCTAAATTTAAAAGGAGCAGATTTCGGTTTAGGAACATTGGAGAGATTAGCAAGAGTAGAAGATTTAACGGAGTCTGTAAGCACAATAGGAGTTTTAGAAAAATGTCGGTTCAGTTCGGTCAGGTCAAAAGGAATATTACAGCTATTAGAAAACTTACCCACGCCAAGATTACGCAGGAATTTCCACACCAGAGAAGAATTCGAATTTTCAATTGAGTAATGGATATATCTTCTTTTAGCATTGCGAACCCCCCCCCACCCCCCCCCCCCCAATTACTTACAACGATTCCGGAGTATTTTAAACTTTAAAAGACTATCATTGGTAGGATTCTTACTATAGTCACGTTTAGCCTTATCTCGCTTCGCCATAAGCTCTCTAATAGATAATGTAAGCCAGGAGCTGGAAAATGTTTAACCCTCACTGGCTTCACGGGAGCATGCTCATCATATAAATTTACATGATTTTGTTAAAGGCACAAACTTTTTCATCTATGCCTTCTGAACCAAGAACAGGAGACCAATCAATTTTATTAAAATCAGCTCTTAAATTCTCCAAATTAATGGCCTTAAAATTTCTCATACACAAAATTTTTGATTTCCTGCGAGGACGTTGAATCTTATAGGACAGAAAAATAAGATCGTGATATGAAAAAGAAGCAGATAGTTGACCGTAAGAAGACACACGACCTACGTCAGAGACTATTATAAGATCGAGAAGCGAAGAGGTGCAGTTAGGAGATTGGTGTGTGGCTTTTAAAGGAAGAATGTTTAGATTAACAAAGGAAACAAGTGAGAGCAGTTGTTTACTACGCGAGTCATTCTTTAAAAGGCACGTGTTAAAATCTCCTAAGATAATCGTATGATCATGGAGAGGAATTAATTTTTCAAGTTTTGCCTCAAGAGATGAAAAATAATCAATAATACGGGAAGGAGAGTAATAAACACCAAGTAGTATTTTAGAATGCCGAATTGTGATTTCAACGAACAAGTGCTCAGCAAAGTTTGAGTACAGGCTAGGTGACTGTTCTACAATTTTATAGGAGATATCAGCTCTAAGGTAAATCCCAACACCGCCATAACCCTTCCCAACTCTATCATTACGTATGAGCACAAAACCGGGAATAGAATACTGAACAGATGGCAGAGCAGGCTTTAAAAAAGTTTCAGAAATAAGAATAGCATCTATGTATTTACAGTCAAAAGTTGCCAACATGTCTGCATAATGAGAAGGAATACTTTGTGCATTAATGTGCACAATGTTTAAATTATCAATATAATGACAAAACTCTGTCATCAGTTGATCACGTAGATGTTGAGAGGAATCACTACAGGTACTAGCATGGTTATTGTCGGAGGAGCAAGAAGAAGAGGACGAGAAAAAACTATCATCAAGTTCTATGTCGCACATATCAGAACGTTATGAATATAATACAATTATATTTATTTTTATACCACGAAAAATTAATACAAATATATAAATTAATGTAATAGTTATCAAACTTTAAATTGTCTATTACACGCGAATATACCTGCCGGTTAAAATAATGTATACTGTTTACCATCATTATAACTGTGCTGAGTGTTACAATATACTCTCAATATTTACAGATATCCAGACCTACCTAACCATAAACATGCTTAATAATTGAAAGTAAACAGAGAAAGAAAGAAAAAAAAAATAAAAAATTAGGACATAAAAAAAAAAAAATATGTTTAAGAGACCAAAAAAAAAAAAAAAAAAATTTAAAAAAAAATATAAGTAAAAAATGTTGTGATAATTAAACAGTAAGTGCGTCACAAAGTCCAAAACGGAGGCAATTTCACAACGATAACAGCGAGTCTAACATTAACAAAAAAAAAAAAAAAAACTATGTAAAGTTGTAAAATTACCTTCGTAACACAACCAGCACAGCGAGAAAAATAAAATAATAATAATAAAAAAAAAATTAAAATAAAGTTATAAAGGTAACCATCAATATTATTTCTTGCTACCCGCTACGGCACGTCTGGTTTTGGGCGGTCCTGCAGGCTCCTTGGAAACAGCACCCGTCTTTGCCGCCACGGATATGTCAATTTTGTTAAGTTCAGTTAAGGAACTGATACGATGTCGAACGCCATTGGCTCCCAAAATGAAAACAAATCCATCACGTGACCAACACTTGGAGAGACCAAATCTTTGTCGAGCAGCAATGAACGCGTCATGCCGCGCCTTAGTAAGGAACTCGGATAGTGTATAACCTGATCCTTTCAAGTTAGTTTTAGAATACCAAACTTTGTTTTTCACATCCAGGTCGTGAATCTTAAACAAAATCGGTCGTGGTTTGTTTGGTACAGTATTCCGCCCCAAACGATGACATCGCACAATATCATTCGATGAGAAATTAGGAATCTTCATTTGATCACCTACAGCTTTTACTACTAATGCAGTAATGTTTTCGTTCCTAGCTTCGGGTAAACCATGGAGCAATAACATTTTACGGCGGTTCCTCATTTCGATATTATCGACTTGCTGTGACAGCAAGGCCACTTGATCTTGTAGATTGCGAAGAGCCGTCAAAATAACCTCCCTAAATATAGCAAAATCGGAGGATAAATTACTGATGGTGGCAGAAGGTGCAGCTGCCTGTAATTCACCTTGGTACGCATCCATACGTTGCGTGAACATATTTTGCAACCGGATAATTGATTCTTGAATGGCATCCATAGCAACACTACTAGGTTACGTCACTGAACTTTTAAACTTAAATACACGTAAACGGATTATATTTAAAGAGAGATAACACACTCCGGCAGGTGTTGTAAATAGGACTTTAGTTTTCCATAAGAATCACTACAGTAATTAGTAATTAAACCACTGTTTATTAAAAATTATACGGAAGACTATTCAAGCAATGTTTACATCACACTACCCACTTTGTAACGTTAGTGTGCGAACATTACTGTGTTCCGGTTTGAAGGGCGCTGTAGCTAGTGTAATTACTGGGGTAACGAGACTTAACACCTTATGTCTCAAGACGACGAGCGCAATGTGGTGCAGTGTGTACCATCTTAACTAGCACCACGTTGTTATGGGCAAGCGTATCACTTACCACCAGGTGAACGTCATGCTCGTCTCGTCGCAAAGTAGTATAAAAAAAAATGAGATTTATAGTTTTACCTTTTAAATGAAAAAAGGATATAACTAAATATCTCGTACTTTAACTCTATATTTAATACATAATATAGCATATACTTTTTAATCACAGTTTAGTTAATGAAATCATTCAATAAAGTTTATTAGTTTAAATTTGAAATATTTAGAAAGGAAAATTATGTTTTCAAATTTTTGTTATATTTCTGTCATATTCTTTTTCAGTTAAATTACGTAAATAAATTTGTACAGAAAGCTTATATACTGAAAATTCAAAAAACCTGACGGTCATATCATGGATTTTATAATTTGATTTGTACAGTTCTTGTCTCACATAAATTCCAAATATTTCTTTTGATAAAGACATAAGTTTAACCCTGCTTATTGTTATAGTCATGACCTTAAGTACCTATAAGCATTCATTAATCAAGACCGTACCTCTTCTATACTTGCGTACAATAGGTGCGACTAGACACCAATATTGCTAAATGAATACTAGCTTTCACTACACAATGCGTTTTATATTCTCAGGTGAAATACTCCTTAAAGCAATTATGAGCCGGTATAGAAAAATAACGGTAAAGAAAAGTTTCTCAAGGCGACGAGCGCCACATTGTTATAGGCAGGTGTATCACTTACAATCGGTAGTATACTCGTATATGGGTTACTTAAAAAAATGTTGACAATAATATATCATCACCAACCTCATTCATTATATGAGACAATTATTTCGAAATTTATATTTGTTATGTTTAAATAGAAGAAAAGTCAAGTATTAGTTTATTTTTCATAACGACTTGGCTCTGTACCAAGATGTTTTGAAACACTAATGCCGTGAATGCACATTTCAACCAGAGCAATTTATTTACGTTGTTGAAATTTGGCTTTCACGGAACTATCATTACTGTCATACAAAATGTTACTGACGTATTTGGAATACTGTTACTTTTTATTCAGAGAAATCCGAAAGTCTCGAAGGGGATAAATATATTGAGAAAACCGATATTTTCCTTGAACTTTTCTAGGACATTTAACATCCACCAAATCGCTCTAGACCAGCGAGGTGAAGGAATTTCCTCGTTTGTTTTTGTGTGAAACGACCTGGAGCCCCAGCAGTGTAAAAATTCATTAAGAGGATTTTTCATATACTTATTTTTTAAGATTGTTAATTTTTACCGAGTTTTGTCTTGATACGAACGTCAAGAAAGATTTGTAGCCTGTCATATATAAATAACAAAGACATAAAAGAATCACAATAGATAGTTGCTTTACCGTGCCGTGAATACATATATCTGACAGTGAGCTATAGATACATCCATTGTGATGTGACTAAGTACATCTACCTACTCGCACTACGCTTAGTTTACTCATATAAGTATCTCTCTACTGTATATCAAGAAAAGTAAATAACAGATTATCCTTACAAGGCCACCCAACAACGATGCTTTAATATAGTAACAGTTATTACGTTTAAAACATGTTCGTGTTTATTGACATTATTTATTAATTAATTAATATAATTGACTAACATTTAACCTTAATTTCACATGCACAAGTGATAATGAGGTCGTTAATTGTGAACGTTTGACTTAACATCCTAGACGGAATTATAAAAGATTCTGGATGGAACAAAAGGTACATGTATTCCCTTTCGCATCCATTTTATGTATGTGATGATCACCCATTAAATTCCTTATCAGATATGGCATTAGCTCACATGGCCACTATCGACACCATTATTCTTATTATATGCAAATATTAAAGCTCTTTATCAACTTCATTATCCGATACGATCAATTCTGTGATATTGATAAAATTGGTAGAAAATCTGTAAATAAATTATGATATTCATATTAAGATTAATATTGCAAATAAAAATTTTCTTTCACATTTTGTTAACACAATAGCTACGACTTTGGAGTAATCAAAGATAGTTAATATCTATAAAATCAAGCCACGTTGCATCTGGTAGTAAAAGATAAATCTGTCTATAACAAGCAGGCGCTAGATAGGATGATTTCACAGCACCACATTGCGCTTTTTGTTTTGAAACATGAAAACTTATTATCTCATTAATTTTCATACTTACAGCGCCGATCAAGATAGATCACATAACCTTTTGCACACTTCTACTTCGCAGCTAAAATAGATCTTTATTTATTTTATCCTGTCAAATTATAGTTGATAGCTTGAAACCCGAAAGGTTCAGCGATTTTCACACGTCCTTGAAAATAATGAACAACATGACGAGGTTAAAATTTTGGTTACGACGTATTAAAATAAACAATTTTACATTCAATGGGCTGTAAACCGTACGAATCCCATCTTGTATACCCGGTGCGTTATATTATCATTTATCGATATCTGTTTTAATAAATTTATGATTTGCTATTGAAATCATATTTTTTATCAATTTTCCGCGCAATTTATATAACATTTAATTACCAAATCAAGTCTATCTCGGTAAGTATAAAGAATTACAAGTAAACCAAATGCAATAAACGATTATTCTAAAACAGTATAATTTTCATTTTAATTAGAACAATTCTTAAACTCAGATTTGTACTAATTATCGTTATTTATTTATGAAGAATTTTAAAAGTACAACGATGCATTATTAATTGCATATCTTAAACAAAATCTTCCTAACAAACATTAGCAGATAATGTCTTCAAGTATCGAACATCTGAGCCGTTAATTTCAATTTATTGGTAGTTACCACGTTTTCTTACCTTTGATTAATGGACGTTTTACACGAAGTCGGTATAAACTAACACACCCAATAAATTCCCATTGGAAACAAGCCTAATGGACACATAATAATCATTTTGATTACTTTAAAATGTTTGTATTAATACAAAACTATACAATGTGTAAAAACTATAGTACAAATGACTAATGTACGCTATTAAAGATTAATGTGTTCATAAGGTTTACTTTGTGACACGTTAAACAATAAACTGTGTACATATACCAGTTTCACCGCAATCCCAGTTAATAAATTTAGTTATAACAGATTCGGTAGTTCATTCGAGAACACATCGTGATAAATCTCGAATAAATGCAATGAAATTAAGCTTTCATAGAGAATAGAGAAAAACCGATGTTAATCAGGAATAAGTAATGTTTAATTTAATTGTATAAAATGTAAACAAAAGTATCATGTTTAACAGTTTTCCTGGTGCTTATTACAATTGGTAAATCTACTTCCTAAGTCGAAGTAGAACTACGCCAGGCTCTGTCGCTGAGCAGTAAATATTACTGTGTTATATCAGTAACCGTATAGTCTTAGTGCAAAACTTGAATAGCGTCCCATTGGAAGGAAATAATCAAATTTCAATCAGGTTAAAGTTCGTACTATGTTATAAGTTAGCTGCGTCTATCTATTGCATTTAAAATTTGTTTTATTTATTCGTCGATGCGACGAGACGGAAAAGATGTGCGCCTTAAGTATAATAAGTATAATATATTATGTTCGTTTATTTCAGACTTGTGTTAAAACTTGCCACCACATTTATTTCATTAGCTACAACGCTCTTCAAACCGGAGCTTAATAACATTTGCTTACTATCATTTGACGGCAAAAATAACTGTGGTGTTACCTACCTTGACGGCCTCCTCCAACAGAGACCCATTTCCAATAATATAATACAATTATATTAATTGAAATTATATTATTTCACGCGATCCTAATGACATCATTATTGAGGGCGGTGCCATGATGTCGCCCCCGTATCTGCTTCTTATGTGTACTACTTTATATGTTTAATTCATTTTTGGTACGTGGTACGTGCTACAAATAATTAGTAATAGATTACCACTTAGTGATAGCTATTTCACTATACTTATACGACTAAATATACGGTCACTTTGAAAGATTACAGTTAAACAGATGTCTACTTTTTAAACACTATTAGAATAAAAACGTTAAGCTTTTTCACGTATTAGGATTATTATATTTTCACCGCAAAGTTTAGTAACTTTTGCAAAGATCGTAATTCAGTTTATTTTATTGTAAACCTTAAAACTAAGTTATAAAAGGCAAACTACTAGTAACTAATCTTACTGATATGCCCTCGTAGACAACGTAATGTATGGTGAGAATTGGAGACAGAATAATTATGAAAAGTTAAAGGATATTCATAAAAACTGTGAAATAAATTCCACAAAGAAATAACACCGCGTCAACTTAGTGTAGTGTACATAAATAACAAAAATTAAAAATAGATACATAAGCGATAAAAAGATACAAAGTTTACATAAACATCCAAATGTCAACAAAGATTATATGTTTTTATATTTAGCTTGACAATTCGATCTTGGAAAATCCTCTGGAACTATAAAATATTATTATTTTTAACATATCTTTTTCAAAATATGAACTACAAAAATGAGCTTAATTCATACTTCTCAGTAATTTACAAAAGTGAACGATTAAATATATTTGTGATATATATACTAGGCGTGAACAATAGTGCAAACCTTTAGACTTGTTTAAGTGTTCCATGATTCACATTCTTCCGCGCCTGTGCTTAATATGTACAAACATGTATATAAATAAACTTTTTTTATGTTTATTTATACGTATTTATTTATATGAAAAATGACACGAAGCGTGTTTTTTGTGGGGAGACTATAACCAGCAGCAGACATCTACCGCTTCATGATGATGATGAAGTTAATTGGTACTTAGAAAATAAGTTGTAGTTTTAATTATATCGTTTTTGGTCGACGAAAAGCTGCAACTCTCTCCTGGTGTTGCGGTAATTAATAACCATCATGAATGCCGCTTGATAGCTTATTAATTTCTGTATATAAAAGCTGCAATCTCTATTGGTGTGTTAATTCGAAATTCGTTGAACGTATGTGTTACAAAAGCCGTTTTTTAAACAGTTACACAACGCAGTTTTGTCAGTCATTGGTTTGTTAATCGTGTCGTAATCCCGCCGTATATACAGCCATAACATCTGACCAAATATTCATGACCCCATGACCTTTATTTTTTGATGGATGTTATGTCCGCGGTTCATCTTAATCTTTATATGCTAAGAGTTATTTAGGTATATTAATTATTATTATATTAGTCTAGCACTAAGCTTTAAAGTTATAAACAAGCAACCGAAATTTTCAAATATAATCCAACATGAATGGATTATTTTTCATTTGTACAAAATTTTTCATTATCACTAAAATTCCTTTTATACATATATATACAAAGTATGTCGAAATGATCTATGATACATAATCTGATGCCTTTTTATTTCAAAGCCGTTGTTAATTTTAAATTATAATTTCCACTGTTAAGGCGTTGCCAGTTATAAATGAAACGTATTATTCCGCTCGGCTAATTTCCGTTAAAGTATTAATTAACTTAACTCCCATGAAATAAAAACCAGTTAACTGTTAACGTTTACTACAAACTTTAACTTTTAAAACTTGTGCATTCTAATTCAATAAAAAATATCTGTGTGAGAAATATGTTAAGATAAATTCAAAAATTATTAAATGTCTTGTTTTTTAATTTATCTTAGGTCATTTAAAAAAATATGTTTTTTCTCGAAAATCAACTGAGTCATGTGAATTTTTTTTACAACGACAAATTATACAATACAAGGACAAAACAATTGTGTTTATATGTGCGGGTGGACAGCGGCGATTAGCAACTTAATAAGTATATTATATGAGTAAATTGCTCTACGAGCTAACCGTAGAATGCATGTAACTCTTCAAGGTTCCTTTTCAATAATTTACTTGACATAAATATTAGATAAAAATCTCTTGTCTTAGTGCTATTACGGTATACAATGTATTTTGTTTATATAAACGATACATTGTAAACTAAAACATGCTAAAGTACAAGAATATACATATGAATTCCCTTTCACATAATCCACCGAGACATTAAAACATAGTATTCTATCTGTTTTTTTAACCAAAGAATCTTATTTGTAGATTAGTTATTCCATTATGCGTAATTATTTTGGTTGTAATACACGTAGTTACATAGATGGTAAGAGTAATTGTACAACGTATTGTACAACCTTCGTTCGTCTATGTCATATTAGAAAGCTTTTATTTAGTACGGAAAATGTATATTAGCATGTAATTTTTGTAGTGTTCCTGATTAGTATCATATAAAATTTAAGTGGTTTAAGCTCTTTTTATGTGATAAACCCGATATAATATCGATCAAACATCCATTATATGATAATTTCATGACACTGGTTTACCCCAATATACGAAAAATTATCAAATAATTTTGTAGTGGTTATTCGTGTGGTGTTACAAATAAAGTGCGGTAAATAAAATGAATTTCACAAGATACACACTTTAGTAAAAGAAATATAATCTGCGATTAAGATGATTGAGAAGCAGAGTAGATGTGGCTTGTTTTAATATAGGTTTTACTTTTATTCGAATACACAAAATCAGATATTTTTCTCAATAATATGAATATTTCTCGTCACTCATGCTAAATGTATTGTGTGAAACAACAATAACCAAGTTCAAACGTAATAGACTAAAGAAATAACATTCATACGAAATACGCAAATAAAAAATATGTGCAAAAAAAAGCAATTGGTACTTTCAATTGTACTTGATCATCGTACCGTGTCTTCTGTGTTCGTGTCTGTCTGTTCACTGGTAAATATTCTAAAAGCTTTAAGAAAATTTTATTTATGTAGCCTTCATGACATATTTTTAATAAATATCAAATCAACTAACAAAACAGAGTTTTTTAACATAAAGTGAATTCTGCGTTTGTCAATTGTACTGTCCATTTCATAAATAAATTTTTAGAGATTTATAACTTGATATTTCTTCAAAGTTATTACGTCTTTAATAAGTAGTTTTAAAGTAATTCTCTAGGTGAGTAGTTAAAAAATTGTTTCACAACTACAAAAAGCAATTTAGGCATGTAGTAGTTGTTTTGTTTGAAGGTTAGTTAGCGCCTGGAGCCTTGTTGATACAAAATATTCCAATCAGAACTTGTGAAGTGATTTCGTCACGGTGTTGCATAATAAACAGATGCTTATCATGTAGATCTACTAGCCAGTAGTAACCTACAACAGTTGTACAATTACCGCCAGTTATTACTTAAGCCAATTTTCAACTCAACAGTAATTTATTATGCACATTTATCGCAAAGCAATGCAATAAGTATGTAAATACAGTTTACTATGATATTACTCTATTATAAATACAGTTTTAATAATAGACCTGTCTCTTTTTTAACGTAAAAAATTCAAAAAACATATTTCTTTGGAGGGTAGGAAAGCAGGTAAATAAAATGTTAATACATATCATTGAAGAGACAAAAAAGCATAGTGACAGTAATCATAGCCTATAGACGTTTTTAACCTCAAAATTCTTTGCACGCATTAATAAAATTTGTTTTTCAAAATAAGTTTGGATAATTTGAGGAACGGAAAACTTATATGTTTTATAGAGTTACGTGTTTAAATATTTTGTCTATTTTACAATCATATTTACTATATTTTTACTTCTTTTTACAGCTGAAGCCGTTCGCTGTTGGACTTGCTCATCGGATTTGAACCCGCTTTGCAACGACCCTTTCTTGGCTGGTCAAAATGAAAATTCATATTTATTCCGCTTGGAGAACTGCGATGCAACCTCCGCGGTCTCCTATCCTTATTTGACGTCATCTATTTCTGCTTGCAAAAAGCAGAAAAAATTCGGTAGGCTATACTAGTCAAGCAACAAATATTCAAAATAACACATTAATCACAACCTTACCATAGAATATAAATTATTCCAATGTATAATTAAATTTTCTTTTTAAACAATACTGTCTCCAGAAATTTGTAGATCAATCAATACATTTCACACCCGCTTACGTGCTGAGGTATATTTTAAATCTATAAATTGCAAATACTTAGTTAATTAAGAAGCGCTCAATTTAAAACAGTTAACGAGATTAGTCACCTGAGCACTAGTATATTGCTTATTGGATTTAAATTGTTGGAAACTACTTACATGACTTACCAACTATTCTCCATTCTATACATTCTTAGTAAAAGAACTCGCATTATTTGTTTGTTGTTTCTTAACAAATGTTAAATTTAATAATGGTACCTTACCATACATAAATAATATTGCAGTGAACATTCTAACTTTGTAGTTCATTTTCACTATATCCGCTGCTTAAAAACGTCTCATTGTTAATAATATTCACTTTACTGGTAAAACTTATCCATTTTTTCGCAAAAAAATTAAGTAAATATTGCAGTTTTTAATGTGAAATATTGTTATAGAACATTTAAAAAACTTGCCTATGATGAACGACGTGTTCGCCTCTTCGCTTTTTAGTAAAAAAAAAACATATCTTTCGTAATATTACATTTTTTATTACGTTTTAAATTTCGGCCTAAATTTTCGATGACAATCTCAAGAATTACAGAGAATAGATCATGTTACAACGTAACTGAGAATATAATGGTACGGTACTTATTATTTTATTGCCAAACCTACGCGCACCTCCGTTGCATCCACGGCATAATAGCGTTTGTGAAGACATTTATACATAAGATTCTTAAATAAACATCTTTATTTATTATTAACCTAAAATTAACACAACATTTAATGAAATAATAACATGTACAGAATTCTTAATATAAACTATAAAAGAGAGATATAAATAGATTAGGTTCATCTAGTTATTCCCATTTATATGAAATTGCCTGAATATTATTTTGTTTTACTTTGTATTGATTGAAAGAATTCGTTATACGCAATTTCAGTTTTATTACGTTTACGTTTTTATGTTTTAGTTCGCGGCGATTTGATAATTTCACGTGGCTGCACATGGAAGCGTAAAGAAGATTACACCAACACATGCCCCAGCACTTCTTCTTCATCGGCCAACGAAGTGATCTCTTTCTGCGAGACCTGCGACTATGACGGCTGCAATGGAGCTTCCGCCATCACCAAGACTCTCGCATTATTAATCGCTCCTCTGGGTCTCGTACTTTTTAAATAATCATCGGGAAATAATTGCAACCGTACACAAATAGGTATTATTTGGGACCATGCAAAAAATACCATTTTAATAATAATGCACCCACCGCGTGTTTTGAAACCTAAGAAAACTAATCAAAGCAATGAAATAGACGTCATATATTACTTTAAACAAAATAAAGTCTCTGTATGTCGATTAAATGTTTTATAAATGTTTAAAATAATACAAATATTTTTTTCGCACACAATCGCGACATTTTATAAGCACTAAGGAAAAAATTTTACTTGATTACTAAACCGCACCTTTGGAATGTAATAAAAGAAATTGAAATATTCATATAACATACGTTTGTATTGTTTTCTAGCAGAAAAATATTTATTTGAAATAATGTATATGTCCTTTGTTTATTCTATTCTTACCTAAAAAAGTAATTTTCGCAAATAAAATTTGACATGGGAACATAATTACCACGATTTAGGCAAATCTGATGACATAATTTCAAATTTTCATATCACTATCTACAATTTAACCTTACACATTACTACACTACACTACACTATAACAAAACACGAAAATAATAATTTAGTTTCTGTTTTGTGTAAAGGTTGCTGGGTTAACTTTTGTCTTTAAAAACTGTTTCTTTATTATTTTAGTATAATGTCAAAAGTGTGCTAGGTTGTATGTTGACTAAATGTAAATATTTTTTGCACGGTATATCTAATTACAAGTTTTTCATAGTCGTTGAATATTAAGATATACTTTTTTTCTATTATTACCCTTTAAAGAATAACTAAATATATGAATATGGAGATAATTGGAAGAAAATTAACAATGGTGTCGTGAGTACAAAGTTAATCTTAAATTTGTCGATTTCAATAAATTTAGTTACTAAATGCTGCGTTTTATTACCAATCTTTTCAACAGCTTACATTTAATTCTCATTAACAAAATAAAATTAAAACGAGTAGGTGTTTTTCATCACAATTTTTGAAAATAATTAATATCTGTCTTCCAAATCTTTACTAAATAATCAATGTACTTGAAATATCCCATGTTATGGTCGACCTTAATGTTTAGATGCGACTGTGTTATGTAAACAACGAAAGATCAAACCAGATCATTCACTTGAGACTGCGTCACCGAATAGTGGTGATTTAATTAATCTAAACTATTATATAATAACACTACACGTCTTTACGCGACCCTTACTTACAGTAAGGGTGCTTCAAAAAGTGCAGGCGGTCCATACATTTTTAAAATCAGGCGGAACGTAGGTATTTCTGTTTGTCACCTTAGAAAAATCATCAGATCGTCAGTCTACTACTGCCGATAATACTCTACCAGTACAGAACCGCCACTCGAGATCTTAAATGCACAATTATCTGTGAGTCTTTATGAGTAATATGCACCGCCAAATGCCTTTAATAGTGGTAAACCTTTCATTTCATCTGTTATGCACTTTACTGCTTTTTGAGTCACAGCCCTTTTTACAAGGTTCATAAATAGTATGGTCTCGGTACCGATCATTGTAACTGGCAACTCTCACAAATTTAAAACTTTTAGCTTTGTGCACTGCCATAGCTAGGAGATATATAACATATTATGCGATAACAGACTACTACATGTTGTGTAACCTTTTGAACTCAATAAACTGGAATATATACTATTTATCTTCTCCAGTATTGATCTTACACATTTCTCCTTATTGTGATTACAAAAACATTAATCTTCTTCAAATTCCATTTTTTAATCAAGGGCATTACCATCAAAATTATGTTAATTTTATTTAGAATATTATAAAATTAAACAACAATAACTGAGCTAAAAATGTTTATTTTATAACAAAGTACATATTTCATTATTGCTTAAGAATTATAATGGACGGCCTTTGCTCAGTCTTAAATATATCTAAATAACATGTTTACATCTTTAAAAGTAAGTATCTATATCGAAACGATTACAAAACACTACTTTACCTTAAATATAAACAAAAGGGGGAAATAAATTTAAAGTGGATAAGGATTTACAAAAAGAAAATTGCGTATGTAAATTGTACTGGTGGTGCTTACTTAATACATCTGTATGAATACATGTAAAGAAATTGTATAATCCTCAGTTATTTTAATTTTTACTGAGCTCAGGACTTTGACATATATGTCAGCAATCTAAGCGGGTTGTCAAAGAGGTTATGGAAATTTGTTAGTGTTGTGTGAATACATCATGAGTAAAAAGTTTTTCCCAAGATATCCAATAAAAGAAATTAACGAAAACGAACTTTAAATATAGTTTTACGTATTCCAGAACAACACATTGGACTTTTTTTATTTCATCAACCTATCTAGAATGCAAATCACCTAACATACATATAGATATTTTCTTGCTGGAACATTTTCATTATTTGTTATAAAAGAAGTGAAATGTGGTACTCACTTTGTATTTGACATAAACCGCAGAATTGATCAATTGAATAAATTTATATATAAAAAGAATATAGAATTCTAGTGTTCCAGTTGAGAAAAACCCTTCTTCTTTCTTAACAACCAAATAACATTTAATACAGTTCTTAGAAGTTGATGTCAAAAATATTTATCATGATTTATATAATATGAAATAAGTATAATGGTTTGGGAATAGTAAATTTTAAAATTTCTTTGCAATTGTAACATGATAAAAAACGAAAGCCTTTTCTATGTAACATAAACAATTAATTGACATTAAAATTTATACATTATTGTCATTTCGCAAGTTGCTACATTAATATAGGTTTGTCCATCAAATATAACTATGCAAAGTCATTGTATAACAATTCGGGTTTTTACTACATCTTTTATGCTATTCTGCCAACTGAGAGCAGACCAGGCTAAGGGACAACCTGGACTGTCTCTTTATGAGAGAAGGCACAGTCTTAGTCATTAGAACAAAAAGAAGGCTACTTGTACCATTATATACAGATATAAGGACCAAACGAAAAGTAAATAAGAAGTTAGCGATAAAAACTATACTTACACTGAGATAATGTGAATGTATTTGTGACACAGAAAACTGAAAATTGTTATAAAAAATATTTAAATTTACCATGTACAACAGAGTACATTATCTACAATTGTATTCATTGTGCTTTTAATATAAAAATATTTCTTTTTTCTTCAGCTTTCTTATTTAGCTCCCTTTCAGGGAAAAATTTGCAAATATTTACCTGACATTAATAAATGTTTTAAAAAACAAGTTAAGAAAGTAAACTTATAGTAAACCTCAATAAAGATGACATGGTTAATACAAGAAGAGGCATGGGGCTAAAGAGTGATGAGGAATTACATCCGTCTTTACTATTGCATGTACAGTATTCTATAAAGATGTTATATGTTCCTGTCCTCATTAAGCAAAATCTTTCATCTCCTTGAATACCAATTTCGCCTAAATAGGCACAATCTCTAAAATATCGCCATTCACCATTGACTGAAACAAAGTTATATTTCTGTATTAAAAAAATACACTTTTATTAATTTTTTTTATTATTCTCATACATAATTTGTTTTAACATGATATAAAGAGCTTCACAAGCTTCATCACATAATATTAGTATATTAGACTAACAGTAGTTGTTTATGCGGAAATTTATAACTTCTATAGAAAACACTTCATATTGAAATCAGACAAAGTCATTTTGTAATTTTGTATGTAATACAAGTTTTGCATGATTTTTTTAAATTAAGATGCTGTAATAAATCCGTAAAACATGGTCATGCATTCATTAAGTTTGCGTGTTCATTTTAAACTAATAGTTATATTGTTATATGTATAATTTTGTTTGGTGTAAAATAAAGAGTATTTTATTAACATTTATGTTTTATTAGCACATATGTTTATAAAGAATTATTTAAAAATTCCTGCTTACCTTTCTGACGTATTTTTCGGCACATGGAAGGTCTTACGCCGGGTAAATGCGGAAACCCTTTTTCTGAATCGCAGTCTGTTATTGGCACAGTGCTATTATCAAATGGATCAGCACATTTTGGGTCATTGTTTGATCGGCAATTCCAACATTTTATACATAAACCTGGACAAGTATTTGAAATTAGTATCGAGGTACTGGGCGTGACCTATAGGAAATATACCTACTTTACTTACCTTTATTCACAAAGAAAATAGCAAATATTAAAAAAAATAACCATCTCGATGATAATGTCATTATATTCGATTAATTCGAATGGCACAAAAAGTTAGAAATACAAAATAATTTCGTCAACAGTTCAAGGTCAAGCTTATAATTATTTAGTGTTACCAGTAAAACTAACGAAACTATTTTAAAATGCTTCAAGAACTTTCTAATGAATACATTATCTCAGAATGTATGAAATTTAACTCTGTATTCAGAGCCAATTAATGAGTTTGCGCTTCAGTAAAGGGACATATAAGATTAAGCTTTAAAAAAAGGTTTTTCTTATTATCACAAATTTTCTTGACAACAATGAAATAGTAACACTACGTAGGGCGTGTTTCCTGTGTTGGTATTGTCTATCTGTCACTTTGTCGTTGTTTTCACTTACCTTAACCATTTAAATTGAACAGTTTGGTAGTTTGAAAATGTCGTATTTATATTTTTTGTTGTTCATTTGTTCGATACGAACTGGTATTTATTAGTATATTCATTTATTGTTACTGTTAGAATACTTAAATATTATTTTAATACATGTTTAATTTTTAGTATTTTGCGTAAGGTGCTACCAGTGCGCTTCATCACAAAATAAAGAAGAAGATACTTGTGGAGCATACAAAAAGTTTGATGTCGATAGTCAAATAGCCGTGGAATGTAACAGCGATGAATCTCATATGCCAGGATCTTTTTGTATGAAGTTAACTCAACAAGGACCTAAAGGATTTATTTGTATGTTTATAAGTAATTTGCACTTCGCTTATTGTTTTACGAAAGACATAGTCAGCAAACTACTACTAGGTTTCGTGTCCAATAATTTATCGCCTAAAACTACTCTGCTCCTAATTTGATTAACATTCTATTTTTATTTATTTTGCTGATCATGTAGAAATACAACCTTCATTAATAGTTATATTTGTATGCCTTACATATTTTCTAAAAAATGTTTAACTTTATTTTTCAGGGGATGGCAGATGGCGTCAGGTTATAAGGCGTTGTGCATCAGTTGCTGAAACAGGTGTTACTGGAGTTTGTAATTGGGGAGTGTACCCAAATGGTGTTTATTGGGAGGAGTGTTATTGTTCAGCAGATGAGTGTAATGGATCGGTAACTGTAAATTCCTCTCTCACAGTTATGTTAAGTATGATTGCTGCTATGATATATACAAAAATTCTTTGATTTCAAAACTTATGTCTTTTTAAAGTGCCTTAGTCATTATACTTTTTCTATTTAAGGCCTAAAAGAAGTAATGATCTAAAACATAATTTTTAATTTATAGACACAACTTCACAATCATTTTTACTGCCACTGAAATAAACATCACATAGTGCATTTGTAATTTATTCATACATTTAAGTGAAATCGATATTTGAAATATGTATATATATATTAAAAATGAGTTTGTTGGTATTTGAAAGAAATAGTATAAGATATAATTATTATAGTTGTATGATTTATTATAGTATTTAAAAAGATAAGCTTTCTAATATTACAGGCCTTTCCACTTAATATAACTAGTTATGAAATAGATGTATAAACACTTCATATGTGTAAAAAGTAACCATTTGTAAGATTTTTTTTAAAATATTCAATTTGACTGCCACATACTATTTATGTATAAGGATTTTAAAATAATTATTGTGCCTTTGATGTGTCAGTAGTCCACTGGATGAGGCAGTGCAGGTATCATCTGTATGGAGATGTTAGGAGGCCTATGCTCAACAATGGGCATCTTTCAGTTGATGATTATAATGACATATGTAATGCTTTAATTCCTTTCAAAGCACAGACAAATTCAATTTAAGTATTTATCAGATCCGTCCAAGGTATTGACTGTTTTGTGTAAACTAAGATAATGTTAAGGTACCTAAGTTTGTTTTACTAGTAGTTTGAATATAAACATTATAATCAACAAATTTAGATAATATCTGTGATCTTCTGTGAAAGTTATTTACAATTTTTAATGTAGACAATTTTGCCAAGTCATTTATTATCTATATTTTTCTTACATTCATACAAACTTTGGAAGTAGTTAAATAGTTTTAAGACGAAATTTCACATAACAACTACAAAAACTATCTTATGTTTAGAAATTCAAAATGGATATAGAGAAACTGTTACATATATGTATATGTTTTAAATATTACTCATTTTTGGGACCAATAAAGTTGTTAAAAAAGACAACAGACAACATTAAGACACAAATTATATTTAACTTGAAGTACAGTGGTTTTTTTTATGTTGACTTTTTTAAAATTCTGTCTTTCAAACATAAAATTCTTTTTGATCTTGTTTTTCATAGCAACAAGCACAAGGTTAGGTAAAGAATGTAGATTTTGATGGAAAAGTGCATTGGTCTAGAAGACTCTTCTATTAAATAAATGTGTTAAGAAGAATTTAAGATTATTTGCGTTTTTCCAACCAAATATGGTCAGCTGTGTTGTTAAAAACATTACAACCAAGAAAAGATTTCAATAGATTTTTTTAAACTACATTATGACTTTTATGCAGAGATTTAATAAAAAAATTGTTAAATCATCATTTAGTAACACACATTTTTTTGAGAAATGTTATAGTTATTAAATATTTTTAGATTGATAATTAGTTTCATTTACAATATAATTCTTTAGAATAATATAAACTGGCTTAAACCTGGACATCCTAAAAATTTATGTTAGATACAATTATAAATCCAGAATTTATAGTATATAAAAAAGTGCAATTTTGTAAAGAACCCTGTTACACCTAAAAAATATTTTACAGTCTAAGCATAACTATTTTGTTGGAAGCTTAATGAGCAGGACGATTAATGGATGGTGATATTCCCACCTATAACAATGTGGCTAGTGAGCGAGCTAGGATGATAAAAACTGCACCACATTGGAATCATAGCCTGGGACATATTTTAATAATCATTACCAAGACTATAATTACCATTTTAGTAGTGATTTCGATTTTTATTTAATTCACATTGTCTGTGGCCATAACAAACTGATATAATTGCATAATGCCCTTCCGGTCTTAGCTGCACTAGCTTAAAGGTTTTTGGGCTTCTTTACTGCAGGCACAAAATCGCCTTTAAAAAGTATTATGGTAGTACATGTAAAGACCTTGAGGAGTTAAGTGGAATTTTAAGAACATTGCCGCTATAATTATCATACACACTAAAAATAGAAAATACGCTAATTTTTAAGTCATTAAATCAATAATACAATACACGGTGTGTACTTATTAGTGTTATTCGGTGAATTTCCGGATCGGATATTTGGTCTGTTACGGATTAATTAGTGGACACTTGTCTTTTCTAACATTAGGACCAAATCATCGGTGCAAGTATAAAATTCGCTCGTGCATATAAAATATGTTGATTTTTCTCTTGTCAAAAAAAGTTTTCGCCATGTCAAAAATTTCGCGAATTTCAATTTACTTTTTCATATTAATGATATTTTAATCAATGACAAGCCAAAGAATTGTTATATCAATAATGCACTGGATGTTATGTTAGAACTGAAACAAAAAGCATATTTTTTTTACATAACTTATTTACATGTTACATTAAATTTACTTTTTGTTTAAATTATCTCATGCAGATTTCAAGACAAATTTGGCAACAATCAATTGACCGTAATTGAAAATTGTTAAGTTTTATTTAATTATGATTGATGTTTGTTTGTATAAAAAGTCACGAAGTACGCAGTTGCAGAAAATCTGTTTACTTAAAAATTTTCGATTAATTCCAAAGTACGGTGTCGCAAAACGTGTTTTTAAATAATGACAAGTAGTATTTCAACATTACATTATGCTTATACAGTTTTGAATTTATAACAGCCAGGTAAAATTTTAAGTCTAAGTTTTGACATTGCTGTTCAACACTGTGGTAAACAATGGAGAATTAAAGGCGATTGCTCAAGCTGACGAAACTCAACCTACACCTAAGTTCGCAGCAGCTTTTCATGTAAGCATCAAAACCATATTGGTTCAATTGCCACATACTAGCAATTTAAAACCGGTTGGCAAATGGGTGCCCCAAGGAGTAAACGCCAGCGCAACGTACGCGTTGAGATCTGCCTTGTGCTGCTCAACAGACAGACAACAGAAACGAAAGAATTTTGGAATGTATTGTTATATGAGACAAAAAATAAATTCTGATCGACAATCGATAATCCTCAACAACTCGGTACAACACCCAAGCAACGTCATAAATGAAAAACGGCTCCTTTAAAAAATACAGTCACTGTTTGGTGGTCGAGTGCCAGTGTAATTCATCACAGCTATTTACAAAACGGCATGATCAAATACTGCAGATGTGTGCTGTGAAGAACTGAACGATAAAGAATCTCGCCCATCTGCAATCAGCTTTGGTCAATCGATCGTCTCCGCTGCTTTTTCGCCACAACGCGCGACCCACACAACACGATCTCCGAACTACAAGAGTTGAGTTTGGAAACCCTCCCTCATCCCTCACACTCATCAGACCTTGCATCCACTGACTATCATTATTTTATGGACGACCTTTAAGCAAGAAAAAATGCAATTCACGAAAGGCAGTACAAAATGTCTATGAATAGTTTTATTCCTCCCGTGCAGCTGATTTTGACTAAACTGCCAATGTGTTGGCAAAGATACATCGATTACTTGGGCGATGATTATTTTGGTTAACAGAAATAGACAAGACAGAAAAAAAATACTTCAACTCATTTCATACAAAACGACAATGACAAGCTAAAAATATATTATACGGCTTAGGAGTCAAAACAAAAAGTAGCTAATTACTATCTGAATGTGGCCGTTTGCCAATTACGTTATATGTTTCTGCACGTCACTGTCGAAATAATATGAGTAGGCACTGCATAAGTTTTAATTAAATTTCCTCTTTTACGTTCTCGGAAATCTGATAAGCTGTTTGAACGTTGAAAGCATCTTAGTGGAGAATGCTTTTGTAGTAAAAGTGCGCTTGTGATTTAGTTGTTTGTGTACTTAACAATGATAGAAGTTTGACAGACGGACAAAGAGTTTATAAAAAAATAAATTTTTTAACAATTAATATTAACAAAAAAATAGCAAAATTTAGGAAAAGGTCGCACACATTTAAGATTTTTTTTTAAATATTCTAAAACTCCAATAACAAATAACAAAGTGTGATGATGTGTCAATATTTCCTGACACTGTTGTTGCATTATATTATTAGTTATTAATATGATGTATTTATTAATTTCACGTTAAATATTATGTGTACACAAAACTGCAGAGTTTTATAAAATCAATAATTTAAATGAAGATGAAAGTTATATAATATGCAGACTTACCTTTATAAAAAAATAAGTTTTTTATAGTTGGTTTATTGATAAATTTTCTATGATATTTATTATATACTTTAAAGAAACAGCGCGATAATGTAGCAATCTCATTGCAAGTTATTTAAAACAGCGAAGGGAACGGTACACAAAAAAAAAATATTTTTGTTATAAAAAATTACAAATAGTGGATACCTTAAAATATACCCTTAAAGTGGAGCTTTTGGCGATTGTCGACAGAATTCGTTCAAGTTCGGGTCAGATCGGAGATGGTCGTAAACTGTAACGTACATACTTCTCAACATTTAGCCATCTCTAACTAATACAAAACATCATAAGGTAGAGTAGGCCAGCTATAGCAATCGTGTTGCTCTTTCTGTGTCTATTTTGATTTGAATTCCCGGCCGAGGCTTGATATTTTCCCGTAGGCTTCAGCTCACTCTAGCCTTCAGTTGCCTGAAGGCTGTCGCGGTGGCTCTGAATATCGCTCATTTTCTCTCGGTCATAAATGGTATGATTAAGTAACCACTAGACGAGCGATCACACGGATGAGTGTTATTAAAGATTTCATTAATATAAGTGCTATGTAAATGTGTTCCGTATATCAGTGAAAAAGTTTGAATTTTTTAAGTCAAGTAAGAAGTAAACTAGTTATTGTATAACGAAGGCAGGAGTAATTTCGGCGCTGTGAGTATTTTCTTTACAACAACATTATATTGATTGATGTTTGAATTATTCTTTTGAAGGACGTAAGATAAAGGTTGTGACCCTAGCCTGTGGCCCTGCCTGGGAGAGACCGCCTAACGTTACCTAACAGCCTCCAGAATAAATTACTCTAAATACCGATGTTTTATTTTTAAACTTGTGCACTCTTATCTTGATATAAGGTCTCACAATAAAATATTTTTTTACTTACGCATCATCTGTTAACTTATTGTATACATAATAATTCTCACTAATAGTTTGCTAATAAGGAAAACCGCGACTACGTCATCGTATACAACGAATTGTTCTCATTTATTGAATGATTCTCTTACAAATACAGTCGTAAACAGTTTTAGTTGACCAAACCCTCTACAAACATAAACAAATAAAATTGTTTTAGTTATAGTAAACCAAATTAGTTAAATAAAAATTTAACTGTTCATATTTTACAAGAAATTTATAACGATTATTATAAATTTTTTTACACAATATTAGGCAAAAAAGCAATGTTTATATACTTTATACATTGCAATGTTTATATATTGCCGTCAAAAAGTAAACATTCCGGTTATAAAATCTTGAGTACATAGGTGTGAGGTGACATTATTAATTCTTTACAAGGAAGTGTATATGGTCAAAAATAAATAGCCATCCTTATAATTTTCATTTCAAACATTAACTTAAACCAGGGACTAAACTTTAACGCGATGGCGCGAACGTTCTCTTTATTAATACGTGTAATCTTATTTTGAAATTACTTATCAAATTACTGTTGTTGTATTTTTTAACAGCAACGATCTTGTTCATACGAATAAGATGCCAGTAAGGGTTATCATACTTATAGCGTTCATGCTCTAAACATGTTTAATTTGAGATGTTTAATCTCGGTATCCGTATAATGTCACTTATTGTAACACTGCAAATCAAAACAGTTAAGCTGCTGCTGAACAGTTGAGTACTATTACATATGTCCTTGATAAAATTTTTACGAGTGAGTGTGATCACCACAATTATTTCTACCGTCGAGCAGTCACTTAACATCAAAGAATTGAACGAATTACTACAAATATAGTATTTAAAAATTATTGTTTTTTCTACTGATTCCCAAGTAATCGACTCGTTCGTGTTAAAAAAACATTTTTGCAAAATGTTCTGGTCCCTAAGGTAAACCTAAATTATTAAAGTAAACAATAATGTATTAGACAAACTAAAATAAAAAACCGAACATCAGAAATCGATGATGTATATGACAAACGCAACAACGGTTGTTATTAAAGCAGCGTAATGAATTGTCAAGATCATTTCAATTTAAAAGATTGAGTTGGTCGTCAACAATTAGCGTTCATAGAAGAAAATGAGTTTACAAAGAGCTATATAAATGATAGCGAGGGCGAGCGCATGTTAAGCAAACGAGAATTAATTAATGACCGGTACAGAAATAATTCAATGGTATTTTGATTGTCCTTTTAACTGTTAACAGAAATAAAACCATACTTTTTGTCACTTTTAAATGTTTTAACACAGTTCCAAAAATTTTTATTATCATTGAAATCACTACCAAGCACGTGATTTAAGCAATTGACATAACTAATGGAGGACTGTGATATAAAGAGCAACATTAGCGTGTTGCTGGCCCTCTAAGTGTGTATAGTTATATTTTATGAGTTTACGCTTTCGTTGTCTAGGTTATAACCATAAATTGGGCATATAGATGGTATCTTTGTGCCCAGTTTATGGCACAAGGGTACCTTCCGGTCTTGGGTATTACAAGTCTTTGTTACAGGACGCTGTTTAGGTCATAGATCATCAGTCACTGATTGCATCGAAAATAAGTATATATGTGATATAATACCTACAAAGCTGTTTAATTACGAGACAAAGTTACTCTGTTGTACTTAGTAAGTTTGCAATACGATGTGGCTTCAGTTAAAGTTTGAACACAGATATGCAAAATTTAACTGTTGTGTATGCAAACAAGAATGGTAATAACATGAAATTTACTTTACTTATGTTTGCTTGTTTTCATCTCCAATTAATTATAAGACTACTTGTTATTAGAACAGGAAGGACAATTAAACAAAAAAAAAAATAGACTGTTTTATTTCTCAGGGGGTGAATTAAAAAAAGAAATTGTTTTACCCGTATTAACAAAGTTCGTTCCTATATTGATTAAGCAACCAATTTAGACTTCGCCGACAAGCAGCCATGACCTGTTAGTCCTATAACACGGACTTAAATAACTATTGATAAAAATAAAACAGCACGAGCATGCTTCAGTTAAAATAGAATAGTATTTATAACTAAACTTAATTAAAATATTTATGATAGCATAAACATTTCGAAAAGGTTAATATTTCCTTTAGCATTTAAATGTGAATAATGAAACGTTCATGTATTTTGTAGGAAAACTTTTGTAAAACATAAACCTACCACTGATAACAAATTACTATTTAAAAAAAAATATTATGCGTATAGTAAAGTTGCGATGGAGATTTTGTAACTTGACCTCTTACACAGGAGTTCTTAATTTTTTAATTTTCCTCGAGATCATTTTTATGAAAATCGTCTGTCAAAACAGGTTTTTAGTTCTCAAACAAACCTTAAAATTCATGTCTCCTAGTTCAATAACTAGGTATGATGAATTTTAAGGTTTAATGAAAAAAGTAATAAAAGCGTATAACCTCTACTTTGTGACTTTTCCAGGCGTGCGCGCATTGGTACTAAAGTATGTTTTGTACATATCTTTTAATATTTCACAAAAGAATGTTTTACATCCTTGTGCTTTATAAATGAACATTGGTATTGCGATTTATTTGAAATTTATTGCATGTGATATAATGCGTAAAGGAGGAGGCTGTTACGTACTTCGCTCTGCACTAAACTCATAAAATATCGCCATCGTATAACACGTTTAAATCTCTCATTACGTCCAGATTCAAAGTAATATGATACTTGGTATTCCATTGTTGTGAGGCTTTGAGAAGAGTTGGGAGCCTAATACGTTCTCAGTTTTACGTACCCGCAAATAGGATACGTAAAACTGAGAACGTATCTTTCTGTATTTGTTTACATTAGTCGTAAATTTATTTTATGTTCTGTCTGCTATTTTCAAGTCTATTTTCGTAAGGAGAATTATGCGTTTTTATTACATTTGTCCCTTCCATCGTCCTCAAATAATTTAAGACGTTGTTCTCATTTAAAACAAATTGTTAAAACTAGGTGTAGTTAAGTACTAATGAGAACGAATTTAGCCTTTTGTGTTAAATTTACATGCTCAACAACTTCATGGAATACGATTTCGCCAGCAGCATGACGTAAGCCGTACCTTACTCTCCATATAAACACCTAACAAAATTGCAACATACAAGTTGTAACTTTTTTCATAAAGGAAAACCAAAAAACATGTGATAAATGATTCTGCTAGTTAGAATGACACAGCACCGCATTGTGCTCGGCGCCTTGAGACATAAGATGTCAAACCATATTACCCCAAATGTTTGCTGGCAGAAATAGGCACTGCGGTGGTAACTTCCTAGACAGAGACGTGACTAGAGAAGAGATCCAGGAACTACTTCTTTTTATTTCTTATTTTTTACTTCTATTACTTTCCACCGTCCAGTTAAATTATCCATCATTTTGCATCAAATGCAACGCAGACTTATATTTATGCGAATGCTCGATTTCGGTCGCCCGTGTAAACTCTGTCGAATTCATTGAAACCTAATGCTATATGCATACGTTTCCATCAAAACCTCTTTCATATCCAAATATAACGTTTCCAGAGGTAAAATGACAAATATTCTTAAATTGTACATTTGGACAGGATTTTTGAAAAATTGAATTTAGGATTTTAACTGATGTAATAAAAATGGTACTGTATATTGTAGTAAAAATTATTTTAATGTCATATGCCTTATATTTTTAGATGAACTATGTTGTTTAAAAAAATTAAGTGTTATAAAATTTTACTCTGTGGTAACGTTAACTACAAGCCTTCAGATTGTCTATGATCTATGATCTTTGTCTACTTAATTCTTCTTCCTCTAAGTCGCATTTCCTTATGACTGAGGATCGTGGTTTTCATGTGTAATGAACCACACGACGGTTTTCTTGTCAGTTATAAAGGAGTGGTTTGCCATTGCCTTTTCCATTTCACATACTAGTCCGTCCACCGACGGTCATGACATAGATATGTAGAGTTTCCTCACGATGTTTTCCTTCACCGTCAAAGCACGTGATATTAGTTGGTGTTACACATAAATTAAAAAATTCATTGGTGTAGGCCGATTACGACCCGGTACCTTCGGAATGGAAGGCGATGTCAAACCATATTACCCCAAATGTTTGCTGGCAGAAATAGGCACTGCGGTGGTAACTTCCTAGACAGAGACGTGACTAGAGAAGAGATCCAGGAACTACTTCTTTTTATTTCTTATTTTTTACTTCTATTACTTTCCACCGTCCAGTTAAATTATCCATCATTTTGCATCAAATGCAACGCAGACTTATATTTATGCGAATGCTCGATTTCGGTCGCCCGTGTAAACTCTGTCGAATTCATTGAAACCTAATGCTATATGCATACGTTTCCATCAAAACCTCTTTCATATCCAAATATAACGTTTCCAGAGGTAAAATGACAAATATTCTTAAATTGTACATTTGGACAGGATTTTTGAAAAATTGAATTTAGGATTTTAACTGATGTAATAAAAATGGTACTGTATATTGTAGTAAAAATTATTTTAATGTCATATGCCTTATATTTTTAGATGAACTATGTTGTTTAAAAAAATTAAGTGTTATAAAATTTTACTCTGTGGTAACGTTAACTACAAGCCTTCAGATTGTCTATGATCTATGATCTTTGTCTACTTAATTCTTCTTCCTCTAAGTCGCATTTCCTTATGACTGAGGATCGTGGTTTTCATGTGTAATGAACCACACGACGGTTTTCTTGTCAGTTATAAAGGAGTGGTTTGCCATTGCCTTTTCCATTTCACATACTAGTCCGTCCACCGACGGTCATGACATAGATATGTAGAGTTTCCTCACGATGTTTTCCTTCACCGTCAAAGCACGTGATATTAGTTGGTGTTACACATAAATTAAAAAATTCATTGGTGTAGGCAGATTACGACCCGGTACCTTCGGAATGGAAGGCCGATGTTCAGACCACTAGGCTATCACAACTTTTGTCTACTAATTAGTAGATACGTCATAAAAAATAATACAAAATGTTCAAAAACTCTTATCTACTTCCATTTGTTTTACATTGAAGTAGTGATTTGTTCAGAAATTCATAGTCGTAGTCATTAGTTCATAGTCGTCATTAAACCACGAATCTTATCTAGTGTCAAGTGATGAGTCTAGTCTTCCAGACCGGAGTCTGCACGTCGATATCTCCTGCGGTTTCCGAGTTCAACGGTATCCTGCTAGGTTCACTTGGCATGTATAAAACGAATTCATTTGGTGTTCTGTAACAGATTGAACAATTACATGACCTATCAAATGTGTACTGCATATTTTTTGGAATAAGTATTAGTAAAAGCTAATTTTGTCACAAATTTATTCGGTTTAACCAAAAAAAGCTATAAATACCTAGTATTTCTTTTTCTTTTGATCCTTATGTATGTTAAACTTTTCGTTTCTGTGCTGTAATCTTTTTTAACATTAATCTTTATTTCAGTTTATATTTACAGATACACAGAGGTTGTAATTTCTTTTTGATAAACACTTGTTGTTAAAGCTGCAAGTCATTTATAGATTGCGACAAAGACGCTGCACGTTAACTTTTTGATTATATATACATGTACAAAATTTAATAAAAACAGTTTGAGTTTCAACGTCAAATTGTCTCGTTAATGTCTTATCACTGTAAATATTCGATATAAAGTGAAGTTGGTAGTTTGAGAAACATTAACTCTGTGTACTAACTTTATATTATTATCACGCCCTGTTTCGCGTTTCTGAACTCTGGATGCACTCGACATCAGAATATTTAAATTCAAGTTTAAATTTTATGACGAGATAGTGAGTCTCCCTGGTGAAAATGTTGTGCCATATTGATACTTACATTTGCTTTGATGTTCAGTTCGACGGGTATTATGCTGTATTCAAAAATATTCAAATTTGCGAAGCGATCGGAAATAACGCGATTTCGACACTTCGCTGTACTCGCAGCGATGCACATTTTTGGTGTACAACATTACGAAACTTCCGAACTTATGCAGAGGTTATTACATACACACATGTCATAAATATATTCTATTATAAATGCAAGATCCTAATTTTGTATGATTACTCAATCAAAATGTAATAAAGTTATTATCTTTACTGTATATGTAATGTAACCTAATGTTAACCTTCAAAAAAATTATTTAAATGTAATAAAATTTTACATAGAGACAAAAATTTCTCTAAGTTTAACGATTGTATAAAGAGTAATTTTTTGATAGAGAATGTACAAAATAATTTAAAATAGATTATAAATGTCACCACAATGACCTAAACAATATTTATATCATATGGCCACAACGCTGGCTAGCGGTCTCCCGAATGTACGCTTTCCTGAGCAATTTTACTGTAATGGGACCTGATACCTACATAAATTAACGGACCAACTAATTAAATAACCGCCGCTCGGACGGACATCTAAGGCGTTTTCAAAAATACGACCTAGAATCGCAGCATAATCCAAAACAGTGTAAATAATAAGGTTAATATGAACATTAATTACAACAGATTTATTTGCTTTCAAATCATGTGATCTCTAATATCATTATTAAAATTAAGTTAAAGAGAAAGTAGAATCTGTAATAAGTAATGAATAAGAACTGAAGGAAAAAAATTCTTAGAAAATACGTATAGAAATCACATGTAATAAAAATATTCTTATTAGATACTGAGAAAACATGTACAGAATTTTAAATTTGTATTTTTTGAAATATTTTATAAATTCATACGTTTTCTATAAAACATATAAACGAAACTGTTAATGCTAGAGAATCGGCAAGTCAAACATAGTAGTGTTCAAATTTAACACTGTATTTACTACGTTACGTATTATTTATATACTTACGGCATTTATCAAATCAGCCAAAACAATAAATTTATAAACATTAGCAAATTTTTGAATTTTAACTAAAAAATTTAATGTTTATTTACGTCAAAACTAGCAATGCAAGCAATATAACTTTTATAAACTTTGATTAACAACTGAAACTTGCTATTTTTTCGTTTGTTGTGTTTATATGATAAAAACGTGCAGTAGTTGGCTTGCTCCCAGTATTGTAAATAATAAAGCTATTGCTCGTATCGAGAGTGTGAACAAAACACATATAGATACTATTTCTAACGCGTGACTGGAAAGACTAATATTATTTTATCTTTCCCTTTGTCATTTCTTATTGCTTTGTTGTTCTTTTATGAAAAAATCGGAATATAACTAACACATTTATAATAGAAAATGAATACTGCTGTTGTATTATGAAGAGATTACTGATATTATTACTTTCGTGATAAGTAATTTAGCAGAAATAATTAAATATTGACAAGCTCAGTATGAAACGGAAGCGTGCGAAATGGACTGACCTGGTGAAGATATCAAAGAGTCGTTTGTTTGTGAACATCAATAAGTTGAATAATAATGAATAATTGAGTTACCTTTATCCTTGTAATGAATAGTAAATTGATGATATTGATTGTTCATATTCTGTAAAATCGTTTTCATAATCTGTAAAATCGTAACCATTACGATTTGTTTATCTTACTATAAGAGCTTGCGTCATTTGAAATAAAAAAAAATTAGGTAAAGCATGTAAAGTAAATTATTCATTTGCATATTAGATTCTGAACCCTTTCCATCATAACAGCGAGGGTAAATTAAAGTTTGGGCCAACGAACATTTTGTTTGTTCTTGTAAGTATAACAGTTCTGAGAACTTTTCTTGGTACATTCATAATAAATCAAGAATTATATAACATAAACGAAGCGTACATACATAGACTCATTATTACAGATCCACAAAAACAAATCAATAATCGAAACGTTACAGCTTCATACATCTTCATAAAGTTTTACCATCACCTTTCCAACGATGCTTGCAAAATGTAGTACAACATCTTTTAATATGTACATGTAACCTTTTGCCAGTGGTAGATATTAGCTCTCTAAACAGAAATCTAGCTGATAAACTGCTAGAGACTAAACTATACCATGTTATGTTTGAGGTCATTGAGCGTAATTTGGATTCGTGTAAGTTTCCTAAGTCGCGCCTCATCATCAAAAAGTCCAGCTTGTCCCGTCTACCGCTTTATAAAAAAATTCAATACAAAATTTTTTAATTTTTCTTTATTTTTGTTCTTACAAAATTACACTACTGTATTCATTAATTATGAAATAAAAAGAAATAAGTGAACTGTTATTGCTTTTTCAGGCAAATTGATGTAAAAGTGTTTCGAAGCAATTCGAAAGTGATTTGTTGTCCAAATTGCCGATGTAAACGGATTGAACGCAATATCAGAGGAACACTACAAATTCGCTGTGAAGTGGAAAAAAAAAATTAAAGCTATGAAACAGCAATAAACTTTTCTCGTAATAAAATTTCACAAATCGACGGCGTTCCGTGCTAAAGGGTACCGATTAAACTGTTTACTTTATAGAGACCTTTTAATAATTTATCGTTAGTTCGGTTTTTTGCTAAAGTGCTTAAGTGGTGTGAATTGCTTTAAAGAGTTAGATACGATCAGAGATTTAAAGATCGTGATTTAGTTATTATATACCTCGTGAAAAACTAACATTGCCGTAAATTACAATAATATTTCTTAAATAATGGAGTTATACATAGAGCATAACATATATTATTTAAGTGATACCACTACTAGCACTTATTGTGCTATTCCCGCTTTCTTTGATAGTTTGCAAGCACAATATTCTTTACACCTTTAATTATGCTACAATTATGGGACAGTTTATATATTAAGCATTAAGAATCAATAGTTCTCAAACTTTAGGGTAATATTTGATTTGATTCATCACGTGACAATTGGATTATATTTGAAACAAATAAGTTTATAACTTGGATGTAAAAACAACGAACCTTAACACAAACGCAATACTTTATTTACCCCAAATAGTGTATTGAAATTGAGTTGACTATATATTCAATATAGTTCAGGATACAGTAAATCATTTAGTTAATCACTTGAAAAGCAAATCTCATCTTTCACCAACATCTTTCATTATAATGTATAATGTGTGTATGGTATTTGTGCGTGCATTATTAAATTAGTATGAAGGATACAAAATCCACTTCCGGCGTTTTTCTCGAGGTTACCACGGAAAGTATTACAGGTAGCATCAGAAAAAGCTCTACTGTGATTATCGGTACTGCAAAGCACTAAAACTATATTTAAATAAACGCAATAATTTACATAATATATTTCGATAAAAGTAGAAAAGTTGTCTAATAAAAATACACAACACGTTTATAATGTTCGTAAAGAATTAAAGTAAAAATGCTTTCCACTGTACGTGTAAATAGGAGTAAATTTAACAATAAAGCTTGATTCATTAAAATGCTTGTCCGACTACTTTGAAAAACAAGCGTCGCTGCTCCGGAATAATTAAGGGAAGTCCTTGTAATTTCAATTTACTAGCAAATATATTAAGCTTGTAGTATTTCAGTCACGTTTTTTAAGGAACAAACGTTTTATATACAAATGAAACTAAGTGCGATCGTCTTCGATCCACCAAAACTAATATTTTTACTGCTGCACACTAATGAACAGCTTTAACGGCTTGATAGCTATAGACACATTTTAAGGTTTATTTAAAATTTTAAAGCAGAGTAATAAAACAAATGAATTTTTAACAACGATCATTTACTATTAACTGTATGACTTCTACAAATATTAGTACTAACTATTGATTATTTTATTATTGACTTGCTAAACAAGAGAACATATTGCTTTGATATTAATTTCATATATGAGACATTGTTTTATTAATCTTGTTTGAAATATTTTTATAGATTTACATTATGATTTATGCTTTCATAAATTTAAAAAATCTCTCCTTTTCGAGTTTCAGCTTCTTAATTTCGAATAAATTAAATATTTTTTTATTACATATACAAAAAATTAAGGTCTGTTAAGGTGATTAAGAGAAAGAAGAGCATTAATTCTGTTTTATTAAAGTTATGTTAATTTTGCAATTTCTTTGAATATATATAAAGAGAGCAATTTTTCCTCGTCGAGCATTGAAAAAGTAATGAAAGGCTTGAAAAAAATAAACTGTTCGTGCTGAATTATTAACGGACTTAATTTCGCTTTACTCTGACTTTGTAATTGATAAGTACCACATAATTTGTAAGCTACTCTTTTACAGAAAAGTAAATTAAAAACAATAATTAAAACGTTTTTTATATACATGTTTGAAAATAAAGGTTAATGATGAGGAATAGGTGAACTTTGATTTTAAGAACAATGGTGAACCTACTTTCTTACCAACAATTTCAAAATGAGATGAATACTTTTACCACTATTTTGTAATTTTTTTAATATTATAAAGTTCCATCATAACTTTACATTCGCCATTTTACTTTACATTCGCCAATTATTGTAAATTGCGAGTGTTTTAAAGTAACAAAAACCTTATTAAGTGAGAAGAAAGTAAAAAATAAACCGCTGAACGTAATTAAATTTCGCTGTACCCTGTTATGAAAACATTATTACTTGCGAGAAAATAAGTGAAAGCAGGAAACAAGAAAGGTGATTAGGAAATGATATTAAACCCGGGTTCTGATCCGGCCTACCATAGCGTTTATTATTACTAAACTTTACCTCTACCTACTTGATTATTTATGCTTGCTGTTTACATAGTCTTTACTTATGCTTGTTTTATGATTGTATAAATATTTTCAGAACGCTCATTTTCAACATATTTACTTGATCACCAAATAAATTGTCTTGTGCATGTATTTTTTCATAGTAACGGTTTATTTTTCTATGAAAAATATATACAGGAATCAATATATAAAAGTCCTAAAATATAAATGTACAACGGAAGGACACCGTGTGCGAGTTGAAGTTTTAATATATGGTACCATACGTCAGCCTTTGATAATGTAAATAATGCTTTAATATGTATGAGAGGAAAGCGCTTATGATAATCCTAGTCAGTGTCGTAGTCGTCTGAACCGTATATGCTAAAATGAGCCCTTACCATCTACCGTGACATATACCTGTTTAGCACAAAAATGGTATAAAACACAACAAAAAGGTCGCCATTTAATAACTAATCCGTTTATATAAGCAATCGAGGTACACGTGTTACTAAATCAAAATGACTATTTTATAAAAACGATGGGGAAAAAAACTAAAGAAGTTTTATATATATTCTAAAAAAAATCTTGTTCTTCATGCTCAGATTTGATTATTTTCTAATTTTTTGCGCTTGAAATTACTGTTTTGCGGTTTCTTCTGAAATTAACATGCGAAAAAACTATCTCTCCTATTTTCGTAAAATTGAGTTTTAATAAAAGTGTAACATTTGCGGAAATATAAGAAATCATTAAGTTTAGGAACAACGAAAAAAGATGATTAATGAATAATTAAGACTGACCACTCCGTAAAGGTAGGCGAAGTCATACAAAAAGATTATATGATCCAATACCATTTGTTTGATCACCATAATTGACACTTGTAACTGTTTTTATGACTGACCATTCCGATGTTCTTGAAAACTTGTGTTTATGTAGATACTCACGATATATTGCTTCAGCATTCGAGGGTCCAACACGTTTAACTAATGAATACTATTGTACAGTTTCCGGTGACAGTGTCCAATACAACTCTGTTCGTTTTCAATAATGTCGCGATACTTTCACATTCTGGTTAAAATGGATAGCAGCATATAATAGATAATTGTAATTTAACGCTTATCGTTAACCAATTATTTTAATTTTGACAAGTGACAATATTCATTTAAAATTTGCAGTTGCGTACAATCAATCCAGTGGCCGGAAACTCGTTGTGCTAATTGTAATTAAAATTTGGCTCTGCGAATATTATACATAATTATCCAGTAATAATTAAAACAATTCTTAATTTTACAGAACAAATATTTCTTTTGGGCTTTTGTTATACGAAAATCAGAAATTGCTTTGGCCTTTGCAAACGTTAAATATACGATTTATTTTTGTCTGAATTTGTGTACACTAAACCTTTTTTCAATAGATAACCCATAATTATATCTCTGAAATCTGTGTGAATCAAAATATTAACATTAAAAATATACGGTTAACATATTTACTGAAAATATGTTAACCGTATAAAACGAGGAACTATGTAATTGGTTCGTTGTAAAAGTAAATACGGTTTTTAATTGCTTGTGAAACGTACAAAACGATATTGTGATGAACATGGTTTTGTATTTTAAAGTACATTTTTTTAATTCCTGATCTTGTTAAATATACCATTATTTTGTCCTCCTTTAAGAAACTGCTACAAGCTTTGTTACACCCCACCGTATGTGCTGCAAGTTTCTGTTCTAAGTATGTGATAAAGACATCCCTAGTTAGCAGTAGAAAGTAACTTTATTGTTCGTCACTTTTAGACTTAAAGTGTCAAGTCTCTTTTGCCCAGTAATTTTGTTTACACACTAATGTTTGATGTTAGAAATTTGCGATGCGATGGTACCTTGTACTCCGGTTTCACAGTCTCTAATAAATACTCGTATTATTGCTAAATCTTTATAACACTTTTTACATACACGTGGATAATAAAACTCAATTTTAAAAGTATAAGAGATATATTTGTACATTATTCAAACCCAATAGAGTTCCATAAATGTAAAATTGAATTTGACTCAGGCGTAACATAGTAAAAGAATTTCTCTGGAAAAGGGATCGCTAAGGAAATGAGATTCGCTTAGTTCCATGTGTTATTTCGTGATATGTTTCCATAAAGCAATTCTATATATATTTTCGGATTATGTGTTATATATCTTTGGATTTTATTTAAAGTAGAAGTTAGACTTTTAATTTATTCATATGAAACTTTAAACGGTATTCATAGAAAAAGAAAATCAAATTCTTACATTTAACTTTGTTTGTTAGTTTGAAGAATACCTATAAACTTTCAATGTTTAAATTGTTTGAACAGTTTTGCTGGCATTTGAATTTATGTCGAACATTTCAGTTTTAGTTTGGCAGCGTTAACAAGAATAATAATATTAATATGCACTGCCAATACAACTTTGCGGGTTCAACTGCAAATTAAATATTATTTATTATCTTAAAAATACGGTATTTCCATTTCCAGTTACTTCTTTATTTATCGAGTCTTAGTTTTAACGAGAACATTGATGACAAAAGTTATACGTAATTGTGACTACAAACAAAAGAAAAAACCACAGAGTTCCTTATTTATTCTGCTAAGAGGTGTGCGAACTTATTTTATTAGTAAACCGTTGACGTTTAAAAGTGACTCCAAATCGTATTTCTTTGGTTTAAATATGTTTAAAGTTTATATTAAGTAATAAATTTTGTACTACAGGTATACTATAAGAGTAAATACAGATGTTATCGGTTAACTAGGCAATATATATATATTATGACGTTGTAGTACCGTAGCGCGGTTCAGTTTGCGGTTTCCGGTAGTGATAGATGTCGACAGCACCAACTGCTGAGAAACCAACTAGACCACTGAAACAATCTTAAATGCGTGCACAATAATTATAAATTCTGCATTTCCTAAATTAATGTTCTTGGTGTTAATAAATATTAGACTGAGTAATAAACACAAAAAATAATAATTACATTTATTTTAATAACATTATGAGATATGGTTTTAAACCATAGCTTGATATACTTTCAAAATTAAGACCACTTTAGACTTTAAGTTTGTAAAGTAACAGATAGATACAACAAACTTTGCCCGCGTACACATTCTTTTAATTAAAATCGGATTCCCTGAGATCTCTTCAGATTTCAACTTCTGCAACTTTCGGAACATGAAGTGGGAAAGTTTAAACTTGTATTGATCTTCAACCATTGAAAGTATCTGCAGATAATTCCTTCAGAATAAAGATTGTTGAAATATAATATAAATAAAAAATTCGAACGAAGCAAAATATAAGACTTTCATATAAATATTAATGTACAGTTAAAAAGTTAATATGAACATGTTAACTAATGTTTCGTTGAACTATTTTATATGGAATATTTTATGTTATACATATAAATTGGTTAAATTAGTCAACATTTTGAAAATTATGTTCCACGATTTTATTTGCAATACATATTGTTCCAAAAAAGTAGAATTCAGTACGACCTGCAAAAAAAGCAACTACAACCTCGACGGAACCAGCGCAATTATGCAAGATAATACGAAATGTGAAATTGTTGCAACGTTGATTTCAGTTTTAATTTTGCACGGAATTAATCTTTGTCCAAGAGACTGTAATTTGAAACTTTCGCTCTATTTTGGTTTTGAGTATGTAACAGACTGGAAAGGAATATTAAATAAATCCTCACATTCTGTCTATTTACAATAAACTGTCTATCTGGTGGTAAAGAAACATAATTAAAGCAATCAAATAAAACAAATTTCAGTAAATTTATGCCGATACAAAAGTACCCAAAAGCTAAAAGCGTTCTTTGCTTACATAGTTAATAAATTGTTCTAAGTTCAAAAATGTTTGTATCTTATTTTAACTTTAAAAACTGAATTTTGTTACGTTGATATGAATTTCATTCTGGTATTTAAGTATACAAAGAAGAGATGAGCCTGTTTTCACTTTTGGGCAATACAATATTATCGGTAAAGAAGTAAATAGCCATAAGATTGTATTGTATTTTATTCTAAACTTTTAACAACTAATTTGTAAATACGGCTAAATATATAATATTCGATACATATATAAAATGGGCAAGAAAATGGAAAGTAATTAAAAACATTTTATAACTATGTTAATAAATTATACTCATCAAGACAAAAGGATACGATAATTTGATTTTCTAATTTGTGCTGTATGATATCATACTTGATGAACAATAAAGAATATTCATAATGACATTTTGTATGATTAATAGAAGATCTGATCTCATCCGAGTGAATATCATAAATCAAATGTGTTGTAATAAATAAATCCATTTCGCGGTAACAAGTTTAGGAGATAATATCCCGAGAGATGTGAACATTATTTCTACGTCAAGCATCAAGTAAAGCTGTACAATAAAATATAACTTTTCATTGTTATACGTTATATAAATTTCAACTTTGAACCAAACCCAATTATAAGTTTTAAAACAAGAGAAAGTTCAAAGAAGCCTAAAATAATATTTTTTCGGATCAATCGAACTCGCTATAAACAGAAACTGAAGAGAATAAACCATAAACTTTCAATAGAATTTATTAACAACTAAAATCAGTCCATTTTTTTTACCAAGGTTGGTTTTTTAAAATATTTTTATTATAGCCACTAATAAAATTTATTTTTCAATAAAATAAATCTCTTTTTCATCGGCAGTGGGCTCAAGCTTGACAAGAATTTCCTATAATGTTAAGTGAAAACAACTTTATCGATATTGAAGCATGATCGCCTAGAATATTCCTGCTTGCATATGCGAGATTAATAGCCGGAACACAACAATGGCTGCAGATTTATTAATGATGCAATATGAGGGTGGTAACTAGAGATAAAAAAAACCTTCGACAACAGCAACCGATTACTGATAGCCACTACGCAACGTAGTTAAAAGGGCCACTTTGTAAAAAGTTTTAGATCAGCATACATAAGATATAACCAAAAAAAAGATCATATGTCTTGCAGTTTTTATGAGGTAATTTTTTCAGATCGTCGATACAACAAAAGAATCCTGGACTAGATTAGTAAATAGTTACAGATCATGCAACTATCTGTCATTAAGTCTTTGTATAAAATCCTTCCGTACCGCTTATCCCAACAAATTTTACGATGGTCCCAAACAAATTTATTTCCGAAACAAACTCTCTAAACTTTTCTGGCAAAAAATATGTACTCTCAGATCCTAATCCATCATGAGCAAACAAAACTCGGCAGAATCCGCATTAATTTAAGTTGTTTTGGGGAAATATGTAAGTAAATGCTTTACGAACGTTTATATAGCAAACAATTTCGCGTAGTAAGCATGATGTTTATTTATTTATTTATTTGCCCATTTCGCCCATAAAATTTGTTTTACTTAGCAATTAGGATCTTAAATAATATTTTATTTTAAGGTCCGTGTTAAATTAGGACCACTTTGTTGGAAGTCAGTCACAGCCTTATATTAAACATTAAACCATCGCAAGTATCTTAATATTTCCACGACAGCGTTTATTTAATACTACACTCGAAGTTCTCTTGTGAGTATTTTTTGAAATATTTTTAACAGTAACATTTAAATTTACCGGTGATAGGTCTTTGTTACCAGAGTGTGTTTATATATGACCTTTGCGTCTAGTTCTGCTGCCAAACTGTATTGTACAAACATTACTGTATTCCAGTTCTGGCGGTATAGCTAATCGAATTACTAAAGTTTTATATGAAACAGTTTACATCATAATTCTGCATTTATATAAAATTGGAATATAAGGTGTTAATAACACAACGTACGTCTACTTATCTTACATAGTCCGACAGCGGTGACTTTAGATAAAATCAAACGAGGGTTGAAAGGAAGGGTGACCCATGATAACTTCGAAAATGTTTGGGAGAATAATATTTAATGTGTTGTAAGAAATTTGATTAATGTTCTGTTTGCTTTCGCTAAATATATTTAACGACAAAAACTTAATGGCTGCAAAGTTGTCTATCACAAAATTTCTTATTTTACTTCTTTAAGAATCACAACATTAATTTAACAATTATTAACGCCATTAAATTTTTTTCTGCATTCTGCTATAATCCTTTGTACGCGACTTGAATGCAGGAATTGTGTTATTTGGGCACGCCTAAAGGGAAAAAGCTTCTGGATTGTGACGATATTGGATTTTAAAATTAATTTCCACTGGCATAAAGCTTTACCGTTTGAAATCCTATTAAAAACTGCCGCATTAAATCTGTTGTTCGGAATCTAGGCCATGGACTCATTTACGGAGCGACAAAACGTATTTTCAAAATAAATTATAATTACGGCTTTTAATTTAAAATAGATTAGAGACAAACAGGTTAGATTTATATGAGTGAATGGGTGGTGAGAATAGATTGTTAATAAGATTGTCAATATCTATGGAATTATTAGATTTATCATCTATTTTTAGCATGCTTCCCGTCTTATCGTGACAGTTGACGCAGTATCCGTGACCTGGTGAAAGAGAAAAAGAAAGCAGACAACCGTAGAAAAGGCCGAATGATATGTTAAACAGGACAGGTCCATTGACCTTACCTGTGATGTGGAGCTGGGACTTTGTTAGCACTGCCAAAAATCGTAATTATAATCAACAAATTTCCGTACATTGTATTTATAACTCGAAATAGACTGAAAGGAAGAGATTCTCATTTCTTTTTACATCTATTTGTGTTTCTTTTTCATGCATCACAATGCCTCGTTAAATCAGTAATCCTGCTGCGTTCATTTAAGAAGGATTAGTAACAAGTTCCGTGCATAGCTCTTTTACAAATAAACGAAAAAAAACATTTGCGATTTTAATGATTTTGTTGGAGACAATGTACATATAGAAACTGTCTCCATAAAAAGTATGAAAATTGTAACATCAGTTTTAAAAAACCACAGCTAAGCACATGTTGCCTCTGTTTAAGCTTTATGTTCTTTTAATTGCTATATCTAATATATAAAATTCTCTTGTCACAATGTTCGTTCCCATACTCCTCCGAAACGGCTTTACCGATTCTTATGAAATTTTTTGTGCATATTCAGTAGGTCTGAGAATCGGTTACTATCTATTTTTCAAACCTCTAAGTGATCAGGGTTGCCCACACCAAAAATTTTTTTATTTTTTGGGATTTTTTTTTTTCTATTTTATTTTATTATTGTGTGGCATCAAAAAACTACATACAACCCTAAATTTTCACTTTTCTATCACCAACCCCTGCTTTTTAATAGACATTTTAATATTTTGTTTCGCTCGATATCATCAATTGTACACGGCCACGTATCAGACCGCGAGGCTGTAAACTCCAAAAAAAAAATATTATCACTTGGTAAGTGATCCCCTCCACGTGTGTACCGGTGTCACCTCTCACCAGTACACAGCACGGAGTGGGGATGACAACGAATTCTTTATCTCTCAAACATTATGCCTTTTGTCACTCCCTCTACATATAAATATATTCTCAAGCAACTTTATTATTTATTTATTAATAACTAATGTCATTGAATATAATTTATTATTAATCTATATAATAAAAATGAATTGCTGTTCGTTAGTCTCGCTAAAACTCGAGAACGGCTGGACCGATTTGGCTAAATGTGGTCTTGAATTATTCGTGGAAGTCCAGGGAAGGTTAGTAAGGTGAGAAAATATGGAAAAAGTGCCTGGAATATGGTAAAAACAACAATTTCTCTTTTTCATTGAGGTGACCAGATTTTTAGATAGGCAAAGCGGGACAACTCTGAAGGAATAATAATATCGTAATTTTTTTTTAGTTTTAACATAAGTACAGTTTTTAAATGTTTTTTTATATAAGTGAATTTGTTTGAGTAGATTGTAGTAATTTTGTAAAATATTGTAAAAATCTTCACAAGAATTTGATAAATTAGTTTGATTGACTTGAAATATTTGCAAAATTTTATTCGTATATTACTTTCTAAAATTTCTTTCGAGGTTAAGGTGGGTGATACACGTTTTGCTCATCAATATAAAATATGAAGACTACGAGTATTTTAAGCTAAGTTTAAGAAAATTTATGCATTTATGAAATATTTAAATAAATTAGTTACTTTATTTTTCTATGGTAAGAAACAGATTTGTAATATTTATTTGTTTAATTATCTTGCTAGCACGCAGTACGGATACAAAGTGTATCATTTGAGAGACAAATACAATGTAACTGGGTAGCAAAAGCAATATGTTACGCAAAACAATGATTTTCATAAATTTAAAATTTTACTTAATTCTAAAAGTCGGGACTTTTGAAAAACGTCGCGTGACGCAGAATTAATTGTGAAAAAGCGAAACGTCTGGTCACCTTACTTAGATATATAAAACGTCAAACATTTGAAGTTTGTCCCGTCATTTAGAAACCAAATACAATTTAAAAGAATATTTTTGATTTTGACATTTGATATTGACAACTAACAATTACTGATTGCAACTATAACATTTTACGAGAAAAGGGAGGAACATGGCGAACGAATTGACCACGCAGACAATTTTTTAAGGATTTATATTCTTTTATTTTATACGTGTACACATGATACTGGCTCACGCACAAACCGTGCTCATGCCATCAATTGGGAAGAAGAAGAATATTTTACGAACTTTAGACGAATCTGGGCGTGAAAGTGGCATTGTATCGGTTCATTCTTATTTTTTTGTGCATAATGCGGTTTAATGTACGATGTGTGTATCACGCAGTAAATTAGTGTGTTCGTGTGCAGCGATTGTAGAATTCAAGCGGGGACACCACTGTCCTAAGTTCAGATTGGTTCAAAAATGTAGTTAAGTCTTAACTTCACTTTGATGATCTTTTGTGATAGTGACACTATTTACCACTAAAAATTGAAAACTGAAATCTGAAAACAGAAAATTGAAAATGGAAAATGGAAAATGGAAAATGGAAAATTGAAATCTGACATCTGACATCTGACATCTGACATCTGAAATCTGGAAACCAGAAAGCAGTAACCAGAAACCAGAATCTAAAACCAGAAACCAGAAACCAGTAACCAGAAACCAGTTACCAGAAACCAGAAACCAGTTACCAGAAACCAGAAACTAGAAACCAGAATCTAGAAACCAAATCTAGAAACCAGAATTTAGAAACCAGAAACCAGAATCTAGAAACCAGAAACCAGAACCTAGAAACCAAAAACCAGAAACCAGAACCAGAATCTAGAAACCAAAAACCAGAACCTAGAACCAGAATCTAGAAACCAGAAACCAGAATTTAGAAACCAGAATTTAGAAACCAGAAACCAGAAACCAGAAACCAGAAACCAGAATCTAGGAAACCAGAAACCAAATCTAGAAACCAGAAACCAGAACCAGAAACCAGAAACCAGAATCTAGAAACCAGAAACAGAAACCAGAATTTAGAAACCAGAAACCAGAATCTAGAAACCAGAAACCAAATCTAGAAAACCAGGAAACCAGAATCTAGAAACCAGAAACCAGAATCTAGAAACCAGAAACCGGAATCTAGAAACCAGAACCAGAATCTAGAACCAGAAACCAGAATCTAGAAACCAGAAACCAGAATCTAGAAACAGAAACCAGAATCTAGGAAACCAGAAACCAGAAACCGGAATCTAGAACCAGAAACCAGAATTTAGAAACCAGAAACCAGAAACCAGAACCTAGAAACCAGAACTAGAAACCAGAACCATAAACCAGAATCTAAAACCAGAATCTAGAACCAGAAACCATAATCTAGAAACCAGAAAATAGAATCTAGAAACCAAAAACCAGAATCTTAGAAACCAGATCTAGAAACCAGAAACCAGAATCTAGAACCAGAACCATAATCTAGAAACCAGAATCTAGAAACCATAAACCAGAATCTAGGAAACCAGAAACCAGAAACCAAATCTAGAACCAGAAACCAGAAACCAGAACCAGAATCTAGAAACCAGAACCTAGAACCAGAACCTAGAACCAGAATCTAGAACCAGAAACCAGAAACCAGAACCAGAAACCAGAATCTAGAAACCAGAAACCATAATCTAGATACCAGAAACCAGTAACCACAATCTAGAAACCAGAAACCAAATCTAGAAACCAGAAACCAGAAACCGAATCTAGAAACCATAAACCAGAAACCAAAAACCAGAAACCATAATCTAGAAACCAGAATCTAGAACCAGAATCTAGAAACCAGAAACAGAAACCAGAATTTAGAAACCAGAAACCGGAATCTAGAAACCAGAAATCAGAATCTAGAACCAGAAACCAGAATCTAGAAAACCAGTAACCAGAATTTAGAAACCAGAAACCGGAATCTAGAAACCAGAACCAGAATCTAGAAACCAGAAACAGAAACCAGAATCTAAAACCAGAAACCAGAATCTAGAACCAGAATCTAGAAATCAGAAACCAGAATCTAGAAACCAAAAACCAGAACCTAGAAACCAAACCTAGAAACCAGAACCTAGAAACCAGAACCTAGAAACCAAATCTAGAAACCATAATCTAGAAACCAGAAACCATAATCTAGAACCAGAAACCAGAATCTAGAAACCAGAACCAGAAACCAGAATCTTAGAAACCAGAATCTAGAAACCGAAACCATAATCTAGAAACCAAAAACCAGAATCTAGAAACCAGAATCTAGAAACCAGAAACCAGAATCTAGAACCAGAAACCAGAACTAGAAACCAGAAACCAGAACCAGAAACCAGAATCTAGAAACCAGAAACCAAGAATCAGACACCAGAAACCAGAATCTAGAACCAGAATCTAGAACCAGAAACCAGAATCTTAGAAACCAGAAACCATAATCTAGATACCAGAAACCAGTAACCACAATCTAGAAACCAGAAACCATAATCTAGAAACCAGAATCTAGAAACCAGAAACCAGAACCAGAATCTAGAAACCAGAAACCAGTAACCACAATCTAGAAACCAGAACCAGAAACCAGAACCAGAAACCAAAAACCAGAAACCAGTAACCAGAAACCAGAAACCAAGAATCAGACACCAGAAACCAGAAAACTGTAACCAGAAACAGAAACCAGAAAACTGTAACCAGAAACCATAAACCAGAATCTAGGAAACCAGAAACCAGTAACCAGAACTAGAAACCAGAAACCAGAAACCATAATCTAGAAACCATAATCTAGAAACCAGAATCTAGAAACCATAATCTAGAAACCAGAATCTAGAACCAGAATCTAGGAAACCAGAAACCAGTAACCAGTAACCAGTAACCACAATCTAGAAACCATAATCTAGAACCAGAATCTAGAAACAGAATCTAGAAACCATAATCTAGAAACCAAAAACCAGAATCTAGAAACCAGAAACCGGAATCTAGAAACCAGAACCTAGAAACCAGAACCAGAATCTAGAAATCAGAAACCAGAAACCAGTAACCACAATCTAGAAACCAGAATCTAAAACCAGAAACCATAATCTAGAAACCATAATCTAGATACCAGAAACCAGAAACCATAAACCAGAATCTAGAAACCATAATCTAGATACCAGAAACCAGAATTTAGAAACCAGAAACCAGAATTTAGAAACCAGAATCTAGGAAACCAGAAACCAGAATTTAGAAACCTGAACCAAAAAATTTTTTTTTGACAGAACGAAGTCTGTCGGGTCAGCTAGTCTAATATATAAAATTCTCTTGTCACAATGTTCGTTCCCATACTCCTCCGAAACGGCTTTACCGATTCTTATGAAATTTTTTGTGCATATTCAGTAGGTCTGAGAATCGGTTACTATCTATTTTTCAAACCTCTAAGTGATCAGGGTTGCCCACACCAAAAAATTTTTTTTTTATTTTTTGGGATTTTTTTTTCTATTTTATTTATATTGCTGTGGCATCAAAACTACATACAACCCTAAATTTTCACTTTTTCTATCACCAACCCCTGCTTTTTAATAGACATTTTAATGTTTTTGTCTCGCTCGATATCATCAATTGTACATGGCCACGTATCAAACCGCGTGGCTGTAAACTCCAAAAAAAAAATATTATCACTTGGTAAGTGATCCCCTCCACGTGTGTACCGGTGTCACCTCTCACCAGTACACCAGCACGGAGCGTGGGGATGACAACGAAATTCTTTATCTCTCAAACATTATGCCTTTTGTCACTCCCTCTACATATAAATATATTCTCAGGCAACTTTATTATTTATTTGTTAATAACTAATGTCATTGAATATAATTTATTATTAATCTATAATACAAATATGTGTCGGTAAAAGCGCATCCTCTACACGCCAGGACCAATTTGGCCAATTTGAGAAAAATTCGAATAATCGCCGGAAGCCCCTAAAAAGAGCGCTTTTCTTTTTCCTATACAAACGTTCTCGTAACTAATGTAGGTCAATTTATAACGTTATTGCTATTTCATAAAGTTCATATTAAATTACAAGCTTTCACTGCTGTCTAAGCAATGTAGGTGCGTTCGTAACGCTAAAGAGTCAATTTGCACTTTATTACAGCTGCACAAAGTTCAAATTCAATTATTCTATCAAAAATGGTGTGAGTATGGCGTCGGAAGATCGCCGCGAGCCGAAATTAAAACGAATGAAATAATAACATAAATAGTCACAAAATGTAAGAGCTAAAGATCATTACTGCTGATTTTCAATTAGGTCGACTTCGCGGTATTATTTATTTTGTTTTAGTTTCTTTTTCACGACATCACATCAGTCCAGCACAAACCGCGTTACCGTCTGGCGGACCTAATAGACTTCATTCCGTCAAAAAGATTTGGAATGAGGCAGTTATTGGAAAATGGAAAATGGAAAAGGAAAATGGAAAATGGAAAATGGAAAATGGAAAAGGAAAATGGAATATTGAAATATTGGAATATTGGAATATTGGAGTATTGGAATATTGGAATATTGGAATATTGGAATATTGGAATATTGGAATATTGGAATATTGGAATATTGGAATATTGGAATATTGGAATATTGGAATATTGGAATATTGGAATATTGGAATATTGGAATATTGGAATATTGGAATATTGGAATATTGGAATATTGGAATATTGGAATATTGGAATATTGGAATATTGGAATATTGGAATATTGGAATATTGGAATATTGGAATATTGGAATATTGGAATATTGGAATATTGGAATATTGGAATATTGGAATATTGGAATATTGGAATATTGGAATATTGGAATATTGGAATATTGGAATATTGGAATATTGGAATATTGGAATATTGGAATATTGGAATATTGGAATATTGGAATATTGGAATATTGGAATATTGGAATATTGGAATATTGGAATATTGGAATATTGGAATATTGGAATATTGGAATATTGGAATATTGGAATATTGGAATATTGGAATATTGGAATATTGGAATATTGGAATATTGGAATATTGGAATATTGGAATATTGGAATATTGGAATATTGGAATATTGGAATATTGGAATATTGGAATATTGGAATATTGGAATATTGGAATATTGGAATATTGGAATATTGGAATATTGGAATATTGGAATATTGGAATATTGGAATATTGGAATATTGGAATATTGGAATATTGGAATATTGGAATATTGGAATATTGGAATATTGGAATATTGGAATATTGGAATATTGGAATATTGGAATATTGGAATATTGGAATATTGGAATATTGGAATATTGGAATATTGGAATATTGGAATATTGGAATATTGGAATATTGGAATATTGGAATATTGGAATATTGGAATATTGGAATATTGGAATATTGGAATATTGGAATATTGGAATATTGGAATATTGGAATATTGGAATATTGGAATATTGGAATATTGGAATATTGGAATATTGGAATATTGGAATATTGGAATATTGGAATATTGGAATATTGGAATATTGGAATATTGGAATATTGGAATATTGGAATATTGGAATATTGGAATATTGGAATATTGGAATATTGGAATATTGGAATATTGGAATATTGGAATATTGGAATATTGGAATATTGGAATATTGGAATATTGGAATATTGGAATATTGGAATATTGGAATATTGGAATATTGGAATATTGGAATATTGGAATATTGGAATATTGGAATATTGGAATATTGGAATATTGGAATATTGGAATATTGGAAACCAGTAAAACCAGAAACCAGAAAACCAGTAAACCAGTAAACCAGTAAACCAGTAAAACCAGAAACCAGAAACCAGAAACCAGAAACCAGAAACCAGAAACCAGAAACCAGAAACCAGAAACCAGAAACCAGAAACCAGAAACCAGAAACCAGAAACCAGAAAACCAGTAAACCAGTAAACCAGTAAACCAGTAAACCAGTAAACCAGTAAACCAGTAAACCAGTAAACCAGTAAACCAGTAAACCAGTAAACCAGTAACCAGTAACCAGTAACCAGAAACCAGTAAACCAGTAAACAGTAAACCAGTAAACCAGTTAAACCAGTAAACCATTAAACCAGTAAACCAGTAACCAGTAAACCATTAAACCAGTAAACCAGTAACCAGTAAACCAGTAACCAGTAAACCAGTAAACCAGTAAACCGTAAACCAGTAAACCATTAAACCAGTAAACCATTAAACCAGTAAACCAGTAACCAGTAAACCAGTAACCAGTAAACCAGTAACCAGTAACCAGTAAACCATTAAACCAGTAAACCATTAAACCAGTAAACCAGTAAACCAGTAAACCATTAAACCAGTAAACCAGTAAACCAGTTAAACCAGTAAACCAGTAAACCAGTTAAACCAGTAAACCATTAAACCAGTAAACCATTAAACCAGTAAACCATTAAACCAGTAAACCAGTAACCAGTAAACCAGTTAAACCAGTAAACCAGTAAACCATTAAACCAGTAAACCATTAAACCAGTAAACAGTAAACCAGTTAAACCAGTAAACCAGTTAAACCAGTAAACCAGTTAAACCAGTAAACCAGTAAACCATAAACCAGTAAACAGTAAACCAGTAAACCATTAAACCAGTAAACCATAAACCAGTAAACCATTAAACCAGTAAACCATTAAACCAGTAAACCAGTAACCAGTAAACCAGTAACCAGTAAACCAGTAAACCAGTAACCAGTAAACCAGTAACCAGTAAACCAGTAACCAGTAAACCAGTAACCAGTAAACCAGTAAACCAGTAAACCAGTAACCAGTAAACCAGTAACCAGTAAACCAGTAACCAGTAAACCAGTAAACCAGTAACCAGTAAACCAGTAAACCAGTAAACCAGTAACCAGTAAACCAGTAACCAGTAAACCAGTAACCAGTAAACCAGTAACCAGTAAACCAGTAACCAGTAAACCAGTAAACCAGTAACCAGTAAACCAGTAACCAGTAAACCAGTAACCAGTAAACCAGTAAACCAGTAACCAGTAAACCAGTAACCAGTAAACCAGTAAACCAGTAACCAGTAAACCAGTAAACCAGTAACCAGTAAACCAGTAAACCAGTAACCAGTAAACCAGTAAACCAGTAAACCAGTAAACCAGTAACCAGTAAACCAGTAACCAGTAAACCAGTAACCAGTAAACCAGTAACCAGTAAACCAGTAACCAGTAAACCAGTAACCAGTAAACCAGTAACCAGTAAACCAGTAACCAGTAAACCAGTAACCAGTAAACCAGTAACCAGTAAACCAGTAACCAGTAAACCAGTAAACCAGTAAACCAGTAACCAGTAAACCAGTAAACCAGTAACCAGTAAACCAGTAACCAGTAAACCAGTAACCAGTAAACCAGTAACCAGTAAACCAGTAACCAGTAAACCAGTAACCAGTAAACCAGTAACCAGTAAACCAGTAAACCAGTAACCAGTAAACCAGTAACCAGTAAACCAGTAACCAGTAAACCAGTAAACCAGTAAACCAGTAACCAGTAAACCAGTAACCAGTAAACCAGTAACCAGTAAACCAGTAAACCAGTAACCAGTAAACCAGTAACCAGTAAACCAGTAACCAGTAAACCAGTAACCAGTAAACCAGTAACCAGTAAACCAGTAAACCAGTAACCAGTAAACCAGTAACCAGTAAACCAGTAACCAGTAAACCAGTAAACCAGTAAACCAGTAACCAGTAAACCAGTAACCAGTAAACCAGTAACCAGTAAACCAGTAACCAGTAAACCAGTAACCAGTAAACCAGTAAACCAGTAAACCAGTAAACCAGTAACCAGTAAACCAGTAAACCAGTAACCAGTAAACCAGTAAACCAGTAACCAGTAAACCAGTAAACCAGTAAACCAGTAACCAGTAAACCAGTAACCAGTAAACCAGTAAACCAGTAACCAGTAAACCAGTAACCAGTAAACCAGTAACCAGTAAACCAGTAACCAGTAAACCAGTAACCAGTAAACCAGTAACCAGTAAACCAGTAACCAGTAAACCAGTAAACCAGTAACCAGTAAACCAGTAACCAGTAAACCAGTAACCAGTAAACCAGTAACCAGTAAACCAGTAAACCAGTAAACCAGTAAACCAGTAACCAGTAAACCAGTAACCAGTAAACCAGTAACCAGTAAACCAGTAAACCAGTAAACCAGTAAACCAGTAAACCAGTAACCAGTAAACCAGTAAACCAGTAACCAGTAAACCAGTAACCAGTAAACCAGTAAACCAGTAAACCAGTAACCAGTAAACCAGTAAACCAGTAACCAGTAAACCAGTAAACCAGTAAACCAGTAAACCAGTAAACCAGTAACCAGTAAACCAGTAACCAGTAAACCAGTAAACCAGTAAACCAGTAAACCAGTAAACCAGTAACCAGTAAACCAGTAAACCAGTAAACCAGTAACCAGTAAACCAGTAAACCAGTAACCAGTAAACCAGTAACCAGTAAACCAGTAACCAGTAAACCAGTAAACCAGTAAACCAGTAACCAGTAAACCAGTAACCAGTAAACCAGTAACCAGTAAACCAGTAACCAGTAAACCAGTAACCAGTAAACCAGTAACCAGTAAACCAGTAACCAGTAAACCAGTAACCAGTAAACCAGTAAACCAGTAAACCAGTAACCAGTAAACCAGTAACCAGTAAACCAGTAAACCAGTAAACCAGTAACCAGTAAACCAGTAAAGCTAGCTGAAGCGTAATCTCTGTGACAAACAAGACGTAATGCCGCAAAAAAATGTACTCTTATAGAACAAAAGATAACAAGATCGAGCGATTTTTTTTTGTGATTACACTTTTAATACGCACAAATTTAAAACTCTTGGTTTTTTCTGATTTTTATAATAACACATTTTTTATTGTATTGTTGCAAAAGATTTTTATATTCAAATTTTCGTTATATACACTACAATACTATATATACCAGGTAATGTGTATGTAATGTGATACTATTTTCTAATTCCTTTATCATACTTAATAGTCAATAAAAAGTCACTAAAAACTTAGGATTTTAATATACTTTCCTCCATCGAAAATTTATTTATTTAATGTACTTTTATGTTATATTGAAAGCTATATTACTCTGGGGATCCAATATGGCTTTCAACCAATTTCATATGATCTCTTAGATTGCATGTTTCGATCTTATGCAATATAAATTCAATTACTCCTTTACCTGTTCAGTTGAAAGCTTCTTCGTCCAAATCAATGAATAAAGATTTATGTGGTAAAATTTCTAGTATGCTTTACTTTACTAAAATATAAATACATAGTAAATGTATCAGTTTTAATGGAGAAGACTACGTTCATTATAAAGAGTGGCCGGACCGGACTGGATATTAGGTAAATTTTTCTTTTATTATAACTGAGCGAAATCCGTCTAAAATTTATAATTTCACGCGGATTACCTTTCCTGAGAAAAAGGAATAAGCTTACAAAATATGCTTTTAAGAATTTTATGATGGATTTATAGATCACCACGTCTTGCACAAACTCCGTCGCACCCTGAATCTGACACTCCGATATAAGATTGATTACTTGTTTTAAAAATACAATGCCGACAACAAATTCAAAAGTTTAACGTTTGCTTAAAATAATTTATTTGAACACTTATCGCCGAATTTCTTAGAATAGTAACTTTTCTTACAAACAATATCTCGTCAAGTAATCTTCAAATCAATCTTCTCCGCGATTATTAACTAATACTAACCACTCTATTTCTACGACTACTCTAAGAGTACTTGCAATGTAAAAAAGATCATAAAATAAAATTTTTACAGAAAAAAATCAGTTTTAACAAATTTATGTACTACAATTTAAAACCTGTTTGGATAGGATGAAATTAATATTTAATGTCACGTTAATATTTACTATGTTTAGCTAACAAATTCAGTAAAGAAAAGTTCTTTATTATATACTTCAAGGGATATTAAACATCTGTTGCTTCAACTACTATCCAGTAGCCGCAATTTGTAACAGCATGTTGCCGGTAATTTTCTTGGCATGAAGACCGCGGTCTCGGCGTATTGTGTATATGACATATCAAGTAGTTTTGGTTGATAAAATTATAAATAATTTCAAAATGGTAGCCACAGGTAATTTTATCTAAATCCTTAAGAGTACAAGTGTAAAAGCTATGTGATAGTAATGACAGATATCTCTTAGATATGCCGTTTTGGATGGACCTACATTGCATTTTCTTTACATATGGCTACGACCGTGGTTCTTTTGAAACGTCCTTAGTATCGCTATTCAGATGTATCATTACCATCAAGTTAAAAATTCCTTTTTCATATACTACAAAGACGACTAGACGAGCAGGACGTTCACCTGATGATGAATGTTTCTGTCTGTGCTAGTAAATATTTTTAAATTTAAGATAGTACGTCTTGTTACCCTATTCTACTTCATTGGCTATAATTCTGTCTGAACCTTGTTATAATATTCGCAAATTAATCAACAGTTTGCGAGTAAAACTTTGCTTTCGTCGTTTAATTTTTAAAAGTAAATTATTGTATATTATCTCACAATACAAATATTAGTAAGAGTTAACTCAAAGGAGACGTAACAACATTATTACATTACAGAGTCAATCTTAGACAGCGCCAAGTTACTTATTGAATTTTAGTACATTTACTATTTACACGTTAGTATACCTAAAGCGTAAGATACTCTAGAAAAAAATTCATGGCTTCGTTTCATCTATTACAAGTTATAAAGTAAGTATAAGCTTCATCATCATTTAAACCTATTGTTATCCATTGCCGAACATTGGCCTCTATAATCTATTTCCAGTTTAACTAACCATAACCATGGTTATCATTAATCAGTATGGTGTATTGATTAGAGTTAACCATGCTTTTCTTAAAGATACAAAGCATACGTAATCTTCATAAGTACATTCATTGTTATTCATCAAAGTAAAAGGGTACATACACAACCACCTTTAATGTAAGTTTATTAAACAATGTAATGATCATAGTTCATGTTTTTGTAATGTTTCTTGACCTACAAAAGATAACAGCGTTGTTACTTTGCAACTATACAACTTTGAAGTTTAATTACTCACAATGGTAGTAAAGGTTTAGTTTGAAATCAATTTATAGGAATTGACGAGGAAGTACGAAGTACTAAAAGTACAGAGAACTACTTAATTTATTTTTTAATTAAATTTGTGTCTCTGATTCTTTTAGTAATACCAGGAATGAATTAACGTGGATGTTCGAAGATAGTATTATCTGAAAGTGTACTTAGGGATGTAACAACGCGTCCTTTATTAATCGGTATATTCTAGTCTTCCAGAGATTTCTCTTCATATTTTCTGCGTGTTCTGTTAAATCATTTGCTGTTACGATTGGATTACCTCTAACGTCTTTACATTTCGCGGCAACTTCTTGCAATTTATTTTCATTCCCGCTGACTAATACAACGAAAGCGCTTTCTTCCTTGAGATTTATAGAGATTGCAGCCCCTTTGCCTGTTAGCACCTGTCAAGCGCATTTTCTTTTATATCAACATTGAATGTTCAAACAGCAATATCGAATATATACTAAAATAAAAGGTATTTTGCACTTTTTATAATTCATATTATTTATACTTTATTCACATAGTGATATAAAAAGCTAACATACTTTAAAACAGTTATTTTTATGAGAACGATTACTTCAAAGTATGGTTTTCATTAAGTACAGTGTACCGGTATTCACCTTTGTGACATTTTTTAGAATATATTTTATTAGTTAATATTTATAAAAATTAAACATGTTAAAAAGTAAGAGTAAGCGAAATAAAATATGTTGACTTGCCCCTAGTATTGAGATGCTAGTCAAAATATTTTAATGGCTACAGCATACAATCAGTTAGGTAAAAACAGAATTTCATTTTAGCTTATCGTTTAATGAAATGCATAACAGCATGTATAGATAATATAAAAATAATAGCGACACGTCAAAACCGTGGAACTCAACAAATACAATTAAGGTCTATTCTCATGCAAGCGACTGGGGAAATTAAACTAGAGCTTTTGCACATAAAGACGTTGCAGAGGACAAACATTCCCTTTATATTACAACTGCAATTTATATACTGTAACTCAACAAGTTCCTGGTAAAATTGAAGTCTGAATAAAACAATGCGTTTACAACAAACATTATTCTTTTCACTATCACTAACAACTCATTCCGATCTTCCGATAAACGTAAAATATCATACTGTGTATTCATTAAAAAAAAAACTGAAAGGTAGCTTCAAAACTATTCAGAAACTCTTTGTACAAAGACAGCTTAAAAAGAAGACACATATCTTCAGGCACGCTTTTAAAAACCACGCCGTTGCATAGCAGTAAATGGGTCCGCATTGCAATTTTCATGCAGCCTATACGTCCGGCCATTCAAGACGACATTTCAGAATAAAAGAGAGCATAAAACGTTGCTGATATAACCCAGGTTTAGCAAAAAAGAAAGTGTTTGTATAGAAAATATAAATAAAGGTAAGTTCCTCTTGTATTCTTTAAGTAATACCGCAGAATCTTTCTTTGTATTTCTAAATCAATATGTAAGAGAAAGTAATAACAAGAGTAAAGGCTTTTAAACATATTGATGCTTCACAGAGATAAAAATAAATGATAAATCACGTTATAGTAAAGTTAATAACTGAAACTAGGGTTCTGATTTCAAAGTAAATGATATGAATTAAACTGAACCAAAATTTCGACACCTTTCCAAACATTAATATCAAAGCGAAATGGTGCGTTTGGAATACAGCAAGCGATGTTATCAAGATTATGCTTTGCGGCAATGTTTAAGACTGGAAGAGTAAATGTACTTAAAATTTTGGATACGATAAAACCACCACATTAATACCAAAATGTAAGTATATTTTACTTACAAAAATATATAACAATTCAGTATTTTTCCTTAACATGTAAAATCCGCATAGCGTATCAAATTCTTCATGTTACAAGCGAGGCGTTTGAATATAATTTTTTCATTTGAATTATAGAAATTAAAAAATTATATTGTACACGTAAATAAAATTTTAATATGGATAAAGAACATTTATTTTGAAATACTTTATATTTAGTACTTGAATAACGTAAATATTTCGCTGTTCAAGTAGTAGCAGTTAAGAACCAGTCGTATAAGAAAATTATTGCTACAGATCATAGCGCATTTCTACTGCTCCAACGTTTATTTGACCGTTGCAATAAAATAGGATCGTAAATAAGCGCCATTATAGCCAGAGTTATCGCGTATAGCGATATGTCTTAATGTAGAGTTTTAATTCCATCAGTAAAATGTAAATTATTATAAATTTATTATGTATGAAGAGGAAAGACTGAAGTTTATTATTCACCGCAACTGTGCCACTTCATCCGGATATAAAATTGCTTTCTTGCAATCCGAGCACAAGATGGCAAGTACGTTTGCATAACAATAGGTCGCATTATGCAGTTCACGAGTTGATTGCGATACCAACCTATTTGGTTGCTTTCTTTCGTATTTACTCATAACAAAAAAGTGTATATTATAAAGATTGCTTTGCCATTAAATATAATTAACTACACATGAGCAATATTTTGTCATTTTTATAAACAAAACAAATATGGCATATAACCACTCAGTTTACTATATAGAAGCATTTGCTTTAACATTGTCTTTATATGTACTTAATAAGCAAAATAACTTCTTTAATATTATGTATGTAAGGTGTACACTATTCATTTTTTGTCAGTAAATTCATTTTCGTCCCATAAATCATCTCGGTATTACGCTTCGGGTTACCTTTTGTTATAGATGAAATACGTTATCGTTTATTAAACGATCTGTGGTAAGCAAGAAGTTACGCTTATTTCCTTGGTATTTAGGTGCAATATCAAGAAATCGATGCTTTTCTTAGAAGACCACGGAGCTTCTGATAACGCTGTGTGTAGAGATCCAATATTACCATAATAACTTTTGTAAGCAATTATAACTTTTGAAGTTATTCAGGATCCGGATTTGAACTAAACTGTTTATCGGTTATTATAGTTAACTCTAGGCGCCTTCCTTTCATGGAAATTATGGGATATTCGTTGAGAATTATGACGAATAACCATTGGTGAAAATTATTAAGAATTTAAATGACCAAGTCTACAAAGAATGTTAAATTTGTAACTTTGTAAAACACGTAATAGTACCGTAGACCGTCGACTTACGTAGACACCACCGTAGCACTTATTCTTACGACTAAATAGTAAAATGCAAATATTGCTATGGTCCTATTTGAAGGGAACTGTAGACAGTGATATTACTGGAGACAATTTACATGTGAACGCGCAATGGTGCCTTGTGAACAATTTATTAAGCGTTGGGTGTTTACTGGAATATATAAATGAAGACTGTATGTTGTACATTAAACGCAAATAACTTTCTTAAACCAAAACTCACAATTTTTACATTGAAACATCAAGTCAAAATAATAAATCAAACTCATTTATTCCTTTACAAAAGTCAAAGAAGCCTTTGATAATGTATAAAGTCATTTATCTTGAGGGTGCTTCCTATTGTAAGCGAAGCTATTTTAAGGCATTCTGATAACGTACCCGGATTGAATAAGGAATTTCACAAAATTCTCATAAGTCAAGTACAGAGATAGCGGTCCGCATAACATCCGGCCGCATACATACGGGCTAACATCAGTTAAATCATTTAATATTCTACTTGCCGTTTTTTTTTCTTTACAAGATTTCTCCATATTGTGAGTATTGTCATAAAACTGCAAAAACTGTTGTATTTTAAATTCGATCCTAATACTTGTATTTTCACATGGAATTTGAACTACTCACTAGTACAAAAAAAAAACCATTGAAAATTCACTTTGGACACTGCCTGTCATAATTTTTAAAGAGAATGATTTGAAATAATCGAACCATACAAATTCTTTTGTACTATTTGATTATTTTAATTAAACTCTAATCGATAAAGGACTACATAAAAGTTGTGATGGCTTACATTAAATATGGTCGTGCGATACGACTCGAGATGACGCGGAAAACATAGTAAGAAAACCGATACGTTCCAAGATAAGCAGCTATAACGAACATGTGTCATCGAAGATTTTGGCAATGCCACATTTACCACTTACCCCAGTCATATCACTAGCTATAGTATCTCAAAGAATAAATAGTATTGCTAACTTATTTCCTAGACAGTCTCCAAGATCATTCTTTTTTATATTTGAAATAATTTCTTTAAAAATTATTTCATGAAAAGAAATTAGTCGCCATTGCGACCTTCATACAAATTAATGAACAAACTTCTAAATTTATAAGGCTGACGACTTTTGAATCTGTTAATTACTTTCCGGGATACTCGAAGTATTCGGTGTTCATTTCTAATTCTCACTAGACAAAGCGACCCGACTCATCCATCATTATTTTTTAACTTAAAATCTAAAGAAATACTGTTCTTGGTTTCTGTATTAATATGCGCTTTCTTGTATTGTATATTTTGTGGTATACAAATAAGTAATCCACAAGAATGGGTAAGTCCTAAATCCAAAAATTCAAAATGTATGTCACGCTTAAATATGAGACATTTCTGTTAAAACTTTTTTGATTCCGGTCTTGGTCTGTTATTACTCTAGTTTTTTGATTCTGGCATTGGTCAGTTTTAAGAAGACAAAACTGCGAAGTACATAAATTTATACATCGGATAAAGTTTTACGAGTATATATTTTTATTTCAAGAAAATACAAATTCTGGATTGTTATATAAAAAAGCTTTTTTACAACAATTTTTTTGCAAAGAACAAATATTCTTCATTTGTCATTATGACCGAGAATATCTAGGTCCGAAAATCTTAAAAAGCATAAATCTGTGTGGCTTCCAAGGTTTTTAAATCACTAAGAATGGTTTTAATTTGTATTTAACTTTTGCTTCTTACAATATTTCTATATAGTTCACCGTCTACAGCTTTCAGTAAATGTGTCAATACGCTAGAAAAGGAAATCGACCTCTAACAAGTTTTCCAATGAACTGAGGGCCTTTTAACCAAGCCATCGATCAAATCACCTCTATGTTATTGCCACGACTAAATGCGATGGGAATCTATAAACTAAAGTTTAAGTTCACGTTGAACAGCTTCGATAAACAACAGCTAATTATAGACAAGTAAAAATTAGGATTAGACCTTTACTTTATAATTCTAAACAACTATAAAGAAATAAGTCAATAATATGTCATCAAACGAATGGAAAAAAAATATTTTTAAAACGGATATTGTATTAAATATTCCTACTAAAAAATAATTGAACTTTATCATGGAATGAGGTCATATGTTCATTAACAATTGAATAGGAAACTATAAAGAAAAGTTTAAGTAACAGACCTGTTTTATTTTTACCTTTCCATTTCAATATAATATCCTTTTGAAGAAATACAAAACAATCACGACATTTTTTATTTATGTGTTTTTATTAAAAACACGATAATATTTTTATACTTCATTTATTAATATATGTCGTTGTCGTTTGATACTGAACACAATAAATAATATTTTTTAGCTGTTGTTTTCATAATAAGAAATAACAACGATAATAGATAACGTTCAAGTTCGCGGTTTATGTAGTTTCATTGGATCCGTGCCCAATAGAAACGTTCCTTCGCTTAGAGCGCTACTCAACACAACACTTAACTAAGACGTCTCTTGTCACATGAGAGCACATTGTTTTCAAGTAAACTTAAGGATCCGAAGGAGTAGTAAAAGGAGACCAGTTACACCATTCTCTGTACACCAAAATTAGACTGAACGTGATTATGTACAAATCAATTCGAAAACGATTTCACTATTGAACTTTTGTTAAGAATTATCATAATAATAAAATAACTTATTAAACTCATTAATAACACAAACACTCCTTACTATAACTACACGCCACATACTGTTTTGGAAAATGAAACTTACATAGTCTTCTACGACCGTGCTATACTCACCGACAGGACAATTCATTACAATAGACCCGATATAACCTTACAAGATAGAATAAATACAGTTACATACCTAGTCGACATAGCAGTTCCCAACACACATAACATACAAAAGACATTCACTGAAAAAATGAGCGAATATGTTGAACTAAAAAAGGATGAAGTTGCTAGAATTTGGAGACAAAATAAAGTATACATAGTTCCTATAGTCCTTTCCACAACAGGTGTTATTGCACATCATCTTCTCCGCAGCCTCAAATTGATAGACCTGAAAGAGACTCTCTATATAACCCTCTAAAAAGCCGTAATTTTAAACACTTGCAGAATCGTTAGAAAGTTCATGCAAATAGAAGAACAGTAAACACACTCAACACACGCTGCATTTACTTGGCTTTGGCTCGTAAATGCAGTTAATACCAGCCAAAAAGCTGAGAAAATAGAATAGAATAAAAAAATAACTTAATTATAGCGGTATATTTAAGGTTTTCGGTACTATTAGTATTATAACCACTGATTCAAAACATAACATAACAGTCCCAGATTTGAAAAGCTAGTCAGTGAAGTACAGTTTGTTTTAATTACTTACTCCTAGCAATGGCCGAAGTAAAATGTAAAAAAAAAGAATCTTTTATTTGAATTGTATTTCTATAGTAATGTAGTCAATTCAGAGAGCTTCAGAAAATTTCCTTAAACATTCCGCGAAACAAAAGGAGCAAAAAATAGAATGAAAGTAATCCATTATTTGAAACTCCATTTCTAAAACTCTAAAAAATATATAATTTAAATGCCGACACGTTTTAAAATATCCATCTGATAAATAAATATGGACTCTTTATAAGAACAAAAGGAAGCACTTTTTCAATTTGCGAAGGTAAAGTTAATTTGAAATAAATTTAAGAGAGTAGGCCACCCCTAGCAAATTATTTTTATGGCGACAAAATGGAACATTTATTTGGAATCAGAGATGGTAAGACGAACTGTGTGATGAGAATCTTTATTTTGCTGATTTCTATTATAGATATATCCTTATTAAATTAACCTATAAAAAGATGTTGCTGTATAAAGAAATACTAAAAAAAATCCTGTTGTTATTGATAAGACCGCAATAGCTTGAGGCCTGTACTTAAATGTTATTATATTATAATTGCTAATTACTGTACTGTTTAAGTCTCACGTTTCTCAAACTTTTTTCAATGTTAATTATAATTCTGTCGTTAAGAGATGTTTATTAAAACAAGGTTAATTAATCTTCTAACTCAAAAGTACAAACCAAATATTATTAAATCTAAACAGTAACAACATTTATAAATCTTAATTTAATTTTTTTTTAAGTTGTCTGACATTTTTAATAATTAAAAAAAATTGACAAATTAAAAAATAAACTAACAAATTGTCTACATCATTATTACAAAACAAAAGTAGGAGAAAAATTTAAAACAAATTTTAAAGCGAACAAAAATTGTTGCATACAATTATTTTCCTTTTTTATTCGTAACTAGCTGACCCAGCAAACTTCGTTTCGCCTCAAAATCAATAAATAAAAAGCTTATTTATAATTCCAGGCTGGTTCAATTTTAGTAAATAATGTGGTGAAAACTTAACCAGAAAAAAATAATTCGTAATCAAAATAAATGCCCGTTATTAATTTGGTTTTTCTATTATATTTAAATGCACACGTTGATTGACTTCGTCGACCTAAGTCAGGACGTCTTCTCCTTGGTATAATAAATTGTAGATAATCAAAGTAAGGAAAGTTCTCGCGCACTCAGCGGTAAATAATGTCACTATCACAGAAGATCAACAAAGTAAAGTTAAGACTTAACTACTATTTTGAACCAATGTGAACTTAGGACAGCGGTGTTCCCGGTTGGATTCTATAATAGCTGCACACGAACACACTTATTTACTGCATGATAACCAATCATCTATCAATTCAAACGCATTATGCACAAAAAAATAAAAATGAACCGAGACAATTCCACCTTCACGCCCAGATTCCCGCTAAAGTAAATATTCTTCTTCTTCCCAATTAATGGCATGAGTACGGTTTCTGCGTGAGCCAGTGTCATGTGTACACGTATAAAACAAAAAAATTTAAATTCTTAAAAAATTGTCTACGTGGTCAATTCGTCCGCCATGTTACTCCCTTTTCTCTTAAAATATTATAGTTGCATCAGAAATTGTTGGTTGTCAATGTCAATGTCAATGTCTAAATCAAAAATATTCTTTTAAATTGTATTTGGTTTCTAAATGACGGGACGAACTTCAAATGTTTGACGTTTTATGTATCTAAGGTAAGGTGACCAGACGTTCCGCTTTTTCACAATTAATTCCGCGTCACGCAACATTTTTCAAAAGTCCCGACTTTTAGAATTAAGTTAAATTTTTTATTTATGAAAATCATTGTTTGGCGTAACATGTTGCTTTTGCTACCCAGTTACATTGTATTTGTCTCTCAAATGATGTATGGTTGTTCGTACTGCGTGCTAGCAAGCTAATTAAACAAATAAATATTACAAATCTGCTTCTTGCCGTATAAAATTAACGTAAGTAATTTATTTGTGTTTCATAAATACATAAATTTTCTTAAACTTAGCTTAAAGTACTCGTAGTCTTAATATTTTATATTAATGACAAAAAGTATGTCACCGACCCTAACCCTAAAAGAAATTTAGATAGAAATATGTCAAGGAATAAAATATTATACATTTTTAAATTTATAAATTGTACTTATGTTGGAATTAAAAAAATGTTACGTTATTATTAATCCTTCAAAGTTGTCCCGCTTTGCCTATCTAAAAATCTGGTCACCTTATTGGAAAAAATAAATTGTTGTTTTTACTATATTCCGGGCACTTTTCCCATATTTTCTCACCTTTTAACACCTTCCCTGGACTTGCAACGAATAATTTAAGACCACATTTAGTCAATCGGTCCAGCCGTTCTCGAGTTTTAGCGAGACTAACGAACAGCAATTCATTTTTATTATATAGATATATCATATAGGAGTTCGTTAAGAACTGGAAAAACCTTGTAAGTAAAAAAAAGTACTTTATTTTTTACTTTTTACGTATATGTGAAACAGTCGCCAATTTATATGTATTTTTGTCATTACAACATTATTAACAGTCAAAATAATTATCAAAATTATTGTAAATTTTTAAGCAAAATGTATTTGAAAGATACATATAAGCTCTACGCGGATGTAAAAAATGTTCATCGTGAAAAAAGGTAGTGGCTCTACGCGGTATAAATTTTGACAACTTCATTTTAAATTTATAAATTGTACTTATGTTGGAATTAAAAAAATGTTACGTTATTATTAATCCTTCAAAGTTGTCCCGCTTTGCCTATCTAAAAATCTGGTCACCTTATTGGAAAAAATAAATTGTTGTTTTTACTATATTCCGGGCACTTTTCCCATATTTTCTCACCTTTTAACACCTTCCCTGGACTTGCAACGAATAATTTAAGACCACATTTAGTCAATCGGTCCAGCCGTTCTCGAGTTTTAGCGAGACTAACGAACAGCAATTCATTTTTATTATATAGATATATCATACAGGAGTTCGTTAAGAACCAGAAAAGCCTTGTAAGTAAAAAAAGACGTACTTTATGTTTTACTTTTACGTATATGTGAAACAGTCGCCAATTTATATGTATTTTGTCATTACAACATTATTAACCGTCAAATAATTATGGAAATTATTGTAAATTTTTAAGCAAAATGTAATTTGAAAGATACATATACGTGGATGTAAAAAATATTCATCGTCAAAAAAGGTAGTGGCACTAACGCGGTATAAATTTTGACAACTTCATTTTAAAACTCTAAAAATATATAATTTTTAAATGCCGACAAAACGTTTTAAATATCCATTCGATAAATAAATATGGACTCTTTATAAGAACAAAAGGAAAGCATTTTTCAATTGCGAAGTTAAAGTTAATTGAAATAAATTTAAGAGAGTAGGCCACCCCTAGCAAAATTTTTATGCGACCCAAAATGGAACATTATTTGGAATCAGAGATGAGACGAAACTGTGTGAGAGAATCTTATTTTGCTGATTTCTATTATAGATATATCCTTATTAAATTAACCTATAAAAAATGTTGCTGTATAAAGAAATACTAAAAAAAATCCTGTTGTTATTGATAAGACCGCAATAGCTTGAGGCCTGTACTTAAATGTTATTATATTATAATTGCTAATTACTGTACTGTTTAAGTCTCACGTTTCTCAAACTTTTTTCAATGTTAATTATAATTTCTGGTCGTAAGAGATGTTTATTAACCCTGGTTAATTATCTTTCTAACTCAAAAGTACAAACCAAATATATAAATCTAACAGTACAACATTTATAAATCTTAATTTAACTTTTTTTTTAAGTTGTCTAACACATCGCTAAAATTAGTTATTTCTGAAGCTAATATAATACATTTTTAATAATTAAAAAAATGTTAATTCAATCATCATTATTTCAGCCCGTTGATCTCCACTGCTTGGTATACGGTTTAGTAGGTACAATCACTATATTGTTAAAAGACACAAGAATATTACTGACCATTTCGTGGATTGGTTCTCCCTTTTGTCGTAATTTTAAAACACTACGAGGGTAAAATGGCAGAGAGGATATTCTAACCCAACTATCGCAATATTATTTACAGACGCAATATCGAGGTTAATGTTAAATGAAATAATATTCTTGTAAATTTTTAAGCAAAATGTATTTGAAAGATACATATAAGCTCTACGCGGATGTAAAAAATGTTCATCGTGAAAAAAGGTAGTGGCTCTACGCGGTATAAATTTTGACAACTTCATTTTATTTTAAACATGTACTTGTAGCATAAACCTCAATGCACTCAGCAGTGCACTAGAACAGAAAAGTAACTGATTAACGTCTTTTTTTTCTGACAGCATTAAGAAACTGACGGAAAACATCTTCATCGTTTTTTTTTTAAATTTTCCTCTCTGAACACTATGCATTAAAGAGCAGGAATTTTCATAAAAAACAAATATGTACACAAACGTTTATATACAAGTAAAATACGTATCCTGTTGAATAACTTAAAATTAAACTTTACTAAGTGCTATCTAAACTCCTGGTTATGTTTTCAAAGAACACTATACCGAATTTTACCACTGGGGTTTAAATAAGCAATGCAGACAAAATCACGCTGTTACGTTTTTATCTGTCGCCATGATTTTACAGAAACTTTATCATGAGACTATATAAACTTTACAGGTTTTCGTATTACCAGATCTTGATCCAGATTTCTGCGTTTCAAAACCCGAAGTAACACGACATCGTTTTGTAAAGGGTATAATTCTACAAGTATCTAAGATCGTCAGCACATAATTGGTTTCAACTTTACAAGTATTAGTGTTTACTTTAATTTAGATCCAAATATCCAATTAATCAAATCATCGTCATTCCAAATGGTTTAATATTGACTGACGCTTGCATAATTCATCAAATCATTATGTAAATGCACTTCAAAATGCTTTGACAGAAGCGTTGTAACTACCGTTTCCGATAATCTCGTGGAAACCATTGTAGGCTTTTATTAAAATTATTTATAGATTTTGAGGAGTCTAGATAGTTTATGAAATTTATGAAAATTATGAGTAGACAAAAAATAATACGCAAAGGCAATTCATAAAATTAAATAATTTTCTATCAGCAATCATGCTAATGGAAGAAGATGCGAATCACATTACATATGTGTACAAAAAATGTTAATTCAATCATCATTATTTCAGCCCGTTGATCTCCACTGCTTGGTATACGGTTTAGTAGGTACAATCACTATATTGTTAAAAGACACAAGAATATTACTGACCTTTTCGTGGATTGGTTTTCCCTTTTGTCGTAATTTTAAAACACTACGAGGGTAAAATGGCAGAGAGGATATTCTAACACAACTATCGCAATATTATTTACAGACGCAATATCGAGGTTAATGTTAAATGAAATAATATTCTTGTAACATTTTAAAGATCGTTATCATGAAATACAGCATATCCAATGGTTTAATATTGACTGATGCTCGCATAATTCATCAAATCATTATGTAAATGCACTTCAAAATGCTTTGACAGAAGCGTTGTAACTACCGTTTCCGATAATCTCGTGGAAACCATTGTAGGCTTTTATTAAAATTATTTATAGATTTTGAGGAGTCTAGATAGTTTATGAAATTTATGAAAATTATGAGTAGACAAAAAATAATACGCAAAGGCAATTCATAAAATTAAATAATTTTCTATCAGCAATCATGCTAATGGAAGAAGATGCGAATCACATTACATATGTGTACAAAAAATGTTAATTCAATCATCATTATTTCAGCCCGTTGATCTCCACTGCTTGGTATACGGTTTAGTAGGTACAATCACTATATTGTTAAAAGACACAAGAATATTACTGACCTTTTCGTGGATTGGTTCTCCCTTTTGTCGTAATTTTAAAACACTACGAGGGTAAAATGGCAGAGAGGATATTCTAACACAAATATCGCAATATTATTTACAGACGCAATATCGAGGTTAATGTTAAATGAAATAATATTCTTGTAACATTTTAAAGATCGTTATCATGAAATACAGCATATCCGGTGTGTACGAAAACATTACAATAAGAAAGTGCTGAAGAGTACTGTCTCTACATACGAATTAACGATTTTTTGTTATGGGCAGGTGTAACACTTATTACCACGAGAAAGTTCTGCTTCTCTTGTCGCTCCATCGCACAAAAAAAGCTATGATTATTTGAGTAAAAATGTGTTAGAGAAACTAATTAATTTCTTGTTTAAAGTATTCCCCTTAACTTTGTATTAACTTATGTGTATGGCTTCATTAAAACTCTCTTGATGTTGGCGGGACCTTTTAATTTACTCTCAACGTGTATAACGTAACGTGATCTTCATTATATGTTAATTGATCATCACAAAGTTTATATTAATCTATACTAAGGGTTATGGAGTATAGTACTCACTCAGTCTATAAAACTAGAAATCATAATTTTTTTAAACGTTTAACAACAAAGCTTTGGGAAAACAACTATGATGAAAAATGGCGGACGACATTGACATTTATAGTAAAAAAAAATCTAATTTAAGTATTTATGATAACGTTTTGATTCTTATAGCTTTATACCATTTTAGGATCTATCGAAGAATTTATAAATTATGTATTTTTTTAAACAAATTAAAAAATAAATAAAAAAGTCACGAATAGCCATATTTGTATACACTTGTTCCTCGTGCCTCCGAAGTATTTAACAACTGAAATTTAAGTGAAAATTCGCAATAGTTTCATTTAAATTGCGCCCAAAGCAAATATTAGTCCTTTGTGCCGAACCACTGGCGCTTAATGTGCACTTAAAAGTAAGAAGTAAGTCCCCTCGTACGAGGACTTAATGTTTCCGGCAATGTACACATAGCCTAGCAATTTAAATATAGCAACTACTTTGAAGTTGTACAAATATATTAAACTAGGTTATCTGATGCTCTTCTCTAGCTATTTTTATTTTTTGTCAATAAGCATTTCAATTAAATACTAATAAACGATTTAGGTGAATAAGAATTTTATGAGAAAAATCAATTTCTTCTATGAAAAAACAAGACGTTGTATCATTTCTCATTCTAACTAGAATTAGTTTCATATTCTTTCAGTTTTATCGATACTTTAAAGAATAAGTAAGGATAATTATTATAAGCACCATTGTACGTAAACAAGATTAAGATATTAGATTAGAGTTAAGCAATAGTTTTACGTCGATTTTTTATGTGTCTGTGTGTGTGTTAACTCTTATTAATTTATATCACACAAATTTTAAGTAATTATAACTTTTTACTTACGTAGTAACTTAGTATTTTTATTGTTCCCTGCACAGCAATGACATCAGTTTTATAGCTTTTCTTGACATTTTTTTTTGGCAGGTCGAAGTTTATTTTCTTATGTCTAATAATTAACTTAGGCACCCAATCAAAGATGATGGCCGTAATCACTACTTTTGGCATGCTAGTTAGCAAACGCAGTAATTTCTTTTAATTCACAAGAAAACCATTTCTCTTTTGTTAGAGTTGATACTTCTTAGCTGCCTTTAACAAAACGCCAAGTGTAGTATTGCGGTGGGGATATTCTTACCCATTACCCACACAGGTTTCCTTTTGCACATTTTACAATAACTGTTATATGGGTCATGTGCCGGCTCTAATCAAATCAATCTATAGGATTAGATTTACAACAATCAATTATTTGTATTGTTTGAACTTTATTAATATCCATTTGCTCACAATTGATTTAAACAATGGCCGGGTTTGTACCGGTTTCAATCAAAGCGAACTTTAGGTTAATGAAATAACTATTGCTAATATAATAAACAGTTTTTCTTGTTTTTACAGATTAAAACAGCAATGATTTGAACGATTTTGGTAAGTGACGTTTTTTTAAATACTTTGAAATTTAAATTGAAACATAGCGGCGATAAAATATTTTTTTAAAGACGATGTCATCCAAAGTATATCTAAAAGAGAAACAGAAATACTTTTTCTTTTTAATTAAATATTTTGTGAACGAGAAAGTTTTTTTCTCTCCCATTAATATTATATTAATTTATTCAATGTTTCTTTTCTAGCTTTTGGTTCTTTTTGTATCTAAATAATTTATTTTTAAAAATCATAAATAAAAGCGAACACTGAAGACATAGAAGTTCATAGCAAGTGTTTGTAAGGTATTGTAGAATAATCAAAACGTATGAGTAAACACAAATACTCTCTCGAGCTCAAAAGATTTTTTTCTTCAATCAAATATCAAACAGTGTTAACCTTAACCTTAAATAAAAACTTAATTTCATTTTATTAATAGAGCTTCTTTCGCAGACATTTTGTTTATTGTTTCCACAATAAAATAGAAATGTGAACATAGTTGAAATATTGGGTAATAATAGTACTACAAATATAAAGAATAAACGAACAGTCATGTGAACTGATAACGAGCACTCGATTGTAAATGTCATTTATTTCTGGAATCAATCGGCCGTCGATAGTATAGCAGCGTGTGCAATCGATGACTTGTTTACCAAACTTGGTAATTGAAAGCAATGCGTGGGTCGCGACATTTATATTAGTAAAGAGGAAGAAAGAAAACAAATTTATTTATCCGCTACTATAAATTTTAAATAAACATAAACGATCAGATATAAATAACACCAAAAAGGGTTTCTCCACTCAATGATTTACAGTTAGGGGAAGAATTTCTTGAGTAATGTCTTCACTTGTATTTAATGTTCAATATACCACACTAGTACATATAATAGTAATATCATACAAAAAATCAGGAGTAGACATTTACTGTTGCAGGAGCTAGTTAATTTCAATCCATTTCAGGTTAGTTAAAAATTTAATCAATCGTTTCAACATGTGAGTGCTTTATTTAATTATTTTAAGTTCACACTTACTTCAATTTTTTTTTCTTAAATATAGATCACACTTTGTTCTGCACCACAAAGCATTCTTACGTAGTTTTCAGTGCTTCCCCAATAAAATAAGCAGATCAAATATCACTGTATTGGCAAGCGCAGCGTAGGACGACCGAGTGCCAGCTGACGACCTGGTGAACAATACATTCATGAAAATCGATTGGGCAGGCTTATGCTCAGCAGTAGACTACAACAGATTGAAATAATAACTTAGTTAATAAAACATAATCTAGTGCATAAAACTTTCATAAACATCGCGCAAAATAAACGTTTAAAATGTGATCTGATAAAGAGCAGTTTTGTGCTTCTCGGTATTACCCGAGTGAAATGCAAAGTGCTTTCTATTTACTTTAATCAGCAATGCTCTTAAAGCTCAATTTTAATTAACTTAATGAAAGGAAACCGTCACGTCATCTGTTCGCTACTGCACTGTGTAATTATATAAAGCCCTTTGTAGTCAGCATCAATGTCTGTCCCAATGGTACTCCAGTGCAGCTTTCAGTTAATTACTGTCAACGTATTTTGTTATTAGACAGGTAAAGATTTTAGACTAGTTTTGCGTAATAAAAGACAAATTAATGAATAGTGAAACTTATTAAACGTGTGATTTTAATATCATTATAAAGTCTAATCGTCTTTGTAATATTTGTTTATGTAAATTTTGTTTTATTACAACATGATGTTTTAAGAGGATATTTTACCGGTCAAAGTAATAAATTGTTTATTCTGATTAAAAAATGGAATTGATTGATTCTTTCGTCCCCGTTGTAGAGAATTTCTTACACGTTAACAAAATTACCATATTTGTATTCAACAAATTGTTAGAAATAAGGATTTTCTGTGGCTTGCACAGCTGTTTTCAAATACAGAAACATTAACTTCAAACATCTTATATTTCCATATTTTTTTTTTTTATATTTAGGATAGACTAGTGCTTGACTACGATCCCACCTGATGGTAAGCGGCGATGTAATCTAGGTGGTAAAGCGCACTAGTCTAGAAGAAGCCTATTCACTCTTTTCTTGAAGACCCCCACAATATTACCCCCAATATTCCAGGTCCTCGAAAATTATATATAGAATATTTAATAGCTATTTTTTCATTTCTATCTGTTGCATAATAAAACTGTTAATAAGTCTTATAATGAGGACAGGAACATTTACATTCATGGCAATGAGGTATCTGCATAAAATTATCTTCAATGATTACCCTTAATAATAGTAGTTTGTAGGTTTCATTCGATTTCAACAATTGCACCGGAGAACTTACAAATGCCGCATGCATTTCAAATTAAAACGAAACGACTGAAGCTTGCAAAGGACAGCGCAAAATTTTCAACTGTCTCAGTGTAAATTAAATCAAAAATACTCTTGTACTTTTAATGCAAGAATGTACCTTAAAATCTCATTTGATTTTCTGCAAAAAACGGATTCTTTTATTCAAAATAAAATAGATGTTAAACGAGATAGTTAGGTAAGGGTCAAATATACATACAACACAATTTCAAAGTAACTCGAATAGTATAAATATTTTCTAAATAATTAAATCAATATTCGTCATCATCAGCCGATACACTTCCGCTGCTGACATAGGCCTTCTCTAAAGGTTTTCACGCAGATCGATCCCGAGCTGTTCGCATCCAGTGGCTTCAGCATTGCGTCCACCGGTTCGCGGTCGTCGCACGAGGACCTTACTACCCCACCGGCCGTCAGTTCTTTAATCATCCTCTGTCCTCTGGCCTTAAATATAACAATGTTTTATGATTTTATTTGAAATTAACATTAATTTAAATAATTTAATATTAAAATAAAGCAGTAACACATGGAATGGTTTTTTAAAGACGATTAAAGAAGCGCCTCCATCACTCTAAGTTCGGTGTGTCATAAAAGTCAAGTCTGTCTTGGGAAGACCTACGTTCAATCGTAGACATTTTTAGGCTCAAATAATAATATCGAGTACTACATATACACTATTAAATATATACTTTAATAATTCCAACTTATTTTTACATTCTACAAAATAAACAAGTATGTAATATATCTTCTAATATTTACGTAAATACAAGTTACTGACATATGAATGTTAAGTCAGTAAATATAATAAGGTTGTTGTTCATAAAATAAGCTTGACTTTCTCCGGAATGTATTTCTTTTTCAGTTGTATTTTCCATTTTTTTTTTATTATAATCAATGTATTAGGAAAATGATATATGGCTACTATATAATTAGTATTCGCTTTAATATATTATATTTTTCTTTATAGACGTAATCGTCAACGGGCGAATGGTCCGCAGAGATGGGAGGGCCGCGGCGCATGTCAAGTGCGCTGCTGCTGCCCTTCGCTCTACTGTCACTACCACCGGTTGGTGCTTTCAACGCTACTACATACAGAGTAAGTACACCTGCAGAGGAACTTGACATTTTCTTACAGCACTATTAAATTACTTCTTATGCCTAGCTAACAAGCATAATGTTGCCAGGCACTACTAGGTAATTACATGTTTGTGGGTTCGTTAAATTAAAACAAATTAAAATCAACGTGATTTTAAATTGGATTATATAATTAAACGCGATAAAGTTTCTAATAACGCGAGCAAAAATTAAGCAGCTTTAATAACATTTATTCCCAAGTGTTATAAAACACCAATCTACCTCTCGCAATAACTTACTTACTCGTTCGTACGATTGCACTACGCGAAAGTTAGGAATCAGTATGCATGAAACTAACATTCAAAGTTCGAACCGTTTCGTTTCGTGTACTACAAATTTTATGTACTTACTATAATTTAATAAGAATATATATTTTCTGATGTTGGTCTAATGTACCTCTTTTCAAACTACATCGTATTTCCATAAACGAATTTTAATTTATCATCTATCTTCGCTCGTATTCCTGAATTTCTGAATTCTGTAGACTGTGAGCTTCGTATCAACGGCACCGTAATGACTTTAACCAAATTTAATCTGATCGTTTAAAGTGATTTTCCAAACGCTTTGTGCTTACTACTGCGCTTTAACAAAATTAATATCGCTTAGAGGTTGATCATTGAGATATTTTATTAGAGATAAGGCTTCCTCTGCCTCCTCCTGGATTTATATAAATTATATTTACATTCCTTATCTGAAAATTTTAGGCTTCCTTTAATAACTTTATAGGTAAAACGTTTATAACTAGGTTACATTTTAAACTACGCACTATATAATACTCGTTGATGTCATTAACAAAATTACGTCATGCTTAAACATTTACTGCAACTATTTTAAAGTTCCAAACAAGCATGTACTGATAAAAATATCAGGAAGTTTTTTTTTGTGTTAATTAATGCTGAGGTACTATATGCTCCATAGTCTGATAAAGGGACAAAAGACGAGTTAGCTCTTTAAATAGAAAGCACCCTTGTCCTCACTCGATGAGTCGGGGTGAGGAGTGGTTTGTACATATTTAGTTCCATCGCCATGAACGCTCCAACGAACTGACGTAAATAAGCCACTCAACAAACAACATTGAAAACGCTATAATCATGCGGATTTGCAGTTTATAATTATTAGTTTTTTATTTAAATTAAGCTACTGGCTACTACTTATGTTCGCAAAAACACAAACTCCATTTTATCTTATTATATAAATTTTAATACTATACTGCAGAAATCAAACATGTATAATATATATAGCATTTTTACAAAAAAACTGTGCAAATGAGGATGTAAAGTATTGAAACAACTTAAGCTTATACTTAAGCTATATATAAATTGTAATTAATATGTTTAAAAGTAAACGTTTATAAGTACTGTCATGATATTCATTTCATATATTAAATAATACGCTCCGTATTATTAACCGTTCCTGTGTGGGTAATGAAATTTCATTTCGAACAATTAACAAGTTATCTCACAGTACAGCTGTGCTCAAAGCATGCTCGTTAGAAACTCGTAAGTAACTAATACTCTACGCCTAATTAAGCCGACAGATCTCTACACTAAAATAATGATAAACCGTAGTTTCAATGTATTCAAATGTGCATATCATTAATGTTTATGATTATAACGATAGAGTAAAATGCGCACTTTTTCACACAATTTCACGAGCACACGGTCTTTTAATATTGATATACTATATAGTTCTTTCCTTTTGCATAAATAAAGCTGATTTTATATTTACACGAATATTACTCATTTAATAAAAATACACTTAACAGTTTACGAGGAATACCTTCAGTATTTAGTTATTATTATATTTCCGACAGATCTACGCAGAATAACTAAGTGTCGCTATGACATATTTAGAAATACATCCTGTTCGAATTGTTAATGATATTAAATCAAAAACCAAGCTCCGGTCACTTCAGTCCTTGCAGTAATCACAAGAAACTATCTCAAACAAAACGTACGTTAAATATTTTCTAGGAAGAAGTGGAATCATCTCTTCGTCTTGTGCATGCGGTAGCTACCGGAGCCACAGGAGCTCTTTGTGTGACTCATAGGTACGGTCGTTTACGCGCGCCACTTCACGCATCGCGTTGGGAAGCTGCAAGAGCCAGAGCAGATTTAGCCGCGAATATGCTGCATCAACTCGGTTTGGGGAATGCCGGTCAGTATAATACTACTCCAAATCATCTAAAAACAATTATTTTGTTTATGCCATAAAATTTTAAATGTTTCTAAAATTTAATCACAACGCCAATTTGCTCAGTATACGCAAATTTTTCGTTAGGTTATAATAAAAAATAAACTAAACGGTTTAACTAATAAACAAAATGTTTTGCATAACTAATTTGTTTTTTAAGAGACGGAAACTACTATAGAATAACGTCTAATCCGCTCTAACAAATTTCAGTAGAAAGCATACTCTTCTATATAAATATAGCAATAAACGTCTCGACACCATATTCAACTCTTGAGTTTTGTGACTTGATTTTTTAATACACAAATAATCAATTAAGTTGTCAAATTATTTCAGACGTACTCACTGCTGTTTCACAAAGTTTAGTTATGGGAGCTAGTTCTTCAGAACGAGCTGTTGGAGCACGAGCAATTGCATTACAACCGGACGGTGTAGTCCAAGGTTCAATTGCTTGGGAAAGATATGGTACAGGCGAACCTATAGCAATATCATCGCCACCGATGGACAAACCTCCTGATCCTGAATACCCATGGTAAACGTAACTTCAAGTTAAATTATAATAAATATCTAAAGTTCATCAAATATCTAAAGGATCATTAAATTTGAACTTTCATCTGAAAGTATATCCATACGAAAATAATCACGGCGTTCGAATGTTGATAGTTGTTTTTCATTGTTATGCATCTTTGCTTAAAATAAAACAGTGTTAGACATAATGCATATGTTTCGACGTTTTTTAAATAAGGCTGTATGTGTAAAATTTCTTTGTCTTTATATTTAAACGAAAAATAAATTATTTAAATTAATCACACATTCATTTTTATATACGTTTAAACGATGCAACAAATAATTAACGATATCGTTGAAGTCCTGCCAATATCAACACAGATTATACTATTAAATTCAATTGGGAATTATAACAGATTTTTCAAGTGTTATTTAATATTGAGCAGAAGAAATTTCAAAATAACATGATAATAACAGAAGTATTGTAAATAAATATTAAGTTTATAATTAGAAATCTTTTTTAGACTAAACTAATGAAATGCTTAATGGTTACTACCAAATTAACTTATACTATAAATTATACTACCAAATTTCCTAAATTAACTTATGAGTTTAATAAACAGACATGAATACAAATATCAATGTAAAGGGTATGAACAAGTTAAGTTAAAAAATACGTTTACATATATGCCAAAACTATGTTTTTTCTAAAGAAAACATTGTTTTTACAATATTTAATATTCAATCTGAATTTGTCCTTATACATTAACATTTTAGGTATGTATCAGCTTATCAGACTGAAGAACTCAGGTCTTCAAAATTTATGCCCTCACCTCCTGGGGCTGCAATGGGTGGTTGGTGGACCTACCCATATTATAGCTGCGAGTCTGAGCGTTGGCTATTGTCATATACAGCGCCAGTTACAAAAATTTTTGGGTAAGGCTCAATATTCTGTCTTATGTATGTAACGTGCATAAAGTCTTATAAGTTTTTAGAGATATTACATTAACTGTACCTTTTTATGTGTAATCTGAAAGAGGCCTATATAAATTTGTTTATTTTATTGATAACAGGTTGAATGGTGTTGTATCACTAGATATAGACATATCGAATTTAGAAATCAATCAATGTGAGGCAAAATATGATGAAGAAAATGATAATCAAATCTATTCATTCCATGGAACACACAAGTGCCCTAATGAAACTACTTTTGTAAGTATACATACATATCTTTATTTACTACATCTACTTCCAGTATCCAATGAGCTGTATCAGGCAGTCAAACAATTAGCTGTTCTAAACATCATCAGAGAGTAGATATACATTTTTTATTAGTATCAATAGGTATATTTGACCAACTGTATGAATTTGAACAATGTAAATAATTTGCAAGCAATTTAGTACAAAAACAATGATAATCAATCATAAAAATACTTATGATAAATTAATACTACATTTGTTGCTACTAGTACTATATAAGTTTTTAGTTTTAAATTTAATGATCTTTGACAGTGTATATACAAGCCAAATCGTGAAATGAATGCCAGGCATGCAGGATGGGCAAGAGGATCTTACATTTGCAGATGCAGACCTGGATATTATTCAATACATCATCCTGAAGGATTTAACGGTTCTCTAGTAGAAGGTAAAATATTTTGCTATAAAAACTTTAGTAAAACTTAGAAATACCACTTTTAAACTTATGATTTTTTTGCTAAATTTGGCCTTTTTAAAGCAACATAACCAATTATTAACAAGAACATTATACAGATAACAAAAATAGAAAATAACATTTGTGGTAATTTATATAGTTTTATTAAATCTTGTCTATATTGTGCATTGTCTATAAGCTTAACTCACTTGCACTTGTTTACAATATCTATGTTCAGTTGCATTTCAAGAGTATGAAGAAGGGGGCCTAGAAAACTGGAGTGAACCATATGAATGTTTAAAATGTCAGCCTGGTTGTAACACATGTAAAGGTCCAGAGCCTTGTTTGGCAACATACAATTGGCCTTTCCGGTAAGTTTTTAAATTGCATACCATTGCTATATTTATTTTAAGTACTTTGTTTCAAAATAACCCTAAAATTTAGAGTGGTTTCATATGCAATATTTTAATTTGTAGTAATATAATAAAAGTGCTGTTTGGTTTTCTTTTGTTTTACAATCCACAAATCTTTAATATTTAATAAAAAATTTATAATTTTTGTTTGTGAAGTTGTATGCTTCTAGAAAGTTAAGAATAATTTTCTAAGATTTACCTACAGAGGTTGTAATACAGCTGAAGAAACAAACTTTTCAAATGTTACAGGATATCACTTCTGGTTATATCAGTGTCATGTGCGGGGTTAACAGTATGCCTTACATTCTACACTAGACACCATCGACGGGTTAAAGTGTTTCGGGTTGCCAGCCCTGTGTTCCTTTCAATAACATTATTGGGATGTGCTATTATGTATATGGAAGTAAGTAATAATATTCATATAAATACAGTTAAGTTAATTAACTATTCAGTTAAAATGTATAATAATATGTTTCTAATGAGTAATATGTATAAGTTAGATATACATTGTTTTTAAATCCATTTCATTCAAACTGTTATAAGTATTTAACAGTCTTTCATAAAGTCAAATCTGTTGACACTTTCAGATGGCAGCTATATTTCCAGTTCTAGACAGATATTCTTGTATTGCTACTAAGTGGACTCGTCATATGGGATTCTGCATCACATACACAGCTTTGCTGATGAAAACTTGGAGGTAAATATTATAAAATGGATGTAATCCTTCTGACTTTTAAAAATATGAAACAAAATCTATATTAAGAAGCCCTAGAAAACAGAATAGCTTTATTCCAAATTTTCTAAGTTTTATTTAAAATGGGCCTGCATTTATTCAATTCCACATGATATTAAATGGCAAGGTAGCCATAGATGGTAAAGTATGCTCATCCTGGTGATAGTTTTCAATTGGAGGTGCTAGCTAACCAAACTTTTACATATGTCCTCAGCATAGAACAGAGAATCTTGAACTGAGACCCTTAAATTTTTCTATTCTAATATGTTTTATTTATTTTCAGAGTTTCACTCACCTATCGCGTAAAGTCCGCCCACAAGTTAAAACTCACTGATAAACAGCTGCTCCAATGGATGGCACCAATTCTTCTTATAATGCTTGTGTACCTTGGTACATGGACGTTGTCTTCGCCGCCAGATGCCGAAGAGGTAAGTAATTTTGTTTTATGAAAACTTGACCAGTAAATAAAAGGTTACTTAAAATGTTACATCTTTTACGGTACTGGTGGTAATAGTTCAGTTGCTAGAGACCATTTAAGTTTGAAGGGTGCTATTGCTAGTAAAATTACTGTGCTAACAAGGATCAACAACTTATATCCTCAAGGTGCTAGCATAACGTGGTGTAGTCTTTACATCCTAAGTAACTCTACCTTGTTAGGAGCAGGCGTTTCAGTTACCATTAGGTGAAATCATATTGTGGCACATGTGATACCCTCTCTGCATGAGCTTCTGGTGAAGGAACTCATCGTTTAGAAACCGGCGTGTTCCAATAATGACAATTACTGTCATATCACATCCATGAACCTGCACTTGGCCAGTGTGCAAATAAATGACCTTGACTCTCTTCTTGTGAATTAAAGCTCTGAAACCTCATGTTGAGAAGATTAAGATGTCTATTTATTGTTTAACATATGTACTTGATAAATATTATTTTAACTAAGTTTTTATTACCTTTTATTTGCAGATTACCGACAACTTAGGATTAAAGTTTAAGCAGTGCACATACAATTGGTGGGATCACAGTTTAGCTATAGGTATAATACTTTGTGTTAAAAAAGTTCATAAAAACAACTTTCACTTAATAATTTTTGTAAATGAAGTATAGGTTTGTTGTCATCGGATTTATAATGTATCACCATTTCTTTACAACTACTATTTTTTAAAAAAAATGATTGCCAATTTGACGTTTTGTTTGTTTCAGGTGAAATCCTTTTTCTACTTTGGGGTGTGCGAGTATGTTACCGTGTCAGGCATGCGGAGAGCCTCTACAACGAAGCCAGGCTCATTTCCATCGCCATTTATAATATATTCACAGTCAATTCACTGATGATAGCGTTTCAGTAAGTGTAGCCCTATACATATTACTTTTAATTATATAAAAAAAGAATATTTGATAATAGCTTCATTAAACTCTTACTAAGGTGTATGATTTATTTATTATAATTCAGTGGTGAATCAAAAATAATAAAAATTGCGACATAATTGACTTAAAACTTGCTTAAATAGAATATTATATTAACAATACATGGGAATGGTTTATGTACCAATATTATTTTTGGTATGATGTACTCTTTCCCCATTTTAATGTAAATTAAAGTTATTATTAAAAATGTGTTTTTTTTCAGCTTATTAATCTTACCACAAGCGGGTCCAGATATCAAATATCTGCTGGGATTTATAAGAACTCAGTTGTCTACTTCAACAACAGTGTTATTAGTATTTCTACCGAAGGTAAGGACGGGGAACTTTAAGAAAAGTCAAATAAATGGTGTGATGATACTTACAATCTTATGTATCAAGGCGATGAGAGTTATGTTATTTTTAAAATCCTTTAAAACTTTCAGAAGATATCAACTAAAACAATCGCGGTGGTCTGATGATTTTTATAACTATATTATTTAAATAGTAACAATTAGCCATTTATTTGTGCTATAATGTACTATTTCCTCTAGTGCACATCAGAGATTCTGGTTAATAAATATATTAATATATTCGACATTTGTTATGCTTATGAAGTTTTTCTTTTAATAATTTCTTATGCTTAATTAAATTCAAAGTTAAATAACATACATAATACTTATAATATTCAACTTAATTTCCGAGATAATTATCACAAATTATAAACAAAAACAAAATGACTTGCTGGCCAAGTGTAGGTTGATAGTTGGTAATATTGCTTAATTAAATAATGTTATTGGTGTTGAAATATAATTTGTTTGTGTTATAACGACATCGAAATTATTATGTTCAATAATATCAGTACAGTAAGGGTACTGTCGGCGGTGGCTACTAACAACATTGAAATCGATTATTATTGTTTCATGATTGGTCTTGGGTTGCTTCTCTTAAGTTAAGCTGTATCGGTAGGTGCTGCGAGTGGTTCGCGGCACGGGCGACACTTGGGACAGCAGGGCGCGTGCGCGCGGCGTGCCTGCGTCTTCCTCCCTCAACGGCATTGGCCTGGTGCCTGACGAGCCGCCCGATCTCTATCAGGAGAATGAGGAACTTAAGGTACGCTGTTATACGGGCTCTCTAATTCATTACCCATAATGAGGATGTTTCTAGTTGAACGACTATATCATGGGACGATAATAGCTACTCTTCAAACGATTGGACCCGTGTGCTTGCTTATAATTACCGAAAAATACATTTCAATTATTTTTACTTGAAATCTTATTTTAATCTCTTCAAATTATAAATTTGATGCATTTAAAACTTAATTTTACTAATTTCATCTCGTTTATTTATTTTTTATATTAAAACCCCGACGTTTCGGCCGTTTTGCAACGGACATGGTCAATAATATATAACTTTATCACGTACATCCGTATGTACGCGATAAAAACCGAAAATTTAATTTTCATACATGTGTAATGTTCGCGTAAATATAAGAAATCATTATCTAATCTATTTATCGCGAAACAATTCACAATGAAATCATTTTTACAGAAGTTATTTCTATGCATATTGTTTTAATATACTACGGAGCGACGAGACTAGCCCTATGCTCAACTGATGGAAAGTGCCATAACAATGTCACGCAGGTTAGTTTGGTAAACACCACCATATCGTGCTCGTCGGCACAATGCATAAAATGTCTTGTTACCCCACTATCATCACTAGCTACAACGCCGTCTTAACCTGAACGTAGTAATTTTTGAATACTATTAGTACCGAAATTTGCAAATATAGTAGTAACGTCTTTTATTTTAATAATTAATATCAAATCATAATTTCAGGAGGAGGTCCAAAAACTCGCTGCACAGATAGAATTTATGAAGATCGTGCAAATGGAGATGCACAATCGACATTTAAGACCGCGACCTGGTGGTTACTTCAGCAGCCAGGCTCCGGTACCACACAGCCCAGTCCACGCGAATGCCAATTCACAAGTACTTGATTTAAATTTACATAAATTTAAAATAACAAAAACCAGGTGGGGTTGGCATTATTTATCTGATGATACCCATAAGAATTAGTAGCTATGATGTTTACACAGCAACACACTGCTCTGGTTACTTGGGAAAGATTACACATTACTTTAGTTATTTCACTAACTACATAAGTCTGCCGCCATAACAGCATTGCTGTTTCGGATTTCAACAATTCAGAGCCAGAGAATTCTGGGCGAGGTTTCTCCATTCTAAAGCAGTCTTGTAATTCAACTCCATTTACAATTGAGATCAAGGATTAGGTAATGACCTAATCCTTGATCACAATTTTATGTATTGATAATGATCAATAAATAAAATTGTGTCGGTAGATTAAAGCGTTGTAGTAAACCTAATCGACGGTCACCGAAAAACGATTTTCGTGTAAATTTTTTATAGTATATTGGTTATTTTTTCACAGGAGGGCGCTGATTGGGCGGGTCCTGTGTGACTGGTGGCTCTGTGCGACGGTGGCTGGTCGTGGCCCGGACCGGCCGCGCGTCGCGTTACCACCGCTGTCGACCCGCGTCCGCCTGCATTTGTCTGACAACGCTCACGCTAGACGCATGAAACCGCTTCTATTGTTTCAACATTTGCGTGCCATTCCCATGGTTCGATTTGTCTACAAATATTCTATTTTGCTGGTATGCGTGTATGTATAGGCGATATAATGGTAACATATAAATACAAAAACGAGGTTTGTGGCAATTTTTTACTTTTAACTTATATAATTAATTTCTTAGCAAAAAATGGTTTTGATTACGTATGTACATCAAAAATAGAAAGTGTAATTAATTACAGCATCTTTTTAAGTACATATTTTTCTAATGTAATATAGATGAAGAGCAAGACTCACCTAATGCAAACTCATGCGCCCGCCCATAACAATTTAATGCGACTTAGATTCATGTAACACAACATACAACACATTGAGATCATCGCTTAGATGCATAAGATGTTAAGTTTTGTTACACCAGAAATTACTACCTACATCTGGAACAGAGTAATGTTTGCAAACTACTGTATGACGTCGGAAATAAGCGCTGCGGTAGTACCTAGACAATCTACGACAACAAATATCTACCACCAGTAGTATGTACATAATGAACAAGTATGTAGGTTATCCAATTATAGCTGTATTTATTGTTAAATGTAATTAATGAGCAGTTGTTAACAAATGACTTATTTGCCGTTCTGTATCTGATGAAGTTGTAGTCAAAGTAATCAATAAATGTAAAAGCCACCGCACCTTCACACAAAATGACTAAACCTCCTAAAAAAATCGAGTACATGTATAAACATTTCAATAAAATCTTATTTATTTTGCTTAATCAGAATAGTCACTAATTCTAGTCTTACGTTAATGTCCCGTAGAGTTAATAGTTAAAAGGTTATGTATAATAAATATATAAACAATAGTACGTAAAGGTATATTAGATGGTAGCAGCTATCATAAAATAATACTATTTTAATTTCAACTAATATTATAATATATTTGACAAATTTTTACTTCCCAAGTCAGTGTACGAGATGTTAATTTTTGAGAGCTTGTTTATTAATTTCATACAAAGAACCAATATTCGGATTCTTTTATTTATAGCTATATGTATATTAGAGATTTCATTACGTAAAGAAACAACGTCGTGTATAGATGAGATTGCGCATGCGCAAGCGCACTAACGCCGTATAAAATATTCAAAATATGCGAGACATCAAACTATATTCTACCTCAATATATATTGTTTAAGTTTGAAAAAATGCGTATCTCCACTCTTTACTTCTTTTCAAAACATAACCAGCCCTCTTAATGTTCTCTATAGATTGATTCATAGATTAGGAACCTTTACGCATTTAGGAGTCACGGATATTTATTTACTACCCTGGCCATATGGGAAAGTTAAATGTATACGAAAGCATTACTTGGGACATGGCGGTTGTACTATGATGGTTTCTTCCACCGGGCTCTTTTTTTATAGTACATTTTAAATTTACTTTTCCTATTACAACACCCCTACATATAATAGCCTGGTGTTCATTACAACAATGGTTTTTTTCCATAACTATAAACTAGAAATGTTTTTCAAAATATATAGTATTGTAATTAAACTATCATAACCGACGTTAATTAACTAAATCGCAAACTATTCTTATGCAGCCATTTAAATATTAGCTAGACTATAGTTTAGATGCTTTAATTGTTTAGGTGTACATTCATACTATGTACAATTGCTCAACCGGTAATTAAAATCTGTTTGTATTAAGAACTCTTTTAAATTAAACAAATTCAAAAACTACAGATAGTATACAGAATAATGTTAAAATAATAAATATCGATATTTTTGGGCATGTTAATATAACTGTATAATATTTAAATAACTGATCTCAATAGAACTAAGTTTTATGCTATCTCTCTGTATGGATTAGACGAGTATGGACCCTTAACTGAGAATAGCATAATATTTAGTAATGAAATTAATAACATAGTATCATTATTTTAATTATATAAAACTTGAATCTGATAAACGATAACTAAGGGATTACAGAATCTTTTTAAATTAGGTTTGAATGACATTATCTATCTGATCTGATCAAATTGATCAACAAGTAGCCTTACTTCCCATAGAGATATCTACAAAATACCAAAGAATAGTCTCATCTGTCTCTCTTCCTTAAATATATAACAGCGTTATTTTAAAGCTTACCTCAACTACATAAGAGCAGTTATAATTTCACAAAGAACAAAGTTATACATAACATTATCCGTTTCAAAACCATTAAGTTTTCTTAGTATGTTGTTTCACAACATTGTTACTAGGAATCAAGTGTAATTTTCGTTATATATATTTCACATAATTTATGAACATTAAATGAATATCTTAGAATTAGACTTAAGAGATATTAGTTATCGTTTTATATAAGTACCATAAATGTTAAGGTTTTAAAATCAATAATTAAATAAACAATTTTTTATTCAATGGTCACCTGACTGTAGCCACCCATAAACAGTATTAGGATGATAAACACTATCATAGTGCTCATCGCCTTGAAACATAAGATATTAAGTCCTGTTAATTGAGTAATTTCACTAGGTACATCATTCAAACTGGAACATAGTAGTGTTTGCACACTACTGTTTGGTGGCAGAAATAGATGCTGTGGTGGCCCCTATCTTGACTAGTAAATACTTATTAAACATCCCACCGATGTTGTGTTATAGATCATAAATGTAACATAAATGAAAACATCATGCCTTTTAATTTAGAAATAGTATGTAATAGAAGTATTGTCACTTGCAGTATTATGTACTTACAGATATAGTTGTTGGTGTATGCAGTAAAATTATTCAATGTTTTATGTATGTTATATAATACATTTTTGTCTAATACTGTTAATATGCATATAAAAGTTATATGTAAATAAAATGTTAAAAACTTCATAAGGTCAGACAATAAAATGTTAATGACAACCATAATTTTTTTAAGTACAAAGACATCAACATCAATATCATTTAAATTGAAATTTTATTTATTGAAAGTGTAAGTTGTAAAGATTTCGTGTAATTTAAGTATTGTAATATGAAAAAAGATAAAGCAGAAATTCTAAAATATTGTATATTGTACATCAATAAGTGTATACCTTAATTTTTATTATTTTGTCTGTGATAATTGTTCACTCTCTTTTATATAGTTATTGCTTGTAATGAGTCATTTAGATGTATTTGTTATAAAATCTATAAAAACAAACAGAATTCAATTTATATTTATGAATTGTACATACATCAAATAAGAAAAAGGACATCATATCAAACTTCAGCTTTGTGTATGTTGCATGCTTAAAGTTAACATATTAATAATGTCTATTGTACATCTCATAAATTATGGTATCATCCCTGCTAAATTATGGTTAAAAACAAACCCCAACAAATATCAAAGACCTCATCATCAGCCAGCAGGTAGTCTATGTGTCTCTGTACCAATTCAACAAACCCCATAATTTAATTATTTGAAATTCAAACTACAGTACATGTATATATTTTTTTTCAATATTTGTTATTTGAAACCTCTTTATTGGTTTATTGTATATTTACAAAATGAAAAATACTTTACAGTTAGTTATTTTATATATCAACATAATTAAAACAACCAACTCTTGTGTACTGTTATATGCAAAAACAATTAAAAACGTTTGTTTTTGTTATTTTATTTAGACATCACAAAAAGAATTTTACTAAATTATGTTGGATTGTCTTTTATATAATAAGTTATTGTCTTGTTTTTTTTAAAGGATCTCTTACTTATGACACAGGGGCAGAACTGATAATGGTACAAATGCGCTTAAAATCATAAATTTATTTTATTTATAAAAAGATATTAATTTAAAAAGTTAATTTTGGAATGTGTATTTATTATTTGAAATATAGTAAAGAATAGTATTTTTTCTGTAAATAATACAATGTCAACTTTGTAGTTAAATGTAAAATCAATAATCATTAAGAAAAATATAATGTGTAAGCTTTAAATGTGAAGTTTAATTGTTGTAATGATTCTATTGCAGTTCAATGTTGTATAGTCGTATTTTGTAAGAGTTGAACTCTTGTCATTTATAGATGTGTCCGTAGAGTAACATTCATAAATGTGATATCAATAAATGTGAATAGTTGTTAGAGATTTCTAGTAATTATCAGATAAAAAAAAAAAAATTTCTTATTACATTTTGTAGAATCTCTAAATTTTATTTATTAACAATTGTGCCAATTATTAAATTTTTGATGTGTTTTTAACTAAATTGAATTTTTAATTTTTTTTATATAGGTATGTGTAATAGAAATTAAAAATCAGAATGTTATTGGACAGTAATTTTAATGAAATTAATGTACTGTTGTTATTCCCTGATAGCAGGTAATTAGATGGATAATCATGTAAGTTGTGTTTTTACATTAAATTAAAAATTTACTGTTTGTACTAGTTTTTGTTTATCCCTTTCATTTTTATTACATCTCAATAGATTTATCAAAATGTTTGTTTTCTGATAAATATTCAAAATAATTTTTAACTTATTAGTTTCTTACACATTTAATATAAAAACTATACACTATAGGCTATACATCAAATAGTACTTTACTTACTTTGATTTAAAGGCAGAAGTAATTAAACACCATTCTATAAAATTCCACAAAGCACTGAGGTTCATATTTACTAAATATTAAATTTTGTATAATGAATTGTTTTCTTTAATTTATAGATCATGAAAATAGACGTAATTAACCAATTAGAAATAATTTAAAAAGCCAAATTAATGACTTTTTTGTTTGCAGAATACCAAAAGTTTAAAATCGTTTATTTATTTTTAATATCAGCTGAAATTTTTAAGTAATAACAAAAAACAATTATGCTCACTACTGTGAGCACATCCTTGACTATTCCTTTACTAAAACTTACTGAGGTTTGCTTCTACTTTACTAACTACATATTTATTATAGATACAAATATATGGCACCCATACCATACAAAAGTATTATGAGATTAAATTCACAAGATACAACATATTGGCTGTACCAGTACAGCAAAGGGATCACATAGCATTGCAACAATCTATATTTGTATTTGAGTATTTTAAAACTTGATCACGTAGAAAAATATATAAAAAAAAACTGTTCACAAATAAAACTGTTAATTCTGTTAAAATGAATTGTCAACACTTTTTTTTAAAAATGGTGTACTGGCACACAAGAACTGTGTTTCATTTGGAACCATCTTTATGTTAATGTTGCTTTCACAATTTTTCTGTAACAGATCTAAAACTTCCATATCTTTCTTAGCAATCTCACAGATTTTTTCAATAGATGCAAGTTCTTCATCTTCAGCAGTTAACAAGGCTTCCATTGAAGCCCCTCGTTCAACACGTTTTCTCAATGAGGCTATTTCCTCTTTTAAGTTTTGATATTCTTCGTCTGACACTTGTTCTAATTGCACTTCATCTTCAGGAAGCAAAACATTAGCTGGAACTTTTAATATTTTCTCAATTTCACTATCAATAATTTCTAAACAGGGACTTGCACGTTCACAATATAATCTGATTAACTTATCACAAGAATGCGTTAAAGTAAGTTTATCAGTTTCGTTCAAATCTAATGTCTCATGCAAATAAGCTTCCATATCTTTGATTCCAGTTTTGATTTTTTGTTCTACCATTTGCCGAACTGCAATTTTAAGATTTTGGGCACCAAAACCAAAATGTTGTGTTTCATATTCTTCCTCTGTACCTCCAGTCCAATTTTGTGTTTTAATCATGATTTATTTTGTTTCTAGTTTTTTTATTACTAAAGTGACTTCCTTGCTTAACAAACTTTACACAATTTAAATTAAACTGACAATAGGCATTAGTGTTTACACTGTCCATAGACAATTGAACTAAAAATGGACAATGGAACTTATGATGACAAGTTTAGGCTTTCAATTAAAATAATAATCACGTTATTACAAAAATTTTTGTATTAAAAAATTTAAACTATAACATATATTAACCGATATGAAAGCTAATTATTTTTTAAGATAAACAAAATTTTCTTTTAAAATTAATAATGATAATTCAATAAGTTCAATTGTTATTCAGTGTTACCCAATAATAAATTAAAGGGGATAAAAATATAACGTACAGACCGACAAGGTGTTTTGGCACGTGGAAAACAGGAACTAATGTGGCCATCTTGGAAACGTCACTTCAAGTCAGTTTCCTGTAATTGTGGTTTGCTGTGTGATTTTCCATTTGAAATATTATAATAAATTTACGAAAGTGATGTTACAAAGGTAATATTTAAAGCGAAACAGTTTTTAAGAAGGAAAAACAATCTGTCGCTCCGGTAATCCCATTTGAAGAGATTAATAAACATGTTACCGCTGTGACTGGTAAGTAATGCCATAAGTACTTTTTATTTTTACCCGATTTACAGTGATGTTTTCAATTCTAGTTTAAACTTATATACGTATTAATAAGTAAACTGTTTCAGGTATCCCTTTACGTACTGTAGCAAGAATTACAAGTGAAGGAAGGATAGCTGAAACAACCCCAAGTAAAATAGTTGCTCTAGGAAAAAAAGAAAGACTTGGAAAAACTAAATAGTTTTGAATAATTTTGTTATAGGAGTGCTCCGAAGAAGAATTCATGAGTTTTATACTGTAAAGAAGGAAATCCCTTCCGTGAAAAAATACACAATATACTTACAGGATAAATTGCTTTCTTTTATTTATGTTATTGTTACTACCTATTTCTGAATTCACCCGGCGACCAACCAATGTCAATTCTACTCCATCCATAAAAATTATTAATACCCATATGCCGAAAATTTAAAATTTTGTAAGGAATTTGTTTACAATGCCTAGAACTGACCGCTCCCTGATAAGGTACAACTGCTGATTTAAGTTTAAGACGGTTTATTTATTTAATCGTTTTTTACAAGCACAAGACAATCGGTACGGTAAAAAACGCGAGGCGCAGCTAGTTCATTATAATATGTATCTTGTTATGAAAAAAATGGAGGAAGTGAAAACTGTCCAGTTTTAAGGGAATTTCCTTTACGTGGCAACCTTAAAAACACTCTCACGCCACTCCGTCAATGTCATCCAAGTGCCAAAAGATCCTTGTCATTTTATTATTTAACATTTTTAAAGCGTGTGCAGATATTAAAATCTTAACCAAAGTGAATAAAGTTTCTGATTCGACATTGGCTTACATAGACTAAACTAAATAATCTAAAAAGCCTCAAAGTTGTAAAGTTAGAATAACTGAACATTTTCTTTACACAAAAATATAATCAAAATGGAATGATTAATTTTTATTAGAAGTTTAATCAAAATAAATTACTTTATTAAGGAGTTCAGTTAAGCAGGTTTTTCGTTATCACTTCTTTTGGGTGACAGGTTACAATGTCTTCACCGCCATTTTATTCTTGGGAATAATTCCAGGGAGAGGACAGCAAATTTTCCTTTGAACACTTCGACTTTATGTGCTCACTGACCTCCAGTCCCAACCTTCTTCATGGTTATGGAGGATGCTACCTCACAATGAGCATATGACAGACTATGTTTTACTTAGTGATAAGATTAGTCTGTTAAAATGTTTTGCTTTTATAAAATTTGTATTACACAAAATAAAAGCTTCTTTTTTTAATTATGAACGCAAAATCAACTTGACTTTTTTTTTATTCTTTATACTGTTGTCAAGTAGGACGGCAATTTTAATAATTAAAATGTTTTTTTTCTCTCTAAGAATTACAACAAGATGCCAATGAAATACATCATTCCATCTTTGGAATTTAATATTTACGGGTAAATGCTGAAAATATCTACTTATTTTTTAAATGATTTTCTTCAACCTGCTTAAGAAATTTCTTTCCAGATTTTTTAATTTAACAGAAGGCTTTGCAGGAAACAGTAAATTTGTCATGTACACAATGATTCTTTGTCAAAAAGTTATCGGCAATTTTTTTTTAACAAAAAGTATAGTATTTCAAGCACGGTATACGCTATTAGCAATGGAATATAAATTATTCATATTCAGTCAACAGACGTAAAAGAAATATTGATAAGACTATGTTTATGTTACGTAGTGCATCTCTGCGGTTTGTGGTTATACGAAGATTCTTTTCCGTCCTAAAATTTGTATTAATTGTAACAAAAGTAAATTTGTAAACCATGTGTAAAAAGATTGAGCGATGTATTTTGATTTTTTAAGTTTAGATATAAAAATTTGGTAAGAAAAACATATGTAGCAAAAAACTAATGTAATTTAATATTATGAATCGTTCGTGTCACCGTGAGAATGTGAAGCGACGACGGCACATTGCTTAAAAGCGTTTCGCGGACCGCAATTCACTTCACTTCGTTCAGTAATAAAGTAGAGTTCGAAGCGTGTCGACGCTCTGTCTTTACACAACAATAACATAACCTTATAACACTTAACGCGATAACTTTCACTCATTCATTTTCAACGGAAGTGAATTTTCGTGTGTATTGTGAAATAAATAAGAGCGTAAAAATCTGTTTTTGTAAACTTGTCGCGTTCAAAACTTGATTGTGCGCGTTTGTGTTGTGTTTACAAAGTTAGCATTGTTTTATTTTATGGTGATCGGCTCTCTGCAGTTCGTTCGTTTTGACCCTGAACTTGTGGCTGAAGGGACTACGTTTCGGAGGTAAACGTAACTTTGTTTTATTAGTTTAATGCAAAATTAAAAAAATATATTGTTTTTAGCTGTTAGAATATATTACAGATAAAATGCCTCATTAATTTAAATAGTGGCCTGAATTAAATGTAAACATAGTTGATTTGGTTTTATCGAAGGCACTTTTAAGTAAATTTTCAACAATCTTTTTTTTAAAAGACCAATAGAAAAATAACAACGTATTCTGCCTTTCACGTGGATATCGTAACAATGATTAAGTACTTTGTGTTGTAAAGTTTTACGCTAAGATAATTATTATCGGAGTAATGAACGTACGTAATAATGATAAACAGGCGCGTTAAATACATCCGTGTGGTTAGCCGTGTTTATTATACTCGTGTGACTTCACAATTATATTTAACTAACTGCTTATGTTTATTTGTTTCACCACTTTTGACTTAACATTTTCTATGAACCTGTAGAAGTTAAAACTGTAATAAGTTTTATAACAATTTAGGTAGTTCCTTATGTACTAACATTTCACGCGAAATTCCATACATATTATAGTTAGGCTGTTGAAACTAAATAAATAATAACAGAAATTTTAAGTTTAATATCAGATATTTCTATTTTCTCGGTTCAGGTGCGGTTTTTCGTTTTCACAATTTTATTCGCTTACCCACAAATAGGGACATCGCAATCGGACACTTTATAATAATAAAAGATTATTCGTTTTCTTACATAAAAAGAAACAATAAAAGGTAAGTACTAAATTGCTTTACGTCTTCGGTTAAAAAGAGTCATTTTAAAATATATTCTTCTTCTTCTTCTAAGTCGTATTTCCTCATGACTGTGGGTCGTGGTCATCATGTGTGATGAAACACACGACGACTTTCTTGGCAGTTATAATGGAGTGGTTTGCCATTGCCTTCTCCATTTCACATACTAGTCCGACCACAGACGGTCATGACGTAGATATGCAGGTTTCCTCGTGATGTTTTCCTTCACCGTCAAAGCGATTCGGATAGCGAGCGGATTCGAACCCGGTACCTCCGGAGTGGAAGGCGGGCGGTCAAACCACTAGGCTATCACAGCTCTTTAAAATATATAGGAGATAAAAAAAATTGGACTGGTAGGTCGTTGTTGCCAGAGACCGTCGAATAATTATCAACGGAGCAGTTGTTGTAGATAAGCTCGTGTATATTGGAAACAAATAATGAAAATATAAAATATTTCGTTTCTGAATTATCATTTAAACTAAATGTTATTTAGTATGTAAATGATAAATAAAGTATATCTTAGTCATGACTTGATCGCCGTACCATGGCTTCATCTTTTGTAGGAGAAATAGCTGTGGCTGTTTCCGACAATTAAATTTTCGTAAACTTCGTACAGAATTGAAATTGTTTGAAGTGAGTGTTTGTTTTCAATTACCCTATGTTTATCTAAGAAATGTTAGTTATGATTTCGTTGTTGTATGATTTCTTAGTTATATTTGTTTTAGTTCCGCGATGGATATAATTGAAGTCTACCCAAAACTGCACGTTTCGCCGTTGCGGGATAGTTATCATGACCTATTTCTGGTTGAGCTTGTGGCTTGTGTATTTTTGGAATGTCAACATAACATCGCTGCTCCGTATGTTAATAGTCACGGCAGTGTAAATTCTGTTTGCTTATTTTTGTAATAATTAATAGCGGTTGCGAATACATGCTCCGTTTACGTTACAATTCGAAACTCGCATCTCGCTGTGAACGTGAACGAATGTGCATGCAAAATCACTTAACAATAATAATTTGAAAATTATTAGAAATGCATGGAAATTATAACAGACTTACTGGTAGTAGCACAGCAACTCCTATTTGCACCACCAAGTGGTAATGTGCCAACATTACTGTGTTCCGGTTTGAAGGACGCTGCAAGCTTTAAAATACTGGGATAACTAGACTGAACACCTTATGTCCCAGGGCGACGAGCGCAATGTGGTGCAGTGTATACCATCTTAACCACCACCACATTGTTATGGGCAAGTGTATCACTTACCATCAGGTAAACGATTCGCTCGTCTTCTATCATCGTAGAGTAAAAAAAAGTGACGTTTTATGGTTTGAGAACCTTTTTTTAATTTTATTTTAACAAAAATTTATACCAATGGTAAGTTACTTTCTTATCGACAATGTGTTAATTTGACGTAAACTTAACATGATGTTAAGTGAAGAGGCTGAAGGGCTCTGGAATCGAACAAAGAGCTTTCGTGTTACAAGGCAAGCAGTCGCTAAGCCGAAGGTTCCGTGGTAGTAAATAGAAAAACGCCAAATTTTAACAGAAATTAATATGTTTAAATACAATCATTCCCATGCCGAGGGTGGCAATTTTCTAAAGCCAGTTCCTAAATATTTCTAAAAAACGCATCGCAGCAATAAGTTTTGTGAAGTATATACATCTATACAAAAATAAAAATATTAATACAGTATTTTTTTAATCTATATATATGTTAGCAAGGTGTTTATGGCAAAAAATAAATAAAGGGGCAAACATCAGACATCGATCGTGTGCCCATACAGCTTACATTTACCTTAATTCGATTTGCATAGTTTATGTTAACTCAATTATTTACTGTATACTTTGTTATTTACTGTATTTTACTCACGCATGAAAGATTTATTAAATAAAATAGAATTGTTGAATAAAATGCACATTTCTAGTAAACTAAATATAAAGTCAGTCAAACATTTACATATAAAAATATAAGAGAGTAATAGAAGGTTTTATATTGTATTGTCTTTTTTTAAATGTTGCACCCTCGCAAGTGGCCGCTGTGATTTATTGCTGCCGCTTTTGTAAATATTATCAAGGTTTCTTCCTTTCCGTTTACACACACATTATCATACACCACTGTCACACAAATGTAGCACATAAACTTTGTTTTTTTTTACTAGGGTACAGGTAAACCTTTTAATTCAAAAACTTCAAAGCCTTCACGTATTAAACATTTATAAAATTGCAATGAATTATAATGACATTTCATTAGTTAAATTAAATACAGTTTTTAAACTGTACTTTTATCGTATTTTTAACTGTATACTAACGTCACTGTTCGTGAAAATTAAATTATTATCTATCATGTGAGCTCGACTACTGAAAGCGATTCATACGTGAACTACGTATACTCGTACAAACTGTTACGTCAAACCAGTTACGAGTTATAGAAGATATAATATCGAAAGATAGGCCTACCGCTTATCGTATATATAGTTACTAATTGTTTTAATAAAATTATAACTAACCGTGTATTACTTAAAAGATTCTTTTTGAAGAGATCTTCATTAATGAGTTCATCTTAACCTTAATTTTGAATTAAAATGTCGGGAAAAAAAATATTTCACGTCATTATTTCGATTTTTTTTATTTATGTAATTTATATTACAAAGGCCAGATTTTTTTCTCCCTGTTGAAACTACACTGAAAAATACGGGCACTGAACTGCTGAATACATATAAATGAAAGTTATAATATTTGAGCAATTATATAAACAGTCATACATTTACGTATACTGTTTTGTTGATTGGGACCAATTTTCCGGTGCGATTCTTTTAATTTTGAAAAACAAAACTCTGTTTTAGTCTTGATGACTTTATATTTGGCTACAGGATCTTTGATTACAGCGAAAGGTCAGGCTTTACAGCCGTAATAACACTGATGTCGTGGAAGTATCTTAAGGAACAAAGGGAGTTTTATTACCTCAGCAAGGCGTAGTCGGTCGTTTACGAGGTATTTAGAGAATTAGGGTAAGATTCGAATTACTGGGAATGTTCCCCATTAGGGCAGAGATAATTTCCTTTATACATCATAAAGGTTTTTGTGACCTAATTCTACATACAGAAGCTAATATAGTCATAACAATTAATAATGGTTTTTACATATGTAATAATTTAAATTTTTTCCCTGACATGCATGTACGTACATTTTCATTTCATACAACACGTGCAAATGTTTTACTATATTATTTTCCTGTATTTGACAAAGAGGTTTAGCTCATTGTTTTTGATATGAACAGCAACAGAGTAGAACAAATCTCTATCTGTTTAATTTGCTACGGCATCCGTCAAATTGAATATAGTAATGTTTCAGGGCTGAAGATTTAAATACATGAACGATACTTCATGATAATGAAGACCGTGTTTAGTCGTATACATTACAAGAGACTTAAGTCCAGCAGAGGACGTCTATCGGTTGAAATGAACACTATTATTATAAACAATTTACAAGTTACCTACTAGTTTTAATTGTATTTCAGCGATTGGCATAACCAACCAATTTCTTCCAAATAAGCAAGTTATAAGTCAAGACTTTTGCTTATTATTTACATTTTAATGTACATGTAAAAAATATTTAATTTGTTTGTATGAAACACAGTGCATGATTGTGTCAATGTTTACTTTTGTTATCGAGAAAATCCGAATCTTTTTATCTTCGTTTATTTTATGTCGAATAAAACATGGTTAGCTAAAAACTTCATTAGGGTTTTTAACATTTAGTACATATTAATGAAGACGTTGTAGCTCATTTTGTAACACCAATGACATATGAAAACAAGAGGCGCGGGTTCGATCTTCTCTGAGCTTTAGTTTTCGGTTAAGAAAATATAGCGTGGAAATTGACATGTTACAATAACAACTACTGTGGATATGTAACATCCATCAAACGGCACTCCTTGTCTCTGTCTTTGTTATAGAACGCCTAAGTCTCAGTAATGGGTATAATATTAGGGCTATGTATAAAAAATATACTAATATCATATAAAAGAAGTAGCTATTAATCTTACAGAAAGAGATTAACGTGTACACTGCTATGATAGATGACGCTAACTATTATTAATGTTTGTTTGTGTCACTTAAAAGATTAATGTACCTAATGGTTATTTACATTGTGTTATTTATGTATTTATAAAGTGATTGTACAGATCGTATTTAGTTTAGAGTATTAAAGTTTGAGTTTAAATTTACAGTACATTAAAGTTGAGGATATGGTCTCCACCAAATGTTTGTATATCGATAGTCGGTGATGATGATATATTAAATTAAATGTCATCACTTTGGACCCAAGGTTTCATATTTGAATCTTTGTTTAATCATGAATATTAATTATACGCATGTTGTAACAATGTTTGATCGGTGAATTATATGGTTAGCTAGTTCTTTCGGTGTTACACGTAACACACCCGATTACAATAAATTATCATTTATGTTTTTATATTGTGCACGAAAAACTTTATATTGTCGAAAATTAAACTGCTAAGAAGAAAATCCTGGCTACGGAACATAAGGGAGTGGACTGGTATCACCAACGTGGAGCAACTGTTCCGGGTGGCACAAAATAGGCAGAAATTCGCAGAACTGACGGCCAACCTCCAGTAATGGTTAAGCACTTTAAGAAGAAGAAGAAAATCGTAAAGAATAAAAATGAGTTATTTATGACACACCGTTTACCTAGCTAGTACTTTGAGTTGTTAATTTCTTTCAGTTTTTCTGAGCGTTAATATTAAATAGAAAAATACGTGGGACAGAAAGAACATGGTAAAGTGGTGATGGTTTAGTTTGACAAGAAGGCGACTTTTTGTGTTATACGACGACACGATGCCCAGTTTTGATACCTATAGAAAAAGAGCATATGGTTAACATTTGCTAATTAAGTGATCATGACATTTGCTAATTTAGCCAGCGTGGTAGATGAAAGATCTATATTATTTATGGATAAGAAGACACCGATTTCCACCAGTGGGAATTAAATGATGTTTATGAAAGGATAGTAGTTTCTTCCCATAATTTAGGTCATTATTTCCACAAAATCTGTGCGAAAACCAAATAGATATTAAAGCCAAGTCCAAACGGCTAGTAACAATATAAAAGGTTTTTTTTATAATATAATATCAACATACAATCAGTTCGCTTATCGATTAATGGATTTGTGCTGCGATAAACTTGGCATTGTGAGTGAAGGCCAGATTACGAACAACAAATATTTGTTATGAAATGAATGCACAGTGTCTTTGTATTATGAATGAGATCATACGCTCGGAGAGCAATATTCAACCATGATGTTTACATTGACGCATTTTAATCGGCGACCTTGATTGGTATAGAAAAATCTCGCTTTCCGTACGAATAAACTAGTTATACACACGAACGCATGTACTATATCGTTTATATTTAAACAGCAACAATAATACAGCAGATACATTATATTTTTTGCTTAGAACTTATATCAACGGCTTTAAACACTAGGTAACATGACTTTAAAAAATCGATTTTATTAATTCATTTTAGAAGCCGCATTTCAAAGTATTAAGATACCTTTAAGGATGTTTATCACATCAGGGCTGAAAGTATATGATTTACATAAAGTAAGCCGAATTGCTTCAAATTAAAGTGTTACGCTCTTAGCAAATGCAGGGCAGAAACTTAGAGAAAATAATATGATTTTGTTTTTTTAATTTTCAGGGAATAATCGTTGTTGTCTGTTTGGAAACACACAATTATTTTAATAATGTCCTCGATGACTCAGTGTGCACATCCTACTCAATGATAAATTTCCGTTAGACCGTTTGTAATAATAACTTTAAAACTGTGCCATTGTTTACCACTAAAATAGAGGAAAAGGCGGACCGCTCAAAAAGTTGATTTTTTTAATGCCTTGCTTTTTACGTGGTTCTCAGTTAATGCATAAATATTTAGATAAATCATCATTAAAATAAAATTAATAAGTTATTTGCAGTTCGCAATAATAAACTATTAACAATGAGATTTTTAGTATTCGACAACGATTTTGTTTTATCAACTATGCCATACACGTCTCCATTTGATGAGTTGCTTGTGAGATAAATATAAATTTGCTTCTGGTGGAATGCTCATGGAATTAAACAGTGTTAACATAGTTCTTGGATTGATGTTAACAAAAGATTCGATTGGCCCCTGAAAGTCCATTGACCCTCGTATGTAGCTAAAGTTGGTCCTCGATCCGGCTAAGCAAACTAGTTTTGTCTATCTTCAGAGCCTGTATATTTTATTATTGCTTAAATGTTTTTGATTACTCATATTGTTTTAAATAAAACTTTAAAATCTAATATTATAATTTGTTTATATTTTTTTGTTATCCAATTTTAAAATTATTACGTAAATGTTAAGTTTTGAAATTTTTATCTTAATTTTTGCTCTTCAAAATGTTATAGTTTGGATCCCAATAAGTATATTATTCTTTGGTTTACATCACATTTTACGGTTTTCATTACTTATTGTTCAAAACTGAAATTCACTGCGTTCTTCGTGGATTTTTTCTTTCTCACTTTACCATGTAAACGTTGTCGGAAGTTCATTGTATTCAATGCACATAAACATCCATTTTTATTATCTTTCATTATAAATCCAAGGCACGGTTACATCTGCTTCCAAAATGTTTCGTTCGAAGGACAACGAATGACAGAGCAAATTTGTTTCAAACTGTTTCCGGTTTATTAATTGAATAATAAATTTTCATGTAATGTCGAAATATACAGATAATTGTTATAGTTTCAAGGATAAAACAATTCGCAGTTTGTAATTCTGTGCTCGATAAATTGTTTTACTTAATGGATTGAAAGTAGGACGAACGTTGAGTCATCCCAAAGGATTTCGGGGTCTTTACATCAGAGCTCCTTAGTTTCTACGTTCTATTTACTAGTTGTTTTTTGATCCAAGTTTACTCATCTCTAAAGTGTCAAACATCTATTATGCATTATCGATAAAACAGTTTTTTAAGAGAAAAGGAAGCTACTATTGACATAACAATTGATGGTTTTAGAAATTTAATTAAATCAATATAGACAGACCGTTTAACGTCTTTAGTTGTCTAGTAATTTTTTATATATGATCATACTTGATTCTTACAAAGTGGTGAAACTGATTTTGATGATTCTTTTTGTTAGAAAAGTATTGCTAAGATAAAAATGCTCCTATTACAGGAGTGGTAAAATAGTTGTTATAAACTTTTTTCTGATCAATTATTATTATATATATATAATATGCCGTCATTATATTAGTAGCTATTAAATATTTTAAAGATTAATCTATGAATAAACTTTGAAAAGTTGAACGAAAATTAGTAACGGTAATAATATTTGATGTATTCGGAGTTTATGAATTTTCTGATTATTCAATGCTAAGAAAGATTACTATATTTTGAATAAGGTGTCCAGATTATACGACCGTAGTACATTCCATATCAGTGTACGTGTAAACAACAGGTGTATCGAACGCTTATCTGAATTGCGATCACAATCACTAATGCATCGCCCACGAATCTAAACCTATGGAGTGTTTTTATGGGCACGTGTCGTTTTCACTGATTATTGCGCGAGACAGTGATTGCTGCTTCGAGATAAAGTGATACGAGTTTACGAAATTGCAGCAATGGATAAATAGCTTTAAAAATCATGCTGATAATAACTATTTATGAAAAAAAACTTATAAACATTTTGATATCACCATTACTAGCTATTTTTTGAAACAAAGTAGTCTGCAAAATTTCCAATAAAAGAGCAATACGTTTTGTTTAGTATTTAATTTTTCGTGTTAAAATAGATGTTTATGGATTCTTATCCTTTTTACATTTTTTTGAATTGATACTAATAACTGTTTTTCTTAATTGTTTATATGATCGATACGTAACAACTTGCAAAACAATTGTTAGAGTAGCACACATGTCAATTCAATAGTAATCATAGAAAGTTCACTGAACTTACGATTCCGTATTGAGTTACTGTGTTTTGGTATAACAGCAATAAACAAAGAGATTTTATTATTTTATACAAAAAACTAATATTCTCAAACCATTGTACAGTTGTTAGAAGAAAACCAATATTTTCCTTAGGAAATTGTTCAGTACATATTTGCTGAGGCTGAACCTATACGTGTTGTTAGCGATTCATATAACAGCTCCACCTCCACCGTTGAACGATATGAAAATTGTTTATACAAACACTACGTGAAAATTCAATTAAAGGAAAGCGTCAGCCTTGAACTAATGTAATTTTTTTTCCGATAACTGTAAAAAATTGCTGTAGCAGTCATCTTTTAAGGTGCCATGGCTTAACCCTTTTTATTATTCAATCTACTGTGTAGTCTATGATCTTGTTAGCTACTGTCGGTGATTGAAAGAATTTTTGTAGTTTATGTGATTTTGAATATTTTACTATCGGTTCACTAAACTATGCTAAGAACAACACGACAAGAAACTCAGGGGTACTTTTTTAATAACAATGTATTCTACAATATTTACAATACCACTTAATGTTATGTCATCGGTTGTTAAACGGTTATTGTAACAGGAGAAAATAAGATTAATATTCACATAACTTATTTTATATTCAAACTATTTACTCTTTAATATTCACGAGCCGTGCTGTCGTCGACACTCAACGAAATACTGACCGGTGACCCAAAGCTTGTGCAAAGTAACACTGGTGAAACAGTGCTGCCACAGGTGTGTATTTATGTGTATTTGTAAATACACATAACTAATGTTAATAGAGAAGGAGTATTTGTAACATTACTAAGTTGTTAAGTAACTGATTATAAATTCTACACTCATACAAATAATCATTTGCCAGTCGTTTGATTAACTCATTTGCTAATTTATAGTCATTTGCTTAACTCATTTGACAAGTCATTTATATATTTATTTTAATGCTGCTGACACTACTTTAAGAGTAAAACAAACTTTCATGGCTACACCGATTGCATGCTTCAGTGCAGGGGCGAGTCCTATTGCGGCCGGAGAATTGTGATTATAAACTTATTCAACCATTACGTAGATTATTTTCGTTTAAAGTTTTGACCATTCATCATCATGAGCTTATATCAACTCAGCAACATAAGTCTCTCCAATACTATGTTTATTTCACGAAGTTATGAGACGAGTAAGACGTTCATCTGATGAACAGTTGAAGTCGATAAACATTACATCACATCGTGCTCCTTCATTTGAGATACCTTGTCTCGTTACCACAGTAATATCACACCCCTCAAAATTAGAACAAAGTAATATTTGCATATTACTGTAATGCGGCTAAACAATACCTGCATGAATTTTTTGGTGTTGGCAGGAAACATTTCAAGGATACCGTGCTTTTGGGAAGAAGTCAGGGTTATATTGGATTTATACTTAGAAATACCCCCCTTAGGTGGTCTCCTTCAATGCGCAAGGGCGATCATCGGGTCTCCTACGGTCTCCCACTGCACTTTAGCTAAACAAGTATCTAGTCTTCCTCAGCATCCTCTCTGTGAAACGGCAAATACAAAATTACCTCGCATTTGTTTAAAGGTCTCTGGGAAAGCTATTGTCCGTTTCCTAGAGTTGCTTACTCTTGGTTGCCTTTTACAAAATGGTGTATTGCGGTTTAGATATTCATACCCGTCTCCCATACGGGACATATTTATAAAAAAAACAGTAATAAAGTGAATAAAAATGGTTTTATGCAATTGAGAGTGTCTTTGTAAATAGGCCTAAAACCTGTATAATAGTAATATTTCTGACCAACTCTAATACTGTCTGTTTTTTTTTCTTGAATTAAAGTAATTCGCATAGTACGTATGGAAAATATACAGGTTTTTGTTGTAGTTCCTTTAGCTGCAGTAAAATAAAAAAATTACTCAAATCATAATACAATTGTCTTTATCCTCACATCAGTGCCGAGACAGCAGAACATTCACCTGGTGGTAAACGGTACGGTGCTATTCGTAACAATTTGTTGCTAATTGAAATGTGTACACAGCAGTACGTTGCTTTCGTCACCTTGCAATATTCGATGATAAATCTCGTTTTCTTAGTCATTCACTATTTACAGGATAGACGAACTCCAATAAAAGAATAACACAAATGTTAAACTTAACACAATTTTGTATTTCGATTTTATTTATACATTTTTAAATTTTAATTGTATTTATTTAAAAAAATATGCTTGTTGTATTTAAGGTTTATTATCATAATTCATGATTACAACTAGTATTTGAATAATGAAACATTTGTTTATCACAATTTATGTGGTGGTATTTTTCGCTATCAATAATTAATCCACAACTGTTACGAGACAGGTCTTTAACTCGACTTTCCTGTTTTGATTCCAACAAACGGTCACACCGTTTCCAACAAACTGGATTAAAGTCAATGATATTTGCTCATAACATTTGATTTGTAAAATGTTTCTTGTGAACAAGTTACTTTTACAGCTTATTGTCAATTTTTTGTAATAGTTTAAAAATGCCTCAATCTGAAAAAATCTTTACATGTACGGAATTTTTAGTTTCAAATTTGAGAATAAAAGAAAATTAAAATTTATAAATATACTAAATAAAGTGTTGCATACAAAGTTTAAAGGGAAATTCGATGAAAATAAAGGTCATATTTAATTTGTTAGTTAACTCACACTAACGTGTGGCTCAATGTTGTTTTAACAGCAGCTGATACAGCACACTATCACAAGTTAAATCTACATAATTACAAGGACACACACACTTGTGTTATATCAGCATTATTTAATATTATTGTTATTCAAATTATATATAGGCAGCTCGTAGTCGCCGAGTGAGCAGTAAAATTATTTTATCGCAATTAACATCTTAGGCTATCATTGGTTCATTGCTGTGACTTGATAATTATTTGAAAGATGGCGCAGAATGTTGAATAATAAATAACCCACTTAATATCCCACTGCTGACATTGTGGGCCTTCACTGACAGGAGAAGATTCAAGGCCGGTTATCAACCACGATGGCCATATGCGGTTTGGAGGATGGGATGAAATCTGTCTTAGAACATATCGGTGTCGTTATAATGTTTTATTTAACTGAAAACAAGTTATAAGGGTATCGATTCCTCGACTCATCGAGACGTATAATAAACTGAGCCATCTGTTATGTTATTGATCTTAAATATTGTCAAAGAAATCGTTTTCAAACGTTAACAAAACGATCAGGTCGATGTTTATATCGTCACATGTTATTATATAGTTTTATGGAAATTATGCTTCCACCGACGAAAGGTTAATAGTCTCCGTTGACTTATCTGCACGAGGAACATATCGCGTTTAAAGTCCATTATAACTTTGTAATGGAATTATATTAAATTAGATATAATTATTACAAATCTAACATTCTAATTTCATATTGCTTTTATTATATACAAGATAAGTCGTATAAAATTCATATTTCTAATTTTTAGTTAATATCAATCTTAAGTGGGTCCTGTGTTATTACACGAAGGTTTGTAGTTTTATTGCAGAACTAGCTGACCCAGCAAACTTCGTTTCGCCTCAAAATCAATAAATAAAAAAGCTTATTGATAATTCCAGGCTGTTTCAACTTTAGTAAATAATGTGGTGAAAACTTAACCAGAAAAAAATAATTCGTTATCAAAAGAAATGCCCGTTATTAATTTGGTTTTTCTATTATATTTAAATGCACACGTTGATTGACTTCGACGACCTAAGTCAGGACGTCTTCTCCTTGGTATTATAAATTGAAGGTAATCAAAGTAAGAAAAGTTCTCGCGCACTCAGCGGTAAATAGTGTCACTATCACAAAAGATAAACAAAGTAAAGTTAAGACTTAACTACTATTTTGAACCAATCTGAACTTAGGACAGTGGTGTCCCCGCTTGAATTCTACAATCGCTGCACACGAACACACTTATTTACTGCATGATAACCAATCATCTATCATTTCAACCGCATTATGCACAAAAAAATTAAAATGAACCTAGACAATTTCACCTTAAGCCCAGATTCCCGCTAAAGTAAAATATTCTTCTTCTTCCCAATTAATGACATGAGCACGGTTTGTGCGTGAGTCAGTGTCATGTGTATCGAATAAAATAAAAGAATAAAAATCCTTAAAAAATTGTCTACGTGGTCAATTCGTCCGCCATGTTCCTCCCTTTTCTCTTAAAATATTATAGTTGCATCAGAAATTGTTGGTTGTCAATGTCAAAAGTCAAAATCAAAAATATTCTTTTAAATTGTATTTGGTTTCTAAATGACGGGACGAACTTCAAATATTTGACGTTTTATGTATTTACGGTAAGGTGACCAGACGTTCCGCTCTTTCACAATTAATTCCGCGTCCCGCGACGTTTTTCAAAAGTCCCGACTTTTAGAATTAAGTTAAATTTTATATTTATGAAAATCATTGTTTTGCGTAACATGTCGCACATTGCATTTGTCTCTCAGATACACTTCGTGTTCTGCTTCTTGCCATATAAAATTAAGGAATATTTCATAAATACATAAGTCTGCTTAAACTAAGCTTAAAATACTTATAGTCTTAAAATTTTATATTAATGACAAAAAGTATGTCACCGACCTTACCCCTAAAAGAAATTTAGATAGAAATATGTCAAGGAATAAAATATTATACATTTTTATATTTATAAATTGTACTTTTGTTGGAACTAAAAAGAATGTTACGTTATTATTACTCCTTCAAAGTTGTTCCGCTTTGCCGATCTAAAAATCTGGTCACCTTAATGGAAAAGAGAAATTGTTGTTTTTACCATATCCCGGGCACTTTTTCCATATTTTCTCCCCTTTTCAACCTTCCCTGGACTACCACGAATAATTCAAGACCACATTTAGCCAAATCGGTCCAGCCGTTCTCGAGTTTTAGCGAGACTAACGAACAGCAATTCATTTTTATTATATAGATTACATGTGGTGGTGTTTGGTTAATAGGGTAAGGTTTCTTCTAAACCTTACTATTTAGCTACCTCTCGTATAATTAATATTGTAAAGTCGTTATTGACAATAGAACCTGTGTTATTATTGATCATGGCTAAACTACTCGTAGCAACAACGTAGTAACGAAATACCAAATAATGTCCATTGAATTTATATAGTTTCGTTAAGCAAAGTGTGGATAGATATTTTAAATATTTGTTTTTGAGTTTAATTTACAAAACAGAATATTGTAATGTTAATGTCAAGTAAAGTATTGTAATGTAAATTATGCTCCGTAATCTTCTAAAGGTTCCAAGGCATTATCTGTCATTAATGTAACTGATGTATATGTTTATAAATAAATAAAATGACTTATTAAATATTCTAATTGTCTATAAACATTCAGGTGAATTTTGATCACAAATTGTATTATACGTAAATATTAAATGTTTGCAATAGCGTGTGGTTTCGTTCAAACTATGTCGTAATTTTAGGTAATTTTTCTACTATCAAATTGATATTACAAATCAAACACTTTTACATATCATCAATCGTGATTGGCCGCTGTTATCTGTTGTGTGGTTAAGTGCGGTATTTCGTTATCCCCTGCGGTGCGATCACAGTAAAATGCACATTTATTTAGTAACCAACGAAGTGGTTTTTAATTCAATGCTTTGCGTTTTTAATGAATCTTGATTTTTTGTTGAAAAGTGACATCAAAAATTTTACCTGTGAAATGCCAGTGTGACTTGATATCGGTTGAAACAATTTTTTTTGTGAACAAGTATTATACTTTTTTCGGTCCTCGATTGATTTATTTTGTTTCATTATTCTGTTTGACTGTCACAACTAATAAAGAGTGACCTTACTTACGTTTAATATAATTTGAAGATAGTTATGCCGTTCTGTTTTCTCTCCTTTTCGATGCGATAAGACAAATAACTCTATTAAAATTTACGATGTAAAAACGTCTTTTGGTTAAATAGACTCGTTTGTTCATGTGTATAGCACATGTAATATAAATTTAAATAAGAGATCGTAAATATACAAAGTTCCTTGATCAGATTATTGATAAATTATGCACCGTATTCAAATAAGCTTTGCTCGAAAGTTCTACGCCACAAGTTTACAAAGAAATACTGTCCAGATTACGCACGTCTCGCCGTGTGTCTCCCTCTGTGGGTAGCTTTATAAATTAAAGCTCTTTATTTCCATTGTAGAAAAGGTGTAGTTTCGTTTCCTTTATTAGGGGAAAGTTTTTATACATTGTACATTTTGTCCCATGTCGAAAATTACCCTTAAGTTTAGTGATCGCAGAAACTTAAGTGAATTTACTAATACTTATTTCCATAAGGCGGAAAACTTTAGGTAAAATTCATTGATATTGATATTTAATAATAATTGTAACGACTTGATCTCCAATTCTTCGTTCTCTTTGTTTTAATTATGAACAAGTACATTTTTTACTATGGGTCTACTTATTTTGTTATACATCGAGTATAATAAATAGTTTTTTTTTACATACAATGCGTTTATGTGAATTGTAAAAGAGTGCATTTGTAAAAGAAATCAATTAACCCGAAGCTTATCGCTTAATTTGTTTGGCTTTGTGTTTTTAAAAAAAAATGGTTTTAACATGCAAATTGAGCTCAGTAATTATTAAAATATGTGTGCAATGCTTCACAAACAACCACATTGTTTATCAATCGATTATGTTCCTGCTGATTATCCATGACGGCAATTGTGTCTTGGAAAAATTGCGAGCGTATGTTGTATTTCCATAGAAACGCGGTAATCATCGTTATATAACATAGTGGAAATAACTAATAAATCAATATAATTAATGTATATAGAAACAAGATAGTTTTTTCTATATCAAGTGGTTTATCGGAATTCTAATTGCTGATGATGAATCTAAACGAATGCTCCACAAGTATCACATCTGATCTTCAGTGTTTTTCTTAGTTTTGTTTAAGTAGACTGGTTCAAAATATGATATTATTTTTATTTCGATTTACTGAGCGGCTGATGTATAATTTTTATAAAGCAAAGTTAACTGTTAACTGTTTTCAGCGATGAAGTTTCCATTGTGCGTAAAAGAAGGCAAAGGCCATGTAAAAATTACGGAATAGTATACATATGTTATTAGTCTCAATGATAATTAAAAGATGTGTTATGTTTGAAACTAGTGAACATACTTATATTTATTACATACTACAAAGGCAAATACCATTTTTTTTGGAATAACCTGAAACATAAGAGTATAAAAAAGGTTTTCATGTTTAGTAGAATAATGTATAATGAAAATGTTATAATTATGGTATATAGTTGAACTATTATAACGTAAAAAATTAATTACGTTGTTCTTATTATTTAGTTATTAGTAACATTATTCTTTAAGTAATGACATTCATCTTGAAGTTGATAATCTTAATATTGTGTGCTATTGTTTGATGTTTACAGCTTATTGGCAATAGGCTCGCGGACTCGTAGCACACGGTGTTAATTTTTATATATTAGCATCGAAAATGTAAAATTTATACACTGGAGTAATACGCTCTTGCCACCTTTTAGTATTTCCGAGCAAATGAACACAATTTCCGTCCAACTTGCTCTTCATTCAACCTCTATCAATCTGTCGAGCTGGTAATTCTCTTAGGCGCAGGTGCTTCACCGGCAATTTAACAAGAACGGGCATTTATGCTGAAATTGAAATTTTAATGGACTTCGGTTAAGCACTACTTCTCTTTATATTGTATTGTATAAATATACAATAGTTTACCTTTATTTGCATGCAATTAAAATGTATATGAATTAACAAAGTGCGTATATAAGAGCCTATGGTATCGAATAAAGTAAATCTTACATTTCAAATCGTTTAAACGTAAATTGCGATTTAACTACTTTTACAACACTGAAGTTAATACTATAAACAAATATAAATTTGTTGAATATAATAATTGTCTACAATATCGTTGAATCGCATTAATTATGTTAAAATGGTTTTTGTGTTTTGTAAAATACTTTCTGAAAATTTTATGTATTAAATGTTTACTTAATATTGAGATGTTGTGAACCTTGAGGTTACTTTCGAAAGCTCTGCTGTCAAGGCTGGGGCCGGGTCTAATGCTGAAGCAATGAGCCGTGCAGAGATTCACTGCACGCTCTCTCCAATAAACTATTTTCTTCCCTTACATTAACCTCAACCATAGAGCATTTACATGAAATAGAACCTTTACCTACCGCTCGGAGTTTTAATAAAGTTTTCACTTTAGTTATAAATTCTTATCATTTTATAAATTCTGTATTAATATTTCTGTTCCACTGATCCGAAATAAACATCTCTTTACGAGTCTACATAATATTATATGCGTCAATATTTTAAGAATTATAATCTATTATTATTAAAACCGAACATTAAAGGAATATTTGATGGGAATTATAAATTTAGTAAGAACATATACGTTTTTGTACCGTTATTATTTAATTTTTTTATATGTAATAAGTATGAAATATATCTGAGTTTCACTATCTTTTATTTACATCAGTTGCGCATGAACTTTAGATGTGATTACAGATATTGTAAAGTTTGAGATATAAATGTAATATGTAGTTGTTCGTAATTTTACACAGTTTTTTTTTGTTTGTAACCGAAAACATTATAAACCTTAAAAACAACATAATTTAAATGTCAGTATATTATAATTCGTGAAGATTAATTACACAATGTATGTAGTTTTCTATGTTGTTTTTATCAAACAAAATATAACACATAAAAGTGTAAGTACTTTCAAGGTTTCAAGACAATGAAAAAATTTTTTGCTTATTATTATTTTAACTGTTTGCTTTACAGTAAAAACCTTTTTCCGTGATCACGACTTGAGAAGTTAGTGCAGAAAATGAAACATTGTTAATATAAGAAGAAGCAGAGTTCGCTGTTTATTAATATATTTATTTATGGACCATATCCCGTAGCACTAGATTCCTCGCAAGGCGTACATATGAGAGCATTTTTGTAATAAGGTCCATAGTTCAAACCACTTATTATATTATAATCGATTTATAACCACCGCAAAGCTAACAAAAAATACGAAAACCAATTCATAAGATCACATAAGTCATGTCTTTTTTTCAGTTTCACAAAAATTTTTAATTTTAAGGTTTGACAAATATTTGGCTTTATAAGTAAATTAATTAAAACTATTTAGTGTTAAGTAACTAATAGATATAGCTGTCCTTGTCGCCATGCCAACAAAAATAGCTGAATCGCGGAAACATTGAGGTAGTATGCAAATGCTATTAACCGAGATTACGTCTACTTACTTCCGCGCCTACCACTTAAGTTTATTAAGGTGTACAAAACGGCCCTTTTTTCTTTTCGTATTTAAGAGGTGGAGAAAATTGTGAAATAATCATAAACTTCAAATGATGGCTTTGTACTAACAATTGTTAATTATCTAAATAATAATAAACTGCTTAAGACCATTTATTCACCAGAAGTTGATGAATGTCACGTCACATGTTTTCTCATGATGTTTTTTTGACCGAACTTAAGTTTGATCGGGATCGAACCTGCGCCTTCTTGAGTCTCATTATGCTTCAATAAATCATTGAAAATATTGATAAATTTAAAAGTAATTCAATTCTGAAACTAAGTTATGCTATATTATATCAGAGCAAGGTCGGAATCAGGTTCAGATGCGAAATATTTAATATATCTTGTTACGATCTTTTGGATGTAATTCGGGATTTCAGGATAGAGTATGATACGTTTTTGATATGTTTTATTAGCTGTATACGAAAAATTAGAAAGCCTTCATAAAGAGAATAACGGATTCACTTTCCCGCGCAGGTTAATATTTCTTAACTAAAAGTGTAATGTACTTTTAGTTGATAAAAACGAAGATGTTTACATGTTACATATTTTTTTACATTAATCATGGAAAGTAAAACGCTTTGCCACTTATATCCGCGATAAACCTTGGATTATAAGTAAGAAATGGATTAAGGACAGCTTTTTGAATGCTCTTTACTAAATCCACTGTATGACATTCCTGTTGCTGGCCTCGTTTATGAACTCATAGCTCGTTAGAAGGTGTATTTACTTAACATTAGATAAATAATGTGATCGTTAGTTTTTAATTGTCAAGATAGTTCGAAATTAGTTGTGTTTCGGAGTAGTTATGTATTTGTCGCTTTTACAAAATGGTGCGATTTTGCTGAATCGTGTGTTGAAAAGATCAACTCTCTCGTTGTGTGTTGAAAACTATATTTTACTTTAATAACGATACCAGTGCGTATACACTGGTTATGGCGTCAATGGTACTAAGTCTTAATTAGATAGTATAAAGTCAAGTTTGCATAGTAATGTTTGGCAGCAGATCGACGCCGTAGTTGGATATCATGCTCAATGGCCTTCAGTAAGGAAATAGAAATCTCGATCCTCTGGCAGCGACGGAGCGATCACATGATCGTTATTTTGCTATTGCGTGTATGAAATCGTACAGTTTGTTTACAGTAGTAGTGTTTGAACTTCCTCTTTGCAAGCATTGTGTATTATATATATCAGGAACAATGGTTATGTTTATTCGTTTTAACATCGCACATCGTTTCACACCGTTAGCAATGTGTCGGTTACTCACACCATTGTTAGTATTTAATTTCCGGCGGTATTGACTTATGATTTCAAACTTTAATTCTTTACTTTAGTATTTAATAATATTAGTACTTTTATATATTTAGTATTTAATGGAGTTATTCAGTAATTTTACATCATATCACGTACCACTATATCTCTTCACGCTTTAGAGTGACAGGTAGTGAATACCAAAATACAATTCTATATATTGTTTGCCATTTTTGTTAAATTTCGTAAATTTAATAATGAAATATGTAAATAATTTTCACGTAGTATGTAACAATTATATCCTTGTAGTTGTACTATTAATAACTCCCGATTTTTTTAAGATTTTTCGTTCTTTTCGCAACCGGAGACTTTGATTGAAAGATTGCCTTATTCTTTAATTTTTGTATCCGCTTTCTTGTCTTTCTTTTTATATTTTATTTATTATATCTGTTTTTATCTACATAAAAGTTTAATAAGTAAACAAATAATTGGCCATTGAAAAGAGAATTATTTGACCCAAAATTAATTAAAACCTGCTTTAATTAGAATCTATTCAACGACAGAACTTTTGTCGAATTCACGAGTAAACGTTGAATTTACGTCCTTCAAAGTGTAGGCAGTAAGTTGTTAAGGTCTGCTTAATTAACTGATGCGAAGTGTTTAGTTAATTCAATTGCTGATCGTAAATATGAATTCGAGTTACTAATACCAATTTATTTTACCATAATGAACTGTGAGTGATAAATGATTTGTGAAATGTCAAAATTGTCGTTTAAAAAACTAAAGCCTGTAACTGTTTACTTATTTAATATACATATAACATTTTTTTGTTGCTGTGTAATTGCAACACAGATGATTAGTATACATAATATTTTATTTAAAGTTAATCTGCATATAGAACGGATGTTTTCGTTATAATTATGAATAAATTTGTACAAATGTTTGACTAATGAAGGTAATTATTTTTTTATGTTTTAGTATCTTAAGATAATTTAAAATTTTTATTGCTTAAGCTTATCGTTTGTTCTAGAGATCTTTGAAGGAGGTCTATGTACAGCTGTGGTCTACGATGATGATGGAGTTAATAACAAAAATCTTTTATATTTGTAGATTTTTTAAGTAGGATTCCGTAGCTATTTTGAAGGATGTTTTCATTTAGTTGATATTTTTTTTAGAAACGCCTCAAAAATTGGAAACTGATTTGATCAGGACGTTTTACTGATGGTAAATGATACACTTGCCTATAAAGTTGGAGCGCTGTTTAAGATGATATACACTATATCGCCTTATAATTGTCGCCTTGAGACATGAGGTGTTAAGTCTACCCCAGTAATTTAATTTAAACCCCTAAAAGACCTTTATACACAGCAATGTAAATTGCCATTCAATTTCATTTGATACTTTGTTTTCTGTTTAGGATTCTATTAAAGTAATGTATGGGTCATGGCGACACTTTGGATAGATTGATTAAAAAGTAAAGTCCCAATATCTACTAGGCAACTGGCCATAAGTTACGTTTTCTAGAGTAGATATTTTACCGAAGTGAAATATTAGCAAAATCACTCACAGGATAGCCACTCAAACTTTCTACACAAAATGTAGAGAAAGTTAAGGCCTTATAAGAAAATAGTATTGAAAATTGAAAAAATTATGTTAGTAATAATAATAAATACGTTTTGGTGCATAACAACAGTAATAATATATTTATATTTTTTATTCTAGTAGACTATCTGACGAAATGTAGACAAGTCTATTTAGTAAGTACAATGTTTGATTTATTTGAAGTTAAAAAGTTTTATTTAAAAGTTAAATATGGTGTAAGTTAATTGATGGATCAAAATCTTTAGAAAACAAGTCTTACAAGCTTTATTTTCATTTTTGACTATTTTGTTTGATTTGTATATTGAATCTAGTATATTTAGTCGTTATTCGCTGTTAATCTTTCCGATTTTCGCAGTTTCGTTTGGTTCTTCTTCTTCTAAGTCATATTTCCTCATGACTGAGAATCGTGGTCTTCATGTGTAATGAATATGAAACACACAACTTATAAAGTTCGTTTGGTTAGGAAACCGGAAAACAGTTACTTACGTACGTAAATAAATTCTTTATTATATATAATGGTAATGAGGAAAAGTTTTAGTATTGAATACCATGAATAATGATCTTGATTAGGTAAATTATGTTTAAATAATAGAGGACAAGTATTTTAATGTTTGTGGCGACTATGGATAATAGTAAAACCAAAGGTATGTTAATATATTTGTAAGATTGAAATCATTATGTTAATACGATAGTACTATATACGATATGTATGATATTACTTGTTCAAGATAGTTAAAGTGGACCTAATTCCGTGCACGTAGGCGGCGACGTGTGAAATCCTTGTATGCATTACGTATATCGAATCTATCCACTGCCCCTTATACCAATTAGCTTATGTAAGATAGTGAAATACAAATTATTGGCACATGGGTTTTTGTATTCAACTGTCGAAGAATAATAGGTTTTGTAGTTAAGTGACAAAATGGCCGTGGATGGTGTTCGGCCAGAATACTCCGGATTTCATATATTGTTATTCGGAAAACATCTATGTTAATTTTGAATTCGTAAAGCGGGGACTGTAGCTCCAAAAGTGTGGCCTCCAACAGAGTTAAGAGAATAGGATAGACTTTGGACATCTGTGTTACAAGACAATCGCTAAGCTCCTGCGACCGTAACGATAAACTATTTTAGTATGTCTGTATTGATAATATAATCAGAAGCCGAATATAAATAGAAGCCGTGATAGCCTAGTGTAGCCATCCAATGCGAAGGTATCGGGTTCGAATACGGCCTGCACCAATCAATTTTTTAATTTATGTGCAGTTAGTATAACACCAACTAATGACATGCTTTGACGGTGAAGGAAAACATCTTGAGGGGAACCTACATATCTAAGTCATGACCGTTAGTTATCGGACTAGTATGTGAAATGGAGAAGGCATGGCAAACCACTCCATTATAACTGCCATGAAAGTCATCGTGTGTTTCATTAAAAATATGATGACCACTACCCTCAGTGATGAGGAAATATGACTTAGAAGAAGAAGAATATTGATAATACATTTTTTTGGAACTAATCCTATAAAACTGTGAAAAAGAAATGAAACCTGAAAGAGAGAACTAGGTAATACTGATTATAAACAATGAAGAGTAATTAGTAAACAATATTTTTTTACATAATCTGTAGTTTTTTAATGCTCAAACTGTATATTCTACTACCGAAAGATCTATTAATAATTGAAGCATTAAAATAAATACTTAGCTCTCAAAGTAAAAGCATTTTAAGAGCTGTTCCATTCCATATAAATTTCACCACAGGGCATAAATAATTGTCGTATTTCCAATTTCATTTACATGTTTTTATATGTGAAATAATTAAATCCGGGACAGTAGAGTTACATTTAAAACTCGAAATATAATAAAAGTTGAACAACGCTGCATATTTTATTGTTATTATTGATGGCATATTTCTGTTGACTTCCATTCATTAAATGATAAGGTATATCTGTGACCTCGATATATATAGATTTCATCATACATGTCCGATAAGAATCCATTACCCCTACGAACTAGAGTGGAATATCGCATTATATCCATCGCTCGTTTTAATATTAAATAAAGAAATTGCGTGGTTTCTATAACATATTTCACTAATACTATCGTAACTAAGCCATCGACGTGTAGATCCCCTTTTTATTAAATTTCTCTATTGATATTAAAGCTAAATTAAAACAAAAAGTACGACACCATTGTTATCAGAACATAAAATGGTTTTATATTAAGAGAACAATTTACGTAAATCGCTTATAATATATTAGGTATTGGATGTTATTACTTATAAAAATTTGTTAATAATTTTCTTAAGGAAATTTAGTCAACTTCTTATATGTATAAAATCCTTCACGGAAGCATTTAATTTTACACATTCATGGCTTCCGTATCACATGCAGATATTTTTGTAGCTCTTGTAACTATACATTTTATAACACAAAATTAAGTATTGTTTATAAACATTGTAATAATAATTTGTAATTTAACAACATACGCATTTATTTATTTAAAAATTTAGATAACTTCTAGATAATGATCAAATTGATACGGAAATATTTCTTTGTTATTATAAATATTTTGCGTTTTAACTGCTTACGTACATTGTAAGATATAAACTTAAAACATAGTCAAAGTCAAAGTCAAATTTTTTATTCAACATGGGAACAATAGTTCACTTATTGAACGTTAAAATCTACCAGCCATTCGCAAAACAAATGCCACGGACCTGAGAAGAATGATAGAGATCATTTGTATACTTATTTGTATTTTATTAAATTAATTTATATCCCAACGTAGCCGTGATAGCCTAGTGGTTTGAACGCCGGCCTTCCAATGCGAAGGTACGGGGTTCGAATCCGGCCTGCACCAATGAATTTTTCAATTTATGTGCAGTTAGCATAAAACACCAACTAATATCACGTGCTTTGACGGTGAAGGAAAACATCGTGAGGAAACCTACATATCTATGCCATGACCATCAGTGCAATGGCAAACCACTCCATTATAACTGCCAAGAGAGTCGTCATGTGTTTCAATAAAAACATGATGACCACGACCCTCAGTCATGAGGAAATATGACCTAGAAGAAGAAGAATATCCCAACGCTTATGAGTAACTCCTGAATATATGTAAAAAATATCGTTTACCATACGCATTGATTGTGCACTTCACTTTATTATACGTAAATATTATCAACAGAAATACATCTTTGTTCGTTCTTCAGGGACGTGTGTCTAGATTTCATTATGATTAGATTAGACAATTGAAAATATTATTAATTTACTGATAAATTAAATAAAACAATATTAAAAACTAATTTGCTTTTCTTTTTATTAATCGATACTTTTGAGAAATGAAAGTAATGATGCAGTAAACATTTTACGATCTAATATATTGGAGTATATAGTATATGTAAAGATTTTTCTGTACTACTGTGAAAAAAAAATACTTATAATTTATGTGACAAATTTATGTGAAAACAAAGGCAACTTAAATACAATGAAAATAACAATGTTGTTAAATATGTAAATGATGTTAGTAGTCAATAATCTATTCATCGTTGTGAACTTTCGGTCATACTTGTGGTTACGATTGGTTTGTAAAGGTTTATTTAGATTAACTGACGGCGAACTTTTGCATTAGAGCTATTGAATTTCTTGGTTTCCATTAGTTGAGTAAATAACAAATACAAATATCATGCGATTGTATATCAAATGATCATACTTATCTACATTTAAACCATATCCACGTCTTTCTTATAATATATACTTTAGTAAAATAATAGTAGTTATATTACGATGTTTTCTTTAGAATATTTTTTAATTTCTTTAATTTTTTTTAAAGTAATCCTCTCAAACCATATTATGACATCTATACATTGCAAATGTATGAAAGTCATCAATGAATGTTTTAATTTAATATATGCATGTGTAACATAAATCTGCTACACTCCACTTCTTTATAACTTAGATTGATAAATCACTGACACAATATTCATACTCAATCAATAAAATTAAAAATATGCGATTAAATATATTTAATCTGATAATACAAAACGAAAAATATTTCTTTTAAGTCACTACGCAATCTAATTCCTCCGATGCGATCTATGTATTATGCATGTTAGTTGTTTCTAGATCTCTTTCAAGCATTTATTATGTAAAAATATCAAACTTGAGTCTTCAATTCAGGGTCCTTCAAGTTTTATTCTATAGTTCATATAAATTTGTTGTTTTACGGACTAGATAAAATAAAGCCTTTGATACGCTTTTAATTAGGTTTAGAAGACGTGCTCAAGTCTTAAGGTTTACTCGTTAACTAAACTCGTTTCACTTAAGTTATTTACTGCAACGTCCTGAACTTTAACTTGTATCTTTTAAATTTAATTAAAGAAATCTTTTTATAATATATTAGATTACATAATATTAGCTCTGAGAATTGATACATAATGACATTTATATATTACGTTGGGGCCGCATAAGAGATTAGATGTAAAATCTATTTACCACAGTAATTTTACCAGTTGCAACGCCTTTCAAATCGGAGCACAGTAAAGTTAGCATAACTACTGCTCGGCGGTAGAAACAGGCGCTGCGATTAAACCAAGCCAGTAACCAAGGTGTTAATGACAATATTTTTCTTTTATTCTTAATCTAACGTAGTATGGAAAACATGAAAGTAAAGCCTAAGTAATATTACATTGTTGTGAAACAATGAACTATAATATTTTCGAAGACATTTTAAGATTTTGATCAGAAAAATACTTTTTGCTTACTCGAAGAAAACTTCTGTTGTTTTAGAAAACTTTCGCGATTATCAAGATGGGCCAGTAAAGATATGGCTTTCATCGCACATGTATTGGTTTATTTATTTTCAGTGAGAAGTTCTTTATCTGGTAAAGCTTTTATTATCATTTCTGATAATAGTATCCTAATTACTAAGATTATCTGATCATGTCTTATAATGATATTATTTATTTAAAGAATCGGCAATGTACTGACGTCTGTACTAGTTAAAAACTGGCAGATGTATTTATCAATCCATATAAATTTTTGTTCTTTACACGCAAGTGTTTTTCACAAATTCAAACACCTGTTAGTAAAGCTGATCAAACTGAACCGGAATTCTTTAATAGCTTCGCGAATTTTAATCTTTTTGCCTAGAATCCTAATTCTAATTTTAAAAAATATCCTGGTTTTTGGAGGTTTTTATATAAATGTTATTGATTTTATTTTCAGCTGTCTCATAATGAAAGTCACATCAAAATTGGAGTAGCTGTTTAGATCTTAAATAGACTGAGAAAAAATTTAATAATCTTTTAGTTTAGTGTAAATATGGGTTAAGTAAAAATCATTATTTTGAAATAATAAAGGCATGTTTTTTTTTTTATTTATATATGTACATGTAGTGACACATCAGTAACAAGATAAAAGTAATAAGAAAAATTTCAGTTATAAATGCCCGATTGCTTATAAACATATTTCATTTCTCATAAACACATGTTCAGTTCTTCGTGACAGTCAAAGCAATTTAATTGGACACGATTTAATTTAAATTCTACAAAACAAGTAACAGCAATTGAAATGTATGCAAAAAAAAAAATAACTGCTTTTATCTTGCGTCCTAAAAATACTCGTTTTTAAGTGAAATAAAAGCATTTTCGGTAAAACTCATTAGGAGCCCCGTCACATTTATAACTTGAACACAGAATTTTATGATACCTGCTCATATTTAACTGTCGCATATCCTTTCGAGATTCTTGAAGCAATTTAATATCGTTTTATAATATAAAATGGAAAACACTTGTTAAGAATTCATTTTGTTTGAAAATATAAATATTTTTGAAGTCGTTTAAACGGTTATCGTATTCTATAAACCGGGTTATAGTAGCAGGTCGTAAATACAGTTGTATCGATAAACAGATTGAACGTAACCTAAATTTATCGTTTTAAACATCTTTTTTTCTTTTAATAGTTCCATTATTCAACTAAGATACTAGATGAGCAGGACGCTCTGACGATAAATTATACGCTTGTCTATTAAAATATTGCGTTAATATTGTTACTTTACACCATATACAACAATTGGTAGTCTGATAAGCTCTGTAACTTTATTGGTTACAGTAACTTTCAAAGTGGAATAATGTGGTAGAAAATACGATGCAGTTGTAGTAACATTACTACGAGTATTGTTAAGTTTTGTGTTTGTATTATCTTATATAAGAAATTTTATTATATTTTAAATTCTAGTTGCAGAATAAAAAGGCACAAAATATAAATTTGTTATACTAGTTATAATTCTCTTTTAGTCCTAGTTTTAAGACATACTGTAATCGTTTGCATGTTTTTTTTTTTTTTTTTTTTTTTTTTTTTTTTTTTTTTTTTTTTTTTTTTTTTTTTTTTTTTTTTTTTTTTTTTTTTTTTTTTTTTTTTTTTTTTTTTTTTTTTTTTTTTTTTTTTTTTTTTTTTTTTTTTTTTTTTTTTTTTTTTTTTTTTTTTTTTTTTTTTTTTTTTTTTTTTTTTTTTTTTTTTTTTTTTTTTTTTTTTTTTTTTTTTTTTTTTTTTTTTTTTTTTTTTTTTTTTTTTTTTTTTTTTTTTTTTTTTTTTTTTTTTTTTTTTTTTTTTTTTTTTTTTTTTTTTTTTTTTTTTTTTTTTTTTTTTTTTTTTTTTTTTTTTTTTTTTTTTTTTTTTTTTTTTTTTTTTTTTTTTTTTTTTTTTTTTTTTTTTTTTTTTTTTTTTTTTTTTTTTTTTTTTTTTTTTTTTTTTTTTTTTTTTTTTTTTTTTTTTTTTTTTTTTTTTTTTTTTTTTTTTTTTTTTTTTTTTTTTTTTTTTTTTTTTTTTTTTTTTTTTTTTTTTTTTTTTTTTTTTTTTTTTTTTTTTTTTTTTTTTTTTTTTTTTTTTTTTTTTTTTTTTTTTTTTTTTTTTTTTTTTTTTTTTTTTTTTTTTTTTTTTTTTTTTTTTTTTTTTTTTTTTTTTTTTTTTTTTTTTTTTTTTTTTTTTTTTTTTTTTTTTTTTTTTTTTTTTTTTTTTTTTTTTTTTTTTTTTTTTTTTTTTTTTTTTTTTTTTTTTTTTTTTTTTTTTTTTTTTTTTTTTTTTTTTTTTTTTTTTTTTTTTTTTTTTTTTTTTTTTTTTTTTTTTTTTTTTTTTTTTTTTTTTTTTTTTTTTTTTTTTTTTTTTTTTTTTTTTTTTTTTTTTTTTTTTTTTTTTTTTTTTTTTTTTTTTTTTTTTTTTTTTTTTTTTTTTTTTTTTTTTTTTTTTTTTTTTTTTTTTTTTTTTTTTTTTTTTTTTTTTTTTTTTTTTTTTTTTTTTTTTTTTTTTTTTTTTTTTTTTTTTTTTTTTTTTTTTTTTTTTTTTTTTTTTTTTTTTTTTTTTTTTTTTTTTTTTTTTTTTTTTTTTTTTTTTTTTTTTTTTTTTTTTTTTTTTTTTTTTTTTTTTTTTTTTTTTTTTTTTTTTTTTTTTTTTTTTTTTTTTTTTTTTTTTTTTTTTTTTTTTTTTTTTTTTTTTTTTTTTTTTTTTTTTTTTTTTTTTTTTTTTTTTTTTTTTTTTTTTTTTTTTTTTTTTTTTTTTTTTTTTTTTTTTTTTTTTTTTTTTTTTTTTTTTTTTTTTTTTTTTTTTTTTTTTTTTTTTTTTTTTTTTTTTTTTTTTTTTTTTTTTTTTTTTTTTTTTTTTTTTTTTTTTTTTTTTTTTTTTTTTTTTTTTTTTTTTTTTTTTTTTTTTTTTTTTTTTTTTTTTTTTTTTTTTTTTTTTTTTTTTTTTTTTCATTACTAATATTTAAATATATTGACAGCTTTAAAAGTAATTACAATATCGTGAAATGTCAATTTTCCTTTAACGTTATTCGCCTTCACTATAATTTGTTTTTGATTATTCCTTTATTCCTTTAACACTTCGAAGTGGTTTGATCGGGACTTTAATAAGTTTGTTTGTGACATCGTTTTAATGGAATAAAGGTCGGAACAGGCCTTGGCAGGTTCGGCGAATTGTTTCTCAGCTTTGTTGCTACTATAATTGATATTGTAAGAGAATGTTGCTTGAAAATTTATTTTGATTTATAGTTCTAACATTTAGATAAAAAAAAATATTTTAATGTTTAAAATTTTTCACTTAAAAGTTTTTTTTAATGAGAAATGTGTGCGAACAAGTTGTATAAATGATTTTAATTATTACCACTACAACAAAATATAGTATCACATAAAAATCTTTTGCTCTTTTAAAGTTCGTATCCTTTTAGTCGCATTTTCGTCTTGCCGAGAATGCAGATGCGTATTGGATCGAATTTTACTGTTGACAATTGTTACTATAAATTAGTATAATACGTTAATAGTACGAATTTTTAAAGAACGTACCATTACAGGCATCCGTATACCCTTCAAATTTCTTAGTCTTCACTATATAACAAAGTTGATGCTTGTATTGATTTCGCGAATATTCTACCCACAAAATTTTTCATAAACTTCACATAATCTCTTTAATATGATTATTAAGATTTTTTATTCTAATACATAATATTTCTTAAAAGAAATTACGAAATTAGGTAAACATAGAAAGTGGTTGTTTTAGTTCTCTATATGAAGTATATAAAACGAATATACGAATTTAATTATTTCCAATTTGATCTAAATGACTTGAATGAGACTTATGCGTGCGTGCATAAAATTCTTGGAAGGGTACAATTATAATGTATAGTTTTCATTATTTTTTAGCAATGTTCACAACTAATATTGAAGCGTGTAAACATAGTGTAAGTGTATATTTAGTTGCACCGTTCTGGCACAGTTTCAACGTGATTTAAATTGTTGTATATAATAATCAAACGCCAAATGAATTTTGGTATTAGTTTTTAGAATCAACATAAAATGTACCTACTTGAAACTTTATAAAATTGTTAACTGTTTGTAAAAAGCGCTTGATTAAGACGATGGCGTTATGAAGATCAACAGTTCAGAAGAATATACTTATAATATGATAAATGTAACAAAATGTACAGTGGTTACTTATCTTAGAGTGCAAGAGTATAGATTTCCATTGCCCTATTACGATTAGTCTAACCTCTGTTATCGATGTATAACACTATATTTTATTACTGACTTGTCTTTAAGTATGTTTAATATGATATGTTTAAGTGTTTTCAATCTCAGTTTCCCCTAGTAATGAAAATAAATTACTTTGTGCATATGTTACGGAAGTTTTTCACTAACGTTTTCCGTGAAATGCTTACGTAGTAACGTCATAAACTTACACGAGCTGTTTATATGAAGTGAACGTTTCATGATTCATAAAAATCTCGGTATTGCGCCATTCCTCGTCATTTATTGCTCAGTTAAAATCTTATCAACACGAATGTATTTTCCATAGTTTTGAACGTTATATATGGAGAGTAAAACTAAATGATTAACCTATGAGAAGTATGCTTCATTGAGTGTCCTTCTTATTGTTATCAATTTACCTTTAAATCGGAGATCCGTTTCCAGAGTTACGTGAATGGTGGAGTTTGGATATTGGCAATGTAATTTTAAACCCTAATTGCAGTATTTCCCGGTTACAGATTTCAGTATATGACAGTTTGTGTTGACATATGCTTTACTTCAGCTAAATTTCATTGAGAAACGAACTCGTGGTCTTTGTGTCAAAAGCATAAAAATTAACCCCTGGATCATCCCGGTATTTTCTAATCTTGACGTAAAGAGACACGTGCGTACGTGTGCATACAATCATTTTATTACTGAAGAGGTACAAACATATAAAAATATTCTATGGCGTGGATCATGTGCTCTTTAACATATTATTACAGATTTAAAATAAAATCTCAAACGTTTATGAAAAAGAAATAAACAACACGTGAAATTATTAAACTGTAATATGTATAAAATAGCTTTTCGTAATGATAACAAAAACGGAAAATAATATTGTAATGCTCAATTTGCTTCGTCGCATAGAATTACAATTACATGAAAGTGTTTCAGGCGAATGGTATAAAAGGTCGTTTCGCTTTGTATTTATACTGATTTCATATTATTTTCTTGTACATTTTTATATGTGGTTGCAATTTTTATTGGGGTCAATAACCGATGAACGTCTTACGACGAAAAAATCATATTTTTTGCCTCTTTTAGTTATTTTATGTCTCGTTGAAATAGCACAGTTATCCTCCAATTCATTATTTCGATATAAAAAACAGGTAGCGTTTTTACCTTCTGAAGATTTCATCCTGAAAATAATAATATTTGCATATCATCTGTTTCTATCGTCATTTAGCTATTACTAATTTCTAACATTCTTCTGTAGTCAGTAAGTTTACTTAAGTAACGGCATATTTATGTCGGCTACGAGAGTATTTTTTCCTTGATAGCTTAAAGAAAATTCATTATCGATGTTATTATGACTACTTATTATAGTTTTTGTTAATTTTAAATGTAATAGAAATATAAAACAACTTGTCTATTCAATTCTTCTTACTCGCTCGTGTATGAGTTGTAGTGATTTCTGACATAATAACGTATCACATTAGTAGAGCCTTATTAAACCTCATGCGAAGGAGGAGCGTTGTTATAAATTATCCCGTGCATGATCTAAGTCAGCGGCTCCCAACCTTCTTAATTCAGCGACGATAATATACTCTTTATGAATTTGCAACCCTTTACATACACGCAAAATTTTTGTTAGTCGAAGTGTTACTTGGTAAAGGTACAAAAATATTGTAAATCTCGCGACATACTTGACAGGGGTATACGAAATACTAAAGTGTCGCGACACGATGGTTGAGAATCGCTTTTCTACAAACAACCAGGAATAATTTACTGGGGGAACAGCTTGAAACGGTTTCGAGAATATACTGCTCGTTAATTATCCTGTGCCATGCGGATGTATCTGCGAAGCTGTTGTATTTGGTGGTAATATATAAAATATATTTATTTTATATGTATATTGAAAATTGGTATGAAAAGGAAGTTTTAAATAACCATGTTTATAATATTTTTGTCGAGTCTAACACTTGTTTCTATTTAACATGTTGTAAAGTGACAATAATGGTCGCGGATGGTGAAGCGCTCGCTCATACTCCGGCTCTCATAAGTTGAGACGGAATACAGCATAGTTGTTATGGCAGTAAAGTTACAATATGTAACTTAGTGTGGTAGCTACCAGGCAAAAAAGAAATAACACTACCACGGAAGAACCTTTAAGTCGCCTTCTTCGATAGACAAAGGTCACCTACTTTTTGAGATTTTTGTCCTATTCTTGATATCCCGAGACCAGAGTAGGTGTGATATTTAAAGGATATAAGATCAAAGCAAGTAAATATGTTGATTTCGTTTAAAGTAAAAATAAATTGTTTAGCGCTGTTAGTCACACACAAAGTCTACTTAGTTAAGCTAAAGCATTATGATACTTCTAGTTTTCAGGTGTTTTACTATTCATTTCCAATCCCGTTATTCTATTCATGCAGTCGTAAATATTGAGAAGTGTTAGGAGTGGAAACTTTCACGATCAATAAAATCTCCCATTATCGCACCTCGGTTTATTATAACCGTATACTAATCCTTAAAATGCATTTCCTAGTTCAGAGTTATATTTAAGAATTATTACCGCATACCGTGAGTGCTTACTCTTAGCAATAAAACTCGAGTTTATTGCGCATAATATCATATCTCCGGCTCTGTTATACTATCTCTATAATGGATATGCATATTTTGTATTATAATTTCGACTAAATACATTTGTCGGCTGATTTAGCGTTTTCTAATGTCGTGTTTTTAAAACAAACGTAGTGAAATAACGGAATTTATGGTAAAAATACAGCTTTCCATCTGAAATGAAAGACAGCAAAAAGAAGTTATAAAATATGAACGTATGGTGACTATGTTCCCTTTATTTTATTAACTGTATTCCGACATGAAAGACGCTGTAGTAAATAACAGATTAAAAAGACATCTAAAAGCTTTAAGCGTAATGTGGTGTTGTAAAGATGAATTCTTAATGGCGGTGTTGCTGTTCACATTATTCTTATCATTTGAACAAGTTGTTTCTCCATTGGCATAATAGAAAAAAAATATTGATTCTTGCTTGTGCATTAAAAGTTTCGGAAATACGAGTATTGATAGCAAGTTATAAAACGTCTGCGATTGTTGTGACGTGCCAAGATTATTTTTATATCGCAGTAACTAGCTGAGGTATTAACTGTAACTCGGTCTGAGAATAACCACTCACGAGATATTAAAAAAAATGTTAGAGAAGTTAATATTTATACACTAACTAGCTGACCCAGCAAACTTCGTTCCGCTTCAAAATCAATAAAGAAAAACGCTTATTGATAATTCGAGACTGTTTCAACTTTAGTAAAGAATGTGATGAAAATTTAACCAGAAAAAAATAATTCGTAATCACAAAAAATGTTTTTCTATTATATTTAAATGCACATGTTGATTGACCTAAGTCAGGACATCTTATCTTTGGCATTATAAATTGTAGATAATCAAAGTAGGGAAAGTTCTCGCGCACTCAGCGGTAAATAGTGTCACTATCACAAAAGATCAACAAAGTAAAGTTAAGACTTAACTACTATTTTGAACCAATCTGAACTTAGGAAAGTCGTGTTCCTGCTTGAATTCTACAATCGCTGCACACGAACACACTAATTTATTGCATGATACACTCACATTGAACATTCATCTGCATTATGCACTAAAAAAAATTCAACCGAGACAACGCGACCTTTACGCCCAGATTCCCGCTAAAGTTCGTAAAATATTATAGTTGCATTAGAAATTGTTGGTTGTCAATATCAAATGTCAAAATCAAAAATATTCTTTTAAATTGTATTTGGTGTCTAAATGACGGGACGAACTTCAAATTTTTGACGTTTTATGTATCTAAAGTAAGGAGACCAGACATCTCGCTTTTAGCGGGACAGTCCTGATTTTTTTACTATTAATCCCGCGTCACGCGACGTTTTTCAAAAGTCCCGACTTTTAGAACTAAGTAAAATTTTAAATTTATGAAAATCATTGTTTTGCGTAACATATTGCTTTTGCTACCCAGTTACATTGTATTTGTCTCTCAAATGATACACTTTGTATCCGTACTGCGTGCTAGCAAGATAATTAAACAAATAAATATTACAAATCTGTTTCTTACCATAGAAAAATAAAGTAAGTAATTTATTTAAATATTTCATAAATGCATAAATTTTCTTAAACTTAGCTTAAAATACTCGTAGTCTTCATATTTTATATTGATGACAAAACGTGTATCACCCACCTTAACCTCGAAAGAAATTTTAGAAAGTAATATACGAATAAAATTTTGCAAACATTTCAGGTCAATCAAACTAATTTATCAAATTCTTGTGAAGATTTTTACAATATTTTACAAAATTACTACAATCTACTCAAACAAATTCACTTATATAAAAAAACATTTATAAACTGTACTTATGTTAAAACTAAAAAAAAATTACGATGTTATTATTCCTCCAGAGTTGTCCCGTTTTGCCTATCTAAAAATCTGGTCACCTCAATGAAAAAGAGAAATTGTTATTTTTACCATATTCCAGGCACTTTTTCCATATTTTTTCACCTTATTAACCTTCCCTGGACTTCCACGAATAATTCAAGACCACATTTAGCCAAATCGGTCCAGCCGTTCTCGAGTTTTAGCGAGACTAACGAACAGCAATTCATTTTTATTATATAGATATGTATAAAAAGTTGCATTTTATATTACTGTATAAAGATATAACAAAGATAACTATTGTCGTTTTGTCAAGTATAATTATCAAATATTAACTTAACAAAGAACTTAAGACTTCCTACTTTTGATATATAAGTTGTTTCAGTAAATTTAAAATTAACATTCTTTGCCTTGTGAACACAGATATTGAGCATTTCGATGAACTGTTTAGTAGTTTTTCTTTTAATTTAATCTAAGTGTTTGCCAAATTCTTGTTTTAGCATATTATTAATAATATTCCAAAGAAAGTCACAAAATATAATGTCATTAAAAAGTTTTTATTACCATTACATACTTACGCACTTTATTCTTTAAAAATGTTAAAATATTTTACCTCTAAAGGATTTAAGAAAATTTCGAAGTTGGAGCAGGTCAAGTAAATATGTTTATTTCGAACAAGGCCATAAAACGAAAACAGTTAAATTTGGCCGTTTCAGCTTTAAATTCCAAATTGTTTTCTCGTTGTTTTAAAGTTACGGATGTACGTTAGCGTACGTATTTGAATTTTATGTGGATTCGTTGGTTTTACGGTTTTTAAATATTGTTATTTCAAAAACTTTATAGTCCAATACGGGAAGCTTGATCTAATGATGAATTTTACTGAATTAAAAGCAATATTACTCTAATTAACACATTTTTTTTTTTGGAGTTAGCGCCTCGAGTTGCATAACGTTCACATGATTATTACACGAAGTACTCCGATGAGTATTCTCATGCTGATCCACGGGACATAACATGTTAAGTCTCATTACACCTGTAATTTGAATAGCCACAACACCTTTCAAACTAGAATACAGTAATGTTTTCACATTAAATCGGAAAAAACAGCTTGCACTCTATTTACTTTTTAATTTAGCATCATCAAAATCATTCGGTAGTCCAGAAGTAAACAATTGAGTCCGTAATGTAGGTCAATCATTCTACACTGTCACAATGCTAGAAATAAATACATTTAATAATCTATTTGTATTATTATAAAATATGCGAAAACTTAATTTACTTATTTATGTAAATGACAATCCTCCGGTTTTTTGGTTTCTATTACCTGATTGCATCTGCGTAAAAGAGACTAATGCGCTGACTTAGATATTCCGTAACGCTTGTGTCTTTTAAAACCGACATGGGTACATTGATACTTTATCAGGATAAAATAAATACAGAATAAGAGACTTAAAATCTGAAATAAAAACTTTAGCTCTTCCGGTTAAGGAGATATGAAAGAAAATTTCAGTGAGAAACGGACTTATCACCTTTTTATTCAAAGCATGAATGTTCCATAATGAAGCGCATAGGTCATTCCGGCACACTAATCTTATAAGGTAAAAGAGACCCGAATAATAAGTCGACAAATGCTTATTTCCAGCTCGTTTAATTAGTATATCTGTTTAATTTTCATTCATATTTAACTTTTAAATTTTGGCTTCTAACTTTAATAAACGTTATTATACAAATAGTTACGAATATGACCCGGGTTTATCCTCTGATTTGGTTATTGATTGTGTGTTAATCAAGAAAGCATAAATAAACATAATCAAGCGAAGCACTATCATTAGTTATTTAGTTTTTCGTAACATTCACAATGTCATGATAATTATATACGATCTTTGTATTGTTACCAAAACAACAGTTGCCCAGTCACGACGGTCTATCATGTAAACATGTCTATTAAAATTTAAAGTATTGTAAAGCGTCTTGCCAAATTGATCCAGCTGGTTTTTTTATACAAAAATTGTAACCCCTATATATAATAATTTTATGAAAGCTTATATGTAAAGTCGCGATTAATTTTAGGTATAAACGATGCTTAAATGAAATGCAAACTAATATAACATTATTTCTGGATATGAACGGAGAAGTGTAAGAATTAAATAGAAAGAAGAGTAAATTGTGGATGGAAAGCAGTTACAATGTTTTGTGAGGTGCTTTAAAAGTAAATTGATATGAAAGAAAGTTTAAAGTAAATTCTCTTGCTGTTTATTAATATTGTAAAGGTTTAGTGTTCATGCACCCTTAATCTAAATTTACCCGAAGGTTCATCAAATGGGAGAAAGCACGCGGTCACCGAGTGCTCGTACAGGATTGTTTGTGTTTTTCACGGTATATTCCAGGTGACGTCTTTCGCTCCAGATCAAAGTGTGTCCAAACCAAACATCTGGATTAACGCTCTGTCATCGTAAACGCATCTGATTGTAACGGTAGATTAATAAGATATCATTTAAAAAATTAATATTATTGAATGGTTTGTTATTAATTTCTTAACATAAAATTGTGAAACATCATTTTGAGTACTAAACAAAATTGATAATGAATAAATAACTCCTGCTTTATAGATATGAAAAACCTTTTACGCTGCTCACAAATATTTTTTTTGTAAATTAGTGTTAGTTGCTCTACAGTGTTATAGTAAAATAATTCCAGTGATTATGTTGACTGTTGTTCACGTATCATTAAAACCTCTAAAGTATAGTGCGTATGTTTTGAAAAATTTCTATAACTATTATTGTATTCAAATTATCGAAATTTGTTTCCATATAACGTGAAAAACTGAGAGAAAAACTTCGTTTATTCTAAGAAACAAAATCGCAGAAATACGGATGGGATAAATATTATCAAGAAATTCTTCTGCTAAAATAAGCACTTGAATATGTTTAGCAGTAGTAGACTGGGTGAGTGTGTACTATACCCTCTAAATTAAGAAGAAGAAATAAAGATTTAATAATGCTGTAGTTACAAATATTTGCATAAATAGAGAATACAATTGCTTTGTAAAATCCATTGCTAGTTAATTGTGGCTGAGGCTGAGAGTATTTGAATTATGATTTGAATTCTAACGAAAGTTCCGTCTGTTTATTAATGTAAGCTCCTACGCTTGTATCACTTTTTATTTGTAGCCTCCAAAGTATATTCAAAATGAGGGAAATTTCTCGTGTAACGTGAAAAGAGGAAATATCGTATAAAAAAAAAAACTAATGTTTAAGCAATTGGAATTTTTTAGGCTTTGTGTGTCAACAAGAAAACAAAAACCAATATATCATTTGTATGAATTATTCATGGTTTTGTTATTAGACGTTTCGAACGGTTCCTTAGTCAGTTGACGCATATAAATTTAGGCCGTGGCGTTTGTAGCAACTCTTTGAATATAAAATACAAGTTACGATTTCCCTTCCGCGCGGAATCGCATACGCGAAGGTGAATTTGTTCCCAAATTTCGCCTCGTGGAACATGTTGTCATGAAACTACACCTGTGGCTAGCTATTTCCTAATAAGATCTTCTTTTCTTACCTCTTTTTAATATTGTAGCAGGGAACCGGAATTTTTGCATGAATCACGCTTGAGCTTTTGTTTTATTAAACAGGTTACATGAGGTGTTCCGTCAAGAAAATATATGAATGTAATTTTCTTTCATCTCGTCGATATATTTGGTTTTCTTAACTTTACTACTTGTTTTGTGTTGTACCTACCAGTATGTTTAATTTATTATTATCTTGAATTGAAAGAGTAATCGTGCGGTGTGTTATTGTGCTATCTTGAATAAAATATTACTTTAACATTTCTTACTACGAAGCTTAAATCAGTAATTTTTAATTATTAATAAGCACACAAATTTATATTTGTTTGTCAGGAACGAAACTTGCTTAAAATTACACATACTATACCATCGTTTCTAATGTCAAGAGTATATGCGGTGATGTATCTGCGGTGGTAAAATGCACGAGTGTAGTAACACCCTATTGTCTTTCCTCATGACGATATCCTGTTTGTATATGGACGGCAATATTAATGCAGGCAAGTTGTTTAACTATTGTCCACTTATTAAGTATTGGACGAGGCTTAAATATTATAAGTTGAAAAGAAAGGTCTGTTTGTTTTTGAAAAGAAACTTCTGTTTGAGGAAGGTACCTAATGAGAATAATGATGAAGTCCATATTAAGAATGTGGAACTGAGGATGTTCGTTGGTGTTGAAAAGGTGCAATTGTTAAATTTAATAATATACCCGTTTGTTATTTATCAATATGTAATTATGGTTTTTAATCTATTGAAAATGCCTTTCTGGGAATGATGAAAAAGGATGGTACAGGTAAATAACACATGCGTTTTGTATTGTTAGATAAGTTCTTCTTAAGTAGAATCATCTGTTCAGCGTAATCACGGAACGGAGTTCGATTACCCGCAGTTCCACATGCCTGTTTCGTGTCTAGCGATGACACCATTCCCAACGTGAGCGTCGTAACTAAAAATACTTTCGTGAATGAATGAAACCCGTCAATTCCAAACAATTCTAAAGCGTGCGTCGGTGGAAAATTTCACATCCGGTGAACGCCGGGCTCGTGGAAACCTTATTCAGATTCAATTCGAAATAAATTTGATCTATTTGAAAGCGGTTGTTGTTGAAATGCTCTTGGATCGAGTTGAGAAGTTGCGGAAAATAAATTTCCAATAAAATCGATATTGAATAAGCGGCCGTTTGCATGACTCACGTGCGACTATATATTAAATGTCACCGACATGTCCGTCTGTCGTGTCCGGAGATATTGATGAAATACTTTATTGTTTACGGCCACTAAACATCGGTCTCTTTTGTTTATATTTTGTAGAGCAGGAAAAAATTTTTTTTTCGTTTGACTTTAATCTAACACGACCTCAATTTCACATGTTATTGGGTTATAGGGCTGTGGATGATGAAGGTTGTTCACCCAAAATATTCTGGTAACCGGAACGCACTAATAAATCTGCCTTGCTGCCTACGTAGCAAAGGCGGATTCCAAAAAAAACCTTTTAATCAACGAAATTCAACAGCATGCGGCCCAAGAAACGAACTAGGGTCGTTCTCTTTAAGAGGCTCGTAGTTAGCCACTGCGTCAAAGTAATAGCCCTGTTTTATTTTATACATACAGATATTAGTTCTACTTATACTGGCTCCGTTGAAAATTAGTTTTGGGGCTCCACTCACACATTTACCGTATCCATTTTCTGATTGTTCTTTGAAAACTTTTGTAGCATATTGGACTAATAAAGTTTCTCTTTTTTTAATTTGTACTAATCGAATCACTAATCATTTAACTACTGAAAGTTTATCGTGAAATTTCGGGGAAAGAGTATGGATCTTCCCCTCTTGGCGCATGAAAACAAAGCTGACGAATTGGTGCTTAATCTTTTTAAATTATGTTCCTCGTGAAAATATCTGTTATAATTTATTTAGTCCCAACGAAGACGCTACACAGAGCTTTGGACAAATTAGGACAATTTATTTCATCTTCATTATTTCCAACGGAGACTTTCTAGGTAGATGTTGTAAGATGACTCTTGGCATTCCTTATTTATATGGGTTGTTTATTAAATTATTCTTCAGACCCGTACACAAAATAGAATTTTGTAGTAGCTCACTTAATAAATGTACGGAGAATTTTATTTCGTGAGTAGTTCTTTGAGTATAAATTGAAATATTTTGCATTTATATTCTTTTTCTCTTCATGCCTCAGGACTAGCTGTTCACTCTAAAAATAGTCAAAACTGTTGCGCAACTTGGGAAAGTTCCTCGGCAGATGTGATGCCGGTCCACTCCTGTATATTACGTAACCACCACTTCTTTCATCTGTCAGGGCATCTCTTGCCATGTATTAGCTGCAGGACGCTGCGGTTAAGACGCATAATGTATCGAGGATCTTTTTGTTTTTAAGCGCCGCCATAAGCTTCCGCGTAAAGCTTTTCACTGTAACATTTTACCTTCTGCTATAAAGAATATTTTTGGTTGTTTATTTTGAAACTAACATCTAATTTAGAGAATTATGAGATATATGAGAGATGCGAATATAAATAAATATAACAGGACAACGTTTAACTTGTTCAACGGTTGAATTCATTCAAAAAATTAATCAATGTAGAAGTCTCTAACATTATCAATAATTGAATCGTCAGTTAAGATTGTGGATAAGAAAAGTTGTTATTGAAATTCTCTGGTCATAGGTCTCCGTACTCATCGCAGCTATAATTATTGGGGTAAAAAATCTTAACATTTTGTGTCACTAAGCTAGGAGCATTTGGTACAATGTTAACTATCCTAACTAGTGCTATATTGTTGTGGGTAGACGTATTACTTACCATCAGGTGAACGTTTTGCTCGTCTCGTTGCTTTGTCGAACAGAAAAAAACTTTGGCTCTGTTATGTTTCACATATGATATACGATTCAGCTTCTGCCAGCGATGTTGTGACCTGGGCTCGTTCGCCGGCCACTGTTCTTGGCAGTAGATATTCGTTTCTACTGCAGTAGATACAAAAAAGTGATTTTAAACATTATCCTAGGTTGTTGAAGTTTGACCTATATTTAAAACCTAGATTTGTCTGATTTAGGTGCAGTATTCTTGGCAGGATTTGCTTATTTAAATTAAAAACGTTTTCTGCAGATATTTCCCGTTTTAATTGAAACAAAGTACAGTTCTATAGAATTGTGGAGTTAAGGAAAGGATATGAGAGGAATAATAATAAAACGTAAGATTTTTTTATATTTATTATTATTACACGAAGAGTAGACCTCGCTTACTGAAAAGATTTAAAAATAAATAAAAACCGAGTTGAGTAATGTATTTTTAGTTGTAAAGAAAAAGATGCGCGAAGTCAATCCACTGTGGTTCAGAAGCGTAGGTAGTTACTGGGTTTCAAATACATTTACATAAAAAAGTTAACAAAAAACCCCTTGATAACTTTAAAACAAATCTTTCTATTTTATGTAAAATCTATATCATGTTTCATACTACACTAGGACTACAAACTGATAGAAATCGTATTTCGTACTTTAAATTCATACTTACTTGTAAAACGGACCATTTTGCAGATGTCCAAAAATGTAACCTTTCTGTCATGCTATTATTTAACTTTTTAGGTTCGTTACTGATAATATTCCCATTTCGAAATACACCTAATTTTGTTTTTACACGGTAGACGTTCCAGACGAAACCGTGTAAAAAAGACATGAAGTACTTAGAAACAAAGTGGATTAGTTCCATATTGAACAACCCTGTAAAAAATAGTTAAAGTTAGGTTTTTGTTACTTAGTCAACATCTTATATAAGAACACTTTAAATTTTATTGAAACTAAACAAAAGACTAGAACTAATACTTGAAACAGCTATGAAAGGAAAATTAGAAAGAGGAATTCCTTTACAAAATTTCTAAAAAAATTCAGTTAACAAAAACTTTTTTCATTAAAATTTCAAACATCTCGCTTTTTTAATAGTAAACACGGAACATTTTTTTTTTTCTGAACAAAATCAAAATCGTGTTAAAAAATACCGTGTAATAACAGAATTGCGTAGTTGTAATTATTTACTCACACAAATCAAAGGAATCTAGGGATTAAGTACATTTATAACAATAAAAAATATCCAATTAATATCTACCAAATCTGGTCTCTCGGACTGGTTTCTTACTATAATTACTGTTTAAGTTAACAAGTGATTTTTTTAAATTTTGTCAAATGAACCTAATTTAAAGTTGACAGTTAAATGCACAAAAATTATAGTTCTTAAAAATTAAAAAATCATTATTTTTATTTCGGCAATTGATACTAATCACTCAATAACAGAGATTATAATTATCTATTTAATATTCGTTATCGATGCAATGTAAAAGAGTTCAATGATACTTGATAATGTGAGTTACTAAAAATATTAACGTCATCGCTTTGTATATGCACTACGCCATATTGTTATTTGCTTTATAACTATACAAACAGACTGTAATTTGTCCAAGTAGATTAATAATATGACGATGTGTCCACGCAGCTAATGAAGGACTACAATGCAAACAAAACTATACATAATGGAAATGAAATTGGTTGACGTAATCGATATGGCTGCATAATGAAGCTGCCTCCTCCATGCTTAGACATCGAGAGAGAAAGAGAGAGAAGTGATCTTAGGTTTATTATCATTTGACTTTCTAAAAAGGAAAAATGAATTCTTTATTCGTAGCATAAGATCAGTTCATAGTTTACCAGTATGTGATAGAAATATCCGATAGCCAATTACTTGGTTGGCTACATGCCAATATTCGAAATTTTGTAAGTTATATACTTATTTTAAACATTCATACTTTAAATATGTATCCTTTATATATCTGAAGAAAACTGAAATAAAACTGAATTATGACATATTTTCTTGTATTGTGGCTATAGTCTAGTAAACTGTAACTACCTAATACAAAAATCTTTATGTGTTATATATTTTAGTTCATACAAGCATGAGTTATGTAGCGAAAGAATGGTCTACTTTTTTGATAGGTTAATTGACTTGTGTTAGATAAATATTTTTTTGCTTTAAAATTGGTTTACATAAAACTAGAAACCATTACTTAAATTTCCTTTTTAACATCTTTGGTTGCTTAAAATGGATATTATTAAGAACGTAGCCATGTTGTGATGAGCGAAAATGTTAGTATTAAAAAGACATAGAAAATGTCTGGAAAATGTAATAACTTACATAACTCATTCACCAGCCGTCATAGTGTAAGATTTATTACATTTTTTGTTTTTTCCAAAGCAAAAAACGTTTCTTATAAATAAATGTTGTTCAATGAAAGACGTGTGTATCAAGAATTTTTAAATTTTTTGTGTGTAACAACAACCAATTATTTTGAAAATAGCCTCATCGTATTACACTTTTTTAAATTTTCAGATTATTATAAGAAAAGCGCAAGACGAGTAGAAGGTTCATCATCTATTAAAGCCATCTTCAAATTGAAGTTACGCGAAGACAACTTTTACTATTTCGCGCTACTTTTTTAATTATGAGTATTACACATTCATATAAAAAACGCCATGTATCGTTTTGGAATCTGGAATTTCAATATCATACTAGTAATTTTACTAACTACAGCGTGTACTAATGGAACGTACTTGTAGTAATCTGTGCATACTCTTCTCTGCAGATATTGATATTCGTTTCTCGGTGGCGCCTATACCGTCTCCAGCAACAAGCAGAAATAATACTGGTGGTGGTTCTACGACCAATATACATTATAATTTGGTAAAAAGTTTCTATATTGTGTCATATTGCAATCAATTTTCACTTTTTACTTGTGGTAGGTCTCTGTTGCCGGCGACTGTTCAGTTACCAACAGCAATGGAGCTGCCGAACAGTACTGTACAAACATTACTGTGATCCGGTTTGTAGGATATTGTGTTAAATTACTGGTGTAACGACTCATTACATTACCGTTTCATTTACCATCAGCTTTATAGAATAAAAAAATCTATTCAGTTTCACATTTTCAGAAGAGAGCTAAACTTTATAAATTCTTATTGTAGGAAAACTTTGGTGAACAGAAGTAGATTATGTACACAATCAGTATTAAGATTTACTTTGTTTTTCATTGTGTAGGATATATATGTAGTATTGTGTATGTATTTAAAGTAATGAGTTATATATTTGTATTACTTGCTATAATTTTTTGATGTTTTTTGTTTCAGGTAATTTACGTGTCCGAAGATTAGGTACTTCATGTGAGTAATTCATTATATTTTTATTAAATATGACTACTCTATTCTTTTATTTTCGCTAATGAAGAACTCTTCTTAACATTTTTAATTAAACCCTCGTTCGAGGTAACGGTTTCTTTGAGAGTTAACATTTAATTAATAATTTTAATCCTCGCAGTCTATGTAAAAATTATTTTAATTAATGTACATTATTACGGAGAGAAAATTAAATACAATACATAATTCAATATTGTAAACGTTTCTCATTTTACGAATAAAGGATGATGCTAAAAATTAGGAACTGGTTTATTTGTGTACATCAGCGCAAATACTTTTTCAAATCATCTGTTGGTTAAAATTTCATTAAAAATAATTTTTAGTTAAAATTTGGAATAATTCTTCAAATTCAGGCATGGTTTTATGAGTCTTGTGCGGGTATAATACGAATATGCGGGGATAAATAGGAACGCGCCGGCGGTAGGGAGACAGTCGCGCTTCGACCACCGGAATGTACTGATCTAAGTCGTCGTTCCGCTGTTGGACAAACGTAAAATTTTTTAGAAATATGTTTTATTTGAGAATTTGCTATTACCAAAATAATGTTGGTGGTGCCAGTACCGTACTTAATGTATGTCCTCGTGCATGGACATTAATGCGTATGGCGTGGTACGATTATGCATTATAGGTCAGTTCGCATATCATCTCGATAGTACTGTTTGCGAGATCTTTGCTTGATATTCGATATCTGAATATATACATACATATCACTTGATAATATATATCAATTTAACAATTGTGTATATAAAAAATGTAAAAACTAGCATTTGCTGTTTCATTTTTATGGTAAATTGTTTATATTTAAGATGTATTTAGTTTAAGTCATTTGTTTGATTTCTTTAAAGGAATCAAAGTTCCAACATTATTATCATCATTCCGGTATACGCTTTCTGAAGGGCAATAGGCCTTTGATATACTGACGATCTTTCTGCCCTTCGGGGCAGTCCTTTGATTAATGTTTTCTCCCAATTGCCACTTTAGACATATGTTTTGAATTAAGTCCTGAAGCTGACCTTATCGTCTAATTTTTAGCATACACAAACTCTAAGCATAGCTAACACCTGTATAATGTAATCTATGAAAATATATTCCATGTAATAGTTAATTTGGCGACTGAACTAAATTGTTGTTGTCCTGGTAATGTATATTTGTATAGTTGTTAATACGTATTCAGCGTAGAGGATGAATTACACATTTGTTTGGTGGCGAATTATAAAAAATGGACGATAAAAAAGTTCCGCCGTTAAAAATTGCCGATAACTGCCAAATTATGTTGTGACAAATCCAATAGTTTTGGGAGTTTTATAAAACATGTTGTTCTTTTCTGATTTTTGTATAGATAAATTAATCTAAATCTTGTGTAAGCAATTTAACTTTAAAATTATTAAAAAAAAATAATTTATGTTTCCTAAATGGTGTTACAATGTTGTATACTTAAATTTATATTTTTTCCGTTGAATGAATTCTAAACCGTTTTTATATCCAAAAAAGTACGTTTCATTAAGTAAATAAACATTTAAAGATAACAGTAGTTCGAGGAAAATTCCTTTCGCGATATTCTTATCTCTCATTGTAACTTTTAACCTGGTCATAGTGTCGTTGATGAGGTTCAATCGTTTCAAGTTGGTTATGTTATAGCGTAAGTGTATCACAGTCGTCGATATCGTTGCAGGAATCTGTATTGCGTGCAACACTTAGCGGCGTGGCTATATCAAGACAGTGGGGTGTGTTTGTAAGTGCAGTTGCATCGCGGTGTTGTGTTTTAAGTTGTTTATCAGTTTGATGTTGTGTGTGCTCGTGTGTGAGATCGTGGTAGTACGTGAAGGGTCCCCGCGGCGGTGTGCGTGCGCGCGCCGGTGTGCGTCTCCCCGCGAGGCGGCGCGGAGCTCTCTCGGTCGCTAGTCGAGTTCCGATCGTCGCGGTGCCGCCGCGCTGTCGCCGCTTCGAGCCAAACTCGCGATCCCAACTTTGAGCACTGGAAACTTTTCAACACAATTTACGCTACAATCCGACGCCAGCGCTCATTGTACGCTGTTTGCATCGAGTCGCGACGGCAGCGTCGGCGAGCGACGCTCCATGCTCAGTTGCCCGTGTCCGACACATAGTCTATTTCTGAATATACACTAAACGGCTCCGACGCAAACTTTTCGAAACGCAGCCCGCCGATGTTAACCGCCGGGTTAACGGCCCCAGTGTGCAACGCCTGCAGAACATCTCTTGTGTTTCTGTTAACGGATAACATTTGTGTTGTTAACCTCATCAGTTGAACGTTATCTGTAAGTATGACACTAGCTGATTAACGACTTATTATTCAGAATTTTGTGAAACGTATCGTTCTTCTCCAACCTGTTGATTATCCAATATGACCTGTGTTTATCTCAACTAAATTGTAAATAAAGTGGTAAGGTGTAAACGAAAATGGACGTTATGCTGATGACCGGGTGCACGCGTTAGGCGAACACAAACACAAGAGTTTACATCTACATGTGTACAGGTCGTATGTACGTAGTTTGTTCTCTCGTATGTATGGGCGACCGTTTTATTACGTGTACCTATCTATTATGTGTCTTAAGTTTTACTAGTCATCAGTGAGGAATCTACACCCGTTCTATAATGCACAATGCTGTTACCGAATGATGAAATGTTCGTTATAGTAGTATACAGGACAAGGAATAGTATTTAAAAATTAATAAACTCAGTCTTACGTCAAAGTATTCCAAACTTTGAGAAGTATTCAAATGATTCAAAAGCCAAACAGCAGTTTGCCGCTATGTTGCATGAAGATACGCATTTATTGCAGTATAAACGAATTGAAAATATTTAAGAAAATATATTGTTTACTTCTGAACACCGTAAAATATTGTAGCAAAATAAGATAAATTTTTTTAACTAATCTAAACAAAAAATAGAAATATGTAAATTGTAGAAATTTGTAGAATTGACTTTAGCGTTGCTTAATAGCGTTGCATTAATTTGAAACGATTTGCAATATCCACAAAACGAAATTAATATGTTTCTGAATCTTTTTTGTATCGATTGTCAGTATAATGAGGGTCTGTTTACGAAAATTAAATCCAAATGTAACTATAAGATTTGTCTTTAGTTGTGTCAGAAAAGTCATTTAGAGAAGTAATAAATACTTCAAAGAATATGCTTGTAGAAGATAAACTTATCGTACAGTCTTTCATTTGTGTTTATTACATAATGATTTTTTTTCAAGTTACAGTTATTAACGGACACACTCCGTTATAGAGGTAATCTCTTCGAGAAAATGATTATATCTAGTTTTTTTTTACTGTTAGTTCCTTAAAATGTTGCTGTTTCGTAATCAACCACAAGAAGGAGTTCGATGCATATCTTATTTCTAATTTCTTTTTTATTTATGAATACGAAAACTTTTTATAATATTTTTGGACTTAATAAAAAAAAAACTTATCTTAAATATTAACAAAGATCACAGATATTATTTTATATTAAATCCATAAATATTATATTATACTATACGAATAAAGCTTTCGTGCATAAATACTACGTACATATACTACTCTGATGCTATTGTACGAGACTGTATTATGGTACAGGTTTATACGCCAGACAGTGCGCAGATAACAGATAATGGTTAATGAAGACATAATTCGCATTCTTATAGTGTCCAGACTAAAAATTTGTGTATCAAATATTTATTACGTTAAAATTAAAGATAGTTATAACAAAGACAATATAGCGCTCGTAATATTACTGGTGAATACGTTTAGCAAATTATACTGTATTTTTCTCTACCACTTCATAAACAAAATCTTCTAATATTAAATCTGCGCTTAGATTAATATGTAAATGAACGACCGTTAATGAATATTACAATAATATTAATTTTTATATTAGATGTGCATAACAATGCTGGTGTATGATGTACTGTTCGCAATTGGTTAGCTACAACAACGAAGTTTCCATACTACTGCTTAAAAGCAGGACTATGTAGTGATTTATTGAGCAACAAAGTGCAAAAAAATCCGATACAAATCGATATGACTGCAATCACAAAACTAAGCCGTGACTGACTAGTGGTTTGAATGCCCGCCTTCCACTCCGCAGGTACCGCGTTCGAATCCGGCCTGCACCAATAATTTTTTCAATTCATGTGCAGTTAGTATAACACCATCTAATATCACGAGCTTTGACGGTGAAGGAAAACATCGAGAGGAAACCTTCATATCTGTCATGACCGTCCGTGGTCAGACTAGTGTGTATAACTGCCAAGTAAGTCGTCGTGTGTTTTATCACACATGATGACCACGACCCTCAGTCATGAGGAAATACTACTTAGAAGTAGACAATCACAAAAAAACAATCGTACTTAATAAAGAAATTTTGAGTTTAACCGACATTCTCTTCTCCGATACTAGTTAGAATTCAAGTTAAATGACGTTCGGTAAATACAGTTTATTCGGGGTGAAATTGCTTCTGTAGAATTTAACTAGAAATTGGTTGATTATTGTCTGTCATAACACTGGGATTGCGGAACCGCAGGTTTTATTCAAACACATTTCAACGAAATATTCAATATGCAAATATAGAACTGCATTACTTTGTATTATTTTTGATTTCGTGAAAGCATCAAATTGTTACCATGAAGCGAAGGCATGAAAAATATTCGATCTTATACAATAGTTAGGACGCTGACTTTACACACGCAAAAAATATATTAACTCCGTAATATTTTAAATAGATATTTCAATATTACAAATATAATTTATAAAATTTTTGTTAAACAAAATTATATATATACAACTGATTCTATATGCAATTCATGACTCAATGGCACGGGACTTTATTTATACTAATATGTAGTAAAATAGATTAATTTTTTCTATTACTTATAATGAAATCAATTTTTTTATCATAAAGTAACAAATTATGCAAAAGATCAAATAAACACTAAACGATTTAACTTCTCAGTATAATTTTTAATATAAAATCAAATTTAACGAATCCTATTGTAACTTAACATTTGTCATTCCCCAGTCTATGTAGTTTATGGCAATGAAATAGACACGGAGAGGACATGTTTTAATAACTTACCTAACTTTAATATAACTTCAAAGAGCAGACATTTCTCGCACAGCTGTGAGAGAAATATCTGTTAAATAGGAGTTGACAGATCAAGTCATTAGTTGTGAAAAATGGCACCGACGTTATGATCCCACGTAAGTTTAACTGAATCCGTAGCTTAAAGCTTACTTTGTAATACGGGGGTCCTTGGTTTGATTCTTGGAATACGAGTACACGTCGTGCAGTTTAGTTGGTGGTAGGATTTTTGAACTGCCTTTTTCATCCTTATACGTATAAATAAATAAACATATAAATAAAGGGGAATTCTTGTATAAAATGAAATCAAATAAAAGAAAGGATACGTAAAGATCGCAATTTCCGTTTTTAATTTTAATAAAAAAATCTCACATGTGTAGCAACCGGCTAAGGATTTTACAACGATGCTTCCTTTATGAAGAATCAAACAGGATTATAAATACTTAAGCATAACAAACATAGACTAATAAAGAAAATATGTTACACCTCATAAAACTCATAAGATAGTTTTTTTTCTTTTAAGTATTCATAGTTTACTTTGCCCACCTGATAAGAACACTACCCTCATGCAAACGAAGGGTTCGATAGAAACTTCCGTTATAGTAATTATTTTTAGTGAAAGTAAAGCAAGGGGGCATTAGACGTTAAGATTATATTTGCGGTTCAACTTCCTTAGTAAATTAAACATCATTTAGCTATTAAAACACTTGTTAAGATTATTTAAAACTTACATTGTGTCCTTGTGCAGTTATTGCCTTTGTTTAGTACAGAATATATCCTTTATCGTACAGTATGCATTTTATGTATGTTAAACATATAGCTTCAGTATTATTACGTACATTATGTTTGTAATATTAACAGTAGTGGTAGTAATCAGTATTTAATACTAGGTGATAAAGTATTTGAATTATTTTTTATAAATACAATTGCTTATTATTAATCTGTTTGTCTTTAAATACAGCAACATACATGGAATTATTTTTTTAATGTTTTCCCTATGCATTTTGTCTTTGTTAAATCCCACATTCCACCGCTGGCGTCATTTACATCAAAAAGATTAACATAGTTTTTCCTCTACGTATTAATTAATACATATCGTGTGACGTTTTTGAATTTAATTTCTATACTCATAATAAAGTTATTTATATAAACAAATTACCCCAACACTGGTTCTAACACAGCGCGTAGTATTTCGCGATTTATCAACATTATGTGTTGCATTCAGTGTGGCATACATACGGACGTATATTTATATATATAAAGTGGGAGCACTCGCTGTACGTGTGACACATCACTGGACACTACAGACCCTGCTTCCCTAAGAGGTCACAGTTGTCACAGATACTGCGCAGCTTTTGTATGAATGAACTGTCATATGTGCTATACGAAGTAAATAATATAATATTACCTACACATTTTATTCTTTGAATTCTGTCTATTACATAAATTAGTCGACTACAGACTTTTTAGTCGACAAATAGAGGTAGTACGGGTTTACGTAAATGGCAAGTGATCTGAATGGTCATAACAATATGACACTAGTAGAGATGAATTACGCGTGGTTATCGATTTTAAGTTTCGTTACCCCAGTAATTTCACTAGCCTTTCAAACCGGAACACTAATATTTGCATACAGCAGTAGAAATGGGTTCTACAATGGTACCTCATAGGCCTTCGGTAACAGAGACCTTCCATTAGTAAAATAGTATAATATTAATTAGCAATGAATATGCACACTTGATTTTCGCTTGAATTTATTTTGCGATTAACTGAACGACTAATAATTGTCATGTTTTATAATGAATAAAAAAAGGTTTCAGCTAGAATTAAACATTAATTAATTGTGTGTGTTATCATGTATTTTGGCATTTTTACAATGTTTGCTCATGTTATCGCGGCTGCTTCCAAACGCCGGAGTAGCGTCGAACGACATACTGATACGCGCGCGACCGTGTGTAGGTGTATCGCTTTTTGTCGCAGTTAACGCTTGCTCTATGCTCTTATATATTAACATTTTTTTTGTCAAAAATAATTTACTTTTGTACATAATAGGTCTCTGTTACCGGAGACCATCTAAGTACTACCGCAGTTCCTGTTTCTACCGCTACACAGTAGTGTGCAAACATTGCTGTGTTCGGGACTGAATGGCGTTAATTATTGTGAAATTACTGAGGTAACGAGACTTTGACGAGCACAATGTGGTGCAGTCTATACCATGATAACTAGCGCCAGGTTCACCATGTCTGTCACCTCGTTGAAAAATAAAAAAAATCATTTAACAATTACTCATAACTAAAATTTTAATAGTATTGTTCCCTCAACATTATAAGTAACTCTATAAAATTATTATACAGCAAGTATTTACAACTGTCTTATTACAATAAAATATATAACGATCTCGGTTTTTTTATAAGTAAGAGTATTAATACAGCCTTATCTGTTTTGTTTATATCAAGTAGAAACTTGTTATTATAATGCCATGTGAAACAAGTCTCTAAAACTTGTTTAATTCTTCAACAGAAAACGGAAATCCACAAAACTACAAAAATTTACTAACCTAAAAACCTAACACATTTATACACATAATACAAATCAAGATTGTAAAGATGTCTGTAATCAAAATGTTTGAATTGAATATAATATTATAATACAAGACCGAATTAGTTTTATACGTTTAGTATTTGCGCAATTTGTACCCAGCGGGAACCAAACGATTTCATTCATCACATTTTCATATCAATAAGGTTTAATCATGATTTGATTAGGGACGGAGACCCAATCAGGAATATTGTAGACTCCTTTACACAGAACATAATCAATAGGAATTCGTCGGATTAGAAAATTGGCATTACCTGGAATTTCCTCGCATTAATTTCAATACATCAAATATGCTAGAAAAGTTAATAAAATTTAAATGCCTCTTTATTGTTTCAAAATTACATGGTTTTACTTACTACATGTTATATTGTTTAACAACGTCACTAAAAGTACAAAAGAATTAATTAAAATATTATTTTTTGTATGGCGTTTGGAGTAAGATTAGTTCAGCTTTTCGGTAAACACAAATTAAATATTTATCACAGATCAGTGAAAACCTGAAAAATAATGATGACAAGTAAGATACCACATGACTATATCCTAACCATCTCTCTGTCAACACGCCAAGAAGAAATTTTACATAAGTTTATATTATTATGTTGAATGATAAATTATTTGTAAAAACAGTGCCAAGTAATTATTTTCAGTAAACAACAATTAAACTCAAATCCATTAATCAGAACCCAAAATTCTTATGTAAATATTGAAATTAACTTTCCTGTAGTAAATGAATACAACAACTTCGAACTTACAATTTAATTATCCACATTGAGTTTACCAGTGTTTTTGTTTGTTAAACATTACAATAATATATAATGTTGAAAACACGTTTACAATACAGATCTTTGCTATTAAATGTATTGGAACATTAACATAATTTAACGTGTATAATAATGATATCTAATCAATGTCTTATGACGTTTGAGCTCGAAAACTTTCCCGTGTTATTGGCGGAGCTTGATACGTTGACACAAATTTTCTCTTTAATGATACAGAAAAACGTTTCGTGATGATATGCCTAATGTAATGGTTAATACGAATGTACGCCGTAATGTAAGCCGTCACGCGAACTCTTAACAATGGCTGGTAGTAAATTTTCCACTACAAGAAAATTGTTTACTAACTCGTGAAACACTACTTATCGCAGAGCGCTTCTTAGACTACACAATGTTGATAATGCGGCATGTTATAAACAAAAACAAATTGATATCAACTATTAAAGAGCTTATTAAGTACAGGAAATGTAACAAATTCAAAATATTAATTTTTTGCATAATTCATTCGAATCATGTTTGACAGTTTTGACATTAAAGACACGGAAAAAATATTGAGTAAATTTAAGTGAAAAGAATATTTGTACGTTGGAAAGTAATAAACATCGTACAATGATGACTTTTATGAATATTTTTTATTCAAAGACATTTTTTAATAGTATATTTAAAGACCGAGATCTTCGATTCCATAAAGTCGATGTGTCGAAATAAAATATTATATTTAATAATTATATAGCTTGTGCACTATCATTATATATGTTAACTATGCTATAATTATTTTTTTTGTTTAATGTTTTAATTTAAAGTATTTTATATTGGGTTATTTATTACAACCACCCATAGGTACACTGGTAGAGAATGCCTGTAGTAATTAAGCTCACGTTTTGTATACCTATGTAGTAAGATTTTGCTATAGTTTTTTTTAATTCTATCAACCAGTACCACAATAAAGTTTTTAAATGTCTAATTTAATTCAGACTGCTAAAGTATTCGGCGCATATTTTTTAACCGGGTACACAAGGTTTGTGGGCGAGCAGCCGGTCGGCCTCTATTCCATCGTAAGTCTACCGCTATCTCATCCATGGCGTATATCTGGCGCCTCTTAATTGCCTCAGACTAATAATTATTATCAGTTCGCGTGCGCCGGCCCGCCCTCTCCTCCTCTCCCTCCTCACCTCCGTCCCGCCGACTCCAAAGATACGCAATTACTACTACAGTCGCGCTTATCACCTACACCACACACACACACACAAACTTTAAGCACGTGCTTTAAAGTCTATTACATAAAAAAACATAGTCATCGTGTCATCTCGATTGCGACTGTTTGAAAATGAAACGTGAATACTGTGCAACTCTGATCTTCGAACTGAATTATCGTCATGGAACAATTCTACAATCTGGACAGGCCCTATAATCTCTTTTTATGTAAGAAAGACTAAAAGGTTATAATCATTATACTAATATTACTTACGAAAATATTCATAAGAAAAACGTTTGATATAATTTTAATGCTCTCACTGTTCTGTAGTATGACTGACTGTAATGTTTCGGTAGCAACAGATAAATTATTACTATAATATTTGTTATACCAACTGCATCCCACCTCTTTTTAATAATAAATGTGATCTACATGTTTGATGTAATAAAATTTATTAAATATTTATATTGCTTACACTGTAAACTATAAATATGTTTCCGTTCTCAATACAAAATACTCTTTAAGATTTGTTATGAAAAATATCTTTTGAAAATGATTATTAAAAATTGAGAATTTTTAAAAATTTGTTATGTGACGCCCATTCAATGATGTTTTTAAGGTGCCTCGATGGAAATCAATAATTAAACACAACAAAAGCATTAGTGAGACATGCCATTAATTCCTATGGGTGAACAACCTCGTCTGCACTCGAAGACGCCCTGTCCGGAATAGCAATTATTGCTAAGCGAGACCTGACTATGTTACCTTTAAACTTTTCAGCCACGAATTTTAAGTATAAACCACAACAGAATATTTTCAAAGCATTGCTTCTCCTTATTATTTTCTACGTAGACTCCTTTCCTAATTTTAACAGTATAAGAATAAGTCTTTTTGTAAATTATTTTATGTTATACGCATTAAAAAGTTATCAGTTCATTACTTGCATTGAAAATTTCATTTAATCTTTATTCGATCTCGTATGACGGCATTAATGAAACTGTTTGTTGCGATTTTATATTTCAATGCCTAGTAGCTTTGTTAACTAGTAATTTTAAAGTACGAAGCTTTAAAATAACTAATGGCGAGTCATTGATCGAAACCAGAACATGAGATTTAACAATCAGCGGCGTTTAAAGTTGAAAACATTTTTCGTTGAAGATTATGGTGTATATTAAGCAAATCATAATCGACAAATGGGTACAGTGGCGTTACTGTGAAGCGATAATATTTTATTGGATGTTTGACCTCGCGCTATCGCGGCAAGCCTCCCCCGTCATCGCGCTGTACCTACTTAATCATCTGTTATCGCAGTATTGTAATGACGTGTTTGAATAGCAGCCATTTCTGCTGTACAACTCGCTTGGTGGCTTTTTTTTTTTGGTCATATTAACATTTTCAACTAAACTTATACAATAAATTAACGACGTACTAATAAATTATTTCGATAACTATGAGCTCTTTGTCAATAGAATAGTTCTTGAAGAATATTATTTAAAACAGAAATAACTATGTTATTGCGTTATATGCCAGATTGCCACCTACCACCACATCTCATCTCACCAAAGGCTGGTTGGTAGAGAATGCCTTCAGGCATTAAGCCCGCCTTTTGTGTTCCTGATGTTATACAATAAAGAATAAATAAATAAATATGCAAGCTGCATATGCTATGCAAGCTGTGTCTCCTTAAACTTAAGATGCACAATGTTTTCTATATTGCCTGGTTTAATTTATGTAACTTGTATTGTGTAATCTTTTTTGGAGACCTTATAAATAATTAAATAAATAAATAACAATATACAATTACACTTAAATTCGTTTTATAAAAAAAGTATCATGTAATATCGATAAAATTACAGGACTGGTTAATTAGAATTTGTTTACTAAACGCTAAATTCTTAAAACAGTAACAGTAGTTCCTTTGTAGACCTTCCAGGTGATCATTTCTACCTGACGACTCTATTTGCTTGTAGCACTAAATCCTCCCGGGGTTTAGAAGGGGCGACGATATTATCAGCACTTTGTCAGGGAAAAATCCCGGCACTCGATCCGCGGCTTGTAATCGACCGATATGTCTCACCGTCTACATTTTATTACTCCGCCTCGTGTGAAGAATGTACTTATTGTCTAGCCATTTCATTCTGACAATGGGCGATACGAAAACTCGCATGGCAATCGCGACTCTATTGTTTTTAAATTGCAAAGGGGCTATAAACGCGATCTTAAAACGGTGTCCCCGGCAGTTTAGAGTCGTATACACAATTCCACATGCGGACCACACGTGCGCCCACATCTCATTAATTCAATCGATACGCCCTCACTAAAACATTACGCTACAAACACTATCACACTACTTTATTGCCGTACAAACCGGTACAACCGACGCCTGTTCCACTACAGACACACATATTTAATTCGCTTCTTGTTAGTAAAAACAAACAGTACAAATTAAACTTTCTGTTTAATGATTTATACATTCTCGCTTACCGCTACATTAACAATAATGAATATCGAAATCAAACAGTATTGATTTATACTGGTTCTATTATCTCTGTAATTTGATCGGCGATAAAATTTGTATCAAATTTGTTCCGTTGGTCAATCTCTGTATGCAAATCGTGAGAGTTTATAATTTGTTTTCCATCATCACAACGTTATTACAAAGCGAACTGGACCTTTTTGTTTACGATCAACAGATGCATATCAGGAACATTATAAATGCATTAACGTTATAAAAGTACGCTACACACTTTATTACCTGATAACGGTGCCCATCAAATACATCGCCCTCTAAATTAAATATTCATTGAACAACATCGAAGGTCAGAATTGGGTAATGTGCGAAGAAAAGTTTAAGTCATTTCGATACTCTCGTAGTTTTTGTGGTTATGCTTTGCTAACGCTAATCGGAGGGGGCATGACCTCGTGCATGACGTCACGTTTCAGATGAATGAACATTCTCTCCCCCCCCCACCTCCTCCCCCGAAAGTCCCCTCTTTGTTCGTCCGTGGGTCCGATCCACACAAACGGATGAGCTTGAATATCAGCCACAACATCTGTTCTTTTCCAGAATCCTTACTTCGTAAGAAAAGTTTTTCCGTTAGTTTCGTCTGAATATTGCGAAACTGAACACGTAAAAGAATCAGATAATATGAAAATGATTTTTGTCAGACGGTACCAAGTTCCAATTGGTATGTCTATATATAATATTATATTTCGTTATAACTTGCCATGTGTTAGTCATATTTACGTACTTATAAATCTAAATAAATTATTACTCTACATGTGGTACGAGAAGTGGATCAAAAATACAATAACTTGTAAAAGAAACTGTTGGAACTCCTTTTTATGAGCAGTTACAGCTCATCTGCATACTTTATGTCTAACCTTTTTTTTAACATCATTGATATCACTAATTTTTATAGTTGCCGTATATTTTGAATGGTTTAGACTTAAAGTTTAGACTTAAAACATAACAAAACAACAGAGGTTAAATGTAGTCTTTCTCAGCAATAACGTGTGGAATGAAACGAGTTTGTTTGAGCAAAAAAGATGTTCCTGCAATTAATAAAGCTAGTCCGGTTCCTTTTCTTAGGTAAGTGACGGCTAAGGGTCGTGCTCCGTACCAGTTCCATGTTTGGTTCTTGGTGAGTCATCTCTGTACGAGGCCGTACAAGGCTCAGCCCTAACAGTCTATACATTGACGCCGTTATAAGAAACAGAATGTACATCGGTCGATATTGAGGAAAACCGGATGATTAATCACGCTCGCTATCTCTTTTTTTTTTGTTCTTTATTATTTCCTTTACATACGGATATTGCTTTATGTAAAAAGGAAGAAAAAATTAAGAAATGTGAAGACGATTCTTTATTTCTTTTTAACAATAAACGTCTGTCGTGGAACAAAGCACTAAAAGAAATCGTAATGTTTTTTAAAGAAAAATAATCTGTGCCTTCTTTTAAACCGGTTAAAAAATGTTTTAAAATATCTTTGCGTGTATGCGTGATATTTGTGTGATATATGCAAACATTCGTTAATAGCAAGTATAAATGTTTTGCATTTAAATATAATGCGCATCGCATTGACCTTCCGTTGCTGTTAACGAAAATTAAGAAGGCAATAGCTCGCTTCATCATCTTCAGCCTAATTTCCACTTAAAATCATTTGCAATCGTGATCATGTATTAGTTCATCGTATCTCTATCATTCAAAACAATATTTTTTTACTAAAGTTTGATTAATTAATTTATCTCCGAGTTAGGAAATGCCGTTGTCCAAGGTCACGCAAATATCTGAACTTAAATTTGCAAAATGTGTTTCGCTGTCTATTAATGAAAATGTAACAGACAGACATATTTTTGCATTTACGATATTACTATAAACAAAGTACGTCAAAGCAAATAACTTCATAATCTGTTTATGGCTAAAAAGATGTTATGACATCATCATCTAGATCTCGATCTGTTAGTTATTCTCGTCGTTAGTCTCGTATTAAAACTTAGTAATAGTAGTATATTTGTTATCCAAAAGTCTGTTTGAATTAGTTTAGAAGGTAGAAAAGAGAAGCAGATTTTCTTACTTCCCATTATTATTGTTTAAGTTTTTTTTTACCTTTCGAACTTCCACCTGATGTTCACTTAGTGCCCATAACAATTTGGCCACTAGTTAGGATAATATACACAACACTGTATTGTGTAACAACATGTAAGTATCGTTATCTAATTAATTTCACTAGTTACAGTACCCTTCATACTGGATTACAGTAATCTTTTACATTACTTTTTGGCGACGGAAATAGGCCCTGCGGTGGTAGCCTAGCTACGAACAAAATGTCACGTTAAATCAGACCGTCCCTAGTCACCCTGTCATTATCTGCCAATTTTGAGTTACTGCCTAAGTATGAAACGATTACAACTGCTAATATCCGTAACGATGACACATTGACACAGACTTCCACTTTCATTTTATAACGGCGCTTCACAAAAAACCGCATCGTTTTTTTTTGTATCGTTTCTTGATGCAGAGTGCGGGGGCGCAAATGATCAAGCTTGATTCGAGGTATTCAATAACTCTCTTTCCTTCTATTACAATGCCTCTCATTTGTTTTAATGCAGTTCTCTTTTAGTTATTGTTTTATTTTTGGGGTTAGCTCTCATTGTATTACATTATTTTTGTTTTCTTTTCTTTGCAGTTACGTTTGAGCGGGGCTACGCTCGTTTAGTCATTGGATGGGATGACTATGGATGATGTTAATTTAGTGGTTGTTATTGGTGATTCGTGCCAGTGAGTCGTTGGCAGCCTAAGTCACCGACTAGTGATCAAGTGCCGTGTAGTTAGCCATAAAAGTGGTGCCAGTGATGTGACATTCTATGGAAGTATCACGGCGTACTCGGAATGTTCACCAAGCACGGCAAGGCCCCTGAGCGGTGTCATCACCTCCACTCGCATAGGAGCAAGAAGAAAAAACCACCTCCACATACACCGTGGAAGTACTTGATGAATTGCCCACTCGTTAGAAAATGTTTTGGTATAGTATTTTTTTTTTATTTTATTTATATCATTTTGGTATGTCAGGAAGAGTAATTCCTAACTGATATTATTTAATCAATTTTAAATGAATTGAAAACTAAAAGTATCAGCAGGACTATTGCCTCTAGTACTCTTATGCGGTGGAGTCGAAACTTGAGACCAGTCGAGACGTTTCTTTTAAGCTGTTGACAATTATTTGTTATGTGGACATGTTTTCACGAAGCATTTTTTATGTTATTTACATTCTCTAAATTAAATTTCCATCTACCTCAGTAAGACTTCATAAGATTCAGTAAATTGTGTTCTAATAAATTGTTGTTATTTCCATTTGTTTTAGTCTTACGTAGTTTTAAATGTACCTGATAATGTTTTTAAGCAAAGCATTATTTCAAGGTAAGCCGCTTTCGTGCTCTGTTAGAAATACTTGCTGTTAGTGTTGGAAAATTCCTAAAGAATAGTTATTAAGAAATAACACTCGAGTGTTAAAATATGTTAATTAAAATTACCTTTTTTATATTTATAACTTTTGAATTTTCACATGATGTGTTATAAAGCACTAATATCTTATCATATGCCTGGTAATACGACTTTCTTGTTGAAGACTGTCAAGCTGCCATCACCACGCTAATTCATGCTGAAACATTGTAATTTCTTGTTTGCAGGATAAAATGCAATGACATTACGAATAATATTACATAATAGCGTTTTATGAGGATAATGCTAGGATTCCGTCAAAGCATGTTTCTCCTTATTTGCTTACCTAAATTATTACTTAACGCATTTATTACAAAATATGCAAACTTCCTATTAAGTTTGTAATTAAAATCGCTATGAAATGGATTCATTACTATAAAATCTATAAAAACTTTTGTCCTTCTATTATTCACTATGTACTAGGTAAATATTTACATATTTTATTAATGTAAGTAATCAAATTAGTGGCGTTAAAACTAGTCGTGATGTAAACTAGAGTTAATAAATCATAACTGGTACAACAACTCATGACGGTGGCAAAAAAGAGGGTAGAAAAAATGATGTATTTAAGTGTGTATAGATTACCCCTTAAGTCGAAGATATTAAGAAAATATTAATAATTTATATTAAGTTTAAAGAAAGTTCATGATTACAGAAAATAGCCCAAATCATTGGGTTCTTTACTTTATAATAATTCTTTTCAGACTACAAATTAGAGTTTTAATCATAAGCGCATCATTATTACAAGGTATTATAGCAGTACTTCAATCTAACTCTACATTTGTTTTAAAATAGGTGAATTAAGAAAGTTCTTTACGTAAATCGCTTGGTCACTAGACTGTGAAAAGCTTGCTACATTAACCACCAGCTGTAGCATTCAGTAAATGTGAATTGTGTGTGTGTGTGGAAGCTTGGTTTGGGATTGTGATAGACATGTCTTTAAATACTCGGTTGATCATCGGTCGATGTACGAACCTGAATAACATTTTATGGGAAATCAAATATTAATCGATAGTTCAGATTATTGTCCATCATTCTTTAAAATCACGACAATGTTGACACATCTTTTCCTTATCTACTCTAATAGATTGCAAATGAAGTTTTATTGATTAATCTTGTTCCGAGAGCTTATATCGTCAATTGGTGCTCAAGAGTTGTTGAGATCTAGACACGCGTCGAGTGGCTGTCGACATCATTCGCGGAAGCAAATAAAGTAACGTAATTTACTTATTGCGTGACCAAGACAATTTAAATCATCGTTGGCCTCCGATTTGACTGTAACATACTATATTTTGGACATACATTCTGATTGTAGAATGATTTATTACAATTACATTTATTCATATTAAAAGTTATAGGAATCATCGTTATTATAACTCGCTTCACAAATATCATGTTGACAGAATAAGAATACGATGAGAGATCATAATAATCTATTAATTAATAAACGTGGTGTTCTTTTCTAGAAGTTATAATAAAAAAAAGATTATAACATATTTATGTTAGGTTTGTAACATATTCAGTATACGTCGAGGGACTCTTGTTTAGATATTCTGCAAACATGGTTAACATTGTCCATTGTTTTTGGATATTCTCAATGGAATTGTCAATACGATGACATCATTCTTTGCTGGGACGTTCTTCCAAGGAGAGATTTCAAGACCAACGACAAAAGCATTTGTTTACCTAACGATTAAAACCGTTGTCTAATCCCTACTCAAACAAATAGAACCCTGATTTAATAAGTGATAATTGCTTAGTTTCCTATTTTCAAAATTCTTTGAACAGACTTTTGCGGTAACCTTCTCAAGTGTTCAGAAGTCATCATGAATAGAAATTTAATTAATAGTATTGAAACAACTGAAAAACATTGATTAGGGAATAACTAAAATACATGACGGTAAGCAGCAGCAAATCTTTAAATTGAGATATAACTCCATTAAATATTACAATAGTTGAATAAATAAGCCATTTATCATCAGCATGCTTCACTGTAATGATAAAACCAGAATTTAAGGTTGCATTATCCTTTAACTAAAAACCCTGTAAAAAAACAATGTCGTCTTTTATTACAGTTATGGATATTTGTATTTGTTTTGATCTTCAATAGGTTAACACTTGATCTAATTTCATGTCATACAAACTTGTTCTTAATTATACTGAGGAGGAAGATAATCAAGCACACTTGCGCACTGTACTGTATGTAGTCTTCAAGTACTGGAATACAAAAGCGCTATTAAGACGACAAATTGTCAACATGAGAATGATAGCTAAGTCTGATCGATTGATTTTTTAAATACTTCGCGGCGACGTAACGAGCCAGACGTTCATCTGATGGTAAGAGATACGTTAGTCCATAACAATATGGCAATAGTTAAGACGGTATACACTGCACCATATTGCGCTCGTAAGACTTGAGACTTGAGGTGTTAAGTGTCCTTGCCCCAGTAATTTCACTAGCTTACAGCGCCGTTCAAACCGAAACACGTTTGCACACATTTAGCTGCAGAAATAGGATCTGTGTTAGTACTTACCTAGATGATTTCCGACAACACAGACCTACCACCAGTAATCGATGAAAACCTTACTACTATCCAAAGTATACTACTTGTATGGTAGTTAAATGACAATGAGCGAAAGGATGGGAAAACATGCTTGCAATATTCAGGCTCTCATATGTTCAAAGCTGGAACAACATTGAAGCTGTAATAGCGACAGATTTACAATATGTGGATTTTATTTGGCCAAGTAGCTTCCAAAAATGTCCTCGTTGTGTATTTATTAAGATTGTTTTCTGTTATTGCTTAATAAGTTTACAATCCCTGAGCAGGTTAGCCAATGATTTTTATTTATTGATTAGTTGAGGGGATCGGTTCTGTGGTGTGCTGAGTGAACTCACTTGTTGCGCTTCAGCAATGACAGCCAATGCATCCATCTCGTGAGTTGACGGTTGTTTCATTACGTTACATTAACCGCAGAGACGTCGGTCTGGAAATTTAACTACTAAGTGTAGGGGTACTGTCTATAATGGTGTAACGTTCTAACGAGATTTTAATGCTTTACTTGCAAAATTTATTATCTCTGGCGCCAAGGGCCTCATTCAATCTTCGCCGACTTCGCAACCGTGAATAATTTTCAGAAATAGAGGTTTGTTTTGCTATAATTTGTTGGTCGTAAAACCATTGCATCGTATTTTGACTAATCACTTAGCATCCTCTGGAATGTTAATTAAATGATATTAAAAGTATAAAAAAATTTAATGAACTTAGGTCTTGTTACCTTTAATAAAAAAAAAACTTGCAATTTCTTGACGTTAATAAGTGAATTATACGAAGCCCAAAAAATATTGTAATAACCAATCTCATTTAATAAAGAAATTTTGAATATTTTTATTGTAAATATTAAAGTAACGGATTGCGGCAAATTATTACTTTTACAAGTCCTTGAGGTGTTGTGAGTGAGCCGGTTCGAATTCTTTCCGACATTGTATTCACGAACTATGGAGCTTAAAAATTATATTGTTGTATTTAATTAGATTCATGGCGTGTAGCTGTCGGGGAGACCACGATTTTTCCCGAATGAATACATTACAGGTGCTTAGTATTCACATCCGCTACCACAGATTGCGTTACCTTGTCGCCTCAAGGGACTCATTGCATATTGCAAGACCTGCGGAAGAATCACCATAAGAAGGCTTACACAAAAACTCGTACTTAAATTTTATGTTATTATTTTTCCAAATCATTGAATTATCAAAAAGACTGTTTCTTATGTTATTTGGATCTCGTGCCATTGAACACGGAATATAAATTCTAGATAATCTCTTATAATAATTCGGGATATAGCGGTGCAAAACTTTACTGACGCTACGCAAGTATTTTAAAAATATGGAAACTGTCAATTACTTTTAAATCTTATTGTTGCAAATTTCATTATTAAAATACATACTTTTTATACTGTTTGAATAAGAAACGTTAAAATAATTACTTGTATTTAAGTAAATTATAACATCATTCCATTTTTCTTTTTGGTCCTTAAAACATTAACGATTTTCTTTGTCCGTTTTTGATATGTAATCTTATTAAATTGTTTTATCAATAATATTATTGTGTTCATCAATATTTGTATTATCAAATAAGAATAATTTAAATGACTAATAACACTAAGATTCCGTTGATTTTGATCTGCATTATATGTAATCGAAAACGACTGTTTCGTTCTCATTTAAGCGTAACTTTATGACTAATGAAAAATATTAGAGATATTATGGCAATAAAATTAGAAGTTAACAAAGCGGGTAACGAAAACCGTTCCTCCATCTGAACTTCAATTTGCCATAAATTTTAAGTTTTTTTTTTATATCTGATTAACAAAAAAAAAAACGAGTCTTATGGATTTAATTTGTATGTAAGTTACTCATTAAAAAGTATTTTACAAGATTTATTTATGAGTGTTGTAAGGATCGTTTTTTCTTATTGACTTTGGTATTCACCGTCAAATAGAAAAAAAAATTTTAAACCTTAAAATAACGGATTATCGCGAAGAGAAAATTTACATTAATTACATTACGTTTCTTTTGGTATAGTTTGGAAGTTGGAAAAAGACCTAAATTATTTCAAACTGAATTATTTAAAAGCGGACTCAACAAGATTCTTAAAGCAAAAAGGAACGGTAATTTTCTTTAGGCAATTAATTCTAATAGGGTTTAAAAGTTTCGTTAAACAAATTTTGAATGTCTTAAAAAACAATGTTTATAGATAACGAAATGTTATTAGCACAATGTACTTTTCTTATTAAGAAAGAACTTCTTCTTGTTGTTCGATCTAAATTGTTTATTGGAAGAGTTAGATTACCATAATTATTACAAGGCTTTCGTTTCTGTAGCATCTATGTTAGTCCTACTGTGTCTGCCTTAGGACAAAGATCTCTCCATTTTTCAACGCCCGTCGAATCCTTGCCGTCTGCTCTCGTCCTCCAACCACTTGCCGATAACAGTCATCTTTTCACTTTTTGGGTCTTTCCTTTCCGCTGGTATTTGCATAGAGTCCATTTTAATATGCCTCTCAAACAACGACTATAATCCACACAAGCAATATCTCTACTTCTTCATCTCAATTTTTTCCGCCTTGACTCAAACTTTAGGATCCACTCTTTCTTGCTTTTGTACATAATCGGGGTTTGTTAAGCAAAAATTTCTCTCTATTACTCTTTTTTTTTCGATAAGGCGAAGAGACGTGCGAGAAATTCATCCGATGATAAATGATACGCTTTCTTACGCTTTTTATACGTTTTCTTTGAGACAAGGTGTTCAGTCTCGATACCCCTTTAACTTCACTAGCTTACAGCATCCTTCTGGAAACTGGAACACAGTAATGTTTGCATACTGCTGTTAAAAAAATTGTCTTAGGTGCTGATCGAATTTTTCGATCGGAGAAAAGATTTTTTGCGCCGAATGCTGACCATGCTTGTTTGATTCTGTGATCGATTACTGTTAACTGGTACTTCGAACTGAGAGTATTTTTGATTACTCCTGTAGAATACCTTTTACAAATTTAATTCAATTTACGTCTCAAATGAAAAAACTCTGTGACACTATCTTCTGGGGCTCCCGTTTTATACCAGCAATAGTACAGCGCCGTACGATGTGTTAATGTTTAATGGCATACATATTGTACAATTACTCTGAGATTAAAGTAATAAACTTGACCCGCGTTATCCATAAATTTCAATTAAAGCAGCCTGTTCCTGTTCTGCAGCCGACTTAATGTCAAATGTCATTGTGTTAGGTCAACTGGGTATGCTTATTCAACGTACGGTTATATTTGAGACTAGGGATAACCAATTTAACTTTCTTTTTAATTAAACCTTTTTATAAACCCTCTAGCGGATTAAATTTATAATGAGGGGTTAACAAAACATTTATCTCATTCTTAACTACAGCTCCTATGTTAATGTTCTCGATAAATAATTATGTTATTATATACAATTATTATTCTATAAAGTGTAAATTTTCCAAGTGGTAGGTTCCTGTTGCAAGAGATCGTCTGGATAGTTATCGCCGCAACGCCTACTTCTGTTATCAAACAGCATTATTAAAATATTATCCTATTACGGTTTAAATAGCGATGTAGCTAGTAAAAATAAGATCGACGAAGAAGAGTAAAAAGGCGTGCAGTGTTTATCGTCTTAACTAATTTTTTTAACAATGTATGGACATTGTTATGAGCATGCGTGTTGGTTTATCTTCAGGTTAAAGTTAGCAGTTTCGTTGCCTCTTCGAGTAAAAAAGTTTTTTGAGACACAACTGGTTTGTGTATTACAAAATTATTAATTGATCAGTTTGTTCACGGTCCTATGAAATGACATCGAGCCAAAGTTCAGTGACTGAAGTCTGTTTGACAATAGCAAGTGCTCGCTAGTTACTTACGCGCGAGACGGCGTCGACAATCGATAATGATTTTCTACTACAACCATTCATGAACGACATTTGTAGTGTGTAGTCATGGCTATTAATCAATGCCACTCGTTGTTTTCTAGAGCCTGTAACATTCATTTGTATCGGCGCTACTCTCTACTTTTTCGTAGAATCAATTTATCAAAAGGAGGTTCGAGCCGTCTGTTTGGATGACGTTTCATGCTTTGTCTGTTAGGACAGAAACTCGAAGTTTACTATTGATGGATCGAACATCAAATGTAAATTTGTATCGATATGTCTTCTAAAGCTTCTATATAATACATTACGTCTGGTAAGTGTTCAATGTCGTAGACACGAATATGTAAACTAGTGAAATTATATTTTGATTAAAAACTCGTTTCATTCGTCTGGTTGAATATGAATATTTTCCTTGGAATTTTTGATAAATATGTTTTTATCTTGAATTTTTTATATTTTGTACGTTTTACAATAAATCTATAACTGTGATCTTACTGGTCGTGAACCTATAAAGTGAACTTATATTATTTATTATTCAACGCGTTAAAGACATAAATTTAGGTGTAATTTTAAACTATGAATACATTCGATAAAATTATAAGAGAAACACAATAAATGTTGGGTTAATTGTCGTAGCTAAATTTATCTAAATGTATATCAATTTTTGATAATGGATAATCAACTGGTAACATAGTCTGGTTTAAACAGCTAGTGTCCTACTCAAAACTGTGTAGTTGTTAAAGATGTAATCGTGCACAAAAAAAAAATATATAAATCGATGAAGTGTAAGTGAGAAGTATGGCGGTGTAGAGATTTGGTGGCGCCGTCTGTTGGCGCGGATGGATACCAGGGCGAGGTAGCGCCCGTATGGGGCAAACGGCGAGTATGTGTCGTCTCCACGGATCATGTCTCCACCACAAGAAAAGTACGTATCCTTACCTTTATTCCCTGCACTCTTATTTCTTTCTTTTATTGTCAATAGGTGGTGAGTACATTTTTAAAGAATATTTTTTTCGTATCTTTTTTTTATTAGTATGTATGTAATTTTACACAAATCTTCAGATTGAGTACGATAAGACTTTAGTATTGTTTTTAGAATGAGAATAAGTAAATTATCATTTTATAGAACAATGCCGTCGGAATATTGTAACTGAAAATTTTAAAAGTTTAGCTTTTGGATGAGTACGTTTTTTTTCGAATAGTTTTCATGCGTCAAAGCAATCTAATGAATGGAATCTTCCTTTTAGTAATGTTGCCAAAGATATTTAACTATTCCGTATAAATAAAATACACAAATATTCGCGACGATGTGATAAGTGAAAGCTAATATCCATTATTAATCTATTTTAGCAACACTATTTTTAGCTAAGTGACGAAAGTTTTTTTCTTACCTGTCGTAAATATCTCTGAAATTTTCTAGTGTATATAATCTGTACATCATTAAAGCTTATGTATAACTTACAAAAATAATTGTTTAAATATTTGCAAACATAAATTATCGCTAATAAATTTTATGTTATTTAATATAAAAATTTTCTATATTTCGTCGCAATTTTGAAAATATTTTAAATCATGTATTTAAGTAACCAAAGGTGTTGTGAGACTTTGAGACCCTTTCAATAAATAAAGGGGTCAAAGAGCTTAAGTTTTTAATTATATTAAATTTTGCAATCTGTGAAATGTGATACAGGATGAATCTCTTAACCTTTTTATGTATATCTGCAAGTATAATATACGTTACGTAAGTATAATAGCGTTTAATATGCACAACATTAATAATTTAATGTACAGTTACCTATATGTTCACGTAAGATATCTCTTTGTGCACGTCCTTCAAGGATTCAAATGTCGCTAAAGGCCGACACGAGACAATTCCCTTTGATATTTCTAACTCCCATCGGATTCCGAGTATAACGTTGATATCCAAAGACGGATGGGCTAGAGGCATTGTGTTCCGCTTTTGTTGTCTTATCCTTTTGAAACTTGCTGAGCTAAAATGCGACAACAATAACGTTCAATAAATTATGCGCTTAATGTATCTGTACGAATATATTTTTCTAAAATTTTTACAACGTATATAAGACTGTTCGTTACTGCCTTCTTAAGACCCTGTATTTAGGGACCTATGTTCACAGCCTTCAATATATAATTTTATTGAAACAGTAAACTCTCCGTTCTTTTCGCAAGATCGCATTTAGTGATGTATATCGATCAGTGACCGTCTGTCGGTTCAGACGATGTTTATGAAGTTTTCAGATTCGTTTTAAATGTTTAATAAATATCACGCTAATAACACACGTTATAAGTCTTTAAGACGTTTTCAGCAAAACTTGTACGAATCGAGGGAAATTAACAAAATAAATATCTTCGTTTCTTTAAATATATGTACAAGTACCATCTGCTGCCTTACAGTAATGTGAAAACAACACTTCCTGTTTGTAAGGCGCGACACTTATTGACATTACTCGGGTAACGAGACTTAACATCTTAAATATCAAGGCTGCGAGTATAATATAGTGCAGTGTATATCACTTTTACTAGTGTAAATTTCTTATCAATCACTATAAAGAAAATGCCCTGCTTGTCCCTTCGGTTAGTAGAATAAAAAAAATTAACTAAGAAGTTTAACATAGAGATGTTCGTATTTTAAGCGAGGTTCGTTATTTACTGATCGTATAAATTTCATTTTATCACTCTATTTACTTTAGTGTTCCTTTCGATATATTCTTGTACCGGTATATTTTTAACTTTACCATCTTTTATAAAATTTATGATGCTGTATGTACTAGAATTGTTTATGCGATTATAAAATGTGGCAAATGTACAGATTTGGTTTATTGCGTTGTGCTCGTAAAAGTGTAATCGGTCGGAGGAAGAGGTTATTATCGGGCGTATACTGTCTTATTACTTTATATTCCTAGAGATTTATCCTTAACCTCGTAGCAATGGATCTTTCATACCGAATACTAATTATATTTTAAGAAACATTTGACGTTTCGTGAAGTGGGATGGGAGTCGATTAATAACTATTTTTGTACAAGTCTAAGACGTGTAATAAATTTACGATACGAAAACCGTCTGACCCTGACCTTAAGATACCTTTCATTGCGTTCTAATACTTTGGTTAGATATTTTTTTGTTAACGAAAAAAACTTTGTAAGCAATTTCAAGCAGCTATCAGTCTTTTTTTGGATAAGATTTACGTGCCTCATAAACATAATTTGGCTGACTCTAGCTGTGCGTCTCAAATCAGAAAGAAAGAGTTCTTAGGCTATACTTAACTATGCAATTTTGTTTACTTTACCTCAACTTTCGTAAACATGTGCTATCCACTACCCTACACTTGATTAACGTGGGGGAGAAATATAATTGTAAGAGAAGGGTCCGAGTCCAAGTAATGAATCCTAATAAGAAATTTCAAAATAATGATGAGTCGATTTCGACAAAGTGATCTCATTATTGCTGTCTTTACACAAATGACGATCCAAATAAATTTAGTCGGAGATGTGTTAAATAAGGTAATAATTCAACTCGCATTTCATCGACAGAAGTGTTTCCATCATCGGTTAAAATAGCAATATTAACATTTAAAATAGGGTTAGTTAAAAATTTACATTTATATTTGTTTTAACTGCGGCGGGAACATCCACCACCTTTTTTTAATTAAGCTGTTATATTTTATTAATGGCCTACGTGCACTAGCGCGGGAGCTCACATTTTTTATTCAGCTTTATAGCTTCTTCGTGTACTGTATTTTGCTTTAGTAAAAGTATTTTCACGTTCCTTTTATTAGGTATATTGCGACGGCATGTATTAATAAAGCACGCTCGTCTGTGTACTCAAGCTCTCATATGTTGACAACAGGGAAAACAGCAATGATGTTATGGCGGCAGATTTACACTATCAGTGTAGAGCCAGACGAGTTCGAATAAACTTTAAGAAAACAGTAACGAAATTGTAACTTACATTATAAAATTATGCGTTATACAGTCATTATTTTCGTAACATTTCTCTTAAACTTAAAGTATTAAGCGCGGTTAACAACCTTGTCTTGTGTATTTTATCGTGGTGGTATTAAAACATGTCGTATATATGTTTTTCTATCCTAACGTAAACTTTGCGTGGAATACATCAATTTAAAAGGGGTACAGTTCTCATTAATTTCACTTGACAGTCATTCATTTTGTCGAGTAATTGATATTGTCTCGAACTATCCCAACTTGAAATTGCTTATCGTGATCCAGTTAAATTGTTTAGAGCGTGCAATAAATGAAGAAGTATGTTATTCATTAACGGCGATTTAATGGAATTGGGAACCTATTATGGACGTAATGGGAATTCGGGATAGATTAGTGAAACTAAGCCCGTATAAAGTTTTCGCGACATGATAATCTAAAGTTCAAGACCGTTGACGGGATCTGGTAAAGGTTGCGTAAAGCCGCTATGTGGAGCGATCGGTGTGGAGATCTAAGGAGGCGTATGCCATGATAATGATGATGATCATGACATGTCCTCTAAGCAACAAAATATGTATAAACCTAAAAATTCACTGGTATTAACTCTTGCTGAAAAATAAATTCTAACGCCTAGCGCATAATTCTGTCGTCAAATTTTAGAAGCCTTTGTAGTAGTGTAAATATTAATAGGTTCCAGTTTGATTCTTTAATTATCATTCAGTAACTTTCCTTTGTCTCAATTTTATCAGAGTAATTAGCGTTTGTGTAAATATCTCAGCTAGTACTTAACCGTTTTAGGCAGACGTTACTCACTATAAATTTAATTTCCTTTTCGTATACTCTTTATTTTTTTTCTAAATTATCTTAGTACCCGATATTCTACCATTATGCACTTACATTGATTTTTGGAAAGTAATAAGGGAGAGAAATAAATAGTTAAATGTAAATATGTCTAAATGCATACGTGAATGTACAAAAACTAAAATAAGGTGTGTATAGCAATGGTAATAATATTTAGTCTGTTACTAACTTACCTTTATAAATTCTGAGAAGCATTGTCAATTCAATACCGAAACACTACCGTCAGCGAAATATAATACTAACTCCGATTAAGTCGGAATGATTCGTAGAACCGACTTCGGGTCTAAATTGTTTTATTTAACTCGAAACCTTTGTATGTTGAATTATTTTGGTTTCAGGTTTTGTACACTCAGAAGTGTTAGTTCAGTATTCGCATACATCTCAAATATGGTCGAGTTCGAATACTATTGGCCTTGAATTTTAAGCGAAGGGAAATTATAAAAAATAAGTTAGAAGAAAAGTTTACGTTAAAATGATAGATCCTCCGTTTGACTATTTTGTTAAATAAAGGATCTTGTTTTCTTAGAGATAACATTTAGATGGCTGTTTTTTATTTATATATACTATTAGTACATTCAAAGGATTCGAATTCATCCTACCAAACTTTAGTAACCTAGTTATCTGCCAACCACTTTCATCGAATCATTGCCATTCAGTTCAAACAAACTTCATTTTCCAGTGCACTTACACGAAATTAAATTACTTCACTGAGCTCCGGGAACGTTGAATTACGACTCTTAAGATTGCGCACAACACAACCCGGAACATAAAAACGTTTTCAACCAATCCCCTCTGTATTTTGTTCGTTTAAAGAAATACTTACTTGTAACTTTGTACGCTTCTGTATTCTGGTTAGCGTTTAACTTTGTAAAAATTCAACAAATTCTCTGGTTTTATTATCCGTGTCTTCCTTTGAACGTTTATTTCTTCATACTTTACATTACTCGCTTTGCTTCTGTGATTCTTTGTTGCTTCGTAACAATCAAATACAGTATAAACAATATATCTTATAGACACTTTAAAATGTAATAGTTTTTACAGTTTGCTACCAATATAGAACAAAAACCATTTAACTGTTATACTTTTTGAATCGTTTTTTTATTAATATTTAAAAGTTAATAAGTATCAGTATTATACAAACTTTGGTCTTTGTTCTTTCATCAAGGACCAGACATGTAGTGAAATTAAATTTTCTAACAAGATTATTTTATATCTTAAAAATCAGTAAGAACAATTTAATGAATTTTTCTTCGATTTAACCACTCAATATTAACAAAGGGTGACTCAAAAGTCGATTAAATTTGTCGATAATTAAATTACTCATCGCCCTTTTATTGGTAAATCAGCGACAGTGAAGTACGGGAAGCAATTAAACCATAATACAATGCTCTTATCTGATGCGTCTTTGGAACCGGATGCTGCTTCCCTTAATAAGGAACAGGGAAGCCGACCCTGAAATGGTCGTCTGTTCATTCTTAAGTATTCAAACTCAATTTCCTCTTAAATATTAAGCCGTTTTATAGGGAATAAAACAAGTTGACTTTTACGAGGTCGTATCTTTGAGCACTGGGCTTTCAGGCGAATAGTCTTTTGTTGTAAATCGATGAGGCTTTAGAGCATGAAATTCTTGTCTTATTGCAGTTTGCTAATGATTATCTTTTATTATTGCAACCATATGAAAAAAAAACGTTGAAAATTTTATTACGTTTTAATAATTTTTTGATAAGTAAAGAATTACATAATTTTAATTAAAAATATACAGAAGTTAGAGCTTTTGTATTTATATTTTTAGTTTATAAAACTTAAAAGAAACTAGTCCGAAAAGCGTGGTATGCGTCGTCTTATTATCCGGGTCTCTATTATCTTATAAGATTTAAATGTGCCGGTATGACCTAGGGGCTAACATCCATGCTTTGGACACAAAGGCCATGTGTTCGATTCTCAGTGAAATTTTTCTTTTTTGTTTTTCCTCCGTTTCCACAATGCTAACTTTGACCTTTCATACCTCCTTAACAGGAAGAGTTATAGATTTTTTTTTCGGGTTTCTCGTCTCCTTATTCTGCAGTTAATTTTATCCTGTAAGAGTATCCATGTAACTGTTCCGGTTTAAAAGTTACAAGCGTTACGGAGTATTTAAGTCGGCACAACAGTATCTTGCACGCTGATGCAATCAGGTAAAAGAAACTGAAAAAATCAAAGTACATTTTATAATTAATGAGAAAGGAAGTTCTTACCAATATAACGAAAGTTCAACATTGATCTCTTAGTATTCTTAGTAGAGAAATAACTTAAACAGTCTGCAAATCTTTGCTTAATTAAAAACGGAATAAGGCCACGTCCTAAGTCAGCAAGCCATACAAATTGCGAAGATACATTATGCAAGAATAACTTTGTGTTGAAAGGAAAGTAAAATACTGTACCTCTGGTTTCCTGTTAATATTAATGAGCTAAGATTTAATCCTGTCTAAATCTAAGTTACGTTTCAGAAATTACAGATATACATAAAGAAGATAAGATAATCATATTCAGCTTCACAATAAATTAAGGCTTGACGAATATAATGAAATTGCTTTGAGCGAAATAATGATTCTTGTAAGTACTTTGTGCTCATCGAAATGATTACCGATTAAGGTCAAGATGAGATCAAAGTGCTCGTTTCAATAGTAACTAACTTTCCCCTCTTACACTTTAGTACATCTACATATACTTAGCGGTATTCGAGTAATATTATGACGGATTGAAGGAGACGACCTAAATCTCGCTTTATCCGAACAAAGCTCGAATTTAGTAGTTTCTTCTCATTGCTGAAAACCTTATAGCCGAAATTGATCTTGTAATTTGATATTTGACCTTTATTTCACGTGATGTTAAGTGACAATCGGGCCGAAGATCGTGCTCTGCTGAATGTTGGTTAAACAGGTTCGACAACGGCCATAAATATTATATTATGATGTTTAAGAGAAATATGTCATAGAGTAGTCATTATAAAGTTTAATAAAAATAATAATGTAATATGATTCAAACATATCTCGACTAAAGTATATAAACATTTGAAATTTTTGTTGTTGTTCTTTAGCAATAATATTTACATATCGTCAAATTTGTTTACATAAGACCTCTTATCTTTATTGAACTCGTAGACGGGGGGATTTCATTATTAACATTGTTATCGGTACAAAAAAAAATTCACGTATTAGGGAACTTGTTAACTTTTTACTCGTCAGTTTATAAGTTAATATGTTTTATATAACGGAGAATGTATACGCGAACAAAAACTGTTTTAAATATATTTTTATTGTGTATCCTACGTGAAAATAGATGTAGAAAAATCTATAAATCTTCGACAAAACGGAGGTTTTTTTTAAGGCCGTCAGAGCGAAAATATTTATTTACTTAGTTATTTATCTAAACGACGAGATACAATGAAATTTCCGATAGCATGTTATCTTTTTAAGATGCACATATACTCTGTCTAATATGCTAACTCTTATTATCCCAGTAATTTCCATAACCAAAGTGCTTCTTAACCGAAAACATTTCTTTAAACTTTAGCTGTTCAATTTCTCTGTGTGTGTATCTTTGTGTGTGTGGACACACAGGAATACTTACGTCAAGCGGGCGACCGAAATGCTGGTCAGTCAAACGTCAGCGTTCACGCTCATAAACACAATTTGATTCATGTATACACATACAGTATCTTCATTAAATTTCAGAAATCCAGGTTGATATTTCGTATATATTTTACAGTTTATGATAACTTTAACAATTTAGTTTTTATTACAACGCTTACGAATGTTCGGTGACGAATTTTGAACTTTAAAACACTGCGGGGTAAAACTTTTTTGAGCTATAAAAGAAGTCGAAGTACTGTTCAAGTCCGATTCAACTCCGCGGTGAGACATTTGTTATTTTAGCAAATAAATTTTTAAAGTATAAAAACTTTGAAGTGTCGTTATATTTAACGTCATTTTTAAATTCGTTCATCGCTATAACGACTCGTCTACTCGGTTTTTTATGAAACAAAAAAATTATCGTAAACGCTTCAGTTTTTCATTACAAACTCGCGTATAATAATGATTAGGTAAAACTGGAACGCATGATGTCTGTTCATTCATTAAAAAGTTATTATAACTACTGTTGGTATCCACTGTATAATAAAACCAAGCGGTATGTTTGTGTTGTGTGCAACACGTGTTGTTCTGTGCGCTTTTTTTCATTTTGACCGAGCGCTTTCAAGGGGACCGGTCGGAATTTCGAAACCGACCGCTCCGATTGTCGTCTCGATGAGGTTAAAAGTCTAGCCAGAAAACTGCTCATTTCCGGAACCAAATTTCATTTCCAACTTTTCAAAAATTTAGACTACAAATGAAACAGCAGCGCAATTTGCGCGCAGCGTCGTTTATAATGCATATTATACAATATCCAGTTTTTAATTAGGTAATTTTACATATTCCTTATTTGGTTTGTCGTAATATATTTAGAATTGGCTAATGTTAGCATAGCAACGACATAACTTTCGATATTTATTTAATTATCAGTATAAGTTGCTTTGATTGCGTTATCCTGTTATAAAACTTAAAATAAATAGAAACTCGGTAAAAGACTATTGCTACATGTTACTGTAGAAGCGAAGCATTAAAAACATTTTGTTTTTCTAAAATATACTAGCTTGAAATATTATTTATGCGCATTGTATTCTAAGAACATTAGATCGTAAAAAGTATATAATAATTTTTTGTAGTCTCATTTTACTTTCGTCTGTTCATCTTTTTCTATCTTTATTATAAAAAGTGCTCATTGTTAATATGTTTATATGACACATATAAAAGAAATTATATATTAATTAATAACTATGCATAAATCTTAGTAAATATACACAGAGCATTTTTTTAATTAAAGTTATAAAAATGTAAATTTAGTAGAATAAGCCAATTGTGGTTTAACAGTCATGACCTAAGTATTATGTAATATAGCTAAAATATTTGAATAATCCAAACTTATAAATAAATATGTCACTGAATAAAACAGCTGTGATTTTAAATATTCAAAGAAATTATAAAGAAGACTGTTGTACAATATTTTATAAACATAATAATAAATTTTAGTATAGCTGTAATTTATTTTGTCATGTGACACAAGAGATTACCTACGTTACGGCCAGACGGGATTTTATTGAAGGTCGCTAGGTTATTTTAGGAATATTCTAAAATTGGGTCCATTTTACGCACACGAAAATCCTTTATCGCATAGTACACGCATACGTTAAGTGTGTACACAAAACGTGTTGAAGTTCCAAGTTGTTAGCATAACGCCCTCAGGAGATGAGGGTCGCAATTGTGAACATTTACATAACTCCGTAGGCTTGGGGGAAATCATTATAACAAAACGTTTTTGGCTGTTACTGCGGTAATAGGACTTTGTGTGGGGGTTATTACGTATTTCGCTGAATGGAAATTAGGATCTTATAATTCTATTGTACTTTCTAATAATCTATACTGCGTGCCCACTGTCTCCCTGTTACAAGCCACGAAGTTCCTCTGTTCGATTCCAATGGGGTGTGTGCTAGGCAATTTAAAACATAAGAGTAGCCTTATGTTTATATTTATTAGTCGAGAACGTTTCATCATGCACACCTTCATTGTTACTTGACACCATGTAATTTTTTGCTTTTCAAAAGTATTTAATTTCAGAAACTTCTCTCGTTTTGTGAATATAATTTTAACTCTAACTAATATGTAAATACACGAAATAACTAATACGAAAATAAACTTCTTTTTTCATTAGTTGTACTTTCTTTACTGAAAGCCGAAGTTGAGAGTTATCCATGAAAGATTGCTTTTATTAGGTTTTATCAGCAACAATTTTCAGAGTATGTAAAAACTTTTCATTTTAGTATCTCTCAGCACATGTGACGTACTTGTGGTCAATGACCGGCCTCTATGACTCTACCTATCTCTGTTACTTAGATGATATTTTTTTCAATCTCTGTTCTTTACTCCATGTGAAAAGTAATCCTAGCTTCTAATAAATAATTTCTTAATTCAGAATTCTGCAGATAGTATTGAGAGGTAACAAATCAGCGTTCACCGAGCAGCGTTGTACAAACAAGACTTAGTTCCGGTTTGAAGATTCATTGCTTCTAATTGGTATAAAAACCGGCAACTTTCTACAACCTATATAATTTTTTATGTTCATATCAGTTATAATTAGATGAATGAAAGTGAAGTATGTTTTTGTTAATCAACGCGAGTAAAAAACGCGTCTCATGATTAGCAATTGAAATCTAGATTCTAGACGTTCAATAAGTGAACTATTGTTCCCATGTTGAATAAAAAATTTTGACTTTGACTTTGACTTACATTAAACATTTCTTCTCTATAAAAATACGCATATTATGGGTCACATTAAACAAACCTTTTGTAATAAATATTGTTGCTTTTTTTCTAAACGATTTTAGATATAACTTGTACATAAAGAACGGTAACATTGGTTAACTGTTTATATCGACTTGGGATCTTATTTTTAATAAAATACCAAGCAAAAGGTTTCAAGTACTATGCATATTAGACTGCAAATACAAATTATAAAAGCTTTAGGTACTTCGTGACTGTGACGTCATGACACCTGTCACCTAGTTCCCCTCTTGACCATGGCTGTGTTACACAGCGGTCAAACCATTGAGCTAATAAATAGTTAAAGGCAATTAATACTTTAAAAGTTATAATAAATATAAGAAATGATTTTAAGGTTTTATATATTTTAGTAGTATTATAATATTATTCATTAATAACTACTATAAGTTTGTGTTTAAAGATACTTCACAATGCCAAATTGATGATACAGACGGAAAAGGTAAAATGAAAAATAAAGATATATTTTCAATTGTTAAAATACGCGACGTGTTAAGGACTTTCTCTTTAATGGGCAAAAAGAATAACACTGAATAAGGTATTTTTGGGCAGGTATATTTTTTATCAAATGATATTTTCCCACGAAAAGTAAGAGAAACCTTTAAAGGTAATGGGAATAAGTAAGCTAAAATTGCAATTGTGAAATAGAATTAAGTTCTAATTTATTTCTGTACGTATCCGAGAATAATCTTAGCGATTTCTCTTTCTTTATGCTTACTTACTTGAGTAAATCGTCTGCTTTAGTCGCGCAATGCAAGTCGTTATGACCATTGGCTGTAACATTTTAGGCGTGTTTAGGAAGGCTATAATACTGGTAGTTTCATTGCTCATCACGATAACGTACGTAATAGCCTTGCAGAAGTGCATCAGCAGCAATATCATCACATTTAATGACCACTTAATAAACACTGCAAGTATTAAAGATGATTGCTTTAAAATTCAATTCGCGTGTAAGCGAACAGTTTGTAATTAAACATGTTTCTCAATATTTGCATACACAGGGCTGACCTTATTACTACAAAGAGGTTTGTTATTTAAATTTTGACGTAATTACTATTTTTTTCTGTTGTCTATTATGACATTTGAACCTTACTGATTATATTACATTTGTTGTTTTACGATATCGTATTGAATTACTATGTTCGGATGCTGTGTTGGTTGGAATAAAGCTGACGGTTCGCCAGGTTGGTTTAACATAAAAAAATATTTAAAAGTAACCTCTGAAGTTCATTGTATTTAATTAGCACAGGTTAATAATAGTTTAATGTGAAAGCAATTAATAAAACTGAAACTGTAAATTTTTTATTTTAATTTGAACCTGTTGTATGTAAATATCACTGTTAAAAATAGTAAACCGCATTAGAAATATATTTACATAGTTGTAGTTAGCGATGTTATTTTTTGTTTAGTTTGGCATGTTAAACATATACATATTTAAAACATGTGTACGACGGTAGATAGACGGATACAAATACGAACTTATTGAAACTAAATTCGTTAATAAGTTTTTTTTTTTATTAGGATAGTAAAGACTTCGCCATTGGATTCGCTCATTCATTCGAGTTATAACACAGAGAAGTTAGGACGCGATAATTTATCTTTGTTTGTATTGATATTTAGTATTATTTACTCGTACAAGAGCGCGACTTTGTGTAAACTCACTATCACTATAAATATACATGTTTGTGTTACGTACACGCAGTCACTAAAATAAATACACACTCGTAGGCCCTTCGTTTGTATAAATTTACTTTACACGTAATCCATAGTTAAGTAAACTGTTTTATTGTTTGATTTGCGTATACGACTTTTTACTGCGAAAATTGCGAGTCTTGAAGAATACTCAAGATCTATAGTGTTTGTATAAAATCATTACGAAGTTTATTGATAGTTTCTCAAACGTCCTTACGTGTGCCTAATGCGGTCATTGATATCCATTATCATCAGTTAACTTCGTTTTATTTTAGAAATCATGCACATACTATTAGCGCTGTTATCATAGCCACCTGGTACGTTTTATATGATTACACAATCCTTTTTGTATAACTCTCGTAATCATTTGTACTAGATACAAGTCATAATATCCCGTGAAAAGTGTATTGTATTTTCTGCATCGTTCTTATAATTTGAATATCATCTTGTTACTGTTTTAAAGCAAGTTAAATATGTATATATTACATTATGTAGGAGTAAAGACCTGTAGTCACGGGCTAGTAAGGTTCTGACTAAGATAAGTTTTGCCTGTCGTAGAAGGCGACTATAAGGGTTTCCGTGTGTGGGTATTGAGAGTGTTTATCATTTAATAAGCAAGCTGTAGGAGGACGCTAAATGTGAAGTAGCCCTTTTTTGAACCAGAGTTCAAAGTAGAACCTCACTCTTTCTTGGGACGTACTAGGCCAAAATGCAGATTGGGTGTTTTAACTCTGACATCCTCCCAGAAGCAGGGTTTCTTATGAAGTTTTTTTTTTTCAAGAAAAGAGTCTAGCATTTCATTAAACATCCGCAACGCAGCTGCGATGCCCCGGGCGTTGCGACTATCTGTGAACTGTTCGCTCGTTAGCCTTAAAGGTGGTTAAGGACCAGTGAGCATGTCACATTGAGTGATAGGCCCGAGTAATGGGGAACAAACTCGTGACCGAACATTCTCGCTGACCAGAGCCTCAGTTTCACAAGTTTTGCGAATGACCCGTAACTAATTCGGAAGCAAGCAGTGTTAAATTGTTTGCCTACTATTCCTATAAAAATATCCTCTCCGTCACAAAAAACAAAGCATTGCGTTTAATGTAACATTACTTCAAATCGTTAATACGTACGGCTTGCCATGTGCAATTGTTAATATTGAGTTTCCCACCATTAACGCAAACTTAAGCTGGGGAATTAACGATAAGTTTAGTATAATTGATGCCGTTACTGTTTTAAGAAACGCGTTAATGTGTTGTTTTTTTGTTGTTAAAGGTCTTCAGCTGCGGAGCATAGAGGAGCCGTCGGTGGGCGCGGGCAGCGGCATGCCCGCGCCGACCTGCTACGACGCCGAGTGTGCCCGCACTGAAGCCTGGCTCGACGAGAATCAGGATTTCGTGCACGACTACTTTTTAAGGTTCGTTAAATCGATCTTTTTTAGCGTCCTTTATTGACCATCGTTCAAAAAGAAAATTAAAGAAATCCATCAGAGAATTATACTGGTTTTCAAGTGTACAAGTTTAAATGACAGTTGTTCGTATGTATATGTACGTTGTATGTACAAAAGGTCGACTTTGTTTCGCAGTTTACTCATTTATTGTGGAATTTATTGCGTTGATGTAAATTGTACGTCGGATTACTCACTTAAAGTCGCAACCGACCCGAGGAGCGTGCTGGTTTCCGTTAATCTAACTTCATCTAAAACTTTCCTGACTCATGAATACAGTATCACGACAATGTAATGATTTGTATAAAGTATAATGCTTTGTGAAGCGTACAAAGTTTTAACTAATTTAGAGTGAATACGAAATCGAGTTTGCAGTTTTATTAATACCGATATCTCTGCGGCTTACAGAGTAGTATGCTGAATTTTTTCTGTGGTCGTTTTACAAACACACGAGCCATTAACATTACTTCAAATCGTTAATACGTACGGCTTGCCATGTGCAATTGTTAATATTGAGTTTCCCACCATTAACGCAAACTTAAGCTGGGGAATTAACGATAAGTTTAGTATAATTGATGCCGTTACTGTTTTAAGAAAGGCGTTAATGTGTTGTTTTTTTTTTTTTTTTTTTTTTTTTTTTTTTTTTTTTTTTTTTTTTTTTTTTTTTTTTTTTTTTTTTTTTTTTTTTTTTTTTTTTTTTTTTTTTTTTTTTTTTTTTTTTTTTTTTTTTTTTTTTTTTTTTTTTTTTTTTTTTTTTTTTTTTTTTTTTTTTTTTTTTTTTTTTTTTTTTTTTTTTTTTTTTTTTTTTTTTTTTTTTTTTTTTTTTTTTTTTTTTTTTTTTTTTTTTTTTTTTTTTTTTTTTTTTTTTTTTTTTTTTTTTTTTTTTTTTTTTTTTTTTTTTTTTTTTTTTTTTTTTTTTTTTTTTTTTTTTTTTTTTTTTTTTTTTTTTTTTTTTTTTTTTTTTTTTTTTTTTTTTTTTTTTTTTTTTTTTTTTTTTTTTTTTTTTTTTTTTTTTTTTTTTTTTTTTTTTTTTTTTTTTTTTTTTTTTTTTTTTTTTTTTTTTTTTTTTTTTTTTTTTTTTTTTTTTTTTTTTTTTTTTTTTTTTTTTTTTTTTTTTTTTTTTTTTTTTTTTTTTTTTTTTTTTTTTTTTTTTTTTTTTTTTTTTTTTTTTTTTTTTTTTTTTTTTTTTTTTTTTTTTTTTTTTTTTTTTTTTTTTTTTTTTTTTTTTTTTTTTTTTTTTTTTTTTTTTTTTTTTTTTTTTTTTTTTTTTTTTTTTTTTTTTTTTTTTTTTTTTTTTTTTTTTTTTTTTTTTTTTTTTTTTTTTTTTTTTTTTTTTTTTTTTTTTTTTTTTTTTTTTTTTTTTTTTTTTTTTTTTTTTTTTTTTTTTTTTTTTTTTTTTTTTTTTTTTTTTTTTTTTTTTTTTTTTTTTTTTTTTTTTTTTTTTTTTTTTTTTTTTTTTTTTTTTTTTTTTTTTTTTTTTTTTTTTTTTTTTTTTTTTTTTTTTTTTTTTTTTTTTTTTTTTTTTTTTTTTTTTTTTTTTTTTTTTTTTTTTTTTTTTTTTTTTTTTTTTTTTTTTTTTTTTTTTTTTTTTTTTTTTTTTTTTTTTTTTTTTTTTTTTTTTTTTTTTTTTTTTTTTTTTTTTTTTTTTTTTTTTTTTTTTTTTTTTTTTTTTTTTTTTTTTTTTTTTTTTTTTTTTTTTTTTTTTTTTTTTTTTTTTTTTTTTTTTTTTTTTTTTTTTTTTTTTTTTTTTTTTTTTTTTTTTTTTTTTTTTTTTTTTTTTTTTTTTTTTTTTTTTTTTTTTTTTTTTTTTTTTTTTTTTTTTTTTTTTTTTTTTTTTTTTTTTTTTTTTTTTTTTTTTTTTTTTTTTTTTTTTTTTTTTTTTTTTTTTTTTTTTTTTTTTTTTTTTTTTTTTTTTTTTTTTTTTTTTTTTTTTTTTTTTTTTTTTTTTTTTTTTTTTTTTTTTTTTTTTTTTTTTTTTTTTTTTTTTTTTTTTTTTTTTTTTTTTTTTTTTTTTTTTTTTTTTTTTTTTTTTTTTTTTTTTTTTTTTTTTTTTTTTTTTTTTTTTTTTTTTTTTTTTTTTTTTTTTTTTTTTTTTTTTTTTTTTTTTTTTTTTTTTTTTTTTTTTTTTTTTTTTTTTTTTTTTTTTTTTTTTTTTTTTTTTTTTTTTTTTTTTTTTTTTTTTTTTTTTTTTTTTTTTTTGTGCATATTCAGTAGGTCTGAGAATCGGTTACTATCTATTTTTCAAACATCTAAGTGATCAGGGTTGCCCACACCAAAAATTTTTTTTTTATTTTTTGGGATTTTTTTTTCTATTTTATTATTGTGTGGCATCAAAAACTACATACAACCCTAAATTTTCACTTTTCTATCACCAACCCCTGCTTTTTAATAGACATTTTAATATTTTTGTCTCGCTCGATATCATCAATTGTACATGGCCACGTATCAAACCGCGTGGCTGTAAACTCCAAAAAAAAAATATTATCACTTGGTAAGTGATCCCCTCCACGTGTGTACCGGTGTCACCTCTCACCAGTACACAGCACGGAGTGGGGATGACAACGAATTCTATATCTCTCAAACATTATGCCTTTTGTCACTCCCTCTACATATAAATATATTCTCAAGCAACTTTATTATTTATTATTAATAACTAATGTCATTGAATATAATTTATTATTAATCTATAATACAAATATGTGTCGGTAAGCGCATCACTCTACAACGCCAGGACCAATTTGGCCAATTTGAGAAAAATTCGAATAATCGCCGGGAAGCCCCTAAAAACAGCGCTTTTCTTTTTCCTATACAAACGTTCTCTAACTAAAATGTAGGGTCAATTTGAACTTTATTGCTATTTCATAAAGTTCATATTAAATTACAAGCTTTCACTGCTGTCTAAGCAATGTAGGTGTGTTCCTAACGCTAAAGAGTCAATTTTAACTTTATTACAGCTGCTCAAAGTTCAAATTAGATCATTCTTTCAAAAGTGTGCGTATGCGCGTCGGAGGATCTAACGCCGCGTGCCGAAATTAAAACGAATGAAATAATAACATAAATAGTCACAAAATGTAAGAGCTAAAGATCATTACTGCTGATTTTCAATTAGGTCGGCTTCGCGGTATTATTTATTTTGTTTTAGTTTCTTTTTCACGACATCACATCAGTCCAGCACAAACCGCGTTACCGTCTGGCGGACCTAACAGACTTCATTCCGTCAAAAAGATTTGGAATGAGGCAGTTATTGGAAAATGGAACATGGAAAACGGAAAACGGAAAATGGAAAAAGGAAAATGGATTATTGGAATATTGGAATATTGGAATATTGGAATATTGGAATATTGGAATATTGGAATGTTGGAATGTTGGAATGTTGGAATGTTGGAATGTTGGAATGTTGGAATGTTGGAATGTTGGAATGTTGGAATGTTGGAATGTTGGAATGTTGGAATATTGAAAATGGAAAATGGAAAATGAAAAATTGAAATCTGACATCTGAAATCTAGAAACCAGAAACCAGAAACCAGAAACCAGTAACCAGAAACCAGTAAACCAGTAAACCAGTAAACCAGTAAACCAGTAAAACCAGAAAACCAGTAAACCAGTAAACCAGTAAACCAGTAAAACCAGAAACCAGAAACCAGTAAACCAGTAAACCAGTAAACCGTAAACCAGTAACCATTAAACCAGTAAAACCAGAAACCAGTAAACCAGTAAACCAGTAACCAGAAACCAGTAAACAGTAAACCAGAAACCAGTAAACAGAAACCAGTAAACCAGTAAAACCAGAAACCAGAACCAGAAACCAGTAAACCAGTAAACCAGTAAACCAGTTAAACCAGTAAAACCAGAAACCAGTAAACCAGTAAACCAGTAACCAGTAAACCAGTAAAACCAGAAACCAGTAACCAGAAACCAGTAAACCGTAAACCAGTAAACCAGTAAACCAGTCAACCAGTAAACCAGTAAAACCAGAAACCAGTAAACCAGTAAACCAGTAAACCAGTAACCAGAAACCAGAAACCAGTAAAACCAGAAACCAGAAACCAGTAAAACCAGGTAAACCAGTAAACAGTAAACCAGTAAAACCAGAACCAGAAACCAGAAACCAGTAACCAGTAAACAGTAAACCAGTAACCATTAAACCAGTAAACCAGTAAACAGTAAACCAGTAAACAGTAAACCAGTAAACCAGTAAACCAGTAAACCAGTAAACCAGTAACAGTAAACCAGTAAACAGTAAACCAGAAACCATAAACCAGAAACCAGTAAAACCAGGTAAACCAGTAAAACCAGAACCAGAAACCAGAAACAGTAAACCAGTAAACCAGTAAACCTGTAAACCAGTAAAACCAGAAACCAGAAACAGAAACCAGTAACCAGAAACCAGAACCAGTAAACCAGTAAACCAGTTAAACCAGTAAACCAGTAAACAGAAACCAGAAACCAGAAACAGAAACCAGTAAACAGTAAACCAGAAACCAGTAAAACCAGAAACCAGTAAAACCAGAAACCAGTAAACCATAAACCAGTAAACCAGTAAACCATAACCAGTAAACCAGTAAACCAGTAAACAGAAACCAGAAACCAGAAACCAGAAACCAGTAAACCAGTAAACCAAAACCAGTAAACCATTAAACCAGTAAAACCAGAAACCAGTAAAACCAGAAACAGAAACCAGTAAACCGTAAACCAGTAAAACCAGTAAAACCAGAAACCAGAAACAAACAAACAAAAGTTCATATTAAATAACAAGCTTTCACTGCTGTCTAAGCAATGTAGGTGCGTTCGTAACGCTAAAGAGTCAATTTGCACTTTATTACAGCTGCACAAAGTTCAAATTCAATTATTCTATCAAAATGGTGTGCGTATGCGCGTCGGAAGATCGCCGCGAGCCGAAATTAAAACGAATGAAATAATAACATAAATAGTCACAAAATGTAATAGCTAAAGATCATTCTTACTGATTTTCAATTTGGTCGGCTTCGCGGTATTATTTCTTTTGTTTTAGTTTCGGCGCGCGACATAAAATGCATTCGTTTTCACGACATTACATCAGTCGAGCACAATCCGCGTTACCACCTGGCGGACTTGATAGACTACATTCTGTCAAAAAGATTTGGAATGTGACAGTTATTTGTTCCTAATAAAATAATAATAGTAAATATAATTTATGTACTATAATTATAACTTTGGCCACTCTTCTGGAACCCACTAATATTTAAATATTAGTTATTAGATGAACATATATAGAGCTGAACCCCACACACCGCCCTATCACCAGAGTGACGGTTCAGTCCAGATTTTTTTGCGCTGGCTATAAAATAGGTAAGAACAAAAAACTGCCACATTCCAATTTTTTTGACAGAACGAAGTCTGTCGGGTCAGCTAGTATTCTATATTATATGGTCAAAATTCTACAGCATCGTTTAATGTGTTAATGTGCAAGTGCACACAGCGAGAAGTTTCTACAAAAGCGTTCCTAACTTTTAGGGAAACAGGTACACACCAGTTGTAGTCCAAGAAAAATCCGTTATTCCTATTCCTTCCTAATGAGACGCTAAGATTAGAGTAGCTGTAGAGATGTTCTAACCAGTCTTCTACTCTACAATCTCAGTAAAAATCAGTCAAAGAGATTTTCGTAATCTTTTTACTTTATAGAATTTTAGTAGTGACTTGTTTTGATAATTAAAATTTTTTTTTTATCTTTATGCAACAATCTAGTGTAATACTAACTTCTACAATTTATCCACTAAAATACAACGAAATACACTATGTAGTTATTTTTCGTGTGAATTTCCTACACTCCGCATCAGTTTTAAGCTCTTTACTGCGATGCTTTCAACTTATTGAGTTAGTAACTTTGCACTCGTTAGCTTCGAACTTCGTCAACCTAATTCGCTAGTTGGCTTTAACTTTTTCACTGTTAGTAACTTTATGTAACATTTGTTGTCTTTAGGCCGTGGCTTTTGACATAGTTTCTATGCATCTAAAGTGGTGGAGGTTTTTGGCTTCGCTTTATATAAACTCTGACATAACTAGCTATTAATGCAATTTCTCTGGTTTTAGAATGCATAATGTACGAACGCGGTTGCAATTTTAACATGTTGTAATGATTTGTGTTAAATTAACTCATGAATTCCGCAACAATCATTTAATCTCCGCAATTGTCATGTACTTCCTACGTAAACATAAACACGCACAAGGAAGCCGTTTGCAACGGAAGCTCCTGTGATCGTTACTAGTAAAAACTGACTGCACGCGGAGTCGTGTAGAATACAGTGGTTTATAGTAAAACTATTTTACCAAGTGTATGCGAATTTAAGTGTCGACTGTGGTAATAAAATGTTTGCGATAACGGCTTTCGCGTAGTCTAAGTGTTCATTACTAATGTCTGCCTGTGATTATTATTATTGTTGGTGGTAACGTGTTCATATAGATTAGCGATAAATCTACACGTAATAATTATCAGTCTTTGATAATGTTAGATATTAAAGAAAAATTATTATGGTTGCAAACATTTTTCTTAGAAAAATAGCGATTCCATTGACTTGTAAGGAAGTGGGAGTAATCGAAAATAAACATATTATTCTACAATTACACACCATAATTTATAAAATAATTATATCTATATATATTTATTTATATATATATATTATTTATATATTTATATATATATTTCATCAAGTGTAGTATGCGAATATTTTTAATCCATAATCTATACAAATTGAATATTCAAATTAATTTAATAGTTGTATTGACTTTTGAGATTGAGTTGTTTTGACAAATTAAATATATATTTGAAGAGTAGTCTCATTTAATAAATATTTACTGATTCGTTGTACTTTAAAAAATTGGGGATGCGGGAGTTGCTTAGATAATAAGATTCTTTGGTCACAGAGTCATAAGAATAGGTTATTATTCGATTTTTTGTGTTTAGAAAATAAGTTTAAAGTTAACTTGATAAAGCAGTTTTTGTTTATATATTTAACTAATAAAAGAACAAAATGGCGTCTGTGTGAGATTACCGTACGTTGCGTCGTCAATAGCGGCTTCAATAAATATTTGCGATAAAATTTATTGTTGGGTTGCACTTTGCATACTTTGAATATAGTTGCGTTGTGAAATTATATGACGCTCATTGCTGTATGATGGCCATTTATTATGGTCTCAAGGTGGTAAATAAAGTAAAAATAACTTTGTATTAACTATATAAGTTTTTGGAAATGACGGCAGTATTCTCAATTCGTTGTGGGTATTTTTTGTGTTATAATTGCAAAAAAACAATATAACGTATGAAAAGTAGAAAGTTTGCTTTTAAACTTGTGAAGAAAATATACTTTAAAGTGGTTTAAATCAGTTATTACCACTCTGTTCTATTAATGATATGATTTGTGTGTAGTAAATCGTTTATCCTAATAATCGATTATCCTTTACACTCAGTGAATTTGATCATTTCAAATATGACTTAATATTTATCTGTTCTCAATATTATTATATATTTCATAATTTACGGCGGACTAAAACCAGGTTTGTTATTTTAATAGCTTGAAAAATTCGATATAACCATAAAGCTTTATACAGATATTGTACGAAGAAATAAAAAGGTAACTAGAAATTCGTATAATGTTTACAAAATGGTTGCGATGTGTTGTAGATTAATTGTTTTTAATAATGAATGTGTTCAGTTTATGAGGGCTGAGAACATAAAAATTCCCACACGGACGTACATGTTTCGTTTTGTGTTAATTGGTACGACTTGTACAACGAACGAACGCGATCTCAATTAGCCGTTGTAATACTCTTGGCAACTTTAGTGACGTTAGTACTTCTTAATCGAACTGTAGCTATTCCTATAAAGCATTTACCACTTACTTTTTAAGACTAGATTCCTATTAGACGTTCATAAAGATTCCCACGTACCCATAGACGGAAACACTGATGTCACCGACTATTCCAATTCTTCGCTGATTTAATTATAAAGTTAGGATAACGTAAGGATGTCTGTCGTATGTCAACGTTTAATAGTAAATTATTACGGTGTCGGTTAATAGAAAAAATTTGGTTTCTAAGAGCCATGATTTTACTTTGTCTTTATAAGTGTTTGCTTTAAGAATGATTTCCAAAATAAATTATTTAATGAATCTACTAATCTTATTCACACGGGTTTAAATACGAACATCATGAAATATTGATGTAATTAAACAAAACTTTGTACATTAACATTTGGGTAAATGTTTTGAAATTTGAATGTACATTTAAGTAATAAAAACTATTAATAACGGAAGATTTTCAGGAAACAATGATAATTTAGTACGTAAAATAGCATATTTAAAAATTGTTAAGTCTGTTACGTATATATTATTTAAAATATTATATGTAGATATTAATTTTGTTGTACAGAAAGGCGACGAGGCAAGTGGTGGACGCATGGCTGGTGTCTCACGCAACGCCGCCCAGCGCTGAACTTGCATCGCCTTCTCGCGCCGGTTCCGGATCAGGGGCAACTACACCAGTCAGGTAACAACTTAAGCTATAACATCCATAACTTATCGCTCATTAATATCCCAAGGCATCATGTAATTCACTATATAATGCAGGTTAGATGATAGTTTAGTTGTAATAGCGTCGGAATGCGCTGAAGACATAGAAAACATAAAGTAGACTATTTGATTTCTGATATCATATTCTTTGTATATAAACAATTTTTATGAAGACCTTTAAAATTATATTTTATCAAATGTTAACAGCATAATGGGATTATGTAGCTTACTTGATTACAAAGTATTTTAAATTTTTAAATAACAAAAATATAGTCAAGCTATATCCAACTTGGTAACGTTTAGTTACTCATAACATGAATAATAATAAAATTTTGAAAATTCTATGTGTTTTACCTTCCCAAAATATTCTTTGTGAGATTACGGCGGTGTGACTCTTAATAACTTTGAAGTGTTTTTTATGTGAACATTATGTTATTGTGCGTCTCCTTCAATGAATAATCTGAAATGTATCATTAAAAATAATTCAGTGTAATAACATTAGGAAAAGATGTAATTTACAAAGCGTAAAACTTATAACTGTTTATAAAGAAGATTGTATGGATTACTACTTGCCTGTAAAATATGCAAGTGCATAAATTACAACCGTGCACGTTAAAGCAGCGGTGTATACACTTTATCCCCGCCGACGCAACCAGCAGCTGTGTAGACTTCATTAATCTTATGTCATCTTCGCATAAAACTAAAGTGTTATCCTCCTTTTTTAAAATGTTAGTAATGGTGAACATTTACCAACATTATAAAATTCAATTAATTTATTCTAACGAATTTACATTAGTGTTTATGAACATAGGCGAGTAAATAAAAAATTAAACGTTTACTTATTTGATCGTAAGTTATGATAGAATTTATAAGATATAGATTTTTTGTGTTTAAATTAATCTGCTGTGTAAACTTATGTATTTTGAAGATTACTCCGCCAGTATCAAGCCCTGAGTGATACATGATAGGTGTGTATAGGACACGGTTGAAATATTTGTCTAATTCATCATAGATTTTTTGGACAGTGCTTCCCTCTTGGTTGTGTAAAATTGTGGTATAATTACAGTACTATTTAAAAAAAAATATGTGTACTGTCGGTAAATAGAAACTAATATAACGAACTCTCAACAGATATTATGAAGCAGTGCAAAATTTCTGTTTTCCATTTACCTTATAACAGAGAATTGCATCTTTTCTTAAAGTTCACGTAACAATTTTTTAGATATTCTGAACAGCACACAGTTTATATAGAAACTACCACGTTTACAATAAATCTTTTCAACTCATCTTTAATATTTCTTTTGCATTTTTGTAAATATTAAAATTGAATCAGTCTGTAAAAGTTAACCACACATACAAAAAAGTACAAAAATACACGCGTCCAATTAAAAACCTTCTCTATGTTTGGTTAAATAGATACGCTGTCTTTCTAAGGTTCACCCGCATTAAATTGTTTTGCCAACTTCTATTTTATCATCAAGTGAATAAGAAAAAAGTTAAGGAAACGGTTTTATATCTTGACTTGAAATAAAATTCTGTTATTATTCATAGTTTCAATACCTAAATCGTCCCGTCATTATAAAGAATCGTGACTCCGCTTTAGAAAATTGTCCACAATATACCGTTAAAGCGAAGCCGTTGTATTTCTTGTTCACTGAAGCTTCCGATTGTTCTGTTATTTTGCAGCGCAGTTTTATTGCGGCTGAATTTATATGTAGACCCTATATAATAGTATACCCAAAAACAGACTGTTTCATGATATTTTTTTTTATTTAATTAAGATTCCGTCTGATGAAATGTAGTCTGTAAGATGAATGCTGTTTACTCTCTTATAGACTCATAACTCTTCTGGATAGAAACACTCACTGATAGACTATTACAATCATTCGCTTTTGAACATCAGGAGACTAGCTATTTCAAGTTGGTGTCTCAGACTACACAGTTTGATACATCACTTTCGGTTTAATACTTAACTAAAATAATTACTTTTGTTTTACTTATTATTGACATCTGATGGCTGGAATTATAATATAATTTCAAACAAGAAATCGTTATGGAAATTGGTAGGCCACAGGAATTGCTCAGTAACGATCACTTGGCTATTTGTTGTTATTTAAAAAATGTCTATAAATTATGTAATACAAAGCTTAACCTATTTAGTTGTTCGTAGTGTAATAGATCTTTTTAATAATTCAATTTAATATTTTTGGTAAAGGATTCAAAGATAACATACACCTACAGTAGCGGTAAGCGAAGATATTTTAAATTTTCTGGCTTGTTTTAGTATCCAACTTTATCTAACATTCTTCTGGCTAGCATTAACTTAAGAATTCCAAATTTGGAGAGAATTTCTCAAAAACGCTGAAATTTTATCTGGGAGACAGTCAGTGAACTTAAGGTGCGAGGCTTTTGGTTTTTTTATCGGCACTTAATTAATCGACGGTTGTGATAACAATCAGGTAAGAGTTAAGTGGTATCTAAGCTCGTCACTCATGTGCCCAGAGATAGTACAATGTCCGGTATGGGAAAGATTTACGGTTTGCTGATAATGTTTGTATCAGAGAGTATTTTTTTGGTCCGTATTTTTGACTTTATCATAATTTTGTTATCACGTGTAACGAATTGGCATATTTTACACTTTTAATTTATAAAATTTTCATAATAATGAGGGCAGATTTTTTTAAACTTTAGTTTTAAGTTGAGATCGGTGTTAGAAAGGCGCTGATTTCTGAGATTCGTGTAAAATTCTTAGTTCTGAAAATAGAGATTTTAATTATGACATGTGAAATAACAAATCTTTGGTGTGTTGATGTTTTGGAGGCTCAAGTTATTTTTTTTTATATCAACTCTCAATGTTTGTTGCTTAAAAAATTTATAGTTCTGTTATTGTTATAATTTGGAAGTTATTCCAAATAATGAAGGCTTTCTTTGTTTGTATAACAGGAAGATCTCTGCGCATGAGTTTGAGCGCGGGGGGCTGCTGAAACCGCTGGTGACGACCGTCGACGGTACGCCGACGTTCCTGGGCGACCAGCCGCCGTACGCGACGCCGTCCAGGCCACAGCGGCGCTCGCGGCACGAGCTGCGCCAGCTCGACGAGAAGGAGCTCATATTTGAACTGGTCAGTAAACACTTCACACTTTGTAATTTAAAATTAAATAGTGATTTACTTTTTACTAAAACTTATATGATAAAATGATATAACCAGCGGAAATTTTACTTGGAGCTTTGTGATACGTAACAATAAGGTCATGAGACTCGAAACTGTACATATAAACTATCTTCAACAAGAACGACAAATTAGTAAAAAGTTTTAAAATAATATTTATTATTAATTATTAATTATTAAACTGCTATTTTCGTACACAATCCCCATTTTCATTCTGCACATTGTTTCTAGATGTTAATCGGACCCTACCTTATCGAAGCCCGTATTTAAACCCGACAGTTAACTGCTAATGTATTCATAGATAACTTTTGTTATAATACTCACTATAAATCTATCTACTCATTTGTTTTTTGATAACCTTATAATATTACTTCCAAAGTATGTAAGAATAAGTAAAAAAAAAAAACAATAAAAATTGATTTCTTATTGTATTAAGTGTAGCTAATCCTTTTTGGATGTTTAAATATATTTCTGCAATATAATATTTTTTGTCCCCGAGACATTCAATGAGTTATTTGAACGAAAATTGTGTACAGTATGAAAATAGTAATATTACCACGGAAACTTTACGCGCGATATATAATTATAAACGCAAACTACATAACGACTTGTTGAACGTAATCGGCTGACTGGGTACATGTGTACCAATTTAGGTCTTTGTGTACGAACCCAACGTCGATAAAATGGCTCGCCCGGTACGATAATAATTACATGTAAACATAACAACATCTACGTTCGAGTATTAGTCAGGAAAGAGCGCTGCGGGCTCTATTTCATTAATGTATAGCATATTAAAACAATTTGAACCACTTTGTTATCGTATCTTGCCACAAGTATATTTTTGAATCCACAAATAAATTCGAATAGGAGTCTAAAACAGTTTAATATTATCGTGTAACAACGTAAAACCTTCTGGACCATAAGAAGTTTATTCAAAAAAAAAAGAGTCCACGTCCAGGAAAACGTCTGGATATACACAAGGCGATCTATTTCTCGGTAATAATAGTTTGTGTTTTCAGTCTATGGTTACTACTGTTTTTTATAATTTATTATAAGTTACCACTTAAAACACGAAGTTTAGTTATTTATATGTTCGTAGCTGTGGTTTTGGTTAAGCGAATACCGCGTTAATGTATTTTTTAATTTACGTGGCGACGACTGGCGGTAAGTGATACGTTCGCTCGTAACAACGTGGCGCTAGTTAAGAAGGTATACACTGCACCACTTTGCGCTCGTCGTCATGAGACATACGGTGTTAAGTCTCGTCACCCCAGTAAATTCAACACTAGCTTACTCACTACTGTCTGGCGCCGGAAATAAAAGCTGCGGCGGTACCTGTCTAGGTCTGTTGCCGTAGACCTACCATCAGTAATGTTTAGGGAGATTTAAAAGTGTAAAAGCATTCTCCTACTGTAACTTTTTTAATGTTATAACTCGTCGTCTTCCTGTAACTGTCTTGCATGCCAAAAATTTTTGGTGAGCCTTAAGTTACACCCCCGTGTGTCCTCTTTAAAAAAATTACATTGTCGTTTATTGTGTTAGGCCCTCGAGCTACTGAATACGAGTTAAGAATCTAAAAAGGCCGCCTTTTGTTTCATCTCTTTGACAGACAACCGCGCTACATTACAAAGTTAAACTTAACTTAGCGTAACTACCTACAGCGTTTTAGTGAGTGGAGATAAAACGTAAATTTATGCTGTTTTAATTTAAATTCATAAGTTTTTTGCTTTATAGTAGGTATTATTTAACAATAAGAAATTATAAACTTTGCAACACATAAATGTTATAAAATCAAGAAGAAATTGATTGTTGACATAACATTACTACAGTCATATTTTTTGCTTGAAGAAATTTTTATAAGCATTAAATTAATGTTATAGTTATAATATTTAAACATCAGGCGGCGATAACTAACCCGTTAACAGCAACTGGTATCGACTGAAAGGAATTAAATCTTCCTTAAAAGGCTAATACGGAATGATGCAGAAACCCACCGTGATTATAATCCCAAGAAAATTGATCACGGATCCAGACAATATACGTGATACGACTTCGTTATGTGGACTTTGAGTGGTGCTGACCACAAACACAATGATTCTTTTTAAATATGGTTCTGGACAAGGATACTAACCAGCTTTTTAGACCAAAGATCGTCGTCGAAAAGCTGTAGCGTGGACGTCGTCATCACCCATCAGTAACATAGGAAACATGAAGATAGACAGTTTTTAAATAACATTTTGATTTAAAATGTTATGTAATGTGGTGCTTTTGCGGATTAATAAAAGTGCTGAAAATTACAAATTTGTAGTAGCATATTTTAATTAATTTTTTTTAGCACAAATATAAGATAATGTTCAATACGATTTTCTGTATGATTATGTTTTCATGACATGTTGCATTCGATGTTACTTTAGTATACGATAATATAAGGAAAATTTAATATCAAGATATGAATGTAGCAGTACTTCCGTAAGTGACGGCGCGTTTAAAAATATAAAGTTACATTTTATATAAAATTTCATGTATACTTGATAAAAAATTGAAGCAAGTTTAAAATGATATTTTTACATTTTGATGATTATCTCTAAAATATTTATTTCAAATGGTACGTACTTTGAAGCATCGGCAGCAATTAAAAACTGTTGATCGTTATTGAAAAATACGGTTTAAAACTATTACAAAAAAAAATTCAACGTTAGGATTATCAATATTTTAATCTTGATACTATTGTAAGAATGTCTACATGTACTTAAATAATACATTAATAAGGAAAAACATATTATATAACTTAAAAAAAAAACTTAACAGTTACATCTGACGTGCTTATGAGTCAAGCAATTACTTATGATTTAGTCATGTTATAATTTTTTTAACTACTATCTAAATGACTAGTATCTAAATTATATATAAATAAGCTCGTATTTGTTCATAATGCAAGTCTGTTGATCACGTCTGACGTTTTAATTTAAACTTAGCCTAGGGTTATAAAGTTAAATAATACTTACGTTGGCGTTTGTCTAAGAAAGCAAAGGGCAAAAGGCGTGTTCAGAAAACCACATGTTTTGGTTAATAGTATTATATTTTTTTTAATCCTCTTTCTAATAACTCATTTCGAACAACACATGGATCGTTAGTACATCTTTAGCTAGCGAGGTAAACAAAACCTTTATCCTTGTAAGAATCGAAGTGGAAATGCGAAAAGAGAGTTCTGAAATTGAGAATAAAATCAAATGAGAGAAGAAATAACAACTTGAATAATTTTAACAAGCGATACAAACTTTTGATGTACTGGGGTGCAGCAAGATATATATCACATTGACGTCACTGCATGAACTTTATTTAATTAGGAAACCAAGTTGCAACATGACGCCAGTGTGTCGTTTCGTCGATGCTTTGTTGTAGCCAGCGTTATAGGATACAGGTCGTCTACCCACGCTAGATCTGTCTGGTTAAGAGTTTATTGTTCAGAAAAATAAACGAACACGACACCATATACCCAAGAATGAATAATGTTAACTTAAAGTTTTGTCTTGTTATAATTTTGTTTAAAACACAAAGAGTAATAATAATACTGATAGATCAAACTTGCTGTATATTTGTAATTTCTATCGTTTAAAACTAGTCACTAGGACTTTCCAACAGGTAGTAGTAAATTTAGGACAGCTGCTGTTTTTCAATGGAATTCCCTTTAAGTCGCCTTTTACGATATACCGCATATTGAATGACGAAGGTGGTATTCTAATTCATCGCTCACACTAAATTGAATATTATATAAAACTTAACATACAATTGTAATCGTGTAACTATGTGAGCGGAGAAGCGAAAAAAAGTACACGTCAATTATATTTAACTGTTTCAGAGGCGTTAGTTCGATTCCAGGCCAAGATGAGGAGTTTGGATAGTGGTTGAGGTTTTTCAAATTTGTCTGACTAACTACTGCCATCATACTGTAAATCTATCATACCAGTCCACATATGCGAAATGGATTCTAGTTGAGCACGCTTCATCATCCGCGGCTTCAATGTGTCTACCATTAGTAATTGAGTTCAAGTGTTATCATAAAGTGAATAAAACAAATTACACAGTTCTCCGAATTTTTGAAGATTTTGATGAACAAAGATATTCTTCCTCTCGGTATTCTGGGCCAGGCGGCCGAATTAAAGAAACGGTCACGCCCGACCCAAATCGTCGATAATTAATCATTTCGTGTATCAACAGTGTGGTGGACGTGGATAAATGGCGACGGGGATTAAACAAATGTTCGCCTACTGTGCCCGAATGAGGGATCAAATCGGATAGGGCCCAGGATATTTTTCTATTTAATGAAACAATTTGCATATCATTCAGTAAAAATGTTGTACTATACGTACATGTAAAACTTTGCGTTTTTGTTTTTCGAAATTCCTTCTAGTACGAAAACATGAAGTTGAGCATTTATAGAAAACAATTTCAATAAAAAATAAAATAAGTTACTATATTTATGTTGTACTTAAAAGAAAGAACGAAATATTTAGATAACTTTTATCATCAGTCCTTATTTATCCACTGCTGCATATAATCTAAATGTGGTTCTCAGCTTTTCTTATCCGCTCACATCCGATTGCTCCGAAGTAAACTTTTACAAGCAAAAATTAACGATTTTTTAAAAATAATAAATGTTTGTCTAAAAAGTATACATTTATTTAACAATTCAGCAACGGTTATGAAGTTAAGCTATGAATTCATATTTAAATATACTCTTAGGTGTGGTGAAAATGGTGTAAAATATAAAATACTCCTATAGTGTTAACAGATCGGTTGAGTTGCGGCGAAGCGTACTTTTTAAATACCAAGCGAAATACAACAGCGGAAACTAAATTGAATGCATAGTGTATGTTTTTGAAAAAGTTCTGCAGCTACCGAATAGCGAAGTTAGTACGTTTCAAATATACCAAAAGTTCTTTCCAGTTTAGGCTTTAAAATTATAACGAACGTTCAGTGCTGATGTATGAATAGTAAATAACATCTAAAAAAATTCACTGTGTGAAATACTAACGTCACCACATATTTAATTTAAGGTTGCGTGAACCAGGATCACGTTATGTATTTACACTATTAATATTCACATTATGATCGCAAAATCGATTATGGCCGATGATATTTATCTTTAGTATTAACGATACCATGCTGTTTGGGTGAGAAGCACCTTGTGACGGAAATTAGTTCGGAAATAGAACCTGTAAGTTGGTGAAGGAAAGTATCTCTAGTAGCTATATACATATTAGTAGTATATTAGTATGTACGTTATATTCAGATTCACAGTATTTAATATTTTACTCAAAAACCCACCTGTAAGGAGAGCTTGGTTTAGAAGACAAGCTAAAAATTTTTTATGGTAAATATATGATGGTTTTGGCGATACAATGGAAAAAATGTTTACTAATAAAATATATATAGTAAAAAAAAATACTTATTAACTAAAACTATACGAGATATTCAATACTCAATATTTTTACTATTTTCTTTCTGAACAACTCTTAGGTAGTCTGGAAGAAAATGTCCTTCGCATTAAATCTCTTTAATATACTTTTGTGTGCAAAGAAAGTTGAAAAATAAATATAATAATAATGAAATATTCAGCCATGAATACTATTTAAGTTTTATACATAGTTTCAAGGCTAAAGTTTCGGTCGTTGTCTCAGTTACAACAGCTTTATTAAATTTTGTATGTCTTCTACCCTGTTATCAAATTTCCAAACTTATTATGTTCAAAAATCAAAGGTTAATGAATTTTAGTAAAATATCTATTACAGATAATGACGTGTGTAAGAAAATTCACTAACATATCTATGAGGAAAAGATGCCTGTCTCAATTGACTTCTTAAAATATTGATACTAAAAGAAATTGTTGTTACGCAGCGGTGTGTAAGCATCCTCAACATATTTTAAACTTATTACCAGGGCATTGGGATGCAATAGTATATATAACTTCATTTTTGTGGAATCAATTTTACCAGGTGGTAGGTCTCTGTTGCCGGAGACCGTCTGGATGGGTACCACCGCAGCTACTATTTCAACCGCCAAATAGTAGTGTGCAAACATTACTGTGTTCCGGTTTAAAGGGCGCTGTAGCTAGTGTAATTACTGGTGTAACGAGACTTAACACCTTATGTCTCAAGGCGACGAGCGCAACGTGGTGCAGTGTGTACCATCTTAACTAGCACCAAGTTGTTATGGGCAAGCGTATCACTTACCATCATGTGAACGTCTTGCTCGTCTCGTCGCATAGTAGTATAAAAAAAATATATCTTTAGAAAAAACTTGTATTTGTAAACATAAATAAGTAATATGGTTTAGGTGGTAAGTTTGTAACTAATTTAGCTAGCTTACCGCCGTTATGTTTCATCTATCTCAAAAATATGTCTTAGTTCCTTTTGTCGTACATTTAGTAGCAAGAGTATTCTGGGCGAGAACGTTTCATTCTCTTCGGTCTCATGTTAAATTACTATCATTCCTGTTTTAGATAAAATAATGTAAACTAGTGGTTGTGAAGGCTAGAATGAATAGGTTTTATGAAATTGCTACAATAAAACAACCAATACTTACTTGCGTGTCATCAATGGTGCAGTTCAATTAGAGCGCACTTGTTAATCATGGCGTTAATGGACAGTATGCTCCAGTACATCGCAGTTAACGTTTAATGTTTTTTTACTTAATGATTAGCTACGTCGTTAAAATTTAAATTGTTATTAGACATTTCTTTGATCAAGTCTCTTGAAATCTTAATATTTTAAGGCGGTTCAATGCTCTTAAATCTCGAGGCGTTGTTTCTATCTCTACTGACCTTAAACTTTCGTTAAAGGAAGACTTCTTGAGAAATTTACTTGAAGTAGTGATTGTACGTAACATTAGATTTGTGGCTAATTGACAACTTCTTACAACGCTTATTGATACTTTATGGGTCCTGTTGTTTTCAGCGTTATTTACGGATCGAAACGATTTGAGGATCTTCAATAAAATTCTTGTTTCCTTTCATACGCTACTGCGGCTTTACAGGTGGTTGTTGTTTATTCATAGAAGACGGTGATCACTTATTGTATCTATTGTGATCGTTTATTTAACTAAAATAAGTTACGGTGGTTCCTGCGGAAATCAAGCCATTATGTTAAATAAAACTATTGTCCTTTCTACAGCCTTTGTTTTAAACGTGAATGTTTTAAATGTACAACAATTTTACGTCGATAAATAGTTGTAAACTACAATGGAAATCTTAAATTATTTATTTACCTAATTCAATTTACTTTGTTGCAGGTGAAAGATATTTGCAATGAGCTGGAAGTGCGTGTACTATGCCATAAGATCCTGCAGAATGTGTCCATACTGCTGGACGCAGACCGGGGATCGTTGTTTCTCGTACAAGGCGAGAGAGCGGCTTCACCTCACCCACAGAATGGCAGGTTAGATAATTTTTTAATCATTATTTAAATGATAACAATACAAGCACTGATTGAATAAATGAATATCTAGATCTAATAAGTTTTCGGGACAAATAGCAATATTTTTGAGAGGATATCTTCATGAATAAATTATGAACAAGTTTGCTCATTCATGAGCTCATTTTTACTTCGTAAAAATATAAAAAAAGTATGATGAGAATATATTATGATAGAACAAAAATATTTCCTGGAAAAAAAATATCAATATTCCCTTATCGATATTAATGTGTTATCACTATAATTTTATCAATCTATGATAGTATATATTATTTTGACTCGTTGGCCCGTATCGTGAATTTATTGCGACGGGAACTAGTTTACTGTCGTTCTCTGGATGCATTAGAGGTGATTTCATTTCCTCCCCGACGCCTCGTTGCCGGTGGGAGTCTATAGAGTTTTATAGGCAAGCATTGAACGCATGTTGTTTAATTATAGCACAATATGAAATGTATTGTCAGGCTCTTATAATAAAGTTAAACTAAAACTTCGAACTCTGTTATAATAAATCTATCTAAGACCATTTAAGCAACATGCAAGAAATATGATTATGAGCAATCTTGCGCGTAAAATAAATATATCAATGAACTAGTAATTAAGTTTGTTATGTTAATTATAATTTTGCTCTATTTTTATCAAAGTGACGAACGCCATATTGTATTGTGTATGAAAAACATGAAAGTATTTTTTTTAGTACACATCAAATGACGAAATGAACAGGATGTTCACCTGATAGCAGTTGATACGCCCGCTCATATTAATGTGGCGTACATGACATAGCGATCGTCGCTTAGAAATCATATGTTATGTCTTGTTACTGCAGCAATTCGAACGTGAACACAGTAATGTTTACACACTAGTGTTTAGTGGCAGAAATCGGCGCTGCTGTCGTACCATCTAGACGGTCTGGCAACGAGAGTCTGCCACCATTCACCCATCACCATCTTTTCAGTTAAAAAAATATTACTAGGTATACTTATATGTAATACGTACGTTAGAGGGATTAGATGATACTGTACCACACTATTGATATTTACAATCTCAAATGCTAAACAAAATTGTGTAAAAATATTTATGTAACTCACACTTAACTTGAAAACACGATCGTATTAAGTAAGCCTCTGACTTTAAATGAGCATCCATCCCTCCTCGTTACCAGCGGCGTTGGGTGGAGTTTTAGATCCTTAACACGTGACTTTCATATTAGTCTGTCCTAAGGTTAGTCCGGCGTGAAAATGACCTAAGTTACTAAGTAAACTTTCCCGCGAGCATTGCTTACAAAGATGTAATACAACAAAAAAAAAAACATTTGCTTACATGTTTAATTAATATTTCTATCTTTATGTAATATTTCTAATCTTCCCATTTTCATTCTAAACTCCTATTATCAACTCAAAAAAGTAATGTGGATTTAATAAAAGAAAAAAGGATTTTTTGTAAATGATAATATGTTTAATAAAGTTCATGCCGTCCTATTTCATTTGCGGAGGTACACGCAATATACCGGGATATATAAACACCGGGTGCTGCGAGACGTTCCTGTATTCGTATTACTTTCCGCACCGCTTATATCATAAATTGCGTAAACAAGCATGCAAATATTATACACAACCGATAATAATTCGTACTTTTCATTGCTTTTTATATACGTTGTTCAATAAATACTCAGGACATAAATTCACGCACTTATAATAACCGTTTTATTATTTTTGTATTGGTTACATACTATAGATAACTAGTTATTATTTTGGAAGATACCTAAATCCATCTGAGACCGTTTTCCAGCTTAGATAAATAATTCTAGTAAGTTTTTTGAAATAACAATCAAATGTTCTAGGTGTTTTTTATTAGTGAATCTAATATCTTGAATCGATTAAAAACAGGACTTTCTTTAAATTTCAGTTGGCTCAGTCTTTTGCTTTATAAAGTAATCCTTCCTAATATTTATTTCTAGTATCTTTAGAGAGACTAATATATTTGTTTAACTTTTATTTCGCAGTAAAAGTAAAATGTTTATATAAGTTAGGTTAATAATACATCGAAAAATACTTTAGTTGACATATCATTTCTAAGAGCAAAGCCAAATAGGTTTCGTTTGTCAGAGCATAAATATAGATTGAAAGGAAATGTGTAGGCTGAAAATAGAATTACACGACGCCATATCCGCCGAAAAGAAAAAAACAAACGCCCTTCAGGCAATACAAAATCACTCGAGTGTACCAACATCTCTTTGGATTTAGTGCTGTGACAAAAAAAATGTAAAGCTAAGTGTATTGGTAAGTACCGATTTTCCGGTTCAAACAACGTAGCATTTTTTGAACTAAAATATTAATTATATAATTTGTTTTTTCTGGAATGGATAATAATGCTTCTAGAAAACTATATCCAAATAACATAACGCTTATATTTTTTTTTAAGCAAACTTATCTACTAGTATATCTATGCCTGCCCGATCTGCCTATAATAATATGGGTCTAATTTGAATTCCTCATGACAAAAGGAGCCTCGAATAGAAATGGAGTTAAGAGATTGATGGAGACAATAATCTAAAAAAAATGGGTTTAATATGTGAATAGTGTAAGAGAAATATACTTACAATATAAAAAGGACGGCGGATTATACACGTTAAAGATACAGGAAATCGTGAAGTATCTTGCGAATCACGTATCAGAGACAATTTCCTAAACTAGGTGCACCAGTAAATTAGATCATGGAAGGATGTTGCTCGTGTCCACCTAATTCCGTTTAGTCCTGTCTAAAAGAGTGACCTTTGACCTATTGTCTTACAAGACGCTTAATCCAATAGAAGACGCCTTTTTCTTCGCCGTGGGCGCCGCTCCTTTGAATATGTAAAGGAAATGTCGCTGGAGAGTTTTTTATCTTCCATTGAAATAAATAAATCATCGCGTTGGAGAACTGTCCCATACATTTGTAATTTTATTACTTTGTGTTTGTTGCTATAATAATAAATATAAACAGAGTTACAAAATTTACTCTTTTATTACTGCTGAAAACGTTATGTAGATTTTCATGCCAAGTTTTTAACAAACTTATATTATTAAGAGAGGAATGTATCGTAATAGAGCTGCGTAGATATTATTTAAAATGTATTATGTTTGATTTACTTCTATATACTGAAATCCTGGATTTTTATAGTGAAGAAATATTTTAATACAACTGTATGGCAGTAATAGTATGATTAGAGTGTTTATACGAAAGTTATCTAAATTACACTTTTGTTCATTAATTAAAGACAACATTTACTCCTTTTTAATACCCTCGTGGGAATACCCCTAAGGTCAATGATTAACTTAAACGAGCAACATGATAAATTATATGTATTTTGTTACAACGAAACGAGGAATGGGACGTTAACCTGATGGTAAGTGGTATACTGTTGTGCTAGTAAATATTTTGATATAGTTTCGTTGTCTAAATAATCTTACTAGTTCACGTTTAAGTAACTGTTAAGTACTTACAATGGTTATAAATCATTTATGAATGTGTTATTGAAAAATTGCGGTGAAAAAAAAAATTTTTTTGTTTATTCACCGTTATTTGGCCCTCCTCCAATTCGCTTAACTAATCGTACGTAATGTGCGATCTACGTTGGATAAAGGGCAGTCGAAAGGCTTTCACCGAGCAATCTGTCTTTGGTTACACTCTCCATTTGACCATTACAATAATGTATGTGTCGGCAAACATAATTTATGAACGTAACGTCGGAACAATAAGCCTTATTTTCAGACATTGTATCTGCAAAATGTTACAATAGTATAAACACCACATTTTTCTCATGAGAAATGTTCTCTGAAACAAAGGCATAATTTCTCATATCTTTGAACGATCAAGCTGCTACTAAAAACTGGATTTTTGCACTAATTAGTCGACTCGACTGAAGGAAGACGTGTTCTTCACAGAACGTAGTAATAACAAGATGATGTCACATTTCTCTTGTGTAATTTGTTTCTTTTATTAGTTATCCAAAATCTATATAACTTTTTGCAGACTCCTAAGCGGCACAAAGGCCTGGCGCTATTGTATAGTTAACTTGGGAAAAGATGGAATTATGTGATGTAAAAAGTTTTCAAATCAAAAACTATAAGAAATTACCGCACTTTTAAACAATATCCTGTACAAATATAGACTGGTGTAAATATAAATAATTATATAACACATGAAGACAATATTTTAACAGTGACAAATTTTTTAATTGAACACCAACCCAGTCTTATATATTTAATTATTAAGTATAAAAGAAATTCTCAGTGTTTCTTCTTTAATATAAGTCCTATAAAAATCTGAGACTTGAAGGTACGAGTTGTATCAGCAAGGCCAGACGTGGAACGTCCGAATATCTGATCCGTTTCATATCCCCTTTCGAAAACATGTTAAATGAGTACAATCCGCGGAATGCGATGCCACAATACAATGTCCTGAGGACACCGTCAAGGCTACAGGAGATCAAACAAAGGGCGCCTGTACTCTCCGACAGATGCTTCGAATATATCTTTATCTTGCCACGTCGATATTGCCTTTTAAATTGTTCACTTTGCCTGCTATATTATTGTGAATTGTGTCTTGCGATTACATTTCACAGTCAGTTGTATGATCGGGAAATGAATGTTTCTGTTGTTATTCATTTTCTGTGGTCGGACACGAATAACAAAGAACACACTACTATTAATTCTATTATTGTATATATTCTTGAAAGATTACTGTTTTTTACGTTTTTACTTTTAAAAATCCGTTTCAAAATTATTAAACAATAAAAAGCTGTGCCCAGTGATATGTAATTGGACTCTGATGTAAATCAATAATTGGATATCGGTAAAAGCAATCTTGAACCAAATCATGATTGAGTGAACTCTTTCATACATCTCGAGTGTATTTGGAGTAGAAAAATTTTACGATTTAAATGAGTTACTAATATGACAAATATCATAATATAATTCCACTGAAATAAACAAAAAATAAGTATGTATATGTCTTATATATTGTATATGCATTAGTTTCAATTTGTACTAAAAAATTGTGTTAATTTGTATTCGGATATAAATTGATGTTATTAGTTCAGAAAAGGTATTTTGTTCACGCTATGCGATGAATGAAAATGTTAAAAATTGCTAATCTAGAATTACTCCATAGTGAATAGTACAGGCAAGCGAGCGCCTTATTATCTTTAAATCCCTAGAGCGACTAACATGGCGAGTCGCTGTGAATATTCAGCTTGTGCTTAAGTAGAAATTTAAATTAGATTACATATTAAGAAGTTGTAAATTCATTTGCAGTTTTAAGTTCATTCATTGACACAACATAAGTGAGTACATTGTATTAATATTATTCTGGCCTTAATGCAGCTAATTTCGCTACCAACAATGTTAAAAGTATAGTGTACTACTTTCGAAGTGAGCAGTAGCTAATGAAATCACTAAATAAAAAATATAAATTCACAAACTTTTGTGCAATTAAATGAATTTTAAGTAGCACCGCATTGTGAACAGGGCGCGTCATTAGTTCAGTTCAGTAATTACCCATTCTGGGAAATTTTAATATACTTAAAAGTATTTCGTATCTACCATCTACGTTATCATGTCCGCCTTTTCATTCTTGTCAATTTTAATTTCAAATAACACTACACTATTTTTTTTAGTTTATAATTAGATATTTTCAACGGCCTATAAGGAAGACAGATGAGAAGGACCTCCATATGACGCCTTTCTTTTACATGAGCATGCACAACATTTTAAAACAATCAATTTTGAAAGATAAATTTTGTTTTCTGTCGTATGTGATTAGAATATTTATATACCCATTGATAAATTCTATTTTAACTTTTGTTTTACGTTGTATTTACCGTAAGTTCTTTTTTTATGTAAGGCGAAATATTGCTTAAATAGGCAAGCTGCAGAGCGTCCATCTCTTACTGTGGAAGAACACATATTATAAATTGCAAGCTATACTCGTTTTTGTGATTTAAAGTTTAAATTTTAGTGGTCGAGTATTAAGTGGACTATTTATTGTATTTCACATACAAGAATAAAAACTTGTTGTTTTTAAAGTAATGTATTAATGTTAGCCTGTGAAGACGTTAAATATACATATCAGAAATAGTTCTCGATCAGAACTTTTAACAGAGCATAGAAAATCCATGTTTAAAATTCTGTAAATCGCTTAAGTTAGTATCGTTTAAGTATTTTTACAGTTAAATCTAAATTTAACCTAGCAATTCTAACGTCAAACTTTATAAACTCGAGTTCAGTTTAATTGCTCCTCGTTTGACTTTAACCTTTAATTAACAGTGCTGTTGTTTAGCCCTCTCCGGATTAACATTTGACTTTGTTCCTAATTTCGTAATTTGTAGTTTAAAAGCGACGCCTCTTTTAAAAGTCATCTTCTTAAATTGGTGCATACCTAAAGTCTTTTATTATGCAAAAACGATGGCCGTATCGTGCTTGTTTCAAATCTTCGGGGGGCGAAGCTGCTCGCGTCCGTAGGAAATACTTGAAATATGACACCCTACACGTGCCCCCTGGGTAGTGCTAAACGAGCAGCAAAATCCGGTGGTAGGCTTCGGCCGCTGGCTCCTGGTACCACCCATCGGCAAAGCCATGCCGCCAAACGACTTGTCGTGTTCCGACATGATGCCTGATGAAGCCACAAGGGGGTTGGGTCCGTACAGTTGCACTGTATTTTGAAATCCGGGTATGGCGCATTGAAGGTTGTGGCGCTGGGTGCCTGTTCGAGGAGGGTAGCGGGATCCGAAGCACGGTTCTCCGCTGGCCGACCGCAGATAGTAGGGGGCCCAAGTAGCGAGTAAGCCACTTGCGAAAGGCTGCCCCGCCAACTGTGAAAAATCCCAGAGTGGCCCCATCGTGCCGGTTGGCGACCGGGCGAGAGGACCCGATGGCGATCTCTGGGGGGGTTCGGGCGTCCCCGCAGTCTCCAGACCAGGCTCCCTCTGGCGTTGCACCGCCAACTGCGTCGTTGGGATTTCATTGCAGTGCCTCGTTCAACTTCCTCCCTCTTCCTATTCACTCTAACACATGAAATGGTCAAAAAGAAAAATAAGTCTCAACAGCGGTTGCACGTCCTCTCACTACAAGTGCACCTCACAAACATCAGAGGCCTGCACTCAAATCTCGATGCAGTCCACCACCATCTCGAAACTGCCAAGCCACACTTATTTTTTCTGACGGAGACGCAAATACGCGACCCTCTTGATGCGGCGTACCTGGATTACCCAGGATACTCTTTGGAGCACCACTTCCAACCGCGTGCCGGAGTCTGCATGTACGTCCGCCAAGACATTTGTTGTCAGCGTCTCCATCATCTTGAAGACCCCACCTTTTCTACACTTTGGACGATGGTGGACACAGGCATGGAAAAAATCATCTATTCTTGCGTCTACCGTTCGCACAGCGGTGATAAGGAAACGACTCGGCTATTTGAACACCTCAGTGAGACAGCGGATGAGGCTCAGCAGCGGTACCCATCGGCACAGTTGGTCTTTCTAGGTGACTTTAACGCTTGCCACGAACATTGGCTATTTCCCTACCAAAAAAACCGACTGTGCAGGGAGAGAAGCAAGAAAGTTTGCTATATCGCACAACCTCTCCCAACTGGTTAAAGAAGCAACCAGGGTACCCGATGTTGAGGGCCACACTGCGAATTGCTTAGACCTTCTGCTGACAACAGATCCTATCAGATACAGAGTGGAAGTTTCGTCCCCGTTAGGGACTTCCGATCATTGTGTGGTGAAATCAGTAGCGACCTATTCTCCTCCTAACCTCGACACACATGGGGTCAGACGAATATGGCGCTACAAGTTGGCAGATTGGGATGAAATGCGGCATTTCTTCGCATCTTATCCTTGGCGGCAAGTCTGCTTTTCTTCTGACGATCCGTCGAGATGCGCGGATGCCGTAACCGACGTGGTACGCCAAGGTATGGAATACTTCATACCGTATACGGATGTATCTACTGGTTCCCAAGCGCGACCCTGGTTTAATGCCGAATGCGCTAAGGCGGAAAAGCGAAAACACTATGCTTTTCTGGCCTGGGTCAGTGCTAAAACCCGCAAAACTCCGGATGTTACAACCAAGAAGAAAGCCTTTAACCGTGCCGCCAAGTCCTTCAAAAAGCAATTACGGCGAGCTCGACACGACCGAATAAAAACGCATTGGCGCGAAGCTCTCTGCCCAGCCGTGTGGCAGCCGAGCTTTCTGGTCTCTAGCCAAGTCGGTCGAGACGAACTTTTGCCGGCCTTCGCTGCCTCCGCTGATTAAGCCCGATGGTTCACTGGCAAACTCGGCAAAAGAGAAGGCTGATTTACTTGCCTTTCATTTTGCCAAAAATTCACGTCTTGATGATGTAAACGCTACACCGCCTCAATTGCCTCTCTGCGGTATTTCCATGCCGGAAATCCGCATTTTGCAGAAAGAGGTGTTACAAACCATGCGTAGTCTGGATGTGGATAAAGCCAGTGGACCAGATGGATTACCGGGTATTGTGCTAAAAACCTGTGCACCCGAGTTGTCTCCCGTATTGACGCGCCTGTACCGCCTCTCTTTAAAGACTGGAATAGTTCCGAAATCATGGAAGCTTGCGAACGTGCAGCCCGATCCTAAGAAAGGCAGCTGTGCCGACCCTGCCAATTATCGACCTATTTCGATTACCTCCGTACTTTGTAAGATTATGGAGAAAATAATCAACAAAAGGCTCATGGCACACCTAGAGCATAATGACCTCCTCAGTGACCGACAGTACGGATTTCGCCAAAACCGGTCTACTGGGGATCTCCTAGTGTACGCCACCCACTTATGGGCCGAGGCCTTGGAGAAGAATGGGGAAGCAATGGCTGTCTCCCTAGATGTCTCAAAGGCCTTTGACAGGGTATGGCATGCGTGCTTGATCAACAAGCTTCCAGCCTACGGCTTATCTCCTGATCTGATTGCTTGGATTAAGGACTTTCTGAGAGAACGGTCTTTCCGTGTTGTAGTCGAAGGTTGTTCATCAGACCCAATGACTACTAATGCTGGTGTTCCTCAGGGTTCTGTTCTCTCTGCAACCTTATTTCTGTTGCATGTCAATGACCTCTTGGTCCCCGGTATCCTTGGGTATGCTGACGACAGCACAGTTGTGGAGAGATATCTGACCACTGCACAGACCAGTCGAGATCAAGTACAGACTTTAAGAGAGACTATGGTTGAGCGGTTGGACCACGCATTAGAGGCAGTCTCCATTTGGGGAAATGCCAATCTCGTAGCTTTCAACCCCACCAAAACGCAGGCATGTCTGTTCACTGCGAAGAGGAGCCCATTCACCTTGGCTCCCACTTTCCGAGGAGCAGTTTTGGAGTGCACTGACCGTCTTCAGTTGTTAGGCATCGAAATATCAACGAACCTCAACTTCGGGCGGTTCATCGAGTCCAAAGCGAAAATAGCCGCGAGGAAACTCGGAATCCTTGCCAAAGTGCGGCGGTACTTTACACCGGGACAGCTTCTGACTCTGTATAAAGCCCAGGTCCGATCGTGTGTGGAGTACTGCTGCCATATCTGGGCAGGTGCTGCCAATTACCAACTGGCAGTCCTGGACTCGGTGGAGAGGCGTGCTATGAGAATAGTCGGTGACCAAGAGCTTCTGGATGCAAAACTCGATAGCTTGGGTCACCGTCGTAGAGTAGCTAGTCTCTCGGTGTTCTATCGAATGCACTTTGGAGAGTGTGCTCAAGAACTGCATGATCTGATACCGCCCTCGCCCTTTTATCACCGGACGTACAGACACACCGCAGGCATTCATCCCTTCGTTGTCGATCTCCCGCGCATTAGGACTAAGCGTTTCGCTTCGTCCTTCATAATGCGTACAGCGAGGGAGTGGAACAGTCTGCCGGCGTCAGTGTTTCCGTCCAGGTATGATGTGGGGGTCTTCAAGAAAAGAGTGAATAGGCTTCTTCTAGACTAGTGCGCTTTACCACCTAGATTACATCGCCGCTTACCATCAGGCGGGATCGTAGTCAAGCACTAGTCTATCATAAATAAAAAAAAAAAAAAAAAAAAAAAAATCTTTTAAATCTAAATTTTGTTTATTAGGTTATTATGTAATATTAATATGTTATTATACGGTTGTACATACACATACAATGTACACATTATTTAATAAAACTCATTGTCATACACAATGATTCACAAAAAATTACTCATTTTCCGTTTTTAAATTATTCTATAATATTAACACCACGTGAGTTGGAGACCTGGTGACCTGTAACACGGGCTTATTGCTTATCACAGGAACCAGTGATCCACAACCATGTGTCAAATGTTATCCATAACTTAAGACTTATCTATATTTTGTATTGGTTTAATGTCACATATTTTTTTATTCTATCCATCAAAGTTATAAAGAAAATAAAGATTGGCAAATTGTTTTAATGACTTTAACTTTTTTCTTTAACCAATGAAATTAGAGTACGTATGGTATGTTTGGAACTATGTCCAGGAATGGACAATAACTGAAAAAATGCATCAAATCTAAGAAATACCATATATTTCTCGAACATAGTCCAAATATTCTTTCTTCATCATCATTTCAGTCTATCATTATCCATTCCTGAAAATAGTTCCAATTATACTGTTCGTAGTCTAATTTCATTAAACGTAGAAAAAGAGTTAAAGGTATTAAAACAGTTTGCCAATTTGTATTTTTCTATAACTTTGATGGATTGATTTTATAAAATAAAATTTTTGAGGAAATATTTTCTTGATTTATGTGGAAAACAACATAAAAAAAATGGTTCATTGAATAAATATTTTGTCATACTAACACGTTTATAAAACTGTGGTTAAATATAATTGATGTATAGATTGTTAATTCAACGAACCACAAGCGTTACATTAATAAATAACTGGTAAATGTAACAGTTGTTTATGCATACAATAAATGCTTATAGGAAGGAAAAATCCTTGTGCCGTACGTTTCCATGTAACCGCATACGTCGTTCGCACTTGTCGCCATGATTTGGTTCCTCTTGCTATTTGCTGATTGGGAAATTCCCCAACACAGAGAAATCAATTTGTAGCAGACATATCGGAATTGAATCTATGGAATTGGACACATCATATCAGCCGTTAGACGTCCACTGTTGGACATGCGCCTCTCGAAAGATCTCCTCGTTGATCATTTACTAGTAATAATTTAATTAACTGTCTTTCCGCTTATTATTGTGCTCTACTCCACGTGTCTCGAATTATTTGACAATGATTCTGTTATCTATTGACATTTATGTTTATATAACGTGATAAATACTTGGAATCGAAGTTGATCTGATTACTTCGAATCAGTAATGATCAGTTAGTGTGAATATGACATATTTTAATTAATAATTTATGTGCAGATAAAATGTTTACTGGTGGTAGGTACCACGCATTCAGGCAGAGCGTATATTTCTGCTGCCAGATTGTACTATGCAAACAGTGAAAAAAATAATGTTTGATGACGGGATTGCCAACTGACAATGTTTAAATCAACTTTTGTAACAGTTTCTTTTAACATATCTTCTTAGTTGTTTAATTACAAAAAATCTCTATCTGCTAAAAATAAGTTTAACTTATCGATACACCAAGATTTCTATATCAATGTAGTTACATTAATTCAACAAAAAAATCTGATTAACCTGAACAAACTAGTCAAATATTTGATCTGACAAGTCCAATAAGTATCAGACTCTATTAAATGAAAGTTAAAAAATTGCATACAAGTCTCGGCTATTTATTATTTGTGGTTTTTATATTATGTTAATACCATCATAGGATTTACCTTGGAAGTATCCATACGGATTTGGTAATTTATGTGACACAATAATTCCCTAATGTGGATCTTCCGAGAAAAGTCCCAGTTGCCCTAAAAAGCTAGATTTATTGCGTTTACTTTGAAATAATCCGGACAACAAAGTTGGATTTATGTAAAGAAAATCTTGTCCTTTTATTTGGTTTTAAAACGTTTCATGTTGTATATTATAAGAGTATTTGGTTATTAAATTAATAATATGTTGTAAATGGTTTTATCGTTTTGAAATAACTCACAAAGTTACAACTGATACTAAAGATACCATGAAACTAAACTGCTTATTTCCTTTAAAATAATGTAATCATACTCAATTACTTTTTCGAACGTTGGAACTGTAGTTTTTGGAAATCACCTCGATATTATATGCAGGCATTTATCACCAGGTGAATATCCTTTTCAGCTCGATGCATATAAATCATTATTGTAAATTAGTTAAACTTATCACTACCTTGAAAATGTATTAAATTTACTTCATAAAGCTGTATTTTGTTGATGTTAACATAAAGTTAACAAGTCTTAATTATTTGTCGTTAGATGCCTGGTGTCGAAACTATTCGACGTGTGCTCAAAGTCAACGCCGGAGCAGATGGAACAGCTGGAGGAGATTAAGATACCTTGGGGAAGCGGTATTGTGGGATATGTCGCAGAAAGCGGCGAGCCGGTCAATATTCCCGACGCATACAAGGTTAGTGTAATATAAATACTTAAAAATAACTTTATTTATTTGCTAAAAGATTAACTCAATGCATTCTTTATAACTGAAGTGATGAAATGGGTGAAATAATTTGTATTTAAACGTTTCATGGGCGAAGCTAACAGTAGAACGAAAACTGCTTTGATGAGATATAAAACAAATTCAAATTCTCTTAAAAAGTAACAACGGCAAAAATAGCCAAATAACTTGAAATAGAAAAGTGAAAAAATATATGTATGAATACTTGGTTAAATTTAAGATGGAGCGAATATAGATCATGATTTTTAACATAAGGAAATATATTTCCTGTAAAATGATTTTACTGTTAAATTTATTCCGATGATAAAACTATGAAAATGTTTTGAAGTTGTAAATCTATTAGCGCGTTAAAACATATTTATACTGTAACATTTTTTTTACTTGAAACAACAAGAAACAACGTCATGGTTTTTGTAAACTTAGTGATATATAAATATAAGGGAAGCGTAATGGCATTTAAAACCGCGTGGTCTCCACGTTCCCCGCAATCCTTGAAATACCTCTCTTAATGAAAATCCGCGTTTAAAAGCTTTGAAAGCGCTTCAGCGTATTAAATAGCAATTTTAACGCAGTGCAAAGCTGACTTGACACCCTTTGTGTTTTATATCATGCGGTACGTGTTTAAATGTTCAGCAATTTAAATTACAATAACTGAAATTATGGTATTAGAGTTTGTCTGGCTTTGTCGTAAAAGGCGACTAAAAGGTGCTTCGTTTCGTGTACTTTGAAAGTATAATTGTCCACTAAGCGAGTCCGGGGTTGACGACAATTAAGTGCTGTTCGTCGTAGCACAGCAAAAGTTTCTACCACACACACACTACAAATTACTTAATAAAAAATATCTCTTTGGTTTTGGCTAATTTTGTGCTTATTAACACGAAACTAACGAAAAACTGAGTTTCTGTCTGTGTATATAAAACAAATACATTCTTAATGTCTTTGTACAAATTTTGTTATTAAAATATTAAATGAACTAATGTTAAACCTATGCAAACAAAAATTGTTTAATTTTGATCTAGTCCAATTTTAATCCCATTAAGCTATTTTGAATGCGACTTACTTAGCCTAAAACGCCGCAGTAGTCCTTTTGATTACTTAATTCAAGTTGATGATTCTACGAATTGTAATTAAAGCGTTTTATAAGTAATGTTACTTAAACTACACCCTTGAGAAGAATATTATTTAAATACAAATCATTATGTGTGTAATATATAAAATTTTATTGAATACAGACTGTTGTATTAAATTCATGTTTTATTCTGCTCACGTCTTTGGTGTATGATCTGTGTTGTTACTGCTTTTATGATTGAACTTATCGTAAAAGTTCCCGGACCCACCAGGCCTTTTTTCTTGTCACTGCGAGTTTAAGTACTTGTCTTGAGCTCACTTTGCATAAAAGTTCCGTAGCTTATACGTTTTGTATGATAACAGGCGAGGCTTATATTTTAAGCTTGAAGGAAATTAAATGTATTTAGTATATTTGTAAAACATTATTTATCATCTACAAATATATCTTGTTCAAAAAGTATAGTTTTCACTGTAGATGTATGGGGCATGTTATATGAAATTTGTTTTTTATGTTTGTTGTATGTAAACTCTTAAATGAACGCAACGTTGAATTAATCAATGCATGTGAAATTCGTTTGTTAGCTGGATATCTATTTCGATGGCTCTGTGAAGAGCTAATGGAATCGGGAACACCGCTTCAAATTAATTGGTTACTACGCCTACGACTTGTCCAAACATTTACAGCTTTCGTTACCGTAATAACATGGTGCAGTCCATTCTTATATCATTTAATTGTATCTCTAGTTAAAGTAAGAGTGGAAATGGAAGAGTCGATTATTACTTTGATAATACCGTTCAAAATATTATATTTTAAGTTAATTTTATTATTTATAGTAACAGAAGTAAATATGAATGTAAGCGACAGACAAAGCTCAAAAAAAAAAAAAAAAAATAGTTGCAATAAAATTTGTCTCTCCATATTGTGCTTATTTTCTTAAAACAACGTCGTGTTATCCCAGTAATTTCATTAAAGTAGTTCAAACAATGATATGATAATGTTAACATTTTACTGTTTGGTAGTAAAAATAAGTGCTGTGGACTTACATCTCGACGATTAGCTATGTAGACGGTTTTCAACAGCAAAGACTTGTACAAGTAGATATAGTTTTCAGTTTATTCTCTCCTCCTTTTAACTGTAGCAGTACTATAGAAATTAAATGGAATTAAGTCAGTCTGTTGTGTTTGCATTATAACAGTAAATGAAATCAAATTTTTGTAACAATGTTTATAATTTCACATATTGTATGTTAAGTAAAAGATCTTGGTTGCTATTGATTCAAAAAGAACATTATTGATTATGAATTTGAATCTAAAGATGTTTATTTTTTAACAAAGGTTTTCTCGTAGTAAAAGTTATATCGGAGTCGATAAGGTATTTTTAAAGTTTAAATTCCAATTCACTTCAACTCAGATTTTCGGTATTTTGAAGTATCAAAGTTTTTAACTCGGGCGCGGAGCTTTCGAAGTTCGATTAGCGTATCGTAAACGGTGTCAGATTCGTATACTAAGAAGAAAGTCTTAAATTTACCTACTTTTTATGTATATAATGTTTTTTTGGTCACAGTCTATTTAAAGAGAGATCATAATTGACCAAAAGGTAAGTTCTCGCAATTGCTATGGACAGACGAAAAATCTCCAAGAGTTTAATGTATTTTTTTTCTTGACCGTTAACAAATTCAACTTCATGACTTAAAAGGTCGGTACTGAAATTCCACTGACGACTGCAGTACTACTCAAATAAATTGTACTGGTTTCTGGGTACAAAGTAGTAATTATTTTTGATGTTTGAATATATAAAAAAAAATATAAAATCAAAAGTTGTCATTGTAGTTTTGTGTGGTAAGCATTTGTAGATGTTATGTAGTATTTAACCCACTATAATTCTCTTGGTCGTCCGACCGTCATGCAAATGACGGGCACCAATTTATATCTCAAAATGGCGACCCCACACCCCGACGAAACATATATCAACACTATGGTTTGCAAAATTACATAATTTATGAGTGGGACGTCATTTTATTATAGGCCAAACATTTCGTTCACCACATCATTTCAACACTATTATCAAATTAAACATATAACTCCAATTAAAAAAAAAACTTGTTTTGACTATCTGGAATTAGGTATGATACATAAAAAAGAAAATTAATGCAACAGTAATACAATTAAATTTCTCACACACGATGGAATTTCATTAATTGTAATTAACACTTGTTACCTGTTAATGGTCGAGAAAGAAAAAGAACGAGAAAATAACTAAATTCTTTAGGCATCATTAAGGGATTTTTGAAATTGCCCAGAGCGAACAAAAACGTTATGGCGTATCAACTGTAACATGTGTGTACAATTGTTGGAGTTAATCACATACCTTGTCCTTAAAATATAAATTACAAGAACTATATTTGCATAAACATTTTAATTATAAGATGATTCAAAGATTTATACTAGTGTGTTAACAGTTTGGTTGGTAGTATACAATTTAAATGTTTGGAAATCGTGTATACTCGCTAGAGGATTAGATTCTTGAAATTTAAGTAAGCCTGCTAAATAATTAAACTTATTATTAACTCTTTGTACTACTACTTAAAAGTTCTATAATACTTTTTCATATAAAAGATACAATTTAAGATTCTTAGTACATACACTTTGAAATATTCAAAACTGGGTATATTTATGAGTACATATATTCATATAAATTTTGAATGTCTGAAATGTACATTTGAAGTATTTTAATTAACATACATAGTTATTAAACGGCGCAAATTTTATTTCACATTATATATCTCACTGTGGGACATAGCCCTTCTTCAAGGATGTCAACAACTTTCGGTCCTGCGTTTCCCGCATCGAGCTGCTTCCCGCGACCTTCAGATCTTCGGTCCACCTTGTTCGGGGCCTGCCAGTGAAGTATTATCGCTTCGTCAGCTGTTAGTCCTTTGAGCGATGTCCTTCATAGTATCTATTATTGAATAATATTGCGTAAATGTATTGCGTATTTGATCTCGTATAAATATGTTTAGTTTTACCTGCAGTATCAAGTGTCCGTACGTATCAATTTACATTATGTTAACAGAGAAGTTGTCTATTGTCATTATCTTCATCTAAAAATCACACCGATTGCGTTTTCATGACTCGTCATTAAACGAAAAAATTCTTTATGTTATTCACGCTGTTGCTTCACGGTCATTGTTTATCTTGGTAGTAACATGCTTTTAAAGTTAAACACTACCTATACTCTATTCTATCGGGTTATCTTTTGCTTCATTCATTACACTCATGGTCTTTTGCATGGTTGAGTCATCTAAACTATTTCAATTGGTTGCTCAAATTGCTTGTTACACTGAAGGCCGTGTACCCATAAAATTACATTGCTTAATCAATATATGACGTAGTCATTACACTTCTAGAAGATTAACGTGATGGTTGGCATCAATCCAAAATATTGACCTTGCTGCGTTCAGTTATTCGCGCTGGGCTCGAATCGAACACCCATGGCTTATGAGAACAATTTACATATAAATTTCGTTAAATGATTGCACTAGATAGAATTTAACTTCTGTACCCATTGACATTTCATCACAACTTTCAACTTTATTACGTCTAGCGTAAAGAATGTATTAGGATGCCATTCCACTTGTATATCCTGTGTGCGCTGCGGGCGCAGTGTAGTCATTGAATATTGCGTTTGAGCGACGCACATTTGTAGCAACTAAACTGGAAAATCAACGTCAAAGCGTACCTCTCTGTCTTCGTAAATACTACAAATTGTGACATTTAACGAGATAACGTTTTATTTTAATGCATTTAAGTAATTATTGGTTAAAAATCTGAAATGAGATAAACGATGTAAATGTCACAGCAATTTTTAAAATTACCAGCAATTATTAAGATGTTAAAGAATTTTGTATTGTCATAATTTTTACAATGCTGTTCGCACAATTTGTAATGAACAAAAAATAATTATCATTTTAACGGTTTGAATACTGTTGTAAGTTTTTATGATCTTTAGATTCCACGCTTATATTTTGTTAAATGTGAATAAGTTAAAAACAATATAAATGTCTCTTTTAACGTTTGAAGGTTATTACAAATTCTGTGTTGTGATTGTAATAATTTTTATACTATGCACTTATCGTAATAGTATTATTATTATGTATTTATGCAACACAGCTAAGACAAGATGTAAATATTTAAGATTGAAAAACATTATTGTGTGTGTGGTCTTCATTTGTAATGTGATTCAAAGCTAAGCTTATGGCAAACAGATCGTTTAGATATATGAACAATAAGTCATGACATGACGCGATGGTAATCAGCTATACATGCGTCTAAAGGAGCCCGTATTGAGGTAGGCACTACAAAAGGTATAAACGAATTATCATAACAATATTATAACCACGAAGGCTGAAAAACTTTATGCTGCGCAGTTCATGTTTCATAAATAATGTATGCAAATTTTTCCTTGATTTGATGACGTACATAGATTATATCATTATATTAAATTAATAGCAAAATTTAACATTTCTGACAGAGAAGGTCATAAAGCAGATTGAAAGCAAAATTCTCAACACGGAATAATTTATTACATTTACAAAATGTGTGTATTTTATAATATGTCAAGCTCTTTGTGGATCCGTCACAATTAATCATAATTATCTTTTCTTAGTATTAAATGGCTTGTACCCACATCTTTAATTAATGATACAGTAATGTAAACAGTGCTCAATTGCTTTATTATAAAACCAGCAATCTTTCTACAATTCACAATTCGCAGGCGGTGAAAAGTTTTCTCTAAGTATACTCAAACTCGAATTAGCTTTGCATCCCCTTGGCTCTTGAATTGGATTGTTCTCAACGTTTTAAACACTTAACCATTATTATTTAATGTTGATATTATATGCTAATTGAATTTTGAAGTGTATTTGATGCTTGTAATATTCAGCAAAGAAACTAACAGGGTGAAGTTACAAATTTTTGTTATTTCGACTATGTTCTGTCACTTCACGTAATAGAAACGGGTTTAAGATCTATTCTTAAAGGGGATCGTTTAATTTTTTTTAATCCAGCAACCAAAGAATTAAAGCTGTTTTAAGTAAGACTACTTAGCTATTCTCGCTGAAGTGATATTTAATTACATTAAAATGTAATGTGCTCTGTTCACATCGCCAGCCGGGGAATGTCGAATGGGGGATACGTAAAGCGGACTAAGAATATAAAGCACGCGGGCTTGCCGCCGTCGCTCTGTAATTATTCATTCCCGGTAACAAAGGTTTGTAAATTGTATGATAATGAACTTACTACAATGAGGGTCGAGTGATAATTTCAACCTGAATGAAAAGATTTTCACATTCATTGAAATTTATCTGTAACTCTATATTAATATAAGCGCAGTCTTATTCCTTTAGTGCAGCAACCCAAAGTGAATCGCGGTCTTCGACACAAGAGAAAAGAATCTAATATTATTGTCTTTTAATATTCAAATCCATAATCGATTCAAAAATTAAAGTGGTAAAATTATGATACATCATATTCACGATGAGCGTTTTGATGACTAATGTGAAATGGAATCTTAAGAAGAGTGTCATGTTTTAATATTCAAGTTTCCGAAAAATCAAATTCCATACCACTGCATCACTATTACGTCGGTGCATCATTTCGTGAAATCGATGGATCGTTTCGCTTACACGTAGTTGTACGGCGAAGTTACACTCGTCTTGGCTTTCAGCCATATTCGTGAAAGCGGTCTTCTACGAACGTTTTCATGTCGCCGAGTTGCGTCTCAATGCTCTGCGATTCCAACGTATTAAGCCATAAATTATAAATATGGAAAACAGTTCCGTTATGTTTCGCCTTTGTTGTGCTTCTGTGTGTTTAGCTGACAATTTCTTATATTGTCATTTTACCATTGTATCTACTTTTTACTTACAACAGCTACCATACGTAACGTATCCAAATATTGGTTGTTTTAATTATGTTCAAATATTTTTAATTGCTGTACTTAACAAGGATGGAAAGAGTATTAATAACTGACCTTTATAATGTCTTTGTTATGTTTAGTCAAGGAAAATTGTTTAAGATGTCCGTCTTTGATGATTTCCTTTGTTAGAAACAGTACACAACTCAAAGTTAGTCCCTTTCAAATTAAAACAAAACAAATATTTTTAAGGGAACGAAACAGAAAAAGTTTATTTGCGCTATTTAATATTTCTTTTAAAACTTAGTCTTTTTTAGATTCTGCACAAAATATTTAGCAAGCGTTTATCTATAAATACTTACAGTAGTACTAACTATTAGTAATAAGAGCTCGTCTTTATGTCATAAAGGACGGCTGCGGTCTGTGGTCGCGCCTACCGCGCTCCGATTACCCTCTTGATCTAGTTCCTATAGAAATTAAGTATGCCTGAGGCAGATAATGTTAAGCAGAGTAGAAATTAGTTTCGTTAATTAATATCTGCAATGTATTCGAATTATGAAGCCATGAAAGCACATGATGTAAAGCAATATTAAACTTCCGGTTATGGAACAAATATTATTATAAAACTGATATTTTCCAAGAACGATAACGTTCTTCAACATAAGACCGTACTTGGGCAGCTTTTTAGATAAATCGCCTTTGGCCTTTTTATAAAAGGCCTGAGTTGTAACAGTGGTAATTACATAGGTTATTTATTTAATGTGCATCATTATGAACTAAAAATTAGTTTCTGTTGATAGAAATTCGTATGTTGATATCATTCATTCGCTTACGTCATTTATTACAATACATTCTTAGCGTTTACGTGTGCAGTGACGGTGTAACAGAATAATACTGCATGTTACGTGGGTGTCTGTAGAGATGCTATTTAAATGTGAATGCCATTATTACAATTGCTTCGTCTGTACTAATCTACATTAGACGAAAATGGTTCGCCAATAATAATTTAAAATTTACTTTTGAAAATGAATATTACTGTCTTTTGGATTTGTGCAAAAAATTACATAAACTGTTATTAATTTAAAAACGCACTATCAAAGATTTATGAAAGAATGTATAAGCAATTAACAGAGATAATGAAATATTAGCTTTTTATTAAATGTTACAATTTTGTTTCAGGACGAAAGGTTTAACCACGACATTGATCAGCAAACTGGTTACAAGACGAGATCTCTCCTGTGCATGCCTATTAAGGATATCGGCGGAGAAGTTATCGGCGTCGCTCAGGTGACTAACTTTTTTAATTAGTCGTTCTCCTGTTGGTTGATACTCCTGCTCTTAACAATACGATGCTAGTCAGGATAATAAATACTACATTGTGTTCGTCTTTTTGAGACATATGATGTCTTTACTCTAATAATTTCACTACCAGAACACAGTAATGTTTGCAAACTAATACTTATGTGAGAATGAAGTGATACAATGCTTTTAATAATTAACGCTATTATCAGCATGACATGGCTAATTATATTTGTATTATAGGTGATAAATAAGCAGAGCGACGGCCCTTTCTCTGTGAACGATGAAAAGGTTTTCGCTTCTTACCTACAATTCTGCGGCATCGGTTTACGCAACGCGCAGCTGTATGAGAGGTCACAATTGGAAGTGAAAAGGAACCAGGTCCTGTTAGACTTGGCGAGGATGGTCTTCGAGGAGCAGAGCACTATTGAACATATGGTGTTAAGGATATTAACGCACACGCAAAGCCTTATCAGGTGTCAGCGAGTTCAGGTAAGTTTTTATTTTCTTTAACATATTTTTAAATCGCCGTAATAAGTATAAAATCAACAATATTGTTGTTGATGATTACATGATAATAAAGCATTATAATTATTATTATTTAGTAAAAAAAATACATACGTAATTTTAGTTTCTTTATGAAGGAGATGTAAATGTAGATTCTAAAAGTATAAAGTAGTATAGTTTTCTAAGTTTCTGAGATAGATTACTAATTAAAACATTAAAAGTCCATAGAAAGACCTGTCCCTTAGTCTTCATAAAATTTTAATGTATATTTCTGTCATTTTATGCAAATCTAAAGGAATTATTTACGAGCGTTACAGTTAACAGACAAATGGTACACCAAGTGCCTTCAAGGTTTATAAGACAGCATTTCGACAGGTTGTCACTTTATTAACGTTGTGGTTTATTCCGGAATCTTATAATTATTGCCAAAGGATTTAGTATCATAACTGAGAAATTTCATTGGAATATAAATATGTAATCGATATTAAATCATTTTAAATCGTAATATCTATCGTAAAGGAACAGAATTTGTAGTTGTTTGAATGAAAACCTTGAGAATGTGATTTGTTTTGTTTATGATTAACCATGTAGTGGTGACAGAAGATAATCTAGTAAATTATGGCACAGTCAAAGTGAAACATTATGTTTTATAGCCGCTGAAATAAAGTGGTAAAGTAATAACTTTTTGTTGGAAGTTATTGATTGTTATAAAGAATTAACATATTCACCGCGCGTAACAATTCAATGCGTATTCGAATACAATTGCAGTTAATGGGCATTATCGCCCATTGCTCGCATTAATGACGATTATCCCCAAAAGCTAAAATCAGACAAATTGCTGGATAGTCTGATTATATAGTTTTTTTATTATAAATAAAATGTCATGAATTTAAATCTGAATAATTAATAACATTTTAACGAATAGACGTTTTTGTGCTGATATTTAACCAATTTTAACAATTATATGATTTTACAACGCGATTTTACAATGTTAGAATGGTAACAACATTTTTTATTACAAATCATCTATTTTTATAATTATTAATAATACACCCGCAAAGAAGGTGGACTTTTATTATGAACTGAATTTTAACTATATGGCAGTTGATTTCTCTTCGAATAATTTTGCTAAACATTGCTTGTTTGTTAGATGTGTATGTTAAACTATTGATAATTGATCTAATGGTGTAATGATAGCATTTTGCTTGGGGCCTATTAGGATTTATTATAATTTTAATTTGCTAGAAACCGAGCGACAGCCCGACGCCGGTAGATACTGTTTAATCGACACCATCTAATGATGATTGAGGCGACGCCTGGAGACGGCGCCGGAGCCAGACATATCGCGATCAGCGGACAAATAGCTGAATGCTAATTGATATTTATCTCACATTTTGTCACGATTGTGTATCGCTTGAATATATTCAGGTTCTTATCTATTTCCATCCGCTCTCCGCGAGTTTCTTACGAAACTAAATCTTAATATCGAACTTAAATCATAATATCGAAAGTTAAAGTATTAATCATAAGAGAATTTTATTACATATATATAAATCAGTAAGGTCATGTAATATATTATTTAATGAATAATTAGACCTGTGTCCACCAATGAATAACTATGGATTATCTTATAATGATGATGATTATTCAATGTTGTGTATAACTAACTGGCTCGGACTTGTAGAGTCTGTATGAAAATATTTGATTAAATATTCCTTTCAGCTTCGAATTTTAATGTACTGTTATAAGATGTTCTCTTTAACATTAAGTTCTGTTAGAATAAATCTTTAGAGCAGATTAAAAATATAATGGTAACTTTTGACACTTGTTTGCCAAACGCAAATTTCCCACGCAGCGTTGATTCATTGATTGTACTGGCTCTCAATTGCTATTCTATTCTCATAGTATTTGCAGTTTGATCAACACATTACGTATAACAAATCTAATTCGAAATGCTATTCTAGAAAGTATTTGTCAGTTTAACTTCTAAATGTAGGTTTATTTGGTTGTTGACGTGCGGAGCTTCTGTACTGTATCATTTTTATTTTAAATATTTACATGTTATTTTAATACAAAATACAATACCCATATTTCGAAATACATTTTTGAAGTGGTATAAACCGTAAACTTTATAAAAGTAAAATGTGAACTAAAATTTTCACAAAAGACCGCTGACCGCAGAAATATTCCAATTTATAAGCAAAGTCAATTGCTTTGGCTCTGTTGTTGGATATAAACTACGTTGATATCAAGTCCCTTCTATATTTACTTCGGCTATTGTCCGATACATATAAACAAAACAAGATCATTTTGTCTGTGTATTAGTGAATGCTCTTGGCACATACAGTGTCTAAGTTTTTGGCGGATACTCAGTTGGATGATAGTACAATCTTCAACGATATATCGGCCTATTGGATCTACGCCAATGTATTAGAATTGATGATATATTCGCGCCTGAATATTGCCTGATAAAAATACAAAAGCGACATTGTCATTATCATATTCGTTTAGGGATTTATGTTTAATGTGCGGAAGCGTTCCTGTTGTTGTTCGATACATAGATTGAATTTCATAAATGAATTGGGATCTACTTAAGAATGCCTATCTATTCATTGTATTATATACAGCATTGTACGCTTATCTATCTTTAACGCAGTGGTAACAAGTTATCTAACATTTGCGTATAATAAAAATTAACAAACAGAATCATAGAGATTTTTTTTACATGTCCAGTTTATATGCTGTATGTACGTAACGTGGAGTTTCCGCAGTAATATGCAAATCGTTGCTCCGGGCAACATAACAGACGAGTCCGTTTAAGTGCAGACGTCTGGCAACAACGTTTATGGGTATAAGCGAGATTACTAGACAACTTTATCATAGTTATCTTCCATTTTCATCGTTTAAAAGGCACCAGTGACTCATTGAAACTTTGAAATTTAACGGAATCGATCTAGGTATGGTTTATCATTTAGTTTTTAACGCGAAAATTTTACAACGTCGTTAAATAATCTTTTACAGATTGTGTTTCAAAAGAGACACAATAAAAAAAGATTAATAGTAGCATGGCTATATTTTATAAAAATTTTGATCAAACGCAACAAAGTATGAATATTCTTCTTTAAAAAAAAAAAAAACATTCTAAAGTTGACATTATTAAGGTAACAGAACATCTTGACCATCCCTTTCTGGTTATTAGCAAGTTGTTGTTTGTATTGTTGAAAGAACCTTATCGTAGTTTTCACAGCTAACAAGCAATTAACTATAAGCCTAAAGATTCATCATTTGTATCGTGTCCAACCCTCTCGTCCAATTAACAAAGTAATTTAAACAAAACTTTGCACAGAATAAATATTCAAACTTAAACCAAGAATAAAATTAAACGCAAGCAACAACGAAATTCGTGAACAATATATCCTACCACAAACCCCTCGGGAAATCACATGCAAAAAGGCTCTGGAAGTTTTAACAATTTTCATTACATTTTGCGCGGCTCGTGTTAACATGATTTGCTCCCACTCATCTAACGTCATTCAATCCATTTCAGGGTCCTTAGTCCATTACTCTAAAAGATTTATATTTATTTTGAATCGTGCGGGACGACAATTGTAGGCTTTTGAGGACGTTCCAGACCTGCGTAAATAATCAATATGTACATACGAAATCTTCCGATTATATACAGGTGGTTACCATAATTTGAAAGCTACTAATCTTTTAAATATATTGAACTGTTCAAAATATACATGTAAGCGCAGAGTTGCCATTTGATTATTTTTACATTGAATTACAAAGAAACAAATTTGCTTTATAAATATTTCACAAATACCATTACATCTTTAATTTAATCAAAAAAACTTAATTTGAGTTTATTTAGTAATTAAAAAAAAAATCTAGTTAGACTTTAATCTCTAGAACTAAATTAGTAATTATGTCCTATTTAATATTTTGTTAAGAAACGTCCACATGTTTATTTTGTTGTTGTTTATAAAAATCTAATATAAAAAAGTCTTAAAATCCGTTAGTAGCCATTCAACACGAAAAATAACTTACCGTCTTTTGATGAGTTTCTTTATTTGCACAACTGTCCATATGTTCAAATGTCAATAAGGTCAATAAAAGAGCTCGCATATAAAAAGGTAAGAATACAGTTCAAGGAGTTGCCTTGACTGGAAAAAATTATTACTAACTCCGTTAAATCAAGCGTGTGACGTATATCCGTTTGCGACGCGAAAGCGCGAAATCCCCAAGTAACACTTTATTGGATCATTTCCAAGGAAAACTCAATTACTGGGAACAATGCGGCGGTAACGCGGGTGGCCTTTAATGGAACTTGAATTTGTCCCTGCGAAAGTACACAGATCCGAACAATCCGTGCTTGATTGCCAATAAGAAAAATATTGCGTTTGGCAGATGTGACGCGCTTTCCAGCTGTTAAGTGTCTAACCTAACCTAAGACGACTTGATTATGTCGAAACTTTCGTTTAATTCTGTTAAGTAAATTAATATCATTCGATTTCAAGTTTTAATCTCAGAGAAATAATAATCATAACAATAACTCGCACAAATCTTGAAATCTCCGAAAGGACCACAACAATACTTTCTCACCAATAAACCGTCTAACGATAAAGTAACTTTAACATATTTTTATTGCCTTTTCATTATTCAACGTTGCATTTTTTCCAACTTATACGTAAAGTAATATTCTTTTGAACAAAAAATATTAAAAATGCACTCTGATTACTACTTGACCACAGTGTTACAAGGTTAAAGAAAATACTAAACTCCTATGTTGTCAACCGGACACTGCCACAGCCCAGTAATCGAACTGGGGACCTCGGTTTCAAAAGACACTAAACAGAAAATTTAAATTTATCTGTCTACATGTTACTAATATTTAAAAACTAATCTGGTTTCTTATAACCGTTTCGAAATGCAATTTTGCGGTAACCCATACCGTTAAGATGCTCATTCACTTAACTGTCTTCGTGGTATAGTGATTTGAAGTAACCGTAAAGAGAATCAGAGTGTCTTTACGGACAATTGAAGATGGAGACAATAACATTAAAGTTTAATATTTTTACTAGACCTTAACAGTGTAAAGACGCGTTCACAAGCTTCTGTTGTATTTATACTACAATTTTAAATTACTTACGCATACACATTTACAGCCCACCGTTCGATTCCACTGCTGGACTTGAAATATTAATTATATTAACTTTATTTAAAATCTTTATTGAAATTTAAAAATTAGGTTGCTATGGGTATTCTCTGTCAGTCAACCTAGATAGTAAATAGATGCTTTGGTAGGCGAAGAGAAACAATTTATATTTAAACACAAATGGACAATAAATTTATTATATACGTACTTATATACATAAACACATAAACAACTACATACCTGATATAAGAATTTCACAAGAATTATGTATTTGTATGTAAGTTGTTCACATTAACCAGTTAAAAAATAAAACGTATCGAACCAAGAATTGACAGCTAAACGAATTTTTATTGATACATTAAAGTAAAAACAAGAAAAGTTATTTTAAAAAAAAATGCCTGTTATTCGTTTACACATAAGGATGGAGTCCTCTTAAGTTATATGTTAAGCTACAAAGTGAGAGTACCTTTTAGTTCCAGACGTTTTTATGTTCTACCAGTACAATATTCTTGCAGGGTAAAACAACGCATCTGTGACCATTTGTTTTATCTATATACATTATCTTCTATATGTATATAGAATGTACGGAAAATTTTGTTTAGACTCTCTTCCATCGTCTACTTATAAATAGATTTAAGACAACTTTAAAACCGTGGCTCTGTGACTAAAAGCTTGTCTTTTATCAAGGTCCCAGCTTCGTGGTGGTAAAGTTTTTTCTTTAAACAACTTTGCTGGCTGCTACCCCATATTGTACATCTACCGCTATTACAGCAATATAAGAGAGCCAAACTATTATGTGTTATATGCGAACGCGCTTTACCATCCGCGGCCACATTGTCATATTATATAGAAAAAATACGCCGATGATATTATACTGTTTGTTGTTATTAAAATAAAGTAACATAACATTTGCAAATGACAGAAAAAACTATTGCGTCACTGGGTATTAAATTTGAGATATGTTAAATATTCATTACTATGGAAAACAATGCAATAAATATTTTGAACTATAAAATTTATAGTGTTAGAATTATATTTTTTTCTTGACTTTTATTTAACATATTTTAATTATAATTAAGTCATATTTTTTTTAACACAGTCAACTTTAAATGTTAATTATCTTTATAATCCAGAGGTTTCAGATAATATGAAATAGTGTGATGAAAACTTGATGATGATATAAAAGTTTTATAAATTTTTCTGTTACCAATTGAAGAATTTAAATTTATTCGTAAATACAATTTTTATTTTATGAACAATTACCAATAATTCCAATCAAGTTTTATTCATTTGTTAAATCAATACGAAATATCTCGTTCATTATTATAATCGCGAACTTTTTACTGCTAGTAGGTCCCTGTTACCAGAGACTGAAGCAGATCCCGCCACAGTTCCTATTTCTGCCGACAGTAATGTATAAACATTACTGTGTTCTAGTTACAAAGGCGCTGTATTGAATACAGATTTTAGTAACATTTAAACGATTGTGTGCATATTGAAATAAATATTTAATATTAATAATACTTTGCTCAGAAGATTATGCTCAGTATTGGAATTGACCAACTTCGTATTGCCTTTTAGAATCCTTTTGTTTTGTTACAAATAATATTAACTACGAAATTGTCATTATGAACACAATAAGAGAAACAGACAACGAATAATTTTGTAATGATTCAGAGGATGATTTTTGTAATTGGTGTTCATTGTTTCGGTAAAATTGTAAAACGCTCTATAAAAGCTTTAAAACGTTGACAGGTATGTAATTGAATTTACGATATTCGTATGCTGAAAGTAAGAATTTAATTAATTTTTCTGTTACCAATTGAAGAATTAAATTTCTTACTATGACAATTCATAATATGCTAAACTTCTTAATATGCTAAACTTCTTAATATGCTAAACTTCTTAATATGCTAAACTTCTTAATATGCTAAACTTCTTAATATGCTAAACTTCTTAATATGCTAAACTTCTTAATATGCTAAACTTCTTAATATGCTAAACTTCTTAATATGCTAAACTTCTTAATATGCTAAACTTCTTAATATGCTAAACTTCTTAATATGCTAAACTTCTTAATATGCTAAACTTCTTAATATGCTAAACTTCTTAATATGCTAAACTTCTTAATATGCTAAACTTCTTAATATGCTAAACTTCTTAATATGCTAAACTTCTTAATATGCTAAAAGACCATGGGAGGCCACAAATTACGATCTTGATACAATGAAAACAAATCATTCAACACCTTCTGCGCTATCTGTAAAATAGATGTAAAATAAATATATAACTCCCAATTATTTCATGTTATAAGTATAAACTGTTTATGCCATTGCCCAAAATAAAAGTATAGATATGCAAAATTCTGATATGACAATTATTTATTACAGGTTCTCCTGGTACACGAGGCTTCTAAAGGCAGTTTTTCCCGTGTGTTTGACTTGGAGGCTGGCGATGAGACGGATCCCGGCACCAGGACATCACCTTACGAGAGTCGGTTCCCTATCAATATCGGAATTACAGGATATGTTGCCACCACCGGTGAAGTAAGTAGTTATAAGTTCAACGCATGTATACTTGTATCTAAAGCAATGTAGCTTAGAATGTTTAAAAAAAATTGGTTTTGTATTATCTTTCCAATAGTTTATTTCACCTTTTACATTTATTTCACTTTTAATATCCCACAATTGTTATCATGACATTTCTGCATAAATTATTACATCTCTCTTATTGTGCTTTTCGGAAGGATGGGAATTATTGCAGGGACGCTCTCTGTGTATGTATGAGTATACGTCGACGTAATCTCTTAAAAGTCTGAATGTATACATGTATACATTTGAATGTTTAAGACACTTGAAACTGTCTCGCGTAGTATGTATGAACGGTACGTTAGTAAGCACACTACTTGGAACTTGGTACGTTGGCCGCTTTGAAGAGTTCTCATTACTTTAATGAATTGGTCGAGGGGTGCACACACATCGGTGAATATTTCGGTTTATTCTAAGTATCAGACGACCCATCCCACTGATGGCATGTTATCCAGCTCTTGTTACCTAGTACTTACAAATTATATTACAACATACAAATGAAAATTGGAAAATAAAGTTTCCTTTTGTTCACATCATCTCATTACTAGATATTACGACCTGTTGTCTACCTGTAATGTAAAATTGTTTTCTTTGAAGGTATCCTCAATTTAAAATATCCTTGTAAGGTGTTTATTAAAACAAACTAGAAACTGCACAAAAAAAAATATAAAAACTGTTTATGCCATTGCCCAAAATAAAAGTATAGATATGCAAAATTCTGATATGACAATTATTTATTACAGGTTCTCCTGGTACACGAGGCTTCTAAAGGCAGTTTTTCCCGTGTGTTTGACTTGGAGGCTGGCGATGAGACGGATCCCGGCACCAGGACATCACCTTACGAGAGTCGGTTCCCTATCAATATCGGAATTACAGGATATGTTGCCACCACCGGTGAAGTAAGTAGTTATAAGTTCAACGCATGTATACTTGTATCTAAAGCAATGTAGCTTAGAATGTTTAAAAAAAAATTGGTTTTGTATTATCTTTCCAATAGTTTATTTCACCTTTTACATTTATTTCACTTTTAATATCCCACAATTGTTATCATGACATTTCTGCATAAATTATTACATCTCTCTTATTGTGCTTTTCGGAAGGATGGGAATTATTGCAGGGACGCTCTCTGTGTATGTATGAGTATACGTCGACGTAATCTCTTAAAAGTCTGAATGTATACATGTATACATTTGAATGTTTAAGACACTTGAAACTGTCTCGCGTAGTATGTATGAACGGTACGTTAGTAAGCACACTACTTGGAACTTGGTACGTTGGCCGCTTTGAAGAGTTCTCATTACTTTAATGAATTGGTCGAGGGGTGCACACACATCGGTGAATATTTCGGTTTATTCTAAGTATCAGACGACCCATCCCACTGATGGTATGTTATCCAGCTCTTGTTACCTAGTACTTACAAATTATATTACAACATACAAATGAAAATTGGAAAATAAAGTTTCCTTTTGTTCACATCATCTCATTACTAGATATTACGACCTGTTGTCTACCTGTAATGTAAAATTGTTTTCTTTGAAGGTATCCTCAATTTAAAATATCCTTGTAAGGTGTTTATTAAAACAAACTAGAAACTGCACAAAAAAAAATATAAAAACTGTTTTTCTAAATTCATTTCATCGTTTTATTCATTGTCATAATATGAAACTTATTCAAATATGGGATACATGAAAAATAGATGAAAATGTTGGATCATCGTAGTAATGTTAACTTTTGCTTGTATTTCAACTTCATAAAACTATAAATAGTTTTCGTACATTTTATTCGGTTTAAAAAGATGGAATCACCTTACTCGTTTGCTTTATTGGTTAAAAATAAATCTAGCTACGAATAATTTATAAATATCGCGAGGAATATATGCGGACTCAACTTCTAATAGGAAAAACATTTTTATTGCTTGCACGATACATGCTTAGTAAATAAAACAAGTTTAATTAAAAACTATTTTCATTTGAGACAAACAGAAATAAAAGGTTCAAAAATACAATACAGAGCCGATAGAAATAATTACAATTGTTACTTTAGTCGCACTGTGAACATGCTTAATTTACAAAACAAAGCAACAAGGTATTAAATAATGTACATAATTATGTATAACAATCCGCAAAATATATTATATATTTATTAAAAGAAATCTTTAAACACAAGGTTAACTTTTGTTATCACAAATATTCCCTGAACGTAGTAGAAAGTATAAAAGCAATATAATATTATATTTAGTGTTGCTTATTAGTCAGACTTATGATAAGTAAGAGACCTTTGTCTAGCAACACACATTCATCAGTTAAAATGATGACGAGTATTTCTTTTAACACTAAATTCGTGAACCTCTTGAGACAGGATCTTTACTTACATGTGGTTGAGACGATTCAGAAGATTGTCCTTATCTACACTTTAAAACATTTAATTAGTCTGTAATATTTTTATAAAGGACTTGTAACAACATTTCTATTTAATTTTATATTCTTAGAAAAGATAAAAGTTTAAATTTTTCAAATGTTTTTCTCTACTAACTCTTAGGATTGTTGGAATATATTAGCTATTCTGTATAGCTAAACATGTCTACGTAATTTGGGAATGCTGCATTTGAAACTGACTTTATTATCCTATAAATTACATTTGCAGACAGTGAATATTGCTGACGCGTATCTGGATGCAAGATTCGACCCCTCGGTAGACGAAGACGCAGGGTTCAAGCACAATACAATACTTTGTATGGCGATAAAAAATTCAGAAGGAAGAATTATTGGTGTTATACAAGTAAGTTTAAATCATTGTTTATGAACTATAAATAATTTATTTAACGTTTAACTGGCGTTAGATCTCTTTTGCCGGAGACCGTTTAGGTAAGTATTCCAGCGGCCAAACAGTTGTGTGCTAAAATTACTTTGTTCCGGTTTAAAGGGAGCTGTAACCTAATGAAATTACTAGAGTAACGAGATTTGACATCTTATGTTTCAAGGCGACATGCGCAATGTGGTTAAGTGTACCATCTTAACAAGCGCCACATTATGGAAAAGCGTATCACTTATCATCAGGTGAACGTCTCGCTAGTCTCATCGCCTCGTAAAACAATAAAAATTTAATATGTAATTTATATTATTTTATTTGACAAATCGATGAGACTAGCAGGCCGTTAACTTGGTTGTAAGTGATACACCTTCAAATCGGAATAGTTTACGCAGTATTGTTTAGTGGCAGAAATAGGTATTGACTTACCTAGAGAGTCAGCACATGTTTTACTAACACAATTAATGAAAAATATACTTTTTAAATCTTCCGTCATAACAGTAGTAATAAGTATGTTCCGGCTGTAGAGATATGAGAGTCAAAGTTTTCTGGGCATCTACACATAACCATTCTCATTTAACTTCATAAAAAATTGTTAAAAAAATTCGTGTGCCTCTGTAGTATAAAGGTGAATGCTGAGACATTTAATGTAAATAATAGATAAATAATAAGCGCACAAGTTATTAACTTTCCTGGTACTAATAAGAGCATTTAAAAACACCGCTATTAGCAGAATACTAATAGTGGCACTAAGCTTATGCTGTAAGAGTACAATGCGGAAAGTTTGCGGAATGGGTATTAATGAAAAATTCAAACGTGTGCGTTTATATGTAATGGATGTAGCGCAATGCGGCTCGGGGCACTGGAGTACCGATGTACACTCGCATGCAAATAAAATTGGCAGTAAAAAAAATAAAAGATTAGGACTTGACTAGACCATATCCAAAGTTATTTTAAAATATACTTTTTCAATTTATTATACAGTTTAAATTTCTGCGGCGATGTAAAGTCAACTGGTAATAGATATCGGTATACCGGAGAGGGTTGCAGGTAGATACCAACGCAGCTCTCATTGCTGCCAAACAATGCACGTATTACTGTATTACAGTTTGAATTGAGCTATAACTTGTAATTTATACTAAAGTGGCGAGGCTTGTGATTTTCTGCCTCAATCGAACACAATATGGTGCTGTATAAATACTCCAGTCACACATTATTATGATTATTAAAAAAACAATTTTAATATTCGAGTTAAAATAAAAAAAAGGATAAACTTCATAACAACGTTTTGTAATGTATGTTTTGTAAAATTAGTCATTAAAATATTAAGTTGTATGTATAGTTAATAATCATAAAAAGAATAAACTTGATCTTGGTCTTTGATAATCTGAATATATTAAAACATATACAGCATACGTTTTTAGCTAAAGAAATATCCTGTAATATACTACAATTTAAACCTAAATGTTAAGTAATGGTTTATTTATTTATAAGGTGTATTTAATGGTTAGTAATATCATATCGTTATTTCACATTATTAACCATTTGTCTTGATCAAATTATAAATTATTTGAAATAAGACTTCATTATTTTTTATCGCCTTTAAAGTACAGTTTATGTCAAATAAATTATACATTCACGAAACTCGGTTTTAATATTCGATACAGTTCAATATCCACGCAAATTTGCGCAATGCGACAACAGTTTCCACTGCAAAAGGCGTACGTTTGTAATTTATTTGAGGATATAAAATTTTTAACATTTACATTGTACTTGCTACGTATTCGACTGGTTCCGGTCTCCATCGGCTGAAAAATTCCGGATACAGTCGAGGCGGTGCTCACATTTGAAAAACAAATAAAATGCTACTGCAGTAGAAAACAATGTGTTTTTGGTAACGAAGTTCAGCTAAAAATTCTTTTTAGTAATCAATAGAAATCGTTGCATGTTTATATTAAAGTAAATGTTTCTTAAAACTTTATCAATTATTATTAACGTTTATGTATATAATTATTGTCCGTGTGTTTTAAAAACGTTTTACTATTGTTCAAAAAATATACAGAAAGTTATTTTTTAAAGTAAAGACATGTGAACATGTTACGATCATTTCGTAATAAATGTATTGTATCACTAGTATTTGCTACAAATTATGTTACAGCTGAATCCATTAGAATTTGAAATTATTAAAAATGTACAAGTTCAATTTAAAAGTGTACATTGAAAAAAAATATGAAAGCCTTTTCTCTTTTTTGGTATTGGTTGCCGTTTGCAATACGTTTTTATTCAGAAAAACATTTCTCGGGCCTTTTTCACTGGGCTCGAACGCGATCGAACTACATAGAAATACTTTTTGTGAAATTCTTTTTAGTGAAATTCTCATTTTAACAGTAAAATTCATTCAATATTAAAGAGCACCTACTCTCAATTCTCACTTCTCATTTTACAGTACTAACAAAATTAAAGCTTTGTTTAAAGTTTACGTATTAAATTTTACTTTATTATTCTATTCAAAAGTATTCCCGTTGATATTTAAGTTTTGTTTCTATTAGCATATCCACTGCCGAAAGTTTTTGATTAGTGAAAATTATTCGTGAGGAAAATCAAGCTTGAAATTTCCATTAATTCCTCAAAACTTTTTAACGCCTGTCCAAAGTCCAAATTTCAATGTTTATTTGCTTTGTGGCAAGTTGTTTATAAACGGGTTAAGTTTCATTAGTTTTTAATTAAATGAAGGCGAGCTTTGCGTTAGTTCACGTGGTACCAAAATTAAGTTTTATTTGTATGCCGTTGTGTAACTTAGTCGGTGTGTGTGGTTTTGCTTTGATATTTACAAATAATTCAAATTTGTTAACAAGCGCCGATGATAAATGTTATTTATTTAATAATAACTAAGGACATTTATGTCTATAAGTGTATACTTAATTCTTTTTCACAAAAAGAAAACGAATCGATGAGTAATAGAAATTATAGTAAGCACAAATTTTAAAACAAACTTTTATGAAGTCCAATATTTTTTTCTAGTATTGTTGTTATTGAAACAACGTCCAGTTTTTTTCACGTGGTATTTAGTGACAATAGGATCGTAAACTGAAACTTATATTCTTCAGAATATTCTTGCTCTATATATATTCACAGCCGGAACACGAGATATGCTGCTGTGACAATTAAAAACTATCCGATCCGATTTATGCATTTCTATAAATATTATTGTTAACTTTCTTTTATTATTTTACTGTCCATTTATAACATAATAATATCCATCATAAGTAAAACATAAAAATCCTTTAATTTATGTATAATTGTGCTCTTTGTGAGAATTCTTTTACGAGAATAAAAGGAATGAAATCTTGTTCTATAAGAGAGAGTTCATTTTTATGTTAGACATTTATTATTATATGTTTATGGTTGTTCATTATGATTTCAGCTTGTAAACAAATTCGACGGTCTGCTGTTTACAAAGAATGATGAGAATTTCGTGGAGGCGTTTGCTATCTTCTGCGGAATGGGTATCCACAATACGCATATGTACGAGAAGGCAATCACAGCAATGGCGAAACAGAGCGTGACGCTCGATGTAAGTGAGATCGGCCATACCATATATATAAGATACATAAGATAAATACCAGACATACCATATATATAAGACACGAGTCTGAAGTCTATGTCTATTGCAAGAGAGTAGCGTATAAATTAATATTTATATTGTAATTTGAGTTCATGTTTGAACAAAGAGTATTGCTAATATAATATAAAAAAGTAAGAAGACTTAACACTTTACGTCTCAAGGTGAGTAGCATAACTAAAACGTTGCAATGTTATGGATATACTATAGGCGATTACTACTTGGTGAATGTCCTTCACTAATCATAGTTAAATAAAAACATAATTTCGTTGAGTGTACATATATTTTTTAGATTCACCCCTTTTCTTTCTGTTAAGATATAACATCTATAAACTGTTTTGGTCATCTACTATACCTTTTTTTTCTGGACACAGGCACATTTTTTTTGTTATATACAAAATTATTTTACGGCTACTGTATTGTTATGAAATTTGCTTTCAGGTTTTAAGTTACCACGCATCCGCTTCACTCGACGATGCGCAAAGGTTACGGGTGAGTATGACATTTTGTAACTTTAGTATAAAATATATACATTACATTAGATTATATATTAGTGGTCAAAAGAATATTCGATTTAATAGATTCTGTGAATATGGGCTTTCGCGTTTTAATCATAATTTTACGACCAACCATTATAAAACCTGATGTCCTTTTATTAACTCTATAAAGCTAAACATTTGCGCTAATTAAAATAAAACGTTAATATAGAAAGTATATTAAGAAAAAGACATTATTTTAAGTAAACAAGAAGTTATCTCTAGTTACTATATTTTATGTCTTTGTAGATATAAAATTTGCACAATATAATTGACGAAACTGCCATGCTACTAAAATATTTAGACTCTTAAATCATCAATAAACAAACTAATTAGTAAACTTTGTCAATATTAAAAAAAAATAGTTAATATCAGATAAATGATCGAACCTATTGTGTTAAAAACTTATTCGAGAGTTACGTTAAAATGTATACATGTCAAGTTATATTTATCGTTTTAAAAGTCTCCGTTGCGAATAACACGCTTGGTCCCAGATTCGATTTCAAGGCCACATGCTGTTTCGGTTGCACATGTAAGAGCCTGAATAATATGACGTCATTGTTAACAAAAAAGCCTCTTCGTTGCTGGTAATAATTACAAATATAAAATAGTAAGAAGATATTTAACTTACAAAAACTACGTTAAACGGGTTTTGGAAATTCCAATTTATTTCTCGCTCGGCTGTAAGTTTTTACAATAGGTTCTAAAATTCGACATCGATCCAATTTGTACACCAATTTCGAGCGTGGTACGTCAAAGAGCTGTGACAATTACGGGTCTAATTGCTTTCAGAGTGCTTTATCGTTCCGTTTTATGTAAATTCTGTAAAAAAAATATGAATTTTTAACGAATGAAATAATGGAAAAGAGTAATGTAAATATTTTGTAGCAAGCACAACTGTCTACCGATCCTTTGATTCGAAAAACTTGATTAAGACAGTAACATGAACCACCAGGATAAATATGAATTTTGGTAATATATTTGATAATTTTATTAATTCATGTAATGTTCCAGACGTTACGGATACCGTCGTCCGTCCATTTCAAACTTCACGAGCTGGAGTTTGACGACATCGACCTCTCTGATGACGACACTCTGAAGGCGTGCCTCCGGATGTTCCTTGACTTGGACTTCGTGGAGCGTTTCCACATTGACTACAGTGTACTCTGCCGTTGGCTGCTCAGCGTTAAGAAGAACTACCGCAACGTCACCTATCATAACTGGCGGCACGCTTTCAACGTCGCACAGATGATGTTCGCCATATTGACTGTGAGTGTTCGTGTATTACTTTTTTTCGTGACCGACCGAGTTATATAATTTTCAAACAAAACAAAGAATTAATAAAACAAATGATGTATAACAAAATTTGTAAATAGTCGTACATAAAATGAATGGAAAAAAATTACTCCAATAGACCTCTTCCTTGTTCACGAATAAAAAAAATTGCATTGAACAATTTATTGTCTTTCAATTCGAAATTGCTGAAATGTTTCAGGAGACACAGTGGTGGAAGATATTTGGCGAGCTCGAATGCCTCGCTCTGATCATCGGCTGCCTGTGCCATGACCTTGACCACCGGGGGACCAATAACTCTTTTCAGATTAAGTAAGTTTTAAATTACATTTTGATACGTTGATAATTCAGTTGTTTTTGCTGAGGTACTTCAAAACCATATAAATAGCATGCAAAACGTCATTGAATCTAGCTTTGGCTCTGTGTAAAGGTCTAGGAATCCGTATCCGGTGTGGCGGTCTTATATGTTATATACAACATTTTAATCTAGGTATGAAGTTCGTTAGGTCCCAAAAAGTTGTTTATTCTGAGGTGTCTCTAATGAGTATTCACTATATACTATTTTTATGCAAAGGGCATCGTCACCACTGGCGCAGTTGTATTCAACATCAACCATGGAGCACCACCACTTCGACCAGTGCCTCATGATTCTGAACTCACCTGGAAACCAGATCCTCGCGAACCTCTCCTCGGACGATTACGAGCGAGTTGTCAAAGTTTTAGAAGACGCTATACTATCCACCGATCTAGCTGTTTATTTCAGGTATGGATTCTTCACAAATACAAACACATTTACAGTAATTTTGTATTACACAATATATAAAATTCTCTTGTCACAATGTTCGTTCCCATACTCCTCCGAAACGGCTTTACCGATTCTTATGAAATTTTTTGTGCATATTCAGTAGGTCTGAGAATCGGTTACTATCTATTTTTCAAACCTCTAAGTGATCAGGGTTGCCCACACCAAAAATTTTTTTTTTATTTTTTGGGATTTTTTTTTCTATTTTATTTTATTATTGTGTGGCATCAAAAACTACATACAACCCTAAATTTTCACTTTTCTATCACCAACCCCTGCTTTTTAATAGTCATTTTAATATTTTTGTCTCGCTCGATATCATCAATTGTACACGGCCACGTATCAAACCGCGTGGCTGTAAACTCAAGAAAAAAATATTATCACTTGGTAAGTGATCCTCTCCACGTGTGTACCGGTGTCACCTCTCACCAGTACACAGCACGGAGTGGGGATGACAACGAATTCTATATCTCTCAAACATTATGCCTTTTGTCACTCCCTCTACATATAAATATATTCTCAAGCAACTTTATTATTTATTTATTAATAACTAATGTCATTGAATATAATTTATTATTAATCTGTAATACAAATATGTGTCGGTAAGCGCATCACTCTACAACGCCAGGACCAATTTGGCCAATTTGAGAAAAATTCGAATAGTCGCCGGGAAGGCCCTAAAAACAGCGCTTTTCTTTTTCCTATACAAACGTTCTCTAACTAAAATGTAGGGTAAATTTGAACTTTATTGCTATTTCATAAAGTTCAGTAAACCAGTAAACCAGTAAACCAGTAAACCAGTAAACCAGTAAACCAGTAAACCAGTAAACCAGTAAACCAGTAAACCAGTAAACCAGAAACCAGTAAACCAGTAAACCAGTAACCAGTAAACCAGTAAAACCAGTTAAACAGTAAACCAGTAAACCAGTAAACAGTAAACCAGTAAACCAGTAAACAGTAAACCAGTAAACCAGTAAACAAGTAAACCAGTAAACCAGTAAAACCAGGTAAACCAGTAAACCAGTAAACCAGTAAACAGTAACCAGTAAACCAGTAAACCAGTAAACCAGTAAAACCAGTAAAACCAGAAACCAGTAAACCAGTAAACCAGTTAAACCAGTAAACCAGTAAACCAGTAAACCAGTAACAGTAAACCAGTAAACCAGTAAACCAGTAAACCAGTAAACCAGTAAACCAGTAAACCAGTAAACCAGTAAACCAGTAAACCAGTAAACCAGTAAACCAGTAAACCAGTAAACCAGTAACCAGAAACCAGTACACCAGTAAACCAGTACACCAGTAAACCAGTACACCAGTACACCAGTACACCAGTACACCATTAAACCAGTAAACCAGTAACCCAGTAAACCAGTAAACCAGTAAACCAGTAAACCAGTAAACCAGTAAACCAGTAAACCAGTAAAACCAGAAACCAGTAAACCAGTTAAACCAGTAAACCAGTTAAACCAGTAACCAGTAAACCATAAACCAGTAAACCAGTAAACAAGTAAACCAGTAAACCAGTAACCAGTAAACCAGTAAACCAGTAAACCAGTAAACCAGTTAAACCAGTAAACCAGTAAAACCAGGTAAACCAGTAAAACCAGAAACCAGAAACCAGAAACCAGAAACCAGTAAACCAGTTAAACCAGTAAACCATTAAACCAGTAACCAGTAAACCATTAAACCAGTAAACAGTAAACCAGTAAAACCAGGTAAACCAGTAAACCAGTTAAACCAGTAAACCATAAACCAGTAAACCATTAAACCAGTAAACAGTAAACCAGTACACCAGTAAACCAGTTAAACCAGTAAACCATTAAACCAGTAAACAGTAAACCAGTACACCAGTAAACCAGTAAAACCAGAAACCAGAAACCAGTAAACCGTAAACCAGTAAACCAGTAAACCATAAACCAGTAAACCATAAACCAGTAACCAGTAAACCATAAACCAGTAAACCAGTTAAACCAGTAAACCATTAAACCAGTAAACCATTAAACCAGTAAACCAGTAACCAGTAAACCAGTTAAACCAGTAAACCAGTTAAACCAGTAAACCAGTACACCAGTAAACCAGTACACCAGTAAACCAGTACACCAGTAAACCAGTACACCAGTAAACCAGTAAACCAGTAAACCATAAACCAGTAAAACCAGGTAAACCAGTAAACAGTAAACCAGTAAACCATTAAACCAGTAAACAGTAAACCAGTAAACCAGTAAACAGTAACCAGTAACCAGTAAACCAGTAAACCAGTAAACCATAAACCAGTAAACCAGTAAACCATTAAACCAGTAAACCATAAACCAGTAAAACCAGGTAAACCAGTAAACCATAAACCAGTAACCAGTAAACCAGTTAAACCAGTAAACCATTAAACCAGTAAAACCAGGTAAACCAGTAAACAGTAAACCAGTAACCAGTAAACCAGTACACCAGTAAACCAGTAACCAGTAAACCAGTAACCAGTAAACCAGTTAAACCAGTAAACCAGTAAACCAGTTAAACCAGTAAAACCAGGTAAACCAGTAAAACCAGGTAAACCAGTAAACCAGTAAACAGTAAACCAGTAAACCATTAAACCAGTAAACCATTAAACCAGTAAAACCAGAAACCAGTAAAACCAGGTAAACCAGTAAACCATAAACCAGTAACCAGTAAACCATAAACCAGTAACCAGTAAAACCAGGTAAACCAGTAACCAGTAAACCAGTACACCAGTAAACCAGTTAAACCAGTAAACCATTAAACCAGTAAACCAGTTAAACCAGTAAACAGTAACCAGTAAACCATAAACCAGTAACCAGTAAAACCAGGTAAACCAGTAAACCATAAACCAGTAAACCATTAAACCAGTAAACCAGTAACCAGTAAACCAGTAACCAGTAAACCAGTTAAACCAGTAAAACCAGGTAAACCAGTAAACCAGTTAAACCAGTAAACCAGTAAACCATAAACCAGTAACCAGTAAACCAGTAACCAGTAAACCATTAAACCAGTAAAACCAGGTAAACCAGTAAAACCAGGTAAACCAGTAAACCATTAAACCAGTAAACCAGTAAACCATTAAACCAGTAAACCAGTAAACCAGTACACCAGTAAACCAGTTAAACCAGTAAACAGTAAACCAGTAAACCAGTTAAACCAGTAAACCAGTTAAACCAGTAAAACCAGAAACCAGAAACCAGAAACCAGAAACCAGTAAACCATTAAACCAGTAAACAGTAAACCAGTAAACCATTAAACCAGTAAACCAGTTAAACCAGTAAACCATTAAACCAGTAAACCAGTAAACCAGTAAACCAGTAAACCAGTACACCAGTAAACCAGTTAAACCAGTAAACCATTAAACCAGTAAACCAGTAAACCATTAAACCAGTAAACCAGTTAAACCAGTAAACCAGTAAACCATAAACCAGTAAAACCAGAAACCAGTAAACCAGTAAACCAGTAACCAGTAAACCAGTACACCAGTAAACCAGTAACCAGTAACCAGTAACCAGTAACCAGTAAACCAGTACACCAGTAAAACCAGGTAAACCAGTAAACAGTAAACCAGTAACCAGTAAACCAGTACACCAGTAAACCAGTAACCAGTAAACCAGTAACCAGTAACCAGTAACCAGTAAACCAGTAACCAGTAAACCAGTAAACCAGTAACCAGTAAACCAGTTAAACCAGTAAAACCAGGTAAACCAGTAAACCAGTTAAACCAGTAAAACCAGGTAAACCAGTAAACCAGTAAACCAGTAAACCAGTAAATATAATTTATGTACTATAATTATAACTTTGGCCACTCTTCTGGAACCCACTAATATTTAAATATTAGTTATTAGATGAACATATACAGAGCTGAACCCCACACACCGCCCTATCACCAGAGTGACGGTTCAGCCCAGATTTTTTGCGCTGGCTATAAAATAGGTAAGAACAAAAAACTGCCACATTCCAATTTTTTTGACAGAACGAAGTCTGTCGGGTCAGCTAGTACAATATATAATCAGATATTTTAATAACCATTGCTGGTGCAGGAAGCCCTCTCAGTGGGAAGTTTTTAAATATTACTGTGTTCCAGTTTGGATAGTAACTTATCAAATTACTGGGGTAAAGAGACATCTCCTGTCTCATTCTAACTATCGCCACATTATAATGTGAACGTCCTGGTCGTCTCGTCGATACGTGGAATAAAATAAATTGACACAGTTCCTGCCATCCTTTCATAGAAGGTAGTCAGAAACTTTTACTTTGTCAGATTTTTTATATTAAAATCACACCACATTTATAAAAGATTTTGCAGTTAGTAGTTACAGGTCTATTAACAACTGACTGAAAAAGATGAAATTTTCGACAACGTACCGTATACTCCCATTGTTGGAACTTCTGTAACTAAGAATAGTCAAAGCAATTATCGGTCACGTTTGCTTATTTTTATGCTTTATATCGAAAATATTACTTTAAATGTGTTTTATTATAAAAAAGCGATCATAGAAATATATTTGTATGATCGCAGTAAGCGTACGGCATTCATCGAGCTTGTGAGCACGGAGCGGTCGGTGTGCGCTTGGGGCGCGTGCACAGAGCGGCGCGGGCTGCTGCGCGCGATGCTCATGACCGCGTGCGACCTCGCCGCGATCAGCAAGCCGTGGCCCGTGGAGCGCCGCGTCGCTGCACTGGTAGCCGGCGAGTTCTTCCGGCAGGGCGACCTCGAGCGGCACAACCTCAACCTGACTCCCATCGTGAGTACCGATCACAAATCTTCTATATGCCAGCATATACACATATTATTTCAAGATCAAATTACACAGCTACCTCGCGGTATCATTATGCTTGGTAGAATAAAAATATATCGTGTTGTACACACCCGTAAAGATATTTTGTTGTTTAATTCTAAATACATATAATAATCGGCAAAAACCGTTTCAGGATATAATGAACAGAGACAAAGAGGATGAGCTGCCAGCAATGCAAGTCAAGTTTATTGATACTATCTGCCTACCTATATACGAGGTATTTTGTTTTTCCATTTTTATTAAATTTGCTGTTTTATAACACAGTTTTCTCTTGAAGGATTATTTGGAAGTTATAGTTTTTTACTTAACGGAATATACTACCTACGCCTTTAAATATTATTAAAAAAAATACACATGGTTACATATTTGTCGAAACATATGTTTAAATGGTTGTTTCAAACTTAAAATCTTTACATAACACATAATTAATTTCGGGCATAATTTGGAGTCTTCAAAGGCGCAATTCGTTTCAGGCGTTTGCTGTATTGTCGTCTGCACTGCAACCGATGCTGGACCGGGTGAAGAGCAATCGCGCTCACTGGATCGAACTCGCCAATAACGATAAGAACTCCGGCAAGTATGACTACGCACTCGAGAAGGAGATCGTGCACGACAAGTCGAGCATCAGCGAGCAGAACGTCGACGACACGGAAAACACATATGAGGGAGACAGCAGCGGTGCGGTCAGTCTGTCCTCGGAAACAAATTCCAAGTACGATAACTTGGAAAACCCAGTGGTGGGACTCGTCTGCAACAACGTACTAACCATGCCCAGAGAACCGAACAAGTTCTGTCAGCTGAACGATCTGAACTGATAAATTTCGGTGTGAACGTTGGTTGCCTCCAAAACCTCTTTTTCTAAGGCCAATACAGATGCCAAATCGTCCATAGGATGTTACTCTGTAGTTGTAAGTTCTTTTTTACGCTTCACCGATCTACTTTATATAGTTCCGTATGTTTTTCAATATTTAACTACAGCGTTCAATGTTTGTATGAAAAGATAATGACATCTTACATCAGTACTTGACAATTGTAGTTACAGATTGAAAATAAATAATCAATTGAAACACCGTTGAGTGTCGAATATCATTTTCAATCACATCACAATTTCATTCATTGAAGCTTATAAATAAGTTCCTTTTGGTCGGTTTGAAACTGAGGTAAGAAAGGCGTGTGTGTGTGTTCGTTAGTGAGTGCATTGCATAAGTTGTGTGATATTTGATGTAGAGTTAAGATGGTCTTATTCGAACTCGAAATTCACCAAACGCATGACGTGTTGGTCGATTTATCGTTACATCGCAAATTTTTTATTACGTAGGTTTACACTTTTTCATAGTGTGAATATGTATCATCACGATCGATGTATCAATACATTAACGTGATATTGATTTCGGACATCTCTTATTATTATAATGTAAATTCGTTTACTTACCTCATTCATCTATTCTTTATACTTAATATAAAAAGGTTTATCGTGTGTGCTAGTTTTTAGTATCGTTTACGATAGTCTTTAACATAAAATTTTTAATGAAACAGTTTTGTTCGCTAAACCAATTCGTCATACACGGGAACTACATCGGGGCCTAACTGTCGTTTACGCTTAGCAAATAGATGACTAAATACCAAAAATTCTTATATAGTTAGGTATTGTCCTAAATTAATGATTACTTGTTTCCATTTTTAATGATGAAAGAAAAAAAAACTTATTCATGCGTTGAGTATTGTGATGATAGAATTCATTATTTTTAATTGTTAGTGTTTAAGTAGATCTGTTGTCTGTGTATTTACAACAAGATCACGTTGAATAGTAGTGCGCAGACGCTATTTGTCGTTAGAATGATTTGTTGTATTCTATATGCAGCTCACAAAAGTTTGAGAAAAAATATCTTTAGATTTTAATTGAAAAAAATATTCTGTAACACACGAATTCATGTATTTTTGATTACTATTTCCATTAACCATAAAGAATAAACGAAATAACCACAAAACTATATTGAATTATAGCTAATTATGTTGGGGGGTCTTAGTTAATTATTAACGTTAATTAAAACAATTACTTCAATACAACTGACGTAACGCTTTTTTTATTTAATTCGCGCCTTGTTCCTTCATTGCCACAGTGAAAACAAAGCCTTGAAGCATTGCAAAACCAAACTGACGTAAAGGTGAATAATTTGACCAATTACTTTAAATGGATGGACAATAAACTAACACAAATTATTTGTAAATAAAATGTTTAAGCGATTATTAACCCTTGGTAAGTACTTATTTTAAATGAGTTTAGTTAACAAGAAGTTGGTATTCATTTGAATCCGCTAATGGGAACTGTGGCCTCGCGATACCTTTAGTTTCACAAAGACAGTTACGGCACCAGTTTTATTCATTCCAGTTAACTTGATTATACCGAATTGTGCTGTTTGTGTGGTCTACTAACATTATACAAGTATACAAAGTACGTCAATTATATGTAAAATGTAATTGCATCAGTGGATATGTAAGTTAACAAACTAACAATGAGTTCTTGGTCCAACTATTATTCGAAAGTAAATAAAAATAGCGTTAAAAATCATACTTACTATTGCTAAAATTAAGCCTCGCTTCAATTTAACGGTCGTTACATTGTTCTACGTATCTCTATGGATTTAAAAAGAATTGGAAGTTCTATCTTAAAATTTGACCAATTGTCCCATAATAATGAACATAGGTAACATATTTTCTAATTGGAATAATTCTCTCTATAAGCATTAGACATTTACATAAAAAAATCTCAAATTAATTGTGGTAAAAACAAATGTGTACAAGTTTAAATTATAAGATTGCTGTAAGTATTACTAGAATGTAATTAGAAAATTAATAATTGTAATTCACTATATGAGTTAGCAGAGTTGTATGGCGTGTGAATAATATGGAGGTTGTTTTGTTCCAAACAAAAATGTTATTTATTTATGATTAAACGAATTTGAAGTACTTGCTGATTTTGTATTATTCCGTTTCAACCCTTAGAGCTAAGATAACTAATAAAGAGCACTTATATTTTTTAACAGTTAGGATCATATACACCGAACCTCATTATTGTCATCATTTCTAAACTTTGCCCGCCCTTTGCGCGCCCTTCAATCTAGAACCGGATCATAGTAATATTTACAAACTACTGTCTAGAGACAAATAGGTACTGTGATAATAATAATTACTTAGGCAGTCTGCTGCAAACTTTCGTAATTTTACGAAAAACAACTTAATTATTTTATATTACCTAAGCAATTATAACAAATATTGAGCTGACAAATTTTGCTAGTATATTTGTACATAGCCTGCAACAATTTGAAAAACAATTTAAATCTATTTTATCCTTAAAAAATAACATCTGTTCAATCAGTGATATATGTTTAGCTTTTACCAAATATAACAATTTTGTGTCGCCACAACGATAGTTGAATATTTATGGGAGATATTACAATTATTATACAGAATATTAATGAAACTGTGGCGATTTTACCATATCGTATAAACAATCTCAATACTTACTGTATTCGGTAGTCCGTATAATTTTATCGTAATTATTTGCTCATTATTATAATGTTTGTCTATGTTTTGTAACTTTTCTATTTCAACTTTCAATGCGCTGGCGAAATGTAAGCGAACGATTTAATAATTTTCTTGCGGCAAAGCCACGCGATAAATGACATTTAATAAAGCGAGGCTAAAATACCAGTCTTACAAGAATCGTGGAACGCGGCAACGGTTGCTCTTATGTGAGTGTATACTTTTACAACATTTTTATAATTGACTGTTTACAAGTAGCTAAAAAACGATTAATTTGACAAGCATGTAATGTCAAACTTAAAAATTCAATCCAGTGATTTTTACATATTTTGACTACTTGAGATTTTTATAAAGTTTGCAGTAAAAATGCCTTTAATCGACATAACAAACCCGGCGGTGATAATATTTCTTATTGAAAACTATGAGAAAGAAAACCGATTACGTCTTAATTGGATTCACAAGAATCGTGAAAAAATACAAAAAGCAGCCACACTTAATAGGGAGCCCACTAATTATTTTGAAACCGATGTTATCGCTCACAATATAAAGGAAGGAATGGCTACAACCACTCGTGATCATATCGTTGCTGGATATAACAGAAAAAAAGTACCAATACGGGACGGGACATTCATTCCAGGTGTTAAACATTTGCGCCATGGTCATTCTATAGTGGACATCAACCTTGGAGACCCGAAAGAGGATCCGAGACTGGCTAGACCAGATGATGATATAAAAACAGACCCAATAATGCGCCCAGTCGATCCTCAAATAAATGAAATCATTTACAAGCCAAAACCTGAATTTGGCAGAAAACAGTACATGCATGTACGTTCAGGGCTATGGCCGGAGAAAAAATACTACTTTGCCGAATGTTCCTCTTGGGAACACGGTTGGCGAATGAAAGATAGCATGTTACGCCAGAAGCCAATATATGGAAGGTGCTGGCATCTGACGCGAGCACTGCGCTCTCGAGTCGGACCCCAACCGGATCCAAAGTATTACAAATCGTCTGAGCCACCCGGCCCTACAAAGTTCGCTACAATATAGATGGCGTTAACACTAAATATCTAAACAACGCAGTTCGAAGTATTTTTTATTTTAATAATTAAATTTTTCTTTCGCAAATTTTTTCTTAATTTTTATACAAAGATACATTTTATCTTTATTTCTTTCTTTTACATGTGTAATATTCAGCCTGCTTGGAAATTCTATCTCCTTTAATTTATTTTAATACATTGAGCTTAAAAAAAAAATTAACGTTAACGTTTGTTATTTTAAATCTTATCTATTTAAACAAATTGAGCACAGGCGCTGTGAATCGCAGTTCGCGCCCATATTTCTTTATCAATAACAAAGCGCATGTCACTCTCAAATATAACTTTCTTTATTCATCAAACTGGTGAAGAAAGGGACAAACGATAACCTTAAAAGCTTTCACGCAGGCGCGGAACTGCTTTTAAGTAGAAATTTACGCATTTTACATGCCCACCATAGTCGGTAGTGTAGTATGGACTATAGCCGTAATGCGGTGGATAAATTTGTACATTTTTATAAATATTTAAATTTACATAGGAGACATAGTTATACTATAGTATGTAAACTTAACGAAGAGCCTAACCCACACTTTTTACATTTAAAAATTGAGATTATACAGCAAATATAACATAGTGTATATATTATTTTCAAATAAGTGATAAAAAGAAGCCGAAAAAAAGGTTGCGACGTACCGTTCGAATAGTGTAAGTGTATAACTTCTTTTTTATTATTATAAAATCAATACAGCATATTTGTCGTATTAACGTTATACTAAGTATACATAAATGTAAGCTAGTTAATGAAAACCGTAGAATTTCTCAACCCCATTCACTCACGTTGTGGAGCAGGTGGCGGTTTTGGGTTCTTAACGACCCTTGACATAAAAACATGAGTAAGTATGCTCTTTGGAATCGATGTTTAGTCGAAACGATGGGAGCATGAACTAGAAGCTTCTATTTTCTAAAATCTAGATTTTTTCTATGGGAATGATAAAATACAAGTAAGAATGGTATGATTACTTTTGAAAAAAAAATTAACTTATTTTAATACTTAATACGGAACAGTGGGTACATATACATTTTCAATATTTAATAAAATCAGTTAATATCGGAAATATCGGAGAAGCGTAGACAATAATATGCTGTAATAATGATTACACTGAACTTACGGTTATAATGTTAAAAAAACATCCTTTCTCACAAAAAATGGAACCGATGTCAAATTAACAGGTTTTTAAACTTTCACATTCTACCACACCAGGGCTTGTATGTTTTTTAACTTTTGAAAGGTCATTGATAAGAGTAGTCAGTCAGAGCAATGTGTAAAATGTTATACAATAATACGTTAAAAAAACATTATTGTAGAATTAAGAACTTACGTCTTGTCTTTAGTTAAATTATGTGGGTATCATTCTGTTACAATCGCTGTATTTAAAAACTGGGTTATATGTTTCCATTTGTACAAATACCAATGGTTAATTATCTGTTATCATATGTGACAAACAGTCCCAACTAAACGGTCAACTAACTGCTCTTATTTCATTTCGCGTATTAATTTAATTACTTCTGCGTTGTTTTTTTTAAGTGAACAATTTTGTTTTTTTAAGGTTTGAAGCTGACTTACTTAGTAGAGAGTCCTCATGATGTTAAAATGTGAGTATATATATTCAAAAAATTTAGAAATAATTTTTTTAGTAACAATCATATCATTTGCAGTAGTAATCAACAGGCGAAAAGTGATGTGTTTTTTTATAACCTTGTAAACTGTTTCATTACGTAAACGCCGTTTCACTAAATTTCGCAGCTATGGTTTAATAGTAACACCCCTAACCTCAGATTCGCAAACTGTGCCCTATTAATAACACGATTGATGTTAATATTAGCTATTACATTTTCGGTTATATTCATAAGATTTAAGATGTTATATTCATTAGATTTTAACCGTTAGCTGGTACGATTTCGATTTATATATTAGTAAATTCATGTCGATGTCGTCCATCGGGTATTAATATAAGATGCACTCCAAACTTTACTAACACTAAACAATCACTGCAAGGAATTTATCTTTGAGAATCTCAATAGTAATTGATAGGAATTAATAATGGAATTTATTAATTAAATATCTAATTAACCACTTAAATTATCTATTAGGGGTGATTTAAAACTATCAACGACTGTAGCTTAAGTACCGCTTATTCAATAGAATTTTTCTGACGGCATTGAATGTTACGTACCACAATCTTAAAATGGTTTCTTTCTACCTATATTCTTTGTAGCAGTAAATTGTCCCATCCAATTCTTCGCCACAGTGAATTGAATTTAAACAAGACTAAAAACCTTAAATTGTCCACAATTACCGTACGGACGACCACAACAAATTGGATCCATTTGAACGAAAAGAAACAGTGTCGTTGGATCCTCGCTTGTCTGATCGCGACGAAGCGAGCCGTGTTTGTTCTCTCGTTTCATCCGAAATGATCACTGGTCATTGCACTCGGTGCAATTATAGTGAGACCGTGTTGTCGGTCATTGCGGGCCGTGCACGGGGTTTGTGGGTCACAGCAACCGGATCTGCAGCCAGCGACACCACCTACATTACGACGCGAATATGTCATGCCGGAGATAAATACGCGGGAAGTAATCCGGTGGTACCGGTCTGTCGCAATTTTAAGATAAGAATACATAGCTAATCTTTCACGTACATCCTACTAAATTAAATTAAAATCGTACATTATACAGTTAAACTTTTAAACACAAGTATTCTAATGTTCACAAACTTAACTGGTGGATATGTTTTACTACCGCCACGTAATATTCTATTGTTATACCGAATTCGTTATTTAAAGGCCGTGACGAATGCTTCTATGGTAATTGTACAGTAAGAATAGATAGCTAATCTTTAAGTATTTCCTCTAAGTGCTCAATCATTACTGGGTACTTTGAAGGGTACCATGACTAGTAAAATTACTGAACTAATAACATGCACTATCTATAATCTCAAGATGACGTGCACAAGTGCAGTATTTCGCAGACTTTTATATTAAATTTTCTTAGATAGAACATTTTTTCTCAGAAGCTAACTCATTATAAAGTGAATAAACCCTCCTCTCTAGATATTATACAGAGTTCATGAATACAGATGTTGATATACATGAATGTGACTGAATCCAGCTTTGGCAATTTGTGAATATTACTTTACCATAGCGCTAAATATCGAATTATTGATATTTATGTAGTAGTAACTACACCAATAATTGTTATCTTATTAATTTTCTTTAAAAGTAGGAAACGGTAACTTTTCAATGTTCACTCACCGTTCACTATGTATTATTTACTTACCTTGTACAGCTTAACGAAATTTGTAAATACATTAATTATTTTTATCAGACAATCTTATTACTATTTGTCTTTGTAGTGTGGGTAATTGGTTAAAATTTTGCGCGGAGGTCCCTCATTCGATTCCGTGGTCACACGTGTGGTAAAAATGGTTACTTTTTGCAGTTGTATAACACAAGGCATTTCACGTAAAAAAAACAGTAAGGAAATCCTAATCTCGATCAAGAAAACTTGTATTTTATATTAGGACCATTGTTACATACGTTTCATATTGCGAGTTATTTTTTTGTGGTCTATTTTACACACGAATTTTACATCGAAACGTTGACTGCTCTGAACTAGCTTAATGCAGGCATGAGATATAAAAATACTATTGAGTTTCTACATGGATGGTATATAAATTATTATGACCTTTCGCTTCATGTTGTAATAAAGTTAAAAAATGAAACTCGTAGCTGGAATTCTGAAATAACTTTTGAGGTCCAACTACCACCCGCATCATGGTTTGCGGTGAACGAAAAATATATGTATGTACCACCTTGACTAGTTTGTTCCTTCTTCGATTGCTTGGTAACATGAAAAATTTATAATTTGAAAAAAAAAATGAGAAGACAAATACGTCAGAAGTGTAGTACGTTGACCCCCCAGCCGAAAGTCCGGTCCTGCCTCACAAGAGATATGATTCGATAGATAACTGTACTGATAGTTTTTTATCGGCGGTAAATCGAGGCTACGCATTTGATTCGTGATCAAAGTATAGTTTTTTTTACTTTTAGTTAGCGAATCAATTTTATTTTTATTAAAACATCGCCGAAAAGACCTTGCGGAATTGTTCCCATCACAACGGAACTTAACGATTTTATTCTTCCATCATAATATATTCAACAATGGCCCACTGAAATGGCGTTTAGCGATGATAATTAATGAGAAAGTACGTATCATTCGCAACGAGACTTCCTGCTTTACGTGCCAACGGTGTCGGAAACGGTACATTTTTTATTACCTTCACAAAATGGTAAAGGTGTTACCATAACTTTTGGATGCGTTGCCCAGTTTATAATAAACAAGTTGTAATCAAAAATAAGTTTAAACTGCTCCATGACAAATACAAAAATATCTTATAGTAGAGTTGGTATCCTGGGGTACAAGCTGTACCTAATACGGGACCAGAGGGATACCATCTGTTGTGTTCATGATATTATGGAAAATTTAATAAACCTGTGAAGTATATAAATGTATGAAATGATACTAAGATCATCTTATAACAGTTACAGTATGTACGGTAACACGGAAAAAAATTATAATTCACCAAACAAAATAAGTTTATCACAAACACATGATGATTGTATTTAACGCATACAAGCGAGTCGTTGTGTGTAATGTTTTAATTGTTAAATAAATTATCAATCATGATATACAATGAAAACAATGGCCGGTTGGTTTTTGCTCGATGATCTATAATGTAGGTTACAAACATCGCATAACTGATCATGACACAAGGCGTCAGTACAATACGTCGAGGTAGACGAAGTGCGCACAAAGATTCATATGGCAACACTGCTTGAAGTAGGTATCAAGCTTCCAAATTAGTCCTCGTGTTTAACACAAAAACAAAAAAAATGCTTAGAGTTATATTGTCTTTTCGAAAAAATTGATCACTTTAAATTGTGGTTGCCTTTGTTCAGCAGTAGACGACAATAGGCAGAAATGATGATGAAGGCGATGAGTTAACTTTATTTAGAAAATCCTTAACAATTTACTATGCACGCTATAGATATTGATAATCGCCATTAAACAACTTTTATATTTTTATAATTAAATATTATTAGCCTTAATGTATAAGATTGGAATTAGAAACGGAGACAAGCCGGGATAAATTTTCTTTAAATTTATTCACTTGAGTCAGATTTTTTTAACTATACAAATTGTGTTAGTGAATATTAAATAATCAGAACATCTGCAAGGGCTTGATCTTTGATTGGATGTCTGTACGTATGCCCGGCTCCATCTGCCGATGCGATGCACCGTTATTCGACACAGTAACCGCGAAGGGGAGATTAATATAACCAGTCCGCACTGGTGTACAGAGAGCAACTTTAAAAAGGCTTATATAATAATTTAAGCTTATTATGTTATTATTACAAATGTTTTAACATGATTACATTCATATATAAAACTAAGTTTTAAGGATTTTCTCGCGTTTATTATTACTCCGACGTTTTGCGTAAATCACCAACATAGGTCGCGCTGGGGATCGATTGGGGAGGTGTATATTCAGCAGTAGCGAAATTAATCTGAAATCATTATGATAAACCAACTTAGTATCATGTGTACATTTAAAAGATTGAGAACATAGTAATATTTATTAACAGATTATCGTATGCACTGTATGGTGTTTTTTTTACCAACGATGGTCTATTACTTTTCTTAAATTTGACAAAAAGTAAGAACGAAGATAATAAAAGGTTCGCTCAGAATACCCTGACTCTTGTGTATGACCACTGAAAACAATGTTACTATAGTGACGGATTGGTTATATAAGCCGGTAATCATTGCCGTTTGTACAACTCTGTTGCCATCCAAATACCATCAACAGATGTGGCTCCGAAGTTTAACCAGGAATCTCGAGTCGATTATCCGCCACGGTGGCTAGTATTTTATTGTTATATAACGTCCTCATTAAAAAGAAAAGAAATCTCAGACGTTCGCTATCAGCAATTATAATGCGGAGAACAAAGGAACTTAAAAATCCTTAAGATGCTCAGTCTCTGATATCACCGTTCCTTTAGATGGGACACGTAAAAAATTGCTCCATTGTTATAAATTCTAAATAAGATTTCTGCTATTCATTAAATCATGTCACAACTTCTGTTTTGCGCTTACTGTTATATCTAGTTTAGTTTGTTTACTTAACTAAAAATATAAACTGTGAAAAGTATTAACACCGGTTTGCTAACGATTTTTAGAGAGATAAAAATCGTCAAAATTAAATTTTTCATACCAAAAATATTCATCAAATTAATGAAAATATGTATTATTTGCTAATCAATGTATTTTTTCTACATTATTCGTAGATATATTCAATTATAATCGATTTATTTCATGCCCTGTTTTGAGTATATTAGATGATTCGAATAATATATAATTTTCGTAGTACCCACGAATTATAATAACCTACGAATATATTGTGAGTAATAATAATACAACTTGCAGAAGTGGGCCAAATTTGCCTTCGTCTGTTCACTCGACAAAGCTTTAAGCTCGACCGGTTGATGGGTCGTTGACCCTACAACCTACTGCTGTTTACTCAGAACGTATAGCCATTACATTTAAATAATAAATTATTATCTTCCTTTTTAAATTATCTCTCTATTTGCGAATCAATTAAGTTTCATTAAACTATGAAATCGTTTACATCCATTTCTTTTGTTATGGTTTAACTCTCTGATGCTGTATCTTTATTATTAAATCGATAAATTCGACATCTGCATATATTTAAAAAGAAAATATTTTCATGTAAATGGCAGCGGCCTTTCCTATAATTTTTACCAACACTCTGCGGTCGCCAACCCGCATGCTAAGTAATCCAATTGGTCTTTTTTTGGGGAGGCTTATATTTAGCTGTTGATTTATTAATACGCGAGGTGACGCCTTGTTTTTAGTTTATGCAATCGTAAAAGAAACCTAATGATTGTTAATAGGTTAATTACATCATCATCGTCATCAGCCGATAGACGTACATTGCTGGATATAGATTTCACTCGTTAATATTTGTTCAATGGATTTTTGCGCGCAGAAAACATATACCTCCTATTTCAAGTTTAACGCTCCACAAACTTCTTTGTTTTTCGACAAAGGAAGATATTACATTATTATTAACAGTAATATTAAGTTGCAACACCGCTTTTAACCAGATTAATTCATCATAGAACAAAACATTAAACTGTTTAAATTAGTAGCAGGATATTTCAGCGAGTTGAACCAGTTCATATTTAATGCAATTCACATCTTTCTGTTTTAAATTTAATTTATGTTAAGTATAAGATGATGCTAAAGTGAAACTTGAACTCGTAAATTTTTATATCTTTCAAATTGAAGCAAACCCGACGTATTTTATGTAACTTGGTTTTCGACAAGTTATCGCAGCTAAATTACTTTGTGTAATATAAATATTTATTATGCCGCTGTCGTGAATTTTTAACACGGTTGATTTTACAGTATTAAGCAGCTGAAGCTCCATTTGAGATTACTTTATAAGTCACTTCACATTCGGATTAATATGAAATATCCATTTCAACGATAACTTAATTTTCAAAAGTAAAGCTGTTAACTTGTTAAAAATAATTGAATTATACTTTGCATTTCTTATGCACATGCATTCTTGCTGTTAGTATTTCTTTTTCATTGATGTTCAGTTATGTTAACAAAATTTATTGGTTCTTTATAAACATGGTTATATACTTAGAAAATAAGTATGGTTTTTAGGTATGAAAGATGTTAAGAAAATTTTTAGTAAAGTAAGAATTAACTATCTTTTTTTACTATCTTTTATTTATTAAGAAGAAGTTGCTTTAAACAGCGGATGATTAGCGATTTGTGTAATATTTGACAACAGCTAAGCGATGAGACGGGCAGGACTTTCACCTAAGACCTGACACCATCCAGTCATAGCAGTGACTAATAAAATACTTTTTTAATCGATTCGGCCACTAATTTAGTAACTTCGGTTTTATATGATGTTCAGTGACAAGGAGGTTGTAGATGGTGAAGAGTGCTTGTCCAGAATTATATCGCTATCATATGTTGACTTCCAAAACTTGTGTGCTAGCTAACAAGACAGATTCGAAAAACCCTACAACCATTTAAAGTCCGACACGTTTGACCCCGCAATCCAATAAGAGATCTCCATGTTACAAGCTGTAAGCATTTAAATAATCTATTACTTTACAAGTGTCTACTTTAAAAACAATGTTAAGGAAAAACCAAACTTTTTATGCTTTTCTTAGTAACGATAACACAGTGCAATATATTAACAACGTATATTAATTTAACGGCGCACGTTATGTTTCTGTCTGTATGCGTAAAGTCATAAATCGGACGCCCGCTGGTAGCTTTCCTGTAACTTAGCAGTTTGCGACGTGTAAATATAGAGTTAGGACATAGTTACTGCTGACTAAAAGACGATAATTTCCATTAGAGAGGGCAGCCTGATCCTATCCATAGTCTTCGAGACCAGGATTAAAAGATTTAAGGATTATTTGATTATTACAATTAAATCGCTTTTAACTTTCTATGTAGTTTACAAATTCCATAGTATATATATATGTTTAGGTAGTTAAAACTTAAATATTGTCCACTTGTCGCCTGTTTGTGTCAATTTCGTACTAAATTTGTATTAAAAATTTAACAGTATTACTCTTTTTTACAAAAAATCATAATTTAAAAGTAATTCACTCTTAAAATTCGCTTAGATTAAATCTGTTTTTTTGTTTCATTTCTATAAGAAATCAATATTAAAAATTTAATTTTCAGTATAGCACTTGTGTTATACTTTAAGAAATCATTGGAATTTCGAAAAGTGTAAATTATACTTTAAATATTTAACACCACGACGCTATGGATTGGGTATTACTTATCAACAAGAGTACGTCGAAATTTTCTCTTCACTCTTCACAAAGACATTTTAATTATAACATTCATGAGTGTTCACCTGAAGTCACGCTGATGGTCTGTAATGAATAAGAAACTATGAGCCGTTTTTATTACGTATAAAATTTATACATATGTACATTAATAAGTTTTGTTTTAATTTTTCTACCCGGAAATTAAACCGAACTTAGATGACATTGATTTTTCTGCCGTCTTAATACATGAGTTTATAATTGGTAATGTTTACATACTTTAAATTATTAACGTAGATAATTTAGAGACTTAAAATTTCACTTGGAGCGTATACCCATCACTACAGTGCGACGGACGTACTCGACGCATCTGTAATGTACGTAACATGATGTGGCTACTAGAAATGGCGACTGCATACGTCGCCTGCAGGGAACTGCGTCGAGCAAGTTCAAGGCTGGTCGGCTCCCGCTTCCCATTGCATGTGCATACGCATTAATTCCGCTCACAACCGCGACTACCACCATTGTCTATCACACGAGAAATACGTTCATTGGCCTCATAAAAGGATTAATGACACTTTTGTAGGCAGTTGTTATGCACTCGTCCTTTTTTTTTATTTAGCCAGCACCTGCGGTTGCGCTATACGAAATATTGATTTGCATAATCTCATTGACAATGAAAAATGTTGCCTTCACAAAAATAAAAAGACGCTTCTTTGATCCCATTCGTCACAGATATTATTCTTTTATTTTTACTAAAGTATGAATAATTGAAAAGTATTTAGTATATTTTATTTTTTGTTCATATAGCAAATAAAATAAAATTACAGGATTTGAACTTAACATCTGTAAACGAAAAAGAATCAAGATGTAGTTGCGGTGCCTTTCTCGACTAAGACAAAATACGTTCTTTTCTTATGTAAATAATCAAACCAAATATAAATGACAAAAATGTTGAAGTAGTTTCTAACAAGAAAAGAAAGCAACGAAATCGGGTGGTTTAGTCTTTACTTATATTGTCCGATTTTACATTTTGACAATATAGAACTACTGCCAGGCATATATCAGAATTGAATATTAAATTTAATTTTGAACAAAAAAAAATTACCACCAAAAGCGAACGACCATAAAATCTTTTTATTACTGTTGGCAAAAAGAAAGGGCCATTTGAATTCTATTCAGTCTGAAACATGGCATTCAACCATTTAGAATCCGTTGACCCTTTTAAGCTGGAGCCCGCTTCGAAGGAATCTATTCTCAAAATTAAGTCTTATTCCTTTTGGACGGGCAGAAAACGGCCATTCTTTTGTAATCGAAAACGTCTGCGCGCTTCATTTTTACTTTTCTTATTAGACGTTTATCACGAATATCTCCTGGGGCTTTTTAAGGACATGTCTAACTCTCTATGTCGTGATACATAGCCGACATATTTTTTTTCTACATTTATTTGCAAAATTAAATCAGAGACAGTAAAGTTTATTTTGTGTCTTTGCAAAAGATGGTTGAAATGCTATCAAAGATACTGGACATATTTTTTTTCATAGTTAACGTTAAGACAACGTATTTCAGTAAAAAGTGCGAGATATTGAAAATAATGTAAAATCTAAATTGTCATGAGGACATTTTATTATGAACTACATCACAAACGTAATCAAACCAAACTAAACTTTTAATTTGTAGTTTATGTAGTATCAAAGTAAACCAAGGATTAAATCTAGTGTGGGGTATATAATGTATTGCTTCAAATCGGAACATAACAGAGTCCCTTGTTCCACGAATAGGCTAACAGTCATGTCACGAATGGAAAGTTGCAAAGGGACTATGACGCAAACGTTGGCAGCGTGACTGTAAGCACGCGCCTTTGTTTAACAAACTGTACCTTAAAATCGATTCATGCCTCGTTTATCAGTTTCAACCTTACCGTTTATAAACCAGAGTATATTGTTGTTTCATTTAAATAAAAAAAATTGTTTAAGTCTTATAGATAATGTACGATTTGTTCCGGCGAAAGTTTTCAACAATTTCTACGACGGGTTAGGTCGAAAACACACTGTTTATAAATTAATTAAGACACTAGTGTTATTCTTAAGTCATAATATATACTACTTTCATATTTATATGAATGAATAAAAGCCTTGTTTGTTGCAATCATTGTATTAAACATTTCTTAAATAACTTAAATGTTTCGACTTCGCATGGTCATTTGAATTTATTAGCAACATGGTCGTAATTGAAATTAACACATTTATGACCTCTATTCACCTCAAAATATGTATGTTAGACGTTCCGTTTATAACGTACTCAAAACTTTTAACTAGTTAACTAAATTTATTCGATTTATTATTTTCAATAGGTCACCTATTTCATTATTATTAAGTTCGAACGAAATTTTTAGTTCAAAATTAACGTAGAATAAAAATAAACTTAAATTATGGCATCATTAGCATTCTATGAATTTAATATGGCAATATTTCCATGTGCGTATAAACTCCTTATAGTAATTATAGTAAAGTTAGCAATATTGTCGCCCCACGACTATACGCGGCACTAAAATAGCGTTATATATTTAAAAAGTAATAAATGTGTATGGTTTAATATAAATTAGGAGTAATTTAATTAATAGCAGTAGTTGATTACCATGTTAAGTTGTGTGGCTTTGCAGTACTTCAAGTTAAATTGCTATGTAGCAAGCGGATGGACCGCATAGATCAAAGGCCCGCCGCATCTGTCTAGACAATATCGTACCTTAGTCTCGTAACAGTCAGGCGTTGCGCCAAACGAATTTGCATAGGGCATTTGCAGTATTTGTGCTCTGTGGTCACGGACTATTCCACACAACAGAAAATTAGCGTGTGACTATTTTACTAAATCACTTTGTACAGCGCTTCGGCGATAATGATAAATCACCACAGACGAGCTTTTGTTTATTGATTTAACGCGACATTTATTCGCTGCGAATTTTTTTTTACATGTTTCATAAGATTAATGTGTTTTAACGAAGATACTCTTCACTTCTTTTGTAATACGACAACGTGAAGACTTTCATTTAGCGGTAAGTGATGCTTCTGTACAAAATGAGTAATAGTTTAGACGACAATAATGCAGATTTCGCATGATACAAATTATGGTACATCCTATTGCCCCTGTAATTTACTAGCTACATCACCATTCGAACAAGTAGATAAAGATTATTTTTCTTCGATATGCAAGTCCGCTACAGTTGCAGGAAAGACATAATGTCGTGCCGTTTATAAGACGCCGAGCCTCTACATTGATATTGGCAAGGCGTAACGTATCATCGGGTGAAAGTCTTGGTCTTTAAACATTCTTAATATAGACAACCTGTCGCTTTATGAACAATCGCATATAGATCACAACTTTCATAGACTGTCTCAACTCACTTCTTGTTAGAGAAAGATTCGGGTTCAAAAATGTTGTTTGCGTGATGTCTGTTTATGTGTTAGTACTATAATTGGCAAAACATTAGTAAAATACTACGCAGCGTAATCTAATCTGTTGCGATTGTCAAGTTTGTTTACTGCGTATGTTGTTTGGCTATAAACATAACTTGTTTTCGTAATTAAATTTGCAGCTTCGGCATATTTGTCATGTTCGCACTAGTTGCACGCCCTTGCTGTCACTGTTTGCATTGTTGCTTTGACAAACATTATATTTGTGTCAACACCTGAAGCACATTTCGTAAGAACTGATTGTTTATTTTAGTTTACGGACGATGTTTACGTAGGCGAAAACCAACGAGCTGCAATGAATATTGTCCATTACAAAGTTTTGTGATGTCACAGAATAAAATGTAAATGTAAAGCTCTTTGCCCTTGCTATCGAATATCCGTAAACAACGATCCGATTCCCGAAGTACAGGTTTTTTTAAAAAAAAGAATATAGTGGAACATTTCCACACATGTACATTGAAAATATATGTAAGGCCCTACTCACCAAATTCTCCTAATATAATTTCTACCAGAGATTCAAAATATCCATCGATTGTAGGTATTCGCTACTTTTAAAGATAACACAGTTTACAACGCGATGCAAAGTTCACGAAACGTCTTTGTAGTCTTTTCGCTCTGTATCGAAAACATGAGTGTTTGTTATATTCTTTCTAATAAACAATCGAAGTGTTGATGACTTAGAAGCGATTTAGAACTTGAGCTTTGCGTATATAAGCATCGAAAGAAAAACCTTGTGTATACTAACACTTGCCAAGCGTCGTGTACTCGTATAATAACTTTAGAAGAAGATTCCACTGTGAGCAGTGAAGTACAAGAAATTCAGTTCCAGAACAGTGCATTTAGGAAAATTTTCCCATTTCTATAAAACTTATTCTATTCAATAACTTTTACATTTTAACTTGTCGTCAGTGTGCGCCGTCTGTTTTTCTTCGAATAGAACAATAAAATATATAATAAAACAAAGTTGTCTGCGACGCAGAGGGTACTTGCTGATACAATAGTGGTCGTCCCATTGAATTGAATTGCTGGAGAAATCAAAGTGCCTTCGCAACTGCAATTTTGCACAATCGGATAGAACGGATGGACGATCACGCCTGAATTGGCAACAAATAACGATGTGCGTATGTAAAGGTTCTATTATATATATATGGTAGTTGAACGCGGCAAGTGCTGTACTGCCCATAAATATTTACTTTTTATAGATGCAAAAGGAAACAAACCTTTCTCACAAATTTGCTTCCTGATTAAAAATATTCAATCGGATCTTGTTTATTACTTCGATTTTATTATAACTAATTCACTAATATAAGTTTGATTTTTGACGAGTAAAAAAATCACGTATTTCTAAAACACAGACACGCTGTATTGGTATTCTCGGTTACAACCAACATCAAATCTTTTCCAAAATTAAAGCCTAATCCTAAATTATGTCCAAACGATTTTAAACGTAGCTTATGAATAAGCGCTTATTCGAAGATTGTTGTGAATCACATTGCTTAGGCGTGAAAATGATTAACGGGAATTTTAATGAAGTAGACACCATTTTTTATCCAAACTTTAATAACTGATGTAATGTTCTAAATCATGCTGCATATGACAATGTATCATGTATGTTAATTGCTTGTTATCTGCCTTACATCGCCTTAGGGCTTAGTACCAATGAAAGATTAAATGATTAAACTCTAACAACTGGAATCACTAGTCCGGGCCGTGTCAACTCAAAAGAGAGAGGTGGCTAGGCAATTGGAGACTGGGGGAGGCAGCGCTCGGCAACATGGAGTCGCATTGTCGTTCTGGACGGCCGTCGAAACGGCCGCGCGTACACTCACGCGCAAGTACACCGCGACAGCGCATCGGGCCGCTACTTCATACGATACGATAATTGCAAACGATCAAGTGACGATAACAGAATATAACGCAAGTGTTATTACAAACGTAGGTAATGTGAGCCGCGTCTCAACGTTAATGTAGTGCTCTTGTGAATCTGGGTACAGTACGGACTGTCTCCATCCGTTGAGTCGTGTAGCGCTCAAACGAAATTTGACGGTAGTGTAAATGCGCTTACGAGTGTGCAAACAATCGGCCCGTGTGTTACCCGCCGTAAACATACTCCGCGCAGGCTGTATTTTCCTCTTGTCATTTAAAAATGGTCCGAAGGATTCGCTTTTATTACGAGAACGTATTTTAAAAGCCGCCCATTATTTTAATAACAACCGTAGTACGAAACGAGATTGTGATCTCGCTTAAGGCGATCACGACTCGCGTTGTATGGTAGAAATCTGATATCTGTTCGTTTGTGGGTCATAATGCTGCTTCATATACAGAGGTTCATTGTTGTGGACTAGAAAATGTTTGTTTCGAGTTACATTGCTCATATTACAGTATAGTTACACTCATAGTAACTTAGGTATATTATAATGCATACGCAGCAAACTTTTAATTGTTGAGGTAACTGTCTTGATACATGTATTTATTACATCGTTTAAAATTTAAAATAAAAAAAAATACCTAATCAAGCCTAACGTTCATTGAACTGTATTTAAATTATTGAAATGTAGTCATTTTTATGGATATAGTATATGAACTTTACTATAAATTATCAGAATTTTTCTCGTAGAAAAATAATAAAATTAAACTTCTTTATTAATTTAAATTCAGTTGTTACTTGAATTAATTATAACATGTATAGAACCAGTACAAGGCCTGTCGAATAGAGTTTTATCCCAATTATTATGCACAAAAGGATATATGAAAAACATTGAATATTTCTATCTCACAGCATTATCGCTAGTAATTCCTTTTAAGACTATAAATTTTAATATGAATGATAGGGCTAAATGTCTAAAGATTATTTGCACAGTCATGTCCTGTGGAGACGCTTATCTCGCATATGGACGTGGACATGCAGGCGCGAGAGATAACAAAGGATCAACCCCCTCCTCACAACCAGTACCTGACATAATAACTGACAAGTGATATTAATGCGTTCATTAGGTTTCTTCTAAGCAATCCTGTTCTACATTATATTTACTACTGTTTAAAAGTTTTTTTAACAAAAGTTGCTTTTGAAGATTGATTAAATCAATCTTCAAAAGCAACTTTTCTTTTCTTTCCTTTTTTTTTAGATACGTTAACAAAACTTATCATGAAGTATATTTTAATTTTCGCTAACTTTCCCAATAACCTTAAACCACTATTAAGTATAAAGCATATAATACGTCCCATGTCTTACTTCTTCATATAGACATATCGTATGACGTTTTAGTCATAAAAGAAGTCTAATTAAAATGTTTATAGACTAGCATCTATGTTACTAGTATACAGATTCCCGCGCGAAGCGTCGCCTTCGCAAGGCTTTTTCCATTATCACATTTATAAGTTAGCGCTTGTAGTTCAAGTATTTGATATCGTCGAGATCAATTACAACCCCGCGCAAGGACAAGGCATCCGGTTGCGTTCTTAACGGAATTTATTTCGCTTAATAACAAGTATCAAGTTTCACGAAGCGCTAAATGCGTCTACTTAAAGTATATGAAACGAATGCGAAACCATTTTTATTCAACTACTTGAGATAAGTTTCCTATAAAATGTCTTATCGGTACAATTTATAAAGTACTAGATGATGGAGTAATAAATTTTTCGCGATAAAACTATTTAATATATTACAATTGTCTCTCTTAGTAATTATATTAACAATTTAACAAAATGTATAGCTCTTTTGCGTGTACTAAGTTTTTTGTAGGCATAAAAAGTTTTAAATACTCTTATATGTATACAAAATGTATTCATTATGCTGTAAAATATTTTGTTTTAAAATATACTAAATAACCAAAAATCTAACCAGTGATATATATGATCAAAGTCTTTAAATTTTTGAATAACAGAAATGTAAAATAGGCATGTATGGAAAAAAGAACATGATGCAATAGATTATTATTAATAGTATCTTTTTATATTTAATGAATGCTGACCTGGCACTATTACATTCTATCAAACGGCACTGAACTGATAGGAATATACGAAGAGCAGGCACGCCATCGTCGTTCTCATCACTTTATCACGTATACACCATAACATTAATATCTATTTGTGATTAAATGTTATAAAAAATACTTAAACATTTGCCATTGAATATTTTTCCCTTTTTCTGTCAATAACTTTTTACATTGTGATAAAAAAAAATTAACATATTTTGTATTTACCGTAATGTATATAATAAAATTAAAGTCTAGAAACGTTTTGTATGTATAGCTATATATTATATGTCATGCAAAGGAAAGGTAATAGATAAATGTAAATCAAACTGTATTGTTAACTAGAATTATGAGATAAAAAGAAAGCTAAAATTCCCATTTTCCTTTTTTTTTACCTCCGTGCGTGCTGTAAAGCTAACAGGCGCAAAGATATGTATGCAAATTGACTAACAAATGGTGTGTTCTATAAAGTGGTCCAATCCAGCGCGTGTAGAATGAACATGACTCACTTCACAGTGGGTGCCTCATTCGGTATGCGCAAGCGCAATGCCTAGGAAGTGCATTTGTGTAAGCACACAGATACTTAACTGTTGGACGTCGCGTGTTAACTTTTCAAACACCAAACTGCAATTACAGCGTCAAAATTCTAATTACAATGTTTCTTTTATATGTACAATTAAGTTCCAACTGTCACATTCTTCAACTAAAGCTAACTAATAGGTTAAAACTTTGTAGGAAATGGGAAAGGAAGGCAATAGTTAAGTCACTTTCATACTAATTCTTAGATGAGTACAAAACGAAAGTAGCGTAGTTAATAATATATATGAAGTAGTTACAAAGTAAAATACAGGATCGCTTGCATTGATCTATAATATTCATTATTTGGAGTACAGAAATAACATCTGTTCTTTTAAAATTTTGAATGTTCTTGTTAATGTTAGATCAATAGATCAATAAACTGTAAAAGAAGTGCAATTGATATTGATCATAATCGTTCAGTGAAACAGTTGCAACAATTTGGTGCTCAGATTTATTTGATTGATGTTATTTTTTTTGTTAATTTTATACTACAGGTAGTTTTCTAATGACCAATCGCTGTCTTGGCGTTGATCAATTGATTATTTCAACGTTTGATTCAATATTGATTAAACTAATTTTTTTAATATGTTTACTCGTCAGTAAAATATCCAAAACAATGATTGAAAACAGTTGAGATTTCCTTCATCTTTTCTTCTATCATTTCATGATCATCTGGACTGGACTGGATGCTCGACATAGGCGTCTCCCAATGAACGCTATTTTTTCTTGTCATCAGGTACTTGGCATTCAAGCACCTCTTTTGTCACTCCACACATCCTTAAATTGCAAATGTTGTTCAAATTATTATTTTTTGTATAGAAATACTTTAAAATAGTATAAGAAAACAACGAATATCTCTCACAACGGACGCGTCTCGTTCGTCATATCACTTTCCATTAACGGTAATATTTACTATGCGGCGTGACTATGAAGTAATTAAAACGGTTCGCAGCACCGCGTGATTTTTTTTTAACTGTAACCGCGATTCTCTCGTTCGAAAAAAAATGGCGGATGCCGATTTGACGGCTCTATCAAAACACAACGAGCCCGCGGTTCGGCGACCTCGCGTTTCATTGTTACGTTTAATGCACCCATCGCATCTCGAAAACTTAGAGTTTCTATTGTTTCAATGCATAATTGACGTAATTTAAGTTAAGAAGTTATCACAGCCGTGATCATGATCAAGTCAGTTATCAGCAACAGGATCAAACCCTAAAATATTTGGAGTATAAATGACGTTAAATTAAATTTTACTATAAATTCACGTTTGCTATTATTTGGAAATTAGCGAATGTAAAATATTACAATTGTACTTTATAGTTTGAAATTAACTTTAATTAGGGCCATGCCTTTTTATGATGTCTATGAGTACAGTGACTTTAACAATAATAGTAAATATTTTTAACTTTTTTATAAACACTTCATAACAAAATGTTGTTTAAAATATTTCCACTGACCATCTCGTTTATCCTATAAATTATCTTATAAAAATTAATCAAATTAAATAAAACTCGTCAGTGATTTATCCGAGGGTGTTGACACTAAAACTACGGTTAAACAGGTTAAGACGTTAGCCATACAATTTTATTGTTTCGTGAACCAGATCGAAACGCCGGAACAACCGTTAAGTGTGAATGTTCCAATAGCGGAAATGGCTGATAGTTTTATATAGGCCTCGATGTACCGGTAAATCATTTGAAGCCGCCGTTCGCACCAATATCTGATGGTAACTGCATTATTTCTCCGATCGCGGTGCGTAGCGGTTAACGGTGTTTTGAATACATTGTTTACTTAAACTACTTCTAAATCAATACGTTATTAGTCTTAACTATCTTACAGAGATGTTGAATTCAAAAAATTAAACAAAACTTTATTAACTTATAATGTTTTTATAATACGTTTTCATTAGAGGAAACTTCTGAATTAAATTTTTTTGCCTTCACCGACAAACATTTCCAGAGAGTTAACAAGCTACACACTGTCTTATTTAGTTATAAAAAATTTGATAACTTTTCAATGATTATCAGAAATTTATTAACTTCATAAATAATTCTATAGATTTAGAGCCTGCATATAATTTACGGCTTCGGCCATTCGCAACCGGATTGCTTTCCCATAAATAACATGGAACATTTCGCAACGGAACGATATAATGATCAACAAGCGTACCACTTCGGTCCCCTCGGTTGCGGTCTGTCGTTGTTTGAGTTATTACTAAAAGGTGGACGTAATTCCTTGTCGGTTTATAATCGAACGGTTCCTTCATCTTTCCGTGTTTCTCATACACGTGGATACTTTCCAATTATTAGAACATCTCAATTCACATTCGGATCGGAGGTTAAGAATCAATGTGTTTATAGTCCTTTCTCGGTTACTGAATTCCGTGAAACCCGTGTGGGAATCCTCTCTTTCGCCATCTTACCACCAGTATGATGAAAAAGGCTATTAATTATCAATCCCAGGCCATTAGAGACAACGCTTCTTATGTGGCTGATACTAGGATTACCTATACTATCCTATTTCGGAAAGATCTTCGTCCTTAGGCAGACTTATGCAGTAAACAATGATAGTTCGAAATAGTGGCCACCATACAAATTATGCATTCATTATAGCATTTTGTACTTCTCAACTATATATATTCAGACATATGAGTAACTTTCCGCGGCCTCGCTCGCTATGAATTCAAAAAATATGCAGCGCAAAGGTCAATAACGCAGCAAATGTATTTTAATTTTTTACCATACCTTCATATCATTACTTTTAAAATCACTTTAGAAATTACTGTTGTTCTATATAAAATTTGCACGTCTCTCGTATTCCATCAAGTATAAGTTTCGCTATATAAACTAACTAACTTCATCCAAAATTCCCTGTATCTATAAATAAATTCATCATAATTGGCTTAACAGTTAAGAAGTTCCATTATCGTTTCGGATAATCTGGTAAATTAATAACTAAACAAAAACTGGAATTAATTAAATGCTTTTAAAGTTAGCGACTCGGCAGTAAACACCACTTATTCTTAATCATACGTTTCCTTATGACAGAGACTTAAAGCGTTACTTGAGAATTATCTCCTTGGTGATAATCAAAGTAATCACAATATGAAACACAGAAATAGTCGTACTTAAATAAATGTCGTTAAGGTTTTAAATGCAATCTCAAAGGTATCATTGTTTCTTTTTTGTGTAATTGAACCGTCAAGATTGAAGGCTATTATTAAAATTTGTGTTTTATATCTCGTTAACAAGTATACGTTTTACTTGAACTATAGTGAAAGGCTTTATTTTTCCAGTATGCTATATAGCTTGTGTTTAAATAATTAACTTCGCCGTTATTATTAGGTAGCCGATATTTTTGTTTTGTTTGTTGTGCGTTTTATTTATATGACTAATGTAATGTGGATGATATGGCGTCATCGATCTTCATTAGTCACTTTGTTTTAAAGGAATAAAATATTTTGATTAATAGTTATAATATACAGAAAACACGTTTTATTTTAAGTTGAATATAATTAGTGAAATTAATGTGGTAACATAATTTTTAAAGACAGTGAACGATACGAATTTCAGTATTTAATAAATCTGTGATACTGAGCTTATTATTCGCATGATATGTTAAATATTGTTAATTACACAGAAACTTAATTAATGAACACAGGTACATAAGTATATGAAATTTAAAAACTGTTATCTCATTGATACTAATATTATGTCTAATTTGAAAACAGTTCATTGAACACAATGGGCGAGAGGTAGGCGACAGATAAGCCCGATGAAATCAGAAGCCAGATTACATTTTAGATATGGACATGAACAGTGTTAATGACCTCACAAGGCCAAAGGCCTCTTCGTAATAACTATACAACCTTTCGGTTTTATGAATTTCAATTCTTAACGATACAAAATAATCTATATCATGTATCTTTACGGCAATCAACCGAGCGCGTGTTTATATTATTGTGTTTTAAGATAAGTTTCGCATTTTATACGATTCAGGCGACTCGAGTCATGAACAAAGTAACGTGAAAAATGTTAAAGCGTCGCATGACGCCGCATTAAACGCGAAGCTATGTGCAACAAAGATAAAATGGGCAGTGGCAAGTTCAGTTTCACTGTTAAAAAGGACAAAGTGCCCGTGACGGAGGTAACAAAGACTGAGTTTAGTGTTAAGGAGAAATGTCGCAAAATACAGAAGAAACTTAAGAAGACTGATAACCAGAAGACTGATGTTAAAGAGAAGGCGATATGGTGGAACCAATGTAGCAGTCGTGAGTAATTTTTGAGAAATAAGATTATTGTAAAACTATTTCAACATACAACATATTTTTTTTGACTCTTACATTTTCTTTATGATTATTATTTCAAGTTAAAATAAGAAATCGACAATCTTTAGTTTCTCAATAAGCTCAAATTATCTAGACAATCGCTAGGCTAGACTATACAAGATACAGGCTGAAATTTGGCTAGATTTTCAAATCCCGTGTCTATTGCATGAAGAGGCGTGAAAAGAAATCGTAATTAGGTTTTAAAATAGGTACTGCTCTCCAATAACTAATTGAATCAAAAAAGTTTCTAAAACTGTACACTACCTAAGTCGCTTTTACTATTCGATAACAGTAGAATGTACGCGTTGAAAATTATTTATGAATGTAAAATAAAGGCTAGATAACCGTTTTTATTATTGCGAGAACCGCGGGCCCTACGAGGGCCTGCGGGCTCGTTACACTCTATGAATTCACAATGAGGTGAAATTAGTGCACCAAGGTCCAGCTTTTGAAATCGGTTGGTACCTCCCGCTATATAAACGACAAGGCATCGAGGCCAACTGCGTGGCCTTAAACGTCGCCTTCAAATCATTTTACCGAAGTCAGCCCTTCTAATGATCCGAGTAACAATTTCGACATTGACTTTTCCGACTCGCATAACCCTGCCCTTATTTCTGTTACATGGTACTTCATTACATGATATGCACATAAACCATTTCTTAACAACGTCCCAATGATACATGATTATGATGTATACAGTGAAGTTTTTGTGACACGGCTCTATCACTTTACCACACAATAAGTAGTAATTATAAACTTATTTTAACAAATACGTCCTCCTGTTATTGGCGAAAAGTACACAAAATATTATGACGACATATTTTTTTAGAGATTTCGTATTACCTTGCCAATTTTATATTAAACTACTATACTACGAAATGATAAGGTGAGTAAATCATTTGTATTTTTATACTCTCCTTATACGTCATATATATACGATGCTAGTTTACATCATATAGGTGATATTCACTAGACAATGAGTTTAAACGTCGAGAATAGCAAAAGTATGTCAGTGGAAAGCGCGAGAGAATCCCGTGAAATCGGTGGATTTATGAGCTGGTGACGCGCGCGCTCCTCCACATCCACTTTCTAAACTGGCTAGACTGCAACAACTGTTTATAATACAGGAACTCGAAGCAGCTCGGCAGCATGAAAGTTGTCTTATTGACATTTCCTTGTAAGATAATTCATAGTGTTCAAAGTTCATTGTTTTGTCTATAACACTAACATAAACTAACACTAAGACATTATAAAAGTTTTATATAACAGAAGTATTAAAATATATCAATGAGTATATATCAGTAACTTTTTTCCATGAGACAAGACGAGCAAGGCTTTACTTGATGAAAATTTATAGGCGCTTTCATAAAAATGTGACACTAGTTAAAACGATTAACATCATATTGTGCCCATCGCTTTGATACACAAGATGTTATAGTCTTATCCGTTATTTAAATCGGAACACAGTAATATTTGTACAATAGTGTTTGATGGCAGAAATGTTCGCTGCGGGGGTAACTAACTATTCATTTTTGCATTGGTTAAAATATGTAAATTACTTGTTATAATTAAAGTTTTGCTTTTAACTTGTACTCCATTAGTGTAACGACTACTTACAAAATTAAAGATAACATAAATACTTAAAGTGCTATCACATAAGGATATGATATCATGATTAGACGAGATCTAGATTTTTAAAGATACTTTGTTTGGTGTTCAGTTATAATCATCCTGTTATAAACTCGTTACAAAATAAGTATACATCACTTCATAAACATAACATTACGAGAATATTTAACATATAATTACCAAACTAGTAATCTTGATTCACAGCTAAAAACTAGATAATTTCTATTTACATTTGTGATCGATGTGTCAGATAGTTGGATATTTTTCATCACATCCAAGTCTTTTGTTATGATATGGGCACTGGACATCCTCGTAAGCGGATTTATAATCTGATTAATATGTTATAAACATACGGAGATTTCTCAGTTTTTCTGATCGCTTCATATAGCTTATTCCTGTGACTATTGTATCAGACGGTAACGACTAATAGCATTCATGATTACCAGAGAATAGCTTGATATCAAACCATTTATTATTGTATAAAATTGTTAAATAAGGTAGGACATAAAACCACTAATTCTTTAATCCTGTTAATAAATGAACTGTTAGCTATAATTGTATGTAGGTGAGTACTATCTTTGATGTGGTTTCCATCTTCATTACCGTATTCGAGATTGACATCAAAGGTCGGATAACAAGCCTTTATTGAAAATACCGCTCTAAAATAAAACACTATAATTATTAATGAATATCACCGCCTTATATTATTACGTATCTTCTACATCAATGATTTTTGATAAAGAACTTTTAAGTAGGTGTATATCGTTCGAGTGTGTATCGATTTACTGTATAGTTTTAACTCATATACAATTTCACATATTTAAACGCTTTATAACTTAGTAAAATAATCGTTGAAATTTTCTTATATCTACCTTGTAACATTTTTAATAATCTTTTTTGTCATTAAACATGTTACATATTTGCGTCTCTCTTCCTCCATGTTACGAATTACTATATTATATCTTGCATGGTTCGTCTTAACTGAACATCTGAATACTTCCTTATTCAAGTAGTTTTTGATTGACAGGTCGTGATGACATCGTGTCATTTCTGCTTCTTGCTGTCATTATAATGAAAGTGGTGATTTTCATGAATCTTATTTTATAAAAAGTTAAGTTCTGATAACATTAGTTATCTTTTTCAACCTCATATTAAATCGTTAAATGATTTTGTCTAAATTAAAAAAGATCATTGTGTTTTTGATGGATAATTTAGACGATAATGGTTTGTTTCAGTGAGCGAAATTGACCAGTACTTATGGATGGTGGGAGGATCAGCGGGCGCGCTGGCGCTCACTGGTGTTGCTGCAGCTTCCGCTTTTTATCTAAGCACGAGACCGAAACCTGAGAAGCCTCTTGTTACGCTGCACGAACAGAGCTTGTTAGAAGCCGTGAGTACATTACGTGCAGTTTTCATTTACCTTTTTTGACATTTCAATCACAAACAAAAATCAAAACATAAGAAAATGACAATGAAATATCTATACTCTTAAAGGTAATATTTCAATTCTCATCTTTAGCACCTTTGTGGCTCAAGAATGTTTAGATAGGAGCAGATAAAGAGTTACCTAAAATTTTTGTGTCCATTATTTTAGGATAGTTTGTGTATTTAGGTAGAATTTGTTTTACATTAATTCGTTTTATGATCAGACGCTACATCATCTTCCGTCATGAAAGTAGCACTTTGTAGGTTATATATGACAACTAAATTTGTTAGATTAATTACAAGTTTATATTAAAAGTAAAAAATTATGAACCCGTAATCAAATCAATAATGTGAAAATATATTTAATGATATAGAAAATGATTTTAGATCAAGGCAACTCAAATTTTTTATGATCCTGCTTGAAAAATTTGCACAATTTTAGCATGTTATAAAAGTATGAATAATATACGCGGCGAATTTTATCATTTGAATTATTGTAATACACTGAATGTATTAAATGTACTATAATCTGTTAATCATCATTTTTATCAACTACGCTATTATTTTCTAAAAATATAAGGTTGTTGAGCGATAAGAAAGTAATGCGGTATTAGGATTACATGAGATTAAAACATGGATTTTGGTATTTATGTAGCAGTTTATATAATTTGACTCAGGTGTTTGAAATGTGGGTGACATTCATATTCTAAGTTCAATGATCGGGCTGAATCTCAGATTTATGATGCAATAAATGCTTTCATCCGTTATATACTTACAGGCGTTTATTTAAAGATTATTTTAAATGTATATAGCCAACCAGCTTTATACTTCGGTATCAAAGTTGTCCTAATACTGACCGCCGCCGCTAGAGTTGGCAGAGCGCATCTTCGAGCGATATTTTTAACTCATTGTACCAGGAGCAGCCCTGCTTGCTGCTCTCATGTCAGTATCCAAAAGTTTATAGTGAAAGTGACGAGTCTCTTAGTTGCTTAAGAGTGAGCAGCCGTAACCGAGTCTTGAAACTTTAAAAGTGATTTATGATCTTGTCTAACAAACAGTAATTGAAAAGTTATTAATTAGATACGAAATGGAAGTGATGATTGCGCAATGTGCGTTATCTTTTTAGGATTTTTTTCAAATTAACAGTGTTTATAGTGAAGTGATAATTTAATTGTGTAAAATGGCGTGTTGTGATTGTTGTATAGGAGTAACGCCAATTCGGCCACCAATTAATTTAAATGAACAATCGGAATCCATTAAAGTAAGAAAATAGTTTTTAAGTAATATTATCAAACGTTGTAGTGTATTATAGTTTAATCCAATAAATAAGATATGGATCTTTATCATATGAAATAAAAGGGTTCACTAATGTTTTTTAAGTGTGATAGTTTTTGATGCTTTTAGTCCCTAAGGTCAGATGTAATTTGCGGTTGCTCTTATTGCGTATTTTGGCAAAGCTCCGTTACATTTAGAATCAGATCGTCGAAAGGTCGGAAAAGTCGGTTACGTGTATCAAAGACCAATTCGACGCAAAAATAACATCTTCTAGACAGTTCTTTTATTTGCCAAATCCCAAATAATTTAATGAAGCATTATATGAATGGAACTCGTTAGAAAAAGAAAAGCGTCGGCATCTTTCGCAAGATTCGTTCGGATGTTGACTCTGCGAACGGAATTAGGATCTTTTAAAAAATAATACATTTTGTTGACATTGGCTTGAATTTTTAAAACGGTATATTTATTTGAATCTAACGTCAAAAAGTTTCCTTACCTTTTTCATCATCAATTAATACAAATGATTTTTAATTTATTTTAATTTAATTAAGGTAAACTAACCAGATGTAAAGGTATAAAGATGTTTAAACGCCCAGTGTGGGAGATGTTTTAGAATATCCACTCTTCATTTGGCTTGTCGTAAAAGACGACTAAGGAGAAAATAGTTTCAGTAAAAGCGCAGCATCATGTAAACTGTGTTCACCAACCCGGGTCAATACCTACTTTAGGTCCACTAGTGTTCATCATCATCATCATCATCATCATCATCATCATCATCATCATCATCATCATCATCATCATCATCATCATCATCATCATCATCATCATCATCATCATCATCATCATCATCATCATCATCATCATCATCATCATCATCATCATCATCATCATCATCATCATCATCATCATCATCATCATCATCATCATCATCATCATCATCATCATCATCATCATCATCATCATCATCATCATCATCATCATCATCATCATCATCATCATCATCATCATCATCATCATCATCATCATCATCATCATCATCATCATCATCATCATCATCATCATCATCATCATCATCATCATCATCATCATCATCATCATCATCATCATCATCATCATCATCATCATCATCATCATCATCATCATCATCATCATCATCATCATCATCATCATCATCATCATCATCATCATCATCATCATCATCATCATCATCATCATCATCATCATCATCATCATCATCATCATCATCATCATCATCATCATCATCATCATCATCATCATCATCATCATCATCATCATCATCATCATCATCATCATCATCATCATCATCATCATCATCATCATCATCATCATCATCATCATCATCATCATCATCATCATCATCATCATCATCATCATCATCATCATCATCATCATCATCATCATCATCATCATCATCATCATCATCATCATCATCATCATCATCATCATCATCATCATCATCATCATCATCATCATCATCATCATCATCATCATCATCATCATCATCATCATCATCATCATCATCATCATCATCATCATCATCATCATCATCATCATCATCATCATCATCATCATCATCATCATCATCATCATCATCATCATCATCATCATCATCATCATCATCATCATCATCATCATCATCATCATCATCATCATCATCATCATCATCATCATCATCATCATCATCATCATCATCATCATCATCATCATCATCATCATCATCATCATCATCATCATCATCATCATCATCATCATCATCATCATCATCATCATCATCATCATCATCATCATCATCATCATCATCATCATCATCATCATCATCATCATCATCATCATCATCATCATCATCATCATCATCATCATCATCATCATCATCATCATCATCATCATCATCATCATCATCATCATCATCATCATCATCATCATCATCATCATCATCATCATCATCATCATCATCATCATCATCATCATCATCATCATCATCATCATCATCATCATCATCATCATCATCATCATCATCATCATCATCATCATCATCATCATCATCATCATCATCATCATCATCATCATCATCATCATCATCATCATCATCATCATCATCATCATCATCATCATCATCATCATCATCATCATCATCATCATCATCATCATCATCATCATCATCATCATCATCATCATCATCATCATCATCATCATCATCATCATCATCATCATCATCATCATCATCATCATCATCATCATCATCATCATCATCATCATCATCATCATCATCATCATCATCATCATCATCATCATCATCATCATCATCATCATCATCATCATCATCATCATCATCATCATCATCATCATCATCATCATCATCATCATCATCATCATCATCATCATCATCATCATCATCATCATCATCATCATCATCATCATCATCATCATCATCATCATCATCATCATCATCATCATCATCATCATCATCATCATCATCATCATCATCATCATCATCATCATCATCATCATCATCATCATCATCATCATCATCATCATCATCATCATCATCATCATCATCATCATCATCATCATCATCATCATCATCATCATCATCATCATCATCATCATCATCATCATCATCATCATCATCATCATCATCATCATCATCATCATCATCATCATCATCATCATCATCATCATCATCATCATCATCATCATCATCATCATCATCATCATCATCATCATCATCATCATCATCATCATCATCATCATCATCATCATCATCATCATCATCATCATCATCATCATCATCATCATCATCATCATCATCATCATCATCATCATCATCATCATCATCATCATCATCATCATCATCATCATCATCATCATCATCATCATCATCATCATCATCATCATCATCATCATCATCATCATCATCATCATCATCATCATCATCATCATCATCATCATCATCATCATCATCATCATCATCATCATCATCATCATCATCATCATCATCATCATCATCATCATCATCATCATCATCATCATCATTAGATTGGTAAAAAAACTTTTCATGTATCACGTATGTAAGTGTACAAATTAGCCACAGTTGAAGATTATTAGAGAAAGAGTGAAGAAAGTCATGTTTTAAAATAAATAAAACATTATGTTTTATAGTATTATTGAATAAATATCCTAATTTGTCAATTATAGCGGAATTTTGAGAGATGAAAGAATCTTTATAATTTTTGGCAGTATCATACTTTGCCAAAATTAATGACTGGATCTCAAGCATGTGTTTACTGCTATTAATGTGAAACATTCTGAAAATTTCAATATTAGATCATTCTTTCAAAAGTGTGCGTATGCGCGTCGGAGGATCTAACGCCGCGTGTCGAAATTAAAACGAATGAAATAATAACATAAATAGTCACAAAAATGTAAGATCTAAAGATCATTCTTACTGATTTTCAATTAGGTCGGCTTCGCGGTATTATTTATTTTGTTTTAGTTTCTTTTTCACGACATCACATCAGTCCAGCACAAACCGCGTTACCGTCTGGCGGACCTAACAGACTTCATTCCGTCAAAAAGATTTGGAATGAGGCAGTTATTGGAAAATATAACATGGAAAACGGAAAATGGAAAATGGAAAATGGAAAATGGAAAAAGGAAAATGGATTATTGGAATATTGGAATATTGGAATATTGGAACATTGGAACATTGGAATAATGGAATGTTGGAATGTTGGAATGTTGGAATGTCGGTATGTTGGAATGTTGGAATGTTGGAATGTTGGAATGTTGGAATGTTGGAATATTGAAAATGGAAAATGGAAAATTAAAATCTGACATTTGAAATCTAGAAACCAGTAAACCAGTAAACCAGTAAACCAGTAAACCAGTAAACCAGTAAACCAGTAAACCAGTAAACCAGTAAACCAGTAAACCAGTAAACCAGTAAACCAGTAAACAGTAAACCAGTAACCAGTAAACCAGTAAACCAGTAAACCAGTAAACCAGTAAACCAGTAAACCAGTAAACCAGAAACCAGAAAACCAGCAAACCAGCAAACAGCAAACCAGCAAACCAGCAAACCAGCAAACCAGCAAACCAGCAAACCAGCAAACAGCAAACAGCAAACAGCAAACCAGCAAACCAGCAAACCAGCAAACCAGCCAAACCAGCAAACCAAGCAAACCAGCAAACCAGCAAACCAGCAAACCAGCAAACCAGCAAACCAGCAAAACCAGAAAACCAGCAAAACCAGAAAACCAGCAAACCAGCAAACAGCAAACAGCAAACAGCAAACCAGCAAACCAGCAAACCAGCAAACCAGCAAACCAGCAAACCAAGCAAACCAGCAAACCAGCAAACCAGCAAACCAGCAAACCAGCAAAACCAGAAAACCAGCAAACCAGCAAACCAGCAAACAGCAAACAGCAAACAGCAAACCAGCAAACCAGCAAACAGCAAACCAGCAAAACCAGAAAACCAGCAAACCAGCAACCAGCAAACCAGCAAACCAGCAAACCAGCAAACCAGCAAACCAGCAAACCAGCAAACCAGCAACCAGCAAACCAGCCAAACCAGCAAACCAGCAAACCAGCAAACCAGCAAACCAAGCAAACCAGCAAACCAGCAAACCAAGCAAACCAGCAACCAGCAAACCAGCAAACAGCAAACAGCAAACCAGCAAACCAGCAAACAGCAAACCAGCAAACAGCAAACCAGCAAACCAGCCAAACCAGCAAACCAGCAAACCAGCAAAACCAGTAAACCAGTAAACCAGTAAACCAGTAAACCATAAACCAGAAACCAGAAACCAGAAACCAGAAACCAGAAACCAGAAACCAGAAACCAGAAACCAGAAACCAGAAACCAGAAACCAGAAACCAGAAACCAGAAACTAGAAACTAGAAACCAGAAACCAGAAACCAGAAACTAGAAACCAGAAACAAACAAACAAAAGTTCATATTAAATAACAAGCTTTCACTACTGTCTAAGCAATGTAGGTGCGTTCGTAACGCTAAAGAGTCAATTTGCACTTTATTACAGCTGCTCAAAGTTCAAATTCAATTATTCTATCAAAACGGTGTGCGTATGCGCGTAGGAAGATCGCCGCGTGCCGAAATTAAAACGAATGAAATAATAACATAAATAGTCGCAAAATGTAAGAGCTAAAGATCATTCTTACTGATTTTCAATTAGGTCGGCTTCGCGATATTATTTCTTTCGTTGTAGTTTCGGCGCGCGACATAAAATGCATTCGTTTTCACGACATTACATCACTCGAGCACAATCCGCGTTACCATCTGGCGGACTTGATAGACTACATTCTGTCAAAAAGATTTGGAATGTGACAGTTATTTGTTCCTAATAAAATAATAATAGTAAATATAATTTATGTACTATAATTATAACTTTAGCCACTCTTCTGGAACCCACTAATATTTAAATATTAGTTATTAGATGAACATATACAGAGCTGAACCCCACACACCGCCCTATCACCAGAGTGACGGTTCAGTCCAGATTTTTTTGCGCTGGCTATAAAATAGGTAAGAACAAAAAACTGCCACATTCCAAATTTTTTTGACAGAACGAAGTCTGTCGGGTCAGCTAGTATATTATAAAATTACGACATTTTTAACACTAAAAACTTCATTTTTAACTATAATTTATTGTGTTTTGATATTATACGTTTGATGTATGATCACTTCGAACCCACCCAAATATTTTCGTATACACATCCTGTAGTAAAACTCGAAAATTATGATTTGCATACACTTAACATATATCATATGTAGTTTACTACACGCATATTCAGTTTGCTTATATTCAAACATTTGTAACACCTATTCACTTTACTCGTTTACACTATTCACTAGACGCGTTAGTCAATAAATTTTGATTGTTTAGAAAGCCGCTTGGGTAATTTAGTGGCTAGTAAATATTGTGGACAAAAGTAGACATTATAAAAAATTTATTATCATCATTATACAACTAGTTGAAACAAATAAGTATTGTACTACCCGTTTATTTTTATGGTTCGTCATCATCATGCATTTTATGCACAGCAGCATAACACGGTGGCAGGTTCTAGCGAATGGATGATAAAAACATTAAATTAAAGAAATGAATTAGAACCTTCACCTTAAAATAATATGTGGAATTATTAAGGAGATTATTCTGCTGGTTTTAAGGGTCATTCTCAAGCAATAAATCCCATACATTACTTACATAGATTGGTAAAAAAAACTTTTCATGTACTCACCGTTAGTGTAAGTGTAAAATTTAGCACAGTTGAAGATTATATAGAGAAAGAGTGAAGAAAGTCATGTTTTAAAATAAATAAAACATTATGTTTTATAGTATTATTGAATAAATATCCTAATTTGTCAATTATAGCGGAATTTTGAGAGATGAAAGAATCTTTATAATTTTTGGCAGTATCATACTTTGCCAAAATTAATGACTGGATCTCAAGCATGTGTTTACTGCTATTAATGTGAAACATTCTGAAAAATTTCAATATTTTTTCGTTAAAGACTATTTATAATATTATTATCCTTTGACATATTCAACTAATACTGAAAGAACGAGGTAGCGGCATATAAAAATGTTAAATTCAAAATTGAAATATTCGCGCATTTCAATTTTAGTTCGCAGATGATGACTACTTGAGTTGGATAGAAAACATGCGGTGCCCCGTAGTCAATAGAATCTCGTAAAATATGAGGAGTAAAACATCTCGTAAAATCATTTCAAATCTCCACGCCCACAACGCATAGCAACATACAAAAATAATGTCCAATTCACACGTCGAAAGGGTGGCTTAGATGTCTGTACTTACGGTCGTTTCTGAATTTTTGGCAAACGAATCTTACTAGTCACGGGACTGGGATAAAATGATAAAAAAGATATTTTAATAAAGTTTATTAGTAAAAGAGACTTCTCAAATTAAATGAAGCATCCAACCGCTGTGATGAAATTCTGAGGTACGAAATTAACAGCATGGCGATTTAGTTATTTCAACGACGAGTTATTCACAAATAAGCTTGAACGGAATGTTGACGTTTATTCAAATATTCAGAGACTGAAATCATAACAGAACTACGTTTGTGCGCAATACTTACGTCTATACCTAAAATTATAGACGTTTTTATTATCTTAGTAACTCATCCAATTTGTTTAACTATAAAATTTTGTTAATTTTCAAACTTTAAACAGTTCACGACATTGTTAAAATCACTAACTGCAATATATTATCCGAAATTATAATCAAAACATTGCATTGCTTTTTTTGTATTTTGCACTTTTAATAGATAGGAAAAGATTTGCTGGTATAATAAGTGTATAGATTGATCTTAATCAATGAAATTTTATCTCATTCCATTATGTGGATTCATATGTAAAATACATTCAAGTTTTTAATAAAACACATTGATCTTTTTGTGTTTTATAATTTAAGTAAAAAATAAATCTCAACACCGTAATTTGTATCGAGAGTTTGGATATCTGATGACAACGAAGTCATTAACATTTTTAGATAGATCAAATTAATCAATGCTATTTTCTCTTTAAGTGTTCCTTATCTGGTAACATATGTAGATTACAATACTAAATCGAATAGAAACTTTAAGAAAGTATTGTAAGTTTACTATTCATTGCGGTGAAATTGACAGCGAGCGATATAAAACATAATGTAGCATACATTTGCAGTTTTATGCTGTTCTAAAAACTACCTAAAATGTTTCAATGGAAGACGTCGATAAAGCTTTATAAGGAAAGTTTGAGAAAGAGTACCGCTATTTAATTTATAAATATGCGATAGAATTCTTGAATTTACCTGATGTTTCTTATTATTATATCGAAGCAATTTTCGCAGTAAATAAACTAATCTGTGCTTCATAATTCTTGAATATGAATGATATTCTTACAACAATGTGGTGTTACTATGTTTACATAGCAACGCATTACCCTTGATGCTCTGGGATGTAAGATTTTAAGAATAGGTCACTGTATAATTTCACTATGTACACTGCATTTCAAACCAGAAATCTAAAATGTTTGCATTCGACTTTGACGGTCTTCGGAAACAGAGATCCATTGTATATAGGCTATAAGAAAAACCATTATTTTAAGTAGATTATATCCAAGATTCTATAGCCGCATCTCGTACAGGACTTGGTCCAGTGAATTTCCTAAATTCAATGTGTTTTGCTCTTTTTGCTTCCAGCTGTTGATGCCGACATTTTTTTTTTAATTTCATGCTTCGTTTTGAAATTTTGCCAAATTTATAACGTGACTGCTAATAAAAAGGTGACAATGTGTCTCTATCACTATTCACGTGCTATTCAGTAACAAAGCTATGCTAAAATTATCATAATCGTCTACATAGGTCAAGTGATGATGTAATATTAAGTTTACACATGTTCCCTCAGTATAACCTAAATGCGATTTTAAGATTAATAATGTTTTGTTACGATTGATAAATAAGACAAAAGCCTGTCTACTTATGTTGTAATATTTTGTATGTTACATAGAATATTTTACTAAACACCATAGTAGAATAATGAATGTACAGAAATTTGTTATAGATGTTATAAATTTCGGTTTGCAGTTTTGACTTTATCTATCTATATCGTCTATTCTTTTTAATAGACTTAATAACACAACTTCGACATTTGGAAGTTGTTATACAACACTGTTGTAAATAAATCATGTCTATTATATGCGTTTCACATCACATGGTTACATTATTAACATTTATATTGACTGCATGATTCCAGTGAACTATGAATGCCTCAAGAGTCTTGTGTTTAAATTCAAACATTCACAACACACAAACACTGTCTCTATATCTTCTGCTTAATGCACTTTTGTTCTTCGCTTACAGCGGCACCATTAAAATAAAATGAATATTGTGGATTTTGTTTAACAAAAATCTTTGTTTATAACATATGTGTACGCGTAGAGATTCAAGAATGCTATCCGGAAACAGAAGGGGCCAAACGTCCCCACAATGTCACGCATTTCAGTGATACCTTATTTTTAGTAGCCGCCTTGCTCCGTATTGACCTTCTTAAGATTGATGATCGGACAGGTTTCTTGTGATGTGAACGATAAAAGCGTAAAAAATAACTTTTATGTTCAAATTCTCGATAATAACATTAATGATGTTCAAATTATTAATCCATTAATATTTAACGACTTAAGTGGTAGTATGGGCTGAACGGAAAAAATTTAAGCGTTAATCAACACTGAATCGCTCTTGAAGCAAACGGCTGCTGTATTCATGTAAAATATTAATTGAGAAATGTCTGCTTTATGGTATCCAAAAATATATCGCGTTATGTCAGTGCCTCCAGTTATAAATAATACCCCACACTGTCACCGGAAAGTTTTTGGAACGAAATCCCTCTTAACCTCGTAACACTAATTTTAAGATAAAATTGCCTGATGTCTCCCACATGTTCATTCTATTATAGTAAAATGATATTAACTTAAATATTAAATTCAAAAGATACATCGTGTTGGTATTAGAAAAATTTATTAAGTTTATAATAAATTTCATGAACATTGTTTTCATTAGAAATTCCATTGGTTTATTATTTTATCATAAGTATTAGCCTATTTGTTTGCCTTTACAAAAACAGTTAAGTAGATATTGATATATTTTAATTATAAATTTTGGAAAACTACCTTCGTTTTCATATCTGGAGCAATTTGTTTATGTACACTTTGAAAATATAAGAATTTTTTATGTTATATTAAGAATAAGTGCAATTGATGAAACCAAGACCAACTCTCATCAAATTCAATTTTACTAGTGTGTTAACGTTCTCGAGATTAGTTACATTTCACAATGGACATAACGCGGTTTATATTGTGTCAACAATTCGCATATCGTTTCACTGAAACAGCAACAAAGTTAGCAGTTAAATGACCCGTTGACCTACAACGCTATGAACATTCACTCTAAACGAAATCATTTTACTTCGTGTCTGTTTGTTTGTTATTTGTGTACATTGTCCAATCCCGCAAGTGACTTTGACCCGTTCTTCGTTCCATTTAGTGATACAGAAAAGTTGTACCGTAATATGTAAGCGTAAGAGTACACTACGTTTAAAGTATGAATTCCGAGTCAGTGGGCCAAATATGTCATTAGGTTAACGGATTTTTATAAATTTTACGCAAATGAAGTCTCGTTGGTACGTACCAGTGCTAAAATTTATGTATATACCATTCTAATCATTTTGTCTACTAATCTCTATGTCCTTAGTGTATAATATATGTTGATGTTGTTCTGCTAATCGGTTCAGCGTAACAGCGTTAAAAAGATTGAAATTGATTAGTTTCCCGCATGTTAAAAGGATTCAGCACATTGAACCCGGAAGGGGTTACCTCTGCCCGTTAGAGTTACAAAGGATTTTTATAATTAATTTATACGTATGGTTAACTCATTATTTTCTTGTTTAATAATTTAGCATATGTGGTTATGCTGATATTATAACAATGTTATTTGTAATTAATGGATATGTTTGATATCTTTTTAAGGGTCCTGAAATGGTACGCGTTTCAAAATTCTACAAAGATGCAAAAAATGGTCGATACCTGCGCTACCTTCATGATGACACGCGCACTCTTTTCGAGACGTTTCGCCGAGGTGTCAAAGAATCTAGTAAGTTCCTACATAACGTAATCTTTTTTAAAATAAACTTCTCCTTTTCTCTCTATTCAACGATATCTCTGAATCCTGTGATTTTCCAAATGGGATCGCCCCGTAGTACTCACAAAATCTGGTTTTACTTCCGTCTGGATTTCCGTTCGTTTACGATAACACCCATACATAACAATATATTGTTAACGTAATTTACAAACAGGTTCATGGGATACAGTTAATGTGATCCGTGCTCGGTGCAGCTGTATGGGTAGTTGTCTTCTTTTTTCCTACGCGGATACTTAAAACTTGTTGGTTTGTTGGAAATAAAAAAGCGAGAAATCGTAGCAACAATGTTGCTTTGACGCGTGGAATATTCCACAATCTTGCGGTCGCAAACGCACGTAATCGTTCAACCAGATTGTCTCATGATAAATGAATTTAAAAATATTTCTTTTAAAAAATATACAGTCGCACAGTTTTTTTTGGTCGTTCATTAAAAAAAATCCATGTTTATCACAATGACTATAAATGAGTTCCTTTTCAGATAATGGAAACTGTCTTGGCTGGCGTGAGGGACCGAATAAACCCTACATATGGCAGACATATAATGAAACCCTGCTGAGAGCGAAAAACTTTGGATCAGGCCTTATATGTCAAGGTCTTAATCCAGGCCAAAATACCTTTGTGGGTTAGTATTTTGTGAATGTTTAAATTAATTTTCTTTTCCCATGTTTTATAACTTTTACTCAAAAACCTTGAATTAATTACAACATTTGATTACAGGTATTTATGCACAGAATTGTCCGGAATGGGTAATGACAGAGCAAGCCGCCTATTGCTATTCAATGGTCATAGTACCATTGTACGACACGTTAGGTGCCAATGCATGTGCCTTCATCATTAATCAAAGTAATTGCCTTATTTTATTCATAAAGTTGGTATGTTTATTTGAAACTCAAGCGGGATTTAAATGTACGGCCTTGTTTTTTAAAAATTATTTTACTCAGGGCTGGCACAAGATTATAGTTCGAGCAAATATTTTATTTTTACGTTTCATATATGTCCGGTGTGAATAAATTGTGTAATACGACGAAGGGGAAAGCAAATGTCTTTACTTTATTAAAAAAATACGTAGTTGTAATAATTATCGTATTAGGACTCGAATGTTAAAAAGTACACTCATTATAGATGTAAATTTTTTACTCTATCTTTCTGATATTTCATAGATTGCCTGAAATGTGTAATGTCCTAATAAATGCATGAGCACAAACAATTGCTCTTCTATTGCGATGAAAAGTTGTAAAGCTTATAATGATATAGACATAATGATTAATTATCCGCTACGCCAAGAAGGCAATTAAATTTTAAAACTAGATTATATTCTTACTGTATCTCGTACGATATTAATATGTACTAAACGCCTTTCGTTTCTTTGTTTAGCTGAAATGTCAATAGTAGTATGCGAAGACGACAAAAAAGCAAATTTACTGCTGGACCAATCACCAAGATGCCTAAGGAAGCTCGTTACTATTAAAGAGGTTTCACCGTCGACGCATCAAAGAGCTAGAAGTCGCGGTGTCGATATTGTGAAGTTCAGTGATGTTGAAATACAAGGAGCACAAAAAGATCATCCATTTGTTGTGAGTCTTAATATACTCGTTTCTATTCTTGCAATCTCGTAAAGTTTTCCATGAGTTCAAACTTTAAAAAATTACTTTTGAATGTTGACGAAATCATTTAATACAGTGAAAAATGTAAATTTTACAACACTATTTTTCACTATATTTTGTACATTTCAAATAGTGACACCTTCATTAAAACAAAAAACCTTCGAGTACAAAATAAAAATTTAGATATCATCTGTGTTAATAATGTGTCAATTAGAATCTCCTACTGGTATATATATACTGTTTAAAGAATCTAAGTGAGTTTACTAGACTAGTCTAAACTTTGATAATACTTTTATGGTATGAAATTAAAATTTAAAGTAAAAATGATTTCAGCCACCAAACCCGGAGAGCCTTTGCACTATCTGCTATACATCTGGTACAACTGGCATGCCAAAAGGTGTGATGCTCACTCACGAGAACCTGGTTGCGTCAATGTGTAGCGTCATCATGCAGCTCGGCGAGCACCGGCCCTCGAAGCATGACGTCATGATTTCTTTCTTACCCCTGGCGCATATGCTGGAGCGATGTTGCGAGGTAACTAAGTTAAAACATTTTCTTTTGTTCGCACATACATAAAAGTCCTAAATATAATTACACGTATTGTAAACAATGTTATAAAAAACTAGGGATGAGGTGTGTGTTTATTATCAGATGATGTCAACTGTTCAGTTCGTTTGTATTCTGGTATTCATTGCGACAAACAAACAAACATTTACATATCACATTTCCTAATCTGAAATAATATGTATGTCACAAGATGAATCGCATCACGTATATCTTCGCAATCAACATTTTTTTTTAAATAAAAACCTTGCATTTTTTCCATAAGCGGAAATTTAGTTACACATCTTTATAGCAAAATATTAAAGCAGTTACTTTTTTATACAGTTATTAAAAGATTTAATACGGTTTGATCAATATTTGTATCTATGAACAATAATAACTTCATTATATACAAGGCATGCGATCTTTTTACTCTAGTTCATTTTCAACTTAACTGTTAATTTAAACTTTGGACATTTTCCAATTTGCTTGAGAGTATTTTTTGTTGTATTATATATTATAATATAAAATATTGGTTCTATGGTATGATATGCTTTTTAATGGTTTGTGTTTAAAAATGTACTATGGCTAATTGTTTTTTTGTTCAGAACGACATTTCTATGTATATAATTATATATTATATGTTTTCAGAACGCTCTTTACATGGTTGGCGGTGCGGTCGGTTTCTACAGCGGTGATATAAGAAGACTAGGCGACGACTTGAGCGCTCTAAAACCGACAATGATGCCTGCAGTACCTCGATTACTTAACAGACTCTACGACAAAGCCCAGAGTGAGATTTCAAGTTCGAAGATCAAGAAATTGTTATTCAATATGGCGCTTTCTGCTAAAGAATCCGAACTTAAAAGGTATGATACTCTATAACGACATATAACAATTCTTTAGACATACACGAAACATATACTTCGTAACTTGTTAACAAAATCTAATAAGTATTTGTAATAACATGAAAAGTAACTCATAATACAACTAAATGAAATGAAATTCAATAATAAGCATGTGGGAAGATTTCCGTCAAAACGACAGAACAAATGTGGAAACGCCAATCAACTGTCTCTGAATGACTGCCATGTTCAGTTGAAATGAATATTCTGGTTTCAGTTGTATATTTAAGAATTAACAAACGTTTTTGCACGATCTGAAATTTTACTTTATATTTATCAGAGGAAAAATTATAAATTCTGATACCGTAGCCTCAGTAAAATCCTTGGATCTTAGATATCGTCTTTATGGTGGCGCTAAAAAGATTTAATGGATATATTTTCCAAAACCCGCATTAATTCGCTTGGTTAATTTATCCAGAGGTATCATCCGTGCCGATTCCATTTGGGACAAATTGGTGTTCCGGAAGGTGCGCGAGGGGATGGGCGGTAGACTCCGCATCATGGTGGTCGGTTCTGCACCGCTTGCTGGCAATGTTCTTACGTTTGCACGATGCGCTCTTGGTTGTCTGGTAAGTTTAAATTAAATAACAGCAGTTCTATCTATAGACAAAAATCCAATCCACCGTTCAGTATATTCTGTGCTGTAACTCCAAGTATATTCAAAGAGTTATTAGGATTTTTGGTAACTATTGTTAATTCAATAACAATTAAAAAAGTATAAATTTTAGGTACAAAAAATATTTTAACATTGACTGTACTATTCGATCTAAAAAGAATGTTAAAACTTATAACACGACAAAGCTAAATGTTTTCAATTTAAAATGTAGTCAGAGAAAAATCTATCCTATATGATGAGTATATTTACTATTTAACTACGTAAATCAAAATCAAGTAGCAAACATACTAAATATTTTCATATGTTACAACAAAGTTGTTATGTACCTAACGTTTAGATATTTCTGAACACATAAAATCTGTTTCAACTTCTACTAGTAAAATATAATAAAGAATATCGACAATTAAAATTAGCGCTCTGAAAACACAATACAATAACATACAAATTTAAAAATTGCGTAACAAAATAATCATATAAACGGACAAAATCCAAAATACACAAAAAGGATGCATTACAATTATCGTTGAAAGCTGTTTTCCGTTCACGTTAAAATGATGCATTGATAGATTTCAATATTCATCATATTCCAAGAATACATTCGAATAAACTAAATGGAGGATGCTGTTACTAAAATATATTTATTTCATATGGCCGATGGCTCAAGGGCATTGTGTTCAATTCGACGTATTCATAATAATTCATCTTTATTTGTTATTGTTCGCGATCTGCACTGGCTTTGAACTTTTGTTTGTTTTGGACGGATCAGGGGCTTAGTGTAAGGAGGATAATAAATTCATTCAATTACTGAACTTAGTATTTTGATATATTTATAAAGTTCATTAAAAATATTATTACTAGAACTTGTAAACCAAATAACTAGTTTATGTGTTTATAACTTTATCTGTGTTACCAATCTCAGATGACTGTATAAAAAACGATGGAAAGAACTTATTAAATACTTGGCCATAAACGGGGGACTAACATAGTAGTATATTTAAAAGAGCACTCGAAAAAGGTGTTGTTAGTCAATATTAAATAATAAAAACTTTATAGCAATTCAAAAACACCAACTGTTTACTTTTGCTAATTTTAATTTGTACAATCACCTCTAAGAGTCAATGATGTATTATTGAAGCCACGTCTTCTGATAAGTTTTCTTTTTATTTTAATCATACTTACAGTCATGTATAAATATGCATGCGTGATATAAAACGATCAATTCAAACCAACCAAAAGTTATTAACTTCTACACAATTATATTGAAAATAAATATCGTTTTAACAAATATTAGAACTAATGGACAACTTAGTACATTGAAAAATGATTCGTTGTAGAAGCGCATACTTTTACATATCATTATAAAGATTATGTTGCGGGTATTTTTAAATATATTTAATTTAATGATAGCTATGTTTTTATATATTAAAATTAGTTTTTTGATGTTTACAGATCGTGGAGGGATACGGTCAGACGGAATGCACCGCGCCCGTCACTCTTACCGTGCAGGGTGATCACGTGCCCGAGCATGTGGGGCCTCCCGTCGCTTGTTGCAAAGTGAAAGTAAGCAATTTCCACTAGATTAATGCCAATGCAATTACCATTTCACTGTGCATATTAAAACAAGTGAATATATAATACTACAATGCCTTTATTGCTTCATCAGTTGCTAATAATAATATAATTGAAGACAAGTTTTTGTCGGCTAGAGAAGTAAGCAGTAAATGTGAAGTATGATCTACACTCACGATCAAGTCTTAAATAGTCAGATATTAGAAATATGGTTGTGTCAAATGTTGATAGGTTTCCTGAAATGGATAAATACCAATAAAGGTAATGATCAAGTTATACCTTGTATAATGTTATGCTTTCTACAATACTACATCAGACATGTTATTCCAAAATGAAAAAAGTCCAACTTTTAACGCACATTGACAAACTGTTATAACTCCGTTAAAGTTAAGACGCTAATGGAAAATGGAAATATGGCAGAGAGATGGTGATGATGAATTCTTGACTAAAGAAACCATTTCATCTTCAGCTAGTGGACGTGCCCGAGATGGAGTACTACGCGGCGCAGGGGCAGGGCGAAGTGTGCGTGCAGGGTGCAAACGTGTTCAAAGGATACTTCAAGGAGCCGGAGAAAACGCGCCAGGTCATTGATCGCGACGGCTGGCACCACACCGGCGACATCGGGAAATGGCTGCCTGTGAGTGTCTCCTAATTTAACTACACAACAAAAAAATATTCAGCTAAAAATTAGAAACTTAACACAAAGTTTCATTACGCATCCTATTTTCTATCTCATAATTTTCATTTCTTCTCTTTTCACCCTTAGGGTTCTTTTTTATAAAATAACCATAACCAGGTGACAAAAGGGGAACAAAAAAAATTGGAGTTAATTAAAAAAAAAAACTTTGTTAATTAAAATTTGTGTTGACAAGTATGGTAATAAAAAAAAATTATAATTTTTTTATGATTTTCAGAACGGCACTCTAAAGATTATCGACAGAAGAAAACACATCTTTAAACTTTCCCAAGGCGAATACATTGTACCGGAGAAGATTGAAAACATTTACATAAGAAGTCAATACGTCGAACAGGTCTTTGTGCATGGCGAATCGTTGAAGGTGAGAATCTCATAGAAAATTGTAAATATACCTATGATTAAAAGACTCTAAAGAGACGGGTTGATGGGAAAAGTTTACTTTCTAGCAGTCTTCGCCTTCTTCTTATGATTTTAACAATATTATTTTTAAAAAATAACTTTCGTTTAACACGAATCTATAATCACGTGACATTTTTCATCTCGTGAAAGTGCCAAAAAAGCTTTGCTTTAAAGTGCCAAATTATATCGTCATTTTTTCAGCAACATCAGTAGGTCTCCTTTACAAATTGACACTTGTCACTAATTACGCATCGGGACATCATCACATGCAATTAGTAATTGTGGTGAATATTTGGTCCGTATCCAAGTCACGTTGCTCACTGGCACATTGTTGTGATGAATGAAATAATGTTGATGAATTTAAATCGTTTAAACAAATATATCCATATCTTATATACCAGGCGCGGGTTAAAAAACCGATCTCGGTGTAATATAAACATAGGTGTTTGTAATACGTGACCTTTATCTATATATTTACCATTTTAATTTTTTATACAACGAGGTGACGAAACGAGCAAGGCGTTCACCTGATGGTAAGTGATACTCTTGCCTATAGCACCATAACGCTGATTATGATGGTATACACTGCACCACATTGCGCTCGTCGACTCGAGACGCAAGGTGTTAAATCTCGTTACCCCAGTAATTACACTAGCTACAGCGCCCTTCAAACCGGTACACAGTAATGTTTGCACACTACTATGTGGCGGTTAAAATAGGAGCTGCTGTGATACTTACCTAGACGGTCTCCGGCAACAGAGACCTACCACCAGTAAAATTTTAATTTTTATCTTCAGACATTCTCTATGTAGAACCCGTCATGAAAATATTTCTCATTTGTAACTATGTTCATTATATGTATGTTTTTACAGATTTTGTATGTTATGTCTATAATATACTAAAATGTATGTTCTTTTGCTGCAGTCGTGTGTAGTAGCGGTCGTGGTACCGGACGTTGACGTGGTGAAATGCTGGGCGTTAGAGAACGGCATACAAGGGACATTCTCCGCGCTGTGCGAGGACGAGCGCGTTAAGCGAACCATCCTGGAGGACATGCTGCAGTGGGGAAGGAATGCTGGACTTAAGACGTTTGAACAGGTAAATATGTAATGGTTTTGTGAAATTAAAGATCATATGCTTACTTTGTCTACCGTCTAACACATCTTTCAAATAATATAGGACGTCTGTAAAATGGTACCTTTTTAAAGACAAGGTCGTTTTTTTTGTAATCCATGTTAATTGTAAGTGTTCTCTGAAATAATTTGTTATGTTGTTAATTTTCAGTTTAGGCATTCAAAAAATAAATATTTTTTTAAAAAATTGCACCATGTTATTGTGCGAAAAAAAATAGTAGTTCCGGTAAAAGTCGGAACAGAAACGTATTCCATTGAACTTTATCCCTATAAAAGAGGTCAATTGATGGAAGCGAATTGGTTACATTTATGGGGAAGCATTTTGGCCCGACTTTTTCTTCTTCACTTTCATAATACTACAGTAATTATTCAATCACATTACATTCAATTTTCTTGGGATTTCTCTGTCACTGTCACTACACTGTATCGGTTGAAATAGGCTGTAGATAGATAAAGTGAAAATTTAATAATATTTACAATCAAATATTGTAGTAATATTGTAATATTGTACTCAATCAAATCAATGAATTAAACTTCATTGAACCTTTGTTGTGAATAACGAATAAAGAGTGGAGTTTTTCTTTTTATTGCTTGTTCATTAATTATGTGGTTGAAAAAGTAATAAATATCGTCATCGTTATATATATCACCATTTGATAAAAGAAGTTGCGAAACATGTTGGAGACAAAAAATATTGAATATTTGTATCGATTTGCTTAGTTACACGTCCCCAGTGATATTTATTTAAAAAGTTGATAAATACTTCTTCAGCTGCGTTCAAATGTTGATAATATGGACGAATTCGATAACTTAAGAGCATCAGCATGTTATTTTTAGTTTCATTGTAACTGATTAGTCAATGTCATGTCCGGCGGACCAAGGACAGTGTAAAAATAGCTCGCGGCCGATAAGAGTAAATCAATAATTCTGAACGCGTATGAAAAAACGAGATTGTATGTACTTATGCATTTAAAATATTTGCCATTTTTATACTGTTTCATAATATTATGAGAAAAATATATAATTTTTAAAGATTCGAGAACACTGCATTGGCTATTTATGTCTTCGACCGAATAAGATTTAAGTACGAAAAACAATTATGAAATAATTACATAAATAAATCTTTTAAACCCTGTCTCACTTAAAGTAATTTATCGAAAATGATGTAATTATTTACAATTATCTTAAACTACGGAAAAGCGATTTTTATGACAAAGTTGATTATTTTTTCAGGTCAAAGACATATATCTTCATCCGGATCCGTTCTCCGTGCAGAACGGCCTCCTCACGCCGACCATGAAGGCAAAGCGGCCGGAGATCAGGAACTACTTCAAGCCGCAAATAGAGGACATGTACAAGCAGCTCGAATAGTAACAAAACTTTCACTCGACATTTTCAGCGAGCAATCGAAACTCGATTTTACTGATTCCTAATATAATTTCATTTAGAAATATTTTTAAGTTCTATTTTAAGTGATAAGGTTTAATTTTTTAATGATGATAGGCACACATGCGCAATTCGACAAATGAAAGGCTGCAGCCTTTTTATGTTATTCATCGACGTGTGACGTCACTGATGCGCGTGTTTGTACACTTGACTAAGTTCATCATCAGCTCGCGGCGGTCCATTGCCTGACCCTTGACCACGTTATGAAGGCTAATTACACAGATGTGTACGCTTAACCATTTATTTCATTTCTTTAACAAGTGATTCGCTCGCAGGCGGTTTTCTTTGTGCATAAATTACTTAAATATGAGTAAGTTAACTACGATAATTCGAAGCGAAATATTAAATCATATAGGATAGGAGGCGTGTGTGTTATTATTGAGGCAATAAACGAACACTGTTACTTGTGCTGTCAATTATGGGTGTTTTTGTATAACGACATCGTGATTAGATTAATCGCACAGTGTTGGGTGTGCGTTTGTTTGTTGCAGGCGGTACGTTTGACTATGATAGCTTTCCGCTTAATTTGATGAAATGTTACCCATGACATTTGATTTTTGCTTATAAGCGTGAAAGATAACTATAAAGATCAAAGCATGTAATCTTTTAAATTTACGTAAGTTTCAATATTTATCGGCGTAGTGTTATATCGTTATTGAACAATTATGCAATGATCACACATACTTGTTTATAATATGTAATTTAAGCAATTGGTAAAACCACCGTGAATCTTTTTTTAGGAATAACTTGCACGTTTTATGCTGTGTGGTGTTATGTTCATCGTTTAACATAATACTTAAGTTAATGCAATAATTATTTAGATGCAAAATCTTTAGTGAAAGCAAATTGATTAAAAATACTATATCTGGAGGTAACACATTAAATGAATTTTACTAACCGGACACTTTTTTGTGGACTAAAATGTAGTAAGTCAATTTTTTATAGTTTATAACGTTTACACTAATAGAGCTAGGGTAATTTTTTAAGCAATATATTCGTGAGTATAAAACAAAATTATTTTTCAAAAATATTAAACATACGGTTGCTTTTTCACAGCGCAACTCACTTTATAGAATGTTTATATCTAGATGGATACTTCACTTATCAAAGGATTAACCCACCATATTTATTATAAAGTTATTGTACACATGTTAAATTAAAACTTTGAAAATGTTACAAGAACTGATTTATGCTGTGTGAGTAAATATCCATACTCTACTACTTTTTCTTTTCATGGTTGGAATGTTGTGCTTCTTCTAAGTTTCTGCAATAGTAAAAGTAAACGAAAAATTCATGCTTGAGATCGTATTTAAATAAAATACTTACTAGACTTTTCATCTAGTCAATCTCTTTGATAATTGAAGTATCGTAATAGTGTAACTAATATTAGTGTTTTGCGTGTCTACTGAACACTGTGCCTTTAGAACCACCCACTTGTACTTAAGTTGTAATTTAAAATAAAGGTTGTTCTTGTACTTTACCAACTCACGTAAGGTATGTGTGCACAGGTTATCTGCCTCTGAAAATTCACAGCTTTTAATATTTTGTGTAATCATAAGCAAATGTACTTGTGTGATGAAGTGGTAATTGCTAAGTTGAAACATGACATGTTTGTTAATTTGTTTTTTTTTATCTTGTTGCTATGTAGTGCTATTATTACTACTTACTACGCGTACTCAAGAATCTCCCGTTTGCATCGTGTGATGAATGGTTTTCTACCCAATTGTCTGGAAGTGTTGTTTCCGCGAAGCAGCTATCATAACTTTATGTAGATAATTTCGTATTAATTCTTTTTCGTTTAACTAAGACGATCCAAGTTTAGTGAGAATGTTGCAGTTTCGTGTTGTTCAAACCAAAATTTTGTTGTTATTGGTGCAAGTTGTACTACAATAATTTATTTTTAAATAAAACTTTTGAAATGCGTCCTGTGGTTTTCTTTTGGTCTACTATTATTTGACGATTGAGCGTTTTCAAAATATAAATAATACACATTTTTGGTACCATGGACAGAAAAATAAATCTCAAGAAAAAAACTAACTAGAAGAGAACTTTTAATTTAGAAGACATATTTTTAGAATAACAACTCAAAAACCTCTTGAATTTATGTTGAAACAAAACAAACTCTTCAAAAACGGTTCACTCAGTAAGGTAAAGGTGATATTAAAAAACTTTAAATTTATATCTAACTACACTCCCGGACACATCTATCGGCCCACCTAATGTTTAAAAGTTTTAACGGTGCCTAGCTAAAAATAAATGTTAGGTGGAGCAATAAGTTTTAATGCAGTTTTAAAGCTGATTTATTGGTCAACCTTTATGAATGTTTTTTTTTTAAATTTTGAATCCAGGATTATGAAACAAAAATCGAAAATTCGTGTTTGTTCATTGTTTTCAACGACCCAGGAATGGAGAAAACTTTTTTATTTCGCACAAGTTGGTTTTTTTTTTGATGTGTCCGGTTATTAGTTCCACGAAAAGGCAAATCTAAACTTAGAGCCAGTTTTGATCAAAAATATGGATACTCTGCCTAAAATTGTCGCCCAAGTTGTAAAACTTCTGCCGGCCAAATCAATTCGAAATTACAAAAATAATTAAAAAAAAAACATACATAAGGGTTGACCAATAAATGTGCTTCAAAACTGCATTAAAACTTATTGCTCCACCTAACATTTATTTTTAATTAGACACCGTCGAAATTTTAAACACTGGGTGCTGGGTCGGTAGATGTGTCCGGAAGTATAGTTGAACCCAATGTCCACTGTCCGTTAATATTTAATTATTTTTAATATTACTATTTCATCAATTATATCATGGTACAACAACCAAAAATAAAAACGATTTAGAACTATACAAAAATACGAACATAAAAACTCTAATAAAAATGTTTTCACCAACATTGCTCTTTTCAGGTTTATGTTCACATATTCACAATTTACTATCATTTGAGGTACTTGTTCTTGAATCTTGTTTATAATGATGTGTTATACACTATTCTTATCTAAGGGTCAAGTACTATGCACCGGACGGAAAGTTTACAATCAGGTACAAAAGGTTGCTTCATGTTTTATAAAAGACCAAGTCAAATCATAAATATGTCATTAATATTTATATATTTTTCTTTTGTATAAAGATAGTTGTTAATGAAATGAACACTTTATCACCTGCTTTTGTTTGAGTATATACTTATTGGTTATTAAAGGTAAATCGGAAAAAGTCTGAATTACTTTACTATAAAACGAGTCGTATTGAATTTTGGTTTTGCCGTTAACGTAACCATGAGTTACAGTAAACTTCTTAAATCTGAACTTGCGAAAATAATCGCAGTCTAAACTTGTCTCGGCTACATCCTTATTCTAAATTCAGACACAGGAAATGTTGAGGAACCGTTAGTTGAACAAGGAAGACGACAGAGTGACCCTCGAGAAATCTCGCCGTGTTAATCTCGGCATGATTCCAACTCGTGACGCATTTGTGGCCGTGAAGTAACATATAGGTCAGTGTGACGATGTCTATACAAACCACTGTACTTTAGTATTTATATCACTTAATCAATAATCAAATAAACTTATTATATTTATTAATTAATTGAGAATAGATATGGTACTGGTATAAACAAGTACGTAATGTACATACTAAAAGGTAGGTAGTAGAATTATAAATCTTTAACATTATGTTCGCAAATTAAATACATAATAACTTTAGTTTTGATGTATTTTTTACTTTAATGTAATAAATTAATGAAATATTTTGTTAAAATATAATAACATACATAAGTGTGAGCTGGTTGAAGTTTTTATTTACTTATGTACCTTTTAAATTTACCACCAACGTGTATATAAAAATATGTACAAATTGTTTTTAATTTTTATTATGAAATATACGCGATGTATATGGAATACAGATTTTTTTTAGTAGAAAAGTTAAATATTTTGGCTCTGTGTTAAGGTTTAATACTATTTAGCACAATTTGTAAACAGGCATCGAAAACCAGTTTTATAAAAAGAATTATGTTCTACGCAGTTAACTATAAAACCAAAACACTTTATAGCCAGCTAATGGATTCAACTACACAAGCATACTAAGCACATAATAAAACATTTTGTTTATTACAAGTCTTTCTTTAAATGATGATAAACGTGTAAATTGGTACGAGAAAATATACATATAGATGTTATTACTACAAATGCTCCACAGATAAAATAAATACGGTAACTGAGTCAATAAACATACAATATTCATGAATCTTGTTTCAGTACTAGTTGTTAACTCGTTTTGAACAATTTAAATGACTATTATAGCGGTTATTAATAGATCACTTTACACAGAACCAGACCCACGCACATTTTAACTGCGCCAACGCAAGTGCCTGTTGTTTGTTAAGTATTTTTTTTAACCAAAAAAGGATTTAATTTTAAATCATTGATTTAACTAGTAGGTAGATATTATTTAATCTCTATATAAACCTATGGTTAATAATAACAGCAAATAATTTCTTTTCGTTAAAGCAACCGTTTAACGAACAGAATAAAGGCGATATTAAATTATCTAAAAGTCGGAGTATTGTTTACAATAGCCTACAAATGTCAATCCGGGGAAGTAGATAAAAGTTTGTTTAATGAAAAATTCAACTTATATGTATATACTAGCTGACCCGACAGACTTCGTTCTGTCAAAAAAATTGGAATGTTCTTTGTTCCTGCCTATTTTATAGCCGAGGCAAAGAATCTCCTGAACAGAACCGTCACCCTGGTTATGGGCGGTGTGTGGGGTGGGGTTCAGCTCTATATATATTCATCTAATAACTAATATTTAAATATTAGTGGGTTCCAGAAGAGTGGCCAAAGTTATAATTAAAGTACATAAGTTATATTTAGACAGCAGTGAAAGCTTGTAATTTAATATGAACATTTGTTTGTTTCTGGTTTCTGGATTTTGGTTTCTGGTTTCTGGTTTCTGGTTTCTGGTTTCTGGTTTCTGGTTTCTGGTTTCTGGTTTCTGGTTTCTGGTTTCTGGTTTCTGGTTCTGGTTTTCTGGTTTCTGGTTTCTGGTGTCTGGTTTCTGGTTTATGGTTTATGGTTTATGGTTTTGGTTTCTGGTTTCTGGTTTTGGTTTATGGTTTCTGGTTTCTGGTTATGGTTTATGGTTTATGGTTTCTGGTTCTGGTTTCTGGTTCTGGTTTCTGGTTTTGGTTTCTGGTTTCCTGGTTTCTGGTTTTCTGGTTTCTGTTTCTGGTTTCTGGTTTATGGTTTCTGGTTTCTGGTTTATGGTTTTGGTTTCTGTTTCTGGTTTCTGGTTTCGGTTTCTGGTTTCTGGTTATGGTTTCTGGTTTATGGTTCTGGTTTATGGTTTCTGGTTCTGGTTTCTGGTTTCTGTTCTGGTTTCTGGTGTCTGGTTTCTGGTTTATGGTTTTGGTTTCTGGTTTTGGTTTATGGTTTTGGTTTCTGGTTTCTGGTTTCTGGTTCTGGTTCTGGTTTCTGGTTTCTGGTTTCTGGTTTCTGGTTTCTGGTTTCGGTTTCTGGTTTTGGTTTCTGGTTTCTGGTTTCTGGTTTCTGGTTTTGGTTTATGGTTTATGGTTTCTGGTTTCGGTTTCTGGTTTTCTGGTTCTGGTTTCTGGTGTCTGGTGTCTGGTTTCTGGTTTCTGGTTCTGGTTTCTGGTTTTGGTTTCTGGTTTCTGTTTCTGGTTTCTGGTTTCTGGTTCTGGTTTCTGGTTTCTGGTTTATGGTTTCTGGTTTCTGGTTTCTCTGGTTTCTGGTTTTCTGGTTTCTGGTTTCTGGTTCTGGTTTTGGTTTATGGTTTCTGGTTTCGGTTTCTGGTTTTGGTTTCTGGTTCTGGTTTCTGGTTCTGGTTTTGGTTTCTGGTTTCTGGTTTCTGGTTTCGGTTTCTGGTTTCTGGTTTCGGTTTCTGGTTTCTGGTTTCTGGTTTTGGTTTCTGGTTTCTGTTCTGGTTTCTGGTTTCTGGTTTCTGGTTTTGGTTTCTGGTTTTGGTTTCTGGTTTTCTGGTTTCTGGTTTCTGGTTTCTGGTTACAGATTGCAATTTTCCATTTTCCATTTTCCATTTTCCATTTTCCATTTTCCATTTTCCATTTTCCATTTTCCATTTTCCATTTTCCATTTTCCATTTTCCATTTTCCATTTTCCATTTTCCATTTTCCATTTTCCATTTTCCATTTTCCATTTTCATTTTCCATTTTCCAGTTTCCATTTTCCATTTTCATTTTCCATTTTCCATTTTCCATTTTCCATTTTCCATTTTCCATTTTCCATTTTCCATTTTCCATTTTCCATTTTCCATTTTCCATTTTCCATTTTCCATTTTCCATTTTCCATTTTCCATTTTCCATTTTCCTTTTCCATTTTCCATTTTCCCAATTTTCAATTTTCCATTTTCCATTTTCCATTTTCCATTTTCCATTTTCCATTTTCCATTTTCCATTTTCCATTTTCCATTTTCCATTTTCCATTTTCCATTTTCCATTAACCATTTGCAATTTTCAATTTACGCTTTACATTTTCTCGATTTTAGTTTTCAATTTTCCATTTCCAGTTTACAGTTTACAGTTTCTCGATTTCAGTTTTCAATTTTCAATTTCCAGTTTACAGTTTACAGTTTTCAGATTTCAGTTTTCAATTTTCAGCGGTAAATAGTGTCACTATCACAAAAGATCAACAAAGTAAAGTTAAGACTTAACTACTATTTTGAACCAATCTGAACTTAGGACAGTGGTGTTCCTGCCTGAAACAATCGCTGCACACGAACACACTAATTTACTGCATGATACATTCACATTGAACATTCAACTGCAGGTAGTAGCTGATTCTGAGACCTACTGAAGAATATGCATAAAAAATTTCATAAGAATCGGTCTAGATGTTTCGGAGGAATATGCAAACGAACATTGTGACAAGAGAATTTAATATATTAGATATATCACAGTTTTGTAGACTTAAACCGTTGCGTTTATATAATTAAAACACAGACTTAAATTTTTTTTATTTATCACTTTGTATTATATTTCTTCAGAGAGAACAGCTACAAAGCTGCTTTTTTACTAATTCTATCGCTACTAACAGGTGCACAAAAGTTAACTACGATTTAAATCCTTGCGCCATCTAGCGGGTAATAGCAAAATAATAAAACGGACGATTTTATTTTCTTGTTTATATTCAAATGAATATTTGCTATGATATATATTAATAAATGAGTATTTGCTTTTTCTTTCTTATATTTTACACTCTTGGTACATTATAAAAGTTTAAAACAAAATTGTACCACATGAAATTCTTGTATCAGTACCAATATGTTTTTTTTTCTTGCCTATTTCATGTAAAATAAACGAACTTTATTAAATTCTTAAAAATTAAAGTGTCACTGGGTATACTTTCATTCTTTTAATCCTTCTGTCTTTGTAGAAATGCTACAAGCATTAAATTGTATAATTAACTTGGGCCAATCGTCGATGACGAAAGGAAACCGTGCATTTATTGAATTTGTATTCAATACAGCGCATTTTTATTTATACCTTATACCGCTTATCGGCTCATCATGTCGAACCAAGTATATCGGTTTCTGTTTTAGTTGTCATACGGGCATCGAGGCAGTAGCTCGTGTGCTGTTAGCGGCGTGTGGTGCCATCTATCGGTGCCGCTAGCTACTGGCTCTGTCTTCAGTGACCTTGGAGCGTTGGTCCTCTCGTTCATTGGCCGCTCGGAGGCGAGACGAGTCGCGCTCGAGCTTCCTGAACTATGCTATTCGGGCGAGCACACCGCCCGAACGGGAACCGTTCCGCGTACAGGTGGCAGTGATCGTACGTTACCTGTCAAAACTATGTAGCAACGTCCGTGTTCATAACCTGATTGTGAATTACTTTCAGTGCAAACACGAAGTTTGATAAAATGTGGGAGTCATCTCGACGCGATGTCGGTGAGTGTTGATTTTTTATGTAAGTTGAATTAGTTTAAATGATTATTTGTGAATGTTGTTTTGATTGCCGGCCGCACAGTGTTATGGCACGACATTAACAGTTGTTCGTCATTTACATTACACCAGACGAAGCCGTGATCTCTGTACTGATTCTAAAAATAGCATAACAGCGTAATGGCGGTTAGATTAATCAGTGGTTTACTCTTAGTTCACGTACTTAGTTCGTCAGGTTTATTTTTTATGATTATAAGTATTTTCATGCAAGAGTGTAACCGACGAACACAACAACACTGTTTAAATATCAAAACTAACTATTTAGATTTTACGATTACATAGGTTCGCCTGTGTTAATGTGTGAAAATTATATATATTCAGAAGTTATAACCTAGTTGATGAATAAGAATAATTCCTGAATATAACTTTAAACTTCTTATCTCTATTGTTAGAGTTTTTGTTAACACATTTTTATGACAATCTGTTCTTATTTCTCATATATTCATGGTTTGTAACAACTTAATTTGTTATCAAGAAAAACCATAAGTTTAGTAAATAGTCAACTGTTATCGTACAGTTACCCAATACGAACTGACATTGACTTTATAAATTATGTAGTATCGTAAAACTCTCTTCAATGCAACACTGCTAACGAAATTATTATTTTTTTGAAGTACATACAATCACACTAATATTATTACGCGTCGTATCTCAAACTGTTTTTTGATAAGTCGTCGAATCAGTTGAGGAATCTAAAGCCAGCTACGGAATAATGACGGCAGATTTTTTTTTTATCGGTTATCAACTATCGAATGAAGATCGATGGTTGAATTTATCTTGACGTCACAAACTGAACCTGGAATGTCCCGGTTCGCAACTTTTCCATTCCAATAAAGAATATTAAAGCTGCCGCTCTTCATATTAGATGCCAGTGACCGGTGAAATGAAATGTAATATTATAGTTGCTAATGATACAACATTTCATAAGCTTTTTTATATACGATGATAAAGTATTTCTTCATATTGGAATATCCGTTATAATAGTTGATCAAATCAACTTTTCTAATATCTCTTGGAAGAAGCTAAAAATAAATAGGCAATAAAAAGAATGAAGCTACAACCGAGTTTTTTTCATTTCTTAAAAATTACAAATAGAAACGAAACAAAAAATTATAGTTGTAAGGGCAACATCTTTTCCTATGATTTGGATAATAACATACAAGGAAAAATGATCAGAGGATCTGTCTAGATGAAATTTAATAGTGATTTGTGATGAACTTGTTTAATAAACAAGTTAAACGTTATACAAATTGTCATGGTTAATAATTAATAAAGCAAGGTTGCTATGTTTCAGCCAACTGCGGTTTCTCGATATTGTCTGTTTCCTTCCAATCGGTAGCTAATTTAAAAACTAGAAATACGATTTCTAGTTTCTGGGCGTGATCAAATGTTTGATAGACAGTTTAACATTCCCTGCTCAAGTATATGTAAAACATTACATAATTAAATATATGTTAACGTTTTCTATCAGACTAAAAATACTAAATTGGTTTTGGACATTAGTAAGAAACATTTCCTAAAGAAACAAGGTTACGAAATAAAACGTAACGATGGTCAGAAAATTGGTAACAACCGAAGTAAGCTTATCAAAAATTCTCACTATAAATCATAATACAAGAACAATAGACATGTAACAGGTGTTAACCTGGAACTATAACAAAAAGTATCTTGTTGCTATTGAAGGCCAAATTGGTCCCATAAAAGGTGAAAAAATAAGGATAGTTTAGTTTAATTACAACTCGATGTTTTTTATTTATATTTTTCAGTATAAATAAAACCATTAGCTTGTTTACTCTCAATATGTTATGAAAACTCGTGTTTATTCATCGCTTACTATATTGATCCATATAATATTCTCGATTCGTCTAGTTCAAGGTTAAATGTGGCATTAGTACGTTATATTTAGAACTACAATTTCCTTGTTCACACATAGATTGTAATTGAATATGTTACTATAAAATTACTGCTCAGTGCACATTTATACTTACTATTATTTAAAAAAAACATAGACAACAACAAAACACAAAATTGGATATAACTCCTTTCGGGATTTATGTTACTTGAATAAAGTATTTCCTTTACTTACATTTTTCTGGTGCGGCCAACCGCCTCTCTTCCCGTAGTATAAAATAATGTGTTATATTATTTGTAAACTCAAGTAAATGTAACTTAGCAGTAGTTTCCGCCGCCGTCTGAATTTCAAATTAAGCGTGTAAGCAAAAAAATTTAACGTAACTCTTCGCGCAAGACACGTGAAATGGTTAAATATTAACCATTCGAAGTAGCAACTTGTTACGTATGGCAACCGGGACCCTGACTGCTAAATTATTCTTACACTTCTACATTATAAATTCGAAACTTATCAATTTAAATACATTAATTAAACAGTAGCCAATATTTAAATAATTAAGTTTTGAGTACTGCTTATGTACAAAATATATTAATAGGTAATCATTCGGTGCTCGCTTTCAAGATCATTTTATATATTGCGTTAGAAGATGGCTCGTGGCATTAGTCATATAATAGATTTAAACCTACTTTGAACTTGCAAAACTACTCCAAATATTATGAGCGAAGTATACTGATAAACATATACCACCTTAATTCGGAAGTTATTGCGTTACTGTTAGTAAAAGTCACAGCAAATGCAGATAGCCTTTGCCTGGATTTGTTCCCTCTTACATTTTACGACAGGCCGAGGTTAAAGTGCTTGTGTAGATATTCTATCCAGTGTACACGGATAATTTATGTAAGCTGTAGAATTTTTATAGCAAAATCATGTCACACAATTAGATTTAATTTCGAGCAAAGAATTTATAAGCTAGCACAGTCGAATGGTTACTTTGACTGTATTCGCAGTGTAAATCCACGTAACACGCTATATCAGTTCCGTAACAACTATATGGTATTGTTGGGCTGCGTAAAGCTAATACTAATGCAATATCGTTACACAACGCATTCGAATTACACAGTTTAAGCAATTATATTTATGTGAAAGGTACAATACGTTAGGAAAGATGGTATTTTTCATTCCGAAGAGATAATCCGAGAGCAGTTTAATGTCCATTATTTCGCTTCTAGCAAATTTACAATTCAGGTGTGTTAGCATGTTAAAAGAGTCCGCCTGGACATTCATCTCCGTTTTAATGGTCGGATGAAACGCAGAAGGCGTACTTGAGAGTTTCCCAACTCGTAGCCATCACGAATTCATACATGTGACCTTTTGTGGTCCTATTTAGAGTCATTACAAAATAACATTTCGCGCACGTCGTCCTTTGAAAGCGCGCAAAGCCACGGCCCCATAATAAATTTGTTGCGGAACACGCATTTAGCATTCTGGCGACGTTCTTGTACAAAATATACAACTCGCAATTGTATATTATATTATACACTTATCGTGTATACACGAATAACGATCACCAGCCTTGCTGATAGATAGCAGCACCTAGTTTTGACAGCCTTTAATAATACTTGGGAGACGGTTGTGATAATGGTTAAATCTGGTCAAGACGTACGGTTTACGTGGTATTAATAACATGATGATGGTACACCTAATCCACTTATGAATTACTTTAGTTTCTTTTACCATTTAACTAAATGTAACCAGTTGTGGTTACAGTTAGTTAAAAATCGAAACGAAAATTACTCTTTGGTTTGATAATAAACGCAAGTGATTAAAGGTTATTGAATAATTTACAAAGTAAAGTATCTATATAAACAATAAAGTTTATTGTATGTCTTCCATTCGATAAAAGTATTAAAACGTTTTAAAGTATCCAACTATTGAATAATACGAGTAAATTGTGTTCAAACTTTGATAAGATTTACGACATTGAAATTGGGTACCGAATGTATTTCTGCAATTTCTGTATTTTATTAATTGTACCTCACTTAAAATAATGGCTCTGAAATTGTAATCATAATCTTAAATTTCAACACAAAATCCGCATATAGTTCCAGAAAATTGGTACAGTACCAACAAAATAATAATATCCATTTTATCTAGTCGTTCCTCTTGGCTTTGTGACAGCTTCTTTCTAAGAGGTTATAAATTTGTATAATTTAACGCCAACTATAATTAATGTCAGTAATTTTTCATTTGTAAATGTAATTTATATAAAACATGACGAAGATTACCTGAATCTTTTTAACAGTTCGACCAAATTAAATGCTATATCAGACGGTTGTCCCTTTTTAACTTGATGTTAAAAATTTATTGCTTAGCTGGTGAATTTTGGCCCCATACAGAAATTCAAATTTGCACAGAGGGCAATGGAAAAGGGGTGCTCGGGGTTATCCTTCGTGGTGGAAACAGAAATGAGGAGATCCGTATGAGCACTAAGTTCTTCGAATTAGTCTAAAAGATTAATACTTTAAGTAGCATTGGACCGGGTACAATATCCAAAAGACATATATACATGGAACAGTAAGGTCCTCGAGTAGAAGCCGTGAACTAGTAGTTGCAGTGTTGGTAGGCTCCCGATAAACGACGATCTGGTTAAGGTTACAGGAAATTGATGGAAGCGGGCAGCGAATACCCTTAGGAGAGGCCAGCACTTGATCACACTTGATCAGCACTTGGCTTCTTCCGTTTCTTAATGCAATGTAAATACTGATAATTTTCAAGGTTCACTATTTAGCGTTTAGAATTTAATTAGAATAGTTATCTTATTGCAAAACAATCATAGCGTAACTAAAATAACTTCATGTACGTCATCATCATTTTCACCAATGGACGTCCACTGCTGGAGATAGGTATCCTGTAATGTTTTCTAAGACATATATAAATATAGCAAATATATTCGTTACTGATCTATATATTAGGCATTACTAAGAGCTATTTGTATCCATATTTTATTATCCGAATAGAAATGTATATAAGTTTATCGCGTAAACAGTTTACATTACCTTTATTCGAATTTCTTTGATCTAAGAATACTTCACGCGTGTATTCGGTAACGTTTTCCAAAAATCTTAAGTCTTAACCTTCCTTTCCAAGGTATTAAGCATAAAATAAAAAATTGTTTGATGTTACTAAAAATTTAATTTTCTTAATAAATTCTGGATTTTGGTGACACAGTTCCTCAGCAACGTATTAATAAATTTTTGTAAAACAAAATTTGTAGAATTCTCATCACGACTAGATCCTGAATTACAGTCAGCTTTTTAAGATCAATACATACTATTCTTGAGTGGCAAATGAAAAACAATGTATAAATATAGAATCCATTCACTCATTGACACTTGGAGATAAACAATGTCAAGTTCTGTTAGCGATGAATAAACTTATTTAACTTGAATCTTATGAAGGTTTCGTTGCCCTTGAACAATCAGTAAAAGAAATAAACAAATCGATTTATTTGCATCGAATACATTAATCATTGTTATTGTAATTTTAAAACTAGAAACTGAGTTACTATTGGCGGATATTTTACTTGAAACAAATATCGATTTCTTAACCTCTGGGGTTCAGTCTTTCATTGTAAATTATATCCTATCTTATTTTTAAACAATTATTTCACAGCTAATATTTCTCGTTTCAATATTCGTATGTTTTTTTATTTGTAATTCGTTTTTGTCTCGTGTAGTCGAAGGTAAGGCTAAGTAGTGATCTTTGAGAGAGCCTATGCCTAGCAGTCCGTCACAGAATGTTGATAATGATTATATTTCATATTTGTAGTTTGTGTTTTAGTCGTGATAAATCTATGAAAATTTTAGTGTCGCTGGCAAATGTTTTATAAAATATTAAGATAAGGTTCAACGTGGGTTCAAACAAACTTTCTACGATTATCTTATCAATGTTAGTTTGACTGCTGCGCATAAAGAGTTAACTATAAATAATACATCGGCGATAATGTAAAGTTATTTGCAACGGCCTTGATTGCATCCATTTGCATTCACTGCATCTTGTCATCGATACGTAATGGACGGTGGCCACTTTGTGTTTAGAAACAGAAATTTATGTTAGTTTAATATCTGTGTTTACTATATTTTGATTAGTCTACGAAATATCTTAAAAATGTAGTAAGTATCTATGGCTGGAGAATATATGGGTAGGTGTAACATGGCAGCGCCTATTTCTGTTGTCATTGTTTATAAATAATGCTGTTTCGGTTTGAAGAGTGTAGTAACTATTGAAACTACTAGGAAAAGAGTTAACATTTCATGTCTTAAGGCGACATGAACGATGTGGTGTACTGTAAACTTGAGCTATATTGTTAGCTCATCTCATCACTTAGTTGGATGAATATGTAATATTTTATTTCCTTAATTTAATACTGGAGGAATTTTTTAATATAACACATATGTGGGATCGTTTAAATGCGAAAAAAGCAGATTAAGCACCAAAATCTTTATAATTATTTTAATCAATTATTCGTTATATCTTTAATCTTACTTCCGTTTTTCGTCTCTGACAACTAGAACACTCTCAGTTACACTTGGCGTTTTACTTTTATCTTTTATAGCAAAACCTTAAACTCCTCTTACATATATAATATTATAAAAAATTGTGCAGCTGTATCTAATTTTAATTACCAGCTTAAAATATTTTCATAATTGTCCTCATAATTGAAACTTGTTTAACAATTTATGGTTAAAATGATAACAATACTAAGTACACATAGCTTTTCTTTATTTTTATTTTTTTTTTATTACTTATGCATAACAAAAATTAACTTGCTGTGCACACTACTATGCTCGATAAAGTATAAACACTCTTTCAAAGGTCAGCCTTTGGAATCAAATGTTTCTTGATCGTCTATCGATAAATATGTATAAGTCGCAAATTGTGCGAAAAAATATGTAAATTTCGAAGCCATTCTGTATATATATTATATGTAATAATTAAAAAAATGCTCTACACAGAATGGTTGTTGTGAAGTGTATATAATCATACGTTAAAGAAAGTAATAAGTGTGATTAGAAAATTTTGTGTTTGTTTCTAATCCAATTGAATGTTTAGTTAACACAGTTTACATTATAGTTGTAATAACAAAATGACGCAATCATGTTTACATCCATTATAAATAGATCAACAGTCGTATCGTTTACCCGCAAGACGATCTACACGTGAGGGTATGCGGGTCCTTTCTAGGAAACTGACTAACCAACAAATATGTTTACAGCATTTGATTAACATCTTTTGATTTTAAAAGGAAATAATATTATGTTTAATTTTAGATCTTATAAACAGCACAGTTTCCTGTTTGTTTCTAAAACAGTATATTGAATTTATCCTTAGATGAGTCAGGTTTCTTGTTTAGGCCCGAAGTGTTAAGACTGTTTGTTATGTATGTAAATATTTCATTATTTTTATTATTGATTTGTACTGAATATATGAAATATACTAAATCATCTCTTTAAAATCTTATGCATCCATTCTTATATTTCTAGAGTACATTGTAAAGTAAAAATAATTAGATCTTGAATATGACTTTTGCTACGAGTTACATTTATTTAGTTTATTATGTAAAATATATTATTATTCCGTTAGGGTACAGTTTGCATATGTATATTTTTATTGCTTTGAACGTTACTTTGTATGTTTTACGTATTGCAAAATAGTATATGTATGAATAAAGAACCGTCATGTTCTTTAAATCATTTCAACGCTTTAAAATTGGCGAAAATTTATGTAGTTTTTTTTTTAAACTATCTTACCTAGCTACTTCCCTCATACTTGCAGTCTACCGCCGTAATCGTATTATTCTGTTTCAACATCAACATATATTAAAGCTAGTATATTATGCATGCACGTTTTACAATCTTTGACTTTACTTAATATATAATGTTATATATAACTCAAGTATTAGCTGTGTGCCAATAAATGAATAAAATCAACCGTTATATGTATATCAAGATACATATTTAGATTTTCGCGTAGCCAGTCGCGGATGGATTTTGGACAGGTACTCTTACTTATCTATGATTTACATACTAACGTATCGTATTGCTAAAGTGAAGCTGACGCAAATTGTATTACGGCCATATAGCGCTTTTGAAATGTTAAGATTATGTATAATATTAATACCTACGTGAAAACGAAAATCTGTTCTAAAGCGAAGAAGGAACTTCGTGGCGATTTTAGTCGATCCAAGTCTGAAATAACCTCTTCCCGCCGCGAAGCCAATAATTAGCCATTACCCATTTCCCAAAAGTAAATATTAAAAAATATCTCATGGAAATCAAAATCTTATTCAAATTTGAGATATCACAACAATAATATTAGCTTTAATTATAACACAAGAAAAACCATTTTTAAAAATCACTTACAACCAATATGAAAGCCTTTGCTACTCTAACAATACACAATTGTTCAAATTGATTGTTACGGGAAATTGTTCTAGAAGTTTTAAAGATTTTTAAAGTGTAATTGGATTCGAGGATCATGGATATGGAATCCACGAGCAAAAAAATCTAACACCACAACAACAACAATGCTTACTATACGTATAATTATTGCTCAATTTATAATTAACACTTACATATGTTGACAGCGGGAACAGAACAACACTATTATGGCGGTAGATTTACAATATAAAGTCAATAAGTACCAGAAAAATCCAACCAGCAACCTAACTACAACATCTAGGCTAGAAAACGAACCAGGATTTCCACGTTACTATGCAAGTATTTAGCTATTCCAGAGACAGTGTTTATAAAACTTCTTACTTGACTAGAACGTTAATGGTTATTGCAACCAGATTGCTGCCATTCACTTAGAACTTTAAAGAACGACATCCAATGGTTCCACACTTTCAAGTTTTCGGTTCACATTCCATTGAATTGCTAACAATCAGCGTGCACTTAATAAATATATATTTAACGAGCAACCGGTCGCGTATTTCTTTAATACTCCTATAATTGCGAGCTATAAATAGAGTTACGGGACGTTTAAATATTCTCATTAACTATTTTCATTCGTCGCGTGCTATATTTGGAACTGCACGGTGTGTGCGTGTGTCTGTGTTACTGGTTAAATCGAGTAAAGCCTGTTATCGCTATGCCCATCCCAGGGGAGTTATTTTTAGACGCGTTTAGTCACTGGTGACCGTTTGTATTTGTTAACACCGTCACAGTAATTTCGCTCATACAATGAAACTTCGAGCAATTTTGATGTGTTTACGTCAGTAGTTTCTTATGTGAGAATTATATTATAAAACTGGTTTGCTGGCAATGTTATTTTTATCGCAAACAATAAACAAAAAAACAATTGCGAGACTTGTATATTTTAATGGAATATATAATTTGAGACGTTGGAACAGTATTTAACTACTACAAGTTGTTTGTCGCTTCTTATTATGATGATGAAAAGTCAATTCAATGTAATTATAGCAAAGGTAGTTAAAATGCAAATTTAATTATTATGTCACAAATATTAGATATCTAATACTTTAAAGTGTGATTAACTTAGTTTCGTAGTTGGTATAATAGTGATTGAATGTATAGGTAAAATATCTCCGGGGTACAAACATTTCGACCCTATTATTAACTAACCATATAGATCATATCATTATACTAGTGGTAGGTCTCTGTTGCCGGAGACCGTCTAGGCAGGTACCACCGCAGCTCCTATTTCAGCAGCAAAATAGTAGTGTGCAAACATTACTGTGTTCCGGTTTGAAGGGTGCTGTACACTAGTGAAATTACTGGGGTAACGAGTTTAACACCATGTCTCAAGGCGACGAGCGCAATGTAGTGCAGTGTATACCATGTTCACCACCGCCACATTGTTATGGGCAAGTGTATCACTTACCATCATGTGAACACCTTACTCGTCTAGTCACTCCGTACAATAAAAAAAAAACTAAGAGATTATATTTTTGTTCCTATTGCTCTTCATTACGTAATTAGACATATCTTACTGGTTTCTGCTTCATCATATGTAGTAAATATGGCGATCATAGCAATGCTGTATAGAGCTTAAACGAGTTTAGTGTCCTCATTTTGAGATGTTGTAACCAAAAATAGAACATACATGTCTGTCCTTTTATATCTTATTAACTGTGCCCGGGCTTTGTCCGTTGGAATACAGACAACATGCAACATGAAGGTCAAAAACTTATGTTACTTGTCCTTCAAAAAGTATGCCAAAATATAACCTTTTTAGCTATGTACTTGTTTAATATAGTCAGTGCTCTTTCATTTACATAAATGTCTAATAAAATTATCTTTATTATTTTCAACCATGACTATTACTAACACTATCAATATTTTTTAAGATAACATGAGGAAAATAGTTTGATAATATTAGATCTACGAAAAAACTAACGCTTAATAAAGATTAATGTTCTCTGTAATTTGTTTTGTTTTTTGTAACATTGGTTAGGATGTAAAAAATCTTTACTTTTTTTCTTAACCCGTTATTATTATAACAGTACGTTTAGTTGTTAACCAACACGCGATTTAAAGGTAGTTTAAAGACGAATGAACTGTTCATATGACATAAATGATTCCTTTGATCTATACACATTATAGTTTCAGCGGAGAATAAAGATGTTCCATTACTCACGTGTTGTTACTGTTTAGTAATGAAATATATTGTTAAGTATCACGACTGTAAACAACTTGTTTACCGTTAAATTTTGTTATCTTATAAGTAAATAACAATATAATGCTGCTTGATGATAATTGTAACAGTTTTGAGAAACGTTAAACAAATTTGTATATTTATTAACGATAGTAATGGTACCAATTAACTTAAGATTGAAATTGTTATTTTTCAGAATTTTTATAACAATCCCGTATGAATTAATTTATTAAGATTTATTTAATACTTCATCTAAAAGGCCAGCTAGTAATATTATAATAAAACTCGTACGCGATAATAAAAACGTTATACTGTTACAAAATATTAACCGCACTTTTTGATTTATTGCGAACAAAAAAGTTTGTAACTCACTGCGGGTTATTGATCTTCGCGGTTTTTATTGGGACTTCATTTTATGGCTTTAACAGACTTGTGTTGAATTCGTGACATTTAATTATTTTTATAGAAACGCTGGATAGTAAAAAACATAAATTGTTCTGTGGATTCCGGATCCACGAGATCTGTGGCTGACGAAACTGTAAATGTTCGGATAGGCTAAAGGCATTAAAGATCTATCAAATATAGTCAGAATCATTAGCCGTTGACTGTTAACTAAGAAACGACTATTTGACTGTTGCGTCTATTTAAGCAACACATAGTTTTTAGTTGTACCTTTGTGATACTTTTTCATAGTGTTTTTACCTTCTGTTTCTACAGCTAAGCAATGTAAACTTTACGTCAAAGTTTCTGTGCTTACGTGATGCCATATATCATTTACTAAGTGTGACATATTTATGAGATTATGAGAACTTGAGCGAGAACCAAATCTTGTTTTTTACAACGTCAATTTCACAACGTGTTTTTCAAAAAGTTGGACGTGTACTAAAATGCAAAAAAAGAATTAATTCTCTTCGATTCAAACGTAATAAAATATATCATTAACGGATACAATTTAAATAATACCAAAGAGCTACTTTCCTTTCGAATTTCGATTGATATATGAAGGTGGGGAAATACGGGTGTCAGTTTTAATTGAATTTAAAATAACATGGAAAAAAAATCTGATTTTTTTGGCTCCACCATATCATATACCGCCTCGTATCCTCATTAAATGCAGACACTGCGAGCATTTATAATAAAAATTGATTGACTACCGTACCTGTATCAAAAAGAACCCGATTCCTGCTTTCATACATTCCTAACATTCCAAACCTTTATACCAATTAGAGCAATAAGAAATATCTTGATGCGAAAATATCTTCTGTTTAATCAGAGCAATTGGTTTTTTTTCGGATCCCAAAATTATAGTGTAATTGGAGGAATACGGGAACGTTTATCACCGCCTCCATTTATGTGCATGAGTCCAATTAAAAGTTAATAATTAGCAAAAATTTCGATACAGAAATTTATTCTCTGGCTTTATTCTTTATATTTAATAAGGTATAAATGTTAATTATATGTAATTAAAAAGAAGACATTATATATCATGACAGTGAGACAGTAGAGAACATGATTTGGCTTTGTCTTTATACTTAGGAATTCAAGACCAATGTTGTAAGATTTTAATAACATGTCGCAATAGTTTTTAGTTTTACGATATAAGGTAATACGGTGATTTAAAAGTATTTTATTTTTAATTATAGTTAAGTTACACTTGGACTGTAAGTTTTGATCATCAAACAAAATAACCGCTGTATATTTCCGCTTGTTTTATTTTGCCAACGTCTTAAATAGAAATCAATTCCAATGAAATCCCTAATTAAATATGATGTCACGATATTATATTTTAATAGTAAGTTAAGGAAAAATGCAGTTTTAAACTTTAAAAGAGCCGACCAAAGTGTATTTCATTTTATAAGTGCAACGAAGCAACTTAACTATATTAGCTCACGTATTGAATTTGTATCGCATAATACAACGATGAGTCTGAACTACGTACGCATCTCATTATTCAACTTGCGTTATCATTATCTGGGAATGTCCGGTACAACCGGTTCAGCCGGAATCTCGTTTGACCGAAACATTGTTCCGGCCGAATCGTGCCCGCGTGCTCTTGGCCTTATACATTATAATGAAACAGCTTAAGGCACTTGTGTATGTGATGTTGATACAGTAAGTCCTGCTTTCCTCAAATGTTGACTCAGCGGGTGGATTGAATCATCGACAAATAGCAAATAAAAAACTGAATTGTTCATTATTTCAACGCTTTACTTTTCTTTCGCTTTAGTTATTGATCACAATTGTTAAAACTCAAAAAGAGAGCAGAGATCAAGAAACATTTAGCAACCACACACAGCCTTGTAAGAAAAGGTCTTTAGTTCCAACGGCGGGAATGTTCCCACTTGATGTCAAGTGGACTGTTTATTTTTTTAAGAGAGTAGATAGTTTCATGAGACTATAATAAGCCTGGTTCAAATTATTAAAAGAAATCCACTACTTACTTTTAATAGATTGGAGAGCAGTTAACAAAAATAAGCTGAAATGATTATCTTCTTGTAGTTTACTTTATAAAATTACATACGTTCTTGTAAATTACTAAAATTTATTAATCTTTTTCATTGTAATTAACAGAATTCGCTTAAAAACTACTTGGACCGTGTTTAAAATGGCACTAAAGACTTGCATTTAGACACAATAATTTTAGATATAATTTAAAAGCGTTAAAAACCTTGGAATCGATTAAATTATATTACTTAAATAATTGGTCTAGGTCCTCTGAGCAATAAATTATCACATTCAAATTATTTATGCTTGCTATGTTAATAATTAATCAGATTCAATATCAATGAATAAGTCAAACTCGGAAAATTTTAATTATAACATAAAGAATTTTGTTTTGGATTGATATCTTTTAGCAAGATATTTATGGTACAAGATTGACTGTGACGCTTGATAAATATATTTTATGATAAGATTGTACTTAAAATTATGTAATTATTTTAATAATTGAATATTAATGAATATTTTAATTGACACAGGCAACAAGTAAAGTTAATTACTTTTCTTTACTATGCAGTATCCCTTTCTGGTGGAAAGAAAATATAAGTAAATTGTGAGGTAAAAATCATGCCTGTTATTCAAACAGATTTTATTATTTTTTCTTGTTAACGTATTTACAATTTTAACTTAGTAATTTTAAATTACTTTCTTTTGATCTTAATTGATAGTTATTCAAAGACCAACAACCGATTATCGAACTCGTTCCAAGTCTGCTCTAAATATTGTTATTAACAATTTTATATTTGCTTATCATTAACATAGCATCTGAGAGCGCCTTGTACTGTGTAAATATGAGGACATTAACATTGCAGTTATAAATATATCTTCTGGTGTATGTATAATATATGAACATCTGCGGAATTCTATAAACATTTAGTAGGCATGTTATACCGCAAGCGGACAAATAAAAAAAAAAACAGAAACTTTGTAATATACCTAGGAATGATACACAAGGGTTGTTGTCTTATTAATTTAATTGATTTCCCTTCGCGTTGAGCTTAAAAATAAAATATACAATGTATTATATATGTATTAACATTTTGAATTCTTACAATGGGTAGTATTTCAAATCATTAAAAGGGAAAACCAGTCGTATATCTCTACAAATATAATTTATAGTAGATAATTAATTATTAATCGACTTGACCTTTATATAAAATCTGTATACTATCGTTTATTTCATAAAATAAAAAAAAACTACAAATATTACATGATTCAAAGTGCCCTCTATATTTGGTGCTGTAAACGAATGTTTGCGTAGTATTGTTTTTCCACTTGACGCTAGATGGCTCTGTAGATAATACACAATTTTTAATTTAAAAATTAACGGTACCTCAATAACACAATTTTGTTTTCTTGGATCAGCTATGAAAAAATAGATGCGCGTGAATAGTTGGTGGTAAAATGGATCTAATTTGCTGTCTACGGAAGAAGTTACGCTCCGGCGATTGCTTTTTAGGGCTGACCTTTTTTTACATTGAGCTACCTACCGGTGTAGTTGTCACAAAATGTGCTAGACCGACGACCTCGCTTGCGTAAATGCATTGATACGAGCACGAGCTACTTGAGAGATGCCGTTGTAGACCATTCGATAGACAATCAAAGGGCGCAAGTTAAAACAGGAGGCGAATAGACGTAAACAAAACGTTATTAAGGAATGGTTGTGACATGAATGTTTACTTTGTTTTAATTAAATAGGTGAAATTCTGGTTACGATTGCTCTGTAGTTACCAAAATTACCAAGGTAATGAAACTTAACATATTATGTTGTTAGGCTTTTTAAACGAGTGTGATAAAAACGTCCAAGTCAAGTGGGGTGCTAAAGAACCATTGTGGTGCTGGCCAATCTTATTGGCAGGTGTATGTCAAACAATCCGATAAATATGTGCTATTCTCGATCCTTTGTTCGAAACAAGTTATATTTTAGTAATATATGCTAAAGTAAATGGTAAAAAGCATAGAAAGTCATTCAAATTAATGTCCCTTCAATAAAGAGATCGTTAACATCGAGGATCTATGACGATGGTTTGTGTTTTTCTAACGTAGGATATACATATTAACGGAATCGATTAATTCACAAATTTTAACACTGACGTTTCACACAGGAAGTGACTGAATAGTTTTAAGTCATTAAAGTTATTTGAATTCAATTTGAATATTAATTCCGCAATATGTAAATAATCGTGTTTGATACAAAACTTATGAATGTTTTACGTATTCTATATAGAATTAATTTTTTTTTTTCGATTCAGTAATGATATACACCCAATGACAATTCATTCGCGTCTTATCTTGGTACTATTTTCTTAAATCTTATATTATCTAAAACGTTAATAAATTATTTTCTATTAAGTGTGACATTTAATAAGCGTTTGGCTGTAAAACAACTAATTGATTATTTCTTATATTTCCGCGAATGTTACACATTTATTAAAACTCGATTTTACGGATTTTATCGCGTTTATTATTTGTTTAATTATTCCCGACGTTTCGACCGCTTTGCAGCAATCATGGTCACGGGAGGACTAAGATGTCCGATCGGACCATTATTAATAATTAAAAAGTTGTGGGTACCATGTGATAGCTGGGACATTTGGACGTCTGTCATCTTAGTCCTCCCGTGACCATGATTGCTGCAAAGCGGTCGAAACGTCGGGAATAATTAAACAAATAATAAACGCGATAAAATCCGTAAAATCGAGTTTTAATAAACTAATTGATTATTTATTTTAATTAGTGGAATTAATAATGTAGTTATAAATAATTTTAATTTAAATAGTATATGCTGTATTGGTAATACCAGTTGATTGTGTATATATAGTAATTGTATGAACTGAACTCATGATAGACTGTGAAAAATATCTAATATAAACACATTCGTTTCCTACCTTTTCGTACCTTGATTTGAATCTTTAAAATTTTTATGAAACCATTTATAAGTATTAATTTTACATATACAAAAAGAAAAAAAATATATGTATAAAATAAAGTATATAGGAGCCGAATCAAGGACCTCTTCTTTGTCGTTGGTTGAATATGTGATACTTAACGCCTTTTTCCCTTGTCAGTATTCACTGCACAATATTAAAACAAGTAAAATATCTTATTTGTATGTAAAAAGATATACAGAGAGCGCAAAATGCTATTGGACAGTTTGGTTTTCTATACAAACAGAATATAAGATTTTAGGTTAGAATGTTTGTAACATGGAAATTTAAAAATATTATTTTACACTCAATCTTTGTAACAACATAAAAATTAAAGACAAAACATAAATGTTTGTTTTACAAAATTTTCAATGACATAAGTTATTGTCATTTCCTGGTGTTGGATTAAATCACATGAAATAATATGCACATTGTTACATCGAAATAAGTTCCCATGTTTTTCACGCGTAATTTACCATGAATATAACAACGAGTAAATTATAATTTGTACTTAAATAAAATTATCCTTGTAATACTATAACCAAATAGGCTGTTATATCGATTAAAAAATTATTATTTAACATTTTCAAAATACTTAATAGACTGAGATATATAGAACACAAGCGTAAAGAATAAAAGCCTTTTTAAGGCGTTTAACAGATTTTTAATATTCTCGTTTAACTAAAAAAGTTTATAGCTGTAAATCAACGTGGTGTTTATAGCACATATGCTGATTAATGCGAACGAAAATATTTTTTAGAATAGGATAAGTAAAAAGAATATTCTAGCAATTATATGATGATAGCCGGAAAACAGTGATGCTGTTACGGCGGCAGATTTAGTATGTGAGGGTGATAGAGAGATAGGAGCCTCCGTTTTAAAAGGCAGGTGGTTAACCTGTGGTTACAAAGCAAAATTTAACACTCTGTATACACACGCGCTACCGCTCGAGAACAACTACGCACTACGCGAGCAAACAATACGTACAGCGAAAGAACTACTCATTATTTAATACCTCTGCTCATAAATCAACTACCCTGTACATTAAAAAACATATTAACACATCAGAATATTAAACCTAAATTAAAATTGTAATTTCTTCAAAATTAATACTCATCAACCATCTTCAACATATTTTAATAGGCTTACCTAGCTCTTGTGTTTATCGAAAACTATATTGTGTTAATTAAGTATTACGTGTGATCGATGACCGATAAAGATCATAGCGTTATAGACAAATCTTTGTATTTTTTTCAATGCTTACTAGTATGTTTTTGTTATATGTGATTATGTTTAAACATGATAAATACATAAAAAAAACCACGGTGGCAGTTATATCGGATAATTCCGTAGTTAGTGGTACACTCCACGCTTATCTCCTGTGATTCGCGCCGCGGCTGAAGTGGTTGGAACTAGTAAATCTGGCGTTCTGCGTTCAGAGCCGCCGGCACGATATAAATTTATTGTTCACCCGCGTCTGTCATGTGCGCTCGTCTCTGATCCCCCGATCTCAAAAGTTCTCAAGCAATCCAAGATAATTTCCGCTATTGTATTTATAAACGGAGTTTAACGCGAATCGAATGAAAATCGCCCGATACGGATTACAGTGATGTAAAGTGCGTTAATTGCGTTTACATACGAGATTCAGATTTTCCAGTGTCTTCGGTAAGCATCAATAGTTTTACTTGCTTACTATTACATTTAAGTGTTGAAGTTGTTTATGATAAATACATTTTATTAGTACATAGTATAATTATAATTGGGTAGTTTCAAGTATGCTGCTGCTCAAATTTGGAATACGATACCACCACCGTTTTGTAATGTTAAGTCCGTGTCAAATTTTAAAAATAAGATGAAAAAGCATGCTTTGGAACTACAGTTTGCAAATTGTAAGTTTTGTGAGTTGTGTTGACTTCTGTCTTTGTTGTTTGTGTTTTCTTTTTCTTGAATGATTTTCTATGCAGGACTTTACTTTGTTACAACCTCTAATTATTATTTTTTTTTTTTTTTAATCTTCTCTACCTATACCCTTTGTATATTTTGCCAAAATTGTTTGTGTTAGTGTGGTTATACTGTTAAGGATATTACGTAGATGTCTCGCACCTTTGCACACGCACGAGGGTCCAACTGAAAATCAGCGCTACTGCTTAGTGCAGGAGCATTTTGCTGAGTTGGAACCCGTTTCTGCTGCCTAATTACATCCTTTTTTTTATTTTTTATGTAGTTTTAAGAATATATTGCGTGTTTTGTTTTTTTTTTTTTTTTTTTTTTTTTTTTTTTTTTTTTTTTTTTTTTTTTTTTTTTTTTTTTTTTTTTTTTTTTTTTTTTTTTTTTTTTTTTTTTTTTTTTTTTTTTTTTTTTTTTTTTTTTTTTTTTTTTTTTTTTTTTTTTTTTTTTTTTTTTTTTTTTTTTTTTTTTTTTTTTTTTTTTTTTTTTTTTTTTTTTTTTTTTTTTTTTTTTTTTTTATTTTTTATGTAGTTTTAAAACAAAAGATAATTCTAGAACCTAAGGCACTTGACGGTTGAATAAAACCGATGTAATTACAAACGGTTGGAGGAATGCAAAACGTGAAGAAAACCAATATGTTTGAAGAGCATGAGCCTGTGGTCTCCTGTGGTGGATGGATCTTCTTTGTCATAGAAGATCACAATTCCAGCATTTGAAACAATAAGCGAGGTGTTTGTGTGAGAATGTAACATTCCATGCGTTGCTTTTCAACGACCATAGCAGATTTAAGGGTAACGGACTTTATCAGTCTGATTAGATACTGCTTATTAGAGATATTAACGCCCAACTAAACTTGGATTGGTAAAGTATAATTAGAGTATTTTTATAAGTTGAGTATTGCGCATTGCGATATCTGACGGTATTGCGTTATCGTAGATACAAAAGTAGACAAAAATTAATAAGATTTTGATAACGCTTTTAAGGTGATGATCCCAAGTTCCAATAGCAAACTGAATTATTTATCATAGATTTTTCTGAGAATCAACTCCTCGTTCACAAACTTGTCTTAAGATTCTATCCTCATTTTAAACCATATTATTTACCTCATGAGTTATTTTAATTTTTCTGCGCTTTTTTATTTGAATTGTTATTATAAATATAGTCTATCTACTTAAAAAAATACAGACTTAAATGTTATTACGATTCCATATTCGTTTACTGTTATTTTGAGTTAAACGGCAACTAATTTTTATTTCCGGCTTGATGTGATATCCGGTTTCGAACCACGGACTTCATTACTAGTGTTACATAGATTAGTTTTAAAACAAACGATAATTCTAGAACCTAAGGCACTTGACGGTTGAATAAAACCGATGTAATTACAAACGGTTGGAGGAATGCAAAACGTGAAGCGTTGATGGCTCAGTTTGTAAATGCTATACGACTAGATGAGATGCCGGTTCGATCCCCACTGAGCTAGAGTTCAAAACATCGTGAAGAAAACCAATATGTTTGAAGAGCATGAGCCTGTGGTCTCCTGTGGTGGATGGATCTTCTTTGTCATAGAAGATCACAATTCCAGCATTTGAAACAATAAGCGAGGTGTTTGTGTGAGAATGTAACATTCCATGCGTTGCTTTTCAACGACCATAGCAGATTTAAGGGTAACGGACTTTATCAGTCTGATTAGATACTGCTTATTAGAGATATTAACGCCCAACTAAACTTGGATTGGTAAAGTATAATTAGAGTATTTTTATAAGTTGAGTATTGCGCATTGCGATATCTGACGGTATTGCGTTATCGTAGATACAAAAGTAGACAAAAATTAATAAGATTTTGATAACGCTTTAAAAGTGATGATCCCAAGTTCCAATAGCAAACTGAATTATTTATCATAGATTTTTCTTGAGACTGTGTGTTAAAAAAATTAAATGTTTTGTTGCATTAACACGATCGTAGTCATCTAGTGGAATTTTACTATAAACTTTATATAGGAAGAAAATATGCCATAGTTCACTATGTGATTCTCTTCCGCTGCCTCGGACATAGCTTAACCACTCTTCACATTCACTTCCTGCCGACTGATCAGATTTAAGAGCAATCTCTTTTGCACAGTTCGACTTGTTGAAATTTGATACATTATAAGATCCTAAAATTTTGTCTATATTTTCTTTCGATTGTTTTTATTTCTTAGAAACCTTTAGAAAAAATTATGTTTGTTATTTTATGTCTGCAAAATAAGGATGTCGGTTTATACGCCTTTAATTTCTTTGAAAACTTAGACGATAATATGAAGCAGAACCGATGAGTACATGAACATAGCTCATTATGTTAAAAATTTATAGTGAGAGATTATACGAAGGATTTAATTCAAAAAACAATAAATGCGAGCAAAATTAAAAGATTGCAGAAGTATTACTACAGGGATTTCAAGACATAGCATCTCTGGATTTACATTCAAGCCAATATTAAATCAGCAAAGTATTATATTGATTTAATATAATTATTGTTCGACATAACATTAAAATCATAAGAAAATCCTTTGATTTTTAAAAATTATTTTTCATTAACTTTTCTAAAATTGTCATTTGGACATTAAGAAGAATCGAAGTTTCAACGTATTTTTTTTAAACGTATTAGCGATATAATATTTTTGCTACAATTAAAAATTGGTTACACACCCGGTTGATGACCGAAAAGTGATAAATTAATACATGAGCTATAGGGAAGGAAAACAAAACACTTTAAGGCTGCAGATAATCTTAGTAATTTGTGATAATAGTCTTTATCTAGTTTGATGAAGAATAAAGTGTTAGCCTGTGAAGATTCCATTACAATGCTAAACCACCTTCGTGAAGGTTATGAGGGCAATGCCATCGCTAGTTCAACAGCTGTTTTTGCTAATAAAGCAACATTGTATTATGAAAAGTAAAATAAGTAGAATAAATAAGTTAAAGTCTTTATTAAGTATGGTAATGAGATGAAAGTTTTTGATAAAATTAATTCCTTACACGTACATTTAATTGTAAAGTATTAACGCCCGCCTAAGTTAAGAGAGCTTGAAGTATATACAACTTTATCCCCAAATTCAACAATATTCATGATTTTTCAAGAATACCTGTATAACAATTTAAACGAATTATCTTCAGAAATCCAAAGCGATGGTTTAAAATTCACATTTGGCAATAATCAAATTTTATTAGAAAATTATCCTGGATGTAATCAAGTGGCAATTCCTCAAGGCGATTATACTTCACAAATAACACAATACTCGTTTTTGTAGTAAATATTATTTATTATCGTATTTTGATTATGATAATAAAAATAGGGAACATTAATTATAGAAGCAGGAAGTCATTGAAATACTACACAGTTGCCTTGAATTATTGATAAATTTAAACTAATTGGTAGTGTTTTCAAAAGGAAACATATTTTTTGTTATAAACAAAATTCATACATGTACATATCTACGCCCTTTTTAAAACAAAACGAATATTTTCTTTAATTTTACAACATCTGTCCACGAGAAACCGTATTAACACCTCCCGTATCTTGATCATGCGATCGTAAGTTATATTGAAAGGTGTGTTTATTAACAGCTTAATTTTAAAGTATTAATTTATTAATATTACTTAAAACAAAAAAGGTAAAAACTACGTCGCATAATATTTTTAAATAAGACTGAAGTTATCCAGAATAAGTTTTAAATTTAAAAGTTTTGTTTGTGTTTGACCGGAAAAAAAGGCTTTACTTGAAAGCACAAGGTATAAATATTTCATTTTCATTATAATGCTGATATGAATGAATATTAAGTGAAAGAGTTTATGGTTTACAGATTTTTTTAGTTAAAGTGGGTTTAATGTAATATCTTACAATTCAATTGAATCAATCCTTTTTTTTATCTACCGTGGACTTACATTTAACTTCAATTTCACGTGATGCTAAGTGACAATGTGGCCATGAATGGTAAAGCGTGTTCGCTCCTATAAGTTACAGCTGAACAGCAATGCTATTAAGGCGGTACAATATGAACTCCGCATGTTCTTGGGAATCGAACCAGAGACCAGATTGCAGCAGACCAGAATGATGTTAAAAATGTTAGTTTCGTTAAAATCAGAAATGTAATTACTTACTTTTATTCCTGTTAAATATGAGCATGAGACAAAGATCGTGTTAAGAGAAAAATCTATCTTACTCCAACTTTTTATAAATAAAAATATAGCCCACTTAATATTCCCACTATGGGGATAAAAGGCCTTTAGTCACAAGGATAAAGTCTAGGTCATTTATTCACTACGTTAGTCGAGTGTGGATTTGCGGATTTCACACGTCTTCAAAAGCAGTCATACGAACATGACGGTTTCCTAACGATGTTTTCCTTTATAGCTTAAGTTCAATGGGTATCGAACCCGCGGCTTACAAATTGAGCTATCACGACTACACAAACCATTTGTTTCTCTTCAACCAATTAATATAGCGCCATTCGCACACGAATGCGTCGCGTGTGTGTATGTTTGTGTGTGTACTGAGTACGTCGCGTCCCTAGTATCGGTATCACGCGGTTTCAATTACTCTCCACTTGCTAAACGACGGTCCGATGCCGGCAATAAACTGTGAATTGTTTCTTTTTATACTTACTACATAACATCTAATTTCTGAAAACTGTGATAAATAATAACTTATAAATAACATATTTTTACGTCAAGGTAAATGTATGCTATATATCACAATCGTCATTTCGTGGCTCTGTTATTCAGAATATTTATTTATAACGTTCTGTTTTAGAACTAGTTAATATTAGTGAATTGTTCATTACTCTCTATATATATAAAGATAGTTTTTTATTTAAAGTTAATTTAATATTTTAATACATACGTTCTCGATGTGATGTGATACGCCTGTTTATAACATGACGCAATTTAAGATGATATACACTGCACCACATTGTGCTATAGCGACAGCGAATAAAGTATATTCTCATTCGTTACGAGTTACTGAGTTCGTACTGGCTAGACCGAAGATGTTAGTTGTTACGTCATTATTTAACTTTCAACAAGAGACAGGATTATAAATAGACATATAAAGTTTATATGATTGAATAGAAAATAAGTTAGAAATGAGTCAATCAAATATTGTCTAAAGATATGCACTATAGTAAACAACAGAAATAAGAATAAGTAGATATGACTACATGTATACAAGTACAATAGTTTTGTATTATAAAAAAAGCCCTGGACCATAATACCAGAAAAATGGCGAGAGAGAAAAAAAGGTTAACAAAGCTTTAACAAAAAGTTTATAAAATTCATTATATATTGTAAAATGAAAGGTGTTTTAGATAACAACATTAAATTAGTGAATCATCATTGTGCAAACACTTCAAAGGTTCATTTAAATGGCCGATATCAATTTAAAACTTCACTTAGCAAATGTTATTTTTAATGGGTGGACAAGATTTAAGCTAATGTATTGCCGACGCTTGAACGAGATAAGTTTACGAGACAAATTTGGTGAGAGTCGTGGAATCGCTTTTTTTTTCAAAGGTTAAAGGTTTAAATCAGTATATCCTGAAGTGTTTTAAAAAATTCTTTTACATCCATTTTGGAAGAACAGTTTAAGTCGAATTAATTTATAACAACACCTTACAGAAACTAACAATAATTATTCTTCATAAACTGAAGCAGTGCAAAGTAAATTTTATAATTAAATGAATAGTTTTTGAATGGATTATCTGGTATTCGAATCATTAAATAATAAAAAGGATTTCTGTTTGTCTATTTTTTAATTTATCAATAAGTGAAGCAAAAACTTTCAAACCGAGCCCTGGCAGGAATGCAATTTGACTATGATAAAGTTCATGTAACAAAGGTGGGTAGAAAGCAGTCTTAAATAGTAGCGTACAAACATTACTCTGTTCCAGGTAATAGTTTTTTAGTTAGTGAAATTACTAGAATGGGATATACGTTATTAAACTCCTAAATTTAGATATTTTGTAATGTTTTACACTGTCTACAAAATTCTTGTGGAATTATACTTGATTCTGCGCTTTAATGTAAGTTGAGATAAAAACATGTTAAATAGTCATGACTGCATTATAATCTAGTAGCCAGCTTTATTTTTAGCTTTTACACTGTTGTGTCATAGTTTGTCTCTAATTACGTGTGTTACCTGTGGCTGGAAACTTGTCAGTTCAGTGCCGGTTCGTGGGGCCTTGACCAATAGCGCAGTACTCCGTTTTATTTCAATATTGTCCACATTATCAGCTTATTGTGGTACTTTATTATCCTTTTGTATTTTATGCGCGATGCAAATGTGTTTTCGTTGTCACTTACAATTGCCTTATCCATTGCGGGCGATTTGTGTAATCTTTCTGGAAATATAGCGTCAAAGGATTTAAACAAAGAGGTTTCCTTGTGATCAGTGAAGGTTATCAGCTGTAAAAAACTGCATAAATCTAAGTGCAATTAAACAAGCAGAAACGGTTAAATAAGTTTGTTATTGTATCTCTTTTCATGAGCTTGTTAACTGAGCGTCCAAATAATAAATATTGTAAAGAAAAAGAACATAATTTTGAAATCTTTTTTATTATCTGAAGAATTGTAAAACAAATCCTTCGCGACACATTGTATATGTATAATAAACAAGGTTTATGACAATTTATAACCCAAATTAAGAAGCGGTTACTTTTGATTTCTTTTATGACTTGCTAATTATTTGAATGCCACTTTTATTACATATACTAAACCTTTATATCGCGATTTGCTATCCATTTTATTACTCTAAAAATTTTATACAGATAATAAATGTTGCTTATGTATTTGTCCTTTAAAAGTGATAAATTTTCAGGTCCTTTTCACAAGCCTAATTATTGCTTAATTCACATTCTTTTCTACCGACTGAAAATGGTTGAAAACTTTATATGAAAACAATAAATCCAAAAGACATCAAACATTACAATAAAAATTATTGACTTAATTTTTAGGTAATAAAAGTCACGATTCAGAGGTTTTATATGAAAAACATGGCCTAAAACTTTTTGAATCGTACGATCTTTTTTGAAAAGGAAAATGAATGACCTCTTAATGATACAGAAAATAAATACTTTTTACTTTCATAAATTATTTAACACGTCCACTGTCATAACAAGCGCTGGACTGCCCATGTTGGAAGCATTTAAAGATACAATTATTGTATAAATTATAGGGCGTTTAACCATAAGTCAGAGAGTCGTAAATTTATCAAAACAATCACCGACCTCTGTGTTTCTCTTCTGAACTGCTAATATTTCCTACAGAAATGGTTCGAAGATGGCATTGTGAATTAAGAGATACACCACTGTATGATATGCCTTTCTCTCCGAATGATGATGCAAGAACTTTAAAAATATATTTTTTAAACAAATAGTTGAAAGTTATAATGAAACGTTATATTTCATTTAATAACATAAGTTACACAACCTATTTTTTTTAATAAATTTCATTATATTTAAACTGAAACTAATTCAAACATGTATGGTATAGTTTAACGCATTATTTACACCTTATGGAAAACATTCACCTAAATACTATATTACAATTTTGACCTTTTTTATATAGGTTTGTTCATAGCTTAAAAGAAGTATGTATAGATATAAGTGGAGCAATTATTTTTTTTAATTTTTATTATCACTAGTACATACACCTTATAGCATTTGGAATATGGATGTGATTAATATAATAATAAACAGTATTTCGCTGTTGTGGATACAAAAATACAATATTTTCACTGTAACATATCCTTAAGTTGATACAAAAACGTCGTGTCCCATGCCATTAAGTAATTCAAAATGTCAGTGCTTGAAGTCGTTATTCAAAGTTTTCCTTGTGAACGAACGGTCCGTTTAAAGAGATATCGAGCCTGTCATTAGAAGTGTTGTGGGTCACTCGTCACGGCTATCATTCAGGTGTCGTAATTATCGTGTTTTGGCAGATTGTGATTGATGTGTTTAAATTTACCACCTGCATTTATTTACGCATATCGTGCAGTAGATTACGCGATACAATTGTTCGTGATATTTCCATTGCAAGTCACCGCGGGGTAGGAATGTTTTTTTCCATTCTCTGTGTCTATGTCAATCTGTGTACGATATGATCGAAATCATGTACAGACACACTGTGAATGTTAATATGTATTTAAAATTGAGAGAAGTTTCAAACTAAATACATAGTTTTTGACGGTAGTTAATATTGTATAGTTTATAAAAAAATAAACAAGTACAAGTATACAATTTGAGAATCTGTCCTTGTTTCGGATGAAGGTGTAAAAAATGTTCTTTGAAAGTTACAGTAATAATAAAATGCTTTGATGATATATTTTCATCATCAACATCAACAGTTAGACCATATGTTTCCCTCCAAATTCCGACTTGATTTTGCGCTTCCAGCATCCACATCCACATTTGGTGTTCACAAGTTCTATAATAAGACTACGTTATTTATATTGAATTTTAAAGTTTGTACACTTGTTAAAACAGCGGTTTTTCCAGAATTATTTCTTCTTGTTGATGGTAGGCTATAATAAAATTATCTTATAAATAAACTTATGCCTAACAGAAACCTATTTACAGTATTGACAAGTTTATCATTGAAATTGTCGATTGTCGATAATAATAGATTTTATGATAAACTTACCTTACGGCCTTACTTGGCAACGAACGTTTAGATTAATGCAATAGATTTTGTGGCTGGAAAATTTTCCTCTAAATACGTACAAATATTATTATCGGTAGAATCGCTAAAAAGTTTACATGAAAAGCCAGTTTAGACTATAAAAAATCTTTAAATGTTTTGAGTCATAATTGCCTTATTCACAAAAAACAAAATATGTCAATTTAAATAAAATAACTTCATTTATTATATTTCGTACACTGTAATAAAGTTTACTTTTTGAATTATTAATTTTTTTTATATTAAAACATGTTGACCTAAATAAGTAGTGTGTTAAAGCAAGCGTGTGTCCATTTATAAAGTGGCCGACACCATTACGGAAACGTCTTATTTAATGAAGTAAAGCTTACGTTTTGTCTATCTTTACCTACCTAAATAACATTTATCATTCAAAAAAATATCAAATAAGCTAAACTCTATTTGTTCTCTCTAACGTAACCGTTACAGTTTTAGCGATAAAATATAAAAAAAAAACTTTTCGGTGCTTGTGAAAGCCAATTATTGATAGTTCGGTCTAATGGCTTATTATTAATATGTACGCAGACGAATATCAAGAAGATAAATTTGTGAAACAATAGCAAGTGAATGTTTTAATACCCATGATTGCTTAATACCACTTGTCAGTAGATAGAAATCTAAATAAACCCAATTTCACTACGGACGAGCGAAGACCGCCTTCAGTTGGTCGTTACTCGTTAAATAACATAATTGTACACATGACAACCCTCGACCGCTCAATTGATTTTAATTGAATACAAACTAAAAATAACTCGGCAAGACAAAGCAATGCGGTTAAGTTTTTGTAGCGCGACAACAAGCCAATTGAACGGTAAGTTACTCAACCCTCACAACCATTCTGCTTCATTATATTGCATGAAGATAATCAAAAAAATATGATGTAGTTGTTATGGATATCATCAATCTGATCTTACTACAACATCTGCAAAACAACAGTTACTTCTAGTTTACCATTTATTGTTTTCTTCCGAAAATGATATGATAATATTCAAGTGTACAAGATGATGGAAAGTCCCATAAATAAATCAAATAAATCTATTTGTGTTAAGGCAAAAATAAAACCGCGAAAATGTGATTTGATTCCTTGATCACTTGAAATTTCAAATTAAACAAGATGCGATGAATTTAATAACAATTTATGAAAGACAGAAAGAGAAGTTGCAAAAAGATATAATAGTCTAAGTTAAATTATTTAAACTATTATTTTTTTCAATAATGTTTATTTAAATATATAATATATTTCGGTAATAGTTATTTTTTTTCGTCTTTTCCCATTGGATTTTTACAAACACGGTATAAAAACTGAATATGGCTAAAGTTATTGCACCTTCCACTTTGTTCTGGCTTAAAATCAGTTGGTGCAACCGTATAAAAACTGCTTCAATGAAAAATGTATCTTCATACAATGAATAGTTTATCCGTTGTCAGATCTTCAGAGAGATCAAGAAAAAGACAGACGGTCAGTACAATATTTACGTTCACCTAACACGATAATTTATTTATATTAAAATTGAACAAGTCCTCTTTGTGAATTTCGCGGTTCTTCATTAAACGTATCTTTCGACGTACTCTTACAAATGATTACAGTTACGAAAGGCAGAAAAACTCAACAAAGAACACTCAGTTTACCTTTATTGCGTAAGGATATTGCATTTCTTACTACAATAAAACAGGCCCCAGAAGTTTATGACGGAGTTTATGTACATAACCCGAGAACGGCTGCCAATCATCACCTATAAGGTATTTTAATTTTTGTTTGTACATCAATGAAACCAAATTACAATGTAGCTGCAATAATATCGCAATTTTTGACACAATAATTATTATTTTGAAAGCGTAAATGAATTCAAAAACTATGATTACATTTTTATAGTCTAGTCCCTGATTGCGTTCATTTGATTTTTTATAAATACTTTTTAGTATTAGCTGAAGATATGATAGTAATGGTAAAATACAACATTATTGTCTTGACTAAGTGTCTTAAAATTATATCTTAAGTCAATTAAAATAATACTGGTGGTATTAGTTGGAAAAGACTGTCTGTCTATATAGGTAAAACCTCATCGCTTATTACTTTAGACAAAACAGTAGTACGAGTATGAAAGAAAAGCTATGCAGTTAATAATATAGTTATCGGCTAAAGTGTAGAATCTAAACATCTTATGTCATTGTATTGAAAAAAATTTAAAACTTTTCTAAACCATTATTTAACAGGTTAACTATAACAAGGATCGAAATTTGTATTCTTACAAATAATTTACGATGTCACGGTTTTTTGTTTGATTTTTCGAATATTGATATACCCGCCCATTTGTTTTGCGAATGGGTGGTGGTAGATTTTGACGTTCAATAAGTGAACTATTGTTCCCCTGTTGAATAAAAATTTTGACTTTGACTTTGACATTATCGATGTTAACAATGAAAATATTGTATTTATTAAATACTGTACACGGTAGTTTATCGACCATCTAGTTTAATGATTTATCACTAATCTATACTAAGAAAACTGGTCGAGTAATGTTAAAGTATTCAGATAGGATCTCACAATTAACCGGTGTAAATTCATTGAAATAATCAAATATGAACTTCTCTCAATATCACATTAAAGTGCAATTTACAAAATATCCAAGGCCCATGTCACCTGTTGTGCCGTTAATGTTCGATTTATACAGTGTGTTCATTTTCGAGATACCCTGTGGCTATAGAGTTAAGTGCGATGGAGATTGCATAAATTACTTATGGTCTTAATCCGCTTTTAATTTCGTTTTAGTCAGTTTAAGTTTCAACAGCTCTGGACTAAGGAACGAATGTCATGTCAGAAATTTAATAATTCAATTAGACCTTAACCAAATTGTATTAACTTTAGAATATGTAATCTATAAATATTTGCGCTCTAGAAATAAGCATGTGTATTTATCTATTTGTAAAGCCACATTAGCAAGAGCTATATTAAAATATTTATAATTCCATATAAATAAAGAGAGAAAGAAGGAATAACATAAAAACACTTTCAACATTTTATTTTTAATGTTTCCTCTTTGGGAAGTGATATACAAAAATTTCTCTAATTACCTTTTTCACAAGTGATTTGAGCTCCAAAGTAACATGTAGCAAAATGTTTCTCAGACTTTTGATGAGGGTAAAAATTTGTGTTTGATGTCCAAGAAAGTTTTTGCAATGCCAAAGATAACCGTGACCATATAAGAGGCGGATTCGCAATGAGTAATTATGAGGGAATGAAATTGCTTGAAAATTATTCGCCGCATCGTTTTTGTTGATATAATTTCAACAATGATATCTGAATCTTGACTCGCGAGGCGTTTTTTTGCTCCAACATTATGATCTCAACATGTGCATGTAGCAAAGCATGATAAATTGTGAACCGCACTGGATTTTTTTCTGTGTGAAGACTATAAAATTGTTGTATCCAAACTTTATAAACATATCAAAGAGATAAAAATCATAAGTTAACGCTTTCTTTCACAGATGCCAATTCATTGTAATTTTTACTATACGTTATGCAATATTTCTGCTCCAAATATATTGGAAGGTAATCTTTATTCAGATTATATTTTGCAATGTTTACCATCAGCCCAGAAAAGGTTGTTTTTATCTTCTCCTTTTTATTACTTAGGTATATCTGTCTTGGCTATGGTGTATATATACAGCCACTATCAATGCGTAAAGAAATCAAAATACCTAGCGTTGCTCTAGAATTTGATGCAGTCAAGAAAAGATAGTGAATGCCCAGTGGTGATAAAAACCACTGTAAACTTATCATTATTAAGAAACAATAACTAATGTTCGTATTAACTAAACTATTTTTATTTTTCTTGTGATGTTTCACTATTTATAAAACTGGATCATTAGACAGAACCAGTAATCGACAATGGACTGTTGCAGACCGATGAAAAAACATTTAGTTATAAGTGAGGAAGTGTTACAGTAATTGACAGAACCACTAAAAATAAAGTTTGTAATTATGCTAAATCTACAGGAAATATTTACTAATAAAGATTTCTATATCATTATCTTCGATTTAATATTTAAACATAAGATTTTTGTTAAAATTTCTCATTCTTTATATAAGATCAAACTAAAGCGGTAGGGCACATTATTACTCGTAGAACTGATAGATGATTGGGAAGTAAGGTCATCGGAGTAGTTAGTATTGGTATATAAAGACTGTAAGGACGTAGTGGTGAAAGACTCTCCACGAAGTGGACCTTCGATGTGGTCAAGGTAGAGAAAAGCTACTATATTTGGGCAGCACAGGATCGATAGATGAGGAGATCTGGGACCTATGTCCAGCTGTGTACATCTATTTGTTTATTACTTACATAATGATGTTATTACATATTGTAAATAAAATCAAGTTCTGTATTAAGTCTAAAAACCTTTTAAAACTACTTCACTTATTAGTAGTTGTTACATTTGTAAATTCGGTCAACTGCTTATATATTTCACATATATTAAGTAACATTTAAGGTAAATATTAGTAACATTGTTTAAACCTTGTGGCCGTGACTTACTCTATGCATCGATTGTGTGTATATTAGGTACCTACATGTTCATGTTAGCTCAGTAAATATATGCACACCCACCGGAACTAATATATAAGGAACAGGGACACCTACATATAAAGTAGGGTAAGGTTATTATTAACATATCTTTCACTGTTAATTCTCTATTATGTTGACTAAAGTATGGCTAAGCTGTAAATTAATGTTAAGAAATTAAATATTCTTTTAAATTAACTAAGTGCGACTAACAGGCCGTTCACCTGACGGTAAGTGATACGTCTGTCGATAACAGTTAGTTGACAAGTAAAGTCGTGTACTTTTGAATATAATATATTAAATCCAGTAATTTCTGATGTGTCCAACTTCAAGATCATATGTTTAAACTTTGCAAATGATTGCTAGGCAATAGGAATATAACCTAGAGTTGTACTTTGTAAGTACTTAGTTATCTACTTACATATAGTTACTTACTTATCATGAAAATAAACAATTATTAAGTATTTTTCCCGTTAAGAAAATTCTTTACCTTTCTACGGCTATAATTCCAATGACGATCATATCTATTATAATTAAAAAAAATTAAGTTCTCTATTATATATAGGAACACTATTATTTGAACGATAATAAAATAAAACTAATTGTACATTGACTAAATTGAAATAAATGTTTTGTCTTAATAATAATTGGAGAAAAATTTAAAAGCCGATTAGCTTTTACCCTTACTTACCCTTACTGCCACACTACACTTGGTATTGATAAAGAAGTCACCAACCAGAAGGTCAAGGGAGGTTATAGGCAGAATTAGTAAATATGATGATCATGAATTTCAATTTACGTCTCCAGGGAAATCTGGGGTTCTTAGCCTGCATTGTGATATAATTACTAAAAAAATATATTATAAACTTTCATCTTTGTGAAAGTACGTAAGTCCTTATATGTAAAGATGTAAATCAGCAATTACAGTATATAAACATGAATTAATATGAATGCTTTGTAACGTTTATTCAAACGTTTAACACTGTTGCCTGTAGAAATTAGCATTTAAAGCGTATGTGTAAACAATTAGTCTAATTATATATTCTATATAAGAAAATTGTATATTTTGAGTATCATTATTTATTCTCATTAGCAAGTTATCTAGTATATACTTTCGCACTGTCTTCTAAACTGCCGTTGAAACATTGTACAGGTGTTTTAAAAGATGTCGACTTCAGAAGTATCTGTGTATTACCTATCGCAAATATTTTAGAAGAGAAGGGAAATGATTTTATAGAAGCTTGTTTAATTAGTAAGATCTGATAAGTATATTCCACATAAAACAATATTTAACATAGATTACTAAAGTTTAAGAAAATTAAAAATAAAATACTTTTGCATCCGTTAGACTTATATGTATAGCGACTAAAGTCACTGGTGGTTTCGTACCGAAAATATTTTGCAAATGTTAGGACGAGATCTCTCAAACAATGTTACTGTTACTAATAACACGATTGAAGTAATGACTTAACATCTTACGTTTCAGAGCGACGAGTGTCATGTGTTAGTTTACAAATATCGCAACTAACCACCCTGTATATAAAAAACAAAATATCGTACGTGAACTACATAACTACATTGCGTGTGTCTTAAAGAAGTCAAAGTTCTCTATTTACTCTAAAATTTTAAATATGTTGTGTACTCTGAGTGTAGCTTGTAGGTAGGTCTCTTTAACACCACTTTATCAGAAAGTACGAGATAAGTTATCACATTGATTAATTACTTAACTAGTTAAACAAGTGAGAACTGTTAAGTAAAATTTAATCTTAAAAATTCAATTACAGACGAAGTGTTTCAATTAAAACGTCACAATTATTTATTGGAGAAACTGTTTTGTTATTTTTCATTACAAATTTTATTTAGACTAAATATTGCCTTGCTGGTGTAATATTCTTATCTACATAACATTCATATAATGAACAAAACTTATGAATGCAGCAAAAATATTAAATGAAAGAAAGTCGTATCACTGTACCTCATGCGACTTGTATTTTCCTTTATTTCTAACTTCTCATCGTAAATAATTGTACACAATTTTAAAACTTTCTTCAGCATGTTAATGAAAACATGTGCCTTTGTAAGTACGTTATATTTCTACAATTTACTCATAACCAGTCGAATGGAAGGAAACAGGAACTATCGCTAATTATTTCTTACGGTAGTAAAACATGGTTGGTTTTTAATCTGTAATTAACTGTGTAATAGAAATATATCCGTTACTTAAGTTATGAACTAAATGCTAATTATATATACGACAAAAATGTAAGTGCGTATGTTCACGTTCTTTTGGAGTGAAACAAACAGAAATACCAAATATAAAACATAGAAAAGATTATGTGCCATAATTGACTTTCAACCAAATTTCTTTTGAGTTTTTTTATTAAAAAAAACGCGTAGATTTTTGACTATTTTTTTAAGCTTTATCAGATGTTAGTGATGTGTCGAGTCTATTCTGTAACAAAAAAAGTATTTTATATAAAAATTTCCGTGTTTGGAGTGCGAATCGGCGTTGATGTATGGTTTATATTTATATTATTTCACTTTTAAAGTAACTAAAATAGTTCACATTTGTATTGGCTTCATGCCGGCTTTGGTGAGTTGATTTTATTATCTTCACCGCTTTATATATTTGTTTTTACAGTTGCCAACGGTTCGAGTGCGAGAACAAGTATCCAGTTCTCTTCTTCAATACTTCTCATTATTGATTCAGGATGAAAGCGAAAAATAGCAGAAAAAATATATGAACCACTAAGTATGAATAATTTGCTCAAGCTTGTGAAGCTTTTATTCATATTTACAAATTTTTGGTTATAATTTTTTTTATGTAATGAGATGCGCATGGTAGTAAATGGAATATTGTTCATATCTACCTTTGTTCTTCTATAAGTTAAATATTTTCAATTCTAAAGTAGCAACCATTCATATCAATGTAATTTTAGTGAGGATGTTTACGTATTACCACGAGACGTTTGATATCAAGTCGCGTTGAATCAAAAATTTCAATAGCTACTCTTCGAATCAAAACATAGTAAACTTTACTATGGCGGCAGTCAGCTGCGTAATAATTACCCATACTTTCTCCGGAAAGAAAAATGCTGACTGCAAATTGCTATTTTAGCCTTATTACTAGATTTTAATTTCTTTATTATTATTTTTTCTACGAAACGATTTTACTACCTCTTCGAGCGGTTTTCAAAGAAAGTTAAAAGTTTTACTTTTCATGCGAATGAATCTCTCGAATCTATCCCTCTCTAGAAATCTCTATTTACTTATTATTAATAGCTTTCAAGTAATATATTATACATGTCTGTCTGGAGTATTAATATGCTATTATTATTACCTATGTAGAGACAAAGGTAGAACGTTAAATAAAAACTTTAAAACAGACAATATTATTATATGCTTGACTTTACAAAATGTAACAAACTACCTATTAGTGTATAGATATAAGTGAAATAGAATTCATGGACTTTTCGCACAAAACGTATATGCGAATCAATTAACCTAAAAAACTGTTGATATGTGTTTTTTGCAAACAGAATTCACCTGCATATTTAACAATGATAACAAAACTAATTTGAAATTACATACTAATGGTACCTAATGTATGTACATAGTTGTTAGAAAGTTGTTTTTAATTATTCAGGCAACTCGTCGTTTTTTTTGTAATTCTACTATTTACTCTGCTTAAAGGCCTTGTCATTATTTTAGGAATTTCTAGTGACCTTGATGATATTTTAAGATAAATTTTTAATCAAACCGGCGTACATATTTTTAGTGACGTATTTTGCAAAATAACAGGTGCTTTTTTTATCGACGACAAGACGAGCGAGACGATTAACTGATGGTAAGTGATACGCTTGTCAATAGCAAAGTGGTGTTAGTTAGGATGAACAGCATCACATTGTGCTCGTCGCTTTGAGACTTAAGATGTTGTGTCGCGTTATCCTAGTAATTTTTTAAATACAGCGCCCTTTAAACCGGAACACATTAATGTACTGTTTGGCAGCAGAAATAGGAGCTGCGGTGGTACACCTGCCTATGTTTCCAGCAACAGGGACCATATAAGGTGTTTTTCTGTCGCCAAATATTACTGTGTTAAATATATGGTATAAAAATATATGTGTAGTCGTATATAAATAAACTGGAATGGACTTTCGACGTATATTATAAGCAATGGATATGTAATTGGTTTTAAAACTGTCACGACATCACATTTATGGTCGCATTTAAAGGGATCCGATTACATCAATTACTCCAAAGAAAAAGTAATAAAAAATTAAGTGCAAAATATTGTAATGTTACTCAATCGTTTTACTTATGTCAAATTGTTTTATGGGATGCCGTAAAAATTTCAATGACAACTTAAAACATAACACTTAACATAATGTGTATAATCGTATTGAAATTCTTTTCAATTGTTAAACATAAAAATAAATCTTATGTAAATATTGTCGTTATTCGTAAATGAAAATTTTATGGGAAAGATTAGCAGAAACAAAGTAACTTCCAATAAATGTTGAAAACTCTCGCTTTTATCACTAAACATATTTAATATTTGCTAGTAGTGATTAGGTATTGTTCTGTATTTGTATTTGAGAAACGAATGTTTGAATCCGGCAGTTGTTCAAATAGATATACTAGAGGCAGGTCTCTGTTGTTGCATATCGTCTTAGTAGATACACAGCGCCTATTCCTGCTGTACCATTAAAGTTACTGGACTATCGAGATCTTATCTAAACAAAAAAATTCAATATCAATAGCACGACGAGGTGTAATTTAGGCATCCTAAATGTCACTATTTACATTTGTTATCGGCTGGCGTATCCTAACATCAGATGAATCCTCCCTTTCAACTCGTCGCTTTCTTGAATAACAATTATTAAGTGGGTCATAATGTTATAAAATTCTTTAATAAATAAAATCTGAATATCACTATTTTATTATAAGATTAGAAATATTTTACTAATTTTTAAATCAAATATTTGTTATAAATTGTAATGAAATTAAATATCTCTTTAAATAAAATTCCATGTAGAGTTTTTATTTTAGAATTTTATGTCTATATAACATCAACGTCTTTTTTATTCACTTAGACTTGAAACTGTTACATATATTATTTTTTCTTAACGTGTCATCACGTCAATACTTATCGTCTCGAATCTTTGTATTGTGTCAATTCAAGATGGAAAAAGAATTATTCTTTAGAGATTAGATAGAAAATCATGCGGCGATCTCATTGCGCACGAATCAGGTGACCGTCCGTGGTATTTTAAATATAAACATAGAAGTTTAAACATCGGCTATTTGTATATTCATTGTGATATATATTGATTACGAAGCTAATGTGTATAATTCAATTTTTTTCCAAACATTATTCAAAAATATACTATATTTATCTGGTTCTTTATTAGTATGTCTGGTAAACGCGGCGAACTGTTTATCAATTTAAATAAACTTAGTTGTTTTGAGATCCGATATAACTAATGATTTTCACAGAATTCAATGACTAAAACATTAATTAAGAATGAATATTTACTCAACCACACTGATAACACATATTTAATTATCGAAATTGTTCCTACCGTTTTCGTTCTTAACGTCAGTGTGCCGGCCGTGTGCGAGTACGATATGACGTCTGTGTGTTATCTAAAACAGTAATGTCAATAGTTTTCTTCCATTTTTACGTCGATGATGTTTGTAATGATAAAATGTGTAAATAGCGTTTAATGAAAGACGTAACATTGCAGGGCGTCGCCGAGGTACGCGGGGCTGACAGCGAGGCGGTGAAGCAGGCGGCCGTATCACCACTACTCGGGCCGTCCGCGATCGCGCCGCACGACTCCGCCGCACCGACCCACACACATCCTGCGCTTCCCCACTCACTAAATAGTGTTCACGGACCGTTATAAGCTAACTCTAGTGCCAGTGGACGACACAACGTTACTTGACTCAACTAAAACCCGTGCGAGAATCCCTAGTGTTTCGGTGCAGTGCTCTGTAGCCGAGTGAATGCGCGTGTGCTTCGATACCCTCTGCTTTGGATCGTCACAGCGAACCGCTGGTGACGATGAGCCGAGGGCCGTAGTGAATACAGGTGGAGGAGCGCTAACCGTGGCGCCTACTGTCAACGGTGATAGACGTGCTTTAGACGAAACCTATAGAGAAGCAGAGTTAAATGGAATAATGGGGACTCCCACAGCGATGAATGTCGCCGACTCGGAGAATTGTGTTGCTAATGCAACAGTGACGACCGATATGCAGCCGTTAATAGAGAGGATCAGGGAGTTAGAGGCGTTGCTGAAGCAACGTGACCAAGAAATGTTAGAATTGCGCTCACAATTAGACAAACTTCAGAGCGTTTTCCCATACCAACAATATGCCAGAGGATCAAGAGGTCCGCGAAAGCAAAGGGCACAGGGTATTTCTGCGGAACCACAGACGAGCTCGTCGCTGCAGGACCTGACGCACCAAACATTCCCAATTTACGACAAGAGCGAAACGTAAGTACCTAAGTTCCTATCATTTAGAGCATACTAATTATTTACATATCGATAGCATCGACACAATTGTACCTCATTGATAGACTTGAAGAGTTTGTATTGATAACTCGTATCGCGCTGTTTGTGTTAGTCCTTGTTTCGATTTCAAATAAACAGATTTTTTTTTACCAACGACAATTTATCGAGATATATCACTTAATATGCCATACGAATTTCGAAATTTTGGATATCGATATACTCTTTTCTTGGCAGTGTTATAACACAGTATTGTACAATTCATGTGCACCTGCTTATTATTGCAAGAGATAAAGCATTGCCGCTGAGTATTTTTTGTTTGGTATATCATCAAACGAACTCGACCGCACTTATTCAACTCGCTTCGATTAATTTAATTCCCAGAAGTGTAAACCGAATTCGTGATGCATTCGATTCAAGGTACGTCAAAAGAAATTTCTTTAATTAAAAGAAAAAAACATGCAGATAAGAAAGTAGCTCAGTTGCATTAACGTTCTTTAAAAAAATAACTTCCCGTCTATAGCCACATCATCGCCACAAATTTTTCGGACCGAAATTTTCTATGAAACATACAACTATCATAAAATTGTAGTCCGTTAACAAACTTAAGTAAAAGTTCATTTGATTTGGGAAAAGCACCATTTTACTACTTTAATATTTATCTCGGCTAACTCATTGATCAATCCACAACAGAAAAAACCCGACGTGAATCATGGTTCACCGCAGAACCGCAAGCAGCTAAATAATTATAATTGTAATTGCTAAATAAATATAAGTATTATCTACGGGCTTGTATCATCGAAAACGAAATTTTGGCAACTCTGTTAAACACACAAACTGTAGAAACACAGGTGAGTATGTTGATGGCCCCAGAATGACATAAAAAATGAGCTAAAATACAACTTGTGCGTGTAACAATATAAATTTGAATTCGTATATAACATTCATTGAAATTTTTTCTGTAAAGTTAGGAGAAAGATTATAGCTAGCTATAAATAGATGAAATTTGAAATATTTTGGCCTATCAATGCCTTCTGAACATCGACATTTCTAAAATCAATATTTCACGTTACTCGCCATACTACTGTTTGGACTTTCCTTTTTCCTAGAAATTATCCTTTTTTAGCCGCATTTCACGTAGACAGAGGATAGTACCGGTGGGGATACTCTAATCAGTCACTCACTCGGGGGTCGTACGGGTGCGTTAACCAAAATCTCGTGACATCCAAATCTGAAGTTTGCTCTTCAAATTTACACCTATAAGATCATGGCTCATCTTTGCAAACCTTGCTGCGGATTAAGTAACATTTTTATACAAACATGTCTAAGTCATTCAAGTCACGATATTCTAAATGTTAAATTTGTGTCAACCTTGTTTATAAATAAATGTTGAAATTCTGAAAAAGATAATGTTAGGACCAGTTTCAACTGTTATGGAAGTCTGTTTATTTATTAAAATGATTGTAGTCGAATATTTTTTTTTGTACAGCATTTAATGAACTGTAGAAATTACTTTTAAAATAAAAATAATTATTTTGTATTATTAAATCAAAGGACAAACCGTGTAGTAAAATTTAAGTAGTTCTAACTTTAACGAAACTAAATTTAGTGTAACTGCGCGGATAGACTTAACAAATTATTTTAAATGAAACGTGGATTCATTAAAAATGGCGCGGTGGTTTATTAATTTGCCTTTTTCTTTTCACGAAACATCGAATTTTATCATTTAATAGATACTGCACTAGGCAGTAATATATATAAGCATTTGAGCCAAGGTTCTTTACAGTTTTGCACTATTTATAATAAGTTACCATACCATCCCTCTATCCAATGTCATCGATCATTGCTCTTTTTCTAAATGAGAGAAAATAGACACATTTTTTGTTCTTTCAGTTAATTTATAGTAAAGTAAGAAAATACGCCTATTAATTCTAATAACGTGTATAAAAGTTCCTAAAAAATACTTTGTCACGTGGCAACTTTTCTCATGTCCTTCATTTAATCCTATTTAATAGACACGTAATAACAATGCAATAAATTTTTATCTTTTCATACCCAGTATCACCACTGTCAATATTTAACATTTTTCCGTCACCTAAAATAGATTACTATTTAGATGCTTAGTATATAAAAGAATGCGTCGAATTTTATCAAAAGTTGTTTAATGTTTCCGCAATAAGAAAACTGAGAGGCTTGAATAAATACTACACAGTCAAAGTGTCTGCGTATTCGTGACGCATTCACACAAGATAAATTTTTTATACAAAAAATGCAAGATTATCTCTGTTGTTATGTTATTTGAAAAATAATTATTGAAACGTCTGATTATCAACATACCCTGTTCAAAAATAGATTTTATTATTATAAGGTATAATTAATAAATAAAAAAGAAAATTTGCAATCTTCTATTACCAACTTATCATAATCAATGTCTAAATTTTTGTGTGATTGTAAACACGATAAAATAACGCAATGACATAGGATGTCTCATACGAAATCATTGCCATGAAATTTTTATTGTAATAATAGAAAAAAATTACAAAAAAACTTCCTTTTAAGTTACGGTTGAAACAGTTATAACGTAGTTTTTTCAGGAGATGCATAATTATTTTCAGAATTTATGAAGTTTATCGAATTTAAATATAGATTTGTAATCACAACGTTATTACCATGAGTGAAATTTCTTTGAATAATTGTTCATCTGTTTTCTTTGAACATATTACTTCCATATATATGTAAGAGTACGCTAAAGACTTAAGAAACTTGAAAACCTAATTAAGTAAACGTCTTTGCTGTAACAGTTTTTACATTTGACTTATTACTATGTTTACAGTTTCTTTCATATAAATTTATGACCATAAATCAAAAATATTTTATTTCATTTAAGAATGAAAACCTTGCGAACGAAATCGCGAGCGATGGTAGTGTGAGTCAATCGATCCACTTGATATGTGACATCAGGAGACTTGTTTGCTGTCTTCTTAAAATAATCTAATCTTATTTCTACTCTACTATGGTAAACTTTCTTTTTTATATTGTACTATTTTTAATATCAATAATTACATTAAGTTGTTTTCTGTGTTCTACTTTTAATACATTTATAGTATAGTGCATAATACTATTTACTTTTATCCAGTATTCCATATAGACTTTATGGTGTATATAGTTTACATGTCGAGTGTTAATTGAAATCAGTATTCCTCTCGTGTGTTTTTTTTACACGCGATTGCCTCAAAACGGCTCATAATGGCGCGAACGACAGGGTGAATTTTAACACGGCGATTTGTATGCGACGCGGTGGCATGCGGGAAGGATCGTTGGGCTTATACCCTTTCATTTTAGCTGTTATAACAATACAAGTGTTTCATTGTTGTTTTCTATTGAACTATATATAGTTAATTTAAAGAAAAACTATTGTGATGTAGAAAACATATAATAACAAAAGAATCGCAGGCGATCAGATTCAGACCGTGTTTTGTGAAATACTTTATAATAGTCCATGTCCATAATGTCCAGCAGTGGACGTTCGTCGGTCGAGATGATAGTGACAGGAAAAAGGCTTAATGCATGTGGGCATTCTCCACCAGTCAACCTTTACATTTTAAAACATCGAAGAGAATGATATATTTATCTTAATTATTTATAACATCATTGTAACCCCTATTTTATTTTAATGCGAAGCCAAAAGCCGACTACTATAAATACACGCTGGGCCTCTTTTATTGCCGCAGCCTTTTTTATCACCAAACACTAGTGTGCAAATATTACTGTAGCTAGTGCAACTGCTGGGTTAACAAAATATTTCACATCTCAAGGTGACGATTACAATGAAGCAATTTTTCTAACGATAATGTGCTAATACTTCACCAAAACATTATACACTTGATCAAATTCTTCTTCTTCTTCTACGTGCCCTTTTAACTAGTGAAGATTAGACACTAGTTCTGCGAATAATGTAGCGCGCTAGGTGGATCAAATTGACATGTAGTAAATGACAGTGAGACTAAAAATTATAAAGCGAATGCACTGGCTCTCATACCATAACAAGTTGTTGGCAGTAGTTTTACGTAATGGAGGTGGTAGGTTCAAAAATACCTATCACCGTCCAATGTAAGTCACAACTGTTTGGTTTTTAGTTATAAAAAAATCTAAATATATAACATACAAATATTTCATATTATTTACTTTTCTATGTAATAGTTTTTTACATTTTATATTTAGCTAAACCGTAACAGTGCGCATGTGCGAGTACCGGCTATTATAAACTGAATACTGGTGAGATCCAGATAATACAGTATTTAATTAGCATGTGTTAGCAGTTTAAAAATACAGTCAAATGTGACGGTTCAAGGAGAACGGATAACCTCTCTGATTGTCCTTATCACAGCATCATTTTACTCGTATGCCATAAGCATACCAACCAGCATACCAGTTACTGTTAAAATTAAGATGCTCTGTTTTACCGTGGCCCTATGATGAATGAACCTTGAATTTAAGATTAACAAGGATTTCTATTTCCTCACAATTTTCGAGGTTTCCTTTGTTCGTTCTGCAATAAAAAGTTTTAATCCTGAACGGAGATCAAAACGATGGCCTTTAAATAAACTTGACAAAGTTTATTTTAAAATACTTAAGGATTGCATTTGGTTAGGAGGTAATTTAGTTAAACTATCATTTTATCATCATTTCTTGAAAAATATTGAAAAAAAATATTTCGAAAACGTTATATTAAACTATATGAACATTTTGAATAAGAATACAAGTTACTATATTGTATTTAGATACTTCATCAGTGATGGAGGTGACAATTGGTTGTAAAGTATTAGTGGTGGTAGGACTCGGTTGCTGGACACAGTTTAAGGTGGTACCATCGCAGTTCCTATTTGTGTCTCCAAACAGTAGTAAACAAAGTTTACTAGGTGTTGATGAAGTACGATATACCTAGTCGGATTACTGGGCTAACGAGAGTTAACATCATATGATTACATGTAGACAGCAGGGTGCAGTGTAGATATCCTCACCAGCGTCATATTGTTATAGTCTGGCGTATCTACTTATTTTAAACGTCTCACTCATCTAGCAACTTTGCCAAAAAAATGCGTCCTTTATGAAATAATAAATACGAGTGGAAGTCAGGATAGATACTATATAGAAGTCTTAACTAACATTAGAGAACCTTTTTTTTTTTTTTTTTTGATGAATGATGTACTTGCTTTGGGTCACCTTTAAGACCGTCAACAAGGCTACATCGGACCCTGGGCTCGCGGATCCGGCATCCGCGAGCTGACGTTCTAAATAAATACATAAATATGTACTTAGAAATACTGTAAAGAGGAGAGGAGATAGGCAAGGAAGTATTGGATGGAGTAGGGTTGAAGAGCAGGGCAGTTTTATAAGGGGGATGAGAAGAGGAACGATAATGAATAAATACACAGATATGTAATTAGAGAACCAATTAGTGTTTTAACTTGAAATTCCAATTGAATAGTTTGCCGTGAAGGAGCACCGTGTCTCGTTCATTATTGTAAGTAGGTTTACGTTCTAGAGACGGGCAATTTGTTCGATATTTGCATGATTATCGTTATGTCGACTATAAACTACCCGTGTTACACTGACAGCTGCTAATATTGAATGTGTCTTATTTGAGTATTTATTTATTCTATTTAAACGCAGAGTAAACAGACAAGAAAATAAATTAGTTATAAGCAAATAGGCGGGTGTAACGCTATAAGGCGCTCTCTTGTAGTCAACCTTACGGATTATGAGAACAAAAAAAAAAAAAATATAAATACATAAATATCATATAATACATAAAAATTACTAATTAATTAATGTTCTAGTATAGTTATACTTAGTCGCATATTGTCCCTTACTTTTACATCTAAAGTAAAAATGGTATGTATACTTTTTTATGAATCTTGTGTTAAATGTCAAACAAATGTAAATTAAGGCTGCTGATGCAGTGGCTTGTAATTTTTTTTATAATTCATCAAGAATGTAAAACTATAAATATTTCATGTTAAATGTATGAATTTGGTGTTGTACGTTGATATTGTCACTGTATAATTAAACCGAAAATGTGTTGGTTTTGGGTGGTCCTGCTCTTTTATGTCATTACAAAAATTTCAGATAATATATTGAGAGCCAAAAAATCTTAAATAATTTAAAGATTATTTCCTGTTTTTTTGGACTCAAAAGGTCATTGTTATATGTAGTAATAATTGATTCAAATCAATTCTTTAACTCTGATAAGTAAATGACACTTACAACAAGTAAGAGTTTGCTCATTGAATGTATACTTTTTCTTTACGTTGGAAAAAATTCACACAGTCGTGTAATTTTTCAGAAATATTTAGGTAATTAAAAAAAATACGCCAAAGGCTCAGTTAAACAGTAAATGATTAATTTTACACGTTTTAATTTGTTTTGCAGGTTTTTTCTATTTGTTTCTAACGAAGGCCCATTGTCTTGAAGTAAAAAGAAGTTTTAATTTTTCTAAAGTTGAAGAACATACTTGTTTTGAATTTCCTTTTTATATAGTAAAGGGAATATTTCATAAGAGCATTTCATAACGAGCGACTAAGTTTAAACAGGAACAGCAATTTAAAGTCGAAAGTATTTTTACTCGACAGTTAGCAACAAGGGATGGAGCTTAATTGCATTGGATGTACGAGTTAAGTAAATAAAATCGATAAGGTGGAAATACAACATGTGGACTGCAGATGACAGGTCCAAAGATGGCAATGTGAGAAATCTTGTTTCCCGAAATGGCCTTTACTTACTTATTTTAAGTCAACATTACTTTGCTAAAATATTTCATTATAATTTTTATACATAATTATAAATTTGGATCAATATAAATTTATTATTGAGTAATGTACTTTACGTCTGTACGTAAATCTTTTATGAACCTAAACAAGATAAATTCGGTGATTGTTCAAAAATTTGTGTTGTTTTCTTATAACATGAAATTATAAGAAAATCTTAACTATAATCTAGAATATTTGGTCTTTTCTTATTGCGCAATTGAAAAATGTATTAGTTTTAACTGTATGGTAATTGCGTTGATGAAATTCATTGAATTTATCACGATGTGGATTTGAGAAGTCCACGATGGTTTCTTTTCTTAATTAACGACTGTGTGAGATATGTTTACGAGACCTACGTGAGGTGGAAACGAAAAGTTTCGAATTACCCACATATTCAGGCTTCGGGGACGGTAACTCATTGCCGAATACAAGCGGGTGCTGCTGGCGCCACAATTTATTGTTTTTGATGAGCCAACTGGAATTAAATTAAGCGAAAGCTACTAGCAATCTCATAGAGTGTGACTGAACTGTGTTACTCGAAAGACTATACTATTTGAATACTTACTTATAAGGTTTCTTATATTTGTTTTTCCGGTTTTTCCCTAATATTTTTCTTTAGACCTTTTTTATCCTTTTATTTACTACTGACAACATTTATACCACATATGCCATATGTATACATAAAGTCAAATTTATTTGTTATTATTTCTATTGTTTACTACAGTACTTTAAACAATATTTGACAAACTAATTTCAATTAATTTATAGCCGCGTATCAAACTGCGCGGCTTTAAACAACCAAAAAAAAAAAATTCAATTAATTCGTATAATCCTTATGTATTTAGCCATGCCTCTTGGACAAAGACTTCTTAAATCCAAATGTTTCTTATAACAGTTTTCTATTATGCTGTCATACCAAAATGGTTAATAAATCAACAATGTTTAAATTTTAATATTAAGAAATAACTAATAATGTTATGTAAGTTTGCGCTTTTTCATAATATGGATATGATCTTAAAATGTGAACGGAATCTATCCCGGGTTCATCAGAAATGTTATACACAAAAATTTAATAATACTTGTAAAGAGAAGTAGAACGTTTCTTTTTTAAACTCTAAAAATATTTGGATAGCGATTTCGCAATGACTCTCCGTTGATATAAACAACAGCAACTGTCTACTTACGTCCAGAGATATTACAGTGCGTGCACAATAAATAATCGATGAAGCAATCCATGAGTAGCCAGTAAAGACTGCTATATAAAAGTAAACAAAACCAGTCCGTCGTGCTATCAGACCAGACAGGATGGTACTTTTATACAAATGCCCTTGTTTTACAATAAACATTGGAGGTTACTTCTATCAACGATATTTATTTTTTTGATGACGTAAGCTAAGAGAACTATAGAGATTAATTCTTTCCAGCTCAAGGTGTACAGATAATTCTATTCCGAGAACTTAACCCACAAATCGATTGCGAATTGTACCTTATATCTATAAATGTCGATTCGAATGTGTAATTGGTTGGTATATAATTTATTTAAAAATTCACACTCGTTTTAGCGATCATTAAGAGCAACGTTCATTTCTAAGAAGTGAATTATATGAGCTAAATGTACTTGAAAATAATGAAGCATAATTAAAAGGTTACGTACGTTAATTGAACTAAGTGTTACGGCGGAAGCGCATATCAGTTGCTCAGAAATGTATTCGCAATATGTATTGCTGAATGATGTCTCTGTTCCTGTATTGTTATTTAATTAACCGACTCAATCGAGCAATTAAAATACCAATTACGGGTTTAACCAACGAGTTTATCAGCATCAAATTTGTCGGTTACTTATCAAAAAAGCAGCATAAGTAAACGGTAGTTGAATTGAGATATTATAAGAATTTTGCAAATTGCATTTGGATGTGCCATAATTTATGTAACTCTTGTCTTACTTTAATCAAGTTTACTTAATTAGCGAATTTCATTTAGCATTAATATACATATCTACATAATGATATATAGATATCCAGCTTCTTTTAAAAATTCATTTTTTTCTCAATAAGCAACTATTACAAAATATTTGCTGTTTTGTATTAAGAAATATAGTTTTTACAAAAACGTATTTGAATCATTTTTATACGTGTCCTTAGCCTTTAGTTTACTTAGTTATCTTTGTCTTATTTTATTTTGATGTATGGATTTCTTTTTTCAATTTCTTTAATGCCAAAAACATTGGGAAGCTGCTGATAATAAAAATTATAAATTTATCATCAGCTTCAGAAATGATAAAATGCATTTGTTATAGATTTTTTTGTTGTTTTAAAGGTTACTTTGGTAACAGTGTTTATTAGCTAAAGGTAACTGTATAAACATTTTTGTTTCAGTCAGAGGTATTTTAAAATTATAATCGTTCATTATTAGTGTCACATCAATAATAATTTATCACGCTATCTGTCCAGTAGAAGATTAAGTATTACAGTATATTTAGTACATAAATGATAACCATTACTAACGTAATGCGACGGGTATTATGGTGCAGACTAAACATCTTAACAAGCATTACTATTTTAAGAACACACTTCGCCCCTTCTTGCTCGTCTCGTCCTTTTAATAGGACGAAAGTGCAACGTTGGTCGAAAGAGGTTAACTTTCAATTAGCATGTTGCAATGAATATCGTTCGTTGACAAGAACATTTACTGAACAGTAAATCATCGCACCGTTTAACGTTATTTTATTGAGTAAAGTGCGACAACCCAAGTCGCCGTGTAGAAAATCGTGATAGAACATTTATAACGGGTTCCAGCCGTCGGACCTTATAGGTAGGATTTAATCCACAATTTGTGCTTAGCAGAGTTCGCAATACATATGACGTATTTGCCTTAACGGCCCATGTCCAGAGATAAAACTGCTGTTGATTAATTAAAAACGCTAAATCAATTCACCGAACAACATTTTTAAACTCAGGATCAGTGTTGACTAAAATAAAACGCATTCCGCTACTTTTTATTTGCAGTCCGACTCGAAATTATGTTTTGACGTTTGTGATGTGTTTATCTAATAAATACATATATACAGCTTTGTAATCACTCAAACTTTTTGTTTTTACGTTATATTTTAGTGGAATTTTAGAGTGGGAACACCGTTTCTATATTTATAAAATATGTTTGATCTTAACTTTATTTCTTCTGATTGTAAATGTATTAATAATTTAGCAAATATATTTTTATTGATCTGAGCGACTAGTGAAATAGAACGTCCATATGATAGTGAGTAATACGAGTGAATAAAAATGTCTATACTTAAACATATAGTTCTAACTTTTAGCGCTCGTTAAGATGGTATATACTGCAACACATTGCCCTCGTCGTTTTGTGAAGGTCTTAAGTTTAGTTACCCCAGTAATTTCACTAGTGTCAGATATTGAGAATAAATAATTGTGATTACAAACATTTTGTTAGTAAAACACTAGGTGTAACGACTGTTTAAAAGACTAAAATGAAAAAAATGGAGGTATGTAGTAGCTGCGGTGGTACCTTCATAGACGTTCTCCGGCAACAGAGACCTACCACTAGTAAAATGAGGATGAGCTGCCGTAAAAGCTAGAAGGGAACAACTAGAATATAAGTAGCAATTTTTACTGTGATTTTTACTAATATACTGCATTTAACTACATCCTAGGCATGGGGAAAACGACATTTACTCCCAAATTTGCTTATACCCATTACTATCATGGACTTGAACTGATCTTGAAATTGTCTTCGTCGACTTGTGACACGGATTAAATTCCATTAATCAAAGCTTTTCGCTTGTGCTTTGAGATGGTTTACACTCGCGAATTTTCGTTCACTGGTTGTATTGTTAACCACTGGGTTATCAACACATAAAAAAATATTTAAATTTTCAGCTTATAATGCTTACCTATAGATTCAAGTTACAGTGCCTGCATAGGTCTGCTCCTTGATAACGCGGCCGATGTATCAAGTTTTATAACTGCATACTAAGTTTTGAATAAATTAACTTATACCTTAACTTTTAATTGCTACTAATTTGGGTCGAGTCGTGTAAGTCAATTCCAACTTAATAAGTTAAATGCTTTAACATTATACATGTTATCTTTTCTGAGTACGAGTATATCGCAGTGATGTGATATTAAAATATTTTAATTTATAACATACTTTTATTAATTTGATTTATCAATCAGGATCTCTTACTTTTAGGACTTACGGTACTCGTATTCATATTTTTGTTAAATGCGTCTTAAGTATTGTAAACGTAGGCGATTCTTCAGACAACCTTTTTTATTTTTATTGAGAATTTATTGCTCATTTTTTCTGTACTAATCTGAATCCTAAAAATTTTACGAAACTAATTTTCAATATTAATTCAAAGTATTTTAAATATCTTCTCTTAAAGATAAATTCTCTACCACGTTAAAATGTAAATGTAAAACGCTATTAGCTATATTTCGAAAGAGAACCTTAATAGCCTTGGCAGTCAAATACATGGAGCGTATGATCTACATTACAGCCCGCTTCAAGGAAAGCACCAAAGTTGGTGATATGATGGTATTTAAACAGCGCGGTGTATACGACATCGAAGCTCAGAGTATTCCTTAGATATCTTAATTATTTATCGGATCAATCGATCTCAAGAATTTAAATGCTGTCTCGATGAAACATATGTCTCCTTTTAATCTTTATGAACGATTGGTGTTTATCGGTTTTAATTTGCTTGAATTATACGTTGCTACAATTGTATTGAACGTTATTTAAGCTAGGCATTCCATCGTCTGAATGAAGAGTAGAATACTTCAACTACTACAACCTAGACATGTTAAAAATGGCTACAAAGGTGAGAATGATTCAAGGAAAGTTGTACTCGCAGGCCTGGCATGGCTAGTGAGAATTTCTCAATTTCACGGAGCTCTGGATGATGTGAACTTTTTGATTGTTTTCACTTTTGCAATTTCTATAATGTCATTATAATTTTAACGCAAAAGTGTGTGATTATGTAGCATGTGAGCAATTATTATTTAATGTCCCCCAGTCATCAAATAAAAGGGAACAACGCCGTTTTATTACAGTTTTGCGCAACTGCGACGACGTCGTGTATACCAATTAAAATTAACCTGTACCTTGTTGACATTTTTGAGGTTGTTGTTTTTAATAATTTAAATTAAAATAAAATAATTGGCATTTAACAATAAAAATTATACAGTTTATTAAATTGTTCAGTGAGAAATGGTACATAGCCTTTTGTACTGAATAGAATCTACTCTCGTTATTTTATTTCTCTACTACTTTTAGGACAACGATACGAACTAAAACCAACTATAGTTTTTATGGAGTTTATCAATCTATTTTCTATATCCTATTTCTTCTAAATATTTAAAAATATTTCGACTTCTACATAGATAAGGTAACAAATCTCCTTTACACAGTGTACGTATATGAATGTTGAATTATACGAATGCAATGAATATACGTGAACTGATATGTACGTAAAAGAGTAATTGAGATTTGTACTTCTGGTCTCCTGTTATAGATTAGCTAAATTGCATTTACCAGTCTCCGAATAGCTTCTCGTCTCCATTATAAATACCGCTCAGCGCTAGACGGAAGATCGAGCGTTATTCATTGCGAAGTAGTCGCTTCCGGTGCGGACGAAAACCCGCGTTCTTGTATCGGTTCTATCTCGAACAAACGTATATATATAACGGCACGACATAAAAGAACAATGTTGTTAATAAACTCATGTAATTATACTGTAGATTAATAAAAGAAAACGAACAAATACTTAAAAAAATTTAAAAAATGAAGATGACAAGTGTATGTTATTCTACTTATGTACGAGATTATTCCAATTACTTCTTATATAAATAAAGAAAAACGCTACAAATCTATTAAATTAACTTTCATAAATTAGGATTGAAGTAAAGATTTCTTTATTCACAGCATGTTAGACGATAAGAGTAAAAGTTCATTACAGTAAAGGTGTTGCTCGGTTATGCATGCTATTGTATATGCAGTCCGAAAGCCATCTATATACACATCATGACCTAAATTCCTTTTCTCATTTAAAAGTATATCAAAACATACAGTTGTAATAAAATATAAATATTCATATTACAATCAAAATGTTGTTAATTGTATATTATAACAGTTTAGACCTTACAATAATGGTTTACGCGCTGTAATATGGTTAGACTTACGTAACTTTTTGTTAAGAAATGTACTTTTGTATTAAAATCACATAAATAATTTCATTGACTATATAATTGTATATAATATATTTATGTGTACTACTTAGTTTTTAGTTCATTGATTTCATACGTATAAATTGATAATTTCATGAATTTTGGTTTAAATGGGAATGATTTAATTCGAGTAGGTTACGGACTTCTTTTTGTCATCAAAATAATATTGAATAGGTTGTAAAAGGGATTGAAATTATACAAGCTTATACAGAAAACCAAAATTTCTTTAGTTAGGTTAATTAGGGTTAGAAATTAATCTAACTAATGATACAGACGAAGATTTTTAAATTCTGCACATTAGTATAAAAAGTTACACAGGTGAATCTTATGTGGACAGTTGGGCCAAAATAAGAAATTTTAATTCGATATACTAAAGAGAATTTATTATGCAGAATTAATTAAAAACACTTTGCTATCATTAGGTATCATAGCAGCTCCTATTTATTTCCGCCATGGTCAAATATTACTGTATTCCGGTTAAATGGAGGCATGCATAGTTAATGAAACTACTACTTACACTTCGACAACACTATATGGTGTAATGTTTATCATCTTAACTAACTCCACATTGTTATGGACAAGCGTATCACTTAACATCAAACTTCTTGTGCATTTCGTCGTATAGAAAAAAAAACTTAACTGTCTGTCAGTATTAACTTAACCGCCAGGCTCTAGAAAACCTTTGTATAGCAATGGAAATGGATATGGCCGTTTGAAATTATACCATTCGGTTGAAAAACAAGGTAATATGCCTTACTTTGATAGCAGTCTTACAAATAAAAAAGTAATCTCTCGTCAGTTAATTACTTATAAACAGAAATCACCTTAATTTATGGCTATGTTCAATTAGCGATCTTGTTCTTTTACTGAATACCTTATTTTATAAAGAATGAATTAAAACTATAGAGTTTTTTAAGCATCCGCTTATTTTAATTTCTCTATAAGAAATGTTAATCGCTGTTAACTTTTTCGTTAAAATAAGTTACGGCTAACGAGTTTTTGTGGCATTACTTATTAGAGTTTAAAAAAGATATGTGAACAGAGGTTTATGGCACAGTGATTAAACATTTAAAATTCTGTATTTTAATAGGATAATTGAAGCTACAATATCGTATCGGATTTACTTTGCTAAAATTGTCTTAACTTCTGCCGTGCGTAGAGCTCTTATTAAAATCGCTGGTAATACTTTATATATGACTTTTGTAATAGACTTATATATTTGCATTCTTCAATTTCTACACTGATCTCAAAGAAAGGGATGCTGCGAATAATATTATTCAGCTTTTACAATCTTCTCTTTTTTATATTACTAAAGTTATATAAATTTGATTAGACTGCCCAACTCTAAATTAATACTTGTATCGACGGAATAGATCCGAACGTCGATGTTTGAACAATGTAGGTGTTTCATTTATAATATATCAATGAGAAATAATTTATTATTAAAAATAATATATTTTAATGGATATGGCAATGGCATTCATATACCAAAATGAAATATCCTTTCAAATTGTTGACATGAACGCGTATACTTATGTTATAGACAAAGCCCTTGAATACAATGAAACAACGAACAAAAGTAAAAGGTACTTACAAAATGAAAATGAACCAAAAAAAAAACACACACGCGATAATGATTTTAATTGACTGTTGCGCGTTGTTCCGTCTGTCAAATTTGACAGATGACAGGTAGCTTTCATTATTGCATCTGTCAAAGTCTGGAAGGCGAGCATGAGAATTATATATTTTAGTCGTTACAGTTACACGGTTAACCGTTATTTTTTCATCTGTTCAAGTGTTTTAAATATACAAGGGAGTTTATAATTGCTTCATTCACTTGGGTAAGTTTATTTTAAGCTGCCTTTTCGATATCGATTATCTTTTTTGCTTAGTTTTCTGTTGCAGTCAGCTTTTACTAGAGTTTCATTCTAGAAGAAGAAATTTTCTAAATTGATCCATTAACAATAACTATGTACTACCTCATTAAACTGAAACCGTAATACTATGTTATTTACCGATTTCTGCTGTGATAAACTGTTATATATTTAAATAATAATGTTGCATTTATAAGTTTACTCCAGGAATAGACAGTAGATTGATTGTATTCTTTATCTGTAGTCAATAATACAGAGTGCGGTCAATCTTGTGATTTGTTCACGTGAGATAGATAAGGGCTATTGAGATACGTTGATGGGTTGACGTTTACGTTAAGTATCTGCTAATGCATTGAATATTTATCCAGCAAATAACCTCATGCGATGATTGATTCCGCACAGCACTGACAACTCTACTATTATATATCGATTAATAGAGTAGAACAGAAATTAATTCCATTACCTTTTTTTTAAAAAGTTTCTCTCTGCTTGTTGGCAGGACCAATTCATCTTTTTATTTCTTCTCTCATACTATTTTTACTGTTATTATTTCTTAATATTTTCCTCTTTCCGTCATCCTTTACACTTTTCATTTTATTCCATTATTTATCGATCGCCGTGGATGAAGACGCTTCGGCATTGAATCACTTTCCTTATTTCCTTTTATGTACTATCTTACTTTAGTCCAAAATTTTAATTTATTTTCTTTTCATATTCTTCTTTTCACGATCCTTTTATTTGGAAATGCAGTGAATATAGGCATTATATTTGTACTGCAGAAACACGAGTAACTTATTCTAGTTTTATTTACTATAACAAATGCAAAGATGTAAACATTTTGATGATACATTTTGTATACATCTTTTAAAACTTATTATATTTACATACAATAATAAAAAAATTGCGATCTCCATACCCTTAATTTTATATGTTAAAATATACTTGCCTAAATTATAAAACCTTTAAGGATGTTTGTAGTTGTGTGCGGGAGAGATTACTAATAATTATTACAGGTGTAGACCGTGAGAAGAACGGAGATAAAACTAAACTTACTGTAAGATTTATTGTCAAAAAGCCTATTAAAATCATTAAATCAACAGGCGGCACGATTTCCTTTTAAATATCCATACATTCTCTGTCCGTATAATTAAGAATTCAATAAACCAGCTCATAGTAATTTCCAACGTTGTATCCATAAATTGTGTTAACATCGGACGCAGTTGTTTCTTTCGCCCAAATTACACGCAATCGTGGTGTTTCTTATTTGGCGATCCAAAATTTTAACGTACGGGTGCAAATTAATAATGCGCTTTGATAAAGACTCCATTGCGAATGTTTCCACGGCCTCAAGGTCGAAATTAAAGTTTAATGGCGGCGAACGGGTTGAGGTGAGACCGCATTATCAGTTTTATGAAGTAATAAAGGTTTGTAAAATTGAGGAGAAATTTTATTGTTTTACGTCTGCACTGTGTTTGGAGGTCGCATTATCTATTTTTACGGGACCATAAGAGTTTTGATATTTTAAGATTTAATAGGTCAATACCATACTATCTTTGTCGTGCTAAGGTCTTCTATTTCATGCAGATTTAATAACTACATTGGAATCGTTTTCAGAGTACATTGTAACTTAACACTTAGTTGTAGATTAAAAACAATTATCTATATAAAAGGATGAAAGCCATAAACCATTGGATGGATAGGCTCATTCATTTTGTTATAATCTGCCGTAATTAGAACGTCAATTTATAAAAGTGAAGAAATACCTTTTTAACAATTGCCATTAAAATACGTTATGTTACATATGTTTTAATGCAAAAATGGTAAATACTTAGTCTATACAAAAGAATTGGTATATTTAGGTTATATGATAACCTATAATATTTTCTGGCGGTGGGTCAAATACAATCATAATGAAAATTTATTTCGGTTATAATTTGTATATAATGTGGGTGACTTTATATTATTCACCTAGGAATTATAAAACCATTGGGTTGCCGTCTCCAGCTTTAACGGTACACGATATCGTAAAGAGACGCTGTAATGACGAGTATTTAAGATAGTTAAGGTTAAAATTAATTACGGTTTGTGAGCGATTAATCAAAACTTCGAACAATACTGTACCTGCGGGCCCGGTACGCTCGTTATGTCATTCGAGTATATAATCGGTACACTTAATTAGTGGATTTCACTCAGTTGTATACTACAAAGTTCAAGAGCAGATTCTTTAAATATTACCTGTTGTATAAACAACTATATTAAAAGAATTGCAGCTTCAGTATCATTTCAATTTAGTTGATATTTACATTGTTCCATTTTTTTTAGAGTCTTAACTCAACTTGGATTCGCTTGATTTGTAACTTGATTGCGTCGCCTACATAGAGATTATCGTAAATTATGTACATATATCACATTATTCACCGTACCATTCATTTTATAACGAGATAAAATTACTTATTTTAAACAGAACAAGTAAACAAATCTTAAGTTTTATAAAAACACGGATGAGTTATATCATAACAAGTCAATGTAATGTACCCAATGCTTCCATCTATTACAAGTACAAAGTTAAGGCGGTTATCTTCCATAGATGCTAAACTGTATTTTTAAGTTCCTTTAAAATATATGATATGATCTACATCGTAATTTTATTCCCAAACCAAACGTTGTAATAGAAGAATATATGAAATAATAATAAATATAAAATGCAAAGAAAGTCTTGCTAATAAGTGTTTCTTCTGAAAATTTAAATGCTATTCAAGATTTCAATAAACTCAAAGAAATCACTGATCTATTTTTAAGTAATTCTCTTCTAATCAATGACAAGTTGTCTAAGGTTGTATGATTGAGCACACTCGCGCACATAAATTGGAACAGCTTGTTAGAAATAAATGTAAACATGCTTATCGTTCATCACATTAGCCGCTTGAGAAAACCAGGTGCCTTTAATTGCATTCCTAGACGGTTTATAAGTTAATCTGTCGCTATATCAGGTTGAAAACTGACATAAATCGAAATACCAACGCTATCGCTGCCGTCCGATCGGAATACTTTGTCACTTCGCTTAGCGGCTGTAAGGTAGATCTTTCATTGAACAGGAACTCATATGCGGACTTGCGTATTTTAAGCCGAATTTAAATACTAACGTTTGCTGTCACAATTCTCTAGTTCCCTTAGTATCAAACCTAGTAAACTAACTACCACTGTTCCATTGTAAATCTACCTAACACTTATAACTTCATTGCTGTGGTCGTGCTATCAATATTCGGAAGACAGTATTCTGGGAGATCTTTGGCCTCATTGTCACTTAACATTTTATGAAATTAAGGTCAAGTGTTACCGTTTTATTTGCCTCTTTATTCTTATTACGGTCTACACTTTAGTGAACTTTGTATTTTGTTGTAAAACAAATCTACAATGCTCCATGTTTTGTTTCTGCAAATCAATCTTGCTTCTATATGTCGGATAGAGGTATAGATCAATAATTTACATAGTTATTATTATCTATTACACTCATTTATGTATTGTTACGTAAAGCATTTATTATTGCATAGCTTCTTAACATAAAAATTGTCTAAACTAAAGTATGACTGTGTCCATAATTTTACATTTTACATTTAAAAACATTAATAATCATTTCCAGATACGTTTAACAAACAAAAGCGTTTCTCGTTATTTGTGTTATTTCTATTTTTAGTTATTCTATCCGTATAACCTGTGAGGCATTCTTCGATGACTAACTTGCATATGCACAACACATAAATCATGTGCTATTGTATTCGACAATCGACTAGAAGCTGATAGATGAGGTTGTCCAGAATCTGTTGTGTAGTTGTCAAGGACTACACTAGTAGTTAACGACTTCATACTCGGGTAAGGTACAATAAAAATAAATTTTACAAACATTATTAAAAAAACCTCTATTTCACTTTATTTTTATTGCGTGTTAAATATAAATAATATTTATAATCTACATGCACATTTAACACGGATTTGATTTATAAAATACCCAGTAAACGCATTGTGCCCACACAGTTATATGAATGCTGTGTTCTATTTTTAGTGCACTAGCAAACGACTCTTAATAATCCATCAACACAACCAGTTTATCCATGAAAAAATTTTAAGAACAGATTTTTCTTTATTTATAGATATCACGTTTTTATTTTTTTCTGTACTATCTTTCATTCATTTACTAAGAATTGTTGATTTATATAAATTTATTATTTTCATTAACAATTTCCATCCATTACATGTTTATTACGGTATTTTCATTTTTAATATCACAATACGTTTTATTATCTTATAATTTATTATTGCCTGGTGAATTTATACATTTTAACTTAATTCTTTATAACACGGCGTAACGCCATCTCTCGTCAAGTAGCTAAACTTGTCTTAATGCACAGGTCATTGTTGTATAGACAGAATAACATAGATGGCGCTTGTTTAAAATACTTTATTGGTAACAAATTTAAAATATTTTTTTATTTGCAGTGTTATTATTACGTTTAAATATACATTACTTATGAAACAATTTAGTAATCATTACTAAATTGAATAAAATAACACTTAATGCCTACAATTAGCACAATAAAGCTGATAATGTTAACAATAACAATAAATACAATTTTTTTTAAAAAAACACTCATATGTGATTTCTAATGTGTACACGTATGGCTACTTTTAATGCCTTGCGTGAGCTGTTCAAGTCTTGTCTTTAAGGTAGAACTATTTCAAGGTTAATGTGTAGTGGCACGAGATCTAAAATAACACAACTCGAGGCGACTACAATCCAAATTGATGATTACCATTTAAACGCACGCCGATGAAATTTTCATTAATGTAGATTAATAAATTTATTTCAAGCAAACTATTTTCGTCCTACGAATGCCATTTACACGCATTTATAATATCAGGAACAGTAAAATCCGATGAAAGTAGAGATGAACCAATTTATTTATTTATACCTTTTTAATTATTGTTTTTGGTTTTTGCTCCAAAATTCGTGTCAGTTTACTTAAATTATAGATGATTGAATTGCACATGGTAAATAAAAGTTAATATTGGCGTACTGAATATCTTTTAGAATTGTTGACCAGTCAATTCTTAGCGAAAAAGGTACGATTTAAGTTGTAAAATGTTGTAAGTGTAACTATATTTTTTTTATTAAAACAAACAATGTAATTGTAAATATATGTAAATAAAATCAGTATGTGTCAATTAAAATATTATTATTTAAAAAGAAATTAACTAACAGAATTATTAACTAGTTACTTTAAGTTTTTAATGTATATTCGTCCACAATGGACATAACGATTAACGTCATACCTTTCTTTAAAATTTTTGGCACATAATATTAAATGAATTAAACATTAGTAAAATAAAATATATTATTCTTGAGAACGCTAGTAGAATAAGAACTAGGTACTCAACTCACAAATACAATCAGCTAAAATACTTCAGATCGAATCGAAATAAAAAAACATTATACTACTTTTATCCAATATGTATTTCTTTAAATCTTTTTTGAATTCTGGTCTGTATTCTGATTGAAATTCCAAACTACGTATTATAATGATAAAATATTTAGTTTTTGTAAGTATAACTAATAGTATTTTTATTAAATGTACGGGTTGCCCCTTTTTCTCGACATGTGTCAGTATTACAATGCACATTCCGTCCTGAAACTTCATAAATATATAGATGATAATATTGGTTTTTTGTTAGTACATTACATTTCGCTGGAGTTAATTTGTCCGCAGATCACAAGAGGCGGTTTCGTCTTATTAACTGTCAATTCTTTTTAATTCCCTTTAATAAAGCACGAAAGCTTCCCATCGCTCTGTAGCACGATGCTTCGGTTCAGTTGGTCAACAAGCGCAATGAATTCATCAGCTACCATCAAGTAATTTTAGAATGATAATAAGCCCATAGCGTACTGCGATGACTGATTCGCGCGGCGGACGCTTTGCGACGCCTTACTAGTTGAATCGCGACGCTCACGCCGGTGAAACGTTACTGCTGGCTTCAGCCGGAACATTATTAAAAAAAAAGTAAACAATATTCGACGTGAATAAAACTGAAAAAAAAAGTGAAGCTGGAAACGATACGATAACAATTTTCATAAGCATTACCGCATCAGTGCTAATAACAAGCTAGTGTTTCAGTTTGTAAAAATCTTATCTAATTGTGGTTTTGATCAATAACTGATTAAAATTTAAATTTTATAAGCGATTTTAAATTAAACGAATTAAAATTAGGAATACTTTTGTTCGTCACATGTAAAACTAAAAGATATAATACCCATAATAATGACGCTCCATGGTTAAACTGAAAATATAGAAATCGAAACAGTGTCATAGTTATCAACGATGTTTAAATAAATTTTGCGGTATATTTAACGTTATTAAGTAACTAATACGTAGCATTTCTCCAATAATCATACAACTTAAATATTTTTTTAGGTTTTTTATAATTATTTTAGATTCTAATACAAGTAACTGTAATAGTAAAGCGGAGGTAAATGTAACCTTTGAATTTAAGTTCTAATAGTTAATGTCGTCGTGAATGAAATTTCAAATGAGGCTTTTGTCAATTAAAATAGTTATGTACAAAGTATGTTTTATGAGTAATCGATGTATTGTGACATCAGCTAAATTATATCTTCAAACAATGATGAACGTTAATCATGCTAATCATTTGTAAGAGCATTAATAAAAACTTGTAAAATAAAACTGTATCCGCTTGCATCAAGCGATAATTGACAAACCACGATTTTTTTTATCTGTCGCCGTAATAACACTTGATATGTTCGTTTGTAAATACTTCAAAGCTAAGTTAGTCTTTACGAGACGTCCTTTTCGCCCTAGTTTCTATAAATACTGCAGTCAATATTGAAATGTTTATCGGTTTAAGTACCGCAGTGAATAATCAGATACGTTTAAAGTTTCTGTATTTTATCTTAAGTTTACACAAATATTTTTTTATAAGGAAAAACCTTTATTTCTTAAGCTGTTCCTTGGCGCTTGTCGCGGCAAAAAATGTTTGCTATCATAATACATAAATGGTAAAGATATTACAGTGAGTAATATCCGATGTGTAAGTTTTTTGTAAAATGTACATGGCGTTTGTTCTGTTGACACGCAATGTTGGCTTCCGATATTACCAGGAGACCTCAAGGTCATCTTCCGCATGAATAATGTCCTATTTCCCTGTCCATTTGTATTCGAGCGATAACTCTCATCTTTCAATTCCTTTAATATATTTACCTTCAGTAAAATACTTTCAGAAAGAGTCAAAACAAAAACAGGCAAATTTATCGGTAAATAATAATAGTAAAGGTTTATTTTAATTTTAAATGTTTCAGTGTTATTTTGTACGCGTCACAATGTTATTTTTAAACCCTCCAAAGTTACCTTGAGAGTTCATTTTCAGCAAATGTTTATTACTGAAATAACTTACTGTTTTACACGAGTGCATAAACGCTCGAATTATGTCCAAACATTATCCGTTTTGTCACATTTTACGTTTCTTATTTCGTGCATCTCGATTTTATTTACGTCTCCAAAATTTGATGACTTATTTGGTATAAACACAAAAGCCAGTTTATGTTTCGGCTTGAGGTAAATTTTTAATTTTTAGATACATTATATATAATAGTTTAGAATTACAATCTTTGGATGATAACAAAAGTTACACGAACAGCACGAAAATTATACAGAAATGTTCCAAATTAATAAGAGCAAATATTATAACCTTTTCTTATCTTCAAATGGGAGGATAACTTGACCTCAGTTTTACACGGTGTTAAATAACCAAGCCTTGGATGGGAAAGCCAATTCGCACTATACTGTATTCTCATATTTTGATCGGACACAGTAATGTTATTATGTTAGTAGATTTACAATATGAAGATGGTAAAACCCTCCCACCAACCAAACTAATACATATAGCCCCAGAACCTAATCTGTGCTGGGTTCGTGTTATAAGACAAGCAGTTACCCATAACGCCACGGAGGTAATTAAATCTAATTCTTACGGCTTTATTCATCGTGAGTAAGGAAAAGGATGATCCAAACAGTTACAGTATCACCATTTTGAAGAATTTGCCAAAAAGTCCGTCTTTGTCTTAAGAAATGATATTAATAAAAGTAATAGATCTAAGTGTTAACATGGCAAAGCTATTAAAAAAAGTAAAAAAACACACATTGCAGACATCAAATTTTAATTTCAATGTACAATTTTTTTGTATGTTATATGTACATGAACAGAATCAAAGTGCTATTAACAAACTTCATAGAATTATATGTTAATAACGATATCGTGTTTAAGTAACCGTTAATCTTTATTGTTTCCGCTTGATTTGAATTGAATGCGAACGTCATCCTAACAATTGTCTCTAGGTGGAATCATTTCTTCAAGTCCGCAAACAATGCCGTCATTGATAATCATTCTTTCTAAATATAGATTGTCTTTATAAAGTTATGTTATACTTCCCCAAGTAGATATTGCTTCAATAAAAAGTCATTCTGTAGTCATTGAAACGTTATTGATATTTAAAATATTTCATCATTGTTCATTAAAAACTGCTTTCATGAGTTCATGGCCTATTTACGCTTTTGATGGTTGAGATTGCAGAAAATTTGATTTTACTGTTGTAATATAAATCATTCAGTTAAGGTCGATTGTAATTTTGACTTTAAAATATCTAAGTTTATAGAACGTAAAATGCTGCATTACCATCAAGGCTGTTATGTAAAAAAAATTGCTGGCTTTAAAGCAAAATTTTTAAATGGAATTTCAATATAACGTATTCAAGGTTGCCGAGTCCAGTGTCATGGATAATTTACATTACATCCACGGGTCGACGCAGTTTCGATATTAGTTCGACGTAAACTATGATTTGTATTTTTGAATCGAAGTGTTTAGATATGTTTTATCCGTTTTAAGCTTTCAGTGTGATACTGCATACAAAAATAAACTAATACGCAGAAGCGTCCGCCATTTTACCATCGAGTGACATCCACCTTTCTTTTAACCTCCGCAACAGATGCGAGACATTTTTCTGTGGCTAATGTATGTCAAGGTGGAACCGCTCCGTGCTAGTGCACAATGCTAATTAAAAGTTTGCTTTAAGTGTATTTTTATGTGTTCAAATACGTTTTTAGGACTCACGGAGACAACAGTTGACGTAATTGCGCATGACATTTATTTCAATTGAGCCCAATTCTCAATGTGTCCTCAGTGTAGGGTCAGTAGACTCATTTAGAGAATAGATCGTTTAGATAGAGACATGCACATTTTATATTAAAAGCTGCTTTATTTTCTTTATTACAATAAACTTAGTTACAAAATTTAGTTTTTGTCCTGCGCAATATCATTTGCGGATTTGATAAACAATTCGGTATCTATTTTAATGTCTTGTTTGTTTTCATTATTTTCACCTTGCTTATCGTTTTCTATTTTAAAATAAAACAAACGGAAGCTTTCGAACGCGTTCTTATCATGTTTTCTTTGGATGGATTTTCAAAGTCTCCTCAGTGGCTCGGACGGCGCCTATTTATAAAATGCTCATTAGTCATTTGCACTAGTCTAGAACATTTTATATATACATATGTAGAAACTACGATCGCAGCTGTGAGATAAAAGGACACAACTTGCAATTCATGGTTATTATTATTTCTTAATTACCCAAATTTGGTTCGCAAATAATTAAAAATCTAAATTGATCTAAATGATAAAATAGCTTTTTGACCAACATTCAAATTCAAATAGATTATTTAGATCACCGTGACAAGGTTTCAGTCTAAATTTGTTTTGGATGCCCTCAAGTAGTGTTACAACTAGGCTAGTTTTCGATAAAACCTTAGTCAAGCTAGATCATTAGTTACTGTTTGTATTTTGAAAAATTCTAATCATAGAATGAAATGGTGATGTGTTAAAGTTTCCGATGACGGAAGTACTAGTGTTACGCAAACTCATGGCGTTTTCCTCTAATGGTTTTCGGTTGTTTCGCTTCTCTCCGATAACGTCAGGCTCCGTAAATAGTGTTAGTCTGTCAGCTCAGGCTAAAAAGGCTTAATGACACTCCGTGACGTCCGTGAATAGGAAGATTATGTAGCTTTCAGATAAAATGTAACGCGGTTCAATGGATTACGATAACTTTATAACATGGTCACTAGATAAACGGAAATTTATTATTATTATTATAACAGATATTATCGTGATAGTTCTATGTTAATAGCAACCTTGATTTTCACAAACAAGAGACCATATCTCTATTTTACCGTTAATGTAAATTATAAATAACAATCATCATTACTCCAAGTTTTAACATGATCTTAATTAACGGGTGCTTTATAAAAATATTTGCTAAAACTTTTAGTTACGCTTTTATCTTGCTTAAAATTAAAAAGTCATATATTTATCTTATGACACATTTCTATTTTAAAAATGTATTTATTAACATTTAAGTTTGTGCGAGTAAAATAATTTTTAACTAAAATTGTAAATCTAGAAGTGTTGTTATCCCAATTCACTACTTCATTGTTAATGATATTATTAACATAAGGTGGAAAAGCATTAACGTAAAAAAGTCATCATGATATTAGACATTCATTCTAAATACTGTAATTTTTTTAACGTATGCAGATAACTATTATTTTATAACTATTAAATAAATCTGATAACAGTAAATAATATGTTTCCTCAGCTCCTGTGTTCAATACAGTTTTAAAACGTATTAATCGTTGTTTACATCACATGGCTTAGTATAATACGAAACATTGTATAAAATTGCACTTATATATAATAGCTACAGATTAATTATAATCCTTTGAAGATTACCTCTTTATATCCGTGTAGGAATTTTTGCATTAATTATCATAGCACCAACAAGAAATACGAATACTCGTATGTATGTTATCAATATACGATTTAGATATTAAAAAAACTATAATCGTAGTTCATTCATTAATTCGATATGCGAACTTCATGATAATCTCATTGAAAAATAATAAGATTAATACCTGTTGACCTTTAATGTGTTCGGCATGCTATGTTTCATTATTAATATCGTATTTCGCCAGCACGGTCTCGCTTAGTAACTATCGGAAACAGATCTAGGTTAATTTAGGTACACAATTTCTATAAAAAGCTCAGTTCGTGTTGTCGTATATGTACCCATTACAACATAATAATCAGAAAACTGGCGACAATAACACATCACAATATCTTATCTCTAATAGATAAATCTTCAGTTATAAATAAAACTGATAGTTACGTATGTAATTTAAATTTTGACAGAAATTTCGTTACGGTGTTGTAAGTCGCTTTACTGATCATTTGTTAAACAAAGTCTTTATTATTCTCTAGTTCTGAAAATCCGAATCGTTTAAATGTTATATATAAAATTCATAATTCTAATAAACTGAAACAGTCTCATCTCATAATTTCGTATCCGCAGCAATCCTGACCCGAATGAATTTATTTCTATAAACATTGATTTATTACGTGCATTACTCTAGTGTAATTACGTTGCCCCAAATTCTTAACACTGGCATTTATCTTGTACTGACCTTATCTTAACACTTAGAAAGGTATCATGCTCTTGTGTGATAAGTTACTGATTGGACGACCTTAAACAAATTATTTTCGCCTCACCCACGCTTACACGTACTTGTGATTGACAGCATTTCGTAAGCTGCCTTTAGTTATTTCTATTGTTTGTTAATCGGTTCTAATTTATGTATTTAAAAGAAAACTAATAATAAATATAAATATTTCTTATCTCTCGTTTATAAATGATAAACAACGTAGACAGGTTTTGTTAAATGAAAACTTGAAAGGAGTTTCGAATTTATAGATTTAAATCGATTTGCATCCGAAATAATATGTTGATCAATTCAATGTTTGAAAAATAATACCTTATATAATTACTGTACATTAATTAAGCTCGAAAAGATTGAATAAATTTAATCGCTTGTGTATGGTAACTGCGCACCATTTATATTAGACAAAGGGTTGTATTTACTTCATACGAACCGTAGATATCAATCACAAATATTTCAGTTGGTGTATCACAAATTTCTTTGTTAAATGCAATGAAATCGTTCGAGAAGTAGGCTATTACAATGTTTTATCTGTTAGTATCGATACATCGCATTGATAGCAAAAACTCGTTATTAACAGTTTCACCTCGTACAGCGGCATTTGTGAACGTTACAAGAATTATGTGCATGATAACTAACGTGATGTAAAACAACTCGTAGAGACTTTGGAAGTGTGTGACTAGTTTAAAAAAAGGGACAAAACTCTTCAAAATGGCACATACACATACGACCCAGTGTAAAATAGATCATTACTTTAAACTGGAAAAGAAGTATATGGACATGAAAAGGTTAGTTATGGAAAAGACGGAAGAACTAAAGCGAAGGGACAAAATCATAGCATTACTTGAAAATGAAATCGACGAGAGGGACGCCACTATTCGATATCTAAGGAACGAAATAGACAAGTACAGACAAGTTGTGAAACCTTTGACTAGACAAATTATAGATAGTCACAAGAATGGTGCTGACCAGGAAGAAGAATTTTTTGTTATGAAGTCGCCTGGTCTAGAAAATACGAGAATAATGCCTGTAGGTGAACAAAGGTTGAAACGAACGGCCATATCAGCCGAACCATTGTCGGCGCTGAGTCAGGAACACGATATGAAATTGGTGAAGATACCGAAAAGTCATACGTAAGTTCAACATAATTTAATTGAATAAGTATTGATCTTTTTAATACATACAATTATTGTTATTATATATCGCAAATTAAGATAAACTGAAATATAATAAAATTTAAATCGAAGGAAGCAGGCACTAATTTCAACGGCGCTTTGTACTTTCTTGACCTTTCCTTCTTTATTTAACACCGTTTTTTAAAATATATTACACGAATGCTTTCATTATGACCATTAAATCAATTTCATATATCTTTTATTACAATTTGTTATACTTAGTTTATTTAGAAGTGCTAAAACTATGTTATACACAAGCCCCATAAATGGGACTGTTCAATAAAATCATACTGAGTCATATAGCGGCTGTATATACTTTAATCTTGACGATTATGAAGCTGGTGATTTATGTCATAATATTTTTATAAATTGATATTGGCTGCTGTTTTGATATTAGCTACAGGTATTAACAGTTTACTGTTATCTGACTCTTACATCATCTTTCTGTTGAACTTAACTACTATCTGAAGAAGGCCATGATGATCGATTCAAAACTATACCGTGCAACTCTTAGTACCGTACAGTAGCTCGGGCCCCTATCGTCATATTCTGAAATTCATCTGCTACAGCAAGATCTTCTAGACTATCACAATACATATCATTACGAATCTACCAATACATTATAGGTTAAAGATATATATAAAGATAGTTAAGCCTACTATATCTGTCAGACAATGTTTTAGATAAAAACTTATTTTCCTTAACATACACCTTTATTTAATGTTTTTAAAACATTTTCACGATTGAACCAAAACTCAGTCACCCAAAAGCCAATGGAGAAGAGTATGCTGGCTGTTTATCAAATCAGAACTGGCAAATCCAAAAAGTTTTCTGGACATTTGTAGCAGTAGGCAGGTCACATTGCTCAAGGAAATGTTGGGCAGTAAAGTCCTTAAGTGACGGCCGCGTACCGGGACAAGTAGTGTTGGAAGGCCATCCGCAAGGTGGACTGACGATTTGGCGAAGGTCGCGGGAAACTGCTGGTGATAGCAAAATCAATCAGTGTCGTGATCTTTGGAGGAAACTTGTTACCAGCCGATGGCTGATTATGACACAAATATATTCGTTTCAAATACGTCCCTTTTAACGCAATAATACCAATGATCTATGACTTCGCTGTCAACAATTAAATGTAACTATTGTTAATTGTTGAGACACAACCGATATAAATCAGTGGAATGTATTTTAATGAAACCTGACTCAGATTATTACGTACAGGTGCGCACCGTCATTCATCGATCAGATCGATTGAATTTCTTCCATGCACTCGCTATGGTGTGCTGCGGGCGAGGCCGACGTGTGTTAGCTGGTGCGCCTTCGAGCGTACCCATTTGGTATGATTATGTTCGAACTTTATTATCTGTCCTCGCCTTTGACAGTGACACGGCACGCGGCTTATGCCTTTATATTAATTGTGACTTCGACAGTACCTTTGTTAATAGCCTTTTGCTAGTAATTTATAGCTTTCATTTGAAACACAAATTGAAAAGTAATCTACGTATGTGTGCGAGTGTTACACGTGTACAGAAATTGATCCATTTGAGACCTGTTTGTATATTTCTTTTTTCCTGGTGGATGGACTGTGTTCCCGGAGACCCTTTATGTATAGGCGGTGGAAATAGCAGTACTTTTGTACATCGAAGCGGTTCTAATTTCGATTAAAAGGACGCTGTAGCAAGAGAAATTTCGAGGATATATAGTAACATGTGGATACTCAATAAGAAGTGACATTCATGTCCAAAGTCTGTAGATGAAGTAAAATTTAGGTTAACTTTCTTTCAGTGACGCGTTATACTTATATTTTCCATTCTTGTGTCCCAATTTTAACTACACTCTTTTATTTATAACAGATTAGTTTAAAGTTGCACCAATATAAATTTAACAAAATCATCACTTGAAATCAAAAACAGTAAAGATTAATTTTACACTTGTTAATATTTCCTTCAAATCCTTTTTATATTTAATTTTTCAGAAATGTCACTTATCTTAAATAAAAGTCTGGTTATCCCGATTTCATGTCACATGTAGTGGTGTAACATGTGAAGAATATTTAATGTTACAAACCATTAGATTTTATGACGCTAGCGTATCATACTAAAAAAGATAATGATCACATAACGAGGTAATATAATGTAACAAGTCTCATGTTAATGGTCACGAACTATGTTGTTACTATTAAACAAACTGTATATCCTGATCCAGGGCGAATATATCCTGAAAAGAATGAGGGCGACAGTCGTTAGTAAATAATTCTCAAAGAAATCATAAACTTAGTAAAATAATTAGTATTCAAAAAGTCATCAGTTTCTGTAACTTTAAAATCTAACTTAGTAGTTTGTAAATATTATATTTAAACTTTTATGTATGTTTATATGTTTATTGTTTCTTTTACAACACAAAATTAAAATACGGTTGGATTTAAAATATATCAATTTTGCGCAAAAAAGCTTTTACTGAGTTTACGTTTTATTAAGGTTAAGAAGTAATAACAACAATATTAACTGTAAAAAAAAATAATTATTTTTTATTATATTATACTTATACTTATTAATATTAATTACTATGAAGCAATTTATTAGAAGGCCAAGTTATAATTAATAGTAGACATTTATCTTTAAAGAATTTAATTGATCTTTTTGTTAAAAAAATAATAAGTCACGGGCACAATTGCGAGATCATCTATAAAGTTGTCAAGTCAAAACACGTTAACATTTATTTAACAAAATTAACATTCAAGTTCTTGATGTTGGCAGAATTCTTTTAAGAGAGACCATTAAGCATAAAGAAGAAGAAGAACATTCAAGTTTTGCATGCCATTTATTTGATTGCTGCAGATATCAATTAAAGTTATTTCGTTAATGCATATGAATCTTTTCGTCTCCAATAAATAGTTTTTTTTTTATGTTTTTAGTGTATAACGTCTAGTTTTTTTTTAATTAGTGTAATTCGTCAGTAAGTAAGCATCGGTTAAGGGTTTTTATTGCGCAATCGGACTTCATACGTAGGACTTAGCATCTGGACGGGTGTTGTATATAAAATATCTTATCATAAAGGATTATAGACCAGTGTGTAGAATAAGTTTTTAGCCCTTTCTGAACTTATATACATAAAATAGTGGCCAAATTTTCAGCAATCAGATCTCAGGTGATGGGCATGAGTATGTTTGCCAGCGCAGCTCTTAACATAAACACAAAAGTCTTTTTGGATGTTCACAGGCATCCGGGCGCTAAACGATTTCATATGTTTACGTACACCTACGTATGTTTAGTCTGCTTTGGGACAGACAACCCATACAAATAAGACTGTCTTACCATGTCGAACATCATCGGCCTGTTATTTCTTGTTAGTTTTTATGTGTAAAGAAACATTACTCTCCGCATTATAATGTGTACAAACACTAGCTAAATTATAACACTATTGTGAATAAATAATTTTTTTACAGATCTCGGGAACTCATCAAGAGTGCCATTTTAGACAACGACTTCATGAAGAATTTGGAGATGACACAAATACGCGAAATCGTCGACTGCATGTACCCAGTTGAATACGCTGCGGGCAGCGTTATTATCAAAGAAGGCGATATTGGCAGTATCGTGTATGTAATGGAAGGTGAGTTTATTATATGTAAGCGCCATCTAGTATTCAGTAGCGTAACTAATGTGTGTACAATTCAACGTAGTTTGATTAGCAATTCATAGATGGCGGAGTATTTTCGTAATTTAAAAATTTTCACTAATGTGCAATAAATTTATAATAAAATACTTTTGTATCAGAGAAATTGAACATAAGGTTAAAATGAACGTTAGTTGCGATCTAATTAGTAAACTTAAAATCACTTCAAATCACTTTATCATAAATTTTCTTTATGTCGTTAGAACAAAATAGATTTTTCAAGAATAAGTACCTAGAAAGCGGTGAACTAGACGCCCGATGCTGGATTTGTAAATAAATCTCATGTTGAACATAAATTAACTGAGACGACTGCTGCTTATAATTGTTTTTATAATAATATTCAGCATGAATATTTGTAGGATAAAAAGTCTAAAACAATAAACATATTTCGCGCAAGAGTTTTATAAATTTATACTTCCAAATGAAAATAATATTAAAACTGGACCACCTACCTTCTGGAGTTACTATAAAAATAGAGAAACATAAAGAAGTCTTCTTTAACCTCGTTTTACACTCAAGTTTCGTAATGCGAACGCACGTACCCGAAACTGCATTAGGAAAGAAGGAAAAGTGAACTAGTTTGGTAACACTCTATAAACGTACCGGACCTTTAACCTCGCACGTTTGCAGAAAATCCATCTTTTATGTACAAACTCTTTATTCGTCATCGATTACTTAAACTTTATTTTAGTAATATACAAATAGTCTATTTTAATTAACAAAAAATAATGAAAATATTATAAAAGTAGCTGCTTTGTAATATCATATATTGCTTGATTATCTATTTGCACTAGAAATTGGGAATATACGGATTGTTTTATAAAGTTACTGTTATAAACAAGTCGTAAACCTTTCTATTCTATTCTATTCTCTTCTAAGCACTCTTGTAAAAAAAATACCCATTTTAACACCAGAGACGAAATCTACAAAATTACCCTTTAGGGTAAACCAAGTTTATGTAGGACTTTCTTACATTTTTGTATTGGTTTAAACTAAAATACAAATATTTAAAATTAAATGTAAGATCGTCCGTCGATTGAACGTATCCCTATATGGATGACCAATTAGAATATACCTGCCACCACTGTTTTCCTGGGCGTGTTGTAGAAGACAAGGAACAGTTAAAGGACATCAGAATCCGAACTCCTTTTTGAAAACTTTATATTGAATATTAACAGACTGAAATTAAAGATGTGAAAGTTAATAATATGAATTCAGTAAGCATATGTGACATGGTGATACAGTATAACCCAATTATTACTCTTCCGTATCAAGGTGAAGTGTTGTTAAGCAAGGGCAGTATCAAAGGTCGACATTGTTGTATGTGAATCATTCACACTGTAAACATGTAGCGAAACGATTCACTTGCGTTCCAGCGACCGTATCATGGGTGTGGGAATTATTTTTAAAGCGACACCAGAATAAGTTACGTCATTGGGCTTTTATTAACATCACATACAAGCTTAAACCCTGGCTACTATGTTATATTTATTTGATCTTTACATAGTAGCTTTTGTGAATATCAGACATCCGCTAACCAGTAACTGGTCAGCATTGTGGATAAATGGCCTTGGCCTTCTCCTTGTTGGAGAAGGTCCCGTGTCCCCACAGTGGAACATTTAAAACGGCTGTTTATTGTATCTATAAAGAAAAGTTCACTACAAATCATTGTTACCCAAATTCGTGTATTAAAGTAGTTGATACAATGCCTCAAAAAATAATTCCTTATGAAAAGGTACATACATGTTCTAATTTTTTTCTTCCATCTTATGGTTTTTGAATTCTTGTTTATTACATAGATAAAGCTTTGAAAAATGTACAAATGTAAAAGTACCAATGACAATTTCATTAATGTTTGTTAGCCAGAAATTAGAAAAGAAAATCATAAACAGTTTTTTTACTTTTGTGTACCATTTTTTGTCGTTTACTCCTTTTCTGTTTTCGTAGATATTATATTAGTACTTATTACAAGATATTTGTTAAATAAATGAGAGCTTAAAGTTTAAGTAAAAATTTATTTACTCCACTTTTACGAGATATTGTAATGGAACAGAGAGAAACAAACATCTAAATTAATACTGATCTCAGTTTGATTTATAAACCGGAATAATAGATAGATCGGATAGAGTTAATAAAAACGCTTAAACATTAAAGCTAAATTATTTCTCTTTACAACTGGCTAACAAAATCAGAATTGCTCATGATGTTTAACGATAATAAAACTGAAGACCTCCTAGAATAATTTGGCACTTGTAAAATAAAATCCTACTAAGTTATGCTAGCAAATTGATATTATGAGGATAGTAATTAAACAGGCGAGTTAGAGAAAACACTACCGCCTTTCAAACTTGATCACTTACGATGACTTAACCGCTATGCTGCAAAGGTTTATACGGAAACGATCTATACGATTTAAAAGAGATTTATTTTTTTAGAAACTTGAATAGACTGCGTTTAGGCTAAATAATGTAAATTATAATTATAAAGCAGCATGCGAAAAGATGATTCCAAGATACCCAATTAAAAATAATTTACACAGAACTTTGTAATCATAGTTAACACCGGCTATTATTACTGGAAGTTATTATAGCTTGTTAACTTAACTGCTCAAAATTGTTTATATAGTTTGTGGTTTAAGAAAAATCATTCGAATCGACAGCCAGATAATACATCTAGTGTTGTTTTCCAACATTAAACATGTTTCGTCGATATGTTTGATTTGTTTTTTTTGGTAAATTAGTAGAATTCGTTAACGATTTCAAAAGGTGTAATATATCCTGGTGACATTTCCGTATTATTATAATACAAATAACATTAAAATAATCATTATTTTTATTACTGGAATACAATTTGTTTGTGCACAAAAGTTTCTGCGTTAAGCGCAAAAAATCTTTTGTATAGTATTAAGTTCGACCTAGACGATAAATGAGGGGACCTTGAGGCTATCGATCACATTTGTAGATTTTCGGTGTTGTTTCGGTTTGTCCACGTTGAGTCGGAAATGAAAGTTAGACATGGTCATTGTTTTTTTTTTCGTACATCATCCGTCTAATTTTAAGGTCTGTCGTAATGATAATTAGCTACATCATTTCCATGTCGTCGTTATGGATTAAAGTTTAACTATATTATAATTAAAATCAGTCTATTATTTAAAAACAAATATTAAACATCAATTAACGCAAAGTTTTGACTATTTCTAATGAAATTATTATAACAGTACTGTTTTATTAGTACATATATTTATATCATCTGAATCTGTATAACACAACGTAACTCAAAACGTAATCAATAAATCGAGCTATATACATAATATTAAATGTAAGCTGTGTAAAATAAGAATATTATATAATAATATAGATGATGTCTTCACATCGTATGCTATAACTCTTATAAGCAAGCAATAAAAAATCTACGAGGATGTAATGGTTATGAAGAAATAATAACAGTGAACTAATAACACATCATTTAATGACTTTTATGTAATAATCATGAATATTACATATTTAGTGTATTGATACTGGTTTATGTTATGTTTATGCAACTTTGTAAAAAAAAGATACAATGGATTTAACAGTTCGAAAATCGTTACAATCCCGAGCTTTGTAGGCTAATGGAGGAATTTTATGGAAATAAAAATAACAATTGACAACACACACTTCCGGTGACGAACTTGCCCATTCTGTATGCGGAGGTTAACTTACGTTCACTTGAGCCACTTCTTTTGAAACAGTCGCTCACGATAGAAAAGCGTGACTCGCAAAGAATAATCTGTTTCTAATATGTTATAAGTCGGAACACAGTAATGCTTTTATGGTCGAAGATTTACATTATGACGGGTAGACAGGTCGAAGAAGGCAGTGTAAAGATCAAACTATCACGTGTTGCCACGGAATCGTATCAGGATCCATCGTGTTACAAATCAAGATGTTAGCAAGCGTCGCTGAGATATTGTCTTCCGTCCCTTCATTAGATAAAAGGACCATATTGTGTTCTAATATCTATATTTTTGTAATCCTTTGAATATGTATTTTGTTAAGCATCACTGCATTCGAACTCTAATTGCAATGTAGTTAAAAATATGATTAACCTAAAACTCTACTAAAATTTTGTATGTCGAAACCAATCCTTGTGTAGCAAGAATAATTTATGTGCGGCCGCTTGACCTGGCTCCTTTACGTGTACGCGGTGTTTACATTTACATAATAAATGCAGATTTGGATGTTCTTTTTTAACCGACAACACGGAGGGGTTCTCAATTCGATGCGTTTTTTGTTCATATTTTCTGTATAATCACGCACAAATTTACGGGTGACGATTGAGCAAGAAGTCTTTTCTGAGTAAGGATAAACATAGACGAACATGATTGCACTCTTTAAATTTCCTTTGTAGTTTCCTTATTGTTTTATTTATTGTCTATTAATGTATTTTTATGAACAAAAAATGCAATGTATACGTAACTTAGATTCTTTTCTTTATACATCAACAGAAACACGAAGACCTTACTGACCTAAGAACCGTCAGTATTTCTTGTTAGCTAAGCATAATTTTCGATATATCAAGATCAACTTATAATGTACATATATCAATATTATTATCCGTGTTTACTAAATATTGAAACAGCACCATGTCTTATTAGTATCAACAATAACAAAACATCCAAAGTTTAAATCATAGATTATGTAATAATGACTCATTCAAATTCCATTGTCCCTCGCCAAGTTATATGATGTGTATAGAAAGCGATCCGTACTCTCCTTTATTCTTTTCTAAGGAATGCATCGGACTATAAACTGATTGAATTTATGCCTGATGATAAGCAGACTTAATGATGTACTTTTATCATTGTTGAAACTAAAAGTTTAAGGTTTAGAAAAATATGATCTACATAATATATTTACTAATATACTACCAATTTGTTTTCTTCCTATTAAAGATTTTAAACGAATGATATCATAGAGTTAACAGTACTATTTTAAAGATGTAGGTAAACAAAATTTGCATTAAGGTTAAGTGAAAAGGAATGTTAAAGAGTTAAACTCACAAATGTACAGAACGTTTTTTTTTTCTGCCCAAATTATCTAGGAAAGTGATGAATTTGAATGATAATATTCTAGTAATATATATTAACCAAATTATTATAAACCTATTTCTAATATTCAAGATAACTGTGACCCACTTTGTAGATAAATTTATCAAAGATCGCGTGCCCTCTGACATTTGATTTAAAATTTGAGCAATAAACAAATATCTTCCTAATTTTCTAGAACGAAAGACGGACATTGAAATTATCGCAATATGTTATGAAGCTATCACTACTTTGAGATATCAGTGTTTAAATTTACGCTTTGTATATCTCTCCGGCTAAGGTTGAGTGACAGCTTCATATAAATAAGTTTTTTGCGATGTCAAGAATCTGTTTTGTGCAGATACGTTACACGACGGTCTGTTCAGAAACGTTCCAAATGTGTTGGTGGAAATATATACTGGACATACTTTTTATAGACCAGTACAACTTTAGCTGATTTGAATATTTGATTATTAAAATTTTTCCTATTGCTAACTGCAGGTAAAATAATGTTACGGGGAATGTGTTCGGAATCTGAATCTTGGAAAGACACTATCTTAAGTAGAATATCGATAAATCCTTTTTCCTCGTCCCATTTGTTATATGTTTTTTGTTATTCTTATTCGCCGAGAAGAGCAAAGCTTTAACCTGGTGGCATGAAAACCAAAGATACGCTAACCAGTAATAATGTGACACTAACAGAGAATATCTCATTATCTTCTTCGTTATAGTTACACAAGAAAATCATTATGAGAGACGAAATATTTATTAAATCTTTCTAGTGTTGTAATAATAACCAAGCAATCATAACGAAACTCAATTGCGTTTAATAAAAACGCAATTTGGTATTAAAGCAATTTTCGACTAAGTTCCGCTCGTTTAAGTCGAATGGTCCCCGCCTCTATTATTGGCCTTAATGTGGTCCACGCTCGGCTTTATTGTGTGAACGATGGCGTGAATAGCAAAATGCGAACTCTTAAGTTACTAAAGCTGATAACCGATTACAAAGAGAGAATTCACATTCATGGGACCGAGGAATTTGTGTTTTTTGTTGATAATAAACTCACTGCCTCGATTTATATAACTTCTATTTAAGATACATTAAACGGCATTACAGTTACGATAGTTAAAGCAAATAGACTTGATATACAGATGAATTAATGAAATGAGAATAAAAGGGATTCCTACGTATATTTAGGTTTAAAGAAATGTGACGCCAATTCTATCAATATGAAATATGGTAACGAAATTATCAAAAATCAAGAAAATTTTATACGTTTGTATTGGAAGACCGTGATAGCCTAGTGTTTTGAACGCCGGCCTTCCAATGCGAAGGTACTGGGTTCGAATCCGGCCTGCACCAATGAATTTTTCAATTTATGTGCAGTTAGCATAAAAACACCAACTAATATCACGTGCTTTGATGGTGAAGGAAAACATCGTGAGAAAACCTGCATATCTATGCCATGACCATCAGTGGTCAGACTAGTATGTGAAATGGAAGGCAATGGCAAACCACTCCATTATAACTGCCAAGAGAGTCGTCATGTGTTTCAATAAAAACATGATGACCACGACCCTCCGGCATGAGGAAATACGAATTAGAAAAATTGGAATACATTTCAAAGATACAGTACTAAGTTCTCGATATTTTTGTATATACTCTTGCTGTGTGGCGTTAATCCTAATAATATGAATTAGGTATGTGCCTTTAATATTATGTATCATTCTGAATACAGCGTTTTATACACCATAAAGAAAGTGGATGAAATACATCGAACAATGTTTATTTTCTAATAATATTTGTTTCTTAATATATAGTATAATTTAGTTCATTTTATATCAGATACTAATAAATAAAATGAATCTGTAATCTGATTGTCCTTTGCCATTTGGGAACAGAAATAAAGTCAACGGTGGTACGTTCCTAAACAACAGAAATTTACCACCTTTGGAGACACCATGGCAAAAAATTTATTAACATATACAAAAAACAAGATTTTGTCGTTCAACTTTGTGCCAAATTTATCTTAACACATCTTAGAGTATCACATTCATGTGATTACATCAACAGGAAAGAAAAATGCTTCACGTTCTAATTCCACTCATAAGTATAAGAATGCTTCCCGAACAAATTGAGATGATGCGCTCTATAATACAAACGCACGGAGAAACAGTTATTTCCCATCCGGCCGTATATTGTTTGTCTCTGTGCATACTGCAACGTTGACCATCCGTATCGCACGATTTCTCTTAATACATGCTCAGTTAAAATTAGCCACCATTGACGTTTCATCACGTATTTATAAGTGTTTCATTGCTTAATTAGATCTTGTAATAACTAGTTCTCACTTTATAAACAAGATAAGTCTCGAAATCTCTGTATACTTTCTAACATGAACATGTACTCACAATTTAAGTAATTATGCGAGAATTCTTTAAGAGCGAAATCCACTGTTGCTCCATCAATAAATAAATAATAAAATAAATCTCTTAATGCTTGCACTATAGCGACTTACAAGGCAAAGTTAGAGGTCATTTATCCAGTATGCTGACCATATGCGGGTTGGTTGAAGTGACAATTCCACGAAAGCCTTTGTTATTGGAAGTTTTCGATTTTTTCTATCGAAAGCTTAGAGGGAATAGAACTTGCGCTTCTACGAGACCTGTGTGCCTGTAATAATTTATTATCGGTTTTGGTATGAATTTTAACTGATTTTGAATAATACTTATATCAATAAATTATATTCTTCTTAATACTGCGGGAGAACTTAATAATATGTTTTTCAATAATTAAAAAAAAAAGCTAACAGCTTACATCCGTCATTTCCATCTTTGTCTTTAAAGTTTATTGCAAATCATAACAAAATATAATTAGACGTTACATTTTGTCTAAAGTTTACACTTAAGTGTTCAATATGTAAGGCATGAGATCACATGGAAAGCAATATTGTCGTATGGCCATTGTAGTCCATTCCAGACAATGCCCGCATGCCGACTTTAGAGTCATTGTTCAATTATAAGAGGCTGGAACGAATGGCGGTAATGCGCGTAACTGCTCCTTTCGGTTCCGTTCGGATGACTAGATAAACTAACCAGATACTGTGCTTCGCTTACTAGATTATTACAATGTCTAAGACAGATTAAAACAAACCGGCAGTTTTATCAAACATCGGCAATAAAGAAACAACGTTAAAACTTAACAACAATCTTTAAATAATTTCACTGATCAAAATTTATTAGAGAGTAGCCGGAGAGACTTATTCGGTTTAACGTAACAACGTCTGCTAATGTCTGCTGCTGTTGGGAAAATTGATTTTTATCGCGTATGTTACTGAAATATCACAATGTCTGGTCCGTGTGAAAGTAAAATCACAATGTTAAGCCTTGACCGAGGCGTATTTTCGTCTCTAATACAATACGTCTGGAGTTATAATGGAATAACTTTTTTGTTATAAAAGATATAACGTACTCTTTGGTATAATAAATATAAAATTCAGGTTGTATCATCACTTTATTTTGTAATTTACTTAAATTCTATGTTAACTTGCCCATTTTAATATAAAGATTATTTATATTTACATTTTGTTATAAATTTTGTATTATTTTCACATGAAAACAAAATGGAAATCGGTTTTAGACTGCCGTTAAAAACTTGATAAATAAAACATTCGCAGTGAATTTATCGATTGAGTAACTTTCAAATTTATAGACCTTTAGTGAGGCAGCCAAGATTATACGCTCTATTGAATAGTTAAAGCCCAGACCGGCCCATCTTTTACCAATGTCACCACAAACAGTCAATTATCACTTTCCATTCCATTTTCTATCACTTTCCATTATCCCCAAACCGGGTTACGACATTTACGTAACATAGGTTGTTTCGATATCCACGAATATTATGCAAACTATGATTCTGTAAATAATTTATACTAATAAATATTTATTACTATTATATCATTCCCTAATACTTCAAACTTTTGTAACTGTGATGGATAAGATACAATCATCTGTAATGAGTTCTCAGGTAATATTACTGTGGTAGTAGATATTAAATAGGTTTTGTTATTTGGAACTTAAATGAAAGTTATAATAATGCCTTCAATTTTATCTTGATCTTAAACGTTTCAATTTATTGCTAGACCGACGTAAAGTAAATTTTAATAAACACCTCGCTACCGTTCGCCTGCCTACGCCTATTTGTCTATTGTGGTATATCGGTAGATCACCGACATTCGCTCGTTGCAATCTGTGTCTGTAATCTTAATGTAGCACCGGTTCCCCGCATCCCACTTTTAGCATGTAAGCCAAAGATCCAATTACTTGCAAGCTGCATTGTTTTCGATAACGCCCACTTATTCTTACTGATCAAGCAATAAGTGTATTTCACTTCAGTAAAATGAAATTAAATCGAAAGTAAACACTCACTATTTATATTTCTTTTGATATTTAGCTTTATACTATAGGTTAAAACTTTTAATGTTAATATGTCGCAAGGTTGTACTTAAGGTAAATCTTTTCAAAATAAATCATACTTTGGGATATATCTTTGGGACAACGTACTATTTTTTTCACGAGAGAGAAAAAGTGAAAGCAAAAAAGTAAATTTATGCACTTATTTTGTAAGAGTTAATCGATGTAGATGATACTTTTGTTTGTGTTTATCTCATATTACAAAATTGTTTTAATAGATCAGAAACGTGTAATCATCTCCTTGGATAAAAATAAAAAAATGAATTACCATTTTTATGAGTCGTTGACAAACTAAACGTGCGTGTAATTTTTTGGAGAAGTCGTTTAGTGGCTATAAGCTCGGTGTTATGATTCATAAAGTTTTCGTTTTTAAGCAAATTTCTTACAAAACATTTATTGTTCTTTTAATAACGATTTATATATTGAGAAATCCAGCAATGTAAAAAAAGACGATAGTTTGCGTCTAGATCCAATTTATGTTGTTTCTTTCTTCGATCTGGCAGTTTATGTAACAAAAGAAACTATTCCAGTGATTTACGAAGAGGTTCATACAGAATTCAGGTAACTACACGAAGTATAACACACTCTTAGGTAACTGAAAATGTACCTATTCAGAATGTCTACGCACAGGTTTACGAAACTCCACACTGATTGATGTATGTCGACGTGATGTGGTCAAGAAAACAAATTGTCCCGAATCCACTCGGTTACGAAGCGAATCACGTCTGTAGAAGTTTTGATGCGAAGGAAAACATATTGTAAAAATCTTTACAAACACGTTATGTACAAAATATCCCCAAAATATATAAGAAACAATTTCAAAAGTAACAATAAATGTAGTTTATTATAAATTTAAATAGTTGAGAACTACGATGTCATAATGATAAGCAAACACTCTTTTAAATTGACTGGTAGGTTTTTGATCCCGGATACTATCCTGGTAGGTACACTGCAGCCCGTTTTTCTGCCACCAAATAATAATTTGCAAACAATACTTTCGTTAAATATCTTAGGTAATGGTTCTTAACGTCGTGTGGCGACGAACTGACGAACGAAATATTTGAAACTTTAACATTATCCATAGCGGTACTTTGTTCATATAATCTTGAGTAAGAATCTTTAATATCGCTACTGTATTTCGAGGTACGATTGTAAAGTGTTTATTATGGTCAAAACTAGAGCTTTTATTATTCAGGTATCATTTTTACGTCCCTTTCTAAATGTCAGTGTTTCTCTCTCGTACGCGTCTAGAGTGCATGCGCAGGAGTCGCTTCCAAACGGAATAGGTACAGTACCGCAGTAAGCGGGGCGACGCCAACGCGTTTAGTCGCCTTGACTTAATCAGTCGCGTACCGAATACCGATTTATCGCGAGAAACAATGTTTTGTGTACAATCAAAAAGTTTTTGTTTAGATCGCGAACGTATTTTGAAATTTTGTGTATAGTCCATAATTTACAAAGGTGTAGTGTCAACGAAACTTTTTTTGTGATGAACAGCTGTCACCATCACAAAGATTTTGTAGGATGTGTGGTTATCGTAATGAAACGTTTTAAATTTTCTATTTAGATAACCACAAAAAAGTTATTGTGTTAATGCTACAATTTTGCTTTCTTTCAAAATAGTTCTAATGTAATATAAAATGTAGCGGTGATAGTTTTTATGTTACCAATTTTGCATGGGTTTTAATTAGCCGTACTGAGGCAGTAAAATCGGACTTATTGATCGGTCACGTTTTACTACTGTATCATTCTCGATTCCAGGGAGTGGTAGAGTTGAAGGCTTTTAGATCGAAGGTTGTATTGCAAATAACATGTATTTGCGCGCACCGTTCGTATGTGCCGTGAAAGTATTTCGGAGCATATTCTTCACGGTGAAGATTTTAGCATATTAATATGCTCAGATCACGAGCTTTCTACGTTTTCAAGCGGACTCAAAGCGTGACATCAGTGGCTTGTTTTGATTTGTCTCAATGACGCAAGCCAGCGACGCGATTTGTTTAACATCTGACCGCTTAACATCAGTATCACATACATCTTGTCATGAACAAAATTGAGCGAAGATTGTTATCGAGACCCTTTTCAATAAATTTTCAACCATATTTACTTATGAAATAACACATTCGTTTAACTTGTTGCAAGAGACGAAACAATAACGTCTGTTTTTCTCGTGAGTTATTGTCACATCTTTGCATTCAAATAGAGATTAGAAAGTTTAGTCGTTTTTATATTTTATTACCGACTACACTGTGCTATACATTGTTTATTATTACGATGCATACATAACTAACAATTTATCATTATTTTGTCATTAAATAATCATTTGGAATAATAAATGTGGTATACAAGTAAAGGCCAACAAAGTTATTAATATTGATTGCTATAGCAACCGGAAGCAAAAATTTTAAAATTTGCAACGAATAACTATTAACGTTTCCTTTGTATTATAAATTTTTATAATGATGGAATTAAACTTTTCGAAAGGTTTTATTAATTTTAGCAATAATTTGAATGTTACGTTTCGTACCAAAAATTAAATGTCCAATTTTGATTTTGGCGATAATAAATTACAATTTAATGATTTCCATTCTCATCAAAGAAATTCGAATTGTTCGAGTTGCATAAATATTAGAAAGGAACAGTAATGTCTGCGCTTGCGTCTAAAATACCGTTAGAAGTCGAAATATATCCACCGAGCTATTTATGTTTAGAAGTAATAATAGTTCCATGAATAAAATTATAAAGTCCCATATCACAAGTCGTGAATCAAAATGTTCTCTATTGAGGTTTTACACGTGATGGAATCACTCCAATTGAATAGTTATAACATGTATTGTAAAATTTTTAACATTAGACATTAACTGTTTTTAAAAAGAAGAATTAAAAACCTCGAATAATGCGGGTTATTATTTAATTTGTCTTTCTTTGCCTCTGTAGATAAAATACTTGATGCATCGTATCAATAGATATCTTGTTTTCTTTTAGTTCATTCTTTAAAACCTGTCTCTCCTACCTCATAATGACAAATGTGAGTGATAACTCTGTTTTTTCGTGCTTAATATTCACTTTAGCAATCACGATCGATATTAATATTGTAATAGAATGACTAAGTATAGTTCGAAGGGCTCGTTCGACGACTCTGTTAAATTTTGTAGTACTTTAAATTTTACCAGGTGTAAGCTTAAAGCGTTTAAGTGAAGGGTGAGGGAATAAAGCTTTCATCGCGCTTATTGTGAAGTTTCGATTTCTTTTTTTGATTTGGTTGTGATTATGAATTTTTTGATGAGTAATAATTTATATTGAAGTTAAATTAATTTAATGGAAACGTTTTCAATATGAAAAAAATGTTTGTTTCTCTTTTTCTATGCAAATCTTAACCCGAAATTTCTAGAAGTTCATCATTGGAATAAGCAAACAGCATTGTCCAGAATTTGTTTAAAAACAGCTTCAATGTATTATTCAATGAAAGACTGTGTCTTAAAAATATTTATCATTATATGTATTATATGTAAATATGGACTAAGTACATTTGAGGAGAGACGCCTTTTCAAAGCCGGGAAAATACATATTTCTCTATAACTGATAATACGTTTATATGATATTTAACATTTGCCTTTATACATATTTCAGAGATTTTACATCTGCTACTTGTAGTTTAAAAATCTTTAATTTTAACGTATGTTATTTTTATTATTAAGACAGTCGGTTTCTCATATTCCTGGATTTCACACATCGTCTGCCAGTCCACTGGATATGTGGAGCGATGAACTTGTTTCAACCCGTCTATCGATCAATGTCTAGAAATCGTTTTCTACTAGTTCGATCATGCGTCTTGTAATTATCACTCATTTGTGTGTACCGCGCTGTTTTCATTTTACCATTTAAATATTGTGACCTTTTTTTTTCTAATTATTGCTTAAATTTATTTTCATAATCTAGAATTTCGTATCTAATTGTAGCATTCTTCAATACAAATTACATTGTTATTTCTGTCATTGTCAACGCTTTGTTCAATGCTAAACTTGGTTTCTTTAAAGGCCACGCACTATTTAGGATTTTTAATTACAATCATCGGTTTCTTTATGTTCTAATATACCAGGTGTTTTAAAATTATTTTGTGTAGGCCAACGCGTTTTATCTATTAACAAAACGTTTATTGTATTTATGGAGCTTAAATAGCATTTACAACTATTAGGCCTGTATGAATATACAAGCGCCGATAAAGTTAAACATTATTTATTATAATATTTTATTCTCAATATTTTTATTTAAGCTATCTTTATAATTGCTAAGAGTTTATCAAAGATTACATTTCCGTATTTCATCATTATTTTAAAACAATGTAAACAAAGAACAGAAGTTGTTGTTGAATGTACAGCTACTTGTTTCTTTGTGTAGTTATCGACCTTATTATTCTTCGATACAGGCATTGACCTGTTTCATGCATTTTGCATCGTTGGCTGTTTATTTCCAATTCAATATTTACCAGGAATGAACAAAAAGTAATTTACTTGCGAAAATTGTATTTTCACATGTCTAAATTTTTAAACTTTTTGTGCATCTACCACGTCTAAAATAAGTAATTTTTTTAACATATTGCCCATTTTGTTTGATTAACAAACTTTTTTATTGAGACACCTTATTGATTTATAATCTTTGGAGGCGCTCACAGCAACAAAAGGAAACTCGTTTTACCAGTTCTGCAACTCCCTAATTAAACCACGAATGTTCCTTATATAAAATGCCTTTGTTTTTGTTCTACTTTTTCACGTTACCTCTTCATTATTCATGAAGATAAACAATATTATTCTAATTAACATCCTCCTTTGAATTAGTATTATCAAACTTGTGGAGATAATTTTTTTAATATTTAAATTTCTGTTATCTTAAAGTTTTTATTTTTAGCGGGAATGAAATAAGTATCATTGTATAAGTGTGACATAACAGACATGTTACTAGCTAAGTAGGCAATAATATATGCGAGTATCTAATATAATTAGCAAATATATGGTACACGCACTTTTGTATTTGAGTAACACCTTTTTCGCAACCTAGGTAAATAACTATTTATTTTCAAGGTTATAATGCACTAATGCCATCCATTTATTTTTTCTGCTGTTAAAAATTTGTGCTCTGTCATAGTTATAGTACCAAATACTTGAATCAATAAACAAGTTTGCCCCGTACTATGAATCTCCTGGCTACTCTTAGGTATATCTAAGAATGAAAAAAAAAATACTATTTATTTAATTGCAGGCTGTCTCCTTAGTCTCGCCTTAGTTTTTATAATTTTTTATTTCACGTTAAATAGTATTTAACTGTTATGTTATATTTTTTGGGGAAAACACGAATAAATAAATAGGCACATGAGAACTATTCTAAAAATTTAAACATATAAATTATTATTTACAAATAGTATGTCGTAGGCAGTGTATTGTCTTTAGTGTAACGTGGTATAACCGTATTACGGATATGCCACGCTAACCTAGTAGCTACATCTCGGTGTACCTTCATCACAATTAACGAAAGTCTTGTATTAAAATACTTGTGTCTAACTTATCGTACAAGCCACAATTCAGTTTCTGTTATCTATTTATTACTCAACTTAATCCTATTGGAGTTGATTTGATAGGTTCTTAAAAGCTTAACTGTGTCAGGGCTATCAATTAATTTTACCGCGAGAGAAATTTAAGAACTTAAAGTTACATCTTTTTAACTGGTTTTTATATGAGGGTCCTTCTGTGTTGAATGTCTTTGCTGAGTTTATTAGCGCTGCCATGTCATGCAGTAGTTGCGCAGAGATTACTGTGTTCTTGTTTAAAAAGTATTATAGTTAGTTAAGTTACTAGACCAATGAGAAATATTTCTCTTATTCTCAAAGCTTTGATGCCTAATGTAATGCTGTGTAGATATCCGGAGCAGCGCTACACTATTAGCAGGATGTATCATTGGCTACAACTTAAAGTTCGAGCTAGTCTGAAAAGCTGTGTATCAATATTACTTAATTTTATATAAAACATGTTAGTTAATTATTCATATAAGCATATATTTTTATTAACAACAAACTTTGTTATACAAGTAGCAGTTGAAATCGTTTATGATTTAACGTATATACACGAAACTGACGAGTGGTTCAACCAAACATTGGTCATAGTTCTATTTTAAATGTTAGTGCTAATCTTATTATGGACTCTTACACTGTATTTAGGCCGAAAAACTATGAGTAATAGGAATTAAATTCACATTGCGCGTTCTAGTAAGAGAATCATGATTTTGCCTATATAAAATTTCTAGTCTTTCTAAATTTATATTTCAAAGTAATGCGTATTAAAATGGTTAAAGTGATCTTATTTCCGTTGATACATGCAAGATCCTGTGTAAATGCCTCCTGTATAAAGTAACATAAATGTTGCGTAGCCGGCTGGTTTCTCGCTTGACTCATGCGTTGCGTGACACATTGCTTCATTTAACATTGGCGTTGTAACGGCTGCTAATTCATATTAATTACAAAATGATTACTGCAAAGTGGATGTGTCACAAAATGTATTAAAGGATTTATACATTGCATCATTTGACATGATTGACATCATCACGTCTGTATCACAAACAATATAAACACGAAATTTAAATCCATGCAAAATTGGTAAAATTTTAGTAAAAAAATCACATAAATTCTTAATACCACATTATGGGATTTTGTAGCATTAATCTAACTATATGTCTATATTCAGATTAATACAAACACATTAAACATCATTATTCGAAAAATATTTAAAGTGTATTAAATATTACGGACAATAATAATGATTATATTCAGTGATTATGATTGTACGAGAGAAATGATGCCATATTCGATAACACAAAACTTACAACGGTCAAGATCGAATTACGCAACTAGCAAGATTTCGACGGATTTTATTACATTATGAAATTGAAACATTATCCGGGAAAAGCGGTCATGGAGGACCCCTGGCTTTCTATAAACGATAGGACTATGGACCTCGTTTATGCAGCAAACTGGGTCGGAGCTAGCAATCTCAGTAGTTATAATGAAAATGATAATACTTCGAACAATGTTAAATTTAATTCCATATCCAGAAGCAAATCATGCCGTAACATTGGACGTAATGATAAAGATTACGACGACAAAACGATCTCGTTTGAAGATGATGAATACAAATCCGATCAAAATGTTCCTAGTGAAAGTATTTCACAATTAGCGAGGTATCAACAAGACATTGAAGAGAAAGCAAGAGCAAATAATAACCTTATAAGTCAAAATAAATTAAAACATAGTTATAGTTTCAAGGATATGCCTAACGGATACAGACCGTCTACTCTACGCAGGGTAAAGCGCAGAAATTTTACAGAGTGGGATATTGAATCGTTTGGAACAAACGAACGCCATCCACCTCCCCCACCACAACGTAAAGACTCGCTAAAATATGCGCATAGACAGAGAAAGATTGACTCAAAAAAACCTTTTTATCCGTTGCCTGATCCTGGCCCGGTACCGCCAGACCCGTCTTCAGAATCATATTATGAATATTATTCAAGAGTAAGTCAACAGAACAATGATACAGATAGTGATAAGATAAAACAGCTACAAAAAGATACCAAAAAGGAGCGAAATTCAAGTAACGATGCAAAACAAAATGGCACAGTTCGTGGATTCACTAATAGTGGTGAAACAATGTATCATCTAATAAACTCTATGGCTACATTAGATTTGACACCTATAAAAGCAAGAAGCAAAAAGAACCTCGACCCGGATTGTGATGCGGAAGATTTAGGCTTATATATGCGGCCTATTAATGAATCGTTATCTACATGCAATCAACTTCCTGAGCGCACTACGCAACAAGAGAACGAACGAAGCGGACGCATGGATGACGTAAAACCCAGTTTTCGCTCCAAGTCCATGCGTGTAAAAAGCGAAGGAAGAGCGCCTCTTCGCGCCTATCTCGACTCTGTACATGATGACAGTAAGGCATTGAATGTTGTCACTGTCACTCAACCAAAAAGAAATCTCTCTCCAAGTGAACAGCTCACATTAATGCAGTACGATATGTTTAATGGAAGCCGAAACTCTCCTGCACCTCCTATCACCAACGGATTTCACTCGGTCGACTTGGGAAAAGAAAGTGACTATCGGACTACAAACGGTGTTTTAAAACAAATCAAACGTGATAAATATGGAAAGTTTTATAATACGGTGAGGGTGAAAAATGAAGATAAATACGATAGGTATAACGACATTTTATCATTTGCTCCACCGAAAGATCGTATCAGTGAAGAACGTGTGACAACAACTAACGGTGCCTATCCGAGAAGTGCTAAAAGCTCATCTAGTAGCTCCGATTCTGACTTTTCTATTCCTCGTCCTAAATTAATTGTGCCTGTTCACACTTACGGAACTAGAAAGAGGAGGACTGGCAACCTTTGTCAACGAGATAGTAATGCTACGGAGTCATCGCTCGACGCCGGAGTGTTATTAGATGTGACTCGTCTGGAAGATTCTACCAATGTCTCCACAGAAAATAAACAACCAGGTAAATTATCTCTTTTTTTGGTATGATTAAAAATAGTTACAAAGACAGTCGCGCCACCGTTTTATCTTATGTTGTATTACATTATCTCATTGTCTTGATCTAGCACGTTTGTTGATGTTGATCGATGATTAATATCATGAGACGTTGTTATATAAAGCAAGGTTGCGCTTTACTCTGCAAAATTAGATTTTTCGAAGACGTTTTGTCCCACTTGCCCCCAACACTGCTCCGAGTTCAATTTCTACCTTGTTTGAAAATTTCAGCCAATTATCTGTCCATGAACGGAATTATGTATCATCTCAATTTTATAAAAATGATATCGAAATTTAAAAGTCTTTTTCATTAACGGATTTATGTATTGCTCTAAGTTAATACATATTTATGTGTCGTAACTTTCACTTAAGAAACTAATTAAAAGTGATTCTGAAAAAATAAAAGACAGTAAGAATGTCTTAGCTAATACTTTAAACGTAACAAAATTACATAAATAATTAAGTTGTCCTATAATTTATAACAACAATTCCTTTGTGTTTTAACTTATCAACTTAGATTATTGCAACCCTTTGTTCTTTAATGTACATTAAATGTACACTTTGAACATAAAATAAAACGTTTATTTGAATTATGTTCAAATAACTTGATTCTTAATAATGACTGTCTCAATTAAATGCGCACGGAAGTTTGTTGATATACTTACATTGTGAAGTGAAGATATGTTAACAATAATTAAGTGTTTCCTTTTACTAGTTCCCAAGATACAATAAGACAGACTACTACAGTAAGAAAATGAAAACAAATTTTATTTTTATCGACTAATGCGTAGAACTTCACGCCTTGACGGTGGATGAATACAATGAGTTCAATATACATACTACACTAGTATAATACAACCTCATTGATATTTGAATGCATCTCATTTATCATCAGGTGAACGTCCTGCTCGCTTCATTCAATAAAAAAAAAGTCGAATGCTTATTTTTATTAGATAGCATTACATAAAATGTGTTTTCTAACTATTGTGTTTAAGAACTAAAGTATGCGTACGGATTGCATTGGAGCCTTGAAACACTTTCGTTCTCCGCATCAGTAAATTGTTTGCGTCGGTCTTGCAAATTACAATAGTTATGAATCGACATGTCCTGTGCAAGTGTTAACTGCAAATTGCTCGTTATTACATTGTGTTGTATATTTCATATATATTGCCAAGGGTATAGTTGGTAACAAAAAAAAGAAACTGCGTTTATATGGACAGGTCTATAACCTTGAAGCCGTTATTGTCTTTTTACTTGATACTTTCGTTTATATATTTTTCTAAGAGCCTTATTTTCATATACCGGTTTTAGATCAAGATTACTTATTCAGTGAAGACTCTTGCCATTTATGAATGCATATAATAAAATTATCCTAACAATTATGCTTATTCTTTAAAGTAGCATATTATAAAATAGTTATAGAGTTGAACTAAATAGTTAAAATTTCTCTTTTAAGTGTGAAAAAAAATGTATTTGTCGTTGCGTTGTAAAATGCACAAGAAGGTGTTATTCTTGTCTGTCTGGTTTTGTTTTTTCGTACACTCAATTGTTTCGCTAGATGTCTGACACAACAATGTAACCATTGTGTGTGACGCATGTTGATATTTACAAGTTAAACTATTGTTTAATTAATGATTTAAAATGATTAGAATAATAATTTCTTTTGTACACGGTTCTTAAGTATCGAACATAAATAACAAATCATTCACTTATCTACTCATGAATTCATACGTGAATAAAATCAGCTCAAGAACAAATTTTAATAGTCTATGTTACTGAATATAACCATCATCAGTATTATTATATACTTATTGGAAATATTCAATGGTCACAGGAAGTTAATTATCATTAAGTTGGAAAACTGGCCGAATTTTATAAAGATTTTGATTGAATATTATATTTGTATCTAGCGCTTCAAGTATGTCTGCTAATAACGTATAGAAAAAGATATATTAGATTTCATAGTAGCAATTGAGCGAACAATCTAGGTTTATAGTGTAATTAAAATAAACGTTCTTGATAATTACTCCTATATTCTCCAGTTCCAAGATTTACGCAGGTGTTCATTATTGAAAAGTATGTTTACCTGGAAATAGTTTTTGTTGTTCAAACGTATTTAATAAACGCGTCGTCTTTAAAAATCGCTGGTTTATACTCGTATTTTGATATTGTGAAAGTTTTGTTTTTCACTGATAAAAAAAATGTACCAACAATAATATTATATATATATTGCATATTCTGTAACGAAAGATAGATAGATACTTTAACCAAATAATTAAAATTGTTTCAATTTAGATCTAAGATATAAGGTTTATACATTTATTCTTAATTAGTTTTAATTATTTAACCGCAAAATTGTTCACGATTTAAGGAGTTAAACATGAATTCATGTTAAATTAATGATTGAATGTTTTTAACGGTATTCCAAACGATTAATTGTTAATGAATTTATAACTTTTTAAGTAACGGATGTCGGACAAGTTATAGCGGATGTGGACTAGTAACAAGAAATTGTAATATTTTATTGTATGAGCGTATAAGTGAGAATTTCGCACGCTGTTTAGTTTGTTCTCACGCTTACACCGCCATTTTTGATATTCAATTGCATTCTCTATGTACCATTCAAAGTAGTTAAAGATTGGAAAGTAATAACTAATAACAGCATTTTTAGTTTATGTATTATAATGGATATCGAATTTTAACCTCGACTGGGTTCTCTTGTCGAGAACCTGTTCAGGAAGCGAGTTTTTATGTTATTGCAGAGTCATTTCCATTACTCTGGTATTAATACGCAAAGTTATTGAAAATATTTATAGACAGTGAAAGTAGTAAGAAAGTGATAGCATAACGTATAAATGATACAACGCTTAGATTTTGCTTTTGATAATATCTTAATATATTCAAGAGCTTATTTTAACTTAATAAAAATAATTAAATTATTAATATATTAATATTAAATTAGTAGAAGCTAAAGTTGTGACACTGTTTTATGACTTTTTTATATCTACATTCGGTTACGTAGCCCCGTTGACTTTCGCAACTTCGGAACCTTGACTTTATTGCACCGACGTAATATTAAGTATAAGGCATTGAACAAATTGTTAAATCTATTATACATTTAACATTCCTTTTTGTAGTGAACTAAACTATGTAATAAATACGGTTTACTTTTGTTTACTTTGTCTGGTAACTGTACAATTAATGTTTTAAATTTATAAGTAATAAATACATATAAACTGAGTGTAACACATTTATAAATTAAGTTAACTTGATTATTCAAGGTCATCCACGTTTGTATACACATTTGTGTTTGTTTAATATGGCGATTTATGATGTCATAATATCACAATTTCCTTTTCGTGTATTATCTGATTGAAGTTTAGAAGATAAAAAGTTTGAACGGAATTTAAAGTATGTTTTCTCTTCTTCTAGAGGGCAGAGTTGAGGTGTCCCGTGAAAACAAATACCTCAGCACAATGGCCCCTGGCAAGGTGTTCGGCGAGTTGGCAATATTATACAATTGCAAGAGGACCGCCACCATCAAAGCTGCCACCGACTGCCGTCTCTGGGCCATCGAACGGCAATGCTTCCAGACAATTATGATGCGTACTGGTCTTATACGCCAAGCTGAGTACACTGATTTCCTCAAAAGGTGAGTTCGTTGCCGTTTATATAACAGAAACAAGTAGATTATGATTGTTCAGAACAAAAATGAAATTGCTCGTTACCAACTGATTCATGTACACATCAAGAAACTATTATTTTTTATCAGATATCGTTATAACATTTATTACAAATAGTAAGTAGGTTATATGAAAACACAAAGAGATATATACGAACATAAAATTTCTCTCCATTTTATTTACAAAACATATACTTCACTTCTGTTTAATAGCGGTGAAACTAAAAGATAGGAATTATGGTCGACGGAGCGAGGACGGCGGTTTTCGTTACGGTACGCCTGATAGTGTTACAAAAGCCTTGTAAGACGAGTTTAATTATAGACGAAACAAATTGAAAACCAGCAACACTGAGCCGGATGTTTGATCGACGTTAAAGTTCACGTATCGTAATTGGATTTAAAACAACACCGACAATACACAAATATAATAAAAACATAATATAAACAACAGTCTTCTTTATGTATCAACTGCTGGGAGTTTTCTCACATAGGTCAGGTTCAGGTTGGCGGATGTCACTTGTCCACGAAAGCTGTTATTCTTGAAACATACCAGCTTCCTTATGATGTTTAATTTTATCGAAAGTACAAGCACAGCGTAGAATGAACCCGTGCTTTTTTGAGACTTATAGTGCAAATGTTGGCCTTTCAAGCTGCACTATCACATATTTCGAATAATTATAAGACATGTATATATTTTTTTAAATCTTACACAAAATAGTTTTGAGAAAAAATCTTGTATATGTAATCTCTGATTTTATCTTAAATTAATTGGTATTTACTAATTTATATCATGTAAAGCAAAACATTGTTTAACATAAACATGTGAATGTCAATATTTACATCTTAATTTAATAGTTGTATGACATTTGTATTGAAAGCAAAAAAAAATACGATCTGTAGCAACACGAATTCATTACTGATTTGATACGCGTGTCTTATGGTAATAACTTTTTTACTTAACACATGGTCACGACTTTCACATGTCTTTCTTTTCTGTTATTTGTAAAGCAACATACAAAAACTATTGCGCTTGTCATCTTCACACTTCCCGTAATAGTTTGTTCTGTCCAGAAAGGATTTTTTTCTTCTTTGATGTTTCCTTTTAAGTTGTTTTGATTATGTGGGCGTTGGAGCATTTTGTTTTGACAAGTTAATTCAACATGTGGCTTCGGAACATCTTTAACACGCGGTAATCTTTTCAACTCCCTTTGTTTTATAAACTTTAAGTACTAACTTCCTATAGACTTAAATCAGAAAATCAACTTACATAACTTCACGATTTTATATCTTGATGAATCTTTAATAAAACTTATTATTTAAAATGAATACATGCATAGTTTTAATCGATTTGTTTCTATGCAATTAAATAACAATATTTTATAATGTAGATTATTTTTCATATGAATTAAAACTTGAGATATGACACGGACACAATGTCAAACCAGAATTGAATTATACGGACGTATTCAGTTTTATTTGCTTTCGTGCTGAGTGCATAGTGCAGCACAGGGCATGGCGGATGACCACGAGGATATTGAACTCGGACAGTTATGCTAATGCGACGGGCGTCCAAAGTTCTATTCTTCTGCTTTCATCTCTTTAGAACGCAGTCGACGTAGAGTTCATGCGTGGGTGAATAGCGTTTCTTATTAAAGTTATTAGTCACTTCCTGACATCTGCCTGCCTCGTAGTAAACTGCGACTTTTATCATCTTCATTTTTATAGGTGGATCTGTTATATTTTTGGTTTAATAAATACAAATCACAAATATCTAGAAAGACAACAAAACAATAACTTTTTGTTTTTGGAGCATGGTTACTAAAATATAGTTAATATATAATATACTTGTACAATAACATTTAATATTTTTAACATTCACTTATAAAAAAAATTATATCTTTAGCACAATATTACCATAGTATAACAATTAATGTACCTTTAACTTCTCTGTGTGACAAAAAATAAATCAGTAATTTCTAGTCTATCTGAGAATAACACAATTATATAATATGTGTGATAATAGAAATCAAAAAGATTTCAAAAGAAACGGAAAGCTGAAAAAGATCATACGTTTCAAAGCGATTCTATTATACGTACCTTTAGATCTGATCATAGGTAATATATTACCTATAAAATTTTAATCGCTCATACTTGTATTGATTCGGAGGTAACCCAAGACTTTATTTAACACAAAAGTATCAAGTTGCGCTTGCACCTACATCCGTGGTAATGAATCACTATTAACGCTTACACTATGGTGGTCCAGATTCCGAGTGATAAAGTTCAATGGAGGCTAACATTACCACACCACCTTCACCGGACAGACAAAATCATACGCCAAATTGAGAGATTATAAAACATAAGTTAAATACAGTTTGTTTAATGATGAGAATATTCTTATGGTAATTATAAACATTATATGTGTTATAAATATAATATTATGAGAATGTGTAGAAGGCAACATTTGGCCGTGCAAAAATGACGCCATCACATTTTTAAGTAGGCGGGTCTTTTGTAATGTTTTTGTAGTTTTTCAAGATTATTTTTAGTAAGTTTTTTTTCAAAATGCTCAGCATATTTTTTTAGTTAAATTATAAGTTTAACTATATACTTTAATAAAAAATATTATTTTTTATAATACATTGAATTGAAACTTCACTTATGTGTTGTTAATATTTGTAGTCAAAAACCAAGAAATCTGTGGCATTTCTTAAGTTGAAGTACTACAGCGACAATGGTGTTCATTGTTCGCGATCCCTAAGCGAGCATCGCTAAGCCGTGCTCTGATTCCAATGGCAGTTATTTTTTTCTTAGTTGAAACAAAAGGCTTTGACGAAATTCTATCGCGGCACTGTTGCTCAAGCGACTCGTGCGCAACTTTGCGAAATAGTTGTCGCGTTCGTGTGGATCGTGACATTTATATTTGCGGGCCTTTCACTGTGCCGATGTGTCACACAGCAGGACGTGATATCCTTTATCAAACTGCAACGGGCACACTGAAAACTGTGTTGCACTTCCCTCTTTCGTAATCATTAAAATTTTGTTGTTCAAATTTCATTATAAATTAATTTACGCCAAAAAATCTTTCAAGTTACGTAAAATACGCGCGTCTCACGCCAAACCTATGGTTTAATCATGAAGTTCTCATCATCGAGTAATTCTAAAGGATATCTTTTAAAAGTGTCTTGATTTGTAAAATAAAGAATTATTTATCTTAATACCCGTGCAAGGGTTGACTTAATGCCTTAGGCATTAAATTCCAGTCTACCTTGGATGAAGCAGAGATGTGATGAGAAAGGTTATAATTAAGAGTACATTTTAAAAACGGATAGATAATATAACTACATACATCACCACATAAAATTAAATACATGATTACATGTGTAATAGAAATAATCAAATGAAATGTAAATGTACGTGTTGTTATATAAAATAATAGATTGCTTTGAGATTTTAGCAACAAGACTGGCTAAATTTGGCAGATCTAGCTTAATTTCAAATAAATTTTTTGAGATGCTGCATTTGTAATGTTTGGTTATAATTTATTACTTGAGTTTAATAATCTTTACGTTAATGTAGACATTTATTGTAATAGTAGAAGCGAAATTCTTATAGATGGTTAATAAACTAAAATAAGGTTTAACTAATACCAATTGCTCGAACATTATATGATATGTTTAAAAATACCTCTTCACAAATAATTGATCAGGGTTGTGGAATTTATACTCAGTGTGAGAGATATTCATGTTTACATCCGTTCGATTCAGTTATAATTAAACATGTTGACACAGACAGAATCTACGTTTCACAACAGTTTCTCGTGTATTATTTGACATAGTTACCAAGTAATTTGATTCATTATAAATAATATTATATTCGAGATACTTGACTATATAACCAGCACTCGCTGTAGAAAATACCAAGTCATTAACTCTAGAATTCTCCTAGCAGCTTAGCAGAGTAGAATTACTAGCTTATGTTACGATCATGTGTCAGTTTCAGATGAAATAAATTCATTCTGGTTACGAATATAAAATGTAAAAGGATATGATAAAATTTTTATTACAATATCTAACTTGCCTTTTATAGTTATCGACAAGAGAATACCTGACATAAATTTCACACGATGTTAAATAACAATGAAACCGATGATGTTAGTGTGCTCGCTGAGAATAGAACCGAAGTGAAATCTGGTATCAGATTTACAATACTACCAAAAATCAAATTCCAAAATGCTAATCGGACCGTGGACCACCATATTACAACGCAAGCTACTAGCAGAGCTTGATGCAGTTTAACCCTCCTAGTTATTTAGTTTATGAAACGAAAAAGATTTAAAGTAAAAATGTAAACACTCAGTTTAAGTTGTAAATAAAAAAAAACTGCCGTTGGCCGTGAAACGCTGACGCACAAGCTGTGACGAACAGTAAATGTAGTCTTTATAGCGCTATTTGAAAAAGTTACATTCGCACAAATCATTACTTTGACCATCCGGTACATATTGTATGAACAGTGTTCCAACGTCTGTTTTTTGGTTACATTAAAACTATTAAATACCAATTTCTGGATGAGGGTATAAAAAATTTACTATGTATTAAAAGAGTTCATTTATTTAATAGAAACATTTATACTAATTAGACATTTATTATTCATATGGCATTTACTTTGATTTGAATTGTAAATTTTTTTAATAAAATTAATTATAACCTATTTTAAATTATCTTGAAATTTTGACACTGATTGGTTTCTTTAAATGCATCTGAATAATGCTTTTTTTCTTTAAAATTTAAGTTTAATAAATCAAATAATGACATTCTCAGTCCGAACGTACTTGAGCAAACAACTGACCTTAAACTACTCAGTTTATTCTATTTAGACCATATTGCGTTATTGAGGAAGTTAACTATAACTAAATCAACATTCACTTCTTTATGGACAGAAACATTTTAAAAATCCACGAAGGTCACAGGGATTAATTAAAGTATTAAATCGATTAAAAATGAAACCAAAGAATAGGATATGCTGACTATTTCATCTTGTTTTCTTTTGTATGGCACCACATCCTTACTTCGTCCATTGTGAAGGCTTTAATATTACAGCTCACTTTGAGAGTAGAATTTGAGACTATTCCGTCTAATCATATTTTACTTGTCCACAGCGTTCCTATCTTCAAGGACCTGCCTGAAGATACGTTAATTAAGATTTCTGATGTACTAGAAGAAACCCACTATCAGAATGGTGATTATATCATCAGGCAAGGAGCGCGAGGGGACACATTCTTCATCATTTCAAAGGGACAGGTATGCTGTTTACTAATTTTATTTCACTGTAAGTTATTTTTTAGGTTACAATGATTAAAGTTATATTGTTTTTATGAATAATACCAACTTTGTAATGACTGTTGCTTATGGCCACTTTGAATTTATATAGAGAGAAAGTTTTTTTTTTAATTAATTGTAGTGATATTTTTTTGGTTTCTTACTTCCTACTGTATTTTGGCAGTTTTAATCATAATGTAACAGAAATACGGCACAATGTTATGAAAACTGACATCAACATCCTCTATCATGGATAAATCCGATTACCTACTTATAAGATCATTAACTCTGTAATTATATTTATGACTGCATTTCTATTTCGTTGTGCTATAGAAAACTAATAAGAGAAAGTAAACATGTAAATCTTCGATGAGACAGTTTCTTTTTATAAATCACCTTTTATGGACTCCAATGTAATACCAATATTTCATATGATGATAAATAATACCGCGTGGAGGGAAAAGTAGGTACAATTTTTTCTTGGTAAATAATATTTAGTTATAATATTCGTTCCTCATAGAAAAATGAAACATTAAATAATCATATATAAAAGGAATTTGTATTTAGTCAAATATTACAAAAGAAATTTATGGGTAAATTTGGAAAGTAATTTGGTCCCCTCTGGTACGTTAGTGCTAATTCTGTCCTGATATTTCCTTAAACCAGTAAGATTGGAGGCACGATAAATATTTTCATCAATGATTTTTTGAAGCAAACCGCTGAACCAAACAATGCTATTTAAAAGCGACGATGCGATAACTGGCAATCGATGAGCAATCTGTCAAGGATTTGCCACGCTTCGCAATGTTGTCGACACGGGTGGGAACCAACGTTGTGCACTAAGTCGTATCTAGGCAGTTCTAGAACTTTTTTCATTAAAAAAATAAATAAATTACAAAGTGCTGGAAGCATATTTACGTAGATATAATTGCATGATTACCATGATGCAGGATCACTACCGAATCTCAGAGATTCTAGTTCAAGACGAGATAAAAATGCTTTGGAGATCTGTGTTATATTAAAACGTTAAATACTGACAACTTAGTGGGTATAAAATTTAACATAGTGTTTGTTATTAATTAAAGGTCTAGATATAGGTAACAGGTCTAACTTGTATATAGATTTAGACGTGAGGAGTGAGTTGTACGCTGTCTATTACTCGTCGATATACACTAATTTCTAAAAATAAGAAATAAGTATCTTAACATAAACGTGTTTGTAAATTCGTTAACACTAATGTCTGCTTTACGATGTTTGAAAAAAGTTTTTAATGACCATCACAACCATTACTTTGCTGTCGCACGCTCTTCTCGCAGTGTATTGCGATCAGTTAGTCTCTCTAATTTATTTCAATGACTTTATGTTTAGACTCGCACGTCTGATGTTTGCAAAGATCTTCTCCAAACATGAAAGTGACCAATTTCACTTTCATACCCCGCATCAACTTTCGACGCAGACTCCGTTGAGCAAACCACGCCCATATATCCCAAAAACATTAACTTGACGCCGATTTTAAATTACCTTATAACTTATATAATATATTCTACTCGTATAACTTGAAGTTATAAAATTAACTTTGGTTATCTAAACTATATACTATATTTCATAAGAAATGGATAGTTTAAATTTTTACACTAATAGTGTTATTCACATACTCGTTTTAATATGTCTAAAATATATATCATACTATAATAATAATAACCATTGTTTATATAAAAGTTAAACATATTTAGGTATTGCAGTCTCTAAAGATTTAGCAGTCTCTAAAATTCCTGTTTAATTCTCAATGATACATTGCAGTTATGATATTCTAACCGCTTATTTACTAAGAGTCATAAATTTCGTGCAGTAAAAAGCTATAGAAGTTCGTGAACAACGACAATAAACTAGGAACAACACAAATATTTTTTAGAAATAAATCAAATGTGAATAAGCTTAGTTTTATCATTTGACTTACCATTAACAAAATTGTTAAGTCATTGAGTAAAAAGATAACGTAATTTACTTTCCTAACGTGTTTTCTTACTACCAATCATCAGAAAGTTGACGACAGGGTCGATTACTTACCTGCCCCGGGGCTCTTCACTTTTAACATCAATGCAAAGAATTATGAAGTTATAAGTGACTTATAACGCGACAATATATTCGCGAATATACATTACGTTAGTACCTATTGTCCGAGCAAAGATACGGTGATTGTGCAACCGGTTCACCTTGGCATTTAACTCAGCTGGCGCTCAAGTTTCTCCACACCGATTAGCGTTCACCAATTCGAACTTGCTATGTTTTAATATTCCGAAAATGCAAATTTATATATACCGGACTACTTTGATATTCATGACTCATTAGTCTATAACAGATAGTTTATTTGTAAACCAAATTAGAGAAACAAAAACGCGAACAGAGTTATTTTTAGAAAATAATAGTATAGCAACTCGACTTATACAAAAAATGATCTGAAAGTTACTTGTAAAATTGTAAAAAATATTTGCCAAAAATCAGTCAAATCTTTTACTTAACATCAAATAGTAATAAATAACTTAGTAATTTTTTATGGTCGTTATTAATGTGTTATGTGACCATATATTTATTTGTGAGTCATTAAAGGATGTTTCTATTTCGCCTATGTTTTTAAATCTGCTATTAATGTATATGATGCCGGTAAACTTTCTGCCATGTAATTTATATTCACATGAAACGAACGCGTTATGAATGTTATGCGTGCGAAATACATATATAAGATAGGCATGTGTGTAAACAAGGGGTCGCTATTCAAAGCAGATCGGACGTGTGACTAAAATTTTAAACAAGCGAAGTATGGAGGCTGTGAGGCCTGAAGAGTCAGCCTATTGTGCCTGCAAGGTCAAAGCACGGCGAGCGGTGGGGCGTTGTGCCATTGCGCGCTCTGACGCCAGAATATTGGTACATCCGTATGGGAAATTGTCTGCCTTGCAATGCTTTCGTTATTATATTCTTTTTTAATTCACTATTGTTATGAATAATGTTATTTCATTTATGTATACGCACAGATTACCATTGCCTATAAACAATTAACAGTTTAAAAATATCGATGCATGTTTTTACTCAGTACATTCAAAAGATGAATACTATTTATTATAATGACAACACGTAAATCATCGTTTAATTTTAATAATTTGGTTGTATGCATCATGAGTAATCATCAAGGAAGGCCAAGACATTTTTAGTTAATAGTTATTTTTCGTTTTTTCGATCTTGCGATGTTACGAGCAAGGATATTCACCTGATAGGTATGTGATGCGCCTACTCATAATAATGTCGCACTAGTTAGTATAATATATACCGCATCATATTGTACACGTGAGAAACTTAAGATGTTAAGTCTCTTTACTTATGTAATTTCATTAGCTAAAGTGCTCTTACCAGAACACTGTAATGTTTGAACATTACTGTTGGAAGGTAGAACTAGCTGCTGCGGTGGAACGTAGGCAGCCTCTAACAGTGACCTACCACCAATGAGCTAGGATGAAGTCGATTACTTTAATTTTAATCGAGACAAGTCAATTATTTACATTTCTTATTTATAAATATCTGGATTATAATTGATAGTGCCTTTTCTTTATTAGTCTTATTTGAGATAAATTATACGAAACATTTGTGTTCTTTTAAATATTAAGATTTTGTAATCCGGTACGTTATTAACTCGATTTGTGATAACTACTAAAACCGTTATTCAGCTATTTAGAAAACTAGTTACAAAACGCACTTAACAAGATTTAATAGCATTACTATTATGTTGCAACTCCTTTACCCTATTATTAGTCTGTAGACCACTTACATAATTCGTTCAGATTAGATATTTCAAGGCGTTTATTGAATACCTAACAGAGCAGTAAATTGACAGTGTTTGTCATTTGATACGAATGTTACTTATTTTTTGAATTTTTCATAAATGAAATTCGTTTATTTGTGATATGTGTTATCTTTATTATTGAAGAAAAATATCCTTTTAAATAAATTTAGCTAAAATAATTATATCTTTCTAGTTACTAAATATCGATACTGGCTTTTGCTATACCATCACAATGGACATATCTTCTGCTAAAAGTACTTCCTGTTCTAGCTTGTAAATTTAGCAGGAAAATTATATTTATCTTGTCACAGGCAACATATAAATAGGTTTCTGTCCACTTTCTTTTTAGGTTAAAAAAGTACTGAAATGTATCGCAATTGTGCGAAATAAATTTCAATCGTCAATTTGTTTCACTCAACGTTAAAATTGTAATACGTATAATTAAAAAAATTGCAATATCTCCGTACGGACAAAATAAATTTCATTTACGAGGTGAAATCGCAAACTTGCCAAATCATTACGATTTCTACTATATATATAAATATTTAATATTTGCATACGCTGAAACGAAATGTGTTTACTCGTAACTGTATCGAAAAGAAAGTGAACACTATGACTTTACTATATCGGCTTGTTCGGCTGTAACCGATCGTTGCTTTTTGGTTATTTTTACGTTGCGCAGTAAACTAGTTGGTCTTATTGCCTTAGGCAATGTTATCTCATTCACTTCCGTGGTTATCTCACCATGTCTTATCTACTAAGTTTTTATATGGTTTCTTTTTAATATTTGATTTTCAAACTATTCCCGGAATCGTTGTGTATGTATTTAAGAAATATAAACGTTTTGAACCTTTATTATTCAGACGAGTAGAGTTATACCTAATAGTGATGGTGCTAGTTAGGATATTTGTAAAACACCACACTGTCCCCGTCCCTTGAGAGATAAGTTATTAAGAATCATTATGTATGGTGTATGTTTATGGCGTTATGTGTATCAAATAGCAATAAATATTCATTTTGTAAGTTTATGTTTATTGGTGAATGTATTACATTTTAACAACTTACATCTATATTATAACTTTGTCTGATTAGACTGGACCTTTGTCATATTAAAACAGTTTCTTTTTAAATATTTTATAAAATGAAAAATGATCTTGTTACCTCAAGGTATCTGATATTCAAATTGGGGGCGATCCAATAAACTAAAGTACTCCTGTCCTCAGCTATTCTTACAGACGGTTATCTTTTAAAAGTTATCCTTGTTTGTCTGAATGTGATTATCAGATTGACAGGTGCTAATTTCAATATTATCTAACACCTGTCTTTACCTAACTAACGGAAGGAACAGGCGCGCGTGTACGTGTATAATGTTTTCAGTTTTTACTGTATTACTTGGTTCAACTTGTTACACTAGCTGCAGAATGCAATTCGTATTTTCACTTCCCATATATTTCTTGTTGTGCACTGCTCTAATTAAATAACAATCATTTTAAATACTGGATTAGCATAAGCCTTGGGAGTTCAGAAGGTTCAGATTATCAAAAGTAAGGAACAAAGCTTTTCGCTTCGTCCTCCATAATGCAAACACCCTAATGATTGAGAACAGCCAGTGCCAATGTTTCCTCCAGATAGGGGCCGAAAGTCTTTAAAAGCTGTTTCTAGACTAGTATTACTTATTTACTAGCAAATACTACACTTCTTTTTTTCTTTAAACAATTACAACTTTAAACCGGCGGAGCAAAAAGTTTTCGTGAAACCTCATTATATTATTATTCTTATGAAGCTATCGTCAATTAAAAAAACAAATTTTAAAGTTTTCTGTTAAAATTTATGCATTTATTATGTAAATATGTATGAAGAAGAGAAATCAAAATTTCTTTATACGACCGGTATACTTTTTTGCTTAGGCTCATCTCGACACTTCGCTTTATGGAAAGTTACTTTAATACTAATATAGTTGTATGCCAACTTTCCTGATACTTACCTTTCTAGTCTTTCTGTTACTATAAAGGCTTGCAGAGAAACTTTATTTTACATTTATTTCCTATACATTTACGATCTTTATTTTATAGAAAGTGGGTGCTTTGATGTAATATTTTTAATAAGATTAAAGTATAATTAATTGCGTAACGAATAATTACCTTGACAATTTGTTGTATACCGCATCAAAGTCTAATTTTATTTATTTTTTGTTTAAGAAACTGTAATGACTGTGGCCGTATAATTAAAAACAATACAATCTCTCTTTCAGGTTAAAGTCACTCAAAAACAGCCGAATAGCAACGATGAGAAATTCATCAGAACGCTGACGAAAGGCGATTTCTTCGGGGAGAAGGCATTACAAGGGTGAATACATAACTATAATTTTTTTATCGTTTTATATTTTCCTACAACTTTAGTGGTTTTTCCGAGGTATGAGCTAACTGTAAAAATTTATTATAAATAAAAAAAATGCTTTTTTATTTTGAAAATTTTTATAAACATCTTTACGAAGAATAGGTTAACGAAAATTTAGCGAATATTTGTATCACATTAATTACTAATGTTATTTTTGTTTCATATACTTTTTCAGGGATGACCTAAGGACGGCGAACATAATTTGCGACTCGCCAGAGGGCACCACTTGTCTTGTCATAGACCGTGAGACCTTCAACCAGCTGATTTCGACCTTAGACGAGATACGCACCAAGTACAAAGACGAAGGTGACAGTAGACAGAGGTAATTAAATTAATATTAATTAACTGTATCTATTTTATAAAGGTGGATATAATTAACAGCATTTACATCTTTCAAACTTCTGTCAAAAATTAACGCTTAGAAGTACAAACAAAAGTTAATGTTTTAAATCTGATTTTTAGTATTAATAAGGACTTTAAATCAAAGAGTTCTAAATACCTTAAAAACTAAGCCACGACGTTGATAATGACACTTTTAAATTAAAAATGATATCGTGTATAAATTGCTAAAAATAGGAAGAACATTTCAAAAATAGACTTATCAATATGTTACTAGCCTAATCTAGATATTACTAATCTACCATTCATTAGCAGAACAGCACATTTATTAATACTGACACGATTAGGATTGTTGCTAAGAGAACAACAATAAATTTAAAATTCATTCTGTTAAAAATAAATAAAAAATCACAAAACAAAATGAGGACCCCGCCAATATTGTTTTCATAACAATAATTATGTTGCTATCTGCTTATTGTCAGCATTTTTACTTGTTTTGTTCAAAAGTCGTTACCGCGTACCGTCACGTCATCACCTGTTATTTTCCCGTGTCAAGTTCACACTAAAACCGAAACTAAAACGCATTTGATACGCACAACAATAGATTTCGTTCGAATACGACCAAAACACCTTTGTATTTATATCTTTGCTTTGTTGCGAAACAATCATTTTATATTTTAAAATGTCTTGGTCTCGCTTTAATAAGTTCTGTTTCTCTTTAACGCATACAATTTTCGGATTTGTTACAATACGGTAAGTTAATCATTTGCATTTTATATAGTAACAAATTTTCACACTTTCACTGTCTATTAAATGAGCGATGAAATTTCAAAAGCATGTTCTCGGTGTGTTATATCTGAAGGCGGTTATTAACTTTCATCTTTGGCATAAACAATTTAGTTTTCAAACGACCACAGATTAGTAAGAAACATTTTCCCGCGTTTTTGCCGCACACGCTGTGAAATTCGTCTTGCTTTTATTGTCTATACAATGCAACGTGATCATTTGCTGATAATATTATTTAATTTAAAAAAAAAAACTTTTTCTAAAATGTGTAATTTAAAAATGATAGTGAAAAGAATTTTGAATAAACATTATTACTATGAAATAAAATTTAATTTCAATGTTTTAATAAATCTTGTGTTATTAAAGTAATTAAAAACATAAAATTACATACAATATAAATTAGTATGACTGTTACTAGGCTAATAAATGTTTTTCGATTAGTAAAAAAACGTAACAACTGTCATGTTGATTCACACAAACAGGTACAATTTAAAATATTTTAGCGTATCAAAAATATTTCATATTTCTTCTTGTAGTATTGATGTAATAAACTCAATGGTCTATAGAAGTTATGTAAAATTACAATTGTATGATTTCAGGCTCAATGAAGAATTTGCCAACTTGCGTCTCTCGGACCTGCGCATCATTGCAACCCTTGGCATAGGCGGATTCGGCCGCGTGGAGCTGGTTCAGATACAGGGCGACTCAAGCCGCTCATTCGCCTTGAAACAGATGAAGAAGGCCCAGATCGTTGAGACCAGACAGCAGCAGCACATCATGTCGGAGAAGGAAATAATGTCTGAGATGAACTGCGAGTTTATAGTGAAACTTTATAAGACATTCAAGGACCGCAAGTATTTATACATGCTGATGGAGACCTGCCTTGGTGGAGAGCTCTGGACGATCCTGAGAGATAGAGGTGAGTTAGATACCATTGGTACTTTGGCACAAAAAACTGTAACCGAACAATTGTTAATATATATTTTATGTATATTCTAGAACAAAACTATTACCTATTTAATGTATTACGTAGTATTTACCAGGTAATGAGAGTACTAACACAACTTTCGTGTTCAAAAACTTATATGTACATTGATGTGTTTAAAATATATATTTTTCAGGTCAATTTGATGACGCCACTACCAGGTTCTACACGGCGTGTGTAGTCGAAGCGTTCCATTATCTACATTCTAGAAATATAATTTACCGGTAAGTATAAATGACAAGTCTACCCTTACAAACCCGTAAAAAATAAAAGAAATCAATGTATTGGTTTAAATTGTCGTTTATCCCTTTGTTTTTCAAATAAGGCAAAAGTGTGCATATATTTTGCTATTTCGGCTATAAAGTCATTAGAGTATTGAATCTTAATTCTTTATTTTACACACAAATTGATATAAAATTTCAAACTTGAGTATAACAAAGTGAATCGGTGAATTTATCTGTATTGGTTACTTTCAGCAGATCAATCAGTAATGTTTATACTTCCATTTCACAGGGACCTTAAACCCGAGAACTTGCTATTGGATTCCAAGGGTTATGTTAAATTGGTTGACTTCGGGTTCTCGAAGAAATTGCAGGCTAGCCGCAAAACTTGGACGTTCTGCGGGACACCCGAATATGTAGCCCCGGAAGTCATCATGAATAGAGGACATGACATCAGCGCGGACTATTGGTCATTAGGTAAAAAAAAAAACAATCGGAATTACATGTAATTAAGGAAGTACTTAAGAGCCCCATTACATACACCGTTTACTACAAAAAAGTTTCATACATATGTGATTTATATTTACTTAAACTTCCACAGTAGAACCAGACAATAATTTATGAAGTCACTAGTTTTTTTTTTATAAACAATAACACTACTAAAGAATAATATTAAAATACATTTGTTATTAATTTATAGCAGTTAAATGAAAATACTTTATTTCATTACAGGTGTCCTTATGTTCGAGTTGCTTACCGGCTCCCCGCCGTTCACTGGCGCTGACCCCATGAAGACCTACAATAAGATACTGAAGGGTATAGACGCCGTCGAATTCCCGCGCTGTATCACTCGCAATGCTGCCAATCTTATCAAGAAGTTGTGCAGGGACAATCCAGCTGAGAGACTGGGCTATCAAAGAGGTGGCATCACTGAAATACAAAAACACAAGTAAGCCCCTGCTTATTTTTAATGGCTTAATTACAATTTAAAAAAGTTGATTATTGGTAAATACAAAAATTGTGACATAGCGACGAGCTGTTTAACCACAGAGTTTAGCGTTATTTAATTTATTACAGCGCCATCTAACAGTAACAATTAGAAACCAGAACTTTTTTCATCTTTATTGATGGATGTTACTTATATTTTTCGAAAGAAGAGAAATTAATTAATCTGTGTAATACTCTTTATAAGCATTTTATTTAAGAAGACTTTTTTAGTATATTTTATCATCAATTCTTAGCGGAAGTAGCGTAGTATACTCTTGGATATGTCTTATGCATTTATTAACGAACCTCACTCTTTCGTATACTTCTGGTGTATTAAGAAAAATAAAATTTGTACATATAGATGGTTCGACGGGTTCAACTGGGAGGGATTAGCTCAACGCACATTGGATCCTCCGATCACTCCCGTAGTCAAATCCGCGCTGGACACGCACAACTTCGACCAGTATCCGCCGGACGCCGACGAGCCTCCACCGGACGACCTTTCAGGATGGGACGCTACCTTCTAAGATAGCCCAGGTTCCTTGACACTGTTCTGATCCCTTGTGGTTAGTTGATGTTTCGTCGGAACTGGCTCTGGGTCCAGTAAATAAAGTGATTGACTTTTGTTCTTTCGTCTAAATATAAAATTTTCCTATGTATCAGAGGATTAAATAAAATGCAATGATTACGCATACAATAAATATTTTCACATATTGTAGAAAAGTCAATAAATCTTAAAATACGAACATGCAATCGAAGATCATTCATAACAATTACATTTAAATAAAATATTGTGTGAAATTTTAAATTTTCTTAGTCAATTTATTATAATATATGAAGATTATAATTTACACTTTTCAACTTTTGTCAGTAATCAGACCTTATGTCAACAAATTGTGGCCACATATTGTGGAGTTTAGTTAGTTATATGATTTCTTGAAACCCGTCTTGCTGAGTAATACATGAGAGAAAAGTACGCGGCGAGTGGCGCTTCATCACCTGTGGCCACATTGTCACTTAACACGATGTGAAATTGATGTCAACTGGCCCATTATGTAAAAAAAAACGTAATGATTGCACTTAAACGTTAAAGTATATAAATATCTGCAACATTGTAAGTTGTTTTACCGAAACAGATATACCCATAGCATATAGTTGTAAGCGAAAAAATCGTATCTTGTCGCCATACGATTATAACAACTATTAGTTGTTTAGTGAGTCATCTCGTTAAGTTTTTTATTTTAATTTTTAAATTACTTAATTGAGCTATTGATTATCGAATATAGATTTAATACGTACAGTAAACTAACCTTAAAATATATTTTGTAATGCCATATTTCTCTTGTTGAACTTCGTTATTGAAACTTCTTAAGAGACTAGCTTCGCATAATAACATATTACTTTATATCTCTTTAGAATTTATGTTATGTAATTGATTGTCATGTTAATTTGTTAGAAAATAATTTTTTCTTTACCAAGAAAACTTTATTTACTAACTTTGTAACTTCTATTTAAGAATTAAAGAATTTTCTCATTAAGTTATATTGTTTAAACATCAGATTTGTGTAATGCCATTAAATTAAGTTACAGCGCTTGCCAATGGTAATCGGTATTGAACATAGAAATATTCTATTATAATTTATTTTTTTGCAAAATATAAGAACGTATATTTAAAAATATATCCATTGAACAAATTATGAACTTTTTTGTAATGTAAATAATATCACATAATAGACGAAAACAACCGGGGACACGCAATACTGTCGAATATTCATATTTTCAGTATTTAATAGTTTATGACATGACTTTATAGAAGTTTTATTATAACATGGTGACCGGAGTACCAAAATGACGTTACCAGAACATTATCGACGTTTACGTATTAACCGTGTCAACATTAACAGTTTTGTACATAAAATTATTATATCTAGATAACTTTTGCACATATTGTATAATATTGATTAATTTACTTAAACTTTAGTACATACGGCTTAAAGATCTTTTACTGACAAAAACCTTTCTCTGTTGTCATCATAGTTGTAAAATATACTATCAGATGACAACTTGTTCCGTAGAAAAGAATCGATATATAAATAAAATTTCTTGTTATTATCTGATAAACAAATTCGTTGAACCTTTTTTCATATTAATATATAAAGCTGAAACAAATGTGATGTGTTGTTTTGTTATAACTAAACCGTGTTGGCTACCGACTTTGCGGTGCTAAAATATTATACTATGAATAAATCAAAGTATCAAAAGTATATGAAATTATTGAAAATGACGTGCTATTGTACATTTAAATGCTTTTGTATATGAGTTTAGTTTGTCATGTACTAAACAATAAGGTCCTTTGTGGTAGCTAACTTTGAACATGACACTATGTTAAGACTTAATCACAAAATCCATTTGAAGTCAAGTTTATTGTAAGTCTTCCATTTAAGAAAATGTTGAAGTTGCGCACATTAACATTGTAAATATTCTTTATAAGGTACAATTGTAATTGTATGAAACAAATTTTATTAATATGGAATAAATAAATTGTAATTTTTATATAATATTGTTAAATATAATAAGGACATGTATTTTTGTAATCATAGATTTAATCGAATTGAATGCGCGTAAAATTTTATTAATTTTGTGAAATGTAAAATTATACATTATTTGGAAAAATTCCTAGTTGTCTAATTGACTACTGTAGCTGTTTCTTCAAAGAAAATACTGCATATTTTTGTTTGGCAAGCTTTATACCTTTGAATGAGTATTACTGCCGCTAAAAAGTTTGCAAAAGTTATTGTACTCTTGTTTGAAGAGCACTGAAGTATGTGCAATTACCGATGCTTAAGTTTGGAAGCTATAGGCACAATGTGTTTAAATTATTTTAAATGGTTGTATAATGCACTACAAGGTAAATATTCTGATATTCTCTTAGTTACTATGACTCCATAATTCATTGTTTAATTGATAATGAATATTTTACTACACCGAAGTCACACTTTGATATACCACACACAAAAGCGATAATTTTTTATTTAGTACTTCTTTTTTTAAACACAACTTCTAGAGAAGTTAATAGCTGGCTGGATTTCTTTTAACACGAGATAAATTGAAAAAATTATGATGCGACTAATGCATAAATAAGTATACTTTATATTTCCATTGTTGTGTTCAAGTTTTGTGTATTTATGACTAAATTAGCAGAAATAAAATCTTACAAATACTAAATAATAAATACTTATATTAAAAACCTACCAGAACCATTATACGTGGTAAAGTAGTGTAAGATAGTTTAATAGTAAAAGTAATTTTCTCGTTTTAGTTTCATATAAAAGGAAAATAGACTTGAACTCAAATAAACAAAGAAAGATTAAAAACAGCTATCATAGAATTCATAGTTTGTGAGCGTAATTTATAACGATATCGAAATAACGGTATTACTGGTACGGAATTTACTGGTGGTAGGTCTCTGTTGTCGGAGACCGTCTGGATGGATACCACCGCAGCTCCTATTTCAACCGCCAAATAGTAGTGTGCAAACGTTACTGTGTTCCGGTTTGAAGGGCGCTGTAGCTAGTGTAATTACTGGGTAACGAGACTTAACACCTTATGTCTCAAGGCGACGAGCGCAATGTGGTGCAGTTTGTACCATCTTAACTAGCACCACGTTGTCATGGGCAAGCGTATCACTTACCATCCGGTGAACGTTTTGCTCGTCTCGTCGCATAGTAGTATAAAAAAACGTATATTTACAGTTGGAAACGAAACAATTTTAAAATATTCAATGTCTTAAAGTAACTCTCTTACATAGTTCAGCAATTATGTTTCGTTGTAAAATTTGTAGGTGAATTCAATGAACGCGGTGAAATCCCGACTGGGGCTCGACCCTATGCCGCGGAACTAAATTATTCTATTAGCAACAGGAATGGAGTGATCAACGCGCGAAAACTCGCCGCTTCCTCCGTACACGGTACGATGACGGCGGGTGCGGAATTTAAACAGAACTTTAAAAGTTAATTAGCTGACGTAATTAAATTTACATAGATTAAAAGACCCACCTTCATAATCACAACCATTTTATAGAGAGAAATAAATTTTAAATAATCTTTTGGGTCTACATCTCATTAAAAATTTAGGGTATATTTACAGCTAATTAGAGACTTGCGACTACCATCAAAACAACTCCGTAATCCAAAAATTTAAAGTTGCTTATAAAACTTCATGCTAATTAGGACAATTACATTTAAAATCGTTAATTTTACTTATTCGATGAAGCGACGAGACGAGCGAGGCGTTCACTTGATGGTAAGTGATACGCTTGCCCATAAAACGGGGCTAGTGAAGATGATATACACTGAACTACATAGCGCTCGTCTCCTGGAGACATTAGATTTTATGTCTCGTTACCCCAGTAATTTTACTAGGTTACAGCACCCTTCAAACCGCACAGTAGGTCAGTAACGTTTCCACACTACTGTTTGGCGTTTGAAATAGGAGCTGCGATAGTACCTACCCAGACGGTCTACCACCAGTAAGATAGTGAATGTTAGACCTTATGTAAAGCATATAAAAAAACAACAATTTTATATGTATTTAAGTCGTCAAACGCCATATAATTGTTTCTTATTATAATAATGATTTTAACAGGAGAATGTTTTTTATACTATGCGCTACGATTGTATGTTCCCGTTCCGTGTTCGACTATTAATATTTACCGTAAAACAAAACAAATAATACTTTATTTACAAAGGAAATCTATATTTGTAAACGATATATGAAATGTTTAAAAATACCTATCTTTGACATGTTTTTATTGTCCTAAGATAATGTTATAGTTGCGATGAAAATAATCGCACTTTTATACGTCGGTCGAAGCAAAATATTGCAAATGAATGGCAAGAAAAATGTTGAAGCGATTATATGTTATTGCTATAAAGAAATTAAAAACTACTTTAATAATATATAACATAAATGAATAATTGGGTATATTATTTAGTAGTGCAAATTAAAACAGAAGAAAAATGTCACATTTAAAGAGCAAAGAATATTACGAAGCGATCCATTAAGCTAACAGATTTTTTTTTTATTCTACTATGCGTCGCGACGAGCAAGACGTTCACCTGATGGTAAGTGATACGCTTGCCCATGACAACGTGGTGCTAGTTAAGATGGTATACACTGCACCACATTGCGCTCGTCGCCTGAGACATAAGGTGTTAAGTCTCGTTACCCCAGTAATTTTACTAGGTTACAGCACCCTTCAAACCGCACAGTAAGTCAGTAATGTTTGCACACTACTATTTGGCGGTTGAAATAGGAGCTGCGGTGGTACCCACCCAGACGGTCTCCGGCAACAGAGACCTACCACCTAGTAATTATATATAGAAAGAGGATTATCGATACGTCTCTTTTATTCTGAACACAACAAATTTACTAATAGTACACGGCTAAATAGAAGAATGTAGAAGTACTATGAAATGTCGAATCACAATATATGTATGATGCACAATTTAAATACAGCAATGGTACTTTTTAATAATGTATGCTAACGTAAGACCGCGGGGTCAAATTCCTGGCACAAGGTAAAATATGATCTTTATCTTCCTTTTTACTTCATTAACATACAACGTAACATGTTATCTATTCTGTAAAATAAACTGAAAGTGATCATCAGTGAGTTCATCTTTATCATCAGCTGAATGACAAACATAGGTCTCTCCTAAAAATTTCTACAACTTTCCTACTAACAAAGTTACTGCAACCTCTTATTATTCTTATGTTTATAACTATATTTTTTTGAAATTGAAAATTTTATTACAAACATCTTTGCTATAAACCAATCGTCAATAGATATAATACTAACTGAAAATATGAATTTAAAGTTTAAACGGTATTCATATACCGACGCTAATTCAAGATATTATATTTTCCCGATTAAGAACAATTGTTTTCTCAGGCTTATGTGACTAAATTCTTCATATTCTTTAATACAAAAAATAATGTAATACTAAAAAATATGCATTTCTATGGTATATTCGTTAGAACATAACAGTTTCATTAAATCAAGCTGTGGGCAGAATGGAAAGGACAAGTTTGCGATAGCGGGACCCGGTTCAACGGATTTCCGCATCGACATGCAGTGGATGCATCCTGCATGTGAAAATTGTTGACCGTTTTTTTTTGTATATATATTTACATTTCTATTTAAGCAATAACTTTAAACGTTTTAATAAATCTACAAGTTGCATTACGCGTTAACTTGGGAGCTCTAACAGTTCTACGCGACAATATTATTAGCTTGTATCTTAAAACTAGTTATAAATTTTTATTTACATACAAATCTTATTATATATTAACAATGAAAGCAGATTGTGAAAATTTTCAGATTCATTTTATAATTTAATGTTGTAGCTTTCATTGGCCAAAACATTACAAAAAATTAAAAACGCCTGTTATTAAACCTTTCTGAATGCGCTCAGGCTCGAAATATCAATAGACTTTTATAATGTCAATGTCAATGTTAATGAAATATATATGATCGTTATAATCATCATCAGCCCTTATTAATCCACTGCTAGATATATGTTTTTCCCAATGTCTTCCACCAATTGCTGTCCTCAGCTTTTCGCATCCCCGCTCTTAAGATGTCATCGGTATATCTTGGACGAGGGTGACCTACATATAAGGGCCCTGTACACGGCCTCCACTTTAAGATTTTGCTCCTACTTAAAATATTTAGTGTATTTTTTATAAATAAAAAGAAATGTCTATATAAACACTTCAATTTAAAATAAATTTGCGTCTCTCTAATTTGTTACGTTCAATGTATTTCTAAATAATATTTAATGAGCATTGTAATCAACAGAAGTGGGTAAAGGTTGCTGTGTTTCAGTTTAAACGGCGTTGGAACTAATGAAATTACCTGAGTAACGAGACTTAACATCTAGTCTCGACGAGAACAATGAGATTTAGTGTCCATCATCCTAACTAGCGCCACGTTGTTATGAGCAAAAGTATCGCATACTAAAGTTGGACGTCCGCTCGTTTCATCGAATGAAAAAAATACCTTGTGGTAATGCTTATTTTTACGGAAATGCAAATAATCTACGGAAATTATTACAGTATTAGATAAATATTTAGTTAAACCTTGATGATGATCTATGATTCAATTGATTGTCTTTCCCGACTTAGCTGGTAAGTTTCACATCACATGATCTATATTAAACAGTACGTCTATTTATATCAGCCTAAAATTCTCCGATCGTTAAAGTATCGAGCTACTTGATGACGAGGTTAAATTTTTTTAGCGGAATTTAATTAATGAAATACGTTTACGCGTTCAAAAACGAAGTCGGTATGATTAAAACAAAAATTTATTCAGACCTCAAATTTATAGGCTAATAAATAAAACTGGTTATTGTATAAGAACGTAATGGACGTTGTTTAAATACGCGAGGCAGAAAATGTTTGTAAAATACTGTGGCCATCGTTCATTGTGAATATCATAATACAATTACATGTAGTTATTGTATTATATTACTGTGTCTATGAAAACATTGCATACTACAGTGTGATAATATTGTCTAATATTTATACACCTACCGTTAACGTGTAAGTTAATTAATTAGTACCTTTCTTCCTTATCTCATAATTTTCCATAGTTTCAGTGTATTACCTGCTCTTTTAAAGTTTTCACTTAAATAACAAACTATCATAATCATAGGCAGCCTTTTTCAAACTGAAGTAAACTTCGTTGTAAAGATCTATCAATTATAATTATATATTTCCTGATAAATCTTTCCAATATTGAATTATAAACGAAATGGTTTAAAACGTATAGTATGTAATTCAGTCGTTATATATATACAAAGACTGAATTATTAAATCATATAATTTAAATAATATAGCATGATAACGCGCCACACTTTCTTCATTAGGTAAAAAGAAGTTAACGTAATTTCACTTTTTACTTTTCATTTCTTAATTACTAATGTACGTTACTGTATAACAGTTTTTGTGAGATATATGTGTTTAGTCTAGAATGGTCAGTTAATTTAGTGTTGCTCACGTAAGGCCTAGTTCCTCGGGGAGCAACTTGTTTCGATTTAGGACGGAAGATTTACGTCCATCGTCCCGCTTGACCTACTGTTACATGCTTTAATTTATTTAGGTGTATACTAAAGTTCAACCAATTAAATTACATGGAAATTTACACTTGCTTTTCACATTGTTAACGTTATTTGACACGTGAATGTTAGATCTAAATCAAATTCTGCATTATCTACAATACTACATATCTTAAAGACCAAAATATTTTTGACTCAGGAAAGAAAACAATTGGGGACCATGAAATAAAACTAACATGGTATTTAATTCAAAACAGTCTTATTACCAAAGAAATTGTTGAGGGTTAGTTCCAAAGAACATGTTCAGGAGTAATGAATAAAAAGTTTTATTCGGTTGCATGTTTAATGATTACGGTAAATTTTTTGTGCTAAGGTTAAAAATGTACACTAAAAGAAGAGTTTTTGGATAGTCTGCCATCATTTAATAAAGTTCTGTTTACCGTTTTAAAATTATTAAATTTTACTTTAAAAGTAAATACATTTTTACCTTAAAAATATTATGGTTAATTGATACAAAGATCGCGCAACAGTAGACGTCGTCTACCGCACAGTATTTTTTCTTATTCAAAGTAAAAACTACCTACATTTATTAGGTAAATAACTTTTAACCGGTGTGTCGTAAAAGTCTATTAAAAAGGGAATAAGTCCAAAGAAAGAGCAGAAACTTTCCAAGTGATCTTAACCAGCATACTACGCATGCCAATGTTTTTCTTTTTATGGGGATCCATATATCACATGAATAGCTTAGAATGATGATAACAATCGTTACATTTATGTAATCTCTCATAAAATCTGAATTTCTCTAAAATACACTACATAACTAATTGTTTTAACAAAATAAATATAGATTAGTGACCCGATAATAGGAACGCTATAAAAATATTCCGGCACTAATACGGTAACATGATTAGGTTCTTGTAATCGTTAATTTCTTTCGATAAAAGAAAGGTTATTTTTCGTACTTCTTTTATAAACGTAAGATCCTCGATGGAGCCGACTCCATAAACTTTAAAATATTTTAGTTTTCTTAAAAACCTTGACGTTAAAACAGTAAGCAATTTATTTTGCGCTTATCATATATTTTCTTTGGTTATTATCGTAATTGACGTAAATTTGCCAATACAAAGTAGCTATTTTTCTCTTAAATTGTACCAAAGAACACTCAAAATCCATAATAATTGTATTATAATATATTTTGTTTACTAATTACCAATTTTCTTTTGTATAAAAACATTACAATAATAGCAAACAACTCTTACATTCTAATAATGCAACGATTGGATAAAAATCGATAATATAATTATGAACATTCATAAACACGATGTTTTATAAGAAATAATGGTTTTGTTAATATAGACTTTATTATTGATAGGTTAAAAACTAATTTCCGATAAAATTTAACTTGACTTGAAAAGATTTTTATGGTTAGGCATTCATTCGTAACCCGCATTACCGCGACATACGAGGCGCTAATTAAAACCGATTCATCTCTGGTTTACGACTGAGGCGATGTTTTACGATGCAGGTCAATAAACTTTAATGACATGTACTTAATATATAATGGTAGCCCTTTTTAAATATATTTTATAGGCTCCTGAAAAATACTTATATATTTTTGTAGGTTCAAACGAATATAATGAACCGCTCTCTTAAAGTCTTCATTATTGAGACACGGGCCTTCACAAGAAGAGAGCAAAGACCGTTTCTTCACCACGATAGCCAAGTGCGAGTTGGTAGTAGTCACATTTCCACGAAATGTTATTATTGAAACATGAAGTTTTACTTACGATATTTTCGTTCAAGAAGCTCAAGCTCAGCGAGAATCGAATCCGCGTTTCTTCAAACATAAAGTGTGTATAAGATTTATGATTTATCACTTCTCAATTGAATATAAAAACTTTGGGTAGACAATGTATTTTAATAAGCTTCTCAGATTATTGACAGAGAAATAGGTCTTAATGAACTTCTGCTTTCGGAGTTTGGAACGTCTGTTTGTCTGGGTGTTCAATAGTTAAATTTTAAGCACATGGTGAATCCGTGAACCGATATGGAGTGATGAAAACGTTTTCCACGCTCGGGTTCTGACGGGAACAATTTTCACTGCTAGCGGCTTCAGTTCAGAACGTTGATGCGTTGCGATCGCACGTCTCATCCGCCCCAACTCCTTACACAAACGTAAACAAACGAACACGTATATATTTTTTGATTGTGAATAGTGGCTGTATGTAATAAGCAATATATTATATACGCTGTGTTATAGTTATAAAAATTACTATATGTATTTGTGCTCGAGATATTGTTGTGTTTGAACTCAAAATTTTGTTATGATAGTGAGTTTTTAATACGAATTACAGTTCGTTATCGGGGTTTACGCAGTTTTAACAGGTTAGTTTAGTTTTCTTTTATGTTAAAAGGTGCGTGCAACAATATCGTTCGACAACACATTAGTTTTGATTTCACCGGAATCTTGTATCAAATTGATTGTAATTGTGCCGTCATATCCGATAGCTGCGTAATTGTACGATTATTAATATTGATTACACTTGTACTGTTAATTAGGAAATATATTAATTTGGAAAACATTTACGTTTCATTATATTTAACAAAATATACGGTAAAACGGTCTAAATAGCTTGACTACAAATTTTTACAATTTTAAGTCTAATTGGTTATTACAGTCGTTATTAGGGTCTATTTTATATATATAATCAGATGAGTGTTTGATAGTTTATCAAACACTCACCTGATGGTGATCAACCAGTCAATGTATAGCTGCAACACTTGGTACATCATGGCTACGTTGCAGACCTTCGAGAAAGGAGTACGCTCTTTTTTTTTAAAGGTCACCAAGTGTTTGCAATGCAAGTTATGTTACAGTTCCTGATGTTTATATTTTTATAAAACCAATACAGTTTGTATTTATAACCATAGTTTTATGATATTTTTGTCCTATTTCATTTCAATTTTAGGTTTTACGAACTATAGCTAGAAAATCAAAGTTATAACTTTGGTTTTCTTTTGTACTTATATATTTATATAATCTCCTGATTACACTAGGTAGCTAAGCGGTACGCAATAACGAACTTGCAGGTCTTCACTTCAATAAGGAAACGAAACACGAATTATTGGTAATGTTTACGGACAGCCTCTTCTCCATTTTAAATTATAGCTTGTTAAAAATATCAACATACAAACGTCCGTACGAAGAGTTTTTACACACATCATTTAAAACGCGATACACTTAAAACTAAAATTAGATAAAATATACTATAAACAATTTGACATTAATTCAAACAGAAAAAGTCATCTTTTCCTTTATTATATGCCTCTCCTCTCTTTTTTCCTTTAGATTTTACTTCTACCCATCGTCATTTATTTACGTTACTACTATATGAAAATCTCTACCTATCTTCACATCGAACGTTTTTTTCTTTCTTGGAATGCTGAGATTTTAAAACATTAGTTGTAGAATAAGTGGGTTAATTTGATGAAGGAATGAACTGAATAGCCGTAGTAATAAGATTTTTAATAAATAACAAAACACGATTAAACCTAAAGAACAAGGAAAACATATAATACAAAAAGTAAAGATATTATATACATGGTGTCAAATTTTGAATACTTTTTTTTGTAAGTAAAATTCAAAGCTTTTAATAAACTACAAACTGTCAGCGTCTGCATATAGGTTATAGTTAAATGTAAATGAAATCTATGACTCTTGCTAGTTGCACTTCTTGCTTGAAGTTATTTATTCCTTCATCGTTTAAGCAGGAGCGACTTCTTTTATCGTCAGTTTTTTGTTCAAGGGTATTACCGTAATTTGTCTCTGTCTAAGTCGTCCTTGTCGAAGGCCTTAACTATGTCGATCATCAGTAACTTAAAACATAAGGCACGTTTGGAAAGCGTTCCATTAAGGATCCTATACAAGGAGAGCCTATTGATTCACTTGTTCACGCTTTCTCCTCGAAACGTTCAAACTGTTTTCGAGGCGTCTAACATTACTATTAAAAAATTTATGTCATTAACTTATAACTGAACCCGTAAGTTATTTATTATTGCCAGGTAAACAAAACAAACTTATTCTGAATTTGCATTATATTATTTTTGCCAGTATCCGTTATGTTTTAAGTAATCTATGTATGCCTTAGATCTTTAGCTACATGCCGGTGACAGACTCGTCAAAACGGATCCGTTTGGAGATAACCCGGGATAAACAGACAAAGAAACCGATTTTTAGCCGTTTATATAAATCCGTAAAAGAGTATTATTTTGATATTACAAACAGACTCTTTTTTTAGTCGTATAAAACGTTATGCAGGTATTCACTACAGAAATATTTATCAAACCGGAATAGAGCAATGCTGTTGTGGTGATAGATTTACAATATGAAAATGTTGCCTAGCGAAACAGGTTCAAAAAATTCTACCGTCACCCCAAAGTCCATCATATGTGATCTCGGAATCGAATCTAGATCCTGCGTTTTACAATGTAAGCGGTTAGCAGCACAGTGGCCTACGCAATCAGAATCGTATAAAAGATTTTTGTCTATCCTCTGGCACTAAAAAAACATTGTTTTTCTTTCCTGTTCTACATATCTTTACCGTAAATTCTTTTAAACATATAAATAATTCATTCGTATTTTACACTCTTTATATTTAACTCTTTATTGTATAGTCTTTAAATGGGATTTTTAAACAAATTTAAACGTCTATTACATATTTTACAATACTCAGAATATTAATTATTAAAGTAAGAAAATTTTAATAATTAATCTTCGGAGTTTCTCAAATTTTTCCAAATCACCCTATTCATCAACGAAAGAATTATTTTTTTACTGCTGTAATTTCCGTTTATATTCGTCTTCAGATTCAATTAAAACCCAAGTTCCCTGACATCCTAAATAAATAATCGACAATGAAATTATCCTTGAGATCACATTTTAAAGACATTCCTTAAACTTGGATAGTTTATTTAGGTTCTTCGTAAAAGGTTAGATTAATAAGAAAATTGAAAAAGTAGAAAGACGTTTTTAAGATTGTCTTCTTTACTGCTTGTTTACTGAAGAATAAGAATATGCTTATTATATTTAAAGTACAAATACTAATAGATCCATTTGTACGTTATGTGATTATATACAAATGTGTTAAAATGAAACTAAGCTCTAGCTTAAGCAGAAATACTAACTAGATCTTCACATTATGCCTGATACATACATAGTTCAGCCTTTGATAAATCACACCGTGTATCACATTCTCTAACTCTCTAAAATTATTTCAACTCAACTGTGAGTTAAAATTATTTCTAATTTTGCTATATTTTAAAAATTACATTCTCCAAAATTATTACTCCAAAACATTGTGATGAAAAAAGCTTTAATTAACTGTTTTCCGGTTTGAAAACCTTTGTATGTAGTAAAATTATTAGGGTAACCGAGAAATAACACATTACATAACATAATGAAAAACTCTATGCGTTACTCTGTAAACATACTAATTAACACTTCGTTATTATTTCCAGGTGAGTTACCGGATATTCGTTTTGCTCTACTCATGACTTATTCATATAAAAATTGCAAAATATATGTGTTTTACAATAATTTGTGTAAGCGTCAAATTTACCTAAGGAGCCAGATTATCGTTACTACGTCAGATGCTGTTTATATTGAACGAAAGCTAACCACAAATGTGAATAACACTGAGTATTCCCGGCATACATTGTTAGAATAACGACATATGTTTTACCCGTAGGAAAACCATTATCCGCTTAATCCTGTTAAGCTTACATTTACTCCGTCTACATATTATTTAAATATAATCTAGGCGCAAAGTCACCTTCAATTTTAATGAATTCATAGTCAACTTAAAGCAAAATTATGAATTCATGAATATAATTATACACGAAATAATCAACAGAAAGTGAACTTTATACTTTATGCGAGAAATTGAAGTAGTATTTTTGTAAAGATGTACACGAAAAGAAATTACAAATGGGAGGATCAAGTTAAGGAGCTAAATAACGCTGACTGTTGTACTCCATTCAGCGGCCCGTGAACATTAATCGCACGTCATCAACGTCACCAGGAATGGAACTCCTCAGCTGTGATCACTACTAATGTTAAATTAGTTAAATAGATTATTTTTTAATTAAGAGAAATCTCTCTTCTGCTTCTGCCCTCTAGCGCTAAATTCGTTTTACCGAGGGATTTAACAAAGATACAATTAACAGATAAAGAATAAACCCAGACGCGGCACAAATAAGAATCCGGCAAACATTTCTCTCTTGCGGGAGACCACGACATTTACTGGTAGACCAGACAATTACGAACAAGTTATTACGTTTATGTTATCCATTACTATATTTAATGTGCAGAGTTTTATGTCTATCGCAAAAACAAAATACTGTACGCCTTGGCAATATTTATAATTATCCTTATTTTAGCCTATTGATGTCCATTGCATCACACAGACATTTCCTTCATATGTTCGGCGCTTCCGATCTCATGCATCCAAAGATTGCCTGATATTTATAAAACTGAATCTAAACTGTTTTTAAGATATCTCTTATATATATACGTCTAAAGCAATTGTTGTTTATACAGTAATTCGTATAATTGGCAGCTATTTTAAACGAAAAAGATTTTCGAGTGCGGGGTACGCTTTAAATGTTTTTTAAACAGCTCTGTATGACAGAAACTTGATAGCGCTAACCACAGCGCATAAGCAAGGTTTCTAATCCACGAATGCTATGCTCGTATCAGAATCGTATCCAATATTCATATAAAAAATATACTTTCAGTACGATTTACTTTTGTAGCTAATGTCTAGTTTTTTCATGAAAAGACATCATTATCAGCTGAATTACAACTTATTCGGGCACAGGTTTCCTCGAGGATTTAGACTATAATTGATTAACAACCTATGACTCTATCACTAGGTTATTGATCCACCTTGGTGAACCTATCAGTACTGTGTCTACAAGTAAACGAGGAAGATGATTACGTTTTCGTTGCATTCATGTAGACTTAAATCTTCTGAAATCTCTTGTGAATGATGAATACATTATAAAGTATCACTACATAAACTAAAGTTTAGCAAAGATTTTTAATTATGTCTTACCTTTAGTTTGTGTTTTATTTAATTGAAGAGTAATCTTGAATTGTATACATATAAAAACGTACATAACCTTTTTTTATATAGCAGACATTAACACCATGTATCGAATTAAACGAACCATAAAACGAAACAATCGCAGCATTTGTTATGTTAGCGGAAAATTAATTAGAATACCGGTAAGAGTAACAATAGTCACTTACAGTAACGATTTAACGACAGATATTTATAACAAAGGAATTTTTAAAACAATGGCTTGCCTGGAAATAAAATCAAAGTGTGATGAAAGAGTGATTTGAATTGCAGTTGAAATATGTGTAGAAGACATAAATTTTTCTATTTTGGTGAGGAAAGTGATAGTTCCTCTTCTGCCGAAGCAACGACAGTATTATGTCTGACTGTTACCGAAGAACTAAAGTGTATACCTTAGGTCCGACAGGACTGACTCTGAACAACCTCGTTTAAAAGACCTATTCCCGGTGGCTATAATTACATATAATAAATATAGAGTGTAGCGATATCTAGTGCTAAGCCTACATCTTTAACTTCAGTGTTATAATAGTTTTGAGCTTATTTTCTTTACTTACCTAATTAAATTATTACCAAAAAAATATTTTTGCAATTTTAAGGCGATAACATATGAAATCAATACTATTGATTTTATATAATTTATGATAGCTATATAAGATAAATATACGAGATAAGATAAATTGATTATGACTAAATTAATCATTCGTCGCAAGGCAATTAAGCAGGAATGAAAAATTGATATGAAAACTTGTATGTGTATGTATATATGTATTTAATTTACCGTGTGAATATGGAATGTCAATGTTATTATAGATCAAATAACAATGAAATCGATCGCATGTAAGCAATGTGTCATAGTGCCGGAATCAATTCATATCTACATCACCAGCGGGGGCAAACCGTGTGTGAAGTCAAGTGGGGTGACGTTCAGTTGGAGCTCCCCTCCTAATTAATTAAGCGAGGATTGGAATAAAACCACCCTGACAAGATTGTCTGGAGCGGCGGGGAAACGGAAACCGTGTTAGATCCTCTATTCTCTTTGATATGAATTTCAAACTGTTGTTTGTTAAATAATTGCAGAGTATTTTTCCCGAGGAAATTCATTTCATTCAATTTGTTTTCATCTACTCAAAAGGGAAATGAATTGTTTTATGAATTTTATCAACCAGTTAAAGCGTACATGAACTTATTATTTATTTATTAATTTTCGTAATTTATCTTCATATGAAACATTCTGAAAATTTAGAAATATCGTAGCATTATGTTATAAATTTGCGGAAGATATTAACACCGACATTGACAATAGTTAAAAGTCGAGTATCCTTTATATTATTTTTTCTTAATACTCGAAATTCGGTGACTCCATTCTGTAGATATGCTTCCTACTGCGAGGCTAAGTGCGAATATCAGCGGGAGTTAAGTAGATGCTCCCAATTGGATTGCATTACTACTGAATGCGATTATGAATTCTATTGCTTCATCTACTTCGACTGAAGTGGCTTGGCGTCATCCTGATTGTACGATATACAGACTCAGATATTGGTAAAAGGTTTAGAGAATATCCAGAACTGGAGGACCAAACTACCTACAAAGAAAAGTTGCAACATATCCTCTCGCCTTTTTAGGCTATTATCCCTAGTTCTTAGATAAACGAATACTCATATTTATGGTTACATGCTTCAAACAATGGGCCTCTATAAGATCATCTCGTGTATAAGCACTGTCTGGGCCATCCCCTCGTTTAGGGTGACGCTCTCTAGTTTTTGAAAGGGTAGATTTTTATAAAAAAAAACTGCACATTTTTTGTGAGATTTGCAAAAATAAGCTAAATGTAATACGTCTCATTAAACTTAAATAAAAACTTATTAACAACCATTTTCTCGTAATGGTTGATAGCTTAATCCGATCAATAAAATAATTTGTTTTATACGTTAACCAATGAAAAATTTAAAAGAAGTGAGATCATAATAATCAGACGTAATCCAAAGACCAAGCAGATAGCATAATGGTTACGTATATAAGAAGTTAACAAAGAATTTATTAGACCATATCAGATAGGAACGGTTTACGTATTTTATCTACGCATTAATTTATCTCAAATCAACTCGAGTGGGGAGCACTAATGAAATCAGTCCCAGGAATCTAAATTCAACAAAATTTATCCGTAGAGTCCGAAATAAAAGTAATTGATGATTACAGATGCTCATGAAATTTAGATGTGATTCCATCTTCAGTGCATCCTGACGCATGACTAAGCCCTTTCTGTATCTCACCCGGTATATCATATACGGAAGAATATTAAAACAAATATATATTTTCCCAGTCCTAAGTATATTAACAATAAAGTAACCCAAAAAAGTTATTTACCATTTTTTCTGTTTAACCATATCTAAAATCTCTTAACTATTTAGATATCTCAATTTTCTTTGCCTTATTATCATTATTCTTTACAAAAAGGATAACTAACTTAACTAGTTCATTTTATTTACTTAAAGCTTAACTGTAGGAGTTTTTAAATAAATTGTTACTGCATCGATTAAGAATTATTAACACAGTAATTTTCTAAAATTGGTAACACAAAATTGTAGTGTAGTATAAATAATACAAAATGAAGTTTCGAAATTGTAAATGCATTGCAGTTAACAGTTGTTTCCTTTCATTTAATGAAATAACTCTTTCTGCCTCTGCGAAACGAAATGGACTTGCACTCATGCATGTTACTCTGGAAACAAATTAGTCTCAAACGGCAACGCTAATTGCGAGTTAAAAATAACCAATAGCGTCTGCATTAGCGGCTGCTATTTCATAAACTTATGTTGCCAACTTGTTCAAATGTCTGGACACTTACACAATTTTTCAAGTTAACGCTACAAATTAACAATATAAATTATAATGGGTAAACACATTTTTATATAAACTAGTTACTTTCCAGTGGTTTAATTAATCTTGCAGATTAATACTGATACCGATTGGAATGTAGTAAAGTTTAACTATTTCCAATTTAACATTTCGGGATCTATAACGAATATTCGTTTTAAGCTGAATGTATTTTCTAATTCTCAAAGCTTAATAGCAGAGTACTTCTGCTAACAAAGGAATATAAAAGCTTATCTGAATCTTTTGTCTAATTAGCATCATTGTAAGAATTGCGTTCTACTAGAAAAACAAAAAAGAAGACTATGTTCCCAAAACATAAGGAAAATGATATCAATTAAGGGATATCATTTTCCTGTTGTAATTTTATATAAGAAAAGTATTATCCCTTATATAATTTTCCATATATAAGAATCCACTACAATCAGCGCCGCAGGGCTGCAGATTTATTATCAGGCCCTGCCATAACGAGACGAATACAGAATATGACTCATCTTCAAAAAAATGTGATTTAAGACTAATTTGAAGTAATTTCTTAAAAACGGAATCAACATCTGAGTATTCTATGATTTCATGCCGTAACGTTGTTAGATGTCCAGGATAAGCGGTACATTGCCGCTCGCTGCACAACGTTGGCTACTCAATCAGCACTCCGTAATCCAATCTCGGCTACGGCTCGACTGCCGCCGAGGAAAGCAACAGGGTTATAGAATGCAATAAGGAATAAAAAAATTAACTTACTACCTAATAGTTGCTTGTTCCAAGGGATTATAGATTACTGTTTATGAAAGATCTTCTATAAAGTAATATTACGCTTATTATAGAAAGCCTAAGATTCTTGAAAATATTATTACTACTTGATTGATTGACTGAAAATTTGTATTTTCTAATATTAATTCCATAGTATATATTGTTAATCTAAAACTATTCTTAAAATAAATCTGCATGGTTTCTTATATTTTTACAAAAATTATACTTTTAATAGATAAAGCTGGGACACGTGATCGCAGATACTGTAAAGCACTTGAGAAACGTTGGGGTAATAAATAGTTAAGATAAATGCAATGAAATCGGAAAAAGTTAGTAATGTAAAATTATCTGTATTTTCATGGCTTGCAAAACATTATTTATTGATAGTAACGTATTCTTTTTCTCTATCAAATTTGAAAGCTTATTTCTTACCGTTATTCAATGATCCATTCTTAAGAAGAGAATTATTTTCTGAGAAAAGATTTTCATATCACTTCCTTCGATTGACGCTTTGTCCTTGCTATTATCGAAGTCTGAAGGACAAGGGTAAGTACGGGGATAAAGGTTTGCTGGGCTCAAAGTCATTAATAATATCGAGGGTATTTGTTATACGAGAGGTACCGGGCAATGTCATTTAAAATGTTTGACTGCTCATAATATATTACATATATTGTCAAGGAAGTAGGCCACTGGAAAATAGATTATAAAGTATGTATGTATTGGTGAAAATAGATTATAAAGTCAAAACATATAGACGCTAAACTGGTAGGTATACACTTAGTAAAACTGTGATTATCTCAACACATTAAAATTATAAATATGCTAAATCTTTAGATGACTACAAAGATTTTACTACATTCAATGCTGTATCTAATAAATCGTTAATAAATTTTGTTTTCGCATCGCGAAAGTAAGTAAACGCTCTAAAACTCAACCTAAAACATTATACTTGATATATCCTATAATGTAGTATATATATTTTAATAGAACACAATAAAGTGACGTCAATAAATATTTTTGTTTTGATAAAGCTTATTTTGATGTATTGAATGTTGCGTCCATAAACGACACTAACTTCAGATCATAAGATTATCTATGATGATGAATATATGTATCTGGCAAGCATTTTAATTACTTACAGAAAGACCTATCCGTCTTTTCATTTACATGTTAATAAATTATTACATGATGCAACTTAAACATTACGACCTAGCCATGTATATTAAACAGATAATACTTATATAAACCCAAATCACTTATTAACTACCTTAATACTTGGACAAGTTCAAAACGTTTTAAGTTTACCTATTCTGAACTATTTCTCTGAACATTAGCAAAATTGGAATGCCGATATCTTAATTGTGTCAGTAATTACACTAATAAGTTTCAAACCACACATTGTAGTAGGAACAAAGGATTCATTGTTTAAGCATTAAAAAGGTTATGTATTAATTGGGAAACTTTTCAGTAAGTCGTTCAGAACAAAAGTAAGTCAATATCGAACCTACTACTACGAGCTTTATTTTGTATATCTTATTAGCGATTAAGTTACTGACGGTTTTTTACTAGAATATATTGTTATATTTTTCCTTTGTTACTATGTGTGACAACGCAATTACTGAAAATATCCCTCCAGTGCTATTCCATCAAAGTCCTTAATATAATATAATTGTTTAATATCAACGCGATGTTGCATTATGATTAATGATCATTAAGCCTTATCTAATTATTAAGCATGTTCGTTAATGTTACGCTCTGTTCTCGTTACTTCGCGGAAACATAATTCATCGAGGTTATAACCGCTTGATATATTTCGAAATTTACCTAGATATAAACAGAATTAATAAGAATGTGCTGAAATATTGCTATACATGTTTCTATTGGAGACGGTTCTAAAAAGTACGTAGTTATTGTAGTCTAGTTTGAAGAACGCTCTTAAAATTATTTGGTTACATATGCTCAATATTAACTACACATTTTAATTAATTATGAAATTAAAAGCACTTTAAAGGTTTAAACTGGATTTAATAAAATATTTTGTTTAAACGCATTTATTTTATATCACAACTCCATCACTTCCGTTTTGACTATAGAAGCTAAATGTTCGTGCGAAGAACACGCCTTTTCCAATTACGGCGGAAAGCGAGTTTCTTACTACTTATCACATAATACTAAAGAACACGGTATGGCATTAATATTAGATGCGTCAACATCTCCACGTTCCATCTTGAGGTTTTTATTAAGAGCCTATTTGTTAGATATTGCCTTGAAAAGAAAATATATACCCTTGTTAAAGGAGTTTATCGGAAGTTATTGGAGTCGCTAAGTGTTTTATAGTCTCTATTCTTTTATGTGAATATACTGTGTATTTATACTTCATAGTCTATACTTTTATGATGATGGACATTTCTTTATGTCTACCATAAACAAACATTTGTTATAAAGATATGATTATTGAAGTTATGAAACTACTTACACTTATATCTTCAACCATTTTAGTAAATTATAATTTTGTTTGTTACAGCACTACTTTATATATTATCTAAAATACATACTACAATATACTTATGCACCAACAAAAATTACAATAACGTATTATATTTGAAGGTGTTATTACGTATCAAATATACGTAATTACTTATTTTATAATTTAAAATGTGAGAAAGATATACCATATTAACGTAAAGTACTTACTGTACTTAATAGGCGAAAATGCTGTTTTCACATAATTAAAATGAACATTATTAAAAACATTGTATCCCAGTGTAGTAATAAAATTACTAAGTGTTGCAAAATATGAAAACTAAGCAACATTGCAATTATTTCTACGAGTTTCATAAACAATAAAACTTTATTGCATTTATAAAATGTATCTCGTGACGTTATTTTATATTTCAACTCCATTATCTCGTGCTTGACACAATCTATTCTGTCATCGACATTTCTTTACAACATGAAGAGATTCTAGCCCAGAAGATGTTGAATAATGTATTACTTTTTCGTTATTCTCATAAAGTGCGGTTCGATTCACAGAGGCCCATCAAACTAGATACTACATAAATACGATAGTGGATTCAAGCGTTTTACAGGCAAATAATATGGAGTAATAAGTTATTAAAATAAACGCGATACAATTAGTGAAAATTAGTTTCATGTAAATTTGTGTAATTCAATTGAGTAATTCCTTAGTAGCAGCACTAGACTGTTGATAATGACGGTTACGATTCTTCTTTATGCTTAATGGCTTCTCCTAAAAGAATTCTGCCGACATCATGTCAGTCATAAGAGGGACAGTAGATTATTATCACTATTTATTTTTCTTTTAATAAAAATAAAACTTGAGAGGCACGAGAGATATCCAGCATTTAAAACAAGACAAAACAAATATCACTATTGTTAGATTGGACTAGCATTTTATTTTTTAAAACTAATAAAGTGACACAAAACTTTATTAAGGACAAAACACATGGGATAACAGTAGTTTCATATTAGTAGGGATATAGTCGGGCAATTAGTCATGCAGGGAAGGTTACACTTCTAATTTCGATTAATTGTAAAAATGTCAGTAAATGGTGTGACATTTAATTAAAATAAAGCTGAACTGACAACACCTGACCGCAGACGCACGAAGTGAAGTTTGTGGTGACAAGAAGCGACGCGTGTTGCGGTTGAATGTAATTTGTAATTTGCGGCTTTAGTATCGGATTTCATTCAGAATTTTGTTGATTTATGTTATTTTATTTATTTAATCTTTGTACGCACAAGAAAATCTGTTAAAAATTGACGGAGTTATGATTAAATCAAGCTTCAATCAAACATTTCTCAAGCAGTTAAAGTGGCAGGTGAGTTGAATGTATGTTGGAAGAAAATGTACAAAAATTAGTAAGACTTTATGTACATGTTAAAGATTCACAGGAAAAAGTTGCTTAGAAGGTTATGTGTTATTTTCCTTTAAAAATTCTTCTATTACACTAACACGAATATAATAATTTTTAGTCTACTAAAATATCATACCTTCAAAGTGACAATCTAGTTACAACTCGCAATACTTTTCTTGTAAGATACTCATCTCTGTAAACTAACTTTGTATTAAGATAGTAAACCAAAAAAAGGTTTTGCTTATGTGGTTATGCCACTGCACACATTTTTATAACTAATCAGTCAGTACAGTACTACACACGGAATTATCATCTTCATTCAATAAAATCGATTACTACATCAGCAGACTGGAATTAAAAACGAACATGATTTCATACAAAAATAACTTTATTTTATTTATATAAAAGTAATAAGTATGTTACGAAAAATATACATTCTTAATTATTTATTCTAAAACAAACCTTAAAAAAAAGGATATTTTAAAACGAAATGCGCACTAATTAAGTTTATACTTTATATAAATAGAATATTACAAACACAAGCAAAACGTTTTACACAGGCCGCAGTAACAGCAAAGAGCGGTGTTAAATGGGCCGTTCACGCTACAACTTTATGTCTCACCCTTCCTTCCTTTTAATAGTATATTTAACTGCAATTTGAATTTCAGTATTAACAAATAACAATTGAAACTGAAGTAATATTTTAAAAACAGTTTAAAATTATTAAAATTGAAACAGTGAATTGGAGAAAACATAATTCATTGCATCTTCGATAGATGACTAAAGTGATGCTCGTTAAAAATGTGGCCCTTTCATTTTATCAAAAATTTCGTTGCTATGTATTTGTTATCAGAACCATTAAACTGTGAGTTATATTGTGTCAAGAATGGTATATTACAATAGTTTTACGCTAATAGAAACCAAGTTTTCTAAAAGAGAGACATTAAGAAGCTGCTACATTTAAAATAGCTATAAAGTATAGAAGAGAACGATGCTAATTTGACGTAAACCGGGCAACAATGTAGCAAAGTCCTGAAGTTCAGGCAAAAATAGTGTATTCGTTTTGCCCAACCTAATATAACGCTAGCGCATGATTACTTGTAATTAACACAATTTAGGTAATGCGGAGTTACGCTCAAATAGCCACTTCAACTAGTTTCGCGGCAAATTATTTAAAGAATTTAGGATTTTCGGTAACTTATTTTCAGTTACATATTCATGTAACAGATAACAAAGCGTATCCTTAATGTCCTGTTGTTTTTATAACGGCGTTTATGTTAAAATTTAGTTAAAAACTCATTTTAGCCGCATTGCGACAACAGTACTCGCAGTAAACGTACGTTTCTGCAACTAAAAACAAAGGATGAAGCAATTTCAGTCTCTCACAATTTGCTTCAATTAATTTCTAAAATTAACGGCCTAAAAGGCCTTTTATTTTAGAAGCATTATACATAAACTTTTACAGCGCCAAGGAATTTTGATCATTCTGCTTATACTTTCAAGACTTTCTTTTATGAATTTACCTACAATGATACTATTTTGAAATTTTTACAGTTAACACGAATACACCGAACTCTACAAGACAATGTACATAATCAGATTTGAATTTTCATGGTTTTATATTTACTTAGTAACAATATACTAATATGCATAATATGGCCGAAAGAAACATCCTCTTGTATTTTACTTGCGCTGTTTTATGTACGAGTTTAAACAAAAGTGATACTGAAATACATAATCCGCGCGCTGTTATATTTTAGAGATCACCGAGTTTTTTTTTTATTAAAAGCATTCAAAAGCGATTGAAAAAAAGATTAAATATACACCAACGTTGTAAGTTGTGGAAAAAATTGCTTAAAAAAGCATGTAGGTCAAGAGTTCTGTTGCTAGCGAAGTCGTTTGCATTCATTTCTGCCTCCTCATCATCGTAACGAATACGATCTCTTTGTAAGAGATTGTCGTTTGTTCATCACTGTAAAGTATCTACAAATAGATCTGAAATATTAAAAGGTTCGTTGAAAAAAGATCAAATATTTCCAGAGAATTCAAATAATTCGGAGTTTTTAGCTGAATAAATTAATTTTGCAAATTTACGTTTAGTAAGAAAAATGCCGATAACGGTATTTTTCTTACTCAACTTGAATTGCTGATAACAATATCAGTAAACAGGCATCTAACTGGTGTTTAGTAAAAAGTGGGAACAACTACGCGTGGGCATCCTAGTTGGAACAAATATAAAAAACTTTATAATGTACATTTCATAATTAATTCAATCACTCTACATAAAATTTAAATCTTTTGCTTTACATTGAAATAAATTCTTTGATAATAAATTTAAATCCTTTGTTGCTTATCACGATGACCTTAAAAAGTAAATATTAAACGGTCGTTCTGGCTCGTTTATCTACGTCCATCCGTCGTTCACAGATAGAAATCGAGCTCTCATAAATTTGCGACTAACTGATACAGAAGAAGGGCAAGGCTGTTGAAAGGTCAAGCTTCACCTGACCACTCGGTCATCTTTTATAGTAGCCGTTACCTTCAGCCTTTCAAGATAACAACGATTAATAAAGTTAGTAAAAAGAAAAGCGACATGGAGCGGTACACGTAATGGTTGACGTTTAGTGTTTATCAACCACCCAATTTCTAAGTATCGTTTTAGTGAAAAACTCATAAAAGACTATTTTAACTCACAATGAGCTAATAACAATTTTGGATGGTTTCAAGTAATCTTGAGCCCGCAATTGATTAATATCATACGTTGAGTGCCGGAAGATTGCTTTGAACATAATATTGATGAAGCAGTGATAGCTTATCGTGTCTGATGATAGTACAGGTTACTTTTTCTTCACGAAAAAGCGTGAGTTTGGTCTCCACTGAGCTTAATTCTCCGGTAAAGGACAATATCGTAAGGAAACACGATATGTCCTTAGAACAACCAATTTTGACACTTGGTAGAATGGTAGATAAATAGTTTTGACTCTCATGTTGCAAATGAAAACCGTGAGTCATAGCAGTGGGAACATTAACATATACATTTGTATTAAGTATAAAGCGATTATTTTAGTATCACAGACAGATAAAATTATTTTTATTTGTATAGTTCTCTGTTTAGAATAATTTCTACACAGGCCAATACCCGTAACAACTTTAATGGCTGCTGATGCTTCATTAAGCGTAATATTATTGTAAAGCTCAAGGGACAACCTGGTAACGAATACGTTCACAGTTTTACAATTTAGTTAACAAGTTTTATGTATTTCATTCAACTTTTGAGGGCATTGTCGGTAAATAATATTAAATAAAGGATACATAGTTGTAACTTTCCTTCACTGATATGGATTTTGCGATACAACTAAATTCTTTAATTATATATTATTATAGAGATTATTAACGCACGCTCTGTTTACACGATCTAACAAGAAAGTGTATCATTTTTCAATGTTTGTGATTGAACTCACAATGAGTAAGAATTAATATTATATTCATAGTGACACTGTAATTAAAACTAAGTGAAGCATCGCATCACTTGCCATCTGGTGAATGTCTCGCTTGTCTCGCCACCTAGTCGAATAACATAAATGTAGTTAGATAGTGGAATTTTGAAGGAAATAGTCGGTCAGTACTTTGTTCATATTTTGTAGGAAGCGAAGATTTTAAGATAACGTGACGTGACGATTACGCGACGATTACGGAAAGTATACGCAACGCGCGCTCGGAGTGGTATTACACGGCTTAACGTTTGCAAGTGCATTATACTCGCAACAGACTCGTACCTTTCACGTACATTCACGTTGCATGAGTTTTTTTAAACGTAGTTTAGTTGTATGGTAAATAACAATTTAAAATGCCGTTAATATGATGTGTAACTATCAATGTTATCACTGTAGTTAACATAGATTTACGAGATTTTCTAAATCGTTTATGCATTTTTACTAATAAGTTTTCTAAAGATGAAATGTAAGTGTAGGAAAAAAGGAAGTGGTTTGTATAAATATAACAACAATAAAATCCTTTTGTAGCGTTGTACGATAAATGGTAACAGTATTATAATAATATTATATGAACGCAATGAACATTTGTAATCAGAAGGAAATTTGTCAATAGGCTTATTTATTACGAAAATTATACTGACGCTAATTTAAGGGAAGTCGAAAAGGTTAACGAACGAATGTTTACCCAATTACAAAACAACGAACAAAATCAAAGCTATTATTCTCCTCATAGCCCAGTGAATTTTTAAATACATCCTCAATAAAAGCTAAAATTGTAATGATTTTATTATTTTCATTGACCAATGTTTCAAGTACAGACGAATATAAATGCAATTAAAATTCGTTCTATTGGATTCTGTAAGCTGTGGGTTCGATCCCCTTGAGCTTCAGTTGAAGGAAAACATGCTGAAGATACCAGCATCGAAGAACAATAGTTCTTAATTTCCTACCAACATGGTATGTTATGGTCTTAACTCTTCATGTGAGACAGCATCGAGTCGAAGCATGGAAATAAAAATAGGTTGTGTGTGCATTACACTCTAGTTCAGTAGGTTAATTACGCGGTACGCTATGCATCGATTAATCGAATGTCCGGCTAATTCATTTGATTACAGGTAGTAAGTACCAATCACAATTGTAAAGCAGAGACACGATTGAGCACTAACTAAAACTATAACGTATTTATGAAAAGAATTATGAATTACCTACACAAAGGGTTCTTATAAACAAATTAATAAAGTATTAGTAAAGTTTTCTAAGTAATCATTAATCTTTTTTTTTTCAAAATATGGTTTTGTAGCATTTAGTTTTTGCTTTAAATTTAATATTGTTTCTTGCTTTTGAGGAAAAACATGCTAACTGTAAAAGTATATAAGGCAAATAGAAGGTATTTGTTGACAATAATCATTTATTCAATAATCCACTTAGTGTTTATATAAATGATCTATCATTCTATTATCAGAATTATGATTAAATAAACATGTCCATATTGTAAACTCGCCAATCGATGAGCGACGTGGGTAAATTCGAAAACTTTGTAAACAAACATCTCGTCTAAATAGATATAGGTAACATAAGAAATGGAGAGTAGATCGATAGATATAATCTTTCTTTTTTTCTTACTACTTTGAAGTCTATCACTGGCGCTGCCTGGAGTGTTTCCAGCATTTCATTTCAGTTCGTACGCTGAAAATTTAATTGCAGTTTAAATTAAAGAAGGTCTACCTCGTTTTCTCTTTGATTCGCCGTCTACTGTAATTGCAAGTGTTCCGCCATTGTGAATCACGCGAACTGTTTGTAGCGTTTGATATTGTTGATAATCTTGTCCGACATGATGCAAGGATTAAGAAACGGAAATTTGTACGTAAAAAATGTTAAAAGATTTTTTTTAAACCTCTACCTGGCTTAGTTATAACGCAACGAATTAAAAATTAGTCTGCTTCGTGTCTCATCGCTTAACTGTCAGGGGAAATCAACACTAAACGCTAATTCATAGGTAGTTTTGCGGGGACAGGTATCGTATAAGTTATATGTACAATCTTTTAACGTGTGTCAGCGATATAGCTTCATTCACAGTCTAACACAAGTTATATAGCATTTTCCAGGTCCACCCTGCCTATAGTAAAATGGCGCTACGTCAGATGATATCTTTCTCTGGATGTGTTAATAATTTAACAATCTACAGTGTCTTGTAGGAACTTAGTAATGTTTATATATCGCCACTTAGCACTGACGGCGTGATGATCCAGTCTTGTTAAATCTTTTATACGGGATATCATCACATACAATAACATCTTAAACCAATGTGAATCGTCCGAAAAAATTTTTCACTTACTGTGTTACTTTTTTGCGCTTAAATAATACAGCAGATGCTTAAGTCGCGTTATGCGTGGATTACGGAGCTCCTATAGTGTAATTACCGCAAACACACGATCTTTATTACAATCTATATTATTCCATCCGCTAAAATAATGTTAGATTTAAAATTGTGATATCCACATCATAACTAAAGAAATAGCAACTAATTGAGTTTTAGCATTTGAAAGAAATGCTGTCTCAACAAAAACTGTTACATATAAATTATGTGCGTCAAAACTTTTTCCCAGTAACCACTTTGTTATTTATTTAACTTTCGGTGTATGATTTATTTATTTCTTCATGACTTTAAAATAACGATTTCCACTTGTATATTCACGGTGTGCTTGTGAACTTCCCTTTGTAATTAATAAAACGACGTTGAACCAAAACAACACAAACAAGAACTCCTGAACCGTAGCAAGGAAATTCTATTATTTCAGTCGCGAGACTTTTTTAACGCTCAATTCAAATGTTAAACTGTGCCTTTAACCTTATTTGTATCTTTGTTTAAATCTCTGTGTAACTTTACAATACATTGTGAGGTCTGTGCTTTTATAACAATATTTTTTTATACAAAACTTATATAAAGAAAGTTTTAATTTACGTGAGAGCCATTGCTTCTAATTTTTCGATAAATCGGCTTCCGACATATTCCAGGAACAGCGTTAAGGCGACTTTTGCTAGAGAGGTGGGTAAATGGTATCGAATCTCTTCTGGGGATAACAAACCGAATATATAAATAAGTGGGAATATCAAAGTGGATCATTTATGTATATACAAATTCCGAGAGATTTTTAAATGTGTGAAATATTTTTATTAAGCGTAATGTTCGTATACCGCATTATTATAATAATATACCAATGGTACATAAATTCACATATATATTTATAAATAAGCACCGTTGAGGAGGAATTATGGCTTTCTATAATCATAACAAATTTTACTACACATAACAGGTTTTATGTTAATGCATTTTTAAGATCTTCTTTCAGACTTAAACTGGTGCGAATTAGAAGCCTTATACTCATACATGTTGTATGCTGTTTTATAGGCGCCATAAAATAATATATTCATAGAAATGAACTCATGTTTATTATGTACAGGTACGTGTTGTGAAAAACTGGTCGGAGGAAAATATTTATCACTAGGTACGATTCGGGTATTTCTGTTGCTAACACTTGTTGTATGAACATCCCATAATGGCTTTGTAGAACAATCATAATCTTATAAAGAGGCAACTATGTAGGATGTTCCTAACTGCCCTTAAATATCACTGAAAAATTTCTTCCATAAAATTTATTTAATAACAGAAGAAAAGGAAATATAATTCTTTGTAAATTTTTTCATAATTTTCTCAGAATTTTATTTATTCCTCGTTATAATCTTACTACCTGATGAGAACATGAACTCACGCCATAGCCATCACGAAATACCTACAGCTTTTTAATATTTTTTTGAAGTGAATATTAGAAATCGTTAAGTATTCTTATTTTATAACATCTAAGAAAGATGGTCACGTTTTTATATTAATAGAAATATACGTAAACAACAAGAAACGTTGTCATTCGTAACAAAATAATAACGCCGGCGATTTTCCGGCTAACAAGTAGAGATGAAAGAAAGGCTTTTGTTTGTGTTAATTTCGTAATTATTTCTCCCTCCTCATATGTATTCTTCACGTGACACGACACACGACAGCGTTAGTTCGCAGTCAGCTCCCCGTCTAATTAATAAAGCGGCTCTCGGAACAAACTAACTTCATCTGCAACGGGCAGATGAAATCCAATTGTTTCCGCGGCAACAACTTTTCTCTTTCATCTTACTCAAACGTTAAACTATGATTGTTTTATAAAATTTTATTATTCATGTTACGATACATAACAAGCACAGCACTTAAAGCTTTTAATACGTCGTGTACATGGCATATTTTATTTTTCATTTATACTACGACTAGCAGGTGATAAGTGGTTAAAATCTGGCGTTTCTAAAATAGTATTTACACAACGCCAATTCGCTATTAACGCCTGATGATTCTCGTAATTTCGTTAGCTATAGTTTATACTTATTCATATATTTTCTAAAACACATTACTGTCATATTCCGTAGTCTATGTTTCATATGTCCAAATAAAATGGAACTTGTTTAAATCAATCCGTTAGTTGGTCCCGGCTTTTCAGTGGTCTTTCTATTCTTAAAACTCCATCGAACTAATCTTGTGTGTCCCAACATCAATGTGAAGACTGTAGTGTAGGCGTAATCACAGCGTCATCATGTACATTAAATAAAATAATCATCACTATCATCATTTCAGTCTCTTGTCGACCACTGGTAACTTAGTCTCATCTGTTGATAAATGTTAAAAATTTAGACATATTTTATTCAAAGAAAATTATTACATTTGAAATTATAATACTTAAAAATAAGAGTAAAAATGGTTTATATTTTTATCCTTGTACTGATATGAAAGAGCCATGATAGCCTAGTGGTTTGAACGCCCGACTTCCACTCCGGAGGTACCGGGTTCGAATCCGGCCTGCACCAATGGATATTTCAATTTATGTGCAGTTAGTATATCACCAACTAATATCACGTGCTTTGACGGTGAAGGAAAACATCATGAGGAAACCTGCATAATATCTATGTCATGACTATCCGTTATAACTGCCAAGTAAGTCGTCGGGTGTTTCATCACACAGTCACGAGGAAATACGATTTAGAAGAAGAAGAAGACTGATATATTCTATTTCGTCTTATTTTTTTAAGCATCGTCCTGTTTTATCAAAAGATTTGTAAATACTCTTGATCATTAACGTAATTATTGATTCATTTCGTTTCATCAAGTTTAACTTTCAGTTGGAATGAAACTAAATTCTAGATGTATGGTATCTTCAAAGTTATATCATGAAATATGCATCTTATCACTTCCCCTCCGGAACGCCGAAGGGCACTTGAATAATTTAAGACGTGCTTTATCGTTCATACTGCCATATAAAGGGTGAAATGTGTTTGTTTATTTAGCCTAAGACCTTTTTTCCACAAATTTGAGAGCAAACAGATATTCGTAATGTTTTCTTTTCCTCCTTCATCGGGCTCAACAAACATTTCACGCTATGTATGTTAAAACTAAAAGGTTAATATGTTATAGCATAACCAACGTTTCTTACCCTTTTCTACGCCTGGCTCTTAATATTTTTCTTTTAATAATATAGTAGTTTCCTTTTAAAATTATCCATTTTTGATATAAAATTTAAAACAATATAAGTAAGTCTTTGTCTTGTCGCAAAAGCAACATTAGTGCTTCAATCAAACACAGGTTTTATTTTTATTAGTCCCGATAACTAATCGTACTTATTATGGTAGATATCACAAAGAAATATGGTCATCAAATCACTTATATATGTAATAACAATGCACACAAAGTTTTCATCAATCATGTACTACTTGTTGAACTATAGAAATCCGAACCAAAGTAAAAATTTGTTACAAAATAATAAATTAAACCCCTGCGTCGTGATCTTAAACTTAAATCTTTTGTTAAATATTACTCATTGAAACTTAAGGATAAATTTCTTTTGATATATACACGATAATAAAGGTTAATAATAACTAGAACAAATTGTGATCACTTAAACTTTAATATCATATTTTCTTTAGACTTTCATTTTACGTTTCATGGAAGGAAGGATGTTTCCTTATAGGCGTGGGTACTTAAGTGATAAAGCATTAATCTTGTCTATGAGTAGAGTAAACATTAAAAGATGAAGCCAAGGCTTTGTCGATACCAAGAAAATATTGTATAAGGTAAAAATTTTGATATGATCACTTTGTTCAAAGATGGCAATTCATCGCGAAGAATAGAAATTGACTTTATAAAGAAAAAGAAAGTAACCGCGAAATGTATCAGGATTTTAAATCAACACATTATTATTTCATATCGATTACAAATTAAACGAAATTTCAGTAAAAATAAAAATGATTAGTGATTTATTTCGCTTTATTTATAGAAAAAAAAATTCTGAAAGCATTATATTGAATGTGAGAACATTAAGCAGACAGATTACTACACTATACCCAACAAGTATGTTACATATTTTAAGGTTATATTGCAAAAGGTTACTACATGTTTTCCTGGTCGCAGGTAATACTTACCGCTAGCATTCACAACCTTTAAATAAATTGGTATTTTAGCTCCAGTATTTATCTAAGAATTTCTGACAAGCGTTCAGTAAAGTTTATTATTTTTGTTAGATTATAACGAAAATAGTCTAATGGCGAATTTTGAAGCCTTTGAATACCTTGCCGCTTACTATTGAATTATTACCACTGCAAAACATAATTTATATATTTAAGAACTTAAATTTATAATTATACCCAAGACGAAGTAACTGCTTAACTAAAATTATTATAATGGATACCCATTACAAAATTTTATTAGTGAAATATTCCTAATGAATAAATTAATTTATATTATGAACACCAAACGAGGTTCAGTTAAGTGAATTGCCCGGGGATGGCTTTGTTGCGTGTTATTTATAATTGCAAATAATTTGTTATTTTCACGCCTCGTATTCTTTAATAATTTTTATACAATAGTACTCACTAATCAATAAAAGTTTTGCGTAATTTAGTACAATTTCAAATCAAACTTCTAATTATTTTACCTACGCCTAGAAGAAAGTTCTTTTTAAGACGTGTATCCTTTTTGACATTTTTATGTAGTCTTACATAAAACGGGACAAAAACTCATATTATATTTTGAACACGTATTTTGATTTTTTTTTTGTTTAAAAGAATAAATAAATATACCAAAGTTATAGTCTTACGGTTAGTATTTATTTTTTATGTAAGTTTCTATCGAAATTGCTTTCTTTTTTTTTTAATCTATCGTCGAATACTTTTTTATGGAAGACGAATATTAAATTATTGAATGATTTGACAATTGATTTTAGTTATTGATCTCCGAAATTTGTAATAGTGAGTAATAAATTACGCGTTTCATATATTTATAACTTAAATTGTGCATATTAATACATTTTATGAAGTTATCCGTTCTTATCATCTTGCTAACTTTCATATTTATTCGCGCACTTAATTTGCTCAAAAAGGATTAAAATATTTGTTCCATGTATTATTATAGATAGATATGAAATAAAAGTAATTATTTTCATTTGGCATCTATGCCGTATTACTATTAACTACTCCTAAAATAATGTTCACGAGTTGTGTAACAATTTTGTACATGTACTGGAAATATTTGTTTAGGAATCTTGAAACAATTCCGAGGCTTTAATCGTATTTGTAGTCAAACATTTGTTAGGTCCCTGCTTTCGTTAAACATGATATTCGCAAATTAATTTAGAGTGTAGTACTATGTACATTATATTAAAGTGAACTAGAATTTTAATAATGTAATAAATTCTTTCACGGCCTAAGATATTTTAATTATTCTCTCTCTCTTTCTCCCAGATGTCTTACCATTACAGAGCTTTGCAATTAAGTTTGCTCTGTTGCAATTATTATGATGAAATGTTTACGTAAATAGAGCACAGGTATAAGTTACACTTTTATGTTTGCTTATGGGGTATGACGTCAGAATCCATATACAAAGGTATGACGTCATTAGGTTGGGAAATTTTCGTAAAAAGCACCTCCGGTTACCTCGTCAAACGAAGGGTCTATCAACCGGCTTCATCAAAGTTCACTTGGGAAATCAACGAAGGGTTGTTTTGTGCGGCCTTGGCGGAGTTATGCATATTATATAGTTTTTTTGTCCTTCTTGACTTTTATACAAAAATCTTGCAAATTTTGAAAGTAGCGATTTATTACAGCGACGTTGGTTTTATATAGATTATTTCAATATATTTTGAAGAAAATTAATATGGAAATAACACTAAAGGCTACAATTTTTTGCAGAGACTTATTGTTGCTCCAGCTCGTCGTTTTTCGGTATTCAATAAGTGTATTATCTTTTATAATTTAAAAAGTTTTAATAGTATTATTAACATGCTATGTATTTATTGATTAATATAATTAGTTAAAAAAAACATACAATGTCAATGATGAAATATAACAATTTTGGAATTTAATTTGGGACTTCACAGAGGTAGTCCGTCTGCTACGCCACGCGACTGTTGCGATGCGGATGAAGATATTAACAAAGGTCACTGACACGAACGTGACGTGAATCAGATGTGAGCTTCGAGCTGGGCGCTGAAGTATTGCTTACGCCCTTTCATCGCCACACTGTAGCGTAGTAATGTAAATAACGAAAAACATCGATATATTTAGTCGACTCAAAACTTGTAATATACATATTTAATTATCATAACTTTAGCGGATCGATGACCATTGACATCCCAATCGTTTTACAACATGACTGATCCATTACCACCTTCATACAACGGTCCACATGATCTTCAATAGGTCTTTCATCCAAATGTCAGTTACCTATAATGAGTCCCACATAAGATATTCACGCTAAATATAACCCGCTCGTCGACACACTCAATTTTATGTTAATAATAACCTAAAAACGTTAGCAATATAGACAAAGAAAAGCACTTTTGATGTAATAAAAAGAAATCGTTTTTGTAAAACATCAAGATACGGCGGTAGACTTTACACGATTTTTCATCTAAAGACCAGAGATAGATCTGATTTGCTTGAGGACTATTTAAAAACCCCAACGAGTATTTCTTCAACAAAATCAGTATGTAACGATTACACATTCGATGTGAAAAGTGTTGTATAATGTCAAAATAATTAAATACAATTTAACATAAATTTATAATATTGTTTAATTTGTCGATATCGTTAAAAGCAAATACACTGCACTTATAAACTGCCTCGTTTCATTTCCCGCTGATGATCAGATGGCTGAATGGACGCTTTGTACATCAAATTGTTTAGTTCATGAATTACATAAACATAGTAAAATCGCATAGAGATACTTCAAAGTAAATTGCTTTAACTTTTCGGCGTAAAATATAACAAATTGTTTACTATTTTTTAAATAAATGTTTAGTAAATTATTTCGTCCTAATATGTATTTCTCTAGATTTATCAATTGGAGGCTAAAAGTATGTTTTTATAGGCTATTGATGATGATGATGTTGAAAAAGATGAATATTTCTTACTAGCGGACAGTCACACAAACAGATAGTATTATTCGCAGTATACATACTTTACATAATTTAACTAAATTTATACTTTGAGTAAATGATGCAAGTAGAAAGTATTTTCAATCTTATGATATCGTTCGATTCAATTTGCGTTTACAGCTTCCATCCCCTTTAAAGACCAAATTTTATTTCAGATCAGGAATACTAAATCCGGGAGTAATGTTATTCGAGTTAAAGATATAAAAAAAAATCAATTATTAATCAGAAACCACAGTTCCGCTGCGGGTAAACAAAATGAGTTTCGTCTCCATGAAAGATTTACATAATCTTATCGTCTTCGTACTTCGGAAACTTTTTTCTCGGAATAATTTTTGTACTTCTTCCTCCCTTCAAGTCATTTTGTTAGTAAGACACGAAATTGATATTTGTATTGGAAGGATAAAATACATTTCCAAGGACGTTTCTTTTTTTTTTTGCTAAATTACATATTGTACTAAATAATTTGACTGCGTCGTAAAAACGGCTCTTTCGAATATAAATAATAATAAGTTATGTATATTTTACTATAAAGTTTTCTCATAGATAAATAATTGAAAAACCTTGTTTGTTTCTTTTGTAAGCTGTAAACGGATATTAATTTGAACCGTTATTTCTAAAAATCTGTTAAACTTCTTATTGTTTTATTCCAAGCGCGAGAAACTATAGAAGGTAGATTCGCTTCTTGCAACTTAATAATGCTTGCATAATGTACGTGTTTGTTTTATTCATAAAGTAGCATTATTCATTTTACACTAGCATTACATTGCTTATTTTGTTCACGTTTACAGATAGCAAAAAGGTTATAATTAATAGCCCTTTTCATGTGCCTACTACTAGACCTCGAACCTTTCGCTCACAAAGAGAGTCAAAGCTACTTAACCACCCTCTCTTCCTTCAACGAAACACTGCCTTACATTTTAATGAATTTCAACAAAATTTTTGATAAATTTTTTTGAGTTTAAAAATGCAATTTTTTTATTAAAACCCTTATAAAACATGAGTGTTAATATTAAAATAAAAGAAACTCATTTTATTTATTTTATACACAGAAAATAAAAAGTACCGCGTGATCGATGAAAATAAGGTCGAAATTATTCTGGAAGTTATCTTTGCTTAAATGTGTACTTGTGGCTATTACTAATATGTTATTCTTCCAATGCTTCTTTAGCTAATGTAATTACAAATGTCGTTTCAGCCAGCGAGGCACTCAAACTAACCGCCTTGTAATAATGAATGTCCTAGTTCAGTTCCGAAGCATAGTCTAGATGATGCTAGCATTTTTTCGAACCCGCCTTACAGTACCAGTACGTCTACCATCATAGCAGTACTATGTTCCAAATGTTAACATACAAACGAGGATGCTTTTCCATCCAATGGACTTCAATTCCACTTATCATTCTATAAAATTGAAAACTAATTTAAACCAATTGTTAAAAAAATAAAATGTATCTCTAGAAAATAAGTGCATAATATTCGTATAAGCAGCGCCAGGGAGCAACAGGCGAAGGTACTGCTTCTCGTTTTAAACAGAAAATAGTTTTCATAATGTTTTCTTTGACTGTTGTATTCGTATGTAAACAATATTGCGAAACGGTATTTTCATCTTTGATATTTCTAAGCTCCTGCAGATTCTCTCTACGTGTAGAGGCTCCAAGGATTTGTGTAATCTCGCTTCAATCTGCCGTTGGCTTCGTTTTGTTTACATTAACTGTGGACATGACTTGTATTCATTATTCAAGCTCTACAAGTAGCTTTAGTATTAATGTTCTTTTTACTAATTTTAAAATAGTTAATCGGATTTTATTTAAGTTCAGATATTTAATTGGGTATATACTTATTTCTTAACAATACCAATGACAGAGCATAGATTAAATATTTCATGCATAACCTACATGATTATTTTTAGGTTCATATCCAGTAAAACATTTTTTGCCAATTTAATGGGTTTTAACAGGTAAACATTTAAAATGTAGTTTTTAAGTACGAGAGAATCAAAAAGAAATACAGATTTTTCATCGTATCCTCCTGAATACATTTTTATAATGTATCATACTTCGAAAGTACAGACTATCTTCCCATTCATAATGCTAAGCAGAGATCAGACTCGTGCGATATGAAGCCATATTAAAAAGCTAAATGCGCGATCCCACATTGAATATGCATCATGGCTCTATAGTTGCCTCTTTGCGTAAAAGCAAAATTTAAACCTCCAAAGTATTAACTCTGGAAGGAACATTACTACCTGCAATCACTACAGTTAATAATTGCATTAAAAATTTCATGGTACAATAATAAGATGTTTTAATGCTTTTCCACCGGTTGTACCCTGCAAACGGTATTTCATTAATTATTTGTAAAATAAATCATCACACATTCATAAAAAATCCTCAGATATGAAAGAACGACGGTTTTTGCCTATATAATATTTATTTATCGCCTATTAAATAAAAAAATATTCTTTGCCAATAAGCCAATTTTGATAACGATTTATTAAAGTCTTCAGAAATTGAAATACTGTATCGTCGCTTCAGAGCGAATTATGAAAAACCTTCTACCTGGAAAAATTTATACACGTACCAATATTTCTGGTTACAGAGATTTACGGATAAGTTCACAAACAGTCAATACATACCATTTTTATTATATAGATAATCGTGTTGTGAAATGTCAAAGAATTACTAAAAGACGTACCTAGACACTTAACAAGTTAAAAAAAGTTTTGAATAGGTATATGTTTTCAACAATTAATAATCAAATGAAAAGAAAAATCTCGGTATAGATCTTAAGAAAGATTTTCTTGAAATTTATTTCATTGGTCATATATATAATTTAATTATATTGAAAACTAAAATTTAACATTCTTCTTTGGCCATAGTTTAATTTAACCACCGAGAATGTATACATATGATAGTGAGACCATTAAGTCAATTGCACTTCAGTATACAAATATGTACTGTAACCACTGAAACCGTAATACTCAATGTAACAGAGAACTAGGTCGCTTCTGTGCTTATAAGGTTCTCCTTTGTGACAATACGAAGAGGTTATATGAGCAGGGTGTAATGAGATGTCTATCAGATCAGCACATAACAATACTATTAATAAACCGCTATTATGTAAGGTTAATGGGTAATTACCAACTTAAAATTAATTGAAATGTGACATTGATGAAGTTTGATGAAGAAGATTGAAGAAGTTGCGAATAATTGTTATATTATTTATACAAAAATCCCTTTCGGCAAAGTAAACAATTACTAGTACATAAAGTATAATCTGGAACAGAAATTGTGAAAAATGGAATTTGAGTTATTTATTCAAATTCGTTATTATTCATACATATCTTTTCTGTTTATCAATATTTCTTATAACACTTTTAGATTTAGGATAACTTAAATTAAAATTTTATTTTACTTTGTGTATCTGATTGAAGCAAACAAATAGAGTTTTATAATTGTCTAAGAGAAAATATCAAATTATAATAGAATTTGTCTTGAATCGAGTTCAGTATAATCTTGACGTAAGTAATTCAGAATAAAATTTTCGTTCAACTCAATAAAAGATAAGAAGAGCGCGGAGATACCGAACGGAAATCGATTGTTCGTTTTTAACGAATACAAAATTGTACAGGTTTATATCAAACAAATAAGAATTTAAATTATGAAATAGAAAAGTTTGAAAAATATACTTGAAAATTTTTATATTTGCTAATTTACAAAGGTATATTGATGGCTAGTATGTATGTACATGGCTAGAAGCTAGTAGTCCTTTACAAATAGTGATAAAATCATCTAATGCATACTTATATCAATATGATAATAATTACAGCATCTGCTATAATTATATTCATATGTTCATAAGAAAGTTTTATATTATTTATTAATGTTTCTTATTTCCACAGCATTATAATGACTTAAGGAAAGTATAGCGTTGTTAAAATCCACATCTTAGGTATCCGGAAAAAGCGTAATAAACATCGATCAATTTATAAAATAAATGTGATTAAAAGAACAACACGGTAATAAAACTATATCACAGATTGTGAAATTGCAATCTCTTGTAATAAAACAAATACATTGGTAACACGAAACCCTCAACCAGTGACAATGGCTTCGATCTTCTGGAACGTGAGAACAATAATTTCAATCGACTTTTAACGAAACAATGGCAAAAAGAATTGTGAAAAACAGCTAACGACCGGTGTTTTGTTTGCAGAACGCTAACTCTACAGTTATTGTTGTATGGATTGTGTAACAATCGGTTACTCGTACGGTCAACTTTTGATTAAAAACGATTAGTTTAATGATCATCAAATTTGCAGAACATTACGACTATTCTGTAGGTCTTCTATCACAAGGGGTGAGCCTGGGTTATTCCACCACGCAGGCAAAGTGCAGTTTGTTGGGTTTATGAGTCAATTCAAATCATTTTTATTTACGAAGTTAAAGCAGTCGATCTTTTCATTAAAAGCGACGAGACGAACGAGACAGTCCCTAATGAGTAAGAGATACGCCTGCGTGTAACAACATGGCTCTTGTTAGGATGATATATCAACCACCACATTGAGTTTGTAGCCTTGAGAGGCGATGTTGATTCTCGTAACCCCAGTAATTTCATTAACAATGCCCTTCAAACCGGAACATAGTAATGTTTGCATACTACTGTTTGACGGCAGAAAAAGGACCTGCGGTAATAACAAAAAAAATTGTTATTTTTTTTCTACATTTGAAAGGTATACAAATAAGACTTACTAAAATCTCTGGAGTCATCATCTGACCACCTACCAACAAATAAATCTATATAAAGTTCACACTGTCACTTGCGACGTGAGCAGAAACTGAAATGTACTATGGGGACTTTCTAACGAAATATTTAACAATGGAGCGCGTATTAAATATTCATTAAGAAAAAGAACAACCTCCAAATACATTTGGTGCGGCAGTTCATTCTTTTTCGTTTTTAATTATTTTAATACCAAACAAATTTAATAAAGTAACATTTTGACTCCTCGACAAATTATTCATAGACTAGAGGAGCGAGTCATCGTAATTCAGACTTTTATATCATCTCATCATAAAGTTGTTGAAGCATTAATAATATGATATTTTTTTGTGTATAAAAAATTATAACGTAAAAAGACATGAAAGTAGTTATGAATTTTTTGATTATTTTGTAATTGTAAATTTCATTACTTAACAAACAAAAAAATTAACACGATAATGGCTGAAAGATCATCCGTAACAAATTATACTGTAGCTATAATATAAGTGAAAAATTTAAATGAATGTAATTGCATGCTTAAGCCAAAAATCTTTTAATTATAATTTCACTATAACTTATTATAGGTGTTATAAGCTTTGCTTCAATCATGGCCCCATGATCTCTAAATCTGTTTTGTATATAAAACGTGATTTGAATTTTGATTATGGTTGTCGTAAACTCGTTATGTTACTGATGGCACAGATTTCAGCTCGTTCATAGAAATTTCATCAACATTTTTGCTTTAAAAATGTAAACCGGATAATAACCACAGCAGATGTGAAAAATTTAAATAAAATATTTTAAATTAACGTACGTCTTCATCGGAAATGGCAATAACATTATTCGTTATTGAAATGTCTGAAACAATACCGTGAAAGTTGTTTTATTTAATAAACGTCTCTGAACGATCAGTTTATAAACTTAAACAATTATGTAATGTATCATTAACGCGACAGGTAGAGGGACCGAGTGAATTAATCCCAAGCCAGTACCTTAACAGAGGTCACAGTAATAAAGCTCAGTTCGCAACTTAATTTAGAAACGTTTCAGTACCATTTTCCTCCTTAAACTGTTTATACAACTAGGTAAAACCTGCAGATATTATTCTAACACTTGTAGTAATTAAACAAATGTAATAAGATTTCTTCATCATTAACGCCTTATCACGACTAATATTTTATATCGATTATTTCGCAGGACAAAAACTTTTTATTGTAAGTGATGAGAATTTTTCAATAAACGTTTCCAAAGAGGTAAAAGTCACTTTGGTGTATAGAAATCGTCTGGCCGCAAAAATAAGGAAAGAATTTATATGAATAAATGTTTGAGCAATGAACGCGTGAAAAATTCATCCTTTCGTATTTTCTCATAGCGAGGCCAATCCCAAAGGATCGGGGAGGGTTCTCGGGAAATTGCGAAAATTTCCTTTCACAGCTGGTTGAATGGACACTTACAGGGTATGCACGGTTCTACCTCATACCTGTATGCGTAGCGAGATGTATTGTTGCAATGTTAACTTCTAGTTCGTGGTTCGTATCATCATTGTCTTTTTTAATTAGCTGTGCACTTGTTCCCTTCATTCTTCACTCAAAATTTATTTTGTAGTACGCAAATTTTCCTTTTTTTTACCAAACAACGCCGTGCTAACGGTGTGAAATAATATGGCTTTTAACCTTTTTAAGTTTTTTTTTCAACTTGGTCATATTTTTGCTAAGTTTTTGGCGACTAGCGCAATGTAGTGCAATGTATACCATCTAAACTAGCGCCGCGATGTTATGGGCAGGCGTATCATGTACTACCAGGTGAACTTCTCACACGTCTCGTTCGCTCCTCGATTAAAAACAAAACGACAGAGTTGAAAAACTATTGATTATTATTCAGCTTCTGGTCAATAATTAAAGGTTGTGGTGAGTCAACACACGAATTCAAAAAGGCAAACCATGCCAAAGATGGTTTTAAACAAATAATATTTGAAGCCAATAAAAAATATTGTAGCTCTGATCAAAGTGAATTTGCCTAAAGTGACAAACCATTAGAAAGTAGCATATTAAACATAGTCATATTTTTGACGTGACAACGTCTATTAAATTGGTATAAGATAGGACGCGCGTGCTGAGAAATGTCCCGCACATAAGTGGGCGTGGCTTACGCCGACCGCTAAGTCGGTATGCGTTTGTCCGAATTGGTTGAAAGTAAAAGATGTATTCTATTGCTCAATAATAATTAGAAATAAAATCCCTAACAAATATAATTGAGAGTTAGTATAACTTGATTTGTAACCCGATAAACATGTCAAACAAACGACCGTTTCCAAAACCATTAAAAGAGAACGAACGATTCATTAAGTAATAATAATGAAAGGCATGTAATTTAGAATAATAAAATTTATTATAAAAAATTTTTTGTGATATAATTAATAGACGTTGTCACGTTAAAATACATAAGTGCCCTGCACATATAACCCAGAATTTTTTACCGAAAAGATTGCTTTTCGGTAAAGATGAGTGACAATTTTGTGTGAGGACAATTGTGTCCTCACACAAAATTGTCACTTAGAATTTGTTGTCTTCGTTGTTAACATGCTCAATATAGGTTTTTACTTATAACTATGTAATAATGACACTTCCATAAAATAATTAAAACAGTGGACGAAATCACGGACACATAGTGTAATGAAATTATTTCAATCCTGACCGCCCGGTTATTGAATGTAAATTATTTGACCCTGACCTGATTTGTTGAATAATGAACGTTCGTTGTGTAGCATTGTGAAATGTTTGCTATTTACAAACGATACAACGTGCATCAAATCAAATACAAGACAGTATCGCTAATAAAACAACATAAATATCGTTGTAGTGTAGCCTCAAATATTTTCGACTTGATTGTCTTCTATCTTTAATAAGTTATCTTCACATAAAAGACAGAGCCACATCATTATTTAATATGGCCCCTATTTTAGCTATTTACTTTAACTTCATTTAACTCACTCATTCATAATCGATAATTATCGCTCATTGTTCAAGTTTGGTTGTTGAAAACCATTTATGAGTTTCCAATAACGTTATAACGTTAAATTAATTACTATGTCAGTCAACGCTGCTGTTAAAATAACGACGGAGCTAACTCAATTGTATAAGTCGCTTAGCCATACGTTTTCTTCACGAAAAAACTCATACGTATACATTAATTCCATTATTTTAATTAATGAAAATTATTAAATTAAATCAATGGGCTTGACAAAATATACTTTATAATTTATACTCCAACTCGCACTTTGGCATAGTGGATTACGAGCTTAAATATCTCTCCAGGCCTCGAGTCTCAAAATTTAAAACAAAAGGTATATAAGCCGCAAGCCTATACAAGTTTACAAAATCGGGTAACACAATATATTTAAAAAGATTTAGAATTCTAAACATTCTTGATGTTTTAAGTAAAAATTGTTTTTAAGTCCTTCAATCATTAAAAGCATAGAACGCACTGATTTTATTTTGACGTAATTTAGCGTTTTAATAGAAAACCCTATAAATAACAAAAACCAGCAACGGGGTGGCAAAAATATGATAATGTTCTATGATTAATATAACAAAATAGATTTATATCATTCCGTAGCGATATTCCACTTATGTTGTACTGACACAGCCGTCCACACAAATATACTGAAATACAGTAATAATAATAGATGAAGTTTCAAATAGTGTCAGGTGTCACGGACAACGGAATACATATCATATAGCTTTTGATATTTTGTGCTTTAGACTTGTATGTGAAATAATAAGCTATGCAACTTTAATTAATTTAATACATTTATTACTTAAGACTATAACGTCTGTGTTGTGAATATAGTCGACAGTGTACAAGTTGAATGTACACAAATTCTATTAAAATTCATATAATGCTAATAGATGGTCTAAGTGTAACGAGCTCAGTCAGCTGTCTGCCCTTTAAGAATAATTACAGTCTTGTCACTTAGCCGTCAGGTACGAGGGAATGACACCTTTTTGAATTTATATTACGTAGATCTCTATTGCCTAACACTGACACTTAAATCATGAATTATTTATTACTAACAGTGTTTGCTTCGATGTTAGATATTGTGACTGAGTCTTCACAAAGTTACTGAAAACTTAGCGAAGTTTATGACGCCTGCTAGCGATAGCACTAATCAAATGCTGAACTCATTTAATGATCATTTAATTCTCCACAATAGTCTCTTCAGGATCGCTTCAACAAATAATATCTACATTAAAATGATTGCAGCAAAACTTTATACGCACATTGCTGAATAAAAACATTTGGCATATTTAATGTTAATGCTGAGAAGATAAATACTGTTTTCTGTGTAATGTTTTATGAATACAAAAATTTTTTAGTAAAAATATTAAAAAAAAATTGCTGAAATAAAATGAGAAACAGCAATTGCAAAAATTTTTAGCTACTTAAAATAATTACTGAAAAATTCCGCTTGACAAAAACATTAATAATGTACAACCTTAAGAAACTATTTACTAACAAGTTTCAGGCAGCGATCATTATAGCAGTTAGAATAAAAAACCATGTAATTTATTATCTCATACAAATTCCCATATGTATAGAGAGAAATGAAACATATTTCCACGTATAGTTAAGAAATAACAAACCATGTGGATTTAACTTACCGTACATTCCTGTAAATTTAAACCAACAGTGAAGTGATGTTCACTAAGAATAATAACGAGCAATTTATTACACGAAACATAATTATAAATAAATTATTAAAATGGTTCAAAAATATATTATCATTTTGAAGTACTTTAAACATTTTAACATTTTGCGTCCAAAAATAATGAAGAAATATTACCCTTCTGCACTTTTTTACAAAAGCACCAATCCCTGTGGATTGCGGAGGGCTCTCGAGGTATTGCAGAAATTTCCTTTCACCGTCGCTTCAATTGCCACTTGTACCTGATACCTGCTTCTATCATTGTGTTCATATATAAATTCTTTTGTTTATTTATTACAAAAAATTTGAAAAGGAACGCATTGCAATTTTTATTGTGTTAAAAGAAAATAATTTCATATGCCTGCGGTATACTGGCAGGAGCAAGACGTGCAGAAACATGTACTGTGCCTTTCTACCTGACCTCTTATCCTAGCACAACTAATAAATAACATCCTTCTCCAAGAGCCGATGTATAGGTTAGGAAGGTATGAGTTCACGAGTGAAAACACTTGTTCTCCCAACCCTTGCGGCGTATCTGATTTTTCACTTCGCCGTTGATAAAAAATTTACAGGAATACATAAAGAGAAGTTCTTAGTAATGAAAAATACCTACCATCATTGTTTCAACGTGAAGCTATTTAATTAAACAAACTTTTTTTTTTTTTAAATTATCGGTACAATATTTTCTTTAAGACTAATGTTATAAAAGGTTTAGTAATCCTTTTCACTTAGTACTAAAGTATTTTTAAAAGAACTCCCAACGAAAAGGTTCCTTGTTAAATAAATACATTTAATGGTATTGACATAAGCAGATATCGGTCTTTTCTTTATTACATTACGCTATGTTAAGGTACGGAAAATATCACATGAATGAATAACAAAATATAAGACAAAAGTGACTAAAGTGATTATACCAAGTATTTTTAAATTTATTTGTTACTTGAATCAATATTGTATATGAAACCTACAAAATATGTTTAATGAATAATTCACTTAGACTTACAAAGTTATTATGTATGTTAATCATAATATTATCGATTATTAAATTTTATTTACAAATTCTTTAGTTCAAAATGAACCTGTAAAAGAGGAGGGCATCTTAAGAAGAAGATAGTACAATATGGCGGACGTCAAAATGAGAGGCATTCTGATTCTTTAACCTTTGTTTACATGTAAAATTAGAAGCTAATATTCTGTTCATCCTTTGGGAGAAATTACATGAAAGTTTATTTATCTCATTAAGTTACTAATGAGATAATAAAGCTAAATCATTGAAGTCGTTTCAAAGCAAAACGAACATCTTTATTAATTAAGGATTTGACCTTATTCAGACCAATTGACCTTGGAACATGCATTCACAAACGCATCATACGTAACCAAGCCAATCTGCAAATGCTTTGTTCTTTGGAATTAATTGTTTATTGATCTTTTAACTACATATGATAATATTTTAAATAGTATAGTAAAACAACAATTCGATCCTACTATAAGTGACAAATATCATCAAATAAAATAAATCCGTAATTGAAAATAACATACATACATAAAGAACCAACTTTATGTTTTTCTTAATCGGGCTGTTCTCTCAGATGTTAGAAGTCAAGGTTATGATCTACGAAACTGGTACAGTGAATTTTCTTGTATGTCGCATGTTTTCGTAAAGCTTTACATCAGAGATACTGGGATCAGAGAAGGGTCTTAGTACATGTGCGAAAAGCTGCTTACTCTAGATGCCTAACTCTTGTAAGCTTAGAGAGTGAAATTTAGCATACGATGTTCGCTGGGATTGCTTCAATGACGGCTGCACTTGTGCTTGGATTATTCAATGTAAAACAAAGCTGTTACCGTGGATACGAGGTGTAAAATTCACAAAGGCCCTGCCTGTCTGTCGTTCTTTAATACCACAACTGAAGAACCATGGCTCATCGGGTGTCACTAAGATAATTTTTGTAATCTTATAGCTGTGTGTTTTAATTATTTTTATATTTACATGATTATTATTATTTCGCAGCTATTTGAATCTGAACACTTAATAAACACTTAATTAATTTCAATTCTCTATTCGCAAGTATTATAAACCAAATTAACCTGTCAGTCATCTGTTATAAACAGATCGATGTCAGTTTAAGTTCTGAAGTTTGAAACCTATACAATATTAGAAGTGGTTAATGAACTTTATAACTAACCATATTACAAGATTATCTGTATTTATAAACATCACAATGTTGCCAAGATTATTAATATTAACTTTATTAAGTTACGTGAAGATTTACATTGTTTCGAACCTGCGACCCAAAATGTCAGAGACCTGTCACTAAAGCTTTTGATGCCTGTAAAAACTAAATTATTGTTAACGATAATGAAATGACTTCCTAAGAATTTCTCCGTCGATGTTAATATTGTATTTGAATTTCCAACAGACAACGACAGCATCCAGCTCTGTCTCCATCAATCTTTGTCAAATTATTTCGCCTTCGCAATCAATCAATCTAAAGAAAAAGAAAACGAACTTAAAGTATTTGAAATTTAAATAAAACGTTAATAACTGTCTGTTGCTTATTTATTAAATTATAAAAAGCAAATATATTATAACTTATTTAATATTTGGTAATCTGTATATCATTATATATAAAAAAGAAGACTAAAAATTAACCTCTGCCGCTGTTGTACAGTACAACTAAAAGGGTCTAGGGCTACAGATTTAAGGCCCCCATTGCTCTCAAACGACCATAAAACAACTTATGTTCTTATAAAACGAGTAACGAATTTAAAATAATGAAAGAAAATGTTATAAAGTATAACTTTTTGTAATACGAGTGCTATTAATAAAGATGGAGGATAACAAGCAGAAATGTAAATGAAATTATTCGTACAAAACGCTATTTTGTTTTTCATATTTTTGCATCGCGTAACCAATCAGAGAGGATTTTAAAGGGTTCTAGAAAAATTGTGAAAATCCGCTTTTCACCGTCGCCTCAACAGACTCTTAGGTCTAGTTGAAACATCCCATTATAAAATATTCTTTTACATTTTTAAAACTATTGATATTTTTATATATATTTTTTTAGAATGAACAGTATTTAAATTTGCTATGAATTATTAGTAAATAGTGTTTTTATATAATCTTAAATATGTATTCAACAGATATTGCTAAATTAATACTGTAATTTATTAGTCTTTCTCTGTAACTATACCACTTCACAGTAGATATAAATGTTCTTTTGTCTTTATATCTAAATTAGTAGTGTACTTTTTTTACTTACGTCTAAATCAAACAAACGCTATCTCACAAAGGAATCGAAGCTGAGCATTAATATGTGTGACATTTAGAGCAAACAGTACGTTATAACTAATGCAACAATGAGATTGCGTACACATACACACGTAATGATACCAAATAAGCACAGCCTATTGAGTTTATACCAACCTTAACCAAAACAATCGACCTTGGCTATACGAGTATATATTGTATGTATTATCTGAGACTGAATGTATACAATGCTGAAGTTACTGTACGTTGACATTAAGTATTCCAACCGTGCATACATATGTATATTCATGATCGTGATAGCTCAGTTTGTAAGGCAATCGAACACGATTTCCGGCTCAAAGGATCGTGAATTCGATTTCTGTTGAACTTGAGCTTCCGGAAAAGATAACTTCCGGAAACCGACATGATCCAAGAACCAGTTTTCGTAGATATCTAATATTTAAACACGCGCACTGAAAAAATATAATAAAAAATACTTAAAGAGTGTAATTTCATGTGTAGGTTTGCTTAATGTTACAAATCACTGAGTACTTTATTTTTTTTAAATTTCGTTATATTTAGTTCAATAATTAGTAACGATAATGATTTTAAATAATGAAATAATTATCGCTTATACATTAAGGCATTATTAAAATACATAATAAAAGGAAATATCTGTTAAAGAAATCCATGTAAAAATCAAAAACTAAATAAATTGTATAAAGATACGAATGATTGAAATAAATTTGATTTCATCAATTGACAGGTACAAAGGAACTCTTTTACAACCTCTTTCAAATGAATATAAGTTCAATACAAAACAGATCAATATTAATCACGCGCATGATTTCCAACTAATATATATGTACGGACTTTTTTTATTATAAGACAATAAATTCGATAACCGACTAATATAGTCACTACCTTTTGGCTTCTATTCAATGAAAAGAAACAGGCTGCTACTAGGTTATTGCGCTTTACAACCACAGACATCTTCACCAGTTGACACCATGTGGTATCGAAATCAAGCATTAACCCATTTTATTTAAAGAAAAAGTAAAATTTCTGATGTACGATATCAAAAATGTTGTTTTTTAACTAAAATGTGCCAAATTTATCCGATATTTTACCACATGAAAGGTTAACCTATGTTTATTTTACGATTTGTTTTTGTAAGTCTGTGGTTAGGAATTAAAAAATTGTTTACTGCGATACGATAAAGCACTATCAAAACTAAAATTTATATGTTCACTTAAACATACAAATAAATTCCTGCAAGTCGCTTATAAACGCTGTTTAAAAATAATTCGCTTGCGAAACTCCGGTATCGGTATCGCTCGAAAAAGTTCGGTTTAAGTCGTCTAAAGTCACGTTAAAAATGTACGTTGTGAAACCTTACCCGTAAGCTCCAACTTCCACTTGGCAACGAACTTGGCCATTAGGTTTAAAAGTGTTTTCATTATATCCTTTAACAAGTTCTATTAGTTTTTAATTTTCTTGCTATTATCTAAAGTTTTATGCATTACCTTATACCGTTGCCATACAAAACTGACTGCCAAAATTCATTAGAATTGCATAAATATTCATTTTCCCTCTATGGTCGACAATTGCCTTCTTTGTCAAATACAGCGAAATTCAATAAAGTATAATTAAGTGTTAAGAATAAATAAATGTTCTATCTACGGGTAGCAAGAACATGAAAACTGCATTAGGGAAATTTATAAATACTTACTGAAATATAGTGGTTTATCGGCTTCATTATTGAATTAGATTTTAACTTACATTTATGTGACTTTGCTATGATACATAACATCTTTTATACTGTAATGTATAATATGTATTATAGGATATTAAAAATAAATTAATGTACACAGACAAAAGAATTTAAATCAAAAACCTACCTAAGTATTTATTTATATAAATACATAAAGATAGATTGTTGTTATAATAATATATTATTACATTTCTCTTTTTAATAGGAACTTGTTGGTTGCGTTTTTAAGATCATTTAGTAAAGAGGTTATAGTAAATCAATGAGTAAAACTTTTTTAACTGCAAAGTAAAAGTGTTTAGGCGATTCCAATTGTTTTTTTAAATATAACAGTAGTTTATTTAAAATATTGTCAAAATTTAAAAATAATAATGGTTGTCGTTGCTTAGTAAACAGATAATCTTTGTCAGTTAAACGTTGATGATTAAATTAAAAGAACAAAGTTCCACAAGTCGTTATAAACTCGGTGACTCCCTTTCGTACAATTAAAACTTTGCACTTCGGCCGTCACTAGATACGGGCGGGACAATCAGTCTCAAAAATATTTGCTTTCAGTTTACAAAACTCGTGATGGTGTAGTTAATAAAATTTCTTAAAATAAAAAAAAAAATCATCACACTATTATATTTTTTTCTAAACGCTATGACGACATACTATACTGCGATAAGAAATACAACTATTGTTACTCGATCCTTTTCGCATAAGGAGCCAAGACCATTTATTCACCACGCTGGCAGATGTCACCTGTTGTTTTTAAGAACATATTAGTTTCATCACAGACTTAAACTCAGTGGAGATTGAACCTGTACCTTCTCGTAATGTTATGTATGCTTGATAAATAATTTTATGTATCAAACATCACCATGTTCCGAAACATGAGATAATAATAATAAATACATTTCACTGTTAATTTTATCTAAACGATTATTTTTGTTACTAAGGAATCGCGTAAAAATTTTTGTCACCAAATGATAAAATGGTAAGGGAGGATAAACTTAGAATGCTATTCCTATAAAAGGATAGTCCGTGCTGGTTATTATAATACCGTTGGATATTTTACACCCACACAGGGCGATAAATTCAGTATGTCATATGAGAAATACCAATGTGAAATATCACTAAGCATATATCGGAGGTTTGACTTTACGGTACAAATAGACCCGTTCGATGCATGAGGTTTCATTTAGCAGGCATTCATAAGTTGAGACGGGCAATATACATACATACAAATGGTACAATCTGCGTTGACTATGATGTATACTAATGTAATTTATTTTCACCTACCTTAATTTGTTCATCAATCGAAAGCATCGTCGTAAAGAATCATTTGAACTCTAATTGTGAGTAATTACCCTACTCGCCTAACTAAAGAAGGTCACAGGAGCTGCTGCCTTTTTTGGACATCGAAAATATTACAGCTATATAATACTGGATATTAAAAAAGCTAAAGTAGATTTGTTTACACAAAATAATGATGATGAGCTTCTGATTGCACGTTTGGTGAACATCTCACTGCGATCTTAATTAGTACAATTATTAAAATAATTGTAATTTTGATATTCAGATCCAGTTCTAACTAATGTTAATTTTTTAATGTTTAATAATAATATTTTAAGCTTCATTAAAAGAGTTGATACAACTTTTTTTTAATAATCGATAACGTTTGATAAAATTTCTTTTATACTCGTAATGATACGTCACAAGATTACATTTCCATTTGGTTGTAATACAGCTCATCATATTAGAAGCGGGTTGTATTTTAGCAATATTAATCATCTGTTTATTTTTCTTCATTCTCACTTCGAGTAATACCTAAGATTACGACAGAAACATATTACGTAAAAATTGGATAAAGTAATAATCCGAAAATTTCGCATGTCTGGAAAATTTATATTTAATATCTCATCTTTTTCAATATTAACGGTAATTTCATATACAAAAAGCATTACTTTGTATTACAGTACGTAAAAGAAAATATTTTTACATTTAACCCAATGAAATGTCTATACAATAAGCGCAGCGACAATTTAAACATAACCATAGCAGTAAAACATATTAGTACACTGAAATGCATACGAATAACTAGTCAGCAGTGCAGATCATCCGGTGAAAAAAACATTTTGAGGAAATAGAGTCCCAGCAATGGTAATAATGAGAGGATTTTTTATAATTATTATTTATTTATTACATTTGTGGACGATCCTTAGTGGGTGAATGTCCTTGCACCAATAAAACTAAAGAAATCGACATTAAAAATCAACCATGCGACATGAACTGTATTGACATTTGATAATTATAGTATTAAAGTAATTGTCTAATAAATAATAAAAAGTTTGAATTGAAAGGTGAAGTAAAATTATCTTTGATTATTATAAATGGTGTATTTTAAGTAAGAAATTATATAAAAATTACTCGTTTATTTTACTTCCACTTTACGGAGCGATGTTTAATTTTATATAATGGCAAGCGTGATCGTTTAATGATACTCAAGTGTCTCCTAACCACCTTCGTTGTAAAGAAAACAAACACTGAACGACTGCAATAACCACGTTATGAGAGTAATATATCATAACGAGACGTTCATTTTACGTTTAAATGTAAAGCAAGATTAATTTTTATACCGTTATGAAATAACATTTGCATTTACTATTTGCATTGTAATATTAAATCGAATTTCAGCTAAACGGTCCTTGTTTATGTATGCAATGAAATTATTATAAAAAGATACCCGAATTTCTCAGAAACAGATATTCAAATTGATTTTCTGGGAATTGCCAACTGCTTAAATGTGATTAGTGAAAAGTTATGTAGTATTCAGTAATAAAGAGGGATAAAATATCAACACAATAGACTATTAAAAGTCTTAGTCTAAATCTATTACATAATAGAGAAGGAAGTTTGTAAATTTGACAGTCATATAAGACAAGAGTAAACACGCTTCACCATTTTTGGTCTGATTGTCAGTTTACTACTGGTGCTAGGTCTCTGTGCCAGTTGCTTAGTGTGTGTTCAGTTTTGAAAGGTACAGTAGCTGGTGAAATTATTGGAGTAACGAGACTACATCTTGAAATTCAAAGCGAGGACATTATGGTGCTGTTTATCGTTCTAACTAGCACCACGTTGTTATGGGCAGGTGTAACATTTACCATCACGTCGACGTTCATATGCTCATCTCGTAGCTTCGTCAAATGATAAAGTAACTTAAACATTTTACGTTGCAGATACATCTTGGGTGCACGTACAAAAATACTATTTGTGTGTAGCAATGTAATGGGCAAAAAATTACGAAATGGGCGGTGCCATAAAAATAGACAATACGTACCCTTGGGACTTGTTATCCCTAAAGTTAGACGAATAGATTCAGGTAAAAATCCATAATCACGCTTACGAAATTTTAGTCGAATTTTGTATAAGTATAACTCAGTATACATGATAAGAGGGATGTCCGTTACTACGCGTTCAACTAGTTTAGTGGGAGCTAGCTTAAGTCTCACTTATAATGGAGTTACTGCATTGTTATTCAACTCCCTTTTCATCTACCTCTACCGATGATGATCAGCATTTGGCACAGAGTGCGTGTCTGAGAGTCTCACAACCAACGACGTAGTATTTTTGACATCCTTTTGTTGATGGAATTTAAGCAACTAATACCTTACTAGTTTCTTACTTTATAGCCGGCGAAGCCGCTGATATGTAATTTAACTATTAGCTACAAATATGCGGTATAGAAAAACTTATAACAAAACATACGTTCAGTGTTCCTTTACAATGCAAAAATAATTTCTCAATAAAACTTCTAGCTTTTGTGAAATAATACGGCTAGTTATAAGTATGATTTGTGTATAGTATCATACAATTTTAAATATTCATTTTCTCTCCTTATAGTATGATTTAAATAATATTAGAGTGTTTTAGTAATTCTTCACGAATTGTAACAAAAATTAAACACTATTTAAACCAATTGTTACCTAGATTAATAAAATAAAATAGCTTTTCTAATCAACTCGAAATGAAAGATTATTTTTAATAAAGCACCACAAACCGAATTATAGATTATTTTTTTCGATCAAGTAGGCATGGCATAAACACCTTAACAAAACTGAAATTGTTTCGGCGACCTCTTTATATATTTATCATCTTTGCGGTATAAGATAAGCAAATTCTCTTAAAGATTAATGTTTTTCATCAACAACCCTCCCGGATTTAGCACATCAAAGAAGAATTATTAATTCATTTTCACTCTCAAAATGCAAATGTAAGAACGGAGTTCGCGGGGAGATTAAAAATTAATTCTCACAATGCTCGGGTACATACAGGACTAAAAAGAGACAGGTTATTTACAAAATAATTTTTAAGTTGTAGTTAGCAATTTTTTCTTTTCAATGATTGTAATATTTTTGTTAGAGAACAGTTTATAATAAAAAAATAAAATGTAATGTAAACCCGAGATTATAAGTTTATTTTTAGTGAAACAATAAGGAGTGCTTCATTTGAACAGCATCGGACATCTCAAGCTGCAAACGACCCTCGTTATCTCGCCTCTTTGTCGAAGCCACGCCGTTGGTAGCAGCAATAACATCGCAATATTTCCTAACAAGATGTTTACTTTGTGTCTAAACGTTTAAATTTTACCTTTATGCGGTTATGAAAATCTTGAATACAATTTCTTTCCGCTTTAAGACTGAAATAAAATTTAAACGACAATGTGAATGGAAACGTTAAAAAAATATATATATACCTCTTAAACCACTTTTAAAATGCATAAAAGTTATCTGATGGGTTATTTCGTTCCTCTCAAAAACTTTCCTTATATTTATTATAAATCTTCATATTTACCCATACGATTTTCTAATTGAAACAAATTTTAACTCTTACCTACTTCACTATTTTATTGTGCACAAAAGTTATGACAATTTAAAATGTGATGTTGCTAGTAAAAGTAGATTTCCTTAAGATAAAAACTAATTGGCATATATATATGTATATGTATACGCGAAAAATAACGTCCGAAAAATACTTTAATATGTATTCTTAAATAAAAAAAGGTTATTCTCTTTTGATTAAAATAATAACTTTGAACTACCCACATACTTGAACAATAATTGAGGTAGACGGTAATACAGTTTTCTGATTATTAATTAATCACCGATAGATGTCGCAAATATGCAACTGTTTTTATATTGTGAATATTTAAATAGAACCTTATTCAAATACTCAATGAAACTATTTAAAAATTAAGCAAATACATTTTTTTAAAGCCGTGCAAATTTTCAATTGGTCTGCGACAGAATAATAATTGTATCTAAATCGCGGTATCAAAGTTTTTTCGTTCATTAAACATAAAGATTGAATTTTTACATGTACCTGACGGATGTCAAGCTCTTCTCGGGAAGGCCAACGTTAGTTGGTCGTGAGATGTGAAATTGGTTGTTGATTTTCTGGACCTCACTATACCTTAACCGGTTAGTTCCAAATTGAGAGTGATGAAAGACAAAGGGTGCAAGGAGAGGTGTGCGCCGGACTTTCTCCTTCTCCCTGTATGACCTGAGTTCAGTTTACTGTTCTCAATTCTACCGTAGAAGAGCGACTTCGACATCCTTTTTACTGCTACTGTTATAACTGAAATTATTTTTAAACATGAATAATTTTTTTATTCATTCAAAGTATTTTTCCTTTAGTATTGTTCTCCATGTTTGGGGGTCATCAGACTTCTATCTATCACTTTTATTCTTACGATATTATGCGATCTTCTGCTAGACAAAAAGCAGTGTTGATGGCGTAGTTGAGTATCTCGAGATGTGATTAAATAATTTATATATTTATAATAATTTCATAATAACTATTATTCAGTTTTATATAAATTTCATTTCAATTGGTAATTCCTATAAAACAAAAATTTATACACAAGTTCCTTTAATACGAGATCTAATTAAACTGTAAAATATTCACCGGCATGTCTGGTATCTCACAACAATGCCTGACGTCAGCGACAGGCGCTTACCTTAAAAAAAGAAAAATCCGGCAACGAATAAGTATTTAAAATATGATTCTTATTTTATTTAAGTTTCTGTGAAATATCTTTTTTTTTTGTTACCTTAAAATGTTTCACTTTAATTCAAATTACTGTTTTGTATCAAACCTTTACTGAACGGCACTGTCGTTTCAGTTTTTATTTAAACCAATATAACATCATTTAACTTGTGTAAAAACTTAGTTATTCACAGAGCTAAAGGAAAAGTTATATGAGATTATTATGCCTTTGCGAATGACTAGCTAAAGCGAAAATCGCGAAGTAATTGCAATAAAGGTTATGAGTTAAAAACTCAGTAACAACTGATATAAATAATTTATAAGCCGATATTACAATGTGTAACATTGCAATATACGCGTACATCGCAGGTATTACAACTGTTGTTTCAGTAATAGCACGAGTTCACAACTTCGAACATAAATAGCGAACATACGGATCTGAACTTCCCTCGCTGATTAGAAAAGTTTCATGGCGACGGACCTGCTAAATGAAAGCTTACGATTGTCTCCCTTAACGTTTAGGAGTTATGGATTTATGGCATCATTTTTTATCAACATTTTAACAAATTAAAATAACAGGAAGACTACTGCTTCCGACAACTTTATGATCCTTTATAGTTGGCAACGCTATCAATTTATGTTAGTATATAGCAACTGTGTTCGTAAAAAAACAAAAAATTAAATAATCTTAATTAATACTAAAATTTAAACATTTATACTTAATAATTCCAGTGGCTTTGTTAGTTATAAATAAAATTTGTTTTGAAAAAGGACTTTACAAATCTCCCATCCAGTAACTGATGTAAGGTTACTCTCGTGTATAAAATTGTGTTAAGACATTTCGTGCCGTAAATATTAATGTAAATTCTGGAACTGCAAAAAGGGGTCGAAGCCTCTACGGCGGTGGGTTTGAGCGCTATGCGCATCACTTTCCTCATCATACAGCGCGTATTGCCATCCGATGTCAGTTCCATACTTTAAAGCACTTCACTACTTGCCAAACGATTTTGCGATCCGAACGGTACCGCAATTACCTCGTAGAGTTGGACCCCTCCCACGCTAAACAGCTAAAATGGGATATATACGAAGTATTGAAAATAATTTTAAAAGCGCGTTTTAGAACTAGTAAAGAAAAAGTATCAGTACGGTTCAAACCGGCAGTCAGGTAGTCAGAAACATACTTAAATAAGGATAGGGCAACAATGAATCCGAAAATGACGTCACGAAAAGGAGTACCCATTGAACAATAGTATAGTACTACGGCTTGGGCCATTTTGGTGATACCGTAAGATAAAAGGATATGACTAACAACGACAAAAAAATATTATTCATAAATGAGATAATTATAACTGAACTCGAGCGATTTTACTTAAGCCTGCAGATTAAATGGTAGTCAGAGCGTCGAGTGTTTTGGATTGAATTATTACTTACAAAAATAATATTCAATGCTAATGTAATTTATTTATAACCTGTACAAATTAGGTCACTTCTTAAAACTCTTATTGATATGGAAATTAAAAATGTCCACGAATCGTTGGTCTATCTATCTACAGATCCTGTATCCATATAATCATGAAGTACTTGTTTTCGCAGAGCGTTCCCGGAAATATTTTACGGGGGGAGTTTGTACGGAAACACTGTATGTAACTTATTTCCTAGCGAATACAAAGATATCAGAAAAAGCTTACATTTTGTTTAAACACTTAGTATACTTCCTATAGTAATGAAATCAAATAACAAAAACATTTTCAGAGGCGAATTTTTAGGCGATATTCCAATTCCATATGAATAGACATTAATTGAGTTATTTTTTTTTATTTTCCTTAATCGTCTTAAGTTCTTTTCGTTTTTGCTGTTAAAGCAAAATGCATAAATAAACAAATATTTCTTTTAAATAATGTACGTCTAACGTTAGGCGAGAACATTATTGCTTACAAAATAACTAATACTGTGAAAATATGATTTTACCTTAAATTATTGAGGTAATAGAAAGTTTACACTAAAAAACCGCTGATTACAATATTTATGATTGCTACTAATTAGCGTTAATGAAGATGGAGTTAACAAACCAAAATCTTCAACTGGTAACACTTCCACATCACAGCAAATGATTAAATATGTTCTATACAGTATGTGATAAGCATTTTCAAAACAATTTTTTTCATAAAAAATAAAACAAAAAAAAAATTAATTAATGATTTTCATTAACGAACGTGTAAATACTTTAATAATATCCTACTACACTACTTTCGCCACACAAATTACAAATTTCACTTAATAATTATCCTAATTGCAATTAATGCGATTATAATTAACAACGTATTTATAAATACATAGGAAATTACCTGTTAAGCAATGCTGGCTGTTCCCTGTTCGGGTGTATGTAAAAGTTGGGGACTTTATATGTACCTCATTATGAGTAAGGATAAAGGTTTGGGTTACATTTCCACCCGTCCCTAAGCGACCAAAATATTTTTTGGTGCACCCCTCTTACCAATTTCTACAAACACATGTACCTGACCAAACAGTACCGCACTAGGAGCTCAGGCGGTACCGCAATAAACGGCACACAGTCTTTATTTGCAAAAAAATAAAATAAATTGAAATAAAACTGCGCTCAAAGTTTGGTAAATTAATTGTTAGATTAATATATCTGCATTATATAACACTTTCATCGCTATAACGACCGTCTAAGATCTTCTGGAAATGGTTTTCCTATAACTCCCTGATACATCTTAATATTACGTGTCTTATTTTTGGTAAGCACTCTCTCGTATAGATAAAAATAAATGATATATAGTAAGTTATAATAAACAAATTGATACATTTATGTTCATGAAAAAAATAATATAATTCAGGTAGTTATAGATCCATTAGACCTCGCAGACGTTCACCAGAATTTCCCGCAAGAACAGTCCGGGCCTGCTCGAATCCCTCGACCTTCCTTTTAATGAAATAATAAGGTCCATATATTGAGGATCGGTCCATGTGTACCTGTAAGGGACAAACCCTCATCCTTGCCAATTGATGGTTCTACCAGCTACCTAGTTTTGGGTTTTGGGCCCAATACCTACTTGATCCCAAAATTAGGTAGTTTCGCCGAAAAATTTTACTCACACGTAGTACTCGGTCGTGTACACTAGTGCTGATTTTTCCGCTCATATTTTAATATAATACCATTTTAACAAAAAAAAAACATAACGTGTATAAGTTAAAAGTCTTTTAACTGAAAATTTTTACTCACGTATTATACTTACCCTTGGTGTGTCAATATGAAAATTCATTTACACGTTTTATTTCTTTTCAGATCAACCACGCGGTGAACTGAAATTTAAAGAGGATTGAAAGTGATACGAATATTTTTAATAAGTGATAAGGGAGCTCAGTGTCATGTGATGATCTACGATGTTGAAGATACAGATGTTAGAGTCTATCGTAAGCAACGAGGCCGATGAGAACCAGCCGCAGCAACAGAATGGGTAAGCAATTTATTATACACATTACAAAAAAATTATATTGATCGAACTTACCAAGATATATTGCACATCAATTATTTAATTTTTTTTAGTTTCTATGTACAGTTCTGTAATTAGTATATTTAAAGCACAAATTTTATAAAGTAATTTATAATATATTTATAGTTGTTAATTTTACGTCGCCATATTTAATAATTGAACTGACGTAATTTAATAAACTTTTTGTAGAAAAAAACTCGATACTAATTTTTATATCGATAATCGTAACAAGTGTGTGTAGATATATTTGTTTGTAGTGATAAGGTACTGATAAAATGTTTTGTGTGTACGAAAGTAGGTTACGTAAACTTTTACATTGTTCCATCAAAAGTATCTAAATAACGCTGACGCCCGTGAAATTATTATGGTTTAATATTTACGCAAACGGAATTTATCATCTAAAAGTGGGAGTAAGTAAAAAGTTTAAAAATGTTCATCTAACAATTTTAATCAACGTGTCGTCGAAATTCTCAGCGCGTTTGCGACAGTCGGTGCCCCTTCACGAATTTTTTATATATTGTTTAAAAAGTTGTTTATCAAGTTACGCTTGTGAAAACACAAACAAAAAATATGTAATCTATAATAACAGTACAACAGATTTTTACTGACATAATTGTTATACAATTAGATAATTATTACGTTTTAATCTTTATGTATATAAATTTAGATAGAAATGTCACGTGTTATATATTTATGTATAAAAATTATTATTTTTATGAACGAACGCACGAAAAAATCTGATCAATCTAACAAATATATTATTACTTCAGGACGATCTATAAATTTAGACAAACAAATATATATTCAATTTATGAACCGTGCTGCCGCTGTAATCCGTAACAAGATCAAAATAACAACCTAAGGGATATTCTACATGTATACCCCAAAAATGCTCTATGACGACGTTTGTGCTCGTAAAAGCTAAATGAAAATACAAGTTAGTCGCCGCCATAGCGTCGCCGAGCTTTGGATAAAACAAATTCAGGAACATCACTGAAACAGGGCTGACGCATGAAAACTTTCGCAGACTATCAAAAGTATCGGCATCAAAATAAATATTATCCATTAAATAATGCCAATATTAAACAATAACCCAAATTTATGTATACACAACCTACTTTAAAGTAAGAATTTGTTTTTAAGAAAATAACACGTGTTGTGCAAATGTGATAACAGACCCTTAATGCCTTGTTAAGTCGGCTTAAGTTACCTCATTATTTATTAAAAGCAGTAGTATTTTAATTTTAACGTGGTTTGTGAGATTTAACCGTATTCTCTAAACCTATATTAAGAAGTTTTAAATACACAGGTTAAACATTACGTTGTCTCATATCTCTCATGTATAGTGTATTAGACAGCCCTATTTAAAACTAGTGATATGGCAACCTTCCAAATACAGGATCGAGGAAGACTATAATGAACCAATTGTAATAAACAATTCCTCTAAAAGTTGTTTGTCGCGCAGTCGGTCGCAAACATAACCAGCTCTAGAAGTTTCCACTTAACATAGTAGTTTATTACATTATCCGTAAGCAAGAAAAGTATAAGTGAACTTATTTTTCTTTTACAACAAACAGTAACTTTTGTAATTACTATTTATTTAATTAGTAATAAAATTAATTAATAAAATATTTAAACACAATTTATACTTTGCTGTTGGGACACGGACCTTCCTACAAAGATTTCCACACTAAAGATAAATACAAAATTCATTCAACTAAAAAAATAAAAATACATTGAAATTCTCAAAAGGCTGAGAAGATTTTTAGTAAAGTTACTCGATCAGATCATCTTTAAAAAAACATTATAAAATCCAGTTCAGTTATTTCCGAGCTACACTCACGTTCGTACGTTGAGAAGCTAAATATAATAAACGTTTCACATGTACATTTGTCGTATAAATACTTTTGGACGGTTCATATTTCACTTGAGCACGAAAAAAGCGGCCCTTGTGACATCTCAGTAAAAGTAATAAATGTAATAAAGAAACTGGAAACAAGGTACACTCCATGTGTTTAGTAACCAGGGGAAGGGTTGTTTTATACTTTGTGAATGCGAAATCCGCATGTTTCGGTGAAGCTGAAAGTCTCCGTGGATTTTAAAACATATTCATCCATCCATCTTTGTAATAAACAAATGTAACTGACGTTACATTCGCAAAAAATTTGTGGTATTCGTGTACATGTATCTTTTAATATTTACCGCTTCTTTGTAAGTATATACATAATTTATAAAATGCTTACTATATAGTAAATTAAAGTTTGTATATAAAAAATGTTTATCCATAATTACACCCAAAGATACAGCACTCCGAAGGCTTTTATATTTTTCAAAATATCTCTTGTTTCCTGACTGGATGCAATGCCGTATGCGTCCCATATGTTATGTCTAGGCCACTTTATAAGTAGTTTAGATATTATATTCTTATAACTAGGTCTTATCTTTAATATAACAAAAAAAATCAGAGTCAATTTGTATACTTAGTGGGGGCAACCGTTTACACAGTTTACGCACAGCAATTTTAGGTATACTTGCATATGTCGGTACCACGTACACATACATATATGCACCTCGGTCATGATTAAGTCCGGCGCCCTCGAAGGTTCCGGACCTCCTAAGTATACACGGACTCCTGCTGTGACAAACTTCAAATAACGTTCTGCACTTAACGCGTAGTAAAGCTTTAATAGCGTGATTTAGAACACTGTAACAAATTACGGAAAGTACGTTAGTAAGTAAGTAATTTAAATTGAACGATTCATAATTAAAAGAAAAGTAATTTTTAATAATTTTTGTAATATTTTATCTATAACAACTGTTTCCATAATTTTTGTCGCATCCGTAAATATCGTGTCATTTTTGATGTTAATTGTCGTGTAAAGACAATTAGCATACATTTTTCCACTTTTTGTCACTAGATGGCAGGAAATACAAAAACTTCTAATGAATAAAACATTGTTTCCGCTGACATATTGTAAACAGTCCGTAATATTTATTATATAACCATCCTTATTGTTTCTCTTAGATACTTATTAAGTTAAGATTAATCAGATTTATACTGACGGAAATAATAGACTATTTTAATGTTTTCTATATTCATTCGACTCTTATTAAATCAATTTTGATTAGAGGTTAGTTAAATCTCTTATACTTATGTAACGTATGAATATACATATTAAACATATTTTCTATACGGTCACTCATTATTATTTTTTTGTCGCCAGAGTCATTTATCTGCAAAATTTGCAGTGCCATCACTAAGTTTTGTGAATACTTAATTTACATAGACTTATATCCACCAATAATTATAATTTGTATAAAAAATACCTATCTCAATTTATTTTACACATACTCAGTACACATAAAATTATATTAAAAATCAATTTATCGCTATTATATCAAACTTCACAAATTTAGCTATAATTATTTGAAGAATTTCTTAATCTATAAAATGCCAATACTAGAGAAATGTGCATGTTATTTTAGTCTTACTTTTTACTTTAACATTGAATGAAATATTTAAATGTCTGGTACTTTGAAATAAAAAATACTTTTATTCGATAACACGTCTGTTTGCTATTTTTAAAAGTCAGGCGTCAGCCTGTTTCATAGGTAGAAAATGTAACTAAAAAAAGCTCTATATAAACGACAATTTAATTTAGGAGATTTTTATGAGAGCTGGACTATTCTAGTTCAGCACGCTTCGCTATGTAAAATTCAAAAAAGTTATTCAGGCAAATAAAATTCTACAAAACAAAACTGCGATTTTAACCATTGTTATTATTTGTGATATCATTAAATTAATAATATTTATCACGCTGGTAACGTTTGGTTTTATAATGTATTCTATATTCTGTTGATAATCATAAAAATATTTCGTTTAGTATGTATGTAAGGACAATTTTTTTTTATTAGACAAAAGGAGTCAAAGTGTATACACAGTGGGGTTGTGTTGCTCACCGTAATGAGTCACATACAATCGCAGAGCCTTAACGTTTAAAACACAGAGAGGGGTTAAATCATCCAGACACCCCTTAAGATCTGGTTAACTGTGTATACTCGGACTCTTACAAGCCGCTACGTCCCCCAAACGTTATATAGCAAAGGCTTCCAAAACTTCAATAGCGTGTTGCAGAACCCAGACGATGTATATACATAAAAACGTATTTGTTACGCGTCTATGTATTTTATGTTATGGTGATATGTGTTTTATTACTACAACATAAGATTGATTTTGATATAAGCATGCCTTTTCACTTATCGGGATATTTGTTTCAGCAGTTTCGAAAACCATTCAAATACGCCTTATGTGTAAGGTGATAAGGTTTACATAAAGTTGAAATAAATACTAAGTTGTGCTAGTTTACTACGCGATGACCCAACAATGTCAGTGACTTATTATTAACATTAGACACTAGTTGTTCGCACCAGTCCTGGGGAGAGTTAGTATTTGTTTTGACTTGACGTAAATTTATTTGTATTTTTATTGGTATCCAAATATTGTTAGTAAAAAATTTCTGTCGATGAAAATTCTAATAATGTGCGGGGCTATGGAAGGCCACTGTAACAAATAAATAGTTTTTTTTAGTCCATTTACTAGATAAATGAAAGAAACTAATTATTAATTAACAACTTGTTTTATTGGGTAACATATAAATTACTTTTTTATATTAGATATAATCACTATTTATTAAATTTAACTTTCATCATGCTCTTCCAAACGGCCATGCAAGGAACAGGGCTTCATACAATGCCAATGTTATAAATCAATTATTCAACTTGAAAGTAGAGTTATGATAAATGATAATCAAACAATCTGCTTTTACTAAAATATTAAATGCTTAACTTTTTATAATCTTCAAGAAACTCGACGGACATTTCTTGAACACCATTCTTTAACTAAGAATATGTTATAAGAAACCATTTAAAAATCACAGTAACGAGTATTATATCGATAACCATAAGTGTCCATTGATTTCTAGAGTTTAATAACACAAAAATTACCTATAGGTTATATATGCCTTCTTATAGGTTAGTTCATTGTACGAGCAATAAGTTCCTTAGAAAGCCAAATTAACAATCATCATCAATTATAGCAATTTTTAACATAGTAAAATAACTAAAAATTTGAATAACCTTATGAATAATAACACAAAATATTGATATTAAGCAACCACCGGCTTTCATAGGAACACTACCGATATTTCAACTGAAATCGAAGCAAATTTATTATTTTCTTCTTTAGTACAATAACAAATCTTTATAAGAGAATTTACAGTAAAAAATTACATAGTAATAAGCTTTTTACATAAAAATAACCTTTTGCTGTGAGCGCGAATTACAATTTTAACGTCGACGACCGAAGTCTACAAAGCGAGGGACCGCACTAACAAAATGGCGACGCGAGCGACTCGCCGCCGTGTCTATGCGATTGAGTTTCATGGAACTTAATGTGAATGGAAGGAATTTGTCATCACATTACAATAATTATGACGTTTTTATAGTTGGTCTTCAATAGAGCATGATATTCCATGGTCCACTTACTTTAAATAACACCGACTAAATTATTAACATAAAAAACACGATAAAGTAAAACATCACCATTATTTCTGTTATTCATGTTAGTCCCTTAAAGTCATGGTACAATACTAATGATTACTAAATAATAACAGTGAACCTTAAACAAAATCATTAATGTATCTTAATGGGCTCCTTAATGATTTAAATTGACAATAGAACCATACAAAACTAAACACTCGGATGACTTAAAATCCATCTTTAACAGTCAATAAACACCTACAGATGGGCGTGGGTCTCTCCGATTAACGTTCACTCCAACCGGTCCTGTTCTGCCATCATCCAGCGGTTTATCACTTCTTCGGCCTAACTTGTAATAAGATTATCAAAAATCATTTAGAATAATTATAATATTAAGCTTATTCCTGTCGTACGTAGTACTTATTACTTTCATGGTTTATCTATAATGTATTATCTGTCGCGAGGTTAAAAATTTTCATATAATGGCAAAAGGATGCTATAAACGATAAAAATTACCAACACTGAACATCAATCAGATATAGTTAAATAGCATATTTTCACTAAAAACGTAGTCAAAAGGGGTATAATAGTTATTATAATAAATAAATATAATATAAACCTTAACACCTTATTCTTAAAATATCTTTTTCAAAAACGTGAACAGAATTCTTTTGCGCTTCCATGTACTACAGTTAACAAATAGAAATTATTTTCATTAAAAATCAACCTTATCTCTTAGACATAAAACACGTATTTCGTTGAAACACATGAGTGTCTTTGTTCATAAACAGCAGATTCGCTTTAGCTGTAGATCACACCATTGAAGTTTTTTCGGGCTTTGCTACATTAGATTTTTAATTGCATTGCCGTTCGGGAGTCCGAGTTTACACAGTGAACCAGACTCAGGAGGTGTCTGGAAAATTTAACTTCTGTATGTGTAATTTGTCTGCATTGCGAATTCCGTCCTATCCGTATAATTCGGATAGACTACCCCGCTGTGTATACACTTCGACTCCTTTTGAGTATTTTTTTTTTATTAGCAATTAGAAAAATAATTTTAAGGGCAGACGAAAATAATAAAAGCGACGTCAAACAAATATTTCTAATATATTATTTAAAATTTTAATATAGAGTAATTTTAGTAAGAAATATTAATAAAGTTGCGAAATAATTATTAAAAACTGTCAATTGAAAAGAGTGACTGTTTTGACGTGACAACGTCTATTAAATTGGTATAAGATAGGACGCGCGTGCTGAGAAATGTCCCGCACATAAGTGGGCGTGGCTTACGCCGACCGCTAAGTCGGTATGCGTTTGCCCGAATTGGTTGAAAGTAAAAGATGTATTCTATTGCTCAATAATAATTAGAAATAAAATCCCTAACAAATATAATTGAGAGTTAGTATAACTTGATTTGTAACCCGATAAACATGTCAAACAAACGACCGTTTCCAAAACCATTAAAAGAGAACGAACGATTCATTAAGTATCGAAAACGATTGAAAGAAACCGAAACTCCAGAACAATCTGCCGCAAGAAGAAAATATGAAGCTGACCGTAAAAAAAATGGTGTGTACATTCATCCTTCGGCAAAAATATCTGACATTGGTTTAATATTACATCAGGCGTTGCTTCCATATGTTTCGGATGATGATAATGAATTGTATGATATTGACAATAAAATACCAATATTACTTTGTGGTGACTTCAACATAAACATTAAAACCGACAAAGCGCTGATGAATTTTATGAAAAGAAAATTTAATTTGGATCTCCTCTCAAATTGTGATGATTCAACGACGCTTGGTGGAACTGCTATTGATTTAACATTCTCAAGACATATCACCGCTGAATTGTTACCTATTGTGTCTTATTTCTCTTATCATCGCCCAGTGTTAAATCGTGTATTACAGATAACAAACTAATGTATTACAATCAAAAATAATAATGAAAGGCATGTAATTTAGAATAATAAAATTTATTATCAAAATTTTTTGTGATATAATTAATAGACGTTGTCACGTTAAATACATAAGTGCCCTGCACATATAACCCAGTTTTTTTTATAATTTAATAAATAAGTCACGAGGGCGCTGGGGAGCACCAGTTCAGATTAACTCAATGTCTTGTAGTTACGAAAAAAAGTTAAAACTCTTATACTAAACAAAATACTAAGTACGAGAAACAAGTGGCAAAGTTTTGGATTAAATATAAGTGTTATGAAAAAGTTTGCATGTAAATGAGTAAATTCAAAAAAGTAACACAATGACTTTTTCTATTCTTTACTACGGAAAATCTACTATCGGAAGACGGAACACCATAACAGTTCGGCCAATAAAGTTTAAGCGCCAGTAAATAAAGTGCTGCGGATAATATTTTAATAGTGACTAATATTCATAAACTCAAATAAATGTGGAAGTTACCGACGGCTATAAAGAATACTACTACTAGCGCCATCTATCGACAAACTTTCGCTTGTATTATCGACAATATCCAGTCGATCAACGGTTCTTAGACAGTTAACACTAGAGGGCGACAATACCTAGCTAGGTAACCATGAGTAAGATGATGCAAAATTTTGTAGAACATACAAGGAGAATTAAAAAGACAAAAACAAGACATGAAGGAACAACAACAAAAGTCTATCGAAGTCCTGGATAAACAATTAAGGAAATGAATTTTAATATTTTTTGTAGTAGAGGGAGATGAAAGGAAGTACAACGAATTGGCGGACACAATATGAAGCATTAAGACCAAGATCGGTAATTCCTGTGAAAAATGGGATAGAATGTTATAGATTTATGTGAGACTAGAAGAGCCACAGAAACAACAGAAGAGCACTCAAATTTTATTTATACTATACAAATGCAGTGAACGGAATAAATGGTGTCGGTTTTCTTGTTAAAAAGTACCTCATACGTAACATTATACACAATAAACCTTTTTCGGAGAGTAGCGACTCTCTGGTTAATAACATCAGAGAAAACGATCTGGGCATTTGTTCTGGGGTATTCGCCTACGAAGAGTTACACAACGGACGACTTAGAATTATTTTATGAAAAGGTTAAAACTGCTCTTTACTATATGCACACCAAAAATGTGATAGTGCTGGGCGAATTTAATGCCAGAGTTGGCGATAAATAAAGTAGGGAAGATGCAATTTTCGGAAACTACTCGTACAGATAAAGAAATAGCGTGGCCAAAGATTAGTAGAGTTTACGCTCGTGCACAATTTCAAAGTTGTCAATAGTAGGTTCATAACAAATGGACTTGGAGATCACCACTTAAGAACTCACCGTTTATCTTTATTCTTTTTTAGTCCCTCTGGAGACCTCTGAATACAGATTCGAATATTGCTGAGAATTTTTTTGGAGATAAGGGGTCGCCTTGACGGACCCGGCTGTAAATTTGAAATTCGGCACTATCGCGTCTAGCTTGGCTATTGCTTTACATTGTGAATATATTCTTCTGATGACATTTATGTACAAGACTGGATGGTCCTGTTGTTCGAGTGCTTCTCATATACTTTCGTAACGCAGAGAGACTAGAGCTTTCTTATAACCTATAAAAACATATATTGGTTTTGCAATACTCTTTGTACTTCTATGTTAGTTGGGTGACTACCTGAATATGGTCTATTGTTAAGAACTTTTTAAGGAAACCTGCCTGCTGTCTCTAGTAACTTTCATTGAGAGTCTTTGTTAACCGGTTAAGGATGATTTTCGAGAACACCGTGTATAAATTAGTCGTTAGGCTGATGGTTCTACAGTTCCCTAGATCACTCCTATCTCCTTTCTTGTTTATTAAAGTTATCGTAGAGTCTGACCACTGCGCTAGGGTAGACACCGAGTACGCACAACGATTTCAGTCCTTCGTTTGATATGATTCCTTACCGGGAGCATTTCAACTATTTGGCTTTTTATTGCATAGGTTATTTCTGACCGAAGTAAACCGAGAGGTTACAATATCAGTATAGACACAAAGAAAGTAACAGAATATCGAAGGCAAATTTTTAACATACAACTACAAAACAGGAAATTAAGTCGTAAATAACGTTAATAAGTATTTTTTTTTTTAAAAAACAGATCTCAATTTGCCGAGCATTTTTTAAAATTATATTCATGTAGTTCGATAATAACGGTCGCTGCTATTTACTATAATTAGTAATTACGTTCATTAGCAGTATCTGTCTTAGTAATGTGGTTAAAGTTTTATTTTAAAATGATATTTACATATTGCAAAAGCTCTTCATAAAAATACGAATATAAATAATTCATGCCATTTTTTTAGGAAACTATCCATCATCATAAAAAGTTTGGTTTGGTTCACTACTTAACATCGGCAATCCTCATCACTTGTACTATATATATTCCACTGCTTTTCGTGTCTTCCGGTAATCAAAAGTAAGAGTTAGTGTATTCTTAGTAAGTAAGCATTAGTTTTTACAACCTTTTTCCGATTTTATTCAATGAATAATGCGATCTAAAAATTTCCTTTCTTTAAAATATAGGAACAATAGACATTATAATAACTGAAAATAAAAATATTAAAAAGTTCAGATACGTTAAATTGTATTATAAATTTTCAAATATTTAACTTTTAACCAAAAGAAAGCCTTAAAGTTATAAATAATTACGTTGTTTGTACTAGTAGATAAAATTTGTGAGTTAGTAAAGTTAGGCAGGCTAAGTAACTTGTACACAAGCAGAAATAATATTATAGTTAATACAAATTTCAAAAATAAAAAATTATAAGCGTCTGATAGTAAGTATGAACAAGAGAAAGACATAAAAAAATCAGAAGAAAGCATCTGAGAGTTGAAAACAATTGTTTTTAAATTAGGTATTAACATAAAGGTACAAAAAATTTTTATCAATCAATATTATGCGAATATTATTAAAAAAAAATTAAAATATCAAAGTGTACTAAAACATATTTCTAACACACTCAATCTAGACCAAAAATATAATAGCTTTCTTAAGATTTAAGATATTATAAACATATTAATAGTTCATTACTGAAAAAATATCTCGTCCATTAGAGAATATAGATAACGTTGACGTCTCGAACACGTCTGTTTACACTATTACGGTTCTGAATCGCGCTATGAAAGTTGTTGTGTAACGCTATTATATAACGTCTGCGTGCTGTATACGCAATGGGTCCTAGTATACGCAGTAAACCAGACTTGGGGGTGTCTGGATAATTTAACCTCCCTCTTATGTAACGTACTTGCATTGCGAATTGCGTCTGCCCATATCGTTTGGACAGACGATCTCACTGCGGATACACTTTGGCCCATTTTGAAATTATTTTCTTTTAAAACTCATAACAAAGAATGGAACACTAATTAGGATAGGATAATAGACACTGCACTATATTTTTATTGTCGATTCGAGACATAAGATGTTTAAAACTAAACTACATGGTACTAATCAAACGGTCTCCGGCAATACTTACCATCATAAAAAAAATAATGATTAACTTTGTTTAGATATTTTTTTTCTTTTAAATGGACTCTTTGAATAATAAATACTTAATTAAAACATATTTATTATTATTACTAAAACGGTCCTGATGTTAAATGCAATACTGTTACGACTGTAGTAGCTAGTTAAGTATCCTAATTGACAATCCAATTAAAAAAAAACTCAACATCAATATACGAGTAGGATGCAGTTGCAAATTTCAAAATGAGAAATCAATCAACAACAATTCTTTTAAAGCCTTAACATACGAAAGTTACTTTTAAATGTGTCTGTTTTTTATCCCAAATAACTTATTTTTCGAAATCAATCGTGTGGATATTGTATAACTATTTGTATATGTTTTCATTTTTTAATTTAAAATGGATTATAAATATTCATTTACAGAGAAAAATTGGTTGAGAAACAATTGAAATTGCTGTTGACTATATTCCGTTGTTTGTTCCAGGTGGCAAAGGTATCAAATCAAACGTCAAAACCAAACAATTTGTTATAACGGTTAAGGGATACTTGCAAAAAAAACAACAATTTCTTATAAAATCGAGGGTTTTTGTTACTAAATGCCTCTTTGTAAGACATTAGCAAATGTTTTTATATGATTGTATATAACTTCAAGAAATGAATATATTGCAAACCTAACGACCGAAGAATTCAAAAACTTCATTACCTTGAACTGCAAATCTAGCTATTTGTTAGCTTTTTACAAATGTATATCAAAACTTACTATAGTTTTTTATTAATCACCCAAAAACATTAAAAGAACTCATAATGCTCTCTAAGTAATTAAGTACGATGTACTAACGCTATAACTTTACTCTTAAAACCTGCCAAAAATTCTGAATATATTTTGCTCATTTAAATAAGCACATTTATTTCGCATATATTTAAATATCAGTGTAGATATTCAATAAGACATCGTAACGTTTGATATTAAAAATGAAAAACAATTTCTGGCAAATATTTTTAGCCTCAAAGCCTTACAAGCGAATAACTTACGACTTTTAGCTATGTCGATATAGAAAAGTTGCAACTGATTTTCTAATAAGTTAGATAGAAAGACGGGAAATAACTTTTTGAATATAAAATTGTCTTAAAGCTTTTCTATATCCAAATGTGAAGTAAACGTTCTTCATATTATGAAATATAAATATTGGGACTTTTTTGTTAACAAAAGTAATAACATTTTGCTGTTCAATTAAAAACAATATTATTAGTAAATTATAACTTGTCTATAAGTTGCTTGTATTATCCTTTTGCATGGAAAAGGACCAGGATACCCTTTAAGTTCAATATTAATGTTCTATTTAAAAGAAACATGACAATAAAGGTTAATGATAGTGACTGTCAGTAAGAGTCCGTACAAATGTATTCCTATCGCATATTTATATACTGCTGCGATGTTTAATGCTTTTAAACATATTAAAAAATAAACTATCGCATTTCAATGAAAAGTTCAAGTGCGCACAGTAAAAGCACTAGCACAAACGAGTTTCCTGGTTATAAAATGCACAGTACAACCCGTTCGTGCAAAACTTAACAAGCTTTTGATTATGCAACGTTCATTTCAAAATGTAAAACGCTTTTACGAGGAACACGGTAACTCTGAATTACTAGTAGACGAATAGGATGACCCGTCAAGTTAACACTAAAGCTTCACAGACATACTTTACTGCAGTAAACAGCTTTACTTGTTTTGTTTTTATAGTAGAAAAAAAAATAGAAAACTAATATATAACAAGATTTGCTCCGTTTTTTAGAACAGTGTTCGTGAATCATCATTATCATCACCTTTAGCCATTCGGATGTAGGCCTCTCTCAAAGATCTTCACATGTAGCGGTTTCTACAGATCTGCCTTGTGGAAGACCTTTTAGCATTGAGTCTATTGGAAGCAGCTGCCAATCGTAGACATTATTAGCCCATCGACTGTCAGTCCTTTGAGCAATGTGCTCTGCCCATTGCCGCTTAAAACTATCAATCCTTCTTTTACGGATCTCTTTTTAATCTTTTTATTCTACGCGGCGATGAGACGAGCAAGAGATGAAAACGTGGTTAAGATAGTATACACTGCACCAGATGGCGCTCGTCTCGTTGAGACATAAGGTGCAAAGCCTCGTTACCTAAGAAATTTTACAAGCTTACAGCGGTTCTCAAATCGGAACACAGTAATGTTTGCACATTACTATTTGACGGCAGAAATAGGTGGTACTACGGTCTGCGGCAACAGAGACCTGCCACCAGTAAATACCTGTTGATAAATACTTATTTATTGAACAAACAGGGATTGTTTAAGTTTATATCGTCAGTATAATTTTATACGATATTAGTTTGTTTGTCTTTACGTGACATCCGCGTTACAGGTATCATCTGTCAAAGTCGAAAGCCTCGTTATAGCATCATTATGCTCGCTGATAAACAGTAAATATCGCTTTCATGTTGTCAGCGACAAGAAACGGGAGCCGTACTCTTTGAATTGTTCGAAGACGGGGATGTTGAATTATTAATACATTTTCAGCTGAAATGTAATTTACTTCGCGTTTCAAAATTACCTTGATGTGAAACATCATAACAGATTATAATTTATGTGAATACAAGTTACAATTATATTACAATAAGTAAATTTTTGATTTAGAATATCAAATTTTATTTTATAATCAATCATACTACGGCATATATTTTTTTTAAATAATTATAATACAGTCGTTGAATGTTTAAGTTCTGTAGTTGTTTCTTTAAAGTAAACCATTTATATTTGAATGGACTATTAGAATAATCGACCTGTTCATTTGATAGAGACACTCTGAAATCATATTCACTTTAATGATTTCTTATATTTCCGCGAATGTTACACATTTATTAAAACTCGATTTTACGGATTTTATCGCGTTTATTATTTGTTTAATTATTCCCGACGTTTCGACCGCTTTGCAGCAGTCATGGTCACGGGAGGACAGTCCTCCGAGTTTTAATAAATATATTCACTTTATATCATTTTGTTTAAACAACAATTGCTATTACAATAAACGAAGAGTTATGGAGTAAATAATTAATATCAGTATATCTTTATATATATAAATGACTTCGAAAGCGATCGCAATAAATTCCGCTTCATTAAAAATGGCCGCAGCAATTAATACTTTTTCACTGAAAACACGAAAGTTTGTGTTTTCATTAAAAGTTTTAGTGCTGAAACTGTTGAACGTTTGATTTGGAAATATTTCTCATTACTCTAAAAGTTAAATTTTAATAAAAAAAATATTATAGGCACTTTTAAAAAAATCGCATCTTACCCACAATCGCCTCTGCCATAAATATGTCATAAAATTTGTCACAGGAAAAATTTAAAGAAGGCTAGGTAAGCGTGGGAAATACCTTTTTGTTGGGACACCTACGTCCAGCTGTGGACATGAACAAACATTTTGATATTTATAAAGATAGTCTAATATAAGTTAGACAGCTATTTTTTATAACACGGCAAAATTGGCTACTTCAATAACTATAAAATATACGAAGAGACAGAGTTGAAACATTCTTATTTAAAATTTTTGTGCATCTTTTTCAGACTTCTGAAAGTCTGCAAAGTTTCACCGTGCGTAATACCACCGAAGCTATTTAAAGTAACGATGTAATTTTAACTGCGGTTATTCTTTTATTGGTGTAACTTTTTCATAGATACATAACCATTATACCGTTAGTGTAGTCTTGATAATAGGAGTCAGCCAATAATTTTGTTACAATTCAGGTTTTATCGTAATAGTTACTTAGAATTTTATAAAACACGTATATGAACTAAACACTTAACAAAGAAACTAATCATACTGAACCGGACCTAGTTCAGAAATTTAATAATATTGATGTTATTACGCTGAACACTTTTTGTTTAATAAAAGCCACAGTCATGCCTTAAATCTCCAATTTCCATTCAAAAGTCCCGTTAACATTAGTCCAACCACTTCGGAAATTACCCGGAATTAATATGAACAGATTTTTTGTTAATTAATCAAGAAGCATTTCTATTCATATTACAAACTGATTCTCCAAACTGTTGTACAGTTTGTTTGCTCTTACACGTCGAAGAAATAATAATACTTAAGCGATTTTTTATAATGAATTCAATAGCCGGTCGAATCAAATTGAAAGTTAACTTAACTAGCCACAGATGAATATTAACGATAAATCGAGGTCCTGCATAAATCTACCCTAATCTGCCGGCTTACCGTCTCGCATAATATATCAGATCTACATAAGCATGTATAGTAAGGACTCTTGATAACGGTCTTTAGTTATATTCGACCTAATACCAGCTCTGGATTATTATCTTGTTTTTATGTTGGCCCTAACCATAATTCATCTATTTATGAAACTATAAGGATATTGGATCAGTTACAAACTACTGTTATTTCTTTGTTTGTGTATACAATATAAACGATAAAACAGTTGGCCATAGTTTTCACTGTATGTTGTTCAAATAACGTTATAAATAATCACGGTATATCATAGCTACTGAACAGTAGCAATGAATCTTCCCAACTTTTAAATTTAGTTACTAATGATATATAAAAATTAATAAAACAAAATTGTCTGTCTTATCAATAATTCAATTTCTCTTTATATTAAAACATTTTTCCAGACTTATAAAGTTCTATTCATGTATATATTATTATTAAAACGGTAAACACCCTAACAATTGTAATGAAATTGCATTTATTTTTGAATACAGACTTTTTAAGAAACTTTGTACTACCAAAATAATTGGCACTGCTCATTATAAATGGTCGCTTCAATTAATACTTTTTTCGTGTACAGTGACCGCGGTACGGTTTCATTAAAACTTTTTGCAACAACTCTACGCAAAAGAAAGCCTGTAAAAATGAGTTTCGGAGTACTTTTTCATTCAAAATTTTTACTGCTTAAACATAAAAAAAAATATTTAACTGTCTCTGAGTCCAGTACTTTGCAATGAGGTATTCGAATTTTTAAACCAAATTTTTAATATCATCATTTAAATTTAATATTTATGAAGTTTTTGGACAATAACGTCACTAACAAACGTATCGTACTTATTTAAAAAAATTTCTACTCCCTTTTAATAAACTAATCTTCATAAATACTTTTAAAAACTCTACTTTTTTGTCAAAATTGTTGGAAAGAGCTGTTTTTAACCAGAGAAATAAATATTTTGAAAGTAATGATATGTTACCGTTGTTCCAGTCGGGTTTTCGTGGGGGTCGTGGTACGGTTACAGCGTTATTGGACGTTACCGATAACATTCTTGCGGAGCAGGATTTGGGACGAGGTACCATACTAGCTTTGTTGGATTTTTCGCGTGCTTTCGATAGCTTAAGTATTTCCCTTTTACTATCCAAATTAATTTATTATGGTTTGGATCAAAATAGTATGAACTGGTTTCAAAGTTATTTAAACGACCGATCTCAAACTGTGAAACTAAAAATGACAGACGGTACCTGTACTTTTTCTGAATCCCAATGTATTGGTAGTGGTGTACCACAAGGATCAATACTCGGTCCTTTGCTTTTCAACATTTATTCTGCAGATCTCGTGAAAACAATCAAATATTGTAAGTATCACTGTTATGCCGATGATGTACAACTCTATATATCAGAAAAACCTAACAACATTTTAAATGCGATTTCTAAATTAAACCACGACATAAGTAATATTACTGAGTGGAGTGAAAAGAATTCCTTAAAAATCAAAATTAAGTCCAAATTTATAGCTCTGGGCACAGACTTACAAGTTAAACAAATACGAGACCAAAATCCAACCGTTACAATAAATAATGAGAACTTAGAGCAGCTAACTGAAGTAAAAAATCTAGGTATAACTTTCGACGCAAAGTTACGTTTCGAAAACCATATAGAAATTGTTGTCAAAAATTGTTTTTATCGTCTGAAAGTCTTATATAAAACCCGCAGCCTTCTTTTGACAAAAACTCGCATTGCTCTTTGTGAAGCACTTATCCTATCCAAGCTTAACTACGGTGATGTTATTTACGGTCCGCGGTTACTCTGCAGAACAAAGCGTTTGATACAGCGAGTTCAGAATGCCTGTTGTCGGTTCTGTTTCGATATTCCTCCACGATCACACATTTCCCCATATTTAAATAAATCAGCAATGTTGAACATGGAATCCCGCAGACAAATACACCTTGCCTGTCTATTGTTTGGGCTTTTGAAATATAGGAAACCTGAATATCTATATACTAAGTTAAATTTTTCAACACTTCGTGATAAGCGCAACGCAGGAAGCACTCGTTCTTGTCTTGTATTCTATAAGCATAAATCTGTGGCTTTTGCAGGTCGTTTCCGTCATCAAGCGACAAAGTGCTGGAATAATGTGCCGCTGCCTTTAAGAAATGCACTTACGCTTGTTTACTTTAAATCAAAATTAAAGACACACCTCCTAGAAAAACAAATAAATTCCCAGCCTTACACTCTCTAACTCCTGTACGCCAGTCAACGTCAAAACATACTGTTCCCTTTGTTAATTGTATTTTCTTTCTTTTTTTGTATAATTTAGCTTAATTTCAATCGTTTGTTCCCTTATCCAAATTGTCACTGTTTATATTATTTATAATTTGAGCCAGCTACATATGTGCGCACGCGAGCATCTCGTAATAACATCGCTCCAAACAAGGTGGTAGCTGAAAATCAGTGTGTTGTTCACTAGGTGGCAACAGTTACACTGAGCTACGGCCGTTTTGTGCCATAGCAGTACGTGCAAAAACAAGGAAATCTAAAATGTAATTAAGTAATATGTATTCTTTTTTCGTGTTTTATATTTATTTTCTTGTACTGTAATAATTGTTTGTTTGTATGTGTAAGTGCTGCTTGGACAAATAAACTAATTTATCTATCTATCTATCTATCTAAAATGTTTTAAAAAAGAAATACCTACAATAAATAAGACGGTTGTTAGTTTCTAAATATCCAACATATAAATAACATGTGCTAGAAACTACTTATAATATATAGCTCAGTTTAAAATAATATACCCCATATAATCTAATACATTCCTATCACATCGCGCATAAATTCAATATAAACTTTGTAAAATATCACACAAATTCCCAAAATTCTAAACGTATACAGACTGGATATGCTATTTACGCAAATGCCTGCAGTTAATCCGCTTCTAACTGAAGTTTGAAACAGTCCCAGGCAACCAAAGTACGGTTCAAATTATGTGAAAACTCCGATCTTAACTCCTAACCCAAAAGATTATGAAGTCTGCTGCTGCCTTAGATCTATTACTTACATTATTCACAGCTATGTACCTCTTCTTTGGGCGATTGACAAAAAAATAATTAATTAAATAGCCCATTAACAATTATAACAATTAACAATATTAATTTAAACTAGTCTCTCAAATAGATTTTCAACCATTTGTGAAATGAATCTCCATAAGTTTATTGGATAACTTTAGGCTGTTTAAAAACGCAAGCAATATTATTATACTTGCTAAATATCTTAGTGACGCGTTCAGGATTAACACAATAAGTATTAATTACTTGAAGTTAATATTTATTGTCTTTAATGTCGTCTAAACTATGGAATAATAAAGAATGTATGCTCTAAGTAATGTTAAAGAAATACTGCGTTGAACCCAATCCATCCTTCCTTGTATTTCGTTTATATAATTATGCCATCTATACAAAACAATATACACTATAAAAGTTTTAAAAAATGACGACAGATGTCGCTGTAATTAAGATTTTGTTAAGTATCAAAACATTTTTTTTTAAATTGTTATGAAAAACAAGTGGGTTCATAACAAAATTTGGAATTTTGATTTCTTAAACGGTTTTTAAGCATATTCAATTACATTATCATATTCTTCTCAGTGCTATTGCTACATGAATAAAAGTAATTTCAAGGAAAGGCAAAATGCTAAATATTACCAGTTTTATGATCCGAACGAAATGCTTTAAAATGTAAAAAAATTGCTTCCTTTATTTGCTCGTAAAGCGAGTTGTAAGCTTTTTTATTTTATGTAGTTAAGAAGCAGTTTAAAGTAAATTTTAATTACTTATTAGCTTAGAAAAGTTGTAATAAAATTAGTATTTCTCTGTAGAAAAAGTGCGCATCTAACAAAAAATTCACTATTACATGTTAATAAAAAATTTAGTATTAACCACGTTAAACGTTTAAATGTTTAAAAAGAATTTTAATAATTTGTTATTGAAAATCGTTAACAAATTTATCCTTGCTTTTATATTTTCAAATAGAAAACATAATTTCAAGCGAAAAACAAAATCAGAGGACAGCGTAAGTGTTAGATGAATATTTATTAAGACTTTGCTTTTTCTCGTCACAATAAAATATTGAACACTGAAAAATATCTATACTCTCTTTTATATCCAGAATTATTTTTTTTTAAGTTAGTCTACTAAAACAAAAATGTCTAATATTAAACTTCACAAAATACTGATCTAATAACATAATCGGTAATAATAATTGGCATTTTCACTATAAAAATTGAGCAGTTAATTCAACCGTTAAATAAATTTCTTTCACTATATATTTACCTAAATATGGTTGATAAGCGAACTCAACAGGAAATGTTGCTTTACCAAAACCAGTTGCCAATAAATTACGAAGGGAATAAAAACGTTTCCTTTTACCGATACGGTACAAAAAAGATTCACACTCCCACCTGGATAGCGCGTGGCAATTCAGACCCTTTCCTGTCTGGTCCCCTAATAAAAAAAGGTCTTCGAGTTTAAAAACATCGTAAGTATATCCTAATGTGCGTATAGTAAGAACTTTTTAACTTTGCAATGTAGCAACCGGTTTGTTTTCCTTATAATTTAATAAGGAGTCGCGTGCCCGGTGTCTTATTGTTCGTGTTCAAGAACTGTGAAATACAAAAAGTTGATTTTGCTTTTATGTGTTACATTACGAAATGTTATTTAAAGCAATTATAATAATTTCAATTCAGCGATGTGTTTTTTGAAAACGCATAAACTCGTTTTGGTGTTCGTACACAAAAAATAATACGTTCTCTTCAGGTAGAAAAATTTACTTGTTTGAAAATAACAACGATTAAAGAAAATGTTGTTCCTAAACCTTTCTCGTTGTTTAGCAATATAAACTAATTTTAACTTTCTGAATATCACACATATTACTAAGCTTAGAAATGATATAAAACTAATTTATACTTGTATACTCTGTATATACTATTAATGCGACTATATTCGTTTCACAAACATTATTAATATCCGCTATTATTTTGCAACTCGACCAACATAAATCTGTCTTACTTTACATTTTATACTTTATATCCGGTTTAAACTTTCGGATTTTTTTTTATTGAAATGACGGTTTGATTGGAAACAATCGATGCGTTATTGATGCGCCGATACGCTTCAATTAAATCCACTGTCAAAAAATCCTCACTATTTGCACTAGCAGTTTTTTCTCTCCAGCCCCGCTTACAGGAACTGCGGCAATATTTATTGCTTCCTCATAACGGTGGCTAAGCTTTGATTTTTGAAACTGTCAACTTTTGTAATCCCCTTTGTAAGTCATTTTATTTATTGTGACACTCAATTTTCACGGAAGATTAACTACGTGAAGGGCACTCGTGGCATTTGGAAGAGTGTTCCTTATCGAACGGGTTAGAAACTTAAACATTCAACATAGTTTAATATACCATATTAACCTTTACAGGTTGCTGTTATAATCACAATCTGAGAATATTAAAAATAATATACATCGTGTTACATGAACACAAATATTTTATTTCATAAATAAACCAAACACAAATACAACTCTGGTATCTAATAAATTACTACTTGATTCATAAATTTATGTTACGGAACGAAATCCTTTTTTACAATAAGTAATTAATTCTCATTTTAATTAGTTCTGTTGATAGAATAAGATAAAAAACAAATAGAACCCTTTATAAGTGCACATAAATTAACAATAGTTAGGTCAATTTGTGTGCGTCATAATTCAATTTCTCTTTTGAGGTTCACTTGAACACAGGTAAGTAAACAGACTCATAATGAATCGCAAATATTGTAAGGGGAGAAGCTGAAACTTGTATCAAAAAAAATATGAGCATATAGAAAAGTATAAACAGATCTGTACTAACAGGAGCTTTGATAAAACGCTTCAATGCCAATAATGATTATATATTCTTGTAGAACTGGCAAACATTTTCATTACTTCTAACAAAAAATCAATATTAGTATGTTCTCCTATGTAATATAAACATACATATATTCCCATCGCCGGGATCTTTGATCATTCAAGTCTATATCGGCGAAACTATCATATCTTCGAAAGCTGTTGTTCTTATTATGTAGTAGTTGGCACATATTACTTATTAATTGATTGTAAATATTTAATGATCCCTAAATGCGTTGTCTATAGCATTGTTTTTTTATTAATATCAATAAGGTAGACAATGGTCAGTAAATACTGTGTTTACTTTGTAGAAATATAGAACGGATTTCGTATGTCTTATCGCTTGCAGATAACGACTTCTGTATCTCGATATGTTCATTTTAATAATCCTTACTCATAAGTCTAACAGATACTATATAATATGTTTTACACTTACCCCAAAATGTTTTTGGTAATTATCAGTAACATTATTTAATTTTTTTATTCGATGCGACGTTCATCTGATGGTAAGTGATACGTTTACTCATAACAATGTGTCGCTAGTTAGAATGGTATACATTGCTCTACATAGCGCTCGACGCCTCGAGACAAAGTCTCGTTACCCCAGTAATATTTACGTACTATTGTTTGGCGGTTGAAATAGGAGCTGCGGTGGAACCTACCTACACTGTCTTCGGTAACAAAGACCTACCACCAGTAAATTTCAAGTTAGGTGAAAAATAAAAACTAATACCAATATCATGTCTAACTTTTGTAGCTCTTCAATGTATTGATTTGATGAGAAACACTAGAAAAAAAGATGTCACAAGGCTCGGTTAGTTTTGCATGACCCCGTTGCTGTTTTGTTAATGTATTTGTGAACGGAGAGTCAAAAGTAAAATACTACGATTTTTCTATACTATTTTATATGTTTTCTAGAAAAATCGCTTATAATACAGCAACATGGCCGTAACTTTCTTTATTTAATGAATCCATAGATTTTCTTTAAAAAAATGTGTTTATAAAACAAGCAAATGATAAAGAATTTTATTAAAAACAGACCATCTAAGTATTTATGGTTTATATCAGCCGACATGCAGTTTGTTTAAATCTTATCGTTTCAATATGAGGAATGTTGTACCTAGTGAAATTACTTCTGGAGAAGGAATAATCTAAATAGTAGTACATTGTTATTTTTTTTAAACTACTATGCGACGAAACGAGCAAGACGTTCACCTGATGGTAAGTGATACGCTTGCCCATGACAACGCGGCGCTAGTTAAGATGGTACACACTGCACAACATTGCGCTCGTCGCCATGAGACATAAGGTGTTAAGTCTCGTTACCCCAGTAATTACACTAGCTACAGCGCCCTTCAAACCGGAACACAGTAATGTTTGCACACTACTATTTGGCGGTTGAAATAGGAGCTGCGGTGGTACCCATCCAGACGGTCTCCGGCAACAGACACCTACCACCTGGTAAATATGTTATAAGCGAGTGTATCACTGACCATCAGGTGAATGTCCAGCTCGTGTCGTCGCTTCGTTGAGAAAAAGTTTATTTGTTACTTATTTATATTCTTAAATGTCAATCATTTTATCCGACGCGCATGGATGTAGTTGTGTTTCGTATTCTCGTTCATTATTTTCACCTTTGTGCAGATGACAGGAGAATCACGTTATAACAAATGACGTGTTAGCATTTTTTTTTAAGTTGTGCGTCGTTTCATTGTTATGCCAAATTCGTTCATGTGCGAATTTAAATTATTAATGCGTATCAAACCTATAGAACCAATGAACATTTGGCAATTTTTAACAATCTAATGATATAGTAAAATTTTATAATATTCACAATATAATAAATTGTATGCATTTTAAATTGGAAGTTTTTTGTCATTAAATGCTATAATACACGTTTATTAATATAAATCAACAATTTTAAGACCTTTTACAAATAAGTTAGTTGTAGTTTATCAACACTCTACACATGTTACTTTACATAATTTTTAAGAAACGACAGCGATGATCGGTGTCTGAAATGGTACAATGTGTTACCGTGTAATTAACCTTACCCATAATCATTTGACGCTCGTTTGAATGATATGTCATATACACACACTGCACCACATTCTGCTTGTCGCCTTGACCTAAAAGCATTTAGTTCAATAAGGAGACTTATCGTTATATTATATAAAGGAAAGCTAAGGTTTATGATACTCTTAATTATAGTTAAGACTCAGTAATCTTTTAACCGGCCTCCTTTGCTTCTATATTTTAATACTTTTTCATTAGTGACAAAATCTCCTGGTTGGTCCCTTCTTCTTGTGAACGTTTTTTCGACTTTTGTGGTAATGTATTATTCAGATTAATATTCGGCTGTACTTGTGTAATCTGGCTATTCATATTTAATAGGAACTTACCCACACAATACATCTACATGGACATGTGGTTTTATCTAAATCTCCAAGCGCAGAAATACGGCGTCCCCGAAGAATAAAGTTGTTGCAAGACCATTAACCTACTAACAATGTTATTACCTATTAACCTTCTTTAAAAGAGATGAGTTGAAAAAGAAATGATATTTGAAGGCAGTAGGCATCGAAACATAATTATTTTGTAAAATGTTTATCACGACAGGCTGACGTATAACTTAAGGTAAAGGTTTATAAAACAAAAAAAGTTTTCAACGTCTTTTTTTATGTTTTCCGGAAAAATCATTAAATACCTTAATACATTATCATCTAAAGCGTATGTAATTAGTGCTTTATTAAATTTTAAACAGTCTTAGTTCAGTATAAAGACGTAAGACTTGAAAAGAACAAATAAAATAAAACTTTGAAAGGTCAGCGGCGCGGGGCGCGCGCGCTTTGTACATGTATGATAGATTGCTGTCATATTCAAACTATCTCTATACATATGTAAATTCCATTTGCATTCGTAATGAATGTCTGTCTGTCCGTACGTCCGACTCGGAGCGTGTTTATTGTTGATAAAGAAGTGAAAATATTATCGGGGTGTGTTCGTCAGTTGAATAACAAACACTGGAAGTAATAATAGCATGATTTGTTGTTGTATAAATTTGTAAACTCTGCGATCGTTGTGCAGTTTTTATTAACGTTTTCTACGTATAAAAATTTAAACGAAACGATCAATTTATAAACTGGAATTTGAACAATATTGCACCATTCTAAACTAACAACTAACTAACTAACCTAATACTAAACTAAACTACTTTTCGTAAATCATTCAGTAAGTTAACTTTAACATTGATGATAAAATATTAACAATATTGTTTATATAATGTACATGTAAAAAACAAGTGTTATGATTCGAAGATTTCAAGTTTAAATCATCATAAATATTTTTTCTCTAAGCACAAGTGAAAAACATTACATTAGTGATTAAACAAACACAAACATAACACTTGTTATTTAAGTTATTATTATGTCTCACAAAAAACATGTACATTATATAAACAATATTGTTATTATTTTATAATCAATATTAAAGTTAACTAACTGAATGATTTACGAAAAAAAAAAGCTATAATAAACTTCTAGGACGCGCGTTCAAAATATTATCCCCACATATCCACGCCCAAGCGCCTACCGAGTTAGCGAGAGCGTCATAACTCGGTTTTTGGCTTTTTTTTATCAAATTCAACAATGGACCCTACGTTAACAAAAGGCGGGGAATCATGTTACATTTATTCGGGCGCATTTCACCATTGGACTTTTTTCAAAACCAGTGGGCCAATGCTCAAAATGTCACCATTGAGCGAATGATCGATGGAACTAATTAATTTTGTAGAATATAACACGCGTGCCGCCGTTGCATGCATACTTGAATACTAAATTAAAAATCGTAATGTCGTGTATCTATTGTGTGAATAGACAATGTACTTGCCTTTTTCGATTTAGTATTGGGGAAGGGTTCGTAAGGGTAAAAATCAATCTTGTGTTACTACCTACATACATACATTAAAAAAAACCCGTCGCTTTCTATACATTCCTGTAAAACTGGTGGCCAGAAATCACAATATAATTTTACTATTCCTGGGTTATAGACCTACCTAAGCTGTATAATACCTTAAGTAGACTAAAAAAATCGTTGAAAATGTTAGAAAGGTGTATAAAAAATAATAATACTGTCGTTAAAGATTATAAATAGAATAAACATGTATTGTATTGACGACAAACAAATTTGAATCTAATGTTTATTAAGCTAAAATCTAGTATAATATTTTATTATATTCTTTTAATAAATATAATGAGATTATTGCAATAATAGATCATTGATAAGCTTAGGGCGTATTGTTGGTAAACCTGTAAATGAGCAGTATAGACCGTAACGCAAATCTTTGTACTAAGTGTTTATGTTACACGATTACTGAATCTTATTTACTTTACAGTTTCATTAATAATAACAAGAAATATTTGTGCATGTCTTGTCATAAAATATAAACGATTCAGCCTCGTATGTTCTGTACATTAATAACTGATATAGCATATAAATCAAGTTATGAATGTACCATCCAAATTACGAACAAGTACCGGAAGTGGCAGCTCAGCGCGCGTGACTTACCACGCTCCGTTACATTAACTAAGTCCTGATTTAATTAATTTTACAACTTTTCCCCGACTCCTAATTGTTTCCGACGGAAGGAGCAATCGTTGCCGCCCGTTCCGTTCACTAAACAGTCCGAGAAGTTTCGTAAGTAGGAAGCTAGTAACAAGATTTTCTTGATGAGGAGTTAAGTATGCACTATGTGCCGTCACGCACTGTTCTAGTAACAACTGCTCAAACAATTATTGCAACCCAATAATAATTATGATTTTTATTTATATAGAAACTGTATATGGTAACACTGCGAAAGGCAATACAAAATGCAGCAATTGTACGATTCGTTTCTAATTTTGTTATGAGCAATAATTATTTAAATAAACATCGGACGTTGGTCCTCCATAGGTTAAAATGATGATGATAATGAAATCAAAATCTTAAAAAAGATATTTTTATTACATGTTAGTTAATAGCCTCAAAATAGACAGTCATTGTTTTGTGTAAACCTCAACAAATATGTTTCTAATCTTTTTACAAAATTGTATAACCCCGTAGAAAAATAAATCAAGCTTTTATCGTTAATTGCTATTATGAAAATGTTGTAAAACAAAATTTAGTTTTAATTAGTCTGCAAAAAAACTTATTTTCTCTATGAATTTTATGATTTTTTTGTATTTGTCTAACGTTTATGAACTGCAAAAGGAAAGCTAAGTTACAGTGGATTTATATAAATAAAAATTTTTACGAAACAAAATAAATCTTCGTTATTTTCATAGCAACTTAAATTACTTCAGTTTCTTGAGCGACCATAAATTTTATTATGCGTTACGCTAAAGTAATAAAGCTCTAACCCTATTTGCTTAAGATAAATGAGCTGGAAAGTTTTTTTCAGCCAACAAAGAGAAAGGTTTGTTACTTTGTGCCGTAAAGGTCGTTATTTTCTTTAAACTGCACAAAGGGAGAATTTTTATAATTTCGTTTTTTTTTACCGCCCCGCGTCGACAGTCTTAAGGAGCCGAGTAATGATCCCGAAACAATAATTTACTGGAGGTAAAAAATAATACGATATCGTGTTAAATTACACCCGAAGAATTATTTCCTCTCTCCGCCTATAATTCTAACGAAAACGGTTATATCTTTTCAATGTTTTCTTTTCCTACCTTCTTAAGAAGTGGTTAAGATTTTATTGCATTTTTTAAGATAATAAATACAAATAGCATGTACTTAAATGTTTTACTCGTATTACTTCTATCAATCAGAAGTAAAACTTATATTGCCAGTGAACAAGATATGTAATTCCTGAATTTATTACTTCTCACATCCGTGACCAATTTACTTGACTATTACATTAAGTATTATCTGTCAAAACATCTGTCACCATTAATGCTTTGTGCCAATGGTTGGCAAATGGAACATTTCTGTAAAGGTGTCAGTATAAAAACATGATAATATAACATTTAGTAGATAATGTGGATCACTTTCGATTACGGAGCCATCTGTTTTACCTGTAGACCATAAAATACCTTGTTTTTTAGGAAGCGTCTTCGTTTTTTATAAACACAAAGCGACAACATGATTGATGATAAATGATACGTATTTACGCGTCGACTAGAAATATAAAATATTAAGTTCCATAGCTTCGTGTTTATAGTAAAAGATACCAGGAAAGTAAAGCGTAAACTACAACTTGATTATAATTTGCAAACGGTACAAATTATTAAGACAAACGCGTGTTGTCAAATAAAATCAAATTAACAATTTTTATTTTAGTTTAAACAGGCAGGAAGTAATACAGCGTATACTAGAAGTAAATTTCGCAGCTTTAAAAGCTCTCTTCGGTATCTTTTCGCAACAAAAAGTTTATCTTCGAGTAAGCTTAGTTGTTTTAAAGTAAATAATGACCTATGGAAATGAGCAACGAAGTTCGTAAAAGTTTCGTTTTAAGTATCCCATAATTATTTTTTCTTTAATTATGAAACTTTACAAAGTGAAACATGAGATGAGATGAACAACTAAATAAATAAATAGTAAGATATAAACGTACTTTTAAACTGACAACATAAAACACAAATTACGAACCTAATATCAGGTGTTAAATGTTAATAAAGTTTATACTTCAACGAAAAGTCACCTAAAAGCATTTTTAAAGAGTGATAATTTAAATAAACTTATTTTTACATTAAATAGCATAACTGTTGCTTAATACTTTGGTGCATGTGCTGTTAACAAACTGATTTCATGGATTTAACTAGAATAGGAAACAGTTTCGATATTTTTTATAATTTTAAATATGAGTAGATAAAGAAGGGCATGACAATGCATATAATAGGAAATTAGAAAACACATGGGACTAATAGAAACCGGGCTTAGTAGGATTTTTAAGTTCACCCTCGTGTTTTCATATTTTTCAAGTTAGTGATAGTGTTATTAGGCTGATTCATGAACTACACATTGTATAATATTAATAATTCAAATCATATACTTTTACGTTCACGCACATATAAGAAAAGATCGTCAAACCTGATACCAGATACTAAAATCGACGACGGATGAAATGGGTTCCTTTAGATTATTGCAAAATAGGGGCCTAACGATCAGGACAATGAGCATCCTTGGGGAGTTAACCTTCATTACCTGCTATAAAAGTGTCCCTGTTCTATTAAAGATTTTTATATAAGTCCTCTAGTATCCCTTTATTGTTGAATAAAAATTTAAACAACATTTAACAATTGTTATGCAGTGCTTGTGTAAACTAATAGTCGGTATTTTTCTTTCCGATTAAGAAAAAATATAATTGATTATCAGAGGTATCAAGTATAATCAATATAGTGAATTTGAAGAGTTTCTAGTAATTTTAATGTTTGTATTTGACCAATTGTTCGGCAGCCAAGAATGAAATTATTAAGCGCTTTTACTTCAAAAGTAGCCGGCGTCTAATTAAAAACCTTCAGTAGAATGAAGTATGAAAGCTGACGCCAGTTCACACTGTACACAAAAAAGATCTGTAGATTTAGATCATTTTCTAAATTAATTTTTAACAATGTTCTAAATATTTAGTTAGTATTTTTAATTAAAAACTAGCTGAGTTGCGGCGGAAGGCCAACACTTCGTGCACAAACATGTTACATTCATATTTTATTGCACCATAAAACTTCGCCCTCTTTCAATTTGGACACTGTCGTTTTATTGGTTACAAAATTATTACCGCCATTTTTATTACCTTAACCAGCACAGATCGCCGCTTTATTGCCTGAACTTGATATTAGAAACGGTTTATCATTGTTGATGGTGCTCGCAATATTTATCAATTAATCGATTATGATAAGAATTCATTAATTCCATTTATTGGAGGCCGTTAGTAACAAACGACGTATATTGTTCTATTAAATTAACATAGAAATACAGACTTTCAGCTGCGTAACTGAGACAAGATTAATTGAAACTGACAATTCAATAATATTGAAGTATATATAAGTGGTAAAGATATACTTAATTAATACGACTAGAGCGAAAACAATTTTTGAATTTTTTTATATTTTCATAATCATAATATGTATTGATTTTTCTTTATTTTCTTATTACCTGACTGAGAAATAGATTTAAGTTATTTTCATAAAAACTTATATGTACAATATAGTAAGATGAAAAGATTGAAAAAAAAAGTTCTTTGATTTAAGCCGCTTTTAAAATAAATTACAGCCGTTGAGTTTTGTTAAACTAAATAAAACTTTGTGTAATTGTAATAAATATCAAAATCGTATAAAATATACTCAAAGTGTAATCCTTCCGAGAAAGTTAACTTCTGTTTTTGTAGATAAGATCACATAACAACATCGTTGGAGCTTGCCTTGATATTTATGAACTTTGTGAGTAATACATTAATAAAAGTCATAAGAAAAAAAGTAACCTGTACGGTTCATAAATATATGGATGTATCATTGACTTTACTCATGAATTATTACATTTCCTCATGTTGAGTGAAAATTAAGGCCCTAGCCACAGGAGGTAATGGTTATTAATCCCTGAATGGCCAGACGCTAGTAATTAACTACGGTTCTTTTTCACACCACAATTAAACTAACTTTGGTTAGTTCGTTTACTATCGGGTGCACCAACATGAACATTCAGTTCATCGTTTCCCTTTATCACATAATTTTTTTAATAACAAAAAATTAGTCTTCCATAATCATGATGTCTAAGCGTCAAACTTAACACAATTTCAGGTCAGGTCGATGACTCGATATGTACGCATGAACTAAATATTTTGACGAACGCACTTAAACTTTATTGGCCTGTGATAGGAACTATTTTGTTTTAATAGTTCAGCATATCACACTTACCCTTATTTTTGATTATTCGTAGTCCCCGTAAGCCCTTCATACAGTTTCACGCTTTGTTGCCCCAATTATGATAATATACTAAGTACACCTTAATTTTACTATTGGAATACGCATCGAGTTTAAAAGATTTGTGTAACATTTTGCTCGATTTAAATAGAACAAGTCACGCGTTAATTTAAGCAAAAAAAAGTAGAAAGAGTTACACTACGTTTTAACGAATGGTGGAAATTATGTATATTATGTTACATGTAAATGTGGCTGACATGTTTATAAAAGACATCTGTAAGCAAAAAAGTATCGAATTAATTTCAAATGCAACGGAAATGATATTGAGGTAACTTTATCAAAAGACATGTCATTTACCTGTTGTGAAATCGAATAAAGTAATATTTGTTACTAGCATTTATATAATATGCAATAATAAATACCTAATCAAGTATGAGTTAGTAATTTTGGAAGTGAAATTACTCAAAATTTCTCATATCCTATACGTCCAGCGAAAACGTACAAAAATAATTAAGTACATAAACTTATAAATTACTATTTTATAACAAAGTATGCTTAGTAATTGACTTAGTGGTTTTGTTTTATAAAGTTAGTAAAAAATCTAATTGTTTCAATAGTAGAAATAAATGTATTTATCATTTATTGTATTATGAATATCTTCAATTCTTAAGACAATTCTTAAGGAGAAAGCACTTCTTTAATATGAAAACAACAACATTTTTAAAAAAGTGCAATGCATCTAAATTGTATTAGGTTTTTTGTTTCTGCCTCAAATGTTAACATTTCAAATATCGCAGACTAACCCCTTCTAATGCAGACACAAAATTCTTTGTGACACTGCACAAAGCATTACATTACTAACAAAGGGACAACCCCAATTCTAATTCAAATCTGAAAATGCACTGCGGGACCCTCGAAATTTCTGAGCCTCGGTGGTCAGAGTAATTTAATACTCGACTTTAGAGGGGCGCATCAAACTTCAGTTAAAGCACAAACGCCGTTACAAATTACATTTTTAACACGACGCTTATGAGTTTAACCTGGATGTTAGGTTGTGCTACGTGTATTTTAATTTCGAAAAACATAAATTTTTCTCTTCGTAAAATAATATTAAAATTTTTGAAGTACAACATAAATTCAACATTTGCAGTAAATACTATATTGTAACTTCGCATTCAGCAAAACAGAATTTATTTTGTAATTTTTTAGAACAGTGCTTAGTATGCGTGCTTCATGTACCTACGAACCATCCCAGACAACGTCAGACATGTACCAGATTCTTGACCCACATATTAAAGCTTAAAGTTCCCGTGAGAGAAGACTCGAGTATCGGAGAAATCCTATCAGATTAACCGTTGGGTCAAAGCTTAGCTACTTAGTTGAATATCGTATCGTAGAATAAATCAACAACGTTTCGACGCAGAATCCCCGATGTGACCAAGTTTCGAGTGAAATATTACGCGGAACTCTTTAAACATACAATGTGACAGAATAATAACATTGACTATAAAAAATAAGCGTTTTAATAATCTTAATATCCATTACACAGTTGATGAGCTGGTGAGCCTGCTTCTAGCGGTTCATTTTTTACTCTTGATTCAATACTACGTATTTAATCGTTTTTTCAATTTCTCTGTAGACAAATTGGATAAATTTTGAGTTGAGCACGTATATCTTGATTAAACGATAAAATCGATTTTCTTCTAGACCTTTTCAATGAAAAGATCATAGCAGCAAAATAATTCATAGCAGCATTGAAACATATATTCAGACTATTAAACTGAAGCGAAAAGTTCTATGCAATAATTAAACAAAAATTTGTAATTAAACATATAAGAGAATTTTTTGTTTTGTTAGAAAGATGTACGCATCGTGAAATTTCTAACAACAATGAGCATAAATATGAGCTATTCGTAAAGATATATCTGCACATATTACATTATCATCGTCGTAATCACTTCAGGACTCCGGCAATCACACAGTAACAATGGCTAATTAGATCCCTCTCGTGATAGGCCAGTAAGATTGGGAAAGTGAAATTTATTCACGATTGCTTTATCAAATCATTATATTTCACCTTAAGTGAGAACTTATGTACCGTCGATGGAAAGTCATGAATTCGATATCGAGGTTCTCTTTTACCCACGCAATGTTAAATCTAACGCCATTAAATATTCACTGCTACTATTTGATTGCTTTAGAGACACTACGTTTAGTTATAAGGTAACAATACAGACACTCTTGGTCATTATATTTTTTGTATTTCGTCCGGAAAACTAATACCTAGTGTGCTTAGTTCTACTATCAAAAATACGTTATAAACAAACTACATACTACATCTTGTCTGGTTCTCCAGAAGGTGAAAGTACTGCCATGAAATGTACCACCAAAATAACTCGCATTTGACTATTGTCTTTCAAACCTGGGGACCACCGCGACCAGTTAACAGCAAGATTATAAAAAAGTTTTTAAAACTGGGGTCAGTGATCTTGAAAAACAAGGGTAAGTTACATTGTAACGTTATTTAATATTTTTGCTCTCTTTCTACCTATTGTTAGACACTTGTCATGAAGTTTTACATCTACATGTTAGTTTGGCCTTTGTTAAACTGTTTATTTAAAAAAAATTTGGTACGGGGTTCCATGCATATACCGCGTCGAGATTTTAATTTACTAATTACATTGTTTTGGTTAATATCAATATCTATGTCTCTACATACTTTGACAAATTTTTCTAGTGTTCATGTTAAATAAAGAAAATAATACCATTAACATTTAGGTTTGAAATCTACCTTAAGAAGGTAATTAAGTATGATATCGTAATATTTACAAAAAAATTAAATTTCTGTATTAATTACAGCGGAACCCTAGTACACGTATGAAAACCTGTAAACCGCGCTTCTTAACTAACTTAATGGTAAAATATAATAAAAGTTAACTGTGTGAATAACAGCATCCTTTTATATTCTATTATAGTTTTGTGGGAACATCTAGCGCATCGGTAGCGGCGTGTCACGGGTTGATAAAGTCCATTGTGTTAATTCATTGTCCAGTAGATAAGTACGAGCCAACCCTCTTTAAACCCCGTCTAAGGATTAAATCGTATTCTAAAATATAATAAATTCATAACAACCTGTAAACGAAGCAAGTATTCAATAATGGAATTTATACAAAAAAAAAAACAATGTTCGATTATGGACCTAGTTTACGAAACCTAACTTTGAGCTTGAGAAAATGAAACCTTTAAATCAGAATCATGTTACACAAAGTTATTATTCCTAAATATTATGAGGCTCTATAAAATTATTTATATAAATATGTAATACAATCTTTGTAACTATTACTTTTAAACCGTAGGGATGCTAGTTTCATAACAATCGTTTTTCAACATGTGGATTATAAAAATTGGTTATTCAAAATATGTTCCCAATCGATTGAAAGGATATTATTAATAGTCATACGTAGTTCTTTCCAAATTAGGCATAGTTGGGTATATAATTATGACGCATTTTCTTTTAAACTTAAATTTGCACATTTGTAAACAATGGATAGAGTAATAAGTGGAGAAAAGTCTAATTATACTTCATTAATTAAACTTAAGAATAAATAAGACACTCATTACCTATCTGTAGGGCCAAATAACAAAACTTAAAACATGTGATGTGTTTTTGATTTAAAATTTTAATACAACTTGTGGGAGAAAATGTTTCAATCTCACCGCAGCTTTTTAACAACACCCCGCAAAACTTACCTCGGACAAGCCAAACTTGTCCGTTCTCTCATCGGAATTGCAGAATTAAAACAAGATTTTAAACTAGTTGAAAATGTAACAATTGAAAATCAGGTGCAGCTTCTGCAAAAACCGGACTGCATATGCTAATGTCTAATGCAGATGATATATGCACATCTGCAAACCTCGATCTGCGCATATATGATGAATCCGTGTGAAATATTTAAATAAAATTACATTTAAGGCTATGCTCAGAAATTTTTCTACAATCTATATATTTATTTAGATTTTAATTCAAACTAATGTTTTGTATATGTATTGTTAAATGTGTTAACGTAATATCTATCTACCCTTAACAATACTTAGGATTTCTTTAAGAGCAAACTATACGTATAGAATCTTCACTGCATTGATCATATCTCGTGATGGGATCTGCTTGCTAATGCTTAAATTACTTATTCTAAACCTTAAGTTTTCTGTTAAAAAAATCTATGTCCAATTTATCTACATACGTAATTATAATTTGTGAAATAATTAAGCTTTCTGAAACGATATTACCAGATTATTTTGCAATGATTTGCCTTAAATGAAATAGTGTAACTTGTTAGCATTTGCTAATTGTAACACTAAAATGCGAATTGCCGGTACAGAGAGATCGATATTCAGTGTTACATTCGCTTTCTTAACTAAATTTCTTATTTTTTTTTTTCAGGTACGTCTCGCCTGTATGAGGAAAGCACGTGAGTTATCGCGCTCAATGTAAGGTGTCAAGATTATCAGATTGTAATTCGAATAAAGTATGAGATTCTCGCACGCAGGTGAAAGTCGTTAATCGTTGATACAAAAAAAAGATTTTCTATAATAATTTATGGACCAGAAATATAAAATAAAAACTTCGCTTACATATAACAGTTTTCATTCTGCCTGCATAACTCTGATGTGACCAAATGAATGAATTGATTGTTGCAAGAATGACTAATGAGTATTATTTAAGTAAAGAAGAACATCCACTAAGTCAAGGATGGACAAAATTGCTATATAATACTATACGATAACATTTTACGTCTTTGGCATGTCACCTTTAGAACTCAAATACCTACTAAATATTCAAAACGCATTTGTTTCTTTTGAAGACAGCAAAAGTTGAAACGTTCTGTTTTTCAAATTATGTTTAAAAAATCCCAAAACGTAAGCTTATGTCGTTTATTGCAATCAACATGTATAGAAAATGTTACTATAATAAATAGTTAAGATTCAATAAATGCGTTTTAGTTAAAAATAATGAACAGTAACATATACGAACATCAGAATTAATAATCAAACTTAATTGCTAATTTGTAGTTATTTCTATAACATATAACATGTATAATAACATAATAAACTTGTTATCTCTGTTAATCAGTTGTACAAATAAAAGTAGAAAGATCCTTACAAGTCAGAAACGGTTAAAGCTAACAACGGTTCTTGTGTACTTAGAAACGTCCGAAAACCCATATTGACTTAATTATAGGTCATAGTGGACCCTTACTACGGTCACTCTGATGACTTGTTTTGTGCGGACAAAACTGTAAACAATAAATTTTGTACAGGATACAAAATATTTTGAAGACAGCTTTTTAACTATAGCTACAACAAAATAAAAAAAAAGAAGATAATACTAATTATAACTTATATTGACTTTTATACATTTAATATAAGTACACATAAAGGTTTTTTTAGAGTAAAAAATTGTTAATTCAATTAGTATCTATCAAACGCTGTATTATATTTTTTCATGGATTAGAAATTAACAAAAATCATGTTAAAATTAGTTTTCTGTTATATAATACATTAAGAAAATAATGTATTACGATTTTGACTAAACTTTTTTTATTCTTTTAGGAGTTTTAAATTATATTTTAAGTTTATATATAAGAAGTAAATTTTACCTTCCTCTTACTTTACTTAAAGATGACCATGTTAAAGTCCACGTTAACACATTCCTAGATATTTTGAAAATATAGGTACTCTAACGTGACCCTTTTGAGCCGTACCTTTTGTAAAGAAACTCTGCCTGCGTATTTAAGTTCTTAAAGCAATTTGGGAAGGCAGGTCATTCACTTTGACAAATCTATAATGTTCATATGTTCAAACGGTTAATTTATAGGTAATGAAATCAGCACTACTTTAGAAATTTTGTTTGTTATTGTGTATTTTAATTTACCTACAAGAATTAATGAAATTAAAAATAAAGTTTATTTTTTTGAATTAACTGTTATCATATTTTCATTATAACTTAGAGGAGAGATTAGAGGAACTGTTAAGATATAGTATAAGACCTCAACAATGTTCCAAAACATTCCAGCGAAATGCTTCGCGCTCGTTAAAAACAATTTCCAATATCCAATTATTTCTATAGCAAGCCTCCGACGTTGGAAAATTATAGAGGAAGCGCATTGCTGAATACTCCTTCATTTTGAAGTAATTTTCTCTCAGTTTAATACTATCAAGACAAGTGCTTTCTGTTATTACTGTGTATTGTGTTTCCCAACAGCGGTTCTCTGGATTTATTTGACAAAAGATAATTACAATTATCCTAGAAACAGTCTGCGAAATTTATCATCAAATGTTCCTTATTGTTACTATAACCATAACTGACATTTTAATTAAGATTATCAACAAAATGCGACATGTAATTATCGAACCGTTATAGTCACTCTTAAATATAATAAATACCATCATTGCAATTGCTGACTCTTTTGTGAGTAATAGTTGCAATTATCGCATTAGGTAACAAAGTGTTTGTCGTTTTTATCCGTTCCGAAGAGTACAGGTGGTCGCATACTAGCACGATGACCTCGCCCCTCTCGCCACGGGACGTCGCAACCCTTCGCAATTGTCGACAATATCACAATCTCACTGCCAAATTAGGAAGCTGCAAGATCTCGATAAAAGCGTGAAGCGGGGCGCACCTCAACTGGGGTTATGCGGTCGTTTCCTTTTGACGAATCATTTGATATACAGATTGTGCGAATACGGCATAAAAACGATAAAATATGTACGCTACGTTTATTTAAATATAAACTCAACCATGAGAAATATTACAAAAAGATAAATTCGTCATGAAACCAAAATTTTGTTGTGACGAGAAAGTTCTTTAAGGTTCATCACTACATACTATTGGTTATTGTTGAATAACAAACAATTTCTCTATACGAATATAAGAACAATTAAGTATTTTGTACACAACATGTATAAATTTAATTATGTGTTGACATTGTTAAGAGAACATAACGAACACGATTACATTTAAATGCAAAAGATACATGTTCATGAGCAATAAAATCCGCATATTTCCGGTGCTGTTTGTTATTTTATTACACGGCTTTGAATGAGAAGTCATGATTACCGCTATTATTTTCACACTTACCGTTTCTATTTAGGGTTGGAATAGGGAAAGTTTTGAATGAGTTAATATAAAAACTTTAAGTGTTTTATAATCCTTTTATCGTACTTTATGTTCAATAGTAATTGTACACAACAACCTGTGCACTATGTCATTGTTCCATTTAAATTTAACTAGTCATGTAAGACTTGTAAAAAAGGCCAACAACGCCATCTTAAGTAAAAAAAAATTACATTGATTCATGTTACAATTTACTCTTCTAGACTTTATGTACAGTACATTTTTCAAAGTTTATGAAGATCATTAGTTATTTTCACATACAACTATGATATATTTACAACTATTTTTCAATATATGTATATAACTGGAAAATTAAACAAGCTCTAGCTGTTGATTGTCATTGATTTGAATATACCTACTATTTAAATATACCTAATGCTAAGTTTTAATGATGGAAATGTTATACGTTGTACAAGACAATTTTAGATTTGTCTAAAATATGTGTTAAAGTGTGGAATAAATATGACCATTGTTCGTTACAAATATGTGAAGTTTAAATCTACTTTCCAAGTCATTATGTTCATTGCGTGTAGTAACACGTTTTAACTTGCATTTCAATGGAATTTCACTGCTCGGTACGCTTCATTACAAAACTCTAACCGTAAACCACAACCCTAACCGCCCCCTAATGACTACGGCGCTAACTCTTTGTCAGACCCTCACTTCTAAACGGTGCAATACTTATTGCAAGCAGTTTGTATTTCACTGCGCGCGTACATTCGAATGCAGAAATGGTACTGCAGGTCTGCAGGTCTACAGATTATAATAAACATTAGTATGCGTCGCAAAGTTGAGTGGGGAGACGTGTGGCATCAATAAGAGTGACGTGGGGAGGGTTCCCATACCTCGCGGCTATTCCGGATTTATTGCCGAGTACATTTATTCTTCGGAATGAGGTACGTACTCAATTGATCGACGATGGAACACCCTCCCTTAATATACCTCCGTAAAAATTATATTTATCATGTCTACATAACCACGCATTTGATCTATGTCTTATTAATTATCTATATAGTTACTTACAAAAGATTTATCTAGATTCATAATTTGTATTTTCTTGTGTCATAGGAAAACTTTTTAATATTAAATTAAACTGAAAAGTCGTATGAAAATAATGAATAGTAAGTATCATAATAAGTGTTGCTGGATAGCCTGCCAAATGAACTAACGACCTGGTGAAGATCGTTTTTAATTTTGGAATCCAAGTAGCATTAAAATACTCGCATTGGTAATCGGTTATTGAGGACTAACTTCAAAGGCGGATATAAACGTCTGATGATGACGAAGCTGAAAGCTATTTCTTGATTTCTCATAAAGGATGGAAACCCTATGCAGGTGACTAATGCACGACGCTGTTCTGTATAGTTTTTAGAGGTATATATTAGAAGTATTGTTAATATGGTGTTGGTAGATGTACACTAGTTTGCTTACATATTGAATTCCAATAAACTGATAATTTCTTAAGAAGTAGTGCATTTTTATAACTCTTTATACATAGCTAGGCTAGCTATGTATGTGTAACCTAGCGTTGTGCCTAATGCACAAGTGTGTGTGAATGAGCAGATATAACCTAAAAAAATTCTTATGTAAAGGTAGTGTAAAGAAGTTGGATTGAACTTTGCGTTTAAAATGTCTCGAACTATAATAAAAAGTTATAATTTTAAAATACCCTCGGCAGAACTTACAAAAGCGCTAGCAATTTTCAAAAAGCGAAACAAATTCTGAAAACAAACAAGTAATAAAACTAAAGCAACCTAATAGCTTGCTCTTACTTTCAGTGCCGGTGCTTGATAAAGTAACTATTTTTAACCTGTATAATTAGAAAGTTTTATAGGTAAACCATAATAAGAGGAAACCAGCTCAGTTTATAAAGTCTTGAACGAGGTGCGGGTTTGAATTCCAAAGAGTTAGTGTTTTCGTTGGAAAAAAAATCATGAGTTAACAGACATGTTTCAAGAATAACAGCTTTCGCAGACATGTTACATCTACTCTATGTGAGAGAATCCCCCGACTCCAGGTAGTGGAAATATTACTAGGGCTAGATTACTCCGCTTCACCATCAAAAGGCTTCGTAGTGACGCGATAGCCTGTATATTTAAAAAAGAAGCTATTTATTTAATTTATTTTTTATTGCTGAGTACATAAATTGAAAACTACAAAATTAATGAATTATTTGAAAATCAACTTTTGTTGAATTGAAACTTGAATTTAAATCACCAAATAAATATCTTCTTTTTTTATTCTAAGTTTTTGGTTTGTATATAAACTCCCGGACACATCTATCGGCCCACCACCCAGTGTTTAAAAGTTTCGACGGTGTCTAGCTAAAAATAAATGTTAGGTGGAACAATAAATTTTAATGCAATTTTGAAGCAGATTTATTGGTCAACCCTTATGTTGGTTTTTTTTTTGTAATTTCGAATTGATTTGGCCGGCAGAAGTGCTACAGCTTTGGGCGACAATTTCAAGCCGGGTATCCATATTTTTTGGTCAAAACTGGCTCAAAGTTTAGATTTGCGTTTTTATGGAACCAATAATCGGAAACATCAATAAAAAAAATCCAACTTTTGCGAAATAAATAAAGTTTTCTCCATTCCTGGGTCATTGAGAACAATGAACAGACTCGAATTTTCGTTTTTTTTTTTTCATAATTCTGAATTGGAAATCAAAAAAAAAAAAAAAAAAAAAAAAAAACATACATAAAGGTTGACCATAAAATCAGCTTTAAAACTGCATAAAAACTTATTGCGCCGCTTAACATTTATTTTTAGCTAGGCATTGTCAAAACTTTTAACACTAAATGGGCCGATAGATGTGTCCGGGAGTGTATAACAAAATATTGTAACGTCGATTAGATAAATTTTTAGTAGCTAAAGAAGAACTAGTAAAGTTAAAACAGCAAATTATATTATATGTAATAATATTTCAAAATGATTTTACTCCGAAAACGCACAATGCGCAGACGCATACATACGGGAACCCGTTCAATGGCCAATCAGAAAATATTCAGTCAGTTGTCTATTACCAGTCGTTAAAGGCGCACGTGTCGGTTGTCGTGATGTGACATATCACGCGCTACGGACTATTAAATAAAAGATTGTTTATGGTTAAACTATATTAAAAGTTATAATTTTAAAATACCCTCGGCAGAACTTACAAAAGCGCTAGCAATTTTCAAAAATCGAAACAAATTCTGAAAACAAACAAGTAATAAAACTAAAGCAACCTAATAGCTTGCTCTTACTTTCAGTGCCGGTGCTTGATAAAGTAACTATTTTTAACCTGTATAATTAGAAAGTTTTATAGGTAAACCATAATAAGAGGAAACCAGCTCAGTTTATAAAGTCTTGAACGAGGTGCGGGTTTGAATTCCAATGAGTTAGTGTTTTCGTTGGAAAAAAAAAAAAACACCAAATAAATATCTTCTTTTTTATTCTAAGTTTTTGGTTTGTATATAAACTCCCGGACACATCTATCGGCCCACCACCCAGTGTTTAAAAGTTTCGACGGTGTCTAGCTAAAAATAAATGTTAGGTGGAACAATAAATTTTAATGCAATTTTGAAGCAGATTTATTGGTCAACCCTTATGTTGGTTTTTTTTTTTGTAATTTCGAATTGATTTGGCCGGCAGAAGTGCTACAGCTTTGGGCGACAATTTCAAGCCGGGTATCCATATTTTTTGGTCAAAACTGGCTCAAAGTTTAGATTTGCGTTTTTAAGGAACCAATAATCGGAAACATCAATAAAAAAAATCCAACTTTTGCGAAATAAATAAAGTTTTCTCCATTCCTGGGTCATTGAGAACAATGAACAGACTCGAATTTTCGTTTTTTTTTTTCATAATTCTGAATTGGAAATCAAAAAAAAAACATACATAAAGGTTGACCATAAAATCAGCTTTAAAACTGCATAAAAACTTATTGCGCCGCTTAACATTTATTTTTAGCTAGGCATTGTCAAAACTTTTAACACTAAATGGGCCGATAGATGTGTCCGGGAGTGTATAACAAAATATTGTAACGTCGATTAGATAAATTTTTAGTAGCTAAAGAAGAACTAGTAAAGTTAAAACAGCAAATTATATTATATGTAATAATATTTCAAAATGATTTTACTCCGAAAACGCACAATGCGCAGACGCATACATACGGGAACCCGTTCAATGGCCAATCAGAAAATATTCAGTCAGTTGTCTATTACCAGTCGTTAAAGGCGCACGTGTCGGTTGTCGTGATGTGACATATCACGCGCTACGGACTATTAAATAAAAGATTGTTTATGGTTAAACTATATTAAAAGTGATAATGTGGCTGTTGTTACATAAAAATAATTAATGTTGATGGATATTATTTCGAGACAAACAATATTTCACATTGTGTTTATTGTCGGATTGTTTACTATGGTCATCGTGAGTGTTTTTAACAGGTCAGTAGAGCTACCATATCAATGTCTATCACAATTTCGTTGCATGACACTTCTGTGTGAATGTTTAGTTAATTAGTGCATTAATTGTTTACATTAATATATGTGTAGCTATTTAAATTATTTGTTTTAAAAATTTAATATACTATAAGTTATTTAGGTTATAAGTGAATAATTTATTTCCTCTTGCGGTTACATTTACTGACGTTTGCATTTTACATCACGTTTCGTCTGTTCGGTAACTTTAAATAACTACTTATGTGTCGATGCATGTTTAATGCATAAGCCCATATAACGTATTCGCAAATCCTTCCTTCCTACATGTAGCTTGAAATATGAGATGACAGGTAAAATGAGGATACTGTATACTTGCAGCGAATTTGCATCCGTTGCCGAGATATCAAATAGTATATTTGATTTACTTATCCTATACTTGCTGGGCTGCATTCGTATGTAACGGGAATTTACACTAACGATGATTTGTTATCGGTGTATCAAGTTCTTGGTATGTCATTATTAATGTTTAATTAGTTTCATTATCATTACAATACGAATGGAGTAATTATTTTGAAATTATATTATGGTTTCGTTATAAATTTCTTCGAATATTATAACAGTTCAATGCAAAATTTACTAAGGCATAATAAATGTTAAATAATTTTGTTCATGTTTTCATACTTTTAAAAACATATTATTTCTTAATAACTGTAACACAGTTTTTTAACAAAAATAGAGATTAAAATAACACAATATTATGGATCAGGGTGTATAAATATCATTGAACCCATTGCAAATCTGACTAAAATTTAACTTCATTTATCGTTATTTTTATTTCTCACTTCAACTAAACATGTGTACACAAAAACATGCATGTCTGTACATGTCTTTAAAAGGTTTGCATAGGAATCGTAAAATAATATTTCTTTATTATAGTTTGTTAAGGTTGAAATCTTCGACGAAATTTGTAGGTAGATTAATATTTATTTCTAAAAATTAGTTGGGAATGTAATAAATACCGACATGCTTTCATATTTCTTCTTTATTTGACGTTGCAATTAGACGAGACGTTCATATGATACCTACGTTACTTTTTAGTCACGGTACCCCTATAATTTCTTTAGCTACGTCATTTCAGTCGGAGCACAATAATATTGACATGCTAATATTCAGCGACAGAAGTAGTAGTTGCTGTGGTCCGTCTTCAGCAAAAGACTTACCATTAGAAAAATGTATATATATATTACGTTATGTTATTCACTTGCAAAATAATTCTTTGTATGTTTTATGGTGCCAGCCCTATACTTTAACGAGGGCTACGCGTTCGCAGTATACCGCACATCTTAATGTTTAGAAACATCTGTCATCGGATGCCTCTCCATAATGGTACCCCACACGGCCTGGAGCACTCATCGACAGATGTCATTAACGTGTCATTACTATTTATTTGAAGATGAAAAATAATAAAGCTCATGGTTTGATGAGATGCACCGAAGACAACTACACAAACTTTTTTAATTGCAATGGCTAACATTGAGTCATAATTTCACATGTTGTTAAGTAACAATGAAGTCGTGGATGGTGAACACGTGAGACACAACGTATGAGGGCCAGAATTCTCTGGCTCTCATGTGTATATAGCTGTAAAACAGCAATGCTGTTATGATAGCAGATAGACAATATGAGGGTGGAGGGAAATCAGCCGGGAAGATTAGTAAAACTATCAACTCATCTCCACAATATCTGCTCATACTGTTTCAAATCAAGGCCTGTTGGTAAAAGATTTATTAAATACATTCATAAGCCTTCAATTTTAATTAAAACATATTTATGAAGAATCAAACATAATCTAGTTTTATTAATTATATAGATCAAATCACTCCTTTATGAACTATCTAGCAGTGGACGTACATCGGTTGTGATAATAATGATCATGATGATAATACTTACCCTATTTTACCGCAGTTTTGTAAAATTGATTAAAACGATTATTCAATATTCTTTAACATTACTTATTATATCTAAACGTTAACTTAAAACATTAATTACATATAATATTTATTATTATCGATCTAATAACTTTGAATTGCGCAATTAGTGATTGGCGTACATTTTTTCGTTTAATTAGCGTTCATTAGTTATGAAATTGATTGTTAAAAAGAACATACTTCTATGCCGCAAGGACGATAATATCTATTTGATACATGAAATTTAGTTTTAATGTATTATAAATATTTGTTACGGCGAGTAGATTTTTATACTTCCCTTGATGTTTAAGAATTCTTAAAGAAATAAATAGCGATAAAATTTAAACAGTTATATGAAATTTAAAAGCTGTATAACCTAGATACTGGATTGCGGTAATATATATGACAATTTTGTTATGACGCACATCTATCGTTGATTCCGCAAAGCGTCGACGCATTACCGACACACTAACGCGCATTGTACAGTTCGTTTACCCATATTGCCTTTTTAGTCCCCTTTTTTTTATGCATCGCCTTCCTCGTTCGGGTGTTATTCAAAAATGTATATACTACATATTGATTTCGCAAGTGATTTTAACTTTTTTGCGTGCGGTAAATACAGTTTAAAATCGAATGCAACGGTTTATGGATATTTTGATGCGTTTCCGATTACGCACACGAAATGGAAACTGACTGATCTTTGAATATGTATGCGCCTGCATAACGACGTCCGACTGCATACTTCTGTAAAGGTTCGTTAACACTGCTGAATGGTGATGGCACCAAATTGCAATGTGTTATATGTAGTTCATTTCGTAAATATATTTTTTTCGACAATAAAATTTCATCTTTTAAGTAAAGACGGTAACCTTAAATTCCACTTATCCAAAGCTATGTGGTTTAAGTTAGGATTTATACAGCAGCACGCTGTGGTCGCGAACTTTTTAAGTTGTTAATCCTTCTTATTACAAACTAAACTTGTGTGTAGTAACATTAAAATTTATAAGAAACATGCGAAGCTATATAATAAAAAAAACGAAAATTTAAAAATCCGTTAGAGTTTAATATCCATAATACTAATTATCGTAATTGTAATAAGATACCGTGTGACATTGAAGACTTGTGGCCTAGTGGTCAGATTACTTTGCTACTGAGTTGTGGGTAATGGGTTTTGTTCCCACCAATGTCAATAACTCTGAATGAAGAAAACTATATTTTTACATTCAAGTAACGATTTTACTAGTGCTAGCTTTAGTACCACATCTCATATATGACGGTATGCAGTGGTTTCATTTCGCTTAAGTGTAGCTTAAGCTTAGGCAAAGAGCGCGATATGATGAAGTATATAAAAAAAGTTTATCATTTTATAATTTATAGACAACAAGGCTGTTATTATATATGTTTTACGTTTTGAACAGATCTTTGTGGCAATGATTTCACTGGTTAGCCATCCAGTGTAAACGTTATGGTGCTTGCTGCTGATTGATTAGCAGGCTCGGTTTAGCAGCTTGTTAATTTCACGATTAAATTCTGTTCCACCACTCAAGTTTAATCCAACATTACATTACAGCTACATGCAAAACACAACTCAAGTTAAAATAATATAATTAAAAATAGTTTTACAAATATTACTAATATCGGATTGTTTATTAAAAGGAGGTATTAAGGAGCATTTTTTTTCCAAACAATTTAAGTGTTTCTGCTTTAAACTTTATAAATCTGATGATGTGTAAACATGTGTTACAATACAATGTATAATGAACCGTACAGTTTAACATATTACTTGCGTGCTGTATCATTAGTTTTCATATCGCTGTTTAATTTTTTTTAATGCATACAACTTTGTCGAACATGAATAACTTGAATATAATTCTGATCAAAAAACCAGACATACAAATATTTTTGTTTAGTACCGCGACTATAATAACTTATCAAAGCTTAAACTTCAGAATAAGATTTTTGTCAGTATCATGGCGATTATAATTTATCTATTTACTGTAAAATATATGTTTAACTTAAAAGCATGAAGTTATATTTTAGAAAAACAATAGAGTCCGATTCGTTAATTCACTAAACTACTTATGAGAACCCACACGTTACTTACCACCGAAATATTCATTCATGCACACAAGCACGCACGAACTAGACTTCTGTTTCCAACTTGAAGTTATCAAGGGGACATTCATTATTTAAAATGTCCCACAGCACCAACCTCAATAAACTAACCTAGCATAAATGTTTGTTAACATTGTCTTAATGTGAACATTAACCTTATAACCGAATATCGCGAGTTCTCAAGAAGTTTTGTTTTTAACTACAAACGGTGTGTTACGGTTACTGTACTTGAAATATACAAATTCAGAACGAGATTTTCTCTTCGACTGTTATATTTTGACCTTAAAAATTAATAAGTATTTCAATTGTAAATATTTTGTAAGTGAATAGCAGACGTTTATTTGATTTGTTTTTTATTAGAAACTTTAATAAATAACTAAGAACAGTGTTTTACATAAGCTGTCTATTTGGCTCTCACTGTTATCAAAAGGTATGTTTTAACAATAGACAAATATCTACTGCGCAATAAGATGATGTTATTATCCCCATATATATGAAGATCCTTAATTTTTTTTTAAATATAAATCCTCCCAAACATGAAATTGAAAAATACTTGAAATGACTTATTGATTCTTTTCGCTATCGAACATTAACGTTCATTGTTGCAAACGCGATCGCGAATAAATATAAGTATCTGTATTTATCTAAATCATAATGCCGCAAATGTTATGAAAAAAGTAAAACATGAAATATGTATTAGTATATTATAAATTCTATTGAGTGTTTTTATAAGTAAATGTAAGCCTAAGGACTCAAGAGCGCGTCTTGAGTACTCACGTCGATAACAGATCGTACACAGCATAAAATATTCAAACATATGACGTCATATGGGATTTTTGACAATAGTGATTTAAAAGTATATTATATGCTTTATCTTATAAACTTATTATTTACCAAACGCGATCTAAATTTTTTTAAATTTTTAGAGGAATATTTCTGTTGTAAAAATTTTTCTGAAACTTCGTTATTAAGTTTCATTCTCATAACTTTTCCTATAATTAAGTTACGTTTACCTACCTAACGACTTTTCATTCCATTGCTTTTTCTTCAGAACTACTGTTATTTACTATTTGAAACTAATTAATCGCTTAATTAAAATTATATGTTAAAGCATAATTACACAGTGTATTTAAAATTTAATAAATACAATTTTGTTCGAAAAGAGATTTGGAAAGGATATCTCTAATATTAAAGAAATGCGAAAGATTGATTTTGTTGTTAATAGTTTTATTAGAATCTTTGTGTTTCTTAAATTTCTATTTACAGTTTATTTAGGTGTAGATAATAAAGTATTGTTTGTCAATACGGTAAGGAACGGATGTTATGTCAATTCGCTTCGCAGTTATCGATGGGAATTTAATGACAGCATGGTCATGAAAACAGTTATAGATACGTCCAGGTACCGCTACCGTGTTCCGAGTACAGTAATCTATGTGACATTTCTTAGCATTCTTTAATGATATAAAATAACTTAGACTTTGTGACTGGTGATCCATTTTTATGTTTCCTATAGTTCGCAACATGCTAGCTCCGCTATTTTCGGCGTCTTTGTCAGTAAACATCTGGAAATGGAATCGAGTGTTACCCAGATGCCAAAAAATAAAAATATTGAATAGTTAACAATTTTTGACGTACTCATTGTTTTTTTTTTTTGAAAGTGATATTATGTTTAGATTTTTTGTTTTAACAGTGCACCACGTTTTACTTTCACCATAACAAAAGATAACTTTTTTATCCATATCTATTTACCATTGTTTAAAATTTTCGAGTAAAATTACAATATTGACAGATGTTTTGTTTTCACTATAATTGTTAGTTGTTGGGTTCTTGTTAAGTTCACCGCAAATTACTTAGAAATCGGCTATCGGTCTAACCACTGCACGTCAATGTGAATGAGTGGTCACTAAAAATTGGGACATAAGCTTGCACCACTGATTACTTTGTTTCTTAGCTATGTAATGAAAATTTGTAGTCCTGCAATTATATTAATAATCACTTCAACGTATTTATGCGTGTGTAGTTGTTCTTAAATTGCATGTAACCGAGTGAATATTACGATAATTACGCATCGACGGTAAGGTTGTAACAAACAAAATCGCTTGTTGAATATCGATATTCATATATTCACAAGTAAAATTATGATGCCAAAACAGTGTTTCCTCTGTTCAAGACTTTTAGGACATTGCCTACTATATTTTTTTGTGTGTCTAAAATAATATTACAATCAAAATGCTTTAAACTGCTTTCTTAGTGCAGTGGCTAAGTGATTTCTTTTTTAAGTTTCTAGAAGTTGAGTTGGGTAGGTGGTGGGGTTTTTTTGTATCCTCCTGGCTAGCTACTACCCCCATATTGTAAATCTGTAATAAAATCCCTCATAACTGCACTGCTGTTCCGACTGTAAAAGTATGACATCCAGAATATATTGGCGGAGAACATGTAATCAATCAATGGTCACATTATGGTTTAAAACCCACCTAAATAATGTTTATGCACCTTTATTCATTGTAAGCAGTGTTTGTTTGTAATTGAAAGTACGTGCCGCTTATTGCTTCAATTAACAAATATTTATGTACTAAGAAACTAGTACATGTATTTTTGTAAACAGACCATAATAAATGAAATAATTAGTGAGAGAAAGAAAGAATGAATAAACGAATAAATGAATAAATAATCGAATAAATCAGTAAATAAACTTGAAGTGTAAACCCATTGTAGTAAATAAAAAGAAGTATATACTTGAGACAGTGAACGAGAGGCTTGTTACAAAATGTACCCGCGTGACTAACCTAGCAGTCGTATATATATAATAAATATTGCTAGACTACAGGCGACAAAACATTGAACATTAAGAACGGTGTATTGTCGATAGGAATTTCATAACTGACAACACAACAATGAAACATCGCTTTTATCAGATATCCCGAAGTTTAAAAACATCAATGTATTTTTTGCATCCCTAACTGATCGACGGCGTAAGACAATATTAACAAAGATGCAGCGACGCAACATCGTTAGGGAAAGTTGAGTAGCTTCATCGCACGCCATCCGTTTGTAAATTCACAAATAATGGCTTAATCTTGTTGTTTTTTTTTCTAATTGTTAATCCTGTCTTGTGACGAGGTCTGATTTGCTTTTTTCTTTCACTTCGCTTAGTCCTGGATGTCTTCGTCTATAAGTTAGAACCACTGCAATTTCTTTCCCTTCGTTATTCGTCAGGTTTGTTGAGGTTAAGCGTTGTATTGCCTGCTTCCCCAAGCGGTTTTTTTTTAACACTCTTATATTATTGAAGATTTCCTGCTGCTTATCTGCACTGAATGAATTGGCGAGCGAAAACGAAACGTCTTTAGTTGGAAAAAAGTATAAGATACTGACTAAAAACACGCCTTGGTCAAATGCAAACTTATTACAGTTTAATATAATTTTAACTGCCTTCGGGGTCACTCGTGGAGTTTGGTTGATGGTGGGGTTTTTCCCAACCCGCTTAGCTAGGAATTATTCACATATTGTAAATCTGCCGCTATCGTTGTTTTCTTTCTTTTAACACAACAGAAGTATTCTGGTCAAAAAATCTTCACCATCTGCGGCCTCTCTGTCACTTAACATCGTGTGAAATTTAGGTCAAGTGTTAGCCCATCGTCGATAAAAAAGCGAACAATGGTTTTTCATTCTTTTATTAACTCCCGATCAAAAAGAGAGTTTTTGTGAGTTTATCGCGAGAATCTGTTTATCTGTATGTCTTTCTGTGGCATCGCAACTCCCAAACTGATGGACAGATTTTGATCTTGATTATTTAACGTTCGGAATGGAATACAGTCTAAAGTACTTTTAGCAGTTTTTTTTTAATAAACGTTAAATCCGGTTTTTAAGTTATCAGATAATTTCTTAGTGCTTAATATTAAATGATTTTTTGTGATGTTAAAATATATGTTTTTAGTATTGTTTTAGTCTACTGTCACTGATTAAACATGTCTATGTTATTATGTTACAGATTGAGTTTAGTTTGTGGTACAATCAATTGAGCGCGCTCGAATAGAATTCTTGCTTTTTCCACTATATTGTAATATCCAATATAAAATAATTCCAAAGTAGAACAGAAGCTTACTGCAATTGTTCCTCGGGCAAGAATTCTAGACATTTACTGCTCTTTGTCTCAATGCTTTATTGAATACATGTGCCCGAAGACTACATCGTAATCCAATTTTATATTTAAGAGCATTATTGAAAATATTATTGTATGACTAAACTTTACTTTCACTGCATTGTTTATTTGGCTTTGGTTTTCATAAATGCTTATTATTGATACTATATTATCGGAATCATATTTTTTAATTAAACTTTGTTTGTGCTTTATTGCATCCACTGACTACAACGAAAAGTCCAGTAGTTGGTATCGAGAAAGAATTTTTGATCGTTAGAAAACAAGTACGTTGTTACTCTTGGAAAAATATTAAAATTACTCAAATTATTTTGTCTTATACGTCTATTAAAAACACATTTTTTGTAGTAAAATGTATAAACACTTTTTCTTTAGTCTTTTGTGCAATTATACTAAGTTTTTTTTCGCACCGTAGAGAAACCAGTCTTCTTTACCTCCTGAATACGCATTGTAATCTCCGAGTAATAAATCAACATGATTTAAGATGTTAATCCAATTATCTTCGCATCTTATTCGTGTGAGACGTCACGCAACATAAGTTCATACTTTACTTTTGACGTGCCTGCACAATCTTTAATGTTATTTTCTCCTACAAACATATAACTATACCGGATTTCTAAAACGAAAAAAGTGTTCATCTCCATCGCCGCCTCGAACGGCTCAGTCGCGTTTGACTCATTCGCTCATCCGTTGCACATTACGAAAACGATGTGTTTTTAAAAAACGTGATTAATATTAACAACATTTTTTAAAATTTTACACGTAACGCAACAATTTAAGTAATGTTTAACATTCATTGTAATTTCATTCTTTGCAAATCCAATATTTGCAAGAATGTAACCACAAAATAAAGATTATATCGTAACAAAGTAATAAACGCACATTCCACTTAATATTATGAACGCAGGTATTTTACATTTGTATATATTTTTTTGATAATTTTTTAATTATCATTTTACAGAAAATAAAAGATTACAACTATCAAACGAGCTTTGCAAATTAGTATCATTATGAAAGTTATCCTGACCGTTGTTTGTCTGAACTCGCATTATGATATAATTATTAGACTTCTCTGAAAACTGTGTATAAAAAACCAATCCGAGAGGCAAAAACAAAATAATTTTCATAAAAATTATAACATTACAACTAGTGACACAAAACTTGACATGAATTGATATGATCGGAAACAAATTCGATGAAAGAAATTTATAAACAACATATCATGAACGTAAAATGGAAAAATTCCGAGTCATCCCGTTAGTAAGCAAATAAGTAATTATTCACACATGCCACATAAGTAATCAGCACCTTTTGTGCCGTCATTATAATACGAGAAATAACTTAATTCCCGTAGAACGGAATGAATACGCAAAAATGCCCCCAAAACGCGTTCGATCATTTCTCCCGAACAATGACGTGTACCATACGCTATTATATTTGCCATCTGTCAATATGGGCCCCAATCACCGCACTCGGTGATCGTAGTTTAGTTCCACAGAGTAGATCAATTGTCCGGCTCCCATCTCTAGTTACTAGTAACACGAGGCGATAAATATAACTCCGCACACGCGTCCTCGATGAAAGTAATATAGCTATTATTGAATTCCACACAACATTTTTTTTTCTTTATTTCTGCACGACATACCCCGCAATCGAATGACTTTATTTATTGGTCTAGCAGTAAAATCGGCATAAGGGGTACGATTTACGACGAAGTTTATTTTGTTATGCGAAGGGATCCGTTCAGTTCACTCAATCTGCCCTTTGTTTGTCACTCGTTAAATGTAGGGTTGTCGAAATGAGACTTGCACTTTTGTAAGGCCAACATTGTGCTCGTTATTAAAATGGCGAATAACTACACAGTACTCATTTCTGATGTTTATTATTTTTAATATACAGAATAACTTCTGTTTCATAATACGTTAGTTATGCTTCATACAAAAGATCTTGTTAAATAATTCGTATTTGCTAATAACAAAATCTTTTGTTTCATAAATTATAAGCATGACCATAATGTTGAGATCTTCAGTAATAATGAGAATGAGCTAGCTAGCTTGTTGCAAAAAACCATACCCCCAATCTAATCCTATAACTCGTGAACCTGTAATCGAACCAGGTACCTTCGTGTTACAAGGTCTATCCACTACGCCACAGGGCAGTTAAAGTTCATCAAATGTGTTTAATATTTTTAGATATAATATACACCAAAATAGTTTCATCATTAACTACAAGCAGTCTATAAGTATTTTTTTATATAGTTCGATTGAGTATCATTTCATACACATCCAAGATTATAAAGCATAGCTTACGTCATTCATTACTCGACTTTTGTTAAGTAATAAATACGTTTTTATGGGCTACAGTGGAGATGTTTTTATCGATACCATCGATGACTGACGTAAGTTAAAATTAAAAGCAATGAGAAGACGAATATAAAGCGCTCCTATAAAATAAAACCGCCAATGCGTTTGCGATAATGTCTCGAAGATTTTTAAGATCTTAATCAATATAAATTAGTCCTACCTGCAGGGTAGACAGTATCTTACCTTGTAAAAAAACTTCAGTATCGTTGAAGTTGATGATGTAGCTTGAGAGATTAAACGTATTTTAATCGTTTATGCTTCATTATCATATATTACGATATTGGTCTTATAGTTTTTAATAATTTTTATATATTTTTTATATTTGAGTGTTTTAATGAGTTCCAAAAACAGCGTTAAGAAATAAATTGATAAAATTTCGTTACAGCTCTTCGCCTTAGGGCAAGCGATTACTAACAAAGTATTATAAATACATCGAGCATTATGCCTTTTTACACAGTTATTTATGAAGTCTATTGATTCGTATGATTTCATTGTGTTGGGAATTATGAATATTTTATGGCTTATCCGGTATTTACTATGAATGCGAGCATTGTTCGCGCGAGTTGGGGCAAAGCTGTTCACCGAGCGTTCCATTTGAAATCAATGGCTGTCCCTGTGACCTCTTGTCTCTCAGACGAATCTCGCTGTTGGATTAGACGTAAATTGACCATTATTTAAATATACGATGCGACCTAACTAGGACGGGTCTAATCTTGCGTTAAAGTGCTTAAATAGTCCGTAAAACTTACGATAAAAGTTTCGTTACTACATCTATAGTTACATGTAAGTAGTCCGTTCGAAAATAGACATTGCCTCGTTCAATTGTCCGTAGCAAATGTTTATCTGTAACCAAGTAATGTCATTAGGGATCAATTTGAATATATATTAGGTGCAATAGCGTTTCGGTGAATCCATCATTTACATTTAAGTAACTCAAGTAATTGGTTATCTTGGATGCGGATAAAATTTTATCATTATTTGTTTTTACAGATCGACGTATTTCCGTTGCTCGGATAAAGCTTTAGTAAAATTTGAAATAGTATATACCTTTTACTAACGGTACCCCAATGGTTAGTAATCCGATTGTATGAATCGATGCGAAAAAAGCGTCGCTATTTGAATGCAGTTTAATCGGAAGTAATCACATTAGATGTTTTGAGGTTATTTTTGTGTAGCTTTAGTGTATTTGATGTTGCGTTAAATCCGGAATATATCGTTTTGCATTCCGATTACACTTATTAATGTTTTAGCGATAAACTAAAATTGAATGTAGCTATTGATGTGGAACGAAAACATTTTCTGCGTTTTTAATGATAGATTATTAAACATTATTGACGATAAATCATTTCACTTCCTTTCTATCTACACAAGCGCATTATAAATCGTGCAGCTAAATGATATTCACGGCTTTTTATAACGAACGTTTTCTAACATTTATTAGTAATCTTTTGCACGCTTAAATCGTATAAACTTAACAATTTTAAGTTTTACCTCGTTTTATTATCATTCTTATAGTATAATTCAACTTTTAAAGTATGTTAGGGGAATACTTTTAAATGACACAAGAAATCGTCTTCAAGGTTATCCGTGAACTTTTAAATATCTTCAGAGAGTTCATTGCATTAATTCATTCAACAACTGACCATTGAATTTGCGCGATTACAATGAGTTGTTCATAATTATAATAACTGTATCAATTATTCGACTCTGTTCGTTTGTATAGTCCCGCTATAATATGATTTTGATCAACAGTAATGTATTGCAGAAAATAATTAATTTGATGCCAAAGGATTCTAAAGCAGACATTGGTTAACAAACATGTCACCACTTCATGTATGCTGTCATCCCCGGAAATTAGACTAACCTGGCGACAACCAGGAAATAGAGCCGACAGTTAGGATGAATTATAATAGAAACTTGTTTTGAAAGTGTTACCTTAGTTAGAGCTCCGTTTCAAAGTAATGGAAAAAAGTACAAAATAAACGGATATCATATTCTATTTTGAGTGGTGTAGGTAGTGCTGGTATATGCTACGTCAGATTTTGCTGTAACGAAGCAGCCCTATGCTTCCTGCTTCCACGCATGCAATGCGTAAGCATATCCGTTCACTTATGTTTAATGATGATGAGTGGAAACGTCGTCTTTTTTTGCAATCTTTTTTATGCTGCCAAACATCAATTATATTTTAATAACGATAAAAAAATGTTTTATATTTATTAAGTTAAAAGCGCTTTTTACTATAGATAGCGTGTTTTTTTTACAATACTTTAGATTAAATTGTATTTTTTATACATTATTAACAGCAAAGACTATAGACGAACCACAACCGGGTCAATGTCCTGTTCGACTCTTCGCTTTGTTATACAACAAAAAAATAAGTTCATTAATTTCAGATCATCGAGTTATTTTTATTCCTATTTATTATCATCGTTTTGCTTTGTCTAATCTTAAAAAAATTTTCGTATAACCTAAATTTAAAACTACCTTCATCATATCTGATCTTTCAGATCTTTAGTAATCAAGATGTTGGCAAGTTTTGATTTATATCATTTTATTTGACTACTGCATTTATCTTCTTTAACAAAAACAAGCTATAGAAACAATATTAAAACAGTTATTTTACTTTCTTTCGTCGAATCAACCTAGATGATTGTTTTTTAAGTAGGTGGCGATTGTGTAACATTGTTTATCTTATCGAAACGGAAAGGTCAGCGCGAATCACAGCCCGAGTCAAGCTTCCGAACAATATATTCTACGATAGTTGTGTTCAGAAATAAAACTATGACAACTTTCGTCATAAATCATTACATTATATTCGTTATTGGTAGTAAATTTATAATGCTTGCCGATAAACAAGGTAGTAACGATACGCTGGTTGGGTTTTTATAATAGACGTGGAAGTAATTTTCATTGTAAATTGACTTGGTAATAGTTTAATAATTTTATAATAGAAATATCTGCTGTAGTCGAGAGGAGTGTATCTTCACGTCGACGTCCTTTTTTTCTTTCCAATTCTTTCTTATTGTTAACTAAAGTGTTTCAAAATCCTTTATTCAAATGTTAAAGTTTACTATGAATAGATCTTGATAAACATTAACAGCAAAGCAAAAATGTCAAGTCAATGCAGTAGTGTTTTCTTGTTAATGTATATTTCCGAAATGGTGTATATGTTTTTCTGTATTTATAGAATGAAATCTTTGTACAAAAACTCATACAGTAAAGAGTCTATTGAAAGAAAATATTAACATGTTTTCGTAAGTAATTCAGTATAACACACGGTCTATTTAAACACAGGTTTAACTATCATTTGCTTCGCCGCCGGAATTATAGCTAAGCATGCGAACACAAGTTAATAATAGGTATATTTGAATGCTACATTTAATGAGTTTTGTGCGAATTATCAACGATTGTAGCCAATTTCCAAGAGGAAATTCGAGGCTAAATGAAATACTTTATCCGTTTACTGCCTTGAGCTTTTTTGGCGATAATGGACAGGCATATGATCCCAATTACATAACAAAATGTTGGGTGGTTATCTAAAAACATCTGACTCTTATGTGTGAAAAGTCAGAACAAAATTATTCTGTTAGGGCAACAGATTTACAATATGGGGATAGGCCAGCATAGGTCGAAAAATCTAAATTATTATCTAAACTTTACCACGCGTGGTTCCGTATTTAAATCATGACCTTAGTAAATCAAACGGTTAACAGCAACGCCGCGGAAGCAGTTGATTTATTATTGATATTAATAGAATCATAGATAGAACATTGATGCGTGAAAGTATCAATTATGGATATTAATTTCCTATGTATGCACTGACCCTGAATGACTTGCAAGCGAAGGCTTGTATCCGTCAAGGCATCGATCCGCCTCACCTGACCACGCGACCCGGGAAACGAGCTCGGCACTGCCCACCGATACATTGTATGGGAATTAACGCGTGGGCTGTAATGTTAGTTTAACTTATAAACACTGAGAGTATATCAAATTACCTACACAAAAGTTACCTTAATATAATGGTTAGTGATATAAGATAAACTTTTGATGGCTATCAGTCTCCTACCTAGTCAATAGTCTCCTCGTTACTGGATTCTTACTTCTAAGGCCGTTCTCTATAGAATTAGCCATTGCGGAAATTATTTGTGATGTAATAAACTCGTATATGTAAATGATAGAACATAGTCACAAACAAACAGTACTTAAAATTTTCGAAACATAACAAGCGTCTTTGATTTTAATACTTATTTTTTAAATAATAAGTTTGCTTTGTACACGGTTCAAAACATTACTAACATGAATGTTATATACTTTTGTTATATTTTCTCTATAACAAAGACTAATACAAGAGTGTTTTTTTTTTACATTTAGACCTAGTTAACGTTTGCGACTTAACTTTTAAATGTAAATTATCAATTGGTCTCAATATTTGTGATTATTAGTTTTATTGCTAATTTTTATTTAAACTATATTTATAAACGCAAATATAAAAAAATGTATGTAGTAGATATTGCCATAGCGCTACTTATTTTTCATTCGCTAGGTTGAACTGGGCTAGTTAATGAAATTGGTGATCTAAAAACTTTAATTATTTTCACACTAGACGGTGGCATGGTGCTGTGTAAACATTTTAACTAGCACCACATTTTTATAGGCCAAAATATTACCATAAGGTCTTGTTCTTGTCTTGTGGCTTTGTGAACTTTGAATTAATGACGATTTATATGAATTGTTTTATATTAACAAATTCTGTTTTAATGTAGATAGCTCGTAAGCAATTTTGCGGGTCAGTTTAGGTCCAAAAATAAACACTATCGAAGTCCTAAGGTATTTGTGTATTGTCTTTGAATATAACTGGGAATGCACGACGAGTATGTCTGCCCACATATCCTTAAGGGACACAATGCAACTTTGTTTCGAAATACAGTCTTGAATGGATTACGTGTATATAATGCGCGGAACTGATAACATCTTTACTGTTGACAATAAGTCACCTTCGAATACTGTTGTGTAATATATTATTATGCAACGAACATGTTATTTCTGATATATCTCCTCTGTAAAATCTGAATAACCCAGTAGATTTATTTTAAGGTTAATTTTTGGGCATTTATTTAAATATAAGGAAAAACGTTTATTTTAAAATTGAAATAATAGCTACAGATTTAATATTACGTAATATACTGTTATACTATTGTTCACTAACATCTTGTATAAGCATCCGTGATAAAAATAACTATGGCGATTTTTAACATTCTAAATGAAAAGTAAAACTTTAACAAAATTTTCTATTCTGTTAAATACTACTTATACTGAAAACAATACAATTTTCTTTATGACTTTAATTTTTAATCGATTCGTGAAACGCATATGCGTTTTTATTATTTCGTCACTATTGATTGTTTATTTGTTGAACGGAAACGTACGTATGATCGGAAATGAGTTTACGTAGCCCACCAACGAACTGCAGGCACAAAAACAAATAAAAGTAAAAACGAATGTAAACGTTGAACTCGATTTTGATTATTATTTAGGTAGTTCTATTTGTACTGAAACAAACATTAATTATTTTTACAAAAGCATTAAGTAATCTGGGTTTGTGTTATGGATACAACTGCGTATAATGCACAAAGGTACAGTAAGCAGGTGCTATATTTCTTACGCAGGTTTTAAGATAATAAAAATATCATAAGTGGTATAATTTAGTCAACGAATTAACAATACTGATTTATTGCACAAGGAAGTACGAGAATATAATCACTTTTGGATTACAACAGTTAAGTGGGGTCTATTTGTGAGTGCCCATAAAAGGATGTCCTGATACCCTACTTTAGATAAACTGGTTATGTCGCTGGCGCTACGTCACACATACACTTCGTATCTTCCTAAGTGTTTATTGTTAACACCAGACAAATTTATTTTTTATTTGTATAACAAATAGCCAACTTTATTAGCTTAGTTTGTTAAAATTTTGTTTGCAGTTTTATACTTTAAAATGTTACGTTTGGTTCTAGTGTTAATTCGAAATTTTATTCTTGAGTTAATAAAATAAAAATTGTGTTACGGTTACGTTTATTACCCACTGCTGGGATTCAAGGCCTTTTCACAAGGAGAGGGTATAGACCTCCAGGCCATAGAATTATCCGCTGATCAAGTGCATGATGACGGATGTCCAACTCACTCGAACCTGTTGCCTTTAAAACATCCGACTCCTCTCGTTGTTTTCTTTCATCAGAAGCTCAAGCTCAGCGCGGATCAAACTTAATGCCTCTTGGAGTCAAAGCGTGAAGTTCCATGCCACTTACAAACTTAACAATATTTTTGACATCTATAATATTGATTTAAGATTCGTTCTACTCTAATCTATTAGAGATCTCATAAGTGATGCAAGATTATAATAAGTTACATTATAACATTAAGCAATTTTCTAAGATTTGTGTTTATCTATATAATAAAAATGAATTGCTGTTCGTTAGTCTCGCTAAAACTCGAGAACGGCTGGACCGATTTGGCTAAATGTGGTCTTGAATTATTCGTGGAAGTCCAGGGAAGGTTAGTAAGGTGAGAAAATATGGAAAAAGTGCCTGGAATATGGTAAAAAGAACAATTTCTCTTTTTCATTGAGGTGACCAGATTTTTAGATAGGCAAAGCGGGACAACTCTGAAGGAATAATAATATCGTATTTTTTTTTTAGTTTTAACATAAGTACAGTTTATAAGTGTTTTTTTATATAAGTGAATTTGTTTGAGTAGATTGTAGTAATTTTGTAAAATATTGTAAAAATCTTCACAAGAATTTGATAAATTAGTTTGATTGACTTGAAATATTTGCAAAATTTTATTCGTATATTACTTTCTAAAATTTCTTTCAAGGTTAAGGTGGGTGATACACGTTTGTCATCAATATAAAATATGAAGACTACGAGTATTTTAAGCTAAGTTTAAGAAAATTTATGCATTTATGAAATATTTAATAAATTACTTACTTTATTTTTCTATGGTAAGAAACAGATTTGTAATATTTATTTGTTTAATTATCTTGCTAGCACGCAGAGTACGGATACAAAGTGTATCATTTGAGAGACAAATACAATGTAACTGGGTAGCAAAAGCAATATGTTACGCAAAACAATGATTTTCATAAATTTAAAATTTTACTTAATTCTAAAAGTCGGGACTTTTGAAAAACGTCGCGTGACGCGGGATTAATAGTAAAAAAATCAGGACTGTCCCGCTAAAAGCGAGATGTCTGGTCTCCTTACTTTAGATACATAAAACGTCAAAAATTTGAAGTTTGTCCCGTCATTTAGACACCAAATACAATTTAAAAGAATATTTTTGATTTTGACATTTGATATTAACAACCAACAATTACTCATTGCAATTATAATATTTCACGAGAAAAGGGAGAAACATGGCGGACGAATTAACCACGCAGACAATATTTAAGGATTTTTATTCTTTTATTTTATTTGTCTACACATGACACTGGCTCACGCAGAAACCGTGCTCATGCCATCAATGGGAAGAAGAAGAATATTTTACGAACTTTAGCGGGAATCTGGGCGTAAAGGTCGCGTTGTCTCGGTTGAATTTTTATTTTTTTGTGCATAATGCAGTTGAATGTTCAATGTGAGTGTATCATGCAGTAAATTAGTGTGTTCGTGTGCAGCGATTGTAGAATTCAAGCAGGAACACCACTGTCCTAGGTTCATTGGTTAAAATTGTAGTTAAGTCTTAACTTTACTTTGTTGATCTTTTGTGATGGTGACACTATTTAACGTTGAAAATTGAAAACTGTAAACAAGAAATTGAAAGTTGAAAGTTGGAAATGGGCAATGGGCAATGGGCAATGGGAATGGGCAATGGGAAAGGGCAATGGGCAATGGGAATGGGCAATGGGCAATGGGCAATGGGAAATGGGCAATGGGAATGGGCAATGGGAAATGGGAAATGGGCAATGGGAAATGGGCAATGGGAAATGGGCAATGGGAAATGGGCAATGGGCAATGGGCAATGGGAAATGGGCAATGGGAAATGGGCAATGGGCAATGGGAAATGGAATATTGGATTATTGGAATATTGGAACATTGGAACATTGGAACGTTGGAATATTGGAATATTGGAACGTTGGAAAATTGGAATGTTGGAATGTTGGAATGTTGGAATATTGGAATATTGGAATATTGGATATTGGATATTGGATATTGGATATTGGATATTGGATATTGGATATTGGATATTAGATATTAGATATTAGATATTAGATATTAGATATTAGATATTAGATATTAGATATTAGATATTAGATATTAGATATTAGATATTAGATATTAGAGATTAGATATTAGATATTATATATTAGATATTAGATATTGATATTAGATATTAGATATAGATATTAGATATAGATATTAGATATTAGATATTAGATATTAGATATAGATATTAGATATAGATATTAGATATTAGATATTAGATATTAGAATATTAGATATTAGATATTGATATTAGATATTAGATATTAGATATTATATATTAGATATTAGATATTAGATATTAGATATTAGATATTAGATATTAGATATTAGATATTAGATATTAGATATTAGATATTAGATATTAGATATTAGATATTAGATATTAGATATTAGATATTAGATATTAGATATTAGATATTGGATATTGGATATTGAATATTGTATACAGAATATTGAAAATGGAAAATAAAAAATTCAAATCTGACATCTGAAATCTAGAAACCAGAAACCAGAAACCAGAAACCAGTAACCAGAAACCAGAAACCAGAAACCAGTAACCAGAAACCAGTAACCAGAAACCAGAAACCAGTAACCAAAAACGAGTAACCAGAAACCAGTAGCCAGAAACCAGAAACCAGTAACCAGAAACCATAAACCAGAAACCAGAAACTAACTAACAAAAGTTTATATTCAATTACAAGCTTTCACTGCTGTCTAAGCAATGTAGGCGCGTTCGTAACGCTAAAGAGTCAACTATTAAAACGAATGAATTAATAACATAAATAGTCACAAAATGTAAGAGCTAAAGATCCCCCATACTGATTTTCAATTTGGTCGGCTTCGCGATATTATTTCTTTTGTTTTAGTTTCGGCGCGCGACATAAAATGCATTCGTTTACACGTCAATACATCAGTCGAGCACAAACCGCGTTACCATCTGGCGGACCTGACAGACTACATTCTGTCAAAAAAGATTTGGAATGTGACAGTTTTATGTTATTCAAAAAAATTATTATAGTAAATATAACTTATGTACTTTAATTATAATTTTGGCCACTCTTCGCTCTTCTCTCTTCGCTCTTCGCTCTTCGCTCTTCGCTCTTCGCTCTTCGCTCTTCGCTCTTCGCTCTTCGCTCTTCGCTCTTCCGCTCTTCGCTCTTCGCTCTTCGCTCTTCGCTCTTCCGCTCTTCGCTCTTCCTCTTCGCTCTTCGCTCTTCGCTCTTCGCTCTTCGCTCTTCGCTCTTCGCTCTTCGCTCTTCCGCTCTTCGCTCTTCTCTCTTCGCTCTTCGCTCTTCGCTCTTCGCTCTTCGCTCTTCCGCTCTTCGCTCTTCGCTCTTCGCTCTTCCGCTCTTCGCTCTTCGCTCTTCTCTCTTCGCTCTTCGCTCTTCGCTCTTCGCTCTTCGCTCTTCGCTCTTCGCTCTTCCTCTTCGCTCTTCCGCTCTTCGCTCTTCGCTCTTCCTCTTCGCTCTTCGCTCTTCGCTCTTCGCTCTTCCGCTCTTCGCTCTTCGCTCTTCCGCTCTTCGCTCTTCGCTCTTCCTCTTCGCTCTTCCTCTTCGCTCTTCCGCTCTTCGCTCTTCCTCTTCGCTCTTCCTCTTCGCTCTTCCTCTTCGCTCTTCCTCTTCGCTCTTCCGCTCTTCGCTCTTCCTCTTCGCTCTTCCTCTTCGCTCTTCCTCTTCGCTCTTCCTCTTCGCTCTTCCTCTTCGCTCTTCCTCTTCGCTCTTCCTCTTCGCTCTTCCGCTCTTCGCTCTTCGCTCTTCGCTCTTCGCTCTTCGCTCTTCGCTCTTCGCTCTTCCGCTCTTCGCTCTTCCGCTCTTCGCTCTTCGCTCTTCCGCTCTTCGCTCTTCGCTCTTCGCTCTTCGCTCTTCCGCTCTTCGCTCTTCCTCTTCGCTCTTCGCTCTTCGCTCTTCCGCTCTTCGCTCTTCGCTCTTCCTCTTCGCTCTTCGCTCTTCCGCTCTTCGCTCTTCCTCTTCGCTCTTCGCTCTTCCTCTTCGCTCTTCGCTCTTCGCTCTTCCTCTTCGCTCTTCGCTCTTCCGCTCTTCGCTCTTCCGCTCTTCGCTCTTCCTCTTCGCTCTTCGCTCTTCCTCTTCGCTCTTCGCTCTTCCTCTTCGCTCTTCGCTCTTCGCTCTTCCTCTTCGCTCTTCGCTCTTCCTCTTCGCTCTTCGCTCTTCCTCTTCGCTCTTCCGCTCTTCGCTCTTCCTCTTCGCTCTTCGCTCTTCGCTCTTCCTCTTCGCTCTTCGCTCTTCCGCTCTTCGCTCTTCGCTCTTCGCTCTTCCTCTTCGCTCTTCGCTCTTCGCTCTTCGCTCTTCGCTCTTCGCTCTTCGCTCTTCGCTCTTCCTCTTCGCTCTTCGCTCTTCCGCTCTTCGCTCTTCGCTCTTCCGCTCTTCGCTCTTCGCTCTTCCTCTTCGCTCTTCCTCTTCGCTCTTCCTCTTCGCTCTTCCTCTTCGCTCTTCGCTCTTCGCTCTTCGCTCTTCGCTCTTCGCTCTTCGCTCTTCGCTCTTCGCTCTTCCTCTTCGCTCTTCCGCTCTTCGCTCTTCCTCTTCGCTCTTCCGCTCTTCGCTCTTCGCTCTTCGCTCTTCGCTCTTCGCTCTTCGCTCTTCGCTCTTCGCTCTTCGCTCTTCCTCTTCGCTCTTCGCTCTTCGCTCTTCGCTCTTCGCTCTTCGCTCTTCGCTCTTCGCTCTTCGCTCTTCGCTCTTCGCTCTTCCGCTCTTCGCTCTTCCTCTTCGCTCTTCCTCTTCGCTCTTCGCTCTTCCTCTTCGCTCTTCGCTCTTCCTCTTCGCTCTTCGCTCTTCGCTCTTCCTCTTCGCTCTTCGCTCTTCGCTCTTCGCTCTTCGCTCTTCGCTCTTCGCTCTTCGCTCTTCCTCTTCGCTCTTCGCTCTTCGCTCTTCCTCTTCGCTCTTCGCTCTTCGCTCTTCGCTCTTCGCTCTTCGCTCTTCGCTCTTCGCTCTTCCTCTTCGCTCTTCGCTCTTCGCTCTTCCGCTCTTCGCTCTTCGCTCTTCGCTCTTCGCTCTTCCTCTTCGCTCTTCCTCTTCGCTCTTCCTCTTCGCTCTTCCGCTCTTCGCTCTTCGCTCTTCCGCTCTTCGCTCTTCCGCTCTTCGCTCTTCGCTCTTCGCTCTTCCTCTTCGCTCTTCGCTCTTCCTCTTCGCTCTTCGCTCTTCGCTCTTCGCTCTTCGCTCTTCCGCTCTTCGCTCTTCGCTCTTCGCTCTTCGCTCTTCGCTCTTCGCTCTTCGCTCTTCGCTCTTCCGCTCTTCGCTCTTCGCTCTTCGCTCTTCGCTCTTCGCTCTTCCTCTTCGCTCTTCGCTCTTCCTCTTCGCTCTTCGCTCTTCGCTCTTCCTCTTCGCTCTTCGCTCTTCGCTCTTCCTCTTCGCTCTTCGAATATCTAAATATTAGTTATTAGATGAATACATATAGTGCTGAACCCCACACACCGCCCATAACCAGGGTGACGGTTCTGTTCAGGAGATTTTTTTGCCCCGGCTATAAAATAGGCAGGAACAAAGAACATTCCATTTTTTTTGACAGAACGAAGTCTGTCGGGTCAGCTAGTTATTTAATAATAATGTTTTCAATAACTGATTCATATAAAGTAAAAAAAATCTCACTGATTACGTTAAATGTGCGAATCGAGAGCCGTCGGCCGTGGTACATATAAATTACGACGTGAGCTTTTATTCTGAACCCGCCTCGTAATAGATTAGATGTCGAAGTCTAGGTAGATTTATAGACTCTTAATATACCTCGTATCCTGAAATGGGTGTCGAGAGAGAAATTCGCAACGATATACGATCGTTGCATCAATGTAGGTGATTATGAAGATATATTTTTATTAATGTACCAACAGACAGTTCCCTGTAATATGCTTGTACAATTAACTTATATCGACAACTGGTTTTATAGGATAGATCTTTCAATATTTTTAAAGTAAACTTCTCCGACATTTATATTAATTATGCATAAACAAAATATTTATGCGACTAGCATTTGAAACTAAGATCGTAAACCCGATCATCAAAACAAAAGGAACACTTATAAAGCAAATGAATCTGTTATTTTTTTAAGTAAATTAATTAAACTAAAAATTCCTACTCCAGAAATGAAGAAATAATAAAGTGTTCAAGGTTTTCATTAAACAATTGAGTTTATTCAAACATACGCGGAGCCTAAGCGATCCATCATAATTAAAGCCGCCATTACGGGCCATACGGGCCCAGGTAAACACTCGCCGCAAACTCCGTACACCTATTATAAAGAGGTAACGAGATCGTAAAAAAGAGCTGTGTTTAATGACATTTAAAGAATTTTCCCCTAGCATGCTTGTTTTATGTGTACCTTTTTGTTTGCGCCTCACGGATACGAAACAAAAAAAAGTCCCGCCGAGTCGACTATTACTCGGGACACAGTTGATTTGCTTGATTTCTCCACTTAACATTCATAGAGTATTTATGAGATTTTCGATGACATTCACCACGAATAATAATAATAATGTAATATTGTTGTATATTCTTTTCTGGTTTATTTTTCTTAATGGGTAGACACTAAAGCAGCGTTTTTGTGTGGCATACACAAACTAACGTCCCTTTACCTATTTCTTTGTGATAAGTTATTAGTGTAACAAGACTATTTAATTTTACGCGGAGATAACATACCGGATACTTTATAGTTCTCGTGTATCAATGCTTTTATGACCGGCGTAGATTTCAGTAGTTTTTTAAGACGCAGCAATAGCTTGCTATTACTGGGTATTTATTTGTTACGTCTTGCTTAAGTAGTAGATGGAAATTAAGCAGAGATACTCTTAAAAATAACTTATTGTTATTTATTAAGAAACTGCTTATTGCTGCTTTTATTAATCGAAATAAACAGTGTAAAAATCCTTGAGAAAGGAAGGCAATAATATATCCTATATGACACCTGTATTCTCTTTTAATTATGATGATAAATTAATTTTGTGTCTTTTAAGAATAACAGCGACTTAAACATGTAACATTTTAAGTCAGGAATAATGCATATCAAGTGTATTAAAATTAAGGATTTTAAAAAAAGGTCAATTATTTTTTTTCGTTCTGCAATCAGCGCCCACGAATGATTATCTAACAATTACATATTTGCTGAGTTGCCGTCGAGCGTGGTCTAGACAAGTTCTAGATTTACGATGGCCATTGTGCGTAGGAGCCGTTAGCCTTGTGTACACAAACTAAATCCCACTCCGCTCCTAAATTACCCAATAAAATCACGAACCGACACATTTGACATACTATTAAAACAACAACTATCTCACCTACGACAATTGTGAAACAATATTCTATTGTATAAAGTTTAATCAATGAAATTCGTATATTAAATTAAAGCAAAAGCTCGTAGTAATTTGCATTATAACAGAGTTACGAGTTCCGTACAAAGGTAAAATGTATGTAGTGCTAATATCAAGTCATACTTAAGTTAATTCATTATATTACAATTTCACGGTCGTTCATTAAATTTTGCTTTAAAGCTGTTATGATTTTAATCACAAAACATAATTAAAGCTTGCTAATAAACTACGCTTGGAGAACTGTTTTTTATTAATATCTGTTTAACTTATATAAGTAACCCAGCAATGTAGCTGGAAGTCCTAAACTTTTAAAATTAAGGAACTTTCCAGTAAAAGTACAATAGTTATAAAGGAGGTTTTATTATAGATACGAATAGTCCTTAAAAGAAGATATAAGTATTTGCTTTTCGGGACAGATTTTTTTAACACTAGTTATTTACAAAAGATAGACATATTTTTATATTTCATTATCGAGACTATGTTGACATTTGCTGCTTTTAATTTACATAAATTATACGTTCTTAGCAGCAATACGCCGAAAATAAGCATCGTCGGAAATTTCGGATGGATAACCGCTATTTATCATCGTATTTGCATAAAAAGTAGATTGCGTGATAACTACTAATTTGCGGTACAGATTGTTTGTATAAATAATTCTCGAAGGCGTAGAAAATCATGTCCAAGCGGTGAAACTAGTTAACAATAAAATTTGTGCAGGCGGCGTCGTATAATAATCGTTATGATAAACCCAATGAATTCTGTGTTCAGATTTAATATCTAGATTAAACCCGTAGAACTGTGTTTCTGTTCACTTGCCGAGATAACCAGCACTTAATAAAGTTTCGATAGGACAACGTAATTGCTTTATACAGCTGATAGCTTGCGAGCTTGTTTCTGTGATATCATTCGCGATATAATTGAATAAAACTTTATGTATGGTTTACAATTAAGATTCTTTTTTTACAGCTGTTTAAATGCATTTGAAATAGTTCAAATGTTACTTAAATCTTAAAAACTGGTACTTGCTTTTCCATTGAGATTTTTTGGTGAAATTATTTAACTGAAATTGAAGGTGGTTTCGATTTAATAACAAACAATGATTTCGCAATTTTGCATCTCAAGCGGGTACAAAATAAATTTAAGTTCCTTTTGAAATAATACCCGAGCACTGACTGCACTTAGCGTAAGCACTTGAACAGGAATTTGCATCAGCGGTGTTTGTTGGGCTTTAAACTTCAAAATGTTTACGTAAAACGCCAGCACATAATGCATGAATGAATTATGCAAACTAAGTCTTAAACAACTTAAAAAAGAAAATATAATAATTCTACCTACACTGCTTAAAGTAAGCTTTCGTAAGGACTTTGCTATGTATAAGCTGTTCTAACAACCAAGCTAATATCAAAGTTTTATATATTTTACGCAAAACTAATGCACCGAGCAAATAATAATTTTATTATGAGACAAGTAACGTGAATAAAACAAACAAAATTATTTTTTAATCAGTAGCAAGCTCATTTTCTCGGTCAGAAAAGTAATGATAAATGATTGTATTTTATTAATCTTCTTCTAAAAAAGCTCATCAGAATCTAATTTCAATTTCGCATCGCGTTCCGTGCAAAATTAAGTCGGAAGTTTTTGTAAACGAATTTCAAAACTTTGTTATTGAGACTGTTCATAAACAAGAGGCTGTATTATAAAGGAATGAGATCAAAGCAATTGCTATTACTTTTCAAATGCCCAAGTTGAGACGCGGTCAAATACTTAAAAGCTTTGTTGCGACATCGATATGCCATTCTTTGTAACCGAAAGGTGATAAGCACAACCGTTTAAGTAACATTTCGGTACTTGGTAGGTAGAAATAATTTAGAGGTCAGTAGTCGTGAAGTTATTATAGATATTAATTGAACCAGAGATAATAATACTGTGATGGCGCATATCATTGCTTAAAAAAAAGTAAATATCCATGTTAAAGGAATTTATTTTCAATTTGAATGAAGTGCTGGTTCTGATGTTAAACCAGAAAGAAGAACGTACACATTATTTCTTTACACGTGCCTTTATCCGTGCAAAACTAGTCCTATTAAATATAAATATTCATAAAACGCCTCTTAATGAAATTAATCCCACGACATAATATTTAAGTTAAACAATAATGTAGCGGATGGGAAACTGTCATCGCATTCATTAATTTGATTAACTTATTCTGTTTATAAATGACATCTAAAAAATAATCATACGTTTGGTATAACAACTACAATCTATGCTTCGTTTAAACGAAAATATTTAGTCTACTTTTTCTTGTACCTGTAATTTACTTGTTTTTTTAAATATTATATCACAACAAATTTTCATACGGAGCTTTCATTTCTAGTAAGAAAAATTAAAAGCCAATTCCTCTTACAAACTAAATCATTTAAACTTTAATTCTAAATAAATAATAAACACTAACTCTTATATTTACTTTTTTATCTAGATCGTGGAGTCGTTTACTTGCTTAGTCACTGAGCCAAATTGATATATCACTGAATATAATTACAAAATGGTTCCACCCACTATGCAATTGTTGCTTACTTGACTGATGCGATTAATATTAATCTTGCGGATGTGACGTCACGGTACATGATAATTTTTTTATCCTGCTACAATTTTAACAGATGTGCGTTTTATTTGATACATGATGCCAATGTACGCTTCAGTTCTTTCAGTTGTTTCTTTAATTTTGTCTTTTAATGAAAATTGTGATATTCGAGATTTATCACATAGAATTTCGGATCACTATTTTCAATTAAGTTGATTTTTAATCCATGTAATTTATCGTATTCTTACAATCGTATATTACCTTATGACAACTGAAATAAAAACGCTCATCGCTTTTTTCATAGAAGTGATCACCAAAGGTGTAAGTTAGTTTAACATTGAGACCGCTTTAAATTAACTGAGCGAGGGATTCTCTGTGACCAGATGAATAGGTACTAGATATGTATAGACCGAAAATCTGGCGTTTCTTAGAATAGATCTACGTCCACAGTCGACTGCCGCAGGTTGATGATGAATCATCAAATATTATAAAGATAGAAATATTAACACGTTACAGATCTGATTTCGAGTCTATTCGCTTTATATGTAGTTAATGCAATTTAAAACTGTTGTCCTTGTCAAAACAGCTTACCACTCCTTATTTATCAACGTGAAATGTATTCACGCAACAGTTTGGCTTACACATACCACCCATATAGAGAACTTGATACGAGATTAATCATTAAGCGGTCCATTTGATTACTTGATGTATTACTTACGTGGGTGTGTTCTTATTTAAATTGTAGTAGGCGCCATTTTTTGTTGTTATTGTTATTTGATCAATTCAATTGTTTAAATAAATAAAAAGTCAGTGTTTAACTACGTATTATTAGACATTGAAAAATAGAGTTGAAAGGACTTATTAACAGAAAAGTTTTAATTTTTTTTAAAGATCGAGCCTATTCGTTTTGTTTCCCCACTTCACGTTTCTTAAACAGAATTTGTAAACGTTAAATTCTGTAAAGTACGGTTTCAAAGTCACTTCATACTTAAAAATAATTACTATTTAATAGTTCAACTCCTAATAACTTTAATGCGTAATTAATTAGAGTAAGTTAAGGGACCTTTTGCTTACATTTGTTACGGGCGTCCACTTGTCTGCTGGTTAACTATTTACCAACTTGTCGAGTGTCCTAATTGGAAAACTTGAGCGTTTCCTTTTATTCTCTTGGGTCCATTAGTAACGACAGAATCAATGGTGGACTTTCACCCGCCGATCCAATTATCTTATGTTTATGGTTACGGCGTTTATGATATACTACTTAATGGCCTGTTTTATCTGATACAAACGATATTAAGTATAGATTTAATGTACATTATAATAATACCTTTGTACATTACTGATTTTATCTTTTAATAATGACTACTTGACTTCGTTGAAAATATTTATAAAGCAGTAAAAAAAAGAAGCAAAAAGTACAATTTGAAAGATAATGATTTCTTATATTTCCGCGAATGTTACACATTTATTAAAACTCGGTTTTACGGATTTTATCGCGTTTATTATTTGATTGTTTATTCCCGACGTTTCGACCGCTTTGCAGCAGTCATGGTCACGGGAGGACTAGTCTAGTCCTACTAACCGAGTTTTAATAAATACAATTTGAAAGATTTTGATAACATTACTTAAACATTTCATTTAAGTTATAATTCATTCAACTCTATTTTGCATGTTAAAAGATGGACCGACTAAAGTTCGTTAGTACCAAGTTAACATATAGAAGACTTGTTAGAATATCCGAATTGCTTCTACTCAATTTGTGATGAAATGCGACTAAGAGGGAACGACTTCATGAAAAGGGCAGTAGGTTTTAGTGTGAGCTGTACCAACTGGTAGGCGAGTTCGTAAAAACCTTGCCAACCTCCAAACTATATATTTTGTTGCATTGGAATTGAACTAGTGATATCGGGTCACAGAGAACGTAAAAGCTTCTGTTTCGTCTTATCCTCAACGGTAACGGAATATCTTTTTTTATCTAGGTTAAGTAGATTGCACACATCTGTAGGCTACAGATACTATTTAACATCACTTGAACTGACTTTTTTTCAGTGTTTTGCTGTTTTTACCTAAAATCATCTTATCTCTCGCTTAAAAGTATTCCTTTTTAAGTATTTACGTAAAGTTTTAAGGGTGAAGTAAAGGTGGAGGATGGGGAATGGTATTAGATTTAAGGATCGTAATCAAGATCAAAGCTATATTAATGTTTCTTAGACTTAATAAAAAGTGTTTAATAATATTTTGCATGTTATTTTGATAAGCTTACTTGCTTTTATTTAATTACCTAAAATTGCGCGCTTTGTATTTTGTAGACATTTTAATTATCTGACTTGACATTATTTTCCTCGTCAGTGCTAACAATTAGTGCGTACTTATGTTCCTTCCTTATGTACGCTTAAAATGATTCATGATAATCCTTTATAAATTTGTCAGTTATTGTTATTATATTTATTTGCTTTCTGGTCATTCCAGTAGTATAGCATCTTTTCTGTAAATATTTTTACAGTCTTCTTTCTTTTTTAATTTTAGGCGAACGTCGATGTTGCTTCGGAGAGGGCAAATTGAAACATTACTGTGGGTGCGAGTGTAGTGAGTTTTATTAAAGCAAATTTATGCGCGAAACGTCTACAGATCGAATGAAGTCCAAAATTGGGAAGATGAAATATTTGCCTTCGGGCGGACAGAAGGAATCTTATACGTTGCTTACGACGAGAAGAAGATATATGAAGAAGTTAATGTATGTACAAAATGTTTTAAATTATTAATAGGTTGGGAAGGCGATGTTTTAATTATTTTTAAACTTTTATTATATTTATTGTAAATTCATAGTGTTTTTTATACATAACAATTTAATAAACGTTCTAAAAAACATTTAAGTCTTCCAGAGGTATCCGTCAAGCGCGAAGTTTGCATCAATAGTAGTGATAAGTCACACAATGGCATTCGCGGGTTACGGAACAAGCTCTAGGCTACCGTTAGCCTGGCTAGATGTTTAATCATGATAGATGAACAGCCCGTAGTCTATATCGGGTGTATATTTCACCCTGGAGCGTGCCTCAACTCCACTATCTACACATCCAACTTTGGCAAACTGGTCCGCTTTGAAGTGATCTTTCCCATCGAGCTAAATTACCGTTTGCTAGAAAACAAATCGCCCTGTTCTACCTTCTCTTTTTTATTATTCCCAAATAATGTGTTATATCCTCGAATTCCGTCATTATACAGATATTGTATATTTCTTAAATTTGATAAAAATTTTGACAAAGATTTTTTTCATAACATTATAAGGATAACTTTTATGTTTTACAAAAACAATCGTAAAATGCTTTTTTCTTTTCCAGTACAAGAATATTAATGTTTTAAACATATAGAACTGTATAAATTGTATATTAAATAGTATTTTCTTGCGAGCTACGAGATTTCTATTCCTGTACTAGTTGTTCAGTGTTGTTTTTTGATATTAAATAAAAAATAAGTCCATATTAAAGAATTTATAAAGCGTAAACCGTTAACAATTAACGATGATCAAACTTCTGTGTCAACATTTATTTTTAATTATTAATTAACGATCTAGTTGTTAAACCATTTTTTTTCTATTCATATTGTGTGTAAAACTGGTTTTGACACGCTTTTCGGTATCCTTAATTAAAAATGTAACCGAAATAAAAACCAATAAAAATATATCATTGGACGTCTGTACAAAATGTCACCTGTTCTAAACCGGCGATTTTATATTTGGTTAATTAGGCGACGCGATTAACATACACCTGGATTTTTTTTAACAGGAATTAATAGAACTCGTCGGTAATTGATGAAATAATAGGCAGATGAAGCGGTTCGTTATAAAAGTAAAACCTTCTGGAATACAATTATTAAGTTTTGAGGTAGTTAAACAGTTTGTTTTAGCGTGAATATCTGACACAAAAAAATAAAGTTTTAATTCATTACATATCCAATAATAGACAATTATCAGTTATCATCGCACCACAAAGCATAACTATTTCTATTGTCGAATAGTATACAGACATTACTATGTTCTACTGTTGCTTTCGAAATAGGTATGGACCGATAATATTAGGTGTGCCTTTTATCTTGTGTTTGTATCTGTATAATAAATACGTAGATATACAACAGTATACAATAATGTATATTTATGTACCTGTATAAATAAATTGGATCGTATAATAAAGCGTGACGAATGGGGTCTTGTACTACACTAAATATCAACCGCAGAGCAACCACACCTAATGGGAGAAAGGTTTGATTTTGCCTTGCCTTACGATTGTTCATAGCCAGTTCAATTACCCGGCCAGTAAGTACCTGGAGAAATAGACTGTCGGACACACGAGAAACTTATATGAGCCTGGGTTCCGTAAAACAATTAAAAAACGTTTTTAATTTATTAACTATTCTCCTCCAACCACAAAGCGTAAAGTATTAATAAAAATATAATTTTTTTGTCTAACAATCAAGTTAAATTGTTATATAACGAAATGGTGAAGTTACTTTGGTAATATTTGTATTACAAATAGCATGAAATGATTACATGTCAAATGGATAATGAATACATTGAAAGCAATTGATGTGCTTTATTATTAACACCAGGCGTTATAAATCGAGAGTTCTTGCTGAGGAAGGAGTGCCTGTAACGAAGATTAATTAAACTCAAAGTCGCGCAGGTTTCTTTAAGAAGTTTATAAGTAATAGATCATTTATGTTAACTCATAAATAGGTTAACGACGTTAATGTACCTAACATTGTCATTAATGAGCTTTGAATGTTTTGTTAAAGCTAGAAGAAGCGTTGAATTTAATTTAATTAGATAATTACCTTAGTCGTTAAAGGCATATTGTTTTTTTTTATTCGAAGAAGTGACCAGACGTGCGAGACGTTCACCTGATGTTAAGTTATACATACGTAAATAACAACGTGCTGCTAGTTAAAATGGTATACACAGCACCACACTGCGCTCGTCGCCTTGAGACAAGGTGTTGTCTTGTTACCCTAGTAATTGCACTAGCTTTTTTCTTATATTTATCATCAAGCTAGATTACGTTAGTAAGAAATATTAAAGACGAAATGTCAATACGGCTCTGCGGTGTTAACCGGTATGTCCGAACAAAAAACGATGCCCGCGAGCGCTTTGAGGAGCAAAACGTTCGAAGGCTTAATACACAAGTACGAGAACGTTCAGGCATCAATTGGAGACTGCTAATTACAATTAAATGCGGGTCACACGTACACACAACCACCAATTTGCGATACTACGCTCCCGGCAGCCGCTGCGAAAGTACCACCTTCGGTAAAGCTGAACGTACACCTGCTCCAACGCACGATTTTATAATTTACTAATTTTAACCAACGTACTTATTAACGACTATTTTCTACGGACAACCTTAATTAGGAAATCGTATTAGTTGAATTATATTTACATAAAAAAACATTTAAAATTAATTAATACAAAATTAATAAACATACGATTTAATTTCTAAAAAAATTAGCTGGATAGTAAAGTTTATCTCATTAAGCTGTCTACTTAAAAATAACTGAGGTCACAGGTTCGATTCTCGAAACACATGATTTTAGATGAAGGCTTGGTTTTTAAAAATCCGCCTGACTACGTTTTTATGCTACTAGCTAGTTCCTGGAGGAGCACGCTTCTTCTCCATCTTTAACCTCATTATCACTTAAAATAGTGTAAAAGTTAATTTAAATATTATAGATACAACAAATAAAGAATATTATTTAATAATGATTACGATAGTGATGTAGTTTATAATGAATTTGTGTATGTGGAGGAGTAACTTTTTCCTTCCCCAAAGATCTCCACGCTGATCGGTTCCCCGCTACCCGAGTCTTGCGGAGTCCCACGCTCAACAGTGGGCGTCTATTGACTGATAATGTATGTATAACATTACTTGATTATAGTATCGACGATGCATATAATAATACGTACGTGTAAGTAATATGCATACCAAATTATTAGTCAGAATTTTTCTTACGCACGCAATTCGATAGTCGTTACCTGGTCATTACCAGCAGCCGAATGTTATATGGTTTTTATTGCATATTGATAGCAGCGTTTAGGAATTCTCTGCTAAATCAAGGTCTTCATGAAAGTGTGAATTTGCTGTGATTTTAATATCTTACGGCAATTAGTTAACAGTACGCAGTTCGTTAATAACGATCGCACGAAAAGCAGCTGCTTTTTCCAGGAGCTATTCCCTCCAAGTCGCGTCTTGCCACACCCCAAGGTTATAGTAGCCGTGAAGTACTCTAATTAGTCTGCTATATACGATGTTGTTTTATATATATTATAGGATTACATGGTTTGGAGTTTAGATCAATTTATAAAAAAAAACTAACAGATTAGTTTTAGATTTTTAAATATCTGTTGAGACAGTTTTTTTTTTTTTTTTTTTTTTTTTTTTTTTTTTTTTTTTTTTTTTTTTTTTTTTTTTTTTTTTTTTTTTTTTTTTTTTTTTTTTTTTTTTTTTTTTTTTTTTTTTTTTTTTTTTTTTTTTTTTTTTTTTTTTTTTTTTTTTTTTTTTTTTTTTTTTTTTTTTTTTTTTTTTTTTTTTTTTTTTTTTTTTTTTTTTTTTTTTTTTTTTTTTTTTTTTTTTTTTTTTTTTTTTTTTTTTTTTTTTTTTTTTTTTTTTTTTTTTTTTTTTTTTTTTTTTTTTTTTTTTTTTTTTTTTTTTTTTTTTTTTTTTTTTTTTTTTTTTTTTTTTTTTTTTTTTTTTTTTTTTTTTTTTTTTTTTTTTTTTTTTTTTTTTTTTTTTTTTTTTTTTTTTTTTTTTTTTTTTTTTTTTTTTTTTTTTTTTTTTTTTTTTTTTTTTTTTTTTTTTTTTTTTTTTTTTTTTTTTTTTTTTTTTTTTTTTTTTTTTTTTTTTTTTTTTTTTTTTTTTTTTTTTTTTTTTTTTTTTTTTTTTTTTTTTTTTTTTTTTTTTTTTTTTTTTTTTTTTTTTTTTTTTTTTTTTTTTTTTTTTTTTTTTTTTTTTTTTTTTTTTTTTTTTTTTTTTTTTTTTTTTTTTTTTTTTTTTTTTTTTTTTTTTTTTTTTTTTTTTTTTTTTTTTTTTTTTTTTTTTTTTTTTTTTTTTTTTTTTTTTTTTTTTTTTTTTTTTTTTTTTTTTTTTTTTTTTTTTTTTTTTTTTTTTTTTTTTTTTTTTTTTTTTTTTTTTTTTTTTTTTTTTTTTTTTTTTTTTTTTTTTTTTTTTTTTTTTTTTTTTTTTTTTTTTTTTTTTTTTTTTTTTTTTTTTTTTTTTTTTTTTTTTTTTTTTTTTTTTTTTTTTTTTTTTTTTTTTTTTTTTTTTTTTTTTTTTTTTTTTTTTTTTTTTTTTTTTTTATTTTCTCGTGTTTTTGTTTCTTCTCTAGCTAATTTTTTTTGAAAAAGACAAGTTTTATTTTGTTTTATATTCATTTGTCTGACCCCGGCAGCCGCAGTCATACTGCAAGTGTTAAAACCAAATTCACATTTCTAACAAAATTCAAACACAATCGTTAGTGAAACTGATACACAACTTTTTATAAGATTTATAATACCTGTAAAATTGTCACTGCGTTTATTAAAGGCTTGCACTTTCGTAATTTTGACGTGATTTAGAATCTCACTCGTTCATGTCGTCGCGGGTTGGATGCAATTACACTAAATTTCACGTTGACAACCAAAAGCTCTACAACAAGTATCGGTCACGAAACACCATAAATGTTGTTAATAAATTTCTTTCAACCGTTGTCTTCGCTTACGAATAGACTTCACTACGAAACAAGTTTATTACATTTGTCAAAAGTTTTTCGTCGATACTTCCTCGTTTCGTTATTTTTCCGCTTTACTTACTATCACAAATATTCACAAAATTCATTTTCTTACAAGATTATTGTACTGCTTTATTATATACTAAACAAACTTTCACATTATATAAAACTAATAAAGCTCGGAACAAAATAATATACATAATGAATTAAAATACGCTTCACTAAATAGTGTATAGTTACATTGATTACTATACACGATTGTAAAACGCAGATTGTCAAAAATGATGTAAATAACTATTATCATTATATTTCGCAGCGTTTTCTTGCCAACTAACATTTCGCACACAAACTATGGCTAAAGGAAAAATATTTTATGTTTGATACTAGACATCTCATCAATTGATATTTTATGTTTATACTAAACAATGACACTCACTCGTCATACATTATTTGTATGTCAGTCATAGTGATGTGTTTATTTGTATAAATGATAAGTGGTCAGCGATATATGACTAACATTATAAACACGTCCTCTTGAAAGCATGTTTTGATTGTTGTGACTGTAGTAGTTTTCTAACTTTATTTACATTAAGATGACATTGAGTCAGAATACCATAACTTGACGGTTTTATTCCATTGAGAAGGTCTGGTCTTGGCCTTAAACTATAAGGCATTCGTCATGGTAAACAATTGATTGTTTATACCACATTCTTTATATTGTTACTACTGTTGGTAGAAAAGTAGTATAAATACGTATAGTTATGATAGATGGCTAAGAAATCTACGTTCGTATGGAAACAACTTTCAGTTTTTTTTATTCTCATACAATATAATGAAAAACATATAATTTTTAATAACTTACATATATTTAAGTTTTTTTTTTTTCTTTAAATCATAACTGTGTTCGAGACTGGCTTATCCTTTGTGGCATTTTTTTAAGGTTTAGGGAATTGTTGTTGGAGGTGTCTTTTTGTTTCGCCATAAAATAATTGACGATTATATTAAATAACCTATTTAAATCAAATGCCTAAATTTTTTTAATCCTATTGATACCAAAAAGATTCAAGTGGTTTTCCTTAAAGACGTAAAGCAAAAAGCTCTTGATAATTATAACGTTTCTTTTGCTAAATTGTCAGGTAAATATCTTAAGCATATGTTTATCTATTCTTTAAAAAAAACTGTGATTGTAATTGTCTATCGCATGACCTTAATTTCACAGGAGGCTGTGCAAGTTGACGCGTACTCTAAAACCCTGGCTCTTACATATTGACAATCGGAATACCCTTTCTCATAACGAAGTTTATTACATATGGCTCGGCAATCGAACAAAGGATTTCAATGTTACTAAACAAATGTTTAGCCAATGCGCTTGGTTGGAAATTAAAGACAAATGCTTAGTAATACCATTAATTACAGTATTAGTCTTCGGGTTATAAATTATCAGTAGTACAATCGCGACTAATTTTAATCCAGCAAAGTTTCCGATTATTCAATTTCGCGAACCGCCGGCAGTCGTGTTTATTGTTGTACAATAAACTTATCCGGAAGCTGGGACTAAGCATACTGCGCTGTTCAAACTTCGAGGATTGTTAGCTTCGAAACTCGATGCCGGTTAAGTTTCAATTACATACTATTTTACCGGTTATTATAAGATAATTTAGGTTATACTTAGCGTTTAATAATTACAAGGATAAAACTGTATATATTCTATTAAAGAAATTTTCAAATAGTATTGAAGAATATAATAAATATTTTATGTATCTAACAATAGTTTTCCTTTTTTTTTGATATAGTAAATTTATCAAAATTGACTTAACTTTAATGATAATGTTAGATACTTAAACGTCATATGTATCATATTTACGTGTTATCTACGCAGCAGTTAATTATTTAGTAAACACCGTGCACTATTATCAACTCCCTAAAATTGTTATTGTGTCTACGACGTTTACTTGCCCTCACTATATTGATATATTTCATATACATGCATATACATATAATATATTATAACAGATATATATATATTAGATTTAGATTTAGATTTTATTAGATTTAGATTATACAGATATATATAGATAGCAAAATCTAAAAGTTGATACTTTTGCTTTTACTATAGACATAAATAATCGGAATCCATATTGCAGTTTGTTTGTTAATGTACTTTCTTAACGTGGAAAATATTGTAAAACCTTCAGTTTGTAATTACATTACATATAAATCTTTATTTCATACTTATTTAAAATATTCATTGTTGTGTATTGAACAAAGAAGTAACTTAACTAAACGCACTTTATTATCGTGGTTATGTGTTTAGTTTGTTATATGTGATTTTTATACAAAGAAGTTATTGTCAGATTTAGTACATTTTGTAAATTAAAACGAATCCTTTTTTCGCTTTTTAATCTTTACTGTTAGGGTCCTTTTCAACGGCGAAAATCTTACCCCGGCTCGCATATAGATATGAGGGGACGGAACACAAGGGCTTCCCCTGAAATACCACTAGAGTTTGTTTTTTTCTAGCATCTGCGTGCCTCTGTCCCGGCTCTTTGTAGTGATTCACACGTTCGCCCAGACACTTAGGAAAAAACCTTTTGTAGACCGTCAAGTGCGGTGACATCTAGCAATGTGCACTGTACTTAGATGCAGACAGTTTTTGTTCCTGCCATTGTCTTGTCAGTTCAGCCGCGTTAAAATCACTCGTGTTTGATATCTGTGTTGAGAGACAATGGGATCTAACTATTATAGTAACTGATAGCTTTTAAAAGTATCGTCATTATTTTAAACAATTTCAGGACATCTTTGTTATGCCATGCGTCAAGTTTATCAAAATTAAATACTCGTACCCGAGCGCTGCCTACAGGGTTAAATTTGCCAAACAACATAATAAAACCATTTTGAAACACAGAAAAAATATTTAATATATCTGTAACAATTACAATATTTCATGTTTTGATATATAAGTAACATGAGCTTGTAATGAAATCAATACAAAACTAAGACTAATACATATCGTCTGCAGGCGCATGTGAATTATCATCGATGTTATAACTAGGTCACGCAAGATGGTGACTTCTATTGAGAAATATGATCTGTCCCACGTGGTTTAATGTAGAGTCAAATGTAGATACGACCTTACAAATTGATTTGTCTTATAACAGTTTCTACGGAAGCTTGTGTGATCAATGTCAATTCCTTTTTACACAATCTTTAAGTAGAGGAACGGCCAATTTTTTTTTAATGATTAATTTTTATTAGAAAATGATGGAAAAAATCATTTAAATTGTGGATAAATTTATGAGTAAACTATGTGTATTTTTGATCCATTTAAGTACTCACATAACTATAAAAGCGAAGAAATTAATATTTGATTTTTGGAGATAACTGATGAAAAAATAAAGCAGTTTTTCGTGAATTAAATATCGCCGGTCGCTCTCCATTATATATCTTTTAAAGCAGTATGTACTTCAAATAGAAGATAAAAAGGATACTACGCGGGATGCATTGCAATCATGTTGGTATAACACATTTTGACCATTTTATATTTTCCCACGGCATGATTAAGTCACTCAACGTATGAGCTTCGAACGAAAAATGTTTGCGTGATCTTGCTTGTTCACACAACACGTGCGTCATCTTCCTGTTAATTAAAACATGCACACACGCATACATACGTACGTTATGTACAACATAATATTATAATTATCCTTATAACCCCTGGGTTTAAGGAAAATGAAGTAATGTATAAAATTTTATGTTATAAATATGTACTCCGCCAATTCGCGTTTGACGAAATTGATGGTTAAAGTCAAATGGAAAATGAAAAAGTCGTTTACTCTCCAGCTGTGGGGGCATTAAGAGCTAAATCTACATACTAATAAATGAACTGAAATATTTCTAGCTATAATTTAAGTTTACTACTTAGACAGTCATAGTACTTGTTACCGCTCGCCATATGTTGTTTGTTCGCCTGCATGCTGTCACTTCGAAACGGGATTTTCGTTGTGACCTACGTTCGTAAAATGACCCCAGCAGGACATTCTGGATCGTTCGCGATATATTATCCAGCAACAGATGCGTTCTCACCATAAATCCTCGCATCAACAGCAATAGTTCTTATTTTATTTTTAAACATGGGCAATGTAAAAAGAAGACATTAATTAAACCTCCTGCCAAAAATATTATATTTATGCGCTAATGGTGCTGATATATTTCCTTCGAATAGAAGCCTCGAAAGTATTAATTCTAGCGTTTTTTAGACATGGTAACAAAATTATATAGCAGTTTATTCTTCTGCGGTTGTGATAAACAATATTTATGAAAAAAACTATTTTAAGTATGAAATAATCGATTCTTGTAAGTATTCATTGTAAAATTTCATATAAATCCACTTTTAACAATTTAAATTCAAACTACCAGCGCAGCGGATAACCGTTTGTCTAACACGGACCAAATAAACAATTTGTTAAGTTATAGGGTTTTCAAACCTGGTATTCTTCTACCTTTACATCATTTTAACAATATTGATTTTTCCCGTCTGTTAACCAGGATATGAAAGACAGTATTTATAAGTAGCACGCTCCACCATTGTCGTTGAAATAAGAGTAAATATTTGATTCTGATGTAATTTTTTTGTTTCTTTTAAGTTGTCTGCAAAGCAGAGCTACAAATCGATTAGGATGAGCTTTAAAAAAACTCGTTTCAGATGCCGAGCGCAGGTTGCTGCATTGCGACCAACGTGTCGTACCCTCACCGCAAAATACATAAACGACATACTGTTTATGTTTAATAGCAGCCTGCCCATAATGCGGTTTATCGCGATGTATTTATAAGGCCTAATTACGATAAAAAGGGTACGCAGAGGATATATTGCGAGCTGTTCTTTGATTTTTTTCACACATGCGGACATGTTGATGGTTTTGTCCGTCTGTTTTACTACGGTTGATAATAATTTATTACGTTGCCTATAAGGCGAGCCCGTCATAATACTTAATCATTCGTCATTTTATTTAGCGAAGTGCTATATCCGTGATAGACGATAGTAATGTTACAGCCGTGCTTGAGCTTTCGGTGAAGGAGAACCTGTAGCTTACACGTTCCAAAAACTAAAGCTTTTGTGAATATGAGATATTTACTAACACGCACGTATCGATAATGGTGGATCGATAGTATTCATGCTATCCTTCTAATAAAAGGCTCTGAGTTCGGGAAGTAAGGACATTAAAAAGGCTGTGTATTAAAGTTAAATCTAGTCAATGTCTTGTGTTGCTGTAACAATATTTAAAGGAGCTAGTTTTCATAATTAACAAATACATTTCCTGGTATAAAAGAATATAGAAAAGCAATCTCTGAATAATAATATTATGTATTGTAATTTTCAGATTAAAGTTTAAATATTTTTTTAATAGTTATAAAAATCTTGTGTTTTATTATACGGTCGTAAAAAGCTTGAAGTGAGACTTTCATAATGTCTTTGTATATTTTAAGCTGTTATATTACTGATGTCTAGTTAGTTTTGTTCGTGCCAGACGCGCAATTAATTTTTACGATTGCCTCTCGTATCTTTATAAGTTCATTTATCATTATCGAATTATTCCATGTATTCCGTTTCGTGTCGTACGAACGCATGTTCGAGTGCATCCAATTCACTCCGAACATTTTCATTAACAGAGTTCCGTACATACCGATTGTAATGATATTAATTACTCGACGCTTGTTTAAACAGGATCCAGATGTTCGTAATAAGACATTCAATTAATTCAATGTAACGGAAATTGTTCACGTTTCCAATTTTTTTTTACTCTGTCGTTATTTAACTGAGACTTTAGAAAGTAACTATTAGATCCATATATCATGTAATGTTTTAATCACTTCATCATTTCAAGTAAAATACTTCACTTTTGCTTATACTTCAATTTCGTTATAATTATTATATATGATCTAAAAAAAAATTGTCTATGATGTTATAAAAATTAAAGATAACTACGGTCATCTACACCTATATGTTTATCAGAATATTATAGTTTAGTGGAACGGTATTATTATTATTGCGTAATCCTTAAAACAACTGATTGAAGCATGTGTTAACTTTACATCTGGTGACCATTTGCTAGTTCTCGATAAAAAAAATATTCAGAAACTCTGGTATTCATACGAAGAAGATAATTTTTAAGTGCAGTACTTTTAGTTTAATATTTTCAGCCTTGATATTAATAGATATCTATAAACACAGCGTAAAAGTAATAATTATAATCTAGATATGGATTATGTAATTCGTTAGTTTTGGCTAATTCGTAACGTCTAGGTATACCCACTATTTAAAAATATATTCGTATCTTTCCAATTTATTTATTATAATTATTAAAAATTACTTCTTTATGAAAAAATTTACTCTAGTGTTAATGAATATTTGTATTAAGTAATTTTTACAATGTTTGTATATAATAAATTTTTTGACCTAAGTCACCTATTACAGCGATATATCCTCTTATCCTCTTAAAGATTTTTTTCCTTTTGCCAATCGGAAACTGAAAACAATTTTTACAACGCATCGATTTTTGATTGCACATGATCTGGTATTTAAGTAGCATAAGGTCATTTGCTTCGTCATAATCATTTCCCAGTTTTAACAACTCAATTTCTTAGTCATTCCGGATGAACATTAAAAAAAAAGTATTTAAGTTATGTTTGCTTTTCCTGTTATTAATTCTGTTTTACTTTTTTATTTCTTGTGCGATATTTCATTGACTACATTATTAAAATTAAGTTATTGAAAAGTAAATAACGTTTTTCGAAAGTCAAAACATGCAATGTTTTTCTTATTATACCATTGAAAAAAAGTTGCCCTGTTTGTTATGTCAGTACGAATTTATAACATGTATATTTATATAATATTGAGCGGCAAAGCTATGACAATAGCCTGTCTGAATCAATAAAAGAAGAATCTAATTGAAACATAACAATCATTAATATACGATACACATCTGCCCTTTGTGTGTTACAAAACCAAATTACGATCACTCGAAAAACAAACAATCTTTGATTAAAGCGCTCGGAACCGGTTATTGTAACAATTTAAAGAAGGGGGAGATTTAATTTGAAAAACCATTACATTTGAAACGCCGGGGGTCATAGAATGGTCACTTAATTGACCTATAAATCACGGACACTAACATTATACGCCTGACCATTAAAAATGGTGTCACTATTTGACAATAGATGGAGCGCGCGGCATACTTTTGTCAGTTTCCGATTGTACAAGCAAAACTCGTTCTCTTAAAATATGCGTTGTTGTTAATTTAGAGTTGTAAATTTAATCATTGAATGTTAAACATCGGCATCGTGCTTTTGAAGTGACGTTAATTAGCATATTATTCAATCTCGATATCAAGTTACATTGCTGTATTTATAGACGGTGGGCAACACCGGTAAAGTTAATACTAAAATATGTACAGATATCTTGAAGGGCTATAAAGTTTTTAGTACGCTTTAGTTATACGACGTTTTCGTCGTGTACACAGAAAACGTATTAATTTTATTTATACACAATCCACACACTTTCAGATATAATTTTTATTTACAAACTGCAAAGCATACCATGACACCTTATAAGAATATAAAAAAGAACTTCACACCTAACTTAATACCATACCCTGTGCCAATTGACAAACTCGAAAACAAGCAAAAAAGATTCACAATCAGCTTTAATCTTGTTACTTCACGTTGGGTATAACGAATTCCATTGTCAGGGTGAGTCCATTACTGTCAGTGATAGTAATTTTAAAACCTTTAACGCTGCTTAATAAAAGGACTGCATATTGATAAATGGCTTATATATGTGATCTAGCCTTATGTTTTGTGCTTTTTTAACGAACTCTCATTTCTATCTACGTGTTTTATTAATAACATTCAAAAACGATGTTAAACAACCAGTAATTTTTCATGTACTTGTTTTTTAAATAATTAGTTTTTCTTATGAACCTAATTTATATATGTTAGTGTCAACACCAAAATATATTTTGAAAAAATCCAATCACCCTTTTTTGTTTCAAGATGATCAAAAAGTATTTTATTTTTAAATTTAAGAGTCCAATATAATATTTTTTTATACATTCTTGGTATTAAAAATAAGTAAATAGAGATATTTAAAAATTTAAAATAATTTATTTTAAATACTAGTAAATTTTATTACTGTGCCATCTAGCGACATCATTTCAAATCGTTACTACATCTGCTTAATACTTTGTTTTTCGCCACCAGGCGGCAGCACGTGGCGACTACGCCATGGGCTTCATCGACGGCAGGGGGCGCTCGTGCACAACACGAGTTGTTCGAGCTCCTCGAACGAGTTCAATGTTCCCGTTTAGACGACCAGAGGGCAGTGTTACCACCTTATTTTTCTCAGGTAAAAACTTTATTATCTAAATGTGATTTTTTTTTAATTTACATCTTATTAATTTAATTATGTTTTTAAAAATAATTTATAATTATTACTGTATGAGTTATATATTTAATATGAATTTTCTATTATCTATAGAAACAGCTTCTAGATATAGAAGTTCTTAGAGTTACTAACTTCATTATATTTTTCAACTATCAAATAACCAGTTAACCAGTTAAATAAAAACATTAGAATACTTGAAATTATGTTTTTTAGATTTTGTTAGCTTACTTTTTTTTTTAATAGATATTCAAAATCATGTGAAATATCTTTTTAATTGTACCTATCACATGGTTTAACAGAAAATCCTTTTAAATTCATAGTTTACCGGACCTTTCTGAATAAAATAAGTAATGTAAACTGTGAAGCCGGGAAGAGAGTATATAATTGTCCTCTCAACGGTGACTTCCGCAGCAGACCTTGACCGGAGGTGCTTTGAAGCCAAACCGTGCGACCATCGCGAATGCGGTTGAAATTCACAAAGTACACTTGGCTCGTTGCTTATGTAGGGGTCAATAGTCACTCGGTCGGTTGTTCCCCGGTAAAAATAATCGGCGGAAGTAGTGCGATGGAAGACGTACCGGTGGGGTGAGAAGCGAGGCGTGACGAGGCGAAGAATTCGCCTGTCACGCCTCGTACGGATTGTTTGTACGCACTGGCCTACAAATCGAACAAAGTAATTAAACAGAAACTGTGAGAAGAATCATTCTTTTCACACATTTCACATTACACTTTGTTAATACTTAAACATGTCCGTTTTGGTACGATATCACAACAGTTCCTATTTCACTGCCAAACAGTAGTGCGCAAACTTTACTCTGTTCCAGTTTCAAAATTTGTAGTAGCTAGAGAAATTACTAGGGTAACGATTTTTAAAAAATATATATACACTCTTTTAATAAAAGTCAATAAATTTTATCTTGTTAGTTGTATGTTACTTAAAGAAGCTTATGTCCAAAAGTAGATAATTTATTTAACAAATAAATAATTTTTTTTTTAACATACAAAATCAGTTAATATTTTATAAAAAAAAATAGCTTAGAATAAAGAAACTGAACCGCTCGTGAGCTGTACCACTTTAAATAAGAGAAATTTCACGTGCTTACGAAATTGTATGAAATTATGTACGTAATATTGCCATAAACAATAATTTAAAGTTGTACAGTAATTTGGACTACTTATTTTCACATTTTCAACATAGACTTTCGTGTATGAGTTGAAAGATTTAGACTAATTAATCCCTACACATTTATCAACTTCAAACGGTTTAAATGAATATTATCGTAAAGATTTCGTCGCTGCTATTAGCAGCTCTGCATATTTATGAGACACTGTGTCGGGTACACATTGCAAATTTTGTGTAAATCAAACCACCCTGAAGTTAAATTGACGGAGATGGAGGTTCTGAAATACAATTAAAACGGAGTATTCAAAACGTTCACTCGTCTTTAGCGACGAACAAAACAACATTTAACTATGAGTCGAGAGTTACTCACGGTAAAATTAATTCTCAGTTTACAAAGTAATAAGATTTGTTGAAACTTATATAAAAGATTAAGTATTCTTTTCTCTTTAAATATTATTGTAAATAACTAATGTTTTGCTTGAAAAGTATTTGCCGTACGGAGTACATTACGCGCGTCGTCAAATGAAAATGCATTATTTAAAATTCGCTACGAATTTTCCCTGTTGACGTAGAATGTTCTAGAAATATCCCCAGTGGGTTACTGTTATATTTCTATCCGCTAACAAAGTAAGATTTCTCAATTCACTAATGGAAATTCCAAACGGCTGCGGTTTTTGTTGTATAGTATTTATTTATTCTCCGTTACAAAATCCGTGTCGCGCCGCGGAAGCTGCTTTAGTAACTACACTTTTGTTTCTTTTCTCAGATTTCTTTTTATCATCTTTTCTTTGGACAACAGCTGGAATTAAAGAACAATAAAAGCTTATTACAATTATGTTAAGCGTTGTAATTAGGACAACAAATATTCATAATTTATTTCGTAAACAAAGACAAGTTCGAAAATTATGTATAAATGATTTAGTATTGCTGATGAAATTAAACATTTACTTACTATATACATGTCTATCGATTAAATATATTGGAAGAGAAAATATTAAATAATTAGGTAATATCCTATTCACACATTATCAACATTATATCAAACTATCTGTAAAAGTATTACAAAATTACGTTGCCTTACAGATTTTATTACGACAGAGTATTATTTCTTTTTATTTAAAAAAATATTATTTCTCTTTATGTAAAATGTAATAAGAACAATTACGAGAGCTTATAAAAAGGTAGAATAAGGTCAGCGAGCAAATATTCAGTAATAGCCAACCTAATAGGATTTCCAATACAGAGATTGCCCTCTTCTGATAAAAAATCTGCGAAAAATTAACTTCATTGCTTATTCAAGGATTTTGTATTCATTTGTATTTACTTTCATAAAACTTTTGAATTTTGTCTGTATATCTAAAGTTTATTTTTTATTATTTCCGCAAGGTTATGTTCACCAGTGGACATTGTTTATTTAAAATGACGATCATGTTTCTGGATAAGTAGACAGCTATGAAATTCAGCTACTACCTGAATCTGAATCGCGAAACATAGAGGAGAGTGTTGGATTCGTAGGTTCTTCTTGTATAGTTGTGCTTATGAATCTGACTGCCCGTCTAACTGTTTGACTGTATGACATCGTAGCTAGGAGACGGTTTAGTGTAATAAGAACGATTTTTTAAAAGTCGTTCAGTTCTCTTATCGTTTTGTAACTGTCTTCGTTTGTTTTAACTTTTATTTTAACTGTAACGGTTAAAGGTTGCAATTTTAACGGTGCGAAATCCAAGTCGGGGGGGCAAAAGTTAGTCGAGCATAAAAGTAAAAGCAAGGATGCGGCTTAACCGGCCTCGTTTGGATACTGTCAGTTGCTTCACTCGCTCACCGCGATACAGAGGCTTCTCTTTAATAGGTTCCACATATTCGAATAATCGAAATCGAAACGAGATTGCTCGCAATATTTGAAATCCTACTTACGGTTACGAAACCTTCGTCTGATTAAGCCACCTATCTCCAAACTACTTTGCCTCTGTGATATACAAGTAGATTATTCTACTGTTAAAATTACGCAAACGTTACTTTCAAAACTCTACGCACTACATGATTTAAATTTAGTAACATTTTTATAATTTATGTCTGTTGAACTTTTCTCACAATGTCTATATATTACTATAATATATACGAGTTTTCACTGGTGGTAGGTCTCTGTTGCCGGAGACCGTCTGGATGGGTACCACCGCAGCTCCTATTTTAACCGCCAAATAGTAGTGTGCAAACATTACTGTGTTCCGGTTTGAAGGGCGCTGTAGCTAGTGTAATTACTGAGGTAACGAGACTTAACACCTTGTGTCTCAAGGCGACGAGCGCAATGTGGTGCAGTGTACACCATCTTAACTAGCACCACGTTGTCATGGGCAAGCGTATCACTTACCATCAGGTGAACGCCTTGCTCGTCTCGTCGCATAGAAGTATAAAAAATAAAGAAAATCCAATTCATTAGTATGAAGTGTTATTAGATATGTTAGTAACAACGTTTGGTCGTAATCTAAATTATAAATTTCTTTCATTCTTACCTCTATATCAAGGAGTGTAAATATGTAGAGACTATAAATCGAGTAAATGCGACAGAAATTAAATAGAGTTGCGCGTTATAACATTGAATTTTTAATGGAAAAACTTTCCACATGACGCACGGACGTCAGCTCTTTCATCTATAATGAAATTTCTATCAACATTTTATGAAACTTTTAATAAAATATCAGATCCTCAATATTTTCAATTCGAAGCGTCGTTCTCGATAGTGATGAACGCTTGGTTCTCAGACACCAGTTTTGTTAGTATCTGAACGCCTTTCAAATTTGCTTCCATTCTTTTTTTTTCTTTCTATTTTTATCGCGAACAATGCAATGTCTGATCAAGTTTTTTAACTAGATCTACTATAAATAAATTCTGTTTGTAATTTGATTCTGAAAACCTCTTTTTATTTGTTTTTTAACTTGCTTAGTAACACGGAGATCGCTGGTACGAATCTGGCTACATTGTTGTACTGGCTACATTGACTTTGGGTGGTAGCAGAGTTTCTTTGAACTCCTAGATTAGCTTCCATCATCATAAGAACGATAGTATTCTGAACGAGTACCCTTCTGCATTCGCGGTCTCATTGTCACTTAATTCCATGTGAACCAGTGTTAGTTTCTAGGGGATATGAAAATAGTTTATGTATGAAGTTAAAATATTTAATAATGACAATGACTAACAAGACACACATTTCCTGAAAACTATGAACAATGTGTATATACATTTCAGCTCTAACTAAATACATAAAATGAATTTTTTTTTAAGCAAAGTAAGCGTGTAAATATTACCTTTTAAGCTGATGGAATCCATCAGAACTTAATGCTTTTTAATATTTAAATCGGCGGTAATCTAAAATGTATGAAATGTATGCAACATAGATCCAATGACTTTATATTTTATTAAAAGCTTTTTAACTGGTAACTTCATTTGAGTTACACAAACGTATTTATTTTTCGAATTTATTAATTAAATCAAAGGAAACATAATAGTAAAAGTGTAAGTCAGGTAATTGAGGTCTTTGAACTTTTATGTCACGAGAGAGACAAATCAAAATATACGCTTGTTTCTCATTTTGGTGGAAGCATATAGCGCAAAGTTAAAAACATCCATTGGAGGAGGAAGATCTTTAAATGTGGACCACGTATTGGCAAAAGCATTGACCGCTTACCTAGTGAAGATCGGAAAGATCGTAGCAGGGATTGGGAGTCGTTGGATAGTTAAGTTTCATCAGAATAATAGCGCTGCAAGACGTTTGGAGAAATCGATGTTAAAAAGTGTTTAAAGATTGAAATAACGATAATAATTAGCTACAATTAACCGACATAAATTAAAGTTACTTAAGATTATCAATTGTTACCCGGTATATTCATTAACATTTGTCAGTTTCAAAGAAATATATAAAATCCGATTGTAGAAAGCTTATAGAAGCAATCATTTATCTTTTGATGTACTCATAGATAATAAATATTTGCAGTATCAGATTGATTTGATCTTATAATATAAAAAGTGTTCGTCTCATAAATTATAAATGTACACATATATACAGGTTTGATGATCAGCAGTAACTTCATAACGAGTAACCTACCAGTTGCTATCAAAAACATCTTTAACAACGTTAAAGTTCCGTAACACGTAAACCGTATTCGTCATTGACTTGCCCATAAAATACGATTAATCGAGAATAGAATCTATTCGATAGCTAGTTAAGGCTTTTGCGGCAAGGTTGTAACAAAGAACAGATATCGTTGTGGTCACAAAGAGATACGACCTTCAGATATGGGCTGGGTCAATAGGCGACGTGATTCGATAGTCCGTTCGTTGTATGCTGTTGTGGTTAACGTGCCGGTGCTACTTGAGTCGCATTTGCTTATGTTTTTGTATATCACTATTTACTATTTAATACATTGAACTTATTATACAGTTATACGTTTGTGTAAATTCATAAATTGCGAGAAAAATATATTTACTTTAATATTGCCATACATATAACAGAAATGAAGGACGTTGTATTTTTAAGGTTACATTCAATTTTTTACGGGTCTAGCGCGTACAGCGGATTTTATCACAAATATACAAATTTACAAATATATATGTACTTATAACTAAAGTATTTAATAGATGCACTCTTGAGTTTTGTCCATTTTAAATAATAATCAAATTGCTATACGCTATGGATCCTTTACTAGTTCGTTATGAATCTCTGTCTGAGGTTATTCAACGTATACACCTCACGATAGGCAGCAATAAATTGCTGAGATTTTATTATTAATGAAGGCGTAAAATATGAAACTGCAGCTAAAAACTGCACATGCAATCATTCACTGCAGGTCCATAAATTGGATTTTCCACTTAAAATTATCCTTTCGAAATTGCAAAATGTTTTATCTGATTAAATGTAAATTGCCTCTGAAATGTTAGCGGTACGCAAAAAGCGACCGTTTTGCTTTTTTGGTTTTACATTTGAATTCAATTAGTTCAAACTTATATAAAAAAGGATGCCCCCTTTTCTTCTAAAAAAGGTTTGTTTTTAATTATTATTTATAGCATGTGAGATTTATAAGCGTTAGATATTTATTAGTAAAAGTGAAAATTGGGTCTTCCTTGATAATACTGCTAAGGTCATGACCGCGGATGAATTTTCGGCTTAATATATACCATGGTATTAAGAATTTATTTATATTTATAGTTTCATAGCTAGTATACGTACAATTACATATAGTACAAGTTTGCATCCTTTTACATTTTCGATTAATACACAAGGATGAATTATTTACAGGAATTAATATACATAAGCATTTTATTTAATAATTTGTTACAACAGATAGATAAAGTTATTCGTACAAACGGCTTTCCTACGTAAGAAAAAACTTCAATGAATGAGTTAAACAGTTCTCCTTTTATTTAATACATTAGTAGGTTAAATATCTATTTATTTAACTATCTAGTGACAACTCGTTTAGGCGCCGGTCTAAATCGTCGCCGCGTCGCGCCATCCATTTATTTAGGAATAGGTCGTTTACTGCGGAAAATTTTTGTCACTTCCCAAGTTTTCGTTTTTGCCTCGCAGCTCCTTTATTTACTCTGGTATAGATAATACTAAGTAGATATATAAACATCTTTTTCCAACATCATCGGTCGATAGACGTCTATTTTATTGTGCAAATGTTGATGTGATCCAAAATGAACTCATCATCATCATGAGGTGGCTTCTTCGAACTGAAGTTTGGAAAATTAAGTCTGGTCCAATATCTGGTACTGGACGATTTTGTTATCTAAATTTTAACTTTTTTCTCGATTTAAAAAGTCATATGAAGCAGTAATATATACGAGTAAAAGGTACGATAGAATGAATATTTTTGTCCTCAGTATAGCAATGCATATATATATAAGTATTATCAAAAACAATACTTATGAAATTAACGCATTTATAAATAGACTTATGTATATTAAGAACTCGAAAATTGCTAATCTTTTGTATTCATTAAATATTTTCTTTATATTTTTTTCCTAATGAACTGCGTTTAAGCAACGCTTAAGTAACATTAAGCGTTTAATTGAAAATTTTTGGTCAGGCGTTTCACTAAAAAAAATCCAAATTTTTTCGTCCAAAAAAATGTAAACATAGCATTTCTTAACCCACTTTTTTTAAATTATATTAAATACGACTTTCGTATATTTTAATATAAAAACCGAAAGTGTTATACGTCAAAGTGTAATTTGATATTCTCAAAACGTCAGATGATCAAACAATAGCGCCATTGTTGCATTGTAACATCTCAGTACATAAAAAATATAGCAACAATTGTATCTAGTTATCGTTGTTGTTTGTTTATGCTACTTCTAAAATGTAACATAAATGTGCCGGCGGCTTATACGGGCTACGTCCTATAGACTGTAACAAGTCCATCGCCGATACGTGAGTGCCGTAAACACGAGACCCTACTACTTACCAGTTGAGCTGGGAAACATTGTATAGTCAGGTAAACTAAAGTATTCGCTACATTTGTCAAACTGATTGCTTAATAAGAAATTATTCACAATCTTGTTCTAAATTTTTTAACGAGAATGATTTCTAGTTATACTTTATATCATCAGATATCTCTAAATAAAGCTCCAATCAAAATTGTTTTACCTGTTTCTGGGAATGTTTTAAACAAAAAGTTACTAATGAAGAGTTCAAGAAATAAAAATTAATACAATACAAGAAACTTAAGACGAGCAGTGGTAGTCCGTCGGTTTAGATGATGATGACATTAATAGAATTAAGTAATATATTAGTAATAGGTCTCTGTTGTCGGAAACCGCCTAACTACAGTGCCGTTCAAATATTACTGTGTTCCAGTTTGAGCACTGTAGCTAGTGAAATTACTATAATAATGAGATGAGTACAGTGTGTTTCTTAGTAACTATCGCCATTTTAGTATAGGCGTCGTATTACTTACCATCAGTTGAATGATCTGCTAGTCTCATCGCTGTCTTGAATATTTAACAGTAAAAAGCTATTTTTATGTTATGAACAGACAGATTTAGATTTTATTCATAAGGATTTTAGTATCTAGATTAATGTCAAATAAGCATTAAAACATTTATACGCTTTCGAGTATAGAAACTCCATGATCTCTCCTCTATTATCATTTTCTAATTTATTCAAACAAAACGAGCAATCAAGTTCGCGAGACGAATCCACAAGCGATGTCTTGAAGCAAACTTAACACTTATGTCGGTGAAATTGCTTTTATATCCTATAGTTAATTGTACTGCACTTTCAAATTAATTGTCGGAGTTAAGTTAACCTCAACACGCGGCTTTACCTGTTTCACTTCACATAATACAACCGTTTATTTTACGGCACGCGAACTAAAACACTATAGCAATAATTTCTTGTCAGGCGAAATTTGTTAAATGGTGGCAGGAGTGTAGTCTAATAGCGACCAGGATTAAAGCTGAAGTATATTAACATAACTGCGTTCCCAGGTAGAAGGAGCTCTCTACTGAAATTACTAACATAACGGGAAATATGTCTTAAAATTAAGATTAGTTAGTATCGCATAATGTAAAAAATCTTTCAACTTTTGAACTCCGTCAAGTATTTATTAGTATGTGTTGGAAATTATTAATACTAAGTTCCGAATAGCTTTTTTTATACTACAAAGCGACAAGACAAACATGGCATTGACCTAATAGAGTCAAAATAATGTCAAAGTCAAAATTTTTCTTTCAAAATGGAAACTAGGTCATTAGATAAAAGGATAGATAGTCAGTTATACACCTGTCCATAAAAAAACAACGTTAGTGGGGATGATATACACAGCACCACATGCTCGTCGCCTTGAAACCAAAGATTTCAAGTTTCGATATCCCAGTAATTTCCTTTACTACAACGTCGTATAACACACAACTATTTGGCGGCAGAAATAGAAGCTGCGGTGGTACCTACATAGACGGTCTCATGTAACACAGACGCACCAGTATGATGAGAGTCTTCCATGTAAATTCACCAGGGCTGGTGCACGTCCACCGAAACGCTAACGACCTCCAAATGAGGTGCATGCGGTTGCATAAGTGATGCATCGGATTACGTAATCCCAGGGCCAGTGATGTGCCATGTTCCATTTGTATTCAGGTTATAGTTTATTTATTATGACAGATGCTATTCATCATTGTTGCAACGGTTGTTGTGTTTTGTGATGTGATATGAGATAATACGGTATCGATCCTAATTTACAAAACAATAATATGGCTAATATATTATAAATGTGGCAGGTTTAGCTTTTCTCTCTACTCTACGCATCTAATATTACTTCAACTCCGTCATATTACCAAAGAAATTATAAACTTTTGTATACGCACTTTCTCTATATACATTTCTTAACTTAAAAGTAACAACTGTATCAATTTTTTTTTTCATTGTTACATTGTATTGTTTGACATAACACGAATATAACTAGACTACTGTAAAAGTAAGGCTCTATCTTTATTTATCCGAATAACTTTTGATGTCTAAGAACTTAAAAATCCCGTAATTCTTAAAACATACATAACATAAATTTGCAGTAAAAATCATAGCAAATACTTATTCAAGAATACTTGTTATTTTCATACTTGTTTGTTGATAATATAATTGTTGTTATTTATGGTTACGCTGGTAGTGGTGGAAAATAATCGATTACTTTATCGATACGTTGCACGAACAACGCTATCTCGACTTGATCTTGACTATGCAAAATTGGGTACGGTACGGACCGAGGTAGTATATCGAATCAGATAGGAATATTAATAAGACCTCATTTTCATAATTATCAATTCATTTGTTTTGAATATTAGAATTCTAGACTAATGTAGTTGTTTTTATTACAGCAAGAAGCTTTTTATTTGTAGCTTTATTTCCGAAGAAGAGGTTGTGTGCAAAGATTACTGTATTCTGGTTTGAAGGGCGTTATAGCTAATGAAATTACTGGGGTAACGAGACTTAGACTGAGACGTCTCAAGGCGACGACCACAATGTGATGTTGTGGATATCTTTCTAACTAGCGCCATTTTGTTATGGATATATCACTTACCATCAGGTGAACACTGGCACGTCATCCCATTTTTGTGATTGTGTAAGGCAAATTGTTTTTTTTTTTATAATTTTATAGTTCAAGTATTTTAGAAAAAGCATTGTATGGTCTGGAAATTTAATGTTATTAACATGTTTAAGAATACAATGCTTCTCGAGAATTATTTAGGAAATGTTTACCAACTATATAGAACTGTATTGTTGTACAAGAGTTACATAGATGAATAGTGTTTCTAAGTTTCTCATGGCGTGTGATTAAGACCGGTCAACTAATTCTTAATAACGTAAGTTTACACATTAACCCTCTGGAGATGCAGGGAAACCATTATTTACTGCCTCTAGAAACAATATACATACGGAAAACAGCTTCTTCATCAGCTAAACAAATATACATTAATAAAATTTCGTTATTGTGAACTAATTCTCTTGCAAACAACTGCCGTTACTAAACTTTTTGTGTCGCTGAGATTTGTTTTAACATAATAACCTGATACATTTATTGACATACGTATATATGTAGTAATAAACCGATATTACTTCCGTACCCAAGCCGAAGTTCCAACATTCGTTTTACCGCCGGCAAAACTGACAAATATATTTGTTGCTTTTTCTTACTTTAATGACATTAAATGTTCTACAAGTAACAGAAAATTACTGTGATAGAAAAATAATTTGTCACAAGAGTATAAAATCATTACTACAATATACTTTGATTACAAATCGAGCAGCGTTGGTTTGGTACTAAGACTGAAATGAGAATTCGGAATTTTATAATTACTGTGACTCTTCATTAGCGATTGCTTAATTTTTTCATCAAGATTACAGTTGTTTTATTGGCATAGTAAATTTTACTCTTAATTGATTAGATGATGCGGGTATAACAAAGTATTTTAATTGTAGATAGATTTTTATTAACACAAACCTGTTATGGTAGTCATACATATATGATATACAGATACATAGATTAGTTGATGGTGGACTCTTCCCGAGGGAAACTAAATAATTCTTCTCATTTGTCGGCTAACTGAATTGTCAGTCATCTTGATTATAACGTTCGCTAATAAATACAAAGATTTTCTTTTCACATATAAACCTTATGTTAGTTTGTTATTTCGTTTTTCGTTTTATGTCTGTTTGAAATAATTGAATAGATAAATATATTTTGTGGTCTAGTCAATAGTCCTTTTTGTGGAACTTAAACCCTATGGTACGCAACGGATTTGTCATCCATGTTATATTTCATTCCATCACATTTATATCTGATATTAATTCATTATTAACTACATTCATCATTAACTCTTCAGAGCTGACCCTTTACAATATGAGGGTATATGAGCATCAAACTTTTTATTAAAAAAATCGACTTCTTTATTTAATACACTAAATTCTTTATTTGTTAAAACCTTAAAGACTCCATTGTTACAATTTCTGCAACTTATAGTTATTATTGTTAAATAATCTTAAAGCGTTTTACGTGATGAATATTACCTTTTGTTATCAAACAAAGATAATATTTATGACGTTAATTGCGAACGTAAATTTTGTTCAATGAATGGATTTCCAATTACTTGATAATTAGTTTAACTACATCATTATGATTGACGTTCTCCCTGTGGAAACATTGATTATTTACAGATGTAAAACTAGAATGTCAAGTGTCATTATCTGATAGTATTAGCACAAATTAATAATTACACCATTTGAGCTTATAGATCACTGCTGAACATAGGCCTTCTTAACTTTGGAGTATTTGCTGCATTGGCATCGCCTGGTATGCGGTTTGGCAAGCGATGTACGTTGGTAAGTCACAGGAAATGCTGCCGCCGTTTTTCTTCAATTATTCCCTTTTAGCCTTTTGAGGGTTGAGTGGCGGAAAGGATTTTCAACTTATCAATATAGCAAACTGTTTTCTTTGTAAATTATGCCATCAATATCCAGAATTGCAATGATCACCGCACCGGGGATAGCGGAGTGTTTTATAGTACTGTCGAAATGTTACATGCAAACGCAATTAGCGGCAGCATTTCCATTTGTGGTCTGCTACACGTAGTATCATGGAAGGCACTTGTGAAATCTGTATTCGTATAATGACGTTCATTTTGTAATCTATCATAAGTTTTATCTTAATGATTCGACGACATCATAATCAACATTTTACATTTCTGTCGGACATTTATATGTGATGCATTTGATGTCGCGGAGAGGTCCTGGTCTATTTATTTTCTCTACATTTTTCACTTTTATGATACTTTCTCATTAGTATTGAGATTTTTTTACAAAGGATATTATTTAGGTTAATATTTCTCTCGAGAAATATGTGCATTGTTAATTAGACAGTTGAAATGTTCGTATAATTTTCTGAAGTATTTCTATATAATGAATATTAACTACTCAGCTATAAGTCGACGCTGCATATTAATGTAGACAACCATCTATTTTATATACTAACATAAATATGTTTTCTTACTTTCTTTCCTCTTTTCTTTTGAACATAACGATTACGCGGCAATACTATTAATTGAGACTAGTTCAAGCTACTTGTGCTTACGTTCGATACTTCCACATTTCGTAAGCCGACACTACCACATCCTTCCTGAGTACTTTCTATGTATTCATTTTCGGGCTTCGGAAGCAGCTGCGTTCGGTACGAAATGATCACCTGTTTGCTCTTTATTCCCAGTTTCAATGAGGGCGAGACATATGCTGCTTCCCCTGCATTCCGGATGTTCCCACGCAAAAGATTCGTCTTTAAAAAAAAAACAGCAATTACTTCATTGCATGATCAGCAGAAGTATTTTTATATTTTTCGTTTCTGTTAGTAAAGTAAGTTAAAAATGTTGTATTTATTAAAGCCGAAAAGTATAAAAAAAGTGCATTTTCGAAATCCAGATTAGACTCTACAGAAATTATTTATTCCTAGAAATATTTAAATGCAATATACATTGTTTTGGAATAAACATATAAATGGATACAACTTATGAAAGTTACATACGCCACACTAACTAATACATTCCATTTGTGTAGATTTCTTTTCTTTTTTTAGGTCCTTTTTATTTGCTTCTCCTACGACGGCATGTCCAGATGTCCTAGGTTAGTCTGCCTGTTGGTGCCTTCACTTTTGGATGTTTAAATAAAGTTTGAAAAACATTTTCATGTCCACCGAAACTTGTAAACTTTTTGTTGTCCTCTTAGTGGTTACATTCACCTGTCCCTTTTTTTAGAATGAAGGTGCAATTTGCTACTTATCTTTATCTTTCTCGTACGAATAGCCGACACGAAGAAAGAGATAGCGTTCGCAACTGATCGCAAGCATGTGGCACGCGCTACTCCATTCGGTATCAGAGCGTTCGTCGATGTGGACGTTGTTCCTCCTAAGCGATTTCTTAATCACGCCTCGATCGTGTTTTGACAGTTATCGGAATATTTTTCGTACTTTAAGTGTGTCGACTGTGTTACTTATCTAATCGAAAATTCACAATATTATTCGTCTGTACGCACTTTCGAAACGAATTTTCAAATTTCTACAGTGTTGATAATTGTTTTGTGAATAATTAGGGCCAGAAGAAATCTCGCCTACATACTGGCGTTGAAGTGAAAGTTAAAATTTGACTGTTTTGTCAACATTTGGATGTAACGACTGCGAAAGCGCCTTAACGGGCATCAAATTGAGGTACACCGTAACAGTTTTTCCTACGTAAAAAATAATTGAAAAAGTTTCCGTCGCCCGCACACCGATCGCAGCTGAGCGCGACCCGAAAACTGTGATAATAAAAATAAACGATCCGCCGAGAGATTTATCTTGCGATCTTTGAAGTCCGTTCTTATTATGATTAATTACGAATGCGTCAAGATGCGATTTGGAAAGCGCTGAAGTGTTTGCGAAACAGGGTGTATTTCTTCGGGCTTTATGAGGGAGAGAAGATCGTTACCGATAACCGGCGAAGTGGCGTTAAAGAATGACAAAGAAAGTACCGGTAGAGGATTGGTTGTGAACTCAGTTTTGTGTGGTGTTGTGGATGAACTGTCGAACGGTAGAACTGGCAGGCGCGGGTCGTGGGTCCGCCACGCAGTGATGGGGGTGTTGAGATGGAAGGATATAACGGGAGTGAGGACGAGCACCCCTACTGAACAGAAAGAGGTAACTTAATCCAACACACTATTAATGACGTTTTATTCACGACATATATTTGCACGTTTTTGTATTAATATTATAACACACAGCTCACTTAAGGCTGTGGAGGTAAAACCACCGCGGCACTCATTTTTACCTCCTAATTGCGTCCGTCACATATATGAAAGCAGATCGTCTCAATTCGTAAACCATTTGCTAACCGTCGATGCTTTCTAGAAAAAAATTGTTGTTTATCATTTTTATTAACGACTTTATATGAACAGTATAACAATTTCAATGTACCTTACATTTTGCAAAATAAACAGGACATCGACCCCTTCTACTTACTACTTATCTGTAAACTGTAATCTAGTGGTCAAGTTGATTTACTAAAATTTATGAATAATGAAAATAAACTCTATAACATAAACGAAATTTGTGTTATATAAAATAAGATAAAGTTTTTCGTATAAAACTTAAAAGTCATTATATTATTTACATTTAACCACAGTAATGACCTTCGGTTGTGTACCGGTTTATGAAAAGTGTTTCAGATTCAAAGCAAAAAGTCTAAAAAAAAATTTCTTTACTTACCAAATCTACATCGTATGTTATAAAACATATATTTTTCATTACAGATATATATATTTTTTTGTAAATTAATATATGCATAGTTTACAAAAAATCTGTTGTGTTATTACTGTAAATGATTTAAGTTTTTAAATATGAACGTTTTCGCGTATTTCATTTTGTATTATCGAAGGTCTTTTTAGATATCGTGGATATATCATATCACACAGTGATGACAGAGTTGGTTGTCACCACAGCCGTTCCTCTAATGAACACATGAATCACGCGTATTATGTGAACATGAGTAACTGTGGATTTTTGGCTTCAGTTTTGTCGGTCGACTTCTGAATGGTATTTCATTGCCAAATATCTGTAAATTATTAACTTGTCCGTGTTACTCTGTGACCTATTTTTACAAAAAAAAAAATCTTCTCGTCTTGAATTCTAGTTTTCATCGCCGCAATATCCAAAGTTTTTATTAATATTTTCTTATCGGAGAATATACATCTTTAAGGTCCTAAAATTTATGATATTGGCTCATATCAGTTGTATTGGAGTAGCAGAATATTTGCTATCTATGATTTTTCGATAAGTAGTGTTATTGGACAGAAAGTATCATACGATACATACACGCATATCATATACATATTAATGATATTTAATATTTTTTCTTTTATCTACAACTGAAGCTAAATCTCAATTTAACATAATGTCGATTGACAATGAGCCAGAAACTAAGGCTCACATAGAACTCTCAGGTTCCCATGTTGACAGTCGGAACTTGGCAATTCTGCTAAGGTGCCAGATTTTCAATATGAAGATGGTAACTACAAAGGCGGGTTCGAAAGAATCGCCTTATATAACGTCCATCATCAAAAATGTCTTTAATCTTAAACTCGCACATTATATCACTTTGTTTTATCTTCATTTTAAATACTGTTTCATGTCAATGATCTCACACCAAGTCGAAACTCCAAAAGAGTGTTTATGAATAAAACTTGGAATCCAGCTTCCGTTTCGTCCTCACATCTATTTTAGATATTGGATTGATCAATATTGGTCCCGTGAAAATAGACTAGTTGAATAGTTACGTATTCATCGTCCACCTATGATTCAGTCCGTCACTTTCACATCGATCCTTGTTAAGTATAACTGCCCACGATTAAGGACCCACGCGCTAGTAACGTTTGTTGTATAAGAAATGCAATCAGATGTTTTTAACTATTAGTTATAAAGATCATTTTTTTTATTAAACAAAAATGTATATTAAAATACGGCGTCGCATCTGCGAATTATAAATTTTAAATATATAATTTGTCATATAAAAATTTATATCACTATAGAAGTTAATTGAAGCAAAATCAATAATTATTTTTCTCTCAAAAATATAAAAATATATCAACAATCTCCACTTTGTTGTCGGTTAAATACGTCTAAGATTAAACTGAAAATGTTGAACTTTATGTGAAATAGCTATTTGCTTTGTACTATTTACTTTGTGTTTATTCGCAGACCTATTGGCCATTAACAAGATTAGCGACCCGAACTTTGTTACGTATGAACAATATTCAAGGATAAAGTATGAAAAGGTGACATTTAAATGTTACCAACTACAATGCTTTTCATGGGAGTGACCTTTAAAATGACAATGCCTTTTATACTGTAACCTATTTATTACCTTATCTAGATTTACTTAATAAAATAATATTTTATGGAGATTTTGTTGCATATTTTAATTATGACGATGAAGTTTTAAATACATCTATTAATACAAACATATATTCCCATTAGATTGGCAACTTAGTTTCGTTTGAGTATAAAGTTAGTTTTTTCACGAATATCGATTCATCAAATTTAGATAAGATATAATTGAATGATATATTAATAAAAACTTAATATGGATTATTATTATCACCAATAAATTAATTTATTTTAAATACATTTTCAAACCATTTCTATAATAACTATTCATAATTCATTTCATACTTTAGTTTCCTTGTTTTCGGAACCCCGATATTTTATGAGTAAATTTTATAGCTAATATTTGGGCATAATATTTTTATAGCTTCAGCAGAAGCTATAAAGTAGCTTTTATCTCTATGGCCGATTTAAGAAAAAAAAAGCGATAACGACTTCGATTACTTGATCTGAGTCTTTACTAACTTCTTTTAGTGCCTTATGATTATAAAGATAGAACAAAGTTATTGACGTCATATTTTTTACGACTTAACTTGTTTCAACTTGTAATAATAAACAAATTATTGATTAGATTAAATATATAACAAATGCATAGAAAATTCAATCGGTCATACCAAAGTAAATGTATCGTTGTGTTTGTTGTATTGTAACTTTCCAATCCAAAGTTTTTACGATTTTTTATTAAATTCAAAATAGACTGTACTCACGAGGGTATTCTATTGAATAATCCACCAGTAACATACGCAGAAAAGTTATGAGCTTGGTAGTAAAAAAAAATTTTAAGCATAACAAATGATCAATAAAATCATACGTCGTTTAAATAAACACCTAGGCATCAGAGCAAAAAGCGTTTTGAATAAATAAACATACAAAAAAAATTCATTCTTTATTTCCGCGATTGACCACACACTTTACGTAACGCTGAAAATTTACTACATATCAGTATTCAGCGTGTTGCAACACGTTACACCAATTCACTCGTAAAATCTACGAGCAGGGACAAAGGCCATGACAAAAATCGTGCCCACTCTCCTCATATATCGCCGTGCGGATATTTCTCACTCCAATTACTCTGACAGCGGATATTACTAGGGTTGCCGTCTGTACGTATTGTTGTATCTCTAACATTATTTACTGCTTGTGTGTCCTCGAATTTTCGTTTAGATTTAACATCTAGCGCACTGGAAATATACGCTTGTATTATACAATATTTGTTTATAGTAATAGCAGTCAATGCTACTGTTAGACATAATATCCATAAACAGACAAAATTAGTAAGTACACAGAATTAAAAGAAATTATTAAGATCTGCAACCTGAACTTTTTGTTTATAATTAAACTAACGTTCGAGTTAGTAATTTAATTTAAGTTTGATGCGAGTTCTTATTATTTATAAGTAATTATCTTTTCTTGAAATTGCCTAATGTGTGGACGTATGTCAATAATTGTATCTACAGTAGTTATCTCGTTTCGTCATTAGCTGATTTCATTGTTAGTATGAGTTATTAATTAGTTTTAAGGAAGTGAGAAATTAGTATTACAGCGCGGTAGCGTGTGGTGAAGCACCATCGTAATAGTATTCTAAGAACAAAGAAATAAACAAGGAAAACTCGTTAAGTCAATTATGCTTTATAAACTTTAGAAGTTCTCTTTGACGTCTAAAGTTTTACAAATTTATATTTGTAATGTAATCAATATCTATTTATTATAATATGAGCTTTATTTTTGTGTCATTTTCTTTACTAAAATTTGCATTATGAGTAATTTTTTTTGTTAATATTAGTAACAATAATGTACATGTATTCACGTGATGGTAAGTGTTACGCCATCTTTTAATAATGTTGCGCTAGTTAAGATGATATACATAACAATACAATATGCTCGTCGCCTTGAGACGTTATGAAGCAAAACAAACAAAATTTTCTATGAATAATGATGATATGTTTTTGGGTCAGCCCTGAAGACTTATTACCATAGATGCGATAGGACACTGACACATTTGCGATGAAATTGTGTTAGCTCAAGATTTCGGCACTTTTCTGGCACACTAGATATCCCTCCGCTTCTAAATGACGCCGCTTATGTCGTCGCAAACATCGTTACCATATACGGAATAAATATTTGAGCCCTCAAGACCATGCGACAGTTCAAGATAATAAATTGCCTTTTTATTATCACGACTCAATAAGATTTTTCTATACGTAATCCTTTCAGTATTTTACTGTTTAAAATTGTCATTTTCTGTTTGAGTTAGACATTTTCCAATAGAAGTTCTGATAAGAATAGTAGTAGTAAAAATTGTCTTTACAATTACAACAAATTTAATCGTATTTAAACAATATAGTTACAAAGTACTTTTTGATTTTTCTTTTGATACAGTTTTTTTATATTTAATTAAACACTAGTACAGTTTGTAACTGGAGATTGTAGTTTCATTTCGCGGCTTTTGGTTCCGCTATTCTAAGGAATCCTTTAATTTCGCTCTGGATTTTCCTTTACACAACCTTTCAAAGGGCGTTTTTGTTTCAATTACCTTTGTAATAAACGAATATCCAACCAAGCCTTTTGTAGACCACCTAACGCGGTGGAAGATATAACATTTTGTTACAATCTATATTTTAATTAAATTATTATACTTTCATTGTTGTGTGATAACTTTTTAATTCAACAGAATGTTTTGGGCATATTCAATATGCTGCAAGTCTTAACATAAATATGTGTCTTCAACAACTTTTTCATGTTCATAATACTGGGAATGGAAAACTTTTTTCACTAGGACACTATCAAAGACTTTATCCACAACTTGCTGAGTACGTGTTTGCGTATATGTAGGTAATGCAAATTGTATTAAACAGAACAGATTAATCATTTTATATAGGATTTTGATTAAATAAATTATTTATGTATCACGAGTAGTAAGAATTTGAACTACCCAATAGTAATGGTATATCTACTTATCGCCCTAGTTTACATTTCGTCAGTTAACATTTCGCAAGGGACGTGCGAGCGAGATTCAGTCGCGCTGTCATTTAATTTATCTCACTAAAATCATAATACAACTGCTATCGTTTTCCATCTATTTCATTAAGTAGCTGATGAATTATTTTCTAACGTGTAAAATTTTTTAATGGCTAGCACCGTATTCCAACATGAAATAAACAAATTTAAACTTTACCATCGCGTGTGCGTCGTCCTTGTTCGCTTGCCACCATTTTGTAAGTTTTCCTTTTTAGAATTTTTTTTTATAAACGACAAGTTAAACATGTATGCTTGTCAGCCATAAATAATTTTCAGTACCATAAATCTTCGTTGTTAAATTTGAAATTCAAAAAAATTATTGACTTTAAAGATTTTATATTATTAGAAAATTCTTTTTGTTTACTCAATAGCGACGATGTATACAGGTTATGTATTCAAGTGTTTTATTTTGCAAAAGCTAAGGAGCTAACTTATTATAATTTATCTGCTGTACAAAGTTATTCAAAGTATAGTATCATTGAGATGTTCCAAAAACAGGACGCACGTGGTGAATTTGAATAACGCTTAAACATTTCTTATTCAATTGCGCACGCCGTTTTGATTCCTCCTTACGTTACAGGGGGCACGAAATTCGTGACGAGCAATAATGTTTTCAGAATACCCTGACAAAGGATTGTTTGTTGTTTCGCATTTGTAACAGCACATCGCCATACGGTACGATCAGAAAGATAAAATACGCGTAACGTGTTTGAGAATCGTCGGAGAACACAATGCAACTGGTTTCGTTCCACTAAATCGTTTAGTTACGAAATTGATTACGCGCGAACAAGGAGACTCATTCAGTCTTACCTAGCTTATTCGTTCACAGATTTTCAAAGGATTATGATTCTTATGCGTAATGAGAAACGTACGGATACAAAATTCGAACTAGTCGAGGTGTTTGTTAAATTATTTATGTATACAGATCACTGTTGCCGGAGATAGTCCAGCTAGTTCCCAACGCAGCGCCTAACTCTGCCGCCTAACAGTAGTATGCAAACTTTACCGTGTTCCGGTTGTGAATGATGTTGTAGCTAGTGAAATGAATGGGGTAACGAGATGGAACAATATGTGATACGCCGTGTATACCATCCTAACTAGCTTCTAATTCTCTGGACCGGCATATCATTTACCATCAGGCATGTTTCTTGGCTATGACGAATAAAAAGTGTATCTTATAAAATTGATTTGGTTAACTAGTAATGCAAGTATCATTCTATGTTAAGTTAAAAGATGCCACTCACTTTTCTTATCATTTAAACTCACAAAGATAATAGTTTTTACATCCATTAAAACTATATTTACGATTTTGCTTCCTGTTGGACTTGGTTCAAATTCATATATCATCTTTATTGTGATGTTTATTCAATATTTTTAAAGGCTAATAAATGATGATAACCCGATAAACATAAATGCGGCGGCAATGTTTGATTTACAGCTGGATGCTCATAAAACTGTATCGTCAGGAGGCGCCTATTCATCATCGAACTGTCGCGAGTTATCTTGCAGTTTTTGTGCCGTTGATGTTAGTGCGTTAACCTTTTTGCTGGTAAAGTTTGTGCGTACTGTCGTGTTATTGATGGTACCAAACGTTGAATACACGAGTTAAGGATATAATACCCATATATACTTATTAGCGATGTACATAACATTATAATATTTTTGAAAAATCTACTTTATAATATATATTTACTAATATGTTCTGTACTTTATTTCGAATTTCATTATTTAAGCACAACGTTCCACTAACCGCTCATATGTTTTTTTTTTTGTATTCATGTTAAACGGTCAGTTTTCGGAGTCATTGACCGAGTTGACAAGGCCGAACAAACGCCGGGAGATGTTTGACAGAGTGCCAACTATACACACAGACTACTGCAATGACATTATTAATTTGTGTGTATTAAGCTTTTACTTAAATATAATTATTGTTACTCTATCAATGTCTTTTATAATGATTACAAACGGGAGTATATTAAAGTGTGAAGGTAGACTTAATAATATTTTCTTTAACTATATTTGTAATTGACTTTGAGAGATTGTAGACTGAGGCTGTTTTCTGTGAAAATATTAACACGGGGTTCTTCATCGACTTTTGTAGCAGTTTCCTAGGTTTCAGTAGCTTGGAGGCAATTCAAACAGACCTAGTTAGATAGATCAAAAATTCAGCAGTATACCCTGCCTTCAGATACCGATCGATGATTTATCAATCATTCTGAACTATACTGTATAGTTAAAAATGTTTTGAAAAATGCGGAATTACCTTTTGATAAATAATAAGAAAGTAAGTATAAAAAAAGCATTGCATCTATTAACATTTGTAGAGACTAACTTTGTGTTTTTTTCAAATCATCTAAATAAGCTTTGCGTCGAGAGATTGCATCTAACAATACAAGCTTCTTCGTTATTATATAAACATAACTATTGAAAGTTATTTCAAGTGTTTTAAAAGAATTCTTGTTCCGAGTTTTAATAGAGGAGTCCTGTCTGAAAGAAAATCATGTTGAAAGTTCATTGTATCTTGTCTTGTTTTAAATACCCTTAATTTGTTAGATTGTCTTTAAGGATTCATGTAAAAATTTGTATTTTTGTTATTGTTCATTTATAAATACTGATATTTGAGAAACTTTTTTATTGTGTGATATGAGTACTCAATACATATACGATGATATCTATTTTGTTGTATAACCGGCTTTGGTGGTATTTGAATAAAAAGTGATAATATATAATTATTTGCAATATTGGTTAATTATTAAGTAAAAAAAATGTTCTCGGAAATTTCAATAATTCTTTAATGCAGATATTTTTAAAAGAAAATAAAAATTGTTATTGAGAAAACACCTTAGTTCGAGTACTTTCCTTCCATTTCGAATTGGAATATACTTGAAAACTTTTAACTGTTCCGAACAAACGGCTACATTGAAACTTTAAACAAAGCAATAGCAGCTCAGATCCGCAAGTTCTGCGAGTCCTTTGTGCTTTCACGGGAGTATTAAAGAACTTTTGACGTCCACTGATCATTCCAAGAGTCCCTCTTATCGGATAAGTTTAAGGTAGCATTCGAAACTGGGTGAAGGAAGAAATATATCGGCCATTAAAATTTACTTTGTTAATGGAGTTATTCTTTCGGTATTGAAATCGAGCTGCTTTTTTCTATATTTTTTCTGAGCTAAAATCTTGTTATATAATCTCTGAACGTTGTAATTTTAACAGCCAATTAAAATTTTATTTTCGTTCAATGTACAATATTTTACAAACACGCTCATAGTTATTTCTTATATAACCCATATCAACATGCATGGCGACCTCAATAGTAACGAATAGTGTAATAAAAAGGTTATGTTTGTTAATTTTCTTAGATTGCAACATTGTTAAAATTGTTATTTCTCAAGAGTTGTGAAAAGATGGTTTACTACAATAACTTACGAGTGATTTTTGTGTAAACAAACTAGCACTGTTAAGGAAATATGTATTTTTCGTTGTACGTGTACTTAAAAGTTGTGTACATGTATATTTAATTCACTCTGAGATGTAGTAGCAAAGGGAAAGTTTAAAACTTTATGCGTTTTGCAAGTATAAGAAATTTATTAAAAAATCTCAAACAAAAACTTAAACATACGGGATTCGGGTTAGATAGAATGTTAATACAACACACTGTCTACAGTGTGTTGAAATAGGCGACTAAGAAGAAAGTATATTCAGTGAAATGTTAGTAGTTACCTGGGATCGTTATTAGTTTACAATCATACTGGACTTAGCAGCTACGCAAAATACCCTCATTTGTGGACTTTCAGCATTGAACGTCAGACTCAAATGGCGGTAGTTGTTTCTATCTCATATCAGTTTTTATCGTTTGATTTACAATTAGTAGTGTTAATATACTTTATGTATAATAGCTACTTATGTTTGTAAACATAAGATTCAATCGTCTCACCGCAGTGATTATTAGTGGCAATTATAACGCTTTCCAATGTGAAACTTAATTGTTTTTCTTAACTTCTCCATCGTAGACATGCAAAACTCATTAGAAAATACTCTACAATCTTAGTGGTTGTGGCGGTAAATAATGTGGGAGTGCGGCGTTGAATTATTACCTACACATGTGTACTTGTTTCTTAAGACATTAAATGAGAGTATAATTAGTCCGTACTACTTTTTACACTAAATTATAGAATTGTGTTATAGTACATCTGTCATTTGAACTACTTGTATTATAGTAATTTTAATGTCTTCGTAATAATATATAACTATGATTAATGAAAACATACGACGAGAATTAAAGAGCAAAGTGAATGAAAGTTAATTTCACCAATTTTTCATGCAGCGTTTTAATTCATATTTTGAAGGGTGAATCGTAAAAGACGAAATTCATACGTAGACAGGTAATTCCGAGTCAGCAACAGGCATGCATAGTCAGATAATGATAATAAAATTGTCCCTGGGGTGCGCATTGAGCTGTAGTGAACCTTAGATAACTGCGTAGGAAAAATAAATAGGGGATACTAATAAAACGTATTTTAATATCCGCACCTCTTAAATAACTATTAGGTTTGTTTCTTTTAACAAAATATATTGCGTTATAATTGATCATTTTGCTCTTACACTCGACTCTTTATAAAAACAACTTATTTGTTACCGTTACATTTGACTACACTTAAGAAATTTTATAAAACTTACTTTAAGGAATTTTGAAGTGGACAAAAAAACTGTATAAAAAATACCGTCTGTATTTAAAAATATACCGTACGTAATCCGGGAGCATGTACATTGTATGTGAAGTACGGTGAGTTCCGCTTTCGCAACGGCTTTGAATTGTGTCCCATAACATATTGTTTATGGTAACTTTACTACGTGTAAAGTGGGACGTGTTGACGCGAGATTATGGTACTCCTTATGTTTTATACGGTGGGAACTGATACTTGTAAACTCTTGGCCAAACGCCGATGCCTTGTTCAAGTAAGAATTGTTTATTTTGTTCAGGATTATAATATACCAAACTTTGTTTGCAGGTAATTAAAGCTGGAATTATTATGTCGCGTATCTGGTAAGACATTTTATATCCCTTGTTAAGTAATGTACGTATATTGTATTAATTTATGACTATATACTCTTTCTTTCCTCAAAATAAAAGTCTGAAGTAACAACGAATCTTCTGTTAAACATTTCGGATTTGTTATAATCAAGTAAATCTTAATGGTTTTTGTTAAACTGTTCAATAGAAATCAATTATTTTCTCCTGATTAAATGGAATTATTGTAAGAATGATTTACCGGTACCACTTTTAGTAAACCTCCAACAAAAACACTGTCAAGTTAATAAGTCTAAAAATCTATAAATCCAAATTATCGTTATCGTGCATATAATAAACTTATTTGCACGCAATAACTTTATTACATATAGTCCTTATTTTCATTGCTTCCAAGTTTCTCATATGCGTAATGCATCTCACTTTATATTCAGAAATACTAACCAGAAATAGTCTGGAATGACAGTTAAACAGCAAACATGCGTGCGAAATAAACTTAGCCCTCCTGGGCATTACCACGCCCGGTATTCGTGTACATACATAGAATCGTTAACTTTATTGTGAAATGCAACGCGTTTGTAACTTAAGTATCTTAACACACGAGTATATACTCGTTTATACGTTTTCTTGGAAGATTTTACTTATGGCATTCATTTGGCTATAAAAATGTCTTTCAGTACATAATTGTTTACACATGTTACTATTGTATAGGTAATTTTTAATCTACATTTGCTATTGTAATTAGATGACTTTTTTCATCTATAATAGTCGAAACACAAGGCTTTAATTTCATGACGGTATACGACAATCAATTAAGGTGAAGCGTACTTATCCTGAAAATATTTGCTTACATATGTATTATATTTTTTAAAACGCTATTATATAATTAATTCAAAGAAATTGTTTCTATATAGATATCATTATCATCATCAATCTATCAGTATACTGCTGAACGCAGGAGAGAAAATGTTGAAAAAATTATTTTTCACATAATGATAGTACGTCTAATGATTATAAGGACACCTCCATTGTTTAATTTTCTAAAGAGCTTTTATATGTTTAAGACAAGATTTAATTCGGTCACTGCTTCACGCAACCTGACGTGCCAACACACAGACATGCTACTTACAAGTTGGTTTACGATTTAAGTATAATTAATCAACACAGAGTATAATAGTTACTGAAGATTAACTAATAATATTTTAACACAACCTTCTATATTCAATATTTATTATTTTCCTTAAAAGTTTCTGAAATGTATTGGTTGTTTGTTCAACTGTAAAACTTAGAAGATTTTTTCTGATTTGTACTAATATCGTTTTGTGTACTATAGTATATAAATATTGAGACAACACCTTTCTGTCTGATTTGCAGTTTAAATGGTTGTAAAACAAAAATATCTTACATTCAATAATTCGGTCACTTTTAAAACTGTTTCAAGCGTTTTGATACGGCAATTTCTTGAAATAAAAACTGCGGCTATGCAATTATTTCCGTCATAGTTGGCCAGGTGAAGGTCAAGAGTTACGTCAGCATCTGAATGCAGGTTTTCTCAGTCGACTGCGTTGCTCGACACGGGCAAACATCACTGACACATATCAGCACACGACCTGTGTGTGTAAACATGCTAAATACGCTGCATTCGCAGTGACAACCTTTGCTTCCGCTTTGATGATGCTATCAAAAGCTAAACGTTTAATATTTTAACTTACAAATGTGTTACTAAAGATGAGATATTGGTTTTTGCTATAAAATCATTCGTAGAAATTTCAAGTTTTACTAAACTACCACTCTAAAAGTTAGTTCGTAGCATTCTCTTTTATTCAATGTCATTAACGCCTAGTCACATATTTTTTATAACACACCCTCTAAACAAAACTACTTGTGGCAGATTAGGAACAAATTTGACAAACGACTGATAATAAAATAAGATGGCCATAAACTGAATGCGTCTAGGAGCAAATCTTTAGATAAATACTGATACCTCTTTTATCGAACAGCTCACTATAATGTTTGAATTCATGGTCTAATAAGGCGAGCGCTTGAGTTAATCTGAGAGCTGGATACACATTAGCTTAGAAAAATGCGGGTAAAAGCCATTTTAAATCGCGATGGTCTGTTTATCAGCATTCATTAGTGACGCTAGACTGATATATACGAATCATGATCAGAATAACTACAGTTTAACATTACAGAAATGTATGTCATTTAAGGTGCAGAAACATTCGTATTATAATTAAAAAATTTGTTACACAAAAACATATTTGTGTTGTACTTACCGTATGTGTATACTATGAAAATGTACATGGTATCCAGATAAGTAATAGACGGAAGACAATAAAAACGATTTTACGAGAGCTTTATGATCGCAACATCCTTTTAAATACGACAGGGAAGCCGGAAGGATGCATCTTCCGTTCTCAAGTAGTAAGTTTTGGCGCTTGAACCAAATTTGTAGAGGTTTTGGTTTCATTGGAATATATATAAACTTAAAAAGTTATAAAGATTAAATCCGTTCTGTATAAATAATTATGTAATGACTCATAAGGAAATCTTAGTAGATGAGACTTTGAATCTATTGGACAATGCTGCGAAATCTCGAGATCCGATTCCTTCATGTTCCTCGCAAACACTCGCCTCTCATTAATATGTATGAGAAGTGTTAGATTGTGCCGTCGCTCCTACAGACGTCACGATCTGATGCAATAACACGATTGACCCTTCTCAGCAGAAATAGACCCTGGTAGAAAAAAAGATGGCGCTCCGCACAATTTTCGCGGACATCAGACACTATCCCTACATAAATCGTGGTACCCTCGTAAGTCTCCGGAGATATGTTTACGAAAACCTAGAATGCCATTAGTATTTATGAGATACTGGCACCAACACAATGGAGATATGTGAACATCAATATAGCACAGTTTCTGCTGATAACGCATTCCAAGAATTATATTACTCCTCGCTAAGTGCCCAGGATATCGAAATTTATTATTCGTTCTCGTATGTAAATATGAGCGATAAGAATACACCAAAGCTTATACTACTGTAAATAAAGTGATAGGCGGACATTAGCAATTCAAGGTCCCGATATATCTAAGAATTGAAAATAACACTGTTGTTATATATCAAGACATACACCTTACACCAGTTCAAAAATTACTTTTTTTATTTCTAATTAATTCAATGTAGTTAACATAATATATACTATATTATTAACACATTTTTAGTATCATTCTTTCAAAGTTTATACTGTATAAGTTATTCAGTTAAAAAATAATTATGTAATTATTTTAAATTATATTTAATATATCTTGTATATAGTTTTTGTCGTACACAAACCACAACTTGTTTACCGCTTGATATAACTTTTTCATAAACTTGCACAGAGCTGTGAAAAGTACTGGAGTAATGGAATCGAACTCATTCGAGTGCTTTAAAGTTGTTTCGAGGAATTAACACTGCTCAACTGTATTGGAAATCCGTCTAGGTTCAAGGAGCAAATAACGGATTGTAACTTTATTACAAAGCTGTGAATACCTACAGTAAAAATACTAGAAACTATAATAATTCCTCTACAATTAATATTACTTGGAAAACTCTCGGAGTTGTTTCTAAAGAATTAAAAAAAGTTAACCTTTTAAAATAAGAAAGAAACGATTTGGTACTTATAACTACTATTGAATTTTTCAATATCATTATTTTGTGTTTACCATCAGTATAATTTTAACTTTTCTGTTTCATTTATTTTATCAAGTAAACAGTATATCTGATATTTTAATAATGTGTACATAATATATTTGATAAACACTGTGTTATAACCTCGTAGTACATATAAACGAAAATAAGCTGTTCCATCGTCTTGAGTGCCCTTTGGCAACAAACTTTTCAATCGGACCACTTACGTGCAACGACGAGCTTGTAACTTTGTCCTTTGAGACCACACTGGCTGACCAAGTTAAGTAAATTGTATGTATAAGGAACTAACTATGAACTGCTACTTCCATGTCCCTCATATTCTATTATTCATTTCTGTTACGATTATCACCATGCTCGTTCATAATCATTATCCTAACTACGAGTACATATTATGAATATACATATTTCATGTAATAATCCATTAATTTTTTTGAGTCATTAAAACTTTTAAGCTTTACGTATTTCCGTTAAAAAGTTTTAATTTATGCGTATTTATCACTGTTTCCAGATAATTTTTTAGTGTCTGCCACTGGTCCAATACTTCTTATCCATAATTTTTATATTCATTATAGAAATTATACGTTTAGTTTTAATTCTACTATCTTAAATAAAAAATATACTAAAATAGCACTGAGTACGATTCCTATTTTGGAACTTATTAAATATTCAAGATGCTGCTTCTTCCGCATTTCTTGAAAATCCACCGGGACCGCAATTTGGCAAGAAGTAATGAAACAGTGTAACTTTCGCTACGATGTTTTATTCAGTTCTTAAAGTGTTTGTTCCTTTTCTTTTTCGTAATACAATCTGTGGTTGTTACGAAAATTTTGGTTCCGTCGTTAAACGTTCCAGTATAACGGATTGAACTCTGCGATGAAGTACTCATTATATTCTCGTTTTGGTATTATTCGTTCCTTACTATGTTTTGTTAAGGTTTTTTAAGAGACATCTATTAAAATTTGATTCAAACTGTAACATCAACAACAAAACATCCCAAGCTTTGGACTTTATAATTCTCATTTGTTAATATATTACTATTGTACTACATAACACAAGATTGGTATGTCTTCTAAATTTTTTTGCAGTACGTTCTATTACTTACATCACTTTGTGAATTATTATTGAAAGGTCCACATAATTTGTTTATTGTATAAACAGAAATGGTTCTGTTAATATATGAAAGCGACAAATTTTTGTACTGGAGCCAAATGCTATAATCTGTAAACAACATTACATCGAAAACAATTATTCGACAACAAACATATAAATTACTTACGTCACATTTGTCAATAACAACATGAGAATAAATCAACTTTAAAAATAAAAAAGATGTTATGAAAGTGAATTTGTTTATTTCTTAGTCTTCTCCCTATGTCATCAAAACGAATTTATGTACAATTCGCTCAATTTAGCTTTTCTCTGAAACTTATACTGAAGTAAAGAAAATTTAAGTGGCAGGTCATTGTTATTATTATTAATGTGTATAATTTACAATAATAATTACATGTATTAAAAATATAATATGAATTTATATCTAAATTCATGATTATAAGACGAAATTTTACAAGTCAGTCAATAAATATTTGCAAAAGCCTAGATGAAGGCTATTTATCATAATACGAATTTGATTAGAGGTTATTGAGCATGATTAGTTCAAGTCAAGTTTACCATTGTAATAAAATGTACTTAATTTCGATCGCACGTATATTTCGAATATGTAATTAAGTGTAAAAAATGGGATGATTATAGATAAATACTTTTTTGTTGTATTACTATAAATCAATTGTCGTATTTGAATACTAGAAGGAAACTAATTCAAGTACTTGATCGATGACGAACTAATTTGAATAACTCAAAATTATTTTTTTTGTAATTCAAAATAAAATGAAGATTCTAGCTTTTATGTAAACGTAAAATAATCATCTCAAAAAAAATTAAAATAATCATTGAGCAATAAAAGCTTTTTACCGTTTTTATTTCCTGTTTATCGATTTACGAGTTTCACGTAGACGTAACAATTTAGTGTTTCATTTATTTGCTGAGTAGTTATAAAACGTTACCCATGTGTTTTATTGCGTATAAAAGAACTCGATTTTTATTAAACGTTAACAATTTATGCAAATTATTTTGTTATCACACCTTTTTCCTGATGCTCGTGGCCTGTGCTATCAGTGGAGCAACGAATACACAGCGTGTTAGTTTTCATACAACCATTTTCCTTTGTTAATTCAGATAGTGCGGACGTATTATTCCTGTCAATGTTAATGTTATTTCTGTAGGGATTTCATTAAATATTACTTCAATAACATATCGCCTTGCGAAGTGTTTGTTATGGGATAGTTAAAGGACGGCTGGTGTTCGTGTCGTGGAAATTTATTCGAAAATGTTTAGAAGACTCTCCTGGAACGCTTTGGCGTCAAAGAGGAGAGGTTCAAGAGATTCGCCTCTCGATTCGCCCCTGTCCGACGAGGTATGTTTGTTGTGCGATGATTTAATTTTGATATCGTTTAATATAGCCAAAAACGTTGCCCTTACGGCCTTGATATTGCTGTTATCGAGAATTGATTACTTATGTTTCGATTGGGAAGGTTTCGTTACCTATAAAAGGTTTACTCGATGAAATATTTAAAAATCGTTTCCAAAAATATACATGCATTTGATATTTTTCAGAAACTAAAACGCATTTGATTTCAATTTTCTGTTATTAAACTTGATAATATTAATTATTATTCTTGCTAAACATTGAATGGGGGAGGAATAACCTTTTACAGAACGTCTCTAATACACAACCATTTCTATCGTTTAGAATAGTCCATGTACCAGCTAGTCCAGTATAAAGTGACAAGGTAGGGGATAATTTAAAAAAAAAAGGGATGAGAAGAAAATTTCCTTGTGACCGTTACCAGTATACAGCACTGTCAAGCGTAGCGAGTTAGCAAAAACACCCTTTGGTAAGGCACATTTCGAAGTAGTGATGGCGTTAAGTAATAAAATATGTAAATTTTTTTAGATAATTTCCTTTTGAAAATAGCTGTAGGGTTGTCCATTTGAACGCCTTAGATCAAAAGAGCACATGTAGTGTTGTTTTAAATGTCATATCTACCTTTTTTTATATTTTTTATTGTAAGATATGTTACTGAACTGTCTTAACACTATAATATTCCTAATGTAACACTTTAGTAGTTAAATACAGTATTTTTTATTTGCTTTTGTAACGATTATTTCGTGAATTTTATTTAAATTATCATGTTATATATTTCTCGCAAATTTTTCTCTCTCAACCCTATCCCTCCGGATGTACCTCCTGCGTAAACCGGTTCGCGTTCCGCGCCGTTTATCGCATCCCCAATACATTTTTAATTGTCTCAAGTTGCGTTAAAACGTAACTTAAGTGTTCAATAGATAGTTTTAAACTGCGTGTAACATGTAGTTTCACTTTCCATTACTTTTTTGATTATAACTAATTTATTAAACACTTTTCTTTCGGGCTTATTTTATGCGTAGGTATAATATATATACAAATAAAAACGTCTTGAAAATTACAGTACATTTTACTTGTAATATAAACTACAATAATTTAGTCAATGATGTATTTTTTTATAATTCAAAATTAATATAGGCAGAACAATGGTCATATCAATAATAATAGGTATTACAGGATGTATGCCTAAACAAATATTTTTATGATAATCAACTCCTGATACACATAATCCTGTTCCCCACTCGTTAACATATTTAATTGTTAAAAACAAACCGTTTGGGTTCATTCTTTTAAGAATATGGTTGTTTGTTAACTACATATTACGTCAGCGTGTTAATTAAACTTTCCTGATCTTTCTAGAAAGTATTCTTTATGTCTACCCCTGTTTGAATTTCGTCGTGACTGGCAAAATGCCAGCTGACGCTTGGCTAAAGCCTTCGACATGCAAGGCACACACGTATATGTACAAGCTCAAAACGTAGAGTATTACAGCTGGCGTGTGAAAACTACTATTAAAATTACTCATATTCTCTGTCTCAACTTTTTTAATATTTTCTAAACATAATAGTTCTCTGAAAGCGTTGTTAGAAACCAGAACATTAACCGTATATAATAAGGACTAATGCCAATTTAAAATTGATCAGTTTAATCCGCGTTTATGGTCGGAGTTATTTCGAGAACATAAACGGGAAAATCATGCACAAGTATCCTTAATTGTTTTACCGTAATCACTACTGAATGTTAAACTTACGTATTTACAAAACCTAAATTGTCATATTGCGTATTTGTTTAATACATTAAAGTAATTAATTATTAAAGTATCTTTTGAATTAAATTTCGAAAAACTTTGCTTCGTTAATTCTAAATCAAATTTCATTTTGTATTGAATATTTTTTAGTTTTTGTGAGACTAACATCAACATTAAAATAAACAAACACAAATCATTATAATTATACCATAAAATAAATGTTTGTGTGGTCATGCAAAAAAGACTTATAAATATAGTCATGTTGCGTCGATTAAAAAAACATTACTGTGTTATTTTGACCATGTTCGTGTTTTGCGGAATACCTTACAAGAGACTCAAATCTTCCATCGGTTGAGCTGTTGATATTTTTTTTAATCGACCTAGCGAAAGGGCGGACAAGGTTCACCTATGGTGATGACACGTTAAAATGATTAATACTACACCACATTGTTCCCGGTTCCTTAAGACACAATATGTTAAGCCTCGTTACCCTAGTAATTTCCCCTGCAACGACGCCCTTCTCTGGCACCGAATAAAGGAATACACATTGAATAGTAACAGTTGTTATCTTTATAAATTTCATCCATTTGGTTAATTTATTTCAGGAGATCGTAAAAACATTCAGCGTGTCACCAAATGTATTAACCTCATGTGTTACAAGGTTTCGACCTTCCGCCTATTAGAACCATGATAGTGTCGATGTTGTCTAATCCCTGTATAAAACGTTTATTGGCACAGTCAACAGTGACAGTTGCCATGACATCACTGTTTACGTGCGTTTGCTTTATCTGTTAAACTTAACTGTTAAAATTTTACACATTCCTAGCTTATAACTTGTATTACATCGACCCCATTTTCTAATGATGTTAAGTGATTGTGAGGCTGTTGGCGAACCGTGCTCATCCAGAGCACTTTAGCTGTCATATATTGTATGACGAAACACAGCTTTTTGGACGAAGTTTTATAATATGAAGACGGTAGTTAGGTATGAGCATAATTCTACCACTATCCAAACTCCAGCACATGACCAGGGCCATATGATTATTGGTTTAATCATAAGTATCCTAAAACCTTTTCACAGATTATTAATATATTGTTAAAATTATAAAAACAAACTTTCTGCCACCTATTTGATGTTACCGCAGTGTAGTCATGGCGACAGTTGCGCGCGCAGGTGTTAGCTGAACAGCTGCCGTACTGTGAATAAACATATGTCAACTGATAGAACAAAGTTTTATCAGTCAGATATACACAAAACTTGGGAACAAATCAATTTAGATATAAGTAACATTTTAAATTTATTTCTAGATTACACTATTTGCGGCGCTAAATTCTATATCGAAGAATAAGACTTTGCAACAAGTTTTTGTTACAATACCACGTATTTTTGGTATTTACCTTAACTCCGTTAAAGAAAATTTTAAAGTTATCTTTTATTCAGCAAAGAAAATAAGCACCAAACTAACTATTTTAAAAATTTGAATTTAATATCATTCTTTTTATTACGGGTAAAAAAATAAAAGAAATCCTGTTCAAAGTTTATGCTTTCTTAAAACGCCTCACTGAGAACAGTTTAATTATTATATGTTATGTGAATATATTTACAATGTTTATATATATACAATATATGTTGTTTTTGTATATACATGTATAAAAATAATGAAAACGTTTGTGAGTCACGATTCCGATAGCATATTGTTTATTCCAATTATTTCAGCAACATGAGTCTTGATCTCATTTATTTTAACAGCCTCCGTTTATTTGTTATTAATTAAAACTTTAACCTAATCGTTAATTAAAACTAAACGCAGTAGTAGTTAACCACAAGCGAGTTAATTTAGCAGCGATTATTTCATATGCGATAAACAAATATTGTGTACATACATACGTCAAGCAGAAGTACATTTTATTTCACATAGATAGATACGAATTATTGTATAGTCTAATACTGTTTCAACACTTTATGTAAAGTAAGCACCCTTTTTTTTGATAAGACAACGAGACGAGCGAGACGTTCACCTGATAGTAAGTTACTTGCTCATAACAACGTGGCGCTATTTAAAATGGTATAACTAGCGCATTGCGCTGATCGCCTTGAGACGTAAGGTGTTAAGTTTCGTTACCGCAGTAATTTCACTGGCTTTCATCACCCTTGAAACCGGAAGGAACACAGTAATGTTAGCACACTACTATTTGGCGGCAGAAATAGGAGCTGCGGTGGTCTGGCATCAAAGACCTACCACCAGCTGTTTTGGTTCAGGGCTGTGAACTTGCGACCTAATATTTAAATCTAGCATTGAGTTATTAAGAACTCTTTTACATCAAAAACGGAAAACTTATTTAAAGTTTACTATCATTACTATTCAAAAATAAAATTGCGGACACATAATGAAATAATTACACAAATGTAATTAACATCAAGGATTACAGAATTCGATGAATGTAATTCGGTAATGGTTGGTTCAGTGGTAAAACACACCCATAATTTGCAACCCCATAACGATATCGCCTCTAAATGAAATAGGCCAAACATTAACCCGTAATAATGGTCGTAAAAAGAACGAAATTACACAGTCGTCTCTTTCTTTTACGACCATCGGAAAATGACTATTGCGTCGTTTTATGGTAACCATGGCTTAGATTAAGTGTATTAAAGAATTATTAAAACTAAAGTTCAAAATTTGTGTTTTTTTATTATAGAACGAGATCTATGATATAATACGATGTAGTGTACATAGATAACAAAGCGTATTCGTTACTTTATAATTATTCCATCATCTATGGAATAATATAAACAAATAAAAAAAATCGCTCTTCGGAATGTTATATGAACTTTTATACTTTGATAACCTCACTACACTTATAAACTGTTACGGAAGTATAAATTTATTGTCAATGCTCTGATGTACTTTATGACTTTATAACAATACAGCAACAAATACAAATGATTTATGATCTTCTCTTTTATGAAGTTCATGAAATTTTCTCTAATTATTGTGGCCGGTTCAATTATTCCCAAGCTGGCATTCAAAGAAACCGTTCTTCTTTAACTTTGATTGTGTTCTCTTGACAATGAGTTGTTTAAAAATTTCTCGCCATTTAGCCCGAGATGTATGTGAGAAATTGTGAACGTGAAAGAGTAACAAGTAAAAACTGTGTTACTTTATAGTACTTATGATGTACGTAGGCTTATGCTTACTGATGTTTCTAGTATTCTAATGTGATCATATTGATGCTTCATAAGTAATGTTTAAACGATCAAAACAATTTTCTTTAACATAATTATTAAGAGCAGTTTAAATAATCTACGATTTTTCTAAATCTAACTTGAAAAATAAATGAGTTTTTAGTATCTAGTGAAGTAATTTATCCTAATTCGCGTATACTTCAATCTTCAATTATAAGACTTAAATTTTTAACAAGGTCACAAGAATTAAATATTTAAAAACTCAATTGCGTAAGTGTAAATACAATACATTTTATGTTTTTCGAGATATATTCGTATTAAAAGTTGTACGAGTAAAGATAAGTATCTTTCGTTAGAACTTGGCGTAAGCCGCAGCGATTCGAGAAAGTCGATTTTCTTTCAGACGCTGCAACCGAGTACGGCGTAAGCCGGGAGTACTTTAAAATGTTCTAGGTTTGCATTCAACATTGTAATGTCGCGTGCATTCTGCACTGGCTTAAATCGCTATATGCCTTGTTGTGAAAATCAGTTTTTTTATTCTTTTCGAAATCTTTATCTCTGAATAAAATATGAGGACATAGACTAGACTAACACATTTACTGTGTTTTCTGCCGAACACTATACAAAGTAGATTTCATGTGTAGGTGAAATACATCATTCAATGTAAAAATGTTCGTAAAAGACATAAACAAATAAAAAGTCAATATAATTTCCATAAAAAGTAGACGGTTAGATACTGTAACTTCAACGCCGACACTAGTAGTAGAGCTTGTTAAGTTTACAAAAAAACGGTCTGAGATCAAAAACACTAGGTATTCGTATATCTATCTCATTGTTACATAAAGTATCTGTTACTAATGGATGTGCTTATCTTAATAATGGAGTTTTGTCTGCGTTCTTATTTTTTTTGCTAACACCGGTCCGTATGAGTCAGTGCCAAAAAGGTAGACGGAACATGTTTATTTAACTCGAATTTACGGGTTGTTTTAACTGCGTAGTTAGATACCGCAATGGTACATGAATGTATCTGGATGTTTTACGAGGATATTGTATGCGATGCAATTATTTATGTAGGCAGGTGGTATTTACTATTGGCTTTTCGCACATTAATGAACCTGGTAATAAATAAAGACTTTAATATTTCAAGTGAAGAAAGTAATAGATGAAAACAACGAAAGAATGCTTGAAATAAGCAATGTAGTTCGGTGTTTCGAAATTTGTAAACAACCTGTCATACTTGTGACTATATTTATATTATGCCGTTCATGTAAGACATTTTTAGACCTCAATTACAGTTTCGGAAATCTCATAAACTTGTTAATAAAAAAGACAAGTAGGAACGAATTCACTACATTAATTTTTTTATGTAATTTTTAGTATAAAATAATATTTTATGATGTTATTTGTAGTTATGATTATTATACATAGTAAATATTAATTAACTTGTTTACGATATAATATTATTTCTAGTGTCATAATTTTTCATACTTGATAGTTCAAGGTTCTTTCTCTGTATTAAAAAACAACGTATATATCTTACCAACATTCGCAGTGGAGGTTGTATATTCATTTCTATTAAACCTCTCCAATCGATTATAAATGATTCAAGGAGTTGACTCACCAGGGTCTCCTTTGTGTAGGACTGGATTGTCCACTTTTCAACGAGATGCAATCAATTCGCTGCTGTCTTTTACACCTTCATCGCAATATGCTTGCGAAACGGATACGTTTATTTCAACGACGATTGCCCGTTTTTATAAATCATCACTGTTATTTATTTTTTCTATAACGTGTGTGGTTTCACTAATATTCTCATCATCATTTAGTAAAAGAGGAAAACAGTCTACCGCGCTGATTCATAAACGACTTGTATCAATGCCAACACTAAAACATTTCACCTCATGCGCTTCGATACGAAAGTCTTTCTACAATGTGAAGGATATAAGGTATAATTTTCTTTGTGCCCTGACATGAGATCATAATTTGGTACGACGTAATCGTCTTGCCGTTTGAATAAATCAGCAGCCGGTGTCGCAACATCATAGTGAGACAAGCGGGTCGTTGTTTGCAAAACGGAATATGCAATGTTACGAGCGACGGGCGTTTTTTTTATTTCTATTGTGTTTTACAAACGCGCCAACAATTTCGCGTCGTTTCATTCAGCCACTTGTCGATTCATATGTTATATTTTCTAAGTATTCCTCGTCTGATGTGTCTGGATATTGTATGTAAATTTTATTGGCGTATTTATCTATATTAGTGGCAGCGACAGTTCCTGTCGTAAGTTGCATCCTATGATTTTAACATTATCGTTCTTGGATGTGCTTACTAATCGATATAATCCTTTAGTATATATCGTTTCTTGAATCTCTACTATAAGTATACAATTTTGAATGTAACCAATACCTTGGAAATACTGAATTGTTTATTTATTCAGTTTGTTTCGGGAGTTACGTGTAAATGTAATATTCCTTATGTTAAAAACAGTTTTATTGAATGTAAACAGAGTGCAGACTCGACCTTACCTTGAGTTAACAACGATCGAATCAAATGTGCTGATTCGTGGTATTTTTTTTTATTGATTGTCGATAGATATAGCGATTACGTTGGATTGCACAGTAATCTTGAGTGTTCAAGGTTTAGATATCTTGTTACGTCCTGTAATTCTAATACGGATATCCATGTCAAGAGTTATCGAAGCTGAAGTAATAATAATTTCTTTTGGTATTTAAGCATTTAGACGTAACAATCTTCTATTTGTTTAAGGTCAGAAAAATTATATTTTTATAATATAACATTGCTTTAAATAATTGCTGCAACAGAAAACTATTAAAAGTTAGTTGATTATTTTTTAACTCTGTATATGCTAGAGTGCTTCCTAACAGTGGTATCAAGGTCTGTGGCTCTTAGGACGTTATTCATCACCATAATGACACGTTATCGTAAGTGCAGTTACTGGTTGATAAGTGCTCTTAACATTTAAAGGTATGGAAGTTATGATTTCGTTGTTTATCCGAAATGCTTTAGTCTGATTTCAGTCCAAAATGTAGGCGTCTATCTAAGTAATAACAGTTTCTTTGTTAAACACTGGTTACTTAAGAAAAACAACTTAACGGGTGGAGCTCATGATATTGAACTCTATAAAGTGTGTACATATGGTCACTATTTACGTAGTGAATAATGAGCGGTACGCCTGTTAAGTGGAGACGTGTCAGTTTTCTGGCAAGTCTTTTACGGTTCGGTTGTGACGATAATGTTATAATAATATTTTAAAATAATCCTCGCGGCCATCTTGAAACCGGTTACTTCTTATTTTCCTTATTTTCATACGGATTTACTGTTTGTCTTTATACTGAAATGTGTGTAACGGATATCAATTTAACGTGCATTATTAATGGATAACCATGATTTGTTTTTGCGTGTAAGTAACAAAGTTTTGTATGTTTAACTACTTGTTATATCTGTCAAGGCTTTTAATAAATTTAAGGTCAAGCGCATGTTTCTCAACTCTAATAACAACTAAAAACTTTATTTGTATGTTAAAGTAGTTAATGTGATTCTTTATTTGAAACAGTCTCAATTAATGGTCGCTTAAGAATGTAGAAGACATTCATTTACACCGGAATTCAAAATATAATTTCAGAAACTTGCATCTAACGGAGATCGATCGGACGAGACTGTACTATAAATAACCAACATGGCGTGACCCACTAAGAAAGTTTCCGAGTTTTTATTTTCTTTCATGAAAAACGCCTGCAGAGACTCTCGTAGACTTCGAAGTCATTGTATGTAATAAATCAGACAATCTCTGATCAGTAACGTTGTATGTGTTTTTCGGACTTTAAAAAAAAAACGCTGGTAATAGTTATTTTAAGGTTATTAATAAACAAATATGTAAATAGCGGAGATTTAATATCGTAGTTAACAAATATCAAGTAAAATATTTTTTTTTATTTAATATACACTATGCAGGCTTTGTCTATTTCGAAAATTTCAGCACAAACAAGTGTTTTGGAGGTGCAGCAACTGAAATCGCAACTATCGAAACACTAAAGATGAATGAGACAAAGGTATATTATTTTACACTTGTTTGATTTTTACACTTTTTTAATACTATTTGTATCGCAGCTACATAAAACTATGAAGGTCTAGCGAGGGAAGTTACTGAAATCATTGCTTCATAAAAAAGACTGTCCAGGTTACTTACACGGGAATCTTACGATATTTAAACTCGTATGTGTTGCTTAAATAACTTACATTTTAATTTAACGATGCTCGTTAAAAAGTCAAGTTTATTTGTGCGCAAGTAATTCACAATTCAGAGAACGGTGACTTTAGCCCGTATGGTACGCATTATCGAGCCGCCGACGTGAAATGGTACTTTCTTTATATAGTAAAACTTTCCACTGCACTTGCAACGAGCGTATTATGCAAAGGTGATCTCGGTTACATTTTATAGCGGTTCTCATCCATCATCGTCCGTGAAAGAGAAAGCTAATTTGCAGGTGTTTTTTGTACAATCACGCGTTATGACTAACGTGTAATTTGTTATTACGTGAAAGAATGAAATGGTTTGTACAACATGACATAAAACCATTCGCACATATAAACACAGCTCATAGATGAAGTATAACAATAGTTTCAAAGGCAAGGTAAACGTCAAAGAATTTTTTTTTATTACCTTTCAGTGTTCAATTGCTGATAAAAACGTTTAAGTAAGTCGCAAAACATTTTAAGTAAACGAGTTACGTTCGAGATGAAGTTCACAAGTTTCTTTGCCAAGTGAATGACCGTTAGTGTAATCTTACGATCGAGATGTAAGGTCTTTGCACAGAGCAGACAGTCAGTGGACTCATGATTGACACAGCGTCACGCAATCTTTACTCGATTTCGTGTTAAATTGATTCAATAAGTATATTAAATTTCATTAGACATTCAAAATGTAAAATGTTATGAAACGAACTATTTTAATTTAAGCTACTGATATTTCAGATTATTTGTTTATTTATCAAAAGACATGACTTAAATTTAACATAACATTATTTTATAATGACTATAACAAGCTACAAGGCTGAAATGTTAATCATCATCATCGTGAAGTACCTTCTTTAAAAAGGTTAACAGAATTCCGATACAATGCTTTATAAAAAGAGCAATTTTTCATTACTATGGTATTATAAATTCTATAATAAGTGATTTTTTTATATTAACATGTAAGATTTGTTTATGTTATGATCAAAAAAATTAAGTACTATGTTTATTGTTAATTAATATATAAAGGGAACCACACATTTTACAGTATTTATTGATGTTTGAAGTATTCGGTAAGAAAATAAAGATTTTTCCTGTCATGTAAACTTTACGTTTCGTGTAAGTATAATATTTTTTATCATTTTAAAAAAATCATTTGCGTATGTAGATAATAATTAAGAAAAGTTAAGCATGTGTTGGCTGTGCACTCAGAACGGCGGTAACGTAGAGCAGAATGGCTATATAACCTTAATAATTAGCGACTTGTATAATTTTAAAATTACAGCAAAAACTAATAACGCATACAAATTATCCTTAAGTAAGCGAATAAAGGCGCAATGCTACATAATCTATTCAACAACAGAGTTAACTGTGTGATATAATGTTCGCTAAAGAGCGGTGGCCTGTTTTTTTTCAGTTATACAACTGGAATAATAACGATGAGTCTAATTAGTTTTGGATTACTTCTGGATAGTTATGTAATTGATGACGAGGTGAGCAAGATGTTTACCTAGTGGTGATTAATATGTAATAACGTTTTTTTTTATTCTTTGAGGAGGCTATACGAACGAGACGTTCATTTGATAGTGAGTGATACGTTTTCCCATAACAACGTACTGCTGCACAAGATGGTACACTGCTGAGGCATAAACTGTTAAGTCTCGTTACCCCAGTAATTTCATTAACTTACAGCGTCCTTCAAACCGCAAATGTTTACACACTATTCTTCGGCGGCTGAAATAGAAATAATGTAGCTCTGAAAATTAAGATAGTAAACACTGCAATACCATTGTGCTCCCCGCTTTGAGAAATATGTAAATAATCGTTACTCAAGTGATTTCTTTAGTTGCCCTTCAAGCCCAAACAGTAATATTTGTACACTATTACATAAGACAGTCTCTAGCCACTGAAACCTGCCGACAATACAACAGTGATTATATTTGTAATACATCAGTCATGGAAGTTTTATTTTTGAAGATTGTTTTTAAATCTTAAGACGGAATTTGTAACTTAGGTGTGTTATAATATTGCCGAACTTAAATCGATAAAACAATTAAGTACCTTTTCATATTAGTTCAATTTCAAATTGTATGTAAGATGTATTAGTAAGCTTTATTTTTTGTACTTTAACGAGAATATGGTTTTTTAATTGGACCTGTGCCTTTTTTTCATTTTATAGCATTACGATTTTCCTGTATGTTTTTCAAATGTTTCAAATCTCCCTTCATTCTTTAAAATTAGTGTATTAAGAAGAGCAAATTGTTAAATTTTTATATACATAGCCGGATAAGTTTTGTGTGAGAGAATATTTTTTATTTTCACTATTAGAAATATTATTTAGAAGAAGCAAGAATTGGAATAAAATAAATACAGAGTTAAAACACCTTATAAATAATAATAATAATACATCAACAAATTAAAACGAGAACAGGCAATTGAAAAGCATCATTATTCAAGTGCGTTATTATTATAACAATGAAATATAAAAATAACGAAAGCACTCGGATGAATGAACTTGTTCGCCATGTTGCCAATCAAATTAAAACTATCACATTCGGCTCCGGTAGTGTGATAACGAGGTTCATCCGTAAATTTTATGAATACGTTCATTTATATCTGTCGCAGTACATCGACATACTTCAATTTATATACCTCCGGAAACATAGTACAGTATATTATTATTGTATGGCATTAATATCTTTGTGGGATTTAGGCTTAGCAGTGGATGTCCTATCAACGATGGTGATGATGATACTTTATGATAACCTTAAAGCGTCGTGTCCTTTACATTGTACACGAGTTTGTAGTCAGAATGCCGTAAAAGCAAAATTGAACAGGTTGATGGTTGGCTGTATTACAGGTTTTATGATATAATTTTTTCCCGGTGATATTAACGCCATCAGTCTCTTTGACTACTGTTTCAACAGACTCGGAGCTCGTGGATCCGCAATACGCGAGCTGTGACGAAAATAATATAATTTTGTATAATAATTACATTATGTTATAAATGTTTCAATTCGAACAACATTAGCACAGGAAACATAAAACGGCGCGTGTAAAAACTTAATTAAGTTGGTCGTAAATTCCTAAAGTTTCCAGTCGGTGCGGAGTAAAAAAGAGCAAAAATAAATTTATAGTCTGGTTCTATGGTATTTTATACGGTTTAAATGTTCACTTTCGTCCGGATCGCAATTGCTGCGACCTTAATGAACGCTCTCAAGAGCTCTCGCCACGTTGTTTACCCCTGTCGAACTGTTATGCCAGGGGTGTCGAATTTACGAGGTGGCGCAAGCGGTGTATTACTAGCATGACCATGTGAGGAGACCCTGGTAAAGGCTAATTGCTGGTGGTACTGCGGAAGTATACGAGAATGTTACCTCAGGTAGTTCTTACTGATACTTTCAAGACGGTTACAGTGAGGCTTTAGCTAATAAGAGCTCGCCGTACTTGTTGTACACGCAGGAGAACAAAAATTTTGTTATGGTTAAATATGTACTAGATATTCAGTTCCAAAATAATTTTTGTTTTTATACCAATGTAATAAAAAAAAAACCTAAAACATATCATTTACAATTTTTACGATGATTTAAACACCACTGGGATACCACTCGCTAAAGATCTTAAGGTTTAATACACGGAGGTTTTTCGGCGTGAGGTTGGCTTTTGAGAGATGATAATGTACTTAGACATGTTAATTTGAAAGTATTAAATTATTTATAATTTTTTTACATTAATAATTGTATAGAATTATCAATCGAAGTTTCTTTTTTTTTCATTAGATGTAAAACTCATATAAATATTTGCTGTTTATAACTAGTGCATCCATTTTATAATTACAGCTTTTGGAATATTACTTCAAAATATTAACATTTTTGTAACGTATTCTTACTTAAAGAAGGTTAAATAAATTATACCAAATATTTTCATTTAGTAAGTACTGGACTATTTCAAACCAATTCAACTTTCGGTTATGGTTAAAATTAAGCATACTTATACCATAAATCCAGAATTGAAAAAACATGATTTATCAAGGACGATTTGCGATTACTAATACACACATACACTTAAAAATATATGATATAACTATATCGATAGGTAGCGAAATATACGGATTTGTCACCAGTAAACTTGTCTTACGGTTGTAAGTCGGCTTATAGCGAAACTGGAAAGGCGTTTTCCTACATTTCCGCCGCCTAGTGCATTTCACACTACAAAAATAGAATCAAGGTAAAATACTACTTTATTTCATGATCTCCATTTAGATTATAGTTATGCAGTACAAAGAAAAATTAGCACAGGTGAAATTATGGTTTCTTGATAATTAGTATTTCACTAAGATTATCATTCAAGTATTCTTCAATGTCATTTGTTTAATATAACTTATAAATAGTAAAACACGTCCTCATATTTTCTTTTAGTTGATTTACCAAATGAATTGCTTAAATCGACGAGAATAATTTGCTACAGTGTATATTTTTACTAACGGTTAGTTAATTAAAAATTGTTATGATTGTCTCGAAAAAAAGTATTTCATTATCTCAGACTCATTTATTTTTAGGATCGGAGCTGTTTAAACCCTTCTCCATAAGGATGCGAGATGTTTGCATCTCTTTAATTTAAATCTCAAAACTGTCTTCATAATGATCCGCTGCCAATACTAAAGGGGTATCGGCAAATTAATGCATCGGTTAATTCAATTCAATGCAATACTTGCGTCCGATTTGGCAAAGGGGACACCATTAAAGTAAAGCGCGACGAAACGCGAGCCGCATACAAAACGAGCGCGCAAGGAAAGAGCGCGCCGTCCTGTCTGCGAATACGTATCGTGTTTATTACCACTTGTATTTTTTTTTCCGTTGCCAGTATATAAATGTCCCTCTTTAATTGAGAGTTATTACGCTTTCATGCCTTGCCTTTAATATTCGTGCTATAATCACTTCGGACTTAATGTACAACTCGTGATTTCACTATTGAATTTAAACATTTTTTTTCGTATTCGCCGATGAGACGAGACGAGCATAACGTTCATCTGATGGTAAGTTATACGCTTGCCCATAACAACATGCCGCTAGTAAAGTCATAGTAGAGACATGAGGTGTTATCTCGTTACCCCAGTAATTTCACTAGCGTACAACGTTTATAAAATATATATGCAACAAATAAACTAAATTGTAGACTTTGTTTTTTGCTTTATATATGAGAATGGTTTACTCGATGGTCATATTAAATTGTTTAGATTGTGCTTGGTCTTCTTTTGAAGGGACTTTCTCTGTATCTAAAGTTTAAAAGTTACCTTTATTTTTATAATGAAAATTAGAGTTCCGTATATCCGGTGTTACCAGCAAGCGTTTGTGAAAACACTGTATTGTAAGTAACAATAGTAACAACCTTACCATTACGTATATTGTAATAAAAAGTTAAGGTTCTAATTTTGTGACGTCCTGGTAATGTTTTAAAATTACCCCATTTCTAAGTTAAAAAAACGTATCGCGTACACTACATACGTAAACCTGTTTGAAGTTAAATGTAAGATTTACATCGGACTTAAACCAGAGCGGGAAGCAAGCGTCCAGAACATAAACAAACGCGAGCATGCCCATTATCTCTCTGCAAATACTTACTCAGATAAAGCTGTGATACACAATGTATTGATTTACTTCATATCTCATTACTAAGAAACGGTCGTAAATAATTTATAACTCGGTTATTGGTGAATGCATTATATCATCCATTATCATTTTCATTAACTATAACACGAAATGAAATGTTCACACTATATAAACTTTAACAAAACAACTGTATATACACATTTAGGAATAATTGATTGATCGATTAAAGATTTTCAGGACTTTTAATTCTTAATAATCTTTTAATCTAATAAACTCCTATATAAAATAAATATATTAAGATCTTTCAAAATGATTTCGGTATGTGATAAAATGGCGGTCTCTAACGTATATAACCCTCCTTCAAACTTTCTCGAGCGTAAATTCAGAATCTATTTCCACAAAATTGACCGGTATTTGAGCTCGTTCCAAATGTACCCAAACTACTCTATTTATTATATCACTTGGAAATTGCATAAAAGTATATTTCTTAGAGAAGACCTCTAAAAAGATTCGCAGTGTGAATGGATGGAGAGCACTACGAAGTCTGCGAGTAAGTATGAACGTTATGCATTGCATTAAAATGTTATTTATATTATGAATAGAATGCCTATCTTACAAGATCTAGTTACATTTTATTTAAATATTTCTATTTATAAATTACATCATGTTATATATAATACAAACACAATATCATATTATTTTAAGTTTAACTTACAATACTAAAATTCACAAATTCCTTCTCAGATTTAAAAATCTTTAAGTGATCATATTTTTTATCACCTTTTTATTTACGCGAATTTTAGATTTCTCAAAAGGTTTAGTAGATATTCAGATTTTATCTTTTTTAACTTCTCGTTCAATAACAACCGAAAGGAGCATAAAAATATATGATGATCATCACTAGCTCATGCATTGGAAAATACGAGTAAGAGTAAATTCTGCTCTTTTGATACTTTATAGTATCAAGGTAAGCGCTTCCGTACACCTTCGATTTATTCATGTCTCCGCATAAATTTCGCTGCGATAAAGAACTGTACCGTACATAAAATCACTCCACGATGTTCACATAGACACATCTTATCCTCCCTACGTATTCACAGGCAGAAATGTGTTATGTATATTCAGAATTTACCTTTTTTTTTGCTTTACCAGTCTTCACTTAATCCGTCTAAGCAGGCTCAAGCAGAGCTCGCTAAAATTATGGACTCAAACTATATTCTATTACAGCTTTTAAACACTTGTGCATTAAACCTTGCTTTAAATATATTTTTTTTTGTTTACTTTCACTATCTATACGAGCGATAGCTTAGTCAATAACATTTATAAGACGATAAGTTCAAGTTGCTTTGAAAGTGTTCTTAGAAAGTTGTTGAAAATATGTTTGCTGCTAGAAAATAAAAAATCTAATTCATCCATTACATTTGTTACAGGTATTTTGGGACAAGAGGCTCAGTCCGGTAAGGAAATAGCGAAAGGGCATATGAATACAGAAAATATTTAATAATTACATAAAATGCATACTCTAAATTTAGAGCCTGTTAATAAAAAAACTACTTATAATAGCATGTCTGGTATTTTCGTTATATAGATCGCTTGATATCTATAAATTTTTATAGGCGTTTTACTAAAGCTTTACTCGTGGTAGCCTGTTTTCAGGTAATTATAGTCCTGTTTTCAAGAATTTTTGACATAAGTCTAAAACTAGCGTCAGAAAACTCTCTTCTAGCGCTGGCTTTTGAAAAAGTCTGATTTCCACTATAATACATAATGTAAAAAATGGCTATTTATGAGCTGATCATTCCTTCCCAAATTGGTGAAGTTCAATGATAATATGGGAAATGTTTCTGGATGCTACATATGTAATGTATATTAAAAAAAAAAAACAATATAAATATTATCCGAATAATAAAAATGTAACAATACAACCGTTTTATGAAAAGGCGTTTCATTCTTGTTTGGCAAGCTAACCGCTGTTTTGTCGGCTCGGTATGAATTTCTTTTTTTTTCGCTTTGCCACGCGGCCTCTCATTCAGTGCCTCGCTGTGCACTGCATTTTTCATTGGAAAGCTGAAACTCGCTAGCCGTATTCATGCTAAAATTTTATACCTAACTTATATTGCTTTAATTAAAAAAAAAATTCGATTACACTTCTGTTACACACGGATGTTTTTTTTTTTCATGTATCGCATATTTCATTTTATTCTAAATAATAAATGTATAGTAGTGTTAACGCATTGCGTATGGTATTTTTCATTTCAGTTTTACGACGCGTCCATTTTATTTTCACTCCGTTCTGCACTGTCGTGATATAACGCATATTTTATGAAATGGAACACGGGATGGTTACTTTTTTTTTACAGTGAAAATTTTGCAGCAATCCCCTGAAACGTATTCGAGTAATACTTGCTTACAAAAATGTTTTATTGTAATACCTCGCCCCGGCTCATCCATTGTTTTAGTGTTGTGCTATTACGTTGAGTATCCCGGTATACCTGTACCGCATTTACGAGTGCGGACCAAATGTTATTAACATTTTCGTTCTTCGTGTTTATTTTGTTACTTAAGTATGTATTAACCGTGAACAGGAAGGTGATAAATTATATCGTCGTTTCGTTAATTCTTATAAAATTGGTAATAAGAGTAGTATGACTATAAAATAACATTATTCTAACCTTTAGGTACGATACACAATACATGGTAAAGAAACGCAAAACTTGTTAGAAAATCTTAAGTCATTTAATAAGAAATGGTATAACATACGTTTCTCTACCACAAAGTACTTTTCTTTTTTCACACAAAGTCTGATGTATTGATGATCTATTATAAAATTATGTTTTTATTAAAAGTATTTTTAAATGGATGATCGGATTAATTTATTATTGTTTCTGTTGGGAAATGTAAGTACTTCTTACTCGGCGGCGACTCGACGTCTACGCTCAAGTATTCAAAACTTATATAATGATATTATAAAACTTCTCGCAGCGCGCCTATCGCGTATCTAGTTTAATATAGGAATTTGAAAGCTCGAAGTTTCCTTTGCTCATAACTTTCAAGTGCTCGATAAAGTCGTCAATTAGTGCTTCGTCGGCGTGACTTTCTGAAGCAGGCCTGACGCTTGTGCTCTAGTTACAGGCGAGGCGTCGTAATTCATGCTTCTATTGCATGCATCAAAATGTCGAATTCCCTGGCGATGTGCGAGCTTGAATAAAATCAAAATCAGAAGTATTTTTAAAAAAATTTCATTTGCTCCTGTAGATTTTTCTGATTTCTTGACGTAAATAATATTTAATACGTTAATTTTTTGGACTCAAAAAAAAGTTAAAATTATTGTGTTTAATATTTACATTGTTAGTTTCGTCAAAACTTATTAGTTGAACTATAAAGTTATTTTTAATATCAAATTTATCGACTTACGTTTTAAAGTAGTTATGAACTCACTAGTTTAATAATTAATTTAAAGACGATCTTCAGTGTATAACGGGCTCGTACAAACAATACTGAAAAGTAGCATAAAGCCCACCCATGTTCCACTACCGACATTGTTTGGGCGGGCGGAGTTGCAACGCAGCGGGGTCAATGAACTCGCTAATAACTTCCGCCTACCTAAGAACGCTAGTCGTTAACCTAGACTTAGCCTTCTGCAGTACAAACTTGTTTTTTAATTTTGCACTTCACTGTTGGACTTTCGTTGTAATGTATTTCTTGAGTTGAATAGCTCTTATGAAAATTTTTATTACTTACGCTGAAACTTCTGTATGTTATACTTAAAGTTTTACTCTTCAGAAATATTTTTCATTAAAGTTTCTGAAGGAGTTTGAATGTTGTTATAAACTGCGTAATTTGTTTTTAAAATATTATTGAACTTCTGACACTGAACCTAGAGAAAGTTATAATTAAAAATTGTATTGTTTTATGGTAAATATTATACTTAATACTAAATACGAAGCTTTAATCCGATAGGATTAAAAAGTATTTTGAACTAATTCAATTCGGGAAAATTATCACATATTTCTTTGTTTATATTTCGGAAACTAAATAGAACAAAAGTAACCACAATGTAACCGATGCTGTTAAACCACAAGTACGGTCGTTAATATCTGACATTAGCCGGCAGACTCCAAAGTCGCTCATGAAGCTTAGTTACTTTAAAAGACCCTCCTGTCAAAGTTAGGGTTGCCATTTTCTACGGACAAGTTTTGTGGTATACATCCTTTTATTATATGAATAGTTTGAAAATTACTTGTGGATTATAAGATATATTTCAATTCAGCTTTTCAGTTAAGCTCTGCTACATCTGTAGTTTGTCTACATTTGCCTAGTTTCCACTTTTCTCGCTTAGTTCAAGGATCAACAGATATCATTACCTCATTGCCTTTATGGAAACCATTTAGCTTTTATAACTTTAACAGAATAATAATTGATTCGACAGCAAAACGGATTTTTCCAAACCTTTGGAATGGACGTTGGAAACATGTTTCTGTTCTTAAAATCAATTTAGCTCGAATCTAAACTAAGTCGACAATTACAAATATCTCATTTAGATTAGTTTAGTATAACGCAACAATAAACCGCAATCGCATAGCTATCTAATTTCACCGGTTCAGGCTAATAATGCACCATAATGAATCGGGCGTTTGATTGAATCCATTGTCAATTGAAGTAAAATCTATTCGACCTAAATCTGCAATACGAATCCAATACCCGCGCTCGCCTTGCTTCAGGCGATGCATTTTAGATTATTTATTCGGACTCGGGATTTTCATTACTACGCATTATGTTATAAAGAACATTTTTATCTGCAGGCTATTCCGTTGCCCGCGAATACGACATGAAAATGTTATTAAAAGCAGCGAAGCAAAGATGCTCGCTGTACTATGTTTTGGACATACTATAAGATACATCTTCGTTTTAGACAAGAAATGGTGTTTAATGTAATGACCTTGTGCGTTTAGATCGAATTCTAAAGGTCAGCCTACATTTTCATTAATTTATAACTAAGTTTGTAGTATCTGACTTTTGGTGACGTACTTCTATTTGGACGAGAACATTGACGTCAATGGCAAATTAATCCATTCATTTGTGTTCATTAAGTTTTTAGTCTTTGTCCGTATTAAGAACATGAAATTGAACTTTTATACCTTTGAATATATAGCAATTATAGCTAGACAGTTTACGTATGCAATATTCTGAAAATATTTTGAGTATGCTTTTTCATGCATATGATATTATTCTTGTTAGTTAATATGTAGCTCGAGTGACCGGGGTCAAGTGATTTCACAATAGCTGTGAAAAACCGTCGTTGCTCTCTCATGGGAACCTAACTATAGTTCCGCTTACTGAATCCGATTTCTATGTTTAATGATAAAGTAGGATATGCAAATTGCTACCTTTTCCAATGAATTACGAAGAAACGTAATCAGAAAAGCAAACTCTGTCCAATTATCTTTGCCAGGTTCTAATAACTATCACTATGTTAATGTTCAACGAATTTAAAATATGTTTAAGGACATAAACATAGGATAGGCCTGTGTTTGCTTACTATTGGATATTGACCTTCCTCAATTGCTTTTAACCATATGCGGTCCTCTACTTCCTCATCCAGTCGTTCCCAGCCGCTTTGACCAGATGGTTGGACCATCTGCAGAAAGAATGTCGTACATTCTGAGGTTCTATAGCGAATTACCATACTATTAGATTTTAAACATTTCCAACTCCTTTTAACTAAATGTTTTCGTCAACGCAATTACATTAATTAATTTAAATGGTTCTTTAGAAGTAAAAGTAAGGAAACGTATTTTCGGCTAAATAAAAGACCTCATCAATACCTGTTTGCCTTTCAAAAATACTTTCAATGATATTTCACAAATTATTTCCTTTACCTAATTGATTATATGTACTTTATATATATATACTTTGATTAATAAATACATATATTGCTTTTATTCTTATAATGATATACTGATAATGTATATATATTTCTTCGGCTTCACAAATAAGACGAGTTTGTAATTTATGGTAGTGTTATTCCTACCATCGAATAAGAAAAGGATTCGCTTCTCGGCCCATAACCGTCATGCAGATAACGAAATTACATTTTTCCGTTAGCTTCACATCCTGCAAAGGAATTTTGCGTTTTTTATATATAGTAAGCTTTATTATCATATTAAATTGATCACAAATTCTTATTGAACTTTATAGTCAATATATTTACGGTAAACAAAATTTATTTGGAGTGTCAGTGATGTTATAGTAACATTATAATCGATACTCATAGTATTTATACTTTGCATTATGATGCATAAATTAAAAAAGTAAATAAATTCGTTTTTTTATTATACTTAATCTGTAAACTAATACATTTTACATATGTTCATCAGCAAGTGAAGTGTCAAATGAGGTTCAACAAAATATACATGTTTTATGAAATACTATGTATCAGGTTTCGAATAATAATATTTTACAAGACAGATCAACGGATTTGTTTTCGTTTTGTTTCGGATAAACCGCAATTTTTATTAGTTGATTGGTGTTTATCCGACATCCGTGTAGGTTTTTTCTGTGGTTTATATGGACGCTGCTTTAAATTTTTTTATGATATTTATATTTCGCGCATTTTTAGGGCAAAAAGTGTTGAGGTTTACTCGCCGGTTTGACATTAATAAAAAGTATTATTATTGCCTTTGCTACAGCTGTTTTTTACAAAACGGCTATTCTCAGAACACATACAGTCAAACTTCTATATGCTTAAGTAAGTATATATTTACGAAGAGAGTTACTGTATCAAAGTCTCACGTGCAATAAAATCTATCGATTTATTTTATATCTTGCGAAAACGTTATAAGGCTTAAAATAAGTACAAAGCTAAGGCACGTGCCTGTACATTAGTGACATTTATCCATCGTCAGTACCACCCACTTGGTAAAAGATTGCGAATGTGCTCGATACTAAATTCCCCGAGGTAATCACAGTTCACGTGGCGCCTAGCAAACTCAGACGGGTGCGTGGGTTTACGAGCATACTGAAGATGTATAACCTGTAAATATGTGTGTGAGTTATTAACCAATATACATATATTTATATTCACGATGAGCTATAGACTTCACTTTGATAAGACATGAAATTAAGTTACATTGAAGCGGTAGATACTGAAGGGTGTACTCGCAAAAAAAAAACTGGCTGTCATATGTTGTCAGTCGGCAGATTTAAATGAGGATGGTAGCGACCCAGCGGATTCGAAAAAACCATACCAATAAGCAAACTTTACAACATTTGGTTCCAGAATCGAACTGGGGAGTGTTACAAGGCATGCGCTTAACCACTGCTCCTCGAAGACAGTTATATAGTTATATCTACAACAAATGCTTCTTGTATAGAACTACCGATCATTTACGTTTAAATACGTCATTGGTTTTGATTATTAATCATTGGTCTAAATTTTAAAATATAAATATCTAGTCACAATCCGCATTGTGCATTGGGGCTCAACAATAGCTCACGAATGCAGACGCTCTCCATCTCGATGTTTTTATTTCGTAATTGTGCGTGATGTCTCTGTCGGTCACTTCCTCCCGCATCTGGATTGTGACAGAATTAGCTCTGGAATTTCGTCGGATGCTCCGTTTCTTAATGATATTACATAACGTTATCTACTTTAAATAATATTTTTTTCAGACGAAGCGACGGGACGAACTAGACGTCTACTTTATAGTAAATGACACACCCGCTCATTACGATGTGGCGCTAGTTACTATGATACACTACCGCATTTCATTCTGACCTTTCGACATAAGATATTAAGCCTCGTTACCTCAGTAATTATACTAGCTAAAATGCCTTATAAACAGTAACATAGTAATATATGCACTGCTTATCGGCAGAAATGGGATCTGCACCTAGACGTTCTCCGATAAGTCTTACCACTAAAAAAAATTCCGAATTATATTCTTCGACAAATCATTAATATTTATAGTATTTTAGTATACAATTTTTAACTGATTTTATTAAACGAATTAAAATAAAAATATTTCATAAATAGCATTGTGCAGCACTGATATTAGCTTTCAGTAACATATTCCGTCATATTTTAGTCAATTAAAGTAAATAGTTACTGAAATGAACTAAAATTTTAGTTACTGGTTAACGTAACGATATTGCAAATCGAAGGTCATAGACTTGTAGAATTTACAACTGTGCTTGTGAATCACGCCTTAAAACAAAGGAAAAGGTTAATTGAACTTTTTAACGGGAATATTGTTAAAGTTAACTATAACTAATTTTTTTTGATAAATTTTACAAATTTATTACAGAAGTATGCGTTTATTTTATTATACGTAAAAATTGTTTAAAACAAATTTTTATTTCGGGTAAAACATTGAAAACGGGCTTGCACAGTTTTTAAACTGACAAATACAGCCGGACATGGTCCTTTTTGGGTAACATTGTGTGTCACATAACGGTATCAGTCGTGGGCAACCTGTTACCGACGCGATCGCGACATGTTTTTTGTGTGAACACTTTCTGCACAAGGCTTATGTATGTAAATTACAAACCCGTGGACCATTGGCATCTACTTTCGAATTGAACTTATCGTTATTGTTTTATCAATGACCAAACAAATATAAGATTCACTTTTCAACTACTTTGTGTGGTTTCTTTCGTATTTTTTATGTAGCTGTAAGCAGATTTTATATACAAAATGTACATGAATAATTTCTGAATGCGGGGCCGTATTTTACGTATCTATTTATGTTCGGAGTTTCGTAATAATTTCCCTTCCTTGCTTTCGTGGGCACATAATAGTGTTCAGTAGAAGCGTAGCGCATGCAAAATTAGCACTGGTGCATTTTTGTTCAGCACAATGATGAAATCCCGGGCCTCCGTAGACCCTTTGTGCGCGAACACTCCGGTTCTCGATTGTGAACTTTTTGAATGAAACCCAGATTCACTTCGCGTATCCGGAAGTGGTTCATTATGCGACGTGTGCTTCAATGATACCGCTATGGCTATTGAGACCTGGAAATTGCTGTTCGTTGACGTTTGTCTTAAAAACTTTGGAATGAAATCCATGCACGCTCTGGAGATTTTTAAAGCCTAACATGAATTTGATTTATGCTGTTAGACATTGATAATTTTTATGTAGGTATTATATTACCGAATGTTATGTGCTTAAAATTAGTTTTGTTATGTAAACATAAACGTATAGTTACTTCCTGTTGTTGTATATACAAAATTCCAACAATTGATTCAATGCTAATAGTATGCATGAGATCTTCATAGAATCAAACGATCCTATTGAATACCAATCGTGCGATACATAAACGGTACGTATCTAACCTAATTTTTGTCGAGACCTTGCTTTTGTAAGGTAACCGACAGCGGTGTAGATCACGAACCATTGTTCGTTACACATTGCTGACGTGTCATTAAAACTGTGAAGTTGCTTAAATTAGATGTTTGCAGTGTACGCGGCACGCACTTGCCTCACGCTTATGTTGTTAATGTCAAAGCGTGTGAACCGTTGTGGGAATTGTTACGTTACTCCTACATTTACATTTTTACTGCATTGTCGTGTGCTAAAGTATGGTGAGCATTTGACAATGCGTAACATCTACACCAAATTAACTATTTTTCTTGATAACCTATCTGTACTTTTAATTTCTGTTTTATTTAATTATTACTAAGTATAGTCTTTAGTATATCTTTAGTATTAATAATAGCAATAATGCTTATTTTTTTTATTTCAATACATTCATTGATTGAGATTTTATTCCACATGCCATAATTGCGCCCTTTACAACGAATACATACAAGTAAGCAATTTACAGTCTAATAACAAATTATACGTAACAACTAATTTCCTAAACTTAATATGACAAAAATTGGATAATACAAAGTTATAGCTACCATCTTCAAAAAATCCAGTTTGAATCCTGATTTTAGATTAATAGTTAATATCTCTAATAACAGAAATGTACTAAAAAAAATATAATCTAGAATGTTTGCAAATAAGTAATGCTGCGATTCTCTACGTATTTGTTGCGTTGAAGCTCTATTTATATTTAGTTTTTTAATAAAACTTACGTCATAGTAAAAATGTTAATGTTTTCCTGTTCCTATAGAAACAAACAGATTAAAGTATCTATATAATTATGTTTTCCCTGATGGTATGATTTACCATCTTCAAAGAGATACCGTACCGCATACCTTTCATGTCAGTGACTAAAACAATGGATGATTTCTTAGTGGTAAGGCGTTATTAGCTCGCTTTATAAACAATGCTGTTTGTTTATAATAACGGGTACGTTGAAATATACGTTCGATTGTTACGTCTGCGTTTGAATAAACAGATGCGTGGAAAGCAGTAGCCGGTGGTAACATTCAGAAATTATAACGTGAAAGTTTCTTTTTAACCAGCAATAGTAATATCGATAAAAACAACCTTATCATCTATCAGCATTGTTCCCACTGAGTATGGGATCGGTAAAATATTTATTATTCTCCCATATTTTTTATCAACCGTTATATTATAATCAACTCCTTTTACACGCAAATCCTCTTTTATACTATCCATTCCTTTCTTCTTCATCTACTGTCTTCCTCCATTCTGCCGATTTCCATCCTCTTTCTGCATAACATTCCCATTTTTGTTGATAAAAAATCGACTGAAAAATTTAATGTACTTAATAAGGATAATGTTTAGATCTAGTCTAAATGTTTAAAGCTTGAAGTATAACGTAAAACAGTGAGCTAAAACTGTTTGTTTGGGTTGAAGTAAGCTGAAATTTTCAATAAGGCATATTACATCAATACAGGATGAGTTTGAACAGTTGTAAAAAGTAAAGGAAGGAAGGCTTCACAAACAAGACCGCGACGCAATTTAAAAAAACGGGAGCTCAAACTGATTAAAGATTGCTACGCTCATTTAACGCTCCGATAAACGCAATTACGAGCCTTGGATCTAGGAAGAGCTCTCTTTTCTCTCTTGTTTTTTTAATGTTACCTCCTTCTTGGATTTTACTTTTCAAGCTCAAATTATGTCAATGGGCTCCATTCGCTGCTTTTAATTACGTCATAACGTTGTACAATGCTATTCAACTTCAGCTTCTTAAAACTTCCGAGACGCTTGCTTTTAATTTTTGTCTTAGAAAAATTTCTGTTCGATCTTTTCAATACTTTAAAATTTAACAGTAGTTTATAAAATGCATAAAATTAATCCACTGTAAAATAAGAAGTCGTTTTGAATTAAATTATTATTATTCACAACAAATATTTAACAGTTTCGTATTTTACAATAAACGGAGAACCGTTATCTAGCGGGATGAATTAATTCTACCTTCGTAAATTTTCACGAGATACTGCGGTTGTATACTCTAGTATCTTTAAGCACCGTTAACAGTACGTGTTGTATATTTAAATAATGTTCTATTTGAGTGTAAGACACCCGTACACCTTTATCTCGGTGCCGGTGAAATGGCGCAGCAATATCGTTACCTCTGCCGACGAACAATGAAGGAACGTGTACACCCTCCCTTCAAGTAATGAACACGAAGAAAACCTCTTTCGTGGAATTTCCAGTAGTATATGACGACTGTTTATGAAATGTGCTTCTTATTATCTGTGTTGCATGACCGTGTTCCATTTCAAAATTTAATTTAGTTTCGCTGACAACGACCTAGTTTAGAGGACGTTCGAGATTTGGAAAGGTTCTTGACAGTTCATGACATATGTCAGTTAGTATTTTACAAGTCGCTGTCGTTTTACTGTTCTTCTGTATCTTAAGTTTCTTAAGATACCCGCAGTTTAGTAAAATAAAATAATGTTACACGAATTTTTTCCTAGTATCAGGTATCACCACTGTGCCTATTTCTGCTACTAAACAGTAATGTGCAATCGTTATTGTATAAATTATGATATTACCTTGGTAATTAGACTTAACGTCTTGTATCTCAAAGCGACGAACATAATGTGGTGTTTATTACCTTTTTTCTAGATTATTATGGGCGGATGTATTACTGATCACTAGGTGGCGCACTTGTTTCGTCGTTTTCACGATTAAAAGAAATATAAACAATAATCTAGCTCTACATTTTTGTTTACAATCAACATAATAAACAAAATCTTGTATATCTTACGAAAGTTATCATACTTTGAACTCATATAGTAGTAGCTTAAAAAATTGATGTAATTATAGCTTTAGTGTATTTGCAACTTTACTTATACGTAATAATATCAGGTTTACAAAAGTGCTGTGTTAGGAAAGCGAGTAAAATAAGGCTTATCTCTTATCGGTTGTTTGTAATTAGATAATGTGGCTTAGCTTTATTTACTGCGAACACGTGCCGGGCGAAACTGCGATTGTGTCTTGCATGTTAACAGTTTAATAAACGGAACGCTTTACAGGCTCTGGATACTTAAACTATAGAAAGTAGAAAGGAGATACAGTTGTGAATCAATTTATGTTGATATCTCATATTGATCAGTTATCTACGATGGGCATTTTGATAGAGCCGAACGTGTTATACCAAAATGTGTTATTTGCCGTAATCGCTAAGCAAAATGATCACATAGAATGGTGGGAGTGGTTTTTGTAATTCACTCTTAACTTCAAGAGAAATAAATAATTATTAAAATTAGAGCAAGAACTTACATTTTAAGTTGAACTCGGTTTTTACATGAAAAACAAACAAAAATAGAAAATTTAATACATTAGTAGACATATCATAAATCTAGTATTTTTAGTCGTTTATTTTTTGGTGGAATTTTTTTTGAACGATCAAGATGCTTGTTAGTCTCCTTGTCTATTTTTACAGATACATCAGGCTCAGGGCGCATGGATCCATAAACTGCGACCTAACTGTATTATAACATCTTTTGAACATTTTCTTAAAATAGTTTTTGGCACATTCATCTGTCATTGTTTAGATGAGTTATCTAAAAAGTTTGATTTTAAACTTAAAGAAAGATGTTATTTTAATGTAGATATAACCATAAGGTTTGAAAATGTTATGGTAATTACAGTAATTAAACTCGTGTAAAATTATCACTGTGACATAAAAATAACAAGTGGTTTTGTAATGATAACTTGCCGCCTCTCCTCTTTAAAACACTTAACTTTTACAGCAGTCAATTTTAATGAATGGAAGTACATGTTCGTACTCCACTGCTTTATCACTTCTCTGCATTTGTATTATAAAAAATACATTGAAAGCACACACATTCGTTAAGAAAGTATTTCACAACTGTACTTTATCATGAATAAATATAGACTACTGAACATAGACTTCTTTGAATAGGAGTAATTTTCATGTTCGCCACTTAAACGCTTTACGTTTATAATTTAGTAACCAGTTAGATATCTAAATAAATATAATAAAGATATATTTTTAAAAAATACTACATCCACATGTAACAATAGTAAATATTTGTAAACTAATTTACTTCATCATTCGTTATTTTTCATAGAAAATCTCTTGACCTATCAATATGTATTCAAACGGTGTTGTACTTCGTATTACGGGTTTGGCCCGCGTACAATGTAGGCACAGACAATTCTGTGGCTTCATGCGATATAAAATCTGTTATATATCGCAGCATGAAAGTTTTCAATAAATTTTCAAGCCGCGACCGTCGATAGAGCAGTGTGAACGTCGCCGGGCCGCATCGAAGCAATTTACTCTCCATCACAAACCAATCATCGGTCGGCGGCGTCGCTTCACTTCCTGCAACAAATATTGCTACCACGTTTAATTTGAACATCGCCACTTTATATTTTAGGCTGTATGTTGTATGATGGCGTACAGCTTTCGGTAGTTTCATATATTTTTACTCACAATAAATTCCCACAACTCATGACCCTATTTTAAGTACTGTATTTTTCAAACAGAAAAGCCGGCTTAAATTCTGGGAACGTCTTCTAGTCTAAAGGCAACATGTTTTATCATTATTGAGAAAACATGTTGCCTGTCGATCGTCTTTAAATTTAAGATGAACATTGATTAGTAAATATAAATTTTATTTGAAGATAAACCTTTTAATAACCTAAAACTTTGAATTAAAAGCTGTTGGTTAAAGATGGTATGCTATCTGAAATACAAATCCGACTTTTGATTAATTCTGTAAATTACCATTTAGCTCATGGTAAAAATGAAGGATTAACAGCAGTTATAGCAATTGTGGATATTTGTAGCTGCAATTGTAGTAATCACAATTGTTTGCAAAAATATTAACAAAATTAATAAAGCAAAGAGAAACACTTATAATTTCAATATTTTCTATTAAGACTTAGAAATATTTAGCTTCAAATTTAATACACGTTAAATGCAAGTTTTTTTATTGAACGCTTTTGATGTATCTTTTACTGTATCGTATTTAATTAGTTAATACTTTTTTTCCGAGAACAGAACTTTTAAAAGCAAATGATTATTAATTTTTATTTATGTAGTTTTATATAGACTATAGAGTTTGTTTATTATTTGTTTAATAAAGACAAAAAGTTGTAAAATAAAACACCGTGAGCATCACAGCAAGTCTGACTGTGTTGATACACGCTATCTATTACTCCAATAAGTAAATGGATGCTTTACATTAACAGAATTAAATTAATTGAAAACTACTTTTAGTTTGACTTGTGTACGTTTAGCGTTAAAGACTACACGTAGTCACGAAGTCATTTTCAAAGCATGTCCTTGAAAAATCCAAACATTTTGTATAAGTTTGTGTGCAATAGAATATTACAGAATATTAAGTAATAATTTTGATAAGGAATTTTTCAATGTTTAAAACTATTTTTAAATCCAATTTCATCAAAATCGAATTGATTAAACCATTTCATATCGTAGTATATATCAACTGAATGGATTCAAAAATAGCAGCCAAATATAGACGTAGGGCAGAAGTGGTCGGCGGATCACTTTGAATTAAATGCGTGATTATTTTTAACTATTTTTGTAAGAATGAGTTTGTTAGAGACATAACACAGAAGCTTTACCATTCATCTAAAAAAAGCCGTGTGATAATTTAACTAGATTTATATAAAAAGAAATATACATTAGTATAAACGATTTCATTTAATTAAAGTTTCGTTCCCGCTTCAGAGGTTTGATGGTATCTTTTCTGGCTTGAGGTGTAAACAAACTTTTGGGGAATAACAAGCAGTGGCGTATTAAAAATAAGATAAGACCGTTATCATTAAAAGATTTTATTCTATTTTATAATTAACACTTTTGAAACTACGAAAAAAACAGTCACTAAAAGAAATAAATCTACTCCATAAACATTACAGTATCTGTTCAAAAGTTTCTTTGTACTTAAAATTTAGTACACTAAACTAGCTACAAACGCAATGTAACATTTATTGTTTGATACTACGAAAATAAGATAACATGTGGTTATTTCGGTAATAAGTAATCGCTGTATATGAATAATTTATTAGTGTTATAAAGTATAACATCAAAACTCCTCGGGTAGGTAGCAGTCAAAGGAATGTTGTAAGGATTAGTGCAGTCCTAACTCCCGAAGCCTCACAAACGCGGATATTCGATACGCAAAATCCGCGTAATTACGTACCGTGTGCAGTTAATTGGGGTAATTATGTTTGTTCGTTTTTACTAAAAATTCATCGCCGTTTCGAAATGACTCACGTTTTCTATTCGCATCATCATGAAGCGCCTTGTTGTATCTTTAAAAGCGTGTATACGAATAATGAATATTATTAGCTATACAGGAAGGAAACTATTTGACATTTACACGCGGTTTATAAAAAATAATTAATCACAAATTAAAATTAATAGATTTTCGGTTTGATATTGAACAGGCCTCACTCGGAACCTGCTGGTCGTAATGGTACAGCTTTGCAGGTATGTGGAGCCTTAGCCCAAAAATTGGATCTGATTATATTAAAATAAAGAAAATGAAATCTTTAAAACATATCATATTGATAAATGTAATTCGATCGCCGCAGATCAACACTTACAAAAACTCCAAGCAGCTGACTGATAGGAGACAGGCGACGATGAAGTTACTTTGTGCTCAGTCCAAGACTCAGTTTGGTTCGCTGTAAAAGAGGAGTAGTACAACATATACTTTAATCAAAGTAATTTTTATAATGCACAGATGCTGTGATGTGATTATAAAGCTGTATTTCCCTAAGAATAGTGTATATTTCATATTAACAATATATACACTAATAGATATCGCTCATAAGTTGACAGCTGGAACACAGCAATACTGTTATGGCGACAATTTTACAATATGTGGTTCGTAGTAAACACTACTACAAACGGAAGGTATTTAATAACAAATTTCAATAAATAATTCTCTTATTGTTTCGATTAATTTCGCTATTCAGTCTTGGCATTTCGGCATTATAATAATTGTATTTATTACAACTGTAATCTTCGTGGTGTCTATGAAATAAGCTGGGTGTCTATGACGTCACATTTATTTGATCAAAGTGAAAACTCGAGCGTTTTCCACGCTACTTGTTTCGGGTTGCTGTCAACGGCCCGACTAATGCTTCCGTCGGCTTCCAATTTTAAACTTTTGATGGTGTTTACGACCGTTCCGTTGATTTATGGAGCGGTCGATTTTCTGGTATCAATTTCGTCAATTTCACGGATAAGCGGATATTCTTCCTTTCTTATATACCAACTGAACTGTACTGTTCATTAAATAGTAAATAAAAGGAAATGCTCATTAATGTATTGTATTGCATAATCAGTAAATAGGAATTATTATAGCTGCATCAACTGATTTCTAACTCCCGCGTTCAAGGGAATGATCGACGTTAAGCGTTTTAATAAACATGTGAATATTTTCTATTTGTAAGTCTTAAGTAGCCAAAGCAGTTATACATAAACACATTAAATAAGCAAATTACTAGAGAATATATGTATTAGTTAAGCGTTCACAACAAAGCAGACGGTTTAATCTTCTTATGTATTTAATCTAGTATTTCAAGTTAAGCTTAAGCCTTAAATTCCTAGAAGTTCCGTCAAGGCCGCGAACACTTTAATGTAGATTACCGGCGCCGTAAAGTATGAAGTCCTTTAAAATATGTGTTTTAAGGAATTTTCATTAAGCGAATTAACCAGTTAATATTACTTTGGGCGGCAACAGCGTTTTCAAAGGGGAAGTGTTTTCAAAGGATCTAATTACTTGTGCCACATAAAACATTTTCATTTAAAGATGTTTTGTAAATCTCCAGTTCAGATTTGTTTTACGACGAAATAAATGTAAAGCTTGGAATAGTTTCTTTAAAATAGTACTTTTTAACTATGACGGTAAATAAATTTTTAATAGTTTTTTGTTATAGCTGTTGGTAATTTAAAACGCCTTGGATTTCCATACTAACCAGTACAGATTTTTAAACTGCAAAAAATTTAAGTTATAGTAAATAAAATGTTTTTTTTAACAGGTTTCGCGACCCGAAAACCGTCGCTCGGTGTCTGTTGGCGCCACGGGTGTGGAGAGGCATTCATATGCAGAAGGCCGGGTTCCAGCACCTCATGGACCTCCGCCCTCGCCTGGCGCAATTGCTGCGCAGAGACGCGTTGAGGCGGCCTGCCAAGCCAGCAGGAAACTACTAGAGGAGACCCTCGCTAAACCTGGTAAGTATTATCATCATCTACTTAGTTATGTATACTAATTTAAATTCTGAATGAAAAAATCTGAAACGTTAAGCTAAAGCAACTTCATTTATTTAGAAAATATAAGACATTTTACAAATTTCGGAGACAGTATTAATATAGCGGTAAAACATTAATAAAGTAATAAAGCCTAAATATATTTTAATCTTATAAAATAATATCTACAGATTCTTATACTTTCTTCACTAAAATACTAAATATTTAATAATATCGCCCGAGGCAACATTTCTGTAAGTAATACTTCTGTAATAAGTGGATTACTTAAGTTCCGAACAAAACCCACATTTACAACGCTTGGATGAGTCTTTATAACAGACAGAATAGGTCTGGAGTTGCCAGATAGAACGGTTCTATTATTAACGTTTACAAAACATTTTGTTTTAAGTTATTTTTTAAATATATATTATATCTAACATATGAATTATAAAAATATTGCAATGGCTTATGCTATAAAGATCATTTACAGTATAGAATAGGAGTATTACAATGAAGGTAAGTTTGTATAACATCGAAGTGAACGTCGAAGTAATCCATAATCATTTGCTCACTTAAATATTGTACGGTCTGTAATAACTTTCTTCATTGTTGTGGACCATCAGCCCAAGAGAAAGTGAAGGAAATGTTGAGAATAGAGGTGCGAAAGCGCAATCTTCTATTGTAGATAAATGGAATTTGGTATAGTGAAAGATTAAACAATTTATTGAAGTAATTCTTTGTGCTATGCCAGATGAAGAACTGTAAAATGTAATTTTTTCGACAATTTTTCTTTCTTTTAAAATTTAAACGTTATTGGAATTAACGTAACTTGGTTATATATGATAATGTACCTAGATATATTTTTTTAATAATTTCCACAGTACAGTATAATTTAAGAATAATTGTGAAATATATATTTACTGGACTAAGAAAAATATTGGTAACATGATATTTTTAACGAGTCCTTTTACTTGAACAGCGATTAATTAGTGGCCAAGTCGCAAGAACTCGATCCCAAACAAACCTGGCAAATACTGCCTGGTTTTTGCTTCACATTTTTTTTTTATCTTTTGTCGATCCGCTGCTCTTGGGGACTCTTTACTTAGCCGAGTAAAAACAGTGCATGGCTCAGTGCTAGTTAGTTGATTAAAGCATTAATTAAATTAGACGTCGAGCGGTCTGCGCGGGTTATGTCTTGGTAAATCGCATTTACTTATACGTACAACAAATCATGAGCTTGTATCATTCGTGATTATTCTAGGTGCTTCTTTTATTTAATTAAGATACAACATATAACATGGACTTCCATTTTGATGTATATTTATTACTACAAAAGAATAACGTAACTTTTACTTTCACTTGATTTAATGCAGTAATAGTTATGTGCAAACATTACTGCGTTCCGGTTTGAAAGGCGCTGTGAACTAGTGAAATTACTGGGGTAACGAGACTTAAAAGTCACAAGGCGACGAGCGCAATGTGGTGCAGTGTTCACCATCTTAACTGCAGCCTCAGGTGAACATCTTGCTGCCTTCGCCGCTTCGTCGAGCAAAAAAAATTCACAAAAAAATCTAATGCATTCGTCGAAATAATCTTTCACCATTTCACATGGCTATTGTACAACGTGAACCTAAAATACGTCGTTTCACACTCGCATGGTCGAACATTATGAAAAGCTCCGTGAAAATAGTCCACACTCCCGTGTCCAGTTAATATGAAAGGTTTGCATACGGGGCCCACGAAACGGGAACGCTTTATGAGGGTACTACGGAAAGCTTGCGGGAACAATGCCGTCCCGCAGGACACAAGAGCCTTATTGAAAACCCTCTGTAAAAATATCCTCAGCCACAAAGGCCGGTCTAGACTAGAATGACGCAATGTTTTAAATTAGGCACCATCTAAAGTGGACGGAGGGCGTAACCTCATTCCCGTTCGCGATCGCTTTAATTCGTAATATTACTTCCAATGAATTAATAATTCAGTTATAAAACACGTCTAGTAATAGACATTAGTGAAGTTTTTTACCATTACACATTATACAAAGAACAGCGAATACAAATAACATAGACAAGTGTTTCTTTATGCAAATTTGTATTATGATCGCATTTCAGTTAGCGATTTTTGTAGTGATTTAGTTGTATAGGAATAATTTGAATTTCTTGATATTATTAACTATTGGTTAAAGTAGATATAACCGCAATGCTAAACACTAATCTTTAGTGTTATACTATACTGTTGTAACGATATTTCACAAGGAAGATATCAAAGTCTCCAACGTGGCGAGACGTAGTGAATACACTTTGAGAAGCCTAAATCTCATTTGCAAACGATTACCATTTTAACATCAGATGAACTTTCAACTGTTCTCGTCGCTTCGCATTGTAAAATTAAAATGAAAATTTCGTCATTAAAATCTCATATAAAATGAATAACTTACCGGGGCCAAGTTTCAGTGACAGGAATACGCTTCACCATAATCGCGGCGACGGTTTTGAATTAATAACGAAATAGGTTAGAGAACGTTCAAAACATACATATGTGTGTCTGTGTATATATTGAAGTGACACCGGCGGAGTATTCCCAACTGCAATTTCTTATTGACCTAAAAACGCGAGCTTGCGCTATATCTGAAAAATGATGTATCCCATATTGCGTATGGCATTCATATTGAAAAAATTATTACTGCTACTATAAGCATCTATATTACCGAGCTTATATATAACGAGTGACGTTTTAATCAAAACATATATTTGATAACTTTAAACTAAATAATAAATTTTATTGAAACTGTAATAATTTTTTATTGATTGCAAATAACGCTGTGTTGAATAACTAATCCCTTTTTCATTTGGAGCAAGTAGTTAAAGTCCTAATGAACAAAACTAAAAGACAAAACAAATTAATATTAATTTGCTTATAGCTTTTACTTTAGGAGTTTTTAGCAAAGTTATAACCATTAATTACTAATGCATTTATTTGGTTGTGACGTTTGTTACTATAAACATAATTATCAGCTTTCATAATTTTATTTAGACCATATTCTCATTGCAGATATTGATTGCAAGTAATGCAATAAATTCTGCCTTAAATATTTATACGTCCTTTTTTTTAAAAATATCATATTCGTTTTGATGGAACTGAAACTTTGATATAAACGTGTGTGCATTTATTCAAACAGATAAAATCTTCGATAAATTCCAAAGATGTCGAATCACGAGCTCTTGGTTTTTTTGATCAAAAATAATTGCTGCCGTTACTTCCTTTAAACGGTTTTAATAACAAAATGAACATTTAATATATTATGTTACGCCGCATCATTTTATTGACATACATATGTTTTTTCAGTTAATTATTTATGAAGGTATTCTCAAGCGTTTTCTACGCCATATAAATTGTTCGTTATGACTTTAATACTATAATGTTAAACCTACCTGGTGACAATAACACTACATTGCGTTTACTACGCTCAGTCAGACACGGAATAATATCAGGCAAAATAATTTTCAAATTCTTAATCATATAAAAGATTAACTGAAAATCTAAAAATGTTTGGTTATATTATTTAAATAATTTTGAAACGTATAGTATATTTATTGTACTATAATGATTTATTTCAGTCTCTATTGCACATCTAAATCCGAAATCGAAATTAATGTAGTAACTATAATCCTTAGTAAAATGTTTAAATATGCTGAGTAATCAATAATTTATTTTAATACCTTGCCAACTCGAGAGTAAATATGAAATTTGTTAACAGGTACACCACCGATGATAGTGCTGCCGCCTGGTGGTGGTTACTGGGTAGATGGAGTGGAAGATGTACCTCCTGACTGCGAGGAGAGCGAGCCCCGGGCGCAGCCGGGCACGCCCAGGCAGTCCTCTAGGCGGCACAACATCGACACAGACGACACCGCCAAGTATTACAGGCGGTTCTTCCTAGGCAAGGTTAGTTCTAATAACATTGAAGTTGCTAAGATTACTCGAATAGCAATCAATAGACTTGTTATACCTTTGGTGCAGAGGAGTAGACTCGAACAGAGCTACGATCTCGACAATTCGGAGCAAATACTATCAAATAACCCAATATCGGACTAAGTGCCATTACTAGGATGAGCACTCAAAGAATGGAACTGCAGCACAAAAAGATAATGAATTTTACCATAAAATCAAACCACATAGCGAGAAATATTACTCCGGTTTCTTTTATATTCAAAGTGTTTTATCAGAGAACGTTTTTTAAACGTTTGTTTTTGACAATAAGGTGTAAATTCTCGTGCTTTTATCTGCCTATGCAACCAAGTTCAAGTTTAACTCGAAAAAATCATCGGACGGCATTTCCGCGCATCTGCGGTGACCTTTGCAACGCCACGCCGTCTGGCCCCACAACCGAATAATTTCTACGGAACAAGTAAACACAACATGATGTAAATTTCCGTAGCCGACTTTATCGCTCACTCCTTGACATCGTAAACGGACAAGCAGGTAATAGTCGTTTCAATGTCGTTGACCATTTAAAAAGCGACCTCGCGATCTCGTAGACCTCACGCGACTGGTCCGTTTGTTTCCGTAATTATTCAAGTTTGTTGCCAAGTCTAGATGTATTAATGTACAAAGCGTTTAATTATAGTTTAAAGCCTTTAATATTGTTAAGCCGTCGAATATATTTCATCGCGAATTTCGACATTCATTGCATATAAGATTCTACCATTACAAAGTTATTTTTTATTTTTTTCTACAATTAAGAGAAGAAACGATTACAAATGTGATTAATGAAGCGCTAATTAGATGTTCGCACTTTTAAGCGTAGAAACCACTGTTAACTGCTCCGGGATAAAACTTTATCACAGTAATTGTACTAGCTACTGCATTCTTCATAACAGTTAAGTCGCAAAATAATAGAGTGCCACTTACCGCCGAAATTAGATGGTATCTACAAGACCTTTATAAAGATAGACTTGCCACGAATTATTCTGAATAAAATAGACATTTACCATCTGTTTCCTCTAAAAATATAGTTTAAAGCGTTAACTTTTCTCATGTATAAGTTAATGGCGGTGAAATGGGAAATTTAAATGAAAATGCGTTATAAACTTTATAATCTTCACACGTTGCTTACACTCGCCGAGTTTCGTTTGATATCACTCGGTACAGTTGTGAACGTGAACACGTGTGAACTCTCCCACACCCACGCCCACTAGGCTTACTTTTTTCAACTTTTTTATATCTATTATCTATGATCGTAATTGTCAGTATTAATACTGCAGACATGATTTATTTTATCCTTGTTCTATCTTCATATTATATTTCTCGAAGACAACTCCGACAAAATTTTAATACATAAAAAAGTAGGTACACTAAATTGTGTGACAGATGTGCATATTTTTTTTTCTTTATAAATGGCTTAGGATCTTAAGAGTAAGGACGCGGAACACTATAACTTTCGTGTGGAAATTTCATAGTGTTATTTATCTCTCGTTTTAGCTACGTCTCAGTTAGATTACTAACGGATCTTATTATATTGGTATCTTTATAAAAACGCAATGTTTATGAATTTGTTTTAAAAAAATGTCGTTTTACTTTCTATACACAAAACACTTCACCAATTCCGATCTTACGCATACGCATAAATAAATTACGAAATATGTAAAAAAAAAACCCCAATTAAATTGGTCGCGGCACAACGGAGCGGTTAAGGGTCCAACCGTTCGTTACGAAAAAAAAATATGTACCCCACAAAGTACAGTGGGAAAAGTCGACGCGGTTCAGCACAGCGGAACGGTTTAGCTTCACGCCTGGTGAGCCAGGTCCCTTGCACTGCGTAGATCGAGCTGATTACTGCAGTAGCAATTTGATACCAGACCATGTGTAACCCATCTTTATCTTCCTCTAAAATCTTAACAATCTTTCAGAAGGTATTTTAAACATGGATATTTCTTGTATATAGAAAAAAACAGGAAAATTTCCTTGCAATCAATTAAGACGAAAAGTACAATTTGAATCATTGATATAATTATCTAATGCTCATCTCCAAAGAACATAAACTGGTGATTGATTTTAGTAATCCATTTTATCTGGTACCTGGTATGATTCAACCACATATTCATGGGAATGCTATAGATGTTATAATTATTATATTTTCAAATATGTGGTGCCAGGTGGTAGGTCTCTGTCTGGATGGGTACCACCGTAGTTCCTATTTCAACCGCCAAATAGTTGTGTGCAAACATTACTGTGTTCCGGTTTGAAGGGCGCTGTAGCTAGTGTAATTACTGGGGTAACGAGACTTAACACCTTATGTCTCAAGCGACGAGCGCAATGTGGTGCAGTGTGTACCATCTTAACTAGCACCACGTTGTCATGGTCAAGCGTATCACTCACCATCAGGTGAACGCCTTGCTCGTTCCGTCGCATAGTAGTATAAAAAAAAATGTTAAAATGTAAGTTAGCGAATACATCGATCAACAGACATTGTTCCGCTTCATATACATAAATGTAACAGCACAATAACTCTAGTGCGTTAGCAGTTTCATGCGCAGTTATTAGCTTTCTCTAGTTTTATGCTAACAGATATTGAGCCATTTCACGTTAGCCGATTGCGTATGTAACATTTCAGATAGTTTCATAATTTGACAAATAAATCGATTGTTTTATAATTCTGTTACATATGACTTACAATATAGTTTTAGTGGAGAAAAAAATAAATACATAAAATGGTTTATTGGCCAAGGGTTTTTATATTCCTGAACTCATAAATTTAGTTATAGGTAGTTTTGATACAAAAAAATGCGATGAATGGCTTCACATGTTGACACGGCGAATCATCTAAACAACAGTGTAATTTAAATAAATTATTACGATCGTTACGTGTTACCCTGTAAACTTTGATGGGGCATTGCGGCACCAAGGGTTAGGCCAGATGAATGGGAAGCTCTGATCGCGAAACCGATTGCGAAGGGTAGACGTGTAAATAAATTACAGCGACTATGACTGTTGATGAGAGCAGAATCTAAACATCTCTATTAATGAGGTGTTAACAAATCTTAATTATGTTATTTGATTTTCAAAGAGTTTTACGAATTTGATTTTTTAACTTTTCTTATACAACATACACGAAAATGCGTTTATCGCAATCTACTTTTTGATTCTCCTTTAACAATTTTAAAGTAAATTACTGGTAAAATTATACATTAATTATTGTTAATCAACGTGGAACATCGTTAGAAGATAAACTATTCGTATTGTTTATTTAATTTATTCGTAACGCAATAGCGCTTTGTTGCGTCTTGTTTTTATATCATTAAGAGGTCGGTTCAACCGAATAAAGTATTATAACACAAAATTAGTTCTTTTAGGATACTAAGGCATAACTTCAGATTGTTGATGGAAATATTTATTATTCAAAATTCAAAATTCAAAATTCAAAAATATTTATTAAACAAAATTGCATTTTACATACAACAGTGGAGTCCCTGCCTTCTGCTTTAGCTTTCGCTGTGTTGCAGAAGGATTAGTAACAAATTGCTAATTGCTAATTTCATTCACATAGACCCAAAAGTAAATAACAAAAAGTCGCTATCATTTTAAAATTAAATGAATTCTTTATTTTTTTCCTTTAAGAAATATATTAAAGGTATGAAAATAATGAAACCACCACAGATTTCGTAATATGACTCGTGTATGTTGCCTATTAAATTTAATGGCGTAATTGCACACGAGATGTTTAGGATGTTTACATACATTAAATTTATGTATACAGAGAATATCTACTGGGTCACAAATGTGTTTTCTGGAAATTACTCAACTTTTTGAGTTCATTAATTCTATATAACAAGTAAAACATTTAAAGATATTGCAGAACATATGAAATCTTATTAAAGAATCATTCTATCCTGTCGGTAAACAGATGTTGAATAAAAGAAAAGTGAAAGCAATAAGCAAATGCGTCCTTTCATGATGCAAAATTGGTTTGGGGACAATTTCGGTAAAGAGAAAATTATGGACCCTTGGAAATGATTGCCATTTTCATCGTCACCATTCAACTCGACGGAATAAAATCGGGGGACTGTTAAGAAGAAAAAGAAAACGCTTTGTGTTTCCAGCGAGATGTTCACAAAGGAGAGCAGGTTACAAAAGTGTAAAAGTTTGGGCCATTAGAGATTTCTTACGATTGTTCGTTACTCGGGGTCAGTGGAGTAAGCCAAGTTATAAATCGTTTCAACTGAGTTTATTAAGTATAATATATTGAAACTACTCTTCCGCATTCCCATAAATCAAATAAATTTTTATAGTACAATTAATATAATCAATTTGTAGAATTTCTACATTTACGGCTAAACATTTCAAATAATGTATAACGCTATAGTAATAGAATTTCTATTAACTCCTATTACCTTTTCGCTGGTGTTATAACACCGTTCATGACAATATTCAAATGTTGCATTAAAATCTTTGATATCAGATTTCTAGAATTTATATACTTGGACTTAAAATCGGAGCATATAATTTATTAGAAACTAATTTACTACATTTCAAAGCTAGGCTATACCTAGTGAATGATCAATCACCGGTCTATCAGCTGATTAAATACATACATGCGCAGTGTGCCGTAGTTAATTTTAATAACAGATAATTAATTGAACTAGTCGTGATTCCTGTTTTGATTTAAATAATTAATAAAGTTTTGAATGGTGTCGATTTTATTCACTAAATGCTAATGTAAGCACTTTGTTAAAACAACAGTTCTGAAGAATTTTTAAAATTAAAGAGGCAAAAAGAATTGCGAACTTAAATTGTACATTACAAAGTGTTTGTTATTCTTGATTACATTTTATCACTTGTAACATTTAGTTAAGATTTTTTAATGGACTAAGCGACGTGGCAAGCTGGAACTTTACTTGTAAGCATAACTACTGCTTATAACAAATTGGAGTTGTTAGTATGATATAAAATGCACCACAATGTGCTCGTCACTTTGAGTTATAAGATGTTAAAGCTAATAACCCTCAGTAATCACCAACTAGCGCTCTTGAAACTAATCTTTTTTTACTATTATTTGACGGCAAAAATTAGGTGGTGGCGATGGTACATACTTAGACAGTCTTTGTTTTATTTAATTAATTGATCATCCAAATGATGGTTAAGATATTATTATACGTAAACCTATGAAACAATAATACATAAAGTAAACAATTTTAATATTTCATACGGCGCTTACGTCGGCATCCATAAACCGACTTGGCCGGTCGTTAAACGTCATTATAAAGTTCAAAGCTGTAAATGTGTTGCTATTTAACCCCCTGAAACTTGATATGGAGCAGTTGGTTATTATTATTTTGGGTTTGTTTCAATGGAATTACATAACTTTGGGTATTACATAAAGTACATTTACGTATGTAACCGAATAGCAACAGCAAGGATGAAATTAATTTACTTCAAATAAAAATATGACAAAAAAAATTCTAAATATGCTACACGATATTTGCTGAAAACATGTATTTTCACCTTCGTTTTTATAAAAATGGAAGGTTCAATCAACAATGACGCGATCCATCAGTGCGAGCGGAGAGAGGCATTAACCCCCTCGCCCTTTCAATTACCGTCTTTAGCTTTCAATTTGCGTCTTTGTGGCATTCATGAAAAAGGACAACCGATAAATTTGGGATTTTTCAATACCATGACTGGCAAACTTCCGCGTTACAAACGATTACGACCCACCATTTTATAGATAACTAGCTGAACCCTACGGACGCTGTGCTGCCACTGTAAATTTATTTAACACAATTTATCGCCTCTCCAAAAAAAAATCAATAGCGCTATCTGTTAGTAAATCATAATAAAAAACGTACTGAAAAAAATGCTCACGAGCTTATTTCATTGTGGACGGACCTTGTTCCTGTAATTGAAGTTCTGAAACATTACATACCCTTTTTTATATAAATAGGTAATAATGGTGACCGGTTAAAATTCAATATAACAAAGTTATGTTATTAATAATATACAAAAAATAGTATACAAGTAGAGATTATTATCAAGTAATTTTAATTAACGCTAAGCAGCAGTCGGTAATCCCTTAGCTTAGCTGGAATTAATTCAATTGGTTAGTTGCTAATGAGCTCCTGGCAGGCAACGATCCAAGGATTGGAGTCTACCTTCGACTTCATAACTAGATAGTTTATAGACATAAATATACCATCGATACATTTAATAAGTAATTAGATTTTTTCCAGCGTTATACCTTTTTGTTTCAACCGTGTTCCTAAACAACAATGGCAGCAATTATTCGCTTTTGTTAATTGCAAATGGCCCTCAAATAGAGGAAAAACTGGTGCTGTATACGATATTTACACTGTTGTTTATACTATATATGCAAAGGATACAAGGTTACAAAGATTTTATAAAATTAACCACAGGAATCATTAGTGGGTGCTTACGATAATTCACAACGGAAGGATATAGCGAAAACTGAAGACATGTTCTTTTTATTACGATCGAAGGAATGTTCTGAAAAAATTTAACCAAGTCTTAATTAAATGAATCACTTTTAAAATTCATCTATCGGCAGAATGTTGTGTGTATTATGTGGTGCAGTGTTAACATCCTAACTAGTAATAGTTTATTGTTATGGACTAATGTATCGCTTAACAAAAAATGAACGCTTTAAAACAAAATCTATGGTTCTAATTATAATAATTAAAAAAAATCATTAGCCATTAACATATAGATAAAAATGTGTTCGACATTCCTTGTATAATGGAAAAAAAATGGTATTACTCTTTCCTCTTCTTATACGGATGCTTTTTCTAAGACATTCGAGTATTGTTCTTTAAAAATCGTTATGTAATCAAAACTTCTGCATACTTATTCCCCATCAATACAGCGGGCCATGCTTTAACTCGGTTCATTATCAAAGGGTTCGGCGAGGTCATTGTAACAAACAATGCGAAAACTAATTACCACTTCCTTAGACCTCAGCTTTGTTTCTATAAACATATCACCTCAACTGGAAACAAACTTAATCTAGCGAGTTCGTTTGTGTTTATTCACAATAGATCTAAAAAGTGACCACAATTTCACGGAATGTTAAAAGACAAAGAGGCCGTATGAGGGAATATGAGGGTGGTGGTCGGGAATTGAACTAGGAATCACCGTGTTACTAGCCAATCATTTAACCACTACGCTACGGACACTCGATGTACTTACGTGTTTTACAGAAAGACGGTGTTTAAGTAAATGTTTATTTAATAGTTGTCCATCATGTAGCAATACATTAGTCGTTTGCGTATATTTAAATAGTCATTTAGTTATTCTTTTACATATTTAGCAGTTAAGTTTAACAGCACACAATCAATAAATTTTCATATATCATTTAATGTCAATTCAAAGTTTAATTCTTCTAAAAAAATATTTGTTTGTTCTTTCTTTATATTTCGTATGTTTTCATATATATGGCATGGCCATCTCATTGGATGCAATATGGTCTACAAATGAACAATTTAAAATATGAACGAAATAGGGTCGTGCACAAAAAAACCTGACAGATTATTTACACAGTGTAGTGAATCAATTGTGCACATATGAATTTCGTTACATCGTTTTGTTATTTTGTATATTTTACCAACCGATTAAAGTATGTGGCGAACATTTATAACAGAAAAGGTGTGTTCGTTTTTTGCTGTGCCTTTCCATCAGCGGTGGCCTCATCGGAGTAAACCTGTAAATGATATCATCACTTACTCTATTAGTCTGATTCACTCGGAGATTGCGTCGCGCGAGTAATTGCGTGTTGTTTTAAGGATTCAATCATGCGAATGGTGTCATAGTGTGATGGTAATTATGTCACTCCGATTTCGATTGAGTCGACGATCTGGTGATGGTCGAAGGAGTCCGCTGGATCCTTACACCTCTGGAGCAGATCATTTTAAAGATCTTTGAGGTCTATCGGCGGCGGATGATGATGGTTTCCATTTACAAATACTATTAAAAATACTGCGGTGAAGAGATTTAATATATTATGTCCTAGTGAACATACACAATGTGGTGTTCTACCAAGATCTTTATTTATCACTTACCAGCAAGTGAAAGCCCTGCTTCTTTAATTGGTTTTTTGTATAATAAAGATCGTGCTTGCTTATTGATATGCGTTGTTATTAAACGAATTCGCCTTTTATACAGTTACAATTGAAACAGTTCTGTTTATACCGTTATGACCTAAATATTGGTAACTGCCTTAAAGTCTATAAATACCTTTAATTAATTATCCCTAATGCCAATAATTGGACTGAAGTTCGCAGAAACATTCTGTAAACATATTTTTCCTTGTTACTTTGTTGACATGCTTAATGGAAATCACCATTTATTTTTTATTTGAGCAGTAATCATTTTTAACTACACAACGCGTTTCAATTTTCCTGTTTTGTAACATTAATTAATAACAACTTATGACCTGATTACACGGGACGAATCACAATTTAAACTTTAACTAATTTGCGTTATTTCCAATTGTTAAAGTCATAGTAGGTATTTGGTTATTATTACATACCAAACTTTGAAAAGTTTGTGTAGTAAAATGATAAAATGGGGAATTTTTCTTTATTTTCTGTACCATTAATATTCGTTTGTTGAAACAAACACGACATGTAATATGACGCTAAGTGCCGGAAATTAGAATAGGTGAGGCTGATGATGTGTGGCTATAGCTGAAGGACTAATTGGCACACATTATGATGTTCTGTAAATATTAATATTTGTATAAATCTTCGTGAATTATAATACCTTGAATTTTACTACACGATGATAATTTATCAGTGGAACTAGCCGAACATTTAAACTAACACCATTTATGGTGTCAGTTTTTGAATGAGAGTAGAAGCTATTCAGATGGTTTCGAAAAACATTACCACCATTCAACGTTACTTCTGATGGCCCCGCAATTGAATTGGATACATATTATCTTACAAAATATCTAACATATTAGGAACTTTTAAGTGAAAATATATATTAGTAGAGAAGTTAATGTTTAAGTTAATAGTCGGTGTGTTAATCTTGTTGTGTTTTGTCAACAGGAGCACATGAACTTGGTTGGGTTCGACGAGAACCAGAGCCCGGTGGTGATGTCCCTCAAGAATGAACACATGGCCGGGCAGGATCACACTAGGATACTGTTGAGGCTACGCACGGAGACCATGCATGGCCTTATTCCCACTACAAGTAAGTTTAGTTCGATATACCACTTAGTTCGATAAAATATTTTTATTGGTATTTATTAAATAAGAAGCAGATTTTAAATAAAATACTAGCAATGTGCTTTTTTGGTAATAAATAAGGCAAAATGAAGGACTAAATTGTTAGACTCTGCAATTAATTGTTTATGTTATTTATTACTTGATTGCATGCAGAGGAAATAGCAAATTTCTTGGCTGGGTATTAACCATTAATTTCCGTTTTTGAATTTCCAGGATCTGGAATTACACCATCGCCTGCAAGAATGGCAAAGATGCTGAACGAACAAGTCAACGTGGACAACTTCATGGCGGTGACCTGCCTGAACGCTTCACCTCTCGTAGCAACGTACGACGAACATGTGCTGGTCAATAACTTTAAATTCGGTGTCCTCTATCAGAAGTACGGACAGACCACCGAGGAGGAACTATTTGGGAACAATGAGACTTCGCCAGTGTTTGACGAGTTCCTCGAGATGCTCGGGCAGAGGATCAAATTGAAGGATCATAAAGGTACATACTGTTTTTATTATTAACTGTTTCTACCTTCGTGTTTTTATTATATGTTGTTTCTCCTTTCTTATTTAACGATGACCGTATCGTACCGAGTACTCATTGTCTTTATTACGCCAAATTCTTTGATTCGATTCAGAGGCAATAAAAACAGGCGGTTTTCATGGTGGAATGCTTTACGCAAACTCTTCAGACTTGCTACATCTCTCATATTGCTTTTGTGCCATTGAGACAGGACAGTCAAATATATGAGAGTCAAAGTAATCAATACTTCATTGTCAGTTACATAAAAATTGTTACTTCTTACTCAAGGCTCATTTCGTGCTGGTGGGTATATGGTATATATTGATTCGTTTCAGGCTACCGCGGAGGTTTGGATATAATGAACGGGCACACGGGTACGGAGGCTGTGTACGAACGGTACATGGATCGGGAGATAATGTTCCACGTGGCGCCCCTGCTGCCGCACACCGCCGGCGACGCGCAGCAGTTACAACGCAAACGGCACGTCGGCAACGACATAGTTGCCATCGTGTTCCAGGTACGATTATAGGATTTTTTTGAGACTAAACACCGTATGTCTTCAGTCGACGAGCGCAACGTGGTGCAATGTACACCATCTTAACTAGCGCCACGTTGTTATGAGCAAGCGTATCATTTACCATCAGGTCAACGTCTCGCTCGTTTCGTCGCTAGGTCAAATAAAAGAATTATGAAATAATGTATGTTCTAGGTACATCCACATTTTACAACTTGATTCAAATTATAATTATGAATATTCAGTTATTTTTATTTATTTATTTCTTTTCAGGAAAAGGCGACACCTTTCACGCCTGACATGATCGCCTCCCACTTCCTTCACGCTTTCATAGTGGTCACGCCTCTAGAGACCGTCGGCGGGGAGACCAGGTGAATTGAATGTTTTGATATTTTAATAAACACTGTGTAGTGTACAAATATTACTACGCTTTGTATATTAATTTTTTATCTGATAGATATCCTTTCATGAAATAGAGAATCATTAACAGAAGTACCTATTAATTTTTTGTGGCTTTAACTAATTTCATTATATATAAACTCTTCATTAAATATTTCTTCGTTTTACAAATATGCCTCTTAAAATGTAGTTCAGAATAGAAATGAAGATAACCATATACATATTTAAATTTTATTTTGTTCATAATTGTATTTTCAGTTGCATGGCTTCCACTTTTATATACTTGTCAAGTTGTTTTGCATAAAGTTTACTTAACTTTGCAACAACGCACGGGGGCGTTATTTGCATGAAGTGCCGGGGAGAATTGCCCGGAAAAGAGAATGGAAATTCTCTTAGTAATTTATATGCAAACGAATTGTGACTTTGTAATTAAAGAGCTTTTTACCGGCATCTAAAGTGCGGAAAGTACGCTTATACAATCTGCGAGATATTTCTATTAAGTGAGACTTGCTTCTGATTGATTGATTGATTCTGAATTATAAACGAATACTCACATTTATGTATAATAATTAATTTCCTTGAATATCAAATTTAAATAAAAAGATCTGCGGTGAAAGTCTGCGGTGTTGTTTTTCTTTTGAGGATCTGGAAACAAAAGGTTCGAATGAAGAATTAGTTACAATGAAAGTGAAAACTGTGAATATTAGATGTGTTTAAAGAAAGTGTTTTCTTTCATTTTCAGGTACAAAGTGGCCGTCACCGCTCGTGAGGACGTACCATTCTTCGGGCCGACTCTCCCCCAGCCGTCTGTGTTCCGCAAGGGGCGTGAGCTCAAAGAATTCCTGCTCACCAAGCTTATTAATGCCGAGAACGCTTGCTACAAAGCTGCTAAATTCGCACAACTTGAACTCAGGACACGAGCATCGCTATTGCAAAACTTAGCGGAAGAGTTAAAGAGCAAAACGCTAGAGTTTCTTGGTTCCGGGATGAAAAGTGAACCGCTGACGGTGTCGCCGCAGCCGGAGGGAACGCCGAAACAAGACGGCCCCGGCGCCAGGTTCATTGACACTGTGAAGAAAGCTCTTATTTATAAAGTCAGGTCAGTGTTTTGGATTTCCTTGGCCTAAAAACAGAAAACAGTTCCATTAATTTATTTATTAATTCGTGAGTTCTCCAAAAAAGATAACACAATAGTTAAAATTTATTCAACATAAAATAAAACATTATAGAAACATTGTACATCTTAAGTTTAAGGAGCCACAGCCTGCATTTAAATATAGGTGCAATGTACACATAAACAACAAAAAACTCAAAGCGAAATGAAAATTTATCTTTAAAAGTCGGCAACCAATTAAATTAATTACATCTTCATATATAAAAACTATCTATATTATACCTTAAAAAGTAAATAAGCTAATGTATTTGTTATTTTTACATTCACAGATCACCAAGCGACCCTTCAGGTGATAGCATTAAAAATTCGCTTAACAAGAAGATCAATATCCATGAAACACCTACTCCTAATGTAAGTTATTGCAATGAAAATTTCTTTTATGTTGGCCTACTTTAGGATGTAACGTGTTTCAACGTGACTTGCCCCATTCATGCAATAATGAGAACTAAATTCTATAAATAATTATTGTTTGAGCCGTGATGACTCAGTTTGTAAGGCATCAAACCGTTTTTGTGCTTCCGGTGAAGTAAAGCATATTCCAAGAACATCAGCTTTCGTGGTGATATGATATCAACCATCGCGCACTCTCTTGTGAGAGATGTCGTCGAGTACTAATAGTGTTAAGAGGGGGCTATTTAAAACAAAATTAGAAAACAAATCACAAATTGTATTTTATAAATGTATATAGGTATTTATTGTCATCAGATTTCGTCTATCCGGTTCCATATAAATGGGATTTCCTATTTATTGTATGTGTTTTCCCCAGAGCGGGCGTTCGAAGACGTCAGTCGCGTCGTCATCGGCGTCTGCGATTTCGGTGCGGTCGGCGGGCGGCTCGGGCGGCTCCAGTCCGGACGTGACGTCACGAGCTGCCGCGCCACGCGCACACCACGACCACAGCGACGACTCCAGCCTTAACTCCGTAGACCTCGACCCACTTGGTAAGATACATAAACACAAGCACCCGAGTAGATTTCAACGGCCGCATGTTATACAAACTCTTTGTAGGTAGCAAGACAACTTACGTTTCGAGGTGATGTTGAGTAAACACATTAAGAAACGCCTCATTTTTGTAAATAAACCATATTACTCTTTTGTAATATGTACAGCATATAAAGTCTACTTTAGTATTGCATATTTACGGTATATATTTAGACACTTAGATACACAAATTCACAGGTACGACAAAACAAAAATCAAATCATCTATTTTTACCGTATCTAGAATTTAAGAGAACAAAATAATATTTATCTCGCCTGTATTTAAACTAGAACTCATTTATAAAATGTCAAAAAATTGTTAAAAACATGATATTTACGTTTACATTTTAGTAAATTTCCCTTTATTAAATTAAACTAAAATATTAAATATTCAGCTATGTACTTACACGAATTAAAAAATACGTTTTTTCCTTTCAATTAGACGACAAGGACTGGCTGAGTTGTGGCAAAGGCGCAATAGGTTAGTCCTTAAATGAATATAACAATAACAAATACCATTTCGTCGTTATCACTTTTCATTTACTTTATTAAACTTTTTTTTTCTGTTAAATCTCACGTTGCACAGAATCTTGGCAACTGAACCGACGACAACTATTCATTCATCGTTTTCCAACTTATTTTTATTTAATTTTTCTATTTCAACCTAAAATCAAAATACTGTGAATGTGTAAAAAATTTTTAAAACTACTTGTTCACTAAATCATAATTTCAAAAAACTGGGTGTTACTATGATACAAATGTGATCTTTTTTAATTTTACAGGCACACCAGTATATGTTGATAGCGATACTGGTTTAGAGTCAATGTCGTCAGCCGAGGCCGGCGCCGCGAGAGGCGAGGTGGCGGCCGCTACCCGAGGCGACGTCGAGATGCTGAGGCAGGAGGTGTGTCGCCTGAAGAACGACAAACTCGATCTGCTGAAGCAAAACATTGTAAGTTACCATTTTACAATCTAGTGAACTTTGTCGTCGCATAATCCAATTACTATCTGCTACTGAATAGAAGACTCTACAATCTGATTTCCAGCGCGGCTAGGCAAGGTACCTAATCTACACTGCGCTTATAAAAGTAGTTTCTCCACACTTTTTGCGTAGAGCAGTCCTCCCACCATTGCGTCTTCAGCACATCAATTTCTTTTTATTATATTTGACGAAACGACGAGACGAGCATAACCTGATGGTGAGCGATACGCTCGCCCATAACATTGTGTAGCTAGTTAAAATTATACACGCTACAGAGCTACTACTACTACTACAACTACGCTACAGAGTGCTCGTCGCAATGAGATATAATAATTTAAATCTCGTTACCTTAGTAATTTCATTAGCTGCAACTCTCTTTAAACCGGAACGCAGTAATTGTTTGGTAGTAGGAGCTGCAGTGTTACTAATATGGACACGCAGGTCGCAGGTCTCTGCGTGATATGTGTTAATAAAAATATTATGGTTTCAGACATGGCAAAACGAGATAAAATGCCTGCGGGAGAGGGAGATCAAACTTCAAGGGGAGTTGTTAACTTTATCGAAAGAAATGAGGAAGATTCGTGATCAACAAACAACCGGCGCTGTTATTCCAAATCCATCATCGCACGATTCCACCGCTTAGAGCTGATCATAAATCTCGCAGGCAGAGCACAATCTAGAAGTTTCTAAATGTGTAAGTGGAGTAGTTACTCGGTGTGTAGTTAAAACCCTTACATGTTTACCTCTTAGAAAATCATGATTATGATCAGCCGATAGATGTCCACTATTGGGTATAGGCTTCCCACAAGGATCTCCACGTTGATCAGTCTTGCGACCTTTCGATCTTTTTGATCGTTGGTATACCTTGCGGAGGGAATGGAATTTTAATACATTTGAGAATGATTGTGCAATATTTATCCTTTGCAATATTATTGTACGTAATTTCTTTATTACGTAGGCACTATATTACGGAATTTGTTTATGTGTAACAAAGTATATAGCTTGACTATCTGCTGCACACGTTATACTATTCACATTTATGTGCGCGAGCAACTTCGTAGATTCTATATACGTAAACTGTTTTGATTACTTCGCATTTCAATTGTGTGAAAAGTATGTAGATCGGTGTGCTTCGACTGATTTAAAAATGCTATGATTACTATTAATATTTACGAGTTCGTATGTTATTAGAGAGGATATGATTCGACTCTTTTATGTTGTAACCAAAACTAATATTGGAAATTTTAAATTACAATTTACTCATTTCTCAAAACGTTGTATTGTATCGTAGAAGTTATATATTTGTAACGTTATATAAAAGATTTAACTCATGGTAAATTTGTATGAAACAAGAAAAATATTAAATCTTAGTACACGTAAATTGTTTATCTCTTAAAAATGCACATCTTATAAGATGTTAAGATTTCTGATTGAAAAATCTGTAGACACTTAATCACTGACTCAAAAGAAAACAAAAGTATTTGTCAACTTCTTTTAAACTGAATCGATTGTTTGAATGTAGTTTGATGTGAAATTTAAATATGAAAACTTTAGGAATTTCTTGAATGTATAGAGTAGCAATTGGTATTTAAAAATACAAACAAATTTGAACGGTACCTACTAAATTAAGCCTCGACTTTGTAGAGCCTATAAATAATATATGGTGCATTAGAGAAACTATAAATAGGTGTGATCCTATATTCTATTGAATGTTAGAATTTCTATTTTATTATACTAGATAAATACTATCCCAGTATTCATTTCACTTCCATATGTTTATATCTCCCATATTGTTTCAGTGCAATTATTCCTATATGAGCAAATTAACACAGATTCTATGACTATTTACTTAAGTTCGCCAGTTATTGTAAATATATTTTAACTGGATTTAGACTATTATTAATTAATCAGTATTTTTCTAATTTATGTTTAATTTAAGTGACGTTTCTGTGTGTCTTGTTTGAAATGTTTTGTTGTTTGTAATTAATATTTTATACCAAAGTTAACATTCCCCACTATGATAGTGTAGTTTTTTTGTATTACGATTAATAAAGGGAGAAACAGTATTCTTGATTTTTTTAGTTGACAGAACACACTAACATTATTTCTAAGTTTACATTTTTTTTTCGTAATAAATGTAACCTTTCGGATGTTTGTTCTACTGTTGATTATGATAAGTTAAATGAAAGAAAACTGTTGATTCGTCTTTTCTAGACTTAAACCAAATAATGTGAGCGCAGAGCGTTAGGAGAAATAGTTTATAACTTTAAGAGATACTATTGAAATATATAAATAGTTAATTACTAAATAAATATTGTAGTTTCATTTAAAATGTCCCTATTATTAATTTCATTAATCCTGTTCCTTTTTTCCTTTGAGTTCTGACTTCCTAAAAGCTTACAACAAAAACTAAAAATTACTGTACTAATGTCATAGATTAATACTTATAAAAAATCAAACCCTCGAAGAGACAAACCAAAGTCCTGAACTTGTTGGCACTTCTGAAAAATACAGTTTTTGCATACATTGTTATTGTTGGGCTTTATCGAAAGTGTGGTGACATTCTCAATTTTGATTGAAAAAATAATATTATTTTTAATAACAATGTAACTTTTGACGAAATCATAAATTTTAAGCAGTATTTACTGATAAAAGCGCCATCTATGAAAACTACAACGTACCTATAAACTAACATATTATGTTACTTACTAAATGATTACAAAGATGGCGTTTGTTGACACTTTTTATCCTAGCATTATCGCAGACTTCCTGTCAAGCGTCCAGCGAGATGTCGCTATGTTTAGGTACAGAATATATAAAGAATTATTTAAGAAATTTAAATATTTTGAGTGCTCTATTTAGTTATAATTAGAATATAACAAGTTACACCAGCAAAGCAAAAAAGTCTATAAAAATAATCTAGTATAACTAAATCATAAATAAAGCGAGTATTGTTTAAACTCTGTTTTGTGACAGAGATACCTTCGCACTGCATTTTTAGTGCAAAACCAAGATGTTCCATTATCGTCACGATTCTGCAGCTCTACGGGAATGGTTTCACAACTGCTTTACCGGAATCCGTTAAGAATAACACAGGCTCCCTCAACCCTTCGGCGGATCGGGACTCGAGTTCCACCACCGACTTCCATGGATATGAAGTGACAGATATAAGACATTTATTACAAAGGAATTACCGCTTTTTTGTATAATAAATGTAAATTATATTTTTAATTACGTTGTCCCAAGGTTGGGGAACGTAAACTCCGTGGTGATTTGATCCCCGGATCACTTTGACCTAAACAAATTCGCGCGATTCACTTTGTTGTCTCAGCGACTTTGAGGGGCTTTTGAGGTTTTTCGTTTATCATTTTCGTGGTCTTTAATTGGTGTTTTCCTTTAATATAATTTTAATTTCATCTACTTCGAACTACCAACTTAATTAAATTTTTGTGTAACAAATATTATTTTTTTCATCTAAAATTTAATTTTGCTTATTATCTTAGAGTTACTCTCGGTGTTACTAATAATATCAACTAATAATATAACAAACATAATCCGAAGATATCACTAGTAACACCCGCCATATAAAAAGGACCATTCAAACAATGAAAAAAATTGCAACTTTAGCGTTCACTAGCGTCGTCATGATATCCTTAAGAAACTTTTGGTGCTATTTACTTATTGATTATACCAGAGTTCATCGTACTCAAGGTTGGTATAGCACTGGACTAAAAAGCCACAGATACTATATACTACTGCATTAATAATTACAACAAAGTTTATAATTACACCTTTACATTTTACTACACTTACAACTAAATAAAAAAGTAGAACCAGTTCAAAATTCAAAGTCAGTCTATACGTCCGCGTTAAGTTGAATAATGCTACCGATCAATTTATATTAAACCGGTACGATTTTTATCATACCAACTTATAATAATACGTTTTTCTTTCACATCTAATCTTAAATTATGGTTGCCTACAGGTATTACTATTGTCTACAATATTAAAGTTAAACAAGTAAATTTTCCAATACATGTACGTTAAAATTAACACTTTCATGTGCTTTGTTTATTCTACGAGTAGTAAGTGTACTTTGTGATATAAGCTTGTTGAAATGTAATTGTGGCGGCCTATAGTTTAACCATTTAATTAATTGCCTCTGTTGACAATGGCAAGTTTGTTCAAATTTACATTATAACGGGTTCGCTTTGTCTCAATACGTCGTGTGAAAATGCCAGGTAATGATATATTATTTATGTAAATGTAAATGAATACTTAAATTATGAAATGTAATTCAACCGACATGACACCACGGCTTTGTTCCAGCAGGTGTCAATATACTCCCGGACTCATCTATCGGCCCACCACCCAGTGTTTAAAGTTTCGACGGTGTCTAGTTTAAAATAAATGTTAGGTGGAGCAATAAGTTTTAATGCAGTTTTGAAGCAGATTTATTGGTCAACCCTTATGTACGTTTTTTTTTATTTTTTTTTGTAATTTCGAATTGATTTAGTCGGCAGAAGTGCTACAGCTTGGGCGACAATTTCAGGCAAGGTATCCATATTTTTTGGTCAAAACTGGCTCTGAGTTTAGATTTGCCTTTTTATGGAACCAATAATCGGAAACATCAAAAAAAAATCCAACTTGTGCGAAATAAAAAATGTTTTCTCCGTTCCTGGGTCGTTGACAACAATGAACAGACTCGAATTTTCGTTCCTTTTTTTCAGAATCCTGAATTCGATATAAAAAAAAAGCATACCCAAGGGTTGACCAAAAAATCAGCTTTAAAACTGCATTTAAACTTATTGCTCCACCTAACATTTATTTTTAGCTAGGCATCGTTAAAATTAACACTTTCATGTGCTTTGTTTATTCTACGAGTAGTAAGTGTACTTTGTGATATAAGCTTGTTGAAATGTAATTGTGGCGGCCTATAGTTTAACCATTTAATTAATTGCCTCTGTTGACAATGGCAAGTTTGTTCAAATTTACATTATAACGGGTTCGCTTTGTCTCAATACGTCGTGTGAAAATGCCAGGTAATGATATATTATTTATGTAAATGTAAATGAATACTTAAATTATGAAATGTAATTCAGCAGACATGACACCACGGCTTTGTTCCAGCTGTAAATATATAAGAGCCGGAGCATTATACGTGAGCACCACCATCCATGATCTCGTTGTCATTTAACACCATGTCAAATTAAAGACAGGTGACAGCCAGTTTTAGACAAAAAAATACTTTCTAATTCATTTTAAATGTGTATCTAATTTTATTAAGATATTTAGAAATGCATTTAACTTTTGTTAAGTTTTTTTCCGAACGGCACTAACTACGCGAAACAAAGTTTTATTGAATCTGTGGCTGACATTTAACTAGAATGAATGTTCTGTAATGTTTTTAGTTAAAGTGGATAAGATTATTAAACAAATTAAACCTTATAGAGTTTATACAGTTTTTATACTTAGGATAAAAATATTAGAAAGATGAAGATTATACCGTAAATTTTAATCTGACCTTTACGGTTAATTAAGTTTTACTAAATACAATTATTTTTGGACCTTCTACCAAACAATGTTGCTAATTTAATAGTATGATAAATTATAAATTATGTATATGAAATTACAAATACCTTGAAAGAATAAAAACCAAAAAGCCTGAACTGAACATTCATGAATATTTAGTTATGTAGTGGCAAAAAAAAATCTGTTTGTGCCTCTTCATTATTAATAATGTTAGCTTGATTAATACGACGTAGATTTTTTGTAAAGAGTGACAGATGATTGATGAAAATTTTTACATGGGCAATTAATGATATTTGAAGATGACTAGATTATATATAAACACGTCAAAGCGTTTCCTTTTAATGATCACATCGAAGGTCGGTGAAGCAGGAGATAACGTGATAACGAGGGTGATGTAGTGTAAATATCCTAACAAACCCTTCATTGCTATAAGCGTGGAAAACGTCTTACTTGTCTCATCGCTAAGTATGTAGAATGAAAAAAATATTGTTACTTAACTTTTGTATAATTATAATAATACGATGTAATGTAATCAAAATATTTCCCTTTTCAATGCTTGAATATAATTTTAAAATTTTCTTTATATCACCACAGGCTGTTCTCGTGTTAGTGATCAATAATTTATCCATGGTTTGTAATGGCCTCTTGAAAGAAAGGTTCAAAAGAACCATCTTAATGGGCAAAGGGCATTGTCTTATATGGAAAGGCGCGTCCAGTTTTAATAGTGAGTGAAATTCGTAATATTATTCGTAAATAAAACTTTCCTTAATAAATTGGTAAAAATAATTAACAATGATTCTAGTTACATTGAAGTGTAAACAATTAAGTAATAACTTATATAAAATATCAATGATTAATAGAATGCAGATTGTTCATGTTATACGACAATAAAAACCAAAAAGCCTGAACTGAACATTCATGAATATTTAGTTATGTAGTGGCAAAAAAAAATCTGTTTGTGCCTCTTCATTATTAATAATGTTAGCTTGATTAATACGACGTAGATTTTTTGTAAAGAGTGACAGATGATTGATGAAAATTTTTACATGGGCAATTAATGATATTTGAAGATGACTAGATTATATATAAACACGTCAAAGCGTTTCCTTTTAATGATCACATCGAAGGTCGGTGAAGCAGGAGATAACGTGATAACGAGGGTGATGTAGTGTAAATATCCTAACAAACCCTTCATTGCTATAAGCGTGGAAAACGTCTTACTTGTCTCATCGCTAAGTATGTAGAATGAAAAAAATATTGTTACTTAACTTTTGTATAATTATAATAATACGATGTAATGTAATCAAAATATTTCCCTTTTCAATGCTTGAATATAATTTTAAAATTTTCTTTATATCACCACAGGCTGTTCTCGTGTTAGTGATCAATAATTTATCCATGGTTTGTAATGGCCTCTTGAAAGAAAGGTTCAAAAGAACCATCTTAATGGGCAAAGGGCATTGTCTTATATGGAAAGGCGCGTCCAGTTTTAATAGTGAGTGAAATTCGTAATATTATTCGTAAATAAAACTTTCCTTAATAAATTGGTAAAAATAATTAACAATGATTCTAGTTACATTGAAGTGTAAACAATTAAGTAATAACTTATATAAAATATCAATGATTAATAGAATGCAGATTGTTCATGTTATACGACAATAAAAACCAAAAAGCCTGAACTGAACATTCATGAATATTTAGTTATGTAGTGGCAAAAAAAAATCTGTTTGTGCCTCTTCATTATTAATAATGTTAGCTTGATTAATACGACGTAGATTTTTTGTAAAGAGTGACAGATGATTGATGAAAATTTTTACATGGGCAATTAATGATATTTGAAGATGACTAGATTATATATAAACACGTCAAAGCGTTTCCTTTTAATGATCACATCGAAGGTCGGTGAAGCAGGAGATAACGTGATAACGAGGGTGATGTAGTGTAAATATCCTAACAAACCCTTCATTGCTATAAGCGTGGAAAACGTCTTACTTGTCTCATCGCTAAGTATGTAGAATGAAAAAAATATTGTTACTTAACTTTTGTATAATTATAATAATACGATGTAATGTAATCAAAATATTTCCCTTTTCAATGCTTGAATATAATTTTAAAATTTTCTTTATATCACCACAGGCTGTTCTCGTGTTAGTGATCAATAATTTATCCATGGTTTGTAATGGCCTCTTGAAAGAAAGGTTCAAAAGAACCATCTTAATGGGCAAAGGGCATTGTCTTATATGGAAAGGCGCGTCCAGTTTTAATAGTGAGTGAAATTCGTAATATTATTCGTAAATAAAACTTTCCTTAATAAATTGGTAAAAATAATTAACAATGATTCTAGTTACATTGAAGTGTAAACAATTAAGTAATAACTTATATAAAATATCAATGATTAATAGAATGCAGATTGTTCATGTCATACGACGATAAAAAACCAAAGTAACATGGATTATGAAAATAATTACAAAAAACGTTGTTTATTAATTTTAGTTTTGAACAAGTAGGTCTTAAGCAGAAATTGCGTGTGTGCCAGTAAACTTATGCTAGAAATTATAATAAAAATTATTTGATTACTAATGTTGCTTATAATATCAGTTTTGCCTTGAGATTAATCATTTCTTCCACAGCTTTCTTAATTCGTGCTCTATAATAAAGTTACTAAAAGGCAAGCAACGTCACATCGATTTAATTATTAATATAACATTGATTTAGTTATTAATGTAATGTAACAGTCAACTTGTCTTCGTTAGCGCTGTTAATGGATCCATTAATTTTAATTACATTCAGAACTAATTCTCTGTCTAGAATCTTATAAAGTTTTGTTGTCGTGTAAGTGATACGCTTGCGCATAACTTGGCGCTAGTTAAGATGGTATACACTACACCAGATTGCTCTCGTCGCCTTGTGACGTAAGGTGTTAAGTGTCGTTAAGTCAGTTATTTCACTAGCATTCATCACCCTTTGTACTGGAACACAGTAATGTTTGCACACTACTGTTTGGCGGCTGAAATCTGCGGTGGTAACTACCTAGGCGGTCTACGGCAACAGTGACCTAATACCAATGATTGTTGTTTGTCTGGAGACAATTTAAAAGGTATACATACGCCTTTCTCCAAAACAGCTAAATCAAAACCCCACAATAGTAATTATCAGTAAGAAAATCAATCAAAGATTCGACTTTTGTAACTGTTTAAAAAAAAAGAAAAATCATTCAGAAAATACACAGAATTTAAACCTTCTCATTTAAAAAAACATCAAGATTTTATTTTTTATAGTTTAATCTTATTACAACGTTTTTGTTAATAAATATAGTCAAAGACAAAAATTATCAATTTATTGAACCAATGTATTCGTGAGTATTTTTCCTTATCCTGTTTATCCTAAAGCTATTGTGACATATTGACAGTGACATATCGTGGTTTCGAGTTATCATTTGTAAAAAGTACCTATACAAACGTAACTGTCCAATGGAAAACTGAGAAAAATACAAACGGCTATTTACGATAATTTTCTTTTAGTTGTAAGTAAAAAAACGTTAAATATGATTCTTCCTAGCAAATATCTTGAAAATAAATGATTAAAAATTTATATTGCGGTGTGATTTAAATGGATCTTGCTTTATCTCCTTCTGTAGAAGGTACGTTAATATAAGGTAGATCTATTGTGTAAATAAAAAGAACATCAAATATACCAAATGTTTATATTCCTTATTATGATTTGTAATAAGCAAACCGTTATATAATTTATACATTTCTTAAGAAGTCCCTCAGGATTATACAAAAAAATCTTCGGCCGGAAAAATCCTAGGCGTTGAATTTGTCTTTTCAAGAGAAGATCTCTGTCAATGGAGTTCTTCTTATTTAATAAAATGATCTGCTATGAAAATATTTCTTTATAGCGTTAATTAAATATTAACAGAAATATAAGCTAAAACACAATTTTAATAGTACCCGTGGCCCAAGGATAATTTGAATATAAATAAGGTTTACGAGGATAAAGGTAAAATATTTCAACATCGTGTACGACAGATTAAGTTTAGTTACTGCCACATTATTTATGTAAAAGGACATGCAAAAAGAAAGGACTTAGAGTATAGAATGTGAAAAATATCCGGACATATTTTTAAGGGTATGTTAATGTCACTAAAATGTTAAAGGTTCGCTTTAGAGTTATCTAGCAAATGTAAAAGAAAACTGTGAGAGTTTACTTTTATGTGGGAGGTACCCGCTTTAGGAGTTAAAATATAAAAAAGACGGCACCACTAACAATATTATATTAACAGTATTGTAATATAAGACTCGTGGCCAATATTTATAAAAGAGGCCATACATGAACTGTATTTATGTAAATATTATATGAACAGTTCTTGAGAAAAACATCAGATATAAAAACAGCGGATTCTTTTATCTTCTTCTTCTTATAGTTTTTCTTTTATTCTTTTATACGATCTGTTAAAAAACTTGTCACTAAAAACATATTGTAGTCAAACCCTGACTTTCACACACATCTGTTTGCATTAGTGAATCCTGGACTCCTTTCCTGTAGAGTTTCTTAGTACTCAACAGTGATTTATAAGAACTAGGAATCGTTTGATTTTTAAACGGTTAAATTGTCAGTTTTTTCGTTTATTAAATCCTTGATAGATTAGAGATTTAGATTATTTAGGGATTCGATTAAAATTTATTATTAAATGCTTTTTGTTTTTAATACTAAATTACGAAGCAAACATACATAGCGATCGATTTTTGCTTTTACGTCAAAGTTGCAACATTTTTAACACAGACATTGTAAATTCTTTATCTCGTGGGAAATAAAGCCAGTCGCAGTGAGCTTTGATACCTGAATTACAACCTAATTTTCGGTATTAATTATTTGTTACGTTTTCAGAGTTCCGTTGTCAAACAAGAACGTCTGTCAGTTTGGTGCTAATGTGTCTAGGCTATACAGACATTTAGTACAAGGAAATTTAAATATGCGGCAACTTTTCTTAGTTTAGTTACATATAAATGACATCAACTAAAGGTTTTTTTTTAATTCTGTGTATACTAGCAGAAATTTATTTTTTTTCTTCGGGATTTATAAGTAAAAAAATATGGTTTAACATTAAAACCTATCGTTTTCGTTTAATTTCAATGTCAGCTTACCTGATTATTTAACTAAGTAGGGATTAGGTAACAAAATCTTGTTTTTTGATCTATTTAACAAAAATTTTGAAATGAACTTGAAGAAATGAAAAAGAGAATTAATTGATTTTCTTTGGAAATAAATATTTATGGAAATTTTAATTGAGTGAACAGGTTATAAATTATATAAATTTAATAAAAAATATGTACCTGTACATATAAATAAATTAACATGAACATCAACATAAACATAAATCTAAACATTCATATATTTACAGTAGTGGAAAAGAACCCTCCTGATATTGAAATGTAACGGTAAACTAAGGAACCCTGTTAAATGCGCAGTCCCTTTAGCACTTGGCTGGCTTTTTCATTATTTATTAATTACTTAGCTCAGGATAGTCCAACTCATACAGACTGAAATGCGTCGGCACAATCGATGAGTAAACAAGAAGGTTACTCTCATGGGGTACCGGGTTAAAAAAATAACTGTGTTTAAATAAAGTAAATATTGTTGTTTACTTATGAATATATAACGCAAAGTATAAATACGAATAAATCCATTTTTAATCGACGATGAAACGAAAAAAGAAGAACGTTCACCTCCGACGTGGCCCTGGTTAGTATGATATACACACGACATAACATGTTAAATCTCGTTACCCCAGTAATTTAACTAGCTTACAGCAGCTTTCAAACCAGAACACAGTAATGTTTGCTCACTACTGTTTGTCGGCTGAAATAGGAGCTGCGGTGGTACGTACCTAGACAGGCTCCGGCAACAGAGACCTACCACCAGTAAACAATCAATAAAAGTGTTCCAACTTAGTTTTCAATTTGGATTTTAGATTCCTAATTCAAGAAAATCAATACGAAGAAACACAGTTTAAAAAGCCTATTACAAGTATTAAAAATTTGTATTTAATTTAAGTGCATATTATAGTAGATTTCATAAGAACTCAAGAAAATACTTTGTCTATATTTAGAGGACTTTTTTTTACATAAACATTTACTATGTACATTTATTAGTAGTAGATCTAGAGATGAGAAAAAGTAGTCTTTAAAGTAAAATATTTAAATAAACTTTTTGTAAGTCTTCAGTCTACTGTTTTAAAACATATTTTTTCTTCGGGGGATAAAGCAAATGGAAAGGAATTTGTTTGATGCAGCAATTTTAAAGGTATCACAAGGAAGTGAACGCTCAAAAGAGAATTGGAAAGATGGTAAAGTAAAAAGGGAAATGAAATCTCAGACTCTTTAAGAATCCTTCATCATGTATTATAATTCGAAAATAATAACTAAATGAAAATCTAATATTATGGATTGATCGATAAAAGTATATGCATTAATAAAATCATTTTAGTAGAGATTATAGCGTGTTTCATAAATTTCATTAGTTCTCTGCGTAATCTTAACTTAAGTCCATGTAGATACTTAAGGCACACATGTCAAATGAAAATAAAGTGATCGTTAAGTATATCATAATGGCGTTAAGAAGTAGAATTAAATGGATCTATTCAAATGAGATTACTATTATTCGCCTGAGAGTGCAAAAATACAATTGTACAGAAAGAAATGTAAGGCGTAGATTAAAAACGAATCCCTCAAGCGACGTTTTCTTATATTGCTTATTTAGACTCACAAAAGCTTTAAGCATCAACTCGTAGCGTAGGAAGATCTAGAATTTTCTTCACTACATTTAAAATCGTAAAAGACAATAAACGGTGGTTTATTAGCAATTACGGCGGTTAAATGAACAAATGTTATTTAAATTTCAAATTAATTTACAAACCAGTTCATCTAATAAATTTACTTTGGCCATAAAGCGTAGAAATTCAAACTTAATCACTTAAACACAATCATCGTAGTCGAATAATAATAAAAGCGAAAATAGAAGCCTGTGGAAGTAAAGCGCCCTCAATTGCGAGTAATTTCATTAACGGTGAAGCTTTTACGTTGCAATTACGAATTGAACCCGGACGAAACGATAGCAAATTGTATAATAGACTTATACAATAATTTCATAATAATGGACTTTATATTGTATAGCACAAAAGCCCTATTGAAATGGCCTTATCAAAATGTCTGCCATTAATTTGAAATGAAAACTCTATTCTTGAAATTAATCAAAAGAGCGCAATTTTAAGCATAACTTCCTTTTTCACATATTTATTCTCCTTTCATGAAAGTTTCTCTGTGTGAAATGAAAACTATTTACTATGAATATTTAACGTTCATTTCTTCACACTACTGAAGAATTAATTTTCAGCAGTTTTTAAGCTACATTCCTTGAGTATGAATTTTAATAGTTTTGACGTATCTAATTTTATCTAATATATTTTACTTGTATTGTTACGCTATGAATAGTAATTTAGGAAAAATATCTTGTAATATAATGGTAACATAACGTTATAACGAAGCGGTGATGGCTGAGTTTGTAAGAGCTACTCGTGGAAGCACGGGCTCGATCTCCATATAGCTTGTGATTCCGGTGAAGGTAAACGAGAAGATAGTGTAGTTGCTAGATAAACAGTTTTCATATATGAACGTATTTTGTAGAAAACCTTAGAAGAGATTTACATGTATCCAACACTGCACGTGTTGCGGGTGAGATGATAAAGTAGTATAAATAGCGAAGTGGATAGCCTTGACTCAACTTGTAAGGGAACGCTTTAGTTCCAGCAGGGAAAACGCTAAATGATCTGTTTATTAAATTATTACAATATATAAATTATTCGCTTTATTCTCACATCAATTTCATCATATTTCAGCGATTTTCCATTACATATAAATATTAAGTTAATATATGTTTACATTTACAGCGTTTCTGTTCTGGATATTAGTTTTTAAGGTCTTACTTTTTAGTTTATAAAAAAAAACACTAATTACTGAAACTGCTTGTAAGATAATTAATTTATACATTAGCAATACTTTTAAAATATTTTTAACCTTTTAACCATTTTTAATAACATTTTGAAACTAATATAATAAATTTAGAGTTACAGCTATTTCATAACGCGTTTTACTTATACTAGTACTTCGGGAGCAGATAATATAAAAAATAATTCTGAAAACGTTATGTATATTCTGCATGTTGAAATTAACAATGTAAACGCTAATTTAGGTAAAACTTAGAACATTTTGCGGTTAATTTTAATAAATATTCATTTCATCATCCAGGTTTCATTACAGAAGTATCATAACGTGACGTTTTTTTCGAATGAAACCGTAATCGTTTTAATAAAATCTCAAACCAAAATAAGTATACGTTTAATTAAGACTCAAAAATTTCATGGCCTCCAGATAAATAAAAGTTGTTTAGCATTTTGCGAGTAAATTCTATTTAATCAGTTAAACCGCAGCTCAGCTAAATTTCAATACATATTTATAACAAAATCTTTCGAAAAAAATCTCTTATAATAATATAAATTTTTAGTTGATGTTAATTTGGAAAAAGGCTGTTAAAACCATAAAATGTCAATTTTAAAAATAAATCTTTTAAACGTAATTAATTTTCTCAATTAATCAAACAACAACGTTCCATCATCTAAGGAAAACAAATGAAAAAGGTAGAATATATAAATGTTTAAGAAGCCTATAGCAACAACTTCTAATATGAATCTAATAAACATACTGTGAATGGAGAAGGCAATGGCAAACCACTGAAGAACACTGACAAAATAAAAAAACTTCCTTCGCCATTCCCGAGTTTTTAAATTAGTCATTTTAATAAAATAGTCGTACCTCGAATTCGAATTTGCTACTGTACCAACAAGCCTGCAAATATCCTCTAATATCGTTAATCTATCATTTAGGTATTTATCACATTATTATATACAGATATATAAAAATAAAATGCATCCATTTCTAATATTATATCACCACGTTCGTTTCCAGTAATCTTCGGAACAATTTACTGGTGGTAGGTCTCTGTTGCCGGAGACCGTCTGGATGGGTACCACCGCAGCTCCTATTTCAACCGCCATATAGTAGTGTGCAAACATTACTGTGTTCCGGTTTGAAGGGCGCTGTAGCTAGTGTAATTACTGGGGTAACGAGACTTTACACCTTGTGTCTCAAGGCGACGAGCGCGATGTGGTGCAGTGTGTACCATCAGGTGAACGTCTTGCTCTTCTCGACGCATAGTAAAATAAAAAAAATTACTTAAAATTTTGTTAAAATTAAGATCAATGATGATGTTTGGTGTATTTCAGATAGCAATGCAGTAATTTTACTGGTACGCTGTATAATGTTCATGGCATGTAAATTTGTTTCTGTACCATCGTTTTAAAAATCAGAGATGCGATGTTTACTTTTAGATTGACCCACATTGCAGTAAACAGTGTTATACTTTGGCCTGTGTGTTGTTATTTTAGTCACGCAAATATTATACATTGCCGACGCGTTACAGCTTTTAGGGAAGCACATTAATCTAAATTTGAAGTGTTTTATCCATTTACTTGCAAAAAATGTGAGTAAAATGGCGACAACTTTTCACATAAATATCTAACTACGGACAATGTACCGAAACATGAATATTACTCTTTTTGATAATGTATTATGCTAGATATAATTTATCTATCGATGTATATAAATAACTGTACCCGCTATAGTTTACGTAATCGCCTAAAATAATAAAAATCTATATAGAGACAATGATACCCGTGCCAAGTCCATTAACTTCGTCAAAGGAAGAGGAAACAAATGGCTTTTAATTAGTTAAAATGTGAAGCTTCATTGAAATAAAGGATTTCGTGTTTCAGTTTTGAATTACACGGTAACAAGCGTATAAATGTGAAGTAACAAATATTTATATCAAATGATACAATATACGGAACCTTTATGTTAATTCGTGTACATGTATAATCTTAATAAGAATTCTGATTCTTTACGCCTCAGAGTTATGTATTCTTGAATTAATAGAAAATTAATAATTTTAATATAATTAATAATGTTTTGTGTGTACGTAAAAAAGTGCTTACCGAAAATAATCGTGATCTCATAATAAATGTAAACGAAATGGTACAACTTTTTTTTAAATTGTAAGTTGGATGATACTCAAGAGATTAATAGTACATTTTACGAGTTTTATAACCTTTATTAATATTTTTAATACGTAATAAACCAGAGTTGATTTTTAACTAAAATATCGTAAGTTAGTTAATCTATATTTAACAAACTTATGTTTGTTTGTATTTTTTATTGTAGATCTATTATTAATATTAACAGGAAGAAAATATTTATAATAATTTCATGACATTAGGTATACAAACATTTTGAGACGTTTTTGTTGCTAATATATTTATACGGCAGACAGACTATTCAATTTATGTATTTAGTATAATGTAAAACTTTTGAGACATTGCTCACCTTAAAAGATTGATACATCGTAAAGTAGCTTATTCGACGAAAAGAGTAAAAATACGTTCAATAAATAGAGGTACGTAGCTTTTCTATTAAAATCGACACTTTTACGATCGCAAAGTATTTGGATTAGAATATTGAAGATACTTTTTAACAAAAAGCGTAATATTAAAAAGTACAGAAACAGTTTGTACATACAGATTTACAATAAGATTTACATTGTTTATATTTTTACACCTAAACAAATCTACAAAAATTATTAAATTTACTATAAATTAAACAAAATTTTACACTGTCTCGTAGCTTTTTAATTTTCGCTTCTTTACTACCCAAATGGAATCTTTTTCGCGTCTGCCTTCATATTTAATTATTCTCGTTTGATTCCGCTTAAATGGTTATATAGTTTCTTTTGTCAATTTTCTTCATGATATAAACGTATGACTGTCTTACGGCAGTCCTACAAATGAGGATATGATTAATAATTGTCTACGGTTTTATTATAACTAACATTATATAAAATTGAGGATAACTTTAGCAGAGTTATTAGTAAAAATAGTAATTATTTTGCTGAAAGTTCTTTTTCGTAAATAGAATAATTTATATAAATATTGGTCAGGCTTATCTAGTTTTGTATTATATATTTCTCAAAGAAAACCGTATGGATTTCATTCATTTATATCACGGCGGTAATTTAAAAAAAAATAACGATGAAGTTATTAACCAAGTGTAATTAATGTTAGCGAAACTAATAAATTACTATCAACTGGAACTTCGTAACGCTCTGCAATAAGTTGCAACGGTGCTAGTTAGACATTTTGCCTACATAAGGTCAAAGGTCCGAGTTGAAACATTACCCAATATGCATTGCAAAGTAAATATATATATACAAAATACAATACTTCTAACTATTAGTGGGTTACGCAACCAAAGTTTAAAACTTTTAAAAACATATCAAATGTAATTGTGAATATTACTTGCGTAAATTCAAATTGACGACTCGTTAGATGTCTTAAAAAAACCAATTTACTACGATACAACGAAAAAATGTTTAAGAGTCACTTCTCTCCCAACATATATTTAATCTGCCACAGTTCTTTTATTTACACTTTAAAAGTCAATGTGTTTCCACTTTTTACAATTCACAAACGTGAATGGGCGAGACCTACAGTTGTCCGCGTTGTGTACCAAATGACAGCTACAATAATCATACAACTCCTTCATTATTATCAATTTTGTAAAAAAATTTGTTTAATATTATTTCCAAAATTTAAATAACATGTGAAGAAAATAGATACAATTATTAAATAAATATTAGCGTGAAATATAATAGTACGATAGAATGGAGATTTTTATTCTCGAATCATTCCGGTTTTTTATAAGTCAATAGAATTACTTCTAACAATATGTTTGTAATCACAATAATTTCTCCTCTATATCTAACCTATTAAATGTGTAATTTTAATTGTATTATTATTATGATTATGGTAAACAGCATAATGTTTGATCTCCTGTTCATTTAATTACGAAATACATAAAACATTTCAGTGGCATCAATAAACTTTGCTCACCTTATCTGTTGCAGCCATAAGCCGAGTCCGAGCGGTAAAGAATTAATTATCCGCCATTAATGTTAATCTGGCGTTTGTTTGGGGCTCACAATTTATAATCCTAACAAAAGTAAATGTTTCATTATAACGAAATTTATATCTATAATGTGATATAAACAATTTGAAATGCGTATAAACTTTGAAACGAAGAATGAAATTTTGTCATCCACTTTCGATATAACTTGATGCTTGTGGAAGAAACATCTTTGTCCTTGAATTGATAATTGATTATTTTGTAAAAATATTTAACATATACACACGCATAATACCTGCAGATTTCGTTGGTGTATTACCAAAAAAAACTATAATATAAATACTTATATTAAATTTGTATGATGTACCACGTCGCATTATACCTCAACCAAGCTAAGTTTTGTTAGGAATTATAGCCAGGCTAAATAAATATTACGTCTGCCTTTTACCATCTAGTTTATTTAGAGAAAACTTAAAAGTTAATTCATTAAGTTTTACCAACTTTATTTAATTTTCTTAACAAGAATTTACAAATCACGGTTGAAATATTTCAAAGTTAAACCTCGGGAGTAAGTAACAAGGCAGGGTTTACGTTAAGTTTGCGGTGTACTTTGTGTTACTTCCCACATTATGACTGTCTTCGCTGGTTGAACTTAGCGACGCACTAATTAAATTAACAAAGAGAAACCAGTTTAAAAATGTATATGAGTCTACAGAAGACTAAAAGTTAAAAGTATAATCATGCGGAGAGAAATATTTCATTATCTTTATTGCTTTTATTTTTAACTAGCCGTTACACGCGACTCATTCTGCGTGGTATTTAACAGAACAGTTATTGTTCAGTTCGCAGTTTACGATAACTTATTAATTCTGTATTTCGCGTAAACAGTACCTGGGCTAATTTTAATTGAAATTCTTCTACTTTATGAATCGAATTCTTAACTTCGCGAGAAAGCGTGTCGTATGCGATCATTTTCTAGACGCTGATCTCTAGATTCCAAAGTTTATTGAGGTCTTAATAATGAAGGACTCATTCTATCTGACTGCAATTGTTCGTTGCTCTCAGAACTACTTTCGTTCGACCTACACACGGACATCCGTAATCTACAATTTGTAAGACGACTTCCCCTATACTGTTCAGATTGGGACGAAACCTTTCTCAAACAGAAAACTAAAAAGCTAATAAAAAAATGACTACACACGTACTTTTCTAAAATAATAACGTGTATATAATTTATCAATTTCCAAGTAAATATCAAAACTGAAAAGGTCTTACTGCTACGGGGGAGAGGATATACATATATATGGTTCATTGTTTAAAGTGAAGAAACATAGTTTAAATAAATAAAAGTAATACAGAAAATGTATACAGCTTCCGTATTTGAATCGAATATTATTAAATTTTTCGAAGGTTCCAATATTTTTTCGTGAGATCCTATTAGTTTTTCCAAAAAAAAGTAGCCTAAGTTACTCTCCGTTACATCACCTACCTGCTAAGGAAAGTCCCGTCAAAATCAGTCCAGCCGTTTCAGAGATTACCCGAAACAAACAGACAGATAGACAAAAATATTAAAAATATATGGTTTAGGTATATGTATAGTGTATACATCGATATGCACTTAGAAAAAAGCGGTTATTTAATGTTACAAACAGACACTCCAATTTTATTTAGTTGTACAGAAAACTTCTTTCGGCGAGTTAAAGTAATAGAAAGTTTGATTATAATCATAACAAATAATCATATAGAAGTCTTATCTCTTTTTCTTATAGACCTGAATGAATCACACGATTTTTAATCAACTTATAAGCATCTGGTGAACTGAAAAAACTTAAAATTCCCCACAACTCACATTCTGAAGTGAGTCGAACTTTTCAAAGTTGAATGTAATTGGGTTGTGTGGTGGTTTACGTTAGGCTTTGTAGGTAGATTAAAGGGGAGACTGAATAAATTGCACAAGATATTGAGCCATTTCGTGAGAAAGTCTAAAGACTGAGGAATTACAGTTTACTCTAAAAAACTACTTTATAAAGTTACTTATCGCTAGCAACAAATTTAGTCCTGTTTGTATGCGTTTGTTTCATTTGTACGTCGAATAACCTTATTATTTAAAAACAAATAAGTTAAAGTTTACGCAGTGCTTTTAAAGCTAACATCGTACTAAGAATACATAAGTTGGAAAATTTAGCGGGATTCCAGCTGAGGCGGACATGTCTCGCATAACGTATGTAATCATTTCTGAAAGTATCTTTGGTATTACTGTTACATTATTACACAGTAAGGATTAGATTGAACAAAATGTTAAAAAGATACAAATGAAAATGATGGTTAAAGTATGAAACATGTTTACGTTTAACCTCGCAGCTGCGATGTTAACCTTTGTGAAAGAAGTAGGCTATTTTCCTGAAGGATCTTAAGCCGTATCGATCAGGAAATACCACTAGCGAGAAGTGATTCCACATAATATTTGTGCGTGGTGAAGACATTTGTTAAAAATCTTTAGTTTAATGAAAACGAAGATTAATTAACACTAAATTTAATTAAATTTCGTTTTTTGGTTTTTTAGTAACCAAAATGTTTAAATGCATAAAAACTATATTATCCTTATCAATTTCAGCTGGAAGATGATTGCTGCTAATGATCAAACGAAAACATCAATACCTCACATTTGTTATAATATTTTACAATATATTATGTTTGTAATAAGTGATAATCTTTATTTTTTATTATTATTGTTAGCTTTTACACAATTTCTTTATTAATAATGCTTGTGTTAAAGGAGATAAAAGCTTTGTTATTACTTCGCACGTTTGACGGGCTAATGGCCACTTGATCTAGTCCGCGATCAATTTACCTTTACTGGCCCGTGATGGCTTTATAATTAAACCAACGCCTACGTAACCCGTTATAGGTAGTACGTACACTGTTTATACATAAATATGCACTATCGTATATGTAAATGTTTACTGCAACTATGTTGAGCATTAACAATCAAAGGAATCGGAAAATAATAAAATTACACAACATATTTCAGTTTGCACTTTTTTTTACCATATCTGTTGATTAGTAGCGGGGATTGCTGAGCTTTGTGGCACTGGGTATCTGGTTCGATTCCTACATGTTGATGAAGTTAGTTGAAGGTAAGGTTCTCCCGTTATAAATATGCCCCAATAACAACATTGCTGTGTTTCGGCTGTCAATATATGAGAGCCAGCGTATTTTAGGCGAACACACTTTACCATCCTAGCCCTTATTGTCACTTAATAATATTTTAATCCAAAGCCATTGTAAATAGGAAATAAAATCCGGGTGGAAACATGTTAAGTAATAATTTAGTTTGTGGCGACGTGTTGTGTATATATTGTAAATAGTAAAAACTCTTTGTATGCAGTATCCTATAAATTTTTAAATTTTTGTCAAAACTTGAAAAATGTTATTAATTCTTTCAAATTCAATTTTGTATAAATTCCAATATGTTTGAAAAATAAATTCACTGTTGATCCGTTTACGTTCCGATTCATTTCTGGCTAACGAAGTTCTCTGTGCTCCCGAAGCTTATAACCATAACCGCTATCGCACCATATCTAGTGACCCCGACGAACAAAGGAAAAACTATGAAACGCGAACAAAAAACAGTTGCAGGCGACGCGACGAACATAACAAGCGACGGCGCAACGGCAAACGCTGATGTTTTTAAGGTTGGTGTAAAATTCCTCCGTTTTGGCCAGCTGAAACTGTTTTGTGGTTTGCACAAATAGAAGGTCAATTTCTTATCACAGGAATAACCTCTGATACTAAAAAAAATTACCAAGTTATGGCTCATTTAGACCAGCAATATGCGGCGGAAGTTAAAGATGTTATAACTAATCCACCTGCGGAGAATAAATATCTAATATATAAAATTCTCTTGTCACAATGTTCGTTCCCATACTCCTCCGACACGGCTTTACCGATTCTTATGAAATTTTTTGTGCATATTCAGTAGGTCTGAGAATCGGTTACTATCTATTTTTCAAATCTCTAAGTGATCAGGGTTGCCCACACCAAAAAAATTTTTTTTATTTTTTGGGATTTTTTTTTCTATTTTATTTTATTATTGTGTGGCATCAAAAACTACATACAACCCTAAATTTTCACTTTTCTATCACCAACCTCTGCTTTAAAATAGACATTTTAATATTTTTGTCTCGCTCGATATCATCAATTATACATGGCCACGTATCAAACCGCGTGGCTGTAAACTCCAAAAAAAAAAAATATTATCACTTGGTAAGTGATCCCCTCCACGTGTGTACCGGTGTCACCTCTCACCAGTACACAGCACGGAGTGGGGATGACAACGAATTCTGTATCTCTCAAACATTATGCCCTTTGTCACTCTGTCACTCCCTCTACATATAAATATATTCTCAAGCAACTTTATTATTTATTATTAATAACTAATGTCATTGAATATAATTTATTATTAATCTATAATACAAATATGTGTCGGTAAGCGCATCACTCTACAACGCCAGGACCAATTTGGCCAATTTGAGAAAAATTCGAATAATCGCCGGGAAGCCCCTAAAAACAGCGCTTTTCTTTTTCCTATACAAACGTTCTCTAATTAAAATGTAGGGTCAATTTGAACTTCATTGCTATTTCATAAAGTTCATATTAAATTACAAGCTTTCACTGCTGTCTAAGCAATGTAGGTGCGTTCGTAACGCTAAAGAGTCAATTTGCACTTTATTACAGCTGCACAAAGTTCAAATTCAATTATTCTATCAAAATGGTGTCCGTATGCGCGTCGGAAGATCGCCGCGAGCCGAAATTAAAACGAATGAAATAATAACATAAATAGTCACAAAATGTAATAGCTAAAGATCATTCTTACTGATTTTCAATTTGGTCGGCGTCGCGGTATTATTTCTTTTGTTTTAGTTTCGGCACGCGACATAAAATGCATTCGTTTTCACGACATTACATCAGTCGAGCACAATCCGCGTTACCATCTGGCGGACTTGATAGACTACATTCTGTCAAAAAGATTTGGAATGTGACAGTTATTTGATAATAATAGTAAATATAATTTATGTACTATAATTATAACTTTGGCTACACTTCTGGAACCCACTAATATTTAAATATTAGTTATTAGATGAACATATATAGAGCTGAACCCCACACACCGCCCTATCACCAGAGTGACGGTTCAGTCCAGATTTTTTTGCGCTGGCTATAAAATAGGTAAGAACAAAAAACTGCCACATTCCAATTTTTTTGACAGAACGAAGTCTGTCGGGTCAGCTAGTATAAATATAAAATCGGAGCTCATCAAGAGACTTTCAGCATCGCAGGAAAAGAAGGTAAAAAAACTTTTAATGTATGAAGAGTTAGGAGACCGCAAACCTTCTCAATTCCTCAGACATCTTCAAACGTTAGCCGGACCTAATGTTCCAGACTCATTTGTGAGAACGCTGTGGTCGAGTCATTTGCCGCATAATATTCAGACTGTGATAGCATCTTTGTTTTGAGTCCGTATTGTTACATTTTGCATTCTAAAAATTATTGAAGCTAGTTCTAAATAATTCTCTGCACCTCCCTAAGGTAGACTGGCAGATAATGCCTTATTAACTCGACCGGTACACTTATAAATAAATAAATGAATGAATGATTGATTGAATGAATTAATGATTGAATAAATTAATGAACGAATGAATTATTAAATGAATGAATGAACGAATGAATGAATGAATGAATAAATAAAAAAAAATATTCTTGATTGTCCGAAATCAGAACTACACACTAATAGTTTATTCATTAGATTACTAACAAATACTCCAAAAATATTTTAAGTATTTTAGCTACGTTCTCTCCGTAATAGCATTGGTTAATAAAGTTACTTGTAATTGAAAATGCTTTCCCGCTTAAATGGGTTTCTATTCTGGGCACAAACAATCTGTAGGTAACGTTACTGTACTAAAATAATTCAATTCACTTTCACTTCATCATAGTCTCTTTCATAAATAAAATTTGTATAAAAGAACTGCGTTAATTTTCATACAAAGACATTTTGGAGATTTGTTGAAAAACTGACTGTTCTGACTGTTACATGTGTTACAGGTGTTGTGTGTATGTGTACTGTGTTGCTCCTAATGTACCAGATGGATTAGGCTTTACATTAGTATTGTTGCTGGAATCGTCAACATAAAACGGAATTCTAAAACAGCAAATCCTTAGTTAAATTCAAATAGATTAGGTAATGTGATTAACCTGTAATAACATGATACATTATCAGGTTGCCTGTAAAAAACCAAGCAAAACGATCCGTTGCGCTAATTGACAATGATAGATTTCTTGTTAAACAAACAGTATTTAATATCAGATTGTAATAGAAATAATTTACTCTAAAACTTTTGTCGTTAAATTTTAACATCTTTGTCCTTATACAGTTCCAATTAAATTCACCTGAAACAACAAAAAATCCGAGACTTGGGTAAATGGTAAAAAGAACGTGAGAAAAAAATCAATTTTTTTGTAACAAAGTTGAAAAACTCTTTCAAGTACAATGAAAACTTGATTACCACGAAAGTAAATATTTGCTATGTATCCTATCCTATCATAAAGTTCGTCAGCTCGCGGATGCCGGATCCGCGAGCCCAGGGTCCGATGTAGCCTTGTTGACGGTCTTAAAGGTGACCCAAAGCAAGTACATCTTTCATCAAAAAAAAAAAAAAATCATAAAGTTATGATGGAAAAACATAACACAAGTTTTTTATATAAATATTAAATAACGATAATATCTCTCGCACCGCTGTTTGCAAAGAAAAAATGCAGCTGACAGGCTCGTTAGCGGAAGCTTAACAGCAGATACGGAAAATCCTACTTCCGTTTACTCAAATCATCGATTTTTTGACACATGAATACTCACACCAAACATGACGTGACACCTTACTGTACAGGTAAAGAGTTAATAGCAAATCACGCTTCCGTTATTATGAAAATCAGCTTAACAAAAATTTAATGAAATTTAATGCTAATTAACTGTTTGTTATAATTTTTATAGAAATCAACAAGCGGAAAAACCATTGTTCAGTAATATGAATTAAGCTCAGAACACGGAAAAACAAATTCTCCATTCAACAGCCGCTCGAGGAATCCTTTACCTTCAAAACTTTTGTGCTTTTGTTAGATGTTTGGCTTGCCTGTAGCTGTGTACCTCTTTATTACAATTACTTGATTATTATTATGATAAACTATAAGCTAGTCATTTAAAATGTATAACCGTAATACAATTAGTTATCGTCTAGTTTTAAAATCGCTTTTTAGTTTAGTAGTTAATATTAAATACATTATACTCGTTTGTGTAAATAGGAATAATTAATGTGGGCTAATTAGTATAGTTGAAATAAAAATATACGATTTTATCCCAAATGACAGGAATGGGGGAGGGGTTTAGTTCTTATGTATGTTTTGTTTGTAAACGAAATATTCAAAACAAATGCCAGAGTTTATTATTGTTATCTGACCCTCTGTCGTTATGAACCTTTTGCTTTCTCACTTAAATCTTATTGACGCATTTAAAATTGTTCATGAAAGTTCACATTTTTTTGGGTTTTAGTGTAGATGGAACTAACAGCCTTACAAGTTAGGAATATTTATAAAAGCATGAAATGAAAAGAATGCTAATTGCTTTTCATTATTGTATTAGATACGTGAGAGTTAAAATTGTGTGTTAATTATTATAGTTCACTGTAAAGTAGAAAAACGGATTTATCACCGACATTTATTACAACGACAAATAGTCAAGTGTGCATGGCATGATGTTTCACGAATAAAAAAGTTCAGTATTGCATCTGACATATAAAGCTTTAGAAAGGCTGGATGGAGTAGAATAAACTAATAAATTGCAGAGCACTCTGCGTTGTTATAAAAAGCTATATACTGAGTGCTTAATATATTTATGATTTACAGTAATAAATATCTTTAAATTTCATTAAAGAGAAAAAAAATAAGATTATTTTTTGTATTACAGTGGAAACCGTGATAGCCCATCTTGAAGAGGCGTGGGTTCGAACATCATAAGCTTTAAAACATGCGAATTTTTTTTCATGGACATACAACACCGACTTACCCTTACTTATACTTACTTATTCGGCCAGGTTGGTAAACAAAATCGGCAGTCTCATGAGAGAAGAAAGAATCATAGCTATAGGTTAATACAGTTATTTAAAACATTAAATATTTGTATGTAAATAAAAAAGAAAAAAATGAGCTGTATTCAGTGTTGGCTAAATGTTTTCACAATTAACTGTCTGATTTTATAATGGTTTTCAAACATAAATACTACCTACCCTTGTTATTTTAGAGTGCTAATATTCATGAGCAATGTAAAAAGGGTAGCCATCGTTCGATATTACCTCTACACGTATAATATACAGCAAAAATGTCTTCAATCTTCATTTAATCAAAGGCGAAGTTTTGTTTCTGTTTTTACTTGAACTTACAAGTTTACGACTAGTGACATGTGAGTTGGTTCTTGTTTCGATTCAAATTCATTAGAGGTACGAAAAGTTAAAAAATCCCCCTTTTTTACTTTCTTAAAAATGGAAACTTAAGAAGTTTTTCTATTCTCTATAGACGACGATTGGCGAAACATATTTATCATTTACTTTATTTTGATTTCGAAACCATAGCAATTTTTTTCCCAGTGGCTAACTTGTCCTCAATTTAAATTATGTTTAAAGACAAATATTCTTACAATACTCTGGCTTACCTATGTTGACAATCGAGAAACAGTAAAACTATTAAAGCGGCAGATTTACAATGAAAGATTGGTAGCAAGTCAGGCGAATTTGATGAAACTCTGTCAAACTCCACCACAAGGGTCCCAGAAATCTAACCTTAGACTTTTGTGTTGTGAGACTAGTTAAAAGAAGAAAAACAAGCAAAGCTTTAGAACAGCGCAAATATAGAATTTTGTGGCAGTAATTTATTTTTAATCTAAAACTTTACATCTTGCAGGGGAAACTTCATAAAGCACAAAGTTCCCCTCAAACTAGCTTATCTCCCTTAAGGCATGTAAGTTTATAACTTCCTGCAACTATCTGCTATTAACAGTAATATTCATTCTTATATACTTTTGAGATCATCTATGTCCGTTGTTATTTAAGAGACATTATAAATAAAATTTTATTGCCCAAACACCTACACACCCCCTATACTGCAAGGGAAAACAGTAATGTGTAGACATTACAGTAATGACTACACATTACTGTATTCTCACTGTAATTAATGAAGTTACTAGAGGTAACGGGGCTTAATATCTCATAATGGAACCTGTTACCCTTTGATAGTTTGTGTTTCTGTTTGAGTAGATTAAATCGACTTAATATCTGTCGTATTAAACTGACATGTAACAAAACAAAGACATGCTCGTTGTTATTTTGTTTAAGTTTAGTAAAACAATATGGGAGAAAACACATTACCTGTTTTTTTAGGTTTATTCCTTATCAAATTATATAGTTGAAAAGATTGGTAGATATGTAACATAAATCGTAATAAACACAGACATAACATATTTTTAAGCAATGACCCAAATAATATTTGGCGAATATTAAAAGAGAATTCAAAATATTCAATGAGCATTGAGAATTTTCGCATTTTCATTTCGTATTTTCCAGTTAATCCCTGGCGATTTGGAGGAGTCCAAGGTACAGGTACATGCAAAGTTTAATGCCTTTCGCCGCGACTATTCCCAAGTCAGCGAAGAATATGAAACTTTTGTCTTATATAGAAACACGGTTACTTCGTCTAGTCTTGTAAAGTAATTTTCTCTCCATTGCAACATCAGCTAGTAACTTTAGTTTGGTTTTTGTTTAATATACTACAATATGCAGAGGTTGCACTGAATTGGTTTAAGGTAAAGAAACTCATCAAGTTATTGGTTCATAACTCCTGCTCCACCTATTACAGCATCATTTTTTAATAAATAACTCAGAAATTATAATTTGAACCCGCAATTGTTTTCTGGTAAACTTGGACCTAGCCAAGCGAGTTTCGGCACTACTGACTTTTTAGAAATACAAAGAAGAATTTACCACGTCTAAGGCATTGATACTTAAAAATATGGTAATGGATTAACTTAAAATCCTAAGCTGAAGTATAAAATAACGCAGGGAGTTTGTATTAAATTTTGTCAACATACTAACTCTAAGTAAACAAACGTCGCAAAACATGTTTTACCCTCTATAATGGCAAGAACCTTTCACTAGTTTCGCCAAATATTGAAACTAAATTTGATTTCCTCGGATATCTGACGTAGGTCACGCCAAATACATGAAACTTTTACTGTATTATATTATTTCATTGCTTTGTACTTTATTTTTTCATAACAATTGTTTTTAAAAAATAGCACACCTTCGGAGTATGTAATTATTGTTTCATAAAAATCTTAATAAGTTAATTAACTTTTTGTCTTTAATTTTTACAGCGCTTGTGTCTCAAATCTCAAAGACTATTCTTTGCTCAGTTCGTATTTTGTTACCTTTGCAGCCGAAGACTAGAGACAGGTTGATAATGATGATGAGTAAGAAATCAATTACAACGTAATTACATTTAGATAAACTCTTTGCACTTTGATATGAAAATGTTAAAGTTGTAGAAAATCTAAATATTTAAAAATATGCTTTATTTCTGTAGCTTTCACATAACTAAAGACACTGAACTTTTCATGTTATACAGATTAAACTTTTAAGTATTTGTACGTCGTGATATTTTATGATAATGGTAATGCTATTTTCACAAACACATTTTTTTAGGATAAAAGCGCTCCTAAGATCTTTTAATAACAAACAGAATTGTTTACAGAATCATTGATATTATTAAAATGATAATTTATTTAACTGTAATTGTATTTTCGATATAATTATATTGCTCTTAACCTCAAATATCCATTAGGAAACACAATATGTTAAATTATTACTAACATATTGTATACAATATTGCTATTCTCTTATGGTGGCAAATCTGTTAGTGATATTAAATCGTTTTTCTCTTACTTAGTTTGTACTTTTCTCATTTTGACTCCGTAATTAAGGACCAAGAATATTATCTTACCAAGAACAGAGGATTACGTAATCAGAGAATATAAAAGAAATGAAACATTTTTTCTTACAAAAACATATCTACATTATTTTTAAAAAGTTGGTAGGTTTTGATATGTGGTCTCGGAGAACGAAAAGAATCATCTGAATAGAAACAAAGACTAACAAAAAATTGTTGCAGATGGATTTAAAGTATAAAGTAAAATACGATATGTTGGGATTGAGGAAAGTTAGAAGGATGGATAAATATTGAAAGACAAAAAACTTATATTGACCAAAAGGAGAAATTAGGCGTCGTCTCGTATCAGGAATCGGAGAAATGGAAGGCTTGCCACCTACAAAAGCGAAACTTACAAATTATTAAGATGTACTTCACTTAGTGCAGGTTTCACCGGAAACCAGACAATATATGGGTTTCTATATAGACGTTCTACATGTTATAATCATAACTGTTATGTTAGCACTAGACAGAGGTCTTTGTAACGTCGTAAATGTACATATTAAGTTATCAAAAATAATGCATTAAAACCTTGTGTTTACCTCAGGGCAAAATGCTGTTTATGTTATGGCCGCATAACTGTTAGTAGTGGCTTTGTGTCTTATCAAAGCAATAAAGTACGTAATCATACTAAGGAGAATAACAAATTAGCTGAAATCTAGATTAACTAGCATCTAAACTCAACCGTGAATTGAAAAGGGTTTGCGGCTCGAACAATAGAAAGTGAAATGTGATTTTCAGTTACATTACTGTTTCTATTGTTGCACGATAATTCTACTTACTTTAAGACCATGAGTTTATTTAGGATTTAGATTTTATTTTATAAAACGTTTCAAATAAAAGAGGTATAAGTAAACAAAATGAATCGTCAAAATTCCGCGCGGAATGTTATTTCGGCGCCATAGTAGTATAAGGAAAGATATGAAATGAGTTTCATATTTATTATTTTATTCTTTACTGCATTGAGTTAAACTTGTGGCATAAATGTTTGTACGTTCATATTCATATTGTTTCTTTTATATTACATAAGAGAAAAACGAGGCTAATAAAAACTATATACTTTTTGATTATCATCACTTGTAAGTATACTCGTATCTTAGCATAATCCAAAATATATGAAAAAAACCTTTATAATTAGCGAAGTAATTTCCAAAAATAATAGCAATAAATATTCACAATAATATCATTATTAAATTGATATGAATTCCATCCCTTTTTTGCCAACCTGCACTTGACCATATGATGCTTAAATGGCTTTGACTCTCTTCTCGTGAGAAAAGGACTAGTAGTGGGACTAATAAGGATGCGATTATTAATTAAATTTTCTGGACTTACATTAAAATAAATTCGAGTTGACTTTAAAGTGTTACATATGTACGGTAGAGGTATTATTAAAATTTTATTAGTATTTCTTGAAGCACCGGTCTTTTCGGAGGCGTGGGTTCGTATCCCACTGCTGTCACCATGTAATGAAACGACTCGCTCGATGAAACTCTATTCTACGTCCACCGCCATACATTTTTAATGCTTATAAAATTTGTATAAGTACCTCCACGGTACACATGTTAGCAAAAGAGATTTCATAAAAATAGTTAGAATTTTAACATTTTCGTTTTTTCAACTCAAATTAAAAATAAACAAATTGCAGAGTTTTAAAATTACAAATAATACCGTACAATAAACTCTGAAATGAATACATGGAAAGTGCATTAGAGCTTCAAAGTGATAAGTTCGTCTTTTGATGTATTTTAGATTTATGTTAAAACTTAAATTTATACACAAAATACATTAATGGTAGATTGAAAAAATTTTAAACCTCGGCATGTGATGAAGTGTCATGACGACTAGATGGGAAGAACTCCAATTTAAGAGAAGTAGCTTCTCTAGTAACCTTTTAAAACTAACATACAGCGCCGACTTGCAAGCCAAGTCTAGACAATTGCTCCCATAGTCCAGTAGCTACGGACTAGCAAGCATATGACTAAGAGAAGACCTGTCAGTCGTAAGAGGCGACTAAAATGGTCTCTAGTGTGGGGGACTCTCATCGCTCAATAAGCGAACTTGAGAGTCGCAGGTAATGCGAAGTGGCCCCTTTTTTTCTGGACCAGTGCAAGGGTTCTAAGGAGGGCCTTATTCTTTCTTGGGGGTTAAGGCAAAGCGCTGAAATGGTCCTGTCAGTTCCGTAGGTGATTCTGGGGCCACTCCTAACGCACTGTAGGAAACTACGGAAAGGTTTTAGTGAGTATTAATCCCACATAATTCTAACGTCCCCGAAAAGCAAGGTGTCTTTTGAAATTTTTCCTTCCGATCCCTAGGAAAAGTCAATTACTGTCAAAATTTAGGCCTTTATTCAACAGTAAACATCTATAGGCAGCAATGAGCATAACTGTGAAAAGGTTTACTTATACAAATTTCTCTTCATTAAATAAGTTTTAATATTTGTATTAGAAAATCATGACGGGCCTACGGAAATTGTCAATCATAAATTTGGAAAAGTTTTAATTCGAAAACTTTGCTACTTGTTTATCCGAAATCTTGTCACGCTTAGTTACAAGATATAACTTACATTTAGTCTCACTTGACGGGAGAAAGATCTTTAGTCTCCCTTCTTTCTAGATTCTTCTAATTACCGATTAAATCTAATAACAGGCTATTACTATCTATACACACCGAAATAATAAATATGTTCATTAAACCGAACGAAAAATTTAATAGTATTCCACTATATTTAGGTAATTGTATCATTCGAAAGTATTGCAAATGTTCATTACACGTTTTGTATGTAAATAACCTTTCAAGTATTTTTGTGGTATACAATAATTTACGTTGTTATTAACTATAAATTTAATGTGACATAAAAACAAAGTGAAACTCTATTAAGAAATCACAAAGATTTTATATCAAGAGACACTGTATTCGTCAAATTAGGTTATAATTCTGTCTGCAGTTTGGTTCGTGTAAGCTTATTGTAAAATGTTAAGATTGTCTGCGCTCGGTTACTTGTACTTTGAATATATCAATTTCGACTAGACACGTTTATGTATGAATATTAAGCTGATTAATTTACTTTAACTAGAAATACATATCACCTACGATTTATAATTTCAGTTTACAATCTTAATATTATTAATAAAGATCAAAATAAAAAAAAATCTTATTCTAACTTGCGTGATCCTAATTGCTTTTGTAGTCGCAAACGCGATAACTGTATAAATAAGAAACAAATATTTAGAAAGGTACAATACTAAGACTTGTTACCAAGGTAATTAATTTAGTTTTCGAACTGTTTACTTGTTGTATCTAAACAACAGACGCACGAGTGAAAATTTATTAAATATGTCTATAAGATACAACATGGTAACACGCAACAGTAAAGGTAAAAGTATCCAAAAAAGTTTTCATATGGGTTATGAGTAAACTTTAGCCACTATAATATCATATTATTATACGAAAAACCATATACAGTATTTCATATTAATAATAAAATATATTACAAGATAATCGATGTAACAAATATGTGTAGGCTTGTCAAGTTATATTACTGGACCGTAATAATTGGATATGACAATCCGGTGATTATGAAAGAAAAAGGAAATATCGTAGTAAGTACATTATTATCGCTACAACTTTTTAGGTAATACATAACTTACATTAAGTAGTTTATGAAGGAATGCTTACTGAAATGCAGTTATATTATTAAAATATAAATTTCGGAAACTTAAACAGCCTTCTCAATATTCTCAGTTATGACTCCAGATCTTCTCTCACAAGTAGATAGTCAAGGCTATTCATTTACCATGCTAACCAAATGCAGGTGATGCTCTACTTATTAAAGAAGGCTGTGAGTCCCAGCTATGGGAACATTAAGTGGGCTGCATATACAAACTTTTATAAGATTCACACTGATGTCAGAATTTTATGACTATTAACTTTAATTTTAATTAGTAATGAAATATTTTTCTTACTCTGACTTAAAATAATGTTTTATTTTCTAAGTTAATACTAATTTGTACTTTAATCATTGAAGACCTTCTTAGTCTTTGATTATTAAACATGTCTTCCGTATTTCGCAAAAGTTTATGACAAGTATTCTAATGGGAAATCGTTTGCTGGATACTTAACCCTCCTTTTCCACTCAGTCAACGTCACAAGTAAATCTACGACAATTTAACTTTAAAAGGTAAATCTAATAATGTTCTGTTCACATCAAATTTATAATTCACGATTTGGCGAAATTACTTTTAACCGCGCTTCATCTAAATTTGTTAAAATTTGATATTTATTTGTTCGCTGTGAGTCGGATTTTAAACAAAGGATGTAAGTATCGAAACAATGTATTTAAGCTATCGTGGGTAGTAAAGTTTATTGAATGACAAACTGACATATAAAAGTGTCCTGCTGATTATTAAGTTGCACAGTATTTCTATTCTTATTTAAAAATAACAATGTTCATATTAGTCCTAATATAACTATAATACTCGCGCCCCTTTATTGTAAACGGTAAGTTATAAAGCTACTATCGCATCAAAGTTATGATCTGGGCCTATCATTTTAAAGATAATACCTATTCATGTAGTCACATTATATTGTAAGACCCGTTATTCCCTGCCTACAAAATTACTACATTGAAGAGTCATTAGTTACTTAAAGCTCCATTGAAAACGAATCGAATGCTAAGTAATACAGTCAACATGTATAGATAGATTACATTCCGAATATGTAAATCTAAATTATTAGAGCTGATGTTCGGAATTGTTAAGATCAATTCGTTCGAATGAAAAACTTAAAGCTAATTTTTTGCTTTTGTAATTAAAACTAAAGAATTTGCAGAAATCGAAATTGTTAAGTTACAAAGAAAGAAAAGTTAACGATCTCTCTAAGTTTGTTGTGCTTACAATTATGCAAAACAGTAAAGCCAATGTTAACTAAATGAAATCTGATTCATAGTAAACGAAAACTACTAACATACAAATTATCTAGTTAGGTATTATAAATAAGAACTATTTATCTTTGTTATTGATACAACATTTTAATTTTCTCTTCCAATCGAATTACTGTTTACTCTATTCTAGCACAAAGATAGATTCCAAACGATTTGCTAACAGAATTGAACTTGTATCACATAACGTTTGATCGGAGCTAAAAATACACTTATCATGATTAAACAAGTTTCAATATCATTATTTTTTGCTTTCGTAAACTGTACTTAATCTTCGTGCTACAAATTTTTAAAATAATTCTTTTAAATATAAATCATATCTAAAAATTGTTTACAGTATGCTAAGTGGAAATATCAACTACTGTTATTACGCACATCGTGTCACACTTTGCTGCCACATTCTACGGAGATATAACTAGTTACCGCACTTACAAATGAAGCTATCAAAGTTACCAGAACATGTACGTGCACTAACTTTATTCCGTGGGCTGAACATGCGCAGTGAATACCTTGGGCAACTTTGATGGTGTCTGTTCAAACAGTTGCTTCGCCGTGTCCACTTGAGCAGTGCGTTCGTACAGGCGGCGGTATCCCTTCGTGTGGATTGCCAACAAGTAAAACACCGAGTGTTTTATGTAAGCATAACTTGACAAAAGTAGAAAAAGCATGCCGATGTGTATTTAGAGAATTAATTAAATTTTCCTTGGGAGCTCGGTGCACGTGATTATTTTATTTAAAGGTAAGTTATTTGCTTGTTTGTTAGCAGTCCCTTGTGAGTTTCAGGTGTCGGTCGGCCTGTTGAGCCGTTGTTGTTGTTAACAAAGCATGAAAACCAAATATACCTTTTACTGTCTATTCGATAGCATTCTTTACCCAGACGCTTTCTTAATAAAATTTTAATATTTTTATGTGACATTTTTGTCGTTAATTTCCTAATGTACCCTGCTATAGAGGGATAACGTTCCTGTAAGTTAATTCACTAAATATACCTTTATTAATTTTATAAAGCGATGTAACGAGCAGAACGCTCATCTTTTAACAAAAAAAATATTTAAGTGCTTATAAAATAAATTTGCAGTGACTTGTTTCAGTGGATTAAAAAAACTTAACATAAACGAAAGTTACTAAAAATTTAGAGGTTGCAATGTAAAATTATTAACATATTTTTTTAACTCTTTTTGGGAAGAAAAAAAGCCTTTGTTCAACAATAGACGTTGGTTGGCTGAAATTAATATGTTTAAAAGTATTTGTACAGTTGATAGTTTTAAATAATTAATTGAAAGTGATAAAAATTAGTTGAACATTATTAAATTAAAAAAAACCGTTTTAAAAAAGGTAAACATTATTTATTAACTTAATATTTTCATTGGCTATTATAATCTAGTATTTATAAAGTATAATGTCTCCTAATATTCAATAAATATCTATATAAAGTTATACTTGTTTTTTCGCTCAAGTACTAGATCGAGAAGTCACTTTGACTCCTAGCAGTGCGTGTATTTTAAGTTTGAACCGCGAACTACTTAAATATGTATAATACAAAGAAATACATTGAAGGAACACTCTGTTGTATTTGTAGACCTAACATCCTTAGTGTAGCTTTGATTTTAATGTGCCAGAAATCATTTGCAAAGTAAAAGAAAGCAATTAGGTTTTTAAAGCAGTTTTGAAAAAGTCCTATAGATTTGAATCCGTTCAAAATCTTTTTGGTGTAACGTTACTTAAGTACTTACTGATGGAGGTTGTAGCCAGAGGCGTACACTGAAACTTCGTGTATGGAATGCATATCGTACTTAAAATCTTTATTTTTTTTAGATTATTATTTAAATGGTTTTAGGAAGCTAGTGCATGCAGTGCTTATTTGCCTGTATGAATCGCACGCCCCTGGTTGTAGTGTGATTAAGTCAATAATGAATTAATTATTGCAGCGAATCAAATGGTTTCTTATAGTTTATATTCATTAAGAACTAAAATTATACATATACAATACTATTGATTTGAAAATTTACAGTGTCTAATTACATCAAAAACATTTAACTTTACTCTCTTCCCGCAGTAAGCTGTAGGTTTGTACCATCATTTATAATTATCAAATAATATTGAGTTCATGCAAATGAAAAGAGAAACCTCACGCAATACATACAAGGTTTACAAATATTATAAATTATTAATACACTTAGGTTTCTAGACACGAGTATATTAACATAAACCTCCGTTCGCCATTTTCCTTTCATATACAAAGTTATGTCTATAGAAAATGTGAATTAGTCCTTACTCCGATGTGTGCTAAAATGGATACATAAAATTAATATACAATTTAGGTCGAATTGAATAACAAATGAGAACTATTAATATTGTTCAACATTGACTTTTATTTATGTAAGTTATTATTAAACTTGTGAGTTACGTTAATCAACCATACAAATTACAACTAGCGGTCGCAATTAAATGTAATTAATTAATGATTTGCTCTATAATAAATGTAATTTTGAAAGCTAAAAGCTAATACGTGTTATTGTTAATTAATATTGTACTTCATGAATTGACTCGGGCGACTAAGCAACGGTTCATCGTCCTTACAAAGATATTTCAATAGTCCTTTACAATGCGAAATAGCAAACGAATTAAATAACTTATAATCCTGAGGGTTCCTTAAATGCTTTACAATTATGGAACTTTTTTTGTTTAAATCGATCAAATGATGGGAAACAAAAAGTTTTGCTAATTTTTTAGTAACATTAACATTCTGTTGCTAGATATGTCGTGCTAATTATGATTATGTTAAAATATTGTTGTAATTAATTAAAAGTCGAGACCTTTACAGCCAAATTATAGTTAGTGATAATAATATGTACTTCATCAACTTTTTATACTTATGTAATAAAATGTATGTCACTTGCAATAATGTTGATTGTAAAATTAAATTTTTTTAACAAATTTTTACTATACTAGATACAATAGTTAACTTTGTAGTAGAATGGATGAACAAATGTATAACAATTAAGCACAATAATTATTTGAGTAACCTCTCCAGTTTCACTTTTTAGAGGTCGTGCTCTTTAGGGTATTCAAAAAGATCAAACAGGTAGTAAAAAAGATCAAATTCACATCAAAACTTTCAAATAAATGACCGTTTTATATATCCCAAGAAGTAGTACCTTTATAATATAAATCTTTTGATTGAAATTTACAACAGAGAAATCATATAAATTTAAAGGTCAGTAAATGAGCCAAGGCGGTATATAAATCACCACGGCCCCTCGAGGGCTGTTGATAACGTTTGTTAGCTTACGCTCTTTGATCAAAATTAATGGTAAGAACAGCTTTAAGATAATTTGTACACTCTAATTGAACGAAATAGCTGCATCTTGAATCGACTTGACGAATGAATGTTATTTATATAGCGATGTATATATTACATTTTAATTCTTCATACTCGAAATTCACACTTCTCATCATTAAAATGACTATCGAAGATGTGCATTTTTAAATAGACACTAAATAACGAAATACTCATTGGTAAATTCATAGAATTTTTAAGTTTTTGCATACTGTCTTGTTATAAGAAAAGTTTTGATAGTTATAATATCATGACACTTGTTGTATGATTAAAATAAATAGTTTATCATATACATATAAAATACTATAAACCGTAACAATACAAAATTGTGATGTAAATTAAATTTTATTGATAAAACATCTATTAGTAACTCTCCTAAACCTAACCTTATACAAACAGGATTAGTGAAGTTGGTCGTAAAAAACCTTCCGTATCCCGTTTTATTTTAAAACATATCAGGGAAGTAAATCAAACACTGAAACAAAATAAATATGTTGTTTATAATTAACATAATTTTACCAAAGTTCCATTTAAAGAAGGGTTTTAAAAATTCTTGTTGTATTTAATCGGAGCGTCGGTTAGGGAATTATTACGGTGTATTATAATAAAACACGTTATCCTTAAAACCTTCGGTTTTTTAACGTCCCTCGTATTTCTTCCGTAAAGCAGTAAAGTGCAAACATTACAGTGTTCCGGTCTGAAAGGCGTTGTAGCTATTACTACGATAACGATACGTAGTGTTACGACGGAGGCTGATGTAATGTTGAATATACATCATGATTCAAGTAAAACAAAAACTTACAACACATTTTCGATAGCTTTCATTTTCTTTTTTTATATTTCGAGTATGAAATAACGGAAGAGGTCGCGGTAATGTTATTTAAGAGTATGGAACCGCGTTACATCCGCTGAGGAACATTCTCACCTTGCACAAGATACTCGACTATTTTCGGAGTTAACAGCCAACTTTCAGGTATGAAGAGGCACGACCAGAAGAAGATGAAATGCTATTATAAATCGACCATCGCTAGCGAATAAATCACATTCACAGTAAAGTTTCAGCACCGACGAAACTCGTACGATTATCCACCTACGCCGTATTACGCCCGGGCATCACCAGCGTCATCTCTCTCACAGACGTTTTACATTTAACCTTTATCGCTTTCACCTCTTCTTCTGTGAATACATTGTTATAGACAGAATCTATCATTTTCTGACGCTAATATAACAACAAACCTGACGGATCAAATGCGTAACGTAATGTAACAAAAACGTTATCTTTGGCTCTGAATTCATCGATGTTACAAAAGACGAAAAGGTTAACAATACAATGCATAATTCGAATATAATCAGCCACTTGAAGATTCTGTTGTCTATAAGTGTCCAATTTTAGTTTTACTAGTCAGATATATTTTATACAATGCTAAAGCAATACAATGGAAACAAGGATCACTATTGTTGCTTTGTACTGTACGTAACCGTTTGTTACTTGGCGTTGAGGTTAATGGGCAAATCGTGTCTTCCACACTTAGTTATAACTGGAGACGGTCACTTTAGTGGGCGTAAACAACAAAGTTTTAGTAGACACGTGTTTGAATAATACTTCAAAGGTTGGTATACTTGCATCTTGCCTCTGTCTGCCCGTGGCATTGTAGTTTCCGAACCGACGATTCTTAGCTGTTATAAAAACATAGATAACAGTAGCTTGTTTCAAATATATCTGCACTAATTCATGAAACAGATATTTTAAAATTTTTATTTTTATATAACAACTACTTAATTTCTAACTATAAACGAGAAAGAACGAGAATTTAGATTTAAAAATACAAAGTTGAAATTTCTTTTTCTGTATTTCTTTCTAAATATCTATTAAATTCTATTTTCTTATTATCGAAGTAAGACTGAGAATAACGTGTAGAACAATTGATAATTTTGTTTTTACGTTTGCTTTGTAAACTAAATTATCTTCATTATTTATACCGTTGTCGTCGATGTTTGAGAAATTAAATTGAATTACATATATGGTATATAATACTGAAAGGAGCAGGTATATCTTCTTGAAATTTTGTTATAAAAGCAAAAGTTAACCAAGAAGTGCCTGGCGCTTTTCCTTTTTGAAGAAATCTCATTACAACGATTGGAAACATCTCCGGTTGCTCCTCGGCAAGCGACATTGTTATCGTAAAAATAAAACGTAGACTGTTTAATGTCACTTTCCTTAAATGATAAAAAGAAAGAGGTTTGAGAAACATTTCATTCTCAGGTACTGAAAGCAACCGTTTATATAACTTGAAATCACTTCAGCTTTCAACCTCTCAATAATATCGGATAGGGGTTTAAAGGAGTACTAAGATTGGAAAAGTAAATTGAATGAACGCGCAAACTTAAACTATGTAAATTGTGTACTCAGACAGAAGTAAAGATTTTATGGATAAATAATCACAAACGATCAAAGATTGTGTCTGAAGAGATATTAGAAAAATTAAAGAATTCGTGTAAATTAAACATTTAGGTTATTCCTATTATAATGCTAATAATAATCATCATCATTAAATCCGTATAATGCTAATCATTAATCAACAAATAATTTTGGCCACAACAATACAATCACAAGCCTTAAATTTATTATGAACAAATATCAGTTTACATACCAAAATAATGATTTAAAAATTCCAGGAATAATGTACTTCAAATACTTCTTAATGGTATTATTATATTATTAAACTTGTAGTATTTTAGTTATGGCTTTATTTATTACCTTCTGCCAATATTTATAGTAAAAAATTGCATTAAATACTTTTTTACAAACTATTATTATATTATAATCAGGTTAGTTCAGATGAATCATAAGTTTGTTATGAGTCTGAAGTGAAACACTTAATCTGGCAATACCCTAAGACTAAGTCTATAAGATGTCATGAGAGATATCCAATATTTGATGTTTGCTATCTGAAGTGTAATAAAGTTTTACTAGGAACGGGTAAACATGGTTAAGAGTTGTGCTTCATCCATCTTTCTGTTTTTTCTCCGAAATGGTTTTAATAATCAAAAATCGAGAAAACCTAACCAATTTAATAAAATAACTGATGAAGATGAAACTTCTTTAAAAGATTTCCTTACTAATTCCAAAAAAAGAATATCGAATGAGTTAAAATTTAATCGCCTTTCAGTGTACCACGGAGAAATCTGCACATTTTAATGTCACATAAAATAAAAATGGCGTTGCAAACTATAAAATGCTATACCAAATTTTACTAACGCTTGCATCTTCAAATGAATTCTAAGGAGAAGCGGTAGCCCATAAGCTTTTTCAAGGATATCTGTATTATATGTTGCACGCTGCAAGGTAAAAGCTTTTATAATAAACAGTGATAGATATTTTATGATACAGCGACAAGATAAAATGATTTACGATGATCGCATTAAGAATTTTCATTACTCATTAATACGCATTATATGACTACTAGCTATGGTTACACTTCTGCATTTTTCACAGATGTTAAAAGGAGTATCTTACATATTGGGCCCATTGGAACAAAGTTTAAGAATGAATAAATTGTAGAAAGTCAAGTTTTACGAAGAGCTGAGGAGAGGTTAGACCGTTTACACACTCTCACGATTCAACCCATTTGAACTTTGAGTGGGTTGCAAAGGTTAATAGAATAATTTTTAGGATTAATAAAAATGTGATATTTTTTTCAAAAATCTTCAAACGTTGACCAAACTTTCATTATTGATTGAAAATTAAATCAATGACTCACTATGTATATGTATGTATTATGCTTCGTTGTTTTATCTAAGGGAAAACTAAAAATAAAAGCTAAATCAATAATGCTGTTATTTTAGTCTGTGCTGACTAACGATGGTATGAATACAGATTAAAATAAATGGTCTGAAGGCACTAGGCTCTATTATTTATTACGTGGAATTTAAATCAGTAAAACGATTAATTATTGACTATGTAATGTAATATGTTATGTATGTAATATGTTTTATGAATCATAACATTAACTTTTATTCTCTATCTAATGGTAATTATATTTATTGCAGTTTGATTTACTATATTTATTTTTTGTTATTTTTATAGCAACTTTAAGTAATAGTAATACTTTTTTAGAATAAACCCATTACGTTTTAAAGATTATAGACGCCAGGCCGATTCCTGTCTCTGAGTACGCGCTTTTTATTTATTAAATTATCGGCATATCAGTTATTCGAAGAAGTGATAGTTAATGATGATTTGGTATTACAACAATTTATTGAATATAATGAAAAAGTTGTTTAATTTAATTAAAAAATTAAAGTCTGTAAAGCATTTGAAAATACCATCAAAACTGATTACAATAAGTAAAGATCTAAATATACTCTTTCTTATACGGAAATTGATAAGTGTAATTAGTGAATTAATTACGTTTATAAGTTGAGCATAATTTCACAATAAATGATTAACTCATTGGTGAAAAACATCTTTGTGCCGTATAAAAGAGTATCGACGAAAGGTCGTAGAAATTCAGAAAATAGTTGAGATTTTCGGGGTGAAAACATGTTATTTATACATTTCAATGAAAATGGGTCTGATACTATTTTCGGAGCGAGTCACCTTCTCCCCGAATAGTCATATATTTCACTTTAATGTACACTTAATATAAAACTATTCTGTTCATGCTGTTGCAGGTTCCGAGTACTTGTACATATTATACTCTGTAAGTCAGTAAGTATATTGCAAAACTAAAAATTCTTGACCTAAGTCAAAGTTTGAAACAATTACTTTTCATATTTTCTTTACCTTAATATTCCGAAAAAGATAAACAGTGTATTGTCAAACACCAACATATTACTTTTAATTCTTTATATTATGTTAACTACGCTTATTTTGTAAACTAATTATGTTATAAAATTGTAGAAATCCCGCAAACTCTAATTTGTTCAAATTCATGTCCTTTGAACATGTTGATAACACTCACTCTTTAAATACAATTGTAAAAGATTGTTAATTTAGCTGATTGATATTTAAAAGAAGGATGCTGATTAAGTTTAACTAAATTAAATAAACAATCTAAATATTTTTTCTCCCCTTTTGACACAAAACTACATTATACTTAAAGTGATAAAAAAATAATAGGCCCTTTACATTGTACTGGACTTTGGTTCGTAATAATCGTTATTATAAATGAACACGTCATAAATTAAAAAAAACTTGAGTTTTCTGTGATCAGTTATATTTAAAACTTGTTTTAAATTAAAAACAAACTGCCACAGATTCAATGTATCGGCTCTCGGCTTACCATTAATGGATTTCGATAAAATAACACGCAATCATATTAACTACCTCTCCTATTACGAACATTGGTATTAAACGCTTATTTAAAATTTTGTAATATTTATATTCTTAATGATTGATAATAAAAAAAATATTAAGTACGGTAAATATCTAAATTAATTAAGTCACTGGGCAATGTATAACTACGAAGTAACTCTTTTGCGTCATGGGCTCGACAAAAAGAAATAGTAGAAAGAGTAACTTATGGGGAAAAGGATAATGCATAATACTCACAAAGAAATTCTGCTCCTTTTTTATGCTCTAGGGTCGAGTATAAAGTATACCTTTATCATTCGGAAGAGTTTTAGCTTATGCGTACCAAAATTATTGATACCATCGCATCCTACTTAGTAGGCATAAATAGTATCACTTACTATTATGTGCATCTACTACTACGTTATTTTATTTCACAAAAAATACTAATTAAAATGGTACGTTGTCAAATCTTCTTCTGATTGAAAAAATGCTTGAATTTTTTGTAGCCTTTCTTGAAAATTAATTAGACTCTCTTTAAATTACTTGCGAGTGTCTGGATGTTAAACCTACTCAATTGCGCATAAAATTATTTCTTTGTCTAATTTATATCAACGAATGCTGTGAGAAACTTAAAACGATTAATTATATGATTAAGTTAAGGTCATAAAATACTTGATTAGTTTATTATTAGTTTTCAAAAATTGCAAAATATTTATATGTTGTCATAAGTAGATGATGAAGAGGAGGGAGTTGATTATACGTTCGTCACCGCTTTGGGTTCCACGTAGCTCACACAAAAATTTGTTTAACTCAAGTTATTGATTTTCTCGCTTACTATCTATAGATATTTTGTCTAATACAGTTGAACTTTACCAGGCACAAAAAAACTTATGTATTATTATTATGCATTTAAGTTAAACCTTATAACTTTTCCGTTTTTTTGGTAAATATAGAACACCAGTAACGGTTTATTGATTAGTATTTTTTTTAATTGTTTCTTACCATTTGGATTCTAGAATAAATTGGGTTGTTTTTATAAATTACCATTGCATGGGTATAAATCTTCTGAAACTTAAATAGAATAACAACCTCTACAATACTGTTAAAGAAAAAATAGTGTGAAAGCTTTATAAATGTCAACACACGATTGACTGAAACTCAATCTATTTCACACGTATCGAATTTGTATCCGTTTCATTTATTTCCGGCGTGGATTTATCAAGTTAAAAACGATGAATGCTCCATATGGAATTACATTCTAATAAATGTATACGTAATATAAATTCAGTTATTACATTACATTCACTGATTTACTAAAGGTATACATATCCGAAGACCGTGTAAGTACATCTAAAAAACCTGGCAAATAGTAGAGTACAATCTCTACTCTGTTCCAGTTTGAAGATCCCTTCAACAAGTGAAATTTCTTTGATTTTTCATCTTCTGTGATGTCTTTCTTTTTTGTGAGATGTCTTTGTTTATAGTGTGCACTAGTAGTAGTCTATTCAATCTATTAAAAAACTCGCACTTCATATCTACATTGAAACACTGGTAACGGCTGTTCTAATTCTTTGTTGCTCGTATTATGGCGTAAGAACCGCAACGCTTTGTTTTAATGAGTAAATTACTAGGGTAATAAAACTTAATATGCCTTACAGAGATGAATACAACGAGTTGTCGAATGAACTCTTAACCGCACTATATTATTACGTACAGGTATGTACATATATATATAATACCATCAGGTCACCAATCTTTGATATATAAAAAAGTTTAGATTACAGAGTTTTATGTTTTTAACTAATTTACTAACTAATAAAAACTTTTATCATAGTTAACCATTTTATACTAAAGTCGAAGTGTTTTTCTGTTCAAAGTTCAAACGTAATGAAAAAATATGATTTAAGTAATTCATGCTGTTACAGCTTCTGTACGTACCACGCAATATGTACTCGTATACATTTTATTATTTTAGTTTGTTGTAAAGTAAAACTTATATGGTACACTAAATTGTCTAACTTCCCTCGTAAAATTAAATGGTAAAATTTATATGCCATGTGTGTTAAGTATAATAATCAAATACATTACTTTTTTGTTTGACAGACGAAGTTCTTCAAAAGAGATGTTGTGTGCTTAAACTTTGTCAAAGTTATTTCTCTCCCATGTAACAAAATGAAGCCGTGCTCAGTGTGTAGCTTATATAGGTAGTATTTTGTATGAACAACACTTGCGGAGGCGCTGGTTCTATCCCTCAAGCTTGAGCTTTCGGTGAAGTGAAAAATTGTAAGAACACGGACAAATTACAAGAACAACAGCTTTTTTTCATGGCGGGGTGGAGAAATGGCTTTTTGTCTCCATTTATGAAAGAAACCGAAGTCGTGAACAGAAATTTATTATAAATTTGTCATCTGTATATATTTTCTTTTAAATATATTGCACCAATTTTTACCTAACTGTATGTTTGTATCTACTACGCGTTTGTACAGTATCACTGTACGTAAAATTTTCTTTCGCCGGAAAATAATTGACGTTCAATAATGTTTAATGGCTTCCGATCATCATAAGAATTTTACATGATATTATGAGAGAAACAATTAGAATATTTGAAAAAAATTAGCAAGTGTCTGTACAGGTACAGAGAACTTTTTTATTTAAAAAGAAAGTTTTTTTTTATTATTATTTGCTATGAGATGAGGCTGCATTATGTTAACTTCTATATTTTTCAACAAATTTTCAAAACTGTTATGATTGATATGTACATATCTTTTCTGATATGATTAATGAGAACGAATGCACGATAGCATTTGTTATTAAATATTCTGTATTTTTTACCATCGCTATTATATAATGTATTGTATAATATAAAGCAGTTATTAGTAGCTTCATGATCATTTCGTATAAATCTCAACAAACGCCGTGGTAATTTGATAAGAACAATACTGTAAAGGAAAAAGCTTTTCTTTCGCAATAGTGCTAAGCTCGCAAGAATACCGCAAGTTAGAGCAATCGAGCAAAATTAATTACAATAATAGCGATTTTAAAAGCAAAAACATTTTAATGATTCGTAACTTCCGGTTGTATCGGTATTTTAACAAATCAAAGAGGTCTATAATTTGACTCTTTAAGAAAATGATGTTTCAACGACTTTTAACTTCGAAATCTACTAGACTGCAGTGAAATATTAGATAGTTCCATATTTTCAGTTATAAAACTAATCATCTGTTACTGAATCTCAAAATCAATTCACATTACAAAAACATCGAAATGGACCTTTTCTTGTGTGGATACACACTCACTATTATTTTTAGACTACCTGCCGGACCTTTGGATGGACGAAATGTGTTATCCCTGGATAAAATAAATTGTTATTCGTTAACGGTTGTTTCTTTGTAGACTACTTGTTGTGTTTGCTTAGGTTTATCAAACAATTTGTTTATTCTTTACGCATTCTATTATTTAAAATATAGGAGAAGAACATCTAAAGACCTATTAAAGAAAAAGGGGTTAATAAGAAACATGACAATGCGTTAACTGGTTCATGTATGCATGTAAAATAAAGTAACTTTTACCAAAATTTAAAGATTGTCTCGTTTAAGTATTGTAAGACATACTCAAAAGTTTTATGAGCCAAGTCCTTATTCAGGACTGCAAGTGTAAGCTAACTGAGATTTTGTTGAAGATTTTTTTCTATTTAAAGTTTGCGATCAGTTGATAACTTCAAGCAGTTCCGTTACATATATTATATAATAACATTTTGAATATTTATCTCCGATAGACAAAATTATTTACATTAAAGTTAAAATTATGATTATTGCTTTCTGGATAAGTAACACAGTGGATACATTTTAACTTTTCTTTGTGATGAAACTAAGCTGTCTTTAAGGAAGTTTTTTAGAGTATTTTTAATATTTATTACTCCACATGTTGGATACATGCTACAATTATCGTTTTCAAAGTAATGGAAATGTGTTGAATGATATAATAGTGAGTTTTAAACAGGCTTCGTTAAATATAGATGTATGCAGGCAAGTTAGTCCGTAGCGTGGCACAGCCAGCGACAAGTAGTTTCAAAAAGTTTTCAACCAAGTCGTACGATTTTAGTTTCCTGTTGTACCGTCGGACGAAAGGCGGAAATGTCAACTCGTAAAATATTCATGAAATATTAGTTGCTAATATAAGTTCGCTTTATAAAAGTGCTGTTTTTTTAATACATCGTAAGAATGATTACCTTGAAATACTCACTTAATACCGGCATACTTTATAAACGTATTAACATATAAACAAAAAAAAAATTATCTAAAAAGGAAACTTTTTTCTTGCTTTGCATCACTAATTAGAGGAAGTGTGAAAAAATAATAATTTGCTGCAGGTCTCATCAGATGATTAGAGATGTTAAACCTGTCTCCATCAAGTTATCGGGACGTTGATGACGAGCAAAGGACCGTTAACAGCAAGAAGGTGTACTCAAGGAGACCCTGGTATGCTTTGCCGATTGATCCCATTGAGGTTGTAAAGGAAGACAGCTTTAATGCGGGTAAGTATACGGATAGTCGAAAGTGCAAGTTCGAAGTGCGAAAATCAAAGTTATAATTTATATTGTCTCTGTTCACAATGAAATGGATTTTTAGTACAACAAAACGAGAGATGATAAGTTTCTGTTGCCAAAGAATGTACAGTTAAAAAGAATCGCACCGCCTGCTTCTGCCGGAAAACAGTATTCTTTAAATATTACTATAAATCACTGGAATAAGGAGACTAATATGTTATATGTCTCAAGACGACGAGCACACCATGATGCAGTGTATAACATCCTACCTAGCAGTACATAATTATGGACAAGCACTTACCATGGCTTCGTCGATTTCACCTTGACATTACCCAAAACTTACAAACGCAAAGGTAGATTTGACCCGTACATAGGATTAATAACATAAGTTAACTTGCATAGAAAAAGCGTAAATATTAGGTGTATTCATATAACGAGCAGATATTTTTATTTAGAATGTTAATGATTGTCAAAATATGAAAAATTTCTTCTTTCCTTCATCTTTACACAAACCCTTGTAGACGTTTTTTTTTTCATAATCAATAAATTATGTTTTCTATTAATTACCACTAATTCTCTTAGGCTATGATACAGATGATAACGCAAATGAGGATTACTACGATCAACGACCTGAATACGAAGGTTTGATTACTTCTCAGCACGTTAAAGTGTTAGGACAATTGGAGACGGAAGCGCCGCAGCCGAAATACGAACAACCCACCGCGAGCTCCGTAGCTGAATTCTCAATAGCAAATGCTGTTAACTTAAGAGGTAAGTTAAGGTTAAGTGTTGTGTTTGAGGCGTCGTAGTTTCCTAACTTTTAACAAATGGCACTCAAAGGTTCGTCTTCATGAAGGTAATTAATTTTTTTTCTAGTTAAATCCCATGAAAATTTCAATTTATTTTTGAGTCGTGTAAAATTTTAATTCCACATTATACACCTCGGGGGAAAAGAAGTTACGGAATAACGTCTTCACATTTATAATTCACTTGCTGTTGACAGTCGACGTCTGAACACACAATTTTAGTGTTGTAAATATTTTTATTGAAATTCTTTCGCTTCAGAATTTCACTTTAGAAACATATAATCACGTGTGATGTTTTAGGTGAAACGCTTTCCGTTTTGAACCGGCGATGAAACATCTATCTCAACTTGAACACCCGCCTCGTCTTCGAGGAATACTATAACAGCTTAGTTAGTTAGCCACTTAAAACCTGTTCTGAATAGAACTAAAGTACCCTCTGAATTTCTATTCGTGATAGCGCTGGGTATCATTCGTAGATTATCCTCGGATACAAATGTAAGGCAAAAGAAGCCGCAACCGTATTTTTAAATCATTGCTACCTATACTAGATACTTTATTACTAGGCCACGGTGATTCCAAAACCGGGTCAATGTTAATCTCACACATTTAACCTACTTTATAACGTCAGTAAAACACAAGAAAAAATCGTCAAAATTGAAATGAAATGATCTTTAAGAAATTGGCTAAATATTAAGATCGTCCATATCTATTTTTTAAAATTTGAGAGTTGTAGACATTTTTTAATTTGAAACGTTGTAATATGATAACAGTGATGATGATTAAAAAATATAGTAAGACTTTAAATAAGCTCGTTATGTTAACATGTGCACGTTTCCCATTAGAGTAAGATTACTTTTACTGCGTGATTCATGTATCGTGTTTTATTACACATTTATTTTCCAAGAGTCTAGCCGTTTAATGATGTCATAAAAGTATTATGGCGACATATTATATATATCATATCTATAATATGATTGTAAATTTACTTTAACACCTAGTATACTTTCATTAAAGTAGAGTGACAAATGATTTTCATTAATTAACTATCACTTTGTGAGTCGACTCTGTCTTTATACATAATTTAAAACTTTGAATGACTTGTAAAGTAATACTTAATAAAAATTTTATGTATATTAATATGAAAACTTTCGGATAAGTTCGGTATCAACTTGAGCTTGGAAGCTAAGAGACTACAGACGGGCGCGTTTAATTTTAGTTGTTTAAAAATATACTTCGCTAGGTATAAGTCTAGACTTTGCTATTTCATGTACTATTTCAATAATTTAAAATACTTAGAATAAATTTTCTTTAAAGATTTGTTTTCTAATCGTATTAGGTATACGTAACACGAACTATCTAGTCCGCGGTGACTGAGAGTTTATTCCCTTGTTACTACCTACCTGATACCGCTTTTACCAACACCCTTTGGAATTAAGAGATGGCGTGGCTAATATTGCTGAAAAGTAAGTCTTGTTTCAGAGGCTGTATTGGTGGCTCTTGGTGGTGCGAGCGCTGCGCTGGTTTTGTTGATCGTGATGGCGGGCGTGTTCGTGGCTCGCCGACGTAAGAATAGCCCATCGCCCGTACCTTCACCTCCGATATTGGTTTATCCGCCGCACGACGTCACAGCACCATGTTATACGTAAGCAGTACAAAATGTCATCTACTCCTTTATTACACAACATTTAACTTGAACTTAAGTACATAAACCGAAAATTTAATGAATGAAACCGACTAATTAATTTAAAAATAATCTGTTCAAATTTGTTTTGTTCAAAAATGTTGTAATTTGAATTTATTCATCAGCTTAAAAATTATACCACAAATTCTATGAGCGTTGGGCAGTGGCTACATAAATGTTTATCTAAACAAAACTTAAAATTTATTCGTAGAACGAAAGAGGTAAACTTTTCCCTGCCGTCGCTTCGGTCCTCCTCTCTGGGGGAGTTGCGTGACGTCAACGCGGGGAGCCTGCCCGGGGACGTGCTGTGTCCGCCCACGCCCACGCAGTTTCGGTCAAATTCTTTCAGTGAGTCTATCTGTCTATTTTTGCATAACAGACTAGTTACAGTTGCTACTTAATAACTACTTAACGCTGAAACTTGCATGATTATTTTTATATTTAAACTTCATGTAATAATTTAAGTTAGGAGAACTCGTAGTAACCGAGGGCGACCTAATTGCCACGATGTCATTTTTCTGTCATAATTTCCAAGTGAAGATACAAGAACTTCACATGGGTGGTGTAATTTATAGCTAATCAAAATAATAAGTACTATATCACTATAAAAAACGTATAAAGTCATTAACTATGTATAATTCATTAACATCACTCTTAATGATGACGAGACTTGTTACAAGGAAATAATAAAGACCATTTATCCCCGTTCGAGCGTGGGTTCTAGGAACATGTCAGTTTCCTCACAATCTTTTCCTTCACCGTAAGCTATGTTCATTGGGAATTGAATCCACACGTTATTCGTATTGCGCGTATTACCAACGAACCATGCCTTGCTAATTAAATAATTATTACTCTTTTATCGGTCTTTAGTATTAGGGCATTTGACCTATCCTATATTTTCTAATTCAGAAAAATAAATCTAAATTGTGACGTTATTGTACTAAATGAATATTTCATTAAACAGCCCCGTAAGCTTATGATGCTATTTATTTAATGAAGGTTTTAATTAAAAATATGGCGTTCACAAATAAAAAAACGTATTTACCCATGGGAGTAGTAAAACAGACCTTCCCGTTTATGTGGTATTTGTGAATTTTATGTATTTTTCTTTTAAAATTTAGTTTTTAACACAGATATGGAACTCGTTGTCTAATTTTATATTACAGTTTTAATTAATTTTTGTCCTTCCTTGTATCTTTTACATTATTTGAATTTTTACAAAATTTTTAAGGTTATGCAAATTTCTTTAAGAGGTTGGAGGTAATGTTTCAATATGAATCAATATTATTATTCAATCAACACAATTATTTTTGGCTACAAATTTAATCTGAATGAAAAAATCTAAAATTAGGTCAAAGACGAACAAACCAAAAAAATTTATCATATTTTTGAAACTTGATCATTTTATTTAATAAGACATGATTGTACCTAACAGTGGCCTTTTTTCATATTCAAGTCTAATGCATCGGTGTTTCACTACAAAGTGCCTAAGCTCGTTCCAAAGAGTGGCTCCTGAAATGGATATTAGTCTTTTTCAATAATATTATACCGGTGTAGGTTGTCTCGTACCATATAAATTATGTTAAGGAAATAATTCACATCGAAAATGAGTCAAATATAATTTTCCTTACTCACATCATTGTAATAACGAAATAAGTATTGTTAGGAACTGTAAGGTCGTATTAGAGTTCAGAAAAGGTCATTGTCATTTTGGTGAGCAATCAACTTTTTTTTTATTACAGCATATCCATTTGAATTATTATAAGAGTTTTGCGGGTAATTTGCTCATGCATTAAACTAAGTACCGCTAGTTTGTCGACCACCACACCCACTCTTTGTGGTACTGTCGCGCCTACAACGTGATTCATTTGAATATCCGGTTCATTATTTTATTAATTGACAGTATTCATGTAAACCTTCTAAATTAATTATTGAACGTTCACATAAAAAGTAAAGTATATAGTAAATTTAACAATTACAAACGAATATGTTCTTTAAAATTTATTATAATACTAATAGTCTTCTATATACTACAAAATGTTTAGGCTCTGTTACTAATTACCGAAAAACTATTATAAAAATCTTTCTGTTCATGAAATTTTAACAGTAATGTTTGCAAATAAACATTAATACATCAACAAATAATTAAAAAAATATTTTAGAAACTAATGTCGTTGATAAAAAAAGTTTATCTGCAGAAGCCATAATATTGTAAGATTATTAATCTGATTTAGTTAAGTATGATTGAGTAACATTCAGATCGCCGTATGATTTAGAGAACCACAAATGATGCCATGATTTGACTACTAGAGACAATGATAATAATTATTTAGTTAACAAGGTTTCTTTAGTTTTGTAAAAAGTCAGTTTGAAATTGTAACACTTGTTTTAGCTAATACAACAGATTTGGGAGTATTGGATCCATCGCTGTACAAATCCGATTGTTTGGATGTTGACCACATGTGGCCAGAAGGACACGTGGTAAGAGACCCATGTTTACTTAAAATTAAATGCCTTATTTTAATAAATTTATAGTCTTTGAAATAAAATCGCCACCTTTAAGTTGCATGTTATTCTGTTAAACTTTTAATGAAACATGTTTACGTCAATGTTTCTTAGCGATCGGCTTCTCTAAACATTTTACACTGTTTAGTTTTAACATAAAGAAGTTTACTTCATAAATATTAATGTTGTAGTAACATATTTAAATTATAAATTCTTTGAGCATCGTACTAAAATTAAGCACAGACATGTTTCATCGGATTTTAAGTTATCCTTTCATTTTGCGAATATTTATGTGAAAATGTTAAAAGTTACTGTGTTTAACATTATAACTATTTTGGTGATCAATTTGTAAATTTACGGATGTTTTTTGTAGGGCCGCGTATGGTTTACACTGAAATATGAATCGGCTACCGAAAGGTTTCAAATCCACATTATTAAGGCGAAACATCTACCATCTCGCACACCAGCGCTTGCAAATGCTTGTGACCCTTACATAAAGTAAGTAACATATGAACACTGGATACGTGCACTGAACAAACAAAACGTTATTACCTATTATTTTCGATTTTACGTGTTTTATTTTTCGTATAGAACAAAAAGGATAACATTTTTCTAATATTTATTAAATGTAAGTGTATAGATTCAATCCGTCTTTCTCCTTTTAGGATTCAATTGATGCCCGATGAAAGGAGAGTGCTTCAGACGAAACAGAAGAAAAAATCATGCAATCCATTCTTTGATGAGACTTTTGTCTACCAAGTGAGCTGTGATGATTATACCTAATTATCAATTTAAATTTGTATCGTCTTAAAATATGATTTAATTAAAATATATCCTTCTAGATACCACCCGGAAAATTAGAATCATTGACGTTGAAGTTATCCGTATTGGACGCCGGTCGCATTGGGAGATTCAAACAGCTCATAGGACATATCATATTACCATTAAGCGAATTGGAAGGTGTAGCTTCTGATGAAGAGCCTCAACTCTATAAATTGGATATAGAAAAGGTAATTTTTTCTTTACAATTAAATACTGTAAATAGATATTCACGCCTGAATGGTATAAGAATAGCTTATTGACAAGTCAGCTTTGAATAAGATATGATGTATAAAATCGATCAGTGTCTGTTACTACTTATTACTGTCTCATTGTCTTTTATTACAAAGGATATATTGTATATCAGTTTTTCCGTCTTTTTTTGAGCTTATTATATATTTAAATTAAAGAAAATAAATTTTCATGTATTATTTGTTATTTATATGTATAATATTAAAATATTGGAGCCCTTTAAAATGACCCTGTTTCATTAGAACCATTGAACTTGTGTAAAGATCCATGAATCGATGTGACCTATAAATGTAATAATACTATTATTATATTAATTATGATCCTATGTTATCACTAGTATGATGTATAGTGATGTATAGTAATGTATACGCTTTTGTATATATAACCATCGCAGTTATAGTTTAAAGTTTATGTTTTTAACAGCTAACAAATTTAACAAATTTTTGTGGAGTGATACATTCGACTTTAGAGATGGGTTAATACAGTACTTTTCAACGAAAGTAAAGCTTATAGTATAGTAAAAGTATATTTTTTCTACCATTGAGAAATATTACATAAAGAAAAGAATACCAAGCCTGTTACTAAGATATTGGATCATGTAAGCAACGACATAATTATGTCAAAAGTTTTATATCTCATTGATATATTTTTCTGATATGTGTTAAGATATTAACTATAAGGTACATGAATGGAGAACAAGTTTTCTTCTATAACAATAACATTTACAGGAATTACAAGAACCCACATCCGACTTAGGCGAAATCCTAGTATCTTTGGCTTACAATGAAAACCTGAATCGGCTCTCAGTCACAGTTATTGAAGCTCGTGGATTGAAGGTAATGTAGTTTATATAAAATTTTTAATACGTTTTTTACCCCGTCTGTTCTCTACTATAACCTTCAAAGGAATTTAAAAAATATTATTATAACACGAAGCGTAAGTCACATTGAATCTTTGAAATAACAAAGCACTTTGCTATAATAATACATGAGTTCATTCCCGTAGAAGTTGTATTATATTAATATTGAATAATATTTTTGTTTAAGCATTCAAAAAAAATATTATTTAAACATTTTCAATATCATATCGTTGTATTTAAAGTAACAACAGACTAACTTTGAATAGAAAATAATTTTTTAAGTATAATCAAATTCTAAGACACTCCCGAAACTAGCAATAGTAACTTAGTTATTTTTGAACAGTTTATCTTATCCAGTGGAAAGTCTAAAAGGTATACCAAAAAATCGCCTTTTTAAACTATAAAATAATTCGAACAGCTGGATCCATCTTCAACAAGACGCGAACTCGTGGCCCGAGTGACTCAGGAAAGAGCATGCAGAGGAGTCCGAGCCAGGCGTACAGCTGCTGTCGAAGTTTCGGATGAAGGCTCTGCCCTCATATCCGAATGCTTCCACTTCAGACTACGAGCCGACGAGTTACACACCACTTGCGTCACAGTGCAAGCACTACAGCCCCACTCCGTGTACGCGAAAGGTAATTATGTCTGGCTGTAATTTAATTGGAAATACCAAAGGCCAAGTCACCGTTATCATTATTTCAGCCTATTGATTTTTACTACTGAATATAGACCTTCCCAATTGTTGAAGGCTAAGGAAAAAGCGGGAGCCGTTTTGCAGGAAAGTTAACTCTTATTTAGAGTGACGGTGTAGATAAACTAACGCGTCTCTTTAAAGCAAAGGTTCAATATTGAACAGATAATAATGATGATAGTGATATTACAAGCTTTGTAAATGTTATTAGGAGGAATTGATTTTTTTTCCTTTTCAGATCGACTGCTTGGGAAATTTGTATTAGGCTCATACATGTTTGCAAGAGGTCGCGCGTTACAACATTGGAATTTGGCTCTAGCCAGTCCTATGGAGCAGGTGAAGCAGTGGCACCCACTGACGAACTAAAACCCGACAACCCCCGCCAAATTGATATTTCTCTAAGATAGCGAATAAGTTACGTGAATAAATATACGTGTACGATTCTCGAACTTCATATTTATAACTCTTTTCAAACTAAAATCACAATCTACAAACTTTACAAGCACTTAAATATTTCAAATTGTGTAATCCGGCTATTAAGAAAAAAGACCCTCTCTGCTTGCAAATTAAAAGTTTTCATTGTTTAAACATTTGTAAATATCTTAAATTTAATTATTGATAAGTTATCATTCTTTGTACTTTTGTATTTTCTATTAATTATTATCCTAATGGTTTTTTTTCGTAAAATTTGTTTCTCTACATTTAACGTTAAGCGGGTATCATATTAAATATTACTATTTTTGTTAATTAAAATTCTACCTACGCTACGGCTTTACTCATAAAAATAACATTGAATAAAATATATTATACTACTATTTTTGAAAGTAAATATTTGTGTAAACTTATACTATATAACGAAGTTTAAAATATTTAACCAATATCTTATTATATGTATGTAGGTCTTATAATTTTACTATTGTGGGAAAGCAAGAATAAAAAAAGTGTAACGCCAAATTGGCGAAACAATATAGTTTTATTTTCATATTCTGTTCCACGATACTTTACACAACGGAATTATATAATATGCTAATCATAACTACACACAGCATAACATAACTGCTATTCACTAAGAGAGAAACTTGTCAAGATTTTTATTACACATTTACGATTATCATTAAGATATATTTACTACAAAATGGAATGAAAAACTTTGATGAGCATCTAGCGATGTTGTGGGTAGCGACCAAAACTTAATAACGATCATGAAACAAGGAACAGTTTTCCACACAGATTAAAAACTTATGTACAAACAGGTAAACAAACAGCTCACTTATTGTTCCCATTACTGGGACTCGGAGACTTCTCTCACTAGGAGAGAGTCGAGACCATTTATCAACCCAACTACGGATTAGTGAATATCATACGTCTAGAAAAGCTCTTAGAATTTGCGGTTAGCTTCACGATATTTTCCTTCACCGGAAGCTCAAGCTCAGTGAGGATCGAACCCGTGCTTGTTATAGACGTTGAGCGACCGTCATATAATCTGAGCTACCACGCCTTCAGTTAAAATTTATGTAAGGTTCAGAGAGACAGACAAAAAATTTTCTTTAAATTTTGTTAAGTGAGTATTTTGTATTTCAAAGTATTTTGAAATTCATTTGGCTACAGAAAAATTTAGTAACGATGTTTATATTGGACTACACTGTGAACGTCGCCTTCAGACAGACATACGGTGTCTGGTTCCTTAACAATTAATTAGATACAGTGCCCTTCAAAGTTAGGTCTCTGTCATTTCAGGTCCTATTATTTAGGATTATTAATATTATGGTGCTCTCTTTAATAATTATAAATTGTCTACATTTTTTTTACGCGAAGCTAAATTCTTGCAGGGGTTTATTTGTTATTGATTAATTTCCCTAAAGTCTATTTAAAACACCTCAGCGTTGAATGTTTGTAGCGCAAACTAATTAAAACGGTTAATCAATATAAGTTAAGGCAAGTTTCGTGAAAGGCTTTTATAAAGTTTGCTATTTTGTTAAGAGCGCGGTGAAAACATAAACGCCCGTCTTCGTTTGTCGACTAATTTAATTGCAATGAGTTAGCAGCGAATTTCGTACCGTTTCAGAAACAGAAATTTATCGCAACATTAAAAACTTTTTCTGCTACAAAGTCAACAAAATATTATTGGATATTGTAGAAAGTTTAACGCACGGTACATATTTCTACTTTTTCATGAAATCTTATTTTGTTTACTATAGATCTCAAATGGCGTTATAACTTAACTAATCGTGGGTAGATAATTGACCATGTTCATCATCAGCCGATGGACTCCACAGCTGGGCATAGGCCTGCCTCATTAATTTCCATGTCGACTGATCTCACTCTGCCCGCATCTAGTTGCTTTCCGTGACCTTTATCAGATTATCGACCAGGTCTACGTCTGCCGGTACGCGGCTACCACCCGAGAACTGCCCCATAGACCTACAGTCCTTGGAGCAATGTGCCCTAAATGTAAATTGAATAACATTTTTGATTTTGATTTTATTATGTAATTCTTCATTACTGTAAAAAATAAAGAAAAACTGTTATTTTCCCACTAACTTTTTAGTACGAATTAGATAAAAAACGTTCATGTCTTTAATAAATAAATTTAATTCTACAGCTTTTTTTTAGTTTCTACGTAACGAAAAAGTAAACAAGCGCTTAACGTTAAAAATGGTTTGCGGTTAAATTAAATCACTTGTATAACGATATTCATAAACAGCGCACGTATGTGGTATTTCAAGGGAAACATTTATAATAATACTTCAAAAATTTTTTGGTTTAAAATTATTGCGTGGACAAATTAAAAACATTTTACTTTAACCACTAAAAAACCCTTGGTAAACCACGAACGTACTACATTATTAACGATTTAGACTTTTTGTAGTCTCTAAATGTATTAAATCGGTAATATTTTAATACACTTATCTTTAAATACAACGGTAAAAGATATGTATCAAATAAAAAAAAACGTTTACATATTAGTAATGTCGCATTTCCGTTTATTAATATTTTTTTGCTTCAATTTTTTTGAAAGCATGAAATGTTTTTTTTTTAAAAGACGAAGCATGTGATGCAAAATATGTTTTTTTTAATATTTCATAGACAGTTATATGTTAAAAAGCCAAAACTGCTTAATTTTGCCAATATGTTTAATATAGGTAAAACTGTGCATTGACTATTAGTGTCATACACAACTTTCCTTCGATAAGTCCACCAGTGATAGTCGAAACGGTGGTGGTAGAAGTGGTTGAAAAATTAATTTGATCTTACATTAAGCGTTGTCTGGTGTATTACATAAAATTAGTTAGATATATAACTTTATCAAAATTACAAAAACAACAAGACAAAGTCTTAATTGTTATTCTTAAGAGCAGCCACTGTCGTAGTCACGACTTGAAAACTGTCTAACAACTCTCAAAGTTTGAAACAGGACACTACAAAGTTACTGTGTACAAATATAAGAACATGAAATTAATAAACCTGTAAAAGTAAAAACGTTATTCTGATAACAAATGGGAAAATTAAAACTTAATTATTTTTACAGGTTCAGCATAACATTTATGAATCTTGTTGGATAAAAATTAGATACTTTTTAAGCCTGTGGACGAAGCTTCTAAATAGAACCTATAGTGTGCCACAGAATTAAAACATATATTGTTATAAATTTAATACTTTTTTTCGTCTATATTAAAATATTGATATTTAACTTATCGGAATAAACATTTTAAGCAACTGTTATGTACCAGTAGCGCCTGTAATTGTCCTAAATTAACATTTTGTGTTGCGAAATTGAGTCGTGAGTTTCAATCGTGCGGACGGCATACGAGAACATATCGGAAGATTCGATTAACTCGTGAAGGCGTCGCACACCCCTTCGTTTACTTATCCATTATGCCAGACTTGTTCTACAATGTTTAATGCAAAAGCGTGTAGAATATATCAATTTTCGCTCAAAGATAATTTATAATTTTGGCCAAAACTAAACTTTTAAAATCTTTTAATTTTTTGGAAGTATGTAATGTAAAATTTTTTTCAAATGCAGTAACGAAGCTTTGCCCAAAAGATAAAATGTTTGTAAGATGCTGTTAAATGTAATAAACTGTATTAATATCAGTTTATTCATACTCAACTGAAGTCTATAAAAATTAAACTGATGAGAAAACTATATAAAAATGTCTTGTATGACGATACAAACAAGTTACTACATAGATGGTAAATTTAAAGCATAAAACGATACGTAACTGTAATGACGTCACTGTCTTCAAAGTTACTGTATTGTTTAAAAGAGATCGCCTCGCGATTTAAGTAAATTTATTTTTTATTTATATAAATACTCTTTCCAACAAAATAGCTATCATCAAAATTACCATATCGTTCTATAAAAAATATTCGTGAATGATAGAACAAAACTTTATAAAAAATATACAGTCATGTCGAATTGAAAACCTCGTCCATGTTAATAAAAGATATTTTCTTAAGGGAAAACATAATATTTTGTTTTTAATTGCATGTCTGAAATGTTATATGCTTTTCTTGCGATACCATGCTTAATAATTTCTAATGTACATATTTGATTAAGGAGTGTATTCATTTGTTTTTTTGTCTCTTTGAACCGAGGACAAAGAAGAGCTCATTTTGGAGCGTATTTGTTTATGTATGACTATGTATAACATAGACCTATGTCCCTATAAGACCGGTCTGATCTGTCTAACTTTTTTGTTACTGGTAGAAAATTTAAATAAAACACGCCTCTAAAAGCGGGAGAATGATAACGTTTTTTTTAGATCTCTTAACAATTTTTTTTAGAGCTTGGAGGTTACTGTTTTTAGTTAATATTGTTTTTAATATTTCTTTGTTAACGGTATGACACTATATATTTTATTAATGTTCGAGAAGGTATTTTTGAATAGACTAAATAAATGAGAGATACGTTTGCGATCCCGCAGTTTCTTTGACACTCGGTGACATTATCAGAGCTTGCTCTCGCTACTGTTCTTGTTTCTGACATCTGCCTATTGTATAAATATAAACGATACGTAACTGTAATGACGTCACTGTCTTCAAAGTTAATGTATTGTTTAAAAGAGATCGCCTCGCGATTTAAGTAAATTTATTTTTTATTTATATAAATACTCTTTCCAACAAAATAGCTATCATCAAAATTACCATATCGTTCTATAAAAAATATTCGTGAATGATAGAACAAAACTTTATAAAAAATATACAGTCATGTCGAATTGAAAACCTCGTCCATGTTAATAAAAGATATTTTCTTAAGGGAAAACATAATATTTTGTTTTTAATTGCATGTCTGAAATGTTATATGCTTTTCTTGCGATACCATGCTTAATAATTTCTAATGTACATATTCGATTAAGGAGTGTATTCATTTGTTTTTTTGTCTCTTTGAACCGAGGACAAAGAAGAGCTCATTTTGGAGCGTATTTGTTTATGTATGACTATGTATAACATAGACCTATGTCCCTATAAGACCGGTCTGATCTGTCTAACTTTTTTGTTACTGGTAGAAAATTTAAATAAAACACGCCTCTAAAAGCGGGAGAATGATAACGTTTTTTTTAGATCTCTTAACAATTTTTTTTAGAGCTTGGAGGTTACTGTTTTTAGTTAATATTGTTTTTAATATTTCTTTGTTAACGGTATGACACTATATATTTTATTAATGTTCGAGAAGGTATTTTTGAATAGACTAAATAAATGAGAGATACGTTTGCGATCCCGCAGTTTCTTTGACACTCGGTGACATTATCAGAGCTTGCTCTCGCTACTGTTCTTGTTTCTGACATCTGCCTATTGTATAAATATAAACGATATCGAAATAATTTCAGGTTTCATTCATTATTGACAGTAACACGAATACAAATGTCATGTTTACTTTTGGTTCCATTATTGGTTTTTATTAAAATCATCATCATCAAGTGCATAACAAAATTAAATGGTGTATTGTCATAAAATGATCCAATATAAGTTGCAAGGAATAGATCAATACTTACATGATTAGAGATCGGTGGATGGGTTGAAGACCTTAACCCAAAGAGAGATCCACATCTGAAAGCGAAAATTAAATATTAATATTAACCATTATGTTAAGGCATTGCATTAAGACAATAATGGTACAAAATTAGACAATGTCGTGTAAAAACATTTTATATATGCTATATGTATTAAGAAGACATGAAAGAAATTGACACAAAAATATCGGAAAATGTATCATTAAAAAGATTACGAAATCTTCGAACGATTTTCCTTAACAAGACAAACAGAGAACAATGTTAGACCTCCACTCGATAACGAGATCTTCTTTAATTATGTTGTTACATTCAAAATAAGTAATACGCTTATCGATTTATCACCGCAGAACACTCGTTAGGATTATTCGATGTGGGGTAGACGAATCCCAAAGGTGCTTTTAATCGTCCATTGTATGTGTATTGATGGCAATTTATTGATTTCTCCGATTCGAGATTTTTTTTCCGATCTACTATGTGAATTGTAAGATTCTTTTAAATAGTTTATGTAATTGAAAAAAAATCTTCAGTAACTTTACCTACCAAGTAAAATATACAACATTTTACTCACAATTGTTATACCCACACAAATTATCACATGACTAACGTTATGCTAAAATTTATAGCTTTTTGTATATTTAAAATCATGGCTGTTATTAAAAAATAACAACGTTGTAAACTATTGTTTTTTTAACAAAAACACAGTAAATATTCCCACCATTAAAGATATTTCTTTAAGTATAAAATATCATTTGATCTTTTAAGCTTCTTCATCTCCACTGCTGATAATTGCCTATACAATTATGAAGGTAATTTCAGTATTCACTGACACAAGAAAAGAGGTCCTTTTTTCCTTTTAGGCGCCTTTACGACACGTATCACCTCGGGCATATTATATATTTCGCGATGAATATTCGTACACTGTAATAATTCCAATTCTAGATAGCAAAGGTAGTAGGTGTGATTATTATTATGTTAACGATAAACATATGTGGAGAAGATATAACAATTTTTTGACCTGTTTTCCAATGAGGGTTCGGTTAAATTACTTTTACTCTCTTATAATTTGTTAAAATAAATATAAACTACATGTTAAAGACATTGTAGAAACGCGTGCGGCCCATGAAAACGATTTTATTCTCACTTTCCTTTTGCGTCCCCGTTTGACCTACATAGGCTTAATCTTCGCTCGCATTGGATGACACAATTAATCCTTATTAAAAGCCTGCGATAAAACTTTTTTTAACTGTAAGCTATAAAATCTCTATAAAGTTTTTGAAATAAATTACAAAAGAAGGAAAAACATTGCAATCTTGGGGTATTTGGTTAAAGAACATAAATGGACTGGCAAAGAAAATTCTTAAACGTAACCTTGACACATTTAAATTTTAACGTCAACTATTGGTTAGGATACATCGTTAGTTTAAATTTATCAAGATTTATATAACATTAGGAAATATTTTTTAAACGAATGCTTCATATAACAATTTAACATACAGTTTACATTGTTAAACCAACAGTTCTCTTTATCGTTGAATTAAATACTAGATATTCTTTTATTAACCATAGAAACCTCAAGTTCTGTCTTTACCCAACGATAATATAGGAAACAGTAACGTAACCGCTTACGAAAAGGCGAATTTAGTCACTAAGCAATAGACAATCTTATGCTCGGGATTTTCTTGAGAGTTAAAAACCGAAGTTAAGAGATATGGGGGAGCACCTGGGCATATAGCAAAAAAGATTACTAGTCTATGTGATAACGGGCATGGCAAATTGCACGAAGGTCTGTTAGCCAATTTGTCAGTAAAGTCCTTGAGTGGTAGACGCAAATTGGTAGATACTGCGGATCCACAAGGTGAACCAACGATTTGGTTAAGGTCGGCGGAAGCAGCTAGACGCGAACAAGACAAGACCGAGCGATGTGGAGATCCTTCAGAAAGGCAGGTCTTTAAACCATTATAAATCAAACCAGAAATAAACAGATCGGTTTATTACGTAATTATTTGATTTAGGCAATAATTTTAATTAAACTATAAAAAGCTAGGTCTTATACTTATTATTATGTTATCATCAGCAGCAAGAAGAAATACGAACAGATTCCAACTAAACTTCCTCTTAAAATTTTGCATTCTATTAGTTTGTGTAAAACCCATGGAAAATACATTTTTCATACTGTACTTCAATAAAGCGTGCGGCGAAGATACCCGCATAAATATTTATTCGTAACTTGAATTACAGGGAAATTGTGCCATGAATTTATATACGCTGTTCATCATTGATTCATAGCTTATGTTATCATAGAAAATGTGACAAAATGATACTCCTGGGTATGCTAAAAAATATATTACATTAACCTCTTTATTTTATTCGCAGTCCCGTGAAACGTTAATATTAAAGCATAAGAAGCAGTTGAACTCTCATTCTGGAAACATTCTAGCTTAATTACTGCGCTGATATGGACCGTCGGAGTTCCCTTATGGATTGAGAGAGAAATTTGTTTAGCAAAAATATCAAGAAACTATGACGTCCCCAGGACACCATCATATCGCAGCGCTTATTTCTTTTAACTAGAAACAATGTGAAAAAGGCAATTCTGCCCTAGTTCAAAAAGTGCTATATATAAAAAATAGCAGGGAAATCTTGTCGGTATTTTCTTTCTGCAGTTAAAAGCGCAGTGTGTGTGATGTGTGTGCACATCTTAACTAGCGCATTATCAGTATAGCAAAACGCTTCTAAAATTAGTCGCACAATTGTATTTAAAAATGACTTATTCTATTTAACTGTGAAAGAACATTTTAATCAAGAACTTCGTAGTGAAATAGAAGTTTTTTCAGCAAATCATTTCTTACTTATTATCATTAATAAATATTATTTCATTCTTATAACAGATCTCAATAATAATGGATATTGAAAAACCGATTTACAAATATTTAACATGACAGAATTTAAAACAGTAAAATAACATTCGCACAGGTTTGAGTTCAATTATGAGATCAGTGTTACATTTGTCCCTAATTAGTTACGCTAATTCTAACCAAGTTTTTTTATGTTATATTTTTGTATTCAGTAGCAGAATTTTAATCTTAAAAGCGTACAGTCATTGTCTGTAACCGAGTAAGTGATTGTATCCCCACGGGCGTGACCCAGCCTTGTCCTTGTATAAACACCGCTAGAGCGATATTAACATCATTATTTCAATATGAAAATGTGATGAATTCAAACAACAACGAAGCTTTTGTTTTAATAAAGTTCTGGCATTAACATTTTGGATCTTTATTCATTTCGCCTTTATTAATTATTTAACAAACATAAATACATTTGATAAATAATTAATCAAGATAGAGAGTGCTTTCTAAAATGTTGCAGAATAATAAAAATCTAAAAGAAGAATTATTGATAATATAGTCACATCAATTATTTAAAGCCGTTATACTATAATAACATAGATTCTAGACTGAATTTATGATATCACCTAAGTCAGTTTACTCTAATAGTTACCATTTATTGAACTAAGTAAAACTAGTACTTGTTTTGTTACTCTCTTTTTATAGTTATCTTCAGATTATCCGATTAAGACATTTGTATGTAAATGAAATCATTGGACCGTCGTTAGCAGCTATGTTGCCGATCTTTAGATCTGGTAATTAACCCTTTTCTTAGAGAGTACTAAAGTAATTTCTTTTCTGAAATACAGCGGTAATAAATTCGCTATGAAACTTGTATGATTTGTGCAATTAAAATAAAAATTATGTTATATAATTATTGAAAATATTGGCAGGAATCAATGCACATAATATATCTGGAGAATTTGTGATTGACACAATTTTTTTATTTTTGTTAGATTTTAAGAAGCGGGCGTAAATCTAGTAGTAGCATATGTTTAACTTATTCAATGAACTTGTTAATATCTTTAAGCTATTGAGAAATAATTAGCAGTGTAGGTGGACATAGCATAGGCCGTTCCCAAGGGACATCACTTGACCCGATCTTCGACTATACGCATCCTATCTTTAGCACATATCCATAGCAACCGCCTTGAAAATAAATATATCTATATAATGTAAAGTCACGTTACATTTCTTTACAAGGGCACAGTGTCAAATAGATTGTAAAGAACCTAGTGTTGTTAAATAAATATTATTGTGTTAACGTATCACAATATATCAACAACGATTATATGACCTGTGTCAACATATGATAAGCAACCGAAAGTTTATTATTATAGTAAGTAAAATCTTACATTGTAGGATTGCATTGAAATTTTATGTGCTGGTTTTAATTTGGCAATTTTCTCACAGATTTCTCGTCCTCTCGTTTTGACTCTGCTTATCGATAAATATATGTTTGGTTTTCACCAACTAAATAGAAATTGATATAATAAAAGGACTTAAACATTCTCCGTGATAAATACATTACATACAATTTTTTAAAGTCCTTTGGTTTAGTAGTCTGTTTTGGAGGTGAGCCGGTTTTAAACAATTTTATTAATATATATTTTTCAATAAATAATTTATTTTTACGCAAAATACCTATAACACCACTTTTCTATTAGAAACAGACATTCAATTTTTACTTATTTGTTTAGATGTTTAGGTTTAAAACAATATAAATTGAATAACGGAACCCTAGCCAGTATTAAAAAAATATTTAACAAAGAAAGCAAATAATAGTAGACTAGCGAAATAACTACACCATTTTGCGCCTTTTGAATCCTCGATTACTTATCAAAGAACATTATATAACCTAACGTATACTTAAAAAATTTCATGTCTGTTAATTTTTATACCAGTGCTAAGTTGAAAGGAATACTCTGGTAATACGTTCCTACAGTTGCTGTAAGTTTGAATTAGCTATAAATCAAAAGAATGCAACTCGTATTTCATAGTCGCTACTTTCTGTTGCGAACAATCTGACACGCGCCTTGTTTACGAGCTTCTAACAGATCCGTGCGAGTGCTTTAATTTCACTGAAATTCACATTTTAAAGTTAAAAATACTTAAGCTTTTTGGTAAAAGTGTGCATGAAACTTTTGTTATTCCCACAGATGTTAAAAGTTATGTATAACAATAGTGACCAATGAATTATTCTATTTCTGTCGCTACTTATAAAATTTGCAATGGGATAACCTGATCTTTCCAGATCACAAAGTTTGGTACAGAAAGATAAGTGGCAGGTACAGACCGCTGTGGGCAGGGTCAAGTACAATGAAATATTTGAAGAAGGTCTTTATTCAACTGAGAGACTTATTCAGATAATAAATTGAATAAATAAAAATTCGATTTAGAAATCATCTATTAAAGTATTTTAAATACACATGCTATAAATACTTCAAGATTTATTGCTAACCAGTTTTTTATAAAAAACTTATAATGATCATTCTTATTTATTACAAAAGTGGTTAAGTTTTTTATTGTTTAAATTGCAATGACATTAAAGACTCTATTGAACTCTGGCAAAGGCGATGTTCAGTTATTGTATACATTATCGAGTCGAAAGTTGATAAAAGAAATTGTTATTTCTTTAGTTGTTATGCTGCCTTATAATAAATTATACAGAACTGATTGGAGTATATTTATGACTATGACATAAACAGAAGAATTTTATGAGAATGATAAATCAAAATAACCAAATAGATGGTAGGTCTCCCTACGGTAGCAAAGCTTCTTTTTGAGTCACCGTCTAGGTAATCACCACGTTTCCATATACATCCATAGACTTAAGATTAGTACTCGTATCTAAATGATATTTTAGTGGTTGGGACAAAATAAGTGATCACGTAATGACGAGATCAATAGGTTATATACACCCATTAATTATAATAACCAATGGGTTTTCTTACTGCCTGTCAGACGAGAAAAAGAATAGGGACTATCTTTAGTTCTAAGGTCCGTTCTACCGTTGACACCGTTATAAGGAAAATTAGATATTTTCTAAGAGTTGTCACACAGTGGTGTGTCAACCGCACAGTCCTTTTTTTTTTGTAACGTCTATGGAATTTTTAAGATCCTGTAATAAAAAGTAATAGAACATTAGGTGAATTTTATATATTTCATACAATTGGCAACTTTTAGGTCCAGAGTAAACTACGGCTTAATTTTGTTAAGTATAAATGAAAGGTATGCGCCGTTTTGTTAAATTGAAAATGTTTAACTGTTTATTATTAGGACTAACTGTAAATTAGTGTCATTATGTAAAGAAAATTTTGGTATATTGCAAGAGATACTTAAAGGTGATCGCTTTTGTTTTAAATTTTATCAAAAACAGGCTTGAGTCAAAATTTATTACACTTAATTCATAATAATAAAAATTAGAAAAAGACCTATAGGTTATCATATGCATAACAATTTTACTGCAGGGGAGTCGACGTATTACAACAACAATTTATCATAATTAAAAAATATCAACATTTTTTCATATAACACATTTCAAGTATAAATACCCTAGTAACTAGGTAAAGAATTACAGTTGATGTGGAGTCAGCTCGACTGCAGGATGAAGTCCGTAGCGCTGCTAGTATTGGGGCTTGCCGCCATAGCTGCGGCTAGACCGGAAAAGGATGACCAGCTCTTGGGTGAGATTCGGTTATTTAATTGCATATTTTAAAAAATCAATTGATGAAATATACATTTTAACTTTGTATTTCATGTTTTTAGTTAACATGGATATCAAACAGAGACAAACGTTTATATTGAAATTGTTGAACCACGTCACGGAGCCGGTCATGTATAAGGACATCCAGGAACTTGGCATGAATTTTAAGATTGAGGAAAATACCAACTGGTTTACGGTCAGTATTTTAACAAGCCTGAAACATTACGTTTTTAATGATACATATTCAAAAAAATCATAAATATTTTGCTATTTTCAGAAAACCGAGGTTGTAAAAACTTTTATCAACTATTGGAAAGTTGGAATGCTGCCTCGTGGTGAAATTTTTACTATATACGTTGATCGTCAACTCAAAGAAGTTGTATCAATGTTCCACCTACTCTACTATGCCAAAGATTTCAGCACCTTCATCAAGACAGCTTGCTGGATGCGCCTCTATCTGAACGAGGGCATGTTCGTCTATGCTCTTACAGTAGCCGTCAGACATCGTGAAGATTGCAAAGGAATTATATTACCACCACCTTACGAAATTTATCCGTACTACTTCGTTCGTGCAGATGTTATCCAAAAAGCATATTTACTGAAAATGAAGAGAGGTATGCTCGATGCCAAACTCTGTGACTTCTACGGCATTAAAAAAACGGATAATCATGTATACATCATTGATGAGAACGTTTATGACAAACGAGTTTATCTTAATGAGGAAGATCAGCTCAGATATTTCACTGAAGATATTGACCTAAACACTTATTACTATTACTTCCACGTTGACTATCCTTTCTGGATGAAAGATGATGTTTTTAATAAACTGAAACTAAGGAGGTGGGAACTTAACCTTTACTTATGCCAGCAAATCCTTGCCAGATACTACATGGAGCGTCTATCTAACGGGCTAGGTGATGTCGTTACACTCTCATGGTACAAACCGATCAGAAAAGGTTATTGGCCATGGATGTTGCTTCACAACGGTGTTCAATTTCCAATGAGACCTAACAACTACGATCTTGTTCAAAATAAAGACCTCAACGTGTTTCGTTTAGTTCACGATTATGAAATGGTTATTAAAGAGGCTATTGTCAAGGGTTTCGTTGAAGTAAGTATCTTATTTATAATAATATCTTTTTTTGGAGATAAAAAGAAATAATTATGTATTTTTTATAGATTAATGGAAACAGATTCGACTTGACAAAGCCTGAAGATGTAGAAATTCTGGGAAAATTGGTTTACAGTAAAATTGACAAAGTGAACGTTGACAAATCTCGCATTGATGCTTACCGTTATCTAATAGTTATTTTGAACTCAGTTATGGGCCTAAACACAATAGTATCGGACAAGTAAGTTGATTGAGCGTTTTGTAGATTTTTACTTTTACTTGCATTCGTTTACCGTAGTCAGTGAAACATGTCTTCACTTCGCCTTTGCACAAAGTTTGTATTTTATACTCTGTTAAGTTACGAAATTTAAATATAACATTAAATGTATTTTTTAGGTACTTTGTCGTACCGACTGTTCTTGATGCATATCAAACTGCTCTTCGGGATCCCATCTTCTACCAACTACAGAAACGTCTATGCAGCTTACTCATTTTGTTCAAGCAACGACTTCCATCTTATACTACAGAGGAACTCTATTTCCCAGGCGTCAAAGTTGACAATGTTGTAGTTGATAAGCTGGTTACTTACTTTGATGATTATCTCATGGACATGACTAACGCTGTGACGTTGACCGATGATGAATTTAAAAAAACTACATCTGATATGGTATTCTTTGTTCGCAAGCGTCGTCTGAATCATGAACAATTTAAAATTACACTCGATGTCGTATCCGATAAATCTGTTGATTGTGTCGTTAGGTTCTTCTTGGGACCTAAAGAAGATCATTTAGGTCAATTAATTGATCTCAACTTAAACCGCTTAAACTTTGTTGAGTTGGATTCTTTCCTCTACAAATTGAACACAGGCAAGAACACGATTATCAGGAATTCTCTCGATATGCACAATTTAGTACGCGATCGTGTCATGACCCGTGATCTATGGAAAAAGTTTGATACTATCACTGACACGAGAGATCTTTTAATAAAGGACTTGAGAAACTACCACACCGGTTTCCCCACGAGACTTTTGCTGCCTAAAGGTCGTGTTGGCGGCATGAATTTCATGTTATATGTCATTGTGACTCCATTAAAATTAGTCGATAACGTTGATATCAACTTTTTGGACCTTAACCGCAAGGACTTTATTTTAGACTTCAGATCCACCGTTCTTTTAGATAAAATGCCACTAGGTTATCCATTTGATCGTTATATCGACCTTGCTAAATTCTTTACTCCGAATATGAAGTTTGTCGACGTGGTCATATTCCACAAAAAGCAAGTTTGTGACATGAAGACAAGATGGGACCGTTGGGTAATGAAAAACTACAACATGGTGGACCGAAGTTTTGTTGGAGTCGATAACTATGCGATGAACGTAGACATCAACACGAAAGTTGATAGAGATGTAAATCTCTTTGATTTGTAAAATACATTGATATGGCGTTTCCAAAAAAAAAACTGTAATTAGAAATTATAAGCATTACAAAAATAAAAAAAAATAAATGTAATGAAGTTGTTTTCATTTTATTTTCCTTGTTAAAATTAAATAAAAGTCAATGAATATTAAATCTAGATATTTTTTAAAAAAAGACAAACTAAGAAGAGACGAAAACAAATAAAAATTCAAATTGAAATGCATTCAGTTTGTTCGATTTATATATCATTAAAAATTGTCACTATAGACGACTTAATTTTGTTTAAGAAAGTTTATAATTTTACGACAGATTATTTGTTCAACATCTGTTGATTAGCACAAGGTTACCTGATGATGATGATACCTATGAATATGTGTGTTTTCAGTTTTGGCGTTTTAAGAAATATGTGTTTTTTAACGAATCGAGTGATGTTTTTGTGGAATATTTTGTAATGCAGAATCAAAATATTGTAGTGATTAAATTGACCACCAATATAACATTACATTATTATACCAACATAACATTAATTGTGGTATTTAAAAACTTTATTTGCCTATACACCAAAAATTTACAAATAAGCAGACTTAATGCCATAGAACATTCTCTGCCTATCTACCATAGCGTTGAGCAGAGAACTTTTTAAGCATGCGTTGCATTACTATTGTGGGTTTTAAGCTATAGCAAATATATTATAGCAAGTCATGTCATAAAAAAGCAGGTGCATCAAGCAGTCCGTAATAAGAGACACGTACATTACCTCGAAAATTCTGATCACAAAGAAAAAGCGCTTAAAATTTAAAGATATGCATAATAATTTGCTAACTAATACAAATAGAACAAATGGATTAGATTTAGTCCGGGAAAAATTATGAGCAATAAGAAATTATAAGAATTTTGAGTGGATTCCTTTTACATCACTCGACAAATATATTTTTATTAATTTCTTTTTAACTAGATAAGTCTAACTAAAATCCCTAATTTTTCGTGATTAAGTGACAATGGGGCGGCACATGAAAAAGCGTACTCTTCTAAAATATTCATATTAATATGTGGTAGTTAGTTAATAAAGTCTCATACCATCACCAGGGGTAAATTAATGAACCAAATTACAATAGTAACAAAATAACAAACGTATTTAATTAATAGTTTATATAGAAGATCCTTGAAAGTAGAACTTGAATGTATTAAAAGTATTTTCATCATAAATAATATGGCTTGATTGAAAAAAATCCTTTAAACTGTAAGCATCGTACCAAAAAGTTTTTAGCGCACATCTTAATATACTAACGGTATTATTGTGATTATTGATAAGAAGATATATCAACCGAACGTATTAAGAAATAAAATCGATCTACTTCCTGTCTTGTTTTTCTTTAATATAAATTGTAAAATGTGTTCGGCGAATAATAATTATATTGTCTCTGTATGTACTTTCTATTTAATTAACAAAATTCTGAATAAAGCACTCGTCTAAAATCATATACCTTGTATTAACATTATAAAATCAAGGTTTTTGTTGGAGGGGCGGGGGTGTCTTCAAACTTTGACAATTTTACGTGATACTAAGTGACAAGACGGCCATGTATAGCAAAACTCTGGCACTCGTTTCTTGATACCCGAAAGTCAGCAAAGTATTCAAAGCGGCAGATTTACAATCTGAAAGTGGTAACTAACCAGGCAGTTACGAAGACCACACTAACATCTTTATCCCATGAACTAGCCAAGGACGCGGCTCTGAAGAGTAAAAGAAGACCGGACTACGAGGAGTGCCCTGTTTCATACGTCAAGCGTCAGCTCAGAGAGTCCACGCTTGACGAATGGAACCGGCGCTATGTGGAAGGGACTACAGCTTCCGTCACGCGGGTGTTCTTCCCGGACGTCAAGTCAGCCTACAAAGTAATTAGACAGATGGAGTTGGACCCGCCTATGGTCCAGATGCTGACGGGGCACGGGGGATTCTCCGCTTATCTCCACAGGTTTAAGCTGAAGGAGAGTCCCTCGTGCACCTGTGACCCCAGCAAGGACCAGTCCGTGCAGCACCTGCTAGTCGACTGCCCCAAATTTGGAGCGATAAGAGTCGACGCGGAGATCGAAATGGAGGAGAGGATAGGAGAAGGGACAATACCGGGCTTAATGAGCGATAAAAAGAAAAGAGGAATATTTTTGAAATTTTGTAGGATGGCCATAACTAGTACAATAGAGGAAAATAAGACATAGAAAATGTAATAAGATATAAGTAAAATTGGAAATGTGATATTAGATAGTAAGGAAATAGAGATGGATTGTGAATAGAAATAAGAATAGAATAAGGAATATTGTAAAATTAATAAAGAAAGAATTGTGGTCATACTCATTAAGCGCGAGGTATGGAAGGGAAGGAATGGAATGAAATGAGAAGGTAGAGTTAAAATGGCATAAGAGATGATGAGTGACAAAGAGAATCGGAATGATAAAGAGAATAGGAATGGAAGAAGAAGAATGAAAGAGAGTTAATTAAAATTAGATGTTAATAAAGAAATGTAAACGAATCCTGGGCCCAAACGCACCAAGGGGGAACGAGATTTGCAAAAAAAAAAAAACATCTTTATCCCGAGGTCCCGGAATTGGTTTTAGGAACTCCGTATAAAAGGACAACGCTTAAATTGCTGTGCCACGGAGGCAGATAAAGGTTACCAGCGATAAATTTAAAATGGTAATTTGATGCCTAACTTCAGGTGAATATCGTGAAAAGGGAATCATCAATTCTTGTCTGCAAAACTTGTTATATTTATAGTATAAACTAATATAGAAAGTTGTGTAAAATATTTTGATAAGATAAATTAGTATGCAGACGTAGTTTTAAACTGAATACACCTATTCAAAAAACTGTATACAAAACATATCCGTTAGTTCTAACACTTTTACTTTATTTATACATACCAATATCCGTTTTCTCTCGTCCACAACACATAACATTCTTAATTGTTAGTCTGTAGCATAGTATTGAACCCTTAAATGCAACGTGTTGTTTATTAACAACGTACCAAAAACCTACGATTATAAAGAACTTTTGATTTTTTTTTGTAATTACCTATACATATATTTGTTACTCTATATATCTAGATAAACTTTATTTTACTTGCAATAAGAAGAGAAAGCAAGCGATTGAATGAAAGTGCCACGCAACATGAATCATGTTATTTACTTTGACAACTTTTATGCGTCTCTGCCTCTCGTCACTTATTTAGCTAAAGAAAGAATTTGTTTACTCAGTACAGTACGCTTTAACAGTTTACGCAACAGCAAATTACCTTTTAAAAAACTGCCATAAACAAAAATTTGCGCAGAGCTTTAAGAGAAATACGTAGCGGTTGTAGATGCTAGAGAAGTGCTGTCATGTGAAAGGACAACAAACCCTGACACTTTTCTTTTAACATATGTAGGACCTGAACCAGCAATTACAGTTACACGATTCGATAAGTTTTTGATAGCTATGAAAGAGTCTAATTGGTATGGTATAACTATGGAAGCAAGCTCGCTACCGTATCTCGATGTGAACCGCGCGTTCATTTTACCATTTTATTCACCTCTCAATTATAAATTCATGGATAATTTACAAAAAAGTTCATCACATAAGGGGCAACAAGAACCGTCTCAAATTAGATATATTCAGGCCGGAATTCCATGATAATCTGGCTAATCAGATAACCTATAAATATCGCTAAACGTGGTCGGCCTAGTGCAAGTATCACACGGAGAGAACGCAATCTGAACTTAGTCAAAAATGTCAAGTCTGTTTATATTATACAAAAAAAACTAATTGTTTTTATAAAAACCATAATTCATAAATATCAATGATCAAATACATTAAAAAAATCTATGGTTGAATTGACCATAGATTTCTTTTACAATTTGTTTTTGTGAAGAAATTTCTGCTTACTAATAAATATATTATTTCGGAGAAGTAATAAATAATTGTGCCTTTAGGGATCAATTTTAATTAGCGAAGTAGTTTGAACATCGAACAGTAATGAATTTTTAATTACAAATATTAGAAATATCTTTTTAAATATAAATTCAATCCGCCATAGTTCTCACACGTCACCAGTCACAGAGCTCACAGTTCGTACACTGCCCAAACACGAATGTTTCGAAACGTACAGTCATTTGTCTTTTATAGCGAAACAATGTTATGTCATACCCTCACTTTTTTTTATTTCAGTCTTTTAAAAAGTCAATGCAATTACTATTTTACTAACAAAATGTTTGTATTCACAATTATTTTTCCACAATATCTAACACAAATTAAAAAAAAACCTGTGAACGAATTTTCCTACAAAGGCTTCAAAGAAATTAAAAACTTCTTTACATATTGCTGTGCTATGTTGCTGATTACTATTTATTACACACACGCAGTACTACTATTTTTAGACTGGAAAAGAAAATTAATAACTTCCATTAGGGACCGCCGAAGCCGCCATTGCGGTACGCATCTTGGTTTAGCAATCACGATCATATCAATAAAATTTATACATATTAGCACAAACAGTCAAACTTTACCAGAAGCGTAAATGAATCCGCTTGGTGATAAAAAGTTAACATGTTTACCCAAAACCATTGTTTATTACTTCGTATCGCTAAAATAAAAGTATAAATAAAACCTTCTTGCAACCAGATTATAGTATATATATCTACTATATAAAAACTGATATTACAATAGCAATGCAATAATATAAGCTAAAATACAAAAGCACTTAGTTACATTGTTGCTAGTCAGATAACTTATCAACAATGAAACAAAGTTGCATTAATGTAATTATTGACTTTTAATAACTTTTATCAAAATTAAAAACAATCGTAGGTAGGGTCACTTATCAATAGGTAAACTTTCGGGTATAAATACGATGCTTGATGCAGAAGAGTAACAGTCACACAGGCATTGGCTGGACTGCAGGATGAAGTCTATTGCATTGTTGGTGTTGGGTCTAGCTGCCATAGCTACGGCCCGACCTGATAAGGATGATAACATAGGTAAGACTGCTAAAATTTAAGAAACTATTTTTAATACATTTGAACCCTTTTTTAATTTACCTAATTAAATATTTTATTTTCAGTTAATATGGACATCAAAGAAAGACAAATTTACATCTTTAAATTGTTGAACCACATAACAGAGCCAGTTATGTACAAAGAGATTGAAGAAATTGGTACCAACTTCAAGATTGAGGAAAACATTAACATGTACACTGTAAGTATTATAAACTGCACAAAGGGATAATATATAAAAATAACTTTAATTAAGTAATACGTTATTTTAAAATTTCAGAAAAATGATGTAGTTAAAACTTTTATCAACTATTGGAAAGTTGGAATGCTTCCCCGTGGTGAAATATTTACTATCCACATTGATCGACAACTTAAGGAAGTTGTGTCAATGTTCCATCTACTCTACTATGCCAAAGATTTCAGCACCTTCATCAAGACAGCTTGCTGGATGCGCCTCTACCTGAACGAAGGCATGTTCGTCTATGCTCTTACAGTAGCCGTCAGACATCGTGAAGATTGCAAAGGAATTATATTACCACCACCTTACGAAATTTATCCGTACTACTTCGTTCGTGCTGATGTTATCCAAAAAGCTTATTTACTGAAAATGAAGAGAGGTATGCTCGATGCCAAACTCTGTGACTTCTACGGCATTAAAAAAACCGATAATCATGTATACATCATTGATGAGAACGTTTATGACAAACGAGTTTATCTTAATGAGGAAGATCAGCTCAGATATTTCACTGAAGATATTGATCTAAACACTTATTACTATTACTTCCATATTGACTATCCTTTCTGGATGAAAGATGATGTTTTTAATAAACTGAAACTAAGGAGGTGGGAACTTAACCTTTACCTATGCCAGCAAATCCTTGCCAGATACTACATGGAGCGTCTATCTAACGGGCTAGGTGATGTCGTTACACTCTCATGGTACAAACCGATTAGAAAGGGTTATTGGCCATGGATGTTGCTTCACAACGGTGTTCAATTTCCAATGAGACCTAACAACTACGACCTTGTTAAAGATAAAGACCTCAATGTTTTTCGCTTAGTTCACGATTATGAAATGGTTATAAAAACAGCAATTATTAAGGGTTACATTGAAGTAAGTATCTAATTTAGATTTATTAAAAATTTATAGAGATATAATAAAAATAATAACATTTTTTTTTATAGATTAATGGAAACAGATTCGACTTGACAAAGCCCGAAGATGTAGAAATACTGGGAAAATTGGTTTACAGTAAAATTGACAAAGTGGACGTTGACAAATCCCGCATTGATGCTTACCGTTATCTCATAGTTATTTTGAACTCAGTTATGGGCCTAAACACTATAGTATCCGACAAGTAAGTTGATTGATCTTTTTGTACTTCTCCACTGTAGTTTATCTCTAATACTCTGTTTAGTTACGAAATTTAAATATAACTTTAAATATGTTTTGTTTTTAGGTACTTTGTCGTACCGACTGTTCTTGATGCATATCAAACTGCTCTTCGGGATCCCATCTTCTACCAACTACAAAAACGTCTGTGCAGCTTACTCATTTTGTTCAAGCAACGTCTTCCATCTTATACTACAGAGGAACTCCATTTCCCAGGCGTTAAAGTTGACAATGTTGTAGTTGATAAGCTGGTTACTTACTTTGACGATTATCTCATGGATATGACTAACGCTGTGACGTTGACCGATGATGAATTTAAAAAGACTACATCTGATATGGTATTCTTTGTTCGCAAGCGTCGTCTGAATCATGAACAATTTAAAATCACACTCGATGTCGTATCCGATAAATCTGCTGATTGTGTCGTTAGGTTCTTCTTGGGACCTAAAGAAGATCATTTAGGTCAACTAATTGATCTCAACTTAAACCGCTTAAACTTTGTTGAGTTGGACTCTTTCCTCTACAAATTGAACACAGGCAAGAACACGATTATCAGGAACTCTATCGATATGCACAATAAGGTGTATGATCGTATCATGACCCGTGATCTCTGGAAAAAGTTTGACACTACCTCTGATACGAGAGATCTTTTAATAAAGGAACTAAGAAAATTCCACACCGGTTTCCCCACGAGACTTTTGCTGCCTAAAGGTCGCGTTGGCGGCATGAATTTCATGTTATATGTCATTGTGACTCCATTAAAATTAGTCGATAACGTTGATATCAACATTTTGGACATTAACAGCAAGGACTCTGTAGACTTCAGATCCACCGTTCTTTTAGATAAAATGCCACTAGGTTATCCATTTGATCGTCATATCGACCTTGCTAAATTCTTTACTCCGAATATGAAGTTTGTCGACGTGGTCATATTCCACAAAAAGCAAGTTTGTGACATGAAGACAAGATGGGATCGCTGGGTCATGAAGAATTACAACATGATTGATAGGACGTTTGTAGGAAAATATGACTACAATGTAAATGTTGACATCAACACAAAAGTAGACAAGGAGGTGAATCTTTTTGATTTGTAAATTCAATGTAATTTCTTTTAAAAAAATTGGACTTTAATGTAAAAAGTACATAAATAAACAAATTTGATCATTTTAGTGTTTTGTTGTTATTGTACCTATAGATATTATTTCTTAAAAATTATTTACTTTTTTAAACACCTATAAATTTAGAAAAAAAGTATTTTAACATTTCACAATTTATTCAGACTCAAATAAGAGAGTAATACTAAACAAATATTACTTTTATTTTATAATAGTAATACATATTGTTTAGCAGTAATTACTAAGTAACTAGAGTATAGTCATTTACTAAACAATGCGTGTTGACTAAATAAACATAGTAACATTGAAATGATGGCTATATATAGGCTTATTGAAAAGAATTATAAAGCGCTTTAAGAAGCAAATTTTTGGATAACTCATAAATAATTCTGTAGAAATATAGTTTTCAATTACCATAACTTTTGCTATAAATGTTTTGATATAGAATTGCCGTCTGGATTTGTTCTGTCCTAAATTCAGTAAATATCATTCAATTCAATTTACACACTGGTCACGTTTCACTTGTCAACAGAGCAATTCCGCTGACGAATTGAGAGGACTGCAGCTTCAGATACGTGTTTGTATTAAGGTTCTAATATAAACTCTTGTGATTGAACATAAACCATACTATCTTAATCACAATCAACAATGTCTTTGCAACTTTTCTTTACTCATTGTGTGAAACTTCCTTACAAAAGGCATATTGGTTGTTGGAATTAAAGATTGTTTATAGAAATATAAATATCATCGAGTCTTCATTTCTTATGAACAACTTTTAAAATTTCTTACCATTTCTTATATAGTTTTAAAGCATTGCTCAATCTACACTTTGTATTGATTAAGTAAATGATAAAGCTATTGTAAAGTATGGATATACAGTACTTAAAACATTCATCTATTGTAAGAAACCTTTAATAAAACTATTTTTTTAGAAATCTTTGCTAAGATTTATTGAATATGAACATTTAAATACTACCTACTCTAAGCGGTATACTATGTACGATGCAAAGACAATATAGTGGAGTCAAAAAGACAAAGAATTATCTTTGTTTCTGTCTTAAATCATTGTACTACGCACTTTTGATTAAATGTTTAAATAAATACGAAATGTATTAATATGAGGGTTGTTGCAAAATCTTTAATATGTTTTCATATAAGCAACTTGCGATAACATCCCAAGCAAATCGCAACGAATACGCCTAAAGGTTTTTGTTTGTTTTATTTTTGGCTTCAAAGTGAATAAAGGATATTTTACTAACTGCCACAAAGTTAATTAAAATTAACGAATATATTTCCATACAAAGTACCTCGAAACTAAACTGTATTTATTTTAGCCGCATGTTATCATTAAATTGAATTTACAAATATGCAAAACATTTTGTAGTTTTTGTTCGATCTTAACGGTACATTAACTTATTTCTCGCCATCTATCGAGAATTTGGAGACATTTCATAAAGTTATTGTCAGTGCTCTTAATATATTATTATTATTATTGAAATTGCAGAAAACATATAATTATTACGACCAACATTTACATAATTTAATTCGCTGGTAAGAACATCATAGGCGCATAATAATTCCGTAACAAAAGTGCTCACTAGATGGCACAAAATTCAAAAGAGATATCAAACTTTTAATATGCTTCGTGTACTTATAAATAAAACCTTTTTTTTTTGATTAAATTGTGGAAACAGGACTAAATCCAATACTTAAATTTTTCTTATGCCATTATAAACACTATCTTTATTAAAAGGACAAAAAAATTAAAAGAATGTAAAATATTCTCTATTACATTTTAATAACTAATTAACTTTGAAAAATGTATTTTAAATTTAAAGTATCGCAACCGATTTAAAATTATAAAAGAACACTAAAATTCTGTAAACGAAAAACTGTTCGGTTATATATGTAATTTTGAAATAAATCATCAGTATTACAAATACATTCAGGATAGGATGGAAACTATATCCTTTCCCAGCACAAGACCAGATAAAAGTGCAAAGAAAGCTATGAATTATGTTTTAAAACAAAAATAAGAAATTTTACAAAGAGGTTGAAGCTCCAGCAACCGCGAGAAAGTCAACTTTTATTAAACCCTAAAGAAGAATACGTAAAAGTAAAGTAAATTTTGTTAGTTTACGAAATGATTTTAATTTTATATATAAGTAATGCAAGCTGTGTCTCCTTAAAGTCAATACGCACAATGTTTTCTATAATGTCTTGTTTTATTTTATGTAAGTTGTGATTTATGTATTGTGTATTCTTTTTTGGAGACTTTATAAATAAATAAATTCCCACACATCCCGAAGTCACGGCAGAATGTATTTATGTTGCAATTTAAAGAGAAGCTAACAAAACATTTTAAAGTTCTGTTGAATTTCAGATATATACATACGAACAAATTAAAGTACAGTTATAACATTTTCTGTAATCCTTAATTTTTATACACATATATATACCAACAACAATTTTATGCGATTTTTTAGTTTTTTTAAAAAAATTATCGTGCTAGTATTCGTTTGCCACTTTTTAAGATTTTTGAGCCGAAAATTTTGCTTTAATCAATTTCGTTATAATCAGATTTTAATTCTTTCATAACTGATAGAAAACTGATATACAAGAATGTAATATGTTTTAAAGGAAACGTTTTATTTTTCTTGTGAAAATTAATTAGTAAATATTCGGCTTAAGATATTTAGACAAACACGCTTGGCATGCAGACGTTGAAGAATTCCATTAGCAGTCGTTCTAATCAAAGTGTGGCACAGTGACAAGGTCCGTGAATCAGGGACATTTGGCGACAGACCTAAAATCCCTAACACACAGATGACATTAGCGGCGACACTTATTATATTTAGCACAATTAAATTGATTGCCAATGTTTAAGGATCACATCATTGTAATAACGCACATAATAATTATCTTTACATTAGAATGTTCACAAATCTAAGTTTAATTCATTACATGTTTATAAAAATATTGTGTATAATTTTACGTTCATTTCTGTGATCCTTAGACATGATACTCTGTTTACATAATAAATATGGTTTCCAGGTAGTAATTAGTATTTTTTGTACTTTAAATAATTTTTAAAAATTAAGGTAAAATATATTTATAACTTATCGCATCGCATTAAGTGTTCTTGATGATTTTTTCTCTTTTATTCTCAAAACTTTTAAACATATGATACTTTTGCTATTATCTTGAATCATTAGATAACTCAATATTCCCATAAAAAGTATATTTTATCTCTAAATTTAAGTTTAATCTTATCCTTTTAATATCCTTATTAAAATGCTTTTTTTATCTTAAAACAATATCTGCTCATTGAAAGTATATATCCAATCAACACATACGAAAATGAAAGTCATAATCTTGGCGACAATATTGAAACAGACATTCATGCGGCGTAGTAAAATAATATGGATCGATGCCAGTCAAGGTGTGAAAGATAATTATAAACAAAAATAAACACTAAGGTGCAATTGCATCAGTTTTGAAAGAATATAATGATATTTAATATTATTGGTATTAATTGTCATATATATAATATGGTTTTTTTTTACAAAACTACGTAACTACTATATGTAATTTAAATGGTTTGCCCACAACAATGATGACAACGAATTATACACTACTTACAAAATACATACCTAGGTCGCAGAAGTAGGTAGAAAGCTAGACAATTTTCGATAACAAAGATAGAAATCCTTTATATACTATTAACCTACATCTTTTCATAGCTAATACATATTGTGCATGACGCGCGGAGTTTTGAATTAACGTTTAATATGTAAAAAAAAAATATTATAACTAAGTTGCGACCATTAAAAAATAATGTGATTTATGTTTGTTACATATTTACGATAGGTCAGGTCTGTGATGTTTACTGCACAAGATGTTTATTCAGTTCTTTTAAATGATATAAATTGACCTCTGATTCTTTCATAACTGATTGCGCAAGGTTGTTGAACTATCTTAGTATTGCAATCTTTATTGTTTTATAATCATGTTTATGTATTAAAGTATAAATATTCTTAAATATTACATTCTTTATTTAATTCTTTTACAAACATTATTACAAAATTCCTGTTTTTTTATATTAAAATAAAGAGCTTGATGTTAGATCTTGTTAAAGTAATATCAAACTTTTAATTTTTGAAAAGTACAGCGACTATTTTTGAATTAGTCATTATTGTTTGAAGCTCAATATATTTTTGAAGGTAACTTAAAATGTTAAGGTGTTTGAAGACGGAGCAAGATCTTTTTCGTCATCTTTCTCGGATATGTAGCACATTTCCACAAAGCACAATAAATAATTTGATATTTAGCATGCCAAAGCACTGCAGAGCCTTAATACTTTAGTAGGTCCATCTAACCACTAAATACCAATTGAATAATATTTTCATATAAATTTCCTGTCTCTGTCTTTGGGTAATTATTTTTTACACCATTTTTTTCATTCTTAACCAAGCTCTTTTTTAACTGTTGAATGTTTTGATATTATATTTAAACAAACCTAAAAATAGGCTCCTATTTATACAACATTATTTACATCAAAGATTTTAAGTTAAGTAATAGACAATGTTGATTCTTGTTTTATATTTGTATTCTCTTTATACTTACTTCATTTAATATATAATATGAAACCGTGTACACAGTTTGAGTAGCTCATATTATCTTTTAATACCCAGGCCATATCAATTATCATAAACTTCCCGCTTATCTTGTTTCTTAATATTCAAAAATATCTTAAGGATTGTATTTGTGAATAAATTTTATTGTACTAAAATTTTAAGAGGCAATTTCTTGGTATTTTTTTAACAAACTACCTTATCCGTATTAAATATTAATAAGACATTACTCTTTTGACATTATTACAATGTTACGATTCAATCATAATAAGTTAATGCCTTCTGTTTGTGCAATAAACTTTGGTGCCGTTAAACCACTTATCTATCAATTTTAAATGATATTTAATTCATTGCCCTTTTATATTGGTATATAAGGCAACCGAATACTGCAATAAATCAGTGTCACAAATATGTTTCAGTTAACTTTAATCGTGTTAACTGCGGTCTGCACTGGGGTATCGGGATACCTCATCAAAATTCCAACTACAGCATGGAAACCTTTACCAGGTACGTATCAAAAACCATTAATCAAAATAGTGATACTAATTACTACTGTAATTAAATTATATTGGATTGATTGAATTCATAGTGTTTGAGAAGATTTTTATGTGGAGATAGAAGCTGAATCCTTCCAAACATAAATTTTCATAAACGTCAAACAATTAGTGTACATAAAAAACAATTTGTATGTTTACAATCAAAAAGTAAAATACTGATCAATATTTTTCAGATATTGTATAAATAGATTATTAATGGTGTTAAAAAATAATAATTTATTTTTAGTTCCAGTTCAAAAACAAGAGTGGGTCTACACTCAGAAACGTGTAATGCCTTTATTTGAAAATGTCTGTGAAGATAGCACCAATACTTTAATCATAATGTTGGCGAACGAGTTCGATAAAGATTTTGGAAATGGAAATTACTTGGTAATATTAATACTACTTTTTTATTATAGTAAAGCACAATGTTTATTATATAATTTGATTAAAAAAATAACACTTTTTTCAGAACCCAGATATAATAACTGCTCTGCAAAATTACAAAAGTGCAAAAGGACTTTTACCTAAAGGCGAAATATTTACTGAATTCAACCAGAATCATATGATTGAGCTAAAATTAATTTATGAACTTTTATACTTTGCCAAAGATTTTGAGACATTTTATAAAGCAGCTGCTTGGGCTAGACAAAATGTAAACTGTGTTCTTTACGTTGATGCAATCTACCTCGCAATTTTTAACAGAAAAGACACTGAAAATCTTTCAATACCACCGCCGTATGAAATATTGCCGAATTATTTTATTAATAAGGACGCTATTATCAAGGGATCCTCGTTACTAACAAATGGTGAATTATTTGACACGGAAAACGTTCGAGAGGAAGGAAATTCATACATTATAGATACCTATTACTCGGATGGTCCATATGAAGATAACCTAGGTTCTTTAACATACTTCAATGAGGATATAGGTTTGAATTCCTTTTTCTTTTTCCAAAAATTGAACATGCTTCCTTGGCTTAACGATACCGTAGGCGTAAGACCGAAATATGGAGAACGGATATATCATTTAATGAAACAGCTTTCAACCCGATACAATTTAGAAAGATATTCCAACGGGCTACCAGAATTAGAAAATCTAAATTGGAATTCATTACCGAATATACCTTATGATCCAATGCTAATTTATTCCAACGGAAATGATTTTGCGCAACGGAATTTAACAATATCGTTTAGCAGTGAAGACTTGGCATTTTTACAAAATATAGAAGAGAACATTATAACAGTTACTACTCACTTGGTATGTAAATTCTATTGTTACTGTATAAATCATATAATGATTTATAATATTTAATAATTCATATTGATAATAACTTACAGGGAGAAAAAGGATATACTAAAGAGGAAATTATTAACCACTTAATGGATATCTTGGTTATCGGCAATAAAAGCTATCAAAATGTAGCATATAAATTACTCGGAAATGACTTTTTCTCCGAACAAAGGTAAATTATACGTTTATATAATAATTAATATATTTATAATACATAGTGAATATTTGAGATATTATTGAGTATGAATGCAATCGATGACAGGAAAAAGGCGGCAACAATCTAATTAAATAAATACGTTACTACTCCGGCAGATGATTTAAATAATTTTTTAAACGACGACAAGAAGCGGTTCTGAATTTGATACCTTTTGACCCTTATTTATGTACGCATACATTTTTACAGATAGTGAATAATATATCTCGATTAATTATATCTATAGTATAAGAAATACCCGTAAATCAAATAAATTAATATATTTTTAGTTCTAATGTATTACCAGTCGAGGTTTTTATTTAAATTTGATACCGCATTCATTCTTCCAGGTCGCCTTCGGTATTGGCACACTACTTAACAGTCATAAGGGATCCTGTGTTTTGGATAATAAATAAGAAAATTGTCGATTTAGTAGACTACGCTCTATGTGCATTGCCTGGTTATGCCAGAAACGACTTAATATTTCCGGGAGTGGAAATTGTTAATGTAGAAGTTAAAAAAATGTTGACTTCTTTCGAATACTTCGAGTTTGATCCTACTGACGCCTTGAAAATTTCAACCAGTGATACTAAATTTCAAGTTAGAATTAGCCAATATAGATTAAACCATAAACCATTTACAATTAAACTGAATATTTCATCACTTATAACACAAAAAGGGTTTGCGAAAATATTTATAAGCCCGAAAGTTTTTCCCGCTGAACTTAGTCGGGCTAAAAATTTATTCTTCATGCTCGATTGTTTCGAAATTAATCTCAAAAAAGGTAAAAATATAATAACAAGGAGTTCAGGCGATATGAAATTATCCGAAGATTTGACATCGTTAAAAGTTATAAAAAAACAATTAGAAAATACAGAGTTTGGATTAAATGCTTTACCTTTAAAAATGTTGGAATCACAAGCAAAGTTTCCTTTGCGGTTAGTACTCCCTAAAGGCTCCGAAGATGGTTTGCCTTTCCAAATATTTGTTTTTGTTGCACCGTATATTAAACCAACGACTGATGGACGGTTTTCAAAAATAGAATACAACGACGAGGCAATGCTTACACCAAGTTATCCTTTAGATTTAAATATTGACATGCATACAATACTTGACATGCCAAATGCTATTCTAAAGGACGTTATTATAACACACAAGACAGAAAATAAACCTATTAAAGAAGTAGGTAACACAGAAGGTACGAGTAATGTTTGGAAAAATTATGAAAAAGATGAACCAAACGAACCTTTAAAATTATCAGCGCGACCAGAATTTACAATGAAAAGAGAGCCGTTTGATTATAAATCGAAAAGAGGTCAATACGATAAAAAAGATTTCTCAACTAAAGGAGCCGATTTTAGCACAAGCAAGGACGAGTTATACGAAATTTCAAAGCCTGTTTCAAGTATCGACGAAAAAGAAAATAAAAATGTAGATTACGAGATATTAGAAATCAACTATCTTCCGAATGAAACCGATAAATTATATAAAGTCGATTCTATTTTCTCGTCGAGTAGTGAGGATACAAAACCTAACAGGCTTTTAAAATTGTCAGCTCGACCGGACTATACACCGAAGAAAGAACCTTTCGATTATAAATCAAAACGAGCACAGTATGGTAAGAAAGAAGATTATTTGGCAAAAAGAGAAAAATATAACAAAAACAAAAAAGATATTAAAGAAGTTCCCTCTAAAGTTATTAGCACAGAAAAAGACGCAATCGATATTGTGGAAGTAACGACCGAAAAATATTCATGGACCGAGGTTGACGGTAACAGTAAAATAGTGGATGAGATAGTTTCAGATGACAACACTTTCAAAAGTTCTTCAGAGGTCGATGATATTGAAAATGATATAAATGATAAAAAATTGCAGAAGTCAGTTGAAAACATAAAAGAGGAAAGTGAATACAATACTGCAGCACCTAGAAACGATATTGCAGCCCAACCAAGAAAACGTACTCCGACAGTGTATGACTACCTTTTCAAATATCCTTTTGATAAAACTGATTACTTCGATGAGAAAATTTACGAATAGATTAAATGTAATGTAATAATATTATTTATTAAATACAGTTTTCAGGTAAACTTATTGTCTAAAAGCTAATTAATTTTAAATAGTTAAGAATAGGTATTCAAATTACGTACAACATATTTATAGTTTGTATAAGAGTGATTTGTTTGTTATTATTTATATTTACAGTTCTTTGTATTCATATTAAATAAAATAAATGTTTTTTTTTTTAACTAATGCCTTTTATTATAAAATATAACTGAATTGTTCCAGTCACAATTTTTTATATTAAACTACTCCTTTAAAAATAGACTATAATCCAAATTGGCATTAGAGCTAAACGGTACAAAGTATGAAACCATTTATTTTGAATGACGTGAAGTCTATTTTCTTTTGTTAAGAGAAAAGTTAAGCAATTTATCAAATATTTAAAAAAATAGACAAATTATATGATGTCTGGAATGTTTGTAACGATTTATGAATATTTATGTATTAGTAATTTAGTTAGACAGATTAGTTTCAGACGAATCCGACTTATGTATTTTTACGGGCTGTGAAATAACATTGTTAAAAATGTTTAAGTTCAAATTTGTCCGGTTCTTTAAAAAAATAACTAGATTGTTATCAAGTAAAAAGATGATAACGTTCACTTGTTACAATAACGTTTGCTTAATGTTTTATAGTTCTCAATAATCTTCTAAATATTATCTGCGAAATAGTGAACAATATCAGATAAGTAAAAGTTATTTAATATAAATAACAACAACTTAATTTCTCACACTTATGTGTTATAATAATTATCGATGCAACACAGCAATGCATCGGACCATCATCACAAACGCGTTACTAAAAAAATTGATTCAGGGTTAATTATAACAAAATAATAATAATTATACGGTAATTGATAAACGATAAAAAATGTCAGAAGTCGAAATAAATAACGAATTAAAAAAAAAACGCAATAATTCCTTCGATTTTCTATCATTATTTTGGAACATGTCCAAAAAATTGCAACACCGCTACGCTTCCCCTATTTTCATCACAGAAAATTTAAAAACCATCGCTCACCACTGTGACAACAGCTAGAACGCAAACAGAAATATTTTTACAGTCGATTACAAGGTTTTGGATGAAGTTTACGCTTGCATTACTATTATATATTATTAATTGTTTCATCATGTACTTCTACATCTACATACATCTACTTACATCTTTAATTTATTTTTCTATATTACTCTCACATAATTTAAAAAGTTTGGTCTCAATTCAATCTCAAAGGTGGGAAAGTTTTGTTCAAAATTTAATATATTTTTCATGCCAAATGTCCTTTATAACTCTAAAGAAAAGTTTGTTAATATTAAAAACGTGGTCATGTAATTTTTCTTGCCAAAGCGGAAACTTTACCAGTATATAAATACGCACAACATTTTTAAAAACTTGTTTTATAACATTTGTAGAAATAAATATATGTATAATAATGAACAAATATTATAATAGTTAACAAAAATTCAACTGTAAAGTTTATAAAATGATTTCGTAAAATCAAAAGTTAATGGTGATTAATACTAACGTAAGTTTGTATTATTATTAGATATTTATAATGTCTAAGTAATTAATTTATAGTTCATTTCCGTAATGCTTTATTTCACATTTATCTCAATATAAATGCATGCGTACATGTGAAGGCCGCATTTGAAGATCAATATAATCATGTTTGGCGCTAGATGCAACAAGTAGTTCCCGCTGAGCGCACGTTGTCGTTTCTGTGCCAAATTGAAGTTATATTCCTATTCCATTGACACAAATGACTCAGGGTTCAGATGCAGTTTAGTAAGCGACCTAAACGATGCAATACTCTTGATATACAATCAAACTATTTTTGGTACAGAGGATAGCGCGGGTATTACAATAAATATCATGATTTTTAAGCAGAAATAGCAAAAGATTATATTAATAATAAGTATTTTTTTTTCAGTGTCCACCGCAAGGACATTCAGTTAATATTTATAGTTATCCCTGCGTCTTCGTTTAGTTTTTTATAAAAACGTGTTATGTCAAAAGTATTTGCAAATAGACGTATGACGTTTACTATTAAACATGTTTATATAAGAAGATCAAACGAGTCAACGATCCATAATTGGATTACTATACTAAATAAATTAATAAAGTGTTCTTCACAAACAGTTACACAGACACTTGAGATGAAGCGATAAAAATAACTTTGTAACTCACAATGCTCACGAGCGTAATTCAAAAATAGTTTAGGACGTGTGAAGCCAAAGTATTCCAAATATCGTCTCTATTGGCTAATGTCTTATGTTTCCTACTCGAGCACCGGTCTATTGCAATTAAATATATCCCATGAATCTGTGCATGTTCAACATGGATGTCTGACCAGACAGCCGTGTTGAATACAACATGCATAACAATATGTAACATTTGTAAACAACACCAAAACTGAACACAAGAGAATTCATTCAAAGTTTGCATGATGTTAAACAGACATTAATTTAACGGACTATTTGTTTATTCATACAATTGTTGATAAGTAGCCGATAACGAATTGACAGCCGCGTACCGGTGGACGCAGTGCTGGAAAGCTCTCCATATGGTGAAGGTCGTGGTAATCCACTGAATGCGAATAGTGCAGAATATATAGAGGTGGAGATTTTAGGGGGAGGCCTATGGGAGAAAGGATGTCTATCTAAACCCCGTAGGTGTATGCAAGATGTTTTATTACATCTAATGCAATATTTCTTCAATTCTAAACACAAGCCATCAAATAAATACAGTATAACCGCCAGATAATAGTGTGCAAGCATTTCTGTGTTTCGGTTTAAAAGGCGCTGTAAGCTAGTGAAATTACTGGGGTGACGAGACAACAACATATGTCTCCAGGCGACGAGTGCAATGTGGTGCAGTGTATATCATCTTAACCAGAACCACGTTATGATCAAGCGTATCACTTACCATTATCTGAACGTCTCGCTCTTCTCGTCGTGTTGTAGAATAAAAAAAATACAGTTTGTAGTTATTAAAGAAAGTGCGCAAAGTAGGTCAGGATGTATCTCGTGAACGTCAAAGCAATGAGTGTTTGCAGATGCTCGCCGTTTGCGCGGAGCGTCTTTGTTATTGTGACGTTCGCTATTCACTAGGGAACACAAAAATTATAGTCGATCACCGACATTCTATATCTGCGCGGGCTCCGGCGTATAACCCGTTTCACGCGCCGGTGGCCGCATATTAGCAACGCATACCAAAAACAGTTTCGTATCACCTTCTTAACACGTCAAGGCGACGTATTTAATGATGGAAATCATTCATTGGTTTTATTAATAAACCCTAAAAATAGATATAGCATTTTTTTATGTATTTAAAATTTCTGGCTTCAAAACATATCGTTTTGTATAAATACAAAACCGAGGTATAAAGTTAGGTTCATATTTGTAAAATTTAATTGAAGCTTGCGGCTATGACGTAGTCGCGCGTAATATTATCATTGGGATGCTTGTGGAACGGCATTTACTTCAAAGGTATTTCCTGTTCTCAATCGAGAAATTTCTGAATAGACCGCTCGCGCTTTTAGTTTACACCTTGTAAAACGGATCAATATTTTTAGAGCGAGTTTGCAAAATATCTTCGCAGCCGTTAATCAAATGATTATATTCTAACCAGACTTATAATATATCTGAGTTTTAATGCAGGAAAAAAGTATGAAAAATTTAAATAGGCCATTGGCAATAAAGCAAAAAAAAAATATTCATAACACATACATAATTTTTGCTTGACATTAACTTTCAGGTAGTACTTATCTCCGAAAATTAAATGTACATGAAGACCTATATCAAAAATTAACATTTGTTGAAAGTTGTTAAATCGATTGTAAAAAAAGAAACCTCATTCATAACTTGTAAGCTTCTTATAAAAAGTACGTACATAACCACACTTTTTATACCACAGCAATTATATTAGAAATAACTATAATACTATTTCTAATAATTATTATTATAGTTTGTTATAAAAACATATTGTATTCTCATTAAAAAGCAATAAAAACGAAGCTGTCATATTGAACCAATAAATTGCTGAAAATAAACAGAGCATTTCCTGCAATAATAGCAGTTTCCAACTCCTGACGTATTTCAGACGACGACGTCGCCGCGTCACCAATGGCGATTGTGAGATAGAGAAAGACATACAATTTTTCAAGTATTTTCGTATCTCGGTGTTACTTCGACTATCTGAAATGCTCTATAAATATGGGATACACGTGAAGTTAAATTTCAGTGTAACAACACTCGCACTCGGATTCGGTTCTTGTTACAGTAACTAACACAGTTTTAAAACATGGTGAGAATGTTACCAAAGTTAATATAAGTGATCTATTTAATCCGAAATCAATGTGTTCATAGTGACTTGTGATAAAACAAAATAAGAGTTATCTAAAAGGAAGGAAAATATAATCTGTTAAATTCATATAGTTATTCTGATATAAGTAAATTAAAATTTTCTTTGTTTTATATAAAAGAAATAGTAAAATGATAAACAAATATCGTTAAATAACATCTATAAACGTAATAAAGTATTCAATAAATTTGTATTTATTATAATAGCATTACCAAATTTTCAGTAATATTTTTCTTTGGTGATTTGATAATTAAATCTCAACGCGGTAGTTAGTTAATCATTAACCCATTGCTTCCACGTCATATAAAAATATTTAATTTTCAGGACACCGACGATGATCAGAAAATGGCCATGCTCCGCAAAGCTTTCCAAATGTTCGACACCACGAAGTCGGGTTACATCGATGTCCTTAAAATTTCCACCATCCTGAATACTATGGGTCAGCTATTCGACGACTCTGAACTCCAAGCTCTAATTGATGAAAATGACCCAGAAGGTAAAAAAGATTATTTTGCATTACAATTACTGTATAATATCACATTTGATCTATGTGTAAAATATTTTTAACGTTATTTCAATTATGATTTCGAGTCACTGTTTTAATTATTTATTATGATATTTTTAGTTATATAATTTAACCAAAAGATTTATTAGATTTGTGACAAGACAAAACTCGTAATTTATATGGTTAATGACTATGTATCTACGAACTGTGAATTCTGTAAATATTGTTACGTTGTGAATCAGCGATTATATGGTTATATCGGCCAGAAAAAGTAGTTTCTTTTAAGTGGTGTCATTGTAACACTCCCAGTATTAATAGAATCAAGAGACATTCGCAAAATGTCCGTTTGTTACAGATATTTTACATCTACAGCATAAATTATGTTATTTAGTCTTTAGCGAATATTCAATTTTAGATATTTTTGATACTCGCCTCATGTAAAATATTTAAATATTAATAAGTAGTTAACACTAAACTTTATAATTCCAGGCACAGGGAAAATCAATTTTGACGGTTTCTGCAACATTGCCTCCCATTTCTTAGAAGAAGAGGATGCTGAAGCCATGCAGCAAGAACTGAAGGAAGCCTTCAGGTAAACAATTATAATTACAGCACTATATAAACATGAAGAACGGTACGAAATGATAGACCTAACATAATTAATTATATGCTTTTAGATTGTACGATCGTGAAGGCAACGGCTACATCACTACTTCCACATTGAAGGAGATCCTCGCAGCGTTGGATGACAAACTAAGCAACGCTGACTTAGACGGAATCATCGCTGAAATTGACACTGACGGCTCTGGAACTGTTGACTTCGATGGTGAGTAAATACCTAAAATTTCTTTTCAAAAAATTCAATAAATTTTACACTCGATGAGTTATTTAACAAAAAAAAATTCAAGAAAAAAAATTATTACGCTTTAAATTCTAAACTGCTCTTTTAAATAGTAAATACTAGAACCACTTAATTGTAAAATGCTTACAACTTTTTCATTTGTAAGGCTTTTTTACATATTTGTTTGTCTTTTGTATTTTACTTAGTTTATAAATTTATTCTCTTCTTTCTTCCTGTCCTTTTTTAATTTAGTTTAAAAAATCTTAATGTTTGTTTACAGAATTCATGGAGATGATGACTGGCGATTAAAAAGATGCTTTGAATATATATATATTATACATTATTTAAGGAGTTGCAAGACTTCCGTTATAAGTACAAACTAATGCGGTATTAGCATTATTGTGTAACATGTTAGAAACTTGGTGTTTTTTTTTATGTTTCTTAGATAGACACTAGTTGAATGACTCTTACAATTGTGATATTCATTTAAGATTCCGTTCGTAGTAATTATTTTTTGTAATAATTCTCGTAGAACGTATATATGTGAACAATTTTGTGCTAATATTTATAACGCATTGTATGTATAATTTATCTGAAAGTATTCTATAAAGTATATTATTATATAATAGTTTTTGATTTTTTTTTTGTTTATTTCTATGTAAGTTCTCGCAGCCCTGACATGTAATGTGTTGAGGTACTTGCAAGTAAGATGTATTGTGGTCGTCTACGAGAACAGTGAAGTGTAAGATATACTGACGCTTGACTGTGCTTGTAAACGGCCAATTACTTGCGAAGCAAAATTAGTTATATTCCAAGTGACACAATTGGAAAATTGACCAATTTCGTTGTGCTTCCTCAGTAACGCGTACTGCTGGTTACATAAAGTGTTATTATTATATTCTTGATAATCAATTCAATAATAACAACATAATTTGAGATAGAGATGTAAGTATGTAGAATGTAAGATAGAAATGTAAGAGTATGTAAGTGCATAGAATATAACATAAAAATATGCAGACAATTATTGAGGTATTTGAAATTAATCAATGATAGTTTTTGATAAATACATAAAACAAAATACACAAATACAGTTCATAATAAATAAATTTTAATGAACTATGTCATCTTCTTTCCTTATAATAATAATTAATTTGTATATTTTATGCCTATTGCGTATAAAATATGAAGTTAAGTTAAGATTTCTATAAAACACATAATTCAATTAACTGCCTCCGTAACGCGGTGGCTGAGCTTGCTTTATAACTCGGGAGGACCCGGGTTCGACTTTAAGGCCACATAGTATAGAGTATTGAGGCGATTTATAGTACAGAGTATTTAGTGAAAGGATTTAGGTTGGCTAGCTACGACCCTCGTATTGTAAATCAGGCACCATTACAGCATTGCTTTGTACAACATTACTTTGCATACAAGACGTCATTGTCATTTAAGACCTTATGATATTAAGATTAATATAAATCCAGAGAAAAAAAAATGTTTTTCTTAAAAAAATCATTCATAATTTCTGCAGTCAAATGTTTTTTTTTATTAAATCTCCTTTATAATTATCCATGCACTATGCAATCAATGATTCCTTAACGAGAGTAATACAGAAGGCAGAAGTTAAAAAACCGGCAATAAATAGAAACTGAATATACATGAATTTTCAAAAAGTTTTAATTAATCTGTAATCCTATTATGCCCTACAGAGTATATTCAACTTAAAAATCAATTTTGAAGAGCAACTTATTAAATTAAAAATAATACATACATAATTTTCGATTTGTCGTCGGTTAAAAAATAATAATGAACAGTTAAAATAAACGAGGCACACCATGCTAAAGTTATGTCAACATAGGAACGTTAATATTAATCAGTTCTATTTCTTATATATGGGCACTTTGTAGATATTTAGTTTTGTTTAAGTAATGAATAATAAATAACAAAAAAATTGATTTAACTACAAATTTTTTGATACAATTTCTAATTAACCACCTGCACTGCTCTCCTCGAATTTTTTTACATATATTGTAAGTAACATTTTAAAATTATTAAATAAATTTCGCTCACGGTTGTACAAAAAAAATTGTACCTCCAATATGTACAATGTGACCACAGTAGCTCCAACTGGGACAGGAGTAACAGACTGATATGTAATTTCATAAAACTCTTGGATTGTATTCGCTGTAGTAATAAGTCAGTACAAGGCGTACCATTCACAATGTTTCGTTTTCTCGTTGTGTTGTTATGGTGGACAAAATCACTAGAAATTATCAATGCATGGCCATTTGACGAGTTCAAAAAGTCTGTGCACGACGGAGGTAAGTTAAATTCACCATTGAAGGCGCCGATTAGATAGACGTAGAAGATTATGAACGTATTTACTCAACGAACTGAAAGTAACAACACGATGTTCCGACGGAAAGCGATACGCCTGCCAAAACAAATTAGGATGTTTATACTGCACTACATTGCGGTTAACTTTTGTCACTTCTCCCCAGTTTTTTTTTTCGGAAAACAGTAATGTATGCTTTTTGTTTGAGGTAGCAATGGGCCAACTAACCTACCTAGACGATCTCTGGCAACAGAGTTAACACTAGGATCTAAAACTAAATTATTAAAACAATTACCAAATTATAATATTTACGGTCATAATTTGACTATTACTTATTATACATTTTTACTCTTTTAAGTAACATTTATTTAAAGACTACTGTTGAAAAGTATTTCATAACAAATAATAATAGACATCCTGCATTGTGCGTTATTACTCTACGTTTCGCATGTATATATGATGATTTCACTGGTAATTGATCTAACACACACAAAGTCATCTACAACTATAACCACATCTCTTTCTGGTACTAAGCAAGAATATCACGCCTTCACTATGATGTAATTATATTGTTTGTAATTTGTTAAAGTCCTGTGCTAATTACACTTTCATTTTGAGTCCGTAAACATAAAACTTTTTATAACATAATTACGTACTCTATAATCTGTGGCTTCTTATGTAGCCTTTTGTTCAAAAAAGGTTATAATATTTTATAATGTTTTTTTTTTATTTATATCTATGCCTTTTTCTCGGACTAAAGTCTGAGATCTTATTTGCTATTTATTTGTGTGTGTATATTATTTATCTGTAGTTACTCCTAATTACTTCTATTTCTTTTAACAGCATCCTTCGTAACCTTCTCCATAAATTTTATCAATACTTCTTTGTTTTTTGACATCAACGTTTTGCTTAAATTTTGTTCGGATATATTTAATAATCTTTAATATCTTTTATAATGGTTTTAATACAAATTATATTATATTTTATAATGAAATATTATTACAAATGTAATTTTAGATGTAAACTGTGCTTTCTAGCATTATCTTTTGACGATGAAAAGTTTTTAATGCAAATCGTACCCGGATATGGTTATCCATCACAAAAATATGATCAAATCGATGAAAGTCGTCTGTCAGATTTAGTGAGGGAGGTGAGTAATCTTTTATATTAAATTGGTACAAATAAGTTTTATATAGTAGTAGTATAAATATAAAGTAATATTTAAATAGGACAAAAAAAATTGTAATTAAATATATTAAACACTTCTTAAAGAATTTTCAAACAAACTGATAGTCTTTAAATGGTTAAACCGATATTTTTGAATTATAGACAACTAGAACACTTGCGATAAATTCCATTTATAAAAGAAAGTATGAAAACTATCAGTTTCATTAATATGCAATAACAAATTTGACATTACTTATTATTTAAATTATAACTTCACAAATGAACACAGAGAATGTATTATAAAATTCGTTATATTAAAATAAAATGTATAGAAAAAGAATAATTCTTTTTTTAATTTGTTTTTCAGGAAAATGAATATTACCAATTGTTTATGTCATACGTTGATAAAGGCTTTACCTCTGAAGGCCTAACATTTACCATTTATGACGATAATTTAAGAAATACAGCAGTAGCTTTGTTCCGTCTACTACAAAGTGTGAACATCGATCAAATGCAAAGAATTACAGCATGGGCGCTGGAAAATATTAACAAAGATTTGTTGACGTATTCTTTGCGACTTACAGGAGTTTACTCTGACAAAAATAAATTTATGAATGCATTTGAAAACGAACCTCCTTATATTACTAAACCAAACTATTTTATTAACGGTGAAACAATAAGAAAAGCCATGCAACTGTTAATAGACAATGGAACGTTTAGCGAACAGGAAGCATACGTGAACCAATTTTACAAAAAGGGTGACGTCATAGCAATCAACACCAATTACTCTGGATGGAATTTAGCAAGCAACGGATGTCACGAAAAACTCAATTATTTTAGAGAAGACATTGGTTTAAACAGTTACTATTACGGTTTTCAATTATTACATCCGTTTTGGATGTCGAACAATGAGTTGGAAGAAATCAATTCAAAACACGCGGAATATTACTACTACTCCCATAAACAATTGCTAGCTCGTTATAATTTGGAAAAAGAGTTTTTGAAATTTGACAAAAATAAACTCGGTGAGAAATGTTTCACAGATTATAATCCATATTTGTATTACGATAACGGGCTTCCGTTTCCAATAAGACCGTCGACTCTGAAGGATTGGAATGAAGAACATGCTAGAATTAAATCCATAGATATTGCAGTTAGAGAATGTATTTCTAGAAAAGTTATTTTCATGGTAAGCAAACAGAATATGTATTAATAAATGATTAACTTACTGATATCAGTAACAACATTTATTAAAAGCAACATTATACATAATATTATTTTGGCTTTAAAATCGGATCACTACTTTCATATAATCTTAAAGTAATAAAATTTCACAATTTTAATAATTTTAGGATAATGGTACCAAAATATCTATGACTGAAGATAATTATGTAGAGCTATTGGCAAAAATATTGCGTGCAAATTTAGACGGAGTAAAATCAGCTAAATTCATAAGATCATTTTTTGGGTACGGAGGTAACACATATCCTATAAATAGGTAAGATAAAGTAAGCAATACTTTTTCAAATAATGTACTGATGAATTGAGCAGGTCGTTCATCTGATGGCAAATGTATGCCTACCTATAACTATATAGTTGTTTCTAAAGCACTACATTTTGCTCAACACTGAAATATTAGATTTTATCCCAGTAATTTTATAGCTACATACTTTTCAAACTGGAATATAGTAAAATAAGTTTCATTAAAATTAGCTAAATACCTTTAATAGTGACATTACTTACGTCATTATTTAGATCAATATATATTTTATTAGTCTTCTTCTTTGTGTTCTGTTAAATTTTAATGTTTTGTGTTTTAGCTACAATCCGGCGCCTTCGGTTTTACATCATCCTGAAACATCTTTGCGAGATCCTATTTATTGGTATTTGATGCAAATACTTTTAAATTATTTCAATGAATTCGAAAGGACATTAGAGCCATTTGATTTATCAAAATACGAGTATAATGATATAGAAATTGTTCAGGCAACGGTCCCAAAAATCACAACATATTTTTCATATTACCAATTCATCTTAAATAAAGGTTTAAAAAAGAATGATTCAATAAAAATGCCCTATACGATAACAGCAAGACTGAAAAGATTAAACCACGTAAAGTTTGAATTTGTTTTTACTGTTAACTCAAATACTAGTTCCCCAGTTGTTGTTAGACTATTTTTAGGGCCGAAATGCAATTATGAAAATTGCTGGATTATATTTCAAAATTTTTTCGAACTTGACTGTTTCGTGTACCAACTCAAAAGTGGCTTAAATAATATAACCTGGTCTATAAGCGAACGCCTATCCAGGTTTTCATTTGAAAACTATTATAACATGGAAGAGCAATTCAGGGAAGTAAATAAATACAACTTATTTAAATTTCCTGCAAGTCTCGTGATTCCTAGAGGTTTCGATAAAGGTTTAAATCTTACACTTTTTGTCATAATTACGCCAAAGGAAAATGTGTTAAAAGTAGAAATGCCCAGGGATTATTACACTAACTATCGAAGGCTTCTTCTTGAAGAATTTGACAAAAAACCATTAGGCTTCCCGTTTCATCGAGAAGCAACAAATTTTACACCTTTTGCAAATAATTATAGATTTTACAACATTACTTTAATCCACAAGAAGAAAACAGAAGACAAAAATGGTTATTTTGCAGCAAATTTAGACTGAGTTGTACAAATCTATATTAAATTAATCTACAAAAATTATAAATGAGCATTTCAATTTTAGTTTTTTACTTAAGCTGTTATGGAACGTTATTGTTACGGACTTGAATTATAAAATTCTCAAAATAAGAAATAAAGGTTCGGAGATGTAACAAATTTATATAGGAATTTAAATAGGAAATTTGAAAGATAGAGTATTTCAGCATTGTATTTATTTGTTAAATAAACGTTATGATCAATTTTAGTTACTTTTACTGCGACGTTAAGAAACAAATAATAAAAAAGGGCCGAGGCTCATATAAGTCGTGCTCGAAAATAAAAGGCCATGCAAACAACTTTGCAACAATAATTGTGTAGTTACGTCATAATCTAATAAAATAAAGTTTAATTAGAGATCACTAATAAACATGATCACTTAAAGTATTTTAGATGAATCTGGTACATGAAATAAAAAATGTATATCAATGAAAACTTTAAACTTTATTTCTGTTTCACAAATACACCATTATATATAATGTGTTAATTATGCAAGCTTATTCTCTCTCCCTTTAGAATTTAGTAAAAGTGTTCTTGTAGCCTACGTAGTAAGGGTAGCTGTACTGGTAAGGATAAACCTCGTCTTCGTGATATATGAAGACATCCTTTAGGTACATGTTAGGCTGAATAAAGTAAACTTCGTTCACTGGTCGGTCGAATGGATATCCAAACGGTTTGTTATCAGAAATAACCTTTTCAATGTCCTCTTTTGTATTTTCTGCTCCATGGTATGGGTAAACCATCACGAAGAATTGGTATGGGAACCCGCCCTTCGTTCCCTTGGGCAACAACAATCTTGAGGGCATGTAATCTGCTACAGTAGACATATGGGCTGGTACCTTTCCTTGGTCAAGCAGTTTCCAAATTTCATCAGTTGAAACCGCATCTTCGTTGAAGAATAAGAAGTCAGTAGAACGACGCTCGATTTTATTCTGTCCAACTTTCAACTTGTAAACAAACCAATCAAGCTCGACAAAGTTCATCCAATTGTCTTCCAAACTAATAGGGTAACCTTCGCTATTGTATTTAGGCCCAATGAAAATCTTGACAACAGCTTGACTTTCGACATCAGATTTAACATCAACAGTTACGTTAAAAGCGTTGTGGTTAAGACGAGGTTGGCGTACTTTGTAAGGTGAGAATTTGTTAGTTTTTATTTGCTCGGGTGTAAAGAATACGCTGTTGGTAATGTCGAAATCAAAGAAATCAAAGTATGTAACAAGCTTGTCTATCACTACATCATTAACTTTAACGCCGACGTAGTGCAGTACATCTTGGTTGTATGGTGCAATGTATTCCTTATATTGAATAAAGTATTTAAGAACTCTGCTGTAGAACTGGTAGAAAATAGGATCGCGAAGGGATGTTTGATAAAAGTCGAGAACGCTCGGTAAGTTGTTATACCTGTAAAATAACAAAAATGTTCTTAGATATTTTGTCATTATTTTAACATCAACGATATAAAATTATTGTCCAAAACAATTCTTTTTTGAATCTTAGAATCCTTTAGTCGCATAAAGCTAATTAATAACATAAACAGTAATTTATACGTACTTATCAACTGGCTGCGGAGAAGCACCCAAAAGACGGCGGGCAATATCTTCATAAGAACGACGATAGCTTCTGGGTCCAAAGTTTTCGTACAAATCAGCATTAGATTGCCAATAATTGCCAACAAAGTTAATAGATTTCGAGTTACTGAAATCAACTTCTTGATTATACTGAAAAGAAAAATGAATATTAAATTGCAAGAAATATTAATATACTTCATATTACGATTTTGTTTCAAAATATAGTATAAGTTATGTTAGTATACTTACAGCCTTAAAGCGGCCTCTTTCGAGATACTGCAGGAAGGTTTGCTCATAAGTATCAATGAATTCTAAATCTTGCACGTTGTTTTCGTAGGGTATTTGATAGTGTGCAGGTCGTTGAATGAACGGATAATAATAACTTAAGAAGGGTATGTATCCAGATTTAATCGGTTGGGTCCAAGAGAAATCAGGAATTTCACCCAATCCGTTGCTCAAACGTTCCAAGTAATAGCGGGCGATAAGCTGCTTGTAATAGAAGAAGAAGAGCTCCCCGCGGCGTTCTTTCCAGAAGGGTGTAAGGTTTCCGCTGAGCCAAAATGGAAGAGATGAATGGAAGTAATAGTTGAAGGAGTTCAAACCAATATCTTCGGTAAAGTACGATAATTTGTATTCGTCGCCATAAGCCCAATAATTAGAATAGTTTGAATAGAAAATGTAGGTATTATTTTCATGCGCGATTCCATACTCAGCGGCAAAAGTTGGGTTGAAAACACTTTCTTGCATTTTCGTACGATAAGCTCTGTAGAAGACATCTGTGTTAACGAAGAGATCAGGGTACACTTCATAAGGAGCAGGAAACACAAACTCTTTAGTATCCGGACGTTGAATTAAAGCGATGTAAAATGCATACAAAAACTGTCCTTCATTAAAATACACACGAGCGTAGGAAGCAGTTTTGTAGAAAGTTTCGAAATCTTTAGCATAGTAGAACAAGTAGAAAAGGCTTATCGCTTCATCTCTCTGGGTATCGAAGAAAACAGAGAAAAGTTGGTTTTTAGGCATAAAACCTTTTTTGTACCACAACGAGAAATTCTCTACTGCCGTCTTGTTCTGAAAAATAAATAACATTATATTATAGATGATATACAGAAAATCGAAACTACTAAATATCTTATTAAATAAAAAATAATGGGGGATGTTTAGTTTGTACTTACAGTGTAATTGTCGATGTTAGCTTCGATGTTGTATTCCTTACCAACTTTGTAGTATTCGGCATTACTATCAATTTGATAAGGAGCAGTAAACAGTTCTAAGATTTTTTTTTGCTTGCCAACAAACTCAGCATCGACTGAAAACAAGATTTTCAGAAATACTTATATTAAAATACTTTGCAATTTAAGATTGTTGAGATACTAATGAGGTTATAGTAAGTAAAACTCCCTCAATATCCCAATCTATTTTTAAAAAGTAGAATGTTTTTTCGAAAAAGAAAAATTACTTAATTATTGCATTCTTTACTAAACGATCTATTACCCGTAATACACTGCTAACACAAGTTTATAAACACCCAAAAAATTAATTTTGTGATTTTATTTTAATTTCTTTTAACAAATAATTTCCCGGTTTCAACTAAAACAAAAAAATATGTGCTTTTAAATAAAACATTGAAAAAAAAATCTTACCGCTTCTTGTTTTGTAGTTGACAGTCTGAGACGGTACGGCTCCTGACAATGTCAGGGCTACCAACCCTGCTAGTACCAACAGTGTCTTCATTGTTTCCATACGTGAATAAAACTGTACCTGTTCAATGTATGCACCCAGCTTTTATAGTAAATTTTTTCTGTTATCATGTTTTTGCAACGTTTCCTCGGTAACAGAATGTTTTTAGATCATTTTATCATTCCACCTTTCACCTCGACCTCATTATTTGTCACAGGTCTTGTTTTGATCAAATTTTAATTATTAACCTTTACATTGCTTGATAGAAGTGCATATTCACTTTATTTTAACTTAATTTCTCGGGAAATAAGCAATATCTATAAAATCGTTTGATGCTTCACAAACACTTTAAACCAAAAAAAACTGTGATCTCTGACTGCTCTTAAACCCTCATAAATAGAAACTATGTAGTATAAGAGAAAATACGTTACTTTAACATTTTGTATAGTTATTCTATTTTTACCATAGTAAATATATAAGTTATGTAATGAAATGTTTACTATAGTAAAAATAAAATAACTATACAAAATGTTAAATTATTTAAAGTTTATTTACTTAAAATTTATAATTATACAAATATAATTTTCAGGATACAATCATTGTAAGCAAGCATTGCGGGTAACCACTGGATGCGAATAGCGCAGGACCGATCGGCGTGGAGACTCTTGAGGGAGGCCTATGCCCAGCAGTGGGCGTTATCCGGCTGATAATGACGATGATGATGATGAAGCATTGCAACTCAGCATATCGATTTCAGGATTTCTTCCGTCAGAAATAGATGAAATGATACTCAAATTCTGTCGGTCGCTTATAACAAAAACCGGAGAAGAACCTATAATAAATTTTAGTCTTAAAAGATGATAAACGACACAACTCTATAATTATCATCATCAAGCCTCCATTTTAAATTTCCAAATATCTTATAGGATTTACAACAGATAATTCATACCCAGAAAACCTTTACCAATATACAGTATACTTATTATAACAAATCTCTCTCGTTACTCTATGTTACGAGCACAAGTAGTTTTTACAGTTGTGGATAGAAAAAATCATTGCGTTAAAAAAAAAAATTTTAGTTTTTAAATAACATCAGACTATGAACTTTGTATAGTTTGTTAGAGTCGCCAAAGACCGGAACAGTTTCCTCAAGCTGACCGCCAAACAGTTTGAAGCAGGCACCTCATGATGATGACGATAGTTAGAAAGCTGTGTTTCTCTTCTGCCAGCGCTGAACAGCTTGTCAGTTATCACTACTGAAGTACACAATTTGGCACTTAACGATATCCCCTCATAAAAAATTTAGAACAGTGCTCATTCTTTTGTTGTCAATATTATTTTTAAACGACAAAGCAACAAGCCGTACTGATCATTCCCCAAATGATAAATTATAAGCTTGTTCATAACAATAGGACACTAATTAAATTGTTTAGTTAGTAACATATTAAGATATAAGCTATGAAGTTTCGTTACTTTAAAAATTTCATTAATCGTAGCGTTTGTTAAACTGAAATTAGATCATTTAGAAATAAATCACTAGAAAATGCATAAGCAAGAAAGATTTACTGTTAGAGAATACCTATTTGCATTATGTCCGCCTTTTTGTTTATCTGTCTTTTTTTTCATGACTGTTAATTATCCAAATAAGTATTAATAAATAAGTTGCTAATCAGTAAATTTTAAACAAAAACACCTTACCGATTCTCTCCTCACCATGTTTCATAACAATGTTTTCATTTGATCCGACTGAGTAAACAATGATAACCCTCGTGAATTTTCCTTTGCCAAATTATGTAAATAAGTTAACTACGATAACATAGCATGCACAATATTAATGAACATTGATAAATAATTTAAGAAGAGAAAATAAATAACTCCAATTCTCTAAAATCAAATAATAGCTAAATTTTTTTTGCGAAGCGTGAAAGAAATAGGACAACACTTTTATACTTTTTGCTATCCGTGGAAAACTTTTAGTGGTTTTCATGATGGACTCTCCACTAATGTCTATATCCTTTAATATATTTTTGGATATATTGAAGTCCATTATTTACTTGCATTATTCCAAGCAAAAAAAAAGATTTATAATATTTAAAGATCCTGTCTTCTTTGTTTGATAATTTCTTTTAAAGTAGACGTGGTCATTTAAACATGAATTCATAATCCACCTTATTTAAATAATTTTTAAAATTTATAGGAACAAAGATTTATAATACAAACATGAAAATGTTATAAAAGAAACTTTGTCAATTATCAATTTATTGGCATGAATGAAATTTATAAATTGGAATCTTCTTTGTAACGAGCTGATGCAATATTTATGCAGTATTGTCATAGCTCATCGTAATTTAATAGTAAATTATATTGATAAAATACTATAAATACAATATAAACAGGCTTTCATTCAATGTTTATTTTAGCGGCCTTGTGATCGAGACTTTTTGTCCCACGGAAATGTGATCATATTAATATTGAGTCCTGGACAAGAGCGCATGTCTTTGAATAACCTCATTTATACATTGAGAATCAAACCCATGTTTATTTAAATCGTATGCCGCGTAGTCGATCTGCATTCGCAGCTTAGTCATCAACGCTGAAGTAACTAAGTTAAAGAACAATAGCGTAAAGACTAAACGCGATTTTTAATAAATACAAGATACCAAAAAGAACCACTAATGTTTCGATTATTCTTACCCTTGAAAGAAATCGGTCGCAGGTTTCGAGAAATGAAAACTTTGATATCATCTTTAACAGTATTAACTCTAGAATTATTCCGTTGTTAATTTAGGATCATTTAATAAATTATTGTGGAAGGGTGTAAACTTTGAACTTTGTAATTCAGAAATGGAACAAGTTGTTGATCTACCCACAAGAATTAAATGTTTGTTAGACGCCGAAATGTTTGTTTGAAGTTTAGGTTTCTTTTGATTAAATATTCATAATTTCTTCGCAGTACATAGATCGATTCTAGTGAAAGGTGTGGAGACAGTCTGGCTAGGTTAACGCTAAACAGCAATGTGCGAACATTACTGTGTTGTGAAGGATGCTGTAGGCTAATGAAATTATAATTGAAATTACTCGAATGAGACTTAACACCTTGTCAAAAGACGACGAGCGCAATGTGGTGCAGTGTGTACCAACTTAACTAGCGCCACGTTGTTATGTACCTAACTAGACCATCTCCGGTAACAAAGACTTACCACCATCTTTGCTGTTTCAGAAAGGCATTGCAGCTACTTAAGAACCTATTTGTATCGTCGTACCAAATAATCTATGGTTTTAGGATTTCATTTTAATTATAATATCTATTACAACTACATGAATAACATTTAAAAAAAAATTAAATCAACATTTTACAATTTATTTGTTAATCATACGTTCAGTCGATTAAATAATTTTATAATGATGAACAAGCTTTCATAAAGAATACAGATTAACAACTGTTGTTATGAAAATCAATAATTTGATAACATGTACATACACCTAGCTCTTATATAATACCGCATTAATATAACCTTTGTAAAAAAAAAACAATATCAGGAGACTTTAAAAAACTGCTTGTGTTTCATATAATTAAAACGTATGTCAAGTAAAATACAAAATTCTGGGTTATATGTGCAGGGCACTTATGTATTTTAACGTGACAACGTCTATTAATTATATCACAAAAAATTTTGATAATAAATTTTATTATTCTTGTTTGACATGTTTATCGGGTTACAAATCAAGTTATACTAACTCTCAATTATATTTGTTAGGGATTTTATTTCTAATTATTATTGAGCAATAGAATACATCTTTTACTTTCAACCAATTCGGGCAAACGCATACCGACTTAGCGGTCGGCGTAAGCCACGCCCACTTATGTGCGGGACATTTCTCAGCACGCGCGTCCTATCTTATACCAATTTAATAGACGTTGTCACGTCAATAACTTTTAAAACATTTATTTATTTAGTAAATCAAACAAAAGCAGGTTTTATAAGTATAAAATATAATAACCATGCACAAAATGCGTTTTTTTAGTTTAACTTGATTTTAATATTATTACGCCAATTTACTTTTTTACTTAGGTGCATTTATGTCTTACATAATATGGTTTATAATATGTAATATGGATAAAATAAATAATCTATGTGTATGAAATACAAACAAGCGACTACTTAAAAATATGCAATATAATGTAAACATTTAAACGATAATTTTATCAAATATCTTTTTTGTTTGCGTCTTGAAAACAGTCGAACTGATTTCGATGGAAAAATAATAAAATTTCTGCTTATATAATTAGGAACAGACTTCCATTAAATTCGACAAGTGTTCTTGACAAGTGATTTAAATTATATGATCCATCTTTAACTCGCAACATTTGGTGGTAATAAAAATATAATAAATTAAATTTAATATATTCTGGCCACACAGCGACAGCCAGGTTCAACTAGTGTATGTATAAGATTTAACAACATTCTTTACTGACATCTAGTAACTAAAAACGATCACTAAAGATACCAAAGGATCACGCTGGAGCGGTAGCGAAAAAATGTTTTTCTCGTGTTAAGAATTATTACTAGATGGCATTGTAAACCCCTACTGTCGAAAGTTAATTAAAAAGTAATACTAGATGGCGCTACTATGCGCTAAAATTAAAAATACATGTAAGAGGAAAGGTAAATAAGTAATTTACAAACCCATTTCATTATTTAGCTTATACAACAATTTCATGTTTATAAGTATTTAGTATATTTTTATTAAAAAAATACATTATACTTAAACCTATCGCTAAGGTAGGACAAAATATAAATAACAGCTTATTTAAATACACGTTTGTTTATCTTTAAACATAACCTTTTCTTAATATAAATATATTTGCTGAAATAACAGGACCGTGTTCTAAATTTTTTTTCTTTTTAGAAGAATTTAGACTTTAAGACTTTTTAGAAATTTTTTTTGAAGAATAACAACTATCATAGATTTATGACATTCGCCTACTACTACCACTAAACTGGCGTGAATAGTAAATGATTATTATATTATTTTCGTGTGAGTGTTAGCCACGTGTCCCAGCAGCGGGTACATAAAGTGGGCTGTTAATTCCTTTTGCATATTTTCGAAGTATCATTAAAAATGTATAAATGCTTTTATCATATTTAAGAAAGAAATTAAAGACTAAGGAAGTAGTCAAATGGACCGAGATCAAATACTCCAAAAGGATTCATAAAATAAGTGAAATATTTTTAAAAATCGTGAAATAAGTTAAACTTCATAAGTTAATATAATAGATGTATTTTATTCAGAAAAAAAAATTGATAAAGTGTTAACATTTAATACACATACTTTATGTAGTTACATTTTTAATAATTGCAATGAAATAATAGATACTCCAGATATATACATAGTATTTGCGATTTAGAATATTCTTAATAAAACCTCTTTGGAGACGGAATTGTTTAAAGCACGGTAACTTCAGGTACCGGCTTGTGGGAAATTTTAACATCTTGCACATGTATGTTTGGAGTCAGATCAACCTGCCATTGATACAATGGCCTGTCAAGTGGGTATCCGAAAGGTTGGCTGGTCATTGGGCGAGCTCCCGAACCAACACCGTATGAAACGATTGCATCGAAGTTGCTGCCGTATGGAATTTTGCCTGGACGATGTTCGGATATGTGAACCAGAAGTACGAAAGGCATCCCACCAACACGACCTGTAAAATATGTTAAAAGTATTTTAATCAACGTTGAATAAAATCTCAATTTTCTTTTGTTATAAGGATGGAACTTTGATTATCGTGGTATCGAAACAAGATTTTTTTTTTTTCATATTGTGTATGAATGATCTTGAACAATGAGCTAAAATAATAATGATTATGAGTACGGCTGGTTATAGTTATATGGCAGTTAGGTACTCGATACCGTAAAGGACGTACTACTTTAGTAATTTATCTTACTACAGCGCGTTTTAAAACAAAACAGTAATATTAATAGCATTCCTATAATGTGACATGAAATACAAAATATGATAACCTTTAGGCAGTAAAAGATGGTCGGGGACTCCGTCGATTTGGTGGGTTCTGTCGAGAACGAACTGGCCTTTGCCGTTTAGTGCGTTGTTTGCCTTTTCATAAACGTCGTACCCTGATAGCCACTTACGAATTGTGTATCTGTTTTCTGTAGACTCACGCCTGATCACCGATTCACCAACGGGTACTGTAAATATGGTAATACAAATAGTTCACTGTCCAAACTTGTTAATTATAAAAAAAAAAATTCAGGCATATAATTGGCGGTTTTAAGACGTACATGTAATACTTACTTTCATATAAGAATTGGTCAAACAAGTAGAAGTTATCAAAGTTTACGTGCAGAGGTATTTCGTAACCTTTGCTGTCGTATTTGGGTGCCAAGAAGAACTTAACGACGACAGTTTTCGCGGCATCACTCTGGACATTAACTCGAACTTCGAAGACCTTATGGTTCAATTGAGGTCGTTGGACTAATACACTTACTTCGTCTATAACTGCTTTGCCTAAAATATTCAAACAATATTAGACCGTCTAAAGTAATTAATCAGTTTTAAGTAATATAAAAAAAAGATAATGAGCTATTCAAGCCTAATTCGCTTTACGATAGATTGCAAAGTGCAAAATAATTTAATAATAACTTACTTTCAAATTCATTCATGTACAGAGAGTTGGTAACGTTGAAAAAGGTGTGCTCAAAGTAGGTGACCAATTCATCTAACTCAACGCTCTTTATAGTCACTGAAGGTATTTTTAATTGTTCGACGGTGTAGGCCGGTAAATTTTTTTGCCAAGCAGAGAATAATCCCAAAACACGTTTCCAAATCATATAGAAAGCAGGATCGCGTAATGCGGTCTGATAATGTTCCAAAACTGAAGGCACCACCAGTGGGATCAGTCTGAAAAATTTTTCATTATTAATAAACAAAATATGATAATCATGTATCGTGTGACCACTTCACTTGAAATAAACTTACTCTTTGTAGTACTGTCTCCTGGGCCACACAGAGTTACCAAGAACAGCTTTCCAAATACTAATAAAATTTTTGTAATATTTCGAATTGGGAGAGTCAACGTTCGCCTCAATCAGTCTGCCGAGAACGTCAATTGCTTCTGGCGATTTAATATCTACAAGTTCGCCAATGCGCTGTAAATTAAACAATAGAAATAAAATAAATAAAGTCAACACTAAGTAATAAATTAATAAATACATAAGAAAATAACTTACATTGATAAAATACCCGCGATCGATGGCTTCACGTATGCGATGTTCATAATCCGTGATCTGGTTGATGGCATCAACAAACTCTGGTTGGTCTAAATGGAAGTGGTTAGGTCTCACTGGAAAAGGTACTCCGTTGTGATATGAAATTTCAGGAGCATATCCTTGTTGAACAACATCAAGTCCGAGTTCAGAGATTTCTCCTAAGCCATTAGATAATCTTTCCATGTAGTATCGGGCAAGGATTTGTTTGTGATAGAACCAGAATAATTCTCCACGCCTGTCTTTACTTAGAGAAATAACGTCACCGCCCAACCAAGACGGATACATCAAATTAATGTTATAATATTGGGCATTAAAAGTGACATCGTGTGTGAAATATGAAATGGGTACATCGTCATAATAGTAAGGCCACGAGGTGCTGTTCCACCTTATGACAACGTTATCGTCCCATACATAAGTTGAGGGGTAATATTCAATCATACGCTTGCCATGAGTGTTTATCCTCTGTGCCGTGTTCATGATTACAGAGTTGTGGAAGTATGAAGGGAAAATTTCATAAATTGGCGGAATTACTATGCCTTGAGTGTCGGGGCGGTGCAATAACGTAACACTCAACACATAGACGAAAAGACCCTCGTTAACCCAGTTTCTCAGGTAGAGAGCAGTTTTATAGAATGTGCTGAAGTCTTTAGCGGAGTATAAAACATCGAATAAGATTTTAACTTCAAATACATGTAAATCTTCGAACACAGAGAACGGAACACCACGGGGAAGGAACGTCTCGGTTTTAAGGACATCATTATATAACTTTACTGCCGTACGATTCTGTAATAAAAAAAAACAATTTTAAATTATATCTTATGTATGTTTTATTCCTAATCCATAGGAATTTTTAAGTATATCTTACATTAAAATGTTCCACATTTTTCATAAGATCCCAACTGTTTATAATGACTTGCAACTCCGGCTCGTGGATAGGTTCATGGATGTGATAGAACAAATTTAATACATCCACTTCATGTTGCAGGAACTCAGGTTCGGCTAAAGAAAGATTCAAGAATATTACAAGCTCTCTATTTCGTTATAACTTACGTGTTTTTCTTAACACAGGCGCACATGAAATATCAAATAATGATTCTATAGTGACAATCTTGAAAGGTGTTTGGTATGGTGTGGTACAAGGCTAGTAAACGGACCGCTTAACCTTACCATGGTTTGAGCATACTAAAATTTCAAGAAGACTAATTAAGAATGAACACTTAGAGTTAGTTCTAGTAACAATTGTTAAAGTAACTTAATATTTTGAATGGAATAAATATCCTCACTGAATTATATGAGGTTATGTGACATATATAACACGAATGTGTCCGAAAGAAAGAAAGCGGGAGAATAATTATAGAAGACCTAGAGTTCTCCATGGTTGGAAAATGCCAAAGTATTATTTATTTCATTTGCAAAGTTTTACATAATATTACCTACATTATGAGGCACAAAAAGACCCAAAACAAAAATAGTAACTACCCCAAGTATAATAATTATAAACTCACCAACTCTTTGCGATCTTTTCTTGCCGGCGTCCGCTAGCCCTCCTATAAAGAGAGCTAACACGATCAAATCCAAACGAGCCATGGTCGATTGTAATGAACCTGTGTCCCAACGCATAATTTATACTCACGGTACATAGATAATTCGTTAGTTATCATAGGTCATGTAGAATATAACCAATAAACTTTTATCTTTCACTTTGTGAAAACAAAACTTTTATTTTTCCAATAATTTCATTACAGGTATCAACTAGAGTTGCATTACGAAAGTAAACAGGCATTATGAGTGTGATATTTTTAACATTCAACTGCAAGGAATGGTAAATATTTATTTAACAATTACATACATTATTTAATACATAATAATTACAGACTTTTCTGTAGTGTCGCTGCTTAATATATTGTTTCTCCTTTACCCAAGTTTTTAGTGTCCTTCAAGAATCTGTAGTTCTAATATTTAAAGATTAGCTAAACATATTATTATGTTGATGATTACTTGACGGTAATAAATTATGGCAATAAAACGCATTGATACACAAGCAGTAGGTTAAATAATATAGTGTAGCATTTTAAATTTTTTTTTAAAATGTTTCACCTGTGTGTCTTTCGGTTATTCTTCTTAGATCTGTGGTTCCTTTGCGAAAGAGTGGTAAATTCAAACAATCCATAACTGGCTTTTACTTTGAACACGTAAATATTTATAAATTTATTTCATATAACTAAAACTATGTACAGTGAGTTGCCAATTTACGCAAGCCAGAAATAAAGCAATTTTCAAAACTCGTCGTTTCGTTTTTTGTTTGAGTACTACAATACATTTATTAAGTACGTGTTATAAATAAATAACTGATATGATTTTTGAAATGTTATTTCTGCCATTTCATTGTATATAAATACACATTTGTATAATAACAGTATTACATGGATCATTAAATCACTCGTACATCTACAGTGAATTATAATAGGCTAGTTTCCTAATTTTCAAACTATGGTTATTATTAAACCTTAATACCAGATTAACCAAAATAATTTATTATTTTACGAAAAATCGGACATTTACAATGTGTATTTTGGTTTTTTAAAAACCAATTCAAATTTACCTCGAAAACGCTTGATACTGTCATGGCGTCTAATATGACGTCAGTTTGTAAAAACAAAGAATACTCTGTTTGCGGCAGTTTGTTTTTTTTTTCAATAAAAATGAGTTACCCATCTTACAAGTACTGTATAGTACCGCAGCGTGGAAGAACAACTTTAAAGACGCCAAACAAGTTATTCTTCAATGTTCCAAACACTATATAACAAATACGACAAAAGTAGCCAAAACTTGCCTATCAATAAATTCAAAAATATATTTTTGTGAAGATCATTTTGATGTAAGTGTTTCATAATCTAATTATAAATCAACATAATGCATTTCTAAATTTCTTATACCGATGACTTTTGTAGTATTCTTCAAATATCTTGATAAAATTATAATGTATGAATTGAGGTTATTTTGCTGATGATTCAAATGATTTAAACCTTTTAATGGAATATAATGTTTAATGTACCTATTTAACACAATACATTTTTTTTAAATGAATTTTTTGAAGCTCGTGAGGACCTGAAATTAATTTTTGTTGTTACTCATTTATACTTCACAGATTTAACCTCAAAACCAATATCAATTGACTCGTAATATGTATGTCTAAACAAAAGGTTATTGCCTTCAAAACTGAGTCATCGGTAATTAGGCACATAATTAATAATTAACTTACATCGAAGTTTTAACATTGCGAAATTCAGACGAGCAAAAGTCAGTAGTTGACGCAAAAAGTTTGCTAAGCATAACGACGTCGATTTTGGGCAAATTACTACTACTATGCCTTACTAATTCCTGATTCCATGGCGAATTATATTTGTCTTCCATGATATACCAAATTGCCTACTACTATACTTATTAAAAGTAGCTGAAAACTAAAAAAAATCAAACAAACTGTTCTTTTCTACGAAAATCTCAACAACAACAATGGCGTTCTATACATAGTGACGTAACGTTTTTTGATTGGCGTTCAGTGTCACGTGACTGACGATCTATTTTTTTTCCAACTTTATTTTATAAAAATACTAGCTGACCCCGCAAACTTCGTTTTGCCTCAAAATCAATAAATAAAAAAGCTTATTGATAATTCCAGGCTGTTTCAACTTTAGTAAATAATGTGGTGAAAACTTAACCAGAAAAAAATGATTCGTAATCAAAAGAAATGCTCGTTATTAATTTGGGTTTTTCTATTATATTTAAATGCACACGTTGATTGACTTCGACGACCTAAGTCAGGACGTCTTCTCCTTGGTATTATAAATTGTAGATAATCAAAGTAAGGAAAGTTCTCGCGCACTCAGCGGTAAATAGTGTCACTATCACGTAATTTATATTAATTTATTTTTATTATAAAATTCATTATTAATATCCTACCCGCAGATTGCAACAGAGCAACATGTTTTATTATCTCGAATTGTTTTAAATTAATTTACGAGTGAAAAGTTATCCCGAAGTCATAGTTTCCGTTTGTAAATACTGTTCACATAGTGTTACAATAATTTGTGTATTTTTTACAACTGGTAGTGTTAGTTTATTGTAGATACAACAAATAATAAATAACTTAACCTCAAAGCAGTGAAGTGTTTCGATCGAAACGCGTAAGCGCCTCTGTATCCCCGGCGCTTAAGTCATTCTACTCGCGACCACGCACTGCTATAAACTGTTTATAAACAACCATGGATTGTTCCAAGTGCAAGAAAGTTCTCGCCGAAAGGGATATGATAAAATGCACGGCGTGTCACTTGTTTATGCACTATTTATGTGCTGAATTGACAGAAACTGAATTCAAAAAAATATTACCCATGAATAAAATAAAGTGGAAATGTTCTTCTTGTAAAGCGAAGAAAATATCCGGTGCACAAGTAAATACGTCGCCACCCATGATTATAGAAAGTCTGAACACACCTGTTTTAAATGTAGATACCGAGGCTCTGAAGGAATACATGGACGCGAAACTAAATTCCCTTCGACAGCAATGGCAAGAGGACTTACACGAAGCTATTATGAGAGTTTCGAAAACGTTCAAACAAGACATAAGCAAATTAGAACAACGTATCGATACGTGGGAGCAGCGCGTGACAGAATTGGAGCGTGGGCTCGCAACTGTAACCTGCAACGCCGAAGCCTCTTGGGCTCAAGAAACCAAGGAGGTCCGTGCCGAACTCGAAAAAGTATGCGCAAAATTTGACGACCTGGATCAAGCAACCCGGAGTTGCAATTTAGAGTTGCAAAACATACCTGAAAGGAAAGCTGAAAATCTTATTCACCTATCGATGGAAGTTGGTAAGCTGATCGGTGTGGATCTCAACGAAAATGACATCCGATCTGTTCATCGTGTAGCCCCAGGTGTACCCAGTGACCGCCCAAAAAATATTGTATTACAATTAACGACTCGACGACTGCGCGACGACATGATCGCCGCCGCGCGCGTTCGCCGCTCTCTTACTACCGCGCAACTGTTCGGCGGCAGCGCTGCAGCTGTCGCGCAGAAATCGCGCTTCTATATTAACGAACACTTAACTTTAAAAAATAAAATACTCTTTAGCAAAGCGCGTCAATTGGCTAAGACAAAGGGCTACAAATTTGTTTGGGTGAAGAACGGCAGCATTCTGGTAAGGAAAAGTGACGATTCACGTGTATTGCGTATTCGTGACTCGGCTGATTTAGAAAAAATTTTGTGACTGACGCGTTATAACTTTTTCAATAATTTTCTTTATTTTTGTGCACTTTTTACTATAAATACTACGTATGTTTTACCGTTACGTTTGTTAGCGACACGCGGGAGCATAAACACTGCTAAAAAATTCACAAATACAATTAAAATAACACTTGTATTAACAGTACTGCTTGAAGATGCATTTTGACAAATTATCCCTATTTTATCAAAATTGTGGAGGTTTAAACACTAAAATAACAGAACTAAAATTAAACTTGCTTACCAGTAACTATGACGTTATAGTTTTAGTGGAAACTTGGTTGTCTGACACGATTTTAGACAGTGAGATTGAAACTACGGGATATAATCTATACCGCCGTGATAGAAATCGCGTTATCTCTAAAAAGAAAAGGGGTGGAGGAGTTGTAGTGTTTGTTAAAAAATACATTCATGTAACTAGAAAACTTGAATTGGAGGCCGCCGACCTAGATCAAATATATCTTTATTTCCCTTCGCTCTCTAAGTTGCTACTATGTGCCTGCTACATACCACCAGCATCTAAAACCCTTGTTTACGAAAAATATTTTAATCAATTTTACAACATTCATTCTGTGGCATCATTTACCAATTACATGATTATCGGTGATTTTAATCTACCTAACCTGAAATGGTCGCCTGACGAACCTTCTGCGGAACCATCGGTAACCACTTCTGACATTGCTAAACTTTTGTCGTACAATATGGCTTTCATGAACTTAAAACAAATGAATACGGTTCCAAATGAAAATGGTAGGATACTTGATATAGTCCTATGCTCAATACTGAATTGTTCTGTTAAAATCTCAGACGATCCGCTTCTAAATCAGGTTCCGCACCATCCCCCACTAGACGTAACTTTTACAATATCAGACCCGGGTACTTTGTGCACAATACCGAATTGCAAAAGAAACTTTTTTAAAGCAAACTATGACGAAATCAATGCCGCGATCTCTTGTATAGATTGGATCACAGAACTAAAGTCTTCTTATGTAGATACATTAGTGGACACATTCTATAACCATATTAATAATATCATTGATTCACACACACCTCTTATTAAGATTAAATCTTCTAAGATTCCAGTATGGTTTTCTAAAAGCTTAATACAAACACTCAGGCGTAAAAACAAGGTTTGGAAGCGGTGGAAGACATATAGGTCATTACGTGATTATCAAGAATTCTCCTTACTCAGAAAACGCGGTAAAAAACTCATAGCTGATTGTTACAATAAATATATTGAAAACGTTGAATCTTCTTTAAAAAATAATATTAAACGATTTTGGAAATACACTTCAGATCTAAAGGCGACTAATACAGGTTATCCTCCAGAAATGAGACTGGATAACGAAATTTCCGAGGACCCAAACATCATTACCGAGATGTTTTCCCGTCATTTCCAATCTGTTTTTGAACCTTTATCTAATGATTACAATACCGCTGTAAATTTTAACGAAGCTAACGACATAAATCTGTGTGATATTAGATTAACACTGCCCGAAGTTCGTAGAGGCTTAAGAAATATTAACCCAAACAAAGGAGCTGGACCAGATAAAATAGGCCCAATATTCTTAAAGGAAACTTACAAAACTTTATGTCTTCCACTTTATATAATTTTCAATAAAAGCCTGAAATCTGGAACATTTCCAAGTCAATGGAAAACAGCAAACATAACACCAATACACAAATCTGGTCCCAAAAACGATGTAAAGAACTACCGTCCGATATCGATTCTTTCAGCAATTCCAAAGGTTTTCGAAAGACTAATTCACCATCACGTATACTCAAAATTTAAAATCATATCTTGGAGGAGCAACACGGTTTCGTGAAAGGTAAATCCACCTTGACAAATCTTCTCATTTTCTCTAACCATCTCTTTAGTAGTTTAGACCACAAAGCACAAGTTGAAACCATTTACACTGACTTTCAAAAAGCTTTTGATAAAGTTGATCATGCACTCCTCCTAAAGAAAATTTCCTTTAACGGCATCAAGGGGAATCTTCTTCGCTGGTTTTCCTCCTATTTACAAAACCGCACACAAACCGTAGCTATCAATGGTCGCTGTTCCTCGTCTGTGGTAGTTACCTCCGGCGTACCCCAGGGGTCGATCATTGGGCCTTTACTCTTTGTCCTTTTCATTAATGACATTTCATCGTGTTTTAAATTTTGTAAATTTTTGTTATATGCCGATGATCTAAAACTATATCATCCAGTATCCAACATAGATGACATAGACAAGATGCAAAGCGATTTGAATAGACTAGATCATTATTGTAAAATAAATAAACTCTTTTTAGCGTACAACAAGTGCAAGCATATAACATTCACTAGAAACAAAAATGTTTTAGCTACCAACTTTCATCTAGGCGTACACGAACTTTACTCAGAATTTACTATACGGGACCTGGGACTGATTCTGGACTCAAAACTGACACTCGATAAGCACATTGACCAAATTCTAAAGAAATCTTATCAAATGCTGGGTTTCATTTCCCGTATCACAAAACCTTTTAAACGGAAAGATACTTTCATTACCCTGTATAAATCATTAGTAAGACCACATTTAGAATACGTAAGTCCCATCTGGAACCCATACTATGCAATCCACACTTCCAAAATTGAAAGCGTACAGAAGAAATTTTTACGCATACTTAATTATCGGCTGCGTTATACTCGCGATTCTTACGAAAAATTGTTAGTGAAGCACAATATGCTTTCGCTACAAAATAGACGATCTTTGATTGACGCTTCCGTCCTTAGGAGTATATGTGTTGGAGAGATAAACAGTCCTGCATTGCTGTCAAAGGTTAATTTTCTAGTACCACCTAAAGTAACTCGATCTAAATATTTATTTCACGTACCGACAACCCGAACTAATACAGGCAAACGTGACCCCCTATACAGAATGTGTGACTTCCACAATAGATATCTCTGCAACCTAGACATGTTCTCATGCTCTCGCGTCGCTTACAAGGACAAAACAAAAAAAACACTGTACAACTATTCATAAATATTTTTCTTTTTTTCTTCTCTTATTATTAATTGATTCGTTAGTTTGTAAAATTTGTGCTTCGCACTACTATCATATTAGATTTAGTTTCTGTTTGTATTACTCGTTAAATCCATGTTGCTTAGTTCCATACATCACAATGTTCTTAGTGAGGCTTTTAAGGAAGCAAATGTAACTATTTTTGTAATTTTGTTTGTATTTTTTCCACTTTTGTTTCTGTTTGTCTCCAATAAATAAATAAATAAATAAATAAATAAATAATTGTCCATAACTCTAGGTAATGTGTAAGTTACAGAAAGCAAAGTTATAAATCATGTTGTATTATTATTATTAAATCGGCTTAAGTTTAGTAATAACATTTAATTTGTAACACGTTTGGAAACATTTTATTTATACTTATTTAAATGATCATATGACAGTAATAATAAGTAAGAAAAAGAGGTAATGTAGTATTGCATAAAACTTTTGTATGTATTTTATCGCGTTCATTTGACTATTTATTAGCACTTCACTAGTATTTTACACCACCCTCAGTCACGAGAGGTCTAAAGTGATGTGTCCTGGCATCATAATTAAAACAGAGTACTTTCTGACCTTTATTATTTACAGCCCAATTTAAGTTGAATGAGCTTCCTATGTCGTGAAAATTACTATAAGCTAGTACACTGCTAGTACAACGTGTAATGTTTATATTTCATCAACTTGAATTTTTTATGTGAATTATGACATGCAATTGGTGTCTTAAGTATTTGTAGTTTTAAGCAGATTGTAGATAATTTATATAAATACACTAGCTGACCCGACAGACTTCGTTCTGTCAAAAAAAATTGGAATGTTCTTTGTTCCTGCCTATTTTATAGCCGGGGCAAAAAAATCTCGTTAATTAAAGTATATAAGATATATTTACTATAATAATTTTTAAGGAACAAATAACTGTCACATTCCAAATCTTTACGTTACTGGTTACTGGTTTCTGGTTTCTGGTTTCTGGTTTCTGGCTTATGGTTTCTGGTTTCTGGTTTCTGGCTTATGGTTTCTGGTTTCTAGATTTCAGATGTCAGATTTCCATTTTCCATTTTCCGATTTTCCATTTTCCATTTTCCATTTTCCATTTTCCATTTTCCATTTTCCATTTTCCATTTTCCATTTTCCATTTTCCAATTTCCAATTTCCAATTTCCAATTTCCAATTTCCAATTTCCATTTTCCATTTTCCATTTTCCATTTTCCATTTTCCATTTTCCATTTTCCATTTTCCATTTTCCATTTTCCATTTTCCATTTTCCATTTTCCATTTTCCATTTTCCATTTTCCATTTTCCATTTTCCATTTTCCATTTTCCATTTTCCATTTTCCATTTTCCATTTTCATTTTCCATTTTCATTTTCCATTTTCCATTTTCCATTTTCCATTTTCCATTTTCCATTTTCCATTTTCCATTTTCCATTTTCCATTTTCCATTTTCCATTTTCCATTTTCCATTTTCCATTTTCCATTTTCCATTTTCCATTTTCCATTTTCCATTTTCCATTTTCCAATTTCCAATTTCCAATTTCCAATTTCCAATTTCCAATTTCCAATTTCCAATTTCCAATTTCCAATTTCCAATTTCCAATTTCCAATTTCCAATTTCCAATTTCCAATTTCCAATTTCCAATTTTCAATTTTCAATTTTCAATTTCCCATTTTCCATTTCCAGTTTCCATTTTCCAATTTCCATTTTCCATTTCCAGTTTATTTTTTATTTTTTATTTAAAAACTTTATTTGCACACAAAGAAAAATGTACAAAAAGGCGGACTTAATGCCATAGGGCATTCTCTCCCAGTTTACGGTTTGCAGTTTTCAGATTTCAGTTTTCAATTTTCCATTTTCCATTTTCCAATTTCCAATTTTCAATTTTCAATTTTCAATTTTCAGCGGTAAATAGTGTCACTATCACAAAAGATCCACAAAGTAAAGTTAAGACTTAACTACAATTTTGAACCAATCTGAACTTAGGACAGTGGTGTTATATAGATAGATTAATAATAAATTAAATTTAATAATATTAGTTATTAATAATAAATAATAAAGTTGCTTGAGAATATATTTATATGTAGAGGGAGTGACAGAGAGCATAATGTTTGAGAGATATAGAATTCGTTGTCATCCCCACTCCGTGCGGTGTACTGGTGAGAGGTGACACCGGTACACACGTGGAGGGGATCACTTACCAAGTGATAATATTTTTTTTTTGGAGTTTATGGCCACGCGATTTGATACGTGGCCATGTATAATTGATGTCATCGAGCGCGACAAAAATATTAAAATGACTATTAAAAAGCAGGGGTTGGTGATAGAAAAGTGAAAATTTAGGGTTGTATGTATTTTTTGATGCCACACAATAATAAAATAAAATAGAAAAAAATACCCAAAAAACAAAAATAAATTTTTTGGTGTGGGCAACCCTGATCACTTTAGGGGTTGAAAAATAGATAGTAGCCGATTCTCAGACCTACTGAATATGCATAAAAAAATTCATAAGAATCTGTAAAGCCGTTTCGGAGGAGTATGGGAACGAACATTGTGACAAGAGAATTTTATATATTAGATAATCTTTATTTCTCTGAAGTTTAGAAAACGTTTAAAATATTATAAACTTTTTAAAGTGTAGTTGCTGGCAAACCCTTTTAAAAAGTAGAGGTGATAAAAGAAAAACTTTTTTTAAATCAAAGCAAATATATATTTTATTTAAATAAATGGTAACAGAAGAAATACAATCAATCAATACATATACTAATACAATACATATGTTTTATTATAATTATTGGTAATATAGTAACAAACAATAAGAAAATGTTCCACAAGAAGTTTATTGTGTTTTTGCACATCTATTTTGCTACTGTAATGTAAAAAATCTTAAAGAATGTTACTATATAACAAGCAATATAAAATATATAAATATATTTAATATACAGTACAACAACCGTAATTTTTAACAAAAATCATTTAAAGTACAGCAACTTCAGGAACATATTTGTGGACAATGTTAACCTCTTGAACGTAGGTGTTGGGAACTACGTTAACCTGCCATTGATACAAAGGTCTGTCGAGTGGGTATCCCAGCGGTTCATCGCTCAACCAGCGAGCTCCTGATCCTAGACCATATGAAACGTATTGGTCGTAGTTGCTATGGTATGGTATCTTGCTCGGGTGGTACTCGGAGAGGTGCACCAAAACAACGAAAGGCATTCCACCAACACGACCTGCAATCAAATGTAGTTTTATAGCATTTGCATTAACACTGTGTATTAAGAAAATACTGGAATTAAAAAGAGATGATACAATATATATGTAAATAAAAACAATTACAAATTCTATCGATGTACTGTTTCATAACGATATATGAAGTAGACTGATATGGGACTTACCTTTAGGCAGGAATAAATGGTCTTGGATTCCATCGATTCTATGTGCCTTGTCAAGAACGAACTGTCCTTTACCGTGGAGGGCATCATTGGCCTTTTCGTAGAGTTTGTTCCATGGCATCCAATTACGGATCGTTATTGAATTGTCCAAAGACTCACGTTTAATCACAGAGTCGCCAACGGGTACTGCAGAACAGATTTTTTTAAGTAAATAATAAACATTCGCATCTTCAACTAAAATTTAAACCTCAATATGGAAAATATAGTTATTGTTTAAATCAGACCGTTAAGTTTTGTAAATGATTTTGTAAATTACGAAAATGTTTCCTATATTAGATATCGGTATATAAAAATCCATAACAGTTTAAATTTAATGTTGTGCTTTACATTCTTCTAATAGTCCGTTTATTCACTAAGCATTTAATACCAAGTTTAATACTTACAGTCATACAAGAATTCGTCAAACAAAAAGAAGTTTTCATAGTTTTCGTGTAAAGGAATTTCATAGCCCTTGCTGTCGTATTTGGGTGCCAAGAAGAACTTGACGATTACGGTTTTCGCTACCTCACTCGAAACATTAACACGGAACGTGAAGACTTTATGGTTTAACTGAGGGCGTTGAACTATCACACTTACATCATCTACTAACGCCTTGCCTAGAATGATAAATTTTATGTAATATTACAAGAAACTTAAATTGAAAACAAAAATTTCTAGACAGGATAAAAAGCCAACTCACTTTCAAATTCGTTCATGTGCAAATGGTTAGATACGTTGTAATAAACATTCTCGAAGTATGTGACCAGTTTATCTACCTCGACACTCTTTATAGCTACTGAAGGTATTTTCAGCTGTTCGACGGTGTAAATTGGTAAGTTTTTCTTCCACACTTGGAACAATCCCAAAACACGTTTCCAAATCATATAGAAAGCAGGATCGCGTACTGCGGTCTGATAATGTTCCAAAACTGAAGGCACCACCAGTGGGATCAGTCTGGGAAATATTTCATTATTAATAAACAAAATATTATAAATATATATCGTGTGACCTTTTCACTTAAAATAAACTTACTCTTTGTAGTACTGTCTCCTGGGCCACACAGAGTTACCAAGAACAGCTTTCCAAATACTAATAAAATCTTTGTAATATTTCGAATTGGGAGAGTCAACATTCGCCTCAATCAGTCTGCCGAGAACGTCGATTGCTTCTGGCGATTGGATATCAACATGTTCGCCAATGTGCTGTAAATTAAACAATAGAAATAAAATAAATAAAGTCAACGCTAAGTGTTAACACTTAGCGTGAATACATTAGAATATAACTTACATTGATAAAATATCCGCGATCGATAGCTTCACGTATGCGATGTTCATAATCCGTGATCTGGTTGATGGCATCAACAAACTCTGGTTGGTCTAAATGGAAGTGGTTAGGTCTCACAGGGAAAGGTACTCCGTTGTAATATGAAATTTCAGGAGCATATCCTTGTTGAACAACATCAAGTCCGAGTTCAGGGATTTCACCAAGACCGTTAGATAATCTTTCCATGTAGTATCGGGCAAGGATTTGCTTGTGATAGAACCAAAAGAATTCTCCACGCCTATCTTTACTTAAAGGAATGACTTCACCGCCCAACCAAAATGGATACATCAAATGGATGTAATAGTATTGTGCATTGAAAGTAACATCGTGTGTGAAATATGAAATGGGTACATCGTCATAATAGTAAGGCCACGAGGTGCTGTTCCACCTTATGACAACGTTATCGTCCCATACATAAGTTGAGTCGTAATGTTCAATCATACGCTTGCCGTGAGTGTTTATCCTCTGTGCCGTGTTCATGATTACAGTGTTGTGGAAGTATGAAGGGAATATTTCATAAATTGGTGGAAGTGCGATGCTTTGAGTGTCGGGGCGGTGCAGTAACGTAACGCTGAGCACATAGACGAAAAGACCTTCGTTAACCCAGTTTCTCAAATAGACAGCAGTTTTATAGAAGGTGCTGAAGTCTTTAGCGGAGTATAAAACATCGAATAAGATTTTAACTTCAAACAGATGTAATTCTTCAAAGACAGAGAACGGAACACCGCGAGGAAGCAATGTCTCTGTTTTTAACATGTCATTGTATCGATTTACTGCTGTGTGATTCTGAAAAAAATAATAATGTACTATTACTCAGACAACTTAACCCAATCTATAAACCATTACAGATGTAAGCAATATCTTACATTAAAGTGTTCAATGTTTTCTTTAAGGCTCCAACTGTTGACTATGACTTGCAACTCTGGCTCGTGGATGGGTTCGTGAATATGGTAGAATAACTTTAACACGTCAACTTGACGTTGCAGGAATTCCGGTTCAGCTGCAACAGAAACAAAACTAGTGAACGACCTGCAGCGGGTATATTTGAGATCCGGCAACGGAAACAATGTGAGATGTTTACGATTATGCTTCATTTATGGTAATTGACAACTATTTAATTATGATAATTAAAAAACAACAATTTTTAAAAGAATTTATAAACTTTGAACAATAGACATGTTATAGAATTATTTATTATAGAACTCGAAATAGACTTAATATCGTCTCAGTCTAAGATCATAGACTAAGGATAGTTATTTTCATAAATAAAATATAAACTTGCATAGCAAAAAAAATTGCTTGTTTAAAATGGTAAGCGTATGACAGGCATTTTATTTAAAATTTAAATAGCACTTTTCACATTGTTCAAATACTTCTTGCAATTTAGCATACTCACCAACTCTGGGCTGAACATTTTGGATGGGGTCTGCCAGCCCACTGGCTAGTAGGGCCAATACGCACAACACCAGACGCGCCATTGCCGACAGTGAACATCCTCAGTACAAACCTTCTATTTATACCTCGAAATATATGATAAAACAATAATTATCACTACTTAAGGTCAAGTTTAAAACAAAAACTTTAATTACTTATCTTTACAAAAACAATATCATCTATTATCTGGAGTTCGAACGTTTATGCATAAACAATACAGGTATCACTGATAAAATGTGAATGCAAAAGAAATACTTTTAACTAACAAAACTAAATTCACGCGTTTTGATTAACTATTTAATTTATATTTTAATAACATAAATACTTAAGTTCCAAAAAATATGTCTAAAATTAATGATGTTGTACATTACAATTTAATTTTGAATACAAGCACAAGATACCTGTGATTTTGACGGGTTTAAAAAGTACCCGCAAACAGACAAATTCACAAAATTATCATGCAATATTAATCGCGGTCACAATTTTAAAAATTCATGAAAACGTTTATACAATCTAATTTAATGAAAATATTTCTACATTATTAATCCAGTACATACTTTCACGTTCAACAATATTTCAGTTTAAGAATAATATTTAGATCAGAAACATTGTTAAAATCCCCCACAACTATTTAATCTTTTTAAGTCTAATAGACAATCTCATTAGGATAAGCGGTGCATCCACAATGTATAAAATAATTAATCGAGGAGCATATTAAAACTGGTAGAAAAAGGTTGAATGCTGTGACAAGGGCCAATATATCACTTGGTATCCGCAGCACGCCGCCCGGCCGCGTCCGAAGTTTTGACGTATGAGTAATTTATTGGCTAAAAAAATAAATTACCGGATTGCCCACACATTTGTTGTGCTCAAGGTGGTTGATTCGGGTGCAACGCAAAAAACGATCATCGCCCGGAGCTTCGCATTAACTCGCTACTTGCGCCTAAAACATCACACAGAACCGGTCGTTCACAAATAAACTTACAAGTACAAAAGTTTAACTAAAATAAGTTTTTGTCGTAATAAACATAAAACGGATAATCCATTTTAAGAGGAATTTTAGATGTCTAAATCAATGCGATATATTAAACCCAGTTAAAAATTACAATTCAATAACTTATAAAACTTTGAGTATACGATTTGTCTTGACAGATTAAAAAAAATCTGCTTATTTGGTATATGAGTGATAAGTTTTCGTCAAAAAACCTCTCAAAAAAAATCTAATAATAATTTATATTAATTACTATAAACTTCAGTTCAAACTTATAATTAAATTAAACTATGTCTTATTTATAACAAGCATGTTATTTTACTCTTTTTTTTTTTATTTAGGATAGACTAGTGCTTGACTACGATCCCACCTGATGGTAAGCGGCGATGTAATCCAGGTGGTAAAGCGCACTAGTCTAGAAGAAGAAGAAGAAGAAGAAGAGACTCACTTAGTGAATAAAACCGAAATCGGCAAATCACCAGTAATGGCCTCTCCACTTTAAGAAGAAGTGGTTGAAAAAGTATTTTTTTTTAATTATGCTAGATGAGAGTTATTAAGATAGGAAGTTAAGCGAAGTAAAATTACTTTGACAAATAAGGAAGACCGCTTGGAAAAAAGAAAAATGAAGACATTAACACGGACTAACCCGGTCAACGTCGGTGCTTTTTGTTGTGATGTTAGAGAGAATGTTTATTAAATAGATCTATAAAAATGCAACCAGTGAGTGAACCTATCATACTAAAATACTAACTATACTCCCAGTATTAATGGCAGTAAATAAGAGTGACGTAGAATAATGCCCCGTTTAATATTCATATATTTGTTTTCGACGTTGTTTCGCCCTGACACTTAACCGATGGCAATGAATTAATTATTCTATGCATGAGCTCGCATTCATTGAACTTATCACTTGTTAAAGCTTATATTAAATAATAAATCAATAGTTCAACCAGTTACATTTTAAAAAAGTTATGATTTCCATCATTACATTATACTTTTTTCATTATCATTTGCTTTAGCCATTTGCGTTTGTATTTTATATAATCCCATAGGTACCCATAGCCAAATTAAATCTTTTGATATATCACACCTCGAGAAAATCTAAAACAAAAAGAGTAACAAATTGGTTACGATTACACTTTATGTTACTGAATTTTTACCTTTAGATGAAATAATCTTTTATAAGTTCTTTATTATCTAATAATTTCTTTAAACATCTTTTTCTTAAGAGAACTTTAGTTCATTATCATAATTACTGATTCTACACTCGTTACACAAAAGTATGTGCTGCAAAAAGGTATTTTCTATGGTTTCTAATTTTAAAAACTGTAACGGGGTAAGACCAACTTTACATGATTTTTGACATATCTCTTACATGTTTCCAATGTTCAGTTATGGCAGTTAGTTATTAAATTTGAGGAAAAAAACTATGAAAGCCAAAACATTTTTTCTGATAAAACACTTTTACTAGTGAGCCGAAATAAATAACGAGAGCTTCATCATTTAAAGGTCTGTAACTGTTAATCTTGTTACAAAATGGGATTAGATAAATGACAACAAACAAAAAGCTCTCCACATAATATTTTGTCAATTATGTGTCACAACTGGTGGTTGTCTAATCCTTGTATCCGTTTTGTTGCGTATTGTACTTGCTTTTGTACTTTCAGGGTGGTAAGTGAAACGAAAATTGAACGTCAACATAACACTTTTAAAAGCTTATCCCTTTTATAAAGTCAGATAAATTCATAAAAAAAGGAACAACTCTTTTGTTTGTGTAACGCTTTCTCTTTGATAAATGTGTAACTCTTCTATGTTTAGTAACAATGGTGAAATGTTTTGTTTCCTTAATCCTTTCACTTGACATGTAACTTTGTGTAAGTAGTTGACAAGTCCTGCTGACATCAATTTTCCGATAACGCCTTAGTAATTTAAACAAAAATTAACACATATTCTTTTTATTGGTAAAGTGGAAAATGAAAGCAAAAAATTCTTTACAAATGTAGACTAGAAGCGACAAAATTTACGAAACTTCTCATTTGGTTAAACAATATTTTAAGTCATCCGTGTATGCTTGGTTAATTCTTTGCAAATATCCAATTTGATCAACCATTTCTGTATCGGCTTGTTTTTTTTAGGTATAGAGAAATACTATAACATGACTTAAGTCTTATTGCTCGTTATAATAACGATGTTCCGCCAGCGGGAATCAAACTGATGTGGTGTAATTTAAATAAAAATCCGATCAAGTATCGCGTCATTGTTACAATTAAAAAAATACACAAAACCTTTAATCCATTATTACAATAACTAAAATATAAGTATAAATAATACTCTACCAAAACAATTAAAAAAATATCCGTTAAAATCAAACCTGTTGTTGAAATTTTTAACAACTTTCAACCTAAATGAATCATCGCTATAAAAGAATTTTGTCAGATTGATGTTTAATTGACAGAAACTATTTCAAGGTTCGAGTCGTGTCGACCACACATTAAGTCTTCCCATAAAATCAACGGGAAACGTTTAAATCGATTCATCGTAAGAGACCGACCTTCGTGTTATATGCCTATAACAATTCGAACTCGTTTATTACTAAATTTATCTACTTGAAAGAAAGAATCGCATAAAAAAAATGTAATAACGCTATTTCTCTCCGTCATTCACACGGTCACCTTTATGAAATAACGTTCATACAAATGAAGCATTCTCGAAAGTTCGGGTCACATTGGAAATCGATAAGAATTATCGAATCGATAAACACGGATCTACTTGACTCTCTGCGATGCATAATGTTTTAAATACTTGAACCCTGTGAACTTTACGTTCAGTTGCACCATTTTTATATAACTATAGATAATCTACAACATGAGTTATTATTTTATTGTGACTTTCATATTAAAATTTTACGTTCAATCAATAAAAATGGTATATTTTATAACATTTGAAAAAAAAAAGGTTTTCATTGTATACGTCATTAAAGACATTATGTTTACTAATTTTAGAATCGGAATCACTTTTAACCTTTACTAAAATCTTAGGTTTGCATTCGACGATAACGATGTAACCGAGAAATGGACTAAGCAGTATCATGCACGCATCACACCTGTGGCTGGCGGCATCAAATGCAGCCCCCCTATCCTCATACCGCCTTGCTCCCCTCCCGCCACAATGCATCACACGAGCCGCCTCGCTTATGATACACTCTCACGAGAAAAAAAATTACTAAACAACAGTAAATGTTTACTGGATACGGCTTCATATCTTTGTTGAATTTGAATATGTCCTCGACGAACATGATTATTGATATACAAATATCATGACTTAAATCCACATGTCTAGGATAACACATATATGATGTATGTGTAAAATCGAATTTATTTTGTTACAATACAAATAAATGCATGTTAAGAAGTTTTTAATTTTTGTATGCAACCATAATCTGTATGTAATGCTTCTTGTTTTTTTAAAGGTTGTTATTATCTAACCGCTTTCGTATTTCCATTCCATCACATCTTCTTAAGTCGTTGATCCATATTTGAAGGTCAAAGTCAAAGTCAAAGTCAAATTTTTATTCAACATGGGAACAATAGTTCACTTATTGAACGTCAAAATCTACCACCCATTCGCAAAACAAATGCCACGGACCTGAGAAGAATGGGCAAGAAACTCAGCGGGCTATATGTGTATACATTTTTTTTTTTGCCTTCTTCGTTTTTAAATGTCTTACACGTACTGACACATACTGCTTGAGAATCAGCGCCATTTATTTCCACACATCTTTATCATTTAAATAATCGGTCGTGACCATCTCCCTATTATATATCATGTTACACCATTTTATGTGTTGCGGATCAGGTCAGAGCAATGCATCGAAAATCGGACCCGCGGCCGTTTTCCTCAAAGTCGGTCACATCTAGTTAGTTTAGATATCTGCAGAACCATCCAATAATAATAGCCTTTTCAGATTTTATTGATTTGAAATACCTAATCCGCTGATTGATTTCTTTATTGCCGGGCAATGCTTCGGAGTTATATTTTGTTGATCCTATTGACGCTTGTCTAGCTATTAACAGAGTTAATTGCTCGATAATTGATGATGTTCACGCGTGTATCGAACTTGTTTTACCACCTAATTTAGTCCTGTGGGAATCATTGAGACAGGATTTATAACTTAGACAAGAAAGTATGTGGACTTGAGAACATAGCAGTTACTTGTCTACATATATTTAAAAAGTGTTTACATGAATTGTTTAAGAACGCATAAATATTTGCACTGAAACGATATGTATTAAAATTAGTATGTAAATCTATTATTTTATTTAGATCATCATCAGCTTTCTCATATTTGCCACAGGATGGCTATATAGTGAATAATGAATATTATTTAACCATATTTCTTAGCAAAAATTCTTATGTACTTAACCGGTACATAGACATGAACTATTTTCATATTCACAACATTTTCGTAAATTGTCTTTAGAAAGATGATTTATGTAGGCTCTAACATTAATATAGATATCAATTAACTTTGTAAAAAGATCAAAAAGAAATACATAAACATGGTTTTTATTAATCAAAAGTCGAAAATATAAAACACTTCAAGTAAGTTATTCAAATTCTATTTATTTGGGATGACGTACATTACGTTCAGATTTATTTAACCTTTGATGGAGCATTAGAAGCATTTAAAACTCATCTAAATTTATTAATTGAATCCCTGGATTCTATATAAATCATCAAAGTTATTTCTACTCTCTCATAATACATTTTTAGCGCTTTAAAATCGAAAACCTTTTTCACAGTTAATGAAAGAAATTATTTCAATAAATATAATCAATGAGTTGTCACAAATTTGACTTATAAAACTATTCTTTGTCAGTCAGACATAAACACTTGTTACAAATATATACAATACCTTTCTGGATTCGACATAAAATTCAGGATTAGATATTGGAAACATTGACTTTCAAACGACTCTCTGTTTTGTACAATGTATGCGGAGAATTTAGTCAGCAGCCCTTCGGCTGGCTTCACTCGTAAAATGTTTGTGAACGTGAACAAAGACATCAATTGGTTCACATTTCATCTTAAATTATACGTGTTTACACATGTATACGGACACGATTGTTGAAGTCCCTGTGCTTACAGTAAAACATTCTTCCTTAAAAGCTTATTCAAGGCACGAATTTAAGTTTCCGTGAATTTCGCCTTAAGTCATACCCAAAGTGAGGGCATTGCGAACACGAATTTATTTCACCGCTCCGCCAAGTTTCTCAAGAATCGTTGTAAAATTTTATTTGCCAAAGAAACTGTGTGAATGTTCTATTTTTATTGAAGAAAGTGTAAGACTAATCGCGGACCGTACTTAAATTTAGGTTTTTTAGCACGATTACAAACGGATGTTAACACCTGAACCCTCGGTGTCGAAATTGGCAACTCGGTGTCGTTCATCCGTAAACAATCAATTATCGTACCGTTTCGATCGGGTCAAGCGGCAGCTTCCTATACCATAGCGATCTATTTAAGTTTATACCTAAAATTACTTTCATGAAAAAAACATACCAAACAGTAAACCTCATTATATAATAGATAAAATTTATGTACTTAAACGGCAATATAATTTTGTTAGTCGAATCTTATATTTTCAAAATAAAAATACTTGGAATCTAATTTCACAAATACAATAGTTATACTAACATTTTACTATATAACAATTAGTCAATACGTGAGAAAAATTGCTAAACACATCAATTTTAATTTCAGTAGCATTTTTAAAACATTTTACCACGCAATTGATTTGCAATAGATAACTATAAAAAATTTGCTAAAAAATTCTCACAGAAGTGTTTAAAAGCTTTCGACGCAAATTTTACGCGAAAAATTAAATTACTTGGAAAGTGTGACGTGAAAACTTTTACAGTAGCACAAGTTTTATTAAAAACGAATACCATAGAAAGACATAAAGGAAAACAGTAAAAGTTGAAGGAATATTACTGGCGTTTTCATAACTGGATGGTTTTTTGTTTGTTAATGATATTAATACTATAATTAAGCAAGTAAAATATATTTTTCACGCCACAGCAAATCTCTTGTGCCCTTGAAAACATTTACATCTCTCTATTATTTTATTATTTTATATTTCTTAAGAAAAATCCAAATTTTAATTCACAAAAACCATAACAGGATTAACCAATTTTTGCATTTCACATATAGTTTCGATATAGTAAAGAGATATAATTGATATAGGTTTTTAAGCCAACCTACCATGTTATTAGATATCACATATACATATTCTCCTTTTCGTCTTTGAACGAGAATAATAAAGGAATAATTAAAGATACGTTTATTTCTTTATCTTTAATACGTGTGCTCTGTCAAATCGAAAGAAAAATTCAAAATAGAGTATCCTTGTGAGTTGGAGACCTCCAGGTGTGAGTGCATAAATATAATATACAGACGACCCGCTGGCATACTCATGCCCGCTGTCATATTAACTGTTACCTTAAATTACGGCTACGAAAGTCACTTACTATACATACTTATTGTCATATTCCATGTACAGGAAAAACAGACTTTGTGTATTAACACCAAAGGTCAATTTCCTTTGAGAATTAATTTGCAGTTATACTCTTTGTGGCCGATTGTTGGATGCCGGCAATGCGCCGGAGCTCGCACATTGATTTCGGCTCTTCGAAAAGGTATCTTTTTTCTTTTTGTCCATTTGTTTGTTTTAATAATATTTTATCTGTCGTAATGGACCGAACGCATTTGTCAGCTTCGTGAAATATTGCCGCGTCTTGAGTGACGCGAGCGGTTAATTAATTGGTAGCAATATGGATATGCTAATGATGAGGTAAGCAGTTATTAATGAGCAAATGAGTAAAGCTGATATTGAATATCTTTTAAAAACAACACGCAATTTGTCGCAATGACAGAGTCATTCTTTCGTTCAGTTTAACTTACATGTTTTTATTTTTACCAACGTCGTGTATATCAGTGTTTGGTTTTTCTTGTCCTACCGATGTGGGTAATTGCAGCGTCTATTTCTTTAGAAAAGTAGTATAATGTACATAGTTGTTTTGGTATGCAGAAAGCTGCAGCTAGTGATATTACTTGGGTGACGGGATTTATCATAATTTCTCCCACCTCATTGGTATAGCATATTTAGTACCACCATTTGCAAGTCTTGCTCGTCTTCTGCCATTACAGAATAAAACAAAAAGGTTTTATTATCTCTTCATTTTTGAAATGGCTAAAATGTCTATTTTAATTATCAAAATTATAGTTAAGTCGAATAAATGGAGCAGTACTCAGGAGATTATTCTTTTCTTAATTCAATTTGATAAATCTTTTCTGTAACGGTATTCAACGTTATTATGAGATAAGTATTAAAAATACTAGAATATGGCTAAATATTATATAAAACTGCTTATAATATTTCCCCTAGTTAAAACTTGAGGCAACATTGACAAGAGGCCATCTTTGAAGCGTATCTTGAACAAGCAGCAGGATTAATTTTCTCTAAAGATTCATTAACATAATCCGTCGACCTTTTAAGGTTTTTGCTAGTCTCAAGAGAGCTAAGGTATTAAAATACTAATCTATTGAGTTTTGATGCTATAATTTATTACAAATAACAATGTATAACTAGAGAATTTAAAATTTCTGAAAATTATTGTAATAATGTAGAAAACTAACAAAAGCTAGAATAGGTGACAGAACGTCTTAACAATGAAACATAAAAATTATAGTTACCATATGTAATTTTCTATGTATGGTACGATAACAATAATTACAAGTAATCAATATAATTTTCCTTCATTTGTATATACTTTTAAAAATTTTAATGAATAATGCGCTAGCGATCCGAGAACGGTTAAGACTGAGTACTGTGAATATGGCTTATATTTAATTTATTGACATTCAGAAATACTATTTTCCTAGCTTTTTCTTTCCCATCACATTCCTATAACGTCTGATGCAGATTTATGCTTTTTACTGCAAATTTCAAATAGGAGAGGACACCGCTTTCATCAAAAGTTTATAGTTCTTTAAAGGAAGGTGACCAGCATGAACTCTATTTGTAGGCTTCTTAAAATTTCAATATGTTTAAACTATGTAATCTCAGGGGATTTGTTTACCAAGGTCTTGTACACACCTTCCCGTTTGGACATTATTTCAGGTCAAGGGGTACCATACTTGGTGAGATATTTAGTTTGAACGAATAACATTTTTTTTTATTCTACGAAGCGACAAGTCGTGTGAGACGTTCACTTGATGGTAAGTGATACGCTTGCCCATGACCACATGGCGCTAGTTAAAATGGTATACACCTCACCACATTACGCTCGTCGCCTTGCGGCATACGGTGTCAAGTCTCGTTACCCCAGTAATTTCACTAGCTTACAGCGCCGTTTAAACCGGAACACAGTAATGTTTACAAACTACTGTTTGGCGGCAGGAATAGGAGCTGCGATGGTACCTACCTAGACGGTCTCCGGCAACAGAGATCTACCACCAGTAACATGGTCGTTGTTTATCTGTAGTTGACCTCACAGAGGTTCCGTAAACGCAGCGTATCGAACACGTTTTGGCGTCGGTTAGTTACTTGTCGTTTGCCTAACAGCTCATAATAGGCCAGCACTATTAACTGTATTAACCCCAATGTCACTTGTATGTACGTCGGTTAGCGAAAGTTGCAAGTCACACTATCGCGCTGCGTTTGGGACAATCACCCTTTATTATGATTACACTTCCCGATTATAAGATAGGACACAGACGTCGGCGCTCGTCATCACCTTTTAGGGTTCCTCGTCTTGTAAAATTGTAATAAAATAACAATAAGGAAAAACAAAATAGCGATAACCTTCGAAATTTTACACACAATGTCAACTTGTTCATCCAAACTTACTAATAGAAATTAACTGTGTATTTCATGGAGTACAAAGCATTTATTACAGTGTTAAAATTACTGTTTTATTATACCTTTTCTTAATTACGTTGTTGCATTTAGTTTTTATGCTGAATTCAACGGTGCAAAGCAATCACGAACTGACAAACTAAATGTAAAAAACAAATATAACCAATGATTTTAAGCAAATACTTTATTCTTGTTGGATAATTAATTTAGTGATTTAATACTTTTTTGTACTTTACTCTATTTAATGATCGAAATACTGAATAAGCGTATACACAAATATTGTATTTCATAGCTGTACTAGAAAGAAAATTGTACGTATGATTACAAAGTATCAACGGGAAAGTACCGCCGTCGCCCCATAACATTACAAAGATACGAGTAAGCTCTACACAGCTTCCTGCTTTACACACGGGTTTTATTGTATTTTCATTTTGTGATAAAAGTATGAAAATAATATTTTCACGGAATCAACACATTGTATAAAATATAAAATCGGTTGATTTACAAATGAAACTTTGGTCTTAAAATACTTCAAACTTAAGGTTATAAATATTGCATTTAAGTATAAACAGTATGTACGGTTGCAGAAAGACACTTTTCTGTGAATAATTCGAAACTATGTGGGATTTCTGGCTATTAGGTTAGGTGGTTGTCCTAATTCCAGTTGCTCACATCATTATTAGGAACCCCGCGATCCCCTGCCAAATCCTAGTGAACAAACCACCCGCTCGACTCTTCGCTTTGTTGAATTAAAAAAAAAGACATAACATACACAGGGAATTGTAGTAGGTTAAAAAGATTGATGATGACTGGGTTTAAAAAGAAATGAAAGCGTCTCTTTACTATACCGTAAATTATGTTATTAAAATAGGTTCAAATAACACAGCAGTGTCTTTTCTCAGGCGCGCCGCTAATGCATAAAGTCGACCTGTACGACATCACGTGTACTGTCGTAGCAGTGCGGGTTTATACCCTCAATTACATCATTATATTCGCTTTAAATCTATCACGAAAGCTATAAACACAGAGTTTGTAGCTTGAGTGAAAATTTTATAATACTTAACATCAACGATTTGTGTAAGACTAATTGTGATAGTATAAAACTAATAATATAAAATTTTCAATAACGCAAGGTCTTCCGCCGCAGCTATTTCTGTCTCCAAATAGAGCTTTGTAACTAGTGTCATTACTGGTGTAACGAGACTTGAAATATAATGTCGGATGGCGACGAGCATAAAGTGTTTCTCATCCTGATTAATGCAACATTGCTATAGGCAGGCATATATCTCTTAACGTTAGGTGTTGCTGGTCTTGTTATTTCAATGATGATTTAATGTTTTTAACTCGTGATAAAACCCATTTGGTCACATCTTTTTATACATAAAGCATTTTCATTATTTATGTATTTTTACTAACACTCTTATCATAAATTTTGTACTAAAATATTATTTACTTCTGACCCTTTTCACGGAGTTTTCATTCCATTTTACTTTTTTACGTAAATTCAATGCAAACAAGCACAGTTGGAAGTAAAAGCGATAAGTTTTATAGGCGTATTGTAACCAACTGTCGGAGTTCCTTTTAAAAGAACAGTCCACCATTACGGTTTGAGGGACTGCTTTGAAATTTGTTTCACCTATTCCAACTTTTGTATTTTTGGCCGGTCTTGAAAGCCGCTTCAGCGTCCTGGAACACCGATGTAATGTAAGAATATGGCAATAAATTTATATTAAACCATGATGAATTCGGAGGTACTGTGTATAATAAAGACTCACAAATGTTTACGTGTTTGTGAAGACAGAAATTTTAAGGTAGATTTTGGATTAAATATTCACATAAGAATCTAATACGAATTCCGGTGGCTTAATCACGTTACAATGTTTGTGTATTATGCAGGTATATTAAATATGTAATAAATATATTAAAAGGGATTAAAAAAAGAACGAAAAAATTAAAGTATTGTATTAATTATTAATTTCTAAAACACTATTTACAGTTTCCCAGTTGAAAAATTCACACAGGTTGATCTGCTCTGTTTAACATGAAATTGCGAACGTTATTCGTGAAATTGCGAATTAATTATAGTTTTTTTGTCACTAAAACGCTATCGGTACTCCTGAAGCGCAGAACAGATTGCCTCTTCGACCGATACCACCATTTGCAAAAAAAATCACATCAATTTTTTTTTATAACTAAAGCAAACAGGCGACGTTATTTTCCCACGGATTTTAACGAAAAACGATAACGGAAAACATTATAATCGTTAACTTATAAACAACGATTGTTTAAAGCGTTTTTACTTGCTACGGAACGGTAACGGCGATGATATATAAAAAATATAAGTTTGGACTTTAAAACTTGTACCCGACAAGTTATGTACATTCTCGTAAATACTAGGACCTTCAAGATATATCTGACCGCTAACTATTTATATTCAAGTATTGAAGTCAAGACGTTGAGATGATGAAAGACAAATATTGAAATGTAATTTATAAATTGACTTAAATATAGACTAGTAAGTAATAGATAGCTGCTTTAATAAAAAAACGTGATATTCTTAATTAATAAAGTACCTTTCAACTTCAACGTTTAATTAAAATACAATTAACGTTCAGATAATAATTTATCTAGTCACTGCTCACTAAACTCACGGAGGTAATTTCATGGATCTAAAAATAATAGCCATTTTGACGGGGACCTGATCCATCAAACGAACATCTGCTGAAAATTACTTCAAAAATACAAAAAAGTACCCAGCGTCTACTTAAATAGAACTTTTCATTCAACATTACAACAATAGTTCTTCCTTCATTGGCATACTGACGGTTGATTATGGCTACAGTAGGGTTAGCACAAAAAATATACATTTTGTAGTATTTCTTTTGTTTCTAGAAAGTTTTTAACAATTTATTACTTAGTACGCTATGTTAAACTATCCAAAATTTATTTCTTATGAACTACTCTAAAAACAGGGCAGAGAATTATTTCTTTTTAATTATTTAATAAAGTCCAATAAATCAATTAATGTTTTAAACTTTTGATTTTTTTTTATAAGTAAATCAATACGAACTAATATTATTCTATTCAAAAAATTTATTTTAAAATAATTACAGTTAACCTTAAATGTATTTACGAAGTATCCAAAGAAATACTTTTAATTAAATTCAAGTAATATACGTCTACAACACGAACACTTCAACGCACTCAACGAAATTAGAACTTTTTAATTACGCTGTCTAATAGAGAAAATTAAATTAGCACAAATTAATTTCAACCACATCTGAATAACATCTTCAGGAGTAAAGATTTTGAAAGTACAGTACAATTCACAGAGTGCCTTCTTCAAACTAAAGTTTGGCGATCGATTCAAGATTAGAACCTCTGGCTTCTCCTCTCGACTGTGTTTAAGCCAAATATAAATCAGACGGGCGATGTTGTTTTGCGCTGTTTTGCTGAGCATACGCACGCACACGACCACACATCATCTAAACGCACACGAAGAGCGCAACTAGTTAATTTCCTTTGTGACAAAGGCCGGTCGCGGCGGGGATGGATGCGTGGAAATCGCGATACGTCACGGTGATCCATGCACCCGCTCGGGCAGCGCGCAGCCGCCCCTGACAACCAGCGTGAATGTAGAACGGACCTTACAACACCTAATGCTGCTGATTATACATTTTACAACATCCGAATCGCATTGTAACTTTGTCTAGATTATGATTAGAAGTAGGACATATAATATAACACATTTATTAACATGCTATAAGTAGTTATTACAATCTAAGAATTTCCCAAGAATCTTTCGTCCTAAACGATATATTGAAAAGTAATATCCGTAAATATTCTACATTAATTTTTTTTAATTATTGATACATATTTGCCATGCAACCTTCGTGGACTACGTCTTTTTGAATGTGATATTATAATATTAATATATATTTTTTGGTTGTTACACCGATAAGCTTAATCCAAATAATACATATCGTATTATTTAACACAACTTTCCTATTTCGACCTCATTTTCCGTAGAATTACGAGTGTCGCTTCCTAACAATGTATTTTCAGAAATAATTACAACAAAAGGAAATCAGTTTCCGGTATCTATTGAAGCTGTTTAGGTTAATTAATGTGAGTATCTAAAGCTAAAGCTGAAACTATTTTTTGGTACAAGTTATTTTTTTGTACAATGAATCTCGTGTGACTAAAAAAAGTGTCAAGACGAAATCAGCCCGCGTGTCTGCACGCGCCCGAGACCTCCGCCACCAACAGAGGGCGCTGTATTCCCGGAATACCACCACAATTAATAGCGACACAAACTATTTCCGGTAAAGCGAGACCAATCATAATTACTCCTTCGGTTTTGCTCTTACGCACCCCCCTTTGATGTTTTTATTTAAAATGCCGGTTACGGGAGACTTAAAACAAATAGGTCGACTGACGACCGATTATACGTTTGCGTTAAGGCGATTTGTGACGGTGATAGCTTTCGTGAATTTCCCCTGCCTGTTGCATGTGTGGTCCCTTTTGTTTTTCTATGGTAAATTGTGTTTTGTTATTTGTTACTATTCTTATTCACAATACTGTGACATGTTGCTAATTGAACATATCACTTTTCAACAACGATACAGGATGCTAATCACAAACATAAAACAATGTCTCCTAATAAACATCCGATATTTTTCGGTTTGAATTTACCTTGCAACAATACTTGTAGATGTTATAACTAAACATCCTTTAACAAAAAATCATATAAGAGAATAAGGTAAGATATAATTTTCGCTACATAAAAAACTTGCGAAATAATAATTGTTTATTGGATGAAATAATATTTTAATGTTTCGCACATTGTTCGCCGGTGACGCGACCTACCGCGTTTGATCCGATTGCAGTCGTTATTTATGATTATTAGAACGGCGTGCCGATGGCGGATAATTAATTTTTACGTTCAATTCTTTATTGTTGTATCATGATATTGATGATGCCAAATTGTAGTTTTTGCGATCATATAATCTTTTGATAATTGACATATTTGTTAACGACGTCTCGTTGTAAATTGTTTTGTTAAACGAATTTAAAATTGTTTTAGAGAATACAAAGTTTTACTCGAAGCGGCTAAACCGGCAATAGCAATATGGTATTCTAATGTTTTATAATTGATTTGTTTAAGATAGTATACGGATTTACAAAAAGCTATTTAAATTTGTTGGATATTTTGATAAACAACTAGAAGTAAATATTTAAAAATAGTTAATACTTAAACTGCACAATTATCTTTAAGATCTCCTGCGAAAGGACCGTAACAATATGAATTTAATATTGATAATTTTAATTAACACTGTTTTCAAAAACATATATTTTAAACCCCTTGAAGTTATTAGTTTACTAAAAATTTTTTAAGGACCTTTAAAGACAGGTATAAGTGAATTTGTAAGGTAGTTTGAAATTTCTCACGCGGATTAATTAATAGTCATGGGAATAATTAATAAAACTGAATAATTATTGCTTCTATACTTTAGCGTTTTTGTTTTTAATTTCACATCAAAAAAATTTTTCTTCGTGATCATGTAAAGGAGGCATCACACTTTTTTTTACTTAATTAAAGATTGTTCTGAAAAATAAGTAAATAAGATTGTAATATTAAATCAAACCTACACAATTTCAACGTAAAAGGTACCTGAAATAAATTTAGCATAAATGGGTTTTTGTTGAATAGAATCAAATGCATATTCTCTTTATAGAAAGCTTAATGTGTATGTGGAGGCTTAATCCTTGATATTTATAGAGCGCGCTCGTGTCTGCGTTTACAAAGGTACATGTATTCATACATATAAATATTTTTAAATGGAACTTTGCGAAATGATGCATGTTTGTTTGTAGAAGTATTCCTCAATATTCACCAAAAAGATATTTAAGTAATAATATGTTATAATTTTATTGACCCAGTCGCGTATACTATCATACAAATACTAATAATATTTCATAGAAGTTAACAATTATTATTAGCACATATTTGAATGCGACCGATCAATATTTGGAATGGGTATTTTTAAAAGCTAATAACGACTGGATCAATTAAATTAAAACAATTTATACCTCAAATAATCTTTATAAATTTTTATTTATAAAATGTAAGTATTGCGTTTTACTAATTTCATTATTCGGCAAATAACTTAACTCGGACTTTTAAACGTTTAGTTTACCGACTAAATACCTGATATAAGCAATTATTTAATTACCAAAAAACCGGCTTTAAAACTTTTTACTGTAGAAACTTTTATGCTTCTTATATATGCGAAGATTTTATTTTTGAAACGCACTAGTCGATCAAGAACCTTAATCATATCTACCAATCTCAGATCTAAGGAATTTTAATTAAATTTCAATATTCCTCAAATCCAAAAAGCAAAAGAGGAGTAATATCGGGTATCAAAAATAAACCTTGCCGCTACTTGATTGACGACTACACAATACGCTCAGCGCTCGAAAATATAGAAAGACTGATTACAACCGCTCGAACGTCTCCGAAACGTCAAAGTTTGATTGGTAATTCCCATGTGTAATACTGGTAGTCTCTTATTTAACAAAGACCTCACCTATTCAATACTGTCGAGTTTGAAACGACGAAATTTGTTATAATGAGGCAGCGCTCAGATCCATCACCGTCGGAGCAAGGTCGCTCCAACAAAACAAGGTGAACAATAAAAACATATATATTCGACGAAATCGATTTCCTAAAATAAAGTGTCTCAACGGATTAGTGGTGTCGAAGCGAAACTATCAATTGAGCCGCAGTAAGAAATTAGTGTGATATAATTAGGCATATGACATGGATTCAACGCCTATCACAACGGAACAAACGAGCCATAGAATTGTGATATGGCGGCGTGTCAGATGCGTGTTGGCCGTGCTCTGCGGCGGAGATGTGACCGCTCAATCGCACCATGCCGAACCCACTAAATACCTGGATCTAATCACCATTACTACACTAATTTTTAACACTTAATTTTACACGTATCTTAGCATTACACTTTCAATTATACGGGATCGGACGCATTAGTGTGCGCGCTGGTGATGCTACCTGTTGCAGCAGTCAATGCAAAAAAAGAAACGTTACGCTTACAACTGTTAAGTATACTCGAATGGAATGTCTATTAAAATTAATTTATTTATAAGTTCACTTTATCATCATCATCATCTGCCGATTGGTGTCAACTGGATAGACCTTGCCTAAATTACTCTACACATCGATCATTACTACGATAATTACATGTCTGAATGTACTGATGCCCTTTCATTATTTAATTAAGACTATGGCTCATATACTAATTGCAATAATAAGGTACACAACAAATAAAACCTTAAAGTAATATGTGTGTTATGGTAACCACAAATTAATTCATAAAGAGGATGCAATACCGCAAGCCCGATTAATATCTCATCAATGGACGGCATCGCTTTGAATTCAGGCGAATTCATAAGCCGGAAGATTAAAGTCGGCGTGGGCTGTAGCAAATTCATGAAGTTTGCTTTGCTTTACCAGCAAATAGGTCTATATTTTTTCTTAAATCATATAAATGTCGTTGTCTATATGAGTTAAGTACTGGTAGTATGTCTCTGTTGCAGAAGACCATCTAGGTAGGTACCACCGCAGCTCCTATTTCCGCCGCCTAACAGTACTGTGCAAATATTACTGTGATCCAGTTTGAAGGGCGCTGTAAACTAGTGAAACTACTGGGGTAACGAGACTTAACACCTTATATCTCAAAGTGACGAGCGCAATGTGGTGCAGTGCATATCATCTTAACTAGCGATTATCCGATGAACGTTTTGCTCAACTCATCGCTTTGTACAATTAAAAAAAACTTTACATATAAAAAAAATGATATTCAAAACTGCAAACATCAAAAACCATTACATAGAGTACTATAAAAATGGCAAACATGTGTATTTTTTAAAAGAGATTTATTATCTCCACCAGATGGCGCTGTACCGTGTCTGTACTAACTACATAATATAACTACCGGGTAAACGTTCAAACGTTAGCACGATTCGTAACAAATGATAACAAAATAACAACAAGTATAAATGAAAAATGGTGTTATGTACTTTTATTTATAATATAATGCACTTCGAAATATATAAAAAATATAACAACCTAAACATGTTACACAATCACTAGATTATTTTAATCTTATAATTTCAAGAAACATGTTAGATTCGTAACGCTGTTCATGGAAACTAACGACAAATAAATATGGTTAAAAGCAATCGCATTTTTATCGTAACAATTTTAAAGAAAATATTTTTTTTATTATATTACGCATCGTATTTATTTAATTTAAAAAATAAATAAAACTCAGAGAGAAACCTTAATTTCTCTTACAAGAAACGAGAGACTGACAAGCATTGATCAAAGAAGAGACTAATTGCTCTACTTTCTCGTTATTAAGAACATCCGTTGTTTCTTCAACAATATTGTAATAAATAAATGTTGATATTTGATATTTATAATTTAATTTATTTTGACTTACTAATAGACTTTTATTTGATTATATGTATACAACCAATTTTAGCTTCTCAATATTTTTTAAATCTATAATCTTTTTTTAAGTGTGCTTAAAATGTATTTTCATGTTGTCATATATTTAAACGAGTAACTAATATTGACAATAAAAATCTGATATAAAAATATATGAGACAACAACTACATATAATAAAAACTTCTTTATTCAAGTATACACCTATTAAACAAAAGAGAACAGAAATAAGTAAATTGACTAAAATCCATAAATCTAAAAAATGAACTAAAAATAAACCCACATTCAAACATAGTACTAGTTTGACGTAACTTATTTTTTATTCTCACTTTGGTGTAGTGTCTGCCAGTATATTAATATTTTGTAATAACTATGGATGAAACTTGGAAAAAGTGTTGTGTAAAAATCGCAACGAAACTTCAGAAACGAAAAGTAAAAGGAAAGTGAGGAATAATACAAAACAAAAAACAAATCCGAAAAACCTCCAATTTGTATATATTTTATTTCATTCTTCAAAGACGAAATACGCAAGACGTTCAATTGATGGTAAGCGACACGTCCGCTGGTTAAGATGATATACACTGCACCGCATAGTGCTCATCGACTGGAAACACAAGATATTAAGTCGTTACCTTAGTAAATTGACCCTTCAAACTGTAACACAGACGGTCTCCAGCACGAAAGACCCACCATTCGAACGTACTAATAAATAGTGAACTGTAAGTATATCTGGTATCGTATTATTAAACTGATGTAAAGGTTACGTTAATAATGTATTATAGAATGAACAGATGTAGCTAAGTAACAGTGAATCGATTCCCAGTTCGGCGTGCCCCATTCCCAACAGGGTCAATGTCGCGAGGAGTGAGTGGGGGAGAGTAAATTCCGCTCTCCTAGAAAATTACTTGTGAAACGGCGAATGGAACTTTTGTCCATTAAAATGTTTGCAAGAGGAAAATAATTCAGTGGAAACGTCAGCGCTCTGTGTTAATGGCCATAACCGTACTACATGCCCACTGTGTTTCCGGTTTGTTAATTTTCAGTCCACACACAGTTGAAACAAAAAAAACTTTACCGTTTCTGAAAAACATTTCTTTTTTCTTGTTTAAATTTAAATAGAAATGTTACACTGTGTATATTAATATAAGACTGTAGCTAAGTATTATTGATTCATTAATTTTTTGTTAATTAATTTCTATTTGATGGTAGCTAGAAAGATGGGTCCCAAAAATAATCAAACTCAACAACATGCGGTCCCGGAATTGAATCAGGAAATTCGTGTTACAAGACAAGTATTTAATCACTACGCCGCGGAGACACTTATATCATACACCAATAAATTACATAAAATAAAAGTATTATATCTGTAATCAGACAAAATAAACATAACTATAAAAATATAAATATATCTATATGAGCATATTAATGCTCTATGATCCCTGCGATTTTAAACGGGGCCATAACTCTTATACGAACTTTTGTTAAAAAAACAAAACTAAAATGGCGGCTTCAGGGGTGAGCAAATAATCAGGGCAGTAATGGCAGCCGTTTATTTACTTTCGGCGATTTATATTTTAGCTTGGGGTGGGTCAGAATTTATTTCCCGTGAGGTTTATAATGGTGGACGCGTTCAGTTACGCCTCGTTGAGAGGGGAACATAACACTTTTGGGGTTGGTTTGTCATTCACAAACTGAGTGTGGGACAGTTGCATTATAATAATTATTTACAATGTTCTAATATAACATTCTGCAGTTGCTACATACAATAATTTTATAATCAATTTTCTTGATAATTCTGCTATTTCATTTTACCTTTATTAAGGGGCAAATTGTTTGTGAATAAATATATTGTATGCACAAATAGTGGAAAATGGAATATTAGATTTACTATACAACATTCCGGTTGAAAGAGTCAATAATGAAGCAATTTCCTTCTGAACCCATACAATTGCTATATTGAACTCTGACGGACGGTAAATTCAATTTACAAGAATATTTGCAGACATTGAAACTAGTAAATATAATATATGGAAGAATGAAGATACCGATATGGTTAAAAAAGCTACTAGAAAAGAGAATCATTTGTTATACTTAATTTGTAAGAAAATCTTGACGCACGCTTTTGTAATGAAATAGAATAACCTCATGTTAGAAGTTGTAAATAAGTGTCAAAAAAATCGTAAAACATTTACCAGTGTTTATAAGCTTATAATCCTGTCTAGAAACAGAAGGGGCAAGAAATTTAAAATAGCAGATTATAATCATAAATTTTATGTGATAACTAACTTATATAACTTAAAACCAAAATATAAACTAAAATGCAAAATAGTGAATTGTTAATAAAATTACTTATCATTATAACTCTTGCTATACCCATCATAATGACAACTAAAGGAGTGATAAAGATTTTGTTAAATTTCGTATTTTTGTAAATTTCATGATAATAAAAATATTATTTTCAGACAAAGTCAAAAAGCATCCAATGACAATAGGTAAGTTGCACAAAGCTTCTGTACCGAAAGAGGATTTTCTGAGTAAAATAGTAAGACTGATCCGGATAAAAATTAATCTTCTTACAGAACAAGAGCTTCATTTTCGATGTCAATTTTCATATGAACTTTTATTATGTCTTTATCGATGTACTATTACAATTATGCGCATAACCTTTTTTGGTATTGGAGTAGAGAACTTTTTAAAAAGATGCTATATGATACTTTTTTACATAATACCTACATTTAAAAGGTAAAAATACATGCCATTTTAAGCCAAGATTAAGAGGAGACAATTACCCACTAAAGTCGTCTCCCTGGCCAACGATTACGCTTGGCAGCCTCCTTTTCTCCATCCTCTATAGTCTCTTCAAACGATGCTATGACTTCATGCTTATGTACTATTTTATCCAACATCACGATATCTATACATCATTCTTTTTAACCTATGTAAAAATGGCGCGATATATATCATTCGCAAACTTTTCACACACTAGTGTACCTGGTTACAAAACATGCTACAATAGGGAACACTTCACACCTATTACGTTACACCCCGCTTCCATTCATGCTAGTGACGCCACATACAATGACACCAACATAAACGTCAATAACTACGGCGGCTCTTTCAAAAATCGTACGGTCTTCATTTTCTTTCTCTCCGGCCCGTATTTGATGTATTAGCCACGAATTAGGCGGCCAGTCCCTCATCCTGACAGAACGTTATTTTCTTTGATGTTATCTGTGCTACATTCACACGATGACAAAGAGTCCACGCCCATAATTTGTGTGTGGCGCACTTGGGTGGCTGAAGCCCAAACGAAAATAATTTTTTTTTCATTAAAATATACAATATGTAGAATATAAATTTTTTAAAACAAAATAATTTATCTCTTTAGACAAATATGTTATTTTAATACATATAGTAACTCGATCATCATTTCATACTATTCATGTATACTGCTGAACATGGCTACCCAATATAAGTATTTCCTGCGCTTCCACTTACATCCAACGGTTCCTTACGATCTTCACTAAGCCGCCGGTTCACCTGGTTGTCCATGCTTCATTTGTCAATATTTCACTACTACTTTTGATCTTCTTACCCGGCAATTCGATCTTCGCGCTATTGACATTTCAGCTTAAAATTCCCCAGATTAGTGAATGCTTATATGTAGTAGTCGTACCTAGGTAAATATGTAAAAAACCGTAATTTTTTTTTTGTTCGCATAAATCTTTATAGATCAGCCCACATCTGGTCTTTCCTTATGCAAGCCATTGGGCAAGATCTTTGGCTAGTTTCTTGCATTTATTTTACAGTTGTTTTATAAACAATTAACAGGAAAATTAACAAGTATAGACTCGCCAATATGTTAACAGCAAATATAGATTTCATTCGGGCACATATAATTGTAAATTGGTTACTTTTTTTCCTGCTTTTCCTTGATACTATTGTTTAGGGGTGTAGTTGAATAATCTGTGTGGGCAAAAGTCATAAGTACATTCCTATTTTATTACAGTATTTAAGGGATGTATAAACCTATTTATCTCGTTGAAATATTTGAATCTGAGCATTCTCTATCGGCATATTCAGGAAGCAATCAATAACAAGTTGCAAATCTGTCATCAGGTAGACTGGGGCCGGTTGTATTAAAGAGCAACCACCCACCGGTAGCATTATAGTTTGGTTTCCCGACAATGAGCTGAAAGTGCTTTCGTTTAGAGACAATAAAATAAAGTCACGGAGACATGTCTCTTGTATGAATAGCGTTGTTTGTGGTTTAGATTCCACGCAGGCTGCGTCGCGGGGGTCGGACTGCTACCGGACGGTAGTGAGTTGTTTCCTTTGTTCATGTGACGGCATGCGGTCCAAAAATGTGGTCGCCTGTACACTGAAACATTTTGTTCTTCATAATCAAAGCATTTAGCAAAGTTCACCATGACGTATTGTTGGTTAGCGGTGACAAACATTACGTGGTAAATTAAACTGTGGCTTTTTAAAACAAAAGTTTTTGTGGTGGTGAAAAACCTGATGTTATATTTTAGATGTCCTTTAACAATTTGACTTGTAAAGTCGCCTTTTCTGTTTGTGCTAATTCGTTCGTTTTTACACCACTTATAACCACGTGAACATATGACTAAACTGAACCAAACTACCTTGACTGTATTCATTACCTGGGCATCTGTGCATGATTACTTACATAGCAATTTTCACAATTAATATTAGTTTAACAGTAAAGAAGTTTAGATGCCAACGTCATCTAATGGTAAGTAATTTGTGCATACAACTTTTTTGTTGATTGAATAAACGATACCAATAACAAATTCTTCATTGCTATCCGGCAGAAGGTTACAAATTAATAAAAGTATATGTAATTTTTTGTTATTAAAATAACAGACTTTTATTCGTTTTAAAGTAGTTTACATCAAAAAAATTTGACTCAAAAAAAATAATTTGAACACATTGTTCTTATTGTTGAGTGTAACCAACATAACTGTAGGTAGGTTAAATTAACTAATTATTGATAACTAACGCAAAAAATAAAACTCATATAAACATGTCTAATTGATATTCAATCAAATAAATTCATCAGCTTTACTCGCAAGTGTTTAAATTTGTAAGAAACACACACAATAGCTGCCGGGTTCAACAAGTAAAGGTTACGGGAGTGGTATGATCTCAGATAATCAATTATGTTTTTAATAATTATAACATTCAACAAGTTGATAAAATAATGCATCTCACAAACCCTAAAACTTACATATCAAAAGAAACTTTTCATCACCTTTCCGGGAACATAGTTACCGGTTATAAATCTATTTAATTGCTTACGTTTTTACACTAAAAGTTTTTACTCAATATTTTAGGGTGCTGCCTCCTGCGGCTTCAGGAGCCGAGTTGTAAAACAATAAAAATGTCTTGTTGTACTGTTACTCCCTTTGTATGCAACAACAATCGACGGCATTGGCTCTAACTGCCCCTCCTTTGTTTCCGAATGACAAATGAAGATGTGGAACAATGCGAAGTTTGTTCTTGTTAGTGGATGAAATATTTGCCCCTTATTATAGATCGACACTAATTTACCATCATGCAACGCTGTTGTATATTTGACGATATTCATTATATTATTTTAACGATACCAAGACATTTCCTGTATGAGAATATTTCATCGTATCGTAAAACGCTACTCAGAAAAATTCCAGTTAAAGAGCAACAAATCCTTATATGGCCTGTATCATGTACAGCCAACACCAAACCGCATACTAAGAATAGTTAGTTCAGCAATTAGCAGTATATTTTAAAAGACACAGCAGCAGTATATATTAGAATTTAAGGATGAAATGATAACGAACCTAGATATTGTACTAAAAATATTTTAACGAGTCAACAAGCTAGAACTGCCTGGTGCGAAATGATAAAAGTTGGACATATTCTACAACCTTCACATTTATATCTGATCAAATTATAACTATACAACGATAGACAAACACCGATTCATACAGAAATATGTATAAATATTCATGCTTTATTATATATAAAATAGTACAACATTCGCTTTCATTTTACTTCACCCGGTCTATCTATAAAGAAGGAAATCTTGTATTATCATTCATTCCGAAATTAAGTACTCTTTTTACGTAAAATAATGGCAGCACGCCGTGTTTTAACATAAAATTTGTCTGTAATCTGTAATGTCTCCAATAAAAAATAACGTCTCTAAACTACGGTCTAGCAACTAAAGTAGGACAATGTATGAGTAAACTTAGTTGCGGATCTAATTTTCTACCAGCAACAGAATGGACTTTATTTTTACACGCGGCCATTCTCCTCTTTTGTACGAATACGTGTGGTAAGTAAAAATCACTTCACAGCAAATAATTAAATGTCCGTGTGGTAACGAATAATTACCAGTTAACGGATTAGTTCCGATGAACACGTAAAAAATATATATTGCCACTTAAAACTACCACATCGAAACAAACACCTGCAAAATGCTTCGCGGGCCGGCGAATCGTAACGACGGGTTATTTATTCAAATAATTTTTTAACTCAAAAATTATTGTTAATTGATTGTTTGACTACAAACTTTATTGCCTTAAATCGATATACATTACTTCCTTATTGCGTGATGTATCTTCTATTTTCATGTACGTCTGTTTATGTTTTTTAAAGTATGTAATAAACACACCAATATAGAATATTATTACTTGACATTGTACACGTGTTCTGCCCATATAAACAAAATATAATTCTTTTTACACTAAAGTTTGCTGGAACTATAAAGTTAAGCTTGTCTTATACATACATTTTAAGGACCGCATACTTTTGTGTCTATACTGTTCCCAAAAAATCGGCATATCTGCAGATCAAACACAAACTGATACTTTAAAGACATGTCGTTGTACATTTATAATTACTATCAACATTACTAATGACGTCTATTTCACGAATAATAACCCAATTATTCGCAATACAGGTTTATTATTTGTTTTTAATTTTCAGTTGCACTAAATCATTGTCTTAGAAACAATAAACATCAACTTCTAAAGAAGCCATTAAATATAACACCTTAATAAAATGTTTGTAAACATGCAAAGCCATCCCACTGAGCGGACGCACTCCCTGCAGGCTACTCGTAGATTATTCTAGAGACAATACGCGCGACTAATAGTCCTCGATGACTAGGATACTAAAAATAAATCATTGTCCCATCAAAAAGCCTACGGCTGTACTAACAGGAATCAGCTAGCAATTGTTGTTCCCTCTATGTTAAACCAGAGTAATGATTTGTTCAAAACATGAGACCCGGTGCTTTCGTTTAAAGGGTCGCCGTATGAGGTCCCTAAGCGTCGAAAGTTACTGCATTGTTTAATGACAGAAAATAAAAACGGCGTGTCGACACCCTCGTTTCATTTATTTAGTACAAAATTACAATTCCTCGCAGCAGACTATGTGAAACAAAAAGTCGGAACGAATGTTTGCTCTATTGAAAGACCCACTGCTGACGATGATGAAGGCCGTTATTTCTAAATAACGTGTTCTATTTATCTTCACTGTTGAAATTACATGCATTGTTTTTAAAACGCTTTAGCTTCTCTCCGAGTGTACAAATGTTCTTAAGTTATTTTAAATGCCAAAAATGTATGTAATAACTAATAATTGAAAGCTTTCAGCACAGTTCACCTAATAATCAATTATTTCTCGAAATCCAAATATATATTAAATCAATTAGTCAACCTTCTCATGGTGTCTAAATTTCATTTTCTATACGCACTCTAAAAGTCAAGTTACATGTACAATTAAGTTTAACATTTGAGTCAAGACAATGATGATTGCATAAATGCTAGGAAAAAGACTGACACAGAAGTCATTTACTTACTTTTCAATTTTGCAGTGTTGTTATCATTATCATCATGACGAACAATTACTACTGGACATGGATCTACACCAAGGATCATTACACCGACCGTTATTAATAGAGCCTGCCAACAATACTTAGCCCAAGTAAGCTTCTTTAACGAAAATAGTAATCGAGGTTGTATTAATTGATATTCTGCAAACTTTTGTATGTTTTTATATAGGTTTGTTTTAAGAATTATATAGCGCATTTTGTACAGGAAACATATAAAAAGTTAATTTATACAAAAGTTACTTAGAATATTAAAGATCATTATAACAATGGAGAGGAATACGCGCGTGAATAATTTACATCATTTATTCCACATAATAAACTATCATCATTAGAAACTTTAGCTACTAGTTCGATATAACATTAACAATGCAATAAAGTACTGAATGAAGTAAAAAATTCAAACCAATCGGTTGTTAAAGTTAACACTTTTTTGGTCGAGTGATCAATGGACATGCACGACTTTCGCGTTTGGTAGAGAACTCTGTGGACATTTCGACGGAATGCCGCCGAATCATTTCTCGTGAGAACGGCCAATACAGGCAGCCGAAGAGACCATGTCAAGAGCCATCGTCAAATATTCCCCGGGTGATTGTAAATTTTTGCCAAACAAATGCTTTAGTCACGCCGCTAATTGCTTTCGGAAGCAATTTTAGTAAGTTGAATGTCTTCTGGAATATGAAAGTTTACGGCAAAGGTCCTGAGAATCGTGTCAGCTCGCTTCTTTAATTGATTTTTAAAAGATACCTTACGGGATTCCGTCAATTTTGTATGAATCATGACAGAAAACATACACCTTTATTATATTCTACTCTTAGTTCGGTAAAATCAATAATAATTTGTCATGCATTTTGTTTTAATGCACAATAAACAATTAAAAATTTAGTTCTGTGTAAAATGTAGTCGCTACTATTGAATTTTAGTTGGAGTTTGGTATAACAAATTTGAAACCGTGCGGTTTGTTTTTAAAAGTACAATACTTTTGGTACCGGAAAAAAGGATTAAAAATCTGACAATTAACAATCAAAACTATGTTTTGCCTTAATTATAATAGAAGACAAATAGAACTAAAACTTTAATTACTACAACTATAATATGATTATATGTTTATAAGTTATAGGTTAGGTTAGAGTAATTTTGTATAGATATTCTGTGAGCCGGCTAAATCAAAATAACTAAAAATAGCGTGCAAAATCAATTGTAATTTATCAACAAAAACATGGCTAATGATAATTAATCAGCACTTCCGCTGAACGTATTTGTCAAACAAGTAGTCGTAGCCGGTAGTGATTATCCTCAATCACGGAGCGGCAGTGTGTCGAATCCACGTCGCATCGGGCCCCGCCACGTGCGTGCACTATGCGCTGTGAAAATTGATCGGATTCCGTTCAGATTTTTCCGAAAAACCTTTCGGGTCGACGACCGATTATCAACGATTTTCGACGCCACGAAATCCGAGAACCACGATCCACCTGCGATCACATCCAATCCGCTATAACTGTCGCTGATATTTGAAATTTTAATTGTTCAGACAGTTAGTTGTAATTCAATTTTGTTGTGATTTTCTTTCTCACGCATTGTTGTGTGTGAACGCAGCAATTAATAATACTATTCATTATTCGTTACGCGAATACGATATGTACATCAAAATATTTAAAATAAATTGTACACAGTTTTAAAAAATTCCTTCTGAAAATAGCGACTAGCGTAACTTATTTAAATATGACTCGATTGTCTTAAGAGTAAAATGTGTGAAAGACTTTACCTCTTACTTTTAACGATGGTGATCAGATGATAACATCTCTTTCTGTTACTCTTCTTCAAACATTGGTTTTAACTCAGATTAAATCATGATAGAGAATTTCATGTGAGTAACGTATATTTATATCATCAAAACAACTCTAATTCTGTAGTACCGTAAAAGGCGACTAAAAAGGGAAACTCTAAGGAAAAAGTACAGCAGCTTTCTCTGTGACTATTTCGCTAGGCAAGATGAGCTTGGCAAATTTACCTGTTTTTGGAACAGTAAACAGAAACAGGCTTATATGATGATGAAATGTTGAAAGAACATTTACTTAAAGGTTAATTTTAATTAAGTTTAATGTCATAATTATTATAAGATAAGCCGAGGTGTATTTAAAATTAACAGACCGTAAAATTAAATGCGGTTGCTATTAAAAGACAATGTCTAATAAGCACAAGTAATTCTATACAAGTGTGACTAAGATTAAAGCAACTTAATATAGATAAGTAAAAAGTAGAAAAGTAACGCCGACCGACACTCACATCAACTTTAACAAACAGTCACCGCACAGTTTTTCCGACGGCCTTGATTCGTCATGTCCAATTAAAAAAAGAACCGCGACATTTCTGTTCCATGAATTTTTACTACCGACCAGTAGAAACGGAATAGGCGACTGGTAATTTAACCTGTAGGAAAAATATAATTTGTCGATGTCGATCCGATTATTATCGCAAAGTAACGTTGCGTGTCGTAAGTAAATTGCACTGACATCATTATACAGATTGTTTGACGCAATCCCGTTATTTACTCAATGATTTAGTTTAAGACCATTAATTATCGATCGATATTCTGTCCATTAAAATAATTTTATAATTATTGAGATGCAAGTCATAATTCATGCAACTACACCAAAGAAGTATACGCCCTAGAAATATCTAAGAAGATAAATTTGTTACTAGTATAATGGAATAATCACTGTACTAATTTCCAACACAAACCTTTAATCATTTAATACATTAACTCACAGATAAAATACTTACCATTTACTTTGTCCGTGTCACAGACAAAAATCATGAAAAACAGTTCCCACGCGTGTGACTTACCGTCATTTTTTTACTCCCAAAAATTTAGTATTACAGAAAAACGAAACACAATCTCACGTTTTCCATTCACCGTCACAATAGATAAATACCGATACTACAATCGATGCTTTGGCAAGCTATTCTCTCCTTATTCAAACTACCGATGATTCTTGAACTACCCACTTAAGAATTATTTATTGTAACCTAATCGTAATTCAAAAATAATTAATTGTATCTTTAAAAATACAGTACCTTTTCGAGTCTTTATCTTGAAAATATAAACAATAGCTTTTCATCTTTTGTCTCGATATGTAATAAGCAAATTATTCATTGACATCATTTGCGCTTGACAAAAGCACTATAATAAATTCAATCAAACTGGTGCGTTGTCTTAAATGTTGAAGCGTGTGTTTGACTATCTAATTATACCCCATGTAGCGCACAAAGATGTCAACCATTGTCAATATGTTATGAGTGAATGCCTGAAAATGTCAGAATTTTAGGAACACTCGTGAAAACTGCTAGACACAAATAGTGCTTACATTATAATTCACACTATTTCGCATTTTTAGTATTACATTCATAAAGTAGAATATTAAAATGGATTTCTTTTTTCTCTTACCATTACACTGTGTTCAGTGTAGTAAGTTTCTTAAACGAAATTAATTTGTCGTTAGAATATTTGCACGAATTCAAGTATAAATTTCTGGTTGTAGCATTGTTTGCAAATTAATGAAATATGTTAAGTAAAATAAAATTATAGTACATATATAATGATCTAATAGTTATTCAATGAATCACTAGTTTTGTTATATTGTTCTCGTTGATTAATAAGAAATGCTTTTTCATAGACGGACGTAGTTTTACATTTATATTCATCATCATCATCATCAGCCTATAGACGCCCACTGCTGGACAAAGGCCTCCCCCAAAGATCTCCACTCCAATCGGCTTTGCGCTGTTCGCATCCAGCGGTTTCCCGAGACCTTCACTACATTTATATTAGAGGTTCATATTTGTTGATTTCTACATAACTTTAGAAGCTGTGATAGGTTGTCATATGCTTTATACAACGCGTTGAAGCGCTGGTTCGATCCCCACTGTGTTTAAGCTTCCGGTGAAGGCAACCTACTATGTTTTCAGAACAAATACCTTTACTACTACAATTCTAAAAAATTTCGATTATTTAAATGATTACCACTCAAACAGCTGCGGGTTTACCTTAATGATCTTTAATTTATAGCCTTCTTGTTGCTTATTATTTATTTCCTATGACAAAGGACTGACGCGAGGGTTATGTCATCGGTCGACTTAGTCACGATTAGCCTCCAGTCATCTTAAGGTATCATTATAAGTTCCGTAAGTAACTGTTATACATAACCTTATTAATAACAATTGTAGTCAGAATAGACGCACCCACACAAACCTTGGTTTAGAATCTGTTGGGAATTATTAATCAGCGCGAAACAGACGTATGAAGGAATTTATATTATAATACACATCTCAATAAAAAAGTATCTAATGGAATAAGTGGTATTTGCTGCTTTTGGCTACTTGTTTTAATAATTTTTATATTTATTTTGGAGCAAAATAAAACTTCTGCTTATGATTGACTTCTCGATAATATCTCATTTGAAAAACAAAATTGTTTTATCCACAGTACGTCGAATTATATTGTGTGGTATTTTTAATAAATGAAAAATGGGTAAATATGTTTAATTTATTTTTAATAAAGTTTTCGACAAAGTGCTTACTACATAATGTTATGAAAATACGTGCTATATGTAAGTGTTATATTAATAAATACAACTATATTAAGTAATCACAATATTATTTAAGGCAACTGTAATTGACATACATCATATAATAATTCATTAGAGGTTTTCGATATTACAATAACAATTCCATTTTTATTATTATGAACTCGTAAACATACATTGTGTAGGACATGTACAAATATTACAAAAATATTCATTCATATAAACAGTATCAGAGGGTTAACACATTGTAACATATTAAATATAGGAACTATTATTTAATTTTTACATAATTTTTATATAAAGTTCATTACACAAAACTATAACTAAATTAGACTATTAATTTACAAAATATGCATTCAATTAATAATATTTGTACACTATACTCGAAAATAGTTTACAAAATATGTAAAATATACATTACTTTCCAATAAATTTGATAATACAAACTATGAGGCACAAAGCTCTATGCCTCTGCACTTATAAAGGCACAATAAAGATTTAATGTAAAAGATTTATCTGTAATATAAATTTTCTGTCGTTACTTATGTTATAGGCCACAAACAAAAGGTAATTGTTTTAATGCACTCTACCCATATCCATTCCACCGAGTTGTCCGAGATATGGGTATCCAGATTTCGCTTCAGTTGGAGAATGTGCATGAGAAGCGTAGTGTGATGCGTTAGTACCGAAAAATGAACTGCAACAAAATACAACCAATTAAATTATATAAAAACCTAAATTTTCTCATTGCTGTTAGTCATATACTTTCTTCTTCGTATAGGTAGTTATGATTATTTATGAATCGTGCCGGGAAGTAAGGTTTAATAGATGTCACGAGTCCATAAAGTTTTTTGAAACTCGCCGGTTTCCTTACTATTTTTTCCTTCACCGGAAACAAACACTGGAGATCGAATTTCTCAGATTAGAAAAGCGCGTTGGAATGCACTAACAAACTTAAACATTTAAACTTAAACTTAAACATTTAACTTTCTGACCTTATCTTAATTTAACTAAAGCACTTTTGAGATAATGCCGGTATTGTTACTTAATAAAAAAAGTTTGCGTGGCAAAAATTATAGTGCTAAGACAAATCTAAAAATTACGTACACCAAAACAAATTAATAAACAAAAATTGAAAACAAAAGCAATGAAATAAAAAAATATTACTGTCTGTATATAGTGACCTTTCCTCGTTGTTTCCTCAATTGTTTTTTTTAATATAAATGCATATATAATGTTCAGAGAGAAACAAAATGTTAATGATTTCATCAAAACAAAGATCAGAACAAACAATTAACTCGACGCAATAAAACCTAAATCTTCTTTCAAAGCGAAAACCAGTCCGAGTTAACAGTTTGAAATTACTACTATAAACCATAATGTAAGACGCTAATCATAGAGTCAAACCTCGGTAGCACTTTGGACCATTGTAATTGTAGACCTCCGAAATACGTAATTTTAGTAAAGCTTGAATAATATATGTTCCGCTGGCGTAATCTACACGACTTGTGTCGGTACCTAAATCGCAATTATCAACGATTCCGTTAGATTTTAATTTTTATTGTTATATTATTGGTTTATTAATATTTAATTGCAACTAACCTTCGCTTTAGAGGATTGAAAAACTAACCTTCATAGAATTTGGATACAGATTTAAAATCAAATGTTTTTTCTGCAGAGTTTTGAGTATAGCGGTAGACACGCCAAAAAACCTTTTACTTATAGGCCTTTCTTGACGCTAGCCGTAAGAAGCCGACTGTATGGTACAATTATGGTAAATCTCTCTTGATACTAAAACACAGTAATGTTTGCACACTACTCTTTGCCGGCAGGAGTAGCTAAATGGTATCTAAGAATAGCCTTGCAATAGTTTGGCAAGGTAAAACAACTACCACGATGAACAGTAATTTTCGCCGTTACGTGTAATTTGATAACGTGATTCCGTATTAAGGAAACATAGATATAACATGAACATTAATATTTATGTATATATCATGGAACAGGTGAATCAAAAGATTACACAGAAATCGTAATTAGCATACTAACTACATCATTACTGAACGCTGCCCAAATTGATTGGCGAAACACACGCGAGAGAATCCATGAATTCAACGGCAATTAATTATTGAAATAAATTAAAGCCTTCATAAACTTTTCACTATATATTCATATTCTTAAATAGTTTATACTTCTTGGGCCTTTTGATAGTACAGTTCATGACACGACCAGAAGAAAATTATATAATAAAACTAAATTTTATGATGACGTCTGTTACCTTAGTGTTCTTTAACCGACAGGATAATAGGTAATTATGTAAACGCGATAAAATCCGTGAAATTTAATTTTATTACACACTAACCAGTTTTAGTGCAACTAAGCTGAATAAACATTACGTAAATTTTCGGCATCTTTTTAAAGAGTACATAGTGCCTATGGTTTGAAATTTTAAAAATTCTAAATTTAGACCTAACAGTGATTTTCTTAAAACTGCATCCATCAATCATTCGTTACTTAGTACGACGAACAAAGCATCGAACGAGAGCGATCGATATAAAGTGACCAATAAAATGCGAGCGCGGGCGAGTGCAGGCGAGCCCCGCTGCAGTTTAGGAAGTCGAATGCAAATAGCTGCAGATAAGTTAATACCAGGCTCGCGTTAGTTTAATGCCCAGGTTCACTGCACTAATGTCACGTTCAGCCTCTCATTAATTGCCACTACGCTCGCCACAAGCAACATGTGTTTATCTGTTTTCCGCAATGTATGAGTATTGTGCTGGAACTGTATACCACGACCTGCACATTGTATGCAATTTGAATGATAGGAAGACAATACAACGGTAACTATTGATTGTGGAACGGGATGTTGGTATGGTCCAGTAATCTTGATATCTTTGGATAACAATGGTATTTCAGAGTTTTAGATTTCAAAAATGTAAGATCGATGTTATTAATATGCCTCTTGGGAGCAAAATATCCAGAAAGATGGTAAAAAAAGACTACTAATTGTTTCGTGTTAAAAGTTGACTTTCTGTTTGATTATATTATTTCTACATGTAAGAGGACAACTTCATTTACGATGATTTACTAATCATATGTTATTTTTTAATTATTTCATTGTTCTCGACATTCTTTGTGTTTTAAAGTTCATATTATAAACAGAGTATAATTAGAAATTTAACAATTATATTATTGTTTAGGCGTAAATTATAACATGAAACAGAAAATTAAATGATTGTTTTTATGATTCATAGACATATCGCTAAAATCGCAAAGCCTTGTAAATTGATATTTCCTGTCTTACAAGGTTATTCAAATTAGAAACGATAATATTTCAAGCTTTAAAGAAAAAGTGCAACAGAATTATTAATTAAATCGTCGTTTAGCGCAGCTGTGGTCGACTTTGTTATGAACTTCGAGGTCAAATGTAACCTTATAAAAATAACAAAATAAACCAGGCCTAACTATTTTCAAATTTTACTAGTAGAAAACGTACTTAAATAGTAATTACAAAAAATCGTTAACCTAATGCAAGTAATAATACAAAAATTATTTTTGAATGGAAAACGAGGTAAGTTCTTATGGGAAAATTTATAAGGACGAGAAAATAGAGCCACTAGCGTCGCGTAACAGGGCTATGCCACTTTCCAAAAATTATTTATACATCCAATGCAATGTATTGCAAATAATTTATTGCTATTTAAAATAATGTATACATATTACCATAAGTATGGTTATTATCTATGGTAACGTAAGAGATTTTTCAACTTTACCATTGACTATTTAGACAAAACGAGAAACTAAATTGAAGATGACATCAAAATTTTGTATGTAACTTGCTTTTTAAAAAAATATGTGAAAAATAGTTAACACAGAACTGTTAGTATGATATTAATGGCTGTTGTTTAAATCAGATGATGTTACATAAAAAAACCGCATAAAATTGAACACCACGTAGACGTAGCCAGCCCATATGTTACTAGAATGTCAGTCATTGTGCAAAGCGATATATTGTGTGTGGTCCAATGTAAGGTTTATAGTCTTGCTTTGTGTCGATAACACAGATAAATGTCGACGCTATTTAGAATACAAAGCGACAATGAGCATGTCACATTCTCTTACGACAAATTCACTGAAGATATTATTTAAAGATGTTACATTAATCTTTTTCGTTATATATGCCGAATACTTCCAAAATATGCTTGATTGTTGATTAATAATCAATCAAATACCTCTATAAATTTAGCAACCCTATACGGTTCACGATTGCATCGTGTATTACGAAGAGCGGGCTATAATAACCACCCGCGCGGCATATAATGGCCGACTTCTTACACTCTTAATTGATTAGCGGCCGCTCCGGCTAATGATAAAGGAAGGTGAAAAGAAATAAAACGAATACGCTCCGATTTGCGATCGAGCCCCGCGCCGGCCGACGGCCACTGGACCTATACGCTAAATGTACGACTCTCCGTAACACTCCAAGTAGATATATCCCATAATTATCGATATAAATTAGAAGCTACCATTAATCATACCGAATAAGAAAATCATTCACCGCTATAACTATATAATGATTTAAATGAGCGGCAAGGCTCATGTTATAATAATTGTACATCTTTATATAAAAACCGAATATCTAAATTTAAGTAGCCAAACATCAATAATTCATAATCTTTTGATAGATAGGATTATTGAGATATTGAAGTTCATATCGTTTCAAAAGATTGATGCTAGATTCATGTTCAAACCATGATTATAAAGTGAATAAACTTACCTATAATTTTCTGGCCATGCACCGACTTCGGGTAGCTTGTTTTGAGGATGCCCACTGAGTTGCCTTGCAGTCCAATGATTGTGAGCTGACATAGCATGTTCTTGTTTCGAATAGTCTCCATAACCATAGGGATGGGATACGGTTTCACTTGGATTTGCATAAGCAGAGTGCTGGTATGTTATTCCATTAGTTTGATTCGCGGATGGACTGCTAGTAATAGGACTTGTGCTGGGGGGAGTAGCATCTGAAGTAGGCTGTAATGGTGTCGGAAGTTCCGAAGAATGTGAGAGCGGTGTTAAGTTTCCAGAGGTGAATGAAGAAGATGTAGGTGGATGAAGTGATGAAGCAGCTAAAGCTGACTGACACACTGACGGTGGTAATGTTGACTGGTGTAGCGAAGGAGCTAACGCCGAATTTAAAACCGAACTTGTGCTTAGAGCAGATGAATAAGACTGCGGCCAAGATGCACACTGTGCATTAAAGGTCGATGGAGGTTCATATTGCTGATGAACAGAAGGAAATGCAGATTGTAAGGACATCGTGTTAAAAGCGCTGAGTTGTTGTGAATTAAGTTGTTTGCGGAGGCGAGCTCTTCTGTTCGAGAACCAAACCTACGATTAAATAGTATATTATTTTTATTATTCTTATGAAACTAGTTGCGAACACATTAGTTTTAAAAGAACTAATAAATATTCTTTCAGTTACAAAAGATCGTTACTCGTTATTAGACAAAGAGTATATTACTTTTTGTATTAGACTAATAACAAAAGGAGTTATTAATTAAACAAAAAATAGTGAAGAAACGGTAGCACGGCGCAACATATGGCGGATAGCGTTCAATGTTGTAACAATAAATTTTAAAGGTAATTAGGGTTTTTTTGAATACTGGCTTAATTCATTAGATGATTAGATATCCACAAATACGTTTGATAGCATTTGGGTTCGTATAATAAATAAAAATTACTTACCTGAACTCTAGCCTCTGTTAATTTCGTCTTCTGTGCCAATTCCTCCCTTGTATAAACATCAGGATATTGAGTTCTTGTAAATGCCCGTTCCAATGCTTCAAGCTGGTCTCCGGAGAAGGTTGTTCTGGATCGTCGTTGCTTTCGTTTTAACGTTATACCCGGCTCTGACTCCGTGTCTGAGTCTTCACAAGATGAGGGACCTTTTTGAAATAAAGGAAATGTTTTTTTGCAAAATTGTTCCACATATGTAACATACTTATTCACTATATTTTGTAATAATGGATGGTTTCGTAAGTCATTAACTAACATCTTAAGTGATTTCTGTAGTCATTATTATGTCCGCAGGCTATTAAACTATTCTTTTCATTGTTATAAACATGCACCCTGCTCATTTCGTTACACGTACCTTTATTAGGCTACTGTCGGGACCACACGCGAGTTTGATTGGATTGAGTTTAATGTAACCACATTGTATAGTAACTACAAAGAACGTTGTAATGAGATTATATTTTTGAAGGACGTATACCCAGTACAGGTTTTCATTAATCCATGTACTGACGTCTATTTCTAAATTCAGCGACGAGTTCAATAATCTCAGATCGAGAAAGCCACGAAACGTTTCGGTGCATGAGAGTGGATAAAGGGACCGCTTTTTCTCTGTAGACATTACTTTAGCCGCGCACAACCTAATATGCATAATCTTATCGCGGCGCAAAATCTCTCCGGTAAAACCGCACTCCGTCGTTGAACCGGGATATTAGGAGCGCCATTTTATATTGGATAGCTATACGGCACAAGACGTGCAGTACGGACAGATTGTCGTAATGCAAGCCCCGCGGCCAAACGCGATGGGATAATAACAGCTTTGGATACTAATTTCATTTTTATAACCTACAATTTACGAAGCCGACACAAGGGGCGCTGCTGTGGAGTGCGCGCGCGCTGCGCCCGCTTTACTTTTACGTAGATTATTAACTTTATACGCCATTTTGCGAAGTTTGTAAACGTTTCCGGCTATCTCATTATAAGTATAAAATTATAATAATACCTTGCTCTGTATTAAGTGATTATGTTCACAGCTAATAAGCAAAAGAGTGACGTGACGCGGATTAACGTCCATTTATTTCAGAATTCATCAGATATGTGTAAACGAAATAAATACAATAAAATGGTAACTTGGCTACCAATAAAAGTTAACAAGTACAATAATTTGATCCTTTCTAAATTTTTTTTCTTAGTTTTAGCTTAAAACTAATAAATGTTAAACAATTTGTGAGATATGACAATAGAGGAGAGCATAAGGAGCGTGGACTTAAAGGCTTTTAAAAATATCAATTTCTTGCGCAATTCGAAATATATATAAAGTGTTTGATAAATCTAAGGTAAGTTTAACTTACCTAGAATACCGTCAATGCTATGATTTCTTCGAGGGTCTGATTCGTCTCTTTTGCCTCCTCTTATAAGTCTCGAAATGGAACTGACTGACGGAGCCGTATTTTTATCACAGATGCCTTCCTTTATTAGTTTATCTCTAATTTCCCAGGAAAATATACCTGGGTTTTGTCTCTTCAGCTCCTCGATCCTGTTCTCTACCTCAGGCGTCGCTACTCTTGGTTTTGATCCTCCTATTACACCAGGACGAATTGATCCAGTCTCCTAAGAAAAGAAGATTAATTATATTCAAACAAATCTTAATTTAAAAACCTGAACCTGATGACAAGTGATACGCCCGCCAGTCACCTCATAGCTAGTCCTTAAGTCTTAAAATGTGTAGACCTTAAGTCGTAAGATGTTAAGTCTCCTTTACTAAATGTTCTATTTATTTTATATCTTCAACTTGATGAGTGATGAATGATGAGAAATTTTAGTTAAACACATGTTTTGATATATTAACACAAACTTAACTATTATCACAAACATTTTTAATTTAAAAATTCCAATGCATTCGAAGTGGTTGGGTGGTTGAGTTTCGAACCCGTCTAATCAACAGACCCTTTCATGTAAACTTGTCGCCATATTTGCATTGCTATGTTTAAGCCGTCAACATATGAGAGCCAGATTATTTTTGACGAGCACGCAATACCTTTGTCTCTTCCAATACTATTTATTATCGAAAGAAATTCAGGTTAAGCGGTTAAAAATAACATTCAATGTAGTAAAAGGAATAATTAAATAATATAAAGCTGTATCTCACCTGGTATCTATTCAGGATTTTAGAAACGCATCCGTGTGAAACTCGTAGTTGGCGCGATATGACACAAGGTCTTACTCCTGCTGCAGCCATCTCAACTATCTTCAGGCGTATATGGTTTGGCAGAGGTCGCCCGTTGATGAACACCCCACCCAATTGGTTCATGCGACCTTGTCCTATAAATTTAAATTGTCTTACAATCACAATTTTCGCATTTAAATTGCGTAACGTAACTACACTCTCGGACACATCTATCGGCCCACCTAGTGTTTAAAAGTTTTAACGGTGCCTAGCTAAAAATAAATGTTAGGTGGAGCAATAAGTTTTAATACAGTTTTAAAGCTGATTTTTTGGTCAACCTTTATGTATATTTTTTTTTAATTTTGAATTCAGGATAATGAAAAAAAAACGAAAATTCGAGTCTGTTCATTGTTTTCAACGACCCAGGAAAGGAGAAAACTTTTTTATTTCGCACAAGTTGGACTTTTTTTTTGATGTGTCCGATTATTGGTTCCATAAAAGGGCAAATCTAAACTTAGAGCCAATTTTGACCAAAAAATATGGATACTCTGCCTTAAATTGTCGCCCAAGCTGTAAAACTTCTGCCGGCCAAATCAATTCGAAATTACAAAAGAAATAAAAAAAAAACATACATAAGGGTTGACCAATAAATCTGCTTCAAAACTGCATTAAAACTTATTACTCCACCTAACATTTATTTTTAACTAGACACCGTCGAAACTTTAAACACTTGGTGGTGGGCCGATAGATGTGTCCGGGAGTATATTATAAAAAAACTAAATATTACTATTAACAATGTTAACAATAAATTCTTAAATATGAATTATTAATATACAAAGAAGAATACTTATATCATAAATGATTTTTTTAATAAGGAATATTACCTCTGAATAGAGAAATACTTCAAACTTTTGGTCATATACTACTTTTAAAACTACAAATAAAAGTAAATACAAAGTAGTTTACCCTCTTAATTAAAATAATAAAAAAATCTCTCGCTAATAAAGTTAAAAACATGTTATTCTAAGTATAATAAAGAAATAAATGTTGATACAATGATAGAATAACGTAGCACTTAACAGTCAAGCCAAGTAGCGTGTGTAATATCAATAGCAACAATACATTAAATGTTACAATAGCACTCATTCAGCTTACGTCGAACTGGACGTATCGTAGGCCTCAAATAATTTCACGTTTCATTGCAAGTCTTCTCAGCCAAGAGTATCCTATTTCTTTTAACACAAACACAGTCGAGCAGAAACGATAACACTCGACTCTTTTCGGCTTCCATTGCTTTCAAAGACTTCAATAAAGTATTGTTAAATAGATATTGCGTTGACGGTAAAGAAGGAATAGACAAGTATTTATATAAATGTTACCATGTTTAAAATTACAATAACAATAAAATGTATCTATAATGAGTTATTGATTTTTAAATGTTATGCTTTTATACATTTTACTATAGTTATGAACAGAGCAGTATGTTAAGGTATATAATGACATTTTATATTTTTATACGTATGAGTAAAGTGTGGCTATTATAAACACATCACGGCAATGGCTGAAGACCACCTATCGTCAAAGAAGCCGCCGTTCATCAATTTTTGCAACGCCTTCATCATGCATTTTAACTTCTATTAATTTAATGAGTTTTTTGTTTTTTTATTTAATTTATGGTATTACGCCTAAGTTTTTTTTTATTTTAAACTAAAAAATGCAGCGGTATTCTTGATTCGTCTAAATATCAAAACGTAGATGAATTAAGCTGCAAAAAATAATACAGTGGCATCTTCCACTAGCTGTGGCATGTACGGTTTATCAAAATCAAATGACTTCTCAAAGGAGCCGCTGCACGTAAAGCCCTAGACCCCTACCGTGAACCACCTATCAATTAAACAACATGTCAACAAGTGTGTCTTTTGGTAAGTATAGCCATCGCCCGAACGAGGTGTTACAAAACAAACCGTATCTTTAACACAATATGGTTAACAGTTGTGGTTTACAAGTAACAACATTTATAAAGTTATCTTTTTTTGCAGCTCATACAAATTTGTATCTTAAGGACTACGAAACTAACGTTCGTATTAATTCTTTTCATTTCTTCGTATGAGGTTTTGCTGGACTCACGCAAACGATCCCTATATTTTTTGTGAGTTCCCGCAGACGTTGCGGTGCCTCGAAAGCCCATGTTTTTGAGTGTTAATTTTATGTACCCGAAATATTTATGACGCATAACCTGTCCTTAATAACTTCGCTATACAAATGTGGGTGGCTTTGTAATAATGTATCACTTCATTAAATATACATCATTCTCTATTATATTAAAACAACACTGCCAAGAAAACATCAGTGTTTGTTATAAAGGATAGTTCATATTTTCCAAATATTAATGCTCCATATAAAAAATATATATATTTAATTTGTATGTATATATACATATTTAATTTATTTCCTTCTCGATACAGCAGTATCCGAAGTTTCAATTGATGAAAGTCATACAATAGACACAAAAGAGTATAATGTGTACAATGCGTAATAGAATTCGCAAATATCGTAACACTATTAACGCAAAAGGAGGCAAACTTAACAACAAACTCAAATAATGGCGGCAAAACTAATCGTCCGGAAGCAGTATTTGATCATGCATCAATTTGTTCACATAAAGGACCACCTAGGTAGCCGACAATTTATAGATATTTTTTGTAGAAAGTACTGTACTCACGTGCTTTATTCATTGCAAGACTTGTTGCTTCGGAACATAATCGCATACTAAGCATAAGATAAAGACACCGTACTGTGGAACGTATAAAATTTTCTCACAATAACATAATCGTGTTCCGATTCGTTCAACTGCCGCATTCGTGTTAGACGAAATTGAAACAGAGTCAATCATTTAATGCTAAACGCAAGAGAAAAACCGTGACCGAATAAATGAAGATTTCGTATTCACTATAAGCATTTCTGTGTCAACTTTAATTAGCAATCACATTTTCATCAACTTCCGCTGTACTCCCCCAAGTTATCATTTGTCGGACAGAGATTGAATTTTCTTAATCAATTTTTGCGACGCCGAGTTTGAATCCATTTTGACTTTAATTACACTTCATAATCTTCCGGATCATCTTTTTTGATCTTGTTTACTATAGTCATTATGATTGATAACAAAAGATAGTAAATTTTTAAAATTTATTTTCGCTATTTATGTTTACAGCCCCATATTTATACCAATGCAGTTATATATATATATGCTATGTTTATTCATTCATAATAATTACGGAAGCTATCTATACAGATATATGTATACTACAGAAACGAATTAAAATAAACTATGATTTTATCTTATACGCTCTTCGAAAGCATTGTGAAAACAAGCAACTTTAATAAATTTTACTGAAACTAAATGTTAACATACTTCTCTTACAATATTCATAGTTTTATGAACCAATGAAACTGGTACGTAATTAAATGTATACACCAAAGCAAGTATAAAATTTGTTAACGAATTTTTCACAGGCACTTGGTTGCAGCGTTACAGTGATAGTTTTTTAATGTTTTAAGTCGATACCGTATTGTGTAAATAAATCGTAAACCCCGTTTTCACAATCATAATATGTTTCTGCTTGCAAATCAATTTCACGTAGCGACATTAATGTGCCTATAGTAAAATTTATATGAGGCTTTACGTCATACTTCGCACCGCTTTCTTCCACATGAGTTTATGCAAGCGATAACCGTACGAATGAGGCAGTAATTTCTTCGAACACCGGTCGTAGTTCAAGGCTCTTTTAAATTATAATGACAACATCAATTATTCCTTTATTATTTAACAAAACTGCATCTAAAAATAACCAGATACAAAATAACAACTTTCAAGAACCACTTTTATAAACTTAGACATGTTAACAATAGCAACCTAATCGAATTTTACGTTACTTAAAATTTATTTACTTTCTTGAAGTGTGCTTAATAAAAATGATAATTCAAAGTAACTTATAAAAAAGATGAATTTCATCGAGGCCTAATATGTCAGAGGACTATCAAATTTCATTATCAATCTTTTCCATTCGAAACCAGTTATAATTCATTTATACACTAATAAAATAACCTATACATGTCCAAAATCAAGCAACAAAGCGAAGAAATGCCATTTGAATAGGCATTAGAATTGGGCGGCTCTCACAAAGGCTATGTCATTCCATTAAGCCTTCTTCAAGCATTCAAACTATTCTGTGTGGCCCGTAGTCGCGTGGCCCGGACACAACTAAAAGTACAACGCGATTGAATATGTGATCAGTTTGTCACACAAACAGACGTTTTGACCAATAACAAATGTACTATAATCAATTAAAAAGATTTTAATAATTCTAGAAAATGGGTTATCCTTGTAACCACTTCTTCTTAAAGTGCCTCTCCATCACTGGTTACCACTTAAATTATATTATGTGAAAAACTAAGTGAACAGAATAATTACATTACTCTTGAACGTTTGCTAAATTTCTTGGTAGCATGGTACTAATATAGGCCACGAGGTTAAGAGAACAATGGTCAGTTACTTCAGTAAACTTAAGTTTACTGAACAAAGTTTCATAGTGAGGTAAGTATATGAATTCACTATTAGTAATATTTTTTTCTTTGATAAACTTTTTTGTATAAAACAAAAGTTGGTTTTAAAGAAAATCTTTATTTTAACTTTTGTAAGGGAGATAACTCAAATATTAATGATTGTGTAAAAAAGAAAGCCAGTACTAAGTACACAATTATCATCATCATTATTTTATCCTATTTATAAAGTCAAATGCAGAATTTAGGAGGCAATAGAAAATTTAAATAAATAAATAAAGCTGCTACTTTTACCGGAAGTTGTTTCTTCTTCGGTGTTATTTTAACCCGTTCTCTACACGCGGAAAACTCTGCCAAAATTTGTTACAGTTAAAAATAGTTTTTGTATAAATTGTATATTGAAAAGAATTTACCTACCTAAAGTACATGCAACTCTTCCACCATTCAACAAAATGCCAACTGTTCAAACCGAGAAACGCCTTTCGGCATGTCAACGCCGAATAGAATATGGGTACCAACGTTAGTAATGAATGGAACAGAATATTTTATTTCGATATAATGGTGTATGTTTGAGAATGCCCTGTTTGACCTCATTCCGTATTCATAACGTGTTATGTACTAATTTGACGGATTCTTTTCTTTTCTAATAAGAAATGGTTCCCTTTGACGTGGTCGTTCGCCGCTAGGTGTTGTTCCGACATTCTCAACTACAATGAATATTTTGAGCTATGAGCTTCCTGTTACGTATAAATAATGTTATAACTTTATACGTTGTATTGTTAACTATATAGAAAACGTTTGACATATATAATAAATAATTTTTATTGTAACATTGACACTTGACGTTCATTTCTTATGGTGTTAAGAAATAATGAAATAATATAAGAACATTTCCTGGATAGTGGATGGTAGCAGATTTATAATATAAGGGTAGCAGCTAGCTAGGACAGTTTGAGAAAACTCTGTCACAATCATTACGCCTCCACATGTGGCACCAGAATCGAACCAGGCTTACAAAGCAAATGCTTAGTAACCGCCACGGAGACTTCATTATTCTATACTTATGTAAAAGAAATCAAAGTTAAACATAATTGTACGTCTATTACAATTTTAAGTAAAAGAATGTATTACGATTTTTATAACATTGACATTGTGATAATTTGACTATTACTTTGTATATTAAGTATAACAGCAAACAGTTTATTGTATTTGTTGTATCGGTTACTCCGCAGACAGCGACACAAATGAAACTAATATTAGTGAAACTCGAAAAGTTTCACGTCGGACAGAATTAGAAAAATCACTTCTCGATTTAGCAAAGTGTCATTTATTATGGGAAATTTTCGAGATGAAACCAATTTAACATCCGTTATACCAATTTGTTTATTAATAGATCTGCATAAATAATGGCGAGTGAGCGCCCTGGAGGTTCGGGCAGGCATTTTGCCGGGTCGCGGGCGGTGGCGGGTAAGGAGGGGGAGGTGAGAGGGGGGCGGGGTAGCCGCGTCATATTATGCGGCTAAAAGAGTCTGTCGGTGCCTTTGATCCCGGAGCGCGCGCCGAGCCGCTGTGTGCGTGTACGCAGAGATGTGCACCGCCTGTCCACCCGTCATTTGAATGTGACTAAACCTTGATTATGGTACTGAACTCTTTACGGAGGTCACAAATACAATATTAATAAAGTCCTTCACAAAAATGATTCTTTGATAATATAAAATTTTTATAACCCAATTATACAATGAAATTGAAACACGCCGGGTTCAAAATTTCTATGGAACACAGTGTAGGTGACTGGAACGGAACAATAGAACAGTTTTGCATTGTTGGCGGTGCAGAAACTAGTATTAAAGTTTTGCCAAGCGGTCTTTAAACAATTTCAAATTTCTATTTACTACTCGTCGTTTCTCTAGGACAATCTCTTTTCTTAAGATGTGAAATATATGTATACACATACGTATTCATTACGTTTTATGCGTTTCATCAACATTGTAAATTAATGTCTTTTTCATCAGTTGGTCAGTAGAAACCAATGGTGCTAGTTGGTTATTTTACTTTATTACGAATCCATTAGATTTAAAAAGTAGTATCTATTTTTAATTTTAATCAAAATGCAACCTAAATTGGAGATCATATCGCTATTACCGGATTTTTAGGTTATAAAGACTCGGTGAAAACATAAAAGAGTGTTCGCGGGGAAATTACAAGGCGCAAGTCGGCGTGAGCTTGATTTGTATCGCAACTCATCGGCGTCAACCCGCCCGAGGCCCATCTGATCGAGCATCTACAGTCATCGAACATCTCATGCGATGTATAATAATATCAATGACTTCCACGTGGTCATCTAATCTGATGACAGAAACTAAGTGTTTTTTTTTTGCGAAAAATGAACATAGAAACTCCTATTTTCTAATATCTCAGATAACCATACTAGAGATAAAGAGTTTTTTTAAATCAAGTTTCCATTCTCCAACCGCCTTTTTGTTGTATATGAAAATTACCATTTAAATAGACTAAAATTCGAAAACGGACGAATTACAATAAAATTATTATTTAACAAATCACTACAAGCCGCGCATTTATGAATAATCTCCCTTCAGCTTTTCGTTTTATACAAATGTTTCTGGTAATCGGGAGACGTCTGAGCCAGCTTATGACATTAAGCCCGATTTATGTTTAAAAAATATTTAATTCGGAGACGAGTTAAGAACATAAAGTTAGTAATAACTCTGAAAAGGAATGTATTATCTTTTCGACCGCTTTGACGGCGCATGCAACTTTTAAATCTATTTGTAATTTCGCAAAAGAAAAGAAAGAAAGAAAAAAAATCGATCAGCGGTAAATTTTAGAGATGCGTTATTAAATATTTAGCATAATGGATATTTGTAATGTTTTATAAATGAACGTTGATTAGTTAAGATATATTTTGTCACTTAAAGAGATGTATGTAAATTGATTCAAGAATAAAGTTTAAATCAGAAAAACATTAATATACAAGTTAACGTTTTTTTCTTATTAAACATAACCGGATAAACTTTGATAAACTAAGCATTTTTTTGTTAAACTTAGAGTTCAGAGGCTAGCATCGTAAAAATTTTAATATAAATACACTACATACATAACTGTCGTCGGCATTCTTTTATGTTGGGCCTCTCCTTCCCATAAAGCTCTTCTGTGCTCTTTCCTATCGGCCGCCCTTTTTATTATAATTTAGCTCAGACGAAACAGGTCACAAGTCGTGGTGACATTTTTAACAATACATTCGAAATGTTTTCGTATGGTAATGATTTATGTGTAAAATCGTAAAGTGAGAGCTTTTCGGAATGTTCGTTAAAAGGCCGCAAGCTTTTGACGCGATTTGTAGAAGGGACGAGAAAAAGCCAAGTATATGTTGACAAGCTTTATATGAACTATAAATATTAAAAGTTTCATTGTGTGTTTCGCAGTTACAACTATGTTTTACTAATGTATCGACGGGACAAGAAACAGTGCAGATAATTAAAAACGGACTAATGATTTCACTAAAAATAAGCTCATCGATTAGATACACGATACTCATAGTTTTATGCAGATAAGAAACGTAATAACGTATCTATTCTATTCATCTGATAATATACTGTTTCTTCGTTATACATAAAGTACACATATAAATTTATAAAAACAATTTATTTATTGCAGTAGATGGTAAATAGCAAATAATCCATCATGCTATTTCTAATTACAGTTATATATTATAAGACAAATCGCACTCGAACCGCATCGAATGTATTACAGAATAAAATAACCAATAGTTATTCTAAATATGTTGTAAACAATTTAAATTGATTGAAAAAGACCTGGTAGCAGATCTCTGTTGCCGCATACTATTCAGGTACATCAGCAACGACTATTTATACTACCTTACAGTTAGATGCAAACAGTGTTCCGTTTTTAAGATCACTGTAATTAGTGAAATTACTTGAAAACGAGACTTGACGTGCGTAATGTGGCTTGAAACATTCAGCACCACTTCCTTAGGTGTATCACCTACTTAGGTGTATCACTTTTCAACAAGTGACCATACTAGTCATATCGCTTCGTTACACAAAAAAAATTAACTAAGGTTGTCTATAATCAACAATATAATGACTAATGATAAATTAAACTTAAGATTATGTTGCTTGTGTGCTGTTACTTAATGAAAATATTTGCCATCGTAACCAATTTACTTTTATACTTATAATAACTTTATTTTATATGTAATTAAAGATTTTTCCGCAAAATGACTTAATTTCAATTATAAATTAGCAAATAAAATGAAATCTAAATTAAAAGAATTGATCTTACATCGATTCAATAACATAATGCAGCCTGCAGAATTATATAAAGATTTTTGGTCTGACATTAAGTTCAAGACCATTTAAATAGTGTCCGATAAAAGACAATAGAGGAAACGTGACAGAGTTTGTTTATTGAAATGAATAGAAATCGCTTTCTATAGATTACGGTCCTTGACCATTCCGGAAACTGAGACTAACCGATGTCCCCTTATTAACGAAAACATTTTAAATACGTTTGTTTCTTTTTCTTCCAACAAGCGCCCGTCCCGACGCGTGAGGATGAATTATTGTTATATGAGTAGCAATAAAAAGCACTTTTAACTTTATAATATCCTCGTCATTTTATAGTTTTATGGCCAGTTTCGTGCCTTTTAGAGCGGCAAATCTTCGAAATCCTAATTATCTATCATGTTAGTGACTGATGATCACTCGTTAGTCAGATCAAAATCTGTGATCAATTTATTGCTGCTTCTTTATACATTTACCTTTAACCTGAACTTACCGGAACTTAAAAGATTTTTTTGTCTACACCGTTAAAAACAATACAAGATTGAATGCACAAGAAACTATGACATTGAAAAAAATTATTGGAGAATAAAAAGATTAAACGCCATATTTGAAACCTTGTGTATAGTAATAACTTGATTAATTTTGTGCAAAAATATTACATTGCTTCATAAAGTTTTATTTTGCTAAAAAAGATATAGATTATGCCACCGTATCCAGATATAAGTCCAATAGCATAAAACTATAAATTAAACAAAAAAATTGTTTGATTGATTGAAACATAGATGCCAAAAGATATCAATGTAAATTGCACATACCTTGAAAAGAGTATCCTGTGAAATACGGCGTCATGTTCAGTGTTGAAACAGCCATTGACGCAGAGGTTTGTCGGTCGTCGGTAAAAATATTAGGTATAAGCACCAACGTAGTCCATGCACAAGCAATAGTCCCAAACGATCACAATTTCAGTCTTTCACTATCACAGGTCGAACGCAGGCATGATTACGTAGACGAAAACGGCGTGTATCTAATCCGTGTTACTTTGAAGACAGCCCAGTGCCCACTGACGTGTGATGTAAAGATGTATTTCGACTCTCAAGTGTAATCTTTCACAATCAGCGGTGCAACAAAAAATGGTTAAACTGGCCGCCTCCGCAGCCTTCAACACTACCTCCACCTGATCGCTTGTCTCTTTCTTTTGCCCGACCGCTACCGTTCTCTATGGTTATATCGCCTTGGAATCTTTTTGTTTTACCGTCAAATTTCGTACGAAATAGTCACCCAAACGTTTCGTTATTGATTACGAATTTTAAACTTGATCTAAATCAAAGTTTTCAGTTATCTGTTCAGGGATCTGCGATATGTTGCGTCTCTGTTGAACTTCAAAAGTGTACCGGTGTGTAAGGGGGACAGCACGGAGCCTCGGATCCAGTATCATCGGAGCGGAGAGCGTTTGTATTAACAATGTGTGAGTCGCGCCTGAGTCGGTGCTCCGTAACAAAAAACACGAGGCGTGTTGCCACCACGATCTATGCCTACAGTTGACGTTGATTGGTCAAAATTTGTTCAGGGCGGAGTTACTGTGCACACATAAGACATTAAAATGTTCTTTCTGTGTGAGTTAATTGCATTATAGTTCTGCGTTCGTACACAATACATTTTGAAATATTTTACGATTTTCTGTTTCATTATTAAATATTTTCAAACGTTATGAATGATTTAAACACTATATTTGATCTTTCTTAATAATGATATAATCAATCTCAAATAACGGTAAATTAAAACTATTAAATACTTATTAAAACAAATTTGTAACAGATTAAGAAAATGCTTTAGTCTTGACATAGTTTTACAAATTAATAATAAAAGGTAATTGTGACTTTGTAATGCTAAATAAATAGAAAGCAGGTAAGAACTAATTTTCTTATAAACAGCATTAAGGTTGTGAGCAGCATTAAATCCAATTTTTAAGAAATAAACTAAATTTTTTTATTTAAAAAAAACCTAATTAATAATTTTATGAGATTTCAATAAAACTTACAAATATGACAATCTCAAAGTTTCCTATTTTTATTATTGATTTTTTTATTAATTTTAGCAAAACAGCTTAGCGATAAAACATCCATCACATCAACGGAACACTTAGCAACGAAATCCTTCTAAAAACGTAATTCATAAATAATTGTAAAAGATATTGTCTTAATGACAAGTTGTGGGTATATCTTTTTCATAATTTTCTATGAAGATTATATTTTTTAAAAATTCAATTAACTTCATTCATTATATTCGTTACTTATACTATTTAGACAAAGCAAAGAGATGAGCAGAACAACATATTGGTAATAAGTGTTAAACCAATATAAGACAACAATACGCTAGTTGGAATATTTACTCAAGAACATTGTGCATATCTGGATAAATAAAAGCCTTTTTCCTTAAAATAGTTCGGAATATTACACAAATAAACATTCTTGTTGCGAAAATAGGTTTTGTAACTTCGTTTTCGTTAACAAAAACTAAATAGTTGGAGCTGGCAATGTTTTAAGAACAGAAAAGACTTAATCATTACGATAACCTTGATCGCCTCTTGAAACATTTTAATTAAAACTCAAGCAACGCTCCAGCGAGCTCACAGCTTGCGAAACCCATTAATTTGTAAATAACCTGCTTATTTTCAAATATTTAACGGACTACATCAACTTTGTTCAAGATCTGCAAAAATTCCGTACAAATTGTCACAAAGTTCGTTGTATATATGTTCTCTTACAAATATTCATTTAAAGAAAACCTTCGCATACGTTTTTTTAAAATCTTAATAAACTACTACATTGATAAGAACTGTCTGTCTACTCTGACAGTGTTTATGATTAACATCAACCTAAAAGTAAAACACCATAGTTACTAGATTAAGCAAACACTGATGAAAATATTCACATAAGACTATGCGGCCATTTTAACTTAATCTTATACAATACTTTTGAATGATTTATTAATGACGATTTAATAAAAATGCCATTCACTTGTAAATTCTAATATAGAGACGAAGGCATTCATTCGATGAGCAGAAAAGTTCAAAAACAAAACATTCAACTTGTTTAAACTGATTTAAAAAAAATCTTATCATTACTCAAAATGTTATAACTACAATTGTAAACATAAATTAAATCGAGTTGAAAATTTAACTTTTTATTTTGTAGTTTCTCTTGTAAATTTTGTCACTTCAAAAATCTACGAGGCGTTAAAACATTTCTATTAAAACGAAATAATTCAGAAGAAAAAGTTAATTATATATTACTAAAACTTTTGTTTTTAACTATTTGCACATACAAAAAATATGTTCCAAAAGAGGTACTTGTTGCCAAAGGCCATTCTCCCCCTGTGTAGGCTACCAGCTGTATAGTCCACTAGAGGCAAAGAAAAAAGTGGGTGTGCAATTTGAAGTAAGTACATTAACTATTACATACAATAAAAGATGAATTATAGCCATAATACGCAAAAAAAGATCTATTTTATACCAAAAGGTAAAAACGTAACAGAACACTTTCTAACAAAAAAAAGCATACTGCTATGTGTGTGGTTAACAGATTTATCAACATCACATGGTTAATTTTGTTTACCCGACTAATTAACAAACCGGTTGACACTTCATGCACTGTAAGAATCATCATACGATCGCGACATAGAGGAAAAAAAGGGAGGCGTGAAATGCGCTGAAATCGCTGAGTAAACGCTTCAGGGCCCATTGAACGGCAAAGAGGCCGCTGAAAATAAGCGTTGATGGGCCGCACACGAAGTAAAATAGCAGACGTAAACATCTCGCACCCACATTCACAGCCCAACACACCAACGAGCCCACGGTGAGAGAAGTTTGCTAATGAAACATTTAATTTAATCAGAATAGAACAGAATAGAATAGAAAACTCTTTATTGCACACCAAAAGATACAGAAATTACCAATCACATTGCTGTTAAATGTTAAATGCACAATGGGCGGTCTTATCACTAAGCGCGATTTCTTCCAGACAACCTTTGGATGGAAAATATGTAAAGTAATAAGTAAATTTTGGTGTCATCATCAAATCATCAGTTTTTTATAATATTTTTAACTACAAATTTGATTACCTTGTTTGAAATTTCTTAGTGAATTTACAGCTTTGAATATCTTTAAAAAAATACAAGCAAAATTATTAAGTTTTAAACTTTTAATACTATTAACTCTTTACTCACATAAATTCAAATACTGCAGAAAGCATAAGTAAAATAATCCACCAATTTGAAATTTCAATAATCTTTAGTTCTATATAATGTTATGTCATGTAATCTAATTTCTACGCAAATCTTCATTTCACTCTACTAGTATGATTTCTTTTGGTACTACCTACAAATTTTGACATTCATGCAATACTATATAAATGTTACTATATTGCGGTTGACTATTGTATTTATAAAGATACCGATACAAAAAAGTAAGTTCTTTAAACTTACTATGACCAGACGTATTACAAAGATACAATTCGTACATTTTACAACGAAATATATATCAATATCTAAAGCAAAAGTATGATAGAATAAAACTGCAGATGATGTATGCTTTTATAAACATAACGTATCATTCCAGTAATACTTAAAATGATGATACCGAAAAGAAACTTTTTATGAACAGATTCTTACTTTATGCGAATTAATTACAGGGTTATCACGGAGTTATCATTTCAAAGGAAGGTAGGATAGGGATGGTAACGGACAAGTAGCTTCTGTCTGCCTGTGGACTGTCACAACATCTGGGGAATCGCAGATACCTTGTCATCTCTTGAGAAGATATCCAAGCATTTTGAAGGTCTCTAAGTTGTATCGAATTGAAAATTCCATTGACGACAACAGCTTCGAGAAAGAAATTGTTAGAAAAAAAAATATTGTGCTGCAAGTGCACAGTGAAAGTTAGTGAAAAATTCAAATACTACAAAAGAAATTAAATTCATTGTGTTTTTCTTACACGAGGGAATCACTATGTGTTCCTCTTCATTTTATAATGTTTTTTTTTGTTTAATTCTTAGACTTGGGAAGAATTTCAGACGTTGGTTCCAATCGTCGTCTTACAGTAACCGAGGTCTTCATCAGAAGATCTAATTATTATAGAATAATATCACTATGCAAACTAGAAATCAATGACATTAGATAAGCTATGTTGATGAAATGGGTTTACCGAGTAGTTCCGTATTAAGCTTTATTTGTATGTTGTATTGTTGTAGTTGATAAATAGCATCAACATAAGGATAAGCTTTGCAACCGATCTTTTCTTTCACTGCAACTCGATTTTTGCATGTAGTTTATATACAGTTTATTTATTTAATTATTTGCCGTACATGGTACAGAGTTCCTAGGTGATAGGTACGTACTCTCTGCCAGTCAACCCTGGAAGACATGGAATTTTAGACAGTTCGTTAAAAAATATAGATGTTTCGAAAATTTTGCTCAATTCAGCAATGTAAATAATATCTTGTCTGCGCTTATGTGACATACTCATAACTCAATGCGAACTTTCTGTGAAGAAGATCACACTTTCTTCGTAATCATCATGAAGCTCTTTCACATATATGTATGTAAATGTAATCGTAATGTATTTATTAGTTACTGATGGGTATCAAACTAAATCGTTTATTGCATTTGATATGTAACTAAAGCTAAGTTGAAAATAGCATAAGTATCGCAATAGCATTATAGCCTGCAAGTCATCATGCTATGTCCCAATAAATGTAGGTATCGGTTGCCGGTAATAAGATTCGTTCCACTATAACGATATATGATTCCCGATCTCGTACACCGTTCATCATATTACTACGAAACGTTCAAAGACACTTTAAACAATATGAAAACGACACAAATAGCATCTGGTTAGACGTCATTTGAAATCTCAGCTATCGAATAAAACGAATGGCTGGTGACTCATAGATGGGAGGCCAGGAATCTCTAGTTCTCACGGATTTAATGTTTTTTGTAAGTGGTTCCGCGTTTGTCAATTTTTTTTTTTGTAGAAAAAATGCAATTATATTTTTAAAGAGTAAAACAGAACAGTGGAAAAAATATTGTACTGTATTGGAAACAAAGCTATTTTAATCAGAGCGATCACTAATTTGATTGTATGCAATAATTTAGAATTTTAAATAATTCCTTTATCGCTCTTTTGTTATGAGAATAAATCCACGATCATAGTTATACTAAGACTACTTGTAAACATAATTCAACTTTGTATTTAACATAATAGTAACATATACATTTTAAAGAAACAATGTTAATTTTCGACACATGTAAATGTAGTCCATTAATTTTCAAATCAAAGAATCTGCGTGCGGATAAAAGTAAAAACACGAGGCGGTACCGCGTCGCGAAAATAAAACCTTTGAGGAGGTTTTTTTTTAACTTACGGCACTAATGAGGGCGGTGCTCGCAAAAGCGGCAATAAATTATTTTCGCGGATGCGTTGACGTGGCCACGCGACTATCTGTTAATTGCCAACTTGCAAGCAACAGTCCGAGATTTAATATGAAACAAGAAAACAAAATAACTCAGTAATTAATTCACAACGAGTACACACGTATACGGTATTCTTAAAAAGACAAAGAGAAAACTCTGTCTTAAATCTCTCTAAAAAGTCTTCAATGAACAATACTAAATTTAAGATATTTCAGATTATAAACATTACAAACGAAAATTTTCACCGTTTTATATTCATATTAAAGACGTGCTGATTATTAAACTAGGGAATAACCGACAAATAAAAATATGGCTTCCAGCAAATATTTACAGTTTCATTTCCTCGTTTGTGAATATGAATCCACTTTTTTCCTTTGCTTAAGCTTACGCAAATCCGGAGCTTTTAGTGCAGCGGTAATGGTTCATATACAACCTTTTTCCATTAATATTTCATACCGCAGTTCTACTATAGAATATACTTATTATTTTATACTGACATCAGACTTTTCTATATTCTGCTAATTTAAAGCATTCAAAAATTTTATACAATGTTGCATTATAAAATATTGCTGATTGCATCACTGTAACTTCTCAAAATTCAAACAAGCATTGACGCAATGATTATAAATTGTCTTAAACTGCTATCACAAGACAAACACCTTTTTTATGACGTGATACTCCAGATTCAATTATTATCAAAACGGATACGTAAAATTAATGAAGACTTAAACTGACACCATTCAAAGTTTAAGCATGTTTCTCTACCGCATGTACACACCGTTTATCAATAGATTTAAAAATGTCTCATTTTAGCATCCATGAAATGTCTAAAGTCCATACTCATTAAATCGCTTTAAAAACTTATTCATAAACAATGAGGTTCAAAAAAATTAGGAATTAAAACTAAAAAAAATATGAAATAACCTGTCAACAGAGTTTTTTCAAATAGTTGTGTAAGGCGTTAAGCAATTATGACTTTATCATCATTGCTTCTCAATAAAGTATTTATAAATGTTAATAGATTTTTGTGATTATCATCGAAGAATTTTCAACGAATTAATATGCGTTAATTCGTTGAAAATTCTTTTTTAACGAATATAAGTAACATTAGACACTCTGGTATATTAAATTATCAAAGTTATTAATGCATCACATAGTTAATATGTTTGTATTTCATAACAAATTGTAATCCAATTTTAATGATCGTAAGTTAAGTCAGATGTAATACGAGGCCACATGTCGCACCGCAGCGGCTTTGTGGGCTCCGTTGGTAATTAGAATAATTCGTTATGCCTCATGAGTTCCGGGGATACCATACACCGGCTTCATTGAATCCTATGCATATACTAGTTTAAAATAATATTTTAATTACACACCTCTTTCATTTTCATATTTATATAACACATTCATAAAATTTGTTAAATGTAAGAACTCATTAACCTTTTATAGTCTCAATAGGCTAACACTTGATCTTTATTTCAAATGATTATAAATATCTATGGTCACATAGTTGCTCTTATATGTTAATAACCGGAATATAGTAACGCTGTTGTAGTAGTAATAAAAATAATGAAAATAAATTAATATAATTAATTAATAGTAGATTAATGTTATTAGAGTGGTAGTTAGCCAGGTGGGTTCGATCAAACCACACCATCATCCAAACTCCATGACATGTGTCAGCACGTAATCAAACCACTTCATTACTTCTTATACAAAAATGTAGCAAATATTACTACGATATTATATACTTTGACTTTTGAATAGTTTAATCAAGACTACATTTCAAATAAATGCGGTAAAATTTCACTGCCAATCTTATATATCAAAAATGGGTATCTGACAAAGACATGAATATTTCTTTCCCAATATTACATAGTTTATGTTCTGCATCTAAAATAGAATTTCTAACTTGATGCCACTTATAAGACAGTATATCACATTCTCAGAATTCATATTCCATAACATAGTGCTGGTTTCTTAGGTTTTTCGTTTACTTTTAGAGCTGTATTTCTCTGAGACTATCATTAAACGCATTTTTACAAAATCAATTTGAGAACATTACAAAAAATAAAACCTACACAATTATAACAATTTAAGCAGAAAGCTATAAATTTATAAGTAATTTTAGTATAAGAATTCTGTTATAATTGAAAACGCTTTTATTATAAAGATTGGTTTAAAGGCATAAACGAGTAGTGGCAACTTATCTTGTGGTAATTGATTAAAAAGGCCTACCTACACTCTGAACTTGAAATTAATCATTAGTCATCATTACCCCGCCGCCGCAGCGCGAACCATGTACTTCATAATTATTAAACTAATATACGTACACATATGGCAAGAATATAAAAGTGAAATGATATAAAATCAACAAACTGCGGCTTCTATATATGCCTAATATATAAACTACACGACGACCGACAATTTAACGCTTTGTGAACCTGGACCCGCCTTCCATGAAAAACAAACACTCGTATAAATGAACCAAAATGACATGTTAAATTTTTCTGTGTCACGATGAGATATTGTAATGATCCGTTACGAAAAATTATAACTCGAGCCATGCGAGAGCGGCATTAGACCGCCCTACGAGACATGTGCGACGACGGATTAGAGTCCATTATAGCAAAGAAAATCCTATTCACTCGCCGAGAATTGAATAACTTAATGGGCACCACAAAGAAATAAAACCTTGGAAGCGACTACTCTTAGAGATGCTGTATTATTGTTGCCTTGAAATTACTTTCGCGCAAGTCTGCTTTTATAAGTAAACGGATAAATATGCCACAATAATCGATAGCAGAATTTAAAAAAAAGGAGTAAGAAAACCGTTTTACAGATTTTTACCTAATTTCTGTACATTATTTTTCACCAAGACCTTAAAAAACGTTTAGGGCCTCCAGAAAAAAAAATGTAATGACATAATACTAAAAAAATAAAACCTGCTTAATTATAACAATTTATGCAGAAAGCAATAAATTTATAACAGTTATTTTAGTATAACAATTCTGTTATAATTGAAAACGCTTTTATTATAAAGATTGGTTTAAAGGCATAAACGAGTAGTGGCAACTTATCTTGTGGTAATTGATTAAAAAGGCCTACCTACACTCTGAACTTGAAATGAATCATTAGTCATCATTACCCCGCCGCCGCAGCGCGAACCATGTACTTCATAATTATTAAACTAATATACGTACACATATGGCAAGAATATAAAAGTGAAATGATATAAAATCAACAAACTGCGGCTTCTATATATGCCTAATATATAAACTACACGACGACCGACAATTTAACGCTTTGTGAACCTGGACCCGCCTTCCATGAAAAACAAACACTCGTATAAATGAACCAAAATGACATGTTAAATTTTTCTGTGTCACGATGAGATATTGTAATGATCCGTTACGAAAAATTATAACTCGAGCCATGCGAGAGCGGCATTAGACCGCCCTACGAGACATGTGCGACGACGGATTAGAGTCCATTATAGCAAAGAAAATCCTATTCACTCGCCGAGAATTGAATAACTTAATGGGCACCACAAAGAAATAAAACCTTGGAAGCGACTACTCTTAGAGATGCTGTATTATTGTTGCCTTGAAATTACTTTCGCGCAAGTCTGCTTTTATAATAACCAATAAATATTATTAATGGCGGAGATTTATAACAATCGATCTAACACAATCGCATATTACATTTTCTTCTCTGTATCGGAATGTTTTGTAAAGGTAATAGATATATTGCCATTTCCAGTGTAAGGTTTCTGTCCTTGTTGTTCCATATTTAGTAAATTTGACTTGACTTGTTTCCTCAAACATGGGTTAGAGGAGGACTGGCGGGGTGTTAGCGGCCCGATCACACAAGTTTTTTTGTTAAGTTCTTTTTTATTACGTCGGCATCTCGGCCCGCTCTTAGCTAATGACTTAAATTAACATTCCCATATTTTATTAATTCCATCTATGTGTTGCTGTAATTTAAGTGCGTTGAGTTAGGTCGCGGTCGTTACTGTTTTGACACAATATAACAGATTACGTATTCAACGCTAATTGAATGCTTTCGATAAAACTTTTTTTTATCAGCGAGACCCTATTACGGTTATAAACTCAGAACTATAATATCACAAGGCTTCAAACTTTCGATAAATGTATTAAAAGTATGATATAGTTAATTTGTTATTTTTTTTTTACATTATTATATATTAAACTTTAATCCTCTTCGACTCTTAACAAAGCCAAAACTTGTACTGTCACTATGTAATATAATAACCGTAAAAAGGATTATATCTCGAGCAGATGTCCTAACAAGGGAATTTATCCTTTTCTCTTTGTTCTTACGCAATCTATAGCGACTAGGCATGCGGCTCAGAAAACCATAAAGGCAGTAATGCGGGTGTAGCTCCACTGATTTGCATGCGTCGGTGAAAGTTGTCCGGCTTTCGTGTACCTTTGGCAAACGAGGCACGTAAGGGAACAATGGAAAAACGTCTCAGCTCAGATATGAACCACACAAGGTTACATTACACCGATAGCGGCAACGGCAGAACAGGTTTTTATTTCTTGGAGTAATACTCTTCAAAAGATTTTTGCTTACAATTGTATTGGCAATTGCATATATCTTAAAACACGTAATACTCTTTTAAATTAAATGTCCAGGGTACGAATCTATCATTTGACAATTGCCGTAAAACCTAATTACATATTTGTTAATTGGCATTATTTCTAAGGTTGTCATTATTACTATGAAATTCAAATGTCAACGTACTGCTAATGTAAAGTACTTCTTCAACCTTTGTACATAAATATAATAAAATACCAACAAAGTGCAAATAATATTTTAAAAGATTGTAAAGTATAAGCGCGAAAACTTATTAAAAGGCTCTCGCTTTTAATTGCAAGAATTATTAAGCTCCTTTCTAGAAGCAAAGCTAATAATAAATACATTTTAAAACATTTACATCCGATTAAAAAAGTCGATAAGAAGTACTTTAAATACACGCCGGATTATTTAGAAGCAGATGCCATAAAGATTTCAAGACAGAAAACAATTATTCACACACTTTTTTTAGACGTAAACTAACATTGTAACAATTTGCGATCTCTCTCACTACAAAGCATACATTGAGAAGAAGCAAAACCAAAGGCAAATGTACGATGAAATTATTATTCGACACAGTAGGCAAATTTCACATAACCACTCGACTCGTCCCAAGGCACCACTCGATTTTGTTTTGACACACGCCAAGCTGTCAGAATCGATGTCGCCACTGTACATGCCACTTGATACATCCCAGCGACAACAAAAACATCATCGAAATGCTCATTCAGATGGTTTTTTGTGGTAAAATTTGTATGAGGAATTATAACGAAACATGACTGCGCACAAATTTTTGTTGCACATCGAACATTATTTTAGGTTAGCTTTTATTGAAGTTGTTACTTAAATGTGGCTTTTAGGCTTATTTCAAGTTGTAATGAGAAACTAGAAAAATCTAAATACTTTTTTTTTACGTAAACAGGTTATTATCTTTTAAATACCCGGTAAAGTACAATTTTGAATTTGTTTTAAACAAAGTGTTAAAATTTGTACACATTGTTCTAGCAACTATTTCTGACGTTAAAAAGTAGAGCGTAAACTTTTTCAGTTTGAAAGGCGCTTCAGCAATTGAAATTTTTAACAAAGTTTTTATAACCTGTAGACTATTTCGTAAAGTTCCAATAATACAGAGGTGGAAGAATGAAGAAGATTTTGATTATAACAATTTCTTTAAATGGACTTACTGTTCAAAAGATATACAAATAAACAAAAGCTTTTAATACATATGCAATAAAATGCCGCCGGATTTATAACCTATTTCCAAAGTGATATAGACAGTTAATGGATTATTAGCTTTTTCCATATATTTATTATATTTTTAGTCTCTATATCACGTGATTCATATTATATTTAAACGTTTAAATACACGGTAATACTGTACGATATGAATACTACACCCGAATGAAAATATTAACCTGATTTCATTTACTATGAAGTTATTACGCCATTCATTTACGTATTTCTTTTCCTTCTAACTTTTATAACAACTCTATCTTGAATAATTAAAAGATATTAGTTTAAAATGTTTAAACAAAGTAATTAAATATAATAATTAACAATGTTTAAATATTAAGTCTATAGCGTCTGTTAAATGAATGAATGACATATTCCTAAAATGTTGAAAATCAAGTGTAATGTCTAAATTGATAAATTCTTAAACTTATAGTCTTTAGATGCACTTACACTGAAGTTTGTTTTTTTTTTAATTATATCTCCATTTCTTTTTAATCAACGATGTGTAAATATAGACACTAGTTTTATATGAATGCGTATCCAGAAACAGCTGTTTGAGAAAATTTAGAATTATTTCCCCAAAAAATTTGATGCGTATCGAATCATCAAGCAACGGCGGGACGTTCAGACGCACTTTTGATACTATACAATGCATCGATACAATACACGGTAATTTGTATGACGACTTTTTATCAATTTTTGTCAGCGCGACATTAGCAGCTGCACTGAGTCTACATTATATTATTGATGCCGGTTTTGTTTAATAGTTAACTTATAATTTTGCTTGGAATTGATACGAAGATTATTTCATATCTAAACCTGAAGAGATCTTAATTATTTTTATCATTACAAACAATTCCGATTTAAAACAAATAATAGAGTTTCTATAAATTATTAAAATGAAGCTTTAAATATGTAAAATTAATAAATATGGTTACTTTGTAAATATATGTTATGAAAAGCTCGCTTTTCGAGTCCTAATAGTAAGAAAATTAGACCGACTGTTTATTGTTATATTTATTATACAGAGTATTGTTTTAAATATGAAAGTCGCTAATATATTTAATAACAGTAGCTTGGTCACATACGTGACTATTCCAAATAAATTACTATTATTACCAGTAAATAAAAAGTGGTAGGGGAGCAAAGAGGTGGAGCGAAATGCTTTTGAAATGTGGGCTACGAATAAGGGTCCCCAAATAATGTATGTAGTCGCTACCACTGACTTTGTAATTGATTTGCTGATTCTGCCAGTAGTGGACGCTGTATACCTATAAGCTTTATTTGGATGTATGACGATAGCAATAGTTTATATTTTTATTGTTTCTAAACCTCACCGTAATTATTGTAAACTTCTATGTGGTCGTGTTTCTGTGAATAAAATAGTGAAGTGAAAAAAAATGTTTAAATTGGATCGCAATTAAAACTACGGAATGGATTACTCATCAGGAACTTCGTCTTCGATGAACAATATGAGACCAATTTTCGGCGCATACGCCTTTCAAGGTGAGTCTCACAATATTATGGACGCTAGACACGAAAGGATCCAGAAAGATGAGAAAAAAGTTCCGATATGGTTAATTACAATGTTCTCAGGTACCAATAAAACAAGCAATAATACGTTAGAATCAAAGACCCGAAATCAATATCGGCTATTGCCTAAACAATAAAAAATTGGGCACAGCCCATTACAATTATACATCATTTATGGTTCCGTAAAGAATTTATTACAACATGTTCGAGTTAAAACATATTTTAAAATCATTAGCATAAGAAATGAAATAACTAAACTCGAGTTTTGACACATGTTCACTCCATAAAGAAGAATAAATAAGTATTTAAATTTATTTAAAAAATCAAATGTATAATATTTAAGAAAATAGCCCTTCTTGCGTCTTATTATTGAAAAACCAAAATTATTACATGTCCGTCAAAACGGAACTCCGAAAACTAGAGATACCTTTAAAAAAGCCGCTTATTAACCTCTCATCGAGTCCGACCGTAAAATGTAAACTCGATAAAGCCACCAATTAAAACTAAATATGAGAATATCGACAATCAAAGCCCGAGCCGCTATATCTAACACCGAAATTCATTTCACCCGAAAGAAAAAAAAATAAATCGCATTTTTTGTAACAAACGCAAGGTCACCAACGCAGCATGATTTTTGCCTTTCAACTAGCGCGATCACAAGCCGACTTATGATGAATCCGACAACAAAAAAAGATCATACACATTTTAAACTCTACACGGATGCAGTAAAAATTATGTATAAAACGCCCGTGGCAAAACTACTGTGGTTGTGACGTGTAAGTTTGGGTAGGTGGTGATAATAACAATGCTTTATGAAAAGGTTTAGCCAACTAATTTGTTTTTTCTCGGCTACTGTCGATCTCGGTAGCGCTGCAACCTTTTTTTGTCGAAGGAGATCAATCAGTCAAAATAACAGTGTGATACCGCCTTTGATGCGATCCGACCGGCCTGTTTTAATCTCGTCTGATACATGATTAGTTCACCGATGATGCAGCAGTGCTGGATAACTGATCCGAAATTAGAATACAGAATTCTACTCGTAGACAAACTTGATCAAACTGAATAACGAATTCACACATTTGTAATAAATAATTATTACTTTCTAATATTTCACCACATACGTCATAAAAGCTACTAGACATTTTATAATTTATTTTTGTTTTATACAACGAATCAATAAGATAGGACGTACATTCACCTCACCAATTGTAAGTGATAAGCCTGCCCATAACATGTGGCGCTGATTAAAGTCTCTACACTATCACAAAACAAGTCTTTACCACACTAAATCACTGAACTACAACGTACTCCTAACAAAAATACTATAATATTTATATTCTACAGTTTGGCAACAGAAATAGATACTAAAGTAACAGCCTAGATCGTCTTCGGCAACAGAGATCTACCACTAACACTAATTACAGGAAAAAAATATGGATTTGTAAACAAAAGTAACGCCAAGCCTTTTAATAAAAAATATTTAAGATATTGGAATACACAAATATAATTAGATTAGTGTGACTTATAAAAAATAGGAAGCCGGCCGCAACAATGAAATTTCTGCGGTTTTTCCACTCCAAAACAAAGTCAAAGGAGATGGATGTGACAAATGATGTCAATGACATCATAATGATCGTCCATCATTTCGCGCTGCCTTCAAATCTGTCTTTACAGTCCAGAGTCCGTAGTCCGTACATCAGCGAGTTCGGTAGCTGTTGATTTGCAGACACTTTTTGCAGCACCTGTTAAATCTCGCACTGATGAAGGGGACAATGAGAAATTTCTTTTCGATGTTCCTGTGATTAATTGCCCATCTTTAGCTTTTTCTGTTTAAGGCCTTTTCACACATGGTTAAAAACAAAAATTATACACTATTTTTTCACTTTAACTTGCAATTAAAACTCATGAGCGGAAAAATAAAATTGAGGTTTACTTAAATAAATTTTGTCCTATACTAACAGTTACATAATTAAATAATAATCTTTTAAAGTAAATAAATATCGTTTTACATAGTTTTTTTGAAAAAAATGTTAAGCAAATAAATGAAACAAAAAATATATTGGAAAACAAACAGTTTTCTTTAATACATATTAAAATAACGCTTGAAACAATGTCATTACTACACGTAATTCAAATAACGTTTAATGTAAAGAGAGATAATGAAAAAGAACAATAAAACCTCCGATTTTGTTTCGCCTTTGTAGAAGAGTAATAAATTCTAACGTCGAACGTTGAAATGCGCGGAATTTTTACTATTACATTTATCTTCTCGCAAGTCCTAGCCCGGGTTTGAAACTCGGCCGAGATATTTGTTCTGATAGCTGGATTATTTGTCACAGCAAGAATGCAGATAATGGTTGAAAAAGTGTAAAATTCCTATCGAGCCGCACCGCCAGGACGAGACTGATTGAGTTATAAGCTATAATGGCAATTCCATTTTGTTTTTGCACTGTTTTTCACTTGAATGCCATGTGGTGAGGCGTCTACTCATATTTAATATACATTAGGAGCTCAGGTCTCGATCTTTGATTTCAGCTTTCTTGCTGCCACAGCCGTACGGGAATGCGTGACTTGTTTATTTTGATTTGTCACCTTTGATATATGAATCCTTTTTGTTATTATCTGAAACACATTATTATGAATGAGTGGAGCACTTGATTACATCGCCGACTACTTCGATTCTATTTTAATCGTGTTCCAGTATAGTCTCCAAAGAATTTGTATTGGAAGGCATTATTGCGACTTCATTTTTATTTTTATTAATGTAATTTGTTTAAATATTATTTATATACTTACTAGTTTTCTTTACATATAGTAAAATTAAAAACAAAACGTCTAGTTTTTGTAACAATACAAACTTTAATTTAAACGTAAACGATTATGTTCCAAAGAAAAATATTTTGTGTCTTGTACAGTACTTATTTACACGTTATGTTCGTTGTTGACAAAATTAAAAAAAAAATGTGTAAATGTCTCACATAACTTAACAATTCATTATGTATTGTATTGTATTTTATAATTTGATTGTATCGATTACACATTATAAAATGGTGCTTGTACTTAAGAATTAATTTGGGAATGTTTCAAGTGCCGAGACAGCTAGTCGCCAGCGCGAGTTTATTTCGTTTTCTGGCTTTTAACGCGATGCGTTAATGTCGATTTTTCTTTACCACAATACCGCAGATAGTACTTTTCAAACAGGCACAATGCATACAAAAGCCGGGTAGCCGCTTCTTATAATCGAGAATGGTCTATGTGATAGTTAATTAAAGAAATGAATAACGTAATGCAAGTCGGCCGCTGTCTTTGACACCCTGTGAGATGGGCTACAGTCGGTTGTCATTATATTGACGGAATGGGATTAGTTAAATCTTTGAAAATACATACCAACGTAGATCAACCAACTAATCTATTAACTACTTAAAAGTGTCAACGAAAGCTATTTAAGAATGAATATGTTTGAGCTGCCAAAAGCAACTTTGTGATTACGCAAAAGACGCGAGTTTCTTCTAATTCTCTTAACCTTAACGGACGGGAGATAGAGACTAGTTGTAATATTCTTCTTTAAAAACTTATGTAAGCTCCATACTTTAGGAATGGATGCATAAACAAATGACCCCTTTTAATATTTAAGGATTTAAAAATATGCGAGTACAAAAAGTTGTAGCACGTGCAAGTCGCAATTAGCTCTACTTTAATTTGTATCGTAATCCGCAACTTTATTTTTAATTATACGTAAATTTGAAAAGTTTCGTGTACGAGTAACGATTGTTTCACGCACCAGAAACAATTGAATTGAAATTACGATGGACCCGATACAATATTATATGTGAGTATAAATCATAACGTAACATAATCAACGAATGTATTTCTAGGTTTTTCCACTGTCTCCATGACGTTTGTGAAGGCAAAAGCGAGCGAAGTGTGTGCAAATAGGTAATATTTGAAGCAATAAAACCGTTATCGGCAAAGTTATCGCCGCGCAACGGAGCGCATTTTGCACGCTTCTAATGAACGCCTTATGAAACAGGCAATTTATCACATACGCCCTTATCACAAAACTCACTGATAAATTTTATATGAGAAGAAACTTAAACAAACAGTGGCCTTCGCGAGTATACTATTGCGGTCGGTACTTTATGGTGGTATTTTTGAGAATCATGTCAAATTCCGGACCCTTCAAATGGCTATTTAGTTTAACACGGAGCTTACACGTGACGACTTATTTCTGTAAAGGCTCATAGAAAGCCTCATTACCAATTCCAATAGGATGTTTTCAAAAAGACCGTCCCTGCCGGCGCCTTGTGTCCACAGTGTGACCATGAATAAATCAATGAAAACAAATAGTATTCGGCTACTAGTGTTCCAAAAAAGCTTTTTTTTTCTCAATGATATATAATCTTCTATTGTTTCAACTCCGTTTTGTTAAGGAGTCCTTACGTATGGTAATATATTCGCTGTGAAATAATAGGTAGAGCATATTTTCCAACCGAGATTGAGTATGCTATACATATAGATAGGATCGAGGCGTAATTTGGTAGACACCGAAACTAATTTATTTAACAAAGGACCGACGGGCCGATAGAACACTTTTTATGCATATACAAACACGGTACCTCCCATGACTCCATATCTGTAATTATAGATTGTCTTAATGATCTTACGCGTTACCTGCACCCAGAAAATATTATTATTATAACCTAGTTTATTTTTAAGATAAACATAATTACAATACCTATTTCTAACAATCAAATAAAATTAAATTTAAGCAGTCTTAAAAAAGTCCCGAACTGCTCTCCTTTTAAGTAGACGTTTCCGAACAAGATTATGCACCGGAAATTAAAAATTCTTTCGAAGGAATGAAAATAGAACTAAACTATGTTCAATGACTTTTACTTTATACGAAAATAATTTCGTCAATGAGAATACAGCAAACCGATGTTTTCATGTACAGAAATCAAATAACAGACTTCAAAAAAGTTATTCTTTTCTTTAATAATAATCATAATCATTCTATTCTTTAATAATAAAACTTTTATAAAACATAATGATTGCACAAATTCTAAAATAATTGTTTAATTTTACTTCTATCATAATCACTAATAAATTAGTTAATTTTTAAAAGTTTTTTTTCTTAACAGAACGAAGAGATACACACACACAGAACAGAAAAATTTCTTTAGTATGTTAGCAGTTTCTTAAATGAGTAAAAGTAATTTATCAATATTGATTAAAGGATTTCTCGAAAAGTAAACTTTAAGAATCTACAAAAAATATGCAATTATTTCACAAAAGCAAGTCACGTAGGAAAGTTGTTTTTATACAAATCTGTGAGAAATAACATGAAACACGATATAAAAATCCCTAACAAAAACGTCAAGGAAATGAGTCAGTATTCAACAAGAGAGGGACAGTAACGAGCTTTTGTCGCTCCAGTGCCTTTAGTGGGACTTCCGGTAACTAATCATTGCTGACCAGGAGGATGTAACTGGAAACAAAACCACCTGCTGTGATTTCAGTTTAAAAAACGACGCGCGGATTATATAATTAATTAAATATAAGTTAGTTTAAATTATATTATTAATAATGAATTTTCACGAAAAAATTTCATTATGTCTTCCCTACATGGAACTAATTAGATAACACTAAACAGTTAAACTTGCTATTTACCATCAGGTTAAGTACGTACATTTGTTTATTGTTTTTTTCACTTAGATGTCTAACTAATTACTTCATTCAATATTACGGCATATCTTTAAATGTTTTTCATATAATTAAATGTATTTTGAAAAAAATTATAGCAATTAATTGATGTTTAACAATTTATTTATTGCAATAATGTTAAGAACAAAGTCACTAAAAGCTAATAACAAAATATCAATTAAATTGATGTTATGAGTTGGAAAGCAGCCCTCTAAATAAAAAAAATGAATAATTTAAATACATGTTTAACAAAATGTATAACATAAGGTGTGTACTCATCACTCTTTTTAAACAACAAATTTAAACAAGTAAGCTACTACATTTAAGGATATTCAAGTATACGCGCTAAAAAATAAGTATTAAAAAAAAGAAACTCATTTTTTATTTCTGATTCCCTCCACAATCCAAAAACAGACCGACAGAAGTAAAAAATTCGGCGCTAAAAAGAATAACGCCGTGAGTCTATTACTCGTACAGCATGTCATCGACGGTTCATTAAAATACGATGACTTAACACAAACACTATAGTGGACTTCATTGATAGCCTCTGACGTAGGTTTGACTTTAAAAAAATCCCATTGCCATACGCCAAGCAAATGTATATCTTAAAAGAACAGCCTTAAAGCTGGAATGTTCTCGTTGAAACTTCATTGCTTCGTTTTGTAACCGAAAGATGTTTTACAATAGCATTTCATTCCGTGGAATCCATTGATAAGTTTGATGCTACCAGTGTTACAAGAAGCTGATCTCACGAGCTTTGAGAAAGTCCGTTACTAAGAATTTTTAAATCAAAGAACAAACACAACATACCAATGGTAATATTAATTACAATACCCTGCTATTCAGAATGACCAAATATATTTTTTTTATAATTTAATATCAAATCAACTTAAACTTTGTTAAACCATGAACAAATGTATTCTATCACCGTACAGTTAGAATCAGTTGTTTAAATTATCATCATCATGAAAGTTCTATCCGAGTTACTAATATATTGCAAGTCTTTTCCTAAAATGTAGTACATTTTCAACTTTCTTTTTATTCAATTATGTATATAGAAGACATCTCCCAATTTGTTTGACCTAAGCTACTTCTCCCCGTTTAAATATAACTCTACAGAATTATAATTTCATACTAAAAAGGAAAGTCAAATAACTTTTTACTTTCCAAAACCGTGAGAAAAATCCATTTTCTAAACTAGTTGTCAAACAGGTACTTCATCTATTGTGGACAAAAAGCAGTAAACTAAACCGATACAGTTACAAATTATTGTGCCGTGGAAATAAGCAATTTAATGCGAAATTGAATGCCACGAAAACACTCCGTGGGGCCGTATCCGTTTGGTATAAACTTAATAAGGAGATTAACAACAATTTTCCATTGCCCCTCGTAGCCTGCACCGTACAAATTAAAATTTATTCTGCTTCTAACCTTTGTTGTCGATTTCTTCGGTTAACGACGTTATAATTCTTAATTCTCCGAAAAAAAAGACTAAATGTCAACTTACATTACTTTTTCATAAAGATCCAGAAACAAATTCACACACAAAATAAAATTTACATATCAGTTTGTTGTTAACTTTGTGGCAAACCTTTGCACCGAGCTACGGCCATTTTGTAACATAGCAGTAGGTACATACAGTAGCAGTAAAATTTTAAAATTACGATAATCTGGAAGTAAATTGTATGCTGTTTAATTAATAGTTATAAAACTAATATTTGTTTGCTTTTATGTATTTCTGCTGAATGGTCAAACGAGAACGAAGTTATCCATTTAATTTAACATCAAATAATAATATAAGTAAGAAGTTAGACGTCTATGTTGCAATTAACACAATATATTATATTAACCTAAAATTATAAAAAATACATTTTCGATACTATTTTTAACATAAAAATATTAAGTATAAGTTATTTGTAAAATTAAATTTCTTTCTCTTTTCAAAGGAAACATTTGAATGTAATCAAAAGAAAAGTAACACATCATTAGGATACATACTACTGCAGCTCTAATTCCATCAAGTCGTTGTGTTCAAATGTGTTCTTCTTTAGGCATTGTAAATAGTAAACTTTTTATCATCGTATACCTTGAAAATGTCTGAACAATATGGTGAACTTTATTCAACTTAACTAGCGCTAGATTCTTACGGTATAGCTTAACTACAAGATGAAGGTGTACCTCATATTTTTTAACCTGCAATTAGGACTCTTGACCACGACTAACATAAATTGTTGGTTGATAATTCTTTTTGTTCGAAAGCATGAACGCAGATTTTAACAGAATTAAAAAATGGTATTCTGTAAGAGTGGAAAAATATCATAGAAAATTGATTTTCCACTTTATAGTTTTTGTATGGTACCTTAGCTGTAATTAATATTAAAATATTTTTGCCGATAGGATATATATTAAAATATTTCTTCTTGTTTAAAAATTTCGCTTTCTATCTATCTAACTTCAATGAAATTTCTAACATAACAATGTTAGCGCAAGCACTGAAGCAACGTAGAGAAGGCGCTCCACTCCGCCTTTGTGCTGAATAGTGGACATAATTGCGAAACATATTTCAGTTACAGAGTTTCACTCGTTCACTAGTTACAAATAGATGTTTATTATACAAATTTTGCTGTTCAAGATGTACAAGATATTTTTGAAAATTTTTAATTTTCAATTGATAAAAACACAAGCTAAGAATTAGTATTTGTAGCTCAACTACTTGAGAGTCATGAGTAAGCCTTTTTCTAAATGATTCAAAACGAATGCAACTTTTGTGTTAAAAAAAAACTTGAATTCAGTTCTATGAAATTATATGGGTACAAAGAAACGACACTCGTAAGTATTTTCAGGTATGACAAAAGTCCTTTAAATAGTTATATTAAGCACGGAATTATTTTATGCTATTTATTCATATAATTATACGTTACAAATTAATATATATTTTTTTTATGTTTGTTATTATTCTCTATTAATAATTAAACCCGAAACTGATCCAAATTATGTTTGCTAATAAAACAAACAAAAAACCTGATTTGAATCAGTAAATGAGCATTTCATGAAAGCAGTTTTCATCATTTTGCCAAGTTAAATATAAATCAGAGTTTTACTTAATACGGAACCTATGAGATACCATGTGCAATATATTCCGGGAGTTTGAAATGAAATCAATAAATAAATTGATAGTAACAGCAGACTAAATTTATAAATTACAAATGATTCACTATATTAGTGAGGTAATACTCTTAATAAAAATCTTTTATGCAGAATTCGTAAAAATAAATACAAGTATTTTTTGGCATTTTTCATTGCGTTAACAATCTTCTATCTGCACCGTCAACAGTCAAAAATCCTATACAGGTAAGCTATTAAGATAAAGAGTAAACCTTTTATCAAAAAAATCTTATTAGCTACAATCATGAACTTATGAATACCTATCTTGAAAACGCGTTAACAAAATATATTACTTTATATTAAAGCATGCTTTAATTTGTATTACAATTGGAATCTTTTGTTTAGTAAGAGAGAGATGTGTATATTTTTGTAGACTCGCATTAAATGAGTGGGCAGAACTGAGTCCCCTCCAATTGCGCTTGCGCCTGTTTTGGTATGGCACTCGGGTGACAAAAATTCCTGCATCTTTTACATAAAAATAAATAGACAAATTTTAGAATTATTTCGAATATTTTATATCACTATTGCTTTTCATAGATTTAACAAATTGAATTAAATATTTTTAAGTACAGCTTCACTTAAAAATAATTTTAATTATTCATAGTTCGCCAAGAAGCGAGTTATTGAAGTAAATAAAAAATCTCATCATATATCATCTATAAATTGTTTTATTAATGAATACCTAATTAAATACTTTTACTTGGTTAAAAAAAACCTATTATTTTTTACATTTCAAACTATCTTCAATGTATAGACAAAAAATGTAAATAATAATTTACGCAACAAAATACTTGATAGGGGAATAAAAGGCGTATCCTAAAAACACCATCAAGCGGCGGCACTTCACGTCTTCAACTTGTACAAGTGGGTGTGTTCCATGTGCACTCACCCACACGCCGACACTTGGACCTCAGCACTAATCCTCCTCAGCACGGCACGCACACACCACCGCCCGTAAACCTATCCGTACAAACACAGCGGCACTCTCAGTTCCATACAACCTCCTCTGCTGCACTCACGCGCAGAAAAAAAGATAACGCGATCTATCGATCTTTTTCCCAATAAAAAAAAAACAACAGCGTCTGATAGGCTTCATTGCTATAGTCGGATAAGACTGACGTCTACAACCGAACGCGTTGCCTCCGCACAAGACATTTATTTCGTTCACAATATTTATGACAGCGCAATTAATTATACATGTCGTTTTAATTATGCAAATACAAATGGGTGATAATCAATTTAAATTATGTGTTTTTGTATCCTCCATTTAAATTAATGCAAACAGATATTAATCACAATTTGCGGCGTTTTCACAGTGCTAAGTTTTAATAATATAACGAACGGATCATTGTTTTTGCGAAAAATTATTTAGATGTGTAATTGTAAAATGTTCGATTTGCGATCTTAGTGAGTTGAGTAAATTGTGAACAAGACTTCATGAGAACATCATAGTGACAGTCATACCATTATGGAAAGGCACCAAAATGGTATGGATGTGTGGGTAGGTAAGGGTATATAAATAATATTGTTATTTATTTATTATACTTTATTTGAACCCTAATAATTTATACTAAACTTGGGCACTATTAATAATAATCCAAGATAAAGAAAAAGAGAGATGCTGTAAACGTGTTCTAAATAACCTAAAAATTTCCTTGTGTTGTCTCTATGAAAATACTGTTTATTACATACTTTTAAACGGCATTATAAATTAGATATATATTTTCGATGAAAATTAATAAAATTTTTAATTTAAACGTTTTTATAATATATTAAACTAATGTGATCTAAAAGTATATATAAAAATCAACGATTTTTTATGACAATTGTTATCATTAAACTAATTTTTAGTTTTTAAAGTCCTCGGTTTAATTGCTTGGTTGTTAGCCATCTTAAATAATATAAACTAAAGATTTTGTGAACAATACTTTAAGTATTTAAAAAAATAGCTTGAGTTACTTTTAATGTCGGCCATAATCCAGTGAAAGTTGAAACAAAATCAGTCTCCGTTTAGAAGATTAAATGAAACAAACAGACAGACTAATAAGGGTTTTTTAAATACATTTATAGCGTTAATAGCATGTACATGTTTGTGTGTATCTAGTTTGAAAAGTTGTATTTTGATTATAGAGACAAATTCAATTTATATTTTCCTTTTGTATTGTATATGTAGGTTATATTATATACCTGTACTTTGTTACACATAAAACATTTTTTTTTTCTCTCTTATTAAAACTATACACGTTATTACGACTTTGATTATTAATCAAAGCATAATATATTGATAACTACCATTTATTGAAGGAAATATTTTCTGTTAGTTAACCACCCAAATACATTGAGTAAATTTATATTTAAGAACAAGTAACAACACAACGTAAAAATGTATTTAAAATAAATTACTACATGTAATAAGTTAAACGGTCCTTTCAATACTACAAAATTACCATAGTTGACTAAACTTTATGAGAAACTAATAGACCACAATAGTTTGCAGTTTAGAAAATTTAAAAGTTGGTGTATAAACTAACAAACTCATAAAAATAATTATCTAGATCGACTAAATCCTGATTCTAAAGATATATAAGTTTAGACAAACTTATACGCCAAATTGCATATTAATCACTTACTAAATATTCAAAGGTTAGTTAGTTTCTATTTAATAAACGTTATGTTAGAAGTTTTTAAGTATATACATAGCAACTAATCTTTAACAAATCTAACACTCACTCATTAACTAAATTAAGAGTTTTTAACACAACGAAAATGGTGCTGAGCCATTTAGTCATCAATGCAAGTCTTGCCAAATCAATTAGCACTGAAGATAGGATAACAGTAAATAATTATTACCAAAACTAACCTCATTACTAGATTAAGATGTACTTACATCGAATTAGGACAGGGCCGGGTGAACCAGCTCGGCGGTTTGTTCATCAATGGAAGGCCTCTGCCAAATCACATACGGCTGAAGATCGTCGAGATGGCAGCAGCGGGAGTGCGACCCTGCGTGATCTCCCGTCAACTTCGTGTATCACACGGCTGTGTCTCCAAAATTCTTAATAGGTATCAGGTGAGGGGGTTTATATTCATTAATTATTTCTAGTCGACAACTCAGCATATATGCTTCATTGTTTAAATTTGGTTTAAAGAACTTAATTTCACATTATTTCGCTTTGCTGGAATGTAACCAATAATATCTAATATGAATATTAAGGTACAAGTAAATACATAATAATGTTACTTCATTGATTAAAACTGAAAGAAAGCTCTTTGCATACTTTTTAAAGGCAAATTCAAGTAACAAATAAAACTCGCATATTGAATTACGTTGAAAACAATACTGTTAAAGAAAACGTATGATTTTATGCACTGAGAGCATTAGTCAAGATAGTTTCTTTTTAAATATTAAAATGGTATTCTTAATTTTTTCATTACAGTTTTACCACCGGTTCGAGTATTATGTTTGATGATTAAATTGCATTAATTGTTAATATAAAATATTTAATTACTTACTTGCGGTCTAGTCTTTAAGAAATACAGCCTTCAGAGCGCATACATAGTTTCAGAAACAATTTTTTCAATGCGCTTGATGAAAGTCGATATTTCGAAGGTGAATTTTGTTTAAAAACGTGATTTGGATTCCGGCTATCTTTTCAGTTTAAAATTCATTCGCATACAAACGAATAGTCATATAATTACACGTTAGGTATACCAGTTAATCTCCAGACACTTCTTCTCCGGTAGCCGATGAAACAATTGCTATTGATTTTCTGCGCGGCCAAGCCTGAAGGTTTGTTTTCACTAACACCCCTGTGTACCTACGTGCCACAATAATGGTGATTGTTTCGTCCAGGAAACGTTTATTTACGCTCCACGTGCCCCGTAGCGACCTCCACTAACCCGTTTACATCCATTGTCAAAGCAATGGTGCCGGTGCTTCAAAATATGTGTCGTTTTATGCAAACCGTGATTTCTTCCGCATTTAGTAAAGCTTTAATAGTTATTTTTAATAACACTTACATTAACATAAAGCCATCCATTATGTACGCACGAAAATAAATAGTAATTGTGATATAAATAACAAAAGTTAATTACACATAAGTGATACCCGAAGTAAAAGGATCTGTATATTTCCGTATTTTTTTAAAACTGGTAACAATTTGAGTAGTCGCAAACTTCGCTGCAAATAATTTTATGCGACAGACGTCGTTCTTAAAAGGTCCCAATATCCTCTTTTTGCTTAGGAGACAGGGTCAATAAGACCAGGTGTAATTGGCGGATCAAAACCAAGGGTTGCGACACCTGAAGTAGAAGCGCGAATTGAAGAACTGAAACGTCAAAATCCAGGTATATTCTCATGGGAAATACGTGAAAAATTAATAAAGGTATGAACTTTTACTATTTACTACAATATAATTAAATCATTATTCGGTTGTATTCTTACATAACTATAAATTGTATAAGTAATTAATATAATGATAATAGTGTATAAGTAAAAAAATGTATTTCTGTTTAACTCCGGCACATACAGATATTTTAGAAATTATATTTAATAATACAAACGATTGATTTTAAACGATATTGTCGCCTTACTTTTGAGTATGATAAGTGAGATCAATACTTCGAAACTGCACCGTTGAAATTTCAATAGTTAGAATCCTCAAGATGATTTATTACAGAACAGATATTTGCTGGATTCACGCTCCGTCGATATTCGCCGCGGTCATTGCGATTGCCAATTTTGTGAAACTCGATTATGAAATCGTAGATAGCGATTATGTTGGCCTATGAATCATAACTTTTGTACTAACACTGGTAAATCGACAATCATTTACTTGTTAAAATTATTGTGGTATCCGCTGAAAATGTATTTTTTTATGTTTAATTTTCTTGTTCTCTCCAAATCAGTCTTTGGTGGTACAAATCTCATATCATCATGTATAAAATCTTTACTAACAATTTATTCAAAATATTTATTTATTTCTTGATTTACACATACACGAAAAGTACATAGATATAAAAAAAAATCACCATTACCTTCCAATATTACAAATGTTCATTAATAAATCGAAACGCTTTTACCCCTATACAAACGATAGATTTTAAAGGTATCGCAATTTCATATATATTTAAAAAAAAAAAACACGTATAGTACAGCACTACATTTATTTCGTAGTTCTAAATGTAGTAACAATGCAATTGTTTGAAAGTGTACCTAATCATCGAGAGAGATAATTATGATACCAAAATTTTAAAAAACATACATTTAATCTAACCAGTCTTCAACGGTACATGATTTAAATCAAACTTTTTATATTCTTAAATTTTATGTGCTATTTTGTATGTAATTTTCATTGTTCATCGAGTACGGAGACAGTAATATGAAATAAGAAAAAAGTCCATATGGTCTTTAAATTTTTTCCAGGAGGGAGTTACAGACCCACCTAGCATATCTTCTATTTCCCGATTATTACGCGGTGGCTCCAGAGATCCAGATGGAAAGAAAGATTACAGCATTGATGGTATTCTTGGAGGTAAGTGACTAAGTTATTTCATATTAAATTACTTTCATATCTCACGGTAATCTTTAGTTTGCTCTCGACATTTTTTAAAACATACAATCTACACATACAGAAGTGAGTACTTATTTTTAACATTCTAGTTTTTATACATACAATACTTACAAACAGAATAACACTTGCAACCCTTGTGGAAAGAACATTGTACAATAACTTCCCTATTCTGCTAACTCGTTATTTTGCAACGGCGGCAACCTGCAAAGCATTCACGCAAATGCGTTCAAAAAAAATCAATTTCCGCACACAAATCTTACCGCGTCATTGTTGGCATTTGATATATTAGAGTTTGTTCTCGAGGCGTTAAAGGGCGGCTTGCGTTTACGAATCGCATTCTAAACGTAACCGACAAAGTTAGCCGCGGTCACCCGTCGCGCCTCCTCATACCGCTGAAAACACAAACAATTGTCACAACATGGATTTCTTTATTGTGTGCACTATATTTTGTCTCTTAGTTGATTGTGTTTTGCTTTTAAATACTGTATTTGTACCGTCGACATAAATATGTTTTTTAAACACCTTTAAACTATTCTATATATTTATTACACTAATATCGGAGTTAATTCGTATTTTTATAAAATGATAAAAACAAAATATTGAAGTGAATACAAGAAATTTGACATTATTAAATACTTATAAATTCGTATTAACTTTTTCCGCATGTTATAATTTTCCATAACATTAAGCCAATACAAATCTACCTATAAAGTATACTGTATATTTGAATTAAACATAATTAAAAAAACACAAACGTCGCAATGAAATTTGAGAACGACGCTTCAGTGCTGTAAAAAGTACTGTAATAAATACTGCACTGTAAAAAAAAAAAAAACACGTATAGTACAGCACTACATTTATTTCGTAGTTCTAAATGTAGTAACAATGCAATTGTTTGAAAGTGTACCTAATCATCGAGAGAGATAATTATGATACCAAAATTTTAAAAAACATACATTTAATCTAACCAGTCTTCAACGGTACATGATTTAAATCAAACTTTTTATATTCTTAAATTTTATGTGCTATTTTGTATGTAATTTTCATTGTTCATCGAGTACGGAGACAGTAATATGAAATAAGAAAAAAGTCCATATGGTCTTTAAATTTTTTCCAGGAGGGAGTTACAGACCCACCTAGCATATCTTCTATTTCCCGATTATTACGCGGTGGCTCCAGAGATCCAGATGGAAAGAAAGATTACAGCATTGATGGTATTCTTGGAGGTAAGTGACTAAGTTATTTCATATTAAATTACTTTCATATCTCACGGTAATCTTTAGTTTGCTCTCGACATTTTTTAAAACATACAATCTACACATACAGAAGTGAGTACTTATTTTTAACATTCTAGTTTTTATACATACAATACTTACAAACAGAATAACACTTGCAACCCTTGTGGAAAGAACATTGTACAATAACTTCCCTATTCTGCTAACTCGTTATTTTGCAACGGCGGCAACCTGCAAAGCATTCACGCAAATGCGTTCAAAAAAAATCAATTTCCGCACACAAATCTTACCGCGTCATTGTTGGCATTTGATATATTAGAGTTTGTTCTCGAGGCGTTAAAGGGCGGCTTGCGTTTACGAATCGCATTCTAAACGTAACCGACAAAGTTAGCCGCGGTCACCCGTCGCGCCTCCTCATACCGCTGAAAACACAAACAATTGTCACAACATGGATTTCTTTATTGTGTGCACTATATTTTGTCTCTTAGTTGATTGTGTTTTGCTTTTAAATACTGTATTTGTACCGTCGACATAAATATGTTTTTTAAACACCTTTAAACTATTCTATATATTTATTACACTAATATCGGAGTTAATTCGTATTTTTATAAAATGATAAAAACAAAATATTGAAGTGAATACAAGAAATTTGACATTATTAAATACTTATAAATTCGTATTAACTTTTTCCGCATGTTATAATTTTCCATAACATTAAGCCAATACAAATCTACCTATAAAGTATACTGTATATTTGAATTAAACATAATTAAAAAAACACAAACGTCGCAATGAAATTTGAGAACGACGCTTCAGTGCTGTAAAAAGTACTGTAATAAATACTGCACTGTAAAAAAAAAAAAAAAAAATATAATTTGCTAATTAATTTTGACCTTTAAATGCTTTTATAAAATCTAGAACCTTAATTCCAATTATTTTAAAGCATTATTTATAAATGATACTTCATGTATTAGTGAAAGAGCAGTGTACTCACTCCCTGTACTACCATTGTTTCATATTTATTCCTTTGCAAATTACCACAATCAAGAGGAGTTGCTGCAAATTACACATGCGTCTATGTTTTATACATTATGTACGAAATTGTCGCCGTAAGTGTGATCAAGATAAAAACAAGCGATCCACTTTCACATCGCATCAGAACAATACAAAAAGAGGTGGCGATAAAATCTTACATTTGTTTAATAACATCGCTCGTTAGAATCAACTAATGTCGCGATGGAGAGCAGATGGACTATTACAGAGAACCACCACGAAGACACAATCGCTAGTAATACACGATGCAAGTATTACAAAAAGCGTCAAGCTATTTTCTATGCATTAGTCATAGCTGTCACAAACACGGGTTTAGGAACATTTTGAGCGGCTATGTAATTATTATTATTTTTTTGTCGTTTTAAAATTCCACGCAAAATAAATAAACGTACCATAAATATTGCTTACTAATTTCTTTTTATTATTTCAGTTTTGAATACTTTTTTTTGTGCTAAACTTAGAATAGTACATATCAAAACGACCAATTCAAGACTAAGTAACTAACAAACATAAGTCCTAGTTAAAACTAAACATTAATGTTTATCATTAATTTTATCGGATTTAACTTCATTAGGATCTAATTTCTTATAAATTCTACCTATTTAAATGGTTTTCTACTTTGTTTGATTCCATTTCAATTGTGCTAATATTGTTAAGGTCTCTTACAACGCATAATGAAAAAAAAAGCACTTTACTAACGCGAAGAGCACGCGCGGTACTTCAAATGCTTAGTGGTTGTTTGTTTTTTATCTTTTGTCGTCTTGTATTCGACACGATGTTGTAACATCACATTATTCAACGTAAGCCCTCCCAGAGTGACTCCAGTTGAAATTCAAGTTAGAAATCTAAGTGATTAAACATTTTTACTTAATTAACTTTTAGGTGTACTACATATTAACACGATGTTCTAAAACTTATTTAATCTAACTTTGAGCGAATTCAAATCTAAAAGTTAAATTGTAAAGTAAATTTATAAAGTAAACATGTGGAACAATTATTGCAAGTAATGTTCTGTTTATTCAATGTCATAACGTGGGTTGAAAGTTATTAATTTATCTAACTTTCAACTAAAAATTTTAAACTGAAACTCGTTTCGTTTAATGTTGCAGCTTAACAAAAATAATTTAAGGGGAGCATTAAGAAAGTACTCAAAATCGCGTCGAAAAACAAAGAGCGTACGCCCCCTGCGCGCAGACGTGCTAATCCGGCCATCTGTTAACATCGGAACAAACCGCTGAAACAAAGGCCGACCCGGCCCGTTTTAATGAAGCCAGATTATGAAGGTGTTAAACCGCTGCCGCCGCTCTTTCAACTCTCAAATTATGACTTTTGAACAGAGCCGGCGTCTTCACGGGGTCACATTTCGGCAATCGCCAAAGATCCTCATGCTCTCTCCCACTCGCGTTCCACGTATAAACTTCTCGCATTTCTTTGAACATAAAATCCTTTACAGCTTTAGTTTTATTTCATTTCTGAATAATCACAATCGAAATGGTCCTTATAACTGTGCAGTAAGGTTGCGAGTAGTTTAAAAAGACTTATGTAGGTACTGAGAGTTATTTAGCCCCATACGTTATGATCAAAGTCTGTACAAAAAAGACAAAATAATTTTGTCCCTGTCTTACGAGTCAGCCATAGAATTTGAGTAATGTAAATCATTTTATTACAATACTTCGTTTTTTCATTGGTTTCGCAGCCATTACTATTTAAGTCGTATTTGTTATAGTTTTGGAAACGGATCGTTCATGCAATATTGGATAGGAATTGCATTTCAACGTAAATACTCTTACCGTAAAATATTTAAGTGCTTTCTGAAAAACATCGGTTCTAATTGATTGGATAAATTATTTGTTATATTATAGTTAAATCATAAAATTAATAAAAATATAATCAAAATGCGATCTTTATTAGTCTATACAAGTTGTTTACAAAATTTAAAACAGCAATTTGAACGTTGCTGCGTAACGGAGATTAAACTCAAAGGACATCCAACATATTAAAGCCCGCGAACTTTTCCTTTTGCGTGTCATAAATCCAGATCGCGACACCAAAATATTGAATGGTGCCAAAATGTCACCCGGACGGCAAAGAAGCCGACAAAGAAGCCGCCGCACTGGGTGTTCCTTATTCCACCACACCGAGCCCCACTGAGCCCCTATTTTTTCATTTCATTCAATTTTGACTTCTTTCAAAAGGCTATTAATATAAGCCGCATTTTTAAACAGTTTTAAGGGCGAAGCTGGGCATTGTTACGAGCATTTTTTAAAATCAGTTTCCGTAGGATTCCGCTACCGATTTATAAATGAGATCGCTCAGGCTGCGAACTGACGCTTCTTGATTTAGGCGAATTAAAACGTGATGTGGGGCTTAACAAAAAACCCGCTATTAATAAATACGTGTGCTTAAAAAAACGGGAGAAGACAAATTGGTTCAGTGCGACGTCGAATAAATAATGAATCCGCATTATGGTAATTGTACGTTTGTAAATCAGATCGCAAATGTCTGTAATTCATTACAATGAGCTTTTTAACATTAATAACAAAATTTTAAGACTGCTTAGAAGATTATTTCAAAATTACAATTACATTAATCCTAAATAAATTATCGATTGAATAAATTGTAAATATAACACTTATAACGGTTTGATATTTTAAATAGCACATACAGTTTTGAATAAACCTCAAAAATTCATGGGAACGGTCATTCTCTACTTTTTTTTCCGCCAATTTTTCTCTTAGATCAAATTGTCTTAAGTTTTTGGTTTATAATTTCTGTTATAATAATAAATTATGTTTTCTGTCGGCAGGTAGAGGTTCAGATTCTTCTGACATTGAATCCGAGCCGGGTTTAACATTGAAGAGAAAGCAGCGCCGGTCGCGCACGACGTTCACCGGTGAGCAGTTGGACGCACTCGAAAGAGCATTTCATAGAACACAATACCCAGACGTCTATACTAGAGAAGAGTTGGCATTGCAGACAGGACTCACAGAAGCCAGGATTCAGGTGCGATTTTTTTTTTATTGTAAATAAATATTAGTAGAACATTTATTTATATTCTTCTCCTATATCCTATTTCCTCATGATTGAGGGTCGCGGTCATCATGTGTGAAGAAACACACGATGAATAACTTGGCAGTTACAATGGAATGGTTTGCCATTGCCTTCTCCATTTCACATACGGGTCCGACCACGGACTCCTCTCGATATTTTCCTTCACAGTCAAAGCACGTGATATTAGTTGGTGTTATACTTACTGCACATAAATTTAAAAATTAATTGGTTCAGGCATGATTCGAACCCAGTACTTCTGGAGGAAGGCGGGCGTTCAAACCACTATGCTATAACGACTATTTATATAAATAAATTTTTGACTGGCGGCGTACGGATTCTTCTGTATTATTAAGATATAATTTTTTTTAAAACTGTTATTAGCTAGTTCAGATATAAGTTGTAATTTATACACGTTGCATGATGTTAAACATTTTTACATTCCAGGTTTGGTTTTCTAATCGTCGAGCTCGGTTACGAAAACACACCGGATCGAACACAGCGCAGACACTTGCTAGTTACTCTACAATACCAATGCCACAAATACCATGTCCTTACCCAGCGGGTGAAATCCCAACGCTCGCACAACATCACCCGCAACATGCAGATAGTTGGCATCATCAGAAATATGCTAACTACAATCAGCTTATGGCACAGTCTCAACATTTAAATCAAGCTTTCCAAAACGCTGCTTTTCCGAGTACATCTGGTTCCACTTTTGGGCATCTTATAACGGGTAACGCTCCACCTCATAGCCAAATACTAGATCCAAGTGTACCAAGAAACGATTACCCCCGGTATACTAATAACGAAGTTTATAACAAAACTATTAATTATTTGCCAAAAGAAAATGAAGGCGATGACAAAGTGACAGGCGAAGAAGTTATAGAGCCTCGTGACGAATCATTTGTGAAAGCTGCGCCAAGTGATTACAATAAGGAGTTACCAAGTAGTGAATATTCGAAAGTGCCAACGGATTATTCTAAAGTATCGGTAGATCCTTCTTCGGCTACTAACTGGAGCCCATCCCATAGTTCTTTAAATATGAGCTTAGCTGGTTTATCAAGTGAATACAAATACATGAACGATCCATATGCTTTCCCCAACATGGTGGACCCTCTGAACCAGCATAGTTATCCTAATCCTCCCAACTCAAGTAATAAATATTGGATTTGACAAATATTGAATGTTGGGACATTAGTAGTTTACATGTACATTACAAATTATTTTTTATTTTAATTGTAAAATCCTTGAATTTAGTTGAAAATTAAAAAATACCTCTATTAAGCATTCCATTTAAATATACCTATGATAAAACCAAATTGTAAAAAAATGTTTTAGTGAAAGTCAGTAGTAAAATATACATATACTTACTATAGTTTTATTATTGTTTTAATTTCCATAAATTAGCAGCATTTAATAATAGTGAAATATTTATTTTACGAGCACAATGTCGTTAGACGAAAGTATAAAAGTAATAACTATATTATGTATGTTACTATCACTTTACATTTTTCTTTGGGTTCTTAACGTTTTTCAATTTCTTAACATCAATGTTGACCTAAGACACAAAAATATAAATAAAAGAATGAATGCTTTAATAAATCAACATTTATTAAATACTCATACATTGCCTATTTAACTAATAATAATCATAATGTAAGCATACGTATTGATTGAATTTGTTACAAATATACATTTATATAACTTCATTTAATACTCTTAAGTAAAGGAGTAAGGTTCACTGTTTCACCACATCGATAATCAAAGCGCCAGGTTCTTTTGGAACTGTATTGATAGGTGTTGCTTCCGTGTTTTTCAAAATGTTTTCACTAGTTAATACCTCTTGAAGCGTTGTTTCTGCTATTACACTTTGTTCTGTACTTAATGATGTTACTTCATTTAACGTTTCTTGTTCGGTATTAACTATTCCGCTGATATCTATCGCCGATTGATTAAGAGAGATCGTCTGATTTATTACCTCAACCCTTTCAGTAGTACTTGAGATAGGAAATAAAGTTGACTGAAGGTCAATAGATTCAAGGTTTGTGTTATTGTCACTTTTATAGGAAACATTTTGATGAGCGTTATTTTTGACATCAAAGGCTTCCTCCACGGAAACAATAACGTGTTTTAGTATATTATTGGAAGATTCGGTATTAATCTCAGAAACTACGTTTGGTGTAGCTTCGCTTAATGCAACATTAGGTGATGAAGAGGATGAATTAGCAATATTTGCAAAATTCACTGAAATAATAGCCTCAACTGGATTCGGTACATATTCTGTTGTTACTTCTACTATATTTGTAACATTTTTCGAAGAATCAGTTACATTTTTATCTTTGGGAAGTTCTGTGTTATTACCGAACACTAAATCACTAGTAGAATTATAGACTATCGTATTTTCTGGTAAAATGGTGTGGATAATTGAATTTGGAACATTTTCTGTTGTTGCCACTACAGAAATAATGGTTGAAATATTCGGTTCATTATTATTTACAGATATCAAAGGCGGAATAGCTTCTGTTATCTTGGGACTAGATGAGGAGAAAGATGTATTATCTACAGATTTTGCTGACAAATCGGTATTCGAAATTAAATTTGTAACAAACTCTGTAGTTGTTTCTGCGGGAAGTATGGTTGGAACAGATGAATTGTTGGAGGAACTATTTATGTTTTGGCTATCATATGATTCGTTAATATTTCTTAATAATAAAGATGAAATCTCATTTGTTAAATCAGGAATGGATAATGTCGCAGATGTTTTAGCCTCTCCTGCTAAGTTCACTGACGGAGTTGTGTCTATAATTGGAACTGAAACATTTTCAGTCGTTGCAACTACAGGAACAATGTTAGAAATATAAGGAATCTTGGACCCATCCACGTTTTGGCCATCGAAAGATTCATTATTCTTTACTGATATCACAGATGGATTAACTTCTGTTACCTTAGCACTGGAGGCCAAGGAAGGTATATTATCTGCGGAATTTACTGATAAAACGCTATTTATAATTAAATTTGAAACAAATTCTGTAGTCGCATCTACCGCAAGCGAATTAGGGACAGATGAATTGTTAGAGGAACTTTTTATGTTTTGGCTATCATATGATTCATTAATATTTCTTAATAATAAAGATGAAATCTCATTTGTTAAATCAGGAATGGATAATGTCGCAGATGTTTTAGCCTCACCTGTCAAGTTCACTGACGGAGTTGTGTCTATAATTGGAACTGAAACATTTTCAGTCGTTGCAACTACAGGAACAATGTTAGAAATATAAGGAATCTTGGACCCATCCACGTTTTGGCTATCATATGATTCATTAATATTTCTTAATAATAAAGATGAAATCTCATTTGTTAAATCAGGAATGGATAATGTCGCAGATGTTTTAGCCTCACCTGTCAAGTTCACTAACGGAGTTGTGTCTATAATTGGAACTGAAACATTTTCAGTCGTTGCAACTACAGGAACAATGTTAGAAATATAAGGAATCTTGGACCCATCCACGTTTTGGCCATCGAAAGATTCATTATTCTTTACTGATATCACAGATGGATTAACTTCTGTTACCTTAGCACTGGAGGCCAAGGAAGGTATATTATCTGCGGAATTTACTGATAAAACGCTATTTATAATTAAATTTGAAACAAATTCTGTAGTCGCATCTACCGCAAGCGAATTTGGGACAGATGAATTGTTGGAGGAACTATTTATGTTTTGGCTATCATATGATTCATTAATATTTCTTGATAATAAAGATGAAATCTCATTTGTTAAATCAGGAATGGATAAGATCGCAGATGTTTTAGCCTCACCTGTCAAGTTTACTGACGGAGTTGTGTCTATAATTGGAACTGAAACACTTTCAGTCGACGCAACTACAGAAATAATGTTTGAAATATAAGGAATGTTGGACCCATCCACGTTTTGGCTATTGATAGTTTCATTATTTTTTACTGATATCACAGATGGATTAACTTCTGTTACCTTAGCACTGGAGGCCAAGGAAGGTATATTATCTGCGGAATTTACTGATAAAACGCTATTTATAATTAAATTTGAAACAAATTCTGTAGTCGCATCTACCGCAAGCGAATTTGGGACAGATGAATTGTTGGAGGAACTATTTATGTTTTGGCTATCATATGATTCATTAATATTTCTTGATAATAAAGATGAAATCTCATTTGTTAAATCAGGAATGGATAATGTCGCAGATGTTTTAGCCTCACCTGTCAAGTTTACTGACGGAGTTGTGTCTATAATTGGAACTGAAACATTTTCAGTCGACGCAACTACAGAAATAATGTTTGAAATATAAGGAATGTTGGACCCATCCACGTTTTGGCTATTGATAGTTTCATTATTTTTTACTGCTATCAAAGATGGATTAACTTCTGTTACCTTAGCACTGGATAACATAGAAGATGAATGAACATCTCCTGCTAAGTTCACTGACGAAGTTGTGTCTATAAATGGAACTGAAACTTTTTCAGTTGTTACAACTACAGGAAGAGAGTTTGAAATATAAGGAATGTTAGACCCATTCACGTTTTGGCTATCGTAAGCGTCATTGTTCTTTACAGAGACCAAAGGTGAATTAACTTCTGTAACCTTAGAACTAGATGACAGGGAAGATGTATTATCTGCAGAATTTGCTGACAAAGCGGTATTTATAATTACATTTGAAACAACTTCTGTAGTCGTATCCACGGGAAGTAAATTTGAAACAGAGGAATTGTTAGAAGAACCTTTTATGTTTTGGCTATCGTATAATTCATATTTAATTGTAGGTAATAAAGATGAAGTCTCATTTAGAATTTTCTTCATTAGAACTGCATCGTTTTCGGTCGTTACGTCTACGGAAGTTGTGCTCAAAATGGTAGTATTATTAGATCTATCTATGTTTTGGTTATCGGTAGGTTTATTGCTATTCTCTAGTTTCAAAGATAGATTTACATCAGCTATCTGGGGACTACTTGTACGGTTGCTACCAAATGATTCGTTATTATTTGCAGACAATACACTCACTTTTGTTAATTGATGTCCCGGTAATATTGAAGATGGTTCAGCTTCATCTGTAGAAATCGGCGACAAAGCAATATCAACTATTGAATTTAGAGCAGGTTCCGTCGTTGTATATACTGAGACAATGTTTGATATGTTAGAATCATTAGAAGAAACATCCACCTTTTGATCTACAATATTAGGAGAACTTCCAAATGTTGACGAAATTGTTATATTTGTAATATTTTGCGTTTCAGCTAGGAAAGGTATATTAGACTCAACATTTATAGAACTTATTACATTCAACGGTGATATGTTTTGGCCAGGCTCTGAATCGACAAGTGGTGTTTCCGAAACCACAGATGAAGTGAATATTACTCCATTACTAGAAATTTCCATAGGGTTGTTCGATGTTACCTCGGTAATAGAAACTTGGCTATTCTGTGTTCCTAGTATAACTTCTCCTAAATTAGAATTGCTAAGAAAAACAGATTTTAAACTGTCAATAGCCTTTTTGTTAGTTATATCAAGGACGTTTCTCTCTTGCGTTGAGTTATTAGAGTCCTGAGGTATTTTTAAGGGATTCCTCAAATTTTTGTTATAAATATCCGGACTAACTGATAAATTAACTTGTCGGGAACCACTAAACCAGGGCGGTAAAACATTTGGTAATATTTGTTTGATACTCTCTAAAAATGATACTTGTTCTGCAATATTTTGTTTGGCAGAAGGGGCCCAAGTTGAATTAACATTGGATAATGTTTCTGTTTTATTTTGTAACTTCTCAATGTCTTTCTCTATCTTTCCGCGGATCTTTTGGACACCTACATACTTAATATATTCAATTAGTTGATTTTGTAATGCAACACTTTCTGATGCATTTTGTAATTTGTTTTGTACAAGGTCTAATATTGCTTTACGCTGTTCACTCACTGTACTATTAGCGTCAAGACCTACTTCTTCTTGCAAGTACCTCCTTAATGTTTCCTTTTTTTCCAAGTTTGTGCTTGCTTCATTAATACCATATTTTGAATAAATTTGTACTTTTAAAAGCTCTTGTATTGAGTCATCGGCATAAGATTCGGAACTTTCCTGAATTCTCCTGGTATTTTTTTCCATTTCTTCAAGTTCTTTTTGAATTCTCTCTTGTTGTTTTTTCTCATTTTCAAGTATTTTTTCTTGTATTTTCTTTTCCTGTTCTTCAAGTTTTTTCCTTTCTTTCTCCAATTTTTCTTCTTGTTTACGTTTTTCTTTTTGACGTTTCTCTTCTTCCTTTTCCAGTTGCTTTGCTATTTTTTCTTCAAGTTTACGTTGAATCTCTTCTTGCCTCTTTCTTTCTTTTTCTTGTTTTTCTAATAATTTCTGACGCATCTTCTCCATTTTTGCAATTTGCTTTGATTTCTCATCATCTTCATCGCGATTTTGTAAATCGCCATCATCATTATTACTATCATTTTCATCTTCCGATGAACCATCCGATTCGTCGGAGTCGGATCTCTTATAACGACTTAATAATTGTTCTGAGTTATCCCATTCATTTGGTATATACTTAGCAGCCACTATGCAAACGCCGCACTAAAATTGAAAACATGTTAGTTTTTATTAAATGTAATAAAATATTCATGTAATTACATGCTATTCCCGATAAATATTAACAAAAAAAGAGAATAATTATTGTGTATTTTAGTTAATGTTTTTCCTTATATTCCTTTTTCATTACGAATCCCTTGAATGTTATAATTTTTATATCAATAAAAATACATTATGCATCTTTTATATAACTATATAGTATAAGCGAGCTTTTTTTTTAAAAAAATAAGTTAAAATTTTAAACTAACCAAGCACAATAAGGCACTAGTTATATGATACAAACTACACCATTAACTAACCAAGTAAACAGACATCTATAAGTGTAACTGCACTAGTTTGCACCCAAAACATAGAAATGTTCTCACAGTTCTGTTCGGCGGTAGAAATACCAAGACGGTCTCCTGCAACAGAGATCTACCAACCACAAAATTACACATCGCTTTCTCAACGCCCTATTATTTTTATCAGTGTGATATAAAACAACATATTGTCTCGCCAACGCCATTCAGGCACGAAATTAGTATTGTTCGCACTATGCTATTGGCGATAAAAGTAAACCCTACGGAAATGCAAATAAAAAATACTATCTGGAAAAAGAATATTTCTTTGAATAAAATATAATATTTTAGAGTTTTCTTATCATTGACTACTAACAATAATACAAACTATATGTTTTACTGGTGGTAGGTCTGTTGCCAGAGACCAGCTAGGTAGGTACCACAGCAGCTCCAATTTCTGCCGCCTAACAGTAGTGTGCTAACATGACGATTTGAAGAGCGCGGTAACCTGGTGAATTTACTGGGGTAACGAGACTTCACACCTTACGTCCCAAGGTGACGAACGCAATATGGTGCTGTCTATTATAACTAGCCCCACGTTGTTGTGGGCAAGCGTATCACTTACTATCAAATAACCAGCTCCCTGGTCGCACCGACTCGTAGAATAAAAGATATGGTGCGCGTAAATAATGCAAATTATATTAACTATTCTATGCACAGGGAAGATGAATATTTTATATATTAAATACAATATACGATGGAAATCGGAAACTTTTCAAGATAGGTTATTTTTCAAATAACATTGTGTTACTAGTTAGTATGACATTATAATAATTTTAATTTTATTTTCGAATATTTTTTTGATTAAATAGTTATAGTTAAGAATAATAAATGAATTTGAGACATTTGCATTTTAATAGTAATAATGCTTTGGACGTTTCAATAACTTTTCGTTGTTAACATTAAAAAATCTCCCGAAGTAAACAAAGCCGGTTTTCTAAATTTGTATTTAGAAAAATTTAGTTAAAATTACTTACAAGAAGCAGCAATATCGTTATCTTCATTTTGAATAAACTGTGGTTTTTCCAGGTTCGATATTCGTTCGTTTACAATATCACAATATTTAAATACACTTGTGGTTCGTTGTTCTCGTTCGTTACAAATAATGCCAAATTCTTTTAATGCGGCCTTTTATACTTGCCGTAACTATTAACGATGATAAGACGAGATAATTGTTTGTAGATAGATAAGTACCACCTCTAAGTCAAACAACGTGTTTTCGCAGAGACTGACTCAAAACAAACAATGTTCTTATTGTCGCAATACAAGATTGCCGTAGCAGAATGAAAGTATCATTAGAATATAATAAAACCACCGGATGTTTACTGCGAGTAAAGCATCGAACGGAAACGTTAATGCCTAATATCTAGACATGTTTAACAAGTACTTAATAATAACGCATAACCAAAACATATTCAAAATTAAACTTAACAATTGGACGGGGAATTCATACAGAGTAAAAAGGAATTGTAAAAAAATAGAAAAATTTATTCGATCGGTGCTATTAATTTAAAGACTGATTGTTTGAGCAAAATCAATACTAAAAATGTATTCTGTAATAATAGTAAATATTCATTATATATCAGTAAACTAAAACTGTTTCTGTTATTTGTACTTTCGGGTGTTTCCTATTAAAATAAAAAAATATCCTAACTTTAATAGAAATAGTTGGGTAAATTAAATCAAAAACCAAGCAGCTTTGATCGAAGTAAACTTAAATAATTAGAAGGTGAAGGTCCTCTGTGATAACCATGACATCAGGATCTCTGTCACATCTGTCCTTCCGCGACCATGGAAACTATAAAGCTCTCGTTACGTCGGCTAATAAATAATTAAAATCAATCCCAAAAAATCCATAACATTTCTTCAGATTCTTATTTTGTTAATAAGATATATAGGTATAAAAGTTATAAAGATACATACAGATTTTTCCATAAACATTTTAAAAACAATACAACCGCAAAGATAGAAAAAAGGTGAGATCAATTTTGCATAAGTTAATAATTGGTTGAAATACGTTAGGTTCTACTTGTCGTTTATTATTTACGAAAGAAATACAACTATTTCGTTTGTCAAATTTTGTTTCCTTTGTGTTGTTAAACATTTTGTATACATCATAAAATAACAATGCAATTAATAAACTATGTTCATATTAAATTATAATTTTTTGTTAGTATAAAGTTAGCGAGTATTGTAGAATTTACTAATGTCTTTTTGTCGCTGACAATATAATCATTTAACGATGTCGTTATTTCTATTCATTAGTAATTTCCCATTTCTAATATCTTTTCACCTCCAATTTTGTCATTACACATGACACTTCTATAAGTAGTGATATGGTTTATTGATGAATTATTAACAATATCAATTATTTAAATATTTATCAGCAACTTTAATTTAAACTTGCATTATATAATATAAAAATATATTTTTAAAATGTTGAAGTATTTTATCTTAAATGTTTTGTTATATAGACAGAGTTTAAATTAGATAAAATTCATAATAATGCTAGAAAAATTTGTTGTTTATAAACAGATTCGCATCAAAGACAAATCTTATTAAGCCAAATTGAACTCATTATCATCCGGAAAACATTATACTAAGCAATGGAATTCTACACTGAACGGTCTTGCGCGTCCCATCCTTCATTATAATTCACTTATAATCATGTAAGAAATACGATTGAAACAGCTAGTTACGTGCAATGGTCTATGCAGGTATAGAGATCACAGTTATGAATAGCAAAAATAATATAGTTATTAAAATTACTACGTGTTTATGTGTTTATGAAATCTATGGAGGCTATTTTATCATTTGTCTATATAATAACAGACGGCGATACAGTATTTATCCTTCTACGTCGTATAAAAAAATTTCGTAGCTCTGATTGGTATATATAAATGCAGGATAAAATCTGCTTCAAAACGAGGCTCAGCTGGTATTGTAATATAAGTTTTGCAATTACAAGCCACGACGGAACGCCTGTCACACCCCGCTAAAAACTTTCTCGTCTCACTAAAAAGTAATCGTACAATCTCTTTGGAATTTATGTGGATCATTACATGTAACAATATATTTATCTTCAATGGGCTAACAATTGACTTGAATTTAAAATGGTTTTGAGGAAAAGTGTAGATGCCGAGTAGAATTCTGTCAAGCTGTCATGACTGTAGATTAACAATGTGTTACCCAGCAATGAAGGTTTGAGAAAGCCATGTGACCAACCAACCTCCACAACATGTGGCCCCCGAAAATTTAGAGCTGCTACAAAGCAAGCGCATGATCACTGCACCACGGATCTAGTTATGTATGTGTCTCTAGATAATATTACAATATGCTTACAGTGGATATATTTTACTGCAGGTTGGCTGCAAACACAAAGCATTGTCTCAAAATAAAAACCAACTCAAAATTTGTGTAATCGCTTTTAATAGCCAATCGTTTATTATTAAAGAAAGATCGGAATGTGTTATTTACGCAACAAACTGATAAAAAACTCAAGCTATGTCAACTTGGGAAAAAAACTGAACAAAACTGCAATTTTCGCAGCTAATTTACAGACTGCAGATAAATTAATCACTTCCTTTATAAGGCTTTTAAAGATAAATAATCCGTTGCATAACGTCGCTTCTCATGATCTTTGTTTATTATTAAACAGTGAACGAGTATAAAACCGTCCCGCATAAAAAAGTATTATTTTGTTTGAACTGTCTCGGTTCTCTATCTGTATCCGCTTGCTCTAGAAAATAAACATGTTACGTGCAAACTTTACATACAGAGCTAGTGTCCGTGTAGCTATCTGATGTACAAAACTTCCTTCAACTCCGCGATCATTACATTGAATATAACGTTGTTAAATTAACATCAACTAATGCAAACAGACATTCTGTTCCTTACGTATCACTTGTTTTACGTCAACGTTAAGAAAATAAAGATATTTATAACTTATTAGTTAGAAAGGTAAAAACTTGATCATATTTCTTTTTAGTTGATTTTTTATACTACGAAGAGGGATCACAACGAGATCGATGCTGTCAAAATCGTTTATGAATTACCACATCGCGTTCATCACCTGTACTGTACTAAAATTACAGTAATGAAAATTTACATGTTTGAAAGGCTACAGCCCTCTTCTAGGTACTCAGTAATTTCTGACGAGTAGTATTTGGCCGCAAAAATGGCTGTTGAGTAACAAAGAACCGCCAACAATAAACTTTACCTTTGAAATGAAAACACGGATGATTTAATTTTTTTGGTTTTCTCTTGTGTTACTTCTAATACATTTATAAAACTATGTAATGGTGAGTCGTGTGTACGTGTAAACACTTTAAGCGCATGACTACGAGCGCTTACGTAATATACAAACAGTCGCCCGCGCTGCCTATTTACTCATGTTATAACTTCTGAAATTATTCAACGAATATTAATGGAATTACTTAATCTAACCGCTTGTAACAAGGTTTCCTGAACATCAATACTACGGCCCTTTGTATTACAAGCGTTCATCGTTATCGAATATTTACATGCAAATTTGCTGCCGTAAAGTCATAATTCTTCTCTTCGTATTTTAAGCACTAGTTACCTTAGTTTGATAAACACTGTTTAAGGTTTTGTAAAAAATTGCATTGGAGAAATTCTCATTTTTAATTTTAACCAATGCTGCAGCATAAATCCAGTTCAATCATAAAATAAAGTTCCTTCAATATGGGAAAACGGAACAGAATATTGCCCTGTCTAATGTGAAATCTTTTTTAATAAATCATCGATCTTCGCTTTTATACCAGCATTCTAAAAGTTCATTTTTCATTCTGCTATGGCCATCCGACGTATCTAATCTTGGCATTGGATGATAGGTATGAGGCGGTCTAATATTACATTAAATAAAACTCACTCCATATTTGTATTGATGGAAATTGACTACGAAGGACAGTCATATGTTTTCAATAATTAATCCCTACCCATAACTTAGAGACTTACATTTTTGCTTTTGTGAATCGATATTAAAAGTTTTATAAGGTACACAAGAGTGTGCCCACAAAATTCTCAAAAATGAATAGCTTTCCACGAAATAATAAAAGTACATTAAGCAAAGTGGAAGATTTAAGTAGGGATAACTTAATCGTTTAAAGTGTCTTATAATTTAAAGAATACAGATTCGAATCCTCTATTTCACTGTTATAATAAGTTTGAAAAAGCAGGGAAAATGGGTTAATAATACACAATTTTTCGTATAAAGGGACTACTACACTAGCAACTCCGGTAAAAAATAATCATTACTTCTAATGTGTATGTAAAGAAAGACGATGTCAATAAAATAGACAAATTAATATTCTTTATTAATCTTTTTTTATTATTACAAAAGGAAATTTTAAATATACAATTTAAATATAATTTAAAGTAATATACGCCAAATTATTGGTAAAACAATTAACTTTTACGAAAACTTATGTTACAGTGTATGCATCATGTTACACTTTTAGTTTTGTTATATAATTTGATCAAAGTATTTACAATTTAAAGGAAAATACAGACATGAATCAAGGAAAACATACGCAATCTGACAAACAAGTCATAACGTCTGACGAGTTTACAAACGATTACAATAATAAACAAGTTGCTATATGGTAAATGATGATTTACTGACAAATACACTGTTTCAAGTAAAAAATGCTTATTATAATGGAAGGAAAACTATAGCTAGGAAATAAAAGAGAAAATATTTTTTGAAATGCATGAAGCAGTGTGATAAAGCATTCACTAGTTTATCTATATAATAAAAATGAATTGCTGTTCGTTACTCTCGCTAAAACTCGAGAACGGCTGGACCGATTTGGCTAAATGTGGTCTTGAATTATTCGTGGAAGTCCAGGGAAGGTTAATAAGGTGAGAAAACATGGAAAAAGTGCCCGGAATATGGTAAAAACAACAATTTCTCTTTTCCATTAAGGTGACCAGATTTTTAGATGGGCAAAGCGAGACAACTTTGAATGAGTAATAATAACGTAACATTTTTTTTAGTTCCAACATAAGTACAATTTATAAATATCAAAATGTCTAATATTTTATTCCTCGACATATTTCTATCTAAATTTCTTTTAGGGTTAAGGTCGGTGACATACTTTTTGTCATTAATATAAAATATTAAGACTACGAGTACTTTAAGCTTAGTTTAAGAAAATTTATGTATTTATGAAATAGGCCTTAATTTTCTATAGCAAGAAGCAGAACATGAAGTGTATCATCTGAGAGACAAATGCAATGTAACTGGGTAGCAAAAGCAACATGTTACGCAAAACAATGATTTTCATAAATATATAATTTAACTTAATTCTAAATGTCGGGACTTTTGAAAAACGTCGCGTGACGCGGAATTAATTGTGAAAAAGCGGAACGTCTGGTCACCTTACCTTAGATACATAAAACGTCAAACATTTGAAGTTCGTCCCGTCATTTAGAAACCAAATACAATTTAAAAGAATATTTTTGGTTTTGACATTTGACATTTACAACCAACAATTTCTGATTGCAACTATAATATTTTACGAGAAAAGGGAGGAACATGGCGGACGAATTGACCACGCAGATAATTTTTTAAGTATTTTTATTCTTTTGTTTTATACGTCTACACATGGCACTGGCTCATTCACAAACCGTGCTCATGCCATCAATTGGGAAGAAGAAGAATATTTAACTTTAGCGGGAATCTAGGCGTAAAGGTGGAATCGTCTCGGTTCATTTTAATTTTTTTGTGCATAATGCGGTTGAATGTACGATGTGAGTGTATCGCGCAGTAAATAAGTGTGTTCGTGTGCAGCGATTATAGAATCCAAGCGAGAACACCACCGTCCTAAGTTCAGATTGGTTCAAAATAGTAGTTAAGTCTTAACTTTACTTTGTTGATTTTTTGTGATAGTGACACTATTTACCGCTGAGTGCGCGAGAACTTTCCTTACTTTGATTATCTACAATTTATAATACCAAGAAGAAGACGTCCTGACTTAGGTCGTCGAAGTCAATCAACGTGTGCATTTAAATATAAGAGAAAAACCAAATTAATAACGGGAATTTCTTTTGATTACGAATTATTTTTTTCTGGTTAAGTTTTCACCACATTATTTGCTAAAGTTGAAACAGCCTGGAATTATCAATAAGCTTTTTTGTTTATTGATTTTGAGGCGAAACGAAGTTTGCTGGGTCAGCTAGTATTCCATATTTATTTAAAAGTTCTGTTCCGAAATCTCATTCTTTATAGGAAAGACAACCGGAAAAATATTTGGCAAGAACTAACGTCTTTACCTCCTTGAGCCAAAGCCCACTTGAAGCGTTTGTTCGTAGATATTTAATAAGATAAAAGAAAATTCAAGACTATAAATAAACTAAGTAATGGTTCTTTAAACATGTTATTCTTTTATTTGCGTATCTATTATTATAAATGCTTTTTGTTTGTATTTATAATAAATAAATACTTCGGTAACACTCATTTACTAAGAACGGTAATGCAAATTTAGTAGTTCTCGGTGTATAAAAAAGCATATACAGCGAAGGGCTTTTAATAATAATAATCTTTTTTTATTAAATTAATTAAAAATAATAGCGTGTGAAATACTCAGACTACTAAAATGTCTAGAATTTAGGCAATGAACACATGAAAAAGTCTATAAAACTACCACGTAATGATTAAGAAAGTAATACTTCCTGTCCGAATTCCTTCTATATTTCCAAAGCAACTTTAGGATTCCGAGATTTTGCTATTTAAAAAGAACAGGATTTGTTTTCTTTTTTTTTTTATTAACACGTTTAACTTTTTACAGATGAAAATTATACATTGACTCATACCCATGTGTACATAATTTTATGAGATTTACTTGACAGTACTATTTACTAAAGATAAAAATTCTTTTTCTGATTACTACACAAATAATTTGGGTAAATTATAAATGAAACTTTCCATTTAGTAACTAAACACATCAGTAAGCTTTAAGCAAACATTAATAAAAGATAATTTTTGTATAATAATTATAATCTTAGAAAATACTAATAGTTTATTGACGCATTATGACAAATGAACTTTCATTATATTAATGTTGAAGTAACAAAAATTTCTATTAGGTGTTATATGATTACTTGTTGCTTTCATTATCTTTAATACAAACATTATAATTGGTATAGTTAGTGTATTATTACTGGGCTCTCATCTTATCTGTTTTGAAAACAGTTGCCGTTGGGAAATCCACATAGGTGATATCTAATTGGTTTGTTAACTTTAAGCCTTTAACTAACACAGCCTTGTATATAAGAGCTGCCGACTAACATGGAACTAATCACAAATAGTTTAAACTCAATATAGCATTAATAACAGTCTCGGAAACGCGCTTTACATTATAAACATGGCTGTGAAATCTGCACTGGTGTTGGCCATTTTGGTAGGTATAGTGAAATTATGTATTTTATTGGTACATAAATACAGAGTGAAAGTGATATTCTTAAAATTATAAATGTATGAAAATGGTATAAATCATTTCTTGTTTCAAGGTGGCCGTTGCTGCTGCTTTGCCAACACAACCTGGAACTGGGGCCTGGGGATGGGGAGGCGGCGCTGTCAACCCGTGGATACCACCATGGGTGTCAGCCGCGCCGTGGTACCCGCAATGGGCACCGTGTACAGCCGTAGGAAGCACATGTTTGGATTGCAATACGAAAATGGTCTGCACGAAAATCGGCGGCATTCAAAGACCTTGCAATGACCCTACACTACCCTTCTGCAACTTAGGTGAATGCTCCGCCACACCATCAACTGAGTGTGCACCAGCTGTAACCGAAAATGCTGCAGTGGCTTAAATTTGGAAAACGCCAATACTCTCCTTGATTCGATATTGTATCTAGAAAGTGATTGTAATGTTCATCACTTGTACTTTTACCATTATCCAATAATTGTATATTATATTAAATTGTTTGCATTAATAAAGTTATCTACTTATAACATAAAACATTTTTATTTCGTATTGTTTAAAAACAGTTTAAATTTATAAGTTCTAATTGTAAGTAAAAAGGCTTAGGATTATGACATAACACATTAATTATCACTATTATACTATATTCACTATTATAGACATTAATTATTGTACCTTACAACTTTGATTTGGTTGTTGAATCAAAATTATTTGCGAAATTTCCAATTTCACCTAGATGAAAATTCTATTTTATATCTCTCCCAGGGTTCGGATATTCTTACTAAATAAATATTCTCCTAAGTTTATGGCATGATATATTATAAATGATGTCAATAGGAACCCTTTTGCCCAATACAGAAATACGATAATAAAAACATTTTGCTGTAGAAGGACTAAAGGGTCCTATTATTTATTAACATTCCAGACAATTACCATATTACGCATGCGGCGTGCGAGCCGAAGCTATACAATAAATAATGTGAACCAACAAAGCCTGCCATCTTCCACTGAATTAGGCTTTAGAGGTGACAAAGATCTTAAGTTCATCTTTTGTATTAGAAATAGGATAAAGGCTATGTTTGCTTATAGTCAACAAATAACATCACCCAACGTTACTAGTTATGAATGATTTGATGATAACGTTACTAAGAGTGCTTGTTATACTCCCGACGTTTATTTAGCTTCGAGAATATGATAGTCGTTATTTCTAAATAGGTTAATTATAAAAACTATGACAGGAATTAGGACATTTTTCCTTTAATACTATTTTTATCGTGAAAGAACTGAAATACAATATTATTGCAAAAGATTTATTACAAATAATTATTTATACAAAATGTACACGATGAATTTGTTAAACTATAATTTTGTGTGTATTCTGTTTCGTGATGTGGTGCAATAATACATTTATCTGGGGGCCTTGACAAAGATCAACAGTAGATGTATCGAAGAAGAGAAGAAGCGTATGGCAATTTTTAGGTCTGCATTGGATAAGTAGAGGAAAATATGAAAGTCGCAACATATTTTGAGTCACAAAAATCCGGCTAGTTCGGGCACTTGTATTCCTCATATTCTTGTAGGCCGCAGAAACGTGGACCCTGCGGGAAGTAAAGAAAAAGAAGGTAGACCCCCTAGGGATGGGGTGCTGGAGGAGAATGATCGGAGTATCGTGGACTGAATTATATACTACCGAGTCTATACTTCAATTACTCGGCATTAAGCAGCGTTTTTCATCTTTAGTACAGTCTCGTATCCTCACCTTTTTTTATCACGTATATCACCGAGAGGAGCTGGTTTTTAAGCGACTTGTGGTCCAGGAAAAAGTTGGGGGTACCAAGCCACGACGAAGATCGCCTATGAGGTGTACTGAACAAATAAAAACGGCAGTAAATGGCTCATCATCACGACATGAATGCACGGGGAAGGTGGCTATCAGAGAAGAGTGGCGGCGTGTTTTGAAGCTTGCCACCAACACCTGAAGTGATGACCACAACCACTCTGTCAAGAGCGATACAGACAAAGTTCAGTTTTTTTTTTTTTTCAATAAATATTTTTCTTATTTATCTATGTATACATGTTTGCCCAAAAGATAATTTCCAAGAAAACTTTAAATAAAGTCACATCTGAATAAAATTGGAAACAACATTATACCTCAACATTTATCTACAATACCGCTAAAGTTAATTAGCCACAAAGAATAAGCCTCAATTAAAATAGGGGTAAAAAATTATATAGTTTTAGAGAATAACTATGTATTTACAACTAAAACAAATAAAATAAAGTATATTTAGGACACAAATATTTTTTTTTTATGTTATCTATATTCCTAGTTACCGTTTTTACTTTAAATATAACCCATTAATAAAAATCATTACACGTTATTACGTTTGTAATATTGTTAGTTGAATTGAACGCAGTTTGCTTGTACGATATCGTTTTCTTTTTTGTACAGAAAAGGAATTTTTCGCAAAGAATCCCTATTGTCAATAGCAATACGTAGTATGCAAACTATACCAGATTAAAGGGCGCAGACTAAAGCAATTACTCCGTTAACAAGATGCCCATGTTTCATGGCGATGTGCACAAATATGTTGCAATGCTTACTATCTTAATATTATCTAATCCTAACCAACGCCGCATTATAATATATAACTTTCCGAGAAGAACGTCATTTTTGTATCATAGCCAAAATGAAAAATAAATAAAGTATTATCCATAAATTTTATTACCAACATGTAATATGTCTGTAAAATACAAAACAACATGCAAGCGTAAATACTATTCCGATAAAAACAAGATAAACCAGAGATTTTATTTATTAGCTTAGTGCATATTTGTTTTAATTTTCTAGGTAAAAACAATGAATATTCCGCTATTGACTTGGAATTGTTGGAAAACCCTCATAATATTTGCTATTTCCTTGTTTGCACTCTCTACGCAGGGGATATAAGTTATGATAACGATATAAAATATAAAGGTGACATAGCGCAGTAACAGTAACAATAGTAAATGTTAACGAACAGAGCAATGTCTAACATGAATATCCCAGTTTTCTTACTCTTCTTGTTGGTAAGTCTTTAAATTTTGTTTTTTTACATATATTTGAAACTAAACTAGATGAAAGATTACCATGATCATAATCTAAAGGACTTACTGATTATTCCCTTTGCTGGTTTAGAGGTCCCTCACATGGAGAGAGTAAAGCATAGTTCACTACTCTGGCTTAGGGCATATTGCATGTCCTCAAATATTTTGTTTGAGAAATATATTTCTCGCCTTGTTTTCTTCATCACCACCTTTTGATATTTAAAAAGCTAACACTACATAATTTCTATAAAAAACCCTTTCAACTATACATATAGATAGTTTCATTTGTAACGTATAATTACAACAATTATTGGTTAATAAATGTTTGTTAATAATAAAATGTACATTTTAATTTAGGGGGCTATGACGGCTATAGCTTTCGCCCAAGTACCTCAAGGGGGCCCACACATCTCTCAGTGGGGGCCGAACCAAGGACGTCGAGAACTAGATATCGAATATGAGGACTTAAAGGCAGTGGAGACGAAATTCATCAACTTGACCACTTGTGACCCACTAGGTCCGAAGATGTATTGTCACGATTGCACCACACGTGTTATATGCAAACCGATGGGTGGGATTCTGAAGCAGTGTGGACCATGGAAACGCTACTGCAATAATGGATTATGTTCAATTATGCCTAGCCCAAATTGTGTCATTGATAATTAAATTCAGAAAATTCTATATGTTCACAATAAAAAAAAAAAAAAAAACAGAAAATAACTATTCCACTAATTAATGCACTCCTTTAGTTTATTCAGATGGTTACATCCTTAATAACAATATCATTATGCAGTGATTGACAGACTTAACTTTAGATATAGTTTAGTGACAATTGACCTATTGAATATTACTTCTTGTAAGTAGTAAATCAATTCATTAAGAGTGCACGATGTTAGCACATTACATTTGAAAACATATTCTAGATATTTTCGTTACTAAAGAAACAAATATAACCACGGTGTATGCACATCGACAATAGGTACCATTTGAGGGTTGAGAAAATTTTCAATTATTTTAAATTTAAGAAATTAAAATAACCATTCATAAAATTATTTATGTATCGAGTTAGTACAAGAAAATATATATGTCTTTGGTTTTATGTAGTTCTTTTAATGTAACTTCAAGGAGTCCCGAAAATTATTTTGACGTCCTCAACAATGAAGAGCCACAAAGAAAGTTTACACAGAACAAAAATATGCTCGACGCCTACAACAATTTATTTTTATATGTAATTACTTTTAATTTTACTAGCAACCTTTAACCAGAAACAGTGATCTTAGTACACGACAGGTTAGCATTAGAAATATACTCTACGGTAGCACCGACAAATGCCGTCGATATGGCAATAGAGACTTCTTTGATCCTCCTTTTGTTGTTCTTTTTATCTACGTAAACAAATTACTCTTGTAATAAACACAGAAAAATTTCATATTTTACAATTTAATAGTGTTTTCAAAAATAATTTCGCCAACTCAACTTTATAACTCGCTTCAACTTATGAGTGAAAGCATAGGTCTTTCAACAATGTTACATACAAAACTTAGGCATGCGTTTCATATTATGAGATTGTCAAAATGTTATATCCTTAATAAAACAAAAAGTAATAAAATATATTATAATTAAAGAAATTTTATAAATCTATCGACATCCCTACGTAACAGCGAGAGAGAAAAGAATGTATGAAGAGTTATTATTTTCAATCCGTATATAAACCCGGCCATTCGAAAGGAGTCTACAATATACTTCAAACAGTATACTTTAAAAAAAATCTGAAAATGGGATTTCATACTGCATCCTGGTTAATGCTTTTGGTTCTGGTAAGTTTCTATAACCGAATTATTTTAACATGCATGTATTAAATTTAATAACCAAGTGTCATATGTTCGTAATTGAAAATGGTTTTTGTAAAAAAAAATTTTTATACTACTATGCGACGAGACGAGCAAGACGTTCACCTGATGGTAAGTAATACGCTTGCCCGTGACAACGCGGTGCTAGTTAAAATGGTACACACTGCACCACATTGCGCTCGTCGCCTTGAGACATAAGGTGTTAAGTCTCGTTACCCCAGTAATTACACTAGCTACAGCGCCCTTCAAACCGGAACACAGTAATGTTTGCACACTACTATTTGGCGGTTGAAATAGGAGCTGCGGTGGTACCCATCCAGACCGTCTCCGGCAACAGAGACCTACCACCAGTGATGTAAATGAATCATATTGTAGATATTTCCATACTGGTATTAAGTCTCCGTCGCCGGAGCCCGTCTGGGTATGTACTACCATAGCTCGTGTTCGTGCCGCCGAACAATAATGTGCAAACATTACTTTGTTCCGGTTTGAAGAGCGTTGTAGCTAGTGAATTTTCTGAGGTATTGAAACTCAACATCATGTCACCACGCGTCGAGAAAACTATGCTGCAGTATATATCATCCTAACTACATCGCTTACCATCAGGTGAAAGCCTCATCGAATAATAATTAATACTTAGTCAAAAAACAAATAGTAATTTTGCATCTTTTTGTAATAAAATCAATATTGAAAATAAGTTAAAACTACAGGTTTAAAATAATTTAACATTTCTCTCGTAATATCGTGTCGGGTCTAAATATATCTACCTACCCTCGGCATATCACGAAAAACAACTCCGAGTAAACATAATGCACTTACCAGTCTGCATTCAGGAGTGGCGGATTCCAGTGCCAGGTTCATTGAATTAGGGATGCCTGTATTCAGTAAACGTAATTGTCACTGTATTGTATATTTTCTGTTGGTTATATTTTACAGGTTGCACTGAATGTAATGGCAGAGCAACCAAGCAACGGCGACCAAGACCACAAAATTCACGATAACTTTTCATTGGTCAGATGCAATTATTCTTCTGTGGTAAGTTAGGGCAGTGACTATACTCATCACAGCAACATAATCACATATATCACATCACATATTAAAAGAACACTTTAGTTATTTACTGTTTAGTTATTTCTACACACATCTTAGTTTCCAAATCTCTTTGAAATATATAGTTTGTTTAGCTGAACCAAGTTGCAGCAATATTCGATTTTTGTCAAATAAAAACACTCTAAAATTATCTTAATTTTAATATCGTCGTCGTCCAAATATGATCGTCCAAAGCTTAAGTTATCAGAAATGAAAAAATGTACTGTAACGTATATGAATTACTCTTTGAAATTTCTATTAAGTAATAAAACATTTTTAGTAAATCATAGCACCCTTCTGTAGCATTTATGTCTTATTTGAATTCCTTATTTCTAGACGTAATTCCTTCGTTCTTAGTTAAAACAGACAAAACTTGCCGGTAGATCTATTATGAATATTAAGTTGCTATTATTTTTATATAATTCCAGGGCCTTCGTTCATGTTCCTCTTGTGAAATCGCATTGCTGTGCACCCACTTCAACGTTGGAGTTTCTGCTCGCTGCCAGGGCAATACCCCACACTGCAACGAGGGCTATTGTTCCGAAACACATAGCGAAAGCTGCAACTCCACCTCTTCTGATCAAAGGGTATTGTTAAAATTGCTATTTATACTAAATAGATAAATCAAAATTTCAATACAAGGTTAATGTAAAAGTAATCCTTTTACCATGGCGATGCTGCTCATATCAAAAATATTGCGAAGCTAATCTTTTTGTTAAAATATTATGAAAGTCATTTGGTTTAATAATCCAAGAGCAGGTAATTTCTTATTTTCATTAACTTAACTATTTATTGTTTCAGCGACGCCCGATCAGCGTTTCCTTTACATATGGGAAGTAAATTGATTAGAGTTACGATTGTAATGGATTTCCAAGGAATGCAATGGATATATTCTAAGTAATAAATATCTAGTACAAGCATTATTTTGTTTTAATACTTAAAAATTGTTACGATCTAGTCCAATATATAATACTAGATGTCAAAATCAGTTCTCATGACAATGTTGCAAATTCTTTGCGGTGCTATGTCATTTATTTTATTTTATTTATTTATGCTCACACAAAACTACAGTGGAATTAAAAAATGTAAAGAAATGAGTGCAAAGACGCTACTTATTCCAATTTGGAATTTAGGCCTTTAGACTAAGCCTGTGGTAGGAAAATTTTATAACAGTAACAGTAAGTCCAGTGCACTCAACTAATACAAAACTTATATACTAAATATATACTTACATTGCTTATAAATACGAAGCGAAAATTAAAAAGAAAAAAAATACTTAAAAAAAAACTGTTTCATATTTATGGACATTAGGACAGCTCAAAATAATAGTCTTTGACGAGCTTTTTATTAAAAATCAATAAAAGTAAAATCAAATGGTTTTTTTTTTTTTTTCACTTTATTGTTAACCTTCCAAAATAAGGTATACAAAGGCGGGCTTAATGCCTGAGGGCATTCTCCACCAGCCAACCTTTGGTGAGGTGAGATGTTATGGTAGGTGGATGGTTCTTAATAAGTAATAAAAACGAAGATGATGTAATTTCAAAAAATGAAAATAATCAAAAGTCAACGTTTTATTTCCCGCAGTTACGTTATATTGTTAATAGAATATTAAATTTTAATTAAACGAAATCTTTATGACCCAGTTCTTAAGGATCAAGGTCTATTATAAATTGGTCTCATCTATAAATGTATACTTTTTGTTTACAAATATGTAACAAAATTTATACAAACGTAAAAGTGTATCTGTTTTACAAATTTTGTTTTGATCTTACTCCATATTTACGTACTTTATTGAAGACATAGAAAAATTTTTTTTTCTACGTGGAGCTTCGTAAATTCAAGAAAAGTCAATTTAAGAAATTTATTCAAGATATTAAAATAATTTTTTATTACTTCAAATACTATTTCTATTATTAATGTAATTTAATAGATTACTTCTAAATTACACAGCAAATTGATGGTTATGAAAAATCTCCTCTAACTTTTAATTATAATTCATCAACACGCGTACAATAAAGCGTCTGCTCCAATATCTCTATTAAAAAGATTTTAATATTTCTGAGGAGACGTTTTCTATTCAGACTTTGCTTTTGATACTTGATATTAAAATCGAAAGACCTGGAAATGAAACTACCTAATGTTAATGCTGTTAGTTTGATAAGTAAGAAAAACACGTTTAAATCACTTAGTCATTTCGTTGTTTTTATTAACAGATTTTAAATTTAAATGTATACATAAACCGAAGTAAAAGATGCAAGACAGCAATGCAAAAAAGAATGAAGAAAGATTTAGTTTTCTGTGAATTGTGCAACGGAACTGTAAAAATAACAGACGAACAGACATTCGGACGATAGTGTATTATGACACTAGTTACTGGACCTCATTCATTATCACAAGAAACAGCATGAACATTTTCTTTATATTGTTTTACTTAAAAAACTTATAAGCATAAAATTATAATACTTAAGTAAATGTAATATTATTTCATTGCAACGCTATTTGACGAATGCTTATAAAAAAAATATTATTAATTTCCAAATTCATAAGACGCGCATATAATACCGATCACTGGCGTCTATTTAGAATGATTTCCATAAAATACAAGCGCCTAAGCAATTATATTAATAATCATCGAAAATTGAAGAGAACACTTATATACTTAAGATTATTAATATTTTAAATCTTTAAGAAAATTTACTAAAAATCAGTTATATAAAAAAATTTGGGCGCCTAAACTATAAAAATATATTTATCAACGTGAAATTTATGCCGAACTAAAATGTATTGTATATGTTATTGTAATAACTTCAAAAGATTTTCATCTCTTACTTTCTTAACAAATCTGTGAAGCTCCTTTCACAAATTTCAATGTGTGTATGAAATATATTACAATGATACGAATAAAGGAGATCCATCTTTTCTTTGTACACGACGATTTTCTTTGAAACAGTATTTATATTACCTTGCTCCGACCTTTCCTCACGACTTCTCTTCATATGCTTTGTAGACGCTCTTGAATGTACTTCAATGATTTCTCGATACTCATCATAAAACTATTATTGGCATCACTGTTAGCTTAGTAACAATATAAAGACGTCTTTGGAATAGGGTTATCACCACCTTATTTTGTCAATCGGCAAGCGAATAAAAACGCGTAACATTATTTTGTTATTGCGTACTATTTTTAAACTATCGGTCCCCTAAATTATAAATCTAGCAACATTGCAAAGTACATTTTTTAATCTTCGATAAAATCTGTGTATATGATTATTAATGTCTGCGTATTTTGTTGTTTTTAAAAAATTAACTATCTGTATGCTTAACTGATTTTGTCAAAAAAATTTTAAAGTAACGTTTCTTTACAAATATGCTCTTTTGAATATAATCGGAATTTATTTCAGTTGAGTGTATTATAAAATTTTGATTTTCGTTTTATGTATTAATCAATATATGTCATAAACTAACTGCACACCCCTGTTCATCTCAGATTTTTTATTAAATACAATACATATTGTTCTGCTACCGTATATATAGTCTGGTCGGTTTCTGAATCGACACAAAACTCACAGCAAAATGGTGCTCCTCAAGTTTCTTTGCGTAGTTTTGGCTGTTGTAAGTTATTAAAAAAATTATTATATTTTCTAACTTTTTTGTAGCCGTGTAGCCGATTACTTTTTAAAATAATGTACATAGTTTTTATCTTAGAAAAAGCCAACTGACCGTACGAACGACGACCACCGAGCACCTGCCCTTGATACAAACTTGAAAACAGATATGAAGTTATTAAGAATAAACCTTTAGTTAAAGGCAGTAAGCAGGCTCTATCTTAAATGTATTATTTTAAGATACGACATGCTATATTTATGCGTATATAATAATATATTTTTTGTTTAGTTATGTGCTATATGTTTTCTAACTGTATTTTCATAAATACTGTATCACGTTAATCGCCTATTTGTTCCTTATCAATATATTATAACATTATCACAAACTAACGCTATTGTCGTTTTGATAGTTTTGTTATAGTATGCTTTTCGAATTTAAAAATCACTATAGCTAGACAGACAGACAAAGCAGAATTGAATTGAAATGACTTATTATCACCATTAACTAATATTTTATTTTTTGGTACATAAAACTAACAATTGTCTAACAATGTGTTTACTGGAAATACTTTCATAAGTACATATATTATTGTGTATATCCCACAGATCACCGTGAACTTTATTACTGCTGAAGAACCCAGCGGTCCAAGATACAGCGGACCTGGAGGGTATGGTGGGGCCGGAGGACCGGGCGGGTACGGAGCTCCGGGCGGGCCCGGCGGTGATGGCGGGTCTGGCGGATCTAGTAACGACGATAGATTCAGACAAATCGTGAGATGTAATTACACCGAACAAGTAAGTACATTTGAAACATTTTTGTCTGTCCGTCTGTCTGTCTATCTATCAATCTGTTCCGGGTAATCTTCCAAATGGTCAAGGGTAACGATACTACTTTTATTTTAAGGTGTTAAAAATATCAAATGTGATATAAATCGTATAGAAATTGGCACATATGAAGTTTTTTTTTAAACATACACAGGTAGAACATCGCTTTCTATGTTTAACTAGCACATATATTTTTGAGTACAATTTTATTCTTTATATATTATGCTTATACTATAAGCAATTAATCCACTTTATTAATATCGGTAGAAATTTATTTGTGTACCTTAGTTGTACTTTTGAAAATATTGGCAATAAAGTTATAAAATATTGAAACAGAACTTACAATAAAAATCTTTTGGATGATTAATCCTTTTAATGTAAAATGATACGAGTACATCCGTGTGTAAAAATATTACCCAATAGCAATAACACAAATTTTTTTAACTGCCTAGTTTACAGTATTAAAATATCTTAATACTTCATGAAATTATTATTTATTATTGAAATTTTAAAAACATGTGCAATGTCGTTAAATAAACAAATATTTTTTATACATTTTTGTGTAAATACAATCTCAATGAAATCTCAAAGAAAATCTATAATTTATTAAAGGATATATTTTAAAAGTTTATTTTTTTGCAGCCTGGTAGAACTTGTGTTAGTTGCAATCAGACATTGATATGTTCCGGTATCAACTTAGGCGTATTAAGAACATGCAGGAGAGACTATCCTTACTGCAACCAAGGCCAGTGTACTAAAACACCCGCCGACGGCTGCAATGGGACATCTTCCTTATAAAAAGTTAGTGATAAAATCTTATTAAGTACTTATTGTTGGGGCTTATGATAAACATCTATTATACATAACATAAACTGAAATAATGATGATGATAATGGAAAGGCAGATTATTATCAAACTACAGCAGTCCTCAATTTTCATTTTCTTTGTGACTTTTTAGAATTAGTAACTGCGATTTGATTCATTAATGAAATATACTATTAAACTAATAAATTTAATAGTGTTAGGTAAAGTAGCCCTTAGAATTAATATTAAGTGAAGTAAAATTATTTAAAAGTAACTTTAAAAAATACCCTGTTCTTTTCAGTTGCAGCGTGAAACTTGGGGCGAAATTGGAGAATTAAACAGACTGCGAGCATTAAACTATTCCGGAATAAATTATTAAAATATACCTAATTTGTTTTACTACATATACGTAATAATTAATCCTGTTATTTGCATATTATACAAACTAAACACGTCTAAAAAGTATACCCGATAAGGGAAATAACAATTGTTATTTACTGTTCTCAATATCTTGATTATTGATTTACCCTCTTTCCTCATTTCCAGACGATATAAAATTTCTTCAACCGAAACTAAGTCAAACTGTAACTTCTGAAAGGTATAAATTCAGGTGCAAGTATTTATTATTGCAAAAGACAGGCAACCAGTTTACGCCAAATTAAACGTGTAATATATTTAATAAGATAAGGATTTCGACTTAAATTTATTTTTCTTAGTATTTGATTGCTGTTTAGTTCGATATGCACTTTTTTAACACTAAGTATCTATACCCATTTGCATAAAGTAAAAGTATTTATACGCATCAGTTTAGTTAGTTCACTAAAACTACGAGTGTATTTGCTGTTTACAAATTGTCATCTTGTTAAACATTATGTTAAAAATTAAACATTTCACAACGTTATGTGTATTCACATCTTTAGTACGTCAAAAACAATTTTAATTTGTTTTTCAAAAATTAATACTTTAATATTTATTTATATTTTTTAGATACTCGCAGATGTGCTTTCGTCGAAACAACTACCAGATTCAGGCAATGAAAGCGAAAAACTATTAATTTTTGGAGCTACGGTTCCTACGAGTTATTCGTCTACATGGGTTTGTACTGAAAAATAAACTGCTTTTTGTTAGGGTTAAATTGTGTTAAGACATATTTTCTTTTAACAACCAATGAACTAGAACAGGATGTTTATTTATATTACTCGTACACGCTGTAACAGAAACATTTCTGTTCATTTGTTTGATGTAGTTTTTACAACTTCGTTCCGTTTTCACGCCTCTGTAGTGGAGTGGTCCTCTGTGTCTAGAAAACTACTTTATTTAAAAAAAAATCACATCAACACAACTTAAAACTTCCACAGGAGCATCTCATTTCAAAAAGTTTTATTTACGTGTTATTCGCGAAACTTGTTTAACTGAGTCAATGGCTTACGAGAATGTTCGGGCCTCGGTGTTGTTCCTCATTACCCGAGCCTATCAAAAGATTGTAACGTATCATAGAGTGTAAGGTATCATGGTTCTGTTTGTTTTTAGACTGTATCTTGCATCAATTGTACTTGGAGACTGTTCTGCGACAATAACAATAAATGTTACAAGCACAGTTGTCCCCGAAGCAGAAGATTCTGTCATTGGGGAAGATGCAACCATGTACCTAGTCCATCGTGTCGTAATCATTCTTATACACATTAGTTATTTTATTACACACATTATTAAGACATTATAATTTTTTGCATGCAACAGTCCGTTGCTTCTTTATATATAGTTAGTCCTTAGTTATTACAATTTAATTGTTAAATTGTTCAGACTTGTCAATCAATAACAATTAGAAATAATTTATTCGCCTAAAAATTTTCAGTGAGCACTGTCTTTAACGTATGTATGTACTTAACTGCACCTTCAACTACTAATAATATTGAATCACGGTTACTTAAAACGTTTTATTATATTTTAACATTTGTATGATAGGAACGATAACTGTCATGCGATACATTGCTTCAAATACACAAAGAATATTTTAAAACTATGTACAATTTATTAACAATATAAATTTAACTGTTTGGCTTTTTTTCTAATTTAAGCATCTGTTTTACCACTATTTAAAAAATAAATGTGTGAAAATTAACTCACTTTAGGTCATTAACATACCACCCTATTCTATAAGACTAAGTTTTCCCGTTAAAAAACATTTTTCGAATTGATGTTTTTAGTACGTATCAGGTTAACGAGGAACTTGTACACAATCGGAAGAGGAATAAAATACGCGATAACTATAAGCCGTATAATGCGACAGGTGTTATTTTACATTAACCCGGCGTGTGTTTTACGTGTACAAGGCACAGAATATTTATTTGCATACATTTAAAACTACGAACAAAAAATCGCACTGGTTTATAAGGTACGCACCAACTTCAATAATGTTACTTTCTTTTTGATTTTACTATTATTTTGAGCCTTAAAATTTTCGAGTAATAAAATAAAAATCTATCTATAATTGTAGTTGTTTTATTATTATTTAATCGAGAAAGCGCCGAAATGACGAAATCGATAATTTTTTTATGTCTTCTCATAATCATAGGAAGACGCTGACAGATTACATTCTTTTATGTCTAAATCAAATTAAATTAAAGGTATTATCTTCTAATATATAAAATTCTCTTGTCACAATGTTCGTTCGCATACTCCTCCGAAACGGCTTGACCAATTCTGATGGAATTTTTTATGCATATTCAGTAGGTCAGAGAATCGGCTAATATCTATTTTTCAAACCCCTAAGTGATTAGGGTTGCCCACACCAAAATTTAATTTTTATTTTTTGGGATTTTTTTTTCCATTTTCCTTTTTTATTATGTGGCATCAAAAAATACATACAACCCTAAACTTTCACTTTTCTATCACCAACCCCTGCTTTTAATAGTCATTTTAATATATTTTTGTCACGCTCGATATCATCAATTTACATGGCCACTGGCCATTACACATAATGGAAAATGGAATATTGGAATATTGGATATTGAATATTGAATATTGAATATTGAATATTGAATATTGAACATTGAAAATTGAATATTGAATATTGAATATTGATATTGAATATGAATATTGAATATTGAATATTGAATATGAATATTGAATATTGAATAGTGAATATTGAATATGAATATTGAATATTGAATATTGATATTGAATATTGAATATGAATATTGAATATGAATATTGAATATTGAATATTGGAATATTGAATATTGAATATTGAATATGAATATTGAATATTGAATTTGAATATTGAATATTGAAATTGAATATTGAATATTGAATATTGAATATTGAAATTGAATATTGAATAGTGAATATTGAATATTGAATATTGAACATTGAATATTGAAAGTGGAAAATGGAAAATGGAAAACGAAAAATTGAAATCTGATATTTGGAACCAGAAACCAGAAACCAGAAACCAGAAACAGAAACCAGAAACCAGAAACCAGAAACAGAAACCAGAACCAGAAACCAGAAACCAGAAAACCAGGAAACCAGAAACCAGAACCAGAAACCAGAAACCAAAACCAGAACCAGAAACCAGAAACCAGAAACCAGAAACCAGAAACCAGAAACCAGAACCAGAAACCAGAAACCAGAAACCAGAAACCAGAAACCAGAAAACCAGTAACCAGAAACCAGAAACCAGAAACCAGAAACCAGAAACCAGAAACCAGAAACCAGTAACCAGAAAGCAGAAAGCAGAAAGCATAAACCAGAAATCATTAACCAGTAACCAGAAACCAGAAACCAGAAACCAGAAACCAGAAACCAGAAACCAGAAACCAGAAACCAGATACCAGAAACCAGAAACCAGAAACCAGAAACCAGATACCAGAAACCAGAAACCAGAAACCAGAATTTAGAAACCTACTGAACAGAACCGTCACGCTAGTGATAGGGCTGTGTGTGGGGTTCAGCTCTATATATGTTCATCTAGTAACTAATATTTAAATTCTAGTGGGTTCCAGATGAGTGTCCAAAGTCATAATTATAGTACATAAGTTATATTTACTATTATAATTTTTCTGGAACAAATAACTGCCACATTCCAAATCTTTTTGTCAGAATGAAGTTTTTCGGGTCCGCTAGATGGTAAAGCGGTTTGTGCTGGACTGATGTAATGACGTGAAAACTAATGCATTTTGTGTCGCATGCAGAAACTAAAACAAAAGAAATAATTCCGCGAAGCCGCCCTAATTGGTTTCTGGTTACTGGTTTCTGGTTTCTGGTTTCTGGTTTCTGGTTTCTGGTTTCTGGTTTCTGGTTTCTGGTTTCTGGTTTCTGGTTTCTAGTTTCTGGTTTCTGATTTCTGGTTATTGGTTTCTAGTTTCTAGTTTCTAGTTTCTGGTTTCTGGTTTCTGGTTACTGGTTTCTGGTTTCCAGTTTCTGGTTTCTGGTTTCTGGTTTTTAGTTTCTTGTTTCTAGTTTCTGTTTCTGGTTTCTGTTTCTAGATTCTGGTTCTGGTTTCTAGTTTCTGGTTTCTGGTTTCTAGATTCTGGTTTCTGGTTTCTAGTTTCTGGTTTTCTGGTTCTGGTTTCTGTTTCTGGTTTTCTGGTTCTGGTTTCTGGTTTCTGGTTCCTGGTTTCTGGTTTCTGGTTTCTGTTTCTGGTTTCTGTTTCTGGTTTCTGGTTTCTGGTTACTGGTTTCTGTTTCTGGTTTCTGGTTTCTGGTTTCTGGTTACAGTTTTCTGGTTTTCTGGTTCTGGTTTCGGTTTCTGGTTTCTGTTTCTGGTTTCTGGTTTCTGGTTCTGGTTTATGGTTTATGGTTTCTAGATTCTGGTTTCTGGTTTCGGTTTCTGGTTTCTGGTTACTGGTTTCTGGTTCCTGGTTTCTGGTTCTGGTTTCTAGATTCTGGTTTCTGGTTTCTGGTTTCTGGTTTCTGGTTTCTGGTTTCTGGTTTATGGTTTCTAGTTTCTGGTTTCTGGTTTCTAGATTCTGGTTTCTGGTTACCGGTTACTGGTTTCTGGTTTCTAGATTCTGGTTTCTGGTTTCTGGTTTTAAGATTCTGGTTTCTGGTTACTGGTTACTGGTTTCTGGTTTCTAGATTCTGGTTTCTGGTTACTGGTTTCTGGTTTCTGGTTCCTGGTTACAGGTTCCTGGTTTCTGGTTTCTGGTTTCTAGATTCTGGTTTCTAGATTCTGGTTTCTGGTTTATGGTTACTGGTTCCTGGTTTCTGGTTTCTAGATTCAGGTTTCTGGTTTATGGTTTATGGTTTCTGGTTTCTGGTTTCTGGTTTTGGTTTCTGGTTTCTGGTTTTAGATTATGGTTTCTGGTTCTGTTTCTGGTTCTGGTTCCTGGTTACAGGTTACTGGTTACTGGTTCTGGTTTATGGTTTCTGGTTTCTGATTCTGGTTTCTAGATTCTAGATTCTGGTTTCTGGTTTCTGGTACTGGTTTCTGGTTTCTGGTTTCAGATTCTGGTTTCCTAGATTCTGGTTACTGGTTTCTAGATTTGGTTTCTGGTTTTAGATTCTGGTTTCTAGATTATGGTTTCTGGTTACAGTTTTCTGGTTTCTGTTTCTAGATTCTGGTTTTGGTTTCTAGATTCTGGTTTCTGGTACTGGTTACTGGTTATGGTTTCTAGATTTGGTTTCTAGATCTGGTTTCTGGTTTCTAGATTCTGGTTTCGGTTTCTAGATTTGGTTTCTGGTTTATGGTTACTGGTTTCTGGTTCTAGATTCTGGTTCTGGTTTTAAGATTCTGGTTTCTAATTCTGGTTTCTGGTTTCTGGTTTATGGTTTCTGGTTTCTGATTCTGGTTTCTGGTTTCTAGATTTGGTTTCTGGTTTAGGGTTACTGGTTTCTGGTTCTAGATTCTGGTTTATGGTTTATGGTTTCTGGTTTTGGTTTCTGGTTTCTGGTTTTGGTTTCTAGATTCTGTTTCTGTTTCTAGATTCTGGTTCTGGTTTCTGGTTAATGGTTACTGGTTACAGGTTACTGGTTATGGTTTCTGGTTCTAGTTCTGGTTTCTGGTTCTGGTTTCTAGATTCTGGTTTCTGGTTTTCTAGTTTCTGGTTTCTGGTTACTGGTTCTGGTTTCTGGTTACTGGTTACTGGTTACTGGTTTCTGGTTTTGGTTTCTAGATTCTGGTTCTGGTTTCTGGTTCCTGGTTTCTGGTTCTGGTTACTGGTTTCTGGTTTCTAGATTCTGGTTTCTGTTTACTGGTTTCTGGTTTCTTCTGGTTTCTGGTTAATGGTTACTGGTTTCTAGATTCTGGTTACTGGTACTGGTTTCTGGTTCTGGTTTCTTCTAGATTCTGGTTTCTGTTTCTGGTTTCTGGTTCCTAGATTCTGGTTTCTGGTTCTGGTTCCTGGTTTCTGGTTTTTAGATTATGGTTTCTAGATTCTGGTTTCTGGTTTCAGGGTCCTGGTTTCTGGTTTTTAGATTATGGTTTCTAGATTCTGGTTTCTGGTTTCTAGATTCTGGTTTCTAGGTTCTGGTTTCTGGTTTTTGGTTTCTGGTTTCTAGATTCTGGTTTCTGGTTTCTAGATTCTGGTTTCTGGTTACTGGTTTCTGATCTCTGGTTTCTAGGTTCTGGTTTCTGGTTTCTAGATTCTGGTTTCTGGTTTCTAGATTCTAGATTCTGGTTTCTGGTTTCTGGTTTCTGGTTACTGGTTACTGTTTTCTGGTTTCTAGATACTGGTTTCTAGATTCTGGTTTCTAGATTCTGGTTCTGGTTACTGGTTTCTGGTTTTCTGGTTCTGGTTTCTAGATCTGGTTTCTGGTTCTGGTTACTGGTTTCTAGATTATGGTTTCTGGTTTCTGGTTACTGTTACTGGTTTCTGATGTCTGGTTTCTAGATTCTGGTTTCTGGTTTCTAGATTCTGGTTTCTGGTTTCTAGATTCTAGATTCTGGTTTCTGGTTTCTGGTTTCTGGTTACTGGTTACTGATTTCTGGTTTCTAGATACTGGTTTCTAGATTCTGGTTTCTAGATTCTGGTTCCTAGATTCTGGTTTCTGGTTCCTGGTTTTTGGTTTCTGGTTTCTAGATTCTGGTTTCTGGTTACTGGTTACTGGTTTCTGGTTTCTAGATTCTGGTTTCTGGTTTCTGGTTTCTAGATTCTGGTTTCTGGTTTCTAGATTCTGTTTCTGGTTTTTAGATTATGGTTTCTGGTTTATGGTTACTGGTTTCTGGTTTCTGGTTTCTAGATTTGGTTTCTGGTTTCAGATTCTGGTTTCTGGTTCTGGTTTCTGGTTTCTGGTTTCTGGTTTCTGGTTTCGGTTTCTGGTTTCTGATTCTGGTTTTCTGGTTTCTGGTTTCTGGTTTCTGGTTCTGGTTTCTGGTTTCTGGTTACTGGTTTCTAGATTTGGTTTCTGGTTTCAGATTCTGGTTTCTGGTTCTGGTTACTGGTTCTGGTTTCTGGTTTCTAATTCTGGTTAATGGTTTCTGGTTTTTAGATTCTGGTTTTCTAGTTCTGGTTTTCTAGCTTCTGGTTTTAAGATTCTGGTTTCTGGTTATGGTTTCTGGTTTTCTGGTTTCTGGTTCTAGATTCTGGTTTCGGTTTCTGGTTTCTGGTTTTCTGGTTTCTGGTTTATGGTTTCTGGTTCTGGTTTCTGGTTTCTAGATTCTGGTTTCTGGTTTATGGTTTCTGGTTTTGGTTTCTGGTTTATGGTTACTGGTTTCTGGTTCTGGTTTTCTAGGTTCTGGTTTCTAGATTCTGGTTTTAAGATTCTGGTTTCTGGTTATGGTTTCTGGTTTTGGTTTCTAGATTCTGGTTTCTGGTTACTGTTTTCTGGTTTCTGGTTTCTAGATTCTGGTTACTGGTTTCTGATTCCTGGTTTCTGGTTCTGGTTTCTGGTTTCTGGTTTCTTGGTTTCTGGTTATGGTTTCTGGTTTTGGTTTCTGGTTTATGGTTACTGGTTACTGATTACTGCTTTCTGGTTACTGCTTTCTGGTTACTGGTTTCTGGTTTCTGGTTTCTGGTTTCTAGATTTCAGATGTCAGATGTCAGATGTCAGATTTCAATTTTCCATTTTCCATTTTCAATTTTCTGTTTACAGATTTCAGTTTTAAATTTTTAGTGGTAAAAAGTGTCACTATCACAAAAGAACAACAAAGTACAGTTAAGACTTATCTACTATTTTGAACCAATCTGAACTCAGGACAGCGGTGTTCCTGCCTGAATTCTACAATCGATACACACGAACACACTGATTTACTGCATGATAACCAATCATCTATCAATACCACCGCATTATGCACAAAAAAAAAAAAATGAACCGAGACAATTCCACTTTTGTGCCCAGATTCCCGCTAAAGTAAAATATTCTTCTTCTTCCCAATTAATGGCATGAGCACGGTTTCTGCGTGAGCCAGTGTCACGTGTACACGTATAAAAAAAAAATTCTTAAAAAATTGTCTACGTGGTCAATTCGTCCGCCTTGTTCCTCCCTTTTCTCTTAAAATATTATAGTTGCATCAGAAATTGTTGGTTGTCAATGTCAATGTCTAAATCAAAAATATTCTTTTAAATTGTATTTGGTTACTAAATGACGGGACGAACTTCAAATGTTTGACGTTTTATGTATCTAAGGTAAGGTGACCAGACGTTCCGCTTTTTCACAAATAATTTCGCGTCACGCGACGGTTTTCAAAAGTCTCGACTTTTAGAATTAAGCTAAATTTTTTATTTATGAAAATCATTGTTTTGCGTAACTTATTGCTTTTGCTACCCAGTTACATTGTATTTGTCTCTCAAATGATACACTTTGTGTTCGTACTGCGTGCTAGCAACCTAATTAAACAAATAAATATTACAAATCTGCTTCTTACCATATAAAATTAACGTAAGTAATTTATTTGTATAATTCATAAATACATAAATTTTCTTAAACTTAGCTTAAAGTACTCGTAGTCTTAATATTTTATATTAATAACAAAAAGTATGTCATGACCTTAACTCTAAAAGAAATTTCGATAGAAATATGTCAAGGAATAAAATAATACACATTTTTATATTTTTAAATTGTACTTATGTTGGACCCAAAAAAAATGTTACGTTATTATTACTCCTTCAAAGTTGTCCCGCTTTGCCCATCTAAAAATCTGGTCACCTTAATGGAAAAGAGGAATTGTTGTTTTTACTATATTCCGGGCACTTTTTCCATATTTTCTCACCTTTTACACCTTCCCTGGACTTGCACGAATAATTCAAGACCACATTTAGCCAAATCGGTCCAGCCGTTCTAGAGTTTTAGCGAGACTAACGAACAGCAATTCATTTTTATTATATAGATTACAAATGATGTAGTGCAAAAGAACAATAAACGATGACAAAGTCATGATTTTTGAATTATTGGTAAGGATTAATGGCATATCAATAAATTTAAATGGGGAAAATTGCTTTAGTATACGAGTAATTTGACATACGAGCAAGGATATGAAACATATTAAACTCGTATGACGAGGTACACACTGTATAAATCTTTGAGAAAATTTTCGAAGTGTCATTTAAAAGTACGACAGAGATGTCAACTGTACACATTAGTTATTTCTCAGATAAACACATGTGAAATATATAATAAATAAAAGTCTAATAATATCCAAAACACAATAAATCTAATTCAAATATTATCGATGTGAATAGTTTCCTGTATGCAGTATGTAAGTATACAGTGTTTTATATCAAATAATTATGACAAGAATAATTTAAAAAGTTAATAATATTATTGCAATTATTATAATATTTCCGAGTTATGAAAGCAAAGAAGTCGGTTAGTGAAAAAAGATTAAAGTCCTGCCAATAACAATGTAGCGGTAGTCATGATGATACACACTCCAAAACACATTGTGCTCATTAAATCGGAACACAGTAATGTTTTCACATTATTATTTAGTAATTGAAATAGGCCTATCTCTATCTAGATGGTCCCCATGGAAGATTGAGTTCGTTACTTTGGCAAATAAAAAAGATTTTTTCTTTAGTTGACCTCAGCCACCGCAGCGTCTGAAGACCGAAATCTTTACTCTTGCGGGTTGAGTCAATGACTGATGGCCGATAAGTAAGTAAGGTCTACAAGTGACAGCCCTGTAGAAGTAGACATTGTGTCAGAAACCTCTCCAGAAGGTCGACCGACATCTGATGAAAGTCGCAAGAAATAGCTATATGCAGGCAACGTTAGACTTGTGTAGAGAACTTTGGGGAAGGCCTATGTCCCACAGCGAAAGTCTAGCTGCTGATGACAAGATATTTTTACCAAAAAAATTGACGCGTTTAGAACAATTATAATTTAATATAACCGATATATATATTCAACAATAATGTTACGTTAGTTATCAATAAAATATATACTAGCTTCACTTTTCTTTATGACTAAGCTGCGTAAAATTCTATTAGTGAAATATTTAATACGGTAAGCTTTTCGAGGTGAAAATTAAGTACTTCCTTATTTCTCTGATTACTTTGACATGCAACTTTTTTAAATTTGGTATCTACTCTCACTCTACTCATTATCATAAAGTTAAAGTATTTATACACAGTTTCTGTAAAACATTAGCATTTCAGAAGTTTACGTGTTAACAATCATTGTACTTGTAATGGATTATTTTAAATTCTTTTTATTTGTATTCGTTACTTTGGTAAGTATTAAATAATGTATGCTTATTTTTAAGCCGTAACTTTTAATAAACATTGTTTTAGGTATTCAGCAATATGATTACGGCAAAACGCCACCACGGTTCTAGCGAAGAAAGTGGAGAAAGCAAAGAATCATCCGAACATAAACCTGCTATCCCCTGTATCTATTTCCCAAAAACGTAAATATTCATTATTGTTATGGCTTTTTTATGTGCTTTTATTTTGTTATTTGTTTTAGTGTCCGAAAATTTTTTGATATATTGCGCCCAGATTATAAAAAAAATATTTAAATTGTGATATGGGTGTAGTCGGATGAATAAAAAAAAATAGTTATAAATTAAAAATACATTGTATAATATTTTTACAACTTCTTTTAGACTGTATCTTGCTACAGCTGTACTGAGAAGTTAATCTGCAGCCCGGACAACAAAGGACACAGGGAACGTTGTCCCCGCAACAGAAAGTTCTGTCATAAAGGAGAATGTACTTCCAAACCTAGACCATTTTGCGATCCTTTTCATTTCACGTCTAGCACCATTTTCCAATAAATTTCAGAATTAATCATTGGAAAAGGTTTTATCAACGGGTTTTGGGTTTTTAGGCATTGCATTAATTAGCTATAAAACATCTGGACATAGCTGAAAATTACGGCTTGAAAAGGGGTGTAAACTTATTTATATAAATTTTTTAATATGCGAATTTAGTTGCAATTATAGTGTTTAAATTGTTTGTGCTCAGAATCTTTTTCTTAACAATTTTAGTAATAAAATGTATAAGATTTGTTTATGATAATAAATAAAATGACGGAAATTGTTTGTTTCTTTTTACTGGTGGCAGGTTTCTGTTGCCGTAGATCGTCTAGGTAGGTACCACCGCAACTCCCGTTTTGGCCGCCAAACAGCAGCGTGCAAACATTACAGAGATTCGGTTTGAAGGGCGCTGTAAGCTAGTGAAATTAGTAGGGTAACGAGACAACACCTTATGTCTCAAGGCGACGAGAGCAATGTCGTGCAGTGTATACCACTTACCATCAGGTGAACGTCCCACTCATCTTGTCGCTTTGCAGACGCTACGTAATAAAAATACCAAAAAGTTTTAATAATTAACTAAATATTGGGATATTTTTATAAAAAATAAAACAATTACGTATTTAATTTCTCCGGAAAATTGTTGAATTTAAAATAAAACACCACACACCCACCACATGCAACACGACCTCACGAGTTGTTCATTGAAATTGTCACTTTACAAAACCGTTGTCTGCTTACGTATAGTAACAATGACAGATATATCTATTTATGAAGATAATTATTTAATTAGGGTTACCATCATATATTATATTATACAAAAAAATTGGAAAGTTTTACTTTGTTTACAATTAATTAAATCAGCGATGAATAAAAATTAAAAAAAAATTGTCATAATAGAAACTATATCTAGTGGTAAATTGAAATTCCTAGATTTTTTTTAATCACCATTTTTGAATACTTCTATTCTTTGTAACAAAAAAAATTTTAATCTCTTCTTAAGAAAAATTCTTTAATACTCTTGCATACTTCATACTCCTACAAAGAAATTGTTAAACGGTCCAAGAAGAATTATTGAAATCGGACCACTTTGTAAATTGTTATGCGCAGTCATTCTTAGTTAAAAACATGGTGCTTTCATTATAATTTTCTAATGACCTGTTTATTGAAAGTGATGATGATGTTAATAGTGTTTTAAATTGATAAGTTTTTGCCTCTGGCAACAGTTCAATACGAAAAAAATTACTGTAACCGCAGATGCTATCCATCTTAATTCAATTTACTACAAAAACTCTCTTATTTTTTTTCTTATCTATAACCAAAGACATTTTATTACAACTTTACATACTGTATACGAAAAGACTTTATCCCTGTATGTTATTAATAAATAATTTTTAGACAGCCCTACTTATGGAAATAATGTTATCATTATCATCATCGCTTTAGAGGTAGGGGATCCGAATTATCTAACAGTACTATATAAACTCCTCTTTAAGCATCTTTTCCGTAATAAGTAAACCAAGCAGCAGTCAGTTCTCAATATGGCCCCCAACAACAAATATATTTTCCTGCTTGTGGGATTGGTAAGAAATAAACAATTTTGTTAATATACTTTACCACTTAATTTTTAACTAACTTATTATGATAGATGAAGGTAGTATTGGATAAGTATTAAAGCAGTGCCAGTATGTAATGGTAGTGATAAGGTAAAAGACTCGCAATTTTTATACTGACCAGAATCCCTCAGGAATATAGTGTCTCCAGCGACTTTGGCGAGACAAAAAAGCTACCGCACCGTAGTGTTTATTTTACCCAATTATAGTCAAACAGAATGTTTAATATATTTCCCAGATTCTTTCTATAATGACTTTGTAGTTTAGTTATTTGGCTTCGAGATTCACTATTTTGTCTAACTTTTGTGTGATAAAAAGAATTACTATAAATTTGTGTTTTTAGTTCGCTTTCCACTTAATTTTTGCGGAAGAACCTTCTGATTCCGCAAACAGCGGATCCAACACTGAATCAGGCAAGGGCGATGAGGAAAACTCAACTCAAAGTAGATTCTTCTTCTTCACACGCTTTGTAGGCTGCAACTTTACCGCACAGGTAGGTACAATTATTTATAAAACCCTAAAGTATTAAATGAAGCAGTTATTTAAAATATTAATATACTCAAAAAGAGACTGTTATAGAAAAGTTAATAGCTTTAAAGTCATCAACGAAATCTACCTTCTAATTACTTAATGCAAATATCTTTTCTTTTAAATATCTCAACTTTCAGGCCGGTCGGACCTGTTCCAGTTGCCGCCAAACTTTGCTTTGCACGGCAAACAACATCGGAATACAGAAAACTTGTCACGGCTTTCTTCCTTATTGCAATCAGGGGCGCTGTTCCTTTATCCCAGGCGCTGCTTGCAACTCTACAGGATAAAAAGAATAATTAACTTAAAACTCTATTCACATTTGCAATAAAAATGGGATGAATTATTTAATGTTTGATTTTAAATATATAACTTACGGTATGTTTTTATTTAAACAATAAAAGGTCTTCTTTTTTCCTTATAATGTTAGAGAAGATTCATGAATTTTCTAACAATTTTCTTTTCGTTACTTTACTTTTAAGTTAAAAAATTAGAGCAGGTAAATAAATAAAACGGCAATCTCTGTCATGTTCCCATTTACTTAGTTAACACAACATTAAAATTCATAAAATAGCTACAACTACATCTTTAAAAGAGACAATGCAAAGAGATGACTACAGTATAACAATTTAAAATTATTATCATTTCAATGGCCGCATCGCGTTGACTAATTATTGTCAATATTATAGAGACAAGTCTTATTAAATATAATTTGAAAGAATAAAAGGTAAAACTTGAAGCTCTAAGCCTAATATAAATTTAACTATGATATAATTAATAGTCAAATTTGTTTTATTTGTCAAACACAGCAATTCTAATCAAAGAAGATCATATTTAGAAAGATATGCTGAATTCCAAAGATTGTAAAATCGATAGACATTATCACAACTTTGATTACATTATACCTCCACCCCATTAGACTCCGACCCGTGTTAATATTGGCACAAACCTTGAAAGTTCAAACAAATATGTCGAGTTCTAATAACACAATTTAATTAACTTATGTTAAATAGTTATAGAGCATTATAATGGTACTTTATATTTGCGATTGTCAACACTAATTTAAGATTATTATAAAATTACTTAAAATTGTTTAATTTGCAATAATCGAAAGGTCATAGGCACGCCAACGTCGTTTAATAGTAATCTGATCCGCATTATTATTAATCTTATGTTATCATTAGACTTTAATAAAATCAATTTAAATCACAACATTTAACATCAAACTCTACGTAAAAATATAATTATTGTCTATTTTCTATTGAGGTACTCTCCCATACCCATTAGACATAGCCGTTTAGTTGCCGATGACGATGCTTTTACAATGGACATATAGCGAAAGCAAAGGAACAGTTTTTTTAAAAAAAATAAAGTCCCTTTCTGGCCATAGGGTTAAGCGACCGAGCATCACTTCGGCAGCGGCACAGCTACTGGTTCTTGCGTCGACTGGGCAAACTGCTGTTGCGGTAGGTTTTTCTCAGCATTATGTTATCAACTGCTGGTAACAGCAAATATCTCTTGCCTGATGAATGATACGGAACTTTGTGCGATCTGAAGTAATGAAACCGAGGGTAATCCTTAGAGTTTGTTTGCCAGCCATTCTTTGAAAGTGTTTCGAGTGAGTTCGATGGATTTTGCGTGAAAGAGCTCGGCATGTCGTTTAGCGATCGGTGGAGGTACCGGCCGGTCGGGTGCGTGTGAGCAAGTACTGGCGGCGGCGGTAAGTCGGAGTCGTCTGAATCGATTGCTGCGTCAGCTTCGGCACTAGAGATATATTTCCTAATAACAGAATACAAAAACTGGTTAAAACGGAAACTGAATTGATATAAAATAATACGCTTGACATTAAAATATTGTTTAATAAAAGCCTTTTTCTGTAATTTTCTCTACCAATTACGTTGCTTTTAATAAGTAAAAAACATACCTAATTCCGAAATTCTCGTCAGAGGAATGCTTCCTGAAATAAATGGTAATATATTTAATAAGTAATTTTGATAAGATACATGCCACCGCATATTCTAAGAGGCTCTGAAATTCCGATAATTTTTGGCACTATTGTTTACATCGGAAGCGACTACATACGAATATCGTTCTTCACCCATCACCCAAACACTCTAACATTTATCCAAGACACCGATCTGTTTCTAACAACAAAAGTTTCTACAAACATCAACATGCCTCGATCAACAACATAATAAAATGTTGGGTCATTTACTAATTCGTTATAAACATATAGTCTTCTATGTTAAAACTAAACTAATTTCCAACTGTATATAACCGTCTAAATTATTTATATAATTAAAGATAATAATTTGTTCTATTATCACCTTTCTTAACATGTACCTTTATATGAATAACGTTTTTCATAGTTAGCAACGTCGAAAGCAACAGATCTTAATTCAAAATTCTGAAAAAATAAACAGTATAACAACAACGTTGCACCTCTATTTATTATTTAAATAAAGATTATATTACGCCACATTTGTTTTGGCTTACAATTTTGTAATAGCATTAATTATTTTACAGTTGTACATCTCATATAAAATAATTTACTAATGGTCTGACCCATCATCTAGTTTTATTATCAATCGAAGTCATCATGCTTTTTTAACTTGCTACTGCCCAAATTAGAAGCGTGTAAGCACATATAATCTACACAGAGAGCATATTGTCCTTCTAATACAATCTATCACATCGATGGATATCATATCCTAACTTTACGAGACCTGTACAATTCCTCACTAGGTAATAACAGTCTGGCTCTTCCAGATCTGCTATAACGGCCTCCTGAGAATCTAAAGGATGGCAAAAGACCTAACCGGGCCAAAGAACCAATATGACGTTTTGCGAAATTATCACGCCCGTCATCATCTGTAACAGATGCAATAAAAGCAAAAACAATTTTAAAATATAAATATTTTTTGTTTATGAACCAATTTGTTACACTTAACTCACCCACGGATCTCTTGTCTTCATTTTCAATAATTTCCGGTATTTCAATTTCGTTATTATCAATGACGTCTGGCATTGATAGTATGTATCTTTTAGTACGAGCAGTGGGCTCTATGTAAATTGGTCTATACAGACCATGAACTGGCATACCTACAGTACCTCTTTTTAAGTACCAGTTACGATCGTAATCACTTTCATATGAATTATCTGGATAAATAAAAGGTCCGACTTCACTGCGCTTATAAACTTGTGGCGATAGAATATCCGGGTTAAAAGGATGTTGCAAATCGTAAATTTCATTTGTGTCAAATGGATTATCAATTTCGGACAATGGTCGAACAGGATTTGGATAGAAAGGGTAATAATATTCATCTCCGATTATTTCATCTCTTTTATGGATCATTCCATTGCGTGCTAATGAGGCAATGTTTCGTTTGTCATTAGGCTGATACTGTCCTCTTCCAACGCGATACCCATCTCTAGCCAATGACTGGATATTCCTTTTATTAGATGTGTAACTACGGAGACGGCCTATAGAAGCTATATTTCTCTTATCATGAGACTCATCATCTTCTTCCTCTGGCTTGTCGGCTTCATTATAAGGCGATCTGAATGTTGGTAGTTGACCATTTTTTGCCAAGGTAGAAATACTTCTCTTAAAGCCTGAGGAGATGCTTTTAAGATATCCCTCTCTAGCGAGAGCAGGTATGTTTCGTCTGGGGAATGTTGGCCATTGGTTTGACCCATCAGTAGGCAAAGTCAGAACCTAATAAATAAAATTTGTGTTTAATATAAATAATTAGTCGTTCATTATATTATTTTTATTTTATTGATGGTTTACCTGGTCGATGTACGTAGGCAAGGCCAATGCTAAAATAACTCCAAATAAAAGACGATGTCTTTTATTGTGTGCTCCATTAAGCCTCCCCATCTATAGATTACAATAAAAACAATTAAATTTAAATATAGAAATAATCGTTATCATATTAGATTTATTATGTCACTGCTAAAAAAGACCTCTCCTAAACTTTTGCTGGTCAATGTAAATTTGCTATTATTGTTGATAACGCGTGTAACATTATTATTTTATATTAATTCTGGAAAGAGTATGTACAATGTTGGTTATGTTTTATAAACTTCATAGACTACCAGCTTACTGAGGATCTTAAGTAAAAAATAACGATAGATGAACGACAGGGTAATTATTTCTGTATATTAAATTGGACGTAAATATTTGTAAAAAAGTTGAGCAATTTTAGATTTATTATCCCGCTCTATTAACTTTCTTAAATATATAAATAACCTTATCTCTTAATCGTTTTAAAAAAAATGTTACGGCTTTTATTTTATAGCAAATAAAAACTTAAAGCCCGAGCTGCGGTAATTGTCTGTCGCGTGGAAGATATAAACTTGGCAGATTCAATTACAGCCGACGTGCACTGCTCTCAGTATACACCTGGGCTATAAGGAAATAATAGTTATTTCTAACTCAAACGCGTAGTATAAACTGAAACCAATTAACTGTAGATAAAATTTAATAATATTTCACAAGATCGTCAAAATTTGTTGATTTGTATTTAAGATTCCCAATTTTTAGTCCAATAAATTGTATTTCATCGTTTTAACATTTTGTTCTTAAATTTTCGACGAATACAAAAATATTAATATAAATTATTTTATGTAATCATACTAATTAAATAAAAAAATAAACAGCCCTAAGCCGTAACTTAAGGTTAAGACTAATTTACACTCCAGACACAACTCCAGAGGATAGTAGTGAGTGATACTTCATTGTCTTCATCGAAAGTAATAATGATTAGAAACCATTTGTTTATTTTTACCACGCGCTAAATTCTTAACCACCTTAGCTACAGATACTACTGCCAGAATTTACACTCTTATTAAAATAAAGTGCCGTCAAAAACTTCGAAACATAAAGCCTAGTCAAATTAGCACAACATGAATTGCAGGCAAATAGAAAACCTTTCCCCCAACATTAAACTTGAAATTTACATTTCTCTAACCATAAAATGTATTGATATAATTAAATCTAAACCCTTGTATTTGAATAGTTCAAAGTCGCTACACATTTAGTTACCAAAGACCCTAAATACCAGAAGCACTGCCCACAAACTGCCGGGTCCCTTTTTAACGACTTGAACATTCCAGAATATTTCAACCCTTGTTTAATACTAACTTTACATTCTCGGGCGTTTGTAAAGACAATATCAGTACTTTCTGTCAAATCCCAAAGGGATTTTTGGACCTTATTAGAATGGCACCAAATTATACAAGAGAAATACAACGTATTCAAATTTGTTGTTTTCTAAACGTGTTTGCTTTTTGTTGACCAATTTCCAGATAGCGATGATTTTAATACTCTAATAATTTATTTATTATTGCATGGCTTCATCATTTTGAATCGATTAAATTAGATTTTAAAATTTTTTCGACGATATTCTGCTAACATAAACAAAACAGTAAAAAATCATTATCCACTTATTGTTATGTAAATTCAAATAATGATTAAGTAAATAATTATTAATGGAGAAGGCAATGGCAAACCACTCCATTCTAACTGCCATGAAAGTCGTCGTGTGTTTCATCACACATGATGACCACGACCCTCAGTCATAAAGAAATACGACTTAGAAGAAGAGAAATAATTTTTGTTAAAGAACTTATGATGATTAAGAAATTTTAATGACTCGCAACTCATGATCACAATGGTATTTTGAAGTGAATAACATAAATCGAATTACAAACAAACTTTTGGTGCCAGTGTTTTGACCTGTCTCACAAAATAAATGTAACAGCTAATCCTTTGAATCTTTTTTTATCTCATCTATCTTTTTCAACTATACACATGATCACAAATAATGTGTACAATATACGTTTAGTGTTTATATATTATTATTTATAAATCTTGTTGATTTATACGTAACAAATTATAATGAATATTTGAAAAATCTAAATTATAAATTGTCAATATAACCATTGCAAATACGTTTAATCTTTATATGATCACAAGTAGACAATTTGTATTATGTATTATGTAACTTTTAACTAAGTTACAAATAATGAAAAATTGTTATAAATAAGTGTAAACATAGGGAACCTCTTTCCAGACTAAACATTAAAGTTAAAAAAGGAGTAAGTTTATATTGATCGTTGTTTAAATTTCTGTAGAAAATTTAGTCTATACTCATCATTAGAAAAATAATTGCCTTTAAATATTAATGTACGCTGATATTTAATGAAAACGTGCCTTCAAGAGATTATGAAGAAAATTATGGCATAATAGACATTAAAAAATTAAGGGGAGTCTTCGACAAAATTTGTTTTTAAAACACGATTCTAACATAACATTAGAAATAAGTAAATCACATTGTCCTATTCGTTTACCGTTTCAAGTTTAGCAATAAAACGTTATCTGTAATTAATAATGAAAAGAAATTTTATGAAAATTAATTAAAAACTTTTTAATCAAGTCTAAGCCTAAAGTCCGCCCATTGTGCCATCTGCAATAATTTTCAGTTAAAAAACATTAAGAGTGAATATTTGAAAGCACGTGGTTGGTATAATTAAAATTATCAATTTTTATAATAGAATACAACACTTTCTAAGCTTATTATGACGTGTTATATTACTTTTCATAACATTTTATACCCATAATAAAGTTTACAAGATTTTTTTAAATACTTTACTATTTTGTTGGATGTTAATCAGCATGATTCCGCTGTTAATATTGTTATTCTTAGAGATCTAGAATCGTTTAATAATAATTATATTTCCTCTCATTTAGCTCTAAATTGTGTGTTATTATTTGAATAATTTACACCTATCCTTAAAAGAATGTGGTGTTGTAATAATGTAAGGAATGAAAAACAAGGATTGTTAAAGAAAATAAAACTACCAAATTTTAATTTTGATGAAATGTTAAATTATTATTAAATCAAAGGAGAAAACAAATATTGACAATGTATGTATATAAATATCGAAACGAGAAAAAATACTTTTATGACATGAATTTAATTTAAAAAATATGTAAACATTACTGTTGCTTGATATAATGAAAAATATAATTTTTAATTAGAATTGCTATTCCAAAATTAGTATAAACAAACTAACATTACTAGTAAATAAATAAGAACAACCAATGAAAAGAAAAGTTTTAACTGAATAAAAGGAAATACTTTTATATTGAAACATACCTCTGAACGCGCAGCGCGACCACAGACACTTTTTTCAACTTTCTTTATATAGAAACTTTTTTAGATACAGTATGTTTCTTTTACTATCTTACTGTTCAGGGCTGATGGCGGGAGTGATGGTTTCTTAATGCTGTTAGGGCTTTTATACTAAAACTGGCGCTTCCAATACGCATGCGCGTTATTCTCGAAGGCGGGGTTTACCTTAAAGTTCAGTCTCCATTCAAAGTGCACTTTATTTGATAGCCTTGCAAGGTCGAAGGGAAATATTCAAATTAGACACAACAAAACCACGGTACTTAACAAATCAAAATTACGGTGAGTAAATACAAACATCATATGATTGTTTTTATTTTAAACTTTTTTAAAATTTACTTTTACTACTTACATATAATATCTCTATTGCCGGCGATAGTCTAGATAAGTATAACCGCAGGGCTTCTACTGCCAAATTGTAATATGCAAACGTTTCTGTATTTGTATTTAAACACCACTGTAGCCAGTGAATTGACTGGGGTAATGAGATTTAATATCTTATGTCACAAGGTGACCAACTGAAAGATAAAGCTAAAGAAACATCGTTACTTGCTTCCCATTATTGGCAGTTTTACTACTTACCGTCAGATAAAAGTCCCACTGATCTCGCCGATTTTTTTGTGTGAAAAGTATTATGCAGAAAAAAAATTATTTCTAACACCAGACACAAATATTATTATAATTTGCTTTTATTGAAAAATAAAAAGTACAATAAATTTAATCAAATAACAACCAATAAGCTAGACGTGAGTTTTTTTAATAGAAAGTATCAAAAATTCCCTCTTAGAAGACACTCCGGGTTTTTTGGTTATTGCACTAAGATGTATCCACAAATAAATTAACAACCAAACAAATTGTAAACTGTGCAACACCATTTTAGTACCATTTAGTATAAATTATAGTACCATTAAATATGTAATATATATATATATCTTACACACGCAAATGTATAATACAACTATACAATTAAATGGCTAGGCGTTTTATTGTCTGGGCTCTTGCTGTCTGTTGGAAGCGTGAAGTGTTGATTTTAAAGGTCCATTAGCAGACAACAATAGACACAATAAACCAGACTGCAGGCAGCTGAAAGACTTAAATGTCTATACCGAATACGTACTCCAATACATTTACTGTATTTTTTAACATTTTGATATTAAATGATTTAGAAAATAAAATTATCATACAACGATCAAAAAAGCATATTTTTGGGACATTTACAACATGATAACGTCTTTGGAACCCGCCTGGCTAACTACCCTCTCATATTGTAAATCTGCCGTCATTCTTGTCAACATACGTCAGCAATTATGATCTAAACGAGCACGCTTCGCCATCTCCGGTCTCATCATCTTGTAACAATAAAATCGAAAATGATAAGCCAATCGTTATAAAAAAAATTCTCCTAAAATATGAAACTATGATATAGACAGCGACATCTGTGAATTGAACTTGTTTCCTCGTAGACCAAAGATCTAGCTAGTATCTATGAGATTTTGCTTTATATGTCAAAATATTATGTGAAACGTTAAAAACACTTAACGTTCTTACTCTTCCATTTTGTAATAATTAGTTGTTGCATAAAAATTATTGAATGATCGAGTACAAATATACGAAAAATGGTTTTTATTAATCAGGCCCCCCAAGACATCGACTGTGTATACAAGTTTAAAATGTCGTAAAAGTTAAAATATTAGATAACTTCCGATAGTCACATGACTACATAGCCAATGAATTTTATCGCTTGTGTACATAATTTGCTGTTATTCTAATAGGGGCTGTTATTTTTGTGGAAAAATATTTTATAAATCAGTTTTAAAAGGACGTTAGATGAATTTAAAAATCTTTATTAAATCATGTTTCTTTTAACAAAAAATCTGTGAATTTTTAAAATATTGCTTTAATATATTTACGTAACACACATTTAACTGGAAACTAATTTAGTCCAACATTAAGACCAACAAAGGGTCGCAGCTAATTTGATTGGTATTGGCTGGCAGACGGGAACGGCTTTTAGCAAATGGGTTCAATGTAACTATTTATATTAAATCCCAATAATACATCGTAACATGTGGGTATGATACGACATATCTCATGATGGCCTTGAAATTTTTATAAGTGTATAAGAAACAATTCATAAACAATCCTGGTAATTGTTCATATGTTCTCACATATATACACCTGCTTGATATTCCTCATTTTCGTTGATATAATCACTAAATTATAATTAATTTTTAGTGTTCGTAACATTTTTCTCTTATACCGCATTATCAAAAACCTATGATTAGGCGTTTGTTATATAAATGATAATTTCTTTTCAATTGTATTAAATAAAGCGTCGTTAAAACCGTTTTCAATGGTCTCTGCCGATAATAAATATCCTATTTCAAATATTATTAACTTGAATATTTATGTGAGATGAAGATGCTGAGATACAGAAATAGATACATTATTTCTTGACGATCTCCGTCGAGAAAGATCTACCATCAACAAAATTTTATAAAGGCAACTGAAAACGGATTTTGTTTTAAGACATTCTGAGTAAAAACATTTACACAGCACCACATTATGCTCATCGCCTTGGATCATAAAGCGGTACCTTGGTCTCTTACCACTGTAATCTTACATGCAACAGCGATAATTTAACCAAAACTCAGTATTGTGATAAAATAAGCGTGGTAGTATAAAAAACTATGTCCATGGTTTAGTTCAAAACATATATATTTTTTGTCATAATTACTTGTTCTAATTTAATCTATTTACCTACGGTTGAAAACATGTATTAAAAAAAATAGTATACCAAAAATGTGACGTCATGAAGTATATCCTTGCCTCCGATATCACTTTCAAATTGACGATAATTGGACGCTCTGGGAATGCTGAAATCGTCTTATTACTAACAAGTTGAAATTTATCGTCGGCTGGAAATTTCACGAACTAATCTTCGCAGAGAATTCATTGGAATTCCTTACTGAATAAATAGCAAAGGTTTCCTAATGTTTTTTTAAGATTGATTTATTACCAAATATTAAAAGAATATTTACTTTGATTGATACAGCTGCTACTACAAAAAGTTAACATTATAATTGACACTTTAAAGTACCAAAAAGCTTTTAATTCGTTTAAAAGCAATTTCCTCATCGTCTGTTTGTGTGCTGCTGCATGTATGTCAAACACTTTCCTAGTGTTACAGTAAATATTTTGAACAACATTTATACAGTGCCGGCCATCAGACGTATGTATATACAAATATACGGCATAACTTCACCATAAATATTCCACGCACAAGGTCAAAGCGTTTTGCTCAGTCCACATAGCGATTATCGAGATTGGAATAGCATGCTGACAGTAGTCTTGAGTATGCAGTATGAAGGGAGAAAGGTGAATAGGCTTCTTCTGTACTAGTGTTCTTTTATGTCAAAAACTCTCCGCATACCATCAGTAAGTATTGGAGGCGAAAAGTAGTCTAATGGTAATAAAAAATAGACATATTTTACTACCTTTGTAGTAAAGTGGGATATCGCTTGCCATGTAACACAAAGATCCTTGGTTTGATTCTAGTGCAACAGGTTTTTTAGAACTCGTCTGGCTACCTACCACCAGCATTGATAAGTTCCGGCTATGCGAATCGAAGAGAGAGCAAGTGTTAGTCCATTGTAAATAAAAAATATCTGTTTGTACTCCCCTGACACGTAATACTCAAAGAAAAAATTATGGAAAATCATTATAATAACGAATATAATTGACAACGCATTTTTTAATAAATAAATTTTACTGCAAACAAATAGTATTAGATCAACATAACAGAAAAGCGCGCATCGAAAACGGATTTAAATGTGCGAAAACGCAAGTAATAACCACAATTTAAATCTAAAAAAAAAATTCAATGCTTTTGTGGTAATAATAATTGAAAATATTTAAATAAACAATTTTGGATCACTTGAAAATAAAAACTTAACACTTAATATGAACCAAAATGATAAATGCTCATCATTAGATGCAAGTATATCACATCACTATCATGTGAAAGTTCCTTGCCAAGTTGTTTTTTTGTACATCATATAACATTTTCTTAAAACTATAACATCTTAACCGTTTGCGTTCGAGCTTCGGATGCCCCTTAAGCATCATTAGATTAGTTTTAACTACTCCAGCGGTGCCTCTCATGTAGACGGTGATTATTAAGATTTGGCGAAACTTACCAAGACTGCACGTCGCGTCATGATACTGGGTTATATATAAAAAACCCATAGATAACAACTACAACAACTTTCAACTATAAAAATCCTAATAAAAATAAAGATAATATAAAAAAATATATATTATAAATACATTTTAAACAGTTGAATTTTTTATTGATTACTAGCTGACTCAGCAAACTTCGTTTCGCCTCAAAATCTATATAATAAAAATGAATTGCTGTTCGTTAGTCTCGCTAAAACTCGAGAACGGCTGGACCGATTTGGCTAAATGTGGTCTTGAATTATTCGTGGAAGTCCGGGGAAGGTTTAAAAGGTGAGAAAATATGGAAAAAGTGCCCGGAATATAGTAAAAACAACAATTTCTCTTTTCCATTAAGGTGACCAGATTTTTAGATAGGCAAAGCGGGACAACTTTGAAGGAGTAATAATAACGCAACATTTTTTTGGTTCCAACATAAGTACAATTTATAAATATAAAAATGTGTATTATTTTATTCCTTGACATGTTTCTATCTAAATTTCTTTTAGGGTTAAGGTCGGTGTCATACTTTTTGTCATTAATATAAAATATTAAGACTACGAGTACTTTAAGCTAAGTTTAAGAAAATTTATGTATTTATGAAATATACAAATAAATTACTTACGTTAATTTTATATGGTAAGAAGCAGATTTGTAATATTTATTTGTTTAATTAGGTTGCTAGCACGCAGTACGAACACAAAGTGTACCATTTGAGAGACAAATACAATGTAACTGGGTAGCAAAAGCAATAAGTTACGCAAAACAATGATTTTCATAAATCAAAAATTTAACTTAATTCTAAAAGTCGGGACTTTTGAAAAACGTTGCGTGACGCGGAATTAATTGTGAAAAAGCGGAACGTCTGGTCACCTTACCTTAGATACATAAAACGTCAAACATTTGAAGTTCGTCGCGTCATTTAGAAACCAAATACAATTTAAAAGAATATTTTTGATTTAGACATTGACATTGACAACCAACAATTTCTGATGCAACTATAATATTTTAAGAGAAAAAGGAGGAACAAGGCGGACGAATTGACCACGTAGACAATTTTTTAAGAATTTTTTTTTTATACGTGTACACATGATACTGGCTCACGCAGAAACCGTGCTCATGCCATTAATTGGGAAGAAGAAGAATATTTTACTTTAGCGGGAATCTGGGCACAAAAGTGGAATTGTCTCGGTTCATTTTTATTTTTTTGTGCATAATGCGGTTGTATTGATAGATGATTGGTTATCATGCAGTAAATAAGTGTGTATCGATTGTAGAATTCAGGCAGGAACACCGCTGTCCTAAGTTCAGATTGGTTCAAAATAGTAGATAAGTCTTAACTTTACTTTGTTGATCTTTTGTGATAGTGACACTATTTACCACTGAAAATTGAAAACTGAAATCTGAAAACAGAAAATTGAAAATGGAAAATTGAAATCTGACATCTGACATCTGAAATCTAGAAACCAGAAACCAGAAACCAGTAACCAGAAACCAGAAAGCAGTAACCAGAAACCAGTAACCAGAAACCAGAACCAGAATCTAGAACCAGAATCTAGAAACCAGAAAGCAGTAACCAGAAACCAGAAAGCAGTAACCAGAAACCAGAAACCAGAAACCAGAAACCAGAAACCAGAAACCAGAAACCAGAAACCAGAAACCAGAAACCAGTAACCAGAAACCAGAATCTAGAAACCAGAAACCAGAATCTAGAAACCAGAAACCAGAAACCAGAAAGCAGTAACCAGAAACCAGAACCAGAATCTAGAAACCAGAAACCATAAACCATAAACCAGTAACCAGAATCTAGAAACTAGAATCCAGAAACCAGAATCTAGGAACCAGAATCTAGAAACCAGAAACCAGAACCAGAATCTAGAAACCAGAATCCAGAAACCAGAACCTAGAAACCAGAATCCAGAAACCAGAATCTAGAAATCAGAAACCAGAAACCAGAATCCAGAAACCAGAACCTAGAAACCAGAACCTAGAAACCAGAAACCAGAATCTAGAAACCAGAATCTAGAAATCAGAAACCAGAATCTAGAACCAGAAACCAGAATCTAGAAACTAGAATCCAGAAACCAAAATCTAGAATCTAGAAACCAGAACCTAGAAATCAGAAACCAGAACCTAGAAACCAGAATCTAGATACCAGAAACCAGAATCCAGAAACCAGAATCTAGAAACCAGAATCCAGAAACCAGAATCTAGAAACCAGAATCTAGAAACCAGAATCTAGAAACCAGAATCTAGAAACCAGAACCAGAATCTAGAACCAGAAACCAGAATCTAGAACCAGAAACCAGAACCAGAATCTAGAAACCAGTAACCAGAAACCAGAATCTAGAAACCAGAAACCAGAAACCAGAAACCAGAATCTAGAACCAGAAACCAGAAACCGTAACCAGAAACCAGAATCTAGAAACCAGAAACCAGAAACCAGAATCTAGAACCAGAAACCAGAAACCGTAACCAGAAACCAGAATCTAGAAACCAGAATCTAGAACCAGAAACCAGAAACCAGAATCTAGAAACCAGAATCTAGAAATCAGAAACCAGAATCTAGAAACCAGAAACCAGAACCTAGAAACCAGAATCTAGAAACTAGAATCCAGAAACCAGAATCTAGAAACTAGAATCCAGAAACCAAAATCTAGAATCTAGAAACCAGAACCTAGAAATCAGAAACCAGAACCTAGAAACCAGAATCTGGATACCAGAAACCAGAATCTAGAAACCAGAATCTAGAAACCAGAAACCAGAATCTAGAAACCAGAATCTAGAAACTAGAAACCTGAATCTAGAAACCAGAATCTAGAAACCAGAATCTAGAAACCAGAATCTAGAAACCAGAATCTAGAAACCAGTAACCAGAATCTAGAAACCAGTAACCAGAATCTACAAACCAGAAACCAGTAACCAGAATCTAGAAACCAGAAACCAGAATCTAGGAACCAGAAACCATAAACCAGAAACCAGAACCAGAAACCAGAAAACTATAACCAGAAACCATAAACCAGAAACCAGAAACCATTAACCCAAAACCAGAAACAAACTAACAAAAGTTCATATTAAATTACAAGCTTTCGCTGCTGTCTAAGCGATGTAGGTGCGTTCGTAACGCTAAAGAGTCGACGACATTCAAAAACTCAGACAAGAACTCCCAAATGCCATCTTCGCCTACACTGATGGAAGCAAGCACGATGGATTGGTGGGAGCGGCATACGTCATCTACCATCATGATGGCCGCATCACCACCAAAAAGGTGAAGCTGCATCCATCGAATACGGTGTTCCAGGCGGAAATGGTTGCAATTTACCATCTTTGTAACTGGTATGAAAACCTCAATACCAAACCGGACATCTATATTTGCTCTGATTCCAAATCATCTTTGGATGAAATAGCCAACCCCCTGAGCAACAATAAATATGCTTCCTCCATTCAGCGCACTCTTCTCAAGAACAGTCGCGTCAAGCTCGTGTGGGTCCGGGCGCATGTGGGCATTGCTGGCAACGAGGCCGCAGATGTAGCAGCAAAAGCTGCTGCTGTAAAGCATAGCCGACCACATGCCGCGGAATTCCCCATTAGTTATGTCCGAAGTATTCTTAAAACCGGTGGAATAAGCCAATGTGAGGCCATGTACCAGGAGAATAGGCTGGGCCCCATCCTTAAGGAATGGTGCCCTACTACTGCCCATATTAAAGAACTAACTAGCAAAACAAACTTATCTTTCCAACTTACACAAATTCTCACTGGACATGGCTATCACAAGGCTTATCTCCATCGGTTTAATATCACTGAAAACGACTCATGCCCCTGCGATGGCTTAACCTCTCAGACCATACTCCACTTAATTAAAGATTGCCCCAAATTTTACAGATCAAGAACCAACCACGAAATCGCATGCCACTCACTCCAAATCTCACCTTTCAACCTTACATCCATATTAACGAAAGAAAGCACTACTAACAGTTTCATCAGTCATATTGAACACATAATTAACAACTTAAAAACCTTCAACGGCACATGAACCTCACCTAATTTCTACCTTCCACCTACAATTTATCTACTACTGTCTATACAAATTTACTTATACTTATACTTATACCACCTCTTTTACACCTTTCGTACATTGTGAACTACTCACACAGCCGCGTATCAAATCGCGCGGCTTTAAACGCCCAAAAAAAAAAAAACGCTAAAGAGTCAATTTGCACTTTATTACAGCTGCACAAAGTTTAAATTCAATTATTCTATCAAAACAGTGTTCGTATCCGCGTCGGAGGATCTAACGCCGCGTGCCGAAATTAAAACGAATGAAATAATAACATATAATAGTCACAAAATGTAAGAGCTAAAGATCCACCATCTTCTTCTTCTTCTTCCCACACACCGCTCATAACCAGGGTAACGATTCTGTTCAGGAGATTTTTTTGCCCCGGCTTTAAAATAGGCAGGAACAAAGAACATTCCAATTTTTTTTTGACAGAACGAAGTCTGTCGGGTCAGCTAGTCAATAAATAAAAAAGCTTATTGATAATTCCAGACTGTTTCTTCTTTTGTCTTTAGTGAACAGTGATGAAAACTTAACCAGAAAAAAAATTCGTAATCAAAAAAATGCCAGTTATGAATTTGGTTTTTCTATTATATTTAAATGCACTTGTTGATTGACTTCGACGACCTAAGTCAGGAAATCTTATCTTTGGCATTATAAATTGTAGATAATCAAAGTAAGGAAAGTTTTCGCGCACTCAGTGGTAAATAGTGTCACTATCACAAAAGATCAACAAAGTAAACTTACTTACATTATACAACAAAGTAGACTTAACTACAATATTGAACCAATCTGAAATTAGGACAGTGGTGTTCCCGTTTGAATTCTACAATCGCTGCACACGAACACACTAATTTACTGCGTGATACACTCACATCATACATTCAACCGTATTATACACAAATAAATTGAATTCAGCCGAGACAATGCAACCTTTACGCCCAGATTCCCGCTAAAGTCCGTAAAATAATAATATTTTAACTAACTATATTATATTAATATAATAACTATATTATATATACTATATTTTAACTTAACTATAAAGTTGATATCAGAAATTGTTAATTGTCAATGTCAAAAAAAAAAAATTCTTTTAAATTCTATTTGGTTTCTAAATGACGGGACAAACTTCAAATGTTTGACATTTACAACCAAAGGAATAGTATCTAAGGCAAGGTCACCAGACGTCCCGCTTTTGGCGTGACAGTCTCGGTTTTACACAATTTGTCACGCATCCCGCGACGTTTTTTAAAAGTCCCTTCATATTTTATATTGATTACAAAAAGTATATCATCCACCTTAAACTCAAAACAAATTTTAGAGAGAAATAAACGAATAAAATTTTGCAAATATTTTAAGTCAATCGAATTAATTTGTCAAATTTTTGTGAAGATTTTTATAATTATTTTAAAAAATGAGAACATTCTACTGAAACAAATTCATTTAAATAAAAAATATGTCAAGTAATAAAATATTATAAACTTTTTATATAATTTTTATTCTCCATGAAAATGTTTGTTGTTACTTCCCCCCTTCAGAGTTATCCCGCTTTGCCCATCCAAAAATCTGGTGACCTTAATCTAAAGGAAAAGCGAAATTGTTTTTTTTTTACCATATTCCAAGCATTTTTTTCATATTTTCTCACCTTTTAAACCTTCCCTGGACTTTACGAAGAATTGAAAACCACATTTAGCCAAATCGGTTCAGCCGTTCTCGAGTTTTAGCGAGACTAACGAACAGCAATTAATTTTTATATATATAATAAGAATTATAATTTTTGCTATTTACAGATTTCCTTCTAAAGATGAGGTAATCCCTTCCGATTCTTTATTAGGCTCCACATAATATAGGCGCTGCAGCCATTGCCGAGTGAAGACCTGTTCATCATCATGACATATTACCCTTTATTTCTATTTTGTATTTCCTTCTTTTTAATAACTGTTATTTTCAAAATATATTTTGCTTACAAACTAGTCTCGAATCGCATTATCCTTAAATCACTCAGCTTACTTTCAACAAGATCTAAATCATTTAATCTTTCCAGAGTGGTCACAGTAGAGGGTTCAGAAACATTAGATGTTGGAAAACTGACATCCGAGTCTAAACATTCTGTATCTCCAGGACAATGTCCAATAAATGATGTTGTTTCATTCAACTTGACTTTTGTTTCTCGTTTTTGTAACTTTCGATGACAGTCCGTTATTTTTCCCCGTTGATGGTAAGGTCTAGTTGAAAACGTGACGGTCAAATCATTTATCCGGTGCAACACTTCTGTGGAAATATAATAATTATGTGGAAATATGTGGTACAAAGGTATAATTTATATGGCAGAGATATGATGATTCTGTTTAATATTTTGTTAAGAATACAATTCTTTTTTCGACAAAGCAAGGAGACGAGCAGGACATTCACCACATCGCCAGCATACTTCTATGAAGCGGCAGAAATAGGTGCTGTGATGGTACGCAGGCGATCCCCAGCAACAGACGTGGCACTGGTATTTAAAACGATTAAAAAATTAAGTCAAAACACTACCTGTGATTTGCAGATCCAAAGACTGATCTAGAAAACTTTTATCATGGTGCATTGGAGGTTCGTGAAGTTTTTCATTTTCATCAGTAAACGTCCGTCTGTCCAAAACTGCTCTTCTTACAGATCTGCGTTTTTTTAACGGCGAATAAAAGAATGTTACAGAATCTCTATCGATTGAAAAGTTCATTTCCGGTGTATTACACAATTCGTCTAATTGAACGGAAAAATTTTTAGTGTTCTTGTGTTTCATGTGTTTTGTCAGCATAAGAAGTGGAATTCTGCTCGGAGTTTGTACATCTGTAGTTCTGATAAAATTCCTTCTCGGTGAATTTACATAAGTTTCATTATTCTTGAAGCTTATTGTATGTGTGACGTCATAACCTCCAATTGACATGTCTTCATTGTCAAACAAATCGTTATCCTCCTTCGGTTTCTGTAGTGTACTAATTTTATTAACTATAGTGTAAATAAGTTTGAGGCGTTTGAGAATTTGCTGAAATGTAATATTTTTTGCCGATTTTGATTTTTCGAAATTGTAAACGTAGTCATCCCCTGAACTTAAAAGATCGCTGACGACTTTACATTCGGATTGAACTGAAAATTTAAAATAAATATTTTTAGTTTTTTTTTCTTTTAACAATGTGATATTCAGAACGGGTAAGTGATACGTCTACCTACAATATGTGGCGCTAGTAAGGATGATATACACTGTACCACATTAACCTCGTCGCCTTAAGTCTTGTCTCATCACCCTCAGTAATTTCACTAGCTACAGATCCCTTTAAACTCAACCACAGTAAAATTTTCACGCTTCTGTATGGTGGCGGAAATAGGTCCTGCGGTACTACCTAAATAGTCTCTGGTAGGACTAAGCTATCAAATCATTATTTTTAAACAATTTCTTAACCTGACCGAAAATAATCACCTTTTTTTAAATCGGCCAGCAGTGTGAGCATTGTTTCAATCTCATTTATTGCACCAGGCTCATATCTGTTGTAAACATCAAAAAATTCAATAACAACACAACCTATGTCAATAACAGAGCAGATCGTGCTGTTATTGTAAATATTATCTTTCATAATTTCCAGTAATTTTTGATGCATCATTTGCCTGGCTTTCTGAAATTTAAAAAAAATATTTGTCAATTAACCTTTTTAATCCACAACAAACTTGACCTCAATTATTATATGGTTTAGTTGAATGAAGCTGCATCAAGCAGCAGATGAAGAATGTGTTTATCCAGAACCCTCTGAGTCTCATATATTGTGAGCCGCAACACAGAAATGCTGTTATGAAGGCAAATTTACAACATGAGAACATGAACATGGTGGTGAATAAATGGCCTTGACTCCCTCCTTGTGAGACAATGCCCCACTCCCAGCAGTAGAAACATTAAAATAGCTGTTTAGTTTTTGTTTAGTAGAAGATTTTTTTTTTCTTCACAAATATGTGAAGAAAAAACAAATCTTCTTTTGCCATGTTGTAAAAAAAGATTTGCTTCGAAATAGTGACTAAACTTTTCCATTTATCCACAAACTAGGAAAATCTACTGACTGCTACCTTCAGCTACAAGATAAAGGAAGAAGTGTTAGAAGTACCTCTGAAAATGCAGCAGGGTCCACAATCAAGAAGACGCTGTCTCTAATTTCAACCACTTCACTGTTCCATGTGTTTCTCAACAGAGTAGTATGATTACTTTCTGGAGACATTATTAATGCGGGCACTAAATGTGGATCTAAAGCTTCAAGACTAGCAAGATTGCTACGAATTGCTAAAATCCCTGGAAAAACATGATCACTATTAATTTATATTGTGCAAAATTATACTTAGAAACCAAGACTTTTAGTTTATCTCAGGTTTAAAGTTGATTGTCACATCAAATACCAACTCATTTCATGAATTTAAAACTAAATTTGTAATGTGGTTTAATACCTTAGCCCCGTAATTTAGATGACAAAACATGTTCACTGAGAAACTGAGGCTCGCAAAGTTTATATTCTGTTGACAGTCACAGGAAGCTATTCTAGCAGCAGTTTTTATAATAAGAGAGTAATTTCCAAGTTGGTTGGAAAATAACCCACCATCAACCTAACTTCAAAAGATTTGGTCCTGGAATGGATGCTGAACCTTCATGTTAAAATGGAAGAAATTACCCACTGTTCCATAGAGACAGTTAAAATCTACCATAAATTCAATGATGTTTTCATTGCTGAAGCAAGATTTCATTTGTGATCATAAAACTTAATGAAACATTATTAAACTTACTTTTATCATCTGAAGAACATGATACAGCAAAGGATCCAATTTGGAACAGTCTCTCATTGTACAAATCAAATTCCTTCTCAAAACTGCATGTCTCCATTATTACAGTTTCATTATTTAATACACATAGACAATTACCCTTGTTGTTACTGTTATAATGTGCCTTTAATATATCCACTGGTGAAGTATTGTAGCTAAAACAATGAACCAAAAGCGCTAACAGAGCTGTGTTAGTATTTGTTTCTAAAACATAAAGCGCATCTTTCAAAACATCAATGAGTACATTAACAGTTGAAGGTTTAATTGGTAGTTTCAGAGGTATTACTGTGGAATCAAATACATTGTCTATATCACCATCAATAACATTACTAAAAAGTAGTTTTGCTTCTCGTAACACCTGAAAAAAAACCAACTTATTAATAATCACCAGAGAAAAAAAAATAAGATTATAGCATATTATTAAAATAGGTTTTTTAAAGATATTTTTATTTTAAACAGTTACTCTAAGAGTAGATCTCTGTTATTGGTTTGTTCAGTTCAGTATAATAGCAGCTTTTTTCTGGGGTCAAACAGCATAGTGCAAACATTAGTGTCGCAGGAACAACATAATGAACAAAACAATAAGCACAATGTTGTATTGACAATTTCAAATTATTGTAATATTTATCAGCTTTGATATATTTTAAATCTGCTTTCCTTGTTTTCTGTTACTCTTCACACGAATAGTGCCAAGCTTTTATTATATGTTCATATAAGTCTGTCAGCAAAAAAATGTTAAAAGAATACATCTACTAACAAAAATTTAAATGTGTAAACAGTATTTACCACTTGACATCTAACTTTTATAATGTTTTGATCAGTGGGCAAACAATGCCTGCATAATGTCATAGCCGATAATAGTAGTTCATCAATTGATGTGTGTAAACTGCTCAGGGATTCAATCAGCTGTATTTGAAAAAAAAACAGTTCTTTTAAATTATTTTATGTTAATAGTTATTAAATTTAATACTTTCAAATAAAACATTTTGTTACTGATCAAAAAAAAATATTAAATGATTCTTAATGGTCTGGAAACACAACATTTAAAAAAAATTATAATAAAAATTTAATCCTGACCTTGTTCTTCCATTCTTCAAATAACTTTTCTGAATTTTTATCAATGTTAGAAACTAAAGCTGTTATATCCTTTAAGATGTTAAATGTTTGATCAATCCAATTAACAAAATACATAGGCGTAGAGAAAATAGAGACATCAGAGCAACTATTATACATTTGTTCATTTTGTTTTGCCAATCTTTGCTCAATTACAACCAACCTACTACAACACCATGAAAGCCTTTCTAAGGTACACTGGCGACTTTCCTGAAATTAAGAACAAACTGATAAATAATATATATAACAACAAGATAGACATATTGATACAAACTAAATATCAAAACAAATTATAATTAAAGAAAACAAAATAATTAAAATGAGTACAGGTATGAAAGCTAAGCATTAAAAAGGAGCAGGGCAAAATAATGATTATGGAACATTTATATGTGAATCATCTCTGTTGCTAGCAAATGTCTGGATAAGCGCTACCACAGTGTTATTTTTGCAACTAAACAGTAGTGTGCAAAAATTACTAAGTTGTGATTTCAAGTGCACCTTGATACAAAAGATGCTATGCACCAAGGCAGTGTCGAGCGGTATATATGATATTAATTATTACCACATTGTTACAGGTAGGCATAGAACTTGCCATCAAATGAACATCCTGCTCATCACTTCATGAAATAAAAAGTAAATTTGTCCAAAGGCGAAATATTACAAAATAACCAGATTGTTGCAGTGCTTGCACCAATGTCAAGGAATACTGTAACTAATAAAACTTAAAGATGCTCTTTAACTACTATGTGTTTACATACCAGCAATAAAAGTTTTTTTTCATGTTCCAACTTGAAAATATCAAACATAAAAGAATAACATTTGTTAATTTGACTAATACAAACTGAAAATATATTATGAATGCAGATAATACTTTCTGGAGATTCATCATTTTTTAAAGAAGTTTGTATGTTGTTACCAATTTTTTGTAAATATGGGTAAAGCTTGTACAGAAACTTTTCCTAAAACAGATATTAAGTTAATATATAAATTAAAAAACTAGGATAAACGAAGAGATTTCAGAAAACGTACAACTAGTAACTTTGTAGCAACATGGATATCTTTTGGTAATTCCTGATATAAATTTAAAAAGCTAGTTTCCATCATAAAACTTTTACTGAGGTTATAAATTAGTGTTATTTATAAAACTCAGACTTTTCGTTTTGACCAGATTGTTATTCCTTTTATCTCTTTATATATTTATAAACTGAAAATGCTTAAGAGGTATGCGTAATTTTAAATTGAAAATCGTTTTAGTTTTGACGTTTATTTTAAAGTTGTGATTATTTTTGGTAGAAACTTGGTTTATAACGCATTCAGCCACTTTAAAAATTAAGTTGCTTTAACATACAAATTTTAGATAAAAAAAAATAAACTGCGAACTGTAATTTTTTTTATCGCTGTTTAAATATGTTTATCACAAATGTAAATTTTTAATAAGTTTTCAGACATTAACATTTTAGCACACATTTTTTTAAAGAAGTGCAATAGTAATACATGTAAAAAAATTATAACTATCTTACAAATTGCTTGACAATATTATTTTTATTAACATGTCATTACTTTTGTGTTATCTATTATACCAATGCCAATTGTAATTTTTACTTTTATGGGAATCTGTTCTGTCATCTTGTTAAACTGTTACCATTAATGTAGATTGTACTAATTTATTTTCAGTATATAATCGGTGATAAGTTAAAAATAATAAAAATGAGTGAATTAGTTTGGGGTATTAAAAACGGCGACATAGATCAAGTTAAAGACATTGTAGAAAAAAATGTAAGTCACATTATTTTTATTTATTACAACTAGACCATTTTTTTTTAAATTATACTAGGGTTTTCAGTAAAAATATTATTTTCTCTCAATTACACACTGCTATTTATTAACTATCGATATGTTATATCTATACCTACCTAAATTAAAAAATCTTATTTGTTGCAAATATGTATTGCAATATAATGAACAAAATTAACGTACATTTTAGAAAATTGATGTCAATGCACTTATTGACGGCCGGGTACCCCTTCACTATGCTGCTGATTACGGACAAACAACTGTTTTAAATTATTTACTAGACAAAGGAGCTGATCCAAATGTAAGTTAAATATATCTTTCTTTCTATTGATTTTATTGCAACTATTTTGATGAGTCATTCCTTGAGTTTATAACTGTTTGTGCAATTTACTCTATTTTTGTAGAAATTATACATATTTCTGTGTAGACATCAATAAGCTGCTTATTGATTTTTTAGTCAGTATCTTTAAAAAATCAAATATGAACTTGGTTTTTTGTATTAACCCTTATTTTAAATCTCTTGCTCAAAAAAGTCAACTTTTTTGTTTTTTTTAATAATAATTTAAATTTTAGTAAATAACTTTTTATAATTTATCATAGTGCAACTTTTCAAAATTTACTCAAAGATTGCTAGTAAGTTACTTTTTATGATCATTCAGATATTTAAAATATTTTTTTTGTAGATGGTGGATAAACACGGCATTTCAGTGATACTGGCTGCGATTTGGGAGGGACATACTGATTGTGTTAAAACATTACTTAAACATGTAAGTAGTCTTAAGTTCAAAATATTATAACTTCACAAATAATGGAAAGAACCTAACATAAATATTTAAAAATTTTCAGGGAGCTTTGAAAAATGGAAAAACACCGGATGGCACACCTTATATAGAAGCTGCTGAAAAAGAAGAAATCAAAGAACTCTTAACATAAATAGGAATATGAAATTTTCTAAGTATTCTCATGAAACGCTCACATCTTTATTTTTTTAAGCTAAGTTGAAATCATACTACAGTTGTACAAGGAATTAACCATCCTATTTTTACATGCATTTATTTCTATAGTAATGAATTATTTTTATATGCTCAACATATAAAAGTAGAAAACATGTATTGACTGCGTCCATTACTAGTTTTACTGTGTGTTACATCCTGTGTAGAGGTAGAAAAGCCTTGCATCTATACAGATACTGCACTAAATATATATAAGATAAAATAACAATATTTATTGTTTGCTATGGCACCTATTTTCCAAGGGCCTATACATTTAGAATTTAAATTGTTTTATATTAAGGTGGTGTAAAGCTCAGAGGGCCACATATAAGATGTAATATTATCGCTAAAATAAAAAATATTAATCAAAATTTTATACTTTTATTTAACAGTAAAAAAAATATCAGTATAAGTATGTACATTTTTGTATTCATAAACATATGAAGAAGAGCTACCTGTTATACTTTATACAAAAAAAATTATTAAGTTATAATTTAACTAGAATTAAAATCTAAAGCTCTCCATCACCAGTGGTATATTTCTTATACTTGCTTTTCGATAGTGGACAAAAGCAAGCCTTGGCCTGTGCATCTAAATATGACTTGCAACCAAGTGTAAGTGTACCAGTAAACAATAACTTAGCAGCAGCTTTACAACCTGCAAAAGAAAATATAATGCTTAGTGAAATATTGTCTACAGTGTCCATTGTAAAGGTACATGGGAACATATAGTTTTTAATATGCAATATATAATTTTGGAATATGATAGTTCAGCAAACAGATGTTTGCTTTTGTAATAACATGTTACAATAATGCCTAAATTTTTATATCTTACAGAAATCACTCATAAACAAAGAATTGAGAATGTTAGTCAAATGATAATATTTTCATTATTATCAGTTGTGACTATATATATATATTAATGATGATGACTTCTCTTTGTTCTTGCACAGTATTGTATCTAATTTTCAAAGTCAATATAAAAATTTGGCAAATTAATATACAAACAAGTATTTAAATAAAATATATATAAATGTACCTTTTGTTATAGTATCTCCTGCAACATTTACAGACTTATATGTTTCACAATAGTTGTATAAGCACCTCTTGAATTCTAAATCACATATTTCTTTCCCACTGTTGCAAGTATCATAGCATACATCATGACTGTCACAACATTTTGTCATCTCTTCTAGAGGTAAATATTCAGATGAAATATCAAAACCTAAAGATCCACAGCCATCAGACTTTGGTAAATGATTTTTGTTGCGAACTGGTTTTTGACCTGTAATCATCATGTTTTATGAAATAAACATTTTTACAACAAAATCATAAGAAAAATAAACATGATATTAAACAAATTTAAACATTATAATTGTCCTACCAAAGAAACAAATAGATCAGTCCAACTTACCGCTAGGACAGTTAAAAATACAGTCTTCCTCGACAGCTGCATCAAATACATCATGTAAAGATCTAAATTTTTCAGCCACTGTAATTACATTACGAAACATATCGCCAAACACAGATTCCGCAGACAAAACAGCATCTTTTAAATTTCGTAATATATTTGAACCAACTCCGGAATACGCGTAAGCGACAAAGGTTAAAATATAAATTAAAATTTTTCTATATGGAATATCCATTTAAAATTATTTTGACCTGTTTTAATTTACCAAAAATATTACATCACTTATATTTTATTATATTGCAAAATTGACATTATACACGACGTTTTAAGAAAACATATCTATAGTCTGACGTGTCCTGTAAATGATTAAATTACTTATTGTACATATCCAGAAATAAACTACTAGGTAGTTCTTTATAAGTAGGAAGTATATCTAAATATTATTTTTCACCGTTCTTGTCAATCTGGCTGTCAGTACCGATAAGTGTTGTACTTATATTAATTTAATTAATTTAAACTGCATTAACTTACATCAGCTTAAAATACGGGTAACACATTTTATTTATTTATATTTATTACAAATGGACATAAATTAATATTATGTTATATATGATAAATTTAACTTTAAAATATTTATTTATTTACCATATGCAAATTTAATTAACTGGTCAATCTCGGATATAGAGAGTATTTTAGGCAGAAATTAAAGGTAATATAAATAGATAAAAAGCATAATAAAAGGACTGTTTTCTAAAAAGAAACAATAAATAAATATGAACATGTGTCACGGAGAAGGATTAAAAAGATTTATATGAAAATTATGAATACAGCAGCAGACGACCGAAAACTTTTAAGCATACATAAAATTATATGATTGATGCATGGAAGTAATAAGTACAAAGTACGAACGTTGTACGTAGTACTTATTACTTCCATGGATTGATGTCACAATACACTGTAAGATTAAAAAAAATCAATATGTATATCTCTCATATTGATTCCATGCTATTAATGTACTGGAGGATTTACATACTTTAATGTAATAAATTACCTCGTTCTACAAAATAATCATTAAATTTATTGTTTCATTTTAAAAATTTTGTACAACTTGATATAGAATTAAATTCGTAATATCCTCCAATAGTATATTATATAATACAATAAGCACAACACAGTAGCATTTAATGAATAAAACAAAAGTTGTTTTTGAACGAAACTTTAAAAAATTATGTTGGTATATCCGGTAGCCATGTTAGTTTAAAAAGTTATCCTTTTCCGTTCTGTTGTCGTGAAAATGACGGGCTTTAGTAATAAGGTGAGATGAAAAAAATGTTTTCTCGTATAAAATTAAATGATTTTAATTAATTTGGTTGGGCATAAACAAATTCGTGTTCGTGTTCGTACGTTATTCGTGTATTTTATTTAAAATGTGCCCAAGATTTGTTGAAATCGTACTTAGTATTTTAATACACGTGCTTAGCTTTATGAAATGGCTGTAGCGATAAATAAACTTGTAAAACAGTTCATCAAATTGTTTAACATAAATATCTACGTGTTACGTACAGTGATAATATAGATTATTGACATGAATTTCGTTGCATTTATTTCAAAATAATAATTTAGAGGTTAGGTATCGGTAATTCGTACGTGGTCGTAAGTAGCTATAACTACTATAAAGCATATTCTAATTTTACAGGCCATAGTCATCGATGGCCGTGGCCATCTTCTGGGTCGTTTGGCCGCAGTTATTGCAAAGGTTCTGTTAGAGGGAAACAAAGTAGTTGTTGTACGATGCGAACAACTTAATATCTCTGGCAACTTTTTCAGGTTTGTAAATTAGTTTTATATCACGTACTTAATGTAAAGATTCAAATGATGTTTTTATTTTTGGGTAATTTGCGACTGAAAGTCCACATGTTGCTAATTTATGATCTGATTTTTTTTCTACAATTGCTTAAACATTGAGTGAGTGTCCTTTTATTAAATAATACTGTTTTTTAGGAACAAACTGAAGTTTATGTCATTCCTGCGTAAACGGTGCAATGTGAACCCTGCCCGTGGACCATTCCACTTCAGAGCCCCATCTAAGGTCTTATGGAAAACAGTTAGAGGTATTTATTTTCAATTCTCCTAATATGCTTTATATCATACAAATATTACATTGAATTAATCTTGAATAGACAGTATTACCTTGTCTTAGTAAATTCTAAAACAAAGAACTCTTAAACTTTTGTTTATACAATATTAGTAAGCCATTAGTGCCTAAATATTTTAGATAATTAATATTTATTAGTTACCAAAAATTCATGTTAAATGCATAATCCACTTCCTTAGCTTTAGTCCTGTATTGTGAGTCTACTTTTCTGCAATTTCTAAAACTATTATTTACTAGTACTCTTTATTATTTTACTATTACATTTTTGCTTTATCAAGTTTCATATTTCTCTGGGCTCTTATATCATGCAAATATTAATGATGATTAATAATTTTTACCTACATTATTTGATGTTTATGATAAAACTAATAATTATGAATAAATTTTTGTTGATAGAAAACTAACACAAAAACTATGTTTTTTTTTTTCTCATTCACCTTTTTGATTTCAGGCATGATTCCTCATAAGACAGAGCGTGGTAAGGACGCACTTAGGAGGCTGAGAGCATATGATGGGTGCCCACCACCTTATGATAACCGCCGCCGTGTTGTAGTTCCTGCAGCACTAAGGGTCTTCTGCCTGAAACCTGGCCGCAAGGTAAACTCTTAATAAAATGAATACATACACATGTGTGGTTTAATTTATAACTTTATGATGTTACTTACAATAGCAATCTGCATCTGATATTTATTATGTTGATGAAATATTTCTGAGTTAGACATATTTTTTTTTTACATAATAGGTGATATTATCTGGAATTACAGCCATGTATTTATTTCAGTACTGCCACGTAGGACGTCTTTCTCATGAAGTTGGATGGAAGTACCGCGATGTAGTCCGTAAGTTAGAGGACAAGAGGAAGTTCAAGGCAATCCACAAAGTCGCCTTTGAGAGGAGACTTAAGGTTATTATCATACATTAATTATTTACAAAAATTCTTTCTTAATGAGATCTACTGTTCTAAAACATATTTGGAGAAAAGTATCTAAAAAATGGAACTAACTTTTACAACCAATTGTTTTTACTTCTGGTGTAAAAAGGTTATTGAACAGATGTAACATGTAACAAGAGAATACTTATGAGCAGTCTTTAATGTGTTAATTTATTACTATTTTTATAGAACTTAACATGATATTTTTAGTTTTTAATCTACAATGGGCATACATACATGATTTCATTGTCACATGTTAATTGACAATGTAACAGTGGCTGGTATTTTGATAAGTTGAACATAGCAATGTTATTAGGAGGCAGATTGTCAATATGTAAATAGTAGCTAAACAAGCTGGACAAAGCCTACCTCAAACCAAACTAACATGTGGCTCTGAAATCGAACCTGGAATGTTGATGTTACTAATCAAGGGCTTACCCTCTGTGTTAAGAAGGCAGTCAATTTCTGTTTGCTTTACACATCCCTAAACTTTTTCATTTAAAAATATTTTTATGTACTATATACATAAGTATCTTCAATTAGATAGAAAGATTGGATTTTTGTAATTTAATTTCTAAAATGTTTTTTTGTAAATGATGATTGTACAACTTACCTACATTATTTGAATGCCATGAAAAGTAATTTTTCTGATTAATTAATATTTATAGTTTGTTGCTATTATGTAAAATCATAATATATCATATACATTATTTTTGCAGAGAATCACGAAAGAAGCCGGTGAGAAGGTGGCCAAGGCAACAGCGCCCTTCACTAACATCATCCAATCTTATGGATACAATTAAGAATAAGACAAATTATTAAAAAATATTCTTTTGGAGTTCCATATTGTTGTTTTATTTTTTGTGTGAATAAAATATTTAACATTTTGCTTGGCATGGTAATAAGGTTTCTTACCAATAAAAATATAAGTGACCAGCTGACCCGGCAAACTTAATATCGCCTCAAAATCAATTAATAAAAAAGCTTAACTATGCGGTCAAAACGTAGCCGGAAAAAAGAGAATTCGTGATCAAAAAAGTATCTTCAATATTAATTTGGTTTTATTATTATTTTTAAATTCATGTTGGTTGCCTTTGAAGACCCAAGTCAGCTCGTCTTGTCATTGTAAATTGTAGATAATGAAAGTAAGGAAAGTTCCCGCGCACTTACCGGTAAATAGTGTCGCGTATGACAAAGGATCACCAAAGTAACGTACGGCATAACTACTATTTTGGAGCAATTGAACTTAGGTCAGTGGTGATCACGCCTGAATTCTACAATGCATGGTACAATATCACATCGTACATTCAACCGCATTATTCATAAAAAAATAGAATTCAACCGAGACAACGCGACCTTTACGCCCAGATTCCCGCTAAAGTTCGTAAATATTATATATAGTTGAGATCAGAAATTGTTGGTTATCAATGTCAAAACCAAAAATTTGTTTTAAATTGTATTTGGTTTCTAAATGACGGGACTTACTCCAAATGTTTAACATTCACCTTATGTCTCAAGGCGACGAGCGCAATGTGGTGTAGTGTGTACCATCTCAACTAGCGCCACGTTGTCATGGGCAAGCGTATCACTTACCATCAGGTGAACGTCCTACTCGTCTCGTCGCAAAGTAGTATATAAAAAAAAATTCAACACCAAAGAAATAGTATATAAGGTAAGGTGACCAGACTAACCGCTTTTTTATAATTTATCCCGCGTCCCGAGACGTTTTTCAATAGTTTATGAAAATCATTGTCTTGCATTTTAAGAATCCTTCAATTTGTTTTTCGATCTAAAAATCCACGGGCTGCGACGGCTAACCTATTGCTTTTGCTATCCAGTTACATTGTATTTGTCTCGTGTTCGCGTATGTGTCTCACTCTGTGTTCGTATTGCGTCCAAGCAAGGTACACAAATAAATATTACAAATCTGCTTTTTACCATAGAAAAGTAAAGTAAGTAATCTATTTATATTTCATAAATACATACATTTTCTTAAACTTAGCTTAAAATACTCGTAATCTTCGTACTTTATATTGAAGACAAAAAGTATATCACTGACAACCATAAAAGAAATAAACGAATAAAATTTTACAAATATTTTAAGTCAATCAAACTAATTTGACAAATTCATGTGAAGGTTTTTACAATATTTTAAAAAATGACAACAATGTACTGTAACAAATTAACTCAAGTAAAAAACATGTCAGGGAATAAAATATACATTTTTTACATTTATAAATTGTACTTATGTTAAAAATAAAAAAAAAATTACATTATTTTTTTTTGTATGAGTACTGAGTTGTCCCGCTTTGTCCATCTAAAAATCTGCTCACCTTAATCTAAAGGAAACCGAGAATGTTGTTTTAAACATACTCGTATTCCAAGCATTTTCTTCATTTTTTCTCACTTTTTGAACCTTTCCTGGACTTTCACAAATAATTCAAAACCACATTTAGCCAAATCTGTTCAGCCGTTCTCGGGGTTTAGCGAGACTAACGAACAGCATTTCATTTTTATATATATGGATGGATAGATTAGAGTGGAAAACAGAGCAGCTATAAGATATATTTGATTATGGTGTATTTGTTGTACACTTAAAAAAGAACATGAATTTTAAAAGTAATAATTTTGATCGATAGTCTGAAGAAAACTGCGACCGGTCTTGGGTGGTTAAATGACTCCAAAAACAGTGGGTGCATAAAGACAGGAAACCACTGTAATTTATGATAACCATGTAGTTGGAAATAAATACGCCAGTTATGAGATTTTTTTATTACTGTAACCAAATACTTCTTAATTGTTCTTGAACAGAACATATTAACCCTTTGTGGACTGAAGACGTCGTTACTCATGCCGTTGATCAGATCGCGCCTTGTGAGGCTTTTCTATACTTATGAAGAATCATCTTGATCATTATTTTAAAAGTTACCACATTCAGGTACAGTCCATAAAGGTGTAAATATACTATGTATAAGATAATTTTCATTACTTATAAGGTGACAAACACATTCGCGAAAATCTTTGTCCGGCCAATACGTCGTCATCCAAAAAGGATTAAAGAAATATTAAATTAAACGCATCCTTACTGAGTTTCCATAAGTTTTAAATAAAATAAGAATAACACTGTTATTTGACGTAGACATTGATTTATCATTATATTTTTTTACGTGACAACGTCTATTAAAACGGTTTGTGTTTGGAGCCGAGCGACAGCGCCGCGATGTCAAAATTCAGAAAATGTAGCATAACCGTGTGAGTGGGCGTGGCTTACGCTGTATGTAGTAGTGTGTGGTGAGGGAGTGCTGGTGTAGCGAGAATTAAAATTGTATGTTCGAAGAATTAAGATTTAATGTTGGAGAAATAAAAAATTGTTAAAAAAATTATTCATAATTGCATGTGTTGTGATTTATTCAATTGGTTAACAAGTTCAATGTTAAAACCTGTTAACTTATAATCGTTGTCACGCTGTGAGCGTCACGACGCAAAGCGCGACCCAGCCATCCGGTGTTTTTTTTTACTTGTATTCATTATATTTTCTGTGGTGTACCAGTATTATGAGAGAAAGAAAGTTGGATAAAATTTACAGCATTTTTAATTTTGAGCTTCCTGAAAAAAAGAACTTAATGATAAAATGCAAAAAAACTATACAAGGGATAGTACATGTGATTGAAGTATTTATTTACCTTACAACTATGTTAAAGATACAATTAAAGATCAACATCTGTCTTTTTTTTTTGTTGTCCTTCATACCACGCCTTAGAAATCATTCTTTTCATGTCGTCATCCCCAGTTTCATACCTTGAAAAGAAAGTTTAAAGATTTTAAATGCAAGTTATACAAAATGAAGTCTTTAAGTCGGAGAAATCTTTTCTTCTAAATTTTAGACTTACGACTTGAGCTACCACTATTAAAACTGCCACTGGCAATGCAGTACTGTATTTCTGGTTCAAAAACCTTGAAATCCTTAGTTAATTGTTCTGAAGACAACAAGCAGTGTTGTGCAATGTCATCAACATCACTTCAGTGAATAAAAAATTATTATGAACTTTTTTGATTTGTTACTAAACTTTGACTACTTAACTTTAACTTGTAATAATTACAATAAAAAAAAACTTACATATTCTTCATAAGACTCATAATAGACTCCTGGGGATCTTTCTTGTCAAAGTTATCACCCTCATCACTCTTAAAGCGACTGTTGCGCTGGTCATCAAATTTTTTCTCAATCTCGGTCATATGGGACCATTTACTGTTTGGATTCTGTTTAGCCAGAAAAATGACAACCATGTCTGAAATAAAGATACAAATAATTTCAATATTATTTAAGGTATAATTTTGTACCCCGATGATGCTAGGAAAAAGGATTAAGGAAAGGATAAAATCTTTTATTATATAAAGTTAAGAAATTTTGCCATAGGTAGTTAACTAATAAATTTTTGTGATCACTTTTGTGAATGAAGGTTTTTACATAATTCAATAAACAATTAAAAGTACTATGAACCTGTTATTAAATTCTTTGTAAAAATTATTCAAATTGATATATAGTATATAAATTGATATATAGATACTACTTTGTACAAGTAGCTCCTTTTGGTGGCTACTTGTACAAAGTAGTGTTAAAATGTTTTATACACTTACTTCATAACTTATACTAATTTTCACAGATAAAGGAAAACAGAATGTCTGTATGTAACATATATTTAGATTAAGAAACAAAGTGTTAGATATTGAGAAAAATAATTGTGATTACCGACATTTTGTTAGTAAAATAGTAGGTGTATTGATTGAAAGTGAAAAAGGGAGGCGATGCCGTAACGTCGTTTCGCTATAAATAGCGAATGACTGTGATTCTGGCAACATTCGTGTTTGGGCAGTGTGCGAGATGTGAGCTCTGACTGGTGATGTGTGAATGTGAGAGGTATGGCTGATTTTATTTAATTTATAGAGCTCTGACTGGTGATGTGTAAATGTGAGAGGTATGGCAGATTGAATTTATATTTGAATTGATGTGTTTCTAATAGAAGTATACAATATTACAATTTTCATTGTGATCCTACATATGACTTCACATTTGTCATTACATACATAATAGAAAATTTATTCATATATAAACTGAAGGTGGAGGTTCCCTCTAGGCATATCGAAAGAATAAAAGCAAATATCATCAACCATGCATAAACTTACCAGTTTTTTGCTTCCAATGACTGTCAGCAACATTAATGGTTTCAAGCAACTTATTAATGACCAATGTGTAGTCCCTATTTTCTAAATTTTCTACAATCAGTTCCATTGATTTATCAGTTAATTTACAATAGACTTGCTCTTTTGGCAGATTGTGCACATTCTTGAGGGTAACAAATACCTTAATGTATTTATCAGATTGATCCCAACCTACAACAAAAAAAAGTGAAATAAAACAACTTTTAATTATTTATTACACACATTGTTCAAAATACTACATAAGTTGATTACTAAAAAAAAATCAGATCTGTCTATAGCAGATTCACAGCTACATTACTAAAACAAATCTATGACAACCAATTTTATTACATAAAAATCATAAGGCATTTTTTTTTGTCTTTCTCTTCATCTTACCACCTACCATAACATCTCACCGCATCAAAGGTTGGCTGGTGGAGAATGCCCTCAGGCTTTAAGCCCGCCTTTGTATACCTCATTTTGTAAGGTTAACAATATAGAGAAAAAAAAAGGCATGCATGATGTTCACCAGGAGGTAAGTGATACATTTCTAGTGTTAGGATGAATATACTAACCATATCCATTAAGCTTTACTTGGTACCGTTTTTCGTTAACTGTGGCAGATGTTGTGGGTATGGGTGCGACTTCCATAGGGGTTGCAGAGGGTGAAGCAATGTCTCTTAAATTAATCAATTCTGTTTCCAATTTCCTTAACTCCACAGACAAAAAGCCCTGAACTCTTTTTCGTTTAGCTAGTTTGAGCAATTCATTAAGTTCGTCGATATCGCCCTTTAACTAATAAAATGTGTAATCATAAAATTATTTATTTTGGTTTCACGAATTATACTAATTAATAAAATGTAAATTTCGCAATTATCACATTTGTTTGACTATTTATTACGCCGACGATTAAGAGTGGTTTACGGCACAGGTGGACAAAGGAGGCATTATCACGAATTTAATCGCATTAAAACAATAAATTAATATTTTTAATTAGTTTTACTTACCTCTGTAACTTTTGCTGCAGACATTTTTTTGATTGCCTTGTATTGTTAACCTCAAATTTCTATGAATCTATATTTTCTGTATATAATTATTAAACTTCGATATTTCGTATATACGTCAATGTATTTCCGTAAACTTCATACATATAACATGCGGTCTTATAACGATAAACTCGAGAATTGTACGCAACCAAAATTAACTAGTAACGTTAAGCATAGAGCATATTCTAGAAACAGCTATTACGTCCGGTCGATCATGAATAATGGAATTAAATCGGAAAAAATCATTTACTTTAAGTGATAAAATTATTATCGCAGTGAGTATACTTAAATACTCACTAAACAATATTTCATTCATATAATATAAGTGTACAAAAATTATAATTATTTTTATATTATCTGGGTAAATTAATTTCGCAAATCTTGAAATTTACAAGGGTTTGTTACAAATCGTTATATAGGACACGGTCTTGGTTTATTTTTTACAAAGTTTAAACAAAACTTGGGTATATCATTAACATCGGCGCTGACCATTTCTTTAATTAGTCTTTTTCATGTTTTACGAATCGAATTGCAAGTATCAGAGGCGTACTTTAAAAAAAACTTTTTTTATTAGGTAAATAGTCTATGAATTTATGCATCATTTTTAAAAGTAGTAAAACGATAAGTAAGATTTAATTTCGTATTGAAACAGATAAAAAAAAAACAATTTTTGTTCAAGTAACAAAGCGCCTTTTTTTATTTAATACACATGCACATACCGGCTACCCTAAAAATAGATTTTACAATGACAACATACCATGACTTAGTTTAGTTTGGTTGTTCCTTTAAGTCCTATAGAAATAATATGTTTACAGATAAGGGTGAATTAACAATTTTGAGAGTACTTAACAGAAAAGAGATATTTGCTAAATAATATTGTATTTCTTAGTGTTTATGGAATGTGCCCAAAGTTCTAAGAAAAAATGAAATCCCGTACGTTTCCTTATATGTTAGGTCAGTTTTATGTTCTATGTATCTCCTAAGCTTAGTCTGTAAATTTTTTTAAAGCTTATGTTGACAGCATGGGCATCTATGTGGTATTTCACATAGATGCCCGCATCTTGTTGTTTTTGTATGTAGTTGTGTTGTATCACATGTTGTTTTTGTATGTAGTTGTGTTGTATCACATGTTGTTTTTGTATGTAGTTGTGTTGTATCACATGTTGTTTTTGTATGTAGTTGTGTTGTATCACATGTTGTTTTTGTATGTAGTTGTGTTGTATCACATGTTGTTTTTGTATGTAGTTGTGTTGTATCACATGTTGTTTTTGTATGTAGTTGTGTTGTATCACATGTTGTTTTTGTATGTAGTTGTGTTGTATCACATGTTGTTTTTGTATGTAGTTGTGTTGTATCACATGTTGTTTTTGTATGTAGTTGTGTTGTATCACATGTTGTTTTTGTATGTAGTTGTGTTGTATCACATGTTGTTTTTGTATGTAGTTGTGTTGTATCACATGTTGTTTTTGTATGTAGTTGTGTTGTATCACATGTTGTTTTTGTATGTAGTTGTGTTGTATCACATGTTGTTTTTGTATGTAGTTGTGTTGTATCACATGTTGTTTTTGTATGTAGTTGTGTTGTATCACATGTTGTTTTTGTATGTAGTTGTGTTGTATCACATGTTGTTTTTGTATGTAGTTGTGTTGTATCACATGTTGTTTTTGTATGTAGTTGTGTTGTATCACATGTTGTTTTTGTATGTAGTTGTGTTGTATCACATGTTGTTTTTGTATGTAGTTGTGTTGTATCACATGTTGTTTTTGTATGTAGTTGTGTTGTATCACATGTTGTTTTTGTATGTAGTTGTGTTGTATCACATGTTGTTTTTGTATGTAGTTGTGTTGTATCACATGTTGTTTTTGTATGTAGTTGTGTTGTATCACATGTTGTTTTTGTATGTAGTTGTGTTGTATCACATGTTGTTTTTGTATGTAGTTGTGTTGTATCACATGTTGTTTTTGTATGTAGTTGTGTTGTATCACATGTTGTTTTTGTATGTAGTTGTGTTGTATCACATGTTGTTTTTGTATGTAGTTGTGTTGTATCACATGTTGTTTTTGTATGTAGTTGTGTTGTATCACATGTTGTTTTTGTATGTAGTTGTGTTGTATCACATGTTGTTTTTGTATGTAGTTGTGTTGTATCACATGTTGTTTTTGTATGTATAGCTGTGTGTTAATAAGTAGTTTTTTTTATCTAAGGCAGCTATAGCGTAGATGTCTATATATTTATTTATATAAATATATGCATATACTTACACGTTATTTAAATTTACAGATGTCAGCATTATGAGTATTAGTTAATAGTAGTAATCGACAATATTAGTGTTATAATAGATAATAGTTAGTGAGAATATTTAAGGTTATGATGGGCACAGTCATGAGTTTAATTAAAACCTCCTTAAAAAAACTAATAAAAGTATTTCTTATTTTATGTTAATATGTTCTAATAGCGTATCTCATCAAATCTTAATTGGGTCGGTGGATTTTTTAATTACATTTAATATCGAAAAAAAAATGTATACATTGACTTCAAGCTAGTATATTTAAATACAGCTAAATAGGTTTAATGTGTATTAACTTCAGTTCTTGCGGTTTCGGTTACGTCGCATATTCGTCTGACACTGCGGGCAATACCACTTCCCTTTTGGAGGAGCCGTAATACCCACACATGGGTAGTGAAACCATTCATATGGGCACTGAAAGACATAATAATTATTAAAAACCATGAGGTAAAACTAATAAAGGGAAACTATACAGAGAAAAATTTCAACTCCATCAGCGGATTGAACAAGCCCAAATAAAGATTTCTTTATTGATTTTGGACAAATTTAGATCAAAGAATAAATTTTGGAGAGGTCTAAGAATATTTAATTAAAAAAAAGCGATAAAATGTGCAAGACGTTCATATGATAGTAAGTGATGCGATTATTCATAACAAAGTGGACATAAAAATGATGTGCACTGCACCAAACAGACTTTGTGAATACGAGACAAGATGTTGTCTCGACACTCAAGTAATTTTAATAGCCACAATACCCTTCCCTTCAAACTGGAAAACAGTTATGTTTGCACACAACTGTTTAAGGCTGTAATATAGACCTGCCCAGATGGTGTCCGGCAATAGAGATCTATCACCAGTATTCTTGCAGTCACCGGTTAACCAGTCCCCACAAGCGACTGTTGAGAACATCACTGTCCCGATTCGACAATTACTATAGAGCATCTGCATTGTATTAACACTACATAGCAAGGCATTTTAATTATTATTCAATCTTGATACTCACATCTTGATTATCACATGCAACCATGTCTCCATAAGACACCTGGTTACAAATACAATAACGAGGCTCATTGGGATCATAAGTCCACTCCTCCTCCATTGGTTCCTCAATTGTAACATTATTTACAACATTGTTAATGCCACTGAAAATTAAATTTTTTATAAAGACAATTTGTTGCGGTAAAGTTATTAAAGTGAGCATTTTATGTACTCAACTAAGCGTCAAGATGTACAAGACATTCATTTGATGGTAAGTGAGTGATGCACATGCTGGAGAGATTATCAACATTGTTGTTTAGGTTGGTTTATTATTTGAATATACTTAGAATATTTTTCATTGTTAAATGTATTGAAAATTTATTAAATAAAAGACAATCTCTTGTATGATCAAAAAATATAGAAAAACGCTTACACAACTGTTGGCGAGGATGAACGACTAGCAGCAGCTGAGACAGTTTGTTGCGAGTGTGATGATATACCAGTTGAAGAACTGTATGAGCTTTTCCTGCAAATAACAAAAATGATTATCTACATATTATATATTATTGTCAAAAACGTCAGCGAGTCCGGTTAGGATATATACCGCTCCACTCGGACCTCAATGTGTCCTAAAAGATGAAATATGGCAAGTAAAAGGTTAGTAGCTTTCACTTTGTGTGTTCATAAAACATGTATACATGAGGTATACTCATAGTTTCTTCATCTATCAATATTTTTATTATTCAATATCCTAATGTGTGTGGTGTACTGAAAACGAAAAAATTATATGTAATTTGATATTCTAACTTTTGTTTGTTATGCCGTTTGTTAGACGATGAAGAGTTGCTGTGAGTGTGCGAAGTTGTTTGGTGCCCATGCACACTGCTGCCCTGGGAGTGGCTCGATGACAACCCATGGCCTGCAAAGTAAATTTTCGTTTAATAATTTATTATAAAAATATTGATAAAATGACTAATTGTGAATATGATATTAATATTTATTGAAACCGAAATGATCCATGTTGTATCTTGATTAAATGTTGTGTTTTTCTTTTAGGTTTCATATGGATGATACAACTTTTTATAAATAAAGTTTTACTCATTCATATTGGCGTTAAAATTAATTCGATGTTAAAAATAATTTTTCCATAATTACCATGATCATGGTGCGCGTGATGTGCTTGGTGCAACGCATGGTGCACCAGTTCCCCGCCTGTCACCGCTTCGTACGAAGCTTTGAGAGATGCCGTGCGTCTACCATGGTGCATCTGAAATTACAAAAAAAAAATCTCAGTTCAATATTCAAACAAGAATTTCTTTAGTATAACGATTGTGTATTAGTGTCTTTTCATCAGAAATATAAAAAAACTTGAATAATAAATAGATCTAAATAGTTCTTAGAATTATGAATCAGTTAACTTTTAGTAATATTATTAACATACGTTTTGCTTTACGCATACTACTACTTACTATTAGGTGAAAATCCTACTCGTCTCGTCGCTTCTTCAAATAGTACTAATAAGTTAAGCAATCCTTCCATACATACATTTGTTTGTACATACACACATATACAAGCGTAAATATGCGCAAGCATATGAGGTCCCGTCCACCTAAATTAGTTTTATGTTAAAAAGAGAGATGTCTCCAAGTACAAGCATTGTGCGTTTTAAGAGTCTCCAATAAAAAAATCTGTACTTATCATTTCAGTTATATGAAATTAAAACTGTACTAATCGGTACCTGTTGGGTAGCAGCAATAGCTTGACTTGCAGCTACTGCTATAGTGCTTCCGGCGTGCCCCAGAGAATATGAATCGCGACCCAACACGGCCTGTTAAAAATGGAATTAAGGAAAATCTTAACAGGATAGATTATCACTGAAAATCTATGGTTCCATTAAAGAAAAGAAAGAATTAATCACACACATAAAACAATATATTATGATGATGTTTTTAAAAATTATATAGTTGTGAATAAATTCTGCTGTCGCTATTGTACCACTACCGTAAATTTCTTTTGGAATCTATCATCTGCTAGTGGTAGGTCCTATTCCCACTGTTGTCTATTTTTGCATACCGGTTTGAAGGGCGCTGTGGCTAGTGAAATTACTGGATAAACAATAGTTAGACTTGTATCTCTCAACGCAAAGAGCACAATGTGTATATCATCGTAATTAGCACCATATTTATATGAGTGGTCGAATCATTTACCATCAGGTGAATATCCTACTCGTGCCGAGGCTAATGAAAACAAATCTTGATAACAATAAATTATGATTTCACAATTATGTACATTTGTTATTTTAATATTTACAGTGGTTAAGACAGATAGTTACGCATTTTGTTAACGAAAATTATAATACTAGAGTCCAAATGTTATGCAAATACCCACTTGAATTGCTGTGTCAGTTCTGGAAAGGTTTCCGTTACTAGTATGAGCTCTTGCATCTCTCGTTGCCCAACTGTCGCGGCGTTTCTCAGCACGGATTCTATATCTTAAAAATTTACAACCTTTTAATAAATGATTTTAATAGCAATAAGTGAAATAACTGGTTTAAAGGGAACTAACATTTTGCGTCTCAAGGCTATTTGGACAATCTGGTGCAGTGTATCGACCTGACTGGCGTCACTTTGTGTAAGAAGACGAAGTTTACGTAACCGCCACTGAGATTGTCTTTGCAGAAACCCTTCTATTTCCATTTGTCTACTAATTTCTACGCTGATTAATTAATTCTTGTCTTTCTTAACTGTACCGGTTTTATTATATTAGCAAAAAAAAAATTAAAAAAATACTAGTTTGTTAATTTTTCTACTATTAGTAGTCAGCGCCTTCTCTCACATAAAAAGATCATAGCTTTTAGTCCACTATCCTCAAGAATTGTTCATGGAATATGTCAGTTTTCTTACATAGTTTTTTTTCACCTGAGGGTCAAGTTAGTGTTGATTGAAAACAAGTTTCAAAACAAAATATGAATTGCTATTATTTTTGCTTAATTTAATTTTAAAAGCTAATGCAAATAGACTGACATACTCACCTATTTTCTTTGTAATGATTGTTACTAGAAGTGCTTGAATGGTTTGTGTTTGTGTCAAGGTCTAGAGAGCGTTTCTCCAATAATTCAGTGATGCCTTTGTTATCTGCTTCCAATTCACATTTGAATTTATGTAATTCTGTATCTGGAAATTAATTTAATTGTTTTTTTTTTAATAATAAAATATTTATTTCTTTTAAATATACCACATCTTTCTTCGTGTTATTAAGCTTTGTATGTTTGTGTTGGCTCTGCACCCATAACAATGTTATGCTAGTTATTATCTTAAATTTTGCACTACATTGCATTCAACATCATAAGACAAGAAGTTAAGTTTCATTAACTAGCCCTTTCAACCAAAATCAGTAATGTTTGCACATTACCCTAAATAATACTTATCTGCTAATTTGGATGTAATATAACAAAGAACTGGTGAACTAGGTTTCCTTTTTATTATGTAGCTATTGAAGGTATAAAATAGAATAGCTGAGCGAAGCAGGTTAAGGGCAATTGTTTTTAAATATTTGGCCTGAAGTGACAATTAATAATATGTCACACATGTAACTGACATAAGTACTGATAGCAAAATGATGGGATGCACTGCATTCTTTTAAAGGATATGAGCAATGTCATTAGTTTTGCTTTATTTGGCTGTATTTTTTTATCTTATTTTATTTTTGTGTCAAATCTTAAAGATGCTTCATTATTATTTTCATGTTCTATATAAGATGGTTTCCTTTTATGATTATTATATTTGAAAGTATTATAATGAAATTATGCCCACCTAGACGACGTAAGTATCTTTCAACAAGGTCATACATCTGGCTGGCCAATGTCACCTTCTCATCTGCTTCCTCAAGAGTCTTGTTATACCCTCTTTTAATATCTGAAAATTCAGTGTTTGCCTGTTCAGTAGTCACTTCGCCACGACGACACCCACCAAATAAAGTTCGTACTCGTTTTTCTAAAGTATCCATATTATCTGTAGAGATAAAATAACGAAATTACAATTAATATAGGAGTTATAACATATGGTTTAACTTACATTTCCAATGAAATTAGTTTTTTTTATACCATAAAAAAGTATTTAAATCTGCTCCTAGGGAAAGGCTAAAGAACAATGACCATATCAATTTTGCCAAATAAAACAGCCCCATCACTCATGTGGCTCCGCTGTATGTAAAATAAAACCCACTGGTGTTTTACGAAATATAACTTAAGAAAGTATTTTTAATTTTATTGTGTTTATAACAACATAATCGTTGTGAGAACAATAATATATTTAAATATGAAAAAAGTCTCAAATAGTCAGTAATTTGTATATAAATGTAGAATCGTAACCAACTTTGTACTGATAAGTCCATTTCTCGCATTTCAGTGAATCTGTCTCGTAGTTCTTGAGGAAGATGTTCAATCACTGCAAGAAACAAATCAGTTTTTAAAAATTCGCGCTATGACAATAGTGAAATCATTCTCAATAGTGCCAACAGAATAACACCTAAGCGTCATATAAGGGAACATAAAAAGAACTTACTTTCCAAATAATCTTCAAGATAAAGCATCTTGGTGAGTGTTAAAACAATATATAAGTTATGAAATATTCACTTAGACATAGTATCTTGTAATAACTTCAATAATTCACTTTATACGTAATAAATCCGACACACATGTCGTATTCTACTGCAACGTCACGCGTTCGTTCTTTTTCAATATAATTTTTAGGGTTGTACAGTTCATGATTGTTGACCAAATATCGATTTACTTCACTGCCTTCAGGTTAATTATTAATTTAGACATTATATGTTAATGGAGACGTTTGACACATTTTTGAAAAATCAAACATGCTGATTGTATGTCGAATGTCATAATTTTTTTATTATTTCTTGACTTTAACTACTATAGCTTTGATGTATTTATTATTTAGAAACCAATGATTGTAAATGTAAGCATATAATTCGTCGCTTAATTATATGGTTTTATTGTCTTGTCTAAACACTATGTATAAAAGCAAAAATAAATAATTGCAGTGCTACAGTTTCGATATTCCAATAAACGTCTCTTCAAATTTCATTGTTACCAACCTTACCAATATATGGCACTGTCATTGATTGTAATTAAAATGCGATCAGATTAAATATAATTTTATACTACTTTCAGAATTAACAATGATTCGAAGGCCGTTAACAGAAATTACTTTAAAATTAGACGATTTACTAGAATATGAAGCGTTAAGACGAGATCAAACAAATAATTCCTCTACAACCAGTGATATGCAAGACGATACACAAAAACCTCTAACAGGAGAGCAGAAAACAACTGAAGAAATACAAAATAGAATTGGCTATATTCCCAAAAAGAAACCGAGTGGTCCCAGTACGGTATAATATATTTAATTTTTTGCTCACCTTAATAGTAATAAACTTTTTTTTTAATTTGAAAACTTTGTTATTTATACCTACCGGTTATTAAAATGTTTAAAATACTGTAATGTGTAATCTTCGTAACGGTTACACGTTATGGGCAGTGTAACTTACCATCAGATGAACATCTCGCATGTAACTCTCGTCCTTATATTATTTTACTTACAATTGCAGTTTGTTCTAAAATATCCAGTTTTTTTTACAATATCCATTTGGCTTTGTTACCAATACTGACCATTGCAACTTGAAAATGACTTCATCAGTTATACTTATAACTATTTCCGATTTTTTTTCATTAGACATATCTTTATTGTAGAATTGTAATTTTTGCAATATTTTGAATTTATGGATGTTGTGGATAGTTGTGTTTGGAAGAATATTGTACCAGTCTCGTTGCGGCATTCGTACGAGGTACGCGTGTCCTTTTCGTGTGGTAATAAGTGTGTTAACGATTGGCTGTTTCAAGTGAGCGGGTAGTTATTTTAACTGACCGCCTGCTGCGACCGGCGGATTAAAAAAAAAAATGCTTATGTTTTATCTTTATGATGGAATATAACGACGAGACGATTACCGATCTAACAAGATTAAGAAAGATGAGTACAAGTAGTACGTCAGAGGATGACCTAGATTTATTGATGAAAAAATATGATATTGCTGAACATACCGAACCTGATTACTCGCTCGACGATGAGTCAAGGGCTCATAAGAGATTAAGAGAAGAAGATGATAAGGACTGGTCGACTGTCAAAAGATCGGAGAAAAAAGTGAGAGGGAACAAATTTGAATTATACATATCACATAATGAAAAATTACCTAAACAATTTGCTTTGGCAAAAATACTTAAAGAATGTGATATTAAAAATATAAACAAAGTAAAATATATTAACCCTTATAAATTACGTCTTGATTTTGATGATGAATCGAGTGCTAACAGTACACTGACTTGCAAAAAGTTAACCGATATGGGCTGGAAACTTCGACGGGTTATGGAGGTTAATTATTCTTATGGAGTCATTAAAAATGTCGATTTAGATATATTAGAGGAGGAGATATTAGGAAGGATTTCTTGTCCTGGCTCGGCTGAATTGATATCTATTATGCGTCTTAAACGACGTTCTTCAGTAAAAGAGGGTTGGTCCCCGTGTGAATCTGTTCGACTGTGCTTTAATGGTTCCTTTTTACCGGCCTTCGTTATAGTTGATGAGTTAAAACTTCGGGTAGAACCATATGTGTTTCCTGTATCGCAATGTTCTCGATGTTGGAAGCTGGGACATACTGCGAAAAGATGTTCGTCTTTAAAAATTGTTTGCCCGAAATGCGGTGAAAATCATGCAAATTGTGCAACGAACATTTATAAGTGCATTAATTGCAATGGAGCTCATATGGCTTTAGACAGAAATTGTCCCATGTTTATTAAAGAGAAGAAAATTCGCGGATTAATGGCAGAATTTAATTGCTCGTATAGAAAAGCGCTGACTATTTATGTTCCTCCAAAACCTACGATCACTTCAATTCAACCTAAAATAGAAAACCAAGAGAGTATTCGAGCAGTTCCTGAGTTACTACCTCAAAATTCTTCAAACCAGTCTTACGCTCAAGCTGTAAAAGTTAAGACTAAAGAGAGCTATAGTGAGACCAGTAATACAACAAGGCAGCAGACAATAGCACCAAAAGTAACACTGAATAGCTATCGTGAAAGCTTTCATACAGAGTTCATAGAAGCAGCTACACCTGATAAGAATAAATCCGAATCAAGCGGCGAAAAAAATGTTAATTTTAGTGAGTTGCTAAGTAGACTTAAAGAAATTATATTTTTTCGTAGTGAGAGTATAGGGGAGAAGTTTAAACAAATTATTAAATGTTGTATTGAATGGGTTATTCTCGTTATGGTTGATAATATTTCAGATTGGCCTTTGTTGAAAACTATTTTAGACATGTTTAATGGGTAGTAAAAACAAATGTATTACCGTTAACCTCCTTCAATGGAATTGTCAAAGCCTCGGAAGTAAGCTGGTGGGATTAGAACATCTACTAATTCAAGAAAAAGTTCACATTGCGGCCCTAAGCGAAACCTGGTTAAAGCCGGATACTTTAATGAGAGTAAACTCGTATAATATTTATAGAAAAGATAGGAGGGATTCTTTTGGAGGTGTTGCTATACTCACGCACAAATCAATCAGATCAAGTTTTCAATCGATGCAGGTTAGTAATCCGGGTATAGAAATTATTTGTGTTAAAATTTATAACTGTAAAGATATAGAACAAATAGTTTCAGTCTATTGTCCCCCTTCAATCAGAACATCTCTTAGTGATTGGGAGGAACTGTTTTCGTTTCTAAAACACAAAACTTTAATACTAGGCGACTTCAACGCCCACCATCCAAACTGGTCGAATAAATTGAACAGTAGAGGCAATCAATTAATTGATGCATTAACTGATAACCATTTTGTAACACTTAACACGAATTCAGCTACTCGTATCAAACTTTGTAATGGTACGTTACTAAAATCATCCCCCGATGTCTCTCTGGCATCCACCGATATCGCTTTAAAAATGAACTGGAAGGTTTTAAATGAAACCTTAGGCAGTGATCACCAAGTCATTAAAATTACAGCTAGTAGTTATGAATCAGAGAAGGTGTCTATTCGTAGAAATTTTAAAAAAGCTGATTGGTTTTCATATAAAAAGACATTGGAGGCTATGTACGATAATCTAGTGTTGCCTGCTGATTTACAACATAGTTATGACGTCTTTGTAGAGCACATGAACCAAGCTGCAGACGAACACATTCCAAATATAAAAATAAATTCGAATCCAAACACAAACTTTGCTCCAAAACCATATTGGAATTCTGTACTATCTAAATCAGTCGCGGAAAGACGATTAGCACTCTCTAAGTTCCGACGTAATCCTACACCACAAAATCTATCTCTTCTCAATCAAAAGATTCAAGTTGCACAAAAATTAATCCGACGTGCCAAACGTAACTCGTGGCTTGAATTTTGTACCTCTATTGATAACACTGCTACTTCCTCTGATATGTGGCGTAAATTGAAATGGTTAAAGGGCTATAATAATTCTAGAACCTCCGTAGATAAAAATAAAGCTTATGATCTAATATATTCGTTGACTCCAGACTCTGTAAAAATTTGTCCACCATTGTTTAATTCTAAAAATTATAATTTAGAAATCCCTATAACGATGAACGAATTAGAATCTTGTATAAAACTAAAAGATACTACACCGGGAGATGATAACATATCATATTCTATGGTGAAAAACCTCCCTAATATTGGAAAACGATTGCTACTTTCAATTTTTAACAAGTTTTATGATGTTGGTTTTGTTCCCAATCAATGGAGATACATTACTATAGTACCTATACCCAAACCTGGCCAGGACCCTGGTTCTTCATCTTCTCTTCGACCAATTTCTTTAATTTCATCTCTATGTAAAATTTTTCATTGCATCCTCTCATGCAGGTTAGAATGGTTTGCAGAACACAATAACATACTATCAGTTCACACAACAGGATTTAGGAAAAGTAAATCTACGCTAGATAATCTCTCGAGTTTTGTTACCATAATTCAGACAGGTTTTTCAAAGAAAGAGTTAACTTTGAGTTGCTTTGTAGATATAAATAACGCGTACAATAATGTAGACCTTTATAGCTTGTTACAAACTCTAGATCGTATAGGAATTGGTTCAAAAAATTGCGCTTATATTTGGAATTTTCTCATTGAAAGATATCTGAGTATATACCTAGACTCCTCTGAACATATTACTAGAATTTCGCGTTGTGGTCTCGCTCAAGGTGATCCCTTGTCACCTCTGTTATTTAATCTAGCTACCTGCTACATTTGTAAAAACATTAAAAATGTGTTTATTTCTCAATATGCCGACGACTTTATTTTATACACCACTAATAAATCTTTATTAAAAGCCGCAAATGAACTACAAAGTACGTTAGATGCATTTAGCAACATGTTGAGCGAAATTGGCTTGGAAATATCGACTTCCAAGAGTAAAGTTTGCATTTTTAAAACAGGATATAACAGAGAGAGTGTTGTCCTTAAAATTAATAATACTCCTTTGAAAACCGCTGATAATGTTAAATATTTAGGATTATGGCTAGACCGGTCTCTTAAATGGACTAAACATATAAATGAAGTTAGGATTAGATGTTCAAAATTTTTAGGTATTTTCAAAATACTGGCAGGAGCGAGTTGGGGAGTTCATCCGAAGTTCCTACGTCAATTATACTTAAGTTTAGTTCGTAGCAGAATTGATTATGCCTGTTTTCTATATGATAACAGCAGCAAATCGAATCTGATTAAACTTGATCATATACAAAATCAATATATGAGAATGATTGGTGGCTTTATAAAAACAACCCCAATTCACGTTATGCAATGCGAACTCAATATCCCACCTTTACACGTTCGTCGTTACTACTTAGCTGGAAAATTTTGGTTAAAATCTAAATCAGTTCAAAACAATATTTTAATAAATGAATTAGACAATTTGAAACTCGTACTAAACAATCCCTTTTGGAGATGTAAACAAAATCCTTTACTGGCTACCTTACACGAAGATTTAAAAAATTCGCCGATTTACATTAGCAAGAAAACAGAAATGTTTTCTTTAGACTCATGGATAAGCTACATTAATCTCTCAGAGGCAATTATATGGAATATTGATGTTGTGGACTCTAGTAAAAAAAGTTATAACCCCACCAGGTTACATACGATTTGTAACAATTTTTTAAACCTACATTATAATGATTATTATAAAATATATACAGATGGAGCTTTGGATGAGAAGGGTGTAGGGGCAGCGGTGTTTGATCCCCAAATAAATAAATCCATTAAGTTCCATATTAACGCCAAACCTTCAATAATGTACGTAGAACTTATTGCCATAGCAGAAGCCATGTTTTACATTTCGACATTTAAATCTGGTTCCTTTGTTATTCTCACAGATTCCAAAAGCGGTCTATTACATCTGGCTCGGGGCACCTCTACTTGTAGAGGCTCTCCGATAGCCTATAACATCATTCGGACTTTTCAAAATTTAGTTGCTAGAGGCATAAAAGTTAAGTTACAATGGGTCCCTGCCCATATTGGTCTAAGTGGCAATGAGATGGTAGATAGTTTTGCGAAGGAGGCAACAAGTGATGGAATACCATACAATTGGGTTTTATATTATACTGACATTCTACACGATTTAAAAAAAAAGTGTTCCATTCTGTGGAAAGAATACTATGATGAGCGTTCACTTACGAAAGGCATATGGTATAAAACCATGCAACCTAGTCCATCTCGCCTTTCTTGGTTTGACAAGGCCGATCTGTGCAGAACAGACCTTATCGTGGCGTTTCGACTTCGTTCGGGACACATTCCCCTTAATAGTTTTGCATATTTGTTAGGCAAAGTACCTTCTCCAAATTGTTCAGAATGTGATATCATTGAGGATGTTTATCATATCATGATGGAATGTGTTAGGAACGATGCCGAAAGGCTCAAATTTATAACACAGTATAACGTAAATGTTTTGGATGTCGATGCATTTAATCAATTTCTTGCATTCCCGTTAAGTAATGAAGCAAAATTTATATATAAGTTGGTAAAAATCGCTCTTAAAAGAAGAAAATTGTTTTGATATAATAAGATGTGTATTGTATTGATATATTAAGTAGTTAAGTGGAGTATGTAAGTATTATGAGGACTATGAGGGTGTTATGATCACTGTGTGACCAAACCCTCTATAAATAAATAAATAAAAAAAAAAAAAAAAAGAATATTGTACCAGGTCGGTAGTGTGAAATAAAGCAGTTGTTGTCGTATTGAACTACGTGTTTCATTGGATCATAACAATGGGAATATACAATAATAATAGGAAATTATATACTTTTGTTTTATATTAAATTCTTGGACATGCTCTTATCATTGAAAACATTAATATCAGGAAATAAAAGGAAAAGTTTTTGTCGCTAATTAATATGTAATACATCCCGAATAATTTAGTATTCTGTTTGTATTGAAACTAGCTGATGCTAATCCGGTTTTTGAGATGAATATTAATATTCAGTAGAAAACTTGTAAATTGTGATATTTTGCTTTTAGCAGCAAGTAAAAGTCTGTTAAGTTTTTATAAAACTAATATTTACCAATTATTCCGATAAATATGTTTGTTTGTTATTAGAAGGCATTTACTATTAGTTTCATTACATATAAATATTTGTAATAAAGTGTAATACAGTAAAGACAGGAACCCAGAATATATTATTATCTATGATAGCTTAATGTTATAAAAATAAAATAAAAAAGATAATCAACCAGTGCTTTTAAAAGTACTTTATTTTTTTACGTTGTGAACATTGCCTAATAATAATGCATGGAGATTGTGATTTAATAATAATTAAAGAAAATTTTTGAAGTAAGTAATAACTCCATACAGATATTTAAAACATTTTTATATTATTTAATGTTTAAATTTAATTGGTTTGGGTCTAGAAGTGAAATCTGCATGTTTAACATCGGTTTCGTGCTTCCTTGAGTTTCGTTTACGCCAAATTATACAAAAGATCCTGAAATTTTGTAAAACATACATTACTACAAAGTAAAAAATAATATGGAATCAAAAACAGTTTTCTTGTTTATGGTAGAGGCTGGTTTCTTAAGTTAATTGTATCGAACAAAATTTCATTCCAGAAATGATTTAATGCACAAAGAGTTGATTTATGGCTTGTGCACTTTATTGAGTCTGACAAAATTAAACAGTAGATAGAATCGAAGTGCTTGGATAAAATAGTTATTATGGAAACAATTGCAAGTAATTATTTTTTAAAATGGTGTTTTTCATAATAAAACATTTATAGACTTATTTACCTTAAAGTAAGAAAATAAATTATTTCGGCTACACTGAGTATTGAGAAACCCATAAACAATCCCAGGAGGCCTCCACAATTAGCAAGAAAGTCCGTTTGACCATAAAGTTCAGATCTTTTAGAAGTGATGAACTGGGCTTCTTTAAAGAAAATCATAACGCGCGAGAATTTTTGACTGAAAACAATCAGTAATATTTTTATACATAAAATTGCTAATATATTTCTTTAATAAGAAAAGACAAATTATTGTCAACACAAACTAATTCACAGAACTAAGAAATTCGGAATTAGAGTTATATCGGAAATTATTAACATAAATTAAAAAATGTCGTTTTGAGGCTTTCAAATGCAAAGCTAGATGTTACTTTTACGTAATCACGTAATTCTTACTCTAATATGTCTTCTCCGATAGTTATGTTATAAGCATTATACAATGCTTTCCAGTCGTAATCAGCTTGTGAGGTTTCGGCTTCGTATTCAATTGACGTACAAGCAGGAAGACAACTGCACCGTGACGCAACTTCGCGCGCCTCCCCTAGAGTATCATTTTGATCTAATTCCTTCTCTAACCTTGATTGTATCTCCACTGTAACCAGCTCCACTAAAAAAAATTGTTATTAAATAATATAAATGTAAATATTATCATTTAAATAAGTCAGGTATCACATCGTATCGTCTTAAAAAAACACAATGTGATCCTATGTTTGTTTTGGTATTAGCTTATCTTCAAAAATCTGAATCTTAAGCTAACAAGTTTTATTTTATCGATCGAAGGCCAGACTGTATTATATGTAATTTGTAATCGATTGTATTATGTAAAAGTCACTAATTATGGAAACTAACCAGTTTTGTTTAACATATGTTTACTGGGGAACAAGTCATCTGATAATGTAAAAAAACTAAGAGGTGAGAGAAAGTGGCCATTAAAATAACATGCTATTAAAATTAAGTTATTTTTTTTTACTTTGTAAATTAAAAATTAATATAAGTTTTGTGACATGAATCTTTACTCACTCTGAGCTTTCTTTATACAAGCAACACTTCCCGCATTACAAACGGTCATATCGGGGCCGTCTAAAACAGAACAAAATTAAATAAGCTCAGTAGTTTCACATATAAGGTATAATGCGTCTTTGTCTGAGTGCTATATTGAATTGTCATCACAGTGAATAGTCTTCTTCGGGACTGTTGTGTTTTGTAGCTAAGACTACATCTCTTCTTACCACGAGATGAAATTGTACATCGAAAATAAGAAATAAGCTCACGCGGCATGCCAAAGTGTACACATCCACATCGCGCGTATGTAAAATTCGTCAAACATTCTATTTCACAATTAGCTTGGGTGTACACTTTATAATAGTTAAGATATCGTTCACTTGGAAAGTAGCATTGTCGTCTGAAACAATTTAACATGTTCATATTAACACTAGTTATACATACATTATACTGTTGAAAATTTCAACACGATAAATTACCAAAATTACTTTCTCTATGACGTACACTTATGTTTATAAAAATAGTTTAGTCTTTTATATAAATCTGTTGGACTTTAATTGTTTTCAATTAAAGTCCAACAGATTTTAAATTCAGTGAGATTTGTACTACTTGTACAACTTAAGAAACTCACACTGTGGGAAGGTATGGCTTTAGTCCCTCTGAAGTTGTCATCATTTTTGGTCTGACTGCTACAACGACTTCTTGTGATAACGGTGATCTGAAATACTGTTGCGATAACCTCGGTAATTCCGCAGGATTATGTAGTAAGATCTAAAAATAAAACATCCAATAATTTTGTTTCATTAAAAAAGTACAGTAGTAAGTAATCGGCTTATAACCTTAAACCCTTGTACAGGTCCCTTGCAAAGATAGTCCAAATCAATCTCTTTAGTTTGTAATAAAAACGTTAATCCCGCTTTTGCGCCATATCCCTAAAAATAAAAAGAATTTTAAAATTTGTGTTCCACAGGGGCTAAAATTACAATCAGCAATATTGGAAGTGTTTATTGCTTAAAATACTAGGTTTGGCTAAAACCTTTAGAGTTTGTCTTCATAAAATTACCAGTTATATAAGGGTTGGGTTAATTAGCGAAATAATTTTATATTATGCTGTTTTAGTAAGAGAACGTCAATTTAGTGCAGTTTTAATTTATATTCAGAATTCTTAAAGAAACTTCATTGTTTTGGTTAATACGTTTAATTTCCCAGCAAGTTTGTTCTTTTTGTTGTTTTTTATTATAAAGGATAAATTGAGAGACGAGAATAATAACACGCAAATTAGTTTCATTGTTCTTTTCAATTATATATTTCGAAACGCTGTGGGAGGTTTTTAAAATGAACGTATTATTTTCTATTACTAACCGAACCTCTGTGCGGGTAGGTTTCTAACGGTGCCGTCGGAGGGTATCCTTCTTCTAACGACCAACTTTGTGAAGAATTTATACTTTCTAAATATTTATATTCTTTGTGTAAGCTAGAAATGAAAAATCAAAAATTTTAACTTGTAACTGAAAATTATCGTCTGTAGCTATAATCGTTTTCGCGGTTTTGTAATCCTTAAGCCGAGTCCGATGAAGCTGTAAATTCATCAATAATAAATGAAGAGAGGTCAGACAATAAGAAAAAGACTAACAGCAACTACATCATCTGAAAATAAAAGAAAGTATTTAGTCCACTTATAGCTACTAAACACTTAAGTATAAATGTAAAAGCTTATAAGCCATAATGACGTATTTTTTTAATAAACGACATTAAAGTCTAGGTGTTGTGATCACGAATCATCTCTTAACAGAATATGAATCATGCAAGATCTTTTAAAACATCTACAGAAATGGAATATTGAAATATACTCCCGGACACATCTATCGGCCCACCACCCAGTGTTTAAATTTTCGACGGTGTCTAGTTAAAAATAAATGTTAGGTGGAGCAATAAGTTTTAATGCAGTTTTGAAGTAGATTTATTAGTCAACCCTTATGTATGGTTTTTTTTTTATTTTTTTTTGGAATTTCGAATTGATTAGCCGGCAGAAATTTTACAACTTGGGCGACAATTTCAGGCAGAGTATCCATATTTTTTGGTCAAAACTGGCTCTAAGTTTAGATTTGCCTTTTTATAGAACCAATAATAGGACACATCAAAAAAAAAATTCCAACTTGTGCGAAATAAAAAAGTTTTCTCCATTCCTGGGTCGTTGAAAACAATGAACAGACACTAATTTTCGTTTTTTTTTCATAATCCTGAATTCAAAATTAAAAAAAAACATACATAAAGGTTGACCAAAAAATCAGCTTTGAAAATGTATTAAAACTTATTGCTCCACCTAACATTTATTTTTAGCTAGGCACCGTTAAAACTTTTAAACACTAGGTGGGCCGATAGATGTGTCCGGGAGTGTATATTACTGTATGTTTCATCGCTAAGTCATATAAAAAGTTTTAATGAAATTATTGCCGTCTACATATTTAATATCAGTTTTTTTACATATTCAAGAAAATGTTTATTTATTTTTTTATTTCTCTGTTCTCTACAAAATAAATAGGGGTAATAAAGTATCAAAATAAATAGTTAAGAATTAAACAAAGTAATACTTCTCGGTTCTGAATAGTTCTTCGGCGCCCAGTGTATTAAATGTGTAGCAAAACCCATCTTCCGTTAAAATAGGTGAAAAGAGGTCCGTACAACTATCTTTTGGTATATCTTTCCATTTGCAACCGAAGAAAAATTCTGATATATTTGGGGACACCTTCGAAGGCAAATCAGAATAATATTAAGAGGAAATCAGATTAGTATAAATTGCATTTTACCTGCCCTTACCTGTTTTAAATTTTCCACAGTTGCGTTACCGTCAGAGAATTTCCTACCATTTGCTGGGGCTAAGTGATCATCACATACCAAAGTCGTGTCTTCATACATATTTCGTCTAAAACATAGAGACGCTAGTTTCTCTTTATTTTTATTTTATTATTTCTATTATTCTAACCCTAGCTCTAATAGTGCGACTATAAGTGTCACCGGTTAATTATTTATTCTAATTTCTATGAATATTTATTTACAACGCATCGTTTTGATGTTAACTAGCTAAATTAAAACACAGAAACCTAGTCTGTGATTGCATTATAATTATTCTAATTTTTTTTTTATATAATGAACGTAAATGTAACAATGTCGTACTTAGCGTTTGTTCGTATATCACTTCTTGGCAATTGGTACTTTGAGATACGAGATAGTACGTCAGAATATTTTTTCAATAATATGGGGATTACATCCGGTAAAGTCAAGTAACGGTAATGAATGTAACATTTATTAAAACATATAGCATGTAATACATAAGTTCTTTTATACGTACTCTTCTTCAGTCAGTTCCATATACGTATCATTATTTGTATAGAGGTGATAATATTTTGTGAAATTAAACCGTGTTTGTAGTGACTTGGTTTCAAAACAGACAGTTACAGCAGGGTACGGTATCTGTAATAACATATTGTAAAATCAATAAAACACTTCATTGTGTTTCTGTTGTTATAAAACTTTTACTAAGTCATGATTCATTTTCTATACATTGTCGACAAATTTGAAAATAAAATAAAAATTTAATATTTTGTAATTCTGAGAAATAATGGTGCATGCTGCAGATTCAAAAATCTGCTCTTAATTAAGAGCAGATTTAACTACTTTCCCTGAAGTTTTTAAATGTAAAGGTTAACATTTGTTTTAAAAACATGTTATTACAACAACAAAACGTAAGAAGCAGCTTCCCAAAAAGACTTGATGTTGGATTAATATTAAGAGTATTAAAAAATATTAATAATTACCTGCCAAACTGGTGTAGTATTTTCAGCGAAACTTACGATAACAGGACTCTCATTCCATTTTATCCACACTTTTCTTATAAGACCAGCGCATAGAATTACGCAACAAGTAAACATGAACAACCAAAAACACCTAGGAAAATAACAAATTTAGGTTTTTAAAGTACACCTACATAAGAAACATCAAATGCAATATGAAATAAAATTATTTACATTTATACTAAACAATTTCATAAAAATTATTCTTAAATATCATCCCAATATACGTTTTATTAAATTACATGAGTTCTTTACCGTATTTAAGTTTAGTTAAATGTTTATTTCTATTGGAAATAGGCTTTTGGCGACTGTAGGTAAATTACAGGAGATCTATGTCCAGCAGTGATCGGTTGAAATTATGATGATGATGACTGTTCGCCTCGACGCTTGCGTAAAAAAATTGTTCTGACGAAAGTATTTATCAAGGGTAATTGAAAATTATAAGAATAAATTTGTGATCTCATACAGACCAAAATCTTTTTTTTTGTTTTGCGTAGACTAGTGTTTGACTACGATCCCACCTGATGGTAAGCGGCGATTTAATCTAGGTGGTAAAGCGCACTAGTCTAGAAGAAGCCTGTTCACTCTTTTTTGAAGACTCCCACATCATACCAGGACGGAAACACTGACGCCGGCATTATATTAATAAGCTTTCATTAAGGTACTTACTTCTCCACAGAAGTCCGTTCCTTTTCACCGATGTATTTAAGACCATGTAAATTAGAATTCGCCGTGTAATCTACTAGATATTCCTTAATCATATTACGTTTGCCTTTTTTAACAGCCTTTGTTGGTTCACGATAGTTTTCCACATCGCCTTCTGGTACTCCGACGCTACCCGTTCTAAAACAATGTATTTTTTCAATGAAATTGGTATAACTTCTGCTAAATATTTAATTTAAAATGGACTACAACCTTGAATGACGCTTCATGGTGAACAGAAAAAATTGAAATAACTCGCAAATGATATTTTGTTTCCTTTTTATAAAAGCTTGGTGTGTTAACTTTTGGATAAAACCATTAGGAATATCCCTAAGGAAATGTCTGCCAATTATGAAATTAAAATGTTAACATAACCATAACATTTCACGAATTGCGTGGACAGGGTTAACATTGTAAAATATTTTGTTATTGTCAGAAGTTCAATAATGTTATTAAAATAACTCTTTGATAAACTAAAAGAAAAATCAAAAACAATACTTATTTTATTACTAATGAAGTATTGATATGAAATGTGTTGTTCGTTTGAAGTTAACTTTTAAGTAATATTTTATTAGGCAAGTTATAATATACTTTTTGACAGCCCTTCGTTATGTGCGATGAAAGAGTTACTGTATACTATGTAATTTAATAAACGAAACGACATGCATTAGGGGAATTCTGTTAATTACTGTTTTATTTTGTTTAGTATGACATTCATGTTCGTAATTTTGATATAATTACGAATATGTACATAAACACTGCTACACGTACACACAAAATTGTACGTACGTAATCATACTACGTACGCACAAAATTGTACGTACGTAGTACTTATTACTTCCATGGGTGTAACATAATTTGTTATGAGTTTATGTATACAAAGCATCAGACCTTATTGCCTTACAAGACAGAAGGCTCCGGTTGTATTCAGAGGTCACGTTAAATGGAGTTGGGTTGATGGTAGGGTTTTTTGGACTAGACCAAGCACGTTTTATAAATCTGTTGTTATAACAGTATTGTTTTATTCTGGCCGTACAAATTTGAGAACCGGAGAATTCTGTGCAAACACACTTCACCTAGTCACTTAACACCATGTGAAATTGAAGTCAAGTGCTAGCCCATTGTAGAATAGGGTCTAGCCTGGTCCAATATTCGCTATGTATTTACTATATCGGTTAAAACATTCTTGGTGGTGTGGTGTTATGAGAAAAAATGGACATAATTTTTTTCACAGATTATTTATTACTTTGTTGTATATTTACAAATAAATTGCATACATATGTATATAATTGTGTTATAAAAACTTATTAATATTTATATTCACGTAAATTAATTAGATTTATGATAGGTTAATCCTTTAAATTGTTTTGCATCGGACTGGAAATAAAATCAGCGCTAAGAACACCGCTTTTTCGCTTCTTCGTCTTTTGCTTACGTCTAACGACGCAAAGGATCCTGAAAATCATAGCAGATATATTACGCAAAGAAAAAAATTGAATTATTTACAGGTTTGGCACAAGTAGAGGTTATGCTTTTCGAATAGCATATTTATTACAAGAAAAGAACATCGTGGAATACGTTTAAAGGTTATAAAACAACAATTAAACTTTATCTTTTAAGAAATAATAATATAAATTTGAAAGTTTACTGTATCTATTAACAGTATTGCTATCTAGAAGCAAAAGAAGCCAATTGTTGCATACACTTGAAAATTTATAGTAATATTTACTGCCTCCCCACCGCCTAACCACTTGTCTTGTAACGATCCCTGGTTCGATTCCAATACCATATGTTACGGAGTTTGGATGATAGTACATCCAAATTTAATCTGATGTGTTTTTTTTATTTTTTTGTTTCTGTGGTCGGATTGTTACCATATGAAGGACAAGAGCTTTATGGGTGAGCATACTTGATCATATTCGGTCTCGATATTACTTCACATCATGAGAAATTGAGAATAAGTGTTAGGTAAACTATTGTGTTACATTGATATATTCTAAAATAAAACTTCATTATATTTACCTTAAAGTAAGAAAATATAAAATTTCCGCTACACTGAGTATCGAAAAACCTAAAAAAAATCCCAGTAGACCTCCACACGTTGCCAAAAAGTCCGTTAGTCCATAGAGTTTGAATCGCCTGGTAGTAACGAACTGAGTTTCTTTGAAGAAAATTATAACGCGTGTAAATTTTTGACTGAAAATTTGGAATTCATTAGTAATAGTTTTTATTTTATTCAAAGATGCGGCCGATAACACTAATCCTATAAAAATAAACACAGCGACACTTTAAGCTTTTATAATTAATGGAAATGTTTTAACAAAAATCAAAATAACCGGACTAAAATTATCAGCGCTTGTATTGTAAAAAATAAAAAAGCAGACCATTTGTGTGTCTAACCTAATATACCTACTAACCTAATATATAATAAACAAACATAACCTACTAACCTTATTTCCTCTGTTTCCCACAAAAATACGTCTACGTAATAACTTTTGCATATGACTTCATACTTGTACTAAATAAGTATTTTGTTTGGTTAGGCAGAGGTAAAGCTGATAGAGATAAACTTCAAGATAACAACTAGTCAAGAAGGAATAACAAGAAGAAAAATTATTAGAGACATTTTAATGAATTTGAACGAAGCTTAAAGAAACATCAAGAACAAAGGAGTAGTGGTTATGACGCTTACTCCATCATATCTTCTTCTATACGTATATCGTAGGCCTTAAACAAATTTCTCCAATTATATTCGGCTTGTGAGACTTCCACTTCATATTCAATAGACGTACACGAGGGCAGACATCTGCAACGTGAAACAACTTCACGCTCCTCTTCCGATGTATTTTCTTGATCCATTCCTTTTTCTGACTCAGCTCCTATCTCCGTTGTAATCAGGTCAACTAAAAAATATTAAAATTCTCTTTCAAAACTTGAACCTGTTAAGAAATACTTCGTGATTAATAGTTTGAAATTAAGTTAAATAGCCAAAAATTTACTCGTTGTCGTGTACCTTTTGTTAAGTTAAAGGATTAAATGTCTATAATTTAGATTAAAAATACTCACTCTGCGCCTTTTTCATACAGGCGACACTACCGGCATTGCAGACGGTCATACAGGGGCCGTCTAAAATAAATTAAGAAATAGGTTAGCCAAGTCGTAATAGTTGCACAATGCACAATGTAGAATTGCATGTTTATAAGTCAACTCACGCGGCATGCCGAAATGAACGCACCCACATCGCGCGTATGTAAAATTCGTCAAGCATTCTATTTCACAATTGGCTTGGGTGTACACTTTAAAATAGCGAAGGTAACGTTCACTTGGAAAGTAGCATTGTCGCCTATAAATTAATGAAGGAATGAATTAATAACACAACAGGCATTCTAACAAAGTACGTAATAATAGAACAAACCGTAGTCTTCATAAGACAACATCAGCAGAATTATGTATTACATTTCATTGGTTATATATGTTTCAAAAAAGGATCATCCTGAAAAGTTCATAGTCGTGAAACTTTTTTTTTTGAATTACAAATCTTGGTACGTAAGTTCACTTTATTATTAAACTATGAAATATTTTCCCAGATATAATCGAACACTTTTCTAGTAAGCAAATGATCACATGATAGCCCAATTATACTTAGCCTGGAGAAAAAAGGAAGAAGAGAAAATACTAATACTTGCACAGAAGGGTGGAAAGATTTTAGTCCTTCAGAAGTAGTAATCATTTTTGGTTTAACCGCCACAATAGCTTCTTGCGCTAACGGCAATCTAATGTATAACTGTGACATCCTCGGAAATTCGGCAGGGTTATGTAGCAACATCTAAAAAAAATTTATATAAAACAACATAATAAGAACAAAATATTAAATATTGGTCTTACCTTAAAACCTTGCACGGGACCCTTACAAATGTAATCCAAATCAATATCTTTACTTCGTAATATAAATGTCAAACCAGCCCTTGCTCCATAACCCTGGAATTAAAAAAAAAACATTTAAAAAACTATTTCTTTTAACCACCTATGTAGTAATGATGAGTAGATCTAAATTAATATAATGGATTATTTAATTCTTTTTCATCTATTGATATCTGTTTCTGAACACAAGACTCACCAAACAGCATGCGGCTTAAGGGTAAAGTTACAGAAATAGATGTTACCGTTTTTCTGGAGTTTTTCTTTTTCCTTGCCTTTTACGATAAGCTCAGAGAAAAATGGTGTGAAGGGTAAAATGCTGTAACTGCACTCGGCAAACAAGTTACAAGTGACATTTACTAGAAAGATTCATCAATACAAAATATAAGTAAATTGCTTACCAAGGCCCTCCTTGGGTAGGTTTCTAAGGGTGCCAGTGGAGGATAGCCTTCTTCCAACGACCAACTTTGGCGAATCTTAATATTTTCTAGGTATTTATACTCCTTATGTAAGCTAAAATCATTGTTTAATAATGTTTTAAAATAAATTTTATTTTAATAACTACCGTATAACTAGACCATGTATTAAGTTCACAGATATATAATGCGCCATATTAAAGATTGTATTATTAATATAGTTTATGACGCCTCTAGTCATTTGTGTATTTGTAGTAGGTAGGTCCATTACATAAATGAAATAGAAGAGAATTTGTATTCAATAAAACTAGATATATGAATAACAAAATAATACTTCTCAATTCTGAAGACTTCTTCGGCAACCATAATGTTAAAATTATAGCATAATCCATCGTCCGTTAAGATTGGGAAAAAGGTGTCGATGCAAGTATGTTTTGGGATGTCTTTCCATTTGCATCCCAAAAAAACTTCAGACATATTTGGAGCCACCTTCGAAAATAATATTGATTATCAAATTTTCGAAGTTGATGAAATTACTTTGGTAACATGTTGTGCTTACTCTCTTTATATTTTCAACTGTTGCAATCCCATCAGAGAATTTTCGTCCATTGATTGGGGCCAACCGCTCATGACAGACCAAAGTGACGTCTTCAAATATATTTCGTCTGAATTATGAAAACATTATTCAATAAACCCATGTTAGCAAAAAATTACCCTTTCGTGCTGCTTAAAAAAATCAGGGCGGCATTGTTATATCTACCCGCAAAAGGGAAGACGGGAAGAATAATTAAAAACAATATTAGTTATTTAAAAAAAAGCGTACTCATCCTCTGTAAGGTTTACATATGTTTCATTATCTTTATAGAGATGATAATATTTTGTATAATTGAATTTCGCAGAAATTGACTTAGTTTCATAACAGACCGTAACTGCAGGGTAAGGTATCTGGAAAAACGTATTTTAAATTTACTTAAACAAATCTTTTCTCTTATCTCAACCTCTAGTGTTACGTCCTAAACAAATTTTATTTAATGAAGGTCCCCACAATGTTAAAAATGAAATAATCATGATAATTTATTTCATAATGATCAAAGTAAAACTTTCGCGACAATATCATCAATAGGCTTTATCGAATTTCACTTTAGCAAAATTGAGTATTCAGGATTACCAGTGACATTCTTTAATGTTTTCCATTTTTTTTGTATTTGTTTTAATACAACCTTCGGCGTATTTAAATTGTCACTCAATTAAATTAACAAAATAAACGTTACCTACGTGACATTTTTTTATAGTTCTTAAATTATTACACTTATCCATAAGTACCTGCCAAAGCGGAGTTGAGTATTCTACAAAATTTACAAAATTGGGACTTTCATTCCATTCAATCCATGCTCTCCTTATAAGTACGGAACTGAGTATGACACCAAAGGCGAACATAACGAGCCAATAAAGCCTGAAAGAATAAGTCTATATTTCTTAATAATTACACATTTTTTTACACCAGAGCTTCATAATTACTACTTTGAAAATTTTATTATGAGGCATACGACAAAAAAATATTGCATTTTACATATCAATATATATGTATATAATTTTATATTAATAATACTGTAATTTAAAAAATTAAACGTTACTAACCTCTCAAGAATAGTCTGATCTTTTTCCCCGATGTACTTAAGACCGTGTAGATTAGAATTAACAGTGTAATCTATAAGGTATTCCTTAATACCATAGCGTTGTCTATGTTTATAACCCGACGTAACTTCACGACTTTCTAAAACGGTCCCTGGAACTTCTACGATACCTGATCTGAAATGACATTTTTCATAAATAACTAACATCTTTGTTACTTGGTTTAGTCATCGGGATGCTAATATTTTCCTACTTTAAGAGAGTAGAGGGCCATGGGAACGGATGCCCGGATCTCGGCGCAGTCAGAACTAGCCCACGAATTGTAAATACGTAGTTAAGTAAAGTGGGATAAAACCCCGGTACATTACCAAGGATGTATTACGGATTACGAAGGATGATGATTTATGCAATTTCCTTTAAAAACGCATAGTGGGCGACCATCGAAAACGGTTTTGGTAGACAGAAGCCCCTTATAATTTTGGTTTACCCACAGAAATACACGATGATTTAGGTACGTAGTACGTACCTAAATCCTCGAAAACCACAAATATAAACTTTCACTACGTTAATTTCAAATAACAAATCAACTATTTACTTTGACATGATCTATATATACACGAATTAACTTCACGGAATCTGTTCACAATTTATCTTTAACAAAATAATAGAAAGACTGAAACTAAATATCTAGTAACAACTCCATTTATATTAAAAAAATATAGAGATCTTATTGTCGCATTGTCATGTCGAAAATGTCTATTACAAATGAACAATAAGTACTATTAATTTTTAATACAAACGTATGAAAATATTTGTAGTGATTGTTTTGATAAACTATTCCTAGAAAATTTTTGAAATATTATATCTTCTGCTGTGTACAAATCGACCTTGTGAATAGATCGCTAAGGACAAAAATGTCTTAAAAGTTGTATTAGCCGAACGTGGAAATCAAGGCATTCAACTCTCACATCGTAAAGAGCGGCAGCGATTAGACCTTCATTCCTAGAAATAGTTTAAACATCACTTTAATTTTTCTATCTGTATGTATCGTAATGATATTAAGTAAAAATGTTAGTGAGTGTTTTTATTGTTAATAATTTATTTTAATTATGTATGAACACGTCATTTATGTTGATCTACAATGAACCAGGAACTTCTGATTCATGCGTAATAATATTGACAGGCATCAGTGGTATTGTAATTAAAACATAATAACTTTGCATGTAATCGTTAAGGAATTTTTATTATTATAATACAACAATACCAAAGAAAACTTGATCTAATGTATAATTTTTTATTTTTCAATAATTATAAAATTTTATAACAGCTTTTAAAAAAGATTCAGTTCATTCCCCTTTTATGTTGGCGGAAATGCAGTTCTATTGATTTTAAGCGAGTTTGTGACCTGGCCGACAAATTTAAAAATACGCTATTCGTCGTATCATTCTTTTGATTACTATTGCTATTAACACAGTAAACATTTTGAACGTATCATGCACATTTTTTTATTTCTTGAATATTTTATTAAAATCGACAACGGAAGACGAAGTAATGTAATTTGTTGTTATGTTTTTATAATTTCTGAAAAAGTTAAAATGTACGTACATACGATTATTTTAATTATAAACATGAATATCTGATTTATAAAATTTTAATCAGTACATAAGCAGCGAAGTCTCAAGGGTGAAGTTACCAAGTATTTATGTTATATAAAATAAAAAACGAATTAATAGAGATTAATTGGAGCGCAGTTAAAACCCTTTGGGACACTTTGGGACTTACTAAAATTTGTAATACAATTATAACTTGTATAAAAGTAGTGTTTAGTTTAAAAGTTCGGTAAAAAAAAATAATAATTGATTAACGAAACATCGAATGGGTGGAACATGAAAGTAGTTACTCTCACACACAATTTAATACATATTATAGTCTGTGATGTGGACCTTAGTTGTGGTTGGCCGGAAGCTTGTTTTTTTTATTTAAATTTTAAAGTTACGCTGCTGTCATATTTAAAGCTTAATTAAGTCGACTTGGTTTAGAAGTGTTTCGGTGTAGAATTATTAGCTTGCTTATAGACAATGATTGCGGCAAGATTAGACAAATCGCGGAGGCGCCGAGCCATACGCGCTGTGTGCCCGCGTCGATTCGTCCTTCCCCCGCGACTCGATAGCGACTATGGTTTCCATGTTTGTGTTAATTTAGGAACATTGCTTTTAATTCCCAAATATTATTTAACTTAATGACATATTTTACAAATACATGTCATTATCACACTGAATTAAAGCATGACGTTTAAATATTTTTTTAAAATATTAAAAATAATTTATTAATAAAATTTAGGCTTTTCCTAAAAGCGTTTTTAAAATAAGTAACGTCTATTTTTATTAATGTCTTGTTATTACATTATTTTATCCTTTTACTGGAATGGTGAGAGCAGCCTAGTATATTTAATGCATGGCTTGAATAGTTCAGAACACATTCATATTTAAATTGCTGCATAATTATAACGCGCATCTTTATATTTTTTTCCGATGTTCTCTATATAATACTCCAAAATTTCTGATTTTAACACTAAAGTAAATGATAACGAAAAGTAAAACACGTCTGCACATTTTAAATAACCATCTAACTAATAAATAATTTAAATAATCATCTATCTAACTTGCAGGCATTTTCAAATTTTATTTATGAAAAAGGTTCTATGTTTTATAATATGACGATATCATCATACAATAATCTTACAGTATTGTAATATGAAGCTTTTTAACTTGAGAAATTGTCTAAATTTCAACTCTGTCTTATCACAAACAAACATTTTCTAAAATTCTTCATACTATATTTCATCATCATCATCATCAACAGCCCGCGGCAGTCCACTGCTAGACATAGGCCTCTCCCAAGGAACGCCACTCAGCCCAATCTTCGGCTATGGGCATCCAGTTGCTGCCAGCCGCCTTGCGAAGATCGTCGCTCCATCTGGTCAGTGGGCGTCCCGTGCTACGTTTGCCTAAACGCGGTCTCCACTCTAAGACACGCCTACTCCAACGGTGGTCAGTTCTGCGATAGACGTGACCAGCCCATTGCCACTTTAGCTTGTAGACTCGAAAGGCTATGTCGGTAACCTTAGTTCTCTGGCGGATTATTTCGTTTCGAATCTTATCCACCAGAGAAACGCCGAGCATAGCTCTTTCCATCGCTCTCTGAGCAACTCTGAGCTTATGGAGTAGACGGATCGTTAGTGTCCACGTTTCAGCACCGTAAGTGAGCACAGGTAATATGCACTGGTTGAAGACTCTCGTCTTCAGGCTTTGGGGTATGGGCGACGAGAAGACTCGACGAAACTTACGAAAGGCAACCCAACCCAACTGAATCCTCCTTTCGGCTTCCTTCTCTATACTACTACTATATACTATATTATATACTCTATACTATATTTATAACCTATTAAACTAATATTTTTGAGACACGACGTGTTAGTATAAACTATCGATAAGAATAGTTAAGTAAGATAATAATACGCTAATTTCTATGGACGGTGTATTTCTTTGTTTTAATATAATAAAGTTCAGTTCTGTATTGTTGTATACAATGGTCATCCTATTAGCGAGAGAACGCGTACGGAGCGAGTGCGAGGCACTGACTGCCGACTGCGGACCGGCTACGGCTCCACGGCTAGTGTCAGTAAGGTCATACGATAGTGAACAGCTTCGCAGCGTGTTCTGTTAGATTCCGTACGAAAAAAAAATTAATAACATTTTTTTGGCGCGCAATTCTCCACAATGTCAGCTACGGACGAACTCAGCGGCATTCTTTCAAGACGCCAGGAGATAAACGATAAACTAGAAGAAGGCCTGGAGGTTAAACCTAAATATAAGTTCGTGAATGTTTTTACGGAGTTTCACGAATTTTCCAGGAAAGAAATAAAGCAATATGAACAGACCTTCAACAAGTAAGTAGATTATTAATTTAATGTTCATACAACTTTATTGCCACTAAAGATCATTTGTGATCATTGATTTCTGTAGAAATTGTTATAATAATATTTTCACTGTTTTAATATAATGTATATAGATAGACTATAGAGTACCAGTTAATTTAATGCTTAAGCGTTAAATTTTCTTAATTATTTATATTACCGTTCATGAACAATGTTAAAATAATAAGAGGATATTGCCCGTGCTTGTTTTTACAATTGTTAATTTTAGAATTATAAGAAAAATGTGAAAGTGTTATGGGCAGAATATTACTTAATATGAGTTTAGAGCAACTTTTTAAGTAAGAGAGCATTGTGCACCGCATTCGTCGTGGGAGACAAATATGAATAGGATTCGAGCTATGTTCGCCCGAGAAAAAATAATATCTCATTAAAACTTTCATTTACCTATCTAATGCAATTACTTTAAGTTCACACGTAACTATTACATCCACTTTACGTAATATCGTAATCAGTTGTTAATTTAACAATATCATTATTAGTAAAATGTCTATTTTTTATTAATGGAGTAAATTAATAATTAACAAACAACGAGGAAATTACACATTTAATAGCCGTTAAAAAAAAACGTTTACCCTTATGAAAACGGAAGTTGAATGCACTTAACAACTTACGACCTTAAGTTTACTTACAACAACCGTACCTTTTTCACGGCATTTAGATAAAAAGTTTAATCATTTTAAAAACCTTTTAGTATTAAGATTAAAGAGATTTAGTTTTATTTCGAATGATATATCATCTCAGCTATACGTTTATCGTTGCTGTATAGTTTAAAGATAGTCTAATAAAAAGTTCTGCATATAAACGTTCGACTACCCGCATATTTTTATTTTAAAAATGGCTATTGCACACAATTTCACATACAGTCAAGTGACAAAAGGGTCGTAGATGTAAAAGAATTCCCGCTGATAATACTCGGGCCCTCTTATTACTAGCAGTGCTATTTTAACACATTGACAACGAATGATACAAAGGCGGGTCCGAAATAATTCTACACCACTACCAAAACTGAACCATTTATACGGGGTCCCAGAGTCGAACCAGGAATTCAGTTAGGTTTAACTGCATAGTTATTGTTTTGTTTCACAATATAAAACTAAATAATAAAATAAATTGTTTGTTAGTTTCACATCTGAAATATATTTCGTTGCAATAACAATAACAACGACTCAATAGGTATGTGTGTATACGGGCGCTCCGTAAGAAGTATGCGTTGATGAGCTTACTCAATGCTTTGCATTATTTAACCAATATTATATATATATTATTCACGGAAAAAATATACGAAAATGCAAAATATTTGAAGTAAATTACTAATAATAAATGAGGATAAAAATGTCCACCATTTAAATGAGTATTATTGCACTCCGTGTATTACTGCGAATAGTAATTTAACCGAGAGGGCCCGTTTTGTTTTTTTTTGTTAAAAGTGTACTTCAAAGTTGGTATGATAAAAAACATTAAAAAATGAACTGGATTTGTCTCTTTTTTGTTACAAAATGTCTTTTCAAACCGCGTTTTTGTCGTAATATTTAAAAAAAAATATTATTGAGCGTATGTGTCAACGTCCACCTAAACTACGCTTTTACGTATAAACGGACCATGAGTCAACAAGGGGTTACCCTTGTGACTAATTTCATTACTTTGTGTATTATTTAATCAAATTAACATTTTCATATACCCTTACTCCTTAATTGTGACTAACTAGGTGTCACTTTATACTCGTATTTATTATTCCTTATAAGGACATAACCAATTTCTTCAATTCGTGTACATTATACCCACTGTATTTTGTAAACATTATATTACATTTCGTTATTGTAACATATTAATGTTTTCCTACACCATAAGTGTATACGTGTCCCATACAAATCGAACAACCAGAATAGAACGTATTTATAGATCTTTAAGAGATACATTCCTAGTCTAATATTTGCTACTTTTAGAACATAAGTCGAAGTTATTATTCGATATATTATGAACTTATTGTAATAATTTAACTTTAATTCTTTCATTCTTCTCGTACAAATTTTTACAATAATATACATCGCATCAATAAATTCAGGTAGTAGCTGATAATATTCTCTTTGTTATACATATGCACAGACCTCAGAATCTTTTACAAAATACTGCTGTGTACCGCAATGGTACACCACAATACACACAGTATCTAGAAATTATAAAAATATAATTATGTTAACGTAAATATTATCTTCTATTTATATATTCGTTTTTTTTTTAAATATTTGTGCTGACAGATCAAATACAACGAACTTATTAACATTGAAAATATTTAGGCAATTTTAGATTTTGACATTATTGTTGGACAGAAACCAACAAAGTGTTGGAAATTGATTGCGGTTTGTTTGGGAGGAAGTGCAATGTGCAGGCGAGATATCACGCGACAAAATCAATGCCCCGTCGGGTTCGAGATGAGTCAATGTACTACATTATACCTACCAAATCAAAAACTTTTTATATAAAACTCATTGGATTTCCTTTTACGTTTCTTTGATATTCTAATAACGATTCACTTATTACTCACCGTAACACACATAAGGCAAAATATTTTTGTATAAGGTTCACGTGCTGATGAATCATTTTGTTTTCTTAATGACTACGGGTAATAGATGACAAATTTAATACTATAGTTTGAGGCATCTTTATAATTAAATTGAAAGGTAATTTTGTTCGTATGCGCTAATATGGCGAGATATAAACACATTCTAATCAATTAGAAAAAATCTTTTTACTTTGTTAGTCAACTTTAAAGGAATTGAAATTTTTGGTCTGTAAAAAGTTGTTTAAAGGCTCATAGCACCGAACATTCTCAGAGAATAATAGGTTGTATATATTTCTGCACCCAAGTAGGTGATAAATAAAAGTTTATTTATCACTACATACTACACATTAATAATATGTAGTAAATATAAGTAACAATTTCAATTAGAACTACCAAATAATGTAACGTAACTCTGCTTATTTGTGACAAAAATATTATATGTTATTCACAGATTATACTCACAAAGTAGTAGGAATTTCAAAATATTTAAAGAAGTTTTCACTGGCTTTCGGAGCAGATTAACGTTTTTATGAAGAGAAAGATAATTACTCATTTTGAACTGTTCCACATTAGAATTTTTTGTAATTCACGTAAATTAATTGATATTTAGTATTATTTTAAATTAAGGTACTAAAGGAAAGCATAGACCAAAAGATTCGAAAATAACTAATAGTTTTAATTGAATGTTTAAAGTATCTTGCCTAAATACTTAGCCGTAAATATTATATATTTTAACTTCCGAATTCCATGCGAAAAGATTCATATGAAACCAAAATGAATGATTTCCGTTAAAAGCAATTTATCACCACGCATTCATAAAATTAGATAAGAACGCATTTAAAAGGGATACGATAACAAATTCGTCGAAGTTTTGTTAGTAATGTTATAAACATATTATTTACGTTATGTCAGAGATAAGATGTGAGCGTGAACGATAACGCCTTTAGTTAAGTAGGTCCATACCGAGGAGTGTACACACCTGAGCACATATTATAATAAAGTTACAGAATAACTTACTTTTAAGTGGTTAATGTTGTTAAACATAATTGTCTTTTAAATAGGAAAAGTTCATTTTTATGTTATTATGTATTACTTATATTTATAAATACTTGTACCTTTTTATGAACTAAATTCAGCAGAAGACAAAAATGGCCTAAATCGATGATAATGATTTTCTTATACATAAACGTACTTATTAATCTTTCAATTGGTGATAAGATTAATAAGTCTGTTGAAAGAATATCCATAAGAATATCATCGATAAATACCATCTTATTGCAAAACTTTGATGGAGTCCTATATTTAAGTTTATTATTATAACCTAATATTCCAGTCAGAATATCCTTTTTTCTGGGGACAGGTCTCTATTGACGGAGTCCGTCTGGGTAAGTATATATGCATATACTACTGTGGTTCGGTTTGAAAGGCGTTGTGGATAAGTGGCTAAGCGCAATGTGGTGCTGTTCCCTATTGCCCTGCTGTAACCCTATTCAGCGCAGATACGAGAAGGCGATCACTTACCTTACTCATTTGGTCAGATAGTTTGAATTATAAAAAAATATTTAGTCAATGAATGGATGATGGATAATTGGAGTAAGTCAGTCGCACGCAAATCAGTCGCAAATTGCGTGTGACGTAATTTGTTCTAAGTATGGTCCGCCTCCTTCAATTTGCCTTCCGTTCGACATCGCAGCAACGCGTTGACCATGCTCTTATTTTAAGCGACCCCCTCGGATCACAACGGAACTTCGACATTACTACTACACGTAGTGATACAGTGACGATATATCAGTTCAAAATATTACTCTTATTAACTAACGATACGATTTTCACTGCACATAATTTTCGACGAGAATATTTTTTTTATATACCGCCCTTGTTATCGATAAAATAAATTGTTTTTTTAACAATATATAATGTATTCTAAGCTTGGACTGGAGAACAGAGATTAAGCGTTGAATATTTTAATGTTTATTTGCCGCAGATTTTCAGTTACAATTTAAATTATATCAATATCTATGTGCTCATGATTAATTTTTAATCGATAATTGGTTATCTGTGCATGGACGTGCATATAGATTAATAAATAAATGCCGATAAAAATAATAAAATAATGGATGTTTAATAAATTAAAATCTGAAACATTTTTAATACGTAATTCTGTATACCATAGTTTCATTTCTAGAAGACCAAACATTTGTACCATTGAAACGTTATCAAACCACTATTATACAAATAATTTTATTAAATTTCTCGATTGATTAAATAAATAACAAACAATAGTTTTAAAAAAATTCTAAGCTGAAATAACAATAGCATATACATATTCATTAAGGTCAAAACGTTAATAATTATATCAATACTCAAGCAACGAAGGCCAGAATTGGCGGAGTTATCAAGTTTTTTCTCTGTTTATTATAAATGAACATTATGTATTTTTATTGTATTACATACTTTAAATTTGGGGGATATAACATGTTATCCTTTTCGTACAATGGTTTTATAAAAAGTCATATCAATTTGGCAGCCATATGCATATAATCCGAATAAGCAAACTTGATATGTGCTAACGTAACTTGACGTAAGCTGTATGATATACTTGCCGGAAATAAGTTACGCAACTCTGATTTGCATTATTTGCTAGTAAATCACTTTTGACAGTGGTTTAAGTTAACAAACTACAATTTAAATAATATTATCTTCGAGTCTTTCTAGAGTTATATAATACAATAAAATATCTTGAAGCTTACCTTTATCGAAAAAGTATTCAGTTTTATAGACACATGAGTTTATATTATTCAAAAATTATTCGGTTAAAAGGTATATTAATCCGTCGAACCCCGCGGGCATCGGGCGATGTCGCGTAAAAATGTGTCCCCCAGAACCATGGGAATCGGGCGATGTCGTGAGTTCCGAACTTTGTTTGCGTGTGTTTTAAGTACGTTAATAGTCAATTTTATATTGAAAACTGGGTGTCTATGGATTCTTTGTGAAATTTGGTACAAAATGAGCTCAAAAATATATTGCCCACAATAGAAAAAAAATATTATTTTACAGTCCGAAAGTTGTGTCTGCCTCGGCGTCAACGTATTTTTTTGTGAACCGGTTCCAATATATTTCAAGCGAAAATCAGAAAATTTTAAGAAAAAGGCTAATTCAGTTTTTTATTAGTAAAATGGTTGTATAATTTTAGATAAAATACAATGTTTCGTGCTATTATCCCACGAAAATATTTTATAAACCTAAATGTCGTTCGCGCGCAAAAATGTTCACGGCCCTTTTATGACTAATTATAACATTATATTCATGAAGGAAAATACATCATCTTATTGTAAATTTATTGTAGATTCTAATTTTACGTGTCGTTTTTTGAAATAAACACGTAAAATTATAGATTTTACGTGTTGAAGCTGTGCTTATAATTCAGACCCACCAAATAACACTCACACAACGACAAATCTACGTCTGTGTGTATCACAAAATGACCACTGGGCAGGACCCGCAAACAGGATAACAAAGGACCGCTAGGCTCGAGCGGCAGACGCACAAACAGGATGTTCACCTTTGTGTTTAGATTTGAGACAGGATTAAGATTTTTTTATATTTAAAATTTTTATTTCTAATTTTTTTTATCATTATTAGCGGCGCAGCGGCCCAGTTAAAGAAGTGTCGAAACAATAACTACAAACAACATCTGCGATGGAGTATCATTGTATGAAAGGGCCGTCTACTAATCCGCGCGATTTACAAAATATTTATTGTAGTAATAAAAGCCTATACTTTATAAAGTCCGCTGGGCTGTTATTGTCCAACGGTCCACATGCGCGGGTAACGCCAGCGAAAAGTTCTGCTTGTCAAAGTCTGTACATCTGTGTGTAAATACGATTTGTTTACATGGTTGTTTGTGATTTAAATATAATTTCTTTTACTTTATATCAAGTCTATTAGCTTTTAGCGTCGTCAAGATTTGACCCTCTCGCATTTCGCACATAATGTGCTAATAACATAACAAAGCTCGACTTTTAGGTGTACAAACGCCCACGACTCGACAAACCACATGGATTTGGTGATGGTTTTTTTTTTTCGAGGGGATACTGGCGGCAAAGCGAGATCGACTAAGTCATGCGATTGCTATGCCGCCCGCGCCTGGTCCCAGGGACTCCGCCTTCGCGGATAGGCTGTGGGCCAGCCATTTTCCCTGCTCCAGAGCAGCGTGTTGAAAACGCCAGCATGCTGCTCGCACTCCCTGCTGTTATGTTACCGAGTGTGAGACTCCTCATCCAACACCCGCGGCTCCGCTCATAGGGGCGGTACCAGGCGAGCATAAGCTGAGCCAGCGTATGCTGAGCTGTGTCATCATCGCAATCGCAATGATGACACTCCGCGGTCGGCTCGCTTCCTGCGGTGTGACAGAGATACCTCCCGAAGCTATCGTGCCCCGAGGGGATCGGCACCAGCCGGAAGGTAGGCGACTTGTGGCGCCGGTACGGCGCCGGTACTTGTGGTGCGGTCTCTTTTAGGAGCGGACGAATAGCCTCTTCTTCGCTGCTCAGCTCTCGGCCCAGCGAGCCGGCGTTTCCACTGCCGCATGATATCCTCATGGGCTGAGCGACGACTTGCCTCTATCTTTTCTAGAGGTGGAGCTACACCTTATCGCCATGACCCGCTGCACTCTGTACAACAGGGCCAGACTCTCCGCGGATAGGACATCGGCCCACAGGTGCTCCGTGCAGCGCCATCGAGCGCAGCACGCCAGTGTAAAGTTTTGTAAATACCATGCTAACCGTATTTTTTTTTTAATCATTCCCCTGTAAAGGTGGGCAGGGCTTTGTCATTTCTTTCTTTTACTTTCTTTCTTATTTTATATTCTTTTCTTTTCCCTAACATTTATACATTTTATCTTTTATTCCTCACTCTTTCATTCTTTCACCAGTTTTTATCATTTCCATTTCTTCTTTCAGGCATCACCTCTCAGACTACCGCCGCATATTCTACTTATTCTACTTACATTTCCTTTTCCTTTACTTTTAATTTTACACTTTTTACATTTGTATTTACATTTTCCACAACACAAAAAACCCTCTTCTCATTCTTATACATTAGATAACATCTTTACAATTTTAATCATTTCTTTGTATTTACAGTTCTTTATACCTTATCTATATATACATTTCTTTTCTAAAACATTATTTTCTACATTTTATTCTTAACTATCTGTCTGTCTGTACAATTTCTCTTTTTTGTATCTTTGACTACTGTGTTTGTGTTTTATTTCTTTCTATTACCTTTCCTACGATTTCCCTGCAATATTCTAAAAATATGCGGCGACATCCGTCATCACTCATCAGAGAGGCGATGCCACCAGCTGTACATGCTAACCGTTAGTGAGGCAACTACTGCCTTCGATATGCTTTGTCAATAGGTAGAACTTTTTTTATATAAACTTTTTTCTTTCGATTTAATTTTACAGTACAGCTAGCTTTTTTTATGTAAATGCTCAGAATGCAAAAAAAAATTAACTTTTAAATTGTCATGTATTTTCAACCTCTTATTTGTGCTACATATATGTATATACTTGTGTCACGATAAACGTGCATGCACTTTTTACATTTCCTTTTGACGTGGACTACGTCATTAAATTGGTATAAGATAGGACGCGCGTGCTGAGAAATGTCCCGCACATAAGTGGGCGTGGCTTACGCCGACCGCTAAGTCGGTATGCGTTTGCCCGAATTGGTTGAAAGTAAAAGATGTATTCTATTGCTCAATAATAATTAGAAATAAAATCCCTAACAAATATAATTGAGAGTTAGTATAACTTGATTTGTAACCCGATAAACATGTCAAACAAGAATAATAAAATTTATTATCAAAATTTTTTGTGATATAATTAATAGACGTTGTCACGTTAAAATACATAAGTGCCCTGCACATATAACCCAGAATTTTTGTTATTGAACAAATATTTTATGTTATAGATTTTAACCCACTTTTAGTTTCACTACCTTTTATAACAACATCAAAACTCAGCACTGGCACAAAGATAACTAGTGCCATAAGTAGAGTAAAAAAAGTGAAGTTAAGTATATTCCGGACAGTACAATCCTAAACTTTTAGCACGCTGTATAGCGGACCTCTGGTGACGTCACGCGCTTGGCCCCGCCTCTACCCCAGCACGGACCCCGCAGTCGCTTCGATGTCGTGCAAACCGCAAAGATAAGTTTGTGCGCAGTATCAAATTTCAAGTGCGTGAATGAGTGGTTTATATTTACTATTTCTATTGTTATGATACAGTGTCGTGTAGAGAATTTATTACTCAAGCGATTATGAGTAATTCTAGACGCGTTGTTGTGATGTGTATCCCTACAGAAGCCTAAAACCGAACGTCTTCAATTGTAGTGAAGCGATGTCCCGCGTCGGATATTTTGTCTCACCAAAGGTTCATATTCATATATTATAGGCTAAATTGTACAAATTTGTATTTGTGAATATATTATCTTTTTAGTGGTATATAACAATCATACAAAGGTGCTATAGTTTCAACACATTTCGACTTTCAATTCTCGTGATGATAGCCGCCGCATACTTAACCGACCGCGCACTTAAGCGTCGGCCGTCTATAGGGTCCGGGTGTGGGGGCCACAACGTACTTTGACGCCCGGGCTTTGACAGTAACAAATGATGATAGCGTAAACATTTGGCAAAACGTAATAAAAAAAATTGCCGGCATAAAACTCATTACAAAGATATTAAATTAAACTTTATGTTGTTAAATGTTGTAAAATTCGCGCACGTAAAATTTTATCTCAGGGCACAGATAATATGGAAATATAAACATACGTTATATTAATACTATGTCTTGTTATATTCAGAGCAACTTGACCCGAATATGCAAATAAAATTGCACGCCAAGTGAGTCACTTTTGAGAGCTTCTCTTTTGTCTTCGTTAAAAGCGTCTACCTCTTCTATGTTTCGAACTCTGCTTTTTAACGTATAGGTATTTTCGAATTAAAAATAATCCGTATTACGTCATAGAAAGTATAGTTTTACCAGACAATGAAAACCTAACCTAAAAAGTCTATTTCAATTAACAGCTCTGTGACAAATTGTCAAAGGAGCAAAGGTGGCTTAATGAGCTAAATTCTGCGATGTTAGTGGGGCGAGGCGGTTGCCATTTCATTATCACTGACCTCAATATACTGCCATTTTATAGACGCTGAGACATAAAATTGAGTTTAGGCTAAACATTACTTAAATGGAACAACACGTCTATTAAAAGTTTAATGATCTATCTTGTTTGTCAGACGAAAGTGAAACACGAAACGCAAAAATGGAATCTGGTAAGGAATGGACAGTCGGTTCAGTTTTATTGATTAGAATCAACTCTCACTGTAAAAGAAAACGTTGTTTACTCTTTCCGCATTTTATTCATTACTGAGGTGCAACATAAACACCGAGTATGATTATTGAGTAAAGGATGTTGTTGTTGTTATGTGTGCAAAGTGGTCTGGTGAAGCATATGTCCAGCAGTGGATTGCCGCGTGCTGATGATAATTCCTTACAGCCGTGTCAACGTAGATGGTATACAAGTCTTGCATTCAAAATATGCATATCTGATTTATTTTACTGGAGGCAGCTCTCTACCACCACATCACTTGAAGGTATTACTTACCATCAAGTGAATGTCTTACTCGCCTCGTCGCTTAGTAGAATAAAAAATGGAATATGATTTTGTTTTTCAAAAGCTTTAAAAACAAATATGTTAAATGTCTTTACAAATTGGAAATTTCTTGCTTTTATGTGATCGAAATATCTGCCTTATTTGTAGAAAAAGTTACCATGAACTATAAAATAAAAAAAGAATATCTTACAATGACCATTATCCGGCTAAAATATAGATAAATAAAAAAATAAGACAACGGGAAATAATAAACATATTAAATATGTATATTTATGAATAGGTTAAATACAACAAACATTTATTTCACTATTTGAAGAATATATACCTGTTATATATAATGGTAGTATAATTGATTTCCTCGTATTCAATGATAAATGTTTTAAAAAAAATGCCTGTAAAAATAACTAGATCGACAATTAAACCTCATTGCTGCTTTCTCCTTTAAGGATAATTTAACATCTAATATTCTGAAATGGTATACTCTTAGAAGTTTATTTTTAAGTAAAACGGGTTGCAACACAAATTAGCAAAGTATAGAATAGAGAACCACTTAAAAAGTATTATAAAATGGAGATCTTTCGTTCATTTACTTTTGGATACTTTCTTTGCGAGAGTCTGCTACATCAGTGTTATGTGCCACACCTAACTGCATAATATCAGAGGAAATGAACGTATTGTGCAATCATTACTATGTTCTCATTCAAAAAGCGTCGGAGCTAGTGAAATTACTGCACTAACGATGCATGCCCGGCCATATATCAAGGTTAGAAACGAAAATTAATTGCATATAAGCAAGCAGAAACGCATATTACATATTACTTTATGCTTTATATTACTTTATGCAAAAAAAAAACGAAACAATCTGTACAGTATAAAGTTGTTAACTTTGTATGCATGCATAATATTTCTATAATACAGACATGGAGATATAATCAATTTTTGAACACAAAATCACACACGGCTAACGTAACTTTTTTAATTGCAACTGCCACTAGCGTGAAATAGTTTTTAAAATTAAAACGTAACCATAGCGCGGGTTTCTAAGCGATTAGTTGTATGTTACAGAATCCTCAACGTTTCACATTGTAACAGTATCCAGTTTAGAAGCCAGTGTAACTTCACCTTGACGCGTGTCGCAGCGAGACAAAGCAATTAGCTAACCCAGCTCCGCTTGGCATGTCGACTGGTGTTGTATGTTTTTGCCAGTGAATGCACTTCAATAGCGGATAGTTTGTCGCGGCGTACCTTTTTCAATAGGATGTTGACACCGCAACGAGTATAATTTTACTTTGGATTACAATAGCTCCATTTTGTTCTGTAAAGTTACTGTAAAAGGATGCGATAATATTGTACGCCGTATTTCCTGCGATCAAAGATATCTAACCCGCGGTATACCGCTACAGGATGAAGAGGGGAGTGTTGATACGCCTATTTGTTTTGCTGTAGACGCGTTTAGGAATATTTAATGAAAAGTATCATTTATATGGTCATCATAACAAATATTTATTTCTTACTAACAAAACACACCCATAAATCTTTATAAGGATTAGTGTTATCAAATAAGAAATGGAATTAATGCCCTCAACGTGAATTGATTTTGTTAGATATTATTTAAAGATTAAGAAATATATAAATACCAAATTTTACAGGCAAATACATTTGTACTCTAATTAGTAGGGCCACTAAGTTTATTTCCTTATTTAAAGAAAGGCCATCGCGGTGAGATTAATTATTTAGAAATCTCAAAGCCATTAAGTTCATGATCCGTTTTTTGTGTAATCATGAGATGTTAGATAGAATATGATCGTAATAAGATATTCATTAGCAACAATGATAGTACCGAGAGGCTGGCGAAAGTTGTTATATTCAAATACATAATATATCGTTTACATACCCAATGAAGAGATACTTTCTTTAAGAAACTAGGTAGCTTTTCACGGAACGGTCCTTACCGACTTGTGGGAACTATGTATTCGCATGATACAGTGCACATTAGGCTTGTGTTATTTAGGTGGGTTTATTGAAAGTCCATGCGCATACAAACACAGTTACCTGTGTCACTTACCGTTCTAGTTACAGTTTTATAAGTAATATGTCGATATTACTTTTTCAACGTTTTTACTTTTAAATATAATATGCTAAAATTCACATTGTGGGAGACGGGTAAGATTTTTAAATTTAACTGCCTCCGTGTCGCAGCGAGACAAAGCAATTAGCTAACCCAGCTCCGCTTGGCATGTCGACTGGTGTTGTATGTTTTTGCCAGTGAATGCACTTCAATAGCGGATAGTTTGTCGCGGCGTACCTTTTTCAATAGGATGTTGACACCGCAACGAGTATAATTTTACTTTGGATTACAATAGCTCCATTTTGTTCTGTAAAGTTACTGTAAAAGGATGCGATAATATTGTACGCCGTATTTCCTGCGATCAAAGATATCTAACCCGCGGTATACCGCTACAGGATGAAGAGGGGAGTGTTGATACGCCTATTTGTTTTGCTGTAGACGCGTTTAGGAATATTTAATGAAAAGTATCATTTATATGGTCATCATAACAAATATTTATTTCTTACTAACAAAACACACCCATAAATCTTTATAAGGATTAGTGTTATCAAATAAGAAATGGAATTAATGCCCTCAACGTGAATTGATTTTGTTAGATATTATTTAAAGATTAAGAAATATATAAATACCAAATTTTACAGGCAAATACATTTGTACTCTAATTAGTAGGGCCACTAAGTTTATTTCCTTATTTAAAGAAAGGCCATCGCGGTGAGATTAATTATTTAGAAATCTCAAAGCCATTAAGTTCATGATCCGTTTTTTGTGTAATCATGAGATGTTAGATAGAATATGATCGTAATAAGATATTCATTAGCAACAATGATAGTACCGAGAGGCTGGCGAAAGTTGTTATATTCAAATACATAATATATCGTTTACATACCCAATGAAGAGATACTTTCTTTAAGAAACTAGGTAGCTTTTCACGGAACGGTCCTTACCGACTTGTGGGAACTATGTATTCGCATGATACAGTGCACATTAGGCTTGTGTTATTTAGGTGGGTTTATTGAAAGTCCATGCGCATACAAACACAGTTACCTGTGTCACTTACCGTTCTAGTTACAGTTTTATAAGTAATATGTCGATATTACTTTTTCAACGTTTTTACTTTTAAATATAATATGCTAAAATTCACATTGTGGGAGACGGGTAAGATTTTTAAATTTAACTGCCTCCGTGTCGCAGCGAATTAGCGCGTGCTTGCTTTGTATCACTGATGACTCGATTGATTTACCAGGGTCACATGTGGCAGGGTTATCACTCTCATATATTATATTTGCTGCTATAACAGCGTTGCTGTATTCCGGCTGTCAACATATGAGAGCTAAAGGCGTTTTACCATCAGCCATAAAGTTACTTAACTGCCTGTCAAACGGAGGCTAAGTCCTTGCCCGTTGTAACTAATATCTCTACTATCAATCTAACCTTAACATAAAAGACGACTAAATAGGAACATTACATAACTTGGTACAATAAGACAGATCTTTGTTCAACAATGAATAACTATGAAAAGAAATGATGAGCCAAGAGCAGAATTTCATCCTAATACCGCGATGTTTTTTATACATTAAAAACAGATAGGTATGAAGGTATAAATATATACCTAATTTCATGACACAATACTGAATTTTCTTAAAGGGTTCAAATATGGCAAACATTATTAAAGTGGCACCGAATATTAAAAAGTCATAGGCACAAATTAATATAGTGTTTTGTGATAATATTGAACACCAACCATCGTACTAGAATATTAAAGTATAGGGAGAAACAATGGTGAGCTTATTGATAGTTTCCGGTGGTTAAGTGTACAGGGACATTGAGGGAGAACGCTGGGTAAAAAACCAACGTGTAATAATAAACACTGCGACGTTGTCAAACCACTAAAACGAGTTACACTTATTTACAGGTTCGACGAAGGCCGAGACGGTTTCCTGGATCTGACGGAAGTGAAGCGCATGATGGAGAGACTGCGCGCGCCCCAGACGCACCTGGGTCTAAAGGCAATGATTACGGAAGTAGACGAAGATAAAGATAATAAGATCAGCTTTAGAGAATTCTTATTAATATACCGGTATGTTTCTTGGATTAAAACTAGGTCATGTTAAATAGATTTAATACCTGTGAGCTACTGGTTACATGTTGGCTAGGACAATGAGCTTAATTTAATATATGCACATTATACTCGTATCGTCACTTGTAACTGCGGCAAGATGACTTCGCTGTGGTGAAAAAAAAAATCACGACGGAAATTAAAACATTTTTTATCTGCTACTAGATACAAAAATTTACACTGATAATATCGATGATAGTATTCCCATAATATATTATCTAAACTATGTCTTAGGTGAAGAAAATGGGCGAAATCGTAATTGTTGATCAAAAATAACCGTCGAATTACGTTGCGTATCATTTATGTAGAAATAATTGCATTTTTTTCTCATTAAATCCACTAGAAACTGTTTCCTGTCTTAACATTGAAAATATAATAAACATCTAATTGCCACCTTCCCTTTATTTACCGTGTATTGCGTAACGCCTGGCTATAAATCTCAACCAACACGTGACCTCCCTAGCAAAACATAAAGTGATAATTTTTTTTTTTAAATTTAAAAACTGCAACATATTTATAAAAACTGTAAGTTATTATGACAATGAAGTTATGAGTACACAAGTCAGTGATAAACTCTATAAATTTTCTTTAGTCTTCTAAGCCGTATTTCCTCGTGACTGAGGGTCGTGGTCATCATGTGTAATGAAACACGACTACTTTCTTGGCAGTTATAATGGAGAAGTTTGCAATTAGCCTTCTCTATTTCACATACTAGTCCGACTACGGAGGGTCATGATATGGATATGTAGGTTCCTCACGATGTTTTCCTTCACCGTCGAAGCACGTGATGTTAGTTGGTGTTATACTAACTGCACATATATTGAAGAATTAATTAGTGCTGGTCGGATTCGCAACCTGTACCTTCAGATTAGAAGGCCGGCGAGCAAACCACTAGGCTATCACAGCTCTCATCATTTCTTTGGTATATGTAGTTGAAATCTTAATTTTTAAAGATTTTTACAAGGGTTGAAAATTGTATAAACAAGTTAGATGATTTGTTGTTATAATTGACAATAGTCCTTCTCACTTCATGTAATCATGAAAAACAAATATGTGATGATTGTGTATTCTGGCTTCCAGGAAAGCGCGGTTAGGCGAACTCGAAATGGATTCCGGCTTGGAAGCATTGGCTCGGTTAACCGAAATAAATGTGGACCAAGTTGGTGTGAATGGAGCTAAAAACTTCTTTGAAGCTAAAATAGAAGAGCTCGCGAAGAAGAACAAATTTCACGATGAAATTATACAAGAACAAGAAGAGAAGCGTCGCGAAGCCGAAGAGAAAGCTCTGCGAAGACAAAGGTTTAAAGAAAAGACAGCGATCTTTCAACATTGATATTACATGTCCACTAATTTATCTAGTCTGTAAGCTGTTACGACATAGCTTTACAAGAACCAATTTGTCCCGTGTAAGTGAAACCTTTATGGAGTTTAAAAAGATAACCAAAAATCTAAATCACCCAATCAGGCGATGAAGTCATTGTGGTGTTGTGTTTAAATCAGCGCCTTATTCTTAGGACCGAGCGTATCACTTTTCATCAGGTGAAAGTCCGATCGTCACCTCGGTCATCATCTCACTGCCCAGTTGGTAATTCATGTGGAGTCGGCACAAAATATCTCTTTTTTACTATACTAACCATCTTACGTACTTTATATCTTAGTCACCCCTTACGGCAGGGTAGCAATGTTTTGCTGTGCCAGACAGAAAATAGTAGTGCATCTATTTAGTATCGCAAATTAAAATCGCATATATATTCGGATACTGGTAAAACATATATTAAATTACAATGATTTATCATGTCTGTCTGTTATTCAGTTGAAAAATAATATCTTTGTAAAATAATCCATAATTTGGGTGTTATCTTTTGTTTTAAAACGATAAGGCAAATGTGACCTTTCATGTGTTTATGTCACTTAAATCACAGTTTAATAACCCGGAATAAAGACAATTTTTTTTGACATACTTTAGAATAAACAATGTTTGATTATGTAATATTTGAAAGATTTCATTATTTACTGTTATTTTTAATATAAAAGAGTAACAAAAATACTAAAATAATAGAAGTGTATAGTTTTAAATAATATTATTCACTACATGTATAGAAGCTTTATACCTTAAAAAATTGTTAATGCTTACAAAAAAATGTTGTTTATTATTGTAATAACATTTATTAATACAATGAAATATAACCTCTATTCCTAGGCAGGGTGTTAAATTTTTTTGAAAAATTATTAATAACTAAAAAATTACTGTGAAATGGTTCAGAAAATTTTTCGTGATATTTCATTAAAAATTTTCTTAATCACATTACATAACTTATATTGTTATAATGAATCTACATTCGCATTAAGGAATTTTACAACTTTTTAATTAGACTCGAAAATATTTAGTACCATAAACAAGTTCCAAATAACATTTTAATTATATTTAATGTAATGTAAATTTTGTTAATTAGTTCAAGCATATGTAAATAAAACATGCGAGATTTTTTTGTCTTTTTTTTTATTTGAAACCTATAGTATATGTATAAGTAGTATAAGTATTATAAGTATTATTTAGTTTCTTATAGCAAATATATTGAAAAACTTTACTTGTGTCATACTGCTCTCTATTTTATAACTTATTTTAATATGAAGCTAGATTTGGAGATTTTTTTTCTGTAAATTTGTTAAGTTCTCAATAAGTGATGCATTCTGAAACAAAATATTAATAAAAATTACCCACACATTTCACAATAAAATAATTTCACTGCATTTCATTTTGTTCTGTCAATATATTGTTATCTTTAAACCATTAAAGAATATGTCAATTACAGGTATAAATTAAGGAAATATAGTAATTATTTCAAGACACACAGTTTATAGTAGTATTTGTTATACTATAACATTAATAACTATTACTTCAAAATTATATATAAACAAAATGATCACTAGATTGTCATACAGTCATATCTGCTCTTGCTTATTTTATAAAAACAAGCCTAATTACTAGTTTTTATTGTAAATGTACCTGAATAAAGTTTTCCTCAATCTCTCCTCCAGAAGATGTCAGATGTTTGATTTTTTGCAGTTCAAAGGATCTGAAAAATAATTATTAGTCAATCAAAACTATAGATTCAATAAAAAAATACAGAATAATCAAAACATAACTTCATTATAACTTTATTTCTGATAAAATATATATTCAAAGAAGTTTTTGATATTAAACTATAATTTAAACATATATAGAGTGTTGTAAAAATTGGAAATGCGAAGGGATATATATAATTACATCACACAAACATTTTAAACCATTTTATTTACTCTCCATAACAGTAACATCAACTTATACTCATTACATATACAAATAAAACCACTATAAATAATGTTTTATTTTACATTAAAAATATTCATTATTTATGGGAGTTTTAGTTGTATACGTAGTATTTCTTACCACATGCATAAAACTTTTTTTTGGTAGCTCAAAATTAAATTACAAATAACTATAAATTATATATACTTTAAATTTTAATAAATACATACAATTTACATTATTTTCCCTTTATAAGAAAACTTCGAGATTACATTAATTAAAAGCGAGTTCGATTTTATAATTGACATTTTTAATAAAGTAAATAGTTTGAAAAGTACTGAACTTCATTGTAATAGTAATACATACATTAACCTAAGAAGTTGGTTAGAAGACGTTAATTCGTTTTGTAATTCCTGTAGCAACTGTTGAGATTGTTGTTGTACTCCTTGGTTGTTTGTAGACATTGTAAAATTGCAAATAGTTTTATATTATATCCTAGTTACATTAAATTAGATAATTAAAGTTACAATATAAACTGAATTCATATCTATAACAAACACTGCAAATTAAATAAACTTTTTAAAAATTTATGATATATTTTAAATTGAATAGACACAACCACTAAAACAGTAGTACCAACAATAAACTCATGCTGCTGTTCTAACTCTAGCTAATGTTTTTAAAAATTATTAAAAAAACATGCATGAAATCAATTGCCGTCACATAAAAACTAACACTATAATACATAATTATTAAATAAACAATTTTTTACACTTTAGAAATAAAATTAGTGTTGAAAACTTTGTTTAAATAATATACGCTTATATAACTTTTTGTAACAAAATAACTACGGAACAACTATTGGACATAATATCATAAGTTAATCAAAGAAATAATTAGTACACAAAAGATAAATAAAAACATTCCATGCGTAATTTTACCGTTGCCGTAAATCCAATTAAAAATAAAAAAGTATTGAACCTCTCTTCTCAATTGCGCCAACATTAAAATAATACTCTGTTTGAATTATTGAGTTCAGCATTTATCTATGGTTTTTGATGAAAATGGAAGAAGGTGTTACTGTCAAAAAAGAAGGTAAAAATATTGATATCAAACAAGAAAAGCAAGACAATGCAGAAAGTTTAAAGTATGAATTCGATTCTGGAAGCCAAGACAGTAGTAAAAGTGGAAGCGGTGGTTATCAACGATGGGCGCCTAATTTAAACGGTGTACGGAAGAGTGCATTTACGCCTTACAAATCTGTTCAATGTACTGCATTAACAAATTTACAACGAGGTAAATATTGTTAATTATTTACTATCACTAACTTTTAGCCTTGTTCATTATTGATAATTTATTATTGGATAAAGTTTTAAAGGGTTCAAGGTCATGATTGTAGGTAATACGCAGGCGCGGGTTCCAGAATTGCCTCAACCCGATTCTAGCTTTCACGCAAAAGCTGGGCGCGGAGAAATAACTCGAGAAGACGTGAAACTGGAGCAATATGTTGATATTACGGATGAACATGGACTCACTGCATTACATTGGGCTGCTAGCTATGGCCAGTTAAATAGCTGTCAGGACCTGGTTTGGTAAAATAATGACATTCCAGTTTTCTTTGTTCTTTCGTTAATTTTCTTTACATGTTGGACAATAGCATTTTGTTTTACTTTATATTTTAAATTTTTCCTTTGTGATTTTCTGTGGCTTAAGAATGTGGGCAAGCAGATATTTCGTGCTAATAATATTTTTTATTCTGTCTAAATGGTTGTAACTCATGACTTATTTATTTGAAGTAGTACAATGTCTTACTATAAAAATTTGTTTGCTTTAGGAGTGGTGCCAATGTTAACACACGGGGCCCAGAAGGAGAGACGGCATTACATCTGGCTGCAGCGGGGGGGCACCATGAGGTTGTGAAATTTCTTTTGAATGAAGGTGCTGATGCTGATATACAAGATGATGTAAGAACTTATAGTTAATTATAACTTTTTTCGAGATAGCTTCTAGATAACTTATAATCTGTATATGTGAACATTCTCTTGTATTTCTTATTTTTTTTATAACTATTAAACATTATCTAGGATAAAAGCCAACTAACAACTACGAAGTTTATCTTTACCCTTTGTTACTTGCAGCCACAAGTATTTTACTTTTCTCTTCTTCACCCTTTCAATCTTTTATCTTTCCGCTCTTGTTTAAAAATTATCTAGCTAAATATGATGTTTTTTTATTATAGCTTATGAAGTTCAGAAAGTAGCTGTAAAAGTTGTGAATAAAACAAACAGCACTAACTTCAATCTTAGATAGGCCTTAGTCTGTAGAATTGACCTAGTTTTTAACTATCAGTATATGTTTAGAAGTATAATCAATTAAATATTTGTATATTGGTTTTTAGTCTGTTTGAGTTGTCATTGAAGTGTAGATTTCTTTCAATTGGTGTGATTTTACAATGAAGGTTTTTGTAACAGTAATTGTAGATAACAATATTTTTTACATTTTCCAGTCTGGTAGTACAGCTCTCATGTATGCAGCAGCAGCAGACTTTCCCTACACTTGTAATGAACTCCTTATCCATGGAGCTGACCTTACTCTTACCAATGATTATGATCAAGATGCTTATACCTTAACCACTACCAACAACTGTAAACTGGGTAAATGATTCATTGCTTTTAAATTTACAGATTATGATTACATTTTATAGATTTCATTGTGGTTTTTAATTTGTTGAAAGTAAATGATTTTTCATAACAAAAAATATATAGAATAAGTTTTTAACAGTTTTTTTGTTTCAGCACAAACTGTGATAGAGAATTTTTTGATTGGATGCCTCAGCAAAATGTAAAACCACCATGTTAATTTGCTTAGGACAATCGACACAGCAGATTCATTTGCTAACAGATTTAAATAAATACAGGGATTTAGTTTATAAATTGTATTAAATAAATATTTTTAAGTTCACCATATACAAACATGTGATGTGAGACAAGTAATTCAATTACAGACATTATAAAAAATGGTTTTTCTTTTCCCCCACCCCCATCAATATAACATTAAATTTATAACAGAACAACATTAGTAATAACAATAATAAAGTGTACAAAAAATATTTTCACTTATAATCTAAATTAGCAACAGTTTTATCACAGCTTGGATTCGGTTAGCCAATTGAAGGTTTGTGGCTTTCTGTTAGACTGTGGATTGATAAGGATATTGATGATACTAGGTTTGTCCACAACTTTAACAGCTTGTTTGATAGCAGCTTCTATTTCTTCCACAGTATGGCAAAGGTAACCTGTTTCCCCAAACATTTCCATCATTTTTTCATAGCGAACTTCTGAGCTCAGTGCAGTAGGTGGTGTACTGAAACAATAATGTGATTAAAGTGTTATTGAAAGGAAATCGTACAGAAGAATAAATTCACAAATATTCATTATTTCTTATGTGGTTGGTTTATATGAATTTTAATAAGTTGAAGCTATGGACAGCTTAGTTTAATAGGCGGTTGTACAATTTTTTTTATCACATATGTAAATGTAAGTTGTATAATAAGAATCAAAATCTTTAATACAAAAAAATGCATAAAATTAACCTTTGAGCAGTAGTTTTTTTTTAATTACTTTAGAACAAAAAGGCGCGCATGGCTTTGCCATATATTTTAAAAATATAAATTTTTTACGTAAAAATAAAGGAAAATACACGTATTTCGAAAAAGTAGTGCAAATAAAGTCTTGTTTTATTAGTTTATATTTTAATTACCTATTAGTGCCTTAAAAGTAATGATAAGAAGCTTTATGAAAAATATTTTGTACAATACTATATCTCTACTTTACCTTTGTGCCACGTCACCGTACGATTGAATTTCCTGCAGAGTGGTTTTGTCGAAACCACTGTATATGCCATTATTATTAACAATTATTATTATAACAGGTAATTTGTAACGGAACATTGTCTCAACTTCCATTCCTGAAACAATGAAATATTAAATTATTATTGTATTTTCCGCCATGGAAACTATTCGAATGTCTTTCATATTTTCTTCCACCTATTTGTAAATTATGTATGTGTATAAATATATCGCAGATTTGAGATACTTGGACACCGAGAAGGTGTAAAACTCATAAATAAGACAATACTAATTACATTCGAAAAAAATATTATAAAAGCAGTTCGATAAGAGGTTAACAATTCGACGAGTATGATTTTGGCAGGTACTTGTTTATTTGATTTTAATTATATTATAAAAAGTTCAACGCTAAGTATAAGCAAATGTTTATTTGGAAGATGATCTCGATGACGCGGACTTTGGTGATCAAGATTTTTTTTTAAAAAAATTATGTATACAATCACAGAAAAGCCATATCACGTAAACAATATACATTATTCTGATTATTCAGATGTTATGTTTACTTTTAAAATATTCTTTTCAATTATAATCTGACTCTCATTTATTGATAGCAGGATATAATGGTGTTGTGGCGTTAGAATTTCAATACCAGGGTAATAGCACGTACATCATTTACATTGAAATAACAAATATACAAGTTATCTTATTTCGATCTGTTTTGCTTATATGTCAATTGTCTCATACCTGAAAATCCAAACGCAGAGTCACCTTCAACGCAGACGACTCGTTTGTTAGGCGCGTGGTCGCGGCACCACATGGCCGCGGCAACTGCGAACCCGGGGCCCACCTAACGCACCAGAAAATTTATCTCCATGACAAACTCAAACTAATATCTGCAGTAAATACCATCCTAACCAGCGCCACATTATCAAAGGTCAATTTTCTTCCCTCCGCACAGCCAACCGCTTGTCTTTTTATAAAGGTCCCTAGTTCGATGCCGAGACCACATGTAGTAAACTTTAGTTTGATGGGTTTTTCGAACATGTTATGTCAACAAATTACACAGTATATTCTGGGAGAGATATAGGTTGTCTTTTATCATTATGTGAAAATTAAATATTAACTAGAATAAAAAGGTATAATTAATGATCACTTACACCCATTGTTCCGAATGTTCCTGCATCAAGACGGTGTCTCGGTTGGTTGTTGAGCAGCAGCCCGCGTCCGATGTCCATGGTGTTCGCACCCTCGCTAACAATTATGGAATCCTTAGGAATGTTCGCTTGTACTGTTTTAAAAACAGCGTAGTAGTTCAGAGGCACTGTCTTATCGTTCGCTTGGGCCTGGAAATTATTAACAGCTATAATATTTAGATAAGTATTCATCGCACTTAATATTTCCACTACCGGGACTCGATAAAAAAACATAATAAAATATTAGGTGCTATAATAACTAGGTCTGTTAAAATTTAATTTTGTAAAAACGGGTTATAATTGTTTTCAGTTTACAGTAGTCATCCTTATCTGCCGATAGACACAGTTGGGTAAAAGACGGACATTAAAAATTACACATTCGTTTTAAATTAGCGTTTTTGTTACAATTAGCAATTATTTAGTAATTACTTCGACAAATTCAGAGTTTTTCCTTTGCTTGTCTTGCAATGCTTGCCACCAACTGTTTGTTGATAGCTGTAGACTGAATTTCTTCTCGGCTAACTTTTTACTCAATGCCTCTGCAAACGGTTTGATATCGGAATGTACAGCCACTTCCGATTTGATTGAATTGTTTAATTCCTCCGGAGAAATATCTACCTAGTAAATAAAAAAATAAATATGTAATAAACATTCATGATACATTATTAGCACGGGCTAGTTACTAAAAGATAAAATATTATGAAGTAGAGAAGGATCCCCTCATAAACATATATAATGTAGATATGACGTTTATATTCTTCATCTTCATACAAAAAAAGAGATAAAAGTTGATAATATATTATTAGCATAAATATTTATCTGGTAAATCAAAATGACTATGTTAAGTTTTATTTTAACCGCACAAGTTTTGGTTATGATTAATCTTAGTATCATATAAATTCTCAAGAATTTTTAGGCCAAAAACTAAATGTACAATTTAATTATACTCTATGTAAAACAAATATTGTGAAACAAAAAATGTAGTTATAGACAACGTTTTTGCAAGACCCGAAAAAACTATTGTGTTAAGAAAATAACAGAAGAATTGAAATAATACTTGCAAGGAGGCAAAAATGGGAACAAATTAAAATGATTAGATAAATAATTACTATCTATCACGCTCTACTCGTATCTTATCATTTGTTATAATTTTCAAGCAATTTGTTATACGTAGAAATTTTTTTTGTGTCTGGGGAAACCTCCGAAATATATTAAGTGACAATATAGCGGTCGTGCATGGTAAAGCGTGCTCGCCCAGAATACTCCGGTTCACATATTTTCACAGCTGGGACACAGCATATACATATATTAGCCAGGCGGGTTTGAAAAAACCACTATCAACTAAGTATGCTTTTAGGAAAGAACGTACAGTGAAAGGTGTGATTTTCTAAGCACTTAATCTTCATCCACTTTGTCTTATATTTTTATATTATAATAGGCTCCAGAACGAACGAACGATATGGAGTCTTGCAGTGCGTGCTGATCATAGGTCCTGCTCCTAGAGCCATATAGGTAAGTATGCTCGGACAAATATGGATTTACAATATTTCAGCTTAAATGGCATTGCAGCTGGTGACATGACTGTGGTTGTGTGACTTATATTTTCAAAGCCGACAATAGCAATGTCATGTTATATAAATACTAATGTCTCTTTGTTATGGACAAACGTGTAACTTATTACTAAGTGAACTTTGATATTATTACTTAAATAACTTACTTGAATAACTTTAACATCGGGCGCATATCGAGGCGGTTGTCCAAAATGTAGCATCCAGTTGAGGCGCGCGCCCAGCAGGAGGATCACGTCGGCTTTCAGGAGCGCCTGCGTCCTCGCCGACGACACGCACAGAGGCGACTCGTCAGGAACCACACCCTTGCCTGTCGTTACGATATTGACATCAATATTTTAAAATATTTTAAAAATTCTCTGTAAATAAAACTAATAAGAACTGAGGAAACTTCTCGAAAAATTTATTTTTTCTAGGTACCACTAATACTTAATTCTATAACTCTAATACTTTGCCTATAGTGAAGTTTCGGATAAGTGTAAGGCGATAAACGTTGACGGTTGAAGGCTATATGACTCGAAGAAGGTCAAAATCTATCCCCGCCGAGTTTAAAGTTACAATAGAAAAACATCGCAAGAAATAGACACGTTCCGAGATCATAAGTAACGTTTTCTAACCAGCAGTTGGATAGTGTGTTAAATAGCATTGGCTGTCATCTTGAGAGAAGTAGGTAACAAAAAGAGGCATGTTATAAAAAGAATACTTTCGTTCTCATTACATATGATATGGTGAAACAAGTAATATCTCAATTTAACATGTTTCACTATCGAGTAAAAATCGAAGAGACAATTCTCAAGGCTAAGAGATCGCATCAAGTAAAGGGATGAATCAGTGCAGCTGCGCACACAAAGATTAAATATTAACTTAGCGATAAATCAATCTTGTAACATATTCACTTAAACGTAAGTTTAAAGTGCTATATCAATTACAAAGCAAAAAATAAAACTACCTCACTGAATTCAGAGGTCTTGCATGTATTTACATTTTAATATATTAAGTAGAATTAATTCATTGGCCTTCAGGTAAAATTAACGGACGGTATGGCTAGTGAACTATCTTTAAAATTAAAACTTCGTTCGTTCAAATCGGACAAGAAACATGTAATGTGACGTAAGCAAATGTAATAGTTGAAACGGCGAATAAAGAAGACAAACGCGAATCAAATGATTAAAATGCGCAATTAATATTTGTCTACTGATGAATGAATAATGAAAAAATAACAAGACCTCTCACAAGGAGATTGTTAATATTATTATCCACCACGATGGCCATGTGTAGGTTGGTGGGTGTCACGTGTCTATGAAAACTGTTGTTGTCGGAACAATACAATTTTTTACAATGTTTGCCGTCACCGGAAGTTGAAGTTCTGTAGGGATTGAAAATAGCTTTGTAGTAATTAATGTTTTTCTTAAAAAATATTACGATTCCAGCTTTTTGTACTCACGGTATATTTGTTATCATATCATACTATAAATTAGTTATTAGCAAAAACTATGTTGTGTGGTGACAATAACTAAAATATTTACATTGTAATTTTCAAAATAATAAATCGAGATTATTTTAGTCTTTACAGATGCCGTTTTCTACGGAAATGTTTATTATTTTTTTTGTAATGACGTAAAATTGATTACTGTGAAACTGTACTTTTTTATATAAGAAACTGGTTCTTAAATAGTTGTATATCTCCCCTTCAGTGAATCCTTCATAATTGTACATAAGAATTAAGTATAAGATCGTCAAGTAACATAAGAAAAAAGAACGCAGGTCGATGACAACAGTTGGCGAAGCTAAATAGACGTCTAGATAACCAGGTCATCTAGATAGCACTTATGCACATTTTGATAGGCACTATCGAGTAGGCTAGACATTTAGATTTATATTTATTATTCTATATATTTATGCGTTTGCACACCACAACAAAGGAAACAGAAAATAAAAACAAATATATGTTATAGGTAGCAAAAGGCGGTCTTATCGCTAAAAGCGATTTCTTCCAGACAACCAGTAAATGGACATGATTGAATGGAGTGCACACGCTGGTGTGCCGGATTTAGATATACTATACATAAATATGCTGAGGTTTATACTGAGGTTCTAGTGGTAAGTTTATTTCTTATATCTACGAAAATCTTAGCGAGACGCTGTTCATTAGAAAAAACTCAAGATGTATTGAGTACAATCAAAGTTACTAGTAATTATAATCATTTATTAAAATTTATGTTAATTTACGTCCATAATAACAAAATTTTAAATGGAGATGACTTGGTATGATTTATGAATATGAATGATGTTTAACGTAATAATAAAACTAAAGAAACGTTTTTCAGTTACACATTTTGATTTCTTTTAATGTTGTAAAAAGAAACCCTCTTCAGTAAAAGAATTACAAAATAAATCATTTCGATGAGAATTTTGTTAAAATTGTGAATATGTCTAATTAATTTCATTCAAGCTACCGGGGAACTAAAAGTATGACACGGGCTATCTAATACCAATATTCAGCAGAATTTTATCTCTGAGCATGATTTCGTAGTTTCAATGTTTTACTGATATTATCATTATTATTCTTTTTAATTCTATGACACGGCGATACGAGGAGGACAATCTCTTGATAGGAAAGCAATATGTTACACATTGAGTTTGTCGCCATGAGAGCTTGTGGCCTTGAGCGAGAGCGAGTCAAACTATAAACTATTATTTGGTGATGTTTGGTGCTGCTGGTCTTTTGGCCGACTGATTAGATATTTGACATCGGGATCGGAATTCGCGACTTAAATTAAACTTTTTTTTTTATTTGACGAGGCGATGGGACGAGCGAGGCGTTCAGCTGATGGTAAGTGATAAGCCTGCCCTTAACAACATGACGCTAGTTAAGATGGTATACACTGCACCACATTGCGCTGATCGCCTTGTGACATTAGATGTTAAGTCTCGTTACCCCAGTAATTTCACTAGCTTACAGAACCCTTCAAACCGAAACACAATAATGTTTGAACACTACTACTTCGCGGCAGAAATAGGAGCTGCGATAGTATCCACCTAGAAAGAGACCTGCCACTAGAAGCATATGACTACTTTATAAACATTCACAAGTATATATATATATATATTTACTAGGAATAAAATATGTAAACTTACCCATTGGAGTTGGTAGGAAGGGTAGTTTGGAATTGTCAATTAAATCTCTTATAGCCGTCTCCGCTCTACCGTAAGCCGCGCCTTTTCCTACGATCACCAAAGGGCGCTCGGCTTTGGACAGTAAGTCCGCGGCCTGACTAACCAGTGATGGGTCAGGGTAAGCTAGATTCGCGGCGCCAACGTTGTAATAGTCTAAAGGTACTTTTTCGCTTTCCGCTTCGGCCTGTAGCAATTATAAAAAAAATATTAATGAATTCATGTCAAACATTTTGACAAAAACATAATATCTTTGCTTTTAAATTTAAATAATATGACAACTACAATTCTTATGACACCAGCATACATTTCACAGCTATATTATTTGTCGTGACGTAATTAAAAAAAAACTTGCATTATTATATAGATCTTATAAAAGATTTCTCGTTTTTACAACGGAGTAATTTTACTATTTTTCTTTTCAATAACTACTTCATTATTTTACCTATTTACTTCTATGTTTTGCAATGATTGGCAATATGTTAAATTAAATAAGTTAAACATTTAAAAGATGTATATAAATTACATGAAGTGAATGAATGACCATTTCATCTTGTTTCGTTATATACAATAGAAATTTCAATGGTGTGATCAAACGTCGAATTGAATTCTTTTGTACGTTTTATATTAAAAGATAATTAAATATATTTTTTTTAAATAATAGTAAATACCGATCGAAATGTTTATAGTTACCATGAGCAGAGTTCCGGGCATATCGATGTAGGAGACACCAGGTCTACCAGAGGATGCAAGCCGCACAGCTTTCTCAACATGGAGCGGGATAAGTCGCGGCGATGGCGGTCTAACTGCATATTTGCAATACAATCGACTTGACTCCACCTACCACAAAAGTATGTATTTTTATGTTAAAAATGGATTAAAGCTAAACCTCGATTTCACATGGTGTTAAGTGACAATGTGGCTATGTACAGTGAAGCATGCTTGCCCAGAATACTCTCAAATAACGAAAGCCTACAGGGCTAACACGGTATAAATTGAGGTTGGTATCTAAGCTAAGCATGTTGAAAAATAACCGAACTACTAAGAAATTTTACAATATGTAACCCCGAAAGCGAATCAGGCACTACGTTGTTACAAGACAAGCGATTACCCAATGCACCACGATCCTCAATGGTAGTCGTTGCTACTTTTTTATTCTAATTATGCCGGCAAAATGATTGCATATCTAAATGAAAAAGTATGAGGACTATCTCATATCTTTACCTTCTCGTGTGCATGTCTGTGAAATAATATTAAGGATGATTCAAATTGATGGTATGAAATATTTGAGAATTAAAATGAGATTCAAACGTTGATGGCTATAAGTATATAGGACCTATATATCTTTTTGTAACTCGCCATCAAATTGTTATTGAACATTACAATTTCTATATTGAAGCGTGGAAAATTTCCGGTTTCTTGTTTTGCCATCAGATTCCAGTGTAGTAATAAAATTTTTAAACTGTTAAAATGATGATTGGACCTGTAAATCCATTTCAAAAATACAGATGGTTTTACTACATGTTTTATTCAACATAATACATACAAACTGTGTAATATTTGTCTACATATTTAGATGAGAAGTTATATTTTCTTTGGTCATCTGCACCTTCGTATACTATGGGGTGACCCCACATTGACACTGCCATGATGACACATATTTTTTACTTCTGGGATTGGTTCTGTTGAAGTTTCAAGAAACCAAACTTTCCAGAATCTAAATTCTTTTGCACGGCACTACAAGACAATGGCGCTTTTTACAATGGACTCAATGAATGAGAAGCAAAAAAACTAATTTATATAGTTTTAATTTTATAATAATAAATTCATCTCAAATTTATCAATCTTTATAACTTTACTCTCCTTATCACAAACGTTAAAAACTGGTAATAATGGTTGTATACAAATTTATATAGTCATATCCATATATCTAATCTATTCATGTCAAAGATAATATAATAGATTTAATGGTTATATAACCATTGCAATTGTTGCACTTGTTTAAAAATACTTTTAAACAAGTTGCTATACATACTGATATGTAACATATTATCAAGGCTAGAGATTGGATCTGGGGTCCAATTAATATTTTTTTTTTGCATGTCATTAATAAAACATTTAGCCATTCATTATAAAAAAAACCACTGAAGTTAATATAGATATTTTGCTTTATGGTATAACAACAAGTAGCATAATTAACACAACTAGATTTTTTATTAAATTAAACTCAAAAGAAATCATAAAAATAAAGAGATTGGTTCAAAGATCAACCAGTTAACATGCACTAAAAAAAATGTTGAAATATTATGGCAGGTGTAATATACATTTGTAAGTAACTGACATTACTGCATATTATTTATTTTATTAATAACAATTTTTATTTTTCAGCTTCAACGAATGTACATAGAAATCTTAAGTAAAAAGTGAGTTTAGTTTGCATATATTGTTTCTAAATAGGTTTTTGCTTATGTTTTTTTACAAAGTTACACTGTGGCGAATATTACATATTAATGTTCAAAGTTAATTATCAAAGTAGTATATGTAAATAGTGACCATTGGGGAGAGTACTGTTTTTAATAAGATTGTTCAAACAGTTTTGCGATACGATGAATTATCATAGTTAATGTTTAGCTAAATAAAATATTAGATGTGAGCTTTAAAAAATATTTTGAAATAACAGTACCTGCAGCCACTCCTGAAAGCCCCCAATGCCCTCATGATCTTCTGGACAAGAGCCGGCTATTACAAGCAATGGCCAACAATTTACTTGGGCATTAGCCATTCCACCAATGCAATGAAGTAGACCAGGTCCAGACACAGCAAGACATACTCCAGGCTTGCCTATGAATAAATGCATTATGCAATTCTATGTTCTTATTTTTATATTATACCACCTATCAATTAATTCCATGAAACAGTTCAGTCTTGTATATTTTTTCATAATTTTAACCAATTTAGTTTTCTGTATATTACAAACTTTATAGCAAAATGAGAAGATACATTATTTTCAATTAATGCAAACAGCAGAATAATAGTTTTTTGGGAATTGTATAAAAGTGACCACTTTGATAAAAGTATACAACTTTCTGAAAACTATAACAAGTTGTAGAAGTTACTTTACTTACCAGTAAGATAGCCTATTGCTTGTGCTGCATAACAAGCAGCTTGTTCGTTACGCATTCCTATATATTTAAGTCCAACTGATTGAAAGGCTAACGATGTTTCAATAACTGGTATTCCAACAATACCAAAGACATATTCGACACCCTGGTCAGAAAAGAATTTAAGTCCTTAGAATTTCTTTATAATTTTTGCATAAAATTAAAGTATTAATTTTATATATAGTATATATTAGTATTAATTATAGTATAAACATTAAGTAAAAAACATAGCAAAGATTTTTTATTAAAAAAATATAAATACATATACTAAAATGGATGTAATAAAAGACTTTTTTACTCACTTGTTTTTTTAAGCTTTCCGCTAAAATGTTATTACCATCAATACCCATTGCTTGATTTAGTTTTGTTGATACGTGAAATGATCTTCTAAAAGATAATTGAGCAAGATATCTAAAGAACATATTTGAACTTAAACTAAAAAAAACTAACAACTGCGATCACAATTTTTTAACTATGGATATGGAGACGGAATTTTATTTCAAACCAAATTTAATTTTACCGGGACACACACAAAACGATTAAGCGCTAATAACAAAATCAAATAACTTACTTCGTTAATTCAAATATTACTTTATACTAATACTTAGTGTAAAGTTTTAAAAAAATATTTTGTTACGTATTTAATCGTACAAAAGTCAAAAGATAACCGAACAACAAAACTGTAACTTTATGCATGCAATCGCAACAGTGAACATTTATCATAACAGCTGAGTATAGTCAACTGTTGATATTATTGTTGAACTTCGGAACGAAAACCGTGGCAAAATTATAAGAAAGTTAGGGTTACTATTTGAAAAACTCATGTATTGGAAATGGTAATAAAAATTAATAAGTTTGTATTAGTAACAGAAGTGTTATATAAAATTCAATTAATTAAAATAAAAGCATATTTTAAAACAAAAGTAATTTTCCCGGTGCTTTCAAAACATTCACAATCTGATGCGTGGAATGGTAAATACAGATAACAGTAATTTAAAATATAAATTTCAATATTATCTACATCAACCTAAATATTTTTTTAAAACATGTTATTAAGGTTGATTGTATACAAGAAATATTTTAAAAGTTACTAATTTCAGCGCCCGCATATTAGTGATATTCTATGAATGTGTATGTCAATGATGTAATACAACTTTTGCATTATTTACTTTTTACTTTTAGTTTATTGATTAAACATCGATTTTATAAAAAAATGTTTTTTGGATTCCCTGATTTACAAATACTCTGTCATTCAAACTTTACTTCACGACTCTCACTTCACTTTACTTAACTTTACGAAAATAAAATACTTTCAATTAACTTTATAATCTGTATAATATTTTTTGATGTTTCATTCGGTTTAAATAAGTAATTTAATTTCTTCATTAAAAGGATTAATGCTGGAATTCATATATTATTTGCAATTTTATGTTGAGTTTTGTAGAAAAGACATCAAATTTAAAAAGCGAGTTAGATAATTTATTAGCCTGTGGAAACTACAGCGCTAAAGTAAAACTGCCAGCGAAGGTGGTTTTAGAGGAGAATTATTGTAGTTACTTCATGACTTTTAATAAAACAGATCATTTGGATTACTAATAAAATTAATAATGTTTCTGGACTCGTAATTAAAATTATTTTTTTTGTACGTCATTGAAATGTATGTTTTGTCTTTACAGATCCTGTTTTAAATGACAGTTATTATTCTGTGCCAAAATAATACCCGTGTGAATGAGTATGCAGTTGACCTGGTATTAAGTGGTTACTCAAGACAGAGATTGCACAACAACAAATAATTTCTGTCTCTTATTCATCAATATCTTCTATCATCAGAAATGGTTTTTAAAATTTTTAAACTACTCTGCGAATGTTTCGTGAGAGCGGCGTGTCGCATAATGCAATAAAATATTCAATGTATGAAAATAATTGATATTCTTAAAAAAACTTTTCAAGTGTACTTAAACAACATAAACAAATAAACGGCAGTATTTCGGGGCGCTTGGATTCACGTCATCGTATTGACTGACATCCCAACTAAGCTATATTCTATGCACTAACAAAAACTTCCGGGAAACTGTCTTTTTTATAAACTTTTAGTAAGTCCATGTAAAGAAAAAAATAGGTAACTACTTTTGTTCTGTCCAATGACCCCGCTTTTAAAATAATTGAATTCAGATTGTTTTAAAAATACTTATTTTACCGAAGTACCAATTATAATGAAAAATATTGATTATGGCATAATTGAGGTAGTGAAGTTAATTAAAAAATGTTTGACCTTATTTGGATTAGATGCAAATTTCCATAGCATTACTTACATAGAATTTATCTTGATTTATATATAATTCTTTTAAGTACCACTTAAAATCCGTCATCCGGAAGTATGAAAATATAAATATTATAAAGAGAGTTCGATGTAAGATGTAAGTAGCACGCATGAATATCTCACGCCAGAGCATATCTAATATAAGCTAAAGAGTTCTGGCTTTGGTGTAAACTATAACAATCAAACATTTGCGTAATGATGATAACGTATTTTTTTTTAAGTACTGGGAAAATTTGCTTTCACAAGTAGTGAGTGACATTCTTGCTTCTAGCTAAAGAAATGTTGATGTTGTTGAGACTCATTTTTCAAATCGTATTACCGGAAATAAATTGACAACGTTTGGAAATTACCATAAACTTCGTCGACACATTCTTAAAGCTGCTTACACATGTCGTATGTTGAATACATTAATAATATCAAGGGCGATGTGGCGATTTTTTTTTAAATTGTTGTTTATGATGTAATGTCTCATCTTATTTCGATATTAGATAGATATAGTAAAATAATTTTTGAATGCCCATATAATGCAAGGAAAATGCTTTTTTATTGAAAATCTCTAGTTTTGTAGTGTTCAAAACAATTTATTACTGTATAGAACTTTCTATTATTTTAATAGGTTTAGTAAAGTGATAGTACTTAAATATCACATCGATTTGAGTATTACTGACCCTAAGACAGTTAATCTATATTGCTATTGTTATATGTATAATTTATAAACTAAAATCAGAGGCATTAGGAAAAGTATAGTTTTTTTACTAACACTAATATCCTAGTACTTGATTCCGAACGACATTATTGTCTGCCTATGTTCGGTTACATGGAACTAAGGTCTAATGGTAGCTTAATAATTGTTTACGTTACGACGTCCGCTGGTTGCAGTGGCTGTGGAATCGTCGCGGGGGTTTTTCATTCTGCATTCGGTCACTAACTGTCCACGCGTGTTAACTTTGCGTTCGGTAGATTACAATATGTACGTGATATGAGTTGCATGTAACTTTACAGTACCAAGTTTAACTTGAAGAAAAATAAAAAAAAAACATTGTTTAATTATGGCTGTGATTGATTTAAAATTTTTTGGTATGTAGAATGTTTTATTTAATTTTTTTTAGTCATATTAAAATTAATACATTTTTATTTGATTCTTAATTACATATGATTTAGTTTTTAATAAAGAAAACTACGATTTTTAAACAATATTTTAGAATAAATAGTGTTATAGAATTTTTTTAATTGGAATTTAAATAATTTTAGTTATATCTGCTTTAAATTTAACAAATTATCTAAAGATGTACTTAATATTTATACAGAAAATGGAAAAAATGAGTAATACTACGAAATAAAAAAAAAAAAAACTGATGAACTAGTTTTTTTCTCAATATGTTGTTATGATATTTTTTTTATTAGTTATTTATATTAATTTTTTATTAAATATTACCAAGTTTATTGAAAAATAAACACGCTCTTGTGGCTAATCTTAACAATCAAACAATTCGGTGTAAAAAGTTTTGCTTATATAGTTAAACATATAGCTCGATTATAGAATACCAAAGTTATAGCTGCATTGTAGGAGACTAATTTTTATAAAATATATTTTATAAGCCACCACGTGTGTTAAAAATATTTGTCACTATATTGCTAGAGAAAACGGAGTAATACATTTTAAAGTAAACACATTTACATTAGTAAATGTTTTAAAAGCGGTCAATGGCTATGGAGGTTATTCTAGATATTTTACGAAAACCAAATTGTTTTATCGACTCCTGTGGGTAGAATTCCCAATTCTATAGTTATTACTTATAATGAAGTCTTGAGTAGTAAATAAAAATACATAGACTACTTTATAGTTCAATACAAATAATTTAAGTTAAATATAAACCTATATCTTTAATTTAAAACATTTGGATATATAAATATAATTGTTATATTAATACATATATAGGCCATGAGCAAAGTTGTAAATACAGAAAAATGGTCGGTAACATTAAAATACTGTGGAATTGACATTTATTATTTTCAAGGTTAAACATTTTTATAAGTTCGGATGAGACACGGCTTACAATTAAATAAATTGTGCGTAGTATTATGTATTTTAATCTTTGTATCGTTAAATCTTATAATTTTTACCTACCGGTAAACAGTTTTTTAGTTCTTTTATAAAGGTACGGAGTAGTATACATTCGGTTTTAATCGATGCGTGTTTAGGAAGATGTACTAGTTCTAAACAGAAAATCTGCAGCTAAAAGTTACTTACGGTTATATTTAAAATAGTTTTTGTAATTCCAATTTATTATCCTCTGGACCTCTCTGTATACGATATTTAATATTATATACAAACCTACGTGAAAAAGTAACCCCTTTGTATGGGAAATGTATATATAAACACTTACTTATTACTACTAGGACTCCTTATCTTACTACAAGAGACTTATGGCCATTATTCCACCACATTGGCGAAGTGCGGTTTGGTGGAAGTCACCGGTCTATGACAATTGTCATTCTTGAAATGTAACGGTTTCCTTATGATATTTCTTTAACTGGAGTTTATGGCTAATTGGGGATTGAATCCATGGCTCTCCGAGACGTAAAGAGCGTACGACCACCTTACAAACTGAGATATCGCGGCTATAATATACATTCAATAAAAACGGCTATCAAATAATAGTATGGTAAATTAATTCATTGTGATTTTTACAAAATATTGTCAAAAACTTTTAGTTGTAGTGTAAATGTAGTTGATATGAAAAAAAAAAAATATTCGTTATCCACTTTAATTTAAATAAATTTTGATTCAGCGACCAGTGGTCTCAAAAGCCCTTGTAAATTACAAGTTCGTCACCTAACTACTAAACTATCAAGGCCTTGAGCTGCAAAGTATCTTATTTAAATTGATCTATCTATAAATTTATTCGAGTAGGAAACTAGATTTTGTTTGATTAATTACACCTTTTTCTATAGTAAACGATGAAGGAAAGATAACGATAAAACAAGTTTATACTCTTATCTTTGAAGAATTTAAAGGTTTCATATATAATTTTTAACGTAAAAAAAATTAAACTTAGATAACATAATATAGCTGCAATTTTTTAACAATTACGATTGTTTAATAACTGAAATAATATTGTGGTAATAATTGTTACACACTTTTCGAAATTAAGTACTTCAAAATGTCATATCTTTAAACTTCATTACTTTAACTTGAATTTTATTACGACTAATTAAAACAGAAAAATTCATTTTTTACTTTGCTACATCAAGAAAAAATTATCGTTGAAATATTTTCAGAAAACGGTTTATTTTGTAATTATTTCCTATTACATCCCTATATCTTATTGTGATCTTACTGTGATCGTTTGAATTCTATTACTTACGATCTATTTTTAGATTATCGTTTCGAACTTGTTGGTCAGGTTTTTATGAAAGCTTTTGGTTTCTTCTGCTTATTTAGTTTTTGCATTTAGATATATCCACATTCTTTGCAAGGTCCGCTAATTAAAACAGGAATAACACCTTTAATCTCATAGAACTAATTTAAATTCAATACCAACACTCGACATGTGATCGACTTTCTTGTATTTAAGACTACGTAAATAATAATTTACAGAAGGTATAAGTGATTAAAATATAATTTAAAATATAAAATTTCTTACATCAATTTGAATTTAATCAGTAACTTAATAGAATTTTAACATATTTCGGTGATTTATAAAGTTTAAAGTTGTAATAAATAAATACTAATGTACTACAACAAAGCTTTTGCTTATATTTTAACGATGTATACGGACGTATTTCATATAGCAATGTTCAGCATAATTTAAATAAGTTTTGGAGTACAGTGTTTTTATATAATACGTCTAAACTTTTTTGTGGTTTAATTGTATGAAATTCGATTGCTTACAAAGAAGTTAGTTTTTATCTAAGTGTTTTTGCTGTCGTGAAGCGAATACTGTGATCGTTTCGCATAAGGACACATCCAACATCCGTTTATGCTTAATAACAAAGGCGGCGAGGTCTGTCGTTGCGCTTGCGTATAAAATGCATAACCGAAGTCCGATGTTGCACTTCAAATGAGAATTGTGTTATGTGTTTGGGAAACTCGACCGTTTCATTTCCACCGACACACTAACGTCAACAGATGACGGTGGAGTGAAGGCTCGCGTTGTTATTAAATACGGGCCGATGTTGACGCTGGAACTCGGAACGTTGTCGATAAAAGAATGTTCAGCCGCGCCGTGTACGTGGATTTTATCGGATTTTTATCTCGGCTCGCTCAACTACCATTGAATTATATGCTTGTACTTTAACATTACTACCTTCTTTCACACGTGCTAAATGAAATTCTCAATTAAAATTTCTTTATCTACAACGGGTTAACACTTGATCACAATTTTACATCATAAGTGATAATACGGTATAAGTGTGTACCTGGTGTCTCATTTGCGGTATCTCTTTTTCTGCCATTTAATTTCTTGATTGTTTATTGTTCGTTTTATTGTTTGGTTCACATGTTTTAGTTTTGTTATAGTGTCCTCCTCTGATTTTACCTTTTTTTTTCTAGTTTAATTTTTTTTAATTTTCTTATATTTTTTATTTTTACTGGCTCCAGCTGAAAATCAGCGCTGCAGTATTCTTTTTACTGCAGCAAGTAGCTGAGCTGGGCGCCATTTCGGTACCTGTATTTAATAATGTCTGTGTTTGTCAAATTGTTTTTTGTGCCAAATAAATGTTTTTCTTTCTTTCTTTTTCTTATAATAAGGTTATGGTTGATGAAGCGTATTCGCCCAGAATACTCTCGTTTCAAAATGGTTACGGTAGTAGATTTACGATATAAGGCTAATAGCTAGACTGGCGGGTTCTGAAACCCTTCTATCAAACCAAACTAGCCCCCTAATTGAACCATGACCTTCGAGTTACAAGGCCAATTTGTCACTATGCAATAAATACAAAACCGATTCATTTGTTTGGAAACTACGATGATAGGCACAAGGACAGGAACACAGGAACATTAACGGAAGTAAACTTAGAACACTTTGCGTGATAGGTGTAAGGATAGAGCAACATACTGATCTCTTATCCAATGTTTAGATACTTTTATATAAAACTAACAGGGATTGGTAGCATAGGGTAACAATTACAAATAAATAAATTGCAACGATTTGAAATAGGAGTCGTTTTCAAGGTCGTTTCGTTAAACGTCCTGACAATGAACGATTGTGTTTTGTGTATACTCATTTCCTCGATGCAGGTTACATAAAATTTGTATACATTGATAATAAAAGGTGTATTTCTATAATACAGAACATTAGGCTTCATTAATACATACTGATGTATGATTATAAAATACAAGTGGTAGTAGGATGATGGAGACGGTCTAGGTAGATACCACAGAAGCGGCTGTTTCTGCCACCAGACAGTAGTCCGTGAATATTACTGTGTTCCGATTTGAAAGCTATTGTAGCTAATGAAATTATTGGAGTAATTACATTTCACATCTAATATCTGGAGGCGACGAGTACAATGTGATCTAATGTATATCATCATAACTAGCGCCTCATTGTTATAGGCGAGCGTATCAATAAATATCAGGTGAACGTCCTATTCGTCTTGTAAATTTATCAAATCAAATAGATTAGAGAAAACAGAAATAAACAGGTTAAAGTGAATCTTTCCTATTTTGTCATTGTGGAGTTGAATTGAAAAAGCGTAACTTTTTGATTAATTACGAGCCATGTATAACATGAAAAAGACATCGAATATGATAATGTTTTAAATTAGTTGGACGAAAAAAAAATTAGAACCGATATGCTTTTTTATATAACAACAACAGCAACGAAACGTTCACTGAAGGATTATGTTAAGCTTGCCCATAACGCATGCTCTTCACCATAACCTGCTGGTTAGGATGATCTCCTTGAGACATAAGAGACCACGCCTTTTAATTAGAACTTTATAATATGGGCACACTAATGTTTGGTGGTAGAAAAAAAGCTGCCTTGGTACCTAACCAGACGGCCCTCGAGAACAGAAAACTACCTCCAGATATATATAAAATAAGATAAAAAAAATCTCATGATATTTAAGTTATACTTAATATGATTCCCATAGTTAGATCATATTTAATTTCATTACTATGTATGCAATTGAAATATGAGTTACAATAATTATTGTGGGATAAGCAATAATCGCATGAACTAACAAGACTGTCACGTTTCTATGTACGTACGCACTTCAACATTACTTTATCTGTAAATGTGATTAATAGTTACGCGTAAATTATATAATTCTATGCAATTACAAAAACTTGCTCAATTGTATCGTATACGTTGAAATAAGCAACAATTATTATATAAAAAATATAAAAATTGGATGTATTATAATAATTATAAATTAATCGTAAATTTTGCACAGCGTATTTGCTATGAAACTAAGGACACTTGCAAGTTAAACACATAATGATGGTAAAATTATAATAAAAATGTTTTATGCAAAATCTTTGAATTTATATTATATCGGAAGTAATAACACTTTTCCTGTTGATATTTTTGCATTAATAAATTGTGAATTTTTATTGGTTAGAGTATTATGATCTTTAAACATCATGTTAAGCGTTTATTATAAGAATTATATGATATTATAAATTGTTAAATAAGATTATTGTAATCATAAATAATAGTAAATAACAATTATAGTCATGAATATTGGTTGCACAATATTTAAGTAGATACACTAGTACTGCAGCGTCCTCTCTTGGCGTGTTGCAACAGAAGGAATAACATGAAAACATTATCCGTCAGAAAATACATGTTAATCTATCCTAAGTACTTTCATTTTAAATCTACACGATCCATCTATTTTTATACGGTCGTATAAACGTTAACCATAGAGCTCTTAATCTAGTATTATTTAAAGCGTTATCTTTTCTTAAATAAAATATGTGCTACTTATTCGTTGGTATCGAGTTTGACTTCATAATTAATTCTGGTTTAATTGGAAAAGCAGTTTTAATTTGCATAAAAGTTAATAACTGTGGAAATACAGATTAAAAATCGCGAGATCAAGTCTTAATGAGACTTACTCTTCTTAACGTCTTATGCAAATATTTAATGCGACTCTAACGTCATTGATTAATATTCTACTTGTTAAGTGTTATTTACTATTGAAAATAATTGCCATAGATGATATTCATCAAACATCTTGTAAAATATTCACGTGAAAATGCTTAATTTTCCCCATCTTAATAGGCATGTTCTCATATTTGCTTTAAATTATAATAAAACAATATTTACAACAATCCTATTCGTTTGTCTTGAGCATACGGTATTTATGTAAATTCACTTTGAGCTAAAATAGTTTTTTTCTTATTTTTTATACATGCCTAAAGAAATTCAATCTGTATTACATCCATACCCACTGGATGGACGTTGTTGAAATTTTCTAGAGTATATTTAAATAAAATAAAACGAGGAAATAGAACAAACTTTACCTTGTATTATTTTACGCGAATAGGAGTTCTTATTGTCGTCAATTATTAGGTGCGGTTGGGCGATTGACATAATGTGCACTCGCATTATTGTATATCATAAGACAGTCGTTGGTGAAGATTAAGTACATGCGACATGACGACGTACATCTTTTAATAGCGTGAATGGTATTTATTTAATTAAAATCTTTATGAATTGGTTATTTCCGTACATCTTCTTCTTAGTGTCCCTATTGTTTTTGACGTTTTCCGATTATAATCGCAGTTTATGTCTTAGAAACAGGAGCGCAAGAGAGAGTTTGCGTTGTGACCAACTCTTAAACTATGAGGCTTTTCACCTGCTAGGCATTTTTTCCCACAATGTGCACCTGCGTGATTCCCAGTTACCTCATAATACATGAGACGAAAATAATTCATTAGATAAATATAACGACCTTTATGACATAAAGGATAGTTAAAAGGGGACATAAATGTACAATATTTTTCTCAATTCATAACGTGGCAAAAACATTGTTTTTTTTATAATTATTATCGTTACACTCACTTGTATACATTTACATATATGTACGTCCCAGTACCGCATTATTTTTTAATCAATTTACCCGTGCAATATAAAGCACCCTTTGGGACACCATGTTCCAAATGTTTTCAACTTTCTACATATTACGTAAAGGTTCTACTTTACGCGCCGAACAGGAATACACTAACCATAGTACCGAAGAAATCGTATTCTAACCTTTAAAGTTAAACAGCGGGTACTCAAAGCTGTCCACCTAATTTTTATGGAATTAATTACCTTTTTCTAATTTCAGACGTGATTCCTGCAAGATTGAACTTAGGATTTATGATATTTACTAGCTGCTGGGTAGTTTACATGCTTCGTGTTAATATGAGTTTGAATCTCATTGCCATGGTGCCTCCAACACCTAGAAACATTTCGTAAGTAAACAATTCACAATAAAAACTACCTTTGCGTTTTATTTTTTGTTTCTTCGTTAAGTTAATACGTAAAAACCGACTTTAAAAACGTTAAATAATGATGCAATTTAACACATTTTAGGCATCTCGGTGCTATACAAACGAGGAAAACAAATCTATTAACGACGTATTTATTTAAAACAGTAAACACTGGTTTCATATTTGCTTTAAATTATAATAAAACAATATTTACAACAATCCTATTCGTTTGTCTTGAGCATACGGTATTTATGTAAATTCACTTTGAGCTAAAATAGTTTTTTTCTTATTTTTTATACATGCCTAAAGAAATTCAATCTGTATTACATCCATACCCACTGGATGGACGTTGTTGAAATTTTCTAGAGTATATTTAAATAAAATAAAACGAGGAAATAGAACAAACTTTACCTTGTATTATTTTACGCGAATAGGAGTTCTTATTGTCGTCAATTATTAGGTGCGGTTGGGCGATTGACATAATGTGCACTCGCATTATTGTATATCATAAGACAGTCGTTGGTGAAGATTAAGTACATGCGACATGACGACGTACATCTTTTAATAGCGTGAATGGTATTTATTTAATTAAAATCTTTATGAATTGGTTATTTCCGTACATCTTCTTCTTAGTGTCCCTATTGTTTTTGACGTTTTCCGATTATAATCGCAGTTTATGTCTTAGAAACAGGAGCGCAAGAGAGAGTTTGCGTTGTGACCAACTCTTAAACTATGAGGCTTTTCACCTGCTAGGCATTTTTTCCCACAATGTGCACCTGCGTGATTCCCAGTTACCTCATAATACATGAGACGAAAATAATTCATTAGATAAATATAACGACCTTTATGACATAAAGGATAGTTAAAAGGGGACATAAATGTACAATATTTTTCTCAATTCATAACGTGGCAAAAACATTGTTTTTTTTATAATTATTATCGTTACACTCACTTGTATACATTTACATATATGTACGTCCCAGTACCGCATTATTTTTTAATCAATTTACCCGTGCAATATAAAGCACCCTTTGGGACACCATGTTCCAAATGTTTTCAACTTTCTACATATTACGTAAAGGTTCTACTTTACGCGCCGAACAGGAATACACTAACCATAGTACCGAAGAAATCGTATTCTAACCTTTAAAGTTAAACAGCGGGTACTCAAAGCTGTCCACCTAATTTTTATGGAATTAATTACCTTTTTCTAATTTCAGACGTGATTCCTGCAAGATTGAACTTAGGATTTATGATATTTACTAGCTGCTGGGTAGTTTACATGCTTCGTGTTAATATGAGTTTGAATCTCATTGCCATGGTGCCTCCAACACCTAGAAACATTTCGTAAGTAAACAATTCACAATAAAAACTACCTTTGCGTTTTATTTTTTGTTTCTTCGTTAAGTTAATACGTAAAAACCGACTTTAAAAACGTTAAATAATGATGCAATTTAACACATTTTAGGCATCTCGGTGCTATACAAACGAGGAAAACAAATCTATTAACGACGTATTTATTTAAAACAGTAAACACTGGTGTTCATATTTAATTTATACAGATTTTATCGCAAAAACAGGTGTTTGGTTTGTTAAAAGGAAAGCGTTTTAATGTTATTGATAAAAAGGTTGTTGACTTTCAAGTAGGCGTTTGCATCCTTTGCATATTTTATTCTACATTCCTGAACTATCAGGTTATCATTTTTTAATGTTACAGTAAAAACGAATTCCCTTTTAAGGTTGCAAATGTGATATCGACAGGCAATTGCAAGTTACTTTTCAATTTTGAAACTTTTATTAAATATTTGACCAAATCTCGCTGTGTTCCAAAGTTATGATAACAAAAATTATACTTTTCTTAAAACTTGAAAATTATTGAGTTTAGGTCAACATATTGTTAAGTCTTACTGTGTTTTGGTACTTTTACTATAATTAAACTCATTGTCGTTTGACATCATATCAAATAGGTTAATTAAAAAGTTTTCATCAAAAATCTTTCGAGCGGCAATTCTATTGCTCGCAAAATAAAATTATTCTACTTAAGTAGATTTTACAACGTTCATTTTTTTAATTTACAAAATGTGTAGAAATATTAAAATATCTTTTCATCAATTACACAGGATTAGATCTCAATGTGGTCCAACTGTTGATCTAACAGTTAATAAAAGCATACACAACAATGATATTGCGGAAATCAGTGAGGCTCCGAGGCAGGTAAGGAAAAAAAGTTAAATGTACTTTTGATAAAAAAGTTTAAATCCGAACATAGATTATGTCTCGTAGTTAATGTTTGAAGGCTTTATTTGCTTTTGGTATGTATAGACATTTCCTTTGTTGTAGCGCCTTCGCGGTTATGTGGAATGGACATTTGGTAGTGTGTAATTTCTTTATATGGTATAACAAGTACACATTAAAATTAGTTAAATAATATTTTTGGATATTACCACATATAAACTCAAGTTTTTTTGTAATGCAAACAAGAAGTATGATATCATTCGTGTCACAGATCACATTGTCGATAAACTTTTTCCCTAGTACACACATAATGATTTGCGGGTTTAACTAGGATTGAACTTATTAATGATACTTTGCAAAAAACATCATCTGTTACATTTTTCTATTCAGATGTCTCAATAAAATGTTGATGGCTAGTATTCAATAAGAACCTAGGATTTTGTCCTGTAATTACTAAAATTTCAATAAATTATCAGGATATAATAAATTTTACTCGTAAAAGATATTTTTAATGTAATCTTAGTCCAATTTCATTAACATGTTTATGTAAAATATTTCACAACATGATTTGAAAACGACTAGACTAGTTAATTGAAAATAAAATTATTCCATCGCCTAGCACAACCGGATACAGAAAATCTCAATCTTTATCAGACTGCTACAGCAGACTGTTTATGCACATAACATATTCACAGCAGTTCTTTTTTAGATATAGAAAATGCCTACAATAATGTTGTCATAGATCAATTAACTGATATTTTTGTGCAGTTGGGAGTCGATGTGTACACAAGACTTAAGATATCTTTGTTATAAGCTAACGTAGATTTTTTCGTATTCTATGTAACAAAGATATAAATAAAGCATTAGAAAGATTTTTGAATCGTATGACTGAAATGTTGAATGATGTAGAGCTTGAATTAGTTAGAGCTTGTATTAGTCAAATTATGCACTTTTTTTAGTGAACGCTTTGACGACGCCATTTTACTTTTTTGTTACGTTAAGTTTTTTGTTATTAATACGTTTTGGGGTAATGTAGTTTTATATTAATGCAACTGACATATTCTTTAGGGCTAAGCCTCAAAAACTCTTTCTAACAGTAATCTTACGGAATTTTTTGTAGGTTGCTGGGGGCGCATTATTTGAGTGGTCAACAAATCAACAGGCTATGATTCTTGGTGCCTATTTTTGGTGCTACCCTATCACTTCGTTAGTGGGCGGTATGGCTGCTGAACGTTGGGGTCCCAGATACGTGGTGCTGATTACTTCCATTGCAAGTGCAGTGTTGACAGCTCTCGGACCAGCTGCCGCTAGGATGGGTTACGTAGCACTTATAGTGACTCGCTTTTTCCTTGGATTTGCTGGGGTAAGATTTATAAGTTTATTACGTTTCCTTATTACAGGTAAGTGTCTAAAATTTAGTAAAATTAAGACTTATAAGTGTAATATACTTAAAAAATAGTTATTTTGGCTATACCTATTACATGTATGTGTTTATTATTTTTATATTACATATATAGGGTTGCGAAGAGAATTTTTATAACATGTAAATTTTTAATAATTTTCAGTTACTGTTTGAGTTTCTTAAGTAATATCCCATTATTGTTATTGGACAGAAACAGGTTGTTGGGGTTAATTTGAGAACGGCTTAGTTTGAATAAATATTAGTGTGTATATAAAAATTTATAACGGAAATCATTGGAATCGGAAGAAGAAAAGTAACGTATCGTAAATGTAACTAAAACTTAACTAAAAGAGTCAAAGATTGGTTTGCAGCATAACGAGAAATTAAGTCTGTGGAATTAGCTAAAACATGTGTCACTCGTGTATATATTTAATGAATTATATATATTTTTTTTTTGCAAAGTTTTTAAAATTTATAAAACTTGTTCGATTTAAAACATTCGATGTTTTCTGATAATCAGTTTTAGTTCTCTACATATTAAATCAGAATGATAAGTATTCATAATAACTTATTGGTTGACGTAACATCAGTTTGCGGTGTTATTTAGCACCGGACAAATGGATACTGGTATTGTTTATTGTCCGGTACAATATTCCACGTTCTTTAATGTGCAAATCTTGGTCAGCAGACATTTGTATTTTTATCATCTTTAAAACAATTTGTTATATATCAACTTTATCTTCTGTAATAAAACACTCGATATTAAACGCGCAGCCTATTGGATAAAAAACTGTCGTGACTAAATAAAAAAAAACTTGTGTGTCATATATAATATTAATTATATGCTGAATTTCCTATATATCTTTTTATAACGAGTTAGAATTAATACATTCCATTATATATGAGGAGTCACAACGAGCATGAAATCAAGCATCCTGCTCATTTTATTTAAAAATTTATTCCTTGGTTTGTGTTCCTCTTGTACTTGTGCCTTGTACACATCATCTATAATTATATTACTTTACACTTATTCATTCTCTTAACTTATTCCTTTTTATCTTTCTCCTCTTCATTTGACAAATATTTTTGTAAATATTTTGGTCCTTGATTCCGATCCAGATCCGTTGTGTCGAATGAATCTGTAATAGTCGCCAATAAGACTATGAGCATGAACTACGTTTTAAAAAATCTTCTGTTTAAAATATTAGGGATTTATGTTACAGGTTTACAGATGAGGTGGTCATGTCATCAGGTCATGTAACTGATTTAATTTTATTATATTTGTTTCAGGGATTTATATATCCAGCCTTACACGTTTTAGTAGCGCGTTGGGCGCCGCCAGCAGAGAAAGGAAAGTTTGTGAGTGCTATGATGGGAGGTACATTGGGCACAGTTGTCACTTGGTCGTTAACTGGACCTTTACTTGAAAAGTTTGGATGGGCATCGGCATTTTACGTTCCCGCAGCACTTACTCTGCTTTGGTGTGTCTTATGGTGGTATTTAGTTGCAGACACACCTAATGAACATCCAAGAATTTCTGATCAAGAAAGGAAATATATCTTAGATGCCCTTGGTGACAGGGTCACAAAATCCAAGGTAAAATTATATTGACCGCGCAAATCATTATGCATATTTGTATAAACCTAACAGTAAAGTGTAAGTTTTTAATGTACAATATCGAGGTGTTTTTTGTAAAAACTTCTTTATATATCGAAATATTGTTCATAAAACCAGATACTCATTTTGGAAGTGTTCTAGTGGGCATTACAATTGTTTTCACACATTTATTAATAATACTGTTTTCAAAAATCCTAATAGGGATATTTGAAAAGAAAGTTATAACATTCTATGGACTAATCTTTAATAAAAATATATAGATTAGACATAGAATAATTAGATAGATAAATTAGTTTAGTTGTCCACGCAGTACATATACATACAAATAAATAATCATTCCAGTACAAGAACATAAGTATTGAGAGAAAAAAAAGTAGAAATACTTTCTATTTAATCTACTAAAAAGTCCACGAAATTAAAATTTTTGTTCTTTTTCTTTCTAAGTGTTCTATCACAAGTGAGTCTATGCCCATTTACCACCCTACTGGGAAAGTATGGGTTGGCGGCAGTCAGACGATTTCCTTATAATTCTTTTTTCCGAAACAGAAACTCGTAGGATTCGAACTCGCACCTTTCCGAGGCGGTTAGCACGTTACAAACTGACAATGATAACCAATGCTATATTTTTTCAGGGTTTGCCGCCGTTTAAAAACATCATCACGTCATTTCCGTTTTTGGCAATGACGGTACTTCACTACGGGAACTTATGGGGTCTATATTTTATAATGACGGTTGGACCTAAATTCGTTTCAAGTGTCCTCGGTTTCGAATTGTCTGCCGCTGGAATAATATCGGCTTTACCTTACCTTGCAAGATTATTCTCAGCTACAATCTTTGGAACGGTTGGTGACTGTATACTATCGAAGAAGTTGATGACTACAACTACGATAAGGAAATTCTTCTGTTTGTTCTCACATATATTGCCAGGGGTACTGCTTATTCTTCTGGTCTACACCGGTTGTTCGACTGCGTTATCAGTAACAATGATAACGATGTCGATGGGTTTTAATGGTGCTGCTACTCTAACAAATCTTCAAAATCATCAAGATTTAGCACCTAATTATGCAGGAACTCTTTACGGCATTGCTAATTTCGTTGGAAGTACAGCAGGTTTCTTTACACCTATGATTACCGCCTACTTCACTCGAAACGGGGTAAATATTTAGCACTTTATGCTACTTCTAAATAATTCCGTTGACCTGTTTTAATGTCTTGATTTCTTTTTTCAGAATAGTTTTGATCAATGGAGACCAGTATTTTTCGTAGGGGCATCCGTATATATAGTATCGGCGATATTTTTCATTTTATTTGGAACTGGAAACATACAGCCGTGGAATTTTATAGATGACGAGAAGGAGTGCGACAAAACTAAGCAGAATGAACGCAAGGAGATGAGTGAGATGACAATAAAAAATGATAGTTATCGAGATCGAAAGGATACGTCCTTGAGCATTATATCTTAAGGCGCTCAGTTCTCTGTTCCGACAGGTTTAATAGTCGTTAATAATTCATACATTTACGAGAACTATATTACTGAAGCGTGTTAATGTATTCTATTATAAATAAATTTAACATTTTTTAATAACATTAACTTAATGAAAAGCTTTTAAGGCCAACATTTAATAAAATATTAGACAAATTTAATGCCTATAAAATATATGCAAAATGTTAAACATTTTATCCCTGTGGGCATATTTATTCTATCTTACTGAATACTCATAACAAACAGAAAATTTTACTATACAAAACAAGAAAAAAGTAGAAAATTAAAAACTGTTCATCATCGACATTCGCCAAAGATCAGATCTTTGGCTGAATTAGTCTGAGCATTAGGCCAATATCGATGATTTTTACATTCCATTTGGTCAAGATGTAAACCTTTCTTAATTTGTTCTTGCACATTTTCAGACTTATTACAACGTTTCGGAGTCAACAAATTATTACAGTTTTTGTGCATTGACAATCTATAGCGGCGAACTTGGTTTAAATTACACTTTTAAACTAACGACTGGTTTAACTTTGTAAAAAGGATTTTCCAGATAAATTTTAGTTAAGATAGTATAAAGGACACAGTTTCGTGATTAATAAAAAGACAATTTGTTTTCAAGATTCCTCCGTTCGTAAGAATATGTATTATAAATTATTAAGTATAATATTATGCACAAGAAATATATTTTAATGATTATAGGAAGTGTTCTTCTGATGATGACCATTCAGTTAATCAGGTTTAGCAGGCTGCCGTGTTAGTTTTACTTTATGTTTTAATTATTGACGAAAAATCGATTTGTTTTCCAAAGTTAAAGAAACTATTTTACGAACATCCTTGAAGTTAGGAACATTTAGGTATTTATTCCTAACGTGCGACGAATGTTTGCGTATCTTAGCCGCATAACAAAATCATCCAATTGTTTATTTCTGAAAAACCGAAGTAAAATTTTAATTTGACAGGTGCTTCAATATTTATTTTGTACGCGTAAAAGAGAATAAGATGGTCGATGACTGATATTAATTTGACTGTTTGTGTACTCATTAAAACGTTTTTTATGTAACTAAATAAGATATTATTGTATGATAAATTAAAAAAATAAATGTTTAAAAAATTGTGCATAAGTCGTTTTAATTAATTCTAATAAGGTATATTTCCATCGATTTTATCAAAATTCTATTAAAACAATTAAATATAATCACTAAGGCCATGCGACAAAAATCTATTTCTGATAACTTTTTATTTATACGTAAAATATGCTCAAAATTAGGATTCGTGCCATAGTGAGTGAATTTATTATCTATTTATTAATTTCAGTTTATGATAGAATTTAATAATACCTATTTAAGATTGAAGATTGGAATGATGATATTTTTAGGTTATTTTTTGATATACATCGTCCGTTACAACTTAAGTGTTCATATTGTTGATATGGTTCAAATTTCAAAGAGAGAAATAGAAAGGATGAATTTAAAAGTTTGGAAGAACGACTCCAATCGTAAAGTCTTTGTTCCAAGAAGAGGGGTAAGATACCTTTTGAAAGTTTGATTAAAATCGTTACATTGTTTTAATAACTCGTGTTATTTCACAGACTATAATAGATGTAATGTTTTGGGACGAAATCAAAATGGCTCAACTCTTTTCTGCTTATCACATAGGATATTGTATTTGTTTTCCTATATTTCACAATGTTGGCGATAGGTGAGATGCTTCGTTTCCTTTATGTATAGGGATGGTCTCTTAGGAAAATGTATATTTATTTTATATGGTTTTTAAATTCCTAGAATGGGGCCAACATGGGTAGTGGGAATTGCAGGGATGGTATCAGGTATATTAAATTGTCTCACTCCTGCATCAGCGTACCACAACTTCTGGTCATTGTTTTCAGTTCGAATTATTAAAGGTTTCTGTGCGGTAAGTGTGCTACATCTAAGTATGTTTTTCTAATTTAATGAGATCCGATAGATATTATAAAGATCTTGCTTCAACGCCTAACCGAAATTGCTTTTGTCTCCTTTTTTTCACATGTTAATTTTGGTATAACTGAGAATTAAAAACTGCATTTTACAAAATCTTTTTAAAATTTATTACAACTTTGTTATTGAAAATTTTGAAGATTTTTAGGGTGCTATGCTACCAAGCATGGTTCAGGTACTGAGACATTGGGTGCCACCTATAGAAAGAAATCATTTTATGTGGGCATATTGTGGTAAGGGTTAATGATTATTTTATTTTAGGAGAAACAAAAGTAGATAATACATTAATTTTTGTAACAGCTACATAACAAAGTAGTTAAATACAATATTCAATGCGATAATAACCCGCTTGTTTCTTCGAATTATCCTTCTTAAACACGAGCGGGTTTGACTCCCCCACTGATATATTGATAGATATCCTTAAATAGAAAACATCTTGAGGAAACCGGCGTGTAATAAATAGGGAAAAACAACGAACATGCACCATGTGACCTTTTCCAACACGCACTTAGCCAGTGTAGTGGATTATGGATTTCACTCTCTCATAGCCAGACAACACTACACAATCATAGCAGTAAGAATATACATTACATTTTTCATGCATGTATGAATAACATGAAAAATAGCTTTTATTTCGTACAGACAACTATTAAAAAAGAGTTTGCATAGCTCAGCAAAGTAACACTTACATTTGATATTTAAAGGAATTACGACTGGAACATGTTCTACATTTTTGATTTGCGCGGCTGTACAATTCTATTCTCGATGGCCTGTGGGATTCTATGTTTGCGGTGCGTTTCAAATTCTGTGGTCTACTGTCTGGATACTTATCGTATCTGATTCACCAAGAAGACATCCCTGCATAAGTATTGAAGAGTTAGAATACTTGACGAATACCATAGGAAATGTATTTACAATAAAAGTAAGTTTGTTAGTATAAAAGCAATTTTTGTTCGGATTCTATTAAACTTGTACAACCTATATCATTTACGATATTGGTTACTATTTTATTTAAAAAATAGTAGTAGGATAAGTAAGCTATTTATTATAAATCGAGTACGTAACCAATACAATCTTTGGAGAGGAAATCATAACGTGACTAAAAATAAATAAACTAAAAGCTGTCTCAACTAAGTATTTAATTTAAACAATTCTTTGTTTGGAAAAAGCTTCTGACGTAACATTTTATGACACTGAGGTATCTATTACAAGTTATAATTTCCAAAAGGATAGGAGGCAATACTTGCGGTCTTGAAAGTTAAACAAATGTTAAGCCTTCCAAATACTCAGACAGAAAATATAACATTTTATAATAGCGTCAAATTAGCATTACATAAAGCTTGTGATTCGTACGCTTTTTATAGGGGATGTCATTAAACAGGCAGCAAAAGTATGTTCGTTATCACAAAGAAATAGAAGTAATCTTTGATTATATAGATAGCTAGTCTTGCTTTCATTAATTATAAGCTCATAATTTTCAGTTGACAAATACTCAAGCTCCCTGGAAGTTAATATTAAAATCAGTATCATTCTGGGCTTTGTGTATATTAAATTTTGGATATGCATGGATAATTATTTCTCTGTGCTTACACGGTCCTCTTTATTATACTTTAGTGCTCAAATACACCTTATATGAAGTAAGTTGTCATTTCAGTAATTACTTTTTTATCGTTTATACAATACTTAGTAAAACCTAATTTTCAGGCTTCAGCACTTACGGCTTTACCGTTTCTATTAAGATTAATATTAGGTACAATAACCATACAAACATTTTACTGGTATAAACAAAACAACAAATTGAAAAGAATTAAACACATACGAAAGTATTTTATATTCATATGTAAGTATAATAAGGGATACGTTTTTACATTTTTAATGCAGTAAAGATTTAAAGTTATATTTTATGTAAAAAATTTCACCAGCTCATGTAATACCTGGGATTTTGGTAACTTCGTTGTGGTTGTTTCCCGTGATTCCAGGACCAACGATTTTAACGATTGCAGTAACACTTACTGCTGCTGCAATGGATCTCACATTTGACATATGCTACGTGAGTAGTATTTTCAATACATATAAAAAAAATCTAATGATGTTGTGTTTATTTTAAACTAATATTTGTTATTAACAGGAATTAACGCCAATGTATGTCAATTCAATAAATACAGTCATAAAAATTATTGGAAATACTTCAGGAATTATCGTGTCGTTATGTGTAGGAGAAATTACTTATAAATACAAAGTAGATAACATTTTACTATTTGTTGTTTTAATTGCCCTACGCTCAGTTTTGACTTTCAGTTTTGATTTTTAGAATTCATTTTATGTCTGGAAGAATATTTGGTGTTTCCACGCTACAATACTTTTTATATCCGGATTAATCTTTTTAATTTGGGGTCAAACTAACCCACAACCGTGGAATTCAATTAGAAATAGGTAATTAAGTGATAATATTATATGTTATGTAGTCTTAATTACAGGTATTTTAAGACAATTTACATTAAAAAAATCCGTGTATTACCTATTCAGTTTTAATTTAAGAAAATTGTGCAAATTGGGTGCATCATGAAGTCTTGAAACTTATTAAGGCAATAATTTTAAAATTTCTTGATACTTAATATTCGCCGGCAATATCCTAATTTTAATCAAAGTTTAATTATTTTATTTTTGAGGTGGGTCTGGTTTCTGAGCTTGAGATTTAAATTGAAAGATAAACACTGGTGTTGGATTTAGTTGGAGACTGTTTAGGTACAATCAATGCAGCGCCTCTTTTTGACGACAAGAATAGTATGCAAATAATTTGTTCCAGTTTAAAGGGACTAGTGTTACACAATGTGGTGCTATGTTATATATATTATAACTAATGCCACGTTTTTATGAGCAGGTGTAACACTTACCATCTGGTGGAAATCACTTTTTTGAATAAATAAATAAAAAACCTTATTTAAATCTTATTTTTAAGACCCCGTCGAAAAGTTAATGCAGCTACCGTAAGACCTTCCGTTATGTCAAATATCACTGAAGTAGATGAAGATGATTCTGTGTAAGTTAAATTGTATAAACGTAGTTTATTTATTTATTGATTTACTATCTTCGAATACTTTAAAATTAATGAGAAAGTTAAAAATATGTTATTACTTTCAGATATAATACAGTTCAGGCGCATAGCAAAAGAAGTTTTTTATCACTAATACATTAATAATATGGTATTAAATATAACATTTTTTTACATCGACCTCGCATTGGAAAGAGAAATAAATCGTTTCCTGCATACTATCGGTTTTTATTTTAGTTTAAGTGTATCTATAAGTATTATATATGTTGAAACGAGATGCGTATACTAACGTTCAAAATATTTTGAGACATAATTTTTTATTCCTTTTAAGAATATAGTAAATACTTATCTTCGAAAAAGTATAAAGTGTGTTAAGTGTTAACAATATTTGTTACGAGTTTATCGTAATATTATAAAAGAGAGGAAGTAAAAAGTTATTTTTTTCCAAATTACTACGACCCAGTAACTTTTTATGATTTTATATAACATGAGACACTTGTTACTATCTTTAGTAGTCTTAATACATAGACGTATAAAGGGAAGCACACCTGTCAATAAAAAAACGTGCCAAAAATTCTCATGCATACTTGCATAATTCAACTGTCTGAATTTAGGGACATTAAATAAGTAATGATAAAAACCTGTTGGTCGTTTTGCGCCTGATCATTTCAAAATATGAATGAAATCAATAATCAAATTAATATAATAAAAAATATGTTTAGCTTATTGTAACTTATGGTTATTTTTTATGTTTTAAAACATTTGTCGAGCGAACACAGACTAATTATAATACTTATAAGGGCGTGTAGCCCCAGGTTTGAACTAGTGGTTATATTTTTTGGACCTTGTTTTAAACGTGGGTAAAATGCTTTTGAGAATTTGCTCATGCGGGGGCAAAGACAAGTTATATGCAACCCGCTCGGGCAATGGATTCCACCCAATACGTCGCCCAAAGGCCAAGAGAGGAAGGTCTTCCATCTATCTGTGGCGAGTCTGGTTTTAGTCTCCGTCTCATCTGCAACATGCGTAAAACACTGCCAAAATTCGTTACATGTTATACTTTATCTAAAAACACAATAGTTAAAATATTACTTCAGTGTTTTGTTAGAAACAATGAACTGTTTTCTTTGTATTACTAATTTTCAAAAAAAGTTAAAAAATAAAATAATTGAATTTCAATATTAAACGTGGCAATCTATTATTCCTGCTGTTCAGTGACAGTGACATTTAAATAACTTGTCATGTGCATGACTGACATTTTAAGTCAAATAGGATCTCTTCCATCGAAAATTTTAAGAAAATTTTTAATTTTGGTTTCACTTACATAATTTAACAACAAAGAATATGATGTCTCTTAGCATTGTGGAGTTTTACGCTGAACATGAAAGATATAAGTGTGGTTATTGCAAAAAACCAGATACTTGCTACAGTCACGGTATTTCTTTATTTTTGTTAAATACGTACAGTTTTAAAGCAAAATAGATATTTTATGAAAACCGTTTATGTTACTCTGCACATTATTACTAACATTACTGCACATTACTAACATTGGCGAAAGTTAAATGCAATTTGTATTTATTTGCCACTCATAATTACTAATATTTTAACAAGTTTAAATTTTCAACTTCGCACACATATGTAGATTTTATTTAAAATTTAATGTAATAAAATAATAAGTAGTAATAAAAAAAAATTAACATAAACATTGTAAGTTTTCATGAGTAAGATATATTTCAGGCTTATGGGCACATACAATGACTGTAAGTGATTATCAAGAGTTGATTGACAGAGGTTGGAGGCGCTCTGGCAAGTATTGCTACAAGCCTACACTAGAAGTAACCTGCTGTCCATCATACACAATACGGCAAGTATCAATTATCATATAATTTTTATTATTGTTGACTGTTGTGAAATGAGCCATTTTGTTAAGTTTTTGTTTTTATACACACTACGGTTTTACGGCTTTAACACTTATTAATCAATAATTCATTATTAAAGGTGTAGAGCATTAGAATTTAAGGCCAGTAAATCTCAGAAGAAAATACTGAAACGAGTCAATAAATTTCTGTCTGGTGAAAATTGTCATTCAGAAAGTGACAGTGATAGGAAAATGTCTACTAGCCAGACCTCTTTCCATGTAGACTGCTTAGATCAGGGATATGAACAATTTATGGAAGCAAAAAGAAATCCACAAAAAATAAATATAGAAGATATTACTGTTCACTCTGAAGAATCTAATTATATTACTAAGAGAGATGGAGCAGCACAAGGTAAATTGAACTTTTAATTCCTGTTTTATGAACTTAAAAATTATTTGAAGGGTAAAAAAGAATACCAAGTGTTCACTGTAAATGTTTATTGTGATGATATTTATTTAACCATATTCGAGATTTTTAAGTTTTACCACAATGGTTAGCCCTACTAAATTTGTTAATGATGTTAATAATGACATTATTCCTTATTTTATAGGTGACAACACATTAATCAGCTTTATTTGTGACTCATCCCCTGGAACATCCAAAGATTTGCTAGTCAAAAAAGGTAAAGTAAGCTCACAGATGAATTTAGAGTAACTTCCACACAATTTGATGTGTCACTATGCATATATTTATTATATGCCCATATAACTTCCTTTTGGGTTCTCAACAATTTAATTATTCGATTATATTGTCATTGTAATTTAAGTTACTATAGTACTTGATGGTGTGTGGTAAACAGAGGATCTCTGGTAGAAAAGGGGATTACTGGGATTACTGGATTACTCAAAACTTTTTGGACTGAAGACATGTTCTTTTAGAAGTAGTTATTTACAATCCAGTTTCAAAACAAGCAGGTAAGAATAAACTGGTCATGTGTAATCACAATTTTTCATTTACATTCCTATGATTTGTCTACTTTTAATTAAACTAATAGTCTTAACTAATTGAATTAGTAACATTAGTTGAATATCTGGCATTTTAGGTTTTTTTTTGGTAAGAATTCACACTTTGTTTATTAAAGAAGACAGCCAAGGAAACATTTTGAACAAAAACTATGGTTAAAATTACAACTGGAAAAGTATATAATTTTTTTTCTCTTTTAAATTAGTCTTGTGTTTGTTGTAAACTGATCCATATTGCAGATAATGGTCCTGATCCCACTAAAGCACCATGCAAAAAAGCCAAGTTTTTGAGGCGTGAGAGAAGACTGGACAAACTCAGAGGAAAGGGTGTTGATATTAGCACATTGTCTTATACCAATAAAAATAAAGAGAAACAAATTGAAGATTTGATAAAGGAACTACCTGAAAATGTTAAACATCAACTAGAGGTAACAAACTGCATATTGGTATATAATGCAAGTGTAATTTAAAGTAAATCTATATTTGAAAAGCATATACACAGAAAGTTTTGCGAAAAAAGACTTTAATTTTAAAACACGATTAATTGTAAGTAAAAATATCAAAATTTAATTTTCATAATTTTCCTTTACATTTCTTGCGAGCTAATTTAAATTATCGAGTGTCATTGATAAATATAGCTGCGTCTAAAACATTTTCACGCGATAATTTTTTACGATTTCAAATATCGCCTGAAGTCGGTGGAATCGTATCGTAGACTTTACACGGCACTTAAAGATGAACTGTGTACCCATGGTGTAATGAATTTAAATGCGGTTGACTAAGTTTGAGAGTTGAAATAGGTAAATAATGTGGTCGAAGTTGGACGGCTGTTCCAGATGAAAACGTGATGGCAGTGAAACATTTTGTTAAAAAAAAAGCGAATTTCATATAAAGAGATTCAGTTTTGTTGAAAATATTTAATAAGAAAAAAGGTCCGCCAGCTAATTTTTTTTATTTTCGCAAAACTATCCGTATAATAAACAGCACTCTTAATGTTTCTACAACAGGCAATCGAGGCCCTGTCTTACATAGAGTCAATGCATTTTTTTTATTTGAAAAAGCGGTAAAAGTACAGAGACGTTCACCTAATGGTAAGTGATATGCTGGCCTATAGTAACATGGTACTAGTCTATATAATAAAATGAATTGCTGTTCGTTAGTCTCGCTAAAACTCGAGAACGGCTGGACCGATTTGGCTAAATGTGGTCTTGAATTATTCGTGGAAGTCCAGGGAAGGTTAGTAAGGTGAGAAAATATGGAAAAAGTGCCTGGAATATGGTAAAAACAACAATTTCTCTTTTTCATTGAGGTGACCAGATTTTTAGATAGGCAAAGCGGGACAACTCTGAAGGAATAATAATATCGTAATTTTTTTTAGTTTTAACATAAGTACAGTTTATAAATGTTTTTTTTATATAAGTGAATTTGTTTGAGTAGATTGTAGTAATTTTGTAAAATATTGTAAAATCTTCACAAGAATTTGATAAATTAGTTTGATTGACTTGAAATATTTGCAAAATTTTATTCGTATATTACTTTCTAAAATTTCTTTCGAGGTTAAGGTGGGTGATACACGTTTTGTCATCAACATAAAATATGAAGACTACGAGTATTTTAAGCTAAGTTTAAGAAAATTTATGCATTTATGAAATATTTAAATAAATTACTTACTTTATTTTTCTATGGTAAGAAACCGATTTGTAATATTTATTTGTTTAATTATCTTGCTTGCACGCAGTACGGATACAAAGTGTATCATTTGAGAGACAAATACAATGTAACTGGGTAGCAAAAGCAATATGTTACGCAAAACAATGATTTTCATAAATTTAAAATTTTACTTAATTCTAAAAGTCGGGACTTTTGAAAAAAGTCGCGTGACGCGGGATTAATAGTAAAAAAATCAGGACTGTCCCGCTAAAAGCGAGATGTTTGGTCTCCTTACTTTAGATACATAAAACGTCAAAAATTTGAAGTTCGTCCCGTCATTTAGACACCAAGTACAATTTAAAAGAATATTTTTGATTTTGACATTTGATATTGACAACCAACAATTTCTGATGCAACTATAATATTGTTTAATGTGTATCATGCAGTAAATTAGTGTGTTCGTGTGCAGCGATTGTAGAATTCAAGCAGGAACACGACTTTCCTAAGTTCAGATTGGTTCAAAATAATAGTTAAGTCTTAACTTTACTTTGTTGATCTTTTGTGATAGTGACACTATTTACCGCTGAGTGCGCGAGAACTTCCCTACTTTGATTATCTACAATTTATAATGCCAAAGATAAGACGTCGTGACTTAGGTCAATCAACGTGTGCATTTAAATATAATAGAAAAAACCAAATTAATAACGGGCATTTTTTGTGATTACGAATTATTTTTTTTCTGGTTAACTTTTCATCACACTCTTTACTAAAGTTGAAATAGTCTGGAATTATCAATAAGCGTTTTTATTTATTGATTTTGAAGCGAAACGAAGTTTGCTGGGTCAGCTAGTTAAGATGATAATTTCATTAGCTTCAACACCCATCAAACTGAAATACCTGATGTTTGCACATGTGTGGTGGTACTTACTTAGATGGTCTCCTGCAACGGAGAGCTACCACCAGTGGACATTTATCCCTTGATTCTCTCCTTGCAAGAGTATACCCTAAGTCTCAGCAGTAACAACATTAAGTGGACTGTTTATTTTTATAAATGTCCTTAAATCTCTGTTTCTTTGGTTTTACAGATTAAATTAGTTAGAACGTCTCCTCCGAGTCCAGAATGGTTAGCAACAGCTAAAGAGACCCATGAAGTGTATGTTAAATATCAGATGAGAATACATGGTGACACAGTTGAGAAGTGCACGGAACCAAAGTTTAGAGACTTTTTGGTACAAAGTCCATTACTGGTAATTTTTCATGCATTTATTGTAATTTAAACACAGAATGATGGCAAATGAATACAGAGACCATTCAGGTAACATTGCAGCACCTATTTTTTCTGCTAAGCAGTAGTGTACAAACATTGTTTTGAGATTTAAATGTTTGTACGTAGTTAAAATTATTGAGTAAAAAGATTTAATATCGTATATGCCAAAGTGAGTAGCATGAGGAGGTGATATCAATTTAAGTAGCGCTGAATTGCTTACACTTACCATATGAAAGTAATTTCATAAATTTTTTAGGAAGAACATACTGAAGTTGGACCACCTTCCGGTTATGGTTCATTTCACCAACAGTATTGGTTAGATGGAAAAATTATAGCTGTCGGAGTTATTGATATTCTGCCAAGATGTGTATCATCTGTGTATTTCTTTTATGACCCAGATTACATGAACTTAACTTTAGGAACCTATGGAGCTCTGAGGTGATATTTTGTATCATCATTAAAGTATACTTTTGTTTTTTTAGTACTACATTTTTTAATGTTTTTTTTTTTACAGGGAAATAGCATTTACACGTCATTTGCATTCACTTTGCCCCGAACTAAAGTATTACTATTTAGGATTTTACATCCATTCATGTAGTAAAATGAGATACAAGGGAAATTTCCATTCTTCAGATTTGCTGTGCCCCGAAACTTATAAGTGGTTTCCAATAAAAGATTGCATTCAGAAGTTAGATCTCTCCCCATATTCACGACTGGATCCTGACATTGATAGTGTTGATGAGAATTATCCAAAACATGGAGATTTGAACAACATACCTATTCTATTTAAAGGTTCAGTGTTATCATATAAGTTATATAAAAAAAGGGAATCAAAGCGTCGTTCGAATGCTGATGAGCTTGCAGACTATCTGCGTTTGGTTGGTTCTAATGCAAGCAAGAAGTTAGTGTTAATTAGATGAAACAGACAACATGAAAATAACTGTGTAATATTTTAACATTAATCCTACCAAGAAGCATGGTATTGTTAGTTAAGTGGTGTACTTATTTAACTAGTCATCAGAATTTTTTTATCAGTGAGTGAATAAAGTGAAACTTTTTTAAACCTACAATAAGCTAACACACTTTCACATGATGTTAAGTGACAATGAGATCAGAGATGGTGATCAGAACACTTTTGTGCACGTTACACTGCTGTGTTATTGCTGTTATGCCGGATTTACCACATAACCTACCACCATTAAAAAAACCCTGCAACTAAACATTTCAGTGTATTATTAAAGCTTATCTTTATTTGTGTAATTATATATTATGTATCCATGTAATTTTATTAAGCATTAGAAAAATTAATTCGCCGAAGCGTCCAAATGAGCAATCAATTTTTCTAGTCTACAAGACAGAAAGGTAAGTCTGGGTACTCCAGTAATTTCACTAACTGCTACAGCGCCCTTCGAAACGTAGCACAGTTATATTTATTTAAAAACAATATTCAAACTGGAAAATTATAACATATCAGATACTGAAATGTACTATATATATAACTATAAACTTGTAGTAAATTCCCGAGGGTCAGATAAGTCGCGGGTAAAAAATTTTCAAAAAGATGTCACTAGATATTTATGTGGCAGAAGATACAAGTTAAAATTTTTAATTTTCGATTTATAATAATCTAATAAATTTTTTAATTAAACAGATTTTTAGCTGGAAAGCATGATTAACATTTTTCATTACCTTTGTCTTAGTTGTATTTTTTTCTTCTAACATCTTTTTGTGGAAATAGAGATAATATGTGATTTTAACTATTGTTTATAACTTTTTGATGAATTGCGAAAATTACTAAGCTATGTCTAACAGTGGACTGTAGAAGGCTCATGGTGATGCAAATTAAATAGAATTTAATTTTGGATTTACACGTATTAATACAAATTTGGTAATAAATGGCTCAGACTTTTGTAAGAGAAGATGCTGAAGGCTGGCAGGGGAAATATTAAAAGAACTTAATTTATTTATAATTTTCATAATAGTTTAAAAAAATCACTTTGCCAACTTGATAACAGCTTGCTTTATAAGTTTAAAGTAGTTACATACTTAAAAATCAGAATACTATTTTAATCAAAACGTTTTATTTTTGTGTCATCAACCGTTCTATTCTAGGGTCTGAGGCTTGACACTAGAATAGAATGATTATTTCTATATGTCGTCTGCTTTATGTAATGACACTAATTATAATCGGCCACATCACAAGTCTTATGTGTTGTTTATAATTTTCTAAACGAACAGGGCTAGATTTGGCATTTTTCATTCTTGTGAGTTCACGATACGCTTGTTACGTAGTATAAGTAGTTGCATTATTGTAATGCTTTAAATTATTAATAAAACTGTGAAACAGGTTATATTGTTTTAATGTAATTGTACCTCATATCCATCCCGCCGTTATTTTTTTATCTACAATAGGCTAGCTAACACGACCACAATTTCATGTGGTGTTAAGTGATAATGAAGCCGTGGATGTTGTTTCACATCATCACAATAGTAGACAGCCGGAACACATGAGGGCGGCCGCTAGCCAGGCGGGTTTAAAAATCCCTTATACCAATGTGGCTTCGGAATCAAACCAGGTGTATCTCGTAGGTGTGTTATAAAAAAATGTGAATAATGGCAAATACTGCTTCGAATATTCGTTAAATTTACTTAAAAAATATTATGAAAACAAAAATTATAGGATTTAAAATGGAATAGGAAAAAAAATGTTTTTTGTAATATGTTTGATTGAAAGCTAACACTAGCAAAAATTTATACATTTAAATAAATTATCAATAATATCTTCCCAAGTACGTAAGTGCACCTATGTGTAGTTTTGTCTTGCAGGCTTTCAGATTAAGATAAGCTCTGACTGTGATCTGTCTTGTTACTTAGTACGTCATAATAACTTATCAATATTTGTTTGTTATCTATAAGAACTTGAAAACGTTGGAATCTCAACAAGTTTATTTGTCCTGAAAACATTAATACAATTTTTTTTAATTTTACCAGGTTTTTTAGTATTTTTGTATATTTATTTTTAAATGAAAAAAGTAAAAGTGACTAAGTAGACTAATAATAGAATCATGCTAGAAGATTATTCTGGCCAAGTTTTAAACTATATCTCCGTCATTTTTGCGACACTTGCAATGTTGGCTATTTTACATAAAGGCAACGCTTTGAGTAAGGAATAGTAGTTCTTTAACATAGGCAGAGGTTCATTGTTTTGGAGCACAAGAAATCTTTTTGTGCTTTGAAAATGCTTTGTATAAAAACGGCTCTATGTCAGAGTTGTCATGCCCAGTTTTATCTTTACAATAAAAAATAGTAATGCAGTAGATAGTAACCTAAATAAATGTAGGTAATTTGTTGTAAGTGTTAACAATAAACATAATTTTCATAATTGGTATGTTTGAGGGCAAGGCTAACCCGATAATACGAGGGTGGATTGAAAAGTACTCGGCCTAACCAAGAAAATAAACACATACTAAATCAGTTATATTTTTATTTTTCTACATAATCACCATCAAGTTCATTGTGTGAAGTTCGAACCACTTTTGCCACCTCCCCTTCCAAGCATTTAGACCGTTGAAAAAAAAATGATTCTTCCTTAGAGTCAAAATATGCGTCTACAGCTGCTTTGACCTCGTCGTTTGTCGAAAATCTTTGACCTCCCAAGTGCTTTTTTAGGTTAGGGAACAGAAAGAAGTCTGATGGTGCCAGATCTGGTGAATACGGCGGATGCGGTAACATTTCAAAGCCACAGTTGTGAATTTCAGCCATTGACTGTGCTGACGTGTGAACACGGGCGTTATCTTGATGAAACAGGACTTTTCTTCTGAGCATTCCTCGACGTTTTTCTTTTATTTCCTCTCGTAAACGACGTAGTAAGGTGCAGTAGTAATCAGAGTTTATAGTCTGACCTCTTTCAAGATAATCAATCATAATCACACCTTTCGAGTCCCAGAATACTGAAGCCATCACCTTATTTGCCGACAAAATCGACTTAGCCTTTTTAGGGGGTGGTGAACCAAGTCTTCTCCACTGTTTTGATTGTTGTTTTGTTTCCGGTGTACAGTAATGAACCCATGTTTCGTCCATAGTAACAAAACGATTCAAAAAATCATCTGCATCGGCTTCAAATAACTCCAAACAGTCGCGTGAAATAGTCAATCGCGTCCTTTTTTGTTCAACTGAAAGCAGTCGCGGAACCCACCTCGCAGACACCTTGTGGAAACCCAACTCGTTGACAATGATGTTTTGAGTTCGTTCATAAGAGATGCCTATAATCTCGGCTATCTCTCTAATTTTTAATCTGCGGTCTCCCATTATTAAATCAAGTACTTTTTTAATATTTTCGTCAGTAGTTGACGTCGAGGGCCTTCCAGAGCGGGGTTCATCTTTCACACTCTCTCTACCACGCTTAAATTCTGCTATCCATTTTTTGACGGATGAATATGACAAAGCACAATCGCCTAATGTACTGACCATGTCATCATGGATGGCTTTTGATGATAGCCCCTTCTTATGGAGGTACTTAATGACGGCACGCTGCTCGATTTGCTCCATTCGCGGAAATTATGTCCGATTACTTTGTTAATAAATTTATAAAATCAAAACTAATTATCGCACACGTTTCGAACTTCACACAATGAACTAGTCTGAACTGAACTAAATAATGTGCGTAGATTTGATTTTTAGAATTGAATGGATCTGTGTTAGGCCGAGTACTTTTCAATCCACCCTCGTATTATTTATTTAATATTAGTCTCTATCAATTGAATTAGATCCAAAAAACACGTAGTACCTCAAGGGCAACAAAAGAACATATACACTTTTAATACTTAGTGACATAATGCCCGTAATATTCGAATTGCAAATTTTTTTGATCATGAAAACATTTTAAATATTACATTGTAAAAATGTGCAATAACTACTATGTTTTTTACGACTACTTTATTAGAATATAAAGAAGCAACCTGATGTGGGGGCCGGTTAGAATATCCCTGCTGTTACTATTCACTGTGCATGTCGTAAAAGGCGATATAGTGGAAAAAACTCCAAGAAAAGTGGCAGTTGTTCTTGTGACCTTAATAAACACACTACGCTAGCCAACCCGCATGCTAAGAGGAAAGTAAGGAAATTACCCCGAAAATTAGAAAGGCCATTCGGCAATATTATTTGTAATACAGAAGGGACCGGCATAAAGTAATGCCTTCGTAACACGCAAGAGGAAAAGGTTGCATTGCAAATCAAAAATAACCAGTATTTATTTACGTAAGTTGGAATTAATTTTTAAGCATAGTATTTAATGCTATTAAATAACTAAATTGGTCAAGTTTGCATTTATGATATACAGAAACCTTGTACCTTGGAGGTACACAGATAAAAAATATGTTCCCACTTGGTTGGATATACCGCAAAAAGTTTATTGTTTTAACTGGTTATGAATAATTTGTTATTACTTCAGTACAAATCTGAATAATTATGCAGCTATAAAATGGTTTTCATTATAAAGTAGGTTGTAATTACGGTTTTATTTAACTACCCGCCTTAATGAAGAATCTATAGAAAATTATCTACGTATTCACAGAGGACACAAACTTTTTTAAATTGAGTGAGTATATATTAATTTCACACGATAAATTCTTTTTTAATTAATTGGTTATTTAAATAAGCAAAGACCTTTATTTGTTTCCAAATTTTAATAAGCTTTGAATTAGTCCCGTCGATAATAATATTTGTATTAAAATTACGTATAAAAAATCATCTTCCGGATAAAATGCAAATAGAAATGGGCACTTGTTGAATTTAACTGACATGTAAAAAGAATCGAGAAAAGATCTAGCAAACTAGGCGGTGCTCATTGGCGAGAGGACGTGGAAGTGGCACGCGAGGTTAGGTGAGGCTTTCGTTGGGTGCAGTGCACGTAAAGGTGTCGCTGGTCGGCGCCAGCACGGTACGAGGTGCGCCAGTCGAGGGAAGACAAGCGCGCGCGCACCTCGCCAGTGATACTAGGCGCATGCGTGCTGTAAACCCTTCGTGCGTGCTTTAGTGATTTACGTGAATACAAAACGCAATCATGAAACTTCATCTTAAAGTTTTCGGTGAGAATTTTTTATAACTAATACTCCTAAAATAATGTTTAATTTATAAGAAGTGATACTTATTGTTTTTTATAACATTCTCAAGGTAGATGAAGTAGGTGTTCAACTACTCTTGCTATAATGTTAATTATATCAACTTCTAGAAAATTAATAAGGGCATGTATACATAAGTGATTAAACCAGTCCGAATAAATTTCACGCCTTTTAATTGAAAGTATTTTCAGGGTTTGCTATCAGTATTACGATTTAACCAGTTTTAATCGAAATTTTAATTCTTATACTTTATTCTTATCCGATAATACTATCTTATATTTTTCTTATCCTTTTTATTAAAGTAAAAGTTTATGTGCAATATTTTGTCTTGTTTAATTAGTATCCAAATAAACTTTGCAAATACAAAAAGAGAATTTAGAGAAAGAGACGTTTTTTTAACATATATAAATTTTAAACTATCTATAAACTTTAATACGGATTTGCAGCCAGTTCAAATAAATAAACAGCCCTCTTCCCTCACAAGGAGAGAGCTTGTAAGATTTTTTGTCAGTATTCTATAAAACTAGTAATGACTGTTACTTTGTCACTGTTAAAAAAGACTTAAGAACTTATAAATAATTTATATTTTGATAATTAACAATTTTAAATTTGCAATCATGTGTAACATGAAAATGACTACAAGCTTATATGTTTTAAAATCGTATTAATTCCATAATGAATTCGCCTTTTGGTCACATTTAAGTTTCATACGAAATGAAAACAGGTTTCACATCTTTGTTTCATCTTATAAGATATATTTTTTAAATAATTTACCTTATGTAAACACAAAGACGATCCCATATGATATGTTATCATTTAAATTAAAATCTTTATTTAGTAGCTATCTAATTACAACATTATGATATTAAGTAACAAGACAAAAGACGACAAAACAGAAGTAAATTATAACTTGAAATAATGTAACAGCTATACGCATTGCCTAAAAGTTGGTATTGATTTAGTTTCAAATCGATCGATGCTTGCCATGAGAAGAATAAAAAAAAATATAACTTTTTATATTATAGACACACTGACTAGTAAAAGATAGCGAATGCAAATCGTTCCTAAAAAAACGTACTAATGAAAGTAATTTTCTTTGAGTGGTTTTTGTACTTAAGTATCTGACCTGGCACTCAATCATTTTTCATTCATAAGAAAAATGTCACTTTATAATCTTTTAAATAAATTGAAATATTTTAGCAAATTCGATAATTTGATGACATATATAATAACTTACTTTAATGTGTTAAACAATTCGAGACTAAATATATTTTTTTTATTCTACAAAACGATAAGATAAGCAGAACGTTCATCCGATGGTGAGTGATGCCTGCCCATAATAATACGATGCTAGTTATGGTGATAAGCACTACACCGCTTTCCTTTGCGACACAACATGGTAAATTTGCTTAATGCTCTGTTAATTGGTAAACGTATTTTTTGCAAATAATTTTCATTGTTATTAGATAATGATACTTTAGTGGCAGAGATTCTGAGCGCCTTTTAAAAGTCGCAGAACAAATTCATTAATCAGCAGTCTTGGACGCACCTACCGTAGATGAGCAAGTAGTTCTTTTTAATAACAAGTTGATTCATCTGTATCACCTCCATATTCTTGCTCGTCCAGTGCGCGTTCGTCATCTTCCTACCCCATGGTTGGATGATAGTATTAAGAAAATTTATAAAAAAAAAATCTTTAAAAATCGAAACACAAGATCCTGGTGATTCCAATAAGGAGAAATACAGATTAATACGGAATCGTTGCCACAATGTGTGTAGAAATGCACAATTACACCATATTCATGATTCTGTTCAAAATTCTCTGGGCCTTCGAGGTACATAAGTCATTGGAAGTCGGAAAATCTAATACGAATTTATCACCAAATATTGATTTCCATCTGTTAGATCAGCATTTCTCCTCTTCGTCTTGCGTTGATAATAAAATTATGCAAACAACGTTAAAATTTCTTTCTGCTAAATTAAATCCGGACACCTGTTTAAATTTTAGTCATTTCAACAACTGCGATGTTAGGAGAGCAATTTTATCCTATCATTCGAATGTCGTCGGTGATTATTCCCATTTTAGATATCATTTCTCCTACAATTACTTCTATCCTTAACAAATCTACTAATACGGTATCCTTTCCATCCCTTTGGAATAAAGCCACCGTAATACCTCTACCCAAAAAGCAATGCCCCTTTTCCTCGTCTGATTATCGATCTGTATCTTTACTTCAGTTTTTGGCTTTTTTTTTATTAGCGACGAGACGAGCGAGACGTTTACCTAATGGTAAGTGATACGCTCGTCCATAACAACTTAGTGCTAATCAAGACTAAGCTAAGTAACACTGCACCACATTGCGCTCTTCGCTTTGAGACATGTGGTGTTAAGTTTTGTTACCCCAGTAATTTCTCTACCTTACAGCGTCCTGCAAAGCGGAAGACAGTAATATTTGCACACTGCTATTTGCTGGCTGAAGTAGGAGCTGCGGTGGGAGACCTAGACGGTCTCCGGCAACAGAGAACTTTCACCAGTAAAGTCTGTCTAAGGTTCTAGAACCTCTCACAGCTTTTAGTTAAAAAAATCTGCGAACATGTATGCGAAAACTACTAAACTACGTTTTTCAACCAGTATATCCTATTATAAAGCATGTGACTAAAAGTGCGAAGCTTGACTTAGATATTCATATGCCAAAGTAAATAATATAAAAACTTCCACGAAAAACAATAAACATTAAAAAGGTTTTCTGCAATCCATCGCTACATCATGAGTTGCGTTTTCTAGATTTATTACAATACGTTTTGGTTTTGTACATTTCGCTAATTACTTGCCTGTTATTAAGTTCTTGGTCTCATTATACACTGTTTTGTTCATGTTTCATTTATGCTCATGATTTTCTTTCCTAAACTATGTCATCTCTGGTTCACTTACATCTTATTAACAATTAGTGATATATATCAATTATTAAATTAATTAGTCTGGAAATCTAAAAAAATATCAAAAATATTCCTCAAGGGTTATTGTATATATACCTTGTATATAACAAGCATTTCTACGTTAATATAACTATAGAAAAGAGATACTTTTTTGTTTATAAAATCTAGAAAGAAATGTTTATTTTAATATTTTCTCAACAGTTTTCGTTCTATGAAAAGAAGTTATCAATCAATGCAGTAAAACGTCTTTTTATTTTTTCGACATCAGTAATAGAAAATTTGTCGATAAAATCCTGCTTCATCGTAGAGACACGTGGCTATACGATCAATATGTGAATTTTAAAATTTATCTCAAAGAGATCGCGGGAGATATTGACAACATAATACTAGATAATAGTGCATGTGATGTCTACGTATTTGAATATGATTATTTGTTTTGATTTTATCCAACTAGTTTTCGTGTTAGAATTGACGATAGTTGTTATTATCTGATTTAGTCGCAGAAGTCTTTATGTTCATAAAGATGATCAAATGATGAAGGTATTTTAAAATATAAGATGAAATCATTGCGGAAATACAACCGTGACTGTTCATTGCTATCTGTGATAAGGCTGGTTCACGTTTAAAATGGGGAACTTATGCGTACTTATTACATTTAACATATAATTAAACTATACAATTTCTCTAAGCATATAGAGAATAAATATTTAGCACAGTTAAATTCTTTTTGGACTTACTTATCTCGTAGTTCGCTGGTCGTTAGTGGAATTTACAACAGATAGCTCCAGTGCTTAAAAGGATTAGCGTAACCACATAATTCGTTTAACACTTTAAGAAATATGTTTGTATGTTGTAGGCTATATATTAATATGGATGGTCTAAAAATATTGTCCATATAATAATGAAAACATTATGTTGGAAATTTCGTAGGAGATCACGATTATTAATGTATGATAAAATGTTTTGGCCATTCCCATGTCCTGCAACTATATCTAGCCCTCTAGTTTAAATATTAACTACTGAATAGTTTAAACTCCCGCTACGAGATATTTTTCAACATATCATGTATAGAAAATTAAAAATATTAAAATGACCGGCGTTAATAAATTTACAAGTGTTATTCGCACAATATTTACTATTGAAGACAAATGTGTACTTTTACGTGGGTATTGATTGTACAAATGGTTTATTTCGCTAATTAGAAGGTTAATGTTACGATAAACGATTAATGTATATAGTTTAATTTAATGAGATTTTGATTAAACTCAAACCGATCAATCGCACTTCTAAGGTGCGATAACTGTGCTAATATTCCTAATCGCATTTTATGTACCAACCTATTGGAAGTACACAGTTATTTTTTGTTATATCGCCTATAGTCTGTTTTTCACATTACTATAGCGAATCAATCTGTTATGGCATTAGCAATCGAATCGAATATGTGTACTGGCGTATCGTTTATGTAACTGCGTTTTATAGTCCTTGAAAAGAAAATTTTATACAATGTACAAGTACGCGATAATAAAATATAACATTATTTATTTATTTAAGCGTGTAGTATATGTATATATGTATCTTTTTAATTTTTTGTAGTAAAATATATTAATTTCTAAACAAAAAAGTTTAAGAAGTTTGCTAGCACGAACGATATTTAATCTACGAAACAAAATTTGATAGAATCTTTGCGTTAGTCTCGTCTCTATTAGCGAAATTATCTCTTTTTAATCTTTAACTCTTTTTAATTGCTTTTATTCTATTCTTTTTTGGAGGGGTTCGTCTTATTTGTTGAAACCAGACATGTAAAAACAATTTTGAAAAGAACAAAAAAGTCACATACAATGAGAAATTTAGTTTTTAGGATCTGTACTCACATATTCAATACAGCATTAATGAAAACTACTTGGACATGAAATAATTGGCGAAAAAGAATTGTTGCGATATTTCAATGTCTTATTATACCAAATAAATATCTAAAAAATAGACATTTTATAAAGCAAACATATGTGTAAAATAAACATATAATTTATAAAAACATACAAAAAATTTTATATTTCACCGCGCATCATCATGAGTAAATTGCACCTGTGTAAAGTCGAGGCGGGTCGCTGGTTCACAAGGGTTTTGTTACGAATATTATTGTAACGAAATACTAAGAGCGGGTTTATAAAACGACAATGTTACTTGCAGACAAAGAGAGACCCAGTAAGTAAATTTTTGGTTAAAAGACATTTAAACATCTGTATAAAATAGACAATCTAATAACGTGTAATCGGTTAGGGTTAAGTAAAGTAACATAAAAAATTATAAACATTTAACAGACGATACACACTTTCTAAGTAAATGAATAGACGTTTAAGACAATGGAAGATCCCTGCTGGTGGTAGACATCTGTACTGGTGGTAGATCTCAGTTGCCAGAGACCGTCTAAGAATATACCACCGCAGTTACTATTTCTACAGCCAAATTGTAGCGTGTAAACATTATTGTTCCGATTTGAAGTATGGCGACGAGCGCAATGTGTTCCAGTGTATACCATCTTAACCAGCGTCAATAAGGGTCATCGTATCACTTATCATCAGGTGAACAAACAACAGCTTGTCTCGTCTCCTGGTCAAATAAAAAAAAAGCAGCGAGTAATACGCTACTTTATATTGTTTACTAATGACAATATTTTGATCGATTATGATTGGTTACGTGCCAAAAAAATCACGTAACGTTTAGAACAAAATCAAAAATGTATTTTTTACGAAAGTTTAATGTAGCACCTAACAGGAGGAAAAAACCTTAAGAAATTATAGACACGGAACTTAAATGAAGCTGTGGCATCGAAATTGTCACGAGACGCGTATAATAATAAGATACGACAAATAAATAGGCGGAATTAACTTCGCAAGCGAGACAGCGTACTTGTTTGGAATGGTTCTGTTGATAAACACGCAAGGCAAACCGCTTATGCTCGTGTATCTAAGCCACAGTATTAAAATAAAAAAAAAATATTGAACAACGCAAACATTCCTGCATTATTTAAAGATAATACAGATATCTATAATGATAATGATTTTGAGACGTTAAGTTTAGCTGACTTTAATAGTTGGGTTATAGACTATCCTTCTTTCTTAACAGTATAGTGCGCGATTAACATATTTGTCAATAAGAAAGTTGGTTCCGAGCAGGACTTTTACCTGATGGTAAGTGATACGCCCACCCGTAACAATGAAGCGACAGGTAGGATGAATACTATACCATATCGCCTTCGGACATAACTTTTTAAGTCTCATTGTGCCAATAACGTTTGCAAACATGGTCACTTTTTCATAGTCCCTATATAGCCTAACAAAAATTATGTTTTTTATGTAACACCAGGGAGGGGTTACACAACATTTTTGTTACAAGACAATGTTTGTATGTAACATAGAGCTATTTTAAATATTATTCCCGACATTTTTAGTTAAATTATTTGTTAGCGTAATTAACTTTTAACAACAATTTAAGAAATTTTAACATAAATATTTTGTAAGGTTTAAACTTAGTCAACAAAGTAATAATATGTAAAAGAGGGAAAGTTATTGTAATACAATGTTTAAGACGCAAAAGTAAAGGTATTTCTTTGAGTAATATTTTTTGAATTCCGACATATTTTTTTTACTATTCATAATCAACGAGTATCACAATTAAAATTATAAGCGGACTCGGAGATATCAAAACAAATTATGAATAATCGTTAAAAACCGATTTAAATTTAAATAAACAAGTATCTACTAATCCAACTTTACTATAACGATTATATAATTTAAGCATTTTGTGGTAATTAATTATAACGATTGGGAAGAATGATTACAAAAACGCAGCGCAAATTTTCCATACACGAATTGCAAGTTGAAACTGTAAGTGGGCTTCACCGTTAGTTCTGTACATTTAATTATTTCCTTTTAAGTTCATCGTGTTCAATATCTGTAGGTCGGTAATTGGTGATAGTTTGTTATTGGAGGTAGGATGGTGCCGGCTGGTACAGGTACAGTAGTACAGTGGTCGCGGCGACGAGGCGCCGGCCGTCGCTGACCGTCGCCCAGCTGCATTCTTACACTTTCACCGCTTGGCACTGTTGGAGTAATGACGAACATGGATACGCCGTTATGCAAATATTTGACGTCTCTCAACTTTAATGTATTCCATCTAAATAAAAAATGATTCATATGACTCTAAAAGTTTATTCTCTTGTGTTTAAGTATTCAGGTAAACATTAGGTACATATTTTCTAAACAATCTACATTTTTAAGTATAAATACATTCTAAACATTTGTATTACTAAATTCATGACGATAAAATTTAAATCGTTTTGATATATCGAAGTATACAATGTTTTTTTCCATTTGGCTACCTCATTTATAAAGGTTAAATATGTCCATGATTTCTGCTTTATCATTTTTATTACTACTTGCTGATCGCGATGTCTTTGTACTATAATTTACATGAAGAGTAATTAAAGGCGTAATGTTTTTTACCTCCCGGTTGTCCGGTGTACATAAAGATGCAATTCAAATGTCACGGCTTGTATTATTAAAGAAAGGGCAAATAAACATCTTTACATTGTTTATTTAGTTGCGGGATGGTGCAAACTAGTTTAAATTCCAAGGCCAGAAATAACCTTTGCAAGTATTAAAAGCATTCTGCGGTTGCGGTGGAGGGAATTTATGGATAAAGATTATATTTTCTTTTACGACCTCTTATTATGATTCTCTGTTAGCGCTTTTCTAATACATTTGACATTTATGTTTTTCAAGTTATAATAGTTCAAAAAATTTATCATGTAAAGCAAAATGTTAAAGTAAATTGAAGATACGAGTTCTTTGTACTCTTTTACTAACGCATATAAATTTATCAGTTCTCATTGGAAAGTATGTGTAGATTACGTATACTTTTTCTTCAGAGTCTTCAACGCGTTTAAAAACTTTGGTGACTTGGTGTTTCGGATTTGAGAACAAGTTGAGATAATGCCATTTATGATTTACGTTAGGATTTCTTTATGCCTATTGGCTACCGGAGTAGTAAAACTTGTTTGATTGTCAGCAATGAACCAAGTTTTCGTATTTTTTGGTTTTAAATCAATGTACGATAGAACGATTTTTTCTTTAGTACTGAACGATCTTAATGCCGGTTAATTTTAAACTAACCGGAAGAAACCAAATTTTCTTACAATCGGAGACGCCGTCGATAATCAATTTGGATCGTAAACAAGTACTTGTATTTTCATAAACAAATATAATTCTGTAATGCAGACAGTTGTAATAAGTTTATGTAACGAACAATTATAATTTAAAGTCCATCAATTACTTTGCTTCGTAGCGAACTTAAATAGCGTGCAGGTAGCCATGACGGCACACAATGAGAAATACTTAACAATGGCGTTCGCTAACACTGATGAACCCTGTACCATTTAATGAAAATTAGCAACATTTGTAATGTAATAACATATAGCAAACCTTTGTAAATGGAGATTCACAAGGTACACGAAACGAGAAACCAGAGACGAGGGGAAAATTTTTTCAGTCTTTATCTTAAAACAACAAACACGTAAAATATGCAATAAAATTATATGGAATTTATGTGTTAACTTAGATGTACGTGTATGTATGTATATGAATATGTATGCCTATGTATAAATAAAATTATGCCGAGTCTTTTTTAGTTTTTAAAACAGACTATAAATTAAAAAGATATTGCAGTCGATTTTTAAATTATAGTAAGTTTACAAGGATACCATGGATACACATACGTGGCAATCGAAAATACTGTTACAAGTTGTTATTTTGTAGATGAAACATCACTTACAATAAGGTGTCGTTTACAGAAATTCTATGGATATAGATCTTATTATGTTACTGACCTCTGGGTTTATATTTGACTTAATAGTTTTTTTACATTCTGTGATTTGGGGATTCATTTATGTCGGTACACACAATATACTTAGCCGATGATTATAATTTAATACTTTAAATGTTAATGCGTGGGAGTTTTCAGTTTTAGTTCAACATTCTTAACTTATGAAACAACCTGCTTTGCAATCTCTTATTAATAATATTTATATGCTGTTTTTTTACTAACCATTTTTTTTATGATAATAAATAAGGAGCATAAGATTGTACAGAGAAATGCTTGATGTATCTTTTTTGTTCGGAAGAATGAATGAAGAAATACGCTCATTACTTTATATTGTATATTTTTTTTAAATGTACATTTTAATCGTTTTAAGAGCATGGTTTTTATATTTTTTTATAGCTTAAATAAAGAAGCATCACTGTTTCAATCTGGTCTATCGGTTTTAAGTATTCACAATGCTCCGGTTTATTTGTTATAAAGAAAACTAATATTTCTCTCCATGAAATCTATGTGTCCGGTGAAAGTTTATTATGGCGTACTTTGCCTTATAATCATCATTGAATAATTAATTATCTCGTGTCAAGAAGACATATTTCGGTTAACAAAACTAGTCCAAGTGGTTGATACGTTGATTGTCAGCTTTCGCTGTCGTCTCACCTGAAATGGTTAATCATACACGGATTGCATATTTAAATCTAGAGTAGGTGTGTATGTGTAAACTAAACTTATTAATAACATGTTATTGATATTCGAAAGTCTACATTCTAAAAAAACACTGTTAGAGCAACGTTGAATTCGTACATCAAGAGAAGTCAAAAATCTTTCGCTAAAAGCTAATGAAGTATCATACTAGCTACGTATTTCGGCATTGACTTTACACCAAAACGAGTCATATCGTGACCGTTAGTAAAAATGAAACTATCAAAAGTGTTGTCGGCGGAATACGACAGGTTTTATAACAATATGTCTCAAAAAGCACAATAAAATAAAACGTAGATCCGTAGAACCGTAGATTTGCAGTTTTGTTGATTTTAATTTTAAATGAATTTACAAAACCAACGCCATTAAAATTTTATAAACGTCGATATTAGTTGTAAACATTACGTATTAATATTAAAAAGCTGCTCTTATAAGGAAAAGTTGTGGCTAAAATGTGTAGAATTTCGTTTTCCATTTGTATGAATAATTCATGAGTTGTTTATTGAAATCATGTTTTTGAATTTACGTTGATTCATTTCTTGTCATAAATTATTTGTACAAAGAAAGACTTATGAGTTAATTACTTCTGAAAGAGGTATTGTAAATATAACATGAATATGCAATATATCACAGATCTATTGTAGTTAATCTTTTATACAAAATATGGTAAAGATATATAGGTATACGTATCGCAGATATCTTTTGTTCTTACACAGCAAGCTCCCTTGTCAATTAATTTCAATAAAAAACAATTATTAAACTTATGGATTTGATTTCAGACGTGGTACCTACGCGGTTCAGTGTGGCGATTATGATGTTCTTCGCCTGCTGGGTCAACTACATGATGCGGGTCAACATGAGTGTGAACATCATCGCTATGGTTCCGGACGACGCTAAAACAATATCGTCAGTAGTTTTACATTGCTTATAAAGCTAACTAATAAATTATAAGTATTTCTTATTATAATGATATTTTTTTTAACTATACAACAAAATATTTAAACGCGAGATGCACATTTTAGGTATAATGTTAAGGTAACATAATATTTCGTTGTCGTTTTAGCCTATTGATGTTCAATACTGAACATATCTTCTCAGGTAAATGGTTAAGTTCCACGCTTAGTCTTCCGATTGGCGAACACAGTTTCATAGCCACAAGGAAAACTGTTGCCCTTTTCCTAAAAATTATTCTCTCCCAGAGTACACTGATAATGAGCATGTAATATAAAATTGTATTTAATTGTTATTAAGTTCAATAAATACATTATGAGGAAAAATATTAACGTCCGCAGCTTGTGTTATTTTTTCTCAGATATAATTACAGTTGCATCTTAGACAAAATAAAGATCGATTTATGAGTGCTATTTTTACTCTGTATGTAAATAAAATACGTAATAGAAGTATAAAGTGGAGGAAAATGAAAGACGTTCACTATAAAGGAAATATTTAGCTAAGGTACGGTACGTTTCGAAGAATTAAGTCAAGAATCTGCAAGGTCAGCTAGTGCAATGATGCAACTTTACAAGTCTTCTATTAGAGAAACTTGCAAGCGGAGTGTATTGAATGATATCTTATATTTACGTGAATATTACAAGTATAATAAAACTTAATTTTACGGATTGTTTAACTATTAACTAGGTGGAGTTTCGAGATACTGATAAGACGTCAGTCTCCTTCTGCGGTAATCGTTCCGTAAATAGTATTTAACAGCTGTAGGTACTCCGTCATAACTATGATATCAATACATTAGTCTTTCAGGAGTTCAGTCATCTATGTTGCTATAAAGTAGTAAAAACAAACGGTAGATAAATAATTAAAGAAACGCGATAATATTTTTAAATTAATAAGCATTATTTAATTACACAGAGTTTATATTAAATAATGCTTATTTAAACATAATTTCTATTAAACAAAAACGTAACCAAAACATTAAAGTTAAATAGTTTACATTTAAGTTGTTGCATATTTTAGATGATTGACGCATTATAAAAAAAAACGTGTTGTAACATTAGGATTTCCCCTTGAAAACGGTGTTGGCCATAAAAACTCGTTTTTGCGAAGACGGTTCGAGGCCTTTCGGAGCGGCGGACTAAAAAAGTGTTAGCTATTACGTCATTATACGAAGATAGTGAAACATTTTTATATTTTATATATCTCAATAAACTAATTTTTTAAAACTTAAGTCGCTGCGAATGAACTTTTTGAACGCGCCAATAAAAATACTTGAATTTTTAACTTCGGTCATTATATTTCCTCTTTGATATTTGAGTATAAAGTGAGATAGATGAAAACTATAGTGGAAATGGCCTTAAGTGTCTTAGTTGTTTTGCAGTATCGCTCTAAAACCCGCCATTCCTCTCTATTCCACTGTCAAACATTCTCCCGGGGTTGACTGGTAGAGAATGCCACTAGGCATTAAGTCCGCCCATTGTAACGTTTTGGCGTATACAATAAAGATTTTAAATAAATAAATAAAAAATCAATTAATTTTTTTTTATAAAGTGTAATATAATAATAAAAAATACTTCAGTAATTTCCTATAAACCAGTTAGTAGATATATTATGCACTACTAAACTGGTTAAAAGTGATAGTAGCCGCCATTAAGATATTTAGTAGGCGACCGTACTACGTCGTCATGAAGTATAATTAAATAATTTTATTAAGGCAACAATTATCAAGTATGTAATCGTCTATACGAATCGTATTTTCGATGAATTTATCGAAAGTTAATTACTGTATATGATATCAAATAAATTTAACTTGGGTCTTTATATTCAACAAAATTCAAAACTATTGACAAAAATCAGGACATTTATGGCGCCTGAATGATATTATCCTGCACTCCACAATCATTTATCAATATAAAGTACGGTACGTTTCTTGGCATTAACAACTTAGCACTATGTTTACGTTTAAGTGAAGGGCATAACGGTGCGGGTTACTCGAAGCAGTTGCTTATCGACGTCTTACCCACTTTGTCATTACCGCGCGAAGGTCTGCCTTACATCATGGAAAGCGTTCATATTGATATATAAAAATGACATGCTCACATAAAAATATTTATTTACAGTTACATTTTGCTATTTTAATTTTGAGACGAATTTTTTTATCATTGACGTCATTCGAACATGTTGGAACATAAATTCACTAAACTCTTTTAAAATAGATGTAATAGTAAATAAGTAGATATAGATCTATATTATTATAAATATAGTAGAGCAATCGCAATCATTTAATTGGTAATTTTGGTATAGCTTTAATACTTGAAGATTTGGATTTTGATTGAGAACATGTCTATTTCCAGTTTTTCTTTTGAGTTAGTCGATCTTTTTCGTATTGGGCATGTTTATTTATGTTTTAGACCTGTGGAAGTAGAAGTCGTTGGCTTTTATTTTTGAAAACAATAGTTATGTAATATTTTTAAACAATGTCCATTTAATTTTTTTTCTTTAACAAGTGCTATTTTTTTTTCAACCTCGTTTATCCGAGGTCAGCGCTTTAGCTTGTGAATGTAATAAAAATATTGTTTCCAAATAATGGAAGTGTCAAACATTTCGAAAGTAAGTTTAAAAATGTAAAAAAAATAATCAAAACGAGATTAATACAAAGTATTGGAATTTTTGTTCATCACTTAAAAATAGTGTGATATTTGTAAAGTACTTGACGCGGGTTATGGATTTTAGATATAAGCTATTGCGAACATTTGTCTCCGTCCTTTGCCTTCGTCTTCAGGGAAAAATTTGAATTTCAATGTGGTTATACAATAATGATATTGTTACTCAAAGTAGGTATCGTTTTGCATGCTGGCGTACAAGGAAATTTGAAACGATTGTAAGCAGACCTGAGTAAAGCAATATTCTCGTCCGGTCCACTGCATTCACTTCTTAAATAGTAGTTTGCGATGCGCACAGATTTCTTTCCATAAATCAATTAAAACGTCTAAGATATGTTATCTTTAGTTAATTAAATTATGTCCTTAAAAAAGATTACATCAAATGATTTATGCTTTCAAAATAGTCAAAGAGAAATCTATTTAAACACTAGCTGACCCAGCAAACTTCGTTTTGCCTCAAAATCAATAAATAAAAAAGCTTATTGATAATTCCAAGCTGATTCAACTTTAGTAAATAATGTTGTGAAAACTTAACCAGAAAAAAATAATTCGTAATCAAAAGAAATGCCCGTTATTAATTTCGTTTTTCTATTAGATTTAAATGCACACGTTGATTGACTTTGACCACCTAAGTCAGGACGCCTTCTCCTTGGTATTATAAATTGTAGATAATCAAAGTAAGAAAAGTTCTCGGCACTTGCGGTAAATAGTGTCACTATCACAAACGATCAACAAAGTAAAGTTAACACTTAACTACTATTTTGAACCAATCTGTACTCAGGACAGTGGTGTTCTCAGTTGGATTCTATAATCGCTGCACACGAACACACTTATTTACTGCATGATAACCAATCATCTATCAATTCAACCGCATTATGCACAAAAAAATAAAAATGAACCGAGACAATTCCACCTTAAGCCCAGATTCCCGCTAAAGTAAAATATTCTTCTTCTTCCCAATTAATGGCATGAGTACGGTATCTGCCAATGTCATGTGTACACGTATAAAACAAAAAAATTAAAATATTTAAAAAATTGTCTACGTGGTCAATTCGTCCGCCATGTTACTCCCTTTTCTATTAAAATATTAAAGTGGCATCAGAAATTGTTGGTTGTCAATGTCAATGTCTAAATCAAAAATATTCTTTTAAATTGTATTTGGTTTCTAAATGACGGGTCGAACTTCAAATGTTTGACGTTTTATGTATATAAGGTAAGGTGACCAGACGTTCCGCTTTTTCACAATTAATTCCGCGTCACGCAACGTTTTTCAAAAGTCCCGACTTTTAGAATTAAGTTAAATTTTTTATTTATGAAAATCATTGTTTTGCGTAACATGTTGCTTTTGCTACCCAGTTACATTGTATTTGTCTCTCAGATGATGTATGTGTGTTAGTACTGCGTGCTAGCAAGCTAATTAAACAAATAAATATTACAAATCTACTTCTTGCCGTATAAAATTAACGTAAGTAATTTATTTGTATGTTTCATAAATACATAAATTTTCTTAAACTTAGCTTAAAGTACTCGTAGTCTTAATATTTTATATTAATGACAAAAAGTATGTCACCGACCTTAACCCTAAAGAAATTTAGGTAGAAATATGTCAAGGAATAAAATATTATACATTTTTATATTTATAAATTGTACTTATGTTGGAATTAAAAAAATGTTACGTTATTATTACTCCTTCAAAGTGGTCCCGCTTTGCCTATCTAAAAATCTGGTCACCTCATTGGAAAAAATAAATTGTTGTTTTTACCATATTCCGGGCACTTTTTCCATATTTTCTCACCTTTTACACCTTCCCTGGACTTCCACGAATAATTCAAGACCACATTTAGCCAAATCGGTCCAGCCGTTCTCGAGTTTTAGCGAGACTAACGAACAGCAATTCATTTTTATTATATAGATTTACAAGTTATCCTTTTATTTGTCTAAATTAATCTTTAAGTTTCTTGCTAGAAATCTATGTTTGTTTAACAGACATTGAAATAACGGAAATGTGAAAACAATAAATGATTTATTGTATCTATTTATAACACATAAATTTTAAATTTTGTAAAACACTAATTGTGATAAACAAATGTGTCACCGGTGTCATAATAGTGAAGATCTTGTGTCATTTTGTTCAAACATATTTTATCCTAGATGTGTCCGACGTAAATACTTTAATTGGAAATAAATCACAGCGTACTTTTTTAAACTTTTATTGCATTATTACTCTCAATATTCTGTTTTCAGTTCCCTTTAATGTTACATTAACAGCGGTTTGTTAAAAACGTTGTCCTATTGTTGTTCGCAGGGTGAAAAGCGAATGCGAGGCCATTGCTAATAACGACAGCTTATTGTATAACGTTAGCACAACAGCGGTTACAAAGCGGCAGTTACGCCAGGTAATTATATATTTTAAATATATAAAGTACAATAATAAACAAACAATCAAATATTTTAGATGTTGTTCTCACACTCCATTTGCTTATATATTTCCTTACGTATCATCGTCAACAGGCGTAGAACTCAGAATACAGACTTAATAAAAAATACTGCCTTATTTGCTATATATAACAGTGCTTTATAGAGATCACAGTGAAATCTGCCCTTTTCATTCATTAATTTTCTTTACCATTAATTCCTATTCCTTCTAAAAGTTGCCTTTACATCCCAAGGTTTGGTAGAGATGGATATACACATTTTCTTGTAGGTTTTCTTGTGTTCAAAAACCTTATCAAAATAAAAATAAATCAATTAATTTGATTATAAACAAATCCAGTGAAGCAAAACTGTGAGACCTGATTTAAACCTTGAGGATTATATGTTTTTGGAGATTTTCCATCAAATTATTTAAATATGTTTTGCCTAACAATGCCAGTTCCGTTTTGTAGATCTAATGCGGTAACATTCCACATTCTCATTATTTCAAAACACATTACGGCCTGAATATTTACAATGCTTCGACAATGATGGCTTAAATGTTCGCAACACCCTATGTACACTTGGTTACACATATTGTGACATACTTTTTACTAGAATGCTTTGTGTCTATAATGAAAAATGTATAAATTTAATAATGGAAATAATAATCTAAAATTATATTACCTGTGATTAAATGAGGGTACGAAAAGAAATAAAAGAACGTTTTCGTACATTGTTTTTACAACATTATTATCGGTGGATATCTGTGGACTGGTTTATGTGATCAAAATTATCAAGTATATTAGAGCACTCTCTGTTGTTCAAATGTCATGAGTATCAATAATATTCATCCTCTGGAAGTGTATATAGCGAGATAAGATACACTTTGTAAATAAAAGGACCTGTTGTCCATTGTATATAGCAGGTGGCAGAAGAGAATGATGGCAAATAATGGCATTATCTTGAGTCATTTGATAACGATAAACATTTCCCAGCTTCTTTATTTTATTTTACTTTTGATAATTTGATTGCATCATCGACTACTTGTTTCAGTTAGTTTATATCTCAGTAGAGATATAAATCAATATGTTATAAAATAGGCATCAAATCTAAATTTACTTTTATTTCAGCCTGATGGTGTAGTTACGTTGAATTGGACAGCACAAGAACAGGCGTATGTGTTGTCGGGATACTTCTGGGGGTACGCAATCACATGTTTGTTTGGGGGTACCGCGGCTGAACTGTGGGGGCCAAGGAACGTCGTGTTTATTACAATGCTAATCAGCGCTGTGCTCACAACATTATCACCTCAAGCGGCGAGACTGAATTACGTGGTGCTGGTAGCAGTCCGTTTCATCATCGGTTTGGCAGCAGTTAGTACTTTTCAATCACTTCACTGTTTTCTATTGTATGATCAACTGTCTACGCCAGTAAAATGGCTAAAAACACATCATCAGAGTATTTTTTCCACATTTGCAAATTTTGTTTGAACGACATTTAACATCTTAACCGCTCTACATTTTTCAAAACTTGGATATAAAATTTTGTTATGGAAATGGGCAGTTTCCCGGCAACACCTTCAGCCACATCGAGACCACAATGGGAACGGTCGCTTTTTTGAAATTACGACCGGTCCTCTCGAAAGCCATTAACCACCCGTAATGTTAACCATCCGTTTGGTTTTATTATATAAGATCCTTATTATTAATGGAGATGATTGTAATGCCATTATATTTTATTTGATTTAGCAAAGATTGAATGAAGAACTTAGTATATCCTAACATTACAAAAAAATCATACACGTTTTTTACTCATAAATTTTTAAATAGAATTAACATTTTTTTTTTTTAATTTAGGTCGCATGTGTAGTTAATAATATAACTGATTAGGTTGAAAAATTGCGATACTTTCGTTGAGTTTAATATTCTAGGTAGTCGCACAGTTTTCACTGCATAGGTGTACTATTGTATTTGTACGTTTGCTAAAACGTAGAGAGCGAATACAAACGCATATGGTGGTTATTATCAACTAGAGCATTTACTACGCTTGATAACAAAACAATATGGCTTTTGCAATAACACCTTAAAATTAGTTTCCGTGAATACTACTTAAAACGACGACAGTTGTTGTTGTGTAATAATGTTAGATACAATAGCCATTACTCTTGTCTTAACATTTCAAACAATAATAACTTATTTCAATACAAACAAAATAAGGAGTTTTTATCGTTTCTTACCTGATTGTAATTTTTTATTTGGTTGCCCGGCGATGTAAAGATTAAATAATAATATACACAATCAATATTTTTTCAGGGATTTCTGTTTCCCGCACTACATGCGTTAGTTGCACATTGGGCTCCTCCCGCTGAGAAAGGTAAATTCATCAGTGCGCTACTTGGTGGTTCGATAGGAACTGTCGTCACTTGGTCCCTAACTGGACCATTAATTGAAAGCTTCGGTTGGGACTACGCTTTCTATATACCTGGTAAGTTAACTTCAAATTCAAATTAAGACGAAACGATTACTAAATTTCAAAATTGCTATTTACTTTCTTAAATTTATATTGACATTCTCATAGCATCACGTTTAGTGTAAAATGCATAGGACACTCAATTAGGTACACAAACTAATGCTGCAAATTGACTTTCTTTCGTATTTAAATTCCATACGTTCGTATGCAACGGATTTCTAAATTGTTTCATTTACGCAGCTGTTTGTTTTAGATTCCACAGCAACTTATTTTCCATGGAGAAATTTATACGAATGTGTTATTGTTTAAGGTATCATTGCTATAGTTTGGTGTGCATTTTGGTGGTACTTAGTCTACGATTCTCCAGTGAAACATCCGCGTATTTCTGACAACGAGAAGAAACACATTTTAGATGCAATTGGCGACAGAGTTAGCCAGAGTACTAAGGACACTAAGGTTACAATTGTTTTTGTTATGATATTTATTTGTAAGCGAAGTTTACGGATAACTAGTCGAGTTATAAATAATGGCTAAGTTAAGAATGCACTAGATATGTTAATAAATAACACCGGTAGGAGCTTAGACAATTACGTATAAACAGAAAATAGCCGCCATGGTCGATAAGTGAGGCGGTCGTTAAAATACTTAGAATTTAATATAATATATCAGATTATCGCTTATAATCATTTATTGTTTCTTAATGCATTAAAGATGACTTCGATTGTGAGAAACTTCAAGTTCATTTACGTTATTATACTGGATTTCTTAATGACAGACAAATTAATATAAGATTACGTTTGTTATTAGGTACTGTTGGAGGGATCTTTATATATTTAATCTGAATTAGAAGTAATTAACGTTATTGAAACATAATGATAAATAATCTCATTAATAACAAAAACACGGGGTATATATAATTTTAACCTTATATATACATAATTTTAACCTTTGTCGGTTGAAGGGAAGGAAGTTCAAATAAGATTAGACTGGTTTTGGTCTAGTTTTTTTTACTAGTTTAACCGTTACAAGTGATTTCAATATTATTTAGATAATTTCAGTTAAATTTGAGGGTGTTTCTTAATTTTGATTTAACTTTTAGTTGTATTTCATTACGTTGTTCACAGATCGTTCCACCGTTTTGGAAAATTTTAACGTCTTTTCCGTTTTTGGCGATGGTTATCCTCCATTACGGCAACAATTGGGGCCTGTACTTCGTTATGACTGCCGCACCTAAGTTTGTGTCCAGCGCTTTAGGTTTTAACCTCACGTCTACAGGCACTCTCTCTTCCTTACCTTATCTGGCTAGAATGATATTCTCGCTGATCTTTGGTGCAATTGGTGACAGGTACGAAAGTTACTTTTCTTTAGCAGATCCTATAAAGCATTCACAAAGACAATCGTTGAATTTCTTAATTGTATTCCTTTTCCACACATATTATAACCGGATAAAATAATTGATATCAACAAAAGTATATTTCTACAGAAATGATATAATTGTTGTTAGGTATATTTGTTGTTTAATAAATTAATATTTTACAGGATCGTGAAACAAAATGTCGTTTCAACGACATTCATGCGGAAGTTCTTCTGTCTATTTTCACACATAGTGCCCGGTCTGCTTCTGATTGGTCTTGGGTACACCGGCTGCGCTCCGATTCTCTCAGTTGCGCTGATCACATTCTCCATGGGCTCCAATGGTGCCGCCACCCTTACCAACCTCGTTAATCACCAGGACCTTGCGCCGAATTTCGCTGGCACGTTGTACGGCATCGCTAACGGCATAGGAAACACAGCTGGATTTATAACTCCTTTAGTGACCGCTCAGTTTACTAAAACCGGGGTAAGTTTTTCGAGAAGAAATTGTTTAAATGAGAAATACTTTTCTTGTTGTAGCGTATAAAATGTAAAGCTTCCTTGTTTCATGTGCAATGTTCAACAACTTCTAGCGTTTCGTCGGTTGAATTTTACTTTATTAAACATCAACTTATAGAATCAATCAATCTCATTACAGAACGGATTTGAGCAATGGCGGCCGGTGTTCATCACGGGCGCATCTGTTTACATCGCTTCAGCAGTTTATTTCATACTTTTTGGAACTAGCGAGACGCAGTCTTGGAACTACGTGGCACCCGTCGAAAAAGATGAACAAGACAAGAGGCCAAGCACTAACTCCACAGATACCACAGTCACCATTTCTGTAAAAACATAAAGAACGTATAAGATCGAAGAAAAGAAGTTCGATTCATTTCGTCTGGTGTAGAAAACGCAATTTCTTTTATGAACTCCGAATAAGTCTTGAATTTTTTCATGCACGTAGAATAAGTGACAAAAGCCTTCACTGTGAGAACAGTGCAGGAATGTGCTGCTTAATAATAAATATTACACCTTTTCTCTTTTATTATTATATTCACTTAGTCTATAAGTTTAATATAATTATTTTACTGGTATGTGTAAATTTGTAAACGAGCAAACTCTTATTTGCCTTATAAATAGAAGAAATGGATTTAAGTTCAATTTGAGATTTTGATTTTTATTATTGCTAGAAAGTTGTTTATTGTACTTATTGAGTTTTTAAAACTAATTGTGACATTTAAAAACTGAACTTGTGATGAAATCACTGAATGGTTTTTAATAAACAACAAACAGGATTTTTTTAGATTTTGTTAAGCTTAATTTTAGTAAGAATATGTAACGTTATTATTCAATATTTATAACTGTGATGATGATTATGTAATATTAAATTAGCATTTTAAATTATGTACCGTGTATGTGTTTTTATTAATATGTACATATTAAGTATTGCAGGCAAATTCAAGCACTGCGGCTCGCGGGTTAAAGTTCTATTCTCACGCATAGCAAATAAATCAACGCCTAAATTTAAAAAAATGGTGAGGTAAATTGGTCCACATCCTTTTTTTAAGATTTTTTCGTTAACAGCGTATGTAAGTTACCTAGTACACAAAAGGGATTTCAGAATAGAATTTAAAAGAATGCTAAAAATTTAAACTATATCATATCCAGACTATACCCACATAAAGTTTTAAAAAATTATTGCAATAATACAAGGCAGGTCCGGCCGTGTTTGGAGTACTGTTGCCATATCTGGGCAGGTGCTGCAAAAACCCATCTTGCAGCAATAGACTCGGTGGAGAGGCGGGATATGAGGCTAGTCGGTGATCAAGAACTAGTAATAGCTAGACTTGACAGTCTTGAACACAGGCGCCGAGTGGCCAGCCTCGCGGTGTTCTGCAGGACTTATTTCGGAGAGTGTGCGCTGGAATTACACGACTTGATTCCCCCATCCCCTTTTCACTACCGGACGACCAGACGCACGACAAGGCACCATCCTCACGTTGTAAACATCTTCACTTTACGAACAAAGAGATTTAGCTCCTCTTTTTTTAATAAGAATAGCAACAGAGTGGAACAATTTGCCGGCGTCAGTTTTCCCGTCTAATAACGACGTGGGTGTCTAACGACGTGGTAAAAAAAGAGTCAATAGGGTTAATGCGCTTTACCACCACAGATCACATCACCACTTAACACCAGGTGGGATCGCTGACAAGCATTAACCTTTTTTCTATATAAAATAGTAAATACAAGACCAATAAATTTCTAGGCCCATTTATGCGCAGGATCTATTGCTTACTACTGCATAAACATAACGTTTAGAAAAAGTAGTCTTTCTTTTAATTTAGTTTGCTGAATAGCTTTTCCATTCGATCATAATGTCTTTATGGTAACAACACAAATATTGTCTCAGGTAGGAATTGAATTTCAACCACTTGAGGTCAGTATTCAACTAACTCGTAATTCCATATAAAAATAACGAACAGGGGCCAAAAGCACAATAAGATATTATTAATCATATAGTTCTCATTATACATATCAGAAACATGTTCATTGATAATACGTTATTATAATCACGATTTTTTCAATTTATGCCCAGCGATTTAATGAAGGTACTCGGTAATTGTTTCTACAAACTTCTATAAAATTTTTAGCAAATTTGTGTAAAACGTAATATTGTTTTAATAAAAGAAAATCTTCACCTGAAAACATTGATATATCAAATAAATGATAATATTCCTAGTGAAAATTACTTACATCTTATTGCAGATATGATAAGAGTTTATATCGAGTGAAAATCTAAAATCAATCGGTTTTATCGTTTTCGTCTTGAATCAGTCAAATATTTTAGTGCCAAAAGTTTTCACTTATCAGTGCTCTAGTTTGGTCTTTTATTTATCGAATGCTGGACGTTAACAGTAAAAAACATGTTTATGAATTGTAGTAACTGACGATAGAACAGTATCAAAAATTATGGCTTGTAGGTGGATTATAGCAATAATGATTTTTTCGAGCACCTGTGTGAATTACATGATGCGAGTTAATCTCAGCGTTAATTTGGTCGCCATGGTACCCGTTGGGACTAGTAATAGCACTGAACCAGTAAGTAGTATTTTAAACTATCGATCTACTATTATTTTTAATACTGGTTACTAGTTAAAATGTTCAAGATGGAACAATTATTGATTACAATTATAATTATCATGACAATTGTCATTGTTAATTTATAGGTTTCACAGAGAGTCCTGGATTGGACGCCGTATCAACGAGCGTACATCCTTGGTGGTTACTTTTGGGGTTACATAGTAGCCAATATTTTCGGTGGTCCGCCCGCTACTGAGTTATGGGGCCCTCGGCGGGTTGTTTTCTTCACGACAGTGATATCTGCGATTCTAACACTGCTGAGCCCCTCGGCTGCAAAACATAGCTTTGGTATGATGCTGGCAATCAGAATCACACTGGGATTCTTTGGGGTGGGTATAATTTCATATATTTTTTAATAACGAAGTAAAATTTTCTTAACTTCTTGAAACAGTACTTAAAGTATAAATTTATTAAATACTTGGCGAAGTGGTTAATTGTATGCTTTGTAAGACGAAACTCCCTGGATCTGACAGGGGCCATATTAGAAGTTTTGACGGCAAAAAGTTTTGTTCGAATCATTCTGGGGAATCTGTAATCAACATGTGGGAACTAAGAATTCTGTGCGGGGACGATTCACTATATTTGGCCTAATTGTCTTTTAATATCACGTAAAACTGAAGAGAGGTAATATTTAAATTTTTTCTTGGATCAAAATTAACATTAATTCTTGCTAACAAATAAATAATTAAAATTTAAGCACCGAGTACAAAGTACGCGGCAAATTAAACACTTGCTGATTATTATCTGTTAGTAAAGGTGAAGTAATGAATGACATTGAGCATCGAGGACCCGTTTCCAGTACACCTTTAGTTTTTTGTCTATTATACATTACATGGTTACTCGTTTCTTTACAGGGCTTCTTATTTCCTGCAACCTATTCTTTAATAGCGGGATGGGCAGTGCCTAGTGACAGGGGCAAGTTTGTTGGAGCCTTGGTTGGTGGTTCTATAGGCACCTTCTTGACGTGGACAGCTTGTGGTCTATTAATAGAATTGTATGGATGGGAGTGGGGTTTCTATACTTTCGGCATATTTGCTTTAATATGGGCAATTGTTTGGTGGTATATGGTATACGATTCTCCTTTAGTACATCCACGAATTTCAGAGTCCGAGAAAAAATACATATGCAGTGGTACAAAATTAGCTAAGAAAGAAAAAGTAAGTGTACTAACGTTTTCAACAGCGACACTATAATTTTTTTAAGTTTTTTAACTGTTTTAAATACGAAAATGCACTTTTAGATTTCGCCACCAATTCGGCAAATACTCACATCTCTTCCGGTAATATCGTTATCATTGTTAAACTTCGGAACAGGTTGGGGAATATATTTTATAATAACTGCTGCACCGAATTACCTCGCAAATGCTCTAGGATTTGGTATCTCTTCGACTGGACTGTTGTCAGCTTTAATTTATTTAATGAGATCTAGCTGCTCTTTTGTATTTGCATATATTGGTGATATAATGTTGAAAAGAGAACTTATATCATTGCGAATATTAAGAAAAGTTGGTTGTTTATTATCGCACGTAATGCCCGGACTGTTTCTACTCGGAATGACAATCCCCGGATACTCAGTGACGGTGTATTTAAGCATCATCATAATAAGCATGGCAATTAACGGCTTTGTTACGGTGTCAAGCGCCGCTAATGGATATGACTTGTCAAGAAATTATATAAGTACAATCTCTGGACTTAATACGGCTTTTACGACATTTGCTGGTATAATGTCTCCTATGGTAACGGCGTATTTTACTAAATATAATGAGGTAACTACCAAATTCATTAAAAAAAATAACAAAATTGTTCCCGAAGCAGTTAGCCACAGTTTAGGATTGCTCATCTATTTATAAAGCAGAAACCTATGTTTGCTATTTATAAGTTAATATAATAGCGACATACTCTTAAAGACATACTTTAAAGAAAAATTTTTGTTTTTTTTTTTCAATTAGTACTTTAATTTAAAATAGATTTCCTCTTTCAGTTTATGACAATCTTTTAATCAGCGATTAACCAATAAATAATGTAATGCAACCCTTCGCTTGTAATGATTTTATCTTTCCAGATTTACATAGAGGCATGGCAACCTGTGTTTTATATGGCATCAGCTGTGTACGTTGCTGTAGGCTTACAGTTCATTATATTCGGCTCCACGGAGACGCAGCCCTGGGATGAAGTCAAGCCTCAAGAGCAAACTGATACAATCTTACAAAGTTAGATATAGTGTAATAAAAAGTCGTTGTCATTAAGAAACATAGGTTTAATATCATTACTTTAGTAGATACATAGAGAGGTACAATGTATTATACAGTATGTACATAAATGTGTAATCTCTTCAATATCAATATAATATTTTATTGACAAACTCTTAAGAAGTAAATGACACAAATAGATTAACGCGTGCTATCCGACAACAATTATAGAATTAGTAAATTTTCAAAATTTAATAACAAGTACTACTGCTACGTTAAAAAATTCTAACCGTTAAAAGTTTATACAAAAAAATTACTTCTTCATTTTATATCTAATACGGTTATTAGTTTGAAAACTATTCTTACGTCTTTGGAATTACATCACCAAAACTCAGGTTATGGTCACACACTTTAGAGATTTTCAGGCGGGATTAACGAGACTTCTAACAATAATATAGACATAAAACATTCTCAATATATTAATAATGGTAATTATAATAACCATTTATAAAATGAGATTGCTAAAATCGTGATAGAAATTGAACGGGCGATACTGATGAGTATCTATTGCACCTTGCACCGATAATCGATATTACGTTCGTAGTCTTCAAACATATGATTCCGATTCTGTATCAGATTCGGAACAATCTAAGGCTATCACGTTTTTGTCGTTGCCACTAGGTGGGTCCCTGTACAGAGGCGGCACGGACTTCGAACGTGAACCTTTATCTTCTTTGTTAACGTGCACCGGTTGGAATTTTTTCAATACTCTCTGGTACACCATCTTCCTTGGCGGCACTGGGGGAGGCATATGCGGTGGTTTCTTATTGTTGTTTTGTTCGTTTTCTCCAACGAAATCTGGTTGGACCGACGTCGGAGTAGCTTTGTATATATCAGATGAAAATATGTTCGATTTGTCTTCGTGGAATATATCTCTTCTGCGGTTATAAACGGACGTGTACAGGGGTTCGATGTACTGCGTCGTGTAACAGTTTTCACAGGAGTTCTCACTGGCGGGCGAATCGGTAGAGCGACTGTTGAACGAACTCTGAGGTTGGTACAGAGTATCGTTGCTGCTCGAGTCGCTATGTAGTATTATATTCGCCAATGATTTGGATTGATTTAGTTTATTGTTATTGTAATTACGAATCCTGCATTTTTTGTCTTCAGAGTTACTGTTGGCGATTTCATTGACGTACGGATACGCGCTTTGTGTCATGTTGGTCTTTTCCTTTTCTCTGTTATTCATAGTCAATGTTATACAATTCTTCGTGCACATGTGGGCGGGATCAAAGCGCCTTTTTCGGCAGCAATTAACGACATTCATTTCGTAATTGCCGCTGCGAATTTTCTCCGCATTAATTATGTGGCCATCCTCGCTCACTTCCAGGCTTTTAGTCCTCGCCGCTTGACGAGACCAGTCATTTCTTGTAAAAATGGTGGCTGCCGGTGTTGGTGTCACATCAATTTTGTTTTGCGAGGACTCGCCTTTATTTACTTGACCGTATATTTTTTCTGGTACGCAAGTTGTATTCGTGTTGTAGTTGGTGCTCTTCTTCTCCCATCCGGTGTAAACACGGGAGTAGTTTGTGTTGAGATTGGTTAACTTTTCCGATTGGCTTTGGTACTGATTTTGCCTTTGTATGTTTTCAGTGAATGTGGCCAAATCGTGAATGTTACTGTAAACTATGTTCTCTTGACTAGACACAAGTTCGCGTTTTGCGTCCATGGCTTCTTGCTTCGCTTCTAAAAGATTGTCGGAGCTCTTTGCCCTTCCGAAGTTTTTGTTAGATGCATTTTTGTCGGCTTCCTGAGTTTCGGCGTACATGCTGTATACTTTTGAGGTGCGAGCCGCTTTCGATAAGTTACTCCTCGGTGGTTTTTGCGGTTCCAACCCTGTTATATATTTAGCCGGACTCTGCGCGTAGATGCTAGCGGTTGATCGCTGTACTGCCGCTTTGGAGACGTAGTTTCTTTCGTCGACGCCATTCGTTATGCCGACGTTGACAGTGTTATGAACGTAGCGTTCTCCCATGTAAGGCATCATGTATAACTCTTCATTAACTGTGCTATAAATTTCGGCTTTATTTGAGTAAATGTTTTGATCTCTAGGGACTTGCGGAAGTCCGTTTACGTTAGGGTTATTCGCATAGCGCAGCATTTTTGTCTCGTGTACATTACAGGTTGGAGCAGAGAGACTGTGTAAGATATTGCGCGGTGCCGGACTATTTCCACCATTGCTGTTCGAGTCGTCTTCTGATAAAGTCAATCCTGAATCACGGCTTAGAGATAACTTTTCCTTGCGCGGTGTAGACAACTCCATGGAGTCGAGGGAAATGCCAACAGAATGGAGGCTATCACTTTCTTCTGCGCCAGAATCGAGTAGAGCGTTCGATGATTCAGGACTGCCAGTTCCCAGAAGGCCAGCGATTTGAGGACCGAATAACACTTCCGCCTTCACAATAAGCAGTTCAACAATCATTGGTACTGCTTTGGGAGCTTTATCACAAGGTACGCTAGGCCATAGTAAGCTAGGGCCCACACAGACTCCTAAGTTCATAGGACACATAAGGTTGATGTTAGACTTCTTGGCGATGGCTTGCAAGAGGCAGACGAAGTAAGTCAGCATGTTGTAGTGTGACTTCGGAAGTTTTAATAATAAAGATCGAACTGCTGCTACTTTCTCGACTTGCGGTAAACCTGGAACAATAGTCACGAAAACGATTTTAATTATTTTAGAAGACTGAACATAATTTTATACTATAATTACTGTATTGACATTAACTTTTACAATTTTAGGTGTAAATTTAAATGTTATGCAACTGAAATACCTCCTTTTTTTTAATAAATTATATTTTTTTTACAAATTTCTTAATTCTAATACATAAAAACTTGGTGCCAATAAACATTAATATTTGTGATGGTATTGCACAGTCCACACTTAAGTTGATACCTTCAATTGTTATTATTTTATTACTAATACTTATGCCGTGTCGTGCACACACTGGCTGCAAAATGAATATCGTGTTGGTTTTACGTTGGTAGGTAATTAATATTTATTTGACTTTGTTATATATTTACGTGTTTGCATATAGTCGAAGAATTTAGTCTTAGCTTTACTTATAAACATTAGTAAATAATCTGTATGAAAACTTTCTTTTGATTATTACCATGAATAGTCAATACTATATCTTGGCTATTGTTGCTTCATACATAATGCTTTATGGTATTTTGTATAAATAAAATTATTACATACCGAGTACTTGAAGCCATGAAGGGTATAGCTCTGATACAAGTAAAGGCTGTGGGAGAGCCCTGAAGAACTCTTTCACGAGCGCAGCCAGAAGTAAGACAGGTGCCCGATCTAATTCTGTACAACTTTCTGCCCACGGACCGAGTGTGTCCAACTGAAAATAATACGAAGTATTAATTAATAGCAATTAATCAGATTTAAATTTAAAATTACCATATAATAGAGATATATGATATACAGGAAAGTTATACTAAAGATATCAAATTTTATAAAAAAAAATCATAATCTTACTTTATCTCTCAGCAATCTAAGCGCTTTGGCGTTGGCACTTCTTCTAAAGACTCCGTGAGTCAAAGGAGCGACGATTCTTAGTCTTCGTAAAGCTTGAAGTAACGCCGGTGGTGGTGTACCATTACAGAGTCGAGTCAAAGCGACGCCGAACAGCCGACCGCCGCGCCTCAACAGACGTAAACCTCTTCCGGGTGTGTTGTTGATACTGAAAAATACGAGTTATATGTTGTATATACAAAACATAATAATGTGCACACCAGTATAAGCTTCCGGCAATAAAACGTAATAAGTTTCCTTTGTTTTTAGTAATTGTATTTATTGTATCAGTTGTAGTAATTGTATCAGTTTAGCTCTTTGAACCCGTAGGACGCACGCTCTTGTACCAAGTCAATTTTGTTTAAATATTTGCTGAATTACCTATCTTTTGTACAGTTAAAACTTACTGGCTCTACTACTACTTACTACTCTTTTTACACAAATGTACCCAACTTTTATTTTCTTTCACCTTATGTTAACATGGAAATGAAAACAAACATGTTCTATATAACTTGACAAACGCTTTCCTATACTAACATATAAGGGATTATGAAAGTCTACATTCGCCACATTTTCTTGCTAGTTTCACTAGCAAACCATGTATAGTGTTCTGAATAATTACAACTTCGCAAAACTTGTCCCTAACGCAAATGCTGCAGTAATTACACAATGATCTAAAAGCCAATAAATAAGACCATTCCAACAACAAAGTAAAAGTTTATAATACTGTTTTTACCTTTTCAATACTTGATTTTTCTTTCTTAGCTCGAAGACGAGTCCACACGGATTATTTTTTGCGTTGACATGCTCCAAATCAAAACCGTCTTCGTTTGATAACGTTTGTCTTATTCGTGACATCTGAAATAGAAAAATATAATAAGTAAAGCTACAGGTGCCTGTTAATACATTGTTTAATTAAAAATTTGTTCCAGATTTTCGTTGTCAGAATCTGTCTAGTTTGAATAACACTGGTGCATGTATTCCTACCACCAAAACTTTTCCAACATTACCGTGTTCCGGTTTGAAAGATGCGGTATAATTTTGCGTGTAAATAGTCATAACAACTGTTAGGTGTTGTGTAAACATCCAATTTAGTGCCCCATTGTTAAAGAAATATAAAATATATAGGTAATAAAGCAGTACCTGTATAGCGTGCGGTCTTTCTATACCCTGCAGCGGTGTCGGCGGAGCATCCCTAGCGGTTCGCACGTAAAGTGTGAAGTCATTCGGCGCGCCCCATCTTCCTTCGTGCTCATTCTCCCCTTCTCCCTCCCCATCTCCACTCTGCTCGTGTGTGCCATTTTGCATCACGTGAAGGGCCTGACGTACCACACAACGCGCGTTCATGTCCGGATTGACTGATACGGTTTTACACTAGAACGAAGACAGTATTGTAAAGAATATTATCATAACTATAGTAACTTGCATTAGTCTAATGTTAAGAGTCCGAAAGAGAAGCAACATTGTAAATTATACTTACGAATTCAATTGAACTGGTTAAATCCTTGTAAAATATTTGAATATTTGTTGACTTTGGCTCTGTGGTCAGTTGCGAGTTTAAAGCATTTTGTATTTTCCTACAAACGAGAAATTTAAAATTAGTAAAAAATAAAATAGTTGTGTATAACTTTAATCGATTTTTTTATTACTTACCTGTACCAAGTATCTCTAGCAGCTTGCGTTGGATATGTGGCGAGGTAATTGGCAACACCGGTAGTTGTCGGCCATCCTATAAGGAAGCCAGTGTCATCGCCCTCCGGTAGCGAGAGCCATACTTCCACCAGTCTCACACTCTCTTTTAATTTAAAACAGTTCGTCCCTCGCGATTTGCCGACTAGCAAGAGGTCGCTGAAGAGGAACAGGTGGCGATCGAGCGGTGGGGATGTTGACCCTAATGGGCATAGCTGGACAGGCGCCTCCATGATGAAGGTCCGCGGCGACAGCGTGTTGTTATTGGCGTTGACAGCGCCGCTTATGTCCAAACTCGGTCTTTTGCGAAGACTCTTTGATTTCTAGAAATAAAAAAAGATTTAATTTTATTATAACATTTTCACAACCATTTCTGCACAAATTTTGTAAAAGGCCTACGAATCTAACAATAATTTCTGGTAAAATTCGGCAAACATCTACATAAAAATTTGATGAATTAATAAAATAATTGTAGAGTGTACTTAATCAAGCTAAATCAAGAGGCTAGAACAATCTAGGTACGTCGGTATGTTTACCATTTTAATGGTACAAAGAAGTCACAGTATTTACGAATCATATGGTAGCATCTATGAATTGCAATTTTATACTTCAACTTTATATACTCATAAAAATATATGACCCACATTTTTTTTGTATTACTTTAACTTTTTTGAAATTTTTTGTATTAGTTGTTTTGGTTAATGCTTTAGTGTTTAATTTATTACTTAGTTATAATAAATAGAATAGTGCAGTATGCGTAATTTGTTTCTCACACTAACAAAAAATCTAAAAGTTATACGAGTAATCTTCTCAACTACTACCTTACTGTTAAATCATATGCTCAAGGTTAATAATACTCTTGATTGTCGCTTTTACGTCATAGTGATTTATAATCAAGGTTGGATAACATCTATGAAAAAGGAAATATAACGCAGATTTTTAAGCATTATGAGCAGTATGTGGACATAATATTATTCATTAGTTTATGATTTTGTATGAACATTGGTTTCTTAACAAGCCGTGAGATATTACTGAAACGGCGTTTAAAATTATGTAAGCACAGTAGACCAACATAGATATAGTACCTATAATAATAAATTATAATATTTTGTTACAAATGTAATAAAAAAACTACGATGTCTCTAATTAATAAATTTTTTGTCGTAATTCACGCTACAAATCCGAAACTGCAGATTTGCTAAGATAACCAAAAATAACTCAAACGTTGTTAATAAGAACACTATCAATGATCTAAAAAAACCTGATTTGTGAAGGTTGTAATAGATCTGATTTACCTGCGCATGATGCGATGCAAGAGCACCGGGAGCGTCTGCATCGTGAAGCGCGAGGAAGTCGTGCGGGAACAGGTCCTGAACGCGCTCCAAGTCCGAGAGACGCGCTGCTCTTCGGCGCCCACACCCACTTCCTACTAAATGTTCGTATTGCGCGAGACGCTCGATCTGAGAAAATAAAAAGAAGAGCGTTACGTTTTGAAAATTTAAAGATAATTAAGCTTAGACACAAAAAAGAGTACATGGGAGTTAAATATTACGTGTAAATATAAAAAACTCGAATAAACGTAAATTAGTTCAAATAACTGAATCATATAATCCATAATAGTGAAGTATACATTATCTTTGCAATGCGGAGGTTAACGGAGTCTGATGACGTATAAAATTATTCCACTCAGGACGCCTAAGCAAACAAGGGTTTTAATTTCGCTTTGTCCAAATAATAATTTGAGCAGTCGTCGGTAATTTTTCATGCAAACAATACATAAGGTTCCGTTCCCGACAAAAAATTTACTTTAGATACATCCAAATAAATAGAGAAATCTAATTGAGAATAAACAGATCCATTATACAGTTACTAGATGTTTTCAAAAGTATGATCTCATGATCTTGAGAAAGTTTAAAGGAGCGCTTGAAGCGAATGATAACTTGAAGGAAACAATACAAAATTCCATTATGAAATGTATAACGCTTCATTAAACATGAGCATTGTGAAGCAGCGATTCTAATCTAAATTCTAATAGGATCGTACGTGAACCACGTCCCGAGGGTGACTTCCCGGCGGACTCACGACGGCCAGCCCGTGTGCCCTCGCCCATGTCGCCGCCAATGCCACTGAATATAATAATAGGACAGAAAACCGTGGGACCATCAATATATTTAGCATAACTCTTTAACTAACCAAGACAACTACAATAGTTAAACTAATTTTTGACCAAAGTCAGATTTGTTCAAAACGTACATTAAATATAAAAAACTTTCTTAATAATCACTTCTTATATAGTTAATAAAACTAAAAATCTTTGCTACTCTTCCAATGCAATTTTTAATCCAATAATCAAGCAATTATATTACAACATATTGATTGCACGAGGTTATGACAGTGATGTGGATGTTTAAGATTTATCAATTCAAAATACAACAAAAAAACTATCTTCTTACTAGTAACAGATCAATTTAATGTGTAACTGTTTTAAACACGAGAAATCAGAAATAAATATTACCCTCCAAAATATAAATTAAAATACTTTTACGGTAATTATAAAAAAAATATATATTTCTTGTAAAGTTTTTTGTTATTCATTATTTTTAAATTACTCTAAAACCCTTTTGTTATTTAATCCTCCAAAAGTTATCGAGTAAACCGTTCCAGAGTTTTACAAAGTATTTGAAACATTTTTAAGGTAATAAAAGTAAACGAAACTAAAGCTAATAGCAGCATTACTCTAAAGAAACTGAAACAAAGACGATATCTTCTTTACTTTAAACAAAACATACCACTCCGATTGGGATTAGGCATAACTTTGGCAGACAAAAGACAAATATTTGTCCATTGTTCGAGATAAACAGCGACTGCTTTTAGAGCCGGTTAGCTTTGTTTATTCCCTTTCGAAGTTCTGGTACACCATTAGCAGATCGTATATTGATTGTTTACCTCCCAATCGACAACTGTGCGCTTATTTTTCACAATGTCCGACCAAATACCGAAAATTTCTAGCATACGGTCACGTAAACTTTATCTACGAACCTGTTACACGGAACTGCACTTTCTAACTCAAATGTTTACTTCTGAGTGGGGACAGTATACGTAAGTTTTTAGATAACGAACCCACCGTCCTAAAACGCAGATAAACCTGATAGCCGATAGCTGCGTGTGCTTTATTGCCCTGTGCTTTTTACAAATTGCTCTTATCTGTATTTTTCGGTTTCCTGTTTAGTGGACACGCCTTAATTAAGTATGTCGTCAGTTTTCGTAATAACCAAGACACAAACAGAAAGAACATTCGTTATAAACTTTATAATAAAACTTACTCTTTGTCAGGACATTCTACAGGCAATAATTATGTTAAAGCCTCATTTTACTGCTCTTTTACTTGAATTGCGATTAAAATAAAAGTATTATTAAACAAAAACCGGTTTTTTAACTTATTCATTAAGCGTTACATCAAAGTAAAAACGTACCTTTCACTTTCTTAATATCTACGGTTGATGGAGCCCTTCGAAATCTACGATGACGCTTACTTTGTTGACATAATTACGAGATACTAACTGCCGAAAGTAAGAAAAGCAAATAAGCGCCATTGCTACGTAACTAATACATACATAGGCCAAAACACTAGTTAAACAGTATTATGCAACCAATACTTACTAAGTCATTAGTGTCAATTAGAGAGTTACTTACGTGATTACAAAAGAAGTGTAAAACAGGCTCTTAAAGTGCAATTACTGATGTTTCACATTTTAATCAACAAATTATTAAAATATATATCTCGAAGCTACTTTTAAATGTATTGATTTAAAATAAGGCATTGCGTCATTAGCTAATTATGAAAAATACAAATTAGAACAAAGTGAAAAATGCAATTTCAACAAAACCACTAGGTTTTCGAAGTCAAAGTAATTGTTAATAAATAAAACGTACTCGATGTATATGCCAATGATTTTAGCTGAAGCCTCATTATCATCGTGGCATTATTTTAAAAGTTAATTTAACGTCTTAAAGGTTATTAACGGTACGAAATTTAATACACTTGCAGGTTCGCAGAAAGCAATCGGGCCGTGATTCATCATGGGCCACAGAAAGCAATTCTCGAAATGGGTACAAGAATGTGCCTACTCCGGCATCCAGTTACTTAGATAATATTACCGTGCTAGATAACAAAGATGTTGCTTTATCGAAACTTACAAATTAGTAAAATATCGATAGATATGAAAATATACAAAAAAAACTGTGACACGCAAAACAAGTAGTATCAAACTCACTGCTCATATTCAATTCTACATAAATTAAAACATATACTTTATATATTATTTTAAACTATTTCAGAATACGTCATCGTATAAATTAAAAAGTAACCTAAAAGTTTTGAATCAAACATTTTCAAAAATAAATTTGTATTTAAACTTAGCAACCATATTTCTATACACCTACGTTACGTCTCGTTTTACATCGGTCACATAGGATGTTATGATTAGCTTTACCTAGTAGGTATCCTGTCAATTGTGTGTTTCTCATAACATAGTACAGTCATTATTTCAATTAAGATTGGAATCCAAGAATATAATGGAGAACATTTTTAAGGTGATTTACAAAGTTAAAAAAAAATGGATCAGTTGTGATCATACGTTTTGGTTTCCTTTTGCGTTCCCTTATCAGTTATGACTACAGGCATTCGTACGTCCTGCCTCTATAAATGCCAGTGACGAAGCTACAAATATTAGCTATTTCTATAATGCCGAATTAAATGCAGACTCATTCTTGGTGAAAACGCCTTGCAATGGTTATGATTGTACTTAAATTTTGCTTTCTTCTATATGGTAATGGTTCGCCATCGTCAAACTCTTAAACAATAGTGTAAAAAAAATGCTATGCCACCCTGTGCATATTAAGTATATAAATCTTTTTGATAAACTGTCCTCTGTTAAATTTTGTTTAAAAAGAGATCATTTGTAAATTGTCTATATAAAACAATTTAAATGAAAAAAGCATAGATTGTAATGTTACAATAAGGGTTCACTGATTCGCCCAAAAGCATAAAGTGCATAAATGCTTTCTAATATAAATATGACCGGTAAATATTCTATAACAATGCATACAAATAATAATGAATAATATAATTTCGCTTATTTCATTAGGCTCTGTATATTATAGTAAAACTAACAGTTTTGTTAAACGGCGTTACACAAGTTCGTGCCACTTCCTTACAACACATGTTAACAAGTGTCTAGTTAAAACATACATACATAAGTTCTGTTTTAACCGATAATTACGTTAAATCAGTTAAGTTACTGCGAGTCTACTCGTAACGGGCCTGTTTTGAATGTAATAAAAGTACATAACTCTAGTGTTTTTGGTGTAAATGTTTTATAACCAATAATAACCACTTGAAAATTTACCTTCAAGCGAAAAACTATACTAATTTAAAATTTAATTATTATGTACTAAAAAGCTAAAGCTGAGTGGTTTAGATTAAACTGGCTTTTTGCCAGTTCTTTTTCTGGTACCATGTCTGTTGTCTGTCATATCTATCTGTCAATGGTTCGGAACTGCTACCGGTTGGAAAGACTGTAGTAAGATTTATGTTTTTCTTGTTGGAAGTTGTACAGGACGAAAATAATTTCTACGCATAAGTGGATTCGTAAATGACATCATATCATTTAATACTCTTGTCATCTACCTGAAGCCAAATCTACACTTGTATGTCGATGTGTGTACGTCCACCATGGACATAAATACAACAAGGAAAAAAATACAAACATAAAACAATGTCAAGAAATAATTACGAGGCGGCGATCATAAATCAAAAAGAAAGCAGCGCAGTTACCGAAGAAGAGATCAAGCGTGGAATTTTCGATTGAGTATGATGTAGGGCTGGGTTGGCGCTGTAATGCATTCTGGGCCGAATGTCGGGAGTTTGCGGTCATCGGCCCTCTTACCCACCCGCTCTGTCTCCTGACAATGCTCACATATCTTAAAAAGGATAACAGGACCAAAAAACACCCAACCACATAATCGCTTTATAAAACTTTCAATGTTATAAAGTTCATTTCTGATTATTTTTAACAATGCGCGATCAATGAGAAAATCAAATAACAGATAAGCAAATTAAAATTAAATGAAGTTAAAAACTGTATTACTATTAACTTAGAACTAATTACAGTTGTAGTTTTCTTTCAGACAGTTTACTACAATTAAATCAAAAGCAGATAATAAAGTCACAATGTGTTTAAAGAAACCAATAACAACGATATTTTAATCCAAGCTACTATTTTTTTTAAATAATTCATACATTTTTTATGTTACAAACAAGTGTGGCATATTTCTAAATGTATTAAATAGGGATATTACTTATTGTAATTTATTTCTAGATCGATTCTTGTAAATGTTGATCCTGTTGATGATGTTATTAAATACATACAAGCTGGCTGCTTTCCAAGTTATGTTTATACAACTAAGTATAATATTGTTCGACATAGATTAATGTTTCACTTTAGATAAATGTTTTTCTATTACATGGATGCATCTGTTTAATATTCATGGCTATATTAAAATGTAGATGATATTTTTATTTATCGGTGATTTAAAAAGAAATCTCAAAATATTTACAAGGTAAAATATGTTAGTACAAAACGGGTTTGTTACTCTTTTAATTTAAATTAAAGATGGTCGTTCAAATTGGAGGTGCTAAAAGATAATTGCGCGCTATAAAGTTTCAACAACGTCCAAGTTTTACAAATGGCGCAAAGTCTGAATGATGAGGCCGCGCTTTGTTTTTCTTCTATTTAACGTTAATTTAAAAGAATTTTGTATAAAGGTTTCAAGTCCTGGTATAATGGACTCTTAAAGAAATGAAATTTGTATTAGTATTTATTATTACATGTAAGTGAAGTTCATTTGCGGTCATTATTTAAATATTAGTATGTGGATGCTCTAGCAGTTGTGTTGCATACATTTTCAAAGGCGAACAATTAAAAATTATTAAGCCAGATCGTGTTGAAAGATGCCAATAATAATGATATTTGATTTCAAGCTCTTGGATCCAAGTACATGGCGATTTGGCAATCGTGAGTTTAACGGACACGTCTATTGCCAAACAATTAAATGGCAAGCGTAAAGAATATGCATCATTACAAGTTAACAAAATAGAACTATTTAGTATGTACAGTTTTGAGCGACGGCTGATCAAATTGGATTATGTAAGTATTAAGTTAACAATGGGCCGAGCGTCAATCATGAGTTGGAGACGATTTTAAAATAAGTCCAAGGGAGAAAGTACGCCGCTCCGGGCGTGCACGTAACGTGGCTGGGTGGCACAAAGTCATCGCTCTATAGTTGGCTTAATTGGAGCCAGAGAACCGCGCCCCACAAGGGGTCAAAGCCATGACAAAAACGAACTATCATTTTCTGCTAGTTTCATAAATTCTATACTTCGTATCAGCATAAAGGTTAAACAAAGATTTTAGATTAAAAATTTTAAATACCGGTAGGGATAAGACAGTGAAGTAAGAGATTCGGAGGCAGTTTACTTGTTTCTGATTAAACAAAATCTTTGAATGGTAAAATTTAATAACAAAGGATAATCATTAAACGGTTAAAAAGAATATTCGAATTATAATTTAGAGTGTAACTTTCCGAAAAAAAAAAATAACTTTAAAGTTACCTCATCATGAAAAAAATGTAGATAGACGTATAAAAGAAGTCAACTTAACACCTATATTAAACTTATAACGATTAATTTGTAGAAATCCAAATAGGATGCACATTGAATACAAGGATATTCTTTGACGACAGTAATTCATTATTAATTTGAATAAATAAAAACTTATTATTTTTTATTTTCTTAAGCATCACAATGGCTCTCAATTCGCGCAACAAGTATGTATAATAATTTATAAAAATTTTGTTCAAAAGCATCCATAACGACAATAAGCCGATTATATGATTCGTATGCGTTAACGAGTGTTAATTCTAATGTAATAAATTTATACATTAGCTTTTTAATATTTCGTAACTGCGACCGATTCAAGACGTGGGACTTAAAATTTTTAAGAACATATGTTGACACGCATTATGCAATAATCGTATTATTAAGATGATTATAAATTATCGTATGAAATTTGAAAAACCACACGAGCGGCTAAATCTCAATACCGTTAAAAATGTGATCGGATTTGCGTCAACTTATAATACGTTGAAAGCAACGGACCATCGTACTTTAACGGGCGATAAATAATCACCAACTAAATGGTAATAAATTAAAAATACATGAATACGTAATGATAATTTCATATCATCCTCAAAAAACTGTTGATGTTTTATCTTTACGATAGGTAATATATTTGCGCATCTTCGCTGTCATCTCTTCTCAAGGAAGTAAACCTTTTCTTTTCTTTAACTACCGAGTTCAAATGAGAGTTTACTGCATCTTGACGTAACTCTAGTCTCACAAGCTGAGCATCATAGCGCCTAGGTGCATTGAACATGCAGTAGTATTAACACTGACAGTTTTATTACTAAACTATTACATAATTTTATTACTCTATGTCCACCACAACAGCAGCGTACACCAGGAAAGAAACGCACCACAATTTTTGTGGCGTTAAATCGCAAACACGTAAACAGTTAACCACGAGGTTGTTAAAAGGCAGCAAAATATCGGTAATTCACCGGTTACCCGCTTTCTCCTTGTGCAACATTGTTTCTTTATTTTTACATCATCAATCGGCACACATTAGTAATAGAGTAGACTAAAATTTGCGAAGGTTAACCAAGAGGTCTTAAAAATTTACTATCGGCCTCTCATTGTTACATTTATACGTTACCTGAGTGGGCATAAGAACATCCTTTATTTCATAATATTTTAATATTGTAAAACACCTTTCAGATCGTCATTAATCACGGACACTATTCTGGTTCGTATCAAATGACATTAACTGCGCAAAATTACCTCCGAAGATGTAGGTTCTAATAGTAAGTTTGTTATTGCACAGTATCATGTGGCAAGTAACGTGTTGCTTTATATACAAGCATATGCAAATTTGCTCGTTAATAATTAGAATCTTACAACAGCTGAAATATATTGTTAATTACGTAATTTGTATTTCCGATGGCATTAACATATGTTTTAAATTATATAACTGAGCTAGTTATATATTTTCATGTTTATACATTTAATAAAGCACATAACATGAGTAACTAATAAATATTTAATTTATTTTATTCACGAATACAAACGAGAAAGCGTGTAAAACTATACTTTTAAGGAAGTTAATTTTGGACATTACACGCGATTCGTGAAACTGGCGACCCACTTTGGATGGTTATGTAAAAAAAGTTATTAAAAAAGCTAAACCTCGATTCTTGTTAGACAGTAGTTGATAAATGGCTTTGTCGGTAAACGTTGCGTTGTGGGACTTTAGTGGTCATATCACTTGTTCTTGTGAAAGAATGTCTTAAAATATTTAACTTATTTTTAAATGATTACTTTCCTTGTTTGCGGTCACAATGGGTACAAACGCATGAGAATGAGAACTTGAGTTTTTTTTTTCACGTTCATTATCACAGCCTATGTAACATATTCACATCTAAACATATGATATATAAACTTAAAGCACTAATGACAAAAACACAAATACCAAAAAAAAGGCTTACACAGTACAAAAATTATCTCTTTTATAAAAATCAAATTGTGTTTGACAAACTTAAAAAAAGGTAATTGAACAGGAATATAATCATTTTCTCAATAATATTACCAGCTATTAAGATACCCATCAATTAGTTTACAGAAATTATCCGATGTAATGACGTTCGACCCTTTTTTGTGTCTGCAGCGCAAATGCATATTGCAGAGTAAAAAACCCACGATTTCTCGGAATTTTCTAGAAGTAACAAAAATTACTTAAGACTACTTATATTAATAGCTTTCTAAATTTTTTTGAACTTCATTAGATCATAGTTAGATGTTTTAAGTACAATAATTGTACGTAACCGGTTTTTTTTTAAATGGCCAAATAAAATGAATTGAATTGTATTCATTGATAGTTAGACAAAATTAAAGGTTGGTGAACATGGTGGTTGTATCCCGCTATCCTCTCTAGTGACTCCTCCCTTCCCCTTGATCCCAAATGAAGTAAGCGACGAAGAATCTTTATTAGTCACGTCGTCTTGTATAAACATTCCTGAGCTGTGAGTTAGTAAGTACATATTTCAATTTTTTAAATTCTTCTAATGGATCTCTTCGGTTTATTGGTGACAAATGGTATTCGGCTTTAAAGTAAATGTATAGGATTATTTTTAACGTTTCCGTGATTGTGTTTACAATGGTACAATCTCCACAGGACATCACCAAATAATTGCCGAACGTGACTCCACGTGAAGGACGACCAAATAACATAACTACATTATTAACTTTAGTTTATTGCAAAACCCATTGTCTATTAGTTTTTGTTTGCAACACGTAACAAATACTCATGAATCCTTTAAAATATTTTAGTATGTACGACTAATTATTTTTGACTGAAATATGCAATCTAAGTGCTTATTTTATACACATATTAGAAAATAGGACCAGTAAAAAGGTTCGTATGTCTAACACATATGTACAAACATACACTTTCCGTTATGCAACATTTAGCTCAAATTTTAAAATTTCAGTACATACAAAAAAGATGCTACACTATAATCATAAATATTTTGTTTGTTGCTAAATGTATTACTCTAAAAGCTTACTGTAAGAACAACTGAAGTAGTGTTTTTTAAGTAATAATAGTGGTTAAGTAAATGTTACGAGTGCTACATTTCCAGAGAATTTCGCTTCAGTGTATGTACTTCCTACGGTGATTTTATTAGAAATAACGTCGGTGGGAACTGACAGAGATGCACAATGACGTCGCTTATATTAGATTCCGTCGATCGTTGCACCGAAGAACGGGGTTCCGTGAACGCAGAACAATGGTGGGTAATTTTGAAATATCTTCTTATAATACCGGCGTACATGACGCAAGGTACGAACATACGTATTACAAGCAAACAGATATGCTTATTATGCATACAAGGCAGCAATAGGTTATTTTAAAATTTAATTTCGTACCCGTTTCGCATTTAAAGTACTCGCATACTTATGGCGTTGTATCATTACATGCTAGGAATGCATAAGCTTGTAGGTGTTTATGATTGACTTTAAACCACAACGTGTATTTTTAACCGTCCCTGTGACACTGTGGCTAGAGGTTAAAAATTTAATATCAAATGCAGCGAGTGTTATGTACTCCAAAATCAACAATGGATAAATAACGTTTTCTATTAAATTGTCTAATATCGACATCGTTTATATACTAAAGATACTTCACTTATTAATCAATCAATTTTATTTTCATTACAATAACAGGAATTTTTTATAATGTAAATAACATCAAAATTTAAAAGCGTCAGCCCCAACAAATAGCATATAGAGCGTTATTTCAACAGTTATAAATACTAAATACTAGTACAGATTAATAATAATCGGTAAATTATAAAGTCAAATATATTATTAATTTTCCATGACCTTTCTGGAGTTAATATAAAACAATATACTTTTTAAATAAATAATTGTGACAAATAAGTCAAAAATTTTATTCAAAGTAATCAGCATGATGTTTTGCACGCAGATCTTTGTACCTGTTTAGGTAGATCTTTAATAATCGCACGAAACATTCTTAGCTCCACAAAGATATTTTAAAATAAAACAATGCCCAATGAAACGCCATTCCTAACGTGGTGCAAGTTTTTAAATAGAACCACCGTTGAAATATTGTGATATATTTAGACGCAATTATTGTACGTTGCAACTGGACTTACGGCAAAAAATTAACAAATGTTACAACGTTGGACCGTATGTATCGGCACTATTGACAGCTGCCTTCTGTAAGGCTATGTTACGAAAATTTGTCCACGAATGTTTTAATGTTCTAGTTCTACTTGTTTTTATCGGTTCTTCTTAAAGTATTGTAACTTTATACGTATCTACCTACAACGTGCGTCATGACAATTATTTTTTCTCGTCAAACCACAATTCTATATTCGCAACGCAGCTTCACCTCGCAGGTGGTCACCGGACGCAAACCTACACACACACGTATACAAACACATAACATTAACAAGCTTTGTAAACAAGCTGTGGTAGAAAATATTATAATATAACTCCTTGTAAATAACTCTACATTGTCCGATTGGAGTCCTTTAAACAACTTCATTAACTTATACTCATATTATATTTAAAACATCTCTGCGAATTTAAGTAACGTTCTAACATATTTGGAAAGTTGATAACGTGGAATTAGTCATAACAAATGCTTTAGGATAAGAATCTTTAGGCCGACTAAGTACGAAACTAGATAAAAGTTTTGTTCAGAACCAATCATAAGATGTATCTTTTTATAATGTAGATTCACAATAAATAGTCAATGTAACAATTGAAATTTTACCCGCATACTACATTCTAATTTCATGTATTAATAATATTTTGATCTTTATCACACTAGTAATTTCTCCAACGACAATCTGTTACCGATAAAAAACTCATAATTACGTACAAGAAATTAATTAGCATCAATTCCGTAATAAACATGATCTGTATCGAATTAAATAATTGCATCACTGTTACTGTGACGTAATTATAATTAAAGTTTAAAACTTGTTTAAAGGTCTGACTTGCAGCAATAACTTTTTAAATTTACCCACGCGTAAATCTAATACGTTCTAACCAATTAAGGCACAATCGCAAAAAAAGTCTATTAGTGAGCCCAAACATACAGTGTTGATTTTTTTCATTACTCAACACTTGTTAAACTAGCTAATTATGTTAATAACATAAAAAAATCTAATTTCCTTAATTTTTACAACAGTGTTATACAGAAAACTTATGCGTTAATGATATGGCAATAATAAGATATTAATCATTTCATGGATTTTCGAGTTAATCTTTTATGATGTCATTAAAGTTTTTAAGTGCCTATAATTATTTATTAAGATTTGTTTAAAGTTTTTGCAATGCAGCGGCAACAATTTCTAAACTTTTCTACAAACTTGGGCAATTTGTTACATAAAACATTAGACAACCAACAGAGACGTCAGAGATAACCTCTCTGACCAAGTTATGAAAAATTGACTGTCACCGGAAGATTTTATCTAGTACCAAGACGGGGCAGAGAATATATCTTTTTATGACACAATTGCTGCGTTAATTTAAAATATGATGATGACCAATTCTCGTATTCATAACAGAAACCCATCACGTATGTTATACGAACTGGCGACAGAACATTAAGCCACCATGTACCTGGATCAAATGAGGCTATTATTTTACAAAGGCGAGTCTTATATCCGTTATCTGATGGAGGTAATAGAATGCTTGCTTAATGTGTTTTGTGTAGTATGAGGAGATTATCAGCGAGGCTTAGAATTACACTGTACAGTACCTACGTGCTTGAAGACTCGCATGACAGTTATATGAATCGCAGCGGTTAAATGAGGCTCTAATGTGCATAGTTTTGTAAGACGATATAACGTCCAGCGCAAACACTGTTTAACGTCGTAAACGTCCAGTCACAATTCAATACGATGCAAATGCAAACAGGTAAAGTAGTTAGCATTCATCAGGTTGTTGTCGATGCGTATGCGCACGATTTAACCTCACGAAACTCTTCCCCTAGAATTATAATAGCTCGAAATCCTGTTCATTGTATTGTATTAAAAATGCAATCACATTTATACTATATACAACAACATACATATGTACGAAACTTTAACAATTTTTATTGTGTCTTAAAACACTGTGCGGGTTCAAAGCTAGTTAAGACAATTATTTAATTATGCGATTTGTCAGTGATGAGAGAACCATGGCGGTCGAGTTAAAGACGTACACCTTGCAATTACGTTACAAAAACTACTATAACGTAATGATAGCTTGCGACCGAGTCTAAATCAAGGGACAGGATGTAAAAAAGGACTTACGTGCATGATGGGCAGTTGTAAGTGGACACTAGCACGAAAACATCACAGCCGGGGTTTGTTTATTTACTATATAATTAAAAGAGTTCAGGCGCGCGCGGTGCGTCCGTGTGCGCTTCGCGATGAGGACTGATCGCCGCGTTGAACGCGCGTGCGCAGCGCCGCCCGCTTTTGGGTAGCACGCGCGCGCCATAATGAAACAACGATCCAGATTCGATGTATGTGCGATATTGATCTTAATAAATAATTTACGGCGGAAATTTATTGCTAAAAGTCAACTCAATTATTGAAATGCTATTATATAACTTATTTTAGGTATTAAAATACAAGGTACTTGTATTTTAATACCTAAAATAAGTTATATAATATGCTATAAATGTAACAAAAAGTTACTTCGAGTATTCATGTGTGTGTATATAAGTATATGTTACTACATTTATTCTTATATATTATATTTCCTAATAACAACCCACACCAAATTTACTTATTACTTTACATATTTTCCATCCAAAGGTTGTCTGGAAGAAATCGCTCATAGTGATAAGACCGCTCATTATGCATTTATCATATAACAAGCAATGTAATCTGTTAATTTTCTGTGTCTTTTGGTGTGCAATAAAGTATTTTCAATTCTATTTCTATTCTATTCTACCTTAAATATTGTTTTTACGAAAGTTTAAAATTAACAATTGCAGTTTGAAATGAGAAATAAAGCGACCCGGTAGATGTTACTGTGAGTTTCAATATGCATAAAAATAATTTAACCACTAATTTTTAAAGTATAAAATACGTTAATAATTATTTTCCAAATTATAAGTATAATCGTAGAACTAAATTGTCTTCACGAAAAATTGAGTTATTTTATATTGTAAAATTTTAATTCGCATAGCTTTTTCAGATGTATACAGTTCTGAAATTATATCTATTCACACATCGTGTCTTTATACAATTAAGATACAATCTAACACGTTCGAAATTGTGAAAGTATGTTAAAATTGCAATATTACGTAAATTTATATTCACATTAGTTAATATTTTACCACGCGAGGATCGGGAGACAGCAAAATAGCTTTTAAAATAAGTTTTAATTTAAAGCAACATAGTAATGGTTGAATAGCAGAAAATGGGTTCCACTTAGCTCTGAGCTTACGGAAAATGGCGTCAATTAAACGTCTTGCTATTCTTGACGGCAAAATTTATACCATTAGCTCTCTTATATTTGATTGGCCATTATACGTCTAGTACCGAACATTATAAGCTCTCGTCGCCTAGAACATACTATATTAACCTTTTGTTATATTCATTATGCGTTTTAATGTTTACCATTATTCATATTTTAAATAAATTGGACCTATAAGCTTATACCTTTTCATCCGATATCTTTTAATCTAACAAAATACAAATTGGCAACAGCTGCATGTTTTTGTAGATTCAATTATTTATTAACACCGAATAATAAGTATAAATATTTATCTATTTAAAAAAGCAGGTAGGTTAACTAGAAAGTTCGTTATGAGTGCTTTAAAGGGTCTTTTGTGACAATACAACCATAAATCATGCTTGTAATACATCAACAATAAAAGAGGTATATCATAATCGGGAATGATTCGTGATCGGAGATTGTTGCAGAGCAAGATATGCGAGTCGAGGTATTGCACGCGGTATTGGGAAGTGGAGTATGTCACGTGTCTTATCAATCAAACCACGCTTAAGAGAACCATCACGCCACCCATAACGTTCTATTACAGCACAATCGAGCCATCAAGATCAGGACATGTAACGGAAGCGATCTGAGCATTTGCCAGCCAATTAACAATGCTAGAACCACGCACGACAAAATCGATCGCGAGTCGATTTATATAATACTAACCGACTTTAATCTATCGCTTCTGAGTTGCCGGGTGACGAAACTTCCGACATCTTGCGACATTTGTATATTTGACTATTCGGCTAAAGGAACGTTGGGTAACGAATTGTTATATAATCTTATTAATAAAGCACACAAGCGATCCACAACAAAATTCTACATACTTGAAAAGCAGAATAGTCGATAGTAAAAATGTTGAGACTTTTTATGCAAAAGAGACTTGAGCAGAATAATAATTACGTCAAGATTTTTTCCTGTACATTCGACCTAAATAAACAAATTGAAACAGTGAAGCTGTTGTTTCGTCGGCAGAGTAACCTGAATTCATCGACCCCAACTGTGTCCGATTGAATTAAACCAGTTAAATTATATCATTGGCGGTCTGTCGTCAGTAATTTGATTACAGTCTCGTCATGCTGCGGCTGGAAATGCCAACGCCCAATTTTGTTTGAGCACGGGTGCATGCATTGAAATTATTAGCTTGCAAAATGTATAACGGAATTATGAAAACAGGCTATGTATAAAAGTTTTTAATTTTCATATATTTTAAATGTCATTGATTACCTAATTTCCGTAAATAAACTAAATGTAACGTTTCTTTTGATAAAATCTTTGGCCATCTCAAATTAGTTTCGTAACATCTCAGATTAATAGAACAAATACTAGTAAAGATATTAAGAAGGACAAGTGAGCAATCACTTGAGCCATTATTAATTAGTAGCCTAAAATTTGCGTCTAGATCAATAACTAATTGAACTGAACTGAATGTAACGTGCTCATCTCGTTGTATATAGAAGAGAACAATTACTGTTTTTATAGTACTGAATATTTCTCATAATAAAAAATGTCAACATACAGTTGTTTTGAGAAAATGCGCATACATTGATCTCTTCTCTTTTGTGCACTTCATTACTGAAGATTGTGATTCTGATGCCTGTACTGATGTTTTAACCTGCAGCCTCCTCACAGCTCTGTCTTCAGTATGTCTCAGGGCAATCGGAATATTGGGCTCTGAAATGATTTGTATCTATTCTGATCAGAACATAAGTGTTCGATGCGAATGGTTGCATTGATATTAAGTCCGTAAATGAAGAGTTAGGCCCTAAAAATAAAAGTCATAGTATTTCAAAAGTTTTAAATAACAATGTTTAGGTTTTCTACAAATAATACTATTGTATTTATGTATGGAAAAGCAGAAATCTTCGCAGGCTATATATTAAATGAAAATCGACGATTCTTATTAAGATCTCGGTCATAATTTCATTGTATTGAGTGAACTTCGAGGCAGTGCGCTGAGGCCTCTATTAAAAATTCTAGTCGAGTCAACACTCACTCGCAGCGTCGCAGCGCCCGAACATATGTCATAACCGAAGTTGTCGAGTGAAGTGGGCGCGTATACTTGTTCGACATGTTGAATCGACAATCGAGTATTAATGCAAATACGCAATATTAGCATTTGAGAGCCCTAGGTTCCTATCCGAATACAAGGCTGCACCGAATCGCTTATTAAGTTCAAAGTGGGCGATTCTATAAATTTTTTGGGTCACAATTATGCTTGAGCGCGTTTAATTCTAGACACGACAGCGTAATTGTAATGTCTACATGTATAACGTACGCGTTGCGATAAATTTGATTGAAGTCTTTAAATTTGATGTTTAATAATAAAGATTTCAATTAGATTGTTACCATATCACAAAATTAGTGTTTTTGTTTAATTTTCCTATTGACTTATGCAGTGAGAACAGCTTTCAAAGATTCGCAAGTATATAAGCTCTGCTTCGTGTTAAATTTTAACAATTAAAAAAATAAAAAAGACCGTTGTGGAGTGTTGTAAATGCTTAGTTCTATATAAAACCGTGCTTGCTTCCCCTTAAACTAAAAACAATACATCTATTAAATGATATTTAACATTTGGTACGTGTATCAGCGACCCGATTTCTCGATTCGCAACGAAACTTTTGTATGGTGAAACGCAAAAGGTATGTACAAAACGACTTTTGTTTAAGCGAATGAATACCGCGTGAATAAAAATAGCACAGCGCTGAGATTAATTTGAGATTATTGTCTTTTGTTTTTGTAAGAGAGTTTTTATATCGTCCCAATATCTGTGACCTTTTGTTTTCAATGCCTCGCGAACTGTTCCGGCTTCAAATCAAACAGTATTTCGATGAAAGCACGGATAAAATAAGTATGAAAAGGAACCGTGTATTTATTATTGTTAATGTATATTATTTGAAAATATCATGAGCTGTATTGTTTTGAGATGCAAATAAAATGTTCAATCCAATTACACTTAATTTTGACGTTGTCGTTGATAAATGTTTCCCTCACTTTAGTGTAATCTTGTGTTCGATCGAATCCTTTGGAGAAACAATTTAATATACCAACCATATTCTAACCGCATCCACCTATCAAAGTTAACCACTACGCAAATGTACATCCTACAGGATACGTTTTTCTCTTATTATCTACGATAAATGTATACTTATACGGTATTATTTCCTCAGTTTTGAATTTCGTGTGAAGAAAGTATTGAATACGAATGAGTTTATTAAATGCGGGGTCAAATAAAAATTTGATAGCGAAGGAGCTTAAGGCTTATATTAAAGCCGTACCTTCTCATCGACATGCAGAGAGGTTGCGTGTGCGCATTACAGATGCGTGCGTGGTTGCGGTGCCGCGCCAGTACTATCGATTGTTTACTGCTACACACTAGAACTATTTATTGTTTATCATGGGCATTTGTTAGATAAAATTCAACCTTACCATTCACGTTTTAAGCGGTAGCATAGACAGGAGTGCGAGCAGCGTCGCCCATGACCACACGGGTCGACATCAATATACCCATTTCAGGAGTTTTGTCACGATCTTACGCACTCGAGAACGCCACTTTAGAAGGGGTATATCGACGGTGAGCGATGGTTATGACGTTAGAATAACTTTGAATAGAGTAATTAAGTCACGAATACACAAGGCGAATAAAAGAGTTCAAAGAAGAAATTATTAACGCTAATAAATAGATCTATACCGTCTAACCGCCACCGATTTATTCTGTCATAGTAATATAAAATAGTAAAGAGATCATAGCATATCGATTAGTTGACAACTTTATCGTTATTACTGTTTTTTAAGTTTACATAAATTTTTAATAAGCGGAGAATCACTTATATAACCGATCATCTAACAATGATCTCATCAGACCGCAACAGATAAAATATTTACCGGAAATATAATATAATGGAGATAGATATCAGTTAATGTTATTTTTATATTTTGTTTCTTGCCACAAGAATATTTTAATAAATTTATTTATCGGCGTAAACAACATTAAGTTTACGTAGAAAACAAATTTATAGTTATAGACAAACACGTTTACCCTCGCTTCTTTAAAACAATGAGGACCAGTCACTTTTATTTATTTATTAAAATGTAAACGAGGGATATTTTAACAAGTGAAGGAGTTGATAGTACGTAAACGTCACTGTGAAAACGTGTGGCTGAAAGAAAAACTTTGAAGTACGTTGGTACTTTACTATCTTAAGTGAGTCCATAAGAGAAGGGCCTACCTACACAACGGACGATAACCGACGGGTATCATAGCCTCCTCACGCGTTGTGTAACCTCGGTAATGTGTAATAGATAATACAAATGACAAGTAATATTCGAAATGTATTGGTAGTCGCTATCTCGCTATTACATGATTGAGTGAGACAAATTAGATAAAGTACAGAGATCATAACTAAACTTTCACTTTAGGGCCCACTCTGCATGGGTCGGTCAAACTGATTTTATTATAAACGCAGCATCCATAAACAAAAATACAAAGTGTGGGATGTTAAAAATCCATTTAAAGTCAATTGTAAATAATTTTAAGTTCGTTTACAAATGTATTATTATAATAATTATCTTTCCTTTTATTTGACATTTTACTAGTGGGTCTCTGTTGCCGGAAGACGAAGGTTTCTTAAATCCACTGCAAAACCCATTTCTGTCGCCAAACCGTTTTATACAAACATTACTGTGAATTTGACGAGAGTAGCTAATGTAATTATTAGGTAATGGTACAGGCAATTAATTTGGTGTAGTGTAAACATCGTAACTAACACCTCATTGTTATAGGCATAGATCATTCACCATCACCTAAACATCTTGCTCGACATTTAAAGTATAAAACATATCATATTTATTTTGAATGTTATTTTGTGGAAACTTTAATACATAGCTTTTATAGATATCTTGTAAAAGTGTTTCTTTTTATAATTCAGTACATAAGTTATGAAAAACAGATATAGTTTGTAAGGCGACAGTAGGCGCGGGTTTGGCCCATTGAGCATGAGCTTCCGGTAATGAAAATAATCTTGATGTAATTAAAATGTTCTAAGAACAACAGTTTTCTTAGACATGCGACATCCACCAACCAGCACTTGGTAAGCGAGGTGGATAAACGGCCTTGACTCTCTCCATGTGGGAGACAATCCCGAGTCACAATAGTGGAAACATTAAATTGGCCATTTTTATTATGTCTACAACTAGTAAAAAAATTCTGTACGTTTTCTCTTATAATTTCCATTTAAAAAGCTGCCTCAAGACTTATGCTCCTAGCAACTCAACATAACAACGTAAATAAGAAATTCGAAAAGCGCGTTATGTGAGGCACCTTTTTGCGTCGCATTTCATCACTAGGCAGGACAGTTTGTTGGTAATTTTCGTAATTAGCGAGATGTTTGCATCAAAGCCCGCGGGCATGCGCTAGTCGCCGGTCCGCATGTTTGCCTTGCAAAAAACGCAGCATTTCCAGCGGTTTCGTGACTGCATTTGCAATTAGTGAACTCGCTAGCGAATTGAAACGCAATCTCGAGCATTTTTATGTCTACTTGATTTTATTAGGTCGTGAAAATTTAACGGAGCATTTGTTTTGATGAGTTATTAAACAACATAACGTTTGATTAATTAACAGAGCATTTTAATTTTACCTAAAAGGCACATCGATCATATGGTACCCCTTATATACTAATAAACAATTATATTAACAATAAAAATAAATTAAATGTTACTGCTGTCTAGATTCTAGGTGTTGAGTTTGCTAGTGCACTTTGCGACAGACCAGAATCCTTATTGTTTACATTGTAACTAATCAAAAAGGTATAAAAGTTTAATTCGATTTTCTTACATTTAGAGAGTATATTAGTAGAAATTATATTAACTATAAACAAAATTTTATATTTATGTTTAACTTGGTATGTGTCATTAACTATTTTTGTAACTTAACCGGGTAAATTACACGACATACATAAATAAGAATACACTTAAAAACCTTAAGGTTTTAGTTTATCTTAGTAAAACTTAAAAGTTATTCCTGGTTTTATGTGTAGGGTGCGTTTAATAAGTAATATATAACTCTTACGGAGGTTTTCTAATGTTTCGACATAGCAATGAAGCTCGATATTAGAAAACAAGACTAATTATTTTAAACATTATTTAACGTCTAAAATTTCTCCGGCACACGACCTCTCGTTATCAAGTATGGAAATGTGTGCCTACATAAAAAACATTTCTTATCACCCATCACTTCACTGTACGAGAGAAATTTCTTCAAAGTACCGTAGGTTCGAAGTAAAGGAGTGACGTATCTTCACTTTCAAATACAACCGTATCGAAATAATAAGCTCTCTCCATATTAATTACGTCCTAGAGCTTTCTAATACTCAAGATAAATGGCCCACGAGTCGCGTCTCCGATGTAATGGCCGTGGCATCGTAATGAGACACAGATGGGATAGACTTTTCTTAGATGGATTGATGCACTTCGCATCGTTACCGCAGAATCGTTCGCACTTATTACGGCTTCCACGAGCCACAGTTGTATCCCTGGAGCGGCTTCGCTTTCTTTATAATTGCCTAGATCATCAAACGGCATATATGACCATTGTTACTGAATATGCCATGCCAATGACCTTTTAAAGTACCCCTGTGCTTCTGCAGAAGAATATTTTACATCGTTTAACTATCACTGCAATATGCTGTAACGTTAAATACTTTTCTCTAATTTTGTACAACCTTGCTATTACATAAAGATTATTTATTTTTTAATCCCGAACAGTAAAAGTTTGAGGTATAATTTTAAAAGCACTATTTGTACATTAACGTGAATCGACATAGAGCAAGCAAAAATTTTGTTGTGGTCGTCATCATGTTCTCAACCAATTGCTTAACTGTTAAACAGATTCCTCCCCATGGATTTGTAGTGTAATTTATCCCCTGCTATTATTATTCTTGAGTTCTCTACGATCTTCAGAGGTTGTTCATCTGGAGCATCGCTATTTAAAGAATTTAAATAAAAATTTTAAGCAATATTTGGTCTTCACACTTGATTCTCAGACATCTCGAAAGAACAAGTACGTGTTGCAACAGTGGATTCCTGTGACAGGAGCAAGTAGCCTTTACAGTTTATCGCTGATGTGTTTTGTTGTAATCGTTAAAGGTGACCGCTGTCACAATTACAAGTGACGATGTACAGTAAACAGTTCATCTATTGCAAACATTATCACGATTATAAATCTTTATCATTCACAAGCATTGCCTAACATTGGATGTCATGTCCAAAACTTTTTTCATAATGACTTTTTCTCAAAAAGAAACATTTTCTCTGAAATCATTTTTTCTTCAGTGTTTCGATGTTAGACAATATATCACGTCAAACTGTTTCATCTATAGACAGTAGAGTAACGCGTTGAAATACTACACACGTAATACGTTATCGGTTTTAAAAGTAATAGAAACACGAGAGGCGGGCACTAAATCATAGTGTCTTAGTTTTTATTGCCCCACACCGCAAAGGAGAGCCGTGTGAACGTCTCCATTCTACACATTATATTTACATAATCGTTTATTACATTGTTTTTGCAAATGATATATGTGTATATTTCTTCTGTTATTATAATACACTCATAGCTACTTGATTGTGAAACTATTGAACTATTGCTTTAATAGCTTTTGTAGTGTTGTACTACTTATGCATTATATACTCCTGATTGTATATATTGTCTAGAATCTAATCACTACCGTCTAGATTAGTGTTCAATGTTTAATTATTTTTAAATAATTACAATTTACTACTACTCACTCTTTCATAAACTGACGAAACCAGAAGAACAGATGATGTTACTTACCTGAAAAAAGAAAGAACAATTAGAGTTGTAATGGATCATTATGTTTAATACAATATCATTAACATACTTTAATGTTATATAATTATAGCGTTTTGTATCTATGGTACGATTTGAGGTTTTAATTTTATGTTAGTGAGGTGGTGAGACTGAATACAGGTAGAGGTATTCTGGAAAGCTTTTATAAGGTGAACAGACGATCTAGTAAAGGTTGGGGGAAACCGATCTATGTGGAGACCCGTGAGGGAAGCTTATGTCCAACAGCGGGCGTCTATTGGCTGATGATGATTAAAGTAGTTTTTTGACAATAAAAAAAAATACATGGATCAAGCTTAAACACGTAGCGTACTCACGTGTCCAATTGTTTACTTTATTACGCTTAAGAGTACAGTAGGTGTGAAATGTATTAAGAATTAATTTGTTTTGTGTTTTCATAACGTGGCACAAGCTGGGAACTACTCCGACATCCGCCTGCCCGCCGCCGCCACGTGAACGACACGTGGTTAACTTTTCACAACACATGTTTTATTATTAATACAAAATATTTGTAAAACATTCACCGGAAACAGATTATGTATGTATCGGTATAGTTTATTTTACGTTAACTGAGTCATTTTCAAATACGATGTAAGGTTTAGAAGGTATCACAATTGATTGTAATTAAAGCCGCCATAAGACCAGACCACAAACTCGTAGTAAAATATTTTATAACCTAGTGACCTAAACATCAGGTCATTTACTGAAAAAACTGATGCTGATCGCATTCATGCTATATTAATAAATCGTATTTTATTAATGTTACTATTTTAAAGATACATCGCTATGAATATCGCCGTAAAATTATTTTATTCTATGGAAGTCGTAAAATTCTAAACAACTACAAAAATTGTCGTACATATTAGGAAGGTAAAGTTTACACGTAAACGCATTTACTACCGCTTAAGTAACAATCAAGAAAGATGTTTTTATCTCTTACTTGATAACATGAATACCGATACTACAAAGGGAAAGTTTTGAGAATATAGTATATTCAATCCTATCGGCTTTAACACTTTTATGTATTTCCCATTAGGAAACTATACATTATATTTTCTGTTAAGAACTACAAGTATTTGAACTTAAAACTCCAATAGTTACTCTGTTCTCTTAGAATTTACCAACAAACAATAAATAAATATATATAAATTCAATATGTCCCAATATGTTTGTCCACTATTCCTCATCGTTTAATTTTGATAAGCAAGAACTCATAGCTGATTGAGTTGTTTAGTTATAGTTATAAGTAGTTTATTAACTTCGTTATAAAAATATTAGAACAAAGTTACGAAAAAGGTGGTTTTATGTACCGACAAATAATGCTTCACCACATACTAAGATGAGAATTCAGAAAGCGATTGAATAATAAATAAGTTATCTGCGTATTCCTTGAAGCGTGTAATGCGTTGTTTACTACGTGTTGTTCTTGTTTCCGCATACACAGTACAGCCGAGGAATTTTATCAATCAACAAACTAAAGCCCGGCGGCGCCACCGTCGGTTCTTCCTAGAAATTAACTCCTTAGATCATATCCTATTTTAAACCAGTTTTAACGTTGCTTGATTTGTTATTTAGATAGATCTTATTGAATTATAATAACACAAGGTAGGCAATAACACGTTCAATACATTGCGATAAATTGAACCAAGAACATTTATAAAAACACATTAGAAGTTTAAAAGAAATTAAATAAACGAATGAGGGTTTATAAATAAATAAAGATCATATTCATTTTGAATGTATTACACATAATTTCCATTTAATAACAGTCATAGAGTTTTAACGTGAAACACAAACTTTTCGTCGTATCAAAAAATGTGACTAATGAATTGAAAATTTAGTTTTATAACTTAACTTTTGCAAATACCTTCTGCAAAATGTATGCTATCGGAGTGAAATTTTAAAAGTTAATTATAATACTTTTAATTGTGATAAATCATTGCAAATTAGTTTAGATTCATTATGAAATGTTTAAGTTAATATTTTTAATTAAAACAATCAAATTAACGGTGTAAGTTAAGGCTGAAGCTTTCTAAAACGCGTGACGTTAACCTAAACAAAGCAATTAAATATTGGAAATTCAAAAGTAGCCATTTGATTTATTGATGGAGTCGAAACGTGGGTCATAATATGTGCATTAAACTTGTAAACATGGTTCGCAGACCGCTTTCCTGTTATATAGCTTATGGAAGCTCACTCTCACTAAGCGAGCGAAAGTAAACTAACAAGTGGGAACGCCCGTTGTTTGATGACTAAAGCGACAAACATAAATTGCAATACTCATTGATCTATGTTAGACAAGACCATATTACATCAATGGTTATCTCTTTATCTGCATTTTACAAAAGAATTAACAAATTTTTAAATTCTGTTTCAACGCACCTGATTCCGTGTATTGACAGAGTTTAAAGTTAAAATTTACAATAATTTACTACTTTGTTGCTTACTATGTAGCTATATATTATACATGGCTAGATAAGTATGTTTTGTTAAGAAACTTCAAATGACCTATTTATGTTTACAAAATTATGCATTAAGCATATTTATGAAGACAGCGAAGTGAAAGAGTAAAAGAGAACTTTTTGATGAGATTTGGACTTTAAGATATTAGTTAAAAAATGCGTAAATGAAATTAGGTAATTCGTTGATATAGGAGCTTTTAACCAAACCGAGATCGAGTTATAAACAAAATTATATCTATTGCGATTTCATAAGAAATTGTACCATATAACGTCAGCGCTTAAAGAACGGATAACTTCAAAAGGGAAGCGATCATTCGGCCGTTTGACGTGCGCATGTAAACCGGACGCATCTAATGCAGTTTCTCCGCGGCCGGTAGCAGGGCCCGGTCAGTTACACCGCGGGCTAAAGATAGAGAAATTAGTTGCACTCCGGCAAGTTAATGGACTAGCACCGAGCGCTCGCCTCTCCGCCCATACCATATACGAGCGAAGGCGGCCGAGATCGATCACCACTAATTGTGCACTACGCGCCCAGCTCGCTCAACAAAACAACCACCAGCTCAAAATGAACGTGCTGCCTAACAGGTGAAGAGATATCATATCGAATTTACTATACACTTTTATATACATCACTAAAATAGCACCGCAAAACACACGCTATAATAAATTCAATCATACTAAGACATTTATTTCTCGAATATACTTCAAATACTTTTATATACCAATATATATGCAAGAATGTTTACAAAAATATAATAATATTTTATGAACGCTCTAAAATGGCAATAACATAAAATATTACATATTTTTGCGGTTGAAGCAACATTATTATACTAATAAAAATAATTTATCAACTTGTAAGGTTTTAGGTTATTTCATTTTGTAATTCCTATAATCTGCTTTGAAATCGCCTCGCCTTATATGCATGAATGCATATGCATCAAATGTTCGCAAGAGCGGCAATGAAATAAATACTCGTAAATAACAATTATAACCGGTAGCAAGATCAAAACAACGCCCTTTAATCACAAGCAGTTCGCCCCTTGTTTATTACGTCTACTATAAACTTTGTGTGTGTTTAAAAAAGTGTTATTATTTTCAATTTATCAAAGGTAATCTTAAAACAATATTTCAACAGTATACTGTATTTAAAATTACGATGCTATTGACATGTACATTTTGCTTAAATTAATTTATTTGGCTGGCATCATTTGAAAAATACTTACTATTTCTTCTAGGACCAGATTTAAACATGTATGATTTGATGCAAAAGTATTATACTAACCTTTTTAATTCATTTGAAAAGAAATTATAGCTGCTATAGTACTTGGTGTGTAACAAATATCCCTCGCATTATAGGCTCTATAATGCGAGGGATAATAAACTTTCAATGGCAAATATACAGGAAACCTTAACAAGTGGTAACAGTGAATAATAGCAATTTGTTTCATAACTCCCGGTCTCGATAGTGATTGGTTATTATATGGATAATAGTGTGAGCACAGGAATAGGCTGTTGGTAGTGAGCGTAACACCGTAATCACACCGACTTTCCACACTTATCAGCCATCCGTGCGATTTGTAACGATACTGGCGAGAAAGCCGGCGGATCAGCAAGATTAGAAGACGCACGTATTTATGTACGTACGAATGTGGAATCCGCTATGACTCGCTTTATTGCACAAAACGGCGTTAAATTTTCGTGTACTTTAGAGTGCTGTTAAGACACGTCTACAAAGTCTACTTGAAATAAGAAACATAACTAATATTTTCTTGAGATGTTTAAAAGGCAGTTCGTAGATATAATTTTCAGGATTTGTTGTTTTTTTTTTTCATTGAAGATTGTTTTGATTCATCCTTATTCATTATAACATAATTTATTTACATAAATTTTATTTCCTAGCTTTCAACTACACTTCCGGAGACATTTATCGGCCCACCTAGTGTTTAAAGTTTTAACGGTGCCTAGCTAAAAATAAATGTTAGGTGGAGAAATAAGTTTAAATGCAGTTTTAAAGCTGATTTTTTGGTCAACCTTTATGTATGTTTTTTTTTTTTATTTTGAATTCAGGATTATGAAAAAAAAAAACGAAAATTCGAGTCTGTTCATTGTTTTCAACGACCCAGGAATGGAGAAAACTTTTTTATTTCGCACAAGTTGGATTTTTTTTTTGATGTTTCCGATTATTGGTTCCATAAAAAGGCAAATCTAAAGTTAGAGCCAGTTTTGACCAAAAAATACACTCTGCCTGAAATTGTCTCCCAAGTTGTAAAACTTCAGCCCGGCCAAATCAATTCGAAATTAAAAAAAAATAAAAAAAAACCTACATAGGGGTTGACCAATAAATCTGCTTCAAAACTGCATTAAAACTTTTTGCTCCACCTAACATTTATTTTTAACTAGACACCGTCGAAACTTTAAACACTGGGTGGTGGGCCGATAGCTGTGTCCGGGAGTATATATTGCAACCTGAAGCAAGTAACAAACAATCATCTTCAAAAGTGATTGATGATTTTTTGTTTGGATGTTTAAAAAGGAGTTATTATATGTAATGTTCTTATTTCTTGTATGTTTTTCTCGAACAAAGTGCATATTTTAGTTTAGTGATTTAAAAAGTTCCAAAATCGAAAGTTATTTATACCCGTTTATTGATATTTATTACTACTTCATGCATTTAAAAGGCCATGACTGCAGTAAATGTTATTCATTCCTTCCCATTTCCATTATTTTATTGAAATACTAGAGTATGTAGTGTACCTAAAAAATAAACGCTTTTTTTCTTTTTTTGTAAAACCGAAATGAGGATAATTAAACGAAACACAAAATATAATAAAGCATTCGCAACGTTACTATAAAAGTCGTTCACTGTAAAAAAAAGAAATTCGATTTGTCGTTTACAATTTAATAAATACTGAGCATATTTACATTAAGAGGAGCTTACACAAGCTTCCGAGAAGATTGAGCTAACTCAAATACGTTTCGTCGTCTTACTTCGGGGAATCGTTGCTTAAATACTTAAATTTATTTCTTAAGAATGCTTTACAATCTCTTTTCTTTATCTACAGAAAAGAAATGATTTTTATAATACAACTCTGGAAATCGATGTCAATATCCGATGGGACTAGATCAAGATTATGTAGATAACGCTTAACGTATAAAATGATTCAGGACAGGACAAATCTTTACTACCTTCTTTAATGATTTATTAATTTCTAATTCAATATTATTAATGGTAAGGAACTAGTTTATAATCTCTTTCAAACGTGGTAATTAATTCGAGATACATTAGCATATTTAAATATTTTACAAAGGCTTATAATATACTTAAAACAGGCTACAAATAAATAAATGGATGATAAAAGTATATGACTAACAGCAGCTAGAAAATTACACTTTCTCAAGACTATAAAATAGTTAAGGGATGTTTGTATGACATTGTTATTACTTCCGAGCAATAACAACGTATCTGATAGTTTGTTCATTCAAAGTTTCTTGATATACACACTATAACGTCTAGTGTGCATAATTCTCATTACAAATGGCAGCGGTAAAGCACATTAAGCCATTAGTGTCACCAGCTCGCTGCAAGAAAGTGGAAGCACCGACGTGAGGGTATTAATTGGCGCGTTTCCCGTTACGTTAGCCGCAATAGTCGTCCCGGATTTTCCATGTAGCAATAGATGAATAATCCATAATATCTTTAAAGTTATCAATGGCCTTAGGCCATCGCAAAAGATGGTATTTCCCGTACTCGTCGCGGTCAAAATTTATAAGAAAAGCTATTGCTTTTCCCCAAGTGTTATTCCCTCCTTAGTCACCTTTTACGGTACACCAAGTGTAGAGAGTTAACAATGATATTCTAACTCGTCTTACAAACTATAGTCTAATAATTTTAATGAAAGCACAGAATAGTATAAGTTAAGAGTTTTGTTTACGAACGGTAGACTACTGAATTTTAGGTTTTCCATAGCATTTAGACCTTTTTCTAAAATTTTTAGATAAAGTAAGATAATTTTCAATGTATTCGATACAATATCTGAGCTGTATAGAAGTTAGATTATATATTAGTAAGTTTCCAGTATGAGGATTTAATTAAATCTTTAAATAATTTCCAACTATTAACCTTTGGCAGCAGAAAAATATTAGTACGACTACCAATACATTAATAAAAAAATTGTGTTTGACTTTAAAACCTGAGGGATAACACATTTTGAAAACACACAGTTCACTTCAAACGTTGATTAGTGTAGTCTTAATCGGGTAAGATTAAATGAAGACAAAAAAACAGTTTATATTATTTCTTTGAAGAAAGTAACAAAGAATACATAGTTTTGGGACAATCGAGAAAGAGAATAGCTGCACCTGCCTACCCACGTGCCGCTTTCGCTTCATTCACATTCGTTTTCCGTCTCAGATCAGTCGTCGCCCTACTTAGAAAGTATATTAAAAAGTTAATTAAATACCCAATAACCATGTATTTAAAAAAGTATAGTCATCGTAAAGCATCGCTACGGGCTATTGCAGTATGAAGATGCGCTTGTGGTGTAAAAGGATGCTCCTTTCACTTGATATCGAAAGTGCAACTTCTATGCAAGTGAACCGACCTCCGGCCTCTGGCAGTAAGCAATACTTGTTTTATAGGACAGTAGGACGCTCATTACTTATGTACTTCATCCAAACCTCGCGTTCATTTTAAAAATATGCAAATTCAAGTTTTTAGGCAATCTACTTCGGGACAGCGCGTTATCTAAACTTTACTACGAAAGCGTTTTCATAAAAATGTGTTTTACTTTTATTTTCACGGTGTTATGTTATTTGCTTTATTACACGGAAGTCACCGATTCGATTCTGGGGCTATATGTGGTGTTTAGTTGTAGGTAGCATTCTTTCGAACTTGATACGCCGTAATTCGTATGTAATAAGGCCTTGATAGATGTAATTGAGGATAACGTATGATTCTACCACTAAAAAGTTAGAGTTAATTGCGGATATGTTCGATTCATTTACTGGTACATCCATTCAGTAAGGCTCGAGCCCAACAATAATAACAATTTTAACTTCATTAGTTATTAAAGAGATTCCTATAGAAGCAACTTGCATTCCGTTAGCTGTATAAAAACATGTTTACATTCTTTGCCCCATAAAGTCAACGTCTGCCAAGTCCACTGCAACAGACCAATATGGCTGATAAATGAGAGAAGTTTAATCTTGAAGCTTTTTTATATTGCAATATGGTTTAACAAAGAAATCACTGTTATTAATAATGAAGCATATACTGTAGTACATTTATTTGTAACAACATCAGGTATAGTTCACCATAAACTGAAGATACACGTCTCAATATTCATTATAAATGCAAAAGATTGCTATTATTGAACAGTTAACATGAATATTGCGAACCGAGTGTATTTTCTCATAGTGATAAAATAGTATTCTTGTTGCAATGAAATACGTTGCAATGTGAGCTCTGATAGGGGAAATATAACTCATTGCGCACCGCTCGGGATAAATCGATGTTAAAATACATCGAGCACGGGAATTGGCATCGGTATTAATGGTTAACCGGCCTCTTTGCTTAATGGTGTTCGGTTAACCACCTGTCAAGTGGTCACCATTTCGCCGGACAAATCGCGGCGGACCACCTACCGAGGTGAATCGTAAACATGCAAATTCATAACTTACGCGGAGTCACTTGCCGCATGATGAAGTATCAGTAACTCACTTTAACAAAAGTCGAAGCCGCATCGGCGTACAAAAAAAAACCGCTTGCTTGTAGTAGGAAGATTTATTATTCGAGCTTCATGTTCTATTGGCAAGAGTTAGTGTTCAAAGTTCAAAGGAATATATCAATTGCAGACCTAACAATTAAAGATGAATGGCGATTTCACTAATAAATATTACTGATAAAATCAACTAGCTACATATATTAAAAGTCTAGAAGATCTTTTTAATTGTCCTACGTATTTGATAAATATGCTATAGTACAATTATATACAAAAGGTTTATTAAGTTTCTTGTTAGTTATTCTTGGTACTCGTAGAGAGACGAATAGATTTATATAATTTTGACTTCTTAATGTTTGATTCGTAGCTCTTGGAAATGAATTGCTCTAACGTTTCAACAACATTTTTGCATTACAGCTTATTCTACGTTTAAGCAAAATAATTTACAAGTATTTAATTAAACTGTGTATGAGAAGTAGTAGAAATTTTCTTATGAAGCAATATAAGTATGCGGTAATACTTAAGTTGTTTTCATGGCTAGTATTTTAGTGCTGGATGGCGACAAAAAAGAAGACAAGATAATATGAAAACTCGGCACAAAAGGCATGCGAGTGCCGTTGTCGCGGAAGCGAATTTGCAATCTCGCCCCTACCGAGCAATCAGCGGGACAGCCTCAACCGTGAATCGTGATCCCGGACGATGAGCTAACCATTCCTCATAAACCTTTCACACTGTTACGATTACGACGCACTTAGAGTCGGAATGTGGGATTCTATTTTATTAATGCCTAATAAAGGAAGTCAGCGAAGCTGAATGTAACTTTACAGGACCCATCACAACCGCCATATTACACTACTTTGATATTCTATTAGCAATCGTTTTCATATATTCTCAAATAAAATATTCCTACGCCGACATTGAGTGGGGTATTAAAATTAGCATTCAACATCATTTAAATTACGTTAATATTTGCAGTTACTACCCTAATACATACTTATACTATCGGAATACATTTGAAACGAGTTTCATGATTTGACAAACAGTCAGTTCAGGATATTTTAATAAATTTCCAATGAAAATTATTTAACAATAATTATTTCTATCCCAATACAAGTTTTACAAAATATTATAACGGAGCATTAACCGTACATCAATATTAAACTTAGTACCAAATATCAGCAACGTCAGACAAACATCAGCAATGTCAATCAATCATCTGTCCAATGTAACAGAAAAGGTTATAAAAAATACCTAACCAATTTACCAATGCCGCTGAAATTTATAATTTTAATTTTATATATCACACTCAAACAAATTATTTTCATAGTAAATTTGGCAACCACCTTCACGTAGTAAAAACTTTAGCTTTACAGATTACCAATTAAAATCATCTTTGCCTTAAATTCTCATAATTACACTTCCAAGTTAAAGAAAATTATGAATCATTTAGGAGATTTGTTACCTGTTTGCGCACGGAACAAAATCAGAAACTATAATTTTTGAGTCGATTATAATTTCAATAATGTATAGTATATACATGTATAATACATAGTTCGTCACGAGCCTTGTTTATCGCAAATTGACTAAAATTGTGTAATCGTTCAGTGAAGATAGTCTATACTACTGTAATAACTTTTTTTATAAACTGCCTTATTTTTTTCCACTACAGGGACTAGGGTCCCACTGTGCTTGCAAAGTGCGAATTGATAGATGTCACTAGTTGTCGTTTTTCACAGCTTCTTCCTATGTTATATATTATAATAAAAAAGTTTAATGCGAGAGTATCATCTTTCAAATGACCTTCGATTGGATTTAAGCAACAAATATTTGAGTCACGCAACACGATAAGCCGTATATTGGATGTTGATCTTATGCATATATAAATATAATCCTATTATGTGACAGATTGTTCGATGCTTGTTTGGTGGACAAATCTTGCGTGATGGGCTTTACGCAATGACGTAATAAACTAGAAATATAGGTACTGAGTTTTCATAATACATTTCATTCGATTATAATTCTCTTATCTTTATGTTTCTTGATAATGCTATTATAGAAGTCAAAAATTTTGGCGCCGTTTGTCTATAAACTATTCGCAGGTCTTTATGAAAGATCACGAGAAGTAAAAAAAAAACAAAATAGTTTTTATTGCAATACTCCGTTTTGGATTTTTTGATCATCATAATTGCCTTCACTTTTAAATTTTTACGAATGGTATCCTTTTAGCTTGTGTCAATAAACCAATAGCAGAAGTTAACTACTATAAGTAAGAAATGAACAAAATTGAACTGAAGTTTAGTGCAAAACGCGAAATTATTAATAATAATGTGTATATGTGTGTGCAAAACCGAAATAAACTGGTTAGCGCTTTAAAAACAAATGTATGGTTAGGGGAAGGGGACGAAGTGGGGAAGGGTCAGGGGTGTTGGTTCTGAACGTACACATGTACAGTGCGACCGAACCACCGCGCCATTCATCATGCTTTAAGAAATTTAACAAAAGGTAAAAAGCATATCGGGTTTAGATATGGAGCGGTTTGTCAGAGACCCTTTGTCTAGCGTAAGAAAATAAGAAAACCGAAGACAGATGTGCGAATTAGTGAATGGTGGTGCATAATAGTGTTGGGAACACGTTGGGTGAGTTCAATGCCGTAGCAAATGTAGTGAAATTTTGGTGAAACGATGTTACATATCTTTAGTCGCTTTATGAAAGAGAAATTTACGAGAATATTTTGAATTTAATGTTTTACAAACTAATGTCTGTGAGATAATTATCACTTCACGTTAACCGTTTTTGTAATTTTTCGCTCAGTTTTTTTATAGATTTATATTTATATTAAGCAATAGTTAATTTACTTACAACACAACAAATTGAATGTTATACGTCAAAAAACTATGTATTGATTTGAATGGTATATATCATATCATCATTATAATTTATTATTCTCTTACGAAACCTATAAAGTCATAAATTTCTTAGATCTCTTTTGAAGTTTACATAAAACTAACATTTGTAAACGTGAAGATTTCTAAGTGGTTATGAAAACGAATGATTGAAATTGATGAATGATGATATGATACGTAATTTCGCAAATTATATTACATACAAGTAATGGATTTAACAGTTGTCATGTAGGTAGATCCTATCGTCAAATATTTTATCAACAAATGCTACTCTTTAAGGTTATATAAACTTTTTCTATAAAATAAATTGGTATTGGTAATCGCCGTTAGCGAAGTGCGGGGGTCAGATAACAGCAAACGCACAACGCCATCTATTGACGCATTCGAAAAATGTATTGCTAAAGTACAAAATTAATGTTTCGTACATTTTTATGCTATAAGGCGAAACAAACGTTATAAACTCAGAGTTAAATTATTAATTTTGTTAAAGTATTGAATGAGCAGTTTAATGTTCAATTTGTTATATAAGAATATATTAAAATTACCAGATGTTTTAAAAACAACTGTTCAAAGTGAACTAAAACAATTTATGTAACCATACATAAATTGTTTTAGTTAACTTGATTATGAATCACACACAGTCAAAAACTAATTTACAGTGATGTCATGTAGTTATAATATATTGCAGAGATTTTGTAGTTTTTTTTCCTGTAAACAACATAGTAATTTAGTTTAAGCGTAAAATATATACAAAGTTTTGTTTTCGATGATACGTCAATGGGGTCGTTAGTTCATTCGCACACGATTTAAAACTTTATGCTAGGGAACATTACTTAAATTAATTAAAAAAAAAACAATGCAATAACCAGTTTTATTCTCACGGAACGGTTAATAGTTACGTATAAACACGCTGCGTGGATTTGAAACAGCTGTATCTGTTATTAACTTTTAGTTACGCTGTAAACGTGCAAAGAAGAACCGTGTTAACATATTTTAAGGTTACTTATATCATAGTACATACATTGTATGGTACAGGCCTTACTATGTTACTTGCCACGTTTAACCAAGTTACGGAAGAGCTAGACAGATATTTACGTTAATTAAAAGTGAATATTGCGTATTTATAATTTGTTAAAACGTTGCTTTGATATGTAGTAGTTTAAATATCAACACTACTATTTTTCATATAACGTAAATATAGGTGAATACGAGTATCGCCTTTTTTTACGTCTTCGATGCTTTATCCTTAAGTTATTTATAACCTTAGGTTATATCAAAAAATTACAAACTATTCACATTTATATTTGATCTCCAATGTGACTTTCTTTTTTAATCCTAATTCACCTGTAGTGATTGTATCAGATAACTTCTCCAAAGTAAGTATTGTTACTAAGTTCTCATGCAATATTTAAACCAAATATTTTTTACGGCAACTGTATTAACAATGCAGAGGTTTTATTATTTAGGCACGTTAAAAAATATTAAGTATGAGTCGAGATAAATCTGAGCAAAGGAATACCTTGAACTTATATCAGCAGGCCTCATGTGCCGACGCACTATTACACAATTAGAAATAATACTTCTACTACTCCAACTACATGAAATAAACAAAACGAGTTAACATATGTCCCTCATAAATTACGAAATCTTTATACACATGCATGGTAGATGATGTTAACTAACAATGTACACGGATGGGGTGGCAGGACCGGAGTAGAAGCGTGGTAGGTGTCAATTGTTTACTCGACCCATAACGGAGTGTCGCAATACAGCACGTGGCCTGCCACGGGCGTAGGGTTGTCACTAAGTAATAAATCACAAATTAAAAAGAAATCAGCATCTGGTGTTAAGGGGACGATTAAATTGTGATGTTTTGCAGTGTACTCAAATAGCGTTCAATTCGTAAAGACCAATGCACCACTTACCCCGAGGTAGTAATTAGTCCTTAGTCTCCTAAAAAGTAATGATATATTATCTTAATCACGACATAATCACTAATCCATACAAATACCATATGCGATCAAACACAAACATTTTATATGAACATTTACTATCCTATTATGAGTATATTTTCCTATATTCCCACAACGATAATTTTACCAAATTTGTATTAAATACATGTTTATATATAAATAATCCGTATTTTATTTATAAAGGTTATAAAATACTGACAACAGAGAGCTAGCAAACGTATACATGGTCTATTTCTCGAACAACGTCACCAAATAGATGAAAATAATGAGTAAGTCTGCTTTAGTTTACGTAAAGGAAAAATGCCTTCGAGTCAATGATTATGTAAATACGAACATTAAAATACTCGACTAAATGGACAGCAGGCGAAAGTTTTCAACTTCTTCGAATTAACTTAATAAAACAACATAATGATTCAGGTGATATGTAGAAATTACGGTAGTGACTCAGCCTCAAGAAAGAAGTACAAATAAACCAATATGAAAAAACAAAAACGCCATTTAATAACCTGTTTTATGACATAACAACTGAAGGTAATATTAAAAAGGATACCTTTTTCATCTTTTTTTTATTCAAAGAAGCGACGAAACGTTCACCTGATGGTAAGTGATACGCTTGCCCATAACAATGCGGCACTAGTTAAGATGTTATACACATTACGCTTGTCGCCTTAAGACAAAGTGTTAAATCACGTTACCCCAGTAATTTCAATAGCCTAAAGCTCCCTTCAAACCGCAACATAGTAATGTTTGCACACTACTATTTGCTGTAATAGGAGCTGCGGTGGTACCTACTTACATGGTCTCCGACAACAGAGACCTACCACCAGTAAATCTATATCATCATTTAAGCTCGTTAATTACGTAGGCACTTTTTATAAATGTCAATCAATGCATAAACTTATGTCCGGAAAGTACATATGTCACATTTTACTTAACTTAATAATTTATTACTCACACTTATTTTTTTAACACAACACAAAATCTTGTATCAATGATGATACTTTAATAAAATCATATCAGCAATCATTTGAACGCAGGTAATATTTACTACCACGTAGAGACATTTAAACTGAAATCGGTTGTTTTGTCCGAATGTTTAAGGGCAACACCGAAATTTACGGTCTTATATTAAATGTCATCTTATGCCTCCCACATGCTCTTTGACTGTCTTAATTTCACTCGCTTTTCAATCGTAAGTTAAGCTTGACCTTTGTAGTAAGCTTTCATTTATTGCTTATTTATCGACATTTACGATGTAAGTAATGACTTTTAAGTTTTTATATATTTAACACATTAAAATTAAAAAAGTCATCATTGTAAACTTACAATTTGCCGTATAAATATCCGAATCCAGATATAACGAAATATAAAAGCATTACCGATATATGTATAATTACCGATATATGTATAACTAGCTGACCCGACAGACTTCGTTCTGTCAAAAAAAATTGGAATGTTCTTTGTTCCTGCCTGTTTTATAGCCGGTGCAAAAAAATCTCCTGAACAGAACCGTCACCCTGGTTAGGGCGGTGTGTGGGGTTCAGCGCTATATATATTCATCTAATAACTAATATTTAAATATTAGTGGGTTCCAGAAGAGTGGCCAAAGTTATAATTAAAGTACATAAGTTATATTTACTATAATATTTTTTTAGGAACGAATAACTGTCACATTCCAAATCTTTTTGACAGAATGTAGTCTGTCAGGTCCGCCAGATGGTAATGCGGTTTGTGCTCGACTGATGTATTGACGTGAAAACGAATGCATTTTATGTCGCGCGCCGAAACTAAAACAAAAATAATATCGCGAAGCCGACCTAATTGAAAATCAGTAAGGTGGATCTTCTTACAGACATTATAATATTTATATACGTCTATTTACTTATATATTATAATTAAATTATACGGTATTTCGTTCACTACAAAATAAATTTTATTAATTTTATAGCGTCAACAACACGTGGTAATTATACTGTTAAAATGTAGCTTATATGACACGTTCGTAGATTTACCATAGCAGCGCCATCTATTGATTACTTACTCAACCCAGTCGAAAGGTATCGACATCTGTTAGAATCATTTGGAGTTAACAGATAATTGTGACTGTCAAATAATAACAGACAAATAATTAGCAATAAATTAAAATTGCGACTATAATTTGAGATTTAAACTATCCTATCTCTCAAGTTGGATCGAACTGCACATGGTGTGCGAATTTTATTATAATCGGTTAAGTGGTTTAGGAGTCCATTGAGGACAAACATTGTGACATGAGATTTATATATATTAAGATATGTTAATAAGCCTTTGTAACAAATTTGTTTAAATTTATAAAGCGGATTTTCGGTTCAGTGGTAACATTTGCGAAGTTTAAAATATCCGAAGTAACGAACAGAAATATCAACAAAAACAGTACACAATGATCGTGCAGAAGTGAGAAACGATTTCAAAACGAGACGCGCAAGCTTTCTGAGTATCGTAAAACGAGAGGAAAATATCTACACGATACTTACGTAACTTCAGACGCACCTGTCACAATGGCGGTATAAGTAACTTCGCTGTCCGCCCGCCGATAGTTGGGTGATGGATGTCCATTGTTGCGCTATCCATTCACTTACCACTTGTCTCGAGTTGTAATAGCGTTGCATAACATTTCTCTTTTTTATATAATTAAAACCACAATTGGTATAGTGGGGTGAAAATTGTCTTATTTATCACACGACCTATCCGCATAAGCTGAACATGCTCAACCGACGTAAAATAATAAGTCTGTATCAATAAACAATTGTCATACTTCAACAATATTTAATCATAGTTTATTAGCTCTATATACTATCAAGGAATCTTGAAACCAGCTATTTATTTACTTACAATAATAATAAATTGAGTACAGACTTAATGAATCGAAAGTGATAAACCGCCGTCTGAAATATTTACGCGTAGATACGCGTAAGTGTCAGATGACAGTGTCAAGTTCGGAATTTAAGTTATTAAAAGTTAAAGTATAATGCAATTTAATGGAATATAAGTAGAATGAGCTTAATACCTTCAATAACGGAAACTATCGATGTATAAATGAGAATCTCGAACTTTCAGTAACAATTCGAAATAAATTCGGAAAAAGCTTTTTTTTTATGTCATTATATATTTATACACTTCGCTTACATGGGATTCGTTTCTGTGTGAATACACGGTAACGAATCCATTGGAACAAAATTCTGGTTGGGTACACCTAAGCGTGAACTTTAACATTTGAAATCCATACTGATTAGTTATGAGCAAGTTCGAAGCTCCAAGCATACAATGAGGTGCGTAGCATATAAGGTGCGCGCGTCGAGCTCGAGATGGATTGCGGGTACCCACCGGGTGTAATAACCCCGGTGTGCTTCGCGCGTGCGCGGCGAGGGACCGAGGCGGTGAGGAGTGGGGAGTGGGGTGGCAAATTCCTCCGCGGAGGACGGGTGTCATGCCCGACGTTGACATACCCCATTATGTACCTCGAAAGTTCTTCTTTCTATCGACGTACACATGAGCTCAATTAAAATCAGACCAGTTACTATGCGACGAGCCGAGCAAGACGTTCACCTGACGGTAAGTGATACGCTTGCCCATGACAATGTGGTGCTAGTTAAGATGGTACACACTGCACCACATTGCGCTCGTCGCCTGAGACATAAGGTGTTAAGTCTCGTTACCCCAGTAATTACACTAGCTACAGCGCCCTTCAAACCGGAACACAGTAATGTTTGCACACTACTAATTGGCGGTTGAAATAGGAGCTGCGGTGGTAAATATATATAAATACAAATAAAGTTACGGAAACATAACATTTTGTAAGTATTTTTGAAAAACACTAGACTTTCTTAAAAAACCATTCTTTCTTTGTCGAAAAAAGATTACAAACATTCGTGTTTTAACTGTTGAATTTTTTATGAAATTACTTAACGGTTGTCGGTTATAAATCTTTCGGTTATAATAGGTTAAGTATATGTAGCTAGTATACGTTAATCGCAAAAATATTTTAAACAAATTTTAAATAATTGAAACCATTTTTTTTTTTCTCATGTGGAAAATGGCCAGTCCACACCACTCTCAACCGCGGGGACGGGAGAGTGGTAGTGTGGGGCTCGAACCCACTAAAAACCACATGGTGTACCTATTCTCGCGTGAAGTGGAGAACGCAGGGTCACCTGGCCAGCGCCTGGCATTCTACTGCGTCTCTACTGCGATTACCTGCTTCCAGGTTCCTCTTCCATATATGTCATATTACAAAGAGCGCGAGTACACACGCCTGCATCTTTCGCGCTTAGAGCAGCAGACTTTACCCCGGGCCTGCCGCTCCGTGGCTTACGTCAAGGAGGAAGGTGGCGTTTAAACTCCAACCGCCTGCGACAGTTTTACGTCGACGCATATCTAGGGTCGTCGTCGCCTCACGCTCTCGCTCAGCCGATTCTTTTGCGGACATTATGGATTCGCAAAAATTTCTGACAGCGTTCCAACCCTCTCGAGAGGTGATCATAGCCAAAAAGATGGCGGGGAGTGATAGATCTACTCCTACAACGCCTTCCAACTCTGTACGTTCCTGCTGCCATGCTGCGCAGGCCGTTCGCGTATGCTCAGCGTGTCCTATCTCTTGTCTTTATAGGTACTGTGTAGTTTTTGTTCGAGAGCCACATTTCGAGGTCGACGTCTCCTCTGTCTGGTATACTGGCGTCGCGCTGCATTGCATGCTGACCGCAGCCTACCAATGTCACTAGACCACCAGTATACCTGCCTTTTGGGAGTCGAAGGCCCAGCTCGAGGCATGGCTGCATCACAATGCTGGTCATTGCTTCTTGAAACCAGCCCACTTCCAAATAATTGAAACCAAATCCAACATGGAGTTAGTTTATTTAACTTAACCCGAAATGTAGCGTTTTGAATGTTTTACAAACTTTTTACAGTTAGCAATAAAGAAGCGACTGAGTTTGCCTTATTTAGATATCTTGAAATAAACATATTGCTCCGAAACAGGCCAATTAAAACTGACCATACCAAGTTCTTCGTCGATGTTTTTTAGACCGCATATTTATTGGCGACTACATTGTTTTGTGGGTTTTTATTTATGATTTTAATTTATATATCCTCAATTAATTTCATTCTTAAATGAAGCAACTTTGTATTTAACCCGTTATCGGTTATTCTCTTGCTTGCTATATTTTAATTAATATATTACACCATATGGAAATGTTTTTATCAAGTATATAAAATATCATAAAACAGTTTTAAGATGTTTCTTTGAATATTAATAAATTATTAAGATAAACCTCAGCAAGACAAAAAGTTATAGAGTCGGGATGTGAGTTTTCTGGCAAAATGATCAAGCCTATAACGGACAACTTTGGTAATAAATTGACTATCTTGTATTTTATATTTTAATATGAGTGTAAAAGACGACCACCCATTTACGAACGAGCCGAAAATGTATTCAGTTTCCTTTATAATGTTTCTAGCACATGGCAATTTAATGTAATATTTTTTTAACATTGCAACAATGTAAATTTGTAAACACAAGCAGGTGAAGTCTTTAACATGTACCAAACAGTAAAAATTATAAAGTAGGACACTTATGTTTTATCTACAATGTTTTAAACATTATGATGTAACAAAGTATGAGTACTTGACAGCTTGAAAATAAAATATTTCTCGTTAAGCAAGACGATGCTCGACAGCCGCTGCGTTTCGGAGGTCCATGACACAACCGGTAAGTTTAAACCATGAATTCACGACTCTTGACTAACCCGGACTCGCAATCTACTTATTACAATACCTCCTGTAAAATATATAATAGGTTTTTTCGACATCCACAAAATTCCATTACAAGTACGCAATCTTGTCGTTGCTCTTAAAGATTATAAGTACATACAATCCAATTATAATTTAATGACATGATAAATTGGCAAATGCATGTTCGTTTATTCTGAGAAGGGTTTAATTGAAGCTATTCAGTAAACCTTCATTATTATGTATCTAAAAACATATAATCAATCAAATTTGTCATTCTACTAAGTGAATGATGATTATGTTGACATCATCGTTGACACTAACAAACTTTACTAATAAATAATACAAAAATCGATAAAAGCAGGTACTAAGATAGTAAACTGTGATTAGAATTTTATAAATATTATTCACACCGCCTAAGCCTTGATCAGGAGAATTTTTTTCATAGTGTAGTCATTATTTTGATATTTTAATATAATCATTTAAAAATTGACCGAGTTGTTGAATGATTAATAGGTATATTTCTTAAAAATCTCTTAATTATTAAAATTAGTGTCCATATAATATAGGACAGTAATACGTATTTCCCATTTGATAAAAAAGCGTGTTAATGTACAGTGTTTAGTTGGTATCATAAGTGACCATCAAATAAGATCGGTTAATTGATCTTGTGCCTGCGGTGACGAGGCTCGCGTGCCGTTAGTTTTTGACTCATGGAAATACAAATCGCTACCAGGAATTTGACTCCGCTTCGCTTAGCAAAAAAGCCAGCACTATGCGTTTTTGTTACCAACGCTATTAACTCGCTTAACAAAGCTAAAATAGCAAAGCAATACGATTCGATAATTACAGAATATATTGTATATTAAATGACTCATACTAAAAACGCAAATGTTTACGTTTTTGATTATAATATATGAAAGAGATTTGTTAAGTAAATGTAAGTAATGTATTCTTCATTGTACGTCACCTTTGAAATAGAAACTCTAAATTATTTACATTAGATCAGTTTGCTTGGCTATTTAACTAGATAATCAAACTAAAAATTTTACTTTTCAAAACATAACGGATTTAATGACAAAGTGGCGTTCTCTCCCAGTCACTCTAGATGACGACGGGAATTGCAGGTAGGCTGATTAGGAGAAGCTTATACACATATTTTACAAATTTATAAATGGTATAGTATTTTAAAATAAGACGATAAATGAACGGTGACGCCCATACAAAAATCTGTAACTAAAATCACGGCCGACGATAAACATTTACTAACAAACATTATATTACACACCTGACATTCATCGGAACATGAACAAAGCAATCTAACGTCCCTGTAGCGTGTCTCTGCGCTAGTACGTAATTACAGCGTGATTGTGGTGGTACCTGCGGACGGATTTAATGGGAGGTTTCTTTAGCAGATGTTCTCATTGGCAGACAAAGACGTTAACGCGACGATCTGATGTGAGCGAGTGCACAAAGCAACAAACAGATGCGCGCGCAGACGCCGTACCATGTGTGAATCACATGGGCAAATAGTGAGCACACGTCCCGGACCCTTGGCCCTACTACTGGCAACAGGATTTCCAAACCTTTACTCCACCTTTCAAAGTCCAACAGTTTTAGGAGTATAGGAACCACAAAAATATTTTTTTAAAATAAGTGCGACATGGAACCATCGAATAATTAGGTTACAATTATAATAATTATGGGATATAACAAATATATATAAATTTATTAATTTATAAAATAATAGAACCAAAGATCGAATACATAGATTGTCAATACAGGTGTTATTTAAATATATTCTGTAGTAATGAAATTTTTAATTCATTACAATGGTAAAAGTTAAACCATTTGAATTTGTATAAAAACCATGATATTAAGAAAATATCAATATTGTTGTAGCACGAAGTAGTTAGTAATAATTTTTAGGAACTAGTAGACTTTCTGTGGATATTATCCGGGTGTTTTTGAATTTGTTGATGGAGTCCGCGCCGGAGGTTTGTGCGCGTGCGAGATTACCTGCAGTCAAGGCTAAGCATACCTGTCCCTACCTGCGTATCGCGTATCGCATTCTTGCACTATCTGCGGACTATCGGAAGCCTCTCGTCGCATAACGGTGCGCTTTATTTCGGTGCGGGCCTTGCTGCTCGGCTTACGTGGAGCGATATCACACTGACGGCCTTGTCAACGCATACAATGTAAACTAGTCTCACATTAACCTTAAATGTCCTGATTCATAACATTATACTCTTAACTACTAAATTAAATATTTCAAAGTAAAAAATGTTTCACTATAACTTCAGCATGTTATTTGATGGTCTACTTTCCAAGTATACATTTCGAAAATATTTTATAAATGTGTTCTAACGCTATTTGTAACTAGTTTTACCTTCAATTCCTAATAACTTTATATTTATAACTAGATAATTAAACGTAAAACTTCTTGGTTAAGAGAAATAATTAGTACGAAGTGCATTTTTTATCTTAATTATACGCGAATACTACAATAAAAACACAAGAATGATAATTTTAATTGTAATGGTTTACTAGTTACTCGGCTAGTTTTCTTTTACACAGTTATACCTGATACGTATACTAAATAAAATGTATAATCTCTATTTAATAGTACAAAATCGGAAAATTTGATTAAAAAGCTATTTCATTGAATTAAGCAGGTCATGGACCACAACACTCGATCCTCGACAGGAAATGGACATAATTATCAATGCAAATTTTATCCGTTTCCTATGTCAGTTAACAACATGAAGCCAGAAGGTAAAACTAAGCCTACACATAAAGATTAAAACACTGCATAAAAGGAAAGGAGTTTATGAAAATTATATATTCTTCGGTAACTTATACTTCAGTGCTATCGAAACACTAGAAGATAGAGTGATCAAATTTAAAAAAGGTACATATATTTAAAACGATTGCACCTTGTATCAATTGCAGTATGATTCAGCACCATATATCAAAGAATCGACAAGTCATACTTTCAAATGTTAAATCCCTTGTAGGTATTGTTTGTATTATCTTTTACAAATCGAAGTGATGCCATAGTTCAAAAAGCCTTCAAATGTTTCGCAATTTGATGGACGTTGATTCTGAGGTGGACGCTGCGGTCGGACATATGTAATTGAATGTACTAATCACATTAAATAGCAAGATTACTACTTTGTTTATAGTAGATCCAGCGGCGACTTAAAAGTTTTAATATCTCTTACAAAGATTACTAAAATACTTCGTCTATCGTACATCATAGAAAGTGTCTGGAAGTAACTATTTTTTAATTGTTTTTACAGGTTTTAAAACTTTTCCAAATGCATTATTCCATGGATCTAGTCTTTTTCCATTGCCACCCATTGTTGAATCTACGTTTAAAATAGCCAATGGTTAGGTTTTTGTAAAATTTTGTCTTAGAAGTTTATTAAAAAGGTACATTCAAAAGAGCTGTGTCTATTGCGTAAGAGGTATATAAAGGGTCAGTTCTTAGTTAGCAGAGGGCAAAAGGTGCGGTCGTACGCGCCGCGGTCACGAAGGCCGCGGTGATCGTGTCGCAACCGCGGTGCTGAAAGTTATCACCAACCGCTACGAGGCGATTCCCTAAATAGTTGCATGACTCCATCGCCTTTGAACATTTGATTGAAACGCTTATTTCCTAAAGACAGGTGTTGCAACTGTCATTAAAATATTTTTAAGAATTACGAAAACGAACATAAAATAGATAATAAACGAATATGTAAATGCTAATTGCATACACACTACTTCATTATGATTCTTTCATTTAATATCTAAAATAAAAGTTAAATCTAGGTTGGTTACTCACCTCTTTGAGACCATCAAGCCGACCGAGGGATTTCGACTGTCGCAATGGCAAGAAGGCTTTAAGGGCGTCGATGCGCGAAGACTTTTCTGGCTCAGCATTACCAGCGGTGGTGAGGTCCGCACAAGAGAGTCTTGCCTTTCTTCGCTTGTCTAGGAGTTGTTTTGCAGTACGTGAGCGTCTCTGCACTGGCGCGGCTTCTTCTTCTGGTTCACTGCAAACTTCTCGTGCAGTATGTACAGTATGCCTCCGCCGAGACACCGGCGGTGACGTCAACCGCGATACCAATGATTCGAACATGGCACTAGCCGCTACCGTACTCTGACCAACGGCGCTGGGTCACATCATTACTGACACCCATCATCTGCCGTTCCGCACACCCTGTACCAATGCCTACAATAAAACGGATACTTTTACTAAAAAGTTGTAAAATTGAGTGGTGAGCCATTTACAAATGTCCGCGTAGACCGTTGACACCAAAATTTCCATTGTCATTGGAGCATATTTACCGTGAGCACACTCGATATGGTTTTGTTTGGAGTTTATTCACAACGTGCAAACCGTGACGGGCGGCGCGTAACACCGGATATGGCGATACGCGTCCACGTGAAACGTAAACTAAAAAAAATGATAGACGGTCAAATTAATTTACGGAGATGAATAGAAGGCGAAGCAGCATGTTTTAGATTTTCTTTTTCACACGTTTCGCGGGTAATATGGTATAGGTTCGTTAACCCAGTTTTATAATTAAGAGAGACTTGGAGAGGGCGGTCCTAGAATCGTGCAGAGGCGCGGTCGTTGAGTTTGAAAGTATGCCGTTGTCACTGTCACGCGCCCAAACCATCGCCGTGGCAAGTTGCCATGCGTGTTGCTTAAACTAGACAAGGCCAATTCACCAGTATACAAAAAACACAATATATTTAGTTTTGTTGTACAGTTCAAAAAATCTTTTACAAACAATTAATCATTAATAAAATTTAAATGACTACTAAGCCCTGTGTATTTTTTATGCAACTTACATAACTAACTTTTGTTCGTAAAATCGGTCAAGATAATGACACCAAGAGTTAAGATTTTGCCGTCGTGATATTTTGCAAGGGATTGTCGAAAACGCTATGGGACGTAAATTTTTGTATGGAAGCAATTCCTTGTAAGAAATATTAAATGTTTCTAATGTTGAACCTGAAGGTGAATAATAAATTAATGTTATGAAAATCCAAATTTACGTAAAGCACGATACAGAGACTGAAGTTGTCCTAAATTTCGTCTACTCATGCAAACAATAAAAACATTCTATTAATAAATAAAAGTTGTATTTGCACCCTCATCTGTTGCAGTAAAAATTATTCTTATATTTTATATAGAATTTAGGTTAGTAATTGAAACTATTAAAGATAATATTTTTTTCCTTAATTTGATAAATAACCTAAGCAAAATTGTGGCTGAGGTAAAACTTATATGATTTCATTCGAAATCGCGAACATAACGTTGCTACAAACAACCACACCTGTGTCAAGACGATTGTTTCTTTTCGTCGATTGTACTTTGCGTACAATAGCATTGCAAAAGAACGAAGTGATTTTGTGAAACTGTTTAACGCCGCTGCCTAAGGTCGTTTTTCTTTAGGAAAATAAAAGTAATTTATGTTGCCATTGAATACAATCTGCACTAGATGCGGCAATCGATTACATTGTAGTGGTGTATAGACATTCGTTGATTATATTAGATGGTTTTGGCTTGATGTACTGCTGTGCACCAAGCTGTAAGCACCGATTGGTGGCTGTAGTTTATGGACCATGGTTTAACTAATAAAACTGTTAGTCCTAAGCCGCGAGGCGGCGGCGATGCAAACCGGTAAGCGGACCGGTCCCTCTACCCCGCGCACTCCTCATACACCGTCAGCTCACACATTACCTCCCCGCACAGTTCTTAAATACACGCATCACATCACCTTATCACGAAAGCCACTAAGACTAAGCTTGTTCATCCGCTCTCCTATTTCACGGCCCGCCTGACTTAGGGTTGATCGTATCCATTTCTGGATAAACTTGGAATATAATATCAGAGTGTCGGTCTGTACTAACCGCAGTTTATATTAAATGCAATCTTCCTACAAAACAGCGTCTCGGTTAAAATCCAACGGCAACATTTACGGTGTTTACGAAGATGTGCAAACGTCGGCGTGAATATGACGCAAGTGCGCTTAACAGGGCGTATATTCATAGGTAATCGATTAGAGAAGATATCTAATGTAGCGTGAAAACAATCGGCGAAAGTCTGGTTTAACAAGTTAGCCAATAGGCGAGCGTAGTGACAAAGGCGTAGTTTAGAAAGTGTGTTGTTTTGTGTTTCAGAGAGGCCGTGATACGGAGCGCGCATACGCTCTGATTGGCGCCCTATCTGTGAATCTGTCGCAGCCGCGCGCCGCACGCCGCGCCGCGCCGCGCCGCGTGACCGTGCCCGTAAACCTATTTATAAACGCCCATCATTTACAATTTTGGCACAGCCACTTCTCTATTGAACACTAAAGAGGCTACGGATATAGATAGAGGATATATTCTTATTATCTACTATTATATATAATAGTAGATAATAAGAAAACAGAACGAACATATATGTTGATATGGCGGAGGCACAGCCGAGCGCTTCATTCAGGCAAATATACACTTTAAACCTTACCTCCATAATCCTATATAAACAATAGTTACATACGACTAACGAAAGATACGCAATTATATTTTCGCATATAAATATAGACTAACGCTTGATTATAAACTATGCTGAATTGAAACTGTTAAGTATATTTTTCAACTACAGATAAGTACAAAGATTTTTGTTACGATTTGCATACTTTATCCGAAATCTCTGTACACGTACATGGGTAGAGGTATCTGTAGGAATTGGATATAAATATAAAAAAAAACTATTCAACAAGCGAGTACTTTACATTTACAATGAGCTAATTATTTGACCTCAATTTCAATTGGTTATGAAGCTGTTTATGGTGAATCGCGCTCGCAGAAAATATACCTGCTCTTGTATGTTGACAGTAGGAACACAACAATGATGTTATGACGGCAATGGTGATTAGCTAGGCGGATACGGAAAAACCATACCACCAATCAAACTGCACAACGGGAGCCAAGCACACCCGCGTTACGAGACAACCGCTTAACCACTGAGTCAGGAAGGCTGTTCCTCTACTTTGTTATACAATTATAATAATATTAAACTAATGCTTAAAAGGTTAATATATATTTGAACTTTACTTTCCTGTTTTCTGTTTCATTTATGAATTTTTGGCACAGCCACTTCTGTATAGAACGCAAAAGAGGCTACATATTTAGATCGTTTTGTTTGTCACATGCCACTTTGTTATACATATATAAATATATAACAAGAATACACTAACACTCGTAACGACAACTATTTATTTGATCTTTAAAGACTTTTTATGCTTCTACTTATACACAATTCGTTTGTTAGGCTGCCTAAAAGTTTATTTTATAAATTCACTTGTTTACTAGTTATTACTTTTAATAATAAACAAGTTTATATATAGCACTAATGTAAGCAATTTTCGACCATGAGTACGTAACAGAAAGGCTTCTTTAGTATAATTGTAGGACTCTATTCCGTAATATGAATAGAAGATAAAACAGAACGGCTGAAGAAATTGGGTCAATTGTTTTAGATTTATCTCTGAGTTATAGCGCCAGGGTGCATCGTGTTAAAGTGTCTCTAGTCACGGAAATAGAAAGATTAGGAGGTCAGGCGATGACCTTGAGAGTAAGTGGGCCGCTCGTGAGATGGGCTATCGGGTGGAAGACGTCACGCTTCGGGCCACCGGCTGCGGCTATACTTTACATTACACCATCATTCATATAATCCTGCGCCTGAGCCTTTACTTTCTTACTTTACAGCTAAAGTAGCTACTATCATAATGTATTATGGAAGCTGCTTTACACATTAAGAATAACACATTATCTACTTAAACTTAATAATGTATTAGTGTATAATGATTTTTTAAAATGGATATGAATTATTTACAAAACTCGTATTTTTTTATTAAATGTAGCTGGATAGATTTTGCTACTAATACGACATTTTAAGCAAAGATCATCTAGATAATAATTAGACAATCTCTATTGCTTTTTTAGCGCGTATTCACATCGTTAAGCAGTAATGTGGAAACGGTACTGAGGTCTGGTTTAACCGGTGCTGATGTTAGGAAAATTAGGTTTATAAGCGGTATTACATTTGGTTTAACAGCGATAGGATGCGGCACGTAAAAAATTGTATAAAAATCCTTAGTATAAACATCAAATTGTAATTATTGTAATAATTACTGTTTTTATTCATATTTTATGATAAACAAAACGGTTCAAATTACAAATGTAATTCTTTAACGCATTGTCTTTTTCAGAGGTGTTAACTCCATCATAAAACATGTAATTTGGTAAACTAAATAATATTGGTTCTTCTTTGTTTAAGTTTCTTGATGTATCTACGAGATCGATTTATTAAGTATAAGTCAGCTAAAGCTTACCTCTACTTACGCACGCGATATTAACCCTGACAACAGAACATTAGATACATTATTATCTGCAATTTTTAGCGCGTTGAAGCATATATCTGAAGCGTGTTTACGTTACGGCACTTCAGTTATGTAAACAACTCCACCGCTCCGCTTACAGAGTGTCAAACATTAATAAAGTCTCTGGCGTTGAATAGAAACAGAATCTTCGCTAAGCACCACGGAGGCTGTGAAGGGCGAGACCCGTTAGCTGGTAGTTTACGTTTATGTATTAACAGCGGCGTGACAGAGTTATTTAAATGTTTCTAACTGTTACTCGCTTAGTAGGAGCGCTATAACCAGGTCGCTGGCTCTCCGAAGTAATACCCACCAATAGTTGTTACATTACTACGTAATTTTTCATTTTGTTTACATTTTTCTAAGTCTACAACTAAATGATGTTTATTAAATTAATTTAATATGTACATCTTTTTTAAAATTAACATAACTTATACAAATCGCGCTTAAGCATAGTCAAGTTACATACTCAATGTAATCTTTAAAGATTTTTAAGTATTATTTTTGTGCAAAATATGATTTTATCAAGTGTATCAATAAGATAAAAGCCAGATTTAATCTTATTATATCAATTAACTATCTTTGAAATGGTGATCTATAAAAGTGTTGAAAAGCATAAGGACGTTATTTTTCCTGTTATTTATATTCCAGTTGCCGCCAACGAGCTTTCCTTTCTTCCCGAAAAAGAATAAAATTTTATGTTCCCTTTCGGAAGGTAATAAAAATTCTTCTTTACGCTTTAACTGCGTAGTAAAACATAGTTAACGTTTTCACGAGATGTTAATCCGTTTGAAGTTCAACAAAGGCATAATGAACAATGTGTCGTGGTATGATTTTAAAAATAAACTTAAAAATGTGACGTTAACAAAATACACTTGACTCCAGAGGTTGTGGTACTATTACGAAACATGGAGCGTTGTAAATGATAAAAAATGGGACAATATTTGTTTTAAGATAAGTAGCGAGTGAGAAGTGTGAAATTTGATAATTGCTTACACCAATTATCTTATCTTGTACCATTAGCTCCACCCACTTGAACGAAACATTTGGGTCGTCTTTAAGTGAGTTTTCAAATAGATTTTTTTTAAAAGATTACAAACTAATAGTTCTCAATCGTATATAAAAGCTTCAATTATTTAATAAAATCAAAAAACAATGTTTGAATTAGCACTTTCATTCCTGAATAAATACATTTTTATGACAGACATAGCCTGGGAGTACGTTGATAAAAAAAAAATATTTTCATTTCAGTCATAAGATTCGAAAAGATCATATATTATCATGTATGCAAATTTCGGCAAACGCAATGACATAACGAACCGTTTTACCTTTAAAATGCAAATGCGGCTATCAAAAACAAAATAGGGGCAATATAATACAAACATGAAACGTTTAAAGTAAATAATATCATCCAACTGAAAAATAATCCACGACGGTTTTGGCACGAATCCTCGACACTGAGTCACATCTTTTTTAAGCTATGAGACTGTTACAAAACAATCCCGGTGGTAAAAGAAAGACGGAAACAAACAAAATTAACATGAGAACGAATACATTTTCAAGTATAATAATGACCTATTCAAATATACGTAAATAAACTTTACTTAATTGGGCCGCCGTCTAATGCGACTTTAATTAGAGAAATCGTGTAGGTCAATGATAATCATTGAGCAAAAAACAGCAATGAGAATAAATTGAGAACAAATAAAGACTTGTCGATTGGATATTTTTTACGAGTCATGGTAATTGAGCAAAGGTCAATAAAGATTTATGCAGTTTTGATTATTTGTAGATGAACAGGTTAAAAAATAATACTCTTTTGTGGTAACGTAACTTCTTCTTCGTCTTCGCAACCTTTCATACATAAATAAATAATAGTTATTTTTATATAACATAGACCAGTGTTTCTCTATAATACTGTAGTAGGTGGAAATGTAGTTTACTCTTCGTGAACGCGCACTGGTCTACAAGAAACTATCAGAATGATACACAAAATGCTTGGAATGATCTGTAAGGGTATGGTAGAAGTTATTAAAGGCACCATATCCCTCCTTACTTTATTAGTTTGTTAAAATACACTTTCGCATCTGAATTTCGTCCTTCGTAAGTCGTTAGCTTCGAATCCAAACATGTTTACTTTATTGCGTCGTATTTCGCCGGTTTCAGAGAAAGTTTCGTTAAATTTAATGTACGGTCAATTTTGTTTTGAAAACAACAAAGAATGCGATTTTAATTTGTCGATTATAATTTAACTTATTCTGATATGTATACGACATGCGTAAGAAATTATTTAAAGGTTGGACTGCTTTGCATCATATAACAATAATTTGTCCCTTTTATGTACATATTTTGAAAGTACTTAAATCAGTGAATTATTTCCTATTTATCTTTTTCCTCTGAAATCATGTCTGGAGGAAACTTGAGTATAATTGTTTTTAAAAAATTATGTAGTATAAATAGATGAACCGATAATAACTAAATTTTTAAATTCGAATTGAAACAGGAGGTTGATGCAAAAATACATCGAAACGAAATAGATATAGATGTTCTCTAACATGGATACTACATTGATTTCCTCTAGATTTACAATAAAATAAGAACATAGTAACAAGAACGCGTGAATAAACATGACAGTTCAGACGTCTAGCCACTTGCGTACTATGGAAGCTCACTAACCCTATTTACAATACAAGATACAACTAGACGACCTATATTTACATCCATTCACTCTCGACATTTAATGATATTGTTAAATTAATTAAAAAAAAAGAAGCTGTTCACATCATTGAAGACTTTCAAAGCTTCTTTAGGCTCACAACTACTGTAAAATGGAATCTTTGTACTATTCTTTATTTCTTTTATATTATTTTTAAAGTCTTAAAACTATTTGTTTTGGAAAAAGTAGACAAACATGAAAGCCCACTTAAGTGAAATTCTCCAAGTTATAAAACTTTATGAAACCGATTTCATAATTGGTTTTTGATAACGTAATCGTCAAAATAATTCGGTACGAAATGTAATTTCTTCAGCAATAGTTTGTGAGAAGCTAATATGATAATTCTAGTTATACAATAGCCGCAAGAAAATTGCTCAGTGTTATTACACTAAATACTAATAATAAACATTACAAAGTAATTAAAACATAAGTAAAACGGTGTACTCAATTGATTTGGAAAACTTTAAAAATTATAGATACTTATATTTGTTATAATATTTTCTCTTCGTAAATAATAGGACTACTGAAAGGGAAATCGCGGGTCAATTTCTAATGTCATGTCGGCAATGAGGCTGTCATTTGATCTTATGGCGACGGATGTAAAGGAAACCGGGAGAAGAAAGTAATACAAGTAGTTCTAACGGATGTTTACACTTTACATGTGAATCAGAACCAAGACTGCTGCTAATTTATTTTTATATGAATGTTTGTAACTTTTGTAAAATGTACGGATAGAATATGTACCAGTTAATCAAGAAATTTTTAACTTGTTTAATTCTATGCGGATAACTCGGTGAATGTCAAAATATTTATATTTATAAAAACTAAAAGATAAGTAGCGCAGGGCCCATCGGTGTAAGATCTTTGTCGGAGACAATGCACTTCTTTAGTGTGATGGTGATGATGATAGAAAAGATACAATACAAGTTTGTTTAGTATGTTATTTATGTAATTTTTTTTAAATAGATTGTTGCTTATGGTAATTAAATTTTTCTATTAATTATTGTTAGTGTAAACCATAAATCGACTAAAGAGATACTATTCTAAAAACAACAACCTACCTATGAAAATCATAGCTTGCGATTTGAAATTTCAATCTAGTAATTCCTCACAGATATCAGTAATAGCAGAGTAGTTACAAAGTGTAACTACTCCCTATTTAAATATTTACAAACACATCCACTTCATATATACTTTACATTATAACGAACTAACCAACATTCCCTTGAATGCTAGTAAATGTAACATATCTCGAATATGAAATATTGAGGACAAAAAATTTTTTTCAATATAGCTACTCATTATCAAATATACCTATTGCCATAGCTTTAAATTCTCTTAAAAATTACATGTTTCCAAACATTCATTTGACTATTAAACCTGCATGAGCTTGTCGAAACTTTGGTATTTGCGGATAACCTTTTGCCTTTAAATCCGTACCGGTTTTTTTTCAAACGTGCTCGATAGCATATTAAGCAGCATTTTTTATAAATTGATTTTGACGATTTACATGTTAGAAACCTGTCTAATGACCTCGTAAAATAATAGATTTTTTAAAGAAACAAAAAAAAATATTTTAAGTGTTATTATGAAAATCAGCGCGAATATATTAGAATGTAATATGTTACTTATACCACGTTCTTGTATACGAGTAGTAATTTAAAAATTGCTTACAAAAAATACTTCTTTTGGTACATTACGTACTAAGATTAAACTGATTTTATATTGCATTATTATGTTAAAATTATGTATTTTATATGTCTGTGAAGTATTTATTTTTTTATTGTAACGAAAAAAGTTTTAAAAAAATATCAATGAATTCTCAAACTTAACCAAATCGAGGTGTTACGACGTACAGTGCTTCTATAAGCATTATATAAAGAAATATAATTTCAAATAGAAACTAAATTAAAAAGAATCGTAAGTAACGGCGTGTGCAAGACGTGGACAATCGAGGCCGTGAAGCTCACCACCCGCTTCAACCACAAATCATTGAAATAAAGTAATAACTCTATATTAGTTACCATAAGATGCGCGGCGTAAACCAATCCAATAAAGATACTTTTTATAAATATTTCATCAAGGTTTTATTTCACGTTGTCAGTTAACAGTCACACACACGGCTGCGGTTCACAGCTCACCGTAAGCGTTGCACGCAATCCAAAACAACTAAAAAACACACTGTTCTTACACTTAGTCTGAATATAAATAAATTTAGAGTATTTACCAGCTATCGCACCACACTAGTCAATATTCGTAAGAATCACTCGAAAGTTCGTCTGTCTATTTCCGACGCGAAGCTGTTTGTTGACAGATCATTTAAAACGGACAAATCTGTCGAGAAGGAGACGTTCATGCGGCGCCTGCGCACAAACCGGTGTGAAGTCGGCCACGGATAGGGCGGCGTTCGGGCGGCGTCGCGCTACTTCGGAATCATTCGTGTGGAATGTATGGCACGCAAGCAAACCCAACCACAGAGTACGGGTTCCGCCGGTAGGTATGTTCCGATCTACGCAGCGCCCGCTTTGCTTCGCATACACAAAATATAATTAAATTGCAACAGTCGATCGCCATCTCAACGCTACAATGTACACTTGCCTAAGATCAGGTTCCGTCCAAAGTCGGCATTAAATCAACGGGAAAGTACTGTTAGGTGCAGGCGCGGGAATGCGTGAGCGAGGTCACGGAACTAGTTGTAAATGACATGTCTTCCAAAGAACAACAATTATGGTTAAATTATAACCCACTTATAATATACTTGTGCCAGCAAAAGTATCCTGCCACGAGTTGCGGGTATAAAATTTTATCATTTAATATAACGTTTTATTTAAACCGTGTAAACAGAACTATGTTAAAATAAAGTATAAATCTTTTCCTGCAGAATACTGCCTGCAAATTTTGTTAAGGAATAATCAGTTGTTACCTGAATGCGGATCCGCAAGTTTCGCGGGTCATTGACGCATCACCGCCCACACGATTCCCGGTTAAAATGCCTTCGAATAACTGATACTTTAATTGAGCATTTAAATAAGGATTTTGTCGACTTATATTTTAATCAAACTTCATCAGCCATTGGAAATCAGCTTTCAGAGTTTTAGGTTCGTTTGCATGCTCTCCGAAATGTTTGTGGACGTGTGCCGGTCGTCCTTCATTTCGTGTGTACCCAAAACTTTGCTTTGATGGTTGCGCTGTTTACTTAAAACTTGCCATTGTTTACAGAGGTGTCCGATTTTCTTCCCTAAAGAAACATTTTTTACAGCAACACGTGCTATGTGTTAAACTTTTTGCGATATGTTTTTGTCCTCCAAATGACCCAGGGAATTCTTATTATGCCTTAAACTGTATTCAAATAAAAACGCTGTGCAATGGTATAAAACATATTCAATAGGACGGATGTTGAATGAACAGAGCCCAACCGCCCGTAATCAGTACTCACCAACCAACTTCCGTTTTTGAAGTTAAACAAAGGTATCATACGTTTTTGGTGATGTAAAATTTAAAATTGGCCATCATTATCAACATGAAATTACTTCGTCAAACTGAAGTTTAGCGGTCACATTAAGAAAACTAATCCAGTCTGCAGCTATTCTTTTCAACTGATGATAAAATTCGACACGCTTCAACATTAAGAAGACAGAAGTGCACATAAATAGGTTAGAACAAAGAATAATCAGAATTACAATGCACGGCCGTCATGCTGTGCCATTCACAATAGCAGCGCAATCTGACGACTATCTTTATATGACTGAGTCGGTCGCAACCTGTTCGTAAGACCTTCATACACATTTCTACTATAGAAATACTATACATTGCATTTTACCTTGAAACCAAAGAGGTAAGTTTAGCATTCATAAAGAGTGGTAGAATATTCTAAAGACAATATGAGAAACACAAGGCTCGCATGTATGTAATATTATCTAACCAGTAACATATCATTTCTTTTTTATTACAAATTAGATCCGGAATATAAAATTAACGCCGTTGGTTAGGAGTGAGTCAAACGTGAGTCATCGACGCTCGCGCCGGCATGAAAGCTTCGAGTTGAGGCTTTGATACACAAGCGCGCGCTGAAATGCCTAAAGAATCCTATTGTAAGCGCCGCCCGATTTATAACCTTATCTTGCGCTGCGACTACTGAGTAGACGCAGCTCTGGTATTGTACTGCAGTATGAATCATTTAGAATACATGCATTGGAATTCTCTTTTCATTCTACTAAGCCTTTTATACGCGCTGAGCTATTCAATAACTTTCATTGATAAACCCGGAAAGGATGCACGTGTTGTAAGAATATTATAGTACCACTTCAACTAAGAAAAAATCTTTGACTTGCGTCAAGTATCCATTAAATTAGATTTACTAATTATATACATAATTTTATTTATTTTTGCACATATTTTAATTACTTAGCCCGGGAATATAGAGAACTAAGGTGTATTATAAGAATGATCAGCAGAAAACACCAAAGTTGCTATCCAATCTTGATTTTAACAGTATTAGAAAATCTTCATTTTGTTATAAATGACTAGTAGTTCATTCTTGGAAAAGTTATGGTCTACTATTTGTTGTGATAATCAGTATTCCGTAACTGATGTTGAAAACAGTCCATTATCTTCACGTAACATGTGCTAAAACGGCGGGTATTCGTGAAAAATCGCGCGTATTGGAGCAAAAACCGCGGCGCCTTCATCAGTGAAATCGCGCGTAGAAAGCAGAACTGGGTGGGGCGATGTGGTTAACACACGCACAGTTAACGCAGCGACTGTTTCACATTTGTTTTTACACACTATTACATTTTTCTGTTAGTAGTAGCCTACTATCGGAAACAATTTCCTTCTATTTCCTCCAAAAGGCAGTTACATTACTCAGGACCACCGTTTGAGAGACGCTCATCTATTTTATGCGTGACATAAAAGATGACTAATAAAAAACATCATTAAAAAACAGAAAATATTCCGGTGACCAGTACCATAGATATACACATAGGTCTACGTTTAACACTAGACATTAGAATGAAATTATGGTGATAATGAAAGATGTGTGCCGTCTAATTACTCACGGTAACCTGTAGTTCTGGTTGAACTTGTTAAATAGCATTTCAATATTAGGAGTATGGTATCACGATGCATCGGACAATAAAGTAATAAATCATTTAGACTTCTGAGTTCTAATTCTTTCTTCTTCTGATCTTTACAGCCTCGGGAATAACTTTATCGGTTCTTGAAAATGTTAAAATTAGCAAAACACTATTATTTAAAAAAAATTAACAGAACTTTTATGTATCTAAAATTTAAATTAATTTTAAAAAAACCTATTAGAAAGAGTGCTTAAAATCTAACGTTTATGCATTGATTTCCTAATGACAGGAAACACGAAGTATACAAAAAGAGCTACGGCGCATTTCATTAAAAAAAACGCGCTAAGAAAGGAAACGTAAGTACGCGCGATGCATAAATAAATTTATAAAGAAAAAGTGTCTTGATTTAAAGAATATTAAATGGGCTCGTAACCGAAATTCCGAATCATTTTTCAAGTCATTATAAATATTCAACTCACCATTAAAACGATTTTACCATAACTACTATTATATATCTGACTTATTTACTCTTTAGTACTCTAAAGTACGAACGTGAGACGGCAACTGAGAACAGTCGACCTGGTGAGAATCTCAAGAATCGTTGGAGGCAGGTCAAAATCATCAGAGCACAGCAATTGACTAAGCCTATGACGAGACCTGATCTTTTAAATCTCATTTGAGTTGAACCTCTAAACGCTGTTACTATTTGAGTCATAAATACTCCAACGAAGTGTATACCGATAATATTCAACTAACTTGATCAAATAGAGAAATATTATAACTATAAAACTTTAAATATTCTTAACAACTCCAGTGTTTATCAATTCCGATCGTTATTTCATAATATCATTATCATAATAACTTTGTTGCACAATAACACAAGAGTACCAGTTCGATATTAGTTTAATCTCATGTGTTCATCTCAATTTATTTATACGTAAAGATGTGGGTTGAGATGGTTGCTATTTCCTTTACATCAGTTATAATAACGGACGTTTAGGTTGAAGAATGTCACTACCATGAAAAATGAGGTTAAACTACTGTTTTTGAAATATCACGATATGAAATCTTTTTCTATAACATAACAAGACTACCAGAGAAATATTTTAGAATGAGATGACGTTAACATTTGTAATGAAAATAACTTCACGTCAACAAAATTGCTTTTTGGAATATATTGCTTTCTATTATCCTTTCAATACTTAAATCTTTTTAACAGGTAAAGGAATCGTATTACAAAGCCGGCAATTAGTTTTTTATTTCAGTTTCGAATAAGAAAACAATTTTATATAAATTAAGGTGCAGTGGCACTAAGGGGATATCGATACGAACCATTTTAAAAACACTTAAGGAATCAGATAAATGATCGTTACCATTTCCCATAGCAGTAAATGCCACATAAGGTACAAATAGCAGACATATAAAATTTTGCAATATCCGAGGTAGTATGTGAAAATGTTGTAAACTTTTTTCAATTCATTCGTTATGTAACGTATATATAGACGTATTTCCTTGATTACAAAAATATTAAGTAACTATGGTAGTTTATTAAATTAGCTAAAATGTTACGTTCTCTATAAATTGAAGATTTTACCGACTAAAATGTCTTACGTATTTGTGGTTTCTTAGTGTATTCGGGTCTACAAAACGAAAAGGTACCTTTTAGCATTATGACTAATCGTCCAAGAACTGATAAACGTAATCAGATGTACCCGAAATATTAACGCAACGTTTGCCGTTATAATATATTATATTCAAGATACAAATTACATAAAATCCTGCCAAACGAAGTAGGACTCTGTTGAAATGCTTACCAGTAAAACAAGTTTGAATCATTTAACATGTTGTAGCGTAGATTAACATATTTAAGCTGGTCACATCTAAACAGAAATCCGTACATAGAAATGTCGTGTTAAGCAAGTGCCGTGTTCAGGAATTTTAATAAAAAGTTTAATGATACTAAGATTGGCAATGAAGCCATCTACGCGACAGGTTTTATTTAAAAATAATGACCTACATTCTAGCTTTTAGCATTTGAGCAATATAAATAGTATTTTATTACATTTTAACGAAAATGAGTAGACGGCCATTGACATGAACTATTACCAAATTTTAACATAAAATGAATTGAAAACAATGAATGAACCTAGAAGAGCTGTTATTTTAAGCACAAGTAAATCTTTTCTTACAATTGTTTTCATAACTTCCTTATCATAATTTAACTATTGTAATTTACACATTAAATCATTCCATTCAATTAATACTAAAATGATAAATTTAAATTGTGTTATTCAATCGAGAAATTATATTAACAAATTGCTTCTTTCATATATTTTCTGCTAAAGAGCTTGTTAAAAAGAGAGTTTTCGATTTCATAAAAAATAAAGCACATTTAATTAATGTCAATACAGTTACATACTGTATTAATTATACAGTATGTAACTGTATTGACATTAACTACCATCATTTTACAATTCTGATACAAAAATTATTGCTGCAACATTGTCTTACACTTTCAGATTACGTAATGATGATTACAATGAAAAAGCTCCCATTTTTTTGTAACTTGTTGCTGACTTAATTAACTCATTAAAAGCATCGGCAGTTATTTTAGAAAATCCTGCTTAATAATGATGAAATGGATTAGTTTTTAACTACGTGTTCACCTAATTGTGAGTGACGATATCTTCTTTAATGGTAAATCACTTTATTTCATTTGATACGTTTGATTACAAGTAATAAAGAGTGGCTGTAGATATTTTGATCATTTAAAACTGAAGAAAACAATGCTATGAAGGGATTAGCAGTTCTGGGGTAATGAAAATTTATTTATGTTACAATAAGTTAGTATAAACCATACGTATGTTAAAATTAATGCATATTCAATACAAAGAGGGAAAGCTTATTATGTGTTAAATTATCTTTTACAAAACAATCTGAAATCTAGATAGTAACAAATGTATCAGTGATTCTAAAAAGCGGACTTAAATGCTAGTATTTAAGTGTGAATATTGTGCGACAGGGGTCGTGACGGGAATGCCTAAATGATCAGGCTAGATCCACGCAAGCGTCGTACGCAACCACATTCTTTCTAGTCTGTAGTTATCTCTTCGCGCCATAAGCGGTTCTTTAGATCGTCCGAATCACAAAGCTTGCAAATTACTTTTATTATCACTTTTAATTAGAATATGTTATTAACTAGATTATGTTCTTATTGCCTGTGGACATTACAGAACTAACATCAGCGCCTTTTTATTTCTGAATTTTATCTCCGAACTTTTGTAAAAAACTACTCGGAGATGTATTCACAAACCTGTTAAATCGCATTCACTCATACTATTTCCTTTCTTGTTTGGCAATCTATTATTAAAAAATAATAGCCAGTGAAGACGTGACAGGGTCCACAACACTAAGCAATATCTGTACATGTTTCTGCGAAATCGGCTTCGACCTTAAGGGTGTAATTTGTAACAAAACAGTCAAACCGGACAAGGCTACAACTTTCGCGCTTATAAAGATACTAGGATAATTATTATGTTATGTATAGTAAAAGTCCACAAAATCTTAATGATAATCATAAATTTTATAACGTTATAATATTGAAAAACTGTTTTCATTATTATATTAACATGGTTATGCAATGATTAGCACAAAGGAACCATTACTCCCAAAATAATATCATTACCATTTACATCATCATTAAAATACTATAAATATTGGTCTCATTATAATATTTATACGTATAAAACCGGAAAAAGCATTTATATTATAAGTAAACGTTTCCATTACGGTGACATAATATTAAATTATATAACAAGATTATATGTAATACACAAATTCTAACGTCGAGTGTGTCGTATTAAAATAAGCTCTCACCGCTTCCGGAACGGACATTCCGAGCATACTGCGGCTTGCCCACTTCTTTTCTTTATTTATTCTGATTTATTTCTCTTTCACATGTAATTACATAAATCTATGATACCATCATGAAATAAATCTCACAACTTTTACAGTTAATAACATTAAATGAGAAACTTTATGTAACGCAAAATAAGAAGTACGTGAATAAAGCTCTAACTAAAAACTGGCTGATTTCATCTCCACAATTGTGAGCACACATTTATCGTTATGTATATCAGTGAAGTAATTTTCGGTTAACATTGAAAATAACAAAACTTAACACCAAGAAAAGTGAGCTGATTGTTAGTTCTTTATGTACTTACTTTTCTCTTTTGATGGTAAGATATTTGCGATTGTATTCACGTCGAATGTAAGTGGACCTGCTGAATGTTATATGGTTGCAAAATTTTAAGAATGGAGAGGAGGAAAATGCAAAACGTGCATTGGAATATTTATCACTATCCCGGATATTTGTTGAGCACGAATGTGTGTGTGTATTTGCTCTCCGTTTTACAAGGCGAGAGTCGGAATTTTTATGCGGACGCTTGCATAAATTGAGGGGCTTAGAAGCACGTTACAATTGTTATTTTAAATAGTACATCCATACTTTGACATCACTTTTTGTTATAAATAAGAGGAAACTTTAGCACAAATCACTTTTGCAACGCATACATAAAAATTTAAGTAAATACATGACATAAAGATATAATAAACACTTTAAAATATTGTAAAATAAAGAATATTGGCAAAGACATCTTATTAATAATATCAGTCCGAAATTTATATCAACTTTTTTCCTTGTAATAGTCAACAAACTCCTTTTTTTTGACAAAACATTTTTAAAATGTTATTTTTTAATAAATATAATGAATTTCATATTTTGTTTTAAATTATTGCGCTTATTTGAACACAGTAAATATTTTTTTTCAAAGCACTTAATGCGATTGTCTTAAGTTATTTATATTATACAAAAGACCTTTTAAAAACTAACAATATAGATACAATTTACCATTTAAAATAAGCAATGATGAACCAAGAGTGAGCGAGGATCGTACGTGGGCCGGGCTACGTAAACACGACCAGGTGGTAGGTCTCTGTTGCCGGAGACCGTCTGGGTGGGTACCACCGCAGCTCCTATTTCAACCGCCAAATAGTAGTGTGCAAACATTACTGTGTTCCGGTTTGAAGGGCGCTGTAGCTAGTGTAATTACTGGGGTAACGAGACTTAACACCTTATGTCTCCGGCGACGAGCGCAATGTGGTGCAGTGTGTACCATCTTAACTAGCACCACGTTGTCATGGGCAAGCGTATCACTTACCATCAGGTGAACGTCTTGCTCGTCTCGTCGATTAGTAGTATAAAAAAAAAAAAAACATAGCCACTTCGCTTAACACTGCTTCATAAAATTGCCCAGAGCACTTTAGCCGCCTCTATTTATTTACCGCTTAACATTACTTACCTCTAGCGTAAAGACCCATACAACATAACTTTAATGCACGATATAACACACACACCTTTGCCTTAAGGTTTCAACACTTCGCAGAGAAACATTTTTGATAAAAGCAACTAGAGCTTGTAATAAAATTACAAACCTTTAAAGACAGCAGAACAATAATGTAAAGCAAATATATATTACACGCACACGAAAATTATGTTTTCTTCAAATTTGAGAGATTATTTTTTTACCTAAAATTTTCAGTAGGATATATTACACGTTGTATATTTGTAATTTTTTTTCACGTATACTCGTTAATGTGTATATATAAATTTAATTCAAATTATACAGATAAAAAGAAGTGTTCCGACATGTTACTTAATTCATTTTAAGTTTCTAATTATAAACACGACTTATAAATAGTTTTTGCGTTAAATTATCTCTGATCAGGCTGTAATAAAAATTGTGCAAAGCGGAAGATTGGAGCACAGCCCGCCCTACAAACTATACGTAGTAAACTGTGCTTGAAAACTGGAACAGCGGAAATCTGTCCGTCTTTAGTATGAAAAAAAGTAAACATGGTAACATTGAACAGATCAACGAGTTTTATCTCGATTATTTTTATAGTGTTTTAATAATAATACAACAGTAATATCGCGACGGTTTTATCAAAAAAAATATATACTTGAAATGTTGAAGCTTTTTTTTATATTTTACAGAGTAAACAGATATGAAATAAAATACGAAATAAATAGATAAACAAAAAGACAATGCCATATGACATTATCATCTAGACATCTTTCAGGTTGTGAAAAGAATAAAAAATAGTAAAGGTAATATAGAAACTAAATAAAGATTTTTAGATAACCAAGCCATCATGAGGTTCTAATTAGATATAGGTTATAGCATCAAATGTGATAGTTACTATGTGACTGTATTATGACGAATTGTTAATATATTAATAACTGTGTAAAGTTTCTTGAAAGGTTTGAACACTGAAGCCCTCGTCACAATGCGTTCGTGCGAGAGAGAGTTACACGTGGACTCTTCCGGCCCATTAGCATTGAACGGCGGCGCGTGCGATCCCGCGTATCATTGCAGCGGGCGATCGAACCCTCCATCTAAATCAATCCCGGAGCCGTATTGTTCTCTTCTCTACGGCCATTAAACGTAATGTCCATATTTAACACGCTATAAGCTTTTCAAATCCGAATTTAATGATCAAATACGTTTAAAGACATATTTAATTTGTTCCGGTTCACCTTTTGTTACAGCTCCTCGCTATCTGTATAGACTATTACACGATTCTCTGTTTACGTCTGCATTTTCAGTTTATGAATTTTTCACATCATTGTTTCTTAAAAAAAAAATAATAACTTTGATGATCGATATTGTATGCGTATTCAGCAACAAAACCTTAACTTACAAAACAGTCCAAGTTGTTAATTCTTTTATGTTTTAATCCTAAGAGAATAGGTGAGCCTCGCAGAACAAATATTACAAGAGACATTAATAAAGAAAAAAAATACGTATATAACAACAAAAATGTTAAATAAAAAAAGGACGTCGTCAAGCGTCAACATACCAAAAACATCTCAAAAAAAGTTCAAAATGTGTAATTTCATAAATTTAGAACTTACCGGTAACTCGAGGTATTCTGCTATCGTGTACTTGGCAGCGCCTCTTCGGATGTCAGCCAGTGCTGTGAAATGTTCGTCACGACGTGCTTTGCGTCTTAATAGAGCCCGTGCGTACGGATACGCTGACAGGTACTCTCCATAAGCATCTAACAACTCTCCCATAAACAGTTGCTTGAGTAATATCGCACTCTCACTTATTTCGCCTTCCGACGGCGGAGGCGGCAATTCGCGACTTTTCAGCAACTCCGGGATGCTTTTAGGCGCGAATGTGCTGATTCCACTGGTTGATTCACAAGACGTATACGCGCCCGTTGAATCGCTCGATCCACATTTAGAAAATGGAAATGCGGACGAGGCACCACTTTTGTCACTACTCGCCGAGCTTTGACGGGTTGCAATGGATTTCGCGTCGTAATCTGGATATTGAGGTTCGGATTGACTCTCAGTCGAGGGAGATGACTCTGCAGCAGCCGCACTAATATACGATGTGTTTTTTATACAATCGTATAAATCTTCAATTGATTCGTACGGTGTCATACTTCCGCAGGATTCTCTTTCATCTCGAAGAGTTTCGTATAATTCGTCATTCCGCCTTCTAGTGGCAACAGGAGTTATCGCAGACTCTGACCGACTTCTTTTTACGCTTCGAACTTGATCATATCCGAAGTCTGTGGGATTAAGAAAGTCCCACCGCACATTTGCCCATACATTTTCTGTAACTTCAGCTGATATTCTATGATCAGCACAACACTGTCGGTTATTCCTCAATGTTACATTTTCTTTTTCATTTACTATTACAGAATTGTCAACTTCAGAATCATTGTTATCTACTGGAATGTCCACAAATATTTTACGGAGACTTACACCTACAGATGATACGCTGGAACTGTTATCCGTATCATCTAATTTGCGGTTGATGTCACTATGCTCATTACACTCTGATGTAGTAGTTACAGATGTACAATCAACATCTTTACGAGTAAGCACTCCTTCATCAATAAGTTCTGTCAAAAGGCTTTTCGGCTCATCTTCGTCCACATTTTCCTTATTATCAACTAAAGTTTCAGTATTTCCCTTAGGGCTTTTACTTATCAACAAACCGGAATCGATGTATTTTCGCATTCGTTCCGTAAGTGCCTCACTAGCTTCTGACACTGATTCCAAATAATAGAACAGCAAATGGTATTCCTCTCGCGTGATGACAGCTGCCCGCAATAATGGTTTGCCATACAGTTCCAAGGCTGAGAACAATGTTGAAGCTGCAATAAAAGAGAAATTATATGTTATTACTTCACATTATATTGTGCCATGACTTCACCCATCGTGTAATAATATGCTTCGATAATAAATGTATATGAACTTCTAAAACTCACAGTTGAATAATAAATTGGCACAATGAATGTAGTTGTGTGGGCGTTAGAAAGGTCAAAACGAATGTCAAATTATTCACCTTGCATTAATTTTCGTTATATAAGCTAAACGACCAAGACCTTTTATTATAATAATTTGTATTAATAAGGCTTAGTAATTATTATTATTACAAAGTTAAACAGTTTTCTTCCCGATTTTCGTTTTATATAAGTTTTCTCCGTAAGAAATAACTTTTAAGAAGGCAATGTAATTATTTATGAATTGGAAAGAAGTATACTTACTAACACATGAATTAAAAAAAATAAAAAGTATTTGAGTATTCATTCTAATAGAGCTAAATATTATTAAAAAGGGTTTAACACGTGTTTCAACAATCATAGTTTTGTACATCTTCTTATTGTTAATAGATTGTTATCATTAGTTATTTAACAGTCCGAATTTTGATCTAAATAATGGATCTCTGGAGCCGTGATAGCTCAGTCTGTAAACAGTAGTTCACGCAATACGTCTCTAGATGCACTGGTTCGATCCCCAGTGAGCGTGAGCTTCTTATGAAGAAAAACATAATATGGGCTATATAATTGACTGCATTTTTCGTGAACATGCGACATCCGCAATCCGGCTATTTGCTAGCGTGGTGGATAAATGGACGTGGTTATCACCGGAGCATTAAGAGGGCTGTATTTATAGTTTATTATTATAAAAGATATCGGACCAATTTTAAGTAAGTTTCGCTAACGGACATTCATTTACATGCTTTCAGATTATTCAAATCGTAGTTAAACAGTCTAATTATAATGTGATACGTATATTATAGCTCGTTACAACTTTATACTTCAAAACTTTTGTTTCATTTTCATCGATGGTTCAAACAATTTGTTAGGAGAATTATTAAAAGGTACTTAGTGGCATTATACTCAAACACCTTTGTTATGAATTTAATAAAGACATACATCCACAGGTTTCTTTGATTTGATAAAGAAATATTGGCATTGATTTTATTAATTGCTAATTTTTATATTTTGAATATAAACTAGCGTCTCATGTTTTAGTAGAAAATTCGCCCAATTTCATATGTCCGTATGACAGTCACGACGGTTGTGTTCGTTTTGCATACGAGCCGCTTCTGCGAAAGATTACCGACACAATGGCGTGCGTACGCGTTTCATTATTGCCAAAGCGCTTTCTATTGTACAAACATCGCTCCTATGCCATCGGAATACTAAGCGCGACTTCGTTTGCACCACATTGGATAACTAACGTTTGTACAATCGACTCGAGGAAAGTCCACAGTTTGCCAACTTTGGTGCGTAAATAGATTAATTTATACATTTTCTCATGCATATTCTATTAAGAGATTGCAATATTGAAAGTATTGTACATCATTCACTTCATTATTTTCTAAGAGAGAAACTGATTCATTTACGTTCTCGCTCAGTACTTCAGTTGCGTTGTAAATAATAATAAAAACTGAAACACATTTTCATGAAAACTTAATGAAAATCTGAATTTCAGAAATAGTCACCTTTTTTTTGTGATACACTCTAACTATTTTTAAAATGATTGACGACCATATTGTTGTAATGAAAAACTATACAATTCAATTCTTTTTTCTTACCATAAATCTTTTCCCAAGCAAGGAACGTCTCTAAATCTTTTCCATCCCACGGCGGTGGTTCATTTTCCACGACAAGTACTTCTCCTTCTAATGCCGCTGCTGAAGCTCTGGGGTCTACAGGTGCTTTCGAACCGCCGAGGAAAAGCAAAGCAGCTGGGGGAGCGGAGAGGGCTGAAGGTAAGGGCAACGGTGCAGTCAGTGCCAAAACTTGTGGTGCCGACAGTGGACCTGAAGGGAGCCCGGCAACGACGGCTCCTACTTCCTGTAGCGGTTGGCAGACAACTTCTGCAACTGTGCTGTTACCCCATACAGTCACCTGGAAATAAATATAATATAAATAATAAGAAACAATGTCACGATTTTATGTTATAAAATATGATATAATGCTTACAAATTCCTCGCATTAAAAAAAACTTTTAAGACAATTATAGTAAGTTAATGATTTAAAACATCAAAGCATTGACTCACAATGAGCGACTGTCGACGGAGACGTCAGGAATTTTTTCTCCGAAACGCTAACCGTTACAATAGTTTAGCTACATCGCGCACTTGATTACGTGTAAATGTACAACATGAAAGCGTACATAACGTGTTTGAATATCACGACGTGTATCTACAAGATAATTATAGATTTGAGATGACGACAATACTGTTATGTATTATCTTATGAATGTAATACATAAGTTGTAAAATGTTGTTTTATCCAATCAAAATTAAGCCAACGGTTACAAGACTTGGACTCAAATAAGTTGTCCTATGCTTTAAATAGAAAGCTGATTATTAAAACCATCGAACAAATACAATCCTTGTGTTTAATTGTTACTTAAGAACGTGGACTGAACGAATATAATACACCTATAATAACATTTAAATGCAGGTTTCGGAGGCCTTGACTGCGGGTTCATGGGGTTTTTTACCGGCGCTCCTCGTGACGTCACGGCCAAGATATGCGCACGCGCGCTCCTCGCCCCGCCGCCGCGCCCGAATCCTCCCTGCAGGATAATGCGCCTGATACATCTTCGAAGAGGAAAAAATAAAAACGGCCGACGAACAAGAAGCATCAGTTTTACACGACCAAAGCGATCTTATAACCAGAAATTGCAACACGAAGTTGAAACTGGTTGATTTTTGTTCGGAACCAACTTTTAACTATTCTCGAACTTAGTATCGACTATTTAATTTTTAATATTACTTAACAGTATGGGTCAAGCACCTGTGGGCAGCTTAATAGCTTTTTTGCGAATATTTTGCTATATAAAAGAAATAAACGTGACTGACATCACGGAGCGTTTTTCGTATGGGTCCGAACGGAATCCGATAAAAAAGAGCCGTTCGACGTCTATGAGGCCTTATGTGTCTACATAATTAATTTTTATGTATTATTTTGCGTAGGCTTTGTCGTCAACATCGCAGTTTTATGAGGTCTTCGGAACAAATATGGTACATCGATTATTTTCCTTTCTTAATAACATTTTGTTTATATTCACAACGTTCGTAACAAAAAAACACCTGCTGCTTGAACTTTTTAATAATAACATTAAAACCTTTTTTAAAATAGAATGATTGACACGTTTTTAGAAGCTTTTTTAAAGCTGCTTTACTATAAAGGGCTACAGTATATTATAAGTATTTAAACAATTTTAGTTATTGATACAATCATATCTGAGGACCGATTTAAAAATAAAAGAATCAATTTAACATGGGTCTCTTGGCCGACATCTTTACACTAAGAATGAGAGAGAGACACACTAAGAAAGAGAGATTTCATGATTGACTTTTTTGATGTTGCTAAACAAAATATTTAAATGTCAAAACCACCACGTTTTGGTTTACTGATATTTAGAGTCACTTGTCACTTAAAAAAGTAAATAAGATTATTATTGTATATTCCACAATAATACATGGATCTCATTTTGAAAAGATTTTCTTAATTTATCCTTTTGTTGCGATTACTAAAACAGATGCAAGATTTATACATCAGTACACAGGCATACAGTACTTAAAGACACTAATAGCACGCCTAGGAAGAAAAAGTAGATCAAATAGTTTTTGCCTGATATTGTACTGAGAAAAACCTAACAGCATAGAATAGAGCGTATCGAATGCAATGAAAGTTCGCAAAAAATTATTAAAATACAAAATTCTTCATAGCCCAGACACCGTTATACTTTTGTTTGTTATAGTATGAAATGGCATCAATTTTGAAAGTGAAATTTTCATCTCTATTTTAAATTTATAGGAAAAATTTAACGTACCTGATAATCTGATAACTATTGTAATCTTAGATTTCACATTTAAAAAAACAATTAAGTAAATTCATGTGCTTCTAACAAAAAAAAAATAGAATTATACACAGAAAACACAAATATTTAAACTTTATCAAAAAAATAATCGTAACATATACGTTATTTACGTTATGTTTTCAGTGATTTCGAAAATGTGCACGTCGGCTATACTTGTTAAAATATTAGATAAACAATTCTTAAAACCGTTTCTTGCATAGGTAATTATAAATACTAAATCAAACAGAAATTTTTAATAATACCTTTACAAGGATTATAAATTTTAAAGCATGTGCAGAAAATACCACAACTTAAATGGTAATGTTAAAGCATTTTTTTTATTCAACGCCTGCTTATAAAATTATGACAATTGTTGTGATGATATACATCGCACCACGTTAAGCTCGTCGCCTTGACACATAAGATGTTTCTACAGTAATTTCTCTAACTATAGTGCACTTTCTTTCAGAACACAGTAACTTTCGAACATTACTGTTTGGCTGCGGAAATAGACACAAAACCTAGCTAGACTGTTACCGGAAATAGAGACCTTACACAAGTAAGTATTCCTAAAACAGTTTTTCACTATTAAGCAATTAAACATAAAAATAATTACACTTCATGAATTCATACAAACCAAATTACAGCGCCATCTGCACAATTTTTTTTATAAGATTTAAGCACGCCATCTAGCGACCCGCTAAAAAAACTGTTTAACGCAACGACTTTTAGTATTACGGTTGTAGATGGCATAAATGTAAACTAAACCTAATTGTCTAGTAAATAAATAACTACTTTTGCAACCATGAATATTTCATAATAAACAATATTATTTTATTTAAAAAGAACGTATTAAAAAGAGCACTTGTTTTTTACCAGTTTCATTTTATAACAGTTATCGAATTTTTACTACTTATACATATTTGTACTACATTTATTTTGCTAAATTACGTAAACAAAGTGTTATTTTCTTTTTAAACCAATTGAGTCCTCATTGTTTTTCAAAAATGCTTTTAACTGTATATATAGGTTCCAGTCCCCTCAGTATCCGTTCCTAGGATTTTACTTCAGAACATTATTTAAAAATTTACTAACCATTATAACAAATGTAAACTACGCATTTAAAATATATTGTTAGGCCTAGCAATTCGATTAGCATACTTGTAATAAAATGAAAATTTACCTATTATAATAGACGTAAAAATATTTAAAAAAAAATTTAACTAAATAAATACATTGGCAAAATTTTAATAACCAGGTATAAAATTAAACAATTTTAACGGTAAACCATGTATCCGGAATGACAGTCAAGGGAGTAAAGCAAACTGGTTTGAAAAGGCTTGCACTATTGCAATTTCTCGGAACTTTAGACCACTTTTTACGCTTCGCTTTCTTTTAGAAATTAAGGAATTTAAAAATCTGCACGGAACTAATGCATTTTAATGGTTTATTTAGAAAAAAACAAAATATTAACATTAATAATATATCTCAACGTTACCATTACTTAACTTTGATCAGGTCTTTAATACAAAATATGCATGAAACGTTGCAGCACATGCCTTGCGAAAATAACCTTCAGCACAGTATTGAGATTCAATATTCTGAACAAGGTCTTATGAAGGAAAAGCATATATATCTAAGTATATTCAACGCTAGGAAATATTAATGATATTGATTTAAATAAAAATATAAATATTAATGTAACCAAATTGTTGTAACCGTTGGGCTAACGATAACAATATTCATTGTAACTTCAAAGTAGACTTTTTTGAAAATCTTAACTCTAAAGATATGAAAAACCTATCGAAGAGCGTAAACACTTTTTGGACAAATAGCATGCTAAGACAAAGGCATAAATAGGTTATAAGTCAAAAACAGAAGTGAACTAATAAAAATACTTTTACTAAAATAGGATATTGAGCAGTTCCTATGATTATGTTAAATTTAAAACAAGCGTAAAAAATAAACTAAAACGTAAGCATAACTTGAATTAAGTTTTATCAGTGTACTATTCATGATACAATGTTAATCATCGACATTGGATTTAAATTACTATTTAACTTAATTGCGAAGACGTTTCTACGACCGCCCCTAATTACAGCTACCAAGCGACTGTAAAATTGTGTATATAAGATTATTACATTCCAGATAACTGAGTTAATTAACGAAAACAATCTTACGATCGCAGAACTAATATTGTGGCAATAACATTCCTGGGTTCAACGAGCGCGTAATTGTTGGATAAACTCGCCAATCGTTCTTCTTATATTCAATTTGTAAAACATCACCCGAAAGAAAGTTGGTTTCTGACTACTTTGTAAATTAATTTTTTTAACATGCAAACGTATCGTATTTATGTGTTTACAGACAGACTTAATTGTAAAATGTCTGCGTTCGCGTCGTATGTAATGAATGTGGGAATACCATTTTATAAAAAAAAACGTATGCGCGTTAATAAATTTAACTAGCATATAGTTTAATATAAATTTAATTTGTTTATCATATCATAACTATCATATAGACTAGAGAATAAGGGGAACATTTATGCGCATAACAAATAATGTCAAGCGATAAGGAATAGATATTTTGTCATAATAATATTTGTGAATAGTCCAAAAGATGCGATTTTTTTATGTTTCATGTTATATTTATTAATATTCCATATTGTATACTCACGATTGATTGTTATAAGTAACATTGGGGAAATTGTTCAACAAAGAATCAATAATGCAAGGTTCTCCGAGTAACCTTCTCTGATAGTAAGTTATGATTCAGCTACAAAGCACTTTAGTTTCAGATCTGCTCTCCTTGACCTATTTATTTGAAACTATGGTCAGCGAATCTTAATGAAAAAATTTGACGTTACGAAAGTACTTATCATTAGAACCAATTAAGTTTCACGTTAGTTTTGTCTGCCACTGTATACACATACTATTTTATTTTAAAAAGCGTATTTTTATGAAAAATTTATTATACAGTTTAACATTGACTTGAAATCTAAAACCTCAATAAACCCACGCACAAAATGGAGAAGAAATAACAGTCATAAATTTTAAATAATTCGTTAAAATTTTTGCGAAAATTCTGAACGACTGACAACAAATACGAGAATTAGGTAACAACTAAGAAAGAGATTAAGCGGCGACAGTAATGCGCATTTCTTTACGTTACACAACACGAAAATACAGTGAAAAGAGGACGCGTCGAGCGAAAAACTGGGTAACGTACTGATTCTCATTTACGTCGCGGAACATACATACAAAACGCGAAACCGCCGCCGTCACGAACTGTCTGTGACAGAGACGTGTGAAACGTGGCTTTAAAAGTAAAAAAATCAATCATCATCATCACAAACATCAACCTTTAGATATCCACTGCAGGACACGGGTTCCTTCAAAGATTTTGAACGAAAGATTTAGAACGAATGTGAAAACAAAAAGTCTAGAGTTTTAGTAACGTGTAAATTGGAATGACGACAGTATTTACATAGAAATGTTTAATTTGCTGCCGTGACATATCAAGAAGTCTAAGGGCTACGTGTAGGATTACGAGGAAAGTGCTTCACCGTCATATCATTATCTAAACCATTAGAGGTCTACAGTTAGACATAATTGAAATCTAATAAATTTACCGAAAGACTTTCTTGTACTGTTAACTGTGGAGCTCTTGTAATATAAATACAAAAGAACGTAAAAATTAAATATTGTTAATAATTTGTGTTTCGTATCCACGTTGTGTGTTACGTTGACTGAAAATTGTAAGGGGCGGCATCACATGTGCGGACAGGTCGCCGGCTGACACAGTTTTACCGCGCGAATGTTATAATTACTTTCATCAGTACCAACACACATGGCGTGCGTTCGAGTTTTCTTATAACACATATTATATTTAAACGCTTAATTTTACTTATCAACAATGGGCTGACACTTGACCTCAATTTCACATGGTGTTAAGTGACAATGAGGCCACGGAACTGACAATACTCTGGGCTCTCATGTGTTGACAGATGGGGCACAACAATGCTGTTATTGCGGAAGATTTACAATATGATGATAATAGCTGGCTAGGTGCACTCGAAAAAATATACCAACAAAGCAAACTTCACTACATGTGGCCAAGAATCAAACCAGGGACCTTAACTACTGCGCTTCGATCGCACTTAAAGCTTAACAAATTTGATTGAAAACGCAGATTTTTTCATAAATGGCTGCATTTAAATTGATCGGCATTTCTATATTATTTAGGCATAAGTAAATAAACATTATTGTTTATCTATTTACATATTTTCAATTGTATTTTTCTTTTCTAAACTTTATGTAAAACTGTTTTGTTATCAGTTTAACTTTTTGATTGGTATCAAGAATATATATTATACGATTTTATATTGATCTTTTGGAAATAAATCAAAATTTGTCGCATTATATTTGAATATTTACTTAAGTAATACATATTAAATAATTACATATTAAATATGTTCACAGTTTAACTAAAAATAATTGAATGAAATCACTGCGTCGTTTTAGGCACCGATCTCCTCCTAGCACTTGTAACTTTACATGTTACAGTCATGTTAATTAATTAAACAAATATAAACAAATACCAGTCCAATCTTGAGATTTGTCACCCACAAATAAAGTGGAGCGAGTGACTCGTGTTGTAGCAGCCACTTGCAATATTTATTTTCTGACTGCTAGTTATCAGAGCGTGCTACCTGCTACAGGAGTCGACACGTGTACAGGTTTCAAGCACATATACACACTTTCAAACTTTGTTTTAAGCACTTTTTTTTTTCGTAAAAACAACATACTACAATAGACAAAGGTTTACACTATAGTTTGTTTACAAAAGTAAAAACTATGCCAAATATGAAATATTTGTACGTACTTTCACACGTAAACGTACTTTTAATATCGTCATTACTTACATATAATAACATATGTTGAATTACATATTATTCACATTACAGTATTTACGAAAATAAAATTGTTATAACTGAAACGGCGAAAAATGACAGATACGCCACCCCATCTTTACATTAATCATACAACTATTTCATTATTATCAAATTTGTAAAAATTATCGGTTAATAGTATTCACAAAATTTTAATTACATTTGAAGAAAAATAGATACAATTAATAAATAAACTTTAATGTGAAATATAACAGTACAATAGTATGGAGAGATTTATTTGTCATTCATTCTAGTTTCCTAAAAGTCCATATCACCACAAAAAAAATTTCATCAATGTCTAGCATAATTAATTTGCTTTCTTCTAATTATTGCTTGTATAAGCTTATTCTTTCCCTTAACAAGTGTTAAGCAGCAGAGGCGAGTAAAGCTCACTTTTATGCACATATTTATATTTTTCATCATTTAACAAACATGGTAGTGCGGTTACTCCTATCACAAGCTAATTGTTTCTTTCAAGGAGTACTCATCACCTGTAAAATACATGTTAAAGGCTATAAATAAACATGTTTTTGTGTATAATAGGTACATCGATTTAAAATAGCATTGTCTTAAAAATTTTGATCCAAAGGATACAGATATGAATCAATTCAGTTCAAATATTCTACGTGTAGGTTCTATATTTTTACTTTATTTAAACCTTTACCGAATTCATACCAATGGCTTCTTACTGTAAGAACAATAACAGTTAAAGTCGGAAAGGTTTGCTTATGATTTGAAAATAAATTCCGTATTTGTCAATGGTTTCCGCAACCAGCTCGTCAAGGATTGTTGCTCGTTAGAGACTGGAAAATCACATCCGACCTTTGTCAACTTTGTGTCACTTTCTACGACCTCAATCATAGTCCAAATATTACAATACAAACGTTCTGTGCCTATTGCGCTTTCTTTTATCTTACCGTTATAAGAATTCTGTTCTAATGTTGTTCGATACATTATTCTTATAAAAACAGTTTGGATTTACAACATTTTGTTTAAATGTATTTAAAACAAATGTATGGCTAATTACCTTTTTCTTTGAAGAAAATATTGCTTCTGCACAGACTGTTTATTAAATTTCTTATTTACACACAGACCGTACTAACGATGTTTGTAACCAGATAACTCAATTTTGCAGAGCTTAGAGAGCAAGCTCTTCCCACCCTCTGCGGAAGATCAATTCTAGATATATCCGAGGTGAGCTCATCGAGCACAACTTGAGCGGTCCTGTGCCTCGGAACGCATTCCTTCTAGTTTTGTTGGGGATGACCAGATTACAAAGCGACAAGGGAACTGGTTCTGAAGGCAGATTTCTAATAATCTTTATTTGATATAGTTCAGTTTGTAAATGCGGTCAGTCTATCCGTTATTCAACTCAGGTGGAACAGGTGGTGTTTGGGTTTCATCATCGCTAAGCTTGAGCTTCCGCATCGAATCCTAGTAGTGGGAATAGAGGGCCGTTTTAATTTTATCTCATTATGTAATAAACATAATTATAGAACAATTAAAGGTGATCAGATTACATAAGACGTTATGATGATAGGTAGGATGAATTACAAATATACTTTGTTGATTGCACACGCAGTACTAGGAAATCAGAAACCAACGAAGGTGATTCATTGAAACGGAACGAGCTACTGCCTCATTGCCTCATATCCTTTGTAACAAAAGCTTTATACATTAAAATGGCCTCAATAAACGTATGCTTTAGAAATGTAAATAAGGTAACCAGTCCCAACTTGATTATAGCTTAGATTATTTTATTATACACTGTATTAGTCACTAGACACATCTCCCTATTACATAGTATATTAAATGAAAATACTTCATCAATCTTAGATCTGTGTATATTAAAATAATAGTATGTTTATGTAATTCGTCAGTATCCACGCCTGTGTTTAAAAGCGACTACGGAGGGGGATGGAGACGCTATTTCGATTGAAGATTTTAATTGTTCATTATAAAATTATTACGGTTGATTGCAAGTAGTTGTAGAATATATGTTGTAAATTTAAATCTTTTTATATGTGTAAATGAATGTAATGGGTTGCAATGACATTCCGTTTGTCTGATGGTCATAGTCTTTCAGTTTTTCCTGCGCTCTGCGAAACTATTTGTTTTTAAATGCTCATTAGCGTACATTAAAATAATTTAAATATAATAGTGTGCATTATATCGCGTCGATCCGTTAGTCTTAAGAGGAATTCTTGGAAAAGCTTAGCAGGCTTCCCTGTGGTTACCAGCATACTACGCTCGCCAACCCGCATGCCAAGCGTCGCAACAGCTTCAAAGAAGGTACGCGTATAAGTTCAACAGTGGACCAAAGGTTCAAATGACGATGATACCGTTCAAACACATATTCTTTAACAGCCATAATAACGAATGCTATTTCTAAGAATTCAAATGTAATATTTTATTTAAAATGTCTATAAACTAAAGTAGTAAACAATAATATTGCAGCAAATTAAGAAAAGTTAAAAAAAATCTTGAAAATGCTATTTATCGGTTTTATCATATACCTGCCTATTACAGCATTGCTATATATTAAAGATTATTACTTATTAATAGTCAAAGACAAGAGTTCATTCATTAAATTTAACAGAAAAAGTTATATTCGTTACACGTAGGTTCATAAATATACAACTTGTAGTTGGACTCGCGACAGATGAATCAGACCGGTACACAAAAGACAACCAACCGGCCTTCAATGTTTTCGATTAGCATGCTAACGGTACGAGGCTTTATTTAAAAAGGTGAATATACAATTAAACTAAAAACCAACTTTAGTGTTATTTACGTTGTATATTATGATGGGTTCAACGACTTTTTCATCATGCATAAATTCCATGTAAAGGCAATTGACTCTCCATAATCCTGAAGAATAGTTGTCAATCTCTCTTATATTAATGCCATTTTCTAAAATCACATTAATATTAGAGTGAAGTTCTATTCATTACAAATATTGTTTTATTTGTACAGTTAATAGGTAACAAATACTTTTTCTTAAAATCTAATTAGGCTCGTGGATGTTTATTGATAAGAAATAGTAACAAACAATAAGTAATACTAATTACTTGTTACTGGAAATTTATTTTGGACCTAGTTAATGATGTAGTAATCATTACAATAAAACAATGGACGGGCCTACATTGCGATTTAAAGGCCAACGGTCTGATAAACTTGATGTGTTTAAACAATACCTCATAACTTTATGTAATATTTTAAGTAAAATATCTCTTGCATAATATTTAAAAATTTTGAATGTTTAGCATATATATGTGAAAATAGATAATATTTATGCAGGTCCTTCTTTTTAAAATCCCTCTCCATTGGAGTTTGGTAATGCAATTCGCTATCCGAAATTCATGAATTGCCTAGCTTTAAATTTAAAAATGTAGTTTTAAGTAGAATAAAATATAAATTATATATATAAATTAAGTATGATACATATTAATAATATTTAGACCACAGCTTGCTTTGCGATGGAAGCTGGTAGTTATTGTGCGTAAAATTCCTCATAGATAAGAGACCAACGACTTTAGATAACTTGGGGTCCGATGAAAATAGGAATAAAATGATCTATCGCTGAATATTAATAGTTAAACAGCCAAGCGGTCTGTGTTGGTCCCGAGTTGCAGTTGCCCTAAAACATTTGATTCTTGTTATCGTTTATTATTATAACACACACGTTTATTATTAGTATAATGAGCAATACAAGTATAGAAAAATGGATGATGTAAATTGTTTGGACTCTAATTATTAAAATAAATAGGCCTGCATTATAAAAGATTTATTAATGTTTCTTATATTATAACTCATTTCTAAACTGCGCTGAAGAGTCAACTTATCTAATTTTCTTATTAATAGTTTATAAATAGGTAGAATAGATATAATAGACAGAAATTAAACATAGACAACATCCGTGGAGTTAACTCAGCTAATTGTCTTTTAAAACGTTTATAGCGTCTTTGTGATTTTAAACAGGTTATATTTTCACAAAACTTTGTTCGGTTTAAATAATCTGGGACACGTAAATGGATATTTGTCACTTGTCCTTAAACAAGTTTTACTTCACTCATACATGGACGTTATCGTGCAATTACATTTGTATTTATAATTAAATGGGGAGCAAATTTGCCTTGTTTAAATTACTACAAGTCAGTTACGGTAGTAATTTATATAACACTAGTAGTGATGATAACAAAGAGTTGCGTCAGTGTGTTTGTCATAATTTGAAACGCAAAGCGGGAACATTGCAAAATGAACAAGAAAGAATATAGTAGTTAAACAGAAGAGGCGGTGAAACTATCGGTAAAAGTTTGTTAAAAAAATTCAGTAACGTGCATAGCGTTTAATGCTAATGACCCGCTTCAGTTTCACACGGCGGCGAGTCGCACTTTCGCATTCGTTATATTTTAACCTCATTCAAACCCTGCGACACTTACTCTATTGTAGTTCCAATGTACATGCAATGCATAAATATGTATTTTAGTTTAGTTGGTGGCAGGATTTTTCAATTCGTCCTAACTGCCACCATTATATTGTAAATCTGCCGCCATAACAGCATTGCTGTGTTCCAGCTGTCAACATATGAGAGTCAGAATATTCTACGAGAGCATACTTCACCTTTCACAGCCTCAATGTTACTTATCCCTTCGTTAAACTGTCAGGTGTAGGCTTATTGTAGATAAAAAAAACAAAAAACTGTACCTTTCAAACAGTTTACTATAAGTATTTCTTATTTAAATCAAGTTTGTTGCAAACTATTTCATAATACTTTATATTTCAGGTATTTTAACAAACCAAGTTTTTCCATTTTATTAAAGTTAACTCCAATTGTACAATAATTTTATTAACCGTTTTCATAAGGGTACTTTTTAAAAATTCTAAATGGCATGACTGGAAAGACAGCTTTTAATTGATTAGCACACAAGCAGTCGTCACTGCTCGCAACCATTATCAGTGTAATGATATGCTGTATGCATGCACGTAATTACACGCAAACCAGAATACACGAGACATACGATACAAGCAAAATACCTGTACAGGAACCTTGAACAATAAACTTTACGAATTTTGTAACGATGTATTTCAAAAACTATGCAAAAAGAAACTACTTATGTCTCATTTGAAGCACGCTGCACTTACTAACTATTACAAAATTTAAATAGTTAAAGTTCAAATAAATGGAAGGAATATGTATGACAAATTAATTAAAATGTATAAACAATCATTGTGATCTCTATCACTGTTCATGACAAGCTGTCAATAATTAATTTATGGTCTAACATTAACTATCAGAGACCATTTCAGGAAAGGTTTACAGTCACTAAAAAAAAGTTGATGTATCATCATTAATACACACAAAAACATTCATTTCATCAATTTTTTTTGCGCAAATTGACCTTGAGTAATTTAACCTTCACGTTCTATAATTACTGTAGAGATAAAGTTAAAAATTTAATAGTTATCTAAATCGGAAGTTGGCGTTAAAAAGAATCGAGTCATACTGGATTATGTTGTACGGCTCCGGTGTTATATCGAGAGCTGTGCTGCAATAAGTTAAACTGTTCTATCACGCAATGTAAATGTGGAAGTAAAGAATTATTGTGATTTGATTACTGTTATATCATTCAATATAAATAATTTCTTATCAATGTCAGTAGCTTAGCGATTGCCTAGTACCTAGTTCGATTCCGATTTTGAAAGTTAATATAGATTTTTTTAACGTTTGGGTTGTTAAATATATAGGCAGAAGTGTTATAGGCGAGCATATTTTACCATACACGGCCTCAATATCATATAAAAAGTTAAAGTTAACAATTATATTTATTACAGTCAAAATTTTAACTTCACCGTTTGCATTTTTTGTAATCTGTTAATGAAAAACTAAATTGTGAAACTATTGTCAAAAACATTTAAACATTATTTAAAAAATGTCAATTGTTAAAATTATTTACTCACGCGATATAGAGACAGAGGTATTAGTAAAATGACAAAATACAATGAAGTAATGACCGATTAGTGTGGTAATTATTACGCATAAATTCCAACTTTAACAAAATCTATTTTGCCTCAAATACAAACAATGTAAATTAGGCATGACTCAATTTGCTGTTACACAGTAATGAAGTTAATTAGAGATAATCATAAGTTTACAGTAAGCATCCTCAGGCCGTCCCACTCTCCCTACTTTGAGGTTTCGCAGTTAAGCTAAACGGATTACGACATAGCGAACCGGTAACTCATATGAAAAATAGACAACATCGTTCTCGGGAACGAACCGAGACTTATGTGAATGCCTTTTAATACTGATAAAAAATCATGCTTATAACTTTCAAGGCATCGATGGATTGAAATATCCTTTTAGAATGTTATGATCCGTAAAAAATTATATCCATTCAAGTTAACTTTAACAAATTATAAAATAGAAACAAATTCCAATACGGCGTCTACTATACGAAGTGTTGTTATGTTTAACGATTTTTTTATGTAGCATTAAAAGTGAATGTAACCCGTAACAAATCACACAAACCTTGGATGTACATGTTCGAAATATTCATTGATTTTTATATCTTGTTTTAGTATTACACATTTCCCACACCAAAATATAAGACTATTGAATACAGCCCTTTGTTAGCCAAATCAAACAGGCGACAACAAAAAAAAATGTCGAAACATAATGGTCTACAAAAAAGTCAAATCAACCCGATTGATTTCCATTGTGCCATAAACGTACGGTTCACTTTGTATAGAGTTTCGACAATATGACGTTACTAATAAAAATGCATGGCACGTTGCCTTGAGTGATAGTTAAATTAAACGATACGCTGTAAATTAAACTTTAACAAATAATGGTTACATTGCACAATAATCTACAAAGGGTTTGTCGGTTAATGATTAATTTTATTTTTAGAAACTAACTTGTAGTATAAGAAAAAGAAGTCGAATTTCATAGAGTACCGGGAGTATCAGGAACTCGTCCTCGCTGTAACACCTCCTCACGCATGTAAAGTAACACTACAAACAACATAACAAAGGAATAAAGTATTCAGGTTTGTTATAAATGTTGTCACCTTCGAAATGGTACTCAATGAGGAAGTGACAATCGATACACACATTCAGATATCAACAAACTTAGAGGCTTTCGTATAGTAAATTCGCCAGAATTATTCAAGTATTGCATGCAACAGTTAGATATTACGGTAACAGAAGATCGCGTGATAAAGACTGACCGACGCGTCCGATGTTTCACGTATATCTTATAGCAAGTTATATTCGCTGTATAAAAACCGTTGGAAATTACGCTTCCTCATTACACAACCACTTTCGTACAATTTCCAATACGGCCAATAATAAACTAATCCGCGTCGAAAAAAATCCTTTATGTTCAATTGGGTAAGTGTCATGAAACAATAACAGAAATGATTCCTTTCGTTTTAATGAACTCCGTATGTTCTTGCGGATTTTAAAAAGGATGTGTTAAAGGTTCAACAGACATATTAATCAAGTGCATACTTGGTGTCTTGCACAATTACAGATCTAGACTAACAAACACCTACGTGCGACATTTAGCAACAGTTAACGGGTGTTGACCAAGGACCGGATCTGTTATTCAGATGTGCGATCTACTAAGAGTTTTATTTTTTAACTAAGGTCTTATTAAATTTATATACGCATATGTTTTACGTAAACTTCTCGTTTTGACTTTTTACATTATGTATACATTGTATCTAAACCTTTTCAAGGTTTAATATTAAATGACTCATGAAGGCATGTCGAAACTCTTTGTGCAGTAAAAGTCTCTGACTACGCTTTTAGTAAATTACAGTAGTCGTATGAAAGGTATGTATATCATTAATATGAAATGAAAAGTTACTTTGTCAACTACCATATGTTTTTGCATACTTTCTACAGTTTGAAGAGGGTTATGCAATTTAATAAGTATATTAATGTAAGTGAAAGTTTTTAATGTGATAACTTACTACCTGGCATGTATAATTGGTATTTCGCGTCATTTCATACAGCAGCTACTACATGTAAATGTTTCAAAGGCATGTAATTGTAAAAAAAACTACTAACAGATTATTTTATGAACATAAGGAGAATACTCTTCCTTTTCTTATATTCAGAAACAGAGATTCTGAACTTTCAACGTTATGTCTAGCTTTTAATTATTAAATGCAGAAGAATGCATGTTTTTTGGAGAAATTTTCGTTCATTAGACAGTGTAGAATCTAAATTCTTAGTAAAGTTTTCTAAGTATATTAGAAAAAGAAACACTATTTTAGGCTAAATAGAGACCTTTAAACAAACGTGAGAAACTGTCGACTTATTCATATATTTAAATATGCATTTTCTTGTTTTAATAACTAAAGGCAATTGTTACATATCTAATATATAAAATTCTCTTGTCACAATGTTCGTTCCCATACTCCTCCGAAACGCCTTTACCGATTCTTATGAAATTTTTTGTGCATATTCAGTAGGTCTGAGAATCGGTTACTATCTATTTTTCAAACCTCTAAGTGATCAGGGTTGCCCACACCAAAAAAATTTTTTTTATTTTTTGGGATTTTTTTTTCTATTTTATTTTATTATTGTGTGGCATCAAAAACTACATACAACCCTAAATTTTCACTTTTCTATCACCAACCCCTGCTTTTTAATAGACATTTTAATATTTTTGTCTCGCTCGATATCATCAATTGTACATGGCCACGTATCAAACCGCGTGGCTGTAAACTCCAAAAAAAAATATTATCACTTGGTAAGTGATCCCCTCCACGTGTGTACCGGTGTCACCTCTCACCAGTACACAGCACGGAGTGGGGATGACAACGAATTCTTTATCTCTCAAACATTATGCCTTTTGTCACTCCCTCTACATATAAATATATTCTCAAGCAACTTTATTATTTATTTTTTAATAACTAATGTCATTGAATATAATTTATTATTAATCTATAATACAAATATGTGTCGGTAAGCGCATCACTCTACAACGCCAGGACCAATTTGGTCAATTTGAGAAAAATTCGAATAATCGCCGGGAAGCCCCTAAAAACAGCGCTTTTCTTTTTCCTATACAAACGTTCTCTAACTAAAATGCAGGGTCAATTTAAACTTTATTGCTATTACATAAAGTTCATATTAAATTACAAGCTTTCACTGCTGTCTAAGCAATGTAGGTGTGTTCCTAACGCTAAAGAGTCAATTTTAACTTTATTACAGCTGCTCAAAGTTCAAATTAGATCATTCTTTCAAAAGTGTGCGTATGCGCGTCGGAGGATCTAACGCCGCGTGCCGAAATTAAAACGAATGAAATAATAACATAAATAGTCACAAAATGTAAGAGCTAAAGATCATTACTGCTGATTTTCAATTAGGTCGGCTTCGCGGTATTATTTATTTTGTTTTAGTTTCTTTTTCACGACATCACATCAGTCCAGCACAAACCGCGTTACCGTCTGGCGGACCTAACAGACTTCATTCCGTCAAAAAGATTTGGAATGAGGCAGTTATTGGAAAATGGAAAATGGAAAATGGAAAATGGAAAATGAAAATGGAAAATGGAAAATGGAAAATGGAAAATGGAAAATGGAAAATGGAAAATGGAAAATGGAAAATGGAAAATTGAAATCTGACAATTGAAATCTGACAATTGAAATCTGACAATTGAAATCTGACAATTGAAATCTGACAATTGAAATCTGACAATTGAAATCTGACAATTGAAATCTGACAATTGAAATCTGACAATTGAAATCTGACAATTGAAATCTGACAATTGAAATCTGACAATTGAAATCTGACATCTGAAATCTAGAACCAGAAACCAGAAACCAGTAAACCGTAAACCAGTAAACCGTAAACCAGTAAACCAGTACCAGTAAACCAGTAACCAGTAAACCAGTAAACCATTAAACCAGTAAACCATTAAACCAGTAACCAGTAAACCATAAACCATAAACCAGTAAACCAGTACACCATACACCAGTACACCAGTAAACCAGTACCAGTAAACCAGTAAACCAGTAAACCAGTAAACCAGTAAACCGTAAACCAGTAACCATAAACCAGTAAACCAGTAACCAGTAAACCAGTAACCAGTAAACCAGTAAACCAGTAAACCATAAACCAGTAACCAGTACACCATACACCAGTACACCAGTAAACCAGTAAACCATTAACCAGTAAACCAGTAAACCAGTAAACCAGTAACCATTAAACCAGTAAACATAAACCAGTAAACCAGTACCAGTAAACCAGTAACACCAGTACACCATACACCATACACCAGTAACACCAGTACACCAGTACACCAGTACCCAGTACACCAGTACCCAGTACACCAGTAACACCAGTACACCATTACACCAGTACAACCATTACACCAGTACACACCAGTACACACCAGTACACCATACACCAGTACACCAAGTACACCAGTAACACCAGTACACCGTACACCAGTACAACCAGTACACCAGTACACCAGTAACCAGTAACCAGTAAACCAGTACACAGTACACCAGTACACCAGTACACAGTACACCAGTACCCAGTACACCAGTACACACCAGTACACCAGTACAACCATACACCAGTACAACAGTACACCAGTACAACAGTACACCAGTACAACCATTACACCAGTACAACCAGTACAACCAGTAAACCAGTACAACCAGTACACCAGTACACCAGTACATCCAGTACACCAGTACACAGTACACCAGTAACCAGTAAACCATTAAACCAGTACACACCAGTACACCAGTACAACCAGTACAACCAGTACACCAGTACACCAGTAACAGTAAACCAGTACAACCAGTACAACCATACACCAGTACACCAGTAAACCAGTAAACAGTAAACCAGTACACCAGTACCCAGTACACCAGTACACCAGTAAACCATAAACCAGTAAAACCAGATAAACCAGTAAAACCAGATAAACCAGTAACACCAGTACACCAGTACACCAGTACAACAGTACACCAGTACACCAGTACACAACCAGTACAACCATACACCATACACCAGTACAACCATACACCAGTACACCAGTAAACCATAAACCAGTAAACCAGTAAACCAGTAACACCATACACCAGTAAACCAGTAAACATAAACCAGTACACCAGTAAACCAGTAAACCAGTAAACCAGTACACCAGTACACCAGTACACCAGTACACCAGTACACCATTACACCAGTACACCAGTACACCAGTACAACCAGTACACCAGTAACCAGTACACCAGTAACCAGTACACCAGTAAACCAGTAACCATAAACCAGTAAACCAGTAAACCAGTAAACCATTAACCAGTAAACCAGTAAACCAGTAACCATAAACCAGTAAACAGTAAACCAGTAAACCAGTAAACAGTAAACCATAAACCAGTAAACCAGTAAACAGTAACCAGTAAACCGTAAACCAGTAAACCAGTAAACCAGTAAACCAGTAACCAGTAAACCAGTAACCGTAAACCAGTAAACCAGTAAACCAGTAACCATTAAACCAGTAAACCAGTAAACATAAACCAGTAAACCAGTAAACCAGTAAACCAGTACCAGTAAACCAGTAAACCGTAACCAGTAAACCAGTAAACCAGTAAACCATAAACCATAAACCAGTAAAACCAGGTAAACCAGTAAACCAGTAAACCAGTAAACCAGTAAACCAGTAACCATTAAACCAGTAAACAGTAAACCATAAACCAGTAAAACCAGTAAAACAGTTAAACCAGTAACCAGTAAACCAGTAAACAGTAAACCAGTAAAACCAGGTAAACCAGTAAAACAGTTAAACCAGTAAACAGTAACCAGTAAAACCAGGTAAACCAGTAAAACCAGGTAAACCAGTAAACCATAACCAGTAAACCAGTAAAACAGTTAAACCAGTAAACCAGTAAACCAGTAAACAGTAAACCAGTAACCATAAACCAGTAAACCAGTAAACCAGTAAACCAGTAAACAGTAAACCAGTAACCAGTAAACCATAAACCATAAACCAGTAAACCAGTAAAACCAGAAACCAGAAACCAGAAACCAGTAAACCGTAAACCAGTAAAACCAGTAAACCAGTAAAACCAGTAAAACCAGAAACCAGAAACCAGAAACCAGAAACCAGAAACCAGAAACCAGAAACCAGAAACCAGAAACCAGAAACCAGTAAACCATAACCAGTAAACCATAACCAGTAAACCAGTTAAACCAGTAAACCATTAAACCAGTAAACAAGTAAACCAGTAACCATAAACCAGTAACCATTAAACCAGTAAACCAGTCAACCAGTAAAACCAGGTAAACCAGTAAACCAGTAACCAGTAAACCAGTACACCAGTTACACCAGTACACCAGTTACACCAGTACACCAGTACAACCAGTACACCATACACCAGTACACCAGTAAACCATTAAACCAGTAAACCAGTAAACCGTAAACCAGTAAACCATAAACCAGTAAACCGTAAACCAGTAACCATTAAACCAGTAAACCGTAAACCAGTAAAACCAGTAAACAGTAACCAGTAAACCAGTAAACCAGTAAACCCGTAAACCAGTAAACCAGTACACCAGTTACACCAGTACACAGTACACCAGTAAACCAGTTAAACCAGTAAACCATTAAACCAGTAAACCATTAAACCAGTAAACCAGTACACCAGTTACACCAGTACACCAGTAAACCATAACCAGTAAACCATTAAACCAGTAAACCATTAAACCAGTAAACAGTAAACAGTAAACCAGTAAACCCGTAAACCAGTAAACCATAAACCAGTAACCATAAACCAGTAACCATTAAACCAGTAAACCAGTAAACCAGTCAACCAGTAAACCATTAAACCAGTAAACCAGTAAACCAGTTAAACCAGTAAACCAGTAACCAGTAAACCAGTAAACAGTAAACCAGTAAACCAGTAACCATAAACCAGTAACCATTAAACCAGTAAACCAGTTAAACCAGTAACCAGTAAACCAGTTAAACCAGTAAACCAGTTAAACCAGTAAACAGTAAACCAGTAAACAAGTAAACCAGTAACCAGTAAACCAGTACACCAGTACACCATACACCAGTACACCAGTAACCAGTAAACCAGTTAAACCAGTAAACCAGTAAACCAGTACACCAGTAAAACCAGGTAAACCAGTAAACAGTAAACAGTAAACAGTAAACCATAACCAGTAAACCATTAAACCAGTAAACAAGTAAACCAGTAAACCAGTCAACCAGTAAACCATTAAACCAGTAAACCAGTAAACCAGTAACCATTAAACCAGTAAACAGTAAACCATAACCAGTAAACCAGTTAAACCAGTAAAACCAGTAAACCATTAAACCAGTAAACCCGTAAACCAGTAACCATTAAACCAGTAAACCAGTAAACCAGTAAACAAGTAAACCAGTAAACCAGTTAAACCAGTAAACCATAAACCATAAACCAGTAACCAGTACACCAGTACACCAGTTACACCAGTACACCAGTAAAACCAGTAAACCATAAACCAGTAAACCAGTAAACCATAAACCAGTAAACCAGTAAACCAGTAAACCAGTAACCAGTAAACCAGTTAAACCAGTAAACCAGTAACCAGTAAACCATAAACCAGTAAACCAGTAAACAGTAAACCAGTAAACAGTAAACCAGTAAACCATAAACCAGTAAACCAGTAAACAGTAAACCAGTAAACCAGTAACCAGTAAACCAGTTAAACCAGTAAACCATAAACCAGTAAACCATAAACCAGTAAACCATAAACCAGTAAACCATAAACCAGTAAACAGTAAACCAGTAACCAGTAAACCAGTAACCAGTAAACCAGTAAACCAGTAAACCAGTAAACCATAAACCAGTAAACCAGTAACCAGTAAACCAGTAAACCAGTAACCAGTAAACCATAAACCAGTAAACCAGTAACCAGTAAACCAGTAAACAGTAAACCAGTAACCAGTAAACCAGTAAACCAGTAAACAGTAAACCAGTAACCAGTAAACCAGTAAACCAGTAAACCAGTAAACCAGTAAACCAGTAAACCATAAACCAGTAAACAGTAAACCAGTAACCAGTAAACCATAAACCAGTAAACCAGTAAACCAGTAAACCAGTAAACAGTAAACCAGTAAACCAGTAAACCAGTAAACAGTAAACCAGTAAACCAGTAAACCATAAACCAGTAAACCATAAACCAGTAAACCAGTAAACCATAAACCAGTAAACCATAAACCAGTAAACCAGTAACCAGTAAACCATAAACCAGTAAACCAGTTAAACCAGTAAACCAGTAAACAGTAAACCAGTAAACCAGTAAACAGTAAACCAGTAACCAGTAAACCAGTAAACCAGTAACCAGTAAACCATAAACCAGTAAACAGTAAACCAGTAAACCATAAACCAGTAAACCATAAACCAGTAAACCAGTAACCAGTAAACCAGTAAACCAGTAAACCAGTAACCAGTAAACCATAAACCAGTAAACCATAAACCAGTAAACCAGTTAAACCAGTAAACCATAAACCAGTAAACCATAAACCAGTAAACCATAAACCAGTAAACAGTAAACCAGTAAACCAGTAACCAGTAAACCAGTAAACAGTAAACCAGTAACCAGTAAACCAGTAAACCATAAACCAGTAAACCAGTAAACAGTAAACCAGTAACCAGTAAACCAGTAACCAGTAAACCATAAACCAGTAAACAGTAAACCAGTAAACCAGTAAACCAGTAAACCAGTAAACCAGTAAACCATAAACCAGTAAACCAGTAACCAGTAAACCAGTAAACAGTAAACCAGTAACCAGTAAACCAGTAACCAGTAAACCATAAACCAGTAAACCAGTAACCAGTAAACCAGTAACCAGTAAACCATAAACCAGTAAACCAGTAAACCATAAACCAGTAAACCATAAACCAGTAAACCAGTTAAACCAGTAAACAGTAAACCAGTAACCAGTAAACCATAAACCAGTAAACCAGTAAACAGTAAACCAGTAAACAGTAAACCAGTAAACCAGTTAAACCAGTAAACAGTAAACCAGTAAACCAGTAAACCAGTAACCAGTAAACCAGTAAACCATAAACCAGTAAACAGTAAACCAGTAAACCAGTAAACCAGTAAACCAGTAAACCAGTAAACCAGTAACCAGTAAACCAGTAACCAGTAAACCATAAACCAGTAAACAGTAAACCAGTAAACCATAAACCAGTAAACCAGTTAAACCAGTAAACAGTAAACCAGTAAACCAGTAAACCAGTAAACAGTAAACCAGTAAACCAGTAAACCAGTAAACCATAAACCAGTAAACCATAAACCAGTAAACCAGTAAACCAGTAAACCAGTAAACCAGTTAAACCAGTAAACAGTAAACCAGTAAACCAGTAAACCAGTAAACCAGTAACCAGTAAACCAGTAAACAGTAAACCAGTAAACCATAAACCAGTAAACCAGTAACCAGTAAACCAGTAAACCATAAACCAGTAAACAGTAAACCAGTAAACCAGTAAACCATAAACCAGTAAACCATAAACCAGTAAACAGTAAACCAGTAACCAGTAAACCATAACATTTCTGTTAAGGATGATTATACAATAATACATTGAGCTTGCCGCATATTATAATACTGTGTTGTGTAAATGGGACCCCAATAAATGTATCTTTACTGTAGCTAATGTTAGCTACAGCGATCTTTAGACACAAATATAATAAAACGCGATATATTTATAAGTCTTCTAATCTTAAATCCTGTGATAACAACAATATGAGATCATGAGAATGTTATAGAGTGCTTTATTGTCCCTAGCGGACTCCTATTTTCTTGTTATTGTAAAAGGATGTCACCGCCCACTCACAGCTGTTCCACTTTGCCCGAAGCGACAAAAAAGGTAAAGGACATTTACGCGTAAGTAAGTTGATTAAGCAACACATGATGTTTCTGTAAGGACTTGCTAAGGAAACTTGGCTTATTAAATGATTGCTAAAGAAATTGTGTAACTTAATTTCAAAATAACAAAATTGGTCAGAACCTACGATTGAAGCTAGACTATTAAAAAAATTATATTTCGCAATACCATCTCAACTTAATAAGTCTAAACTTGAAAGATATTTCAAAGAACATTTAAAATTCTCAAAATGTATTAAAATGAATAATAATACGTAATTCTAATTAGCCAGATGTGATTAACAAGTGTGTAATAAGAATTTCTGTGTCAAGGCTTTTAAAATACCTTTTTCAACGGTTACTGACCCCTCTTTTATATTTTAATTTTGTCCTGATATTAAAATATTTATTATGATTTGCAATTTTGAAAAGCGTGCAATAGAAACAAAAATTTTACTAATATTCGACATGCAGCATAAGAGTGAAGTAAAAATGGAAGCGATTAGATTTTTTAAAGTTATTATTACACTACTTAAAACTAAATGCCTGTTATGTAGTAAATAGTGTAAGAGATAAAAGTGCAACTATTACTGACGATGATGAATAGAGGAAAAATGCACAATGTTCTGGCCTTACCTAGATAAGGTAACTATGAATAAGATTGTGTTTTTAACCAGGAGATTTTTTCGAGTTTTCTTTTATAATAGGTATTATTTCTTTGTTATATTTGTTACACCTGCAAAGAAGATCAATTTATGAGTTCCCAAGGTTGATCCTGGAGGGCAAAATTCCCGGAAAACGTGCTCCTGGTAGACAGCGCAAGAAATGGTTTGGTTTGTTACCACATTCTTGTAAATAAATGATTTGATATTAAAGAATAGACTTGACTTAAATACCATCAATTGGAAAGAATAGCACAAGACCGGAAAAGTTTTCTCAATCTGACCGCAAAACTTCAGTTTGAAGAAGGCACCTCATAAAGATGATGATATTTGGTTATTACTTTAGATCAATTCGATAGAATTTTAGTACCTAAATCTTTTAACGTAATCTTCATCTTTTTAAAATAAAGATGACGTCAAAAGATATTTAAAGTGTGAAATATATTAAGCTAGAAACTATCACTTGGTAATTTAATTCAATGTTGTAACATTTAATATCGTAGCTTATTGCATATGCATTTGAATATTAATTATTAATCTCTAATATGTCTTGCATAACTGTGATGTTGTAATATTGAAAAGGATCCATTATAGTAAAAGTAGTTATCTAATTTTGAGCAAGTCGCGATTGAAGAAGACAACAACTACTGAAAATAGGCAATATGTACTAGACATCGTTTCCTCATGTACCTTTTGTAACAGTTTGTCAGCTTTGTTAATGAAATTATAATTATTGATGTTATATACAATAATATAAACAATTTCCAAAAACTTTCATGTATGTGATCGATTTTTTTTAACGAATATATTTATAATTTTGCGATACCAAAACTGTTATTGACCCCAATTGGAATAAATTGGAGCGTGACGAAAATAATTTAAATCCGATCACCTTCAATAAATTTCATAACATTTTCAAAGCTATATAAATGGAATATCAAATTACAAAATTAAATCCCTGATATAAGTATTAGTTCATATAGATATACTAATGATTATTTGCGTTCTCTGTAGTAATCCTAATAGTCCAGAGACAGCGATGGACTTCTGTAGTATCCCTTTTATTTCACTGACTACAACACCCTCCAAGCCGAAACAGTAACATTTAGGCACTTCTTTTTGGCGGCAGAAAAATGCTGCGGAACAACAAAGACCTTCCACAAGTACTATGCATATAATTAATACCAATTGTACTTTTAGAGTCACTCAGCAAATTTTATGAAAATATTTTAAAGATATTCGACCACTTTAACCAACAATCTTACATTATAATCTTTAGGTATACTCGTATGTAGCAATTTAGTTATTACATAATTTTTAAAATTATAACGCTTAAATTTGTTTTGTTGTCTTTATAAGCCACCTTCGGAAAATAAAAAAGGAACATATATAAAAGATAGGAAACTAATTGAAAGCCTCTTCTTGTGTCGGTTAAGAATAAATTATTAATCAAATATCATCTTTTTCATAAATACATACATGTTTCTGAAATACATGAAGTCAAAAGGTTATTGATTGAAAGAAATTGTTTTCACTTTAATGTTTAACAGCATTTTATTTACACCTCGTATATTATCTTAAACATTTTAGGTATAACAACAAAAATAAACATAACAGTTTTTTTTTTATTGAAATGTCATTATTAAAAATTCCTTTTATTGAATTGTGACCAAGCCAAGGTAACATTTGCAGATATTTGTAAAACACAGTGCTGTGCTAGTAATGTCATAGCTCCATTGTTATTAAAGTAGCGGATAATGAGTAATGCGGAGTTATTCTATTCATATTGTTATCGCAGTTCGCCGATGTCTGTGCTCAGTAGGTCAAGCCAGTGCCGCACTGCACTGTGTTAAGGCACATCACAACCGCACACCCACATTTTAACCATATCTAATCAATTGTTATCGAACTGTAATAATGAAACTTTTAGAGAAAATATCGACTTAAATTTTTAACTACACAACTTTGTAAGGCGTAAAGTATACCAGCTTAATTTGGTGTACCGCGGGATCGATCACTGTAGACCCTGTGCAGGTTTATAATTGATGATAAATAAATATCCAAAATTGTAAAATATTAAACTGTTTGTATTATTTTCTGGTTTGAGGTTGTTTAGTTTCTTGGGCTGAGCGTGTAACTTTACTGTTTTGCGGTTTGACATAGTGCATTGAAATTACTAATAAACTAACACAAGACACCATCTTGTATAACGTTATGGTATAGGTGGTTGTATTAGGGAACATTTTAAATAACACTACATTGCAGTAGTCAGAACGGAACAAGTTTTACTTGACTCCACAATTTAAGAGTAGGTTATTTATAACGTTATTAATTTTGTTTAAAGTTAAACTCTATGTTTACAATAACTCCGCGTGTTTCTGCTACATTTTCGCAGCAAAAGAATAACGTAAACAAATCTCTACTGCCAAGCCGCAAGTTTGCTATTAACAGATAATTTTTTAAGACCATCTACAAGTTTTTCGTTATGCTTTCAAACGCCCGTACAATGTACACACATCAAAAATATTAATAGATAGTGTAACAAAGAACAGGCATTCTTTTAGCATCTTTCGAGATGTGTAAAAATTATGCAAAAATAGTAGACATTTTAAATTAACTATTGATATGAAATAAATATAAAGCTGCTTCTTTATAATAATACATTGTGATTTTGTATAAAACAATGAATAAAATTATATATTGTTTTTATATAACCTTACTTAATCGTTTCTGCAAGTAAATTGTATGATGCATGCAATATTTACATAAATATGTAATCAAATTAAACAATTATAATAAGGATAATAGAACGGGAACAATGATGTAATGAAAAGAAAAATCTCTTGATAACAACGAAGAACAAACGCTTAAATCATCCTTGTCATGAAGTGAAAGTTGTGGTACAATATGAATCCTATACATATATATTAAAATATTCACTTTCACTGACGTCCATATAGATAGGTGGACGACAATCTAGACACAATATCGAATTTTATAACTTATGTATGCATGATTTACATATCTAATTTGATCTTGTTGAAATAAAACGTTTTTTTTATCAACAATACTTCGGCAAACAAATCGAAGATTAATTTTTTGGATGTCACATACGTGCTGTTACATACAAAAATAGGCCCAGGCTTAAAACAAGATGGGGAAGTTACTAGTAAAATAATATTATTAGTAGATTTTCTTGACTTTTAGACTAAAAATTTGAGACATAAGCATTATAGATCACAGAACAACGCGGGCGTGTTGTTTTTTAACATGGGTTTACGATATTCTGGGCACGTCACATCTCGTACTAAAAAATAATTCCTTCTCTTAACACTAAAAAGTTTACAAAATACGTATGGATCACATACTTATTTTCTATTAATAACACACATCATACAATCGAAAACGCGTGATGATTCAGACTTTTGGTGACCATTGACTTTGTCATCAACTTATCAGATATTTCATTTATTTTGAACTTTTTGTGGCACTGTAAAACAGAAAAAAATTTATATCAGATATCAAACTTTAAATTCTTTTATTTAGTTTTGGATTAAAGTTTTAATATTGAATATACCGTTTATGTCCTCTTTACCAAAAACATAAGTAGTTATAATTATGCGAAACACAAACAAATAACTATTTTTAAGCTAAGATCACTTAGTCTTCAACACTGATTCCAATATAAAATATGAAAAACATAATAGATTTTAGCAATAAAACAATTTCACTTTGTTAATTACAGTTTAAATTTTAAACTATTTACCATGCGCAAAAAAAGAAAACTTTGTTAAAACTTATTTAAAAAGTAATAACTATGCAACACTAAAATTGTTACACTTGTAAACGTCGTATCGTAAGTTTACTTATAATTGTGTGAAAGGAACTAAGTAAAAATGAAAGTTTTGTCATAAGGCAACGTATCGTTGGGTATTTGGAATCACTCGCACCATTGTTAGCGATACAGCGAGCATGTAACACACCGTGTCATTGTAGTGCCAACACTATTAGAGTAAGAAACGAAACAATGCTACTACTTACCTAATCATTAAAGAATACGCAGAACTCTACGACAGTTAAATATATGTAGTTTACAAAAGGGTACAAGGTGTTAGTAACATGTTACCGTGAATATATTGCGATATATGTGACTATCGTACCATAAACACAACAATTTTCTTAAATGTATTCTAACAGTTTATTTTCCTTTATCCGAATTTCAAATATACAAAACAAAAAGAAACACATAAACTTTATTATTGAGCTTGTGCATCGTATTAGTCATACAGGTTGTAATAGAAAAAGCTGATTAGACCATTTATCTAGGGTTCAAGATTCTAAACAAAAATTTCGACAGAGAATAATCGTTGTTGCCATACATCGTATAGAAAGAAGAGACTTCACGTAAAGAACTTCAGAGATTTCTCTCTCTGTAAATTGTGATATATCTACAATTCCGTTAAAGCCATAGTTGGATAAACATGAAAGAGATGTGTATGTAGGGGAAGAAATTAAGGAAGGCGGGTCCAGGAGTGGATTATCGCATAATGATGATGTATAGATCGGAGCTTTACATAAGTCTTATCTAACCGCTAATAAAAAAATAGTAAAGGAACGGTCACAGTTTTTTTAATCAAAAGTTTGACAATTTGATAGTTTTATTTTGTCTATAATTGTCACATAAATTCATTAGTTTAACCTAATTAAATAAAATGTAAACGTTAAAATTTACATTTGCTTTAGAAAGAAATATTGCTCACTATTTCAAAATACAAATTAAATAATAGTTATAAGCAGAGATAAAGTAACAACAAGTAATCACTCTCCATACCATAATAATGTCTTACAAAAACACCTTTTCTCGAGAAAGATGGCTAAGCTACTTTCCTCAGCTAATGAAAGCAAGAAAGATGTCATTTTATACTGGAATTAATCACAATTTTACAGTTAAGTAGTTAAAATTGAAAGTATACGTTACTTTTAATTATTGTAGTAGTTTTCACTTTGAACCCAGTACATAAAATAATTGATTTTGAAACGAAATAAATGAAACTGTTCATTTACTATTCAAGCTACCTTAACGAAATACATAGCCAACCGAAGTACAATGTACCAAAATACGTAACATTTTTAACATGATTATTTAAACCGTTTGTGTAGATATGAACTCTTAAGAGTTAAGATTAAAAATAATGAATTTCTTTAAATATTCATACTACGTAAGTTGCGTTTTTATTTGAAAAATAAAATCATTTATATAAATCCCTTACGAACGACTCATTTGCAACATTTTGATTATTGTCATTACTTGTTAGTGTTGCTAACGTTAAGCTTGTTAAGAATTTAAAAGCAAAAAAGAATAAAATCTTTTTTTTTTTTAAGATAAGCCAATATTGTAAGGTGTATTATTATTTATGTTAACAGAGGTATCATTTGACATTAAGTTAATATTTTGCGGTGATCATTGATATATGTTGTACTACATGTAAAAATTTATTAGCACAATTTAAAGTTAGGTACAAAAGCGATTCTATATTGTTAAGATTTACAAAACCTTTAAAAATTATCCTCAAAAACAAATAAACCGTAAAAAAACTCTGTTCTTTTATAAAACTACCGCCAAATTAAAGTCATTCCAACCTTCATAATTTTGTAACGATTCTGATTATTTTAATAAATGCAATAATGGCTCTTAGGTAAGGCATTGTATCAACTTGTCCATCATTCAGTACCCACGGTGCCCATTGTGAGCGCCGGTTACAGCAGTTCAATGTGCGGGTTCGTCCGGAAAGTTTTTGTTAATCCGCGGATAGCAAAAATAATATTACAATAAAAATATGTGACTGTGGGAATCGCTTAACTATACTCGTATTTTCGGTATAAGTTGAGAAGGTAACAGTATACTTGTAATATTAATAAATAATGTATTTTTCTAGTTACCCTAACAAGTATGTTAAATATGTGGAAGTTCTTTTATATTCTAATTCGTTTATTTTATGTGAAAAAATTCTTACGAGCTTAGTACTTTAAAAGAGGTGAAGAAACTTTACATTTTGTAATTTTATTAACATTGTCATTTTGTATCTCGAATGAGTTCTACAAAGAATATTTTTATTTCGTTACATTTAATAACCAATTGTACAATCGCAGTAAATACCCGAATGATAAACATAAATAATAAATATTATTAAAAATGAATACCAGTTTCCGGCGCAGTCATTAATCGGATCACGCTGGAGTACATTTCCGCACAGCTATTAAATCATTTCATTCAAGGACAAATGCTTTTATATCATATAATACGAGAATATCCATACGTATAGCAAAACGAGACAGGCTTCACTAATATAAAGGGCTTATAAAATATAACCTTAGGTTGCATTATCCATAAGCCAAAACAGTAAAGTACTTTTATATTTTATTTATCAATTACTTATAACTTGAGAATAGCGGCAGACATAACCAATAGCTCGTTAAATATAAACTGGATTCGTTGTTTTAAATCCCAGGAGTGTTTGTAAATATAACAAATTATTTATATAATACACTTGCCACAAACAGCTATGTGGCCTCAGTTTGAGCGTTCATCACACCTTATAGACAATAGAAACATCAGGAATATTGTCAGCTTAATACCTATCCCAGAGAAAGCTTACTCCTTAAAAAACACTTAAAAATTATTATAATATTACGTATTAGTCAAAACTATGAACGCGTTGAGTAACATGCACATTAGCAAGTTTTTTTGAAGTAAAACAGCCTTGATGACAAAAATGCACTCAAGTTATAAATACAAATCAATTAAAACAATTAGATCTTAAAACACAGCTGGAATGTAATTTTCCACAGTAAATAAAGTAAGATTTATGTTAATGATGAATAAAATCGTTTATATAATTTATGACTTTAGATTTGTAGGTGTTTTATTGCAAAAAAACAATATAAAATCTTTCTCTTTATGTAGTTGTAAACCTATATTAACTCCGATGACCAGCTGGGTGCTGTGTCTCGTAAACTTATGAGGCACATAAATGGGAATTCATAGTAATTCATGTTACGATTTCGATTACGGCACAAAACTAAATAAAACTTAAACAAAGTAACTTGTTAAATATACAAAAGCTTAAAAATGTTACATAATTATCAAATGATGTTATGTGACAAAGAAACTGATGATAATACAGTGTGCTCATACAAAATGCTCCATCTTGTATATGTCTGGCAGAATACCGCAAAGTAATGGGGTTAGATAGCACAAAACTGGTTGTTAGGACAGGCGGGTTCGAAAACACGCGACTAGTAACACCATCACCAATAATGTGCCATCCGAAAAGAGCTAGAAATATCCTTGTTACAATGCAATCGGTGAATTGCTGGGCTTTAGAGAAAAATGGATAAAATTCGAATATTTTGGAACAACCAAATGGTGTTAACATACATCATATTACGATCGATATAACAAATGTAAAACTATTACATAAATACAGAGCGCAGAAGACATCTTTACTGCACGTATCTATTCATTTACTACGTGGGTTTTAATCACTTACTCAACAATCTTTACGTAAGCAGTATGCAGTAAAAGCATAATCGTGCGCTTCAATCGCACACGCCATAGTTCTAAGCGATACCGAGAAGAATTCCAATATTACAATGCTATCTCGACGACTCGCCCACTTCCGCAGGCAGAAGATAAACATGTTTTGCTGTATACACTCGCCTTGGAACACAAATGACTGCAAACATAGAATAATATTTTTTCACAGATTATATAACTAACGATAACAAGACTAAAAATTACAAAAATTTAAAGGTGCAAAAGTAATCTTTCACGTTCTTTTCCTATCTACGGACCCGACCTCATTCGAGATAAAACCAGAACTTTACTAAACTCTTGAATAAGCGAGATTGGTTTTTTTTATTATACAAGAGTTGACGTCAACTTTACATAATGAAAAACACGGTTGCACGTTGTGAACAAAGTTCACATAAAATACTCTGACTCTCATATGAATGGTTACCGAAATACAACAATGTTATAATGTGCAAGTGACAATTGTAGCCAGCCTAGTGATCACGAAATACCATACCTTACCATAATCTAAACTCCTATAAATATGGGGTCCCGGAATCAAGGACCTCCGTGTTATATGTTAAAATGAGAGGTTTGACGATGCACTATGAAAGCTTCTAAGGAGAGTATAGCAACTTAAATTTGAGGTACTAACAATGATTTACTGATAAATATGCATACAATTTGACCAAACAGCTAAAAATTATTATCGGGGTCACACGGTGAACAATCCAACTGAACATACTTGTTACAGTTATGTTTTCTTTTCGCAAGTTATTAGTCGGATCGGTCGACTCGCTTCTTGTAATACTTAAAAGAAAAAAACCCATCTGCTATTTGCAACTGCTATTCGCAATTGCTTTTGCGTAACTTATTTAACAATAGGCAATCATGTCTTACACAAATTCAATTACAAAAACTACATGCGTTTTATAGATTCATTAATATATTCAACATACATCTTATATAGTAGGACTCAATCGCGATTTTCACCTGATGGTAAGTGATACGCTTGTTCATAACAAAGTAGCGTCGTTAGGATGATATACACTGTAATTTTTGCTTATTGTCTTAAAATATAAAATATTAAGTCTCATTACCTTAGTAATCTTACTAGCTACAACAACCTTTTTAATTTGGAACACAGTAATGTTTGCACACAGAAATAAAAGCTGTGGTGGTACCTACCTAGGCAGTCACCGGCGACAGAAACCTACCACACATTACATTACATTTTCAAATCATTTCTTTTTTCATAAAATCTTATTGTTAGCTTGTGAGTTCACGTCGGTATGGATACTAAACCTCTTATGGCCCAAAGCGACGCCGAGCTCAATGTGGTGCTGTATAAACATCCATATTAGCATCTCATTGTTACGAGGAGCCCTTATCATCAGGTGAATCTTTTGCGTTCATATATTCAGACATTAAAAAAAGTTTCGTATAGTATAAAACATATTCGCAAAACAATGAACATTAGAAAGTGCGGAGTTGGTACAGTATGGCATGAATAGTTAACGCCCACTGCCAATCGCAAAACACATTCGTAATGTTATTTTGATCAGTAAAAAAGTCTGACTAAAAATACAAAGAAACGAGAGTTAACCTTCATTCTAATCCGGATATACGTAAAATCAATTCAATGAGTTAATAAAGAAAACTTGCCAAAAGAGATATCTCCTCGCAGTTATAATAGTTGTTCCATTGATAATATTTTCACTGTGAATCATTCAAATTTAACGCCTTAATTTTAGTTTGATGTGTTTGAAAATATTTGATAGCTCTTTAAGTCAGTAGATCACAGATACGTAAACAAATCTAAAAAAAAACGAGACTGTAATGAAATGTTTTAACGCGTTCTCCCACATGCACAAAACAGCATATATAATAAATACATTTAGTTAATGTATACAAACAATAACTATAACGTAACGTATTATATAAAAATGTTACTCGCAGAAAATACCAAAGATACATAAATACATGTTTATAGTAAGACAAAATGTTGGAAAGTGTGTATTTCAAATGTACAAAATATTTTATTGTTTAATAATTTAGTTTAAATACAATTATATAAAGATCTTTTGAGTAACATAACTTAATTTAAAAATGAGGAACAACCAAACAAAAAATAGCGCTGTGATGATCGTTTCAACCGAAACAACAACAACAAGAAACCCAGAAAACAAAAAGCGAAGGCAAATATTTTAATGAGACCCACATTTCATAACTAGAGCTTGGAAAAGTTTGAAATTACGGCTTTTCTGTTTCCAACTTTCCTGCAATTAGTCCGCTCGTTACTGGGGCGAGAGGAGGGTTAATGATGTGCATCGCCATCCCCTCCCCTTAATTAATGCCGTGTCGATTGTTCACAGTGCAACATACAGAAAAAAAGAAATATTGCTTTCATCTTTCAACCATAAAAAAGTAGAAGTTTTTTATAGCGCATGCGGGTAAATTGTTAAGTACTTTTGTCTGTTGCTGTACTAACACAAATAACAGAAAAAAGTTATATGAAAATAGAAATAATTCAGATAATAAATTTACAATTCAAAAAAAAGTAAAAGATATTTATACCATAAAACATTTGCACTAAGCCAATGAAAACAACTACAAATTAATTTGACTCTTCCCTTTCTTCAAAAGATGTTAAATCACAGTAATTGCTCTGGTGGCCTAATTCCTCATGTTCACGACCTTGTCTGACTTCCATATTGTACTCGTCAGTGGTATCGTTCATTATGCAAATGCCCAAGCTGTAGTTAGAAGAGAAGGACAGCTCTATTTCATGCTTATTGTTAATAATTGTCTGAAGTTTAAAAATATTTTTGAGTCGCTAATTGCGGAGAACCAACTATTTTACTACATATGTATAACAAATCAAACAAATCTTATGAGAGACGAATTAGAGTATCCCCTCCGCTATTCTTTTCTCGGTGTACGTAAATGTTAAAAGGTGCTGTAAAAAGAAATAATTCTAGGAATCGAACAGCAGCTTTTAGAGAGACAAGCAGTAGATATCCTTTATCAAACTACGAAATAATTAAAAATTAGACACATAAAACATAGTAAAAGCTGTGTCTAAATATTCAGATTACATTGTACTAGATATGTTTGAACGCAAATGTAGTACAGTTTTTAAATGTGGTAATAGTCGTTTTTAGGTCAACTCTAATTCATATGTGTACGCTAAACTGTCGGATCTTTAAACGTTTTATCAAATGAAAGAATACGATGGAAATAAATCGCTTCGCTTTATACCGTTCACCTACCAACTTGACGTTTATTTGATTAGTGACACCACCGACAAGTCCGAGGCGAAGTTAAATAATAAATATTTGGCTTTTAAAACGTAAAATTCACTTGAAATTCGGGACTATTACGCGAATGACCCAAAACTGCCGCTTTGAGTTTTCATCCTGTCATACGCTCTACAGTAACAGTGTAACTTTCTCCTTGCCACCGACGTTTATTAATCACCAGCAAATTGAAAAATTTTGCATATATTACGCAATATTAGACAAATTTTAAAAATAATTAAAAACTTACTTTACTATTACGAAACACTTTCTTTTCTACACAGTCGATATTTTTCTCTATCATTTGAATAGAAATATATTCTTTATGTATGTATTTTTTACTCTTACCTTTTGTTAGGTAAGATACTAATTAAAAAATATTTGTATTTTTAAAGACCAATAAAAATTATTTGTTTAAAATATAAACTGTGTTGACGTTAAAAATTAAAGCCCACGCTTTGATATTTTGCCCCTGTCAATTAATGAGACGATCACAATCATTTAATGTTTCATTGCCCACCAAAGAATTTCCACATCGTTAGATAATACGTACAATTTAAAAAAAAATCAAAGTAATACAATTACATCGTTAAAGCACAGTGAATTTTTTATTTATTCACGATACATGATCGCAAGACCAGTTTAACTGATTCAGTACAGAAAAGTTATGTATTATGTGCTTCACTGTAATCGATGTTGATTTAAAGTCACGCTACATTAAGCCAATACAGTTTCAAGTAGATTATCTTGATTATTACATAAAACATAAAAACGACGTTAACTAGTCGACCGAATTAAAACTAGAAACAAATTTTAATTTCACACAAATCGTTTTACATTTTAGAAGCTGGTCGTTGTTTATTTTGCTTAAGATTTTTTTGAACCAAATTTTTGTATTGAAATTGAATTGCAACAAAACATTTATCCATTTTCAATCAATCAATGAAGTGACGATATTCTTTTATTAATAATAACAATAACCCTTTTATGGATCTTTTCACTCTGTGTTATTATTTATGAAGATAATTTTTGGTAGAAGCCTCCAGTGCGACTTCTCTTTATCCTTGGTAACCTTAAATTTTCCAATAGGTGCTCAATAATCAGCAGCTTACTTCTTTCGTTCTCTTTTTTCTGATAGGTCGCAACCATTTTAAACATTTTAGTGACTATCTTTTAACTTTGTACCGTTAAATATGATCCAGCAATTTTCATTTAAGATCAAGGCCATGTTGAAGATTATTAGTTGATACTTCTTTTTCGTATTTCTCTTAATTATATGTTAAGACAAACACGATGAGAATAACACTATTACATTTCAGCTGCGAGCTTGGTGTAGGCGCTATTTATAGTTTCATTAATTTTATTTACAGTCTCCGTCTGCATAGCAAAACTATAATCTGCTATAAAAAGTTTAAAACTAAAGTAACTTGCAATATAATGGTTGTTAAACTAGCGGTATAATCCTTTTAAAATTCTATTAGTATTCTCTACTTTTGTCACGTATTTTACAGTTACAAGTTTTAAAAGAGTTAATAATACACGAACACTGAATTAGATTATACATTAACGTAGCTTCGGATTTGTAACTTTTATTATGATCATCAGTAGATAGACGTCCACTGTTAAACAGTACTCATCAAAAATTCTTTACGCCGATCCAGTGCTGCTCGCATCCAGCGATATTCTCCGACCTTTACCATTTCGCCGTTCCACTTTGTGGAGGGTTTTTTGACCATCTACCGGTACGCGGCCTCCACTTGCGGACCTCGCTACTCCATCGGCCATCTTTCTTACTTTACGAGTACATAATAATATTAAAAGCAAAGTATTTATAATTCACAAACAGAACGATGCTTTAAAACGTATTTTAATATTTTGGCAATGTACTCGTGTTATTGCAGGGAAGCTGTGAGTGTTTCGTGCAATTCGCGTCACGTACTAAATGTGACGAAGCTAGTTCAGTTCGGTTCACTGCACACGCGAAGCCCCGTTTGTTTCAGATGTCAATGGAGGCTGTCCGCAATACAACGCCAAACTTATTTTCGCTAACAATGCTTACTGATTATTAACGCTGTTTGTGATCTATCCACAAATTCGTTATGTGACAGCCAGAGTATTTCTGGCGAACACGCTTTGCCTTCCACGGCCTTGTTGTCGCTTAACATATGAAATTGAGATCAAGTTTTAACCCAGTGCAGATAAAAAAAAAATTACATAATGTATAAACAAAATCTAAACGTATTCATTGGTGACTTAGCATTATATTGTACATAAAAGCTTTGCTTTTATAGAGATAAAAAAAAGAAAGCAGTACTTTAATAATATTGTAATAAAATAAATAATAAGCGTATAATATGTTTCAATAATCTGGTTTAAAACATTTTAATCTTATTGTGACCTAATAATTTTTAGTGCGATGTCGGAAAAATACACATGTTAACATCACAGTAACATTATCCAGCAAGTGTTATTTATAACATATGTCGTTCATACGCCCACGTTGCCACGAATAACTTGAAATGCATCGTGCTGATAATCAACCGGAAAGAACATTTTGATAGGTTTCCGAAGCATCGAGTTCGTCATGGAACAAACAAATAAATATACTGACAATAGATACAAAATTATTGATTATGACGCTGGGCTTTCTTATCTCAGATATAATATAATTTAGTTTTTTTTAAATGCTTGTAGAAGGAGATGGCAGGCAGACCCAAGACAAGATGGAAAAATGTAGTGTCCAGAGACATGCGAGAGTGCCAAGTAAGATACGACGATGTCGAAGACAGGGCCAAGTGGAGAAAAAGCAAAAAAAGGTGACCCCACCACCATATGGGATAATAGCTAGGAAGAGAGAGAGCTTGTAAAAGAAGGGCTATGGCATAAACTTTTAGTTAACATAATATTCATTTAAAAACGTTTATAAATCTTGAAACAAATTAGAATTTGTTATTATGTTATATAAATCTTAAGCCTTAAATACAAACAAAAACGAATCAACTACACATACTTGTAAACTTAAGCAAAATCAGAAAAACTGGTTGATCACGTCTATAGTGCTTTTTCTTAAGCTTCTAGAAAAAATCCAATGAACGATGTCCAACGACGTATGCCTTTAAAGTATCGTCGGCCGGTTCACATGGGCAAGGACCGGTTCCAGCTCCCGATACAAAAGTGATAGTCATCGCGTTGGGACCTAGCCTCGGTTGCTCACTTGGTCTAGTTGCATCATTCACATGCCAAAATGGACTAGATGAACGATAAGCATGCGATATTACAGCAGACAAAAGCTACATCTGATCAGACTTATCAGTCATATTAATGTCCTTGGATATTCACAACCATTCTGTTTTTGTTGATTGTTTTTGATAAATTTATTTAACTTTTGTGTTCTATATATATATCTAGTATAAATATTACTATTATAGTTAACATAAATGAAATTCAGGAAAAATACACTATGATAATGACAATTCAAATATTATTTAGATAAATCATTAATATAATCATAATCGTTACTAGGACCAGGCTACTTTTTAGCAGACTGATGAAAATGACATTACACAGCACTAATAATATACATCCAACATGATGTATGAATAATAAGTATTTGCTTTTATATTTGTCGCCGGTCAATAGAAATGGCACCCATCCAAGTACATCGTTTAGATGTTTACAAACATTGGTTGGACAGCACTAAGTATTATGCCGATTATTCCGTAAAATAATCATATTTTAAATAGTTAAAGCGATAATTTAGTTTAAATTTAAAACGGGACAGTATTATCAATAATATGCCATGTGCACAATATAACATTTTCTACACATATTATAAAGGCGGTTCATTCGACGATATTAATATAGCCTTTTATATCTATGTCCATTATTATAAGAAAAGATGCTAGGATAGAAATAAAAAAGCCGGTTAAAATATTAAATTTTTTTGACTACGAAAACAGAATCAATAATGAATACTGTATTTCATTAGTGTTATTTTACTATTAGTGACATCTATTCAAAAATAAATTAAATCTTGCACACCTCTCACATTCACAAGTCATCAGTCACACAGCTCTCACACCTCGCACACTGCCTAAACACGAATGTCGGTAGTCGTACAGTCATCTGTCTTTTATAGCAAAACAATGTTATGTCATACCCTCCCTTTTTATTTTAGTCTTTTAAAAAGTCAATACATCTACAATTTTACTAACAAAATGTTTGTTATCACATTATTTTTCCTCAATATCTAACATTAGGTATCACATAATATAAATGACATTGAGATAATAATAGGCATTGTAATTTTACACAAAAACCGCCAACATACAAGTTCCTCCATATTGACCAGACAAAACTTTGTATGTTTGTTAACACTAAAAATTTAAGTTTATTTACTTTACGCTAAACAGAAGTTAAACAGTTTCATTGCCAGACTGTTACGGACGCAATATAGTAACTATTTCTGTACTAGACATACTCATGAAGAGACGTGAGCATTTTATTTAAAATCGAACAGAACAAAATTGGAAGTGTTAATGTTTTATTTTAAAAAGCGGTCATACTTGCATCGTGCCAAATATTATTCTATGGCAGTGCGGTGGCCAAAACAGGGCCAATGATTTTTGGTAACGTCTTTACTGGACGTAAACGGCGTTAATTCATCAATATTTTTTGATTACCGTTACATTGATTGCAACCTTAGAAAACGCGGTTATCTATTCCATTCCGTTACATTAATTATAAAGGTCACAAAAGCCTTTCCACTCGTATATTCAATAAGAACGGTCAGTTAAAAACACGTAGTTCATTCATATTAAAATTTATGAATCATAAACATTTTTATGTATCGGATTCTTTACATCCACTCAGTTTTTAGTTAAAACACTTTCAACCATCAAACAAATTGACGAAAAATTAAAAGTTACACCTCGATACACTTAGAAAGGTCAAACTCCATTTTAAATTAAATTGCTTTGTATTAATTTTCAATTGATTATAATTAATAGAACATTTCACATTATTTATAAATTAAGTTAAAAAAAAATTATGATGATTATACACTAAATCTCAACAGTATATTTTAATTGCATTGATTACTTAATAAGGGGGGTATTTAATGTAATTAAACTGATTTGAAGCTTGACTGCAGACGCATACACGAGCAAGTAAATGTAGTACCTATTGCGACATCACTTTCACTTGCAATCGGTTCGTTGGTTACTTCAATAATTCAAGTATCAACTTCGAAAGGCCTCAGTTGCGAGATGGAGCACCCGATATAACGAGGGTACAACCGCGTCCATCACGAAACTGTTTTTCCCAGACGCAACTGAGGCGTATAACTTGATAAGAAAGATCCGGCCAACTGGTCACTTAACCCAGATATTTACTGGCCACGGCGGATTCTCCCAATACTTGAACCGTTTCAAGTGTCGGGACAATCCATGGTGCATATGTGATAACGCCACGGAGGAAACGGTTCCTCATTTGCTAACGGAGTGTCCTATCCATATGAACTCGCGGCATGAATTCGAGCAAGAGAAAGGGCTCAAAATAGATAAAGTAGGTTTATGCGAGTTAGTAAAGAATAAGTTAGTTAGAGATAAATTTTTTAAATTCTGTATAAATATATGTACAGTAGTTAACAATAGGAATAAGGATAAGTAAATACGATTTTCGTAATGATATTTAAAATATTATTACTAGTAAATTATGTGAATAGGATAAAAAGCCCCTGAATAATAATATCAGGGAAAAGTAGAAAAAATTAAAAAAAAAAAAAAAAAAAAAAAAAAATAATTCAAGTACTTTTAAAGTATCACAAAACTTGTTGTTAAGTATCGACACAGCGTGATTTTAGCGTTTAAGTATTGGAGAATCTAGTTTGTTAAGGGAATTAAAGCCGTATGAAAAAGATTTGATTTAAATTATGAATTATTTAAAAACTATATCCATAATTAACAGCATTTATAAATAAACTGAAATTTGTATCATGCAGGTATGTACCAATACGTTCAAATAAATTAAAACTCGTAACTTTACAAAATAATTAATGATCATTACGAAATTAAATACGCGATTTCTCTTAATTAAATTTTCGTGTTAAGCGGAGAAATTATAAACTTTATTTATAAAACTACATTTCGAGTCAATGTTTACTACATTCAAATATAAATGTCCATCACAATGAATTATTAAGGTTAAAATAATAAAATCGGTACGTAGAAATAGAATTTGCGTATTTTAGAGGTCAAGCGATTGTGTTTAAAATATGACAGACCCGTCAACAAGCTAGACAATGTTTATGACCGATTGAAAGTTTCTGAATTCTCAAAAACATGAAGGACAAATTCAATTCTTATAGTAGAAAAAAGTAGTGTATTAATTTTATATTTAATATAACTAAATATCTGTCTTAGAATTTCATTATCAAGCACATGAAAAGTTGGTCTAGTGTATCTCAACAAACCATCGCCAGATTTTTCTTCAAACCATGTCGATAACAAGTAACAACTCGTGGTTAATACAAGCTCATCAATTAAATAATAAGATAATGGGCTAATGAGATATATACGTATGAAGATTAATGATTAATATAATAAATAATGTATGACATTTTTTTTAAATGTAAAGTATCAGATAGAAAATAATTCAGTAAAGTATTGTAGATTAATTTACTCTAATGGAATACGGTTTATGAGTACCTATAATATTAATTATTGTAAAAAACTAACAATCTTCTCTTTACCTTTTGTATAATATAATTATAACTTACTTATCCACCACATTTCACTTGAAATAGATTTAATATATATCATAGAAACATCTCGTTTAAAATGAAGGACCAGGATGTTACTACAGCAACATTCGCTCCGAGGGATCCTCGACATCATGGAGTTTAATTCGCCACATAAAAACAAATAAGAGCTGTCTCATACCATGAGTTATTGAAACAGTCAACGTTGCAGTATAGTTTCCTCCTTGTTGACAAAGTTAATACGGCATACAATTCATCTTTTTATACGCTATTTCCTGGCTTTATACTTCTACGATTTTCATAAGACCTGCACTTAGTATAGTGGGCGGGCTTCCTCATTGTAGTTAAATGCTACATAGGTTACAGAAGTATGTTCTATGTAATTTTGTTTTTTTAAAAGCGTATTCAACACAAAATAATATCAGATGTAATCTTTAAAATAATGCCGCCTTCTGAAGCACGGATAAAACACTAACAAAATATAGTTCTCTCTAGTTCTTCGTTAAGGTTAAACAACTTATAATATAGAAAACATTTACATCATTTAAACTATTTATCCCGTAAAAAATTAACTCAAAAGACATTTTACATCGAATACTTTGTTTAAAGTTAACTTACTTTGTATTTTTTTAAAGTAATTACGACGTTCCTTACGTTTGTCAATGATGACATAAAAAATAAATCCTAAAATGTATTTAACTAATTTTTTAATAAGTTCAATATGTTTCTCTTAGATATGAACCAGGTAATGGATAAAACTTACATTTCAATTGCATTATAATTGTTTTGTATTTTTTTTTAATGATTAAAACATTTTGTTTATTTGTAAGGAAGTAATTTATAAAAAAAAATAATTGCGGAACACAACCTTGATCTTTACTCGCAATGTGACAGCGATTAATAACTATATAAATCATCAACAATTTTAGTAAGTTATGGAAAAAGACCTATTTGTTGTAATGATTTTTTAGTTTCAACAAAATTCTTAGGTAATGCGTATATGTAATTAGCCAGAGATCGATTGAATAATAATTCAGAAGGTAAAATGATTGTTTTCCATTCCCTGATTCTTTCATAGCAAAAAATATTACTATTTATGTTATAATTAACATAAAGACTTAAAAAAATCTTTGAATAACATATTATTTATAATGGATTGTGTAATTTGTTATACATTCAGATATAAATATCCAAAATGCATATTTGTATCATTATCAACATTACAAACGGGTACTTAAGTACCTTCATAGTTGATTGAACACTTATCATAACCTGTACGTAATTAATCAGTGTCATTGTTATATTTATGCTAATACGTTTAAATGTTGCAAAAAAACAGATCAATAGATGACCAATCGTTGTAAATAATGTACAATTATTACAATCTAATACAGGTTTAAAATATTGTTATTAGATACGCCGCTGGGCATTCGGCCGACTGTCAAACACAATCGAGCCATAAAGAGCGCGCAATTCCCCGGTTCAATGACAAACGCAAACAATGCCTGACGACGGATTTGAACGGAGGCAATTGCAACTCATTATTATATCAATGGAGAAATCCGCGGTGTGGGCGACGACGTGACGCAGTGGAGAAACGTCCCCTCGAAACTGCAATGGGCAGCCAAGAGCATTTGAATGCGCACCATGTGACGCCGCACGCGTGTATCGCCTAACTCGAAACCTTTTACACACATTGAATGCTTAAGCCAGAATTCACTTAACACAACAAACGCAAGCATTAGATTTCTAAGACTATGAGTGTTAAGTCTAGAATAATTCATATTAACGCTAAGTAACATCTACAAATAACTGAACGTTGTTTAATTCCTGTCTTATTTTAATAGAAATAATTTATTCTTGTCAATGGAATCAAAACTAACCATTGAAATACAGTGCTATAGCAAATTTGTACAACTTCGAACAATGATCAAAGGCTATGGCTCAGATTGGAGTTTTTTGTCGGCTTATTGCCAAAGTGTTTAATATTTTGTCATTATCAACATTACAAACGGGTTCTCAAGTATCTTCATAGTTGATTAAACACTCGTAATTACCTGTTTTTGCGTCTTGTCTGGAAGTATAATGGAGAGTTCAAAAGATCTATTCTTCTTGTCGCGGCTTCCAGACCGCATTAGTTTCGAAGAGGAGCGGGTTATGCTTTGAGCCTTTTCTGGTAACTTCAACGCAACAATCGACATGCTGCGCGAAAGTCGCCTTCCAAGCTTGCGGGTCCTCAGTGACATTGACCCGCTTAATCCCCGCTTGCGGCCTTCCGCAGCTGCTGGGGGTACAGTTTCCTCCACCGACACACCGTCTTCACTTGCACCAGCCATCGCACTATCCCGTTAACGCCACCAGTATACAATATCACAACGTCAACAATCACATCTCCGATAAAAACAATTCATATGTTAGTACTATTGACGGACACCATAAAAATATCTTCACTTATAACTTAATTATCTCTTTGCATGTACTTAGGATGCACTCTTCAATTGTTAATCCGAACTGTACAGTGTACCAATATCTGAGAGTACGGCGCGCGTTCAAATGAGGATCATATGGTCAGAGAGCCGGTTCCGGAACCGCTCCATCGACCTATCTACCGATAGAAACTGTCGATGTTCTGTTTGACACAAGTTGGTTGATGTGAATGGATTGCGCGAGATTACGTTTGATTTAAATAGGGCGCGTTAACGTAGAGCGTGTTGTGTTACGGCGTGAACGATGAGCGACGCGACGTGCACGCGAGGTGCCGCGAGCGGGCCGACTAGCGCCGAGACCCAAGACTCGCTCACCAGAGCGCCGTCTCGCCCCCGCCGGCCTCAGACTCTGCTCGGCTAGACCGAAATCCTATTACTTATCGAACCACAATTACTAACGCGACACTAAACAAATGTTTCTTTTGTCAGACTCAACAAGTCCACGTCGCTCCCACGAGATTTTTGACACCGAATCAGGACACTCTGACTTAACGGAAACCTCTATTACGTCACTACTCTATATTTTCTTTATTTACATTAAAAGCAAACCTTTTTAATTATTATTCTTAATGCTTGTTTTAAATTAGCTTGCGGCTTCCGCAATTGCGGAACATGAGGTCGACAAAGGCGAAATGGCTAGCAGTCCCAAATTTCAACCAAATATTTAAATTCTCCAAAATCATGAGTGTGTAAAGGGAACAAAGCTCTCATTGTTGAATAAAACAAATCCTTTTATGCACATTTAAAAAAATAAACCCCGATAAACTTATATTATATGATGTTTAAAATTTATTATCAAAATATATTCGTTATGTAGTAACTGCTCGCCGTAGTTCATGATCTCTACTCTACTCTTAGCTTATACAAAGTTGCGCGTAAAACGAGATCGATACACATTGCAAACAACGTTTCAGTTTTCTACTGCAATTATTAGAACTGTATTTCGTCCTCGTTATAATAACTTCATTATGTAGAACTTTCTTGACTACGTACCTCAATATATAATTTCGCAGTATGAGTTACAAGGAACCCGAGATCGATATCCTGAACAGGTATCGCTTAAATTATAGATGCTGTGGAGGCATGTGGTTGTAATAATTTCATTACTATGTCCATACAGAATTACAATCAAATTACTTAAATACTAGGAAATTGTAGTAAGTAATCCATGGAAGGAAATATAAATTAAAAATGCACAAGTAGGTCTACTAAGAAAATTAAACGTCCGCGAACATTTTACGTCCTTTCACTCAAAATCGATTAACATACGGTTCACAAAACTATAATTATCACAAATCAAGAATGTTAACAAACATTTAAATAATTCTGAAGAAATAGGTACGGGAATAAATAATTACTATCAGAGATTAAGTAATTGTAATTTCCAAAACATAGTAGAATGTCTTTCTAAAGTTGTTAAACGAAGAATCTTTGAATTCGTGCATGTTGTTGCTCAACAAAATTGAAAGAAAAACTTAGAAAAATTATAAAAACTAGTAACGGAATTACGAAAACGTCCATCGAAGGTGTTGAGGTACAGCACTAGCTGTGTGTTCCGAACTAGTAATGTTGACTGGTTACTATGGAAACATTCTCTTCTTATGTAGATTGTGTCGAAGTAAGGTTTCATGAATATAATATAGTTTGTGATAAATAACAGAGTTTGCTTATTCTTCCACATAAAATCTTAACATGGTAGCAGATAGCGTGCAGTAAAAAAATAAAAATATATTGGGTTGCGATCCACAAGAAAAATATCGGCGAAAATTAAAAGAAAGAAAGATGACAACTGCGGGGTCTCTTCTGCCGATATTGACGGAAAACTCAAATTTCAGCCATTGGAAATTTAGACTAAAATTGCTGCTGGAAGAAAAGCAATTAAGCAATGTGTTCCTAAAAGAGAAACCATCGGAAAAAGATGCTCTAGTATCTTTTTTAAAAGATGACTCAAGAGGAAAATCAATTTTGGTACAATGTCTGAGCGACAAATATATAGACGTTGTTAAAAATGGGAATACCACCGAAGAAATTTTAACGTCATTAGAGGCCATATTTGAACGAAAAACAGTCTGTAATAAATTTTATCTAAAACGGAAACTCATAACAATGCGCTATGAAAATGAGAACAATTTACAGCAGTATTTTCTAAAATTTGAAGGAATTCTTAGCGAATTGGCGGCAATCAACGTAAATGTCGAAGTAGAAGACCAAATTTGCTATTTGCTGTCTTCTCTACCAAAGATATACGATCAAGTAATTACATCAATTGAGACTATGGCTTCCGAGAAACAGTTGAACCTAGAATTTGTTAAAGCAAGACTACTTGATATGGAGACAAAGTTAAAAATGGACAGAAATACTGAAAGTTATGAGAATAATGCCTTTCTAACGTGCCACTCCTGCGGAAAACGTGGACACAAATCATTCGAATGCCGAGAATCAAGACGAGGACAAGGGCCGAGTAGAGGACGGTCATTGACACGAGGTCGGAGCTATCCAAGGGCGCGTGGACCCTCATTTAGAGGAAATTCAAGTTCACGACATACAACGTATCAACATGCTTCAGCAGCAGGCACAAAAGACGAAGAAATAGGTTTCATTGCTAGCGATATTATTGCTAATGTGGGAGAGTGTGGTAGCATAGAACTAATAGTAGACTCGGGATGTACGGAGCATCTAATAAATGAAAAATATGAAGAATAATACAGCATTGAAACTAAAGAGAGCATTGTATGGATTGGTTGAATCACCAAAATGTTGGAATGAAACACTTGACGAATTTGCGAAAGCTAACGGATTCCAAAGATCCGAATATGATTACTGTTTGTATTATAAAGAAGATTGCTGGATGCTGATTTATGTGGACGATATCCTGATCATTGGAAACGGGGAAGATACTATTAAAGCACTTAAGGAGGAGTTTAACGCAAAATATATGGGCGAAATGAAAAACTTTCTCGGAATGGAAGTTAAAAGAAATGAAGATACCTTAGAACTGAAACAAACTAAAATGATTGAAAAGATATTGACTAAATTCAAAATGGATGAATGTAACGGAATTAAAACTCCTATGGAAAGAAATTACAATATAGAAATAAAGGACAATACAGAAGTTTTGGATGTACCATATCGAGAACTAATAGGAAGTCTAATTTATCTTACTGTAACAACAAGACCGGATTTAACATTTGCAGTGTCATATCTGAGCAGATTTTTAGATAAACCGAACGAAGAATTATGGAAAGCTGGAAAAAGAATAATACGTTATTTGAAAGAAACCAAAGAAAAAGGATTATTATTTAAAAAGACAAATGACAATAATCTATACGGATTTTCTGATGCCGATTGGGCTGGAGATAGAAGCGACAGAAAAAGTGTTAGCGGTGGTATTATCTTACAAGGGCAAAATCCCATTGCTTGGTTTTCAAAGAAACAACAATGCGTAGCTTTATCGACTGCCGAAAGCGAGTACGTAGCTGCGGCGTCATTAGCACAGGAAATCGTTAATTTAAAAGGCATATGTAAACACCTAGGTTGTGATGTAAATGCCGTACTACTTGTGGACAACAAAAGTGCGATATCAATGGCCAAGAATTACGAGAACTCTAAGCGTACAAAACACATTGATATACGGGTTCATTACATAAAAGACTTGATTGTCAATAAGGTGATCAGCATTGAACATATTTGTACCAATGAAAATTTAGCGGATGTTATGACTAAAAGTTTGAGCACAGACAAGTTTTATAAATGCATTAATAAGTTCTTGTGTTAATTCTTAATTAGTTAGTTTACTGTTTGTTTAGTCAAGTTAGATATAGTTGTGTATTAAATAATAACTGTAAACCATGTTATCATTTAGGAGGAGTGTTGAGGTACAGCACTAGCTGTGTGTTCCGAACTAGTAATGTTGACTGGTTACTATGGAAACATTCTCTTCTTATGTAGATTGTGTCGAAGTAAGGTTTCATGAATATAATATAGTTTGTGATAAATAACAGAGTTTGCTTATTCTTCCACATAAAATCTCAACAGAAAGATGTTTCGGTTTTACATCAGATATTTACATATCGCAGCAAAATTTCAAAACCAACAATTTGTGTAATAATTTATTTACTCCAACTAGTAATCTTTGACAATTTCCTTTTTTTTTCACATAAACAAGGTTTAAAAATCTATTTAAGTTAGTGATACGGTTTTTTCGTACCTGCCTGCATTACCACCCTTATAATCATATTGTAAATCTGCGGCCATAGCATTACTGTGTTCCCCCTGTATACAAGAATATTTTAGGATAATACGCTTCTCCATCTAATGGCCTCATTGACACATAATAACATGTGAAACCGAGATTAAAACTTGTTCATTATTTAAAAAAAAACAGTTTTTATCTTTCTTAGCTCACTTCAAATAACAGCCTACTCAGCTCGTGCTCTAGTGTTTGCTGCAAATGTTTGTTTTTTACACCGTATGACAAGCACCATTCAACGCTGCCCCTAAACAATGTGCATCTATACCGCATTACATCAGCATCTTGAATACTCTTTTATCGTTTCGCTGATTAACCATTAGCTTTGTTCCTCTATATGAAAATATTATACATTATGAGTACAATAATAATAACAAAATTATGTCTTCCCTCGATAGGTTCAGATGTCTCTATCTAATATATTTCAAAAGCGTTTTGTTATTTTACAATAAACATTAGGTATTAAAAGGGATTAGTATTCTTCTCTAGAAACTTAACCCGATAATGCGTTTCTAAAACTATCCATGAACAACAGTCAGTATTAATGGCTATTTATCCAGGGAAAGAAGACAGAAGTCGAGGCTACACATAAAAACTCTGTTGTAATGAACTTATAAAATAATTTCCCCTTGTAACCCTTAAAGTTTACATCAACAGAGTTTTTTTCTTAAGATTTGTGTTCGGGAAATGAAAATACAACCGTTGGTGTGGTCTACAGTCCAGTCCACCTTTGTATGCGTTTGTATACACAATTTAAACATGATAAAGAAGTTATTTTTCTTCAGATAAACAACTAGGGTAAGTCAAGTAGGTAGCCTCTTATTTAATTTTAATCAAAAAACCACATTACTCACAATTTGGTGTTAAAAAGCACTGTTACATATTATGGCTACTAAAATGTAAAATAAAAATATTAGTCAAATAGGTTTAACTAAGAACCAAGGGAGAAAGTAAAGACGACATCCGGTACCTAAAAAAAGCATAGTAACGACAGTGAACTGGCATGACGGTGTTGATCACATCAATATTCATAATTTTTTATGATTGTAAAGATGTCACACACTGCACTGCTGAGAATGAGGGCACAGTAATTCACAAACAAATAATTTTCCTTTCATTTATAGTAATAAACTTACACACACAATAAAACGAACTGAAAGATTTATCAAAAGATATTTAGAAACGGTTCTTATAAACTAATCTAAATTAAAGCAATATTACGTCATCCTTGATATTTATGTAATCTCTTTAATTAACGTTAATGCAACTAACTGAATGATTTTCTACTTATTATTAATAATATAATTCTTTAATTGTTAAAAAATACAAAACATTTCGACTTTCGCATAAATTCATTCTTAACATTCTTTATTCATAAAGCTTTACATGTCCTTTGATATGTAATACCAGTTTCTACTAGTAGGTGATCAAGAAACTGATATCCATGGCCGTCCGGAAGCAAAAATCACAATTTTTAACCGGACACAATGAGGAGGATAACTCGTATTGAATATTATTTTATCAATAAGTATATATATATACTGAATATGAATTATCGCTTTGAAAATTGTTTAAACTGTGTTAAATATGTATCGCTGTAGTGCCTTCAGCAGTATTTTTTTTATGGGTTATCACTAGACCTCAAATTCAAATGGTGTTAAGTGGCAAATAGGGCCATGGATGGCCAAGCGTGCTCGCCCAGAACTCTCATGATACTCGCTCTCGATTGAACACTGCAATGCTGTAAGCGTCAGATTTACAATATGAAGTTGGGAGCTAACCAGATGGGTACGAAAAACTCAACAATCAATTAGACTTTATTTATTTATTTATTCTTCGTTTGCACACCACAACAAAGGAAACAGAAAAAAAAAATATAATAAGCCAGCAAAAGGCGGTCTTATCGCTAAAAGCGATTTCTTCCAGACAACCATTAAATTATTATTGAATGGAGTGTACACGCTGGTGTGCCGGATTTAGATATAAATACATAAACTGATACATAAATATGCTTAAGTGAAATATACAAATATTGTAAGAGATGGGATATATACTATATAGTTAAAGTGAAACATAGTAAGTTTTTTGACTTTACAACACTTAGTAATGTAACCGAACTATAGGACCTCCTTTTTACAAGATAATCGCTTATTGATACTAAAATTGTTAAAAAAAACGTAAATTTGTCAACTGTTACAATTCAACAGATTTCTAAAACAAATAAGTCAAACTATTTTTAAAAATATATTATTTCACATATGTTTTATACACAATATACAACAATTCGATGATAACCTGTGCTAAGGGCATAGTAATATATGACAAATATGAACGAACAGTTAAAATACATAAAATCTTTTAGTCTTTGACATGTTTACAAAAATGTCATAATAATTGACATTTGTATGCTTCTTGCAAGGTTTTAACATGAATTTAAAGTAAATAACTTTTCAATAAAAATGCCGTGAGTATCTAAACTTTGAAATAAGTGCTATTAACATGTAATGACACGATAAAAGATTGGTTCTAATACTGTAGTTGTACTGGTGGTCGGTCTCTGGTACCGAAGACCGTCCCCAATAAGTGCTGTGGAAAGTGCAAACATTACTATTTTGGTTTGCGCTGTAGCTGTTTCAATTACTGGTCTAACGAGACATGAGATATTTCAAATCAACCAGCACAAGCTGGTACTGTGTTAATATTATAACTATCGCCATATTGCAGACGTACATATCACTTACCAGTAGAAAACATCCGTCTCATTTTTTACTTGCTTAAAAATAATATAATGCAACATGTCGTTAATGAATCTAAAAATGATATTTAGTATTGAGTCAACAGCTGTCTTACATATCACTTCCGTAAGAGCTCTTATTAGGTCTGCAAGTAACACTCATAGTTTAGTAAATAATAAGTGATAGCGAATAGCATGTGCACGCGCAGCTTGCACGAAGCGGGAAAGTGTATTCCGGCACATGTGGCGTGCTTCGTCTGTGTATAACGTTTGTTATTTATTAAATGTTTAATTAAGATATAATGAGAAGAAGTGTAACTTTATAGAATGTTTTATAATTACAACATTTATGTGCATATTGCATGACTTAAACTGCTCCTATATCGCAGGGGTTAAGATTGTCTTATAAATCGACCCTTGCCGGATACTGGAATCACATGAAGTGGAGTTTAGTCAGTGGCAGAGTTATTTTTTACCCGGACTGACTCGTACCCACACCCCCGGCTTTCAACGTAAATCCAGAGTATACTTGCCGACCACGCTTCACCATCTTCGGCCTTATTGTCACTTAACATTATGTCAAGTTACGGTCAAGTTAGCCCACTGTTAATAAAATAAATTTCATCGTTACATTATCATCATCAGTCTGTGCACAACCACAGCTTGACAAAGGCCAAAATTTCATCATATATGTTAAATTCATCCGACGGTTTATTTATTAGTATTCGTGATAACTAAATATCAATTACACAAAGTAATTTATATTCGTGCTGTTATGTTATAAAAGAAAAGGTTTTTCATTTCTAAATACTTAATTAATAAGTCCTTATATAAATACAGGATATATAATATAGTTTAAATAGTTATACCTCTTTTCTTTGAATAAAGTACAATAAAATTGTTAATTATTTTTTACAAATATTGTTGTATCAATTATTTATGTTTATAACAGTTAGTTTTCATTTTAAATTTCTTTAAAGTAAAGGCAATTCGTGTTCGTCCGCCTTGCGGTTAAATGTCGCTTGCATCTGACCTTCGACTCGGAGCGTGCCAATCTCGGGCACTCCTGACTGTAAAACAAACACGTTTATCAAGTGAATTGTAACCAGACGTAGGCGCGAGCTGTTCATTGTAATCGCTTAAGTTACCTACTCAATGTATGACATTAACAGTATCTATTTGATACGACGAGGCTATTATATATAAGATAGTCTTGCAACCGTAGTTTTATAAATATGTGTGAGCTTTTCTTTTTTAAACCCATAAGTAATTAAAAAAAAGCAAAACGCTAGGTTTCATAATTGAAATTATATTACAGAGTCTGTAGTATAATTATAATTACAAATAGTACAAGGTGATTTTTACTTTCAGTGCAAAAGAATTTTATACCTCTGTTAATTTTTAAACATATTATCGCTACTATGACTAATCGCGGTATATGTTATTGCAGGGAAGACGAATACTCGTGGAAAAAGATTGGAAACTGGAAATCACGGTACTCTAAACTGTATTCATCGACAAACCTTACACTGTTAGTTATATTTTAAAATATTTATTTTAAAAGCCATAAATTTTTCAATGCCTCTCTTCCGTTTATAGGAAAACCGTTTTATTTTTATTTTTAATAACTTATTACAAATAAGAGGAAGCTTATCAATAATGCTAATTATTGAGAGAAGATGGAAATAAGTTGGTCATCGAGGCAGGCGGTGCCATATCTCGCACAGCCGAATGTACAACGACCAAATGTGACTCACGGCTCGTGAGTCACGGATGTAGAGAAAAAGTCAACATGGCACTACGACTGCAGCCTCCATCACGATATTTTATTCATGCTTTCAACAAGAATACAAACGAATAATTATTATTTATATGCTCGCAGGCGTGACATTTATTAACTAATAATTTATTTACGATTTTTCTGAAAAGAAGATACCAATTGTGTAAACTCTCATTGAAAGCATATGTTGAAATGTCGATTACGGTTTTTCTTGCAAAATATTACTTTTTAATATTCAAAGTTATGAGTAACTGTCACGAGTACAAATATAAACCTTTTGATATTACATCACAAACTTATCAATCGAGAGTAAAATATTAACTATAGATTTGGTTTATTACCTTTTCCATTATGGGATAGATTTATTGTATTGTTGATATTCTCTACTAACCGGATGTACTTCGTTTAAAGAAAAACAAAACCTGATGACATTAGCCGCGTATCGTTCATGGGCCATGACACCGACCCATACGCAATGCTTTTGCAAAGAATGAGGTCCTTAGATTCCAGCGTTTCTTCTCAATCTAAAGGAAATCTGTCCTCCTTTGTGTCAGCCCTAAACGAAATGTATGATTTGAAAAGGAATAGTCAACAGTAAGTAGAAAATTTATAATAAAATATTAAAAAGGAGGAAAACAATGACAGTCAAAACCATAGTTGGTCTAATAATGGTTTTAATACATATCTTTAATTAACAATCATAACATCTGCCAAACTGCCTTTTACTCAGAATGAAGAAGAAATAACAGTTACTGAGTAATTAATATAAACTATTAAAAATGTTGTTTGGTTCGCACATACATACGTAATATTTTTACAAAGTACCGAGAACTTATTAAAACTAATTCAATTTGAAATTCCATTCAAAAGGAAATCGGCCGTATATTCCTAATGCTAAACCACTACACACTGATATTACATAGTAAAAACTGTTGCTTAATTTTCGTGCATGACAGGCTGGTGATTAAAAATTGAAAAAAGGTTGAGACGCGTTAACTTGGTTTATGCAATGGTTTAGATACTTATTTGAACCAGAAAATACCCATTTTAATAACAAATAAACGATGGGTTAACCGTTCAACTGCTGTCTGATTTAATCAAAAACGTAGAAACGTGTTTTTGTTTTGTTGTATGTTTATTCTTTTCATTCAAAAAAATTATGATATCGAACAAAAATTGCTGGGCCTGTTATTTTAATTATTTTGAATTAAAATGATTTGTTTTTCGCTATTAATCTTGTCCACGAATAGCGAAGTAATTTACGTTCCTTAGTAAAACAGGTATGAACATAAACCAGTTTCCAACAGGTACAATTACTTGCGCTAGGCTGCACCGGTAATCTCGATTTCAATATAGAAGGTAAGTGCGCAATATGTGTGAGGCGGTTTAGTGATCTTTGATCTTACTGGTTAAATTACTATGTGCCAACATTTAAAACTATTCGTGAGTTACATCGAAGATATTCAAAAACAGAGTGACCGTTGATAAATGACTGTGACTACAATATAATCACTCTTTGTACTGTTAAAATTTATGGTAAATATTAAAGTAACGCTTGGTGTGGGTAAGGTAGTTTAACAGATTATCACTAAAGCAACTACGATATACCGTAAAAGATAATCGAAAGGAAACAACTCTAGAAAAAGATTAGCAATTTTGCGTGCGACATTTACGAACCTATTGCGCTTGAAAGCTTGTACTCCTCCTCTTCTCGATGACAAATATGTCCAACAGTGGGTAGTGTTAAGCTAAAATTATCAAGATGTTGGATCATTATGATTTAAGTCTTTAGAATTCATGATTTAAACATATATTTTTTAGATTTCAAGATTTGGGAGTTCATGACACGATGCTATTAAATTTGGTACGCAATCAAAACGCGGAGCTAAGAGAATCTCAAGACAAAACCATAGAATTACCTAAAAATAACGATGATGACTCTGATGAGTAAGTATTCATATACAGATAAGCTGTTGAATAGACTCGGCTCTTTAGTAGATGTCTTTAGATATACGCTAGTTAACGGACGTAGATACCGCGCTTTTAGTTTATTTCAGCTTATTTTCATAGCGTACTTAACGAGCTTCAGAATTCAATGTATCTATAAGTTGGAGCACCGGAAGTCAATAAAAATGACTTTAGAGAGATAAACATTTTAAAAATTTGCAATTACCATATCTGTAAAAAATTGGTTATAACTAAAGAATAGTTTATAAGTAAAATGTAAAAACACTTAAAATACGTTACTGTCGATGTAAAATGTTTAATAACAAACTTTAACTCGACAAGACCTTAACATCGTGTAAAATATAAAATTCAATGAAATTTCTTAAATAAATTCTTATTGAACTGTAAAACGTGTTTTTTTTTTAGAGAAACTAACGAGCCCTGTACTCATGGGCTCGGCATACGAATGACGGACCGAAGTGTATCACGCTCCCGATTCTCCAGAGTATCTACACGACGCGACATGGATATCCCTTCTATCCTTGCTTACAATCCTTCAATACCAGCACCGGTATAATAGATTAACAAATAATTTTATTATAATAACATTACCTTAAACTTGGTATATCTGATAATTTAAACACTATAATTTAACCTCAAAAGAATTACTTAATTTAAGTATTAAACATAGCTATTAATAAAAAGTGAAATGACCTGTTGTAACGTTTGAAATATATTTAACAGTGTTAATCACTCTAATTGTGAATAACAATGTTTTCTAATATTCTGAGGCTTAGTACTTTTTGAAAAAAAAATATTGATTAAAAAATGTTGATTCTAGGTACCTCAATTGGGAATACCAGCTTTTCAAAAAATACAAACAGCTCAACCCAAGGAATTACCAAAGTGGTCTATTCGACGTTCGGTTTGCCCTGTATGTTCACAAAAGTGGAAGGATCGGAGTTTTTTGTCAAAAATTAGATATTCCGGTAATATTTTAATTAGAAATTAGTACCATAACTATTATATTAAGTATCTTTTTTACTTTGTATCTTGTGTTAGAATTAAGAAAAAATTGTCGTTGATCATACACGATTTAATCTAATTAATATTTTTTAAATATTTATTCTTATAACAGGATTAAAACGAAATTCTTCAATTGAATATAGTATACCATCCGTAATGGCACCAGCACGATTAAAATGTTCAATAACCAGGGAATAGTTAGTATAAACATCAATACATATTTGTAGAAACTATAAAATTGTGGTATTACAATAATTGTACATGTCATACAATCTATAAAATACAAGTTTTTATAATTTGCTTCGTAGGCGTTTATTGTCTTTTCAGCTTATTGAGTTCCTCTGCTGAACATAGGCCCTCCCAAGTGGTTTCCAGCGCGACCTGTCTGACATCATCAAATAACTCCTTGCGAACTTCACCAGGTGGTCAGTCCACCTCGAACGTGGCCAACCCTGGTTGTGATATTCAATACGTGATTGCCGTTTTAAGATCTAGCTACTCAATCGAACCGTTGATCTTGACGCAGTATGACACATACATTCCCACTACACCTTATTAACCCAATGGGCTCTGCAACCTTTTATTTCACCGATATTTTCATAAAAATGTTCGATTTTTAGTTAAATAATTTTATTATGGAATCTTTTTGTTATTCCAGTTCACCTCGCCCACTTCCTTCAGAAATTAAAGAACTTAGCGCCTCCCGGAGCAGTTTCCGAAACTCTAGCGGATCGTGGCAACTAGTTCGTGCACGTCGTCTTCGTGTGCCAAAGTCGCTTATGCCTTCCGTAGAAACAGAAGCACATTATTTAACCACTATGCGCAAGAGAATAGATTTACAACAACGTGTAAAAAAATTTATATCGGATAAATAATTAACATATTTTATAACTTAATTTCGCGCAGTTTAATAAAAAAATAACAAAAATAAGTTTTTTTTATTCTTTCATTGAAAATTTCACATGGCCTAGCATTTGAGAAAAACAAAAAATTGTTTATCTAATATGGACTGAACCCTAAATAAACAAACCTTTGTGATAAATTAATGTACATACAGTTTATATATTATTTCTTATAGTTATTGGAGAAAAAAAAGCACAATAAATTGTCATGCACTGCTTATTGCATATCAACAAATTTTCTTATTTTCATGAATATATATGAAAGCTCTCTCGAATCTTCACCGGTCTTTTTGTTTGTTGTGTTTTTAGTTTCTTGTTTTTGAATATAACAGCCTTGAATAATATCATTACCATCATTTCAATTGTTACACTTCCTCTGCTGGACATAGTGCCCTAGTAATGTGTAATATTACTATTACCATGGGGGTACTATCCCATACAAGCTATATTTAGTACTAAAACAACAATAGATGTTATATTATCCACTTTGTGCTATTACTAATAGTCAAAATATTTATTGATAATCTAATAAATAAAAACTTTTTCATTAGTATTATCAATAAATATTGACAAAATGATTATTTTATTTAATAATAATAATAACAGAGTTACTTAACTAAACATTGTTAATATATAAAAATATAAATTAGTTTATCTCGGACATTGGCACAAACACGCTTAGAAAAACAAATTGCTATCAGAAGCTGACAACTCTAGCTCATATGACAATTACAAAAGTCAACAAAATTTTCTATTTCCATAATGAAAGTTTATCAACTATGAAAAGTATTATCGACATAAAAAAATTGATAAATTCAATCGAATTATTGTAATGATATGTAAAAAGTAAATTTTTCACATAATATCAATATTAATCTACAACAAAAAATCAATAAATAACAGCAACCATGGCGCGTTTGCCGCTAACGAAGACTATGTTTTGGTCCCTCACTCGTTTATATAAACCTGATATAATTTTATACAATCCAGTAAGAAATTTGATGTCAAAACAGCTAGTATACTGCGAATTTGGTGACCCCATGAAGGTCATTAAATTTAAAGAATGTAAAGTGCCTCCACTCGGTGTCGAAGATATATTAGTTCGCATGTTAGCTGCACCTATTAACCCTGCTGATATAAACACCATACAAGGTATTCAACTACTTTTACTTATCTTGCATGCGTTTTCACAGACAATAACATTGCTTTTATTTCAAGACAAAAAGGATTTAATGCTTATCAGGTATTATTGATATATGTTGTGTTTTTTAAAATGAGAAAAGTTTGAATTCTAAAATAAAAATTAAATTTTTTAGGAAAGTATCCAGTAAAAGTTGATCTTCCAAGTGTACCAGGTAATGAAGGTGTGGGAATTGTGGAAGAAATTGGTAAAGAAGTAAAGGGAATAAAGCCTGGTAATAAGGTTATTGTTACTAAACCAGTTCAAGGCACATGGAGGGACATAGGTATATTTAATCAGAGGGTTTTAAAAGTTGTTCCTGATAACTTGGGGATAGTAGAAGCTGCAACTCTAACAGTGAACCCTTGTACTGCTTACCGAATGCTAAATGACTTTGTGACTGTACGGAATGGTCTTGTGGTAATACAAAATGGTGCAAATAGTGCTTGTGGACAAAATGTTATCCAAATATGTAAAGCCTGGGGAGTGAAAAACATAAACATTGTAAGGAACAGGCCAGAAATTAATGAGTTAAAAAAATATTTAGAATGTTTGGGTGCTACTTATGTGCTCACAGAAGAGGAATTGCGATCAACAAATATTTTCAAAGATAAGTTGATTGAAAAACCCTCTTTGGCCTTGAACTGTGTAGGAGGAAAGAGTGCTCTTGAAATGTTAAGACATTTACAACATTCAGGAAAAATGGTTACTTATGGTGGAATGTCAAGAGAACCAGTTAATATTCCAACTTCAGCATTTATCTTCAAGAACTTATCATTTTATGGCTTTTGGATGACTGCATGGAATGAAAAAGCTGAAGTAGTAGAAAAAAATAAAATGGTTAATGATATCATATATATGATGTGTGAAAATAATCTTAAAGGACCAGTACATAAAATGGTGAAATTTGATGATTACAAAGAAGCAGTGGGTAATGCTCTTTCATCACAGGGTTTCACTGGTTGCAAATACATTTTAGACTTTAGTTGTTAAATGTTACTTAAGTATATGTATTGTATAATGTTGCTATAACAAAATAAAATGTATTTATAAATACCATTTTCTATTCTTTTTCCTGAATACATAGATTGTGATAAGTTATTAGTTTATAATTAAAACTTGCATAAAGTCTTATTCACAAAAACAATTATTAAGAATAACTGGCACTAAGGTTAAAACTGTATAAATAAGGGCTTTACAAACACTAGAAATAAAGAGTGGTCAATATTTTATTCAAAAAAGTATTAATTAAGTTTATTGCATTAAGAAACTTTTTTTTTTGTAGGTAAAGGATGTTGTTTACCATGTCTACCACATGTGCCTGGTGATGAGGGGGTTGGTGAAGTTGTGGAGATTGGAAGAAATGTTTCTACTGTAAAACCTGGTTGCAGAGTGGTTTTAACCTCCAGGTGGTTGGGAACTTGGAGGTATTATGGAACATTCCATCAAAGAGATGTTCATATCATTTCTCCAAACATACCTCTGCCTGTAGCTTCTATGATTACATTAGCACCATGTGAAGCTTATAGAATGATCAAGAATTTTCGTTATGTAGCTCCAGGAGAAACTATAATTCAAAATGCAGCAAACAGCCCCTGTGGACAGTGTGTTATACAACTGTGTAAAGCTTGGGGAATAAATACTATTAACATTGTCGCCAATCGCTGCGGGTATGCTGCAATGAGGCAACATTTGCTAAATCTCGGAGCAACAGCTGTATATACACTTGAGGAAGCCGAAGAGCTAACATGTTTTAACACGTCAGTAACCCGGCCAGTCTTAGCACTAAATTGTTTGGGTGGTAGATACGAAGATGTTTTATTGAGAATTTTGGATAATTTTGGTGTAATTGTTTATTATGGCTGTGCATATGATTTACCGTTGACAAAACGGTGCTGTCGTTGCGATGTTACATTTTTTAAATTTCGTCTGTGTGATTGGGCCGCTTGTGCTACTAATATACAAAAGAACACTATGTTGAATCAAATCCTCCAATTAACAGCTGTTGGTAAATTACAAGCGCCGTCGTATGAACCCGTTCAACTATGTGATTACGCTCTTGCTCTTTCCAATACTTGTCATTGTGAAGCATTTTCAAATATTAATTATGTTTTTGATTTTACTGTACCATAAAATTCTATTTAAATTCATTTGCGACAATATTTTTTTGTTATGATCAACTATTTTAAATGTATTAAAGGTTTTTAAAAGTTTTTACTCGTTTTTAATAATTCCATAAATTAATGTTCACACAAACATAGTTTAATAGAACGCAAGTCGATAAACTTATAAATAAAAATAAGACTTCAGAATAGGCAGTATGATCTCTTATCTTTGTCAGTCTCGTTTGAGGCTCCTTGAACAACATAAAAAAATGTTTAATGGAAATGTCAAAATAACAAACAGTTGTTAAATATGTCAATAAGGATATCTTAATTATAATCACAAAACGTTCATTAAGACTAAAATATGTGGTAAAATTTATTGGAATTGTACCAAACACTACATAGCAAAAAAATTCACATTCATATTTAAATGATCTGCTCCTTTATTGTAATATGTAGTAAATTATAAATGCCATCAAGATGGATAAAAGTTCCTATGAGACTTACAAATATTTACCTACTGACGAATCTGAATCTAATCAGTTTTTTGTTGTACAGGACGACGGCACATTCCTAAGTGGTTTGTAAAAACTGATTTTTAATTGTGTAGTACATTTAAACTTTTACATAATTATTTTCTTAATTTTGCTACTTTAAAAAAGGGCATTTGTAGGCAATATACAAAAAAAAACAAGTAAATTAATTAGTAATTGATTTTTATATTTCACTTTGGTTGATGTTAACGCGTTGAGTCTCCTTGACTACTATTTAAACATAGTTAGATCGGACTCGCGGCTCGCGAATCCGAAATCCGCGAGCTAAAAGTTTTATAATACTTCTTGCTTTTATTATCATTATGTAGTTTTAATGTCAATTTATATTTTACTGACGAATGATAGGCTATGTATTTATTGAGGCAGCCAATTCTTTGAGATTTAATGAGATTTTATTACAAATTTCGGAGTCATTTAGACAAATGAGCCATTAATTTATTAGAAGGAATAAATTCAGTATCTAATCATAAAGTAAATGTGTTAGATTTTGTTTCCACAGCCTTTATTTATTTACAAAGTACTTTAAAGTTGACCCCTTATAAAGTAAAAAGAGACAATTTTATAGGCTTTCTGTACATACATAGTAAACAAATGACAATAAAAACAATGCCCATAATAATTTTAGCCTAATGATGGCTTTCGGTGAACCTTGGGCCTAATAAAGGTAACAGAATATGTCCTTTTCTGGAAATTACATTATAGTCTGTTTTATGACAAGCTGAGGATAGTGTGGCAGTAGAGACATACTTGTCTTCCTCATGCAATATGGTATAAATAAATTTTCAGTAATCTGTATTTTTTTTTTTATTGATTCGTCAGACCTTTAAATCACATGTTCTTGAATATCTGTTCTTTTGTTTCTATTTTAAGATAACTTGATGATTTAAAGATGCATAAGTTTGTGTTTTCAATAATAACTAATTACATAATAAATGTTCTTAGTCAATAAGGATATACAGTATGTGACACAAGTGCAAGATGTTAAGGAAGTATTAGAAGGTGTGGAGCCATGTGCAGTTTATGATGTTTCTTCTCAACAATTCTTAATAGATGTTCATAACTCAGCAGATCTAATCTCTGTGCCTGGTAAGTATTTATACTTGATGCCATACAGATAAGCCCAAAAATTTTATTTTAACTTCCATGTGTTTTTTATAAAATGTTATTTGTTTTTTATTGATTACGAAATAGATGGTAATATTACAATTAAGTTCTAAAACTTTTCTTTATAAAAATACTGTAAAGTTTATACAATTACGTTTTTGTTAACAGACCAGTTTATTTTACCTGAAGGTGAAAATAATATTTTTGGTAACAACTATCTTTTGCCGGTGCCAAATTGTACAGAAAAGCAGGTAATTAAATGTGTTACATAAAGAATTAAGAAGTACAAATCAGTTTAAGAATCTTTGATGGACATTTTACAACACTTATCATTTAAAAAAAATTAATTTTCAGGCAGAGCAACAAGATGAAATTAATCAATACCAGGAACCCGAAACACAAATGGAAGATGTAGAAATACAATCTCATAGGCAAATTGATAATTGCACTGAGGTATAGTTCAATCCTTGTGATTATTTCAGCCCATAGATACATGCAATAATAACAGTCCACACTATCACTTTTTAGCGACAATGACTGAATATTTGACTTGAATTTCACACAATGCTAAGTGACACTCAGACAATACATAGTGAAGTGTATTTTCTCACCTGTAATACTCTGGCCCTTTATATATTGACAGCATTGTTATTATGCTCGCAAATTTACAACATGAGGGTTCTAGCTGGTAAGGTGGGTTTGTAAAACCACTATTCAAATTTCACCAAATGCAACTACAGAATAGACCCAGGAACTATTTCTTAGAGTAATTAGATATATTCAAGGTATTATAGGTGTTCTATCCTGAAATAATAAGTATAGAAGACATCACAATGCTATAAACATCATCCTTATCCGATCTATTGCTTTTAGGTATAAGGTATTTTAAGATAGATCTCTATACTACAGAGGTATTTAAGGTACTATAGAATCTAATTTTACGCAGCTAGAATCTCAAAGTCCCAATTTTCGGCATAAAATTTTAATACTTAAGTCAATAGACATCCCCAGCTGGCCTATAACCAGCAGTGGGTGTCAGTTGGCTGATGATGATGTTTAACATGAATTTTTCATGTTATACCGAATTGGTGAAAAATGTTTGAAATGCAACTACAAAACATCATTATTAGAAAAATATCAACTAAATCTACGCAAGTTCTCTCATACTCATGACATAATTCCGAAGTAATGATATGTAATTTTTATATATTTGTTATAGATAACATTGAGTGATGATCAGTACCATACATTGGAGCAGAAAGGATGGATTCTTCTTGAAATTAACGATAAAGTGTTTATACTAGACACATTAGGACTCCACGACATAACATCAAATGACAGTACATACTATATTTAAATACCTTTAAATTTAACACAGTAGTGGGAATGTTAAATGGGCTATTTATTAATCGTAAATTTTTTTTAAGAGTGAATCTTTGGAATCATATACCACTGTTACTGTGGAGGTACTTTAAAAAAACTGGACATTAATAAATCATAATTGATATAAGAAAAATTAAAACATTTTTCAATTTTGTATCCGGGAAGCGAATGGCGTCTGTGACAACTTACTACTTTTATATGCATATCGTCTTTGATTCAATCCATCCATCTCTTTAATATTCCTCTACTCTTCCATATCATGTAAACTTATTACTCTTCTGTTTTACTGTTGCTACTTTCCACCACCTCATTGTAAGAACGAAATAAAAAATCAATACAATTTTTTATTCAGTCCATTCTCTAGCACCACTCAACCTATCTGTCTACCTATCCTATATTATAGCAGTTATGATTTATTAATTTATTATTAGTTCATATCATTGCTTATGTAAAATAAACATGGCTTTTCGGATTATGTGATGGTCCCACCAAAATACGGTTGCTCCTACTTTTCCCTTTAAGCAATATTGTGCAAAAGTGTCTGTTTCCGATTCAAGAGTCTATTAAAAAGAGGAATTACGATTGTAGACTTAAAATTCATGAACACCTTCAATTTCAGAATTAATACAAAAATTGAAATCAGAAAATGAAAGTACTATAGGAGAAAACGATTTAAGGTAAATAATTTTATATTATGTATTTTTACGTAGTGAATATGATCAATTGCACATTGTTTATGTTCAAGAAAGCACAAAAGTATCACAATAAATTCTATTCTAAACAGTTTGTCAAACCAAGAGGATCCCGTACAGTTTGTTATAGCAGAAGATGATATAAAGTTAACTGAAGAAATTATTCAAGAAGATGACTCTCTTTTAAATAATGTTGAAAATGGTATGTGCGTGTTCAAATTTATTTTTTATTCCTTTATTATTGTTACAATTTGTTCCAGAAATAACCCTTACTTTTAAAATCGAAGTTATAAATTACTCACCACTAAGTGAATGCTTTTCTCTTCTAGAAGTTTCGATGAATGACTTTTTTTTTGTTTTAGTTGAATGTGTGGAAGTATCTAGCCCGGGTGTAGAAAGTCTAGTGGATAATGTATCAGATGAACCTGTTCCGTTAAGCTCTGTAAAAGCTTCAGTGAGCAACAACATTTTCAAGGTCAAAACTGATATTTTATTTAAAGGTATATTAGATTAAAACATTTTTTTTTTCATTATTTGTCACCATAATATTAATACATTAAGGACCGCTAACAAATTTGCAAAACATACACGAAACATACATTTTTGGGAAAATTTGTTGTTTTCTGTAGCTTGACCTCTTCGGTTTCCAACTATGAGATCGATCTTTCAATGAGTTTGATGAGATGAAGCCTTACCATGGGGGCCATTTGTTACTTTCTTGGCAAATAATAGATTTAATAATCAAGTTTAATCGATTGGCTCTTGATGTAAGAACTTAAACTTTCTTATCATTAATAATTATTATATTTCAGATATACCCAATAAAGTAGTTTTAGGTGAAACAGAAAAGGGAAAGAAACTGTTTGCTAAAATCACCAAACTTAATAATAAGAATGGACGGAAAGCTATTGAAATTCCACCAAGGAGTAACATAAAGGAAGCACAGAAAAAATACAATTATACAATAAATAATAAAACTAATCAAAAAAGTCCACCAAGTATGTATTCTGAAACATTTGTGCCAATATTTATTAATAAGAGTTATTTTTAATTGACGGCATTATTAAACTAAAAAAAAATCTTTTAATCTACAATGTCTAACTGACAGTCACACTTGACCAAGCACAGTTTTACGTATCGAATGACTAAAGCTATGGATGAAAGTGTGCTCGCCTTATATATTCTGGTTCTCATGCGGACTGGAAACAGAAATACTGTTATAGTCCAGATTTACAATATGAACGTAGTTCATGGTATCCATGTGATATAGAGATCAAGTATTTACCCAATATGGGTAAAAGAAACAGTTAATAAATTTTAGTTTTGTATATTCCTATATGATTTGTATGAAAGTTAATTTAGTTTTTAATATTTTTCAGACAACTCCACCCTGGACGATAATCAGTTTCAAACGCTCCTTCGGCTAGCGTTGCAAAACAGTGACGAGGTGAAGTGTAGCTCCGCGGACGTCGCTTCTGCTGATAGCATCGTAACACAGTTACTCAAAGTGCCCGCCTTCAAGCCGTCCGTTCTAAATCGAAATTTAATTATAACAAAGGTATAGTACTAGTGTCAGTAATACATAGAAACTATTAAAGTTTATAAAATTGGATTAATTCAGAGTAGTTTCTTTATCACGAAAAATATTAATTATATAAATAAAGTAAATATACACCTTTATAAAACTAGAATTAGGACGATATGTGCGATTTTTATCAAAATGTGCACGATCGCAATTTCTTATGGTGTTAAGTTAAAATGAGATTGTGGACAGTATAACATGCTCAATGTTTACTTCATAGGTTTCAGTTCAAGAGGACACAGGTGCAAATAGCAATGGAGGTTCCCCTGTATTAGTAACAGGACGTGTGACGTCACTGAACGACAATCGATATTACTTTGTTCATCTCCCTGGCATGCTTTCGCAACTAATGAATAGATCAGGTATTTTGCGTACAATCCTTAAATATATTTTTGCCGTTTTTCTGTATAATAGCTTGTTGGTTTAACTGGTTTTTTATGTGTAGTTGTATAAAGATCATTTTTTTAGTGTTTAAAGCAACTATTTGATACGTGGCTGTGTATAAAGATCATTATCATTAGCCAGAATACGCACATTACTTAATATAAGCGTCCCCCAAAGAATTCCACAGTTGTTTAGTCGTGCTCTGTCTGATACCTTTATCTTTCATGTCTTATGCATTTTTTTTCAGACGATAACGAAAAAAACGTACCATCTCAACCCAACGTACACGCAGAGGATAAAAATATTTTACATGTGCATGTTACAGAGTTAAAAAGGGCTGATAATGTTTTAAGAATATCTATCACATTAAACAAACGACGTAAGTCCAGTTAAACATTGATACGTCTCTATAAATAATTTGCCCCCATAATGTTCCCTTTCTAGGTAGTTGAGGCTATCGACATTGATCTACCGCGCTGACAAGTGCGGGTTGATGGATGGCCTATGTGCACCTAAGCTTTAGTTTGTGGTATATATAGGTTTCCTCTTGATTTTTTCCATAATCGTAACCTCAAGCTCAGTGGGGATCGAATCTGCGCCTCTGCGAAAAGTATAACGCATGCGACCGCCTCATAAACTGAGCCATCACGGCTTTAACTTTCTAGCACTTCGATTAATTGATTTATTTGTAATGTTCATACAGAGCTTACTGATAACACGAATATATCAGTTGATAATAAGAGGAAGCAGCTGAGCATGGTGTTTGGATGCAGTGCTTGCGCAACGGTATTCCAGACGGAGAACGAGTTAAATGAACATCAAATGGTACTTATGGTTTAATTAAAAACGCCTAGTCTACTTTGGTCATCATCATTACCAACTATATTACGTTACATACATATATTATACACGTAAACGTTCACTGTTGGACATAAGCCTCCCTCAAAGATGTTCACATCGATCGGTCTCGCACCGCCCGTATCCAAAGGTTTTCCGTAACCTTTACGCAGTTTTAAAACGCGTTTTTTTTTATTCGACGGAGCGCCAGTACAAGTAGAACATTCACCTGGTAGTAAGTGACCAAACCGTCCATGTCAATGTTGGACGATGGATAGGATTATAAAAACTGCACTCTGTTGTGCCCATGGGTTTGAGACGTAAGATATTAAGTCTTGTTACTGCAATATTATCTCTAGCTACAATGCCTTACAAACCTAATTAGATGGCACATCCAGTAAAAGATATATAATTTGTATGATTCACATTTATAGACGCAATGTAAGGATGTTGACAAAGCTCTTGCTATAGATTTAGAGCAAAGCGTTAAAGGATATACAGTTGAGAAGAATGGAAAAGAAAAAACTTACAGTTGCAATAATTGTAATGTGAGTATTACTTAATTTAAATAAAAAATTTAAATGGACATTTTACGGATACACTTATATAACCAATTAAAATGTTTATTTTCAGGCAAAATTTACAAAGTCGTTTAATTGTCTGAAACATTTGAAAACACATTTCACCGGCGCAAATAAAATGAACAACGCAAAAAAAACTAAATCTGATAGCAATAGCGAGCCAATGGATGGTCTTTATAAATGCAAGATGTGCTCAAGTAGTTACCTTCATCCATCTACTCTTTCAAAACATATTGTCTCAAAACATATCAAAGTTAATAATAATTAAAAATTCGAACCAAAAATGTTTTATTTTCTTTGCAAAATCTAAACACTTGGATTCTGACGTCACACTCCAACTGCTGGAACTGGATGGACTGATGATGTTAATACATGTCCGTAAGATAATACACACTATTAATCTAGCTATGGAATAATAAATGCATTGCCTTTTACTCTTATATTCTTGGGTATATTTCCTATACTACCACTATTTAAACAATTTGATTGGTAAGATTCTTTCAAACATGGCTGGTGTTATATCTGTGGGTACATTACTTTTGTGTTATTGAAAATAATATTGACTAAATGTGTACTTGACAAACATCTTTTATGTCACTTTAAGACACGGCTACCTAGCTGCTTACATCACATAGTACCTACACATGTGATTTACTATATATTCAGTACATAACACCTGGCTAGCTATCAACCTCTTGTTTAAATCTCACCATAACAGCATCATTGTTTTGGCCATTTGAGAGTCAGGGTATTCTGGACAGAATGCTTCTCTATTTTCATTTTAGATTGTATGAAATTTAGATCGAGTGATCTAGTCCAGAAGAAATAAAAAAATTTGCTAAGTAAGAATAATGGATCAGTTTTAATTAAAATATCAGTGATATGAAATGTAACTTTATAACTACTACATAAATTATATACAAAACATTCAAAACTTTAAACAATTTCAAAATATTTCTTCTGAAAATACATTGTCTAAATCTTTTAAGAAATCACTACAGTCATCTTGATTTTCTATATGTGGTCGAACCCAAATATCTGTAACCAAAAGAGTAATATTGTTAAATCCTTCATTTCTAATCAATTTATATTCAAAATATCTAAAAGACTGTGTATCTAAAACTCATACTGTTATTAATAATATGTTAAAGAGAGAGACTCTTCTTTCTTTTATATAAAAAAAGCGTTATTCTGGCCCTAGCCTTAAATCAACATTCAACTTACACCAGAGAACGCTGAATTTTATATTACAAATACTTAAATTTTATGTATTTTTATAGATTATTTACCTGTGACTGGTTTTTCCATATTAATAATTGTGAAACCACCATTAGTTTCCTTTTTGTATCCATCAGGAAATGTTTTCTCTTCATCATCAATTAATATAGAACTGTATATAGCCAAAATGTTACTCAAAGTAATATTTAAGTAATGCTTTTTGAATGCACTACCAGTTGTTAACACAGTAGGTCTACATAAAACTAGAGCAGACTGCTCTGGTGTAATGTATGATGAAAAATATGACCATGCATCTCTGTGAAGGGTACACTTAATATTACCTAAAAAAAAACCTTTTTGAAATCTTACCAAAAATTTTCTTACTTATAGGTAAATTCATTTAGATATAATAAGTAATATATGTTACAGAAATAGCTAATATACTTTAAAACATACCAGTTAAATCTCTCAATGTAATCAAGGGATCAATAGCTGATCTGTCAACATTTTCGACAAATGCGTAAATGGTTTGTGCCTTTCTACATCTTTGGCTTCCAATAACAGCTAACTGTTTGACTGTTTTAATTGTTTGTACAGTATTTAAATTCCATTCATTTACATCTTTTATTAACCTTTTCCAAAGAACTGATTCAAATAGGTGTTTTTGCAGTGGACTTTGTGAAAAGTCTATATCCTATAAGTTAAAATAAGAAATACTGAACATACAAACAGAACAACAACTAGATATCAAACAATTTATTTTATTATTATGTAGAAGTTACAATCATTACAAATATTTTAGAATTTTACCTGTGAGAGTAATTCAATATGGCTAACACTTTCATCTTCATACTCTTTTAAATTTCCAGTTAAAAGGCCTGCTGGACCAGGGAATTTTCTTTTGCGATGAGAATCAAAGTGTGAATTAATTAATTTCCTTTTAGCATGATTGGATGAGAATAAGTTGGAAGTAAGATCATTTCCATTTCTGGCTTCAAGTCCATTGTTGATAGCATTATATCCATTATTACATGACGTTGATGTAACATCTTTTACAAAATTTTCTCTGGGAATATTTATCAATTCATCGTCATTGGCCCTACAGTTAGTTATAGTTACTTTAGGGCAAACCTCTGGTAAATCTAATTGCAACAAGACCTGCATATCAAAATAATTTTAAGAATATATACAATCAAACGATGATTTTGCGCTGAATAAAATACAAACCTGATCAAAGTCATCAGATTCGAACATAATGTAATATTGTATTAACAATTGCAAAGTTATTCTAAATAGTTTAGGTTTTTCCTAAATAACCACTAAAGAGTAAAATACTTAGGATACATTCAATAGTAGTTTTTATATTTGTATTTGAAACTAATAAAATAATGAATTTTTAAAAAAACAGCTGACACATAGACTACACTTTAGTACATACATACGACTATTGGTATGTTTTTTTTTCTATTTATTTATATTTCTAACTTTTTTTTGTAAATAATTTTACGGCTCTGGATACGAGTCCTTTTGATAAAAATATCTGACTTTTTGGAATAATGTTGCCAAGTAAGTAAAATCTCAAACAATTCACAATATAGAGAGATATACTTAGAGTTTAATGGAAAAAGTAAATAGGACTTGACTGGAAGAGAACATGACGGACGAATTGACCACGCAGACAATTTTTTGAATTTGTATCCTTTTATTTTATACGTCTATATATAACATTAGTTCTCGCTATCAATTGCGAAGATGAAAAGATGAGAACATAAACGATTGACCACGCAGACGATTTTTGGATTTGTATTATTTTATTTTGTACCTCTACACATGACATTGGCTCACGCACAAACCGTGCTCATGCCATCAATTGGGAAGAAGAAGAAGATATACTTATATAACCACTACACTATATACTTTTGAAGGATCTTTGGTCTGACAAAAAATGATTATAACATTCTATGTATCTACTTTCATTTCACCTATTTAAAGGGTAAATGTTCCAACAACACAGGTACTAACCAAATTTTTCTAGATGAGAGAAAAAAAGTCTGTCATTGAATTCAATTGACTTAGTTTAAGGGTCCAGTAAGGATCATGATTATATTTATTATTTTTGGCTAACCTAATGCAATACTAAAGTAAAATTAGACAAAGGTTAATTTTATATTTCATAGTAAATATTTACAACTACTAATAATAAAGACCAATCATTATGATTTGACAGTATACACACATTTTATGTCAAAAAATTAACAGTTTCCTATTCATATTTTTCATTAGCTTTTTGCGATTTTAAAATTTTAGTTTCTATGTTCGTTATGTAAATTATGGATAAAAAAGTTGCCGTAGAATTTTTAAATCCTTTAGGAAATAAAATTCCAAGATTTTCAGAAGAACATTTAAATGAAATCATTGAGTGGTTTGATACAAAATCTAAGGCTTATCAATACACCGACACCAACGAATTTATTCAATTTGTAAAAATTGATCAGCTAATGCAATTCTTGGAAGAAAGAAAGTAGAGTATCTGTGTTATTTTCGAGCTGTTATAGGAGTCTTAAACTGCGCCGTATAATGTTATGGTGGTTGTGTGGTTTTCAGGAATAAAATGAATTAGTGATAAACCGAATTCGATATTTTTTGACTGAGGGTATTATCAGATTAGTCATTCAAAAATATTGTTATAGTGGTTATAGCGCAAAGCCGATTGGAGTGGAGAACTTTGGGGGAGGCCTTTGTCCAGCAGTGGGCGTCTATAGGCTGATGATTGATTGATAGGTAAAAAAGTTTTTTTTAAGTACACGTGAGTCTGATACAGTATTAGGCACTGATTTGTTTATATAATTACTGTGTTAATGATCTATATCTAATGTTATGAATTTTCTATTGTCTCACAATAACAGCGTTTAAACTTTCTACACACGTTTTTGATATTAGTAAAATAAGAAGTATCGATTGTTGGAATAACTTATGTATTCTTATAACCGATATATTATAAACACAGATTTCATACAAGAATATTTTATTACCCATCTTATGGCGAAGTAATGATTGAAGCTGAAAAATTAAAAGCTGCCGTGACAAGGCTTCTAACAAAGGAACAAGTTTTATTTATGTTAGATAAATGGGTAATTGAACCTGATCTTAAACATGAATTAAAATTAGCATTTAAGGTGAGTAGAGCACAATCTTTATTTTTCTAGATTTAAAATTAAATAAATTAGTTAAAATAACAGATGTTAATTTGTTTTGAAATTAGGCTTTTGACAGCGAAAATCGCACCTTCCTGGATATCGACGAAATTCAAATTATCGTTACAACGTTTGATAATCCTTTCAATGAATTTGAGACATTGGAATTATTGCGCGATGTCAATGTACGTGGGGATGGAAATGTTTTTTATGAAAATTTTGTGGATTCCATGTTTAGTATGGCACCCGAACTATATGATGAAAAGGTGATTACCTGAAAATATTGATGAAGCAAGTAACTTACAAGTTGTTAGGAAAGATCTTATAATCTTTTGTGTAAAAATTGTTATATGATTTATTTGCTTTTAGGCAGAATTTTTGTATGAAGATCCTAAAGATGATCCTACGTTTTCTGAAGAAAATAACACTGTACCAAATAGTGAAGTGAAAAAGTAATAGTTTAAAAATCAAAAACATGTGTTCATATTTTAAACTTTAAATTAAGTATGTTTGAAACAGTGTGTCGAAAGGTGAAGATTTTGATTATGAAATTGTATGACAATATTAAACAATTTCAACAAATTGTGTCAAGTTTGTTTTAAACCTAAAAAACGCATAGACACAGCTTCAGTTAATGTAACCCATTTGTAATACACTATTGTTATAAATATATTTTAGTAGTAAATCGTATATAACAGCGCGTGAAACTTTCTTTAAAATATTGAAAATGGTCGACAACATGTTAAAATCATTATTTAAATCTATTGTCGTATATAATGATGAACTTAAAATTAAATATTAAATTAAAATGAATGATTTAAATATGATATTATCAATGCATCCATTTATAAAGATCACAAAACACGCCTTTAACGTTTCGGTAAAGTACGATAAACGTTTTTCCACAACTGCCCTATAGAGCATTGGCCTTTCAAGTTCCATATCGATGCGACCAGCCCTGTCTAAATCCCGCCTTTTCTGCTCCGTTGACGAAATCATGACAATGTTTAATAATTAAATTTTATATTTAAAGCTCTATACCAAAACAATTAATAGTTTTGTTAGCAACTATCAGTTTTTTTTACTACAAGAGACTAGTTGTTATTTCTTTCAGAATTATTTACGATGACGAACACTAAAACTTTGCTAATTATTTTAGTTTTGGTTTTTTATCTTTGAGATAAGTTATGTTAATATTGGCTTCTTTTTATATGTAATTGGCTAAACTGACCGACTTTTATGTAATTTTTATTGTAAATATGTATTATGATAATAATAATTTTAATACCTAAATTAATATTTAATATCGTTTCTTAAATTTTTAAAGATGTAATAAATATAGATGACTTGACACACATTTTCCAATGTTTTGATATTTAGTCTATATCATGTCGTCTATGCCGTAGTCATATTGTCTTCGTAGGCACCATAATGAAAGGCGATTTATTATTTTCATCAGATTATATTAATTAACTGTTTTTTTTGGTCAAAGGTACATTTATGTTTATGTACTTATAATACTTATTGAAAGTATTACACAACTTTTTCAACACCGCTATGGATCTCGAAGACAACGCTATGGGTTTATCGCCCGAACAAACTGATAAAATATTGCAATTTCAAGATTTAACGGGTATAGAGGACATGTCAATATGCCGAGATGTTTTACAAAGACACCAATGGGATTTAGAGGTAAAGAAATATTTACTATACTGTCATTTGCATTTGAGGAAAAAAAACAAATAAGGTCAACATTAACTTTTAAAAAAGCTTTATATTTATAATACATGCAATTGGATAATAGTCAATGTATTTAGTAACTTTTATTGCCAAGGAAATAATATTTTCTGAAACTATAATATCGAAAATAAAATGTTAAATAATCTTTTAAATAAATAAAGAATTCTAATTTTACGTTCATTTTAAATCACTCGCGACAGTAGTGATAAAAGGTTGCATGTTATTGCTACGAACATATTCTGGCGTCACCTTTAAAATAAATTTGCATGAAAATTAATCTGGCCATTGAATGCTAAGATACCACAAACAAACATATACACATGGTTAGACACATAAAATATGAGAATGTAACTTCAGGAAGGCTGCTTAATGTTTCCACTGCAGGAACTTGGTGCCTCAGGAGATTTACACAAGTATTACATGTCTTGTTGAGGATATGTAAATATGAAATATATGTGTGTAAATATTTTAATTTTCTCATTAGTTATTTTCGAAAACATTAATGATTTTTATTTTATATGCTAAACCATTGTAATTTTCCTAAAAAAAACGTTCAAAATGATGTCCTGTACAGGCTTTTGGTTATATGTAATTTTTTTCAGGTTGCCATCCAAGAACAATTAAATATAAGAGAAGGCAGGCCATCTGTATTTGCTACAGAAGCAAGAGCACCTCCTGTTGTCCATGACCACATAGCACAGCAAGTTTTTACTGATGACCAACCTGAGGGTCCTGGAGGAGTCAGTGGACTCTTCCGCTATGTTGTAAACTTAGTTGTGTCTATGTGCTACAACACAATTTCATCAGTAGTAAATTTATTGCTAAGTTTTATCAGAAATGATGACAGAAGGCGTAAGTGGCATTTCTCTTTTAGTTGAATGTAAATTTCTTGTAGTTTGCATGAATGTGTTTATTATTATGGTTATTATCACAGTCTGGTGTGTTTTTACACAATCTTAAATCAATACATATTTGTTTCAGTTGTGACAGATCCACTAGGTGATGTAATGGGTTTTATAAATAACTATACATCAAAGTTTAACCCTCACCCAGTGTTCTATCAGGGTACATATGCACAAGCACTTAATGATGCCAAAAATGAATTAAGATTTCTTATTGTGTATTTACACTCGGAATCTGCTAGTGAAACTCAAAACTTTTGCAGGTAAGATGTGCAATAATTTAAATCATGTTTTTATTCTGGGAAGTAATATTTAAACAAAAATATTATTAAACTTTGTAATATAAATAAAGCCATTTTAATCAAATTTTTTGCAGAACTACATTAGCTGATCCTGAAGTGATCCAATATATAAACACCCATGCTTTATTTTGGGGATGCTCTGTAGAAACTTCAGAGGGATGGAGAGTAGCTCAGTCTGTAGGTGGTCGTCGGTACCCATTGCTGTGTGTTGTGTGCATGAGAGAGCATCGTATGACAGTTGTTGCAAGAAGTGAAGGCTCTTGTTCCGCTCAACAGCTGTTGCAAAGGCTCCGAAGGGTTGTTGGTGATAATGAGCCACATTTAGCTGCAGCTAGGGCTGACAGGTGAGAGATTCAAGTCATATTTTGAATGCATAAGTTGTAATGTTTTGTATGGTAAATTACATTATAAAGGAACATAGATAAAATATTAGTACTACACATTGTCTCTGTCTTAAAATCTCTAGGTTAGCTCTTATTTGTGCCTATAGACTGTAGGGTGCAAACAGTACTGTATTCCCGTTTAAGTTATGTTATTGCAAGCAATCCTTAACATCCAGTGCAGTGTTATTACTAGTGCCACATTTTTATGCACAGGCATATTACTTAGCATAACGTGAATAGCATAGCATACTTGAGTCGACGATTTCATTAATAAAAGAAAAATATCATGTCATATTATTTTAGTAACGACACATGAATGGAACTGATTTAGTATATATTTTTTAAATTCGAAATCAGCTTATAGATCATGCTGATCTCAAAAAATCACAAATTATTTGAACATATAAGAAAGTTAATTTAACTATATTAAAAAAAAACAGAGTGGAGCGTGAAGTAACAGCGCGACTTCGAGCAGCACAAGACGAGGCTTATGCAGAGTCATTAGCAGCTGACCAAGAGAAAGAGAGGCGCAAGGTAGCTGCAAGAGAAGCTATAGCACAACGCGAACATGAGGACTTGCAACGTCGCCAAGAGCAAGAGAGACACAAGCAGGAGGTATGTAAAGTGGATATTTGTCATGTGTTGTTTAATCATATTTTAATATAGTATAGTTTTGAATTAATCTTTTGATTTTAGCGAAGTTTCTTTATACACTTTGTTTCTTAGCGAAAAAGTTTTTATATTACTATTTGAAGAAAAATTTATAATTTAGTTACTTTGAAACTTTTTTTTTTAACATTTAGCAAGATGGTACCTGGTGGTAAATAACAAGCCTGCCCACATCCGTGTTAGTTAACAGATTTACATAGCATTACATTGTGTTTGTTGCCTTGTGACTAAAGTCTGATCATTCTAGTAATTTAATGTACAGTACCCAAATACATTAATGTTTATATATTTAGGAATATGACAATGTTTGTGTACTTAATATTGCTTAATGGCAAAATCAAGTACTTTATATGATACATAGTTTGTAGCAAAATATGTTAAGTGGGTATCATGCAGTGTAGCTTAAAATCTTTACTGATGGGAGGTTGGTTACTGTGGGGTTTGTTTGAAACTGCCTGCCAAGCTAGCATATTTACAATATGAGAGTGTGGTTTATAATGTTAATGTGCCGCCATAACATCGTTGCTGTGTTAAAGGTGTCAACTTACGAGAGCCAAAACCAAATTATTCTGGGCCAGTCCAGTTCATGATCTGTGGCCAATTTTTATTTAACAACATGTAAAATTTATTTCTTTTCTAGGTGACTTATACAGTTGGAAAGTGCTTCCTCTTAATGTGATCATAGCTTCAATTCAAAATAATTTCATCAGCTGAATAAAAACCATCAGCATTTTTCTTATCTGTTAGTAATTTAGAAAAAAGTTGAATTGTTTTAATTATAATAGATGTTAATGTAGATTAAGTAGATGTTGGTATTGTTTGTTTTAATATTATTTTCACGAGCAGTTGTTAAAGGCACGGGCGGAGATGGCGTCTCGCTTGCCGTCTGAGCCGGAGCCCGGCGTGAACACTGTGGTGTTGCTCATACGCCTGCCCGGCGGGGAGCGTCTTACTCGCCGTTTCACACTGAAACACACTACACAGGTGACTATTATTATATTATAAAAATTCATAAACCAGTGTGAGTGTTTTATTGTTGTTTAACTGAGACATTCACTTGAAGGGGAGGCTTACCCACAACATTGCTGTGCTGGTAAGTGCACCACAGTGGTTAACATTGTTGTGCTAGTTGGAACATAGACGTTGCATCACGTTGTGCTCGTTGCCTCGAGACATCAGATGTTAAGTTCCAGAAACTTAGTAGTTATACTAGCTACAACGCTTTTCAAACCGGAACACAGTAACGTTTGAAATCGATTATTTGAAATAAGTACTGCGATGGTATCTACCTTGACGATCTCCGGCAACAGAGACTAGTGAAAACCTTGCTTAGATCTCTTTGATAACTTTAAACTGAAAATCGTATATTTATTTATTTATAGAAAACTTGTACTGTTGTAACTCACACTATATTAGAAGTAGTTTTAGTAAATACTTTGTAGACCACTTCTGCTCTAACAATCAATATTATTTCAGGATCTCTATGACTTCGTGTTCAGCCATCCCCAATCGCCTGAAGAGTTTGAAATAACAACAAATTTTCCCAAACGTGTTGTGGCAAGGGGTTACTTGAACTTGCATGAGGTCGGTCTCAAAGATCGAGATGTTCTATTTGTTAACGACATTAATGCATAATATAATTAGACAAACTATAAAAAATTAGATTGTACATCCAATATGTTCCGAGCTCGTAGCTTGGTTTACGTGTCGGTGATGAACAGCATTTAACAAGTACACGTACTCAAGTAAAGCGTTGACGGGTTCCCTTTTTGGTTTCATTTATTATGTTTTTTGGATAACTTAACTGTTTTCGATAATAAGTCTCAGTGAAACATATATTCTCACATGGCATTGTTACGATAGAATAAAAATGAACACATAAGTGTATGGTTGAAATTACCAACAGTAACAGAAAAGACGTGGAGTAATAATTTGGTATGGAAGAGTAGAGTAAGATCAAAAAAGAGACAGATGGATTGTGTGAAAGATGAGCGTAAGACTAAGAGGATTCTAAGTTAAAGTTTTCAAAAAAGAAAAGAAAGAAGATATGTGTCGTCTCAAGAAGACATGAAGTAGGAACAGGGCAGGGAAGTGAAAAAGAATTAATGTAATACACCACGATCTCACTTTTTTGGCAATGGGGATTTACCAAAAAAAGACGGAAGTTGAAACAATTTATTACTAAAAACACGGTTTTCCTCGCCCTTTCTGAAGACTGAATTAAACAGCATGCACCCTGCACCATCTGGGGTTCTACCACTTCGAACAATAAGTCTACTATGATTACTGATGTTAAAACATAAAGAAGTTGATGTTGATTTATTTTTATTACGAATTAGTTTCCAATACCGTCTGGTTAAGTACTAAATATAAATAAATATAAGAAACTTTTTTGGACACTCATTGAAACCGCGAAGAGAGGTTTAAACTGTACCTAATAAACCCGTCGACAGAACAAGTGAGGAAGTAAAAGCTCAAGATGGGTACCAATGTTTAACATAATTAAAATGGCATATCTGGTAAGGAACAGTATGGTATCTCTATGTTTTTGTGATATAAGTGGTTTTTGGTTTCAGCACCACCTTTCGATTCAGTTCTGTTGCATAGTTTTGATTTAAAAACATTCTGATTGTAATTACTGTGTTTGGGTAATTATGTGCGAGTTTTATTAAAATGTGTGGGTAACGTGTTGTATATAAGTTATAATGGAACAAGTTTCACTACCGGATGTTTTTTTTTATTACATTAGCTAATCAGGTTTTATGTGAATAGTTCTGGCTTTGATTTTAATACAGCGTACTTCTTGATTTCCACCAAAGAAACTTCATAAAGTTAACATTGTTCATCTCCAGAAATGGTTGGTATATGCATATGTAATACTTATGTACATATATGTATGTATAAACATAATAACTTGATTAAATTGGATAAGATGTAAGATCCGTATATTCATTATATATATATTGATATATAGCTTTCAGCGTATATAGTCGTGGTGTAGATATATTAAAGATTGTTTGTCTCAGTTTTTTTAAAGTTAGTTCAAAACACATCAAAATAAGAATTTGCATTTGAATCTGTTAAATTGTTTAAGATTGTCTTTATCTTTTCATTTGTAGCTAAGGTCGTTGTATTGTACTTAAATGTTATCTGCGCATTCTCCATCAGTTAGAAATCAACTTTCGGAAAATTTAGTTTACATTGCGTTATACTACATCAAAAATTGGGATGCGTCAAATGGACCGAAGACTTGTACTTCTTGGTTAATGGACACAGGCCTTACCAATAGGAGATAATAATCACGCAGGAATAGCGTAGTATTTTGGTACATGCTGTGACATGAGGATGAGCTACTGCATTTTCCTGGAGTTGTTCCGTTTTAGTCTTTAACAGCACGCCGAGGTTAAAGAGATATTCTAATCTGTCTCGCATTCACCGTAATAATAAAGGTTTACTGGAATATTTTAATTTGTTGTTGTTTTGCATTCAAACATTAATGTGATAACTTTAAGTAACTTTGCTGCTTTCGTGTACTCTGTTCTAAGAAATTTCTATTTATGTTATACTATGGATAAGTTGTGGTTGGTGTTGAATAAGATAGAGTATTTGATTGCTTAGTTTCAAAACTATTTAGGGTGTTCCAAGCGTTTAATCATGATATTTATGTTGCGATTTTTATTTATTTACTTAATCATAGGGAAAATTACACAATATCTATCGTGGACAAAGTATGTTTGATTCATTGCAAGTAGGTTTTTTAACAAGTGTTGCTAGGGAAAGTAAATTTTACGAAGAGAATATCGCTTCTATCATAATATGATACATTTCCTTTTAAGAAGTTAATACATTTATTTACTATGATGGTCTTTATTGATACAGTTTGTAAGCATTTTTACTGGTGGTACGTCTAGGTAATCGCAGCGCCAATTTTGCTTAACAGTAGTATGCTAAGTTACTGTGTTCCAATTTGAAGGGCGTTGAAGCTAATGAAATTACTGGAGTAACGAGACCTTATACCTTGTTTTAAGGCGACGCGCACAAATAAAAGAAATCCTTAGCGATGTAACTTATTTTCTATATCGTGCTTAATGAGAGTTTTAATAGTTTTTTGTTGAAAATAAAAAGTGTATCCCACAAGTTTTCTATGGGATTTGTTTTGTGTAATACCCAGAAAGGTTGGAACATCTTCAATAATTTTAATCTAAGCTTGACGTTTACGTAATGCTTCGGCATTTTATTAATATGTTCGCTTTGATATAATTTGATAAGTTTATGGAGCTTGTTTTTCTTTGTGATTAAGTTGTGGAGGACGTATGATTATTGAACACCAAAGGTGCTTCGTTGGGATGATGACTGAACAAGCATTTACGTCTGGATGAGAATGTAAAAATAATGTTTTGTTGTATTATAATTATGTTCCTTAACTGGTTGGTTTTTTTTATTACCTTACCATATGTACCATACCTTACCACAGTAGCTAAATGATTTATATCACCGATGATCAGAAGAACTCTCATTCGATTTTGATGCTACATGTTGCGAAGTTTGGTTGATGTTATGGTGGTAAAAGCCTGTGTTCCGGGCAAGCGCGCTTCACCATCTACGGCTAAGATCACTTGAAATTGAGGTCAAATGTTCACCCACTTGCTTTGACGATGCACGTGACATTATTCAACAACAGTTTATACGTAAACATAGATACATACGCACTGACAGGATAACTTCTGGTGAAATGAAAAAAGATAGTGAAAATATAAAATGTTTTATTAATTTTGCATTTGTGATCAAACAACTGGAATAGTACGCGATTTTTTTTAATAAATACAATAATGTAAATAATATAAAAATTGTTTACGGATGCTTTTATATAAAGCCCTGAAATATGCAAGACGTAAGTGGTGGTAAGCGATAAGTCTACCATTGCAAGATTATGAAAGATGGTTTATAAACATTCTTAGTAGGTTGTACACAATCAAAAAATTCTTGTGCGAACTATCCGGAACGGAACTATAATATCCGTTTGTCAACCTACGAAAACATGTATAAAGCTTTCTTCCATTCCAAATCCTTTGAGAATGTTTACACCGCTGTATGTAAATTCCTTTGGACCACAAATGCAGGCGAAAACGTTATCGCAATTATTATTATCACCTAAAATTTCAGTGAGAAGTTTCGCGTTAATCCGACCTTTATGTCCAGTCCAAGTAGCGCTGGCGTTTGAAAGGACGTGTACAATGTTAAATCTGAAAAAAGTACAATTTTGCTTTTGATTAATTATAACGGAATTGAATAAAAGATAAATTGTTTGACAGCCCATTTAATAGTTCTACTTTTGGGAATTGGGCTCTTTTGTCAACAAGTCTACGATAGTTTCTTAGAACATGTCGGTTTCCTCTTGATTTTTCCTACTCCGGAAGCTTGGAATCTAACCCTCGCCTCTTCGAGACGTATAATATGTACGCCCTCTTTACTTATTTAGACTTGATAACAAAAAGTTAATACGGCTTTGCATATAATTTACCACATTAATAGCACAGCTATGTTCTGGCTGTGAATTTATAAGAGTTGGAGTAGTTTTGGTCAGCACGCTTCACCATCTGAGGCCTTATAGTCAATTCAGATTATGTGAAATTGAGATCAAGTGTTAGCCCATAGTGAATAAAAGAAGCAAATAATTTTAATTAATAGTGACATCCCTGTTATTACTTTACCTGTTACCATCCAATGACATCAATTCTTCTAATTTATTCCTGAACATAATGTCCTTTTCGGTTTTATTAAAAAATAATAAGTGAATTTGCTCACTGTAATAATAAATAAAAATCTTTAGTGTTACACCGAAGTATTATAAATTACACAGTAATATTATTAATGCAAGTTTTTTATAAATATATTAATATAGAAACAGAGAATTTTTTATCACCACACATGCTAAAATTTTGCGTGAAAGGTTTTTTTTTTTCAACTAAGCGACGAGGTGATTGATGGTAAGTGATATGCTTCCTCATAATCATGAGGCTCTAGTTAAGATGTTTCCATTGTTTAACATTCGAGTTGTCACTAGCTGTAGCGTTTTACATTGTGGAACATTGCATTACATGTCGTTTTAGCAAAAAGATAATCACGAAACCTCCGTTGATGCCAAATTTCAGTAATATCTGATTTTACATAATGTGACTAATGTATATATGCTTTTAGTAAATTACATACCATGAAGGATTCGTTTTTGAAAGCATAAATTTAATTAAGTTTAACATTGGTGTTATGCCACTTCCAGCCGCCAGCAAATAAATTGTCTTCGTTGATTTCAGCTAAAATAAGTTATATTTACTTTATAATTTTTTTTAATCATATGATTGAGATTTATTACAAGTGAAAATCAAATTGGAATATTCTTGGTAATACCTTGGTTCAAGACAAAACAATTTCATGACTTAATTTTTTTAAGAGAAAATGTATATTTTTTCATAAAACATCCATTATGTCCAGCAGTTTGTTAATAGAGACACTTAAATTTTTTTAGTTGTAAAGATGTAAAAAATTTATAGCACTATCAAAATCATATGCAACATCCAACATTTAACAATACAAGTGAGGAAATAAATTGACATCTAAGTAAATAAAAAACATACCTTATGCAACTGAAATGTGCCGTACGGACTTGAAACTTTAAGAACATCCCCTGAATTCAGTGAGGTGAGCACCGGTGATATAATACCGTTGTCATAACGTTTTACAGCGAGATGGAGTTGCGCATTGGGGTCACATCCTGGGTCCCAGTACGCGTCCACGGGAGTATACGATCTAACGTATTCTGATCCTTATAAATGAACATATATTAAATTTGCTTACACTACTTTTGATAGCATTTAATTAAGAAGCTTTATATGTATTGAAACAAACTGCTTGTTGTTCTGATTCTAAACGCAGACTTTCACAGTTTACTTCAAGGCACATCCAAGATATTAATCATTCACTTTTGCGTTTATTAAATTTGGACAAAAGATTGCGTGGATGTCTTATGTATCAGTAAATTAATGGTGTTTTGAGGCGCTCTAATTTTTAAATACTTTTGCTTCGTGAAATAAAAGTCTATATCCTGAAGAAAATGTAAATAATTTCTAACAATCTTTTAATATATTACGTGTATTGACTAAAACATTGTTAATAGAAAAGAAAAATAATACTTTAAAATGATGCTTTGGGAAGAATAGTAAGAAGTTATGACTAAAATTAAATTAGAATCTACTCAAGGTAATTTTTTATATATATAGTTTGTCTCCATTATCAAGTTTTAGTAATGGAAACAAAAATAAATATAATAAATAAACGCGATAAAAGTTAAAATTTAGTTTTAATAAATAGAAACAAGGTTTTACGGCGTAATTTAAAATGAATATTTTATAAGTAATTCAGTTCATTGCCTTAAGAACAACGGCTTCGAATTAGGGTTATTTCTATTTAAAGTTTGAAGATGGAATAGTAACTTCGATACTCCGTCAACGTCTAAGTGTAACTTATTATAATGGTTTATATCTCATAGGAATTTGGGCCATCAATCAAGTAGTTTACTTAACTAAGGAAATTTCTAATAAATTATAAAATATTCAGAGGATTTCACAACGCTCTAGAGGATAGAGTAATTTGATTACCGTCGAGTATATAAATCATTTTAAATGAGGGCATTCATCGACTTGTAATGAATTGTCAATAAAATGTTTACTTACCAGCTATTGTTTCATGTACCCGCACATGATGTCCGAGAGGGAATACCACAGATCCCTTGTCTGGAACCATTGATAAAAATTTGGTGTCATGGGTTAGTGTTTGATTGGAAACCACAGCGTATTGCAGAAGCTGGCACAAAATCTTTTTAGTCGCTGTGCCTACATTTACTGCACCACAACCCTTCCACAGTTTGCCTTCAGCTTTTTGAACCGTTATCTAGAGAATAACAAGAAATTATGTTTAAGTCTTGTTTTGCATTATGCTGTTTTCTAAAAAATGCTATCTAAAACAATAGTATCTATAAAGAATAGAATTGAATTTCGCTACTGTTGCACATTTCATGTTGTTAAATCAAATATATTTAAACATTTATCATTTATTTTATCACTGAAATATGGCAATAGACAAGAGTAATTTTTACATCTTAAAAGATACATAGAAAGACTACGGTATTGGTCAGTTATCGCGTCTGAATAAAGAGTTTAAATACTAAATTCATTTATAAGGCTAAAAAATATTCTTAAGTTTTGGAAGTTTAATTAAGACATGACAAACAAGAGGTAACAAACTTAAATTATAGTTTAAAAGAGAGTAGCACTCGTTTGTTATACTCGTATCATGACGATATTTAAAAACTCGATATACCTCAATTCTCGTTACATACCTCTATTTTCCCGCTATAAAAACATGGTGTTGTTTTTATTGGTTCTTGAATAATTTCTTCAGGCACTAGCTTGACTGTACGCACCCAACCATTGATAGTTACATCGATAATTAAACTTCGTTCAGTAACACGCGAATATACACCAGGATTGCTTAAAGGTCCTGTATATATAGTAACAGTCAATTGCTCGTTTGTTTGCTCCCAGTCATAAAATAGCGCAGGCGGTACGTTTTCGGCGTATCTTTCCTTTTTAATATCTTTTAATGTACCTACATAGCCAGGTAATGATAATTCTTCTAGTTCAAAACACGGTGAATTTGTGGACTCGAGAAAATCGACAGTAAATTGAAGCGGCCTTTTCTTCCGCGGAGGCGTGGTGTAGTTAGTCAATTGATTTCTGATGATAATTCTTTCTTTTGCTATATAAGATGGTATAAGAAGGTCTGATTCAGGAAATGTGTCATTTGCATCGAAAAATACGTCACTGTCTGGCGTGCCATTTCGTAAAGTTCCAACTAAACACTTTATAAGAAGAGAATCGTAATTGATCCATGGATGAACTTTTTCGAATAATTCCGTCGCATCTCTTCCCGCACCCCGCATTAGCTCATCTGCACCTAAAAATTATGTCAGTTTCCTTTAATTTTTCATCGCAGCAGTAACTGAGTTGCTATTCCAACCAAAAAATAAGTGAAATCTTGGGATCTGACCTACTTTTTATAATTGTGTAAATCTTTTTACATGATTATGCTTAGAGGCAGCCTTGACTTAATTTCTAAAGTACTGCTGCGAATGAATAACGGTTTTAACAAGGCCCTCAACCCTTTTTAACTTTTTAATTAACAACTTCTATACTTTTTAATTCAAAAGTCTAAATAATACGAGCTAAAATAACAACATTAAGTTTTAATATCTAAATCAACTTTAAGTACCTCCAGGATGATAAAGAAGATAATGTGTTATATTGTAAACACGACCGCGAATCGCCAGCCAGGCATCATCTGCAAATAGATGTTTTCCCGTTTAAATTTGTTACCAATATAAACTTTATTAATGATATATTATTATATCTATATTCTACATATAAAATTAACTCAATTTATTAGAAGTAATTATTATTTACTTTTTGTGTTGTGCCGCTTTAGCTCGGCCGGATGAATTGATCTTACTCGTCCACTAACTCCAGTTAAGTCGATTCCAGTGTTACCCAAACGTATCCAGTCAATCAAGCTGTGTCCAGATTTTAGAGATCGATTTTGTGGGTCGCCTGTGAACAATTTAACATTAAACGTTACAGGAATAATATAATGGCCCTATATATCGCTTCATTAGAATCAAGATTTATTGAATTATGTCTGACGTGTTATATTATTTTATATTACTTATTATTAAATTGTTAAATATTCGCTATTATAATTAAACAAATTTTATAATATCTGATCTAAAAATCTACACACCCTTTTTTATGTATTCGTTAATGTTTTCATGATAGATTATTTATTTATTCCATAACTATAGTTATAAACTCACAGTTGTTCCATTAAGGCCAGGGATATAAAAGTTTTATAAAGTGCTTTTCGAGTGCGTTACCCACAAAAGGGGACATCGGCTTGTTATTTAGTACTTTGAGCTTTTGATTTTTATAACTATTACAACATTTATGACAAAACAGAACTAAAAGGTGACGTTTTTGAGAGAACCTTAATTATATCACAGTCTTCAATACTTTCCTTGTAACCGTTACGGTTTAAAATTGGGAATCAGTTTAAGAATGGGAAATTAAAATATTTCGGACTTTTAACAGGTTTGAGAAAATAGGTTTTAGCAAATGTTAGTAATCAATGAAAAATGGAGTTAAAGTACCTCTCGATTTATAATGTTTTTTCTTTTTGATAATTAAATGTATTTTATACAACAAAAATTAATATCCGCTATATCATTTCATTTTGTACCCTTTAAATTTTTTATTACTTATTTCAACTAGTTTCTTTTGTGCACATTGTTAATAGAAAATTGTAAATCATGACAAATAGACATGTTGTCAGCATAAAACATTGATCCATTACGACTCAACAGGGACCTCGTGTATATAGATCGAAAATAATTAATATTGATATCGTGTGGTATGAGTTGGCCTGTCCGCAACGGGAACGGGCTTGATTGGTATTTCCATTATAGATATCGTTGATTGCCTATTACGTATTAACGTCTCGGTGTATACCGATGAATTGTACTTCCAAAGTAATATTAGTTGAATTTCATTGCTCTTAATATATAACCAATAGTATTTGCATAGTTAGTGTCCACTCATGGAACACACCAACAAAACTATAAAGAAAACGTCGTAGTTACAAATTTATACCTTCCTTATTAGACGCCCGTTACATATCTATACAGATGATATTTTTTTCATAGTCAGTAATAACAAACCACCCTTACATTGTTCCAACTACTAGCACTTGAGGATAACTCACAACATAGGCAAGAACATTTATCAATATATTATCATCTTTTTACAGCTAACACTCACTTGTAGTACTCGACGATATTTCAGAATGAGGGCAATCGTTACAAATACAACAGCACAATAATTTTTTGACACTCATCTTCTTTTTGATATTAAATACGTTTGTGTGCCATCCCAGTTATGAATCCTACTGCCTGAAGCCAGCGAATAAAAGTATATTCAATGTGTTACATTGCTGTATTAGTATGCCGATGATAGTTTCTTCATTCTGTATATGGAGCGAAGGTTTTGGAACAAAGACAAAATGCGTCATTGAATCAAATTGGCTGCATTGGATATACCGCGAAGTAAAGAATAATAGTAATGAAGATATGTTAAGTTAAAAGTTTTTTAAGTTTTTATTAACACAAATATGCACATTGATTTTTTTTAATGGTTGTATGATAAACATTTTAACATAATTTTTTGTAACAAGTAATACAGAATTAATCAAACAAGTCAAAAAGTCTACAGCATTTTAACTTACCATTATATGACGGAAAAGAAAACGTTACGGGTTTTTTAATCGGCTTCATTTTATGTTATGAAATGATACTAAATTTTAGTGTTAGAAAAAAATATCTTCCTGATTACCTTTGAGAGACTAAGACGACATTGATGCATAATGAATCAGATGTCGCTTTTTCACCTTTTAAAAACACTGGATCCAAAAATGCATAGTTGATTTGATATTCCATAAAGGCATGTTTTTCCCAAAAAGATCGTGAAACCATAAATCTATCGATATTACAATGTTTTATTTTGAGCTTGTGATACTCCGGTCCTCTTCAAGCAGAATATAAAATTTAAACATCAGGTTTTTTTTTCCCCGGGCCAAAGGTCGAGCGAGACGTTCACCTGATGGTAAGTGATACTTGCCCATAACAACGTGGCTTTAGTTAAGATGGTATACACTGCACCTCATTTTGCTCGTTGTCTTGACACATAAGGTGTTAAGTCTTGTTACCCTAGTAATTTCTCTAACTTACAGCGTCCTTCAAAACGGTATACAGTAATGTTTGCACACTACTGTTTGGCGGCAAAAATAGGAGCTGCTGTAAACACCTACCAGTATAAAGCAAAGAAATAGTGTTTATGAAGTTTTCGTCGTATTATTTTCAAGGAATTGTAAAGGCCAATTACCATCAGTATAGATAATATAAAAACATCCAATTTTTTTTAAGTACGCTGTGGTAATTTATTTGATGGTAATCGTTCCGGGACACAAGTACCTTTTAAATTTATCACGCACGCTCTTACCTGGCATATACGTTATTAAATATTCGACAGGGGTTGGCGTTGAGATTGACGGTTTTACCGATAGCTCCCTTTTCGATCATCTAATGAATATTAATCGTTTATATTATACAATGTAAAATTACATATACAGATTATAAATACAAATTAACTGTTTTGGTAGTAAAATATGCTTCATCAAACTTACAACGTCCTTACCGTCGTTATTGATGTCAGATTTTAACCGTAATAAATCTCTTAAGTAGTTTTGCTTGTAATAGTAGGTTCTAGTCATAAAATTCATGTCCTCGTAGCACATAACAGCTAACGTACACTACGAGGACATGAGGAAGGGACGTAAGAGTGTATGTAACCTAAATCCGAAGGGACATTTTACCCAAATACAGACTAAACTTTGATTGGCGCTTGTTGGGATGGAAACTTATTGCAACGATAAGTTATTAAATCTCATATGGATAAAATCTTTCGCCTAGAGAAATCAAAATGGAGCGGACAAGGTTTTGGTGTAAAAACCCGAAGAGAAGTTAATTTTATATTTAATTTTTTTATTCCGCTAAGGGAAGAGACAAACAATACGTTTACGTGATGGTGTACGATACATCTACCTAAAACAATGTGGCGTTAATTAGGATGATGTAGACTACACTATACACTACACGTTAAGGCTCGCTACTCCTAGTAATTTTAGCGACCTTCAAACTGAAACACAGTACTTTACTGTTTGGTAGCAGAAACAAGAGCAAATTTTTTGTTACACTAACCTATAATTATATTTCGAAGTAATTGTTAATATTAATTACTCGTTGAGAGAGACAAAAAATGTATTATTTTCTCATATAATTTGATATGAGAGGCAGCGATATTGAAATTGATACGTAATTAAATTTTGTGGAGACATTCTCACGGAAGCATGACATAAATGAAGTGAACAATTTCATTAACGTTTAAGGAATTGAACTTCTACAGCGTTGTAATAGTATTTATAAATACCTTGACAATTCTTAATAAAATTTGTAAATTCAATCTGCAGGTACACAATATAGATTTATTTTTTAAAATAAATCATTCACCATCAATTGAAAACTCATTTTAGACATAGCTTTTCTCTACCGAGCAATAAACTTATATTAATTAAGCTGCAAAAGATTTTGTATGTGTATTTATTCTTTAAAACATTTTAAATTAATGCCTTATGGTATAATTAAGCACAGAAAGAAAATGAAAAAGAGGATTTTTTTTATATTCGAAGGAAATTTAGTGATGTAATTATTAATGGAATGTATAGAAAGTAGATATAGATTACGCCAGGCGGAATACGCAACAGAGCGTCAGTTATCTAAATTAATTGGGCCACGTGGGAGGCCGGATTAAACAGCTTAATTGGAAAATCACACTGATTTTCTTCTACCAAAATAAATGTGAACTTTTATTGATTTGGCAAATGAAGGAAGCAAAACAGAAGCCAGGAGAAATAGTTTTGGAGTGAAAAAAAGACCGCCAATTAAAACACCAAATTTTAGCACCATTATGAGTTAAAAAAACATCAGAAATGACCGAATTGGATGGTTAACTTTTGAAGAGGTAGAAATAACTATCTCCCCACTTACTTGTTAAAAAAAAGACCGTACCATGATTCAATTCATTTGTCGAAAAATCTACAACTGTCTGTATTTACATCGTTTGAAGTTAATAAATAGTAAATAAAAAACATAAACTTTTAATTATAAGATTCACATCGGAAGTGTTCAAGTGGTAAATTGGATTTTTAGCTGACCTGGTTTTGTAAAACATCGAGATACAGTCTACAGTTCATGATTGACAACAAGTATTATATATGATAGCGCAGACTTTGTAAAAAATTTAATAAATTTAAAGAAAAGTAATCAATTATTACTTCATATAAGTTTTAAGACGTTAATTTTCACATTGATTGTGAAAAGTTTATAATTTATTAAATTAACAGATGTTAATTAATTGAGAATCAAGGCATCTCAAAGCATGACAATGAAAATGAAATTCTATGTAAAATATGGATACATAAACTATACTGATATTTTGTTACAGAAACTATATTGTTATAGCACTGTTAACTATAACGTTTGTAAACCGATCATTATCCGTAGCCTTTCCTTAATGATAAATTACGAGGCGAGAAATATGATATGACAGGAAATATTGAGTTTCCTCATTAAAATAGAGCAGTAACACTGTTCAAACTAAATTGTAAATTCCCGAGAAGGGATAGATTCAATTTTATGCCGTATACTACATATAATGTGCTAAGTTTAATAAGAAATCTTATATAAATTTCTTATAAGCTAATGTTCAACCGGGTTGGTACTTCAGGTTTAATTGCGATTGAGGAAGTAAACGAGCGGGCTCGTATTCTATACGAAAAGCTCTTGTTCCATGAGAAAGTTAGCGCTTCCATAAATTTGTTTTTTATTTTATTTTACGAGTTCCTGAAGGATAAACAGAGTAAAATGAAACGAAGAGGATTTATTTTATTGGAAAATAAATAATGGCCTTTCTTATTCTTTATTTATACGTTCCCGTTTTGTTTACTTTTCCATACAGAATTATTACGGAATTAAAATGTAATATTTATGTTTATGCTTTAAATCTTAGTCGTTTATTGGTTTTATTAGTGATAGGTCTCTCTTGCCAAAGTCCGTCTAGACAAGTATTAAGTATTATTGAAAGAAATAGGTATAGATGTCTTATCGCTAAAAGCAATCGATCACTTACCATCATATGAACTTCCTGCTCGCCTCAACGCATACTCGTAGCAACGAAAAAATATAAACACATCAAAAATGGGGTTAAGCATAAAAATACACGAAAAAGTTTTGCATGAATTTTATTTTTGTTAATTTTATAGCAAAGTCAAGGAATATCATGCAAAAAGTAGGAAAATATTCTGTGTAATCTAGGTGAGTTGTTGAATGAAAATGAAAACGTCAAATTCGTTTGTGGCATTGCTTCATTTTTATTCCCCGTAAATTAAAGCTTGCAGTCGACGCTTTGGGGAATACCGAATAAAAACCTATTTGAATTATTCTAACAAAAAAATTGGACGGGGAAAAGTTTTCCGAGTATATTTCTATGTCCGTTTGATATTTTGATTTAAAAGATAATATTATGGTGCTTTACAAATGTATTACGCAATTAGGTACAGGGTTTATCTTAGTGTAAAATTAGTTTTATTACAATTTAAGATTAACTTACAGTTACAAGCAAATATTAATAATATAAAGTAATCGTAGACACTTGTAATATTAAATAAAATGATCAAAAATACAAAGTGTGACATTGATTTCTGGGCCCATAAGTAAAAGTACGTCGAAGGTAAGCTACTATAGAGTTTTGATCTGTAGGACGCCGTAGCTTATTAATATACTTACTTCACTTTAAATACCTGGCCTTTAAATGTGGCCTTAAAATTTTATGCTCATGTTTTCGTATACTTATGACAATAGATAGTCAATAACCATACGGCGAACTTTGTTGTCTTTATTAAGAATTATTGGAATGATGACAAAAGGTATCTGTATAGGTATTTAAGCTTTCGCATAAACAAAATTCACTTTTGTCTTGACAAATAAAATAGTACTTTCCACAAAGGGACTAAGCATACTGTTAGTAATGTAATTAATCTTTTATTTAAATCCCCAGTGTACAGCAGGACAAACTAACAAAGCAACCACAACTCCCAAAACAATGTTAACAATTTGATAACTCGTCCGGTGAACACATGTTACTTTATATTTTACTAATAAAAGTTATATACAACTATTTTAAATTTTAATTAGTCATTATTGTAATATTTTTAAACCCTGTAAACATTGCACTTAAGTCATATAAATATTTTTTAGCATATTTTCAGTTTACATTTCTCAAATATAAGTTAAGTTATTGGACAAAATTATTATAAGATCAAAAGACTGCGGCGATATCTAAATAAATGTGAAAATAGATCAAAGTTTTTTAATTTAAAATTATTACATGAAAATTGTTGCGACAAAAACTTTGGCAATAGACTACATGAAACTATGTAAAGTTAATTAATACTTGCCCTGTCAGTTTACGTTAACTTTAACAACAACAACAACAACTTTGTAGTTGTTGTTATTTAAACTTGGTTGAAAAGGTAAACTATTCCAATATTTTTAATTACTAAGGTATTTGTTTTTAATTATTGATATATAGTTTACATACACAACATATTTTGTATACTCATAAAATATTACTTAATCATTATTTAATTTAAATTCCTGATAAAATAAATATTGAAGTTATTATTTAAGCTCTACGCAAAACGTGAAAGCATTTTATTTTTAAACTAAATCTCTTGGAATAAAATCGAATATTTTTTTACTGTATTGATTATCATACTAATTAACGAAATCCTATTAATGTAATTACTGTATGGAAAATGTATTCCTTCGAGAGTTGAATTCTGGCAAACTCATCATATTTAACTAGGACGAATACTATGCAATTTTTTCTGGTGCAATTCCGAGTCTGAAAGTGAAATTAATTTTTCTTTTATTACAAAAGCGAAGGAACAAAAATCTTTTAGAATAATTAAGTATAAAGTAACATGTGTGAAAACCTTTAATACCCATTGCAAGTCCTTTATGTCCAAGTGTTATCGGTTTTAATTGGTTTTATATCCATAGTGAAGTGTTGAGGATATTCATTGAAGTCCTTCTGAGTCTTTTCACACGTATAAATAACGGAAATAGAAGTTAGGTTATGATTCAAATAGATATCAAGGTGTACACTCATGTACTACAAAGTACATGCAAATTCATTCATTTTCGTTTCTCAGTTATTCATAGTCGTTTTAATTATCTCGCCTAAGTAGTATTCTCATTTGAGTAACAAGGATAGAAGAGACATTCAACACCCACGCAGTTTCATTCCATTAGCTTTCCGTGTATACATCTTATTATATTACTAGTAATAACAGTGCATACATGCCTTATAAAAAAGTTAACATTTTCCTTCTTTCAAACCGATAACTAGAAGGTTAAAAACTAAGGTTTCGGGGCCATAAGTGCAATGTAAATAAAATGTTATGTAAACACCATAAATAAGTATTTATGTTATAAGCCTATGTGCATTTAAGTCTCGATATCTTGTCGTTAAAATAGAAAATGAAAATTATCATTAATCAAAAAAAGTATCCCTATCATTCTTTAAGGTAGAAGAGTTCAATATCAACAAAAAAATTTGGAGATTGTCAAAAAAAATTAGGTAACAAAAGCCATTAAAACTTTGTTTGGCTTTTTTACCTTTAAAAGTTAGAGACGAGGTGAGACGAGAAAATTTTTATATAGACATTTATACATATTCAGTACACTTCTTTTCACAATTTTGTTATGAAGATTATACCGAAGTCTATTATTATTCTAACTTTGTGAATACATAATACAAAGGATCTAGTTAATCATAAAGTGAGCGTCGGTACATATAACGAGAGTTACTCATTTGTGTATAAACACAGGGATTTAAGTTTATTGACGTAGACGTGCTTAGAGTAAGTAGCAAAAATATTTCTTTTAATACTCTAATAAATGAAGTTTAATAAAGTCAAAGAAATGTTTCTTTACAAAAAAATCGATTCTCAATGTTTGTTGTTTGTATACCATAATACTGACCAACCCTTTACGGACGCTGTTCTTTATAAAAGATGAAAGAGTTTCTATTTTATTTAATTAATATTTACTGTTTTGATAGTAGTTCAAATGGAATAAATTTAGAGAAAAATAAAGTAAAACGTGAAGACGATATTAAGTTGTAATATAAATAAGTAGGAAAAATGTTATTGATACAATATAAAATATTTAAAACCAAATATTCACCTAATAAACCATTTCACAGGGATAAGAGGTTAAGTTGTTTTTATAAATATGTTTTTTTTTTCTAACCATTCTAATGGAACCTTTTTATTGAAGGGCGTTAAGCTAATATTTTATCTCCCAACGCCGGAATGGTTTAAACCTTAATTACTCCTGGTCAAATTTATAGCTTTTCCGTTGTCAGGTTAAAAATTTATTTAATTTTATTTTCTGTTCCGAAAAATGTTCGGGTTATTTATCCTTTTGCCTGTTATTGTTTCAGTTTATCTCAAACGCTGTATTCTTTGTTAAAGTCGTACAATCATGAGTGTCAAAGTTGCGCAAACAGAGATCTGACCCAGGGGGCCGGAAGAACTATCGCTTTGGTACGTGTATAACATATGTAGCTTTTCACACAAAGCGAGGAAATACAATGCGCCGACCGGTAATAGAAACTAAAAAGAAAACTTTAATTTTTATTAGGAATTAACACGTAATAAAGACATAAAAAATATAAAAAAAAAATTGTACAAGAATCTCGAAAATACTTGAAAACAAAATTAAATTGAACCTTAATGGAGCTAATGGTTTTTGTTAGGATTGTAACAATATTTTAGGAAATGCTATATCATTTCCTCACAAAACCACTAATACGAAGTTAAGTATTATAGTACACAGAGAAAACCTTTTCCTCCTAGTTTTATTATAGTAATAACATCAGCGCCTTTTCTATTTTTATACCGTCCAACTTTTTATTACCTCATCTGAGCAATAAGTTAACTTATATTGGCTATTTATTTTACCTGACCCTAAAAATAATGAAAATATAACTATCGTAGGTCAGCTGCTGGATAGAATAACAGGGCTATGAATCGATTTGCCAGATTCCGAAGTGTGAAGTTTCGTTTAAGGAATTATGTTAATATTGAATATTTTGTGAATTATAAAATGCTGTGAAAAGTACCTGCAGAACCTTTAAGAAACAATGATTTTGAAAATGGTATTCTAAATAATTAAAATTTTACTAAAACAATAAATATCGATATTCTTTGACTACTTTCGCCATAATGCCTTTCTGTATATAACTACATTCTCAATATTATTTCGGGATAGTTGTAAAAGTACAACTAGTAGTAACTATTTACTTTAAGCGATTTCAACTGATGATTATTATCGATTTGTTAAACAATAATATTGTTCCGCGGTGGTATGGATTTGGTTTCAAGTTCAAGATGTAAACGTTGTTTATTCACTGTCAACCAAAGTCCATATAAAATAAGTTCTTTATGTCCAAAAACTTGCCAAGTCGTATATCGGTCCTATTGCCGGCATAAATTAATCACAGTATCGTCTCGAAGCTTAAAATTATAGTGAATCACACACTCGTCCAACGCTTTTATATCTATGTATAGCCATCCTTCGACCACCAGAATTTTCTAGAGAACTTTTTCTGATGCAATACTTATTACAATTAATTATTATCGATGATAATTTTTGTAACAATACTAATATTTTATCAGTATATTGTAACTTGTTCAGATCCATGTTGTGTAGAATCATGAAGAGAGTACACAAAGCGATAATTGATTATCCAATGCCAAGTTTGTTGTTTACAAATCGTTAGTTCTGCTTGTAGTATCGAGATTGCTTTTGTCACAATTTCAAAGTATACCATATGGCTCAGATGTAGCTTACTGATATTTTACAAAATTAAGCTTTAAGTTTACTTCTATACTTCAACTCGCATCATATCAACGTCATAATTGGTGAGGTGAGTCTGATATACCAATACTAAGGAATATTGGCGGAGACGAGCAAGGCGTTCACTTGGTAGGTTGAAATACACTACACCACCTTGTCTAAAATCTCATTACTCCAGTAATTTAACTAGCTTACTGCGCCCTTCAAACCGGAACACAGTAATGTTTGGCAACAGAAATAGGAGCTGCGGTGATACCTACCTAGCAACAGAAACCTACTACCAGTCAATCTCTAATAAAAAAAACATGATCGAATTTCTGACAACTGAATAATTAGGCAAATAATATAAATAGACGATCTTTGTCAATTTGCAATTTAAAATAAAGCAATATATAACAAAATACTAATACATATATTTTGAAAATAGCTATTCAAGAAGAAACGTATGAAAGTATGTTAGGAGAAAAATCCGGGACTTTTATCTGTACCATAAGCCTCAATGTGAACAAATGGTGATAAATCGTGGGCGCCAAGTTTCCCGGAGCCAAAATTAACAGGTTTTATCTGAAGATGTCGCCATTACAGATAAGCCAGACATAATAAACGTTTGCGAAGGTTTCGTCGAAGATAAAATAATATTTATGAGTATACAAGACAAATATTTATTTTACAAATTTGTTTGTACCAAGGACAATCTCAAAAAAACTTGCCATTAACTTCGATGGTAAATTTTTTGAGACTTAATTATTTTAAATTATGTTAAATATATATATTAAAATTAATTATGTGATGAATAAGTAATCAGCATGCAATCAGCATGTCTGTCAATTGTCTTTTAACAAGAACCACTATAATGTTTTATGTATTTGTATAATTTATAATAAATGGAGAAAGACAAATAAAGTCGAATTATTTTAGAATACTTTTTGTAAATTTATTTGTTGTTATTTTTTTATAATTAAAAGCATTAAAACAAAATGACGGAATAAGTATCAAAGTTACGGAAATAAAGCTTTTCGACATGCCGATAAATATCTGGACATTTCCCGAGCGTTGTATTGTTTATGGAGACTTCCAAACTCAATAATGAAAGCCTTAAAGTTAGGATATCCTTCGAAGTTTTAACAACGATAAACATTATCCCGGTGGATTATTTACAATGGCAATATTAAATTTAACAAGAGTTTGACTTAGATCTATTAAATTAATAGTAAAGTAACTTTAACAAAAAATTTACCGTCACTAAAAAAAACTCGGTAATCAAAATAATCTCGCCGTTGATTAACAATTATGAGTTCCTTATATTTTTTTAGATTGTCATAGACTTTTAATTTTTTTTATAGTCGAATCAAAAATTAGTTCAAGTATTAATTACTAAATTAACTATAATGTTTAACTTTACAGGTGTTCAATGCAATTCATGTGATAGTTTTTGCGTAAAGCCCTAGGATATTATATTCACCTTTATCTTTGTTCCATAGAAAGCAAAAAGAATTTTTAATTTAGGTTGTATAGGAAAAGTTGAGAGAAAACTAGTCTACAAACGTCGGACTTGAATAAGAATATATAATGTGTGTACAAAGAGTCATGAGTACTAATATGTGATTGTTAGTTTTTTACTAATAACGTTCACTGTTGTTTCTCTCGGACCTTTTCGGGCATGTTGCTCAAGATCAAGACAGAATTTGAACTTTGTCTTTTAAAGGTTTGATTCTTAGCAAATTAGATTTTTCTTAAAGTATATATTGACGCTTTGAATATTGGAATTTAGAAGGTTATAAGGATTTTTTCAAAACCATCTCGTTTGTTTCCTCCTTAATATTGTACGAGTATGTCTCGCTGTAATAGCACTGCTGTGTTTCAGTTCTTAACATATGAGGGCCAGTACATTTTGGACCACCCTTTACCCTTGGGCTTTATTATCATTTAATATCATGTGAAACTAAGGCAAATTAAATAGCTTAGCTAAAGCGACAGGTACATTTTTTAAATAAATACACCGAGAATAATTTCAACATCACAGATAATAATACTTCGAAACAAAAACGGCCTCGAATAAAGTTATTAAACCTTAATTCGCAGCCCTTTCATTAACCCGTTGTTGTACAAACCATTGTTGTAATAAAAGCTTTTAAATTATACAATGGATACAGAAGTTAAATATTTAAAAATTCATTAAAAATTCCTGTAACATGAAATCAATATAATTTGTTCTCCAATGAGGTATTATACCTCATTACAATAAAACTTCAAAACTTGTTAAAACTCTGAGTTAACGAATGTCTTTACTGCCAATGGATATGCTATACATAGTCATATGAAAGAAAACGTATTCAAACCATACATAAACAATAGTTAATTCTTATTTATTGGTTTATTAAAACTCATTTTTACGGATTTTATCGCGTTTTTTTGTTTTATTACTTATTTATTGACCAATTACAATTTTTTAAAATTACAAATATGTAATCAGGAAATACGTGGACATGAAGAAAATATAGGAATATAATGTTTTGATGCAATTATCGTAAATGTACGTGATATAATCGTATTTATAAATTAATAACAAGAAACTACTTTTTGTATATAGAAAAGCCGATCATTCTTAAATATGCGAATATATTTGTGTAAATTTAACAGAAAATAAGAACAAAATGAAAGAAAATAATCTTTTAAATAAATTGCACTAAACATGCTTTATTAGTGATATGAATTTTGCAACTATTTTCATTGACCACTTAGCTTTCATAGCATAGTAGTTAAAAAGCTTTTAGTACAGGAAATTTGTTTAGAGGCCGCACAAAGGTATCAAGGACTATAAGTTATTTATATGTTGTTTATGTTCTGAAGAGTTTGTTCATTAAATATCGTAATTGTTTATTTAACACTTTCATTATTTCGATTTTTAGTTAATCTCTACACATTTTGCGGCAAACCATTTACAGCCTCGTCTAAGCAATAAATTACCCTATATCTATTTACTCCCACTGACCCGCAATGATGGAAATACATTTACCTACTTTCGTAATTTTGCTCCCGAGGGAAATAAATGGGGAACAATTATTAGATCCTACAATATTCCTCTAAATAGACGGTCGAAATATTAACATGGTTTTAAATTTCGTTTACAAATATTTACCAATTTACGTGTTAATGATTATAACACGAAAATTACGATATTGTGTATATTATTTTATCATTCTTATTTAAGACAGACTTCTTTTAATTCAAATATTTAACATGGCTTTATTCAAAAATTTCATTTATTTCAAATAGATGTTTGACCATATTTCATAAATCAAAAACTTTTTACGGATTTTTCTAGATTTTGAAATGTGGAGCAATTTATTTTAAGAGAGTTTTCATTGTTATACAATATTACCCAACATATGCAGCTGTAATACAAATAAAATGTAACAAAACGGTATCGTCATTATTATTTTACTCATCAACGAGCAGGCAAAGCAATAAGAAGCTTTAAGAATGAGTGTTTTCAATTTAAATACGCTTCTGTTTAGTAAACAACTCCAATTTGGCATTAATTTCAGTTTATTATTTTGAAACTCGTTTAATGAGAAGCAAATTTAGCCAAGCAGAAAAATAGACGACTTATTCATGAGAGAAATGTCTTTTTTTTTGCAAACGGGCGGTATAGTAGCTTACTCCAAGTTTTTTCATTTGAATTTTTAATACATATTACCTACCTAGGGAAAAACGTTGTTCATTTCTTGTTAAAAATATTTTGAGCCCCTTTTTGATTATTATACATTTATATAATAAATAAAATGATTGAGTGCACATGACGGATAAATAAGACTATTCTTACTTTAATAACTGTGTTTCGCAGTTTGTTTTTCTATATAATGGTTGGGAAGAGCAAAAAAATTTCCTAAAGACCACAGTTTAAGATGGTTGAGGGAATATTTCCATTACGTACAGGAAATTGGTTAGAAAGCTTGTGCTACACAAGCAACACCACTATAATGTTATTTTGCTATTTTCTACTTTAACACAAGCAGTATATTGTGCGTATATGAAATACTATTACGTAGAAAATTATACGCAACAAAAATAATTTGTTAAGTGTATTGTTATTACTGTTATAATGTAAAATATTGCGAATAAGGTTTTGATAAAGGAGTGTACCATCGGTAAATAGTAACTGAAAAAAAAATTTAATGAACTTGAAAAACAATGTGAAAATCAATCTTAATAGATACATAAAGCATAATTACTTTCCTATACCGTATAAGATTGTTTTTGATGGTTATATTTTTTTCATCAAAGAAGAATTATCTAAATCAACAAGACGATAATAGTTATTTTGATCTTTCCATAGTTGTTATTTTAAGATATTTGATTAAAATATACAATATTATTATTTATCTTTATAATTAATTTAATGGTTATTTCATCTAAAGCTTCAGATCCAAGCGTATTTTACAGAAATTATTATGTAAATATTTGGAAAATAATTCCGCCGCTACGCTGTCGTGCTTGGAGCACGTTTGTGGAGATTTTAGCTTAAAATTTTAAGCAACGCAAAAATAGATTAAGAATTTAAAAACTACGTAAATATGTTTTATAACTCTATGGGTAAATACTCGACCTTAAATTACACAATAGTATATAATAAAACAAAACATTTATGATCAGTGTTCGCCAAGAATACTCTGGACATCCTTGTACATGGGCACCACACTATAATGGGCAGAATATATCACTTACAAAGAAACGAACGATTTGCTCGGTTCTATACTCAATATCATAAAAAAAATCATTCAATGTGTATCGACGTATCTCAAAAGTTTTTTTTTTGTTAAATGAATAGGCAAATATGCGCATTTTAAAATAACCTTTAAATAAAGGGCAGTGTTTGAATTTATATTATAATGAATCTTATATATTTGAATTTCCTCCGCTTTCACCTGCATGTATTATTCAATAACTAGAATTGGGCGAGGGCTGCTTCTCATTTGACGTTCAAATTAAAAACTGGCAGGGAATGTTTAAATAGATTATTATTTGTAATGTAATGTTACAACTTACTTTAATAATTATTAAGTTTATCTATTTTTACGAATACATTTTCTTCTTAGGTTGTCATTTTCTTCTTAACCTATAGTACCATGCCCTCAGCGATGTAATGGTTATTTAACACTTATTGCATTCAGACATATAACGATATGAAATATATTGAGGAACAGTTAATTTTGTTAATAGCATTATAACGATTGAAGTTATTCAATACGTGGAAATTTAAAACGTCTTATCGATTTGTAAGTTATAGATGTATGTATGTATCTTTTATTAGAGTTTTAAGGCCCCAATATCACTATGAAACTATATTTCTAAAAAATCCTGCTAAAACTTTAAATTAAATTTGCTATTAAATTGTTACATAAACGACAATCCTTTAATAAAAAAACTCAACAGCGAAGTAGGTTTAATTAGTAGTTTATCTATTTAGAAAATTTGTGAGATGTTTAATATTTTAATGTATTAATGAATAAATGTTACTGATTGCCTTGGAAACACGTAATATAATACAGCCCTCGAGGGACATTCACGTGTTCAATGTCGAAAAGCTTATCTTTCATTAACTTTATACTTACCTGTAAATTACAGTGTTTGATAGATATAGATACAACACATATGGCTATAACAACGGATATTTTATTATATTTTACTAGAAGTTATATATAAATTGTACTTATTAAAACTCATACATAGCTGCAAAATGTAAATGCTTTTCCATTATGTACATATAAATATTTTCTTTTAAATTAGTGTATTATTTATTTAAATAAATTAGAAAATATCATTTAAATAAATTTAAGCTAAACTTTATTAAAGCAGCTCCAGTTTACAATAGCGTTTTTAATAATCCTTGAGAGTTAAACGAATTAACAAATTAAAAAACTATAACTAATAAACGGCTGTTAATGTTATTTAACACAATTGATCCTAACTATTAAACAATTACAATACATTTTTGGAGTTTGTGTTTAATGTTTATCTTATAAATTCTTATTCAAGTACACAAATCTATTTCAAATGAATGTCGTTTAACGAAAAGAAATATCGCAAATTGGTTCAACAAATAAACGAAGTGACCATACAAAAACGTCCCGAAAGCTCCAAAACGATGAAAAGTTTACGGGTTGCCGTAGTTACCTAATCTAATTTATTCCACTGGAATGGGCTTCAGTATTTCGATCTTATTGTGTTGGTTCGGGAAAACTCTTCAAAGTAAAAATAGAATTTGTCCTATAATTTGGGAGAACATTATTATTACTATGAATATTGAAACTATTACTATTTTCAAATTGACGTATTGATTATTTACTAATAGTATGTCTTTTACTGCCAGAAAGTATCACTGCAATGTTATTTTGTATCGCCTGCGAAAACAGAAAAGTATTTGAAAAGGGCTGTAGCTAGTTTCATTACTGAGATAATAGTACGCCATCTTATATTGCAGAATGCCGAGCCCAATTTGGTATTATGTAAACACGCAGTCTCATTGTTATGAGCAGGCTTCACACCTAGTTCGCCTCGATGCTTTGTAATAAAAAAAACAATCACATTTATTTACAAGTTATACCAAGGTTCAGGCTTTACAAATGATTTCTCTGGATGTACAAATGTGTTTAAATATCTTTACATATTTTATAAATTCATGAATAATTTTCTCATTATGCTAACCGATAAACATCCACTTGTGAATCTTTTTATTGTGTATTGTATGATTCTTAACCCCGATACCAACGATGTTAAGTGGTAATTAAAAGCTCAGAGGTAATTGGGATTTTTTCGCTTTAATACACACTTGTCAATATTAATTCACTATTGCAGTATTGTTTTTTATTTAAGCGTTTAACCGTCTTGAGATATTTCCATACAGTCTGTTGACTGTTGCAGTTAGAGAATATTAAATGACTTGAATTCTGTGAAACCTGTTAAAGAAAAATCAATACCAGCCGCGACTTGGGTTCATAATTCAATTGCTCGCAAAACTTTAACGATACAGCCCAAGTGTTCAACTGAAACTGTTATGTAACAGATGCTGTAGAACTATAGTTATTAGAGTTTCTTTTTCTTACGGTACTTATTTTGCAATTAAATGTAACTTAAAAAATACTATGGCCTGAAAAAAATTTAAACTATTGTCTTTATAAATCAGCTACAGGATTTAATTCAACACTTAGAACTTTTTAGATCAGTAACGCCAAAGATACATGAAAATTAAAAGTTCCAGATCCTCATTTAAATAACGTTGATGACAACTGATGAAATTAATCTATTAAGACATTCTCAGGTAAATATCGCTGTTCGAGTGGACTACAGGGAGTTTTCATATATTTTTTTATTACTTATCACATTGTTTATACCGCTGTTATATAATATAATGCCAAAAAGTCATTTAAATTACTTTTTTTTTTAATATTTATGAAAACCTCTTGCCATAATTCTGGAGTTACAAAAAATCGCTCTTATTTAATCTTACGCATTGCCGAAAGAATTTTAAATAGAAGGAAATGAATTAAAAACTTCATAATTCGTATTGTATAACAAAACACGGTTTATTGGTGTGATATAATTAAGATTTTACAGATTAATCAACAAAGAAATAAACCGAAGTAAACATAAAATATTAGATTCACCAGGAATGTAGGCACTTTTATATTTACATTTAAATTTTGCATCGTACATAATACAGAAAATCAACAGATTGACAAAATATAAAGCCATTGCGTGAATATAATTTTTTAATTATTATTATCTTAAAAGTTTTTAAAAACTAAGATTGTTTTCTTGCTCATAAATACGGTGGTTCTCTTATTACATACTATTATAGTTTTGCTTCAACGTGTTTAATTCTATACATTAAGAGTAATTATAAAGTTTAAATTTATGAAATGTGTGAAGGAACCCAATCCCAATTTTATATTTTTTAGTAAATTAAGTTTTATTATAAAGTTATATATAATAGTAATTAAACTTGTTTGTATATCTTGATGTCTTGCGTATTCAGCGTACCCTACATGAATGTAATAAATATTAAAATAATACATGTGGTATTATTATCATAAATTAAACTAATATTCAGTTTAAGTAGTTATTAATTGTTGAATATTATTAACTCAATACCCAAATATTATTGCATACTTAGCGTTTGTGCAAAATAAATCTACGGTAAAAAAAAACCGTTATAACGTCATAAAATTTTAGGTAGTTTATAAATTGACCATAAAAGGATTGGAGAGTGATGTGGAGTATGTTTTATTGTTATTTGAAAAATGTACAATAATGTTTATCTTCTATATTATTTTGATGACATATTGGTAACTATGAATTTGATTAACACAACAAGAAAGTAAATAAAATGTGCACGCATACTTAAATTGACACAGAGACGGCATTAGAAGTCAATATATTTTACCCATTATATAATCTACACGTTTACCCATTAAAGTATCTATAATTAAATATACTACATATTTTTTGTGACAGTTATGATCTATATTACATTTTATCATACAAATTTATCACGATTGTTTTAAATCTACTAAGGATAAACGAGAGAATTTAAAAATATATTATAATTTATATACTTAACTTTTTACTATGTGCATGCTATACTTCTTCATAGAACCATTTTAGTTAAGTTTAGTTACTTTAAAGTAATATTTGCAACTATTTCTCACTCTCGGGACGAAATCTCAATAATCTATTCGAATACCCTACTTACAATGTTATTTACAAAACACTTATGTGTATTATTTTGAATAGTCATTACTCATCGCCATTATATAACTTTTACTTGAGAACCTTAACCTATAAAGGCGTGTATAGACATTTCTTTCATGCCAAGTCTTTTCAATATATCGACGCCGGCATGCGTAAATTCTGTAGGTCCGCATATACAAGCAAAATGCGAAAGCTCCTCATCGGAACTAAAAGCTGATTCACCGAGCAATTCAGATAAAAGCTCTTTACTAATCCGTCCCTTGCGACCATCCCACGATGGACTGCCACTCGAAAGAATATGCATGACGTTAATCCTGTAAAAATATTTATAGTATTACTCGGGGTATTTATTGGGTAAATTTCGTTAGAACTTATTATACTTATATGCTTAATAATACAACAAAGTTGATTTTAAACCAAGACTGCTTAATTTATATAAGTTTAATATTTACTTTATGAAAGTAATGTTAGCAAAGACAAGCCAAATATAACAGTACTGTACTACGAAGAAATCTAATTACTTTGCTTAGGTTGGTCCATTCGGGATAAAAATTACGATAATTACTTAAATAATTCTCTACGTAGATAATAATAATGTCTTCTACAAAGAAATCGCTCAGTAAATACGGATTCGATCCCAAGCCACGAAGTTTTCAAGGGCGCTTGTCGCTGTATAAACAAGCCCTTGACATGTTTGATCGTTGTTTACAACATATTCATTATGGAAAAAATTTATTGCAGTCATTAATTTTAAATCACTGTTTAAAGTTAAAAGATATTAAAATAACATACTAAATATACAAATGCAACACTTTATTTACCTGTCGTCTTGAATCATTAAGTCTTCAAACTTTTCTCTAAACAAAATATCTTGTTCTGTTTTGTTGAAGAAAAACAAAGCTATACGTTCACTGCAATGAAATGTAAGATAAATTAACAAAGAAACATTTCAAGTTGTTCATTAATCATTAAAAATGACTAAAGAAGAGAATTATCCAACAAAGTTAAGACATTTTAAACTTAAATCCGCTACAGTTTGTTATTTCAAAGTTGTAATGTTATAATTACCAACGGGGATTAGATCTTGATAGCATGAATTTCAATACGCTTAACATTGGAGTTATACCAGTTCCAGCTGCTATTAAAATTATTGTTCTTACTGTTCTTAGCTGAAAGGAGATAATAATTCATGAATTGTAATATTTTTTTAATTATTCTATAAATTACTTATATAAAGTACATTGTCTTTTAGTACAAGAACAATGAAAATTTTGAAAATAATAAAGAAATTTTACCTTCTGAAGTTCAAAATTGCCGTATGGCCCTGATACGGTTACAGAATCTCCTATTTTTAAAGATGTAAGCATTGGAGACAAAACACCTAATTTATATCGTTTTATAGTGAGTTTCAGTGGTGCAGAAAGTTCTCGATTTGAACTCCAGTTATCGCCTATAGGTGTGTACGATCGTATGCACTCCGAATCTAAACGAAAGGATCAAGTAAGAAATTTGAAAGACAATTTGTTAATCAAATAAAGTTTAAGTATTTGCGTTAATATTTTTATTACCTGCAAGCGTTTGGTGTATTCTTATATGGTGACCAATTGGTACGATAACGGGTCCCGCGACTGGTGTCAAAGCCACAAGCATTGTATCGTGAGTCACAGAACTAATACCTTCAACTTTACATTCTACAATTCGAGGTGTTTTTATTTTAGTCCCTGTACTGAAGCTAGTTTCTCCACAGCTTTTCCAAACTCCCATTTCGGCTTTTTGTGCGATGACCTAAAGAGAAATATTTTTATATTAATCGGGAACTAAAAATAAACCTATTTAGCAAAAAGTTCTCGCTTACTTCTAGCTTTCCACTTTCGGCAAAGACACGTAATTGCAAAGGTTCACTTAGTGCATGTTCCGGTACTATCCTTATTGTTCTCAACCAATCACCAGTCACAACTTCAATGAGTAATACGCCTTCACTTAATCTAGCACAACTACCAGGATTTGCTAAATATCCTGTATATACCGAAATCGTCAGCTTAGTCGATGTTTGTATCCAATCAAAGCGTAGCGACGAAGGGCTGTCGTTGTTGCTTTTTTGAGTTTTAACTGGACTTGAGGCAGCTCTTCTACTTATAGATACAGGTAATTCACTAGAGTGTATTAAACTTTGCATTATTTTACTCGGTGTACTAGATTTTGCACTCTCTTCGTTTTTATTAGTAATTTTTTTCCGTACTGGTGTTATACAATTTGCTAAATTTTCCATTGATTTTCTAACAAGTTCCTGGGCTTTAGAGGGTTCGCGGAGACGTTCGGATTTAGAAGAAGAATTGTGATTATCAAAAAGGTCTTCTTGACTAGGTCTATCAAAGCGAAGTGGACCCACGAGGCATTTAGCTAAGAGGGAATCGTAATTAACCCAAGGATGTACTTTATCGAATAACTCCGTTGCATCCATACCAGCACCACGCATTAATTCTTCAGGACCTGAATTGATATTTTTATACATTAGTAATACAATTCCGAAAATACCTATTCCATATAAAATCACGAGATCGTAACTAGCTATGACCTCGATAGTGTATTAAACTGATTATTAAGATAAGCAATCTCACCTCCGGGATGATATGGCAAGTAATGTGTTATATTGTAAACTCTGCCGCGTATTGCTAACCAGGCATCGTCTAAAAATAAATTGTATATTTAATATATTACACTGCCAATAAATAATAAATAAACATACGATAAATACAAACGATAAATTTATATACTCTTTGTGTTATGAGCTGCAAGTTCTGATGGGTGAACTGGTCTTATCCGACCGCCTACTCCAGTTAAGTCTTTCCCGGAATTGCCAAGTCGAATCCAATCCATAAGACTGTGACCAGGCTGGAGTGCACATTTATTTCGTGGGTTTCCTAAAAAATAAAATTCACCAAAATTATAAATGAAAAAGTCTCTAATAGTTACCCCGATGGTATGGGAAAGTAATAATTTTTTCAACTATTTATATGAATTGACTAACGAATAGAAAGTTTATAGTAAGTAAATAGAAGCATTTTGACAAACTTTGGTTTTTAAAAACAATATTCGCCAAGCCTCACAAGAAATTTGTAATCCATTGAACACACAATTCCCTGTAGTAAACTTGTGGTAACTTTTTCCAAAATTATTTAATATTCCACAAAGAATATTTAAAAAGTAGTAGAGTTATTTAAACAGTCAACATAATATAAAACACTCCGTTTAAATCATATACATACTAAAAGAATAGTACGAAACTTTATAATTTTCATTTTGTGTATCTGATAAAAAATTAATGACTCCTAGAAACCCTCAAAAAACTTGAAAACAAATGATGAATACAAAATTTGTTTGGAAATTACTCGTAACGTTTATAGATAATTATTAAAAATATAGAGAAAGTTCAATTGAACAGAAGTCTTTTAGTTCAGTCTTAGTAAGTATACGTCTGTCGAATCCCGGATAAGTTAATTAAAAAAAAACTTTTTAACGAATGCATTCAGCGAAGAATACTACTACAAGAATAGAATCGTCTAAATATAATTTCGATATATCTTTTAGCCGTGCAATTTCGCTGCTCTGAAAAATCTTCAAGGTCCCCTAATGTTTATTGTATCTGTGTACCTGCTAACTTTATCTGCGCTATTTGAATAGCTGTAACTGAGTCAATGTATGAACTAAAAGTTTTTTTATGATTATCATGTTTTTGTTAGACATGCCTATTTAACGGTAAAGATAACTGTTAAAACTATCTTTGTTACCTACGTCCGTCTACATAGATACCACCACTTAACCTATTTCTGCCGTATCCCATTGAAAATTACTTTATCTAGTTAAATTATAAGAGTAACGAGCTAGACTCGACATTTTATGTCTTAAGGCAAAGAGTACGATACGGTGCTGTGTAAACGTCCTAATTGGTATTTCATTGTTAAAGGCAATCACCGCCAAATGAATTTTTGATCCCGTCATTTCCTCGTATAAAACACAATAGTCGACTAAAACATAGTTTTCATACGTATTTTGTCTTTAAGACGACAGACCTTTACAAACAGTGTTCATAACATACAGTTAACTTAAAGGCATGAAACTTTAACGATATTCTTGACACAAACATAAATCAGAACTAAAAGTAAACTATGTTATTGTATGAACAATATTTATATTTGCTCTAGTTTGCTGTGTCAAAAACCTTTGGAACAAATACAGACGAACCCTTGTAGCAATAGCATCGTAAGTAATACGCAGGAATATTATTTCGTATAAGAACAAACTATTCAACGTTCATTCTAAATTGAGATAATAAGTTTGTTAGTTAAGTTACTTTTACTTAATCCCATATAAAGTTTGAAATATATAGAATTAGCATTATTTAGAAAAAAAAAACCTTTTTAATAAACTAAAATTTAATATATGATGTTAAAAAGAATAATAATATGTTAACTTTGATTTCTTTGAAAGTAATTTTAAAATATTATTATATAACTTCTTTACCATACCAGCAATAAAAAGAAAATCAAATTTTGAAGTATTGCAAGAAAACAAAAATAAAGAGTAACATCATAAAATATTCAGAAAGCAATTTCGTAAATTCATCTTTTTTATACCGCCAAGTTTCTTTTTCATGTTAGCTTTATACAAAGATATTAGCGGCATTAACTCACTGAAGCGTTTCTTTTCATGTTACAAATATTTTGTTTGTGTAGCAAACCTCAATATATGTATATATAATGTACATGTTTGTGCTACATGGCATTAAATATTAGACTATAAATGATCGACACTTTCTTATGGCATCACAACTTAGATGTCATCATCATTATTACAACCTAGGCTGCCCTGACCTGAACACATCAACTCAATTAGGTAATTACCCTTGACTTGCGGATTGGCGAGTGTAGTTTGTTGATAAGTTAAAGCTGCTGTCCTTTTTCTCTAGTTTTCTAAGTCGACATCTACACGCCGAGGGTTAAATGGCAGTAAGAATATATTTAAATTCAAGTTTGTTTTTAGTTATTCAAACTTCTTCTTTACGCTACAATCGAAATTAGAGATTTAACTAATAACCTGAAGTAAGCTACAGAACATAGTATTGTTGAATTGATCCGAAATACCTCTTTCAAAACTTTTTTACAATCAATCTTATTTTATTGTGCTGTATTTGTTACTGTTGTCCTCATATGACCAATCGATGGCCCAGTTAAATATTTTAAAAGCTATAGTTTGGAAGTACTTTGGCGGTTATATTTAACTCCGCTATCGAATATAAAATAACTAATGCAGACATAAAATTTGTACCACGTAGGTTAGTTAGAAGAATTTTTGAAGTTAACATAACGTAAAACAATATTAGATGTTATAAGTTCGTCAGTGTTAAAAAACGTTAGGTCTTATGGAGTAAACAAATTTGCATTTTCTGTGTATACATTTAATTGATACAATACAGCATCTCTTTCAGTCGGCTGTTTTTGCGTGAGGCGCATACGAAATGCTTTATTTGTATGTCCGACGCGACTCTTAAAGCTACGTTTAAAGAAACTAAAGCACAATTAAAACCAACTGTGAATAACTAAAAAGGTTTTCTTTTTAAGTACACATATATATGAATGTATTAAATAATCTGTATGTGTTTAATTTGCCTAAGGAGCCTTACTTTTCTAGTAAAATAACCACGATAAATTTAATTAGACTTATTAAACCTATCATATTAAAGTTTAGGGAGCCATTAATCTTTATTAAAAGTATTAACTAATTGTTTTTATTTACTAATTAAAAAATTCATTTGTGTTTCTTAATGTATAACTAAAAACGATTTCGATGCAATTTGGAAGAGTAGATTGAAACTTCCGCCCCCTGTCAGGCTTATTAATGAGATCCTTTTCCGGAGGATAGGGTCGACCCTGATAAAAATAAAAGATAGCTAAAATTGCTTACTACTTTGGGCTACAAAAGTTCTAATCAGTAATTCAAGGGGCATGACGGATCCGATCGATACGCAATCTGCATCATCTTATCCTTTGCGCGATCAGATCTAATCAAAATCTGAGTACGTTGTAAAGTTTCGAGGCAAATAAAAAAAATCGTTGCCTAAAACATTGTTATTGGAAGTTTTATGTACATACATGTTTTAACGATTTGTTTATTCGGGTATAATGTCTTTTATAAAATGTACGAAGAAAAGTAAGCTTATAGACGCGAAGTATTTTCCTACAGAATACAAATTGCTGCTTCACCACTGACTGTATACATAAAAACATAACCTAATTTAATTATGAATTCACCATATTTGCGTGCTTTTATAACTCAGTAAACTTTTACTGTGATTCAATAGCATACAATTAAAAATATTCTCTAAATTTAATCGGTCACTACCAAACGCAACAAAATTTTATGACGCATACACACTATCTTTCATATTTGTTATGTTTTCTAATTTACCGAACTCTGTTTGTAACACCTTTTTGACAATCTAAAAGTAAACGTTATATTAATAATCGTGGTTGTAAAAATATAATAAATATATTAATAGCCGTAAGGCGCCAACGTTTCTGAAGCAAAAATAAACTCTATGATATGAATTGCCTATTACGACTAAGCCATAAGTAATAAACAAGAGGCTTTATGAAGTGTTATCATCCTTGGATATGCCTTAGTATTTCTTAAGGATATTCACGGTTTCATTTATCCATGCGACATATAAATAAAAATATAAATAGCATTATGCGTAAATAAGTTTGTGATTTATGGTTGACTATTTAGTATCATATGCATACATATTTAATTTTAGTTACTATTGGAATTAGAAATGAAATTTATTTGAGGATAACATAAACATTGTATTTAATTTACTTAAAATATCATAAGGAAAGCAGATATTGATGAGAAGAGTAACCTTGATAGTCGTAGTATCCAATACAAACTCAGGGATATTAATTCTACTATGTAGTTAAATCAAAATAATCTTTTACAGCGTATATAGTTAAAAGTTGAAAATACCGTTATCATTATTACAAAATAAGGAAAAATTGCAAAAGTGTATGTAGAGTAAGTAATTTGAACTCCTGATAATTGTAGTCTCGATGGTTAAATCGCAAAAGAGATTTAAGTATATACATGTAAAACTTTACTATACTAACTCTTTATAAAACGTTTTATAAACACCATAAGGGTTTACAAACTTTGTTTCACACGGTTTTTTTAATAAATACTCTTTGATTATAAAATGAACTAAGACGACTTCGTTGATATAAAAACAATATATGACTGTGTTTTTAATACCCTTTAACAGATTGCTAACAACATATTGCTGGATTGTATCGTTATTAACCCGCAAGTAACGAAAATTTACTTATTAATGAATTGATGATCTAATTTATCGCCGGGATCGGGTGGCCAGAAAAAGGAATAATTCAATGGGTAATTTAATTGAGATTCTAAAAATCTACTGTACTAATATATTTAACCGGCTTTTGTTAAAAGCAACTAGTTAAATTTAAGTACCTATGCTTCCTATTGGGATCTTGTTTATTTTGGCTTCAAGAAACTTGGCAACTACGCGTTTGTCAAGTTGTTTGCTTTCGGTTTTACGTCACCGTCCTTAGAAATCGATGTACATGATATAGAATGAAGTCCCCATTACTTACAGGAAATAATTGCTTTAAATCGTTTTTTAAAATTTCCAATGCTTAAACTATAATGATAACTAATCTCTTTGCTTTTATGACAGGTTGCAAACGATCCGTAAGACGTATAAGTAAATATGAAAGCAACGACACTTGTGACTGGAGGAGACGGCAGAGAATACCCTCTCCATCAGCTTTTTCTATAATAATTATCAACATAATGCCTTCGCCAAACCGCATGATATGTGTGACAACCTCGGAAATTAACCCCAGTTGGAAAGTCCAATGTTCAGCAACGGACATCAATAAGCATTAATGATGTTGACTATAGATGAGTGCATAATTAGAAGAGTAACGGCAGCTCTACCTACTTTTGAAACTTAGGTTAAATTTCCTTCTTTATAGTTCAACTTTGGCCCTTCAAATTATAATCAACGTTTTAAATGACACGAGAAAATCTTAAATATTTGCGAGGTCATGAGCAATCAAATTTATGAATAAAACAACAACTTCACCGGCGACTAGCAATTTTGTCTGGATCACTAGCACGAATTTGATTATTTTAATGTTATCATTAATTTTAGTTATAGATAAATAATGAATACACTTGTTAGGAAATGGAAAACATCATTACTAATAATCAAAAACGTATTTCGCGCTTGTAAACAAATTCTCGGACTAGCTAGAAATCTATTAAGGCCGCTGAAGGAAATAGATTATTTAATACCCGTTAATATTGAACTAAAAAAGAGAAGTTAACGCCCAGAAGTTACTTAAAAAAAATTAAAGACTTTTTATATCATGTTATATTACATATATAAACAAGGATATGCATTACAGGACATATATAAACTCATAAGAAAGAAACATTTAAATTATTATAAAAATTGCAATCGTTGTTTATCTACACATTTAAAAGTTTTAAGCTTTGCATAGCAATTTTTTGAAATACATAGTTTAATTTACCTGTAATAATTTTTTATGATAAAGAAAAGTCTTTATTGTTTGTAATATTCGTTAGTGCATTTTAGTAAAATTCATTAACTCTTCAAAATGTTAAGAAATGTTTTGAGGAATACATATAAAAGTTTTAAAAATCGGGTAATTTTCGAAGTAACGTTAGACGTCTTTATAGACAGATTATTCATTAAGATAAATTTAAAACATTTTAAATATTCATATGATTTTTTAGAATCAAGTCATAGTTATATACGGGCAAGATAAGTTGATAAACGACTTCTTATATTTTATTGCTAGCTCATATTTTTTGTAGTAAACGTTGTTTATGTTGTTGTTTTCATTGAAGTTCACCGATTGATTCAGGTTAAACGATATCAGACTGGAAAATAACCTGATTCTGCCGGGTCAGGCGGTCGATGCCTCTGTCTGCCATTCCACCAGCACCCACAGCAAGGCATCACTCCTGACTTCTCACATCATACATATCACGTGAACAATCCTCAATGTCAATACTTCTTAATATGAATATTTATTATACTAACAAATCATTACACATAGACAATACCGCCATATCACTAAGATTGCCACAATACAGTTTACAATTAATTGCATTTCACATCATCAATTTCTAAAATTCAGATATTCTAAGTACGCTCTTGCAGATCTTGATCTAGTTTCAGTTTATTTGTGTGTAGTGGTACGTAGCGAATGAAAGCTTAGTATTTTTCTCATTTAACAAAACGTAATTGAGAAAACTGTAGAGTCGGCACTTTAAGTGAAAAGTACGATGCGTGGGCACGCCCGACGCTAGCCGCGCTCTGCGCTGAACTGCGACGGCGGCGGGCCCGTCATGAAGGCTTCCCGGTTATAGTATCTTCATTATTTACAGCGAAATCAACCCATACTACTAACAACTGTAAATATGTACATTTTCAGACCTACATATGTAGCACAGATTGTTTGAACAACTACTAATTTAAAATATTGAACAATTTGAGCTTGTGATGGAATAGACATTTCTCTTCGTAGAATACGATTGTTATTGAAAAACTATAAGAGAAATAAATGTAATTTCATGTTTATGAAATCACATTAATTATTCTCATAGTTTTTCCTAGTCCTAGTATAAACCAGTTTTGATTTATAAAAGGGTTTTTCGTTTTTGCAAGAATTAAAATCGTCGATTAATGTACGTTTGTTTATAATTCTACTTCGTTGTACAGACATAATTTTTTACGTTAAAATTGGTGTAAGTTAAATTTAATAAATAATAATACACATAAAATAACCTCTGAAAACTTACCCGTAGCAGATCCACTGTTCATATTGGCATTAGGGTGATTAGATTTCTCCGAAGGCGACGAAAATCGAGAAGGATTTTCTGTGGATTTAGTGGAGCTAGTTTGAAGCGATGTTTTTATAAACGGGGTAGGGGAGTTAGGTAATGATAAGGGGGATGACAATCGTAGTGGAGATGTGGGTGTGCCCAGATTCGACGGTAGTGATAATTTTGACTCTGATGATATGAGGGTGTTAGATTGAGGAATGTCAGATTTTTGTTTAGTAATCGATTCAGCGGTGCAAAGGACTGTAGGTAATGTTATCTTTAAAGTGTTATTTTTTGTGCACGAGTCGTCTTCCTTCTCGCTTGTTTTCGACATTTCTATCTGAAATTAAAAATATTGTTACATTGTAAATTGATATAAAAATAACTAACATTTATGCAAAAAAATTATGTCGTGTGTTACATAATATCTAAATATTACATCATCGAAATATACTTCAGTTTACCTAACAATCAACTTAGCTTTGAGTTTAAAAGGGAGAACCGTAAATGTACTGTACAGCGTCTACGCGAGGTAAGATAACGCAATTAATTACAGTTGACAACCCTTTAGAATATAATTATCGTGGTAACGAATATGTAGAAGCTCCGTTTTAACAAAATAAATAAAGTATCTATTTGTAATGATAAAATAATAGCTTCTTAATTCTTATAAGTATTTACACGGCTACTTGGTTAGTGCGATTTATAACCTTGAAAACATTTTTGCACACTACCAGGTAAAAGCGTAATCGAGCACTAATCTATAATACCTAAAAGAACAGCCATGGTTAGGTCTCAATTTTTCAAGGAATTTTGTTACAATGGTCGAAGATTTTTTCTACTACAGACAATTTTTTTTTATTGATTTACTAAACTCATTTAGCTGAAGGGTGCGAGGCAGCACTTGTATAACAAATTAATCTCAAACGGATCCCTGAACGAAAAATGTTTTTCGCACAATTTGCAGTCTCTTTTTGTACTACCTACTCAACGACATTACGCATAATGAGATTTACAAGAAAAATTCTTTCCAATTTACTTAGTTTAACATAAACTAGTAAACCTTGTTATTAATATTTTATGGACACGCGACCCGTAGACAAACTTTTCTTTCACCTAAGAATAAACAACAACTTAAACATTGACAATTTGGATATGTCATAAGTCAGCATAAGCCATTTTAATAAAATCACACGAAAATATTTATGGGAACAATGGTGAACACGTGCTACACTTCTGGAGCTAAACTTATGTTTATCTTACTGAAAATATAATAATGAGGATAGTTCCGTGACATAAACCAATTCTGGCCACATATTTTTTATTTATACTTAGGGGGTACGTAAATTCTTTGAGGGGAGTTCTATATATGATGACGATGTTTTAAATGCCTCTGGCGCAGTGGCTAACTGATAGCATTGTAACACCGAGCTCCCTCGTACGACTCCTGGGCGTGTTGATGGTTGGGTTTACCCGAACCCGCCTGGCTAGCTATCAACATCATATAGTTATATGTCATAACAACATCGTTCTGTTCCGGCTGTCAATATACGAGACGCATCTTATTCTAGACGAGCACGTGAAATTGTGGTTAGATTATTGTTAGATTGAAAAAGCTAATTTACAAAGAATCACATACACGGTTTAATAACAATCTATAAACATTAATTTCAGGGTTTTACGGAGGAAGCAGACGCGACGTAGTGCGACGCTGTAAAGGCAAATACCGGAGCGAGACAGCGATAAAGCTGTGACGTAGGACAAGTGACCGGCACAGCACATTGTGTTTATTTCCCTCCTATTGAGTTGAAGTTGAACATCGCACATCGCGTGCCGTGCGCTGTCTTTCGCGTCTAAACTTATAAAACCTAAAGTAATAAAAATACCAGATCGTACAGCGTTTTACTGGTGCAAAGTTTAGAAGCAATTAACGATTGGTGCAAATACATAAATAATAGAGCTTATTATCGTTCAAAAATGAATACAGAGACAACAAACAAACCGATCCCATTAAAGCTGAGAGTGTTTCATGTTGTGAGGTTAGCAATAGCGGCTATAGCAAGATTCTTCTTTAGTTTATATTATGGCACTGAAGGCGAAAAATTACCGCTTATAAATGATGAAATCCTCAAGTTACCAGCTGTTGAAGTCGCGAAAAAAATAAGGACAAAGGAGGTAAGAACGTAATTAAACTAAATTATTTCTATGATCAAGCATGAAATTACATTGAATTAACATTCAAATTAAATGTAAATAAGATATTAATGTCGTAGTTCAAAATTATTAACAACCATTTAATTTTTCCTGCGTACTTTGCACTTTTTTTATCTATTTAAAAATGTTTTAAATACTTGAAACTTCGTGTCAATACATTTGTAGTGATACAGAACTGCATGTTTCTGTTTGATTACGTCACTAAGTGATTCATAAGTGTTGCAATTGAACAGTCTGAAAAATTTATCCTTCTGTAAAGCAAGCTTGTTGATCTTTAAAAACACGCCCGATCTATTTTTAAAGATCCGTCTAAAAGAGCGCTTCCTTATTTATCCTCCACATGCTTTAAAGATTATAGTAATAAAGTTACAAAATTTTATACAGTCTTGACATTCTTCTGCTTTTTTATTACGTATTAACGACGAAATAGGGAGTTAATAATTCGAAAAATATAAAGTTAAGATTATTACACTTATTATTATTACGTACCTAGTAAATATACGGTGCGCAAGAAAATCTCCAATCCAGTTTTTTAGAACTAGTTTATCTTTTGATAAGTCTTGATAATATGATTCAAACATTACACAGGTAGATAATTTAAATCAAATTATAGCTTACACATACATTAGATTTTTGTAGTTACTGACGATAACTTTAGAGCGTTTTAATAAAAACAGAGGAGTGAATTTATTGTATACGCCGATGTAACTTTATTTGTGTATTTGTCTCAGCGTTATCTGTTATAATAATAGAAAATGATTATAAAAGGAGCACTATACTACTATTTTTAATTACATGCGAATAAATAAATAAACGTGTGCATTATTTACTTGTAAAACAAAACTCATTCTTCGTTTAGTAAATGTGAAGATTTCTATTAAACATCTGTGAAAAATTAGGTTTAAAAGTCAATATTAGAGTTTCTATCTTTGTTACTTTGATTATTAAAATTAATACTTCGCCAACACTATTTATATGATTATATGATTCAAACTAATTTTTAAAATTACTTTAATATATATGAATTATTTAATACGGTGGTTTAATACATTGCATTAAAACATTTTAAGTTTATATAATATTATGTCAAGCAGTCAATAGCTTATAGGTAAATGTGATTTAATATACATTATGCTGCATTACTTTGTTTTCATATCTGTATTAAAGTTATTGTTATAGATATAACTCATAAATGTCGTTATAAAACCGGGTCGTTCTGCATTAACAACGTCGTCATATATCTGCACATCTTTTATAATAATGGTTTCCGACAAGGCACATAAACGTAACAGAAAACGTCGCGTTTCAAGGTTATATGTCTCCGTTGAGAATACTTCCACTTCATCAAAAACCTTCTATAAAGGATGTACTTTACAACTAAATTAATTTATTCTCACGTATAAATGAATCAAATGTTAAAAGGGAAAATATATTTAATCGCAACGTTCCTAAAAGTGTGTCAAATGTGGTAAAAGCGATAACATATATAATTTACTGTTTTCAGATTACCAGTGTTGAGGTAGTGGAAGCGTGCATTCGTCGTATAAAAGATATTAACTCCGTTGTTAACTGTTTTGTTGAGGATCGTTTTACATTGGCACTTAAAGAAGCTAAAGAGGCCGACGACCTCATCCGTACTGGATCGAAGAACGAGGTGCAACTAGAACGAGAGTCACCTTTTCTAGGAGTCCCTTTTACTACTAAAGATTGTATCGCAGTGAAAGGTGAAACAACTGAATATTTCCAGAGAAAGATACTGCCGCGAATTTATTAAAGCACTAAATTTGGTAGACAATAGTAATCATTACTTAATTTAATAATTTCTTAGAGTTAGTTGAAATACGAACATTTTAATGTCATCAACATGCGAGCGAATACATTGAAACGTGTTAGCATAACTCGTTTGAGCAAGGTTAACTCAATAATTAAGGAAAGTACTGAGTTATGAAGAATCTGCCAGATATTTTAAATTAGATTTTTTTTCTAAATAGGTGCTCCCAACGCAATAGGTACACAACAATCTATGGTTAATTAATTTTCAATTTGATTAATATTTATTCATAATAAATTTCAATCAACCAAATTTGATAATTACAGTGAGTAAAGTAATAATTAGATATTAGAAGTAAAAGCATGTATACACCACATTAGACATACCTTTATTTTAATTTGGCTATTAGCATGTGTAATCAATAACGGAGTACACCAATATTTTCAGAAGCCGTGATAGTTCAGTTTGTAGACAATCGTATACGTTTTAAGCGACTAAGTTTAAGCTTCCATTAAAGAAACAGGTCGTCGGGAAACGGACATGTTTTAAGAACAGCATTCGTGGACCTATTAAAAGCGCTAACCTCCACTTAGCCAACGTGCTTGATAAATGACCCTACCCCTCGTTGCAAGATAAGAATGCCTAGTACATTTTACAAAATTTTTAAAATACCATTAGCTAATTTAAATAACTGGCTAGTATAATGTTGTCTCTAAATATAAACGTGTTAATATATTATAGATATATATTTTTATGAGACAGATTAAAATAAAAAAAAATGTTACCAATGTATAACTATCCATCTAATGAGACGCGTGAATATCCCATAAAAAGTTGGTCGAAGTACTTCAAAATAAATTCATATAAATTTCTAGGTTTACATCAAACATCGGGGGTTGTATTGCGCAAGGACGTGATCGCAGATGAAGACGCTGACGTCATTAAGCTCCTGCGGAACAATGGGGCAATTATTATTGGACTTACAAATGTTCCTGAACTTTGCATGTGGTAAGCATAACGTCCATTTTCGCCAAGCATACACATTAAACACGCGAACTATAATAAAGTTGACCTTTGCCTCTTAAACACAAATATAAACATTCTGCCTGTTGTCGCAATGAATACCTACTTATGTCAAGATGGACGAGTTTAGCAAACAATTTTTTCAGAAACTTTGTAATGAAATATATTATTGTTCCTAAATAAAAAAGCTGTAAAAATTACATAATACATCGGATGTTTTTTATCAAACCAAATATTTATATTATTATTTTCGAAGATATATAATGAAGTTCATGCTTATGTAAAGTTAGTTTTGTCTATTCTATTTTTATTACATGGAAACGCAATTATGCTGATGTCCGACGAGTAGGCAATTTGGGACGTCATAGTTACTCTACTAACGACGTCCTTAACCTTTATATAATATTGGGTGCAGGTCAGGCAAACAGGTTGTGCTCACCTTGATACTGAAATTGCGTCAAGGTTCTGGGTTCTATGCTCACACAGTGCAGACATCAAAATGTATTTATCTGTCATTCAATTGTCTGCTCTATCTATAAAATGTTCGAGTCTTGCAATAAAAAAATCCTGTTAGCTAAAAACTATTGTATACATAATAAATGTTACATATCAGATAAAAATTTTTTTAATGTATCCTAAAATGAACTAGCCAATACAACGCGTGCCTAATTTTAAAGTTTATGATTAATGTAACGATGTGAATCATATTTTCAATACGTATAGCTTGAATAAGAAAAAAAAAACAATGAATTATTTAAATATTATTGGATGCCATTTGTTTAGTTGAAATAGTTACAAATTTAATGCGATTCTTATGTTATTCTTTATAGATGTTTAGCTTTGGTAATCTTATTAATAAGATGGTTAAAAAGAAATTATACAAAGAACGAGCATATGTCCATCTTAAAAGTGCTTATAAAATTGTTCTTGGATAAAATAATTGCCAGACAATGGTACTTTTTGGCAAACAGTTAAAACATTTAATTAAACAGTATTAGGAACACACGAACGTTATTATTTTTTATATAAATTACCACCGCAGGGGGAGGGCATAAATATTGGTTTCAATGGCGAAATATCGTTGACTCTTTTTTTTTTTTGATTTTGTATATAATGGTATACCGTGTTTGGACTTCATTATCAGACATAGTTATAAAATATCTTCGTTGATATTAAAAGTAAACACGATTCAATATTAATTTACTGTTCGTTATTTCAAATATAGGTGGGAAACCCACAATCACATATTTGGCAGAACCAATAACCCATACAATACTACAAGAATAGTTGGTGGATCATCTGGAGGTGAAGGTTGCATACAGGCTGCAGCTGGCAGTGTGTTTGGTGTGGGTAAGTGGCATCATTAATATAATTAGGTATTTTATAAAATTAAAGAGATATAACATCATATTCAGCCATTTAAATACGTTTGCAGGTTCTGACATAGGAGGTTCAATAAGAATGCCAGCTTTCTTTAATGGCATTTTTGGTCACAAGCCTTCAAGGAATATCGTATCTAATGATGGACAATACCCCATACCTGAATCTGCATTACACAATTCGTTTCTGGGTATGTAATATACAATTTATAAAAGATAAACTTTCTAAAAGCCATTTCTTCATTATTCATGTTTTCTTTCAGGCATAGGACCCATGACTAGGCATGCTGTTGATTTAAAACCTCTTCTAAATATTATGGCTGGAGAAAATAGTAAAAAACTTAATTTGGGTAATAAAGTAGATGTTGGAAAACTAAAAGTATATTACCAATTTAGTAATGATGCTCCACTATGTGATCCTGTTGACTCTGAAATCATTTTAGCCATGAAGAAAGTGGTGGAATTTCTTAATCTTAAACATCAAATTCAAGCCGAAGAAATAAAGATTGAACGCCTAAGAAAATCTGTACCGATTTGGACATCGACCATGAAAAGCAAGAAAAAATTTGGATCTTACATTATGGAATCCGAGAGTGTACTAGCCATTTACAAGGAAATTTTCAAGAATTTTATTGGATGTTCTGGAAATACTTTAATTGGTCTTTTTACGTCATTATTTGATTACAGCGGCCCAGAAATAGGCAGTGAGAAGTATAAAAACTACTTAAATGTACGTCAGGAGTTGGAACAAACTTTCAAGGATATGTTAGGTGATAATGGAGTGCTTTTATATCCAACACATCCAACAACAGCTCCATATCACAATGAACCTTTGGTTAAAGCTATGAACTTCTCATACACTGCTATAATTAACTGTCTTGGATTACCATCTACAAGTGTACCATTGGGGCTGAGTCAGGAAGGTCTCCCAATTGGTATACAAGTAATAGCTAATCATAACAATGACAGATTATGTTTAGCTATGGCAGAAGAACTTGACAAAGCCTTCGGAGGATGGATAGAACCAAAAAAAGCATGATTAAAACTTTTTATGTACCTATCGATTATTTAACAAATTAATATTTTTATGAAAGATGTAACATTTTCATATTAAAATTTTTAATAATCTGTGGTAAAATCTTTTAATATTCAGATAGTATCATGACTAGTATACAATTTACTATATTGTTATGATAAGTCTAGGCTTGTATGTGGACTAGGCTTAATGTAATTTGCATTATTTATAATTAAACTATTCATTACTCAATAAAATCAATTATATTTAAAAGTTCTTTAGGTTAAATATCAAATAGAAAAATTAAAATAGCCGATCTTAAACTAATGAACTCTGTCTAAAGGCAGTAAGCACAAAAGAGCAGTCAAGGTCATAACTCTATTAGATAATGACTCTTGCTTCCCTCTAGATATGTTCATTTGCAATATGTACAATTAGGTTTTAAATGAGCTTCCCTAAAAGGTTGTAAGAATTATTGAAGCTAAAAGAGTAAAAACTGGCAGCTTTCGAAATAAACAAACTTCCAAGAAATTTAGCCTGACATTTAGAGATTCAACTCATCCCACACTACACTTATATTATTGTGTTGAGTTTTAACTCAAAAACCCACAAATGGTATAAGCAATAAAAATATAAGAATCAGTAATCTGGCAAATATTTTATTACATTAAATATAATAACAGTCATAGGAATTTTAACAGACATATTTGAAAGATTTAGACCTAATAGAATGAATAATTTTAATAACATTACAATTTTGAATAGTCTTTGTTAACTTTAAAAAAAACCAGCTTATTCATATTGTAAATATAAGCATAACAAAGTTTTACAACTATGTAACAAATATATTAAAAAAAAACACTTAATAAAAAGACAAGTTATAAAGGCTAGTACACCTAATTCCACTCTTACATGGTAAAATCATGTAAAAAGACCTGCAGTACATAGAAAAAAGGGGACACTAAGCAAAAGACTAAAATTTATCCTTAAATTGCTATGAAAATAAATTAGAAAGGGGAATTGTCTTACTGAATTTCTAAAAGATTACAGTTAATAAAACCATTTTCATTAACATTTCAATCTACTTGCTTTTTAATTTTGCTCAATGAATGAAATAGTGTACAAACTGAATCATTTTATTTTTCTAGACTGTGTTAAACGTAAATAGAGTAAAAACAGAATTGGGTGTATATATGTTATTTATTATTAGATAAATTTTTAATAGTATTAATTATTTCTTTTCGTTTAAGATTTGGATTAATTTTAACGAGCATATCACATGATCCTATTTCACCATAATTAGAAGCACAATGAGCTAACTTTTCAGTGTTACAAATTACATGTACCCCGCAATCATAGCCATTGCTTTGCTGCTGACATTCCTTGTCAATGAAGTTAATAGTACCTAGAAAGAGTCATTTTTGTATTAATTTATGATTACAAAAATATATTCAAATTATAATAAACAATTTATATTCTTACCATTTTCTGCCAAATAAGACATCAAATGACTAGCAAAGTCCCATGCCACATTATGGTTACTTCCTGAAGATGAATCGAGATGAAAAAAACAACTCTCCTTCTTGGAATAAACTAAAAGACTCCAATGGGAGCCGCCAGCCATATCAGGCAAATTATTATCATTTAATGCAAAAAATACAAACTGCTTCATACTAATATTTAATGGTTCCAAAAATATACTTATTTCATCTGGCTGAACCATTTTTACACACTGGGTGACTTGTGGTGAAATAAACAATAAATCTTTTTTATTATTGAAAATGACTCTTTCTAGATATTCAAAGTAAAATGATATTATAGTATCATTAAGCCAGTATGGCCCATCCAATAAGTCAATGTCTGACTGATGTAGTAATGTTTCGTGAAAGCTCAAAATCACTGATGACTTTGCCATGTTTTTTAATGAACTCTATTTCGTCTAAAATCTTCGATCAGGAAACCATCTGGTAATAAATTAAAAATTAAACCGACAATAAATAAACTATCCAGTATAAATCAAAATTGTTCCAGTGATTGTCCGATTATTTACTTACCAATTCAGCATCAAATACGGCCAAATGCTGGTGAAAGTTTCCACTAAAATATCAAGTTACACTTTAGTTTAATGCTATTAATATTACACTAAACTGCACAATATGTAAACGGCATGGCTTTATTGTCCATTGACAATTAAAAATAGTCTTTACTACCTTGTCTAGTAAAAGTAAATTTGAACATTACTAACACCAGCGATTAGTATTACTGTGACTTGTCAAATAATACTTGAATATTTATGAAAATGTCATTGCCTGTCAATGTCAAAAATTTATTTGCTGGATAGTTCACTATCGTCATTAGTCGAAGGACACACAATTTACAGACATATAATTTTGTTTTGAAGCCTTTTATCCCCATTGATACTAGAAATTAGAAATATACTCGGAAATATTAGAAAGGAATTTTTAAAGAGTATAGTAATCCATAAAAAAAATGTCTTTAGTTACCTTAAGACCAAAGTGTCAATTGATTAAACGACGTATTCAAAATTACTTTTTTTGGTATGTTTTGAAAACGTAAAATTAGTTAAACAGTAAAAATTATTCTGCGTAAATTTGTTTAAAATCATATAGATAAAAGATACCTAGTCAAGATCACAGGAATTTGTTGGATTCGTGGAAGTAATAAGTACTACGTATAACTTATAAGTAACTTAATAATAAGTATAAGTTACTAATAAGTTGTACGTACCTACGTAGTAGGTACCTATTATTTCCATGGTTGGATGCATCTTACAATAGATCCGCAGCGCTAGAAATCGATTGGGTAGCCCTAAACATTCAGCCGTGGGCAGCAATAGTCTAAAATTATGATAACGATTAAAAGATAAGAAATTAATTTTATGTAGCCTAATCTACATGAAGTTTCACTCAATATTATAAAAAAGTAATAGCTCATAATTCGTCATTTTCTTAAAAAAAATCAAAAAATAACAATTCAGAATTTGTGTCAAAATATAATTTATATAAATTTTTTGATATTTGTGTTTTATGTAATACGTTACATAAAAATACCGAACTATCAAAATAATTAGGTAGAATTAGATAAATGAAACTTAATATCAAATGCATAACTCGTGCTTCGTAGGTTTACGTTTACATCGGCATTTGATATTGAATATTGTTTTAAAAATGAATCTGGATGAAATTAACGTGTTTGTAGAAATAATTTTTATATTAAATTATTGTTTATATACTTCTCTGAAGGTGCTCGGTATATTATTCTACAGATTTATTTTAAATATGGTTATAAAATAAGATTGCGTAATTAAAGTTTTCTTTTCTTAAATGTTGCTTTTTAGCATTCAACGAAAAATTCTATTGAGGGTTAAAACGAAATCTAGTTTTGAACAAATCAATATCAAAAGCTTCGTAAAAATCAGGATTTTTATAAAAATATTAAGATCTAAGTCAAAATCTACAAGTTCCAAGACCCTTTTTACTGACGACAAAGAATATGTAAACACGATACTTACATGTCTTTTTTACTATAACAACATTTTACCGTAGTTTCTTTTTTGAAAAAGTTATACTAGAATGTTAAAAAACTAGAATATCTTTTTAAGTATTATCTTGTGTTCTCGTTCGTCGTGTCCTTGGAATATACTCTATCTGTCGTTTTTGTTTAATTATAGCAGAGTATTATTTTTAAATACTAGGTCGCGAGTTTAATGTTGACTATAGTTGGACTATGAAGTTTGACGAAAAGCAATGAATACTCATTACCATGGATATAGCTAGTAATTTTTCCAGATAACTAACTGTTTTATATCATAGATTTCGTTTTCATTAAGGAGAGAAATTACCAGTCTACGTCAGATATGATAATAAGAGACAGGATACGATAAACCAAAGGTAATTAAAGTAGAAATGGTTTTTCTAACAATTTAATTCTCTAAAATGAACAGATTAGTGTAATCTACATTGGTAACATTATAAAGAACCTTAAGTAGTAAAAATTGATAAAACATTTACTACAGGCAATAATAATATTCTAAGGTAAATAACAAATAAAAATTTGTCAATGTTGTCTAAGAATAATTTAATTATATTAAAAACATTCACAACATTACAATGGTAAGCATATAATTGTCAGCATACAATAAATTGTACTCACTGATGGGATTAATTAAGAAAATGATGTGAACTATTATTTCCTATTGGTTTTTGGTCATGTTAACAAATATTATGTTACATGTAATAAATATTAATGATACTGATTGGGCTAAAAATGAGAAGAGCATATCCAAATTATAATGGAAATATTCTAATCATTTTACGGTATTTCTCCTAATTTCTTAAAAGTTACTTCGTAGACTCCTTCAAGTATGCAATAAGATCTGCCCTCTCATTGGCCTTTTTAAGTCCAGCAAACACCATTTTGGTACCAGGGATGAACTTCTTTGGATTTTCAAGATATTCAAAGAGGGTGTCATCATTCCATGTGATACCTGGAATAAATAATGAGCAAAATATATGAATTTTTATAGTGTATGACTAATAACTATATAATATTACAAAGTACCAGACAAGCAAATAAACAAGTTCATAAATTGTGAGCTGACATGCAGTTGTAAAACAAATATGGAAAAATCTAAACAGTTACATGTATCAAGGTCTAAACCTCTCATATAACAAGCATTGTGTAAGTATTGACTTGGAAAAGGTCATAGTATTGATTATTAGAACAATGGTATAGATTCATAAATGGTTTAGTTTATATAACAATTTATGAACAACTGGTTTATATAATAATCCATCCATTATAGATAAGATTTTCATTGTGCTGACTAATTGAAAGTTCATTTATAATGGTTTGAGTATTTGAAATGTATTGTTATTTATTCCCATCAAAAAAATTGGTAATGTTTTAATAAATTTTAAAAATTTAAAAATTTTTTAAACTTAATTATCAAAGAATAATTGAAAAATATCAGCAAAGTATGTTGTACCATTACTGTACTAATTTATTTATCCAAGTAAAGTACACATACAATTTATAACAAAATTTGCCAGTGGCACTCAAACTTAAGCTGGGAAATGAGACTAAATATAAGAAATGGATTACTAAGACTGAAAAAAAGAACCACTAAGACAGTTATTTGTGGACACAGTGAAACAACTTGCTAGAGAATGTATCACGTCTAATATTCTTCTCATATTATCTTAGCAAAAATTCCATTCTTAGGAACTCTATGTTCCATATTATTGATAATGAAAATATTTACCTTTAGCTTTGTTGGCCTCCGAGTATGAGAAACCTTGCGCTTGCCCAGTTTTCCTGCCAAAGAACCCATGAAGGTTTGGACCTACTTTGTGTTTGCCACCGGCCTCAACCTAAAAAAATATAACAGTATTGATCTTCTACATTTTCATCAACAGCAAAAGATTACAATTTCTCGATTACAAAAATAATACATTTTATTATAATTACACTAAAAGCAATAATTTATCTAACAGTACAAATGAAAAAAGGGGACAATACTTTCATATTGGAATGATTTTTGTACTGCCTTGGTAGATATTATTTTAATTAAAATTATTAACAAAAAATGAGAAAAAACTGCTAATGTACCCAGGTCATGAAAATGGCGAAAGGAGTGTAAGAGTACATCAATTTATGTAACGAACCATTAAAATATTGTTTTAAATGAAAACCCTTCTAAATTTTTAATAATATTCAGAGACTCTAAATTTTACAAAATCCTAGAAACAGTGTTGTAGCATTTTTTTAAACGAATTGCATACGTTTACAGAGAAAAAGAAATTTTTTAATAGGTCTTGACTGTGACCTGATTAGAATATTTACGGAATATATAAAAAAAAAAAACTTACAGTGTGACATTGGGCACATCTTTGTACAAAGATTTTTTTTCCATTTTCAGCATTACCAGCGGGTACACCCATCTTTTAGACTGAAACAAACATGTATTTTATTAACTCTTACATTCGTTTTAATTACACGTGTTCATTTAATATTACATAACTACATTTCTAAAGCAGAAAATTAAGCAGTAAACTATTTCCAATTTATAATTAACAAATTTTTATATATATGTTCCTTTCAAATGTCTTTTACGGAGATTATTTTTGTCTTACTAGGTCAGGATCAATGTCAGTAGGGAATTCCAATGTACATGTGTCGTAATGACATTATTACGTAAGCTTTTGAAACAATAAATTTTGATGGAAAATTAGATTTACTGTAAAATCATTGCATTCCAGTAAGCAACTGTTTTGTGTAAATTTATTAATTTTAAAATAGCTACTAAAAATACAATTTGTAAGTTACAGAATTAAAATTTTAAAAATTTCCTTAATCATAATCATGACTTTGTATTAAGATAAAAAAATAACTAATTTACTTACTAAATGCCAGGTAATTTAAATGATAATTTACTCCAGAAATTCTAATACCAGCCAACAATCGACTAACGATACCGAAACCAACTGATGTCACAAAATTGTGATGTTAACCCGCTCTCAAGGCGCTGCCAGCGGTCATTTGCACGAACAAGTCCGAGTACAAACGAAAGTTGACGAAGTTCAATAATTTAGGGATGACTTTATTGATTTTTATAAATACAATTTTATAGTAGAACACCTAGAATTAAGTATGATAACAAAATATGCTCATGTTATTTGCAATAAGACAATGTGCATTATATTTATTTTCACGTTTTGAAAAATATTTCAAGTATGCTTTAATAATTATTAAAATATTTTTTAAACTAAATTTAATAAAAAAAGACAAATCACGCTGTAATCGACATTTTCCATTTTGGCGCAATAATATTCTAACACAAGAACCTTTGTAAGTGGGCCTTTATATAACTTATTTATCAATTATTCATATAATAATTATTTATACTCGTATTAATAAAAAAAATTGTTTTTAACTAAGTGTACTGAGTTAATAAATTTCACAGTTTGTCAAAAATATACTGTGTAATATATTTCTTTTGAAAGTAACTACTAACTCATGAAAAATATATAATATAATTTATTTAGTAATATTAGTACAATAACAGAAGGCATAAGTTAAAATCAAATCGATACCAAAAAGTACTTAATATTCCACAAATATTTTTTTAAAAGTAATTTTTTTTATTGAAAACCAATAACAAGCAGGTTTTATTAAAAAAAAAATATTATATGTTGTCTGTGGTGTATATGACATTTACACTCGTAGCATTTAATAATTCTGATATTTTTAATTATGTTTTATATTTGTGATAATATTTATATTAATAGTCAAATATGCAATATTACAAACAGTGTTATATTTATGTCATATAAATTGTTCGCTATAAAAATTGTATTGTATAACTAATATGGGCAACATTTGTTAATGTTACTTTTGTGTATTATTTTTAGTGCCATCTATTGGTACAAAGCTTTTTTACACATGTCTTTACTCATGGTTATAACAATAAATCGAAGTTAATTTACTCTTTATTAGGGAGATGGCGCTATAAGTATTTTAAATGAAATGCGACTCGTGTTTCTTAAGCTGTACTTATTTTCTGATAATGTATAATGCTGTCCTTGCAGACTTTCTTGACTTCTCATCGAATACCGGGATCGAAAGCCCGGAGTTCATGGCTTAAAGCTTAAACCGTAAAATTGTGGATTAATTAGTAAGGAAACGTTTTATCTTAATAACTTTTAAAACATCTATGTTGCATTGGGTTTTACAAAATGCATGTTATTGTTAAAATATCGCCAAGCGAAATTTATTTATCCTGAATGGCACACACAAAACAATAACTTTTTACAAGGTAGTCCAATAGCATTTTTGTTGTTATTGGAAAGACAAAGTTAGTTCTATTTAAATAAGAAACATCATAAATGGTAGCAAAAAAAAAATGCAATAGTGAATAAAATAGGAAACTGTTTTTAAAATTACCGACAGATAATTTTTAGGAAAAAGTGCACAGAATTTACATGCGATTTCTACTGCGCTTACATTTAGTTATGAGTGATCCGTTGAGTTTGATAATTGCTCTTAATATAATTATGTGGAACCCTGATTGGCACATTGAATTATAAACCTTGATAAGGGTTATTGATGTCCGACTAGGGAAATTTATTCCAATTCCCATTTACTGTAATTGACGCAATACGCAAGTTTGTCAAATAATTTAAATGATTATTAAATTTAATTTCGTGTGATTATTATTTTGTTTTGTGCTAAAATTATATTTGCATAATAATAATAATGATAAGCCAAAATAAAGTGAACCGGAAGTTGAGTCAAGTGCAGGATTCGGAATAAGCGAGGATGCTCTTGCTGCTGATGATGCAGCTCCGCTCCGGCAGACATACCGTGAAAGGACGGAATAACCATTAGAGTATAAGCAAAGGAGTTTTAGGGAAAACAAGCAGTGCGTAGTTGTAATAATAAAAAATTAATAAACCATTATTTTTGTAAAACAGTGAGGACTGTTTGTTCAGTTTACTTATATAAATTATCTGCTTTGTGAGCTTACAGATGTTAACTTGAAATGATGACATTGATTTAAGACAAAATTCATTTTTTGCTATATTTTGATCATGTATGCTCGTCTCTGTTTTCGGAAAATGTGATGTTTATTCGATTTTCTGTCTAAAACACCTAACGATGTCTCTAAAATGAGTTAAGGCGAAATGTTTTTCTAAATTGGCAATATCGTTAGGTGCGTAATGGAAAAAGTTTAATGTATTTTTGTATGCATGCCTAGAAAATATATTCACCGTTGTTACGATCATTTTTTTCATGGTTTAGTAGATGCGTCCTCGTTGCAGGCTTTTAACAACTTGAAGTAAATTATGACATTATTTTAATATAACTGTTACGTAGCTAGTATGTTCTTTGAATCAGAAAATCGATGTCTCCATGAATTTGGAGAAAAAAGAATTTATGGCAATAGGTCTATTTTTAGACGATGTTTTTTTTAAGAATATGTAAATGTTTTCAATGAGCAAGGGACGTCTTCTAAAGGATAAGTGAACTGAAAAACGCACGCTAATATCAGTGCTCACTATGGTGCCTACATACTTAATATATTTAGAAAAATATAACGTATTTATTTTGAAATTACTGATTAAGAAATCTATCCAAAGTCATATGCCCTGCCTAACATTAAGATAACCGTAATGTTCGATTCATCATTCGCTTTTAGAAAGAATGTTAAATTAAACCATATTGCTATCGTGAAATAATCTCATAAAATTCGGATGATGGAAATTCATTTACGTGTAACAACCATTGTTTTTAGTTTGCAAACAATGCACAATCTTAGTATTGTGACAATATCGCTTACTGATAAAGTAGTGGCCGCTGCTACACTGTTTACTTTTAAAAAGTCATTCTATTACAAGATTTTAAGATCGTTATACTGTTCATTATGTCTGAAAATTATTTATTTTTAAATTTGTTTCTTACTCTTATAAACTTTGGTACTTTTTAGTAAAAATAACGTATTTATAATTTTCTTTCAATTATTTATAAATTTGTTTTTTATTTATTGTCAGGTTTGCTAAAGGACAGCAGCGAGTGGAATCAAACAAACACGTTATCTCCGTTTAAACATATTCCCGTGGAAAGCAAGTATCTACAAAATAGAACCATTTATCATCAAAATGTTACTGAGAATTCCAATCCATGTGGGCTTATCAAAAACGCGCAGTTTAGATTGCCTGACAAAGTTGAACAAAGATGGACGCCATCGTTTCGTTGGAAGATTCGGAAGCCGTATGAAAACTCGAATATTAATCTAAGCAATGTAAACTTAAGCAATCCTCAAATACGCTTATTACGAAACAGCAATAATAGTGATAATATGAATTTAGAACAATCGCGTGAGACTGTAAAGTTTGGAAGAGATATAAGTAATTCACCTTATAAATATACTGGAAATAAAACTACAGAAAATCTCCAGTATGATAATTTGCAAACTTCTACCGAAAAATCATACACGTTCTCTCACAATGAGAATAATATTACAGCCACAGTATTTGAAATTGATTCGACTTTGCTACCAATAGTTTCTGGAAAAAATAAGTTTAAACAGGCATATTCTTTAGACAAAGTAGATGAAACTGGAATACAGACTGAAAACCTACATTCTCGAACTGTATCGGAAAATTTTGAAAATAATGCAAAATCAGAAGTAGACAAATTAATTGATAGAACCATAAGTGAGAATAATATACATAGAATCACTAATGACGATACAATCAGCACTGAAGAAAGTATAGAAGAAATAGAAGATATCTCGTTAAGTTCAGATCTAAAAGAGTTTAAAAAAGCCTATGACTCAGAAAATGCAAACGGAAAATATCATAGAAGATCCAGTAAGGTTGTATACAGCGATAAGGTGGATGATAGTAATGAAAGTGAATCAGAGGAAAGCGACTTAATTGATTATACAAATTGGAATTTAAATAATATCTACCAACAAACGCTACAATCAAGAGATGGTATGACCTTACCTGATTTAGGCGACACAAATCCTTTATTAATAGAAAGTTCCCGGATTTGTTATGCTTGCAGTAGCGGGAACGATGCATCATGCTTAAAACCTAACAGGCAAACAACAGTGAAATATTGTCACAAAGATAACGAAGCCTGTGTGGTAAAAAGCTACAGAATTAGGAGTAAGTAATTAAGTCGCATTTAAAATTTAACCGACGTTAGGATGTTGATATTAGTGCAACGAATTAATATAATTCTTGTCAAACAATTATTAATAAGGAATAACAAGATGTTGCCCACAATTTCTCGTCTAAGACCATTTAGGTCTGGGCTACATCGTAACGCCTATTACTGCCGTTAAGCGTGATGTGACATTATCGTGTTCCAGTTCCTAGTTCGCTGCAGCTGTGACATCATCATTGACACTATGTTTTTATTTTCAGTTTTTGTTATAATGTAGCGATACAAGTTTCATCTATAATTTATTGATGTACTAAGGATGTTCATAATAATGTCTTCTTAACACGTTTCAAACAGTGACATTACAAATTCGTAAAGGCTCGTAGTGCTTCTAAAAATGTTGTTTGCAATACAAAGGAACCGCGTCAAAAGAATAGTAAGGACTGCGTTTCTTGCATAAATTGTAAACAGAACAGGAAAATTCAATTATAAGTTTATTTTTAAGTCAATTTCATAATTATTTATTAACAACTCCGGGTTGTTTCATCATTAGGTGCCCTTTTTAAATTAAAGTTTTGTGGTCACATTGGGAAAACTGGTTTGCAAACTGGTTTGCAACTGGTTGGCAAACAGGTTTGCAGCTCTTTTCAACTGATGCCAAGGATTGCTTACGTTAAATAAAATTTTATTATTAATATAATCATTATTATTTTAGGTTCAAATTATCTTATTCGGGACTGTGCATCAAGCTGTAAGCACTCGGATGTTTTTGGTGTGGTATTAAAATATGAATCATGCTCTATATGTCATTCAGATCTCTGCAACAGTGCTTATTCCATAAGCATGTCCATAGTAACATGCTTTTTGCTTTTCGCTGTCATAACAGTTTTTAATTAAAAACTATTCTTTGTGAAAACTTTTTTAATCTTTTCCTAACACTTTAGCCTTTATTTTAGGAGCCCAAGGATATTAAACATATAAGCAAAGTTTAAGTAACTTTTTGAAGTGAAATAATGGAGAAAACTTTCATAAAATAATACTAAGTACAGAATCTAAAAGATAATCTGTTTTTTTGGGTTTTTTTGACATAACCCGAAGAATTACGATAAATAATAATAACTATCATAATTTTTTAATAGCAATCCTCGATACAACGGCAACAGTTACATAAGATTTCCGTCTCAGTAACGGGTTACTTATTTTATTAAGAAACTGGCCATTTCTTTTCTTCGTTTAACCATTTTGCGGAAGCGATTTTTATATAGGTTTTTTTTCTATTTAAACATACCTTATTTTTATCTAAATAATCAATCCTTACCAATAGCAAATTATAGAAAATTAAAACGTACCTTTCACGTTTTTATAATGCTTTAATGAATAATCAATTATCATAACTATTAAAATTAGACAGTATTAATAAAGGAATACTACGAGTATGTGACTTTATTTAACAAAGAAATGGTATTTTGCAGAAAGTCTGTAAATACAGCTTTTTATAAGATTATACTTTGTGATAAAATATGATAAGAGCTTTATTTTAAGCATTGATCAAATGATCGTAGACTGTAGCTTAATGAAATAATCAATTCTGAGTAGTAATAAAATTAACACAAGTGTGATTTAAATTTATGAAATAAAATTAATTCAAATGAGGGTTAGGATTAAATAACACTTCTTTTGTGGGCATAATACTTTAATTAGGAAATGTAAAAAGCTATTTACTTTTATTATAAGAGTTCACGAAAACAAAGGGAGCTTTTATGGTCACTAATTAATTTTAATGATGTTCTGTATTCATCTGCAATACTTAAAACATCTCAAAATTCTTCTTTTGAAAATGAGTATCTTGTAATTACAGAGTAGATTGGCGGAGGAGTTTTTTGTTTAAGTCTTACTTTAATATTAAGAGTATTTTTCAAATGCAATCATAAACAGTAAAATTAATTTTGCTAAAACCCGAGCAACGTTAGAACTCAATAATGATTGCTTTATATACGGTACAATATGTAATTAGTGTGTGGTACCAGAAATGATTTACGGACTGAATACGTACGGTTTATAACGAAAAGTCTACTAAAAAACTTCGAAGTTAATCAGCGACTAATGGACAGGGCCAAGCTCGGTGTATCTTTATGTGACCGTATCAGTAATAAGGGAATCCATAGGCATACAAAGGGCGTTGATATAGCCCAGTGGATTAGGGACCTGTATTAACTATTTTGGAGAATATTAATAACAGAGTATTAACATATACCACTCAAGCTGCGATTCTAAAATGCAAGGAGTGCTTGTCTCAGAATTCGAGCTTCTAGATCCAAAGAGCATCAATAGTTAAATCATTTTGATAAAATTATCCTGAAATATAAAATAATCATCCCAAACAGATATTCAATGTTTAGATAGATAAGATAAATACTCTTTATTGCACACAAAGTTAAGTAATAAACATACAAATTTATAAAATGACAATGTACAATGGGCGGCCTTATTGCTTTAAAGCAATCAATGTTTAGTATTAAAAGGTCAAAAAAGACAATAGGCATTTTCACTATAAACGGAACAGATAGGTATGTAAAGTTAATAATATATATTTATAATATAAAATGTGCTAAAGAACAAAATTTCCAACTCCTGTGAATTCTAATTTATTTGCAGCGTGGCTTTTAAGCGCAGGAGAAAATACATTTCCTGGAATACGGGTAGCACTTAAATTTTACCCAAATTCCACACATAAAAAGCTGAATAATTATCTACTTTACTATAAGTTTTATTTATTAATAAGCTTTGATAACAAGTTTTAAAAATAGTTCATATGTTTTAAAAAGAATATTTAAGAATAACATCTTATTGAAAGAAGAATGTTATTAAGTTATGTGATCAATATGTAAGATTAATTCGACTTTCAAAACCGAATTAGGCTGATGTCGTGTCTCGTTGTATAATTATACAAACATACACACGTGTTGTGTTCCCAGATTAAGTTTGACAAATAAACCCTTTTAAGGGAACGTCCTCTAAAGGATAATAAATTTCCTTTAGTATACGAAACTATTTAAATGCGTTAATTGTCATGTCTCTTCGTAATGGCGTATTATCTGATACACGAGCTAGTATTAATTTTATTGTAATTAACTAGTATGTAAATTTATTCCTTTTTTTATTGAGGAGTACTGAAGTACGAAACAAAGTAAAGATGATAAAGAAGATACAAAAATATTATTTATGTACTGAAATGACTTATTCTTTCACATGTACACTTATATTAAGATATTTATTTTTCACAATGAATGTAAAAAGGGTTTCAAGTAAATATTAATAATGTAAATTATGCAAGTAAAGGTAAAAAGACTAACATTCCCGTAATTTATTATACAATGTTCGTTCTTTGTCTGAACTAGTAGTACATCTCTTTGAGAAATTTTTATCTACTGAAATGCTTATTCATATTTTGAGTATTCAGCATTAAAATTTGTTTTGCGTATGTACTTTGTTTTATTTTATATATCGGGTCGTTATAAATTAAACTTTTAGTTACTAAATGTTGTTAATTGTTTTCTTCTTTTTTCGAAATACAACAAGTATTATCTTTTATTTGTATAATAACTGAATTACGACATGAGTTTATGAAAGGTTTTCTTTTGTGAGTATAATGGATATCATTAAAAATCGGTGTTTCACATAGACATTACTGAAGTATCCATGGTATCAACCAGGTCTCAAAATAATGACTAAATTAAAATAATGATTTGACAATTAGTTAGTCGTCAAATTCGTTTTCCATGTAAAAACTAAACAGCAAAGACAATATCAAGAGGTGGACGGTAGATGTTTGCCGTTCATTTACAAAAATGCAAGTTAATTAGAAAATAACGCCTAATTATTTTATCCGCAACATCTTTTAACAAATTAATTTTGCTTTGGTAGTCAAAGCGTCAAACTCAAAACCAATTTCCTGATCGAAAACTTTTTAATTGACCACAACTGGTCGTTCAGCGGACTTCAGTCGTAATATAATGACTTAAAGCAAACTTTAAACTGTAACTCCGGTCTTAATTTGCACTGATCGAGCTTTATAAACTGGGTCCAGTTTTCCAAATACTTCGTGTATCGTTAGTCTAGTCTTCGCATACGAATTATTATAAGTAAATAGGTCTTTGCTGTAAGCGTATTTGTTCGTCTATATTAGTGCAAAAAATGCTTGTTAAAAGACCGTTGCCGATGAAATTAAAATAAAAGACATTTAGTGTAATGCGACGTTGTGAAAATATGAATAATATTATATTATTGAATAAATTATTTATCACCAGGGAGAAGTGTTTTATCACTGAATTATGTAGAAAAGTTTAGAATGTAAACAAATAAATGATGTATTTTCGTCCGTTATTTTTATATATAGTAAACTGCCTGCGAATTTACCCGATGGTAAGTCAGCAATAATAGCAAAACAGATAGTTTTCGAATTATATAATTTTTTTTATGAAAAACATTTAGGCTCATTTACTCCGCAGTCTTGTTCAAAACCTTCATAAAGTTCATTAAAAATATTACAGATGTGTGAAAATGTTGTAGACAGCACACACACACTTGTAATACATATCTTCAGTTGTGGGTTTAACATGTAAAGTTATTTCTGGCATCTAATATGCCTAGGCTTCTTTTTTCTCATCGCCTAACGGAGCAAAATACTTCGACAAAAGCCCGTGAGTGCTGACCCATTTATGCTTCAGCAGGTTTTTATTTGTCATCGGGTTCCTTCATTAGTATTACTATAATTACCGACTCTTGGATATATATTTCTATTTAGGGTTAGAATTTTTAATTTTCACTACTTTGACTTGCCACTAAAGTGCGTTGCAGCAAACAAACTAAATACAAACATCTTTGCCGTTCAATAAAGTGAAGATATTTTTTATTTTATGAGACGTTCACCTGATAGTAACAACGTGGCGCTAATTAAGATGGTATACACTGCAACATATTGCGCTCATCGCCTTGAGACATCAGGTGTTAGACTTAACAACGGGACTTCGTAACCCTAGTAATTTCACTAGCTTACAGCGCCGTCTCACCGGAACACAGTAATGTTTGCATACTACTCTTTGGCGGCAGAAATAAAAGCTGCGGTGGTGCATATCCTAACGTTCTTCAACAATAGAAATATACCACCAGTAAATAATAACTGTTTATTAACAGATAAATATTAAGGATAACATATACGGGGTTCAGTTAGAAGTACAGAAAGAACATATATTATTAGTAAAATAATATAGCTCTGTAGTTGTTTCGATATAAAAACTACATTCAGGTCAGAAAAAAGATTGTTCTGTTACACACCAGTTTTGTTTAATACGTGAAAGAGATGCTTGCTTACAATGAAACTCAATTCCTATAACAATAACGAAGTTCCGACCGGATGACCTGATTGTTCAAGATTTAACAAAGAGGTCCTCTGAATTTATAGCTCCATTTCATGCTTTCAAGTGATCTGATAGAGGATCATGTAGTGGACGAACTATTGATTAAGCAATAACGTTGACTTGTCCTTATATTTACTGTAAAACACTAAGTTGATATGTAAGATATTGACAAAGCACTACATATGTAATGTTCGTCGCTATAAGACATTGCTTGCAAAGTTTTGCAAATTCAGAAAAGTCTCTAACTATAGCGGTCTTTACATCGAAACAAGGCGATTCTGCAACGTGTTACTTACCAGATGAAATAACCATCACCTTGTGTGTTGAAGTGAAATGGACTCAGGTAACTAGCTCAACCAGAAACCGGTTCTTGTCTATTCGGATTAATGATGGGTATACTCGTCGATGTTATGTTACATATAGTTCAGAAGCAGGTTAAAGTTATTAATATCTAAGTTAATTTAATTTATTGTTAAACATTGACAAAAGGGTTTAAAGACGTTTTTTTATAACAAATGTACATACATGGAAATAAAGAAATAGAAAACCAACACAGACATTTCCTAAAGCATTATATCTTCATCATGTCACTCTAACTTTTAATGTTTCCACTAAATTTTTTAATGGTCAGTGAACAAAAAGTGTTAAACAGTATAAAAAATTTAATTAAACTTAGCAAAGATTCTTTTCTTTAACTTTGCTACAGCGCTAATTAAATACTATCGGTATTAAGAAATACGAGTTACGATGTAGATATAAGAAACTAGGATTTATTGTAATGGCACATTGGATTATTACAAACTTTTATTACCTTAACATTGGTGAAACTTATGTATAGGTGTACAGCACGTTGCGTGTTGAATTGTTTTATATATCTTTTTATTGACATACTAGCTGACCCAGCAAACTTCGTTCCGCTTCAAAATCAATAAAAAAAAACGCTTATTGATAATTCGAGACTGTTTCAACTTTAGTAAAGAATGTGATGAAAATTTAACCAGAAAAAAATAATTCGTAATCACAAAAAATGCCCGTTATTAATTTGGTTTTTCTATTATATTTAAATGCACATGTTGATTGACCTAAGTCAGGATATCTTATATTTGGCATTATAAATTGTAGATAATCAAAGTAGGGAAAGTTCTCGCGCACTCAGCGGTAAATAGTGTCACTATCACAAAAGATCAACAAAGTAAAGTTAAGACTTAACTACTATTTTGAACCAAACTGAACTTAGGAAAGTCGTGTTCCTGCTTGAATTCTACAATCGCTGCACACGACCACACTAATTTACTGCATGATACACTCACATTGAACATTCAACTGCATTATGCACTAAAAAAAATTCAACCGAGACAACGCGACCTTTACGCCCAGATTCCCGCTAAAGTTCGTAAAATATTATAGTTGCATCAGAAATTGTTGGTTGTCAATATCAAATGTCAAAATCAAAAATATTCTTTTAAATTGTATTTGGTGTCTAAATGACGGGACGAACTTCAAATTTTTGACGTTTTATGTATCTAAAGTAAGGAGACCAGACATCTCGCTTTTAGCGGGACAGTCCTGATTTTTTTACTATTAATCCCGCGTCACGCGTCGTTTTTCAAAAGTCCCGACTTTTAGAATTAAGTAAAATTTTAAATTTATGAAAATCATTGTTTTGCGTAACATATTGCTTTTGCTACCCAGTTACATTGTATTTGTCTCTCAAATGATACACTTTGTATCCGTACTGCGTGCTAGCAAGATAATTAAACAAATAAATATTACAAATCTGTTTCTTACCATAGAAAAATAAAGTAAGTAATTTATTTAAATATTTCATAAATGCATAAATTTTTTTAAACTTAGCTTAAAATACTCGTAGTCTTCATATTTTATATTGATGACAAAACGTGTATCATCCACCTTAACCTCGAAAGAAATTTTAGAAAGTAATATACGAATAAAATTTTGCAAATATTTCAAGTCAATCAAACTAATTTATCAAATTCTTGTGAAGATTTTTACAATATTTTACAAAATTACTACAATCTACTCAAACAAATTCACTTATATAAAAAAACATTTATAAACTGTACTTATGTTAAAACTAAAAAAAAATTACGATATTATTATTCCTTCAGAGTTGTCCCGCTTTGCCTATCTAAAAATCTGGTCACCTCAATGAAAAAGAGGAATTGTTATTTTTACCATATTCCAGGCACTTTTTCCATATTTTCTCACCTTATTAACCTTCCCTGGACTTCCACGAATAATTCAAGACCACATTTAGCCAAATCGGTCCAGCCGTTCTCGAGTTTTAGCGAGACTAACGAACAGCAATTCATTTTTATTATATAGATTTCAACAAAGTATCTAATTATAGTGCTGGTTGTTATGTATGTACGGCTGTTATGACTGATGAACTCGCTCGATCAAACTGCCTTATTTTTTATCCACCGTTATACATTATAATATTTTTCACCGCAATCATTGAAGAATTTACTTTTTTCGTTAAATTTGGCTTCGATATCTAGCATTGCATTTAATTGGCCCGGAGCGAAAGGGTTAAATTCGTGTCGAGTCCATTTTCGAACTGCACTCCTTAACAAACAAAATGCCTCCCCCCCCCCCCCACGTGGGGCGTGGACCCACGTTGGGAAACACTGATCTATAGCGATCTTCTGTCTGGAACACAGCAATACTTGGGAACAGTTACGTAAATATACCATGTACATATTTTAAAAAACTTTTTAATAACAATAAAGTCATGAAACTTAAAAAAAACTTTGTTATTTTATGATCGTATTAACTAGATGATAATAATAAATGATTGTTGCAGATTTTATAATATTCTTTTTTAAAAATATCATCTAATAAATTGGAAAGCTGCAGATGAGAAGAAAGATGAAAACGTAGCTTCTAATATCAGATAAGAGAAAAACTTAATAGGGTTTCTTTGGTAGATCTCAATTGTTGCTTTTGTTGGAATCGTCGATCGACAAGTTTATTTTTAACGATAACATAACATTCTTTCTTAACTTTACCTAGCACATTTTATTACTTTTACGATTTAATCAAGTAACTTATTAAACATCTTTATGTTATACTCATAAATTATGAAGCTTCTCATGCTTTATAAACTATTTTAATAGGAGGGTTTCAGTCATAAAACAGAATCAATTGTTTCAAACAGCGTTGTTTCATAATTTATAGGTTAATTTCGTTAAGTTTTAAAATTTAATAACAAAATATCTTTCATAAAATATTTACAGCAATTAACTATTATGTAAACCTTGATGCGTGTGTATAATAATAATTTACTAAGATTTATATTTAGTTTCAAATGTTAATTAATTTTGTGTTGGAATAGTTATAAAAATTTTCGTTTTGTTACTATAAACTCTGTCTAATATAAAAATATTTTTTTTTATATTACATACAATTTAATTTTTCTTAATGATTTTTATATCTCATCCATGTTTTCTATGACTATTGTTTTATATTTACTACTATAACCGCGAGTAAAAACAGTGGAATCTAATATTACTTCGACTACAGAAAGTAGGAAAAATGAGGTCAGGTAGATTTCCCGTTAGAGCATGTTCGCAAATGACAACTGGGAAAAGTTGCTATTCGTGGAGGTAAAAAAACTAATTCTTACTGGTGTTATCTAGAAAACAAAAGATTAATGTCAGGTCAATGTAATCCTTTCTTCAACCACAACGTTTTTTTTACTGTAAATGTCTCTTTCGATCGAATAACCGTAACTGTATTCGAAGAGCACCATTTCGCTTTTACGTAAAAGTTTACGAGTACTCCCTCTGGTTTAGTACCGAATGAAAGGCCGTCGTGTGCTGTGTTTTTCTATTTTACTTTCTAGTTGTATCTAGAAAAAGTATGCATAGATAGAAAATTTAATTTTCAGTGGCATAGTTTGGCCATAGGTTATCACTTAAAATTCTTTAAACAAAACTTAATATCAAACGTCTGAAGTTTGTTGTCAACTTTACGTTCAATATGTTTCTGTACGTTACACATGGCTTGATGCCAAGAAATTTCAGTCATGAAACATCATAAGCAAAAGTTTTAATAAAAAACTTATACCACATGGCATTTTCATTTAGAAGTTAAGTAAGAAAAAAATTTAATCAAGTACTTATAGTATCTTAATTTTTTTTATAACTCAGATTAAAAACATATTTCATAGAACGATTTACTCAATAGTGGTATTTTACTTTGTTGGGGGGTTTTTAAATATTTATTCAATGTTATTTTGTGTAAAGAAATAAAGCTGGCAGTAATAATGAATATTCATGTCTCCGTTATTGATATAATTAATAATATATAAGAAATATTAAAAATTTCATTAGTACTCTATAAAATATAAATATTACAATGTGAGTCTGTTAACACATACAATAAAAATACTTTAATACATACAAAAAAATACTTAAGCTCATTACCTAATTAAACGTGGATAACCAAAAGAAAGTTCTAGCAAAGCACTATTAGAATTTAGTTAGAATTGTATATTTATACAATAGCCCCTATTCACTTCTACCCTTCCATTAGCTTAAGACGAAATTTGCATAGTCCTTTCCATTTATGTCTACCCCGACAAATACAAAACCCGTGTGATCTTCTAGACAGTCAAAAAATTCTCCAGTTTTGGCGATAATCCTGAAGCAAGTATGTGCGTATTTTATCCAAGCGGAATAGAAAAGGCCATTGAAAGGGTCCGAAAAGTTTTATCATAAGTAACAGAATAAGTTTCAAAAGGGAAAAATTCTTCGTATTAAAGTTAATGCCTATAATATCTATTATTATACATCATTGCTTTAGGTTTACTATTAAAAAATCTTTATAATGGTTTTACGATTATTAATACACCTACCGTGGCCTAACATTTGATATTTGTTGCAAGTGTTTAAATGATGTTGTCTGTAATGAAAGATAATGGATATTGTCAGCCGGAACAAATAACAATAAAAAAAGTAACTTTTGGCCCGAAATCGAATCAGGAATCACACCTATGACGAATTACAATAAGAAAATATAGTGTAGGAAAATAAAATTGAAAAAAGATGACAATGCGTTCACTTGATGAATATGCTCCGGTTTTGTTAATGATAGTAAAATATATAATCAACCGAAGATGTATATGCTAGTTATTAGTAGTAAGGATGTGTATGTACATTCACACAATTATTTATGAACGAATTTATGCTTATTTTGCCGTCTTTCATTCCTCCAAGTATTTGGCTATTTTGAATTTAAATGTTTGTGTAATTATTGTAAGCAATCTGAGAAAAATATTAAATCGAAGGATATGTAAGTTGTTAACGTCATTATTATAATTGAACTACATACCAATAAATATATGGTTCAAACTTCGTTGCAGTAGTATCTTTATATTAACACGTAGCTATCAAAGTCGAAACAAAGTTTTCATAATGCATCTAAACTTTCTGACCATTGCCACTTTAGCTTTACACGTTCAGTGCCGGTGACACAACTGTTGTGTTCACCAAAATTTTTCTCCAGTGCCGGCGACACAAACGGTGTGACCACTGTTTTTGGTTAATAATTCTAAAATGTATGCGTATATTCGGTTCAAAATTACAGTGTAGACCTAATATGGTGTTATTTACATACTCCCTTCGTGGTTTGAGTGTGACGCGATATTTTTATTTTTTTTAAAAAAATGTCGTTATGCCACTGTTTGTCAAACTTTTGATGCATAAATATTGGACGACGTCGTCAAAACAAAAAATTGTATACTACGTATACCCAGAACATAATGAATATAACACAAACGTGGTTTTTGCATCGGTTGCATTCGTATCGACAAGTATAGTGATTTACTAATATGAACAAATTAGATAATGAGGGAAAGGTAATAAAAACATTATTATTTAGTACTTTAGCATACGATTTATAGACTCGAGTGCTTTCTCGACTAATTTGTCAAATATTATAGGACCTTGAATGGGAAAAATATTAAAATAGTGGTCTGAAATTTTTTGATAAATATTCATGGCTGCAACGACCTTGAAAACCGGTAAGTACTATCAACTATAATCTTTTTTTTTTTACTAAAAATGCCTCTGATATGGATGTAAAAACTAGAGCGGGAGTTATGTCGAAATAATGACTAAAAAACAGCACCTGTGATGGGCTGTCATTGTTTCGGCGGGCCGCGTAGTAACTCAAGTGATTATTGAGGGGTGTTAAATAGTTGTTTTAATAGCCGCAATAAACCTAAGTATTGTAAACCCCGCTGAGCCGCTATTGTCCGGCGGTGCACCTGCGCGGGTAACGCCAGATGCGTAACCGAAAAAATGGCGTCAACAACGCTAATGCAATTAGGAAGTAGATATAAAGAGAAATTCATAAGTCGCCACAAGGTCTAATAAAAGTTAAAGAGACGGGCTATAGCGGCAGAGGCCTAATAAAAGGATCCGGAGAAATAGTTCGTTTTGGCAAGTAAGATTACCTTAGAGTGCAGAATGCAGTTCAAGGTAGTCAAGGCAAGCGCGTTAGAAGAAAGACCTGTAAGATCGTTGTCAACACCAGAAAAGTAGTGCAGCAAGATTGTGACTAGTGAGAAGAGAAGCGCAGCCTTCTTCAAATTTGTAAGTGATTCATTTTCTGCTATTTAGTCCTTTGATCCGGCATGTAAGAAAGTGTTTGGAATTAAGGATATATCAAAGAAGTAGGTATTATATTTGTGTAATTAAGTGTGTGCAGTCTGAGCAATAAACAACAAACAGGCATCATTATAACAAAAACCATAAAAATCATACCTTTGTTTGTTGTAATTAGTTATTTTGCACGTGTTTTCCTATCCAGATAGTCATCAGGTTTTTATGGGTTGTTTATTAAATTATTATAACTTTAGTTCCTCACAAACTTTTAAAACTAGATATGTTTTTTATCTAACAGTTAAAAAAATATCGAAAATTGTAATTGTGCGTTCACTTTTACGCTTACGTTCATTAATTACGACTATGTGCCCCCATCTCGGAAGTTTTATCACTCAGACTGCACGGACAAAGTAACACAACTATAATTTAACGTTTTTTTTCTAGATCATTGCGAAAAGTTACTTCCTTCACGCTCTTGAGATAATATCCATACAGAGAGGACATTTGAAGCCATGGATTCGATTACACAACAACCTAATAAAGAAACAACGAATTTATTCATGTTTTCACCTCAACATCCAAACGCGGAGTCGGTATTGTTGGGACTATTGTCCGAAAATGTAATCGACGATTTAGAGATGAACACTGATGATGGTTCAGACTTCGAACTGGTCGAAGAAAATGTAAATGTACAAGCGAATGATTATGTTTCCGCTAATGAAGCATGGTTTCCCGGAAATCCTATCTGCAATTCATCCGAATTCCCATTTCTCAAGACCCCTGGATTAAAACAAAAAATTGCTAACGATCCCATTGCTTATTTCGACGTACTATGTACTTCGGAATTGCTGAAGCTATTTGAAGACTATTCCAATGAATATGGGGAAAAAGAAAAAACTTCCGGAGTGTTCGAACGAAGTAGAAGCAAATCTTGGAAGCCTGTAACTTGTGCAGAAATTAAATTATTTTTCGGTTTAATATTTCATACAGGAATGATTAAGTTAAATCATTTTGCTGATTATTGGAAAAATTACGTTTATTTTAATCAACCTGTATTTAGTAATGCTATGTCAAGAAATAGATTTCTTTTATTTTACGTATGTTATGTGTGCTGTTCATCAAACTGTAGAGTTTTGAACATTCATCGTATCTCTAAGGAAGTAAGCTCTGTTGTAAATTTAAAAGGCAAAGTGAATTAAAATATTTTAATTTCTCGTACAGAGTAAGAATACTGTCTTCGGCAATTGCCTGCTTTAATTTATGGATCGAGATAATTCAAGAGCGCAATGGCACCGACTGCCGGTCGCCGACGTGTAGAAAGGGAGGATGTAATTTTATTCCTAATATATCTTATTTTAGTAATTTGTTGAATTCGACATTAATAGAAGCCTATATATCGGTTGTTATTTATTGTTTCGTCATACTTTTGTATGCGTCAGATGTCAAACATCGATATAAATAATAATGCAATTGGATGGACGAAAAAAGAGAATTGTTAACTTAATTTTTTTATTACAATGTAAATATCTGTAATCAACAAGTCGTGTGTACAAAGTGAATTGAAATGTCCCTAATGAACCTTTCAGAAGTCGCCGTAATCGGCGTAAATTCAAAAGAGATTTTAAAATTTCCCTGCAGCTCTCTACTCCAAGCTGTAACGCAAAAACGGTGACAGTTATCCGCAGCATTTTTTTAATAGCTTACCGACTTTTGTTCATTTCTCGCATTGATGTAAAATTGAGGTTGAAAATAAATGGTTTTATAAGCTAAAACCTTTCATTCAAATGTAGTCTTGTTTTAATACAAAATTAAAAGTAGGTGAACAGCTATGTCAATGTTTCCATTGTTCGGACCCTGGCTTTCACTTACAAGGAGAAGGTCATGGCTATATTAACATGTTCACCAACACCATGCTAGTAAAGTGCGGGTTGGCAGTGTTAAGGATGAACTCACACGTCGTGTAGCGCATATTTCGGTCATGACCAGTTAGCTTTTACTTTACATATATAAAACACTGAATAATTCCAGTTATAAAATACATTCAAAAACCATTTTATCACTACTACTGTACAATTTACGTCAATCCATTTAAATTTGTTTCGTTACACAGTACCTTTTAATGGATTACGAATTAAAGATTCATGTATGGATTATGTAAATAAAGTTCAGACAATACCGATGTGTTCGTGAATGTTTATTTTTATGTAAATAATGTACGTAGGTTATTTGCTTTTTTATAGTCAACAATTAGTGACCGTCTTTATTTTAACTTCATTTTTCCAAAAAGAGTTTAATGAAAATGTTAAATTGTTATTGACGTATATCAGCAAACGATTTAAATACTGCACATGTATCTGTATTTCTTAATAATCTGGCGAGGTAACTGAAAGTTTTTAATAAGTGGTTTAAAATTCGACTCTCAGCAAATCCACATATGATAGTTAACTATATAGTAAAGCAGTATCCTTCTAATGCTAATTCGTACCATTTATTAGTCGCAGGGAGCTCAAAATAGGCTTAAATTTAACATAATAGAGTATCTCGTTCAAAGGGTTTAAATTGGATAAACTCTGTGTACCTTAAGAAGTTCAGTAATTAATGCAGGCAGTCCTAATTTAATTTTCTTGTACTATGTGAACTATATTACGTGTTTTTAAATAATCCTTCAGATAATAGACTCCATAAGAAAAAATTTAAATAGTAACCACACTATGTAAATTATTCTTCTTCTCTTCTCTCTTCTCTTCTTCTCTTCTCTTCTCTTCTCTTCTCTTCTCTTCTCTTCTCTTCTCTTCTCTTCTCTTCTCTTCTCTTCTCTTCTCTTCTCTTCTCTTCTCTTCTCTTCTCTTCTCTCTCTTCTCTTCTCTCTCTTCTCTCTCTTCTCTTCTCTCTTCTCTTCTCTTCTTCTCTTCTCTTCTCTTCTCTTCTCTTCTCTTCTCTTCTCTTCTCTCTCTTCTCTTCTCTCTTCTCTTCTCTCTCTTCTCTTCTATTGTCTTCTCTTCTCTTCTCTTCTCTTCTCTTCTCTTCTCTTGTCTTGTCTTGTCTTGTCTTGTCTTGTCTTGTCTTGTCTTGTCTTGTCCTTGTCTTGTCTTGTCCTTGTCTGTCTTGTCTTGTCTTGTCTTGTCTTGCTTGTCTTGTCTTGTCCTTGTCTTGTCTGTCCTTGTCTTGTCTTGTCTTGTCTTGTCTTTCTTGTCTGTCTTGTCTTGTCTTGTCTTTCTTGTCTTGTCTGTCTTGTCCTTGTCTTGTCTTGTCTTGGTCTTGTCTTGTCTTGTCTTGTCTTGTCTTGTCTTGTCCTTGTCTTGTCTTGTCTTGTCTTGTCTTGTCTTGTCTTGTCTTGTCTTGTCTTGTCTTGTCTTGTCTTGTCTTGTCTTGTCTTGTTGTCTTGTCTTGTTGTCTTGTCTTGTCTTGTCTTGTCTTGTCTGGTCTTGTCTTGTCTTGTCTTGTCTTGTTGTCTTGTCTTGTTGTCTTGTCTTGTCTTGTCTTTCTTGTCCTTGTCTTGTCTTGGTCCTTGTCTTGTCTTCTCTTGTCTTGTCTTGTCTTCTCTTCTCTTCTCTTGTCTTGTCTTGTCTTGTCTTGTCTTGTCTTGTCTTGTCCTTGTCTTGTCTTGTCCTTGTCTTGTCTTGTCCTTGTCCTTGTCCTTGTCTTGTCTTGTCTTGTCTTGTCCTTGGTCTTGTCTTGTCCTTGTCTTGTCTTGTCTTGGTCCTTGTCTTGTCTTGTCTTGTTCTTGTCTGTCTTGTCCTTGGTCTTGTCTTGTCCTGTCTTGTCTTGTCTTGTCCTTGTCTTGTCTTTCTTGTCCTTGTCTTGTCTTGTCTTGTCTTTCTTGTCTTGTCTTGTCTTTCTTGTCTGTCTTGTCTTGTTCTTGTCTTGTCTTGTCTTGTCTTGTCTTGTCTTGTCTTGTCCTTGTCCTTGTCTTGTCCTTGTTCTTGTCTTGTCTTGGTCTTGTCTTGTCCTTGTCTGTCTTGTCTTGTCTTGTCCTTGGTCTTGTCTTGTCTTGTCTTTCTTGTCCTTGTCTTGTCTTGTCTTGTCTTGTCTTGTCGTGTCTTGTCTTGTCCTTGGTCTTGTCTTGGTCTTGTCTTGTCTTTCTTGTCTTGTCTTGCTTGTCTTGTCTTGTCTTGTCTTGTCTGGTCTTGTCTTGTCTTGTCTTGGTCTTGTCTTGTCTTGTCTTGTCTTGTCTGTCTGGTCTTGTCTTGTCTTGTCCTTGGTCTTGTCTTGTCCTTGTCTTGTCTTGTCCTTGTCTTGTCTTGTCTTTCTTGTCTTGTCTGTCTTGTCTTGTCTTGTCTTGGTCTTGTCGTGTCTTGTCTTGTCTTGCTTGTCTTGTCTTGTCCTTGTCTTGTCTTGTCTTGGTCCTTGTCTTGTCTTGTCGTGTCTTGTCTTGTCTTGCTTGTCTGTCTTGTCTTGTCTTGTCTTGTCTTTCTTGTCTTGTCTTGTCTTGTCTTGTGCTTGTCTTGTCTTGTCTTGTCTTGTCTTGTCTTGTTCTTGTCTTGTCTGTCTTGGTCTTGTCCTTGTCTTGTCTTGTCCTTGTCTGTCTTGTCCTTGTCCTTGTCTTGTCCTTGTCTTGTCTTGTCTTGTCTTGTCTTGTCTTGTCTTGTCTTTCTTGTCTTGTCTGTCTGTCTTGTCTTGTCCTTGTCTTGTCTTGTCTTGTCTTGTCTGTCTTGTCTTGTCTTGTCTTTCTTGTCTTGTCTTGTCCTGTCTTGTCTTGTCTGTCCTTGTCTTGTCTTGTCTTTCTTGTCTTGTCTTGGCTTGTCTTGTCTTGTCTTGTCTTGTCTTGTCTTGTCTTGTCTTGTCTTGTCTTGTCTTGTCTTGTCTTGTCTTGTCTTGTCTTGTCTTGTCTTGTCTTGTCTTGTCTTGTCTTGTCTTGTCTTGTCTTGTCTTGTCTTGTCTTGTCTTGTCTTGTCTTGTCTTGTCTTGTCTTGTCTTGTCTTGTCTTGTCTTGTCTTGTCTTGTCTTGTCTTGTCTTGTCTTGTCTTGTCTTGTCTTGTCTTGTCTTGTCTTGTCTTGTCTTGTCTTGTCTTCTCTTATCCTCTCTTCTCTTCTCTTATCCTCTCTTATCCTCTCTTCTCTTCTCTTCTCTTCTCTTCTCTTCTTTTCTCTGCTCTGTTCTGTATTTATTTTTTTATTTATTATGGTCTGTCTACAAAAATACATGTATCACTTGCATCGTATACATTTCTTAACTTAGTTTTTAATGTGCCCCTTGATAGTAGTGTGCGTATATCATGCTGATTTCAAAAGTACTATTGCTAGTGAAGTTAATGTTTCATTAAAAAGTTTGAAACTGTGATTTGATTCAATTCTCGTTATTTTGAGATAATGGCAAACAAAAATGGTAAAAATTGTCTATAGACTCAAACACTAAGCGAAACGGAAATTACGGAGACAAAATGTAGTTTCTAAAGTCAGGTGCTATTGGACGCAAATTTCGGATACCTTTTAAAAAGAAAATATTTCGTTTCATTGAAATAAATATTTTTTTTATACTATAGATTTTTCATGAAGATTTCACTCCTTTTTTTTTTATTCTACTCGGTGATGAAACGAACGTGACTTTTATCTGAATGTAAGTAATACGCTTGCTCATAACAACGTGGCGTTAGTTAAGATGTTATACACTGCGACACGTTTTGCTCGTCGCATTGACACATAAGTTGTTACGTCTCGTTACCCCAGTAATTTAACTAGCTTACGAATCGGCACACTACTGTTTAGAGGCAAAAATTGGAACTGCGGTGTTAGCTATCTAGACAGTCTCGGGCAACCGATATTTGCCACCAGTAAAATTCCAGTACATATTAAAAATAAACCTCTTAAGAAAAAAAATTTATAGCAATAAACAAACAAAATGTAATAGGTTTTAAATTATTGTAATTTTCACGTGATTTACATTAATCAAGGCAAAATGGCGGAAGGAATGTTTCTTGTCTATTTAGTTCAAACAATAAACCCTTTGGTTTGTCTTTCATTACAAACTCTTGTTTGTGTATGCCGTTAGATTTTCCAAAAATAGTTATAGACATCGACTTCAAATACTATGTGCTAACATACATAAACTTAAAAATTATATGCATAAAGTTATTTGAAAATGAATATAATTTATGTTTCATTGTATTACTAAAACTTATGGGTAAGTTTTATAATCATAATCGCCTGTTTAGTCCACTGCTGAGCACAGCCTTCCCCAAGAAGGTAAGATTGTAATTCTTGCTATGCTTGGAATGCAGATAGGCGAACCCAATGTGCGGTAAAAACTGCGGCTTTGTTTCCTGATATTATTCCCACATTAGTTAGTAGATACAGAAAAGCTATAATTGCGCTGGCCATACATCCAGTATTCTATATGTGGCAAAAATAATATTTATAAAGAAGAAAAATCTTTGAGCGTCATTCCGATTTTGTAGTTTCCTACATTTATATCCAAAAGGAAGAAGCACCTTCGGGCGTCATGTGCTTTAATGTATGTCGGTTATAACTCACGCCGTGAACAGGGTTTAGTAACGACGCCCTTCCTGTACTTGATGGGTACTAATGGATATTTAGGGACAAGGATGCCGGTAATTTTGCTTAAGAACACACACAATCCAGAGGCGTGTGTAATAAATATGTTATGATATGTTATTATGACAAAAGTATAATTTAAACATTGTTATCGCATGACTAAATTATATATAGCACAAATGTAAAATGATAGAAGCACATAATGAAATAAATTATGTTTCCATCAGAGTTTAATTTAACCGACATATCAAAGCTAAATATTGTGGAAATGCATAGTTGTTAGTAACAAAGATCTGCACCAACTAACAAAAGATATAAAATATTTAAGTTTCTTTTCTAGAGGTTAGATGTGGCGGAGTTTGGTTGATGGTATGATTTTTCCGAATCCGTCTGGATAGCTACCAACTAGGTATAATCTAACAAGAGAAGATACAGTAAAAAGGGCATTGGTATATTAGATCCTAATTCCACGCAGCGACTCCAAAAATAAAAACAGCTTTTATGATAGCTGACCTCTTGTGGGAAATGGCGTAAAAGATCAAAGATGTATTCAAGGAGTGATGAAAACACATTTACATTTTTTTCCTTGATGTATCTGAAGCATTTTTGTCGATAATGGTGTATAACGATTAAATAGACCTTGTTTATTTTGATTATAATAATAAAACACACCAGTAAACAAGATGAAACATTAACAAAAAAATTAATCTAAACTGATCTAATCAGAGATTTCAGAAACTAATAAAATAAATATCAACAAGATTTTTCGAAGAATTTTATCTTAAATTGATTGTATAAATGATTGTTTTATACAATTGTGCAAACTAAGTACCGTGAGATACTTAAATATTGGAGTTTTCAATACAAGACTTAAATAATTCGTATTTTATTCCTTCAGGTACTGCGGCCGCAAGATAACCTCAATCCATCACTAATTTCTCATTGGGAAGTTGTTCCCAACTTGACTGTTGAGAGTTGAATGAGTTGTCATTAACAGTCAAGTTTTACGGCGGTGGACTCTGCAGCATAATTATTACACAAACGTAGCCAAATTAGGTTAGCGTCGTGGTGGCATCTTTGAAATAGTTTTTCCTCTAAAAAGAAAATACTAAATCCAATGAAATCAATAACAGTATTACGTCATAAAAATTTCCTTATGATCTACAATTGTAGAACACCCTCAGTCATTGACTTTCAACAAACTGTCCGCAGTTAGTTGACTCGCTTTAAATATTTAATAAGAATATTTCATAATGAAAATGTTATTTACTTATTATATTAATTCTTCACCATATTTACTCATTTACATGACTTGGAGGCCGATCTTAATATATTTGTTATTTAATCATTAATTATCTTTCAATGTATACTTATTTCATTCGTATTAATATTCTCGGTGCCTATAGAAAAGTGAAATGTTTTTTTTTTAATTAAACACTTGTTAGTAACTGATTAAACAAAACAAAAATTTCTAATCATTTCTACTTTGGAGAATACGTAACTCTTTTTTCTGTATAAGAACTTTACATTATTATTGTTTTAATAACTTGATACTATTTATAAAATTATTTAAAATATGAAAATGTTAGGACACAAATTGATCTTTTTTTGAATATACCCTAGATATATATATATTATATATATATATATATATCTAGAATATATAGAATATATATATATATATATATATATATATATATATTATATATATATATTATAGAATTGAGAAAATGATAGAAAAGATATACACCACGAGTTTTCTTACAGTTTTTTTCAGGAGAATGAAAAAGGTGACGGAATAAGTTTAGTACTAAACCATTAGCTATTAAATAAATCGTGCAAATCCATTAAAAAAAAAACAGTTTGTTTTTGAGTTTAATAACTACAGATAAAAAATATAACAAAAAGATAGAGGCCGAATTATTTATTTTATTCACATACTTTAAAGAAACTTGTTTTACGTAGTTACCGATACAGACGAGTTTAATTTAAATGAAAATTCTTTATCAGTTAACTTAAGTATTAGGTGAGCTAATTGTTGAGAAGACCATGCACGATGAGTTAAGACTTACCTTTATAAACACATATGTACGGTTTTAATTACGTATATTTACTTAATTATTAAATTACCATGTCACTGTAACGACGAGCTCTTTATTATATCCTTGAGCTCTTATACATAAGAATCACCAATACCTTGTTTATGGAAGTAAAAGTTTTGTGAAGCAGAAAAACATTTTTAATTTATCAGTCGTTCTGCTCCTTCCTTTCCTTTTTGTTAAGCTTTAATTCCGTTAATCCGCGAACGAGTGACTGTTGAAAAGTAGGTAGTAAAGTAAGCTCGCTAAACTGGGATTTCCTCGATGAAGCCCGAAAAGTTAAAAAAAGTTAATGGCACTGAACATCATTGGAGAGTACATCAACACAAATAGAAACAAAGCCAATTAAGAGGTTACAGAATTGTGATTTTGGTATATAAAAGTGATTTATCCCAAAAACCACTCAATTTAACTTCTGCTTTAAGAGGGACACTTACCCTTCGCCAACGCTGTGGAAACGTTCTCTTTGTGTCCTGTAAAGTACCTCGAAATTACCTCTCAACTTGATCCCTTTTCCTCATTTATGGTAATATGTCCGTTCATTTGTATCTCAACAATAAACTGCTGAAGATAATTAACATTTAAATTTTGTCACTGTCTCTCGTGTGAAATGTATATTAAACTAATAAAGTACTACAGTTAATTTTACTTATAAAATGACATTTATTTACCCTGGTAATATATATTTAATTACTTACATTTTCGGTGCTGATCTTGCTGTAAATTGAAGCAAGTGCAAAAACTAGAAACTAAGGCAAAGATCATGATATACTATAGAAAAAAAGTTGTCAGAAGCTGAGTGTTGAGAAGCTACGGAAGTAAATAAGGATAAAAAAGAGGAAATGGGGCTTATTTCTTTTTTTTAATTAATTGGTAATTTAGATATTGAAGCTTATCGAGGGTCATAGGTTCGGATCGATCCATACCATTGTGGCAAAATATCTTATTTATCTATGCATCCATCTTCGTCCAAGGTTATATAAAGCAAAAGAGACCAGACAATATTAAACATTAAGGCACTTTTACGATATATACGTAAAATATTTCTCGTACAAAGTTAAACTTAAGCAATTGAGAGAGAACTTTAATTGTGAAACATGATACGAGTATCTTAACGGACTCAGTTTGAGCAAAGTCATTTTAAGTATAGGTACAGGAGATGTTAAGTTTATTTCTAACTAGGCTCACAGGAAACTAGTTTAATTAACTTTTGTCTACTTTTCGTATGTTGCTTCGTTCATTATAATTTGCTTTACATTCGCCGTTAATTTTTGTATGACAATACGAGCAGAGTTTTGTTGAATTTAGATATAGCATTTAGAGCGTTTAAAATGTTTATGACTATTTACTTTTTTACAATAATTTATTTAGAAGCCTTTGAACTTATAGATGCGTCCACTCCTAAGATGGAGATGTGAGAACATTGATCTTATATTATCATATCACAGCACATAGTGACTTAGAGTTTAAGGCGTTCAATAGAGATTTAAACATGTAAATAAAATAACGACTGTTTTTGGAAATTAACAATCTTGTTAACTTTAAAGGCTCCATTTACTAAAACCCTAAATACCAATATCAGTTTCAACGGTATAACTTTTTTTTATATATATAAAGGATTGAAACTTGACAGTAAGACCGTAGATAGCGAAGGCTCTCATATGTTGGCAGCAGGATGTATTGTTGTTATGGTGACAGATTTATAATTTGAGGATGTGGACTAGTCCGGCGGGTTTAAAAAACTGTACCACTAACCAGACTGAAACGAAATATATAATAATTAATGTTAAATATTCTGTATAATATTTCACAACAGTGAAAATTTAATCAATGCTGTTTTTCCCCGCCTGTTGTTATTTCAATCAACAGCTCTCCACAAATCAGTATTCGCATAAAGTACTCCGGTGCGAGATAATCTCGTTCCCTCAGTAAGTTTTTATTGCTGGGAAACTCGTTAAGACCGGAAAGTTTTTCGGCTGAAGACATTACTCTTACACTTAATTACTGTATAAATAATCTAATAAATAATTTAAGCTAGATTATTACGGTGTACATTGTTTTTACTGTACCGGACAAATTTAATACGACCTTCTCAAGTTTACAGGTGTGCATGAAATCTTTACGTTTAGGTGTCGGCTGGCAATACATTTTTCACAGTATAATTTCTATTCGTTTCTTTTATCGTTTTATTTTTTTAACACAAAAATCATACAATTTAATACATAATTCAACACAGTTTGACTTTTTTGGTAACGATACATTACAGAAAATTTTCAGCGTTAATTATGCATGTATGAAAGCAGACTTTGAGGCAAAACCGTTGTATCAGGTGGCGAGTGTTGTTTATCAACACCAAAGACGTCTTCTGATTAGCATTAGTTTGACTACGTATAAAAGGTATACATAGAATATTTATAAAGTAGATGTATATAGTTATTATTGTTAGCGGAAAGTGTGTTATTTTTTTTATTATTTAAACTAGTGCTTAACTACCTTCCATTTAATAGCAGGCAGCGATGTATTCTTTGATGGTAAAGCCCATTAGTTTATAAAAAGCTTATTCACTCTTCTCATAAAGATTCCCACATCATACCTGGATGATAACTGACGCCAACAGACTGTTCCAATGTTTAGCTGTTCGGATCATGAATGAAAAAATCCTTCGAAAAGAAAATATTAAGGTCGTAATTTCAATTTGAAGATAACATTCAATTATGATTAAGGTTGTAATTTATATTAGTTAAGAATTAATAAATAATTTTACAAATGAAAATCACAAACATTACTCAAGAGATTGCAGGTAGTTCTCGCAGAGGCAGAATTTCAGCACACACGACACGACGCTTACATTTGCTTAATGCAATTAAGTTGAGAAATACACCGCTTCGCATTAGTTTTGTAACAAAATTCAAATACGTGATTAAAGAATTATACTCTTAGTAGCTATTTGTTGCCTTGTTAAAGATCGGTAATAACCAGGACTCGTTTACAAATCATATAGCTATTGTAAATTATAATTCCTACTTTGACTTTCATATGTTAACAGCCGTAAAACCGAAAAGTACAAAGTCCGATGAAGCTGGTAAAGTCGTTAAAAAAACAAACTATACTCATAAGCCATATTAACTTTAATTGTTCCAAAATCTACTTATAACCATGCGATTTTTTTTCGAAAGTCTGGACTTTGATCGTGCGATACATGTACCTAAAAGTAATAATAACTTTCAAAAGTTTAAGAAACATAAACACTGAAGCTAAACTTTTATTATTGATATTACTATTACTTGGTACTATTATAACTAACTATTAAAATGCGAATTACGACTAAACATATTGTCATAGGATAAAACTTCGTGTTAGAGGCACTAAACGAGTAAAACTTCGATAGCGGGGACCAAAAAGACAAACTTACTTTGGGGAGCTATTCGTGAATAAATGAAAGGGAGAGTAATGTAGCGTTTGTTGAAACTTGCTAAAAAGATCAAAGTCTCTTAAATTTTATATGAAACGCTCTTTTGTTATATAAAGACAAGTGACAAAGCAAGTTCTTTGCTAAGGTAATGCATAAAACCATGGAAAGATTATTTTTATTTGCTGTTGTTGATAAAATAGCTATTATTTGTAGTTTGTATAGCAAGTTGATAATATGTTTTATAACAGTAACCCGCTGACCTCTACAGTATAAGGCAGCATATTATATGAAAACTTTAAAATATATTTCACATATTTTTCCTTAAACGTTTATCCAAATTCTTACATTTATTCATGTATCATACATATATTTATTTATTATTGTAACCATTGTAATAATTATGACTTTAAGTAAAGTAACTAGGCCATTTTTTGTTCCAAGTGAAAATTCTTCTTTCAACAAAAATTTTACTATTATCACATTTAAGATCGACTAATTTATTAAGTGTATTGATTTCGAACTAGCTGGGAACGGTTCTTGTACCAAAACTTACTACTTTGCCTTATTTCTATGCGCATGAATATGAAGTGACGAATTTCATTATAGAGCCAAAAGGGTATTTGAAAACCAAAGCAGGCTTAACCAAACCCTTTTTATTTTGCTATTTATAGCGACAAGATAAATGTTTATTGCAAAATAAATAGTTTGTATTTAAACGTAAATCGTATTTAGTATCAACTGTTTAACTTAATATTAAAACGATTATTTTTACAAGAAGAATTCTATCGCTTTAACATTGTGTAATGTTTTTTAAAACAATTGTGATTGCTTTCTTATACTTTGCTGTATTTTTACTTTAATACTGTTAACCCAATCGTCGCCTAAATTGTTATATAATAAACATTTCTAAATATAAATATACAAATAAGATAAATACAAGGAGTTTACTATACCATAGTATTGTTATATTTTAGATGTGAAATAATAAATTTCTGGATAAAAAGCAATGGGAAATTGTACAAATTAATGAATATTTTGACTTGATCTCACCTTAACTTTACTTATTGATATAAATCAAATTAGCATTATTTGTTTAAATGTATTTTGATTTATTATTTCTTTTCATTATAACATATATAGATACTATAAATTTTTATAGTATTCTTGTCCCTACATATCCATTAGTCCACGTTCACTGACGGAAAGGCTTTGTTGCTACAAAGGCCCATTTTCAAGTTGAATTATTACGACGATACATTAAGGTTCACGTTTTTTAGAGAGGAGATTTTATCATACTTATGTTTTTTTTACTAGTCGATAGGATGAGCAAGGCGTACAAGTCACAGTATTCTTGTATGATATAGATAAAAATCATGACTTAACTATTTTTTTTTACTTAACAGGACTATTTTTTTTTTTAATTTGTGGTGGTCTAAGTATTGTCCCCATATTAACTCGCCTCGCGCAGAATAATCTGGCTCGTATGTCTATATATCTAGTTTGAATATAGTTCCTGTTATGGGAGCAGATTGCCAATATAAGGGAAGCAAAAAGAACAATGGGAAAGAAAATTCCATCTTCTAACCAAACTCTGCCATAAATGGTTTCAAAATCAAATCAGTCTAAAGTTTTTTAAGAAGTGTAGTTCGCCGCTGCGCCACAGAGACCACGCCATTTATTTTAAGATTCATGTAATATTTATAAATGTAAAGTATCATCACATTACGGATATGAACCTAAGAAAATATTTACAAAAATTGTCATGTATTAAATAACCTTCTATTACTTTAAAATGGACTTAATTTATTGAATTAATTCGGCGCCGCGGTTGAATTTTAACAAGAGGAGACGCCATTTGAAGCGAGCTTTCTTGTCGATTTGGTAGGCAGGGCGTGGGGTAATAATGCTGTCAGATTTTCTCTGCTTTGGTAATAAGAATTTATGTTTCCTAATATAACGCTCATATTGAACTTAAATGTCAAAATAAATCATTTTGTCCTGTACATTTAAAATACAGCTCTTTTGGAGTAAAACTGTATGATATTTTCCACGTACGGAATACTGATGGACTAAAGTAGAATCTAATGCTTATTAAGTTATCATCTTAGAAAAAAGATTAGGATAGAATAATGTTGGTTCTTAATATCTAATCGTTATTTACTCCTAATGTCAAATTTAAGTACAATTTACTTCTAATTTGTTAGTGATGTTGATGGTTTACGAAGTTATGAAAACTTCAACACTACTTTTTTCCGACGGATAAAAAAGTTTTAAACAAAAATCTAACCAAAGGGCAAATAAAAAAATAACAAATCTGATAACGTAAGGCAAACAGAATGTATATAAGAAATAGTAGCGACGGAAATGAAAGGGTGCTAAATCAATATTTTCGTATTGTGCAACTTTGGGTTGGATTTTTTGTTTAATTGGCAATGTACCTTCATCGTTGTTTAAATCGAAACCCGCTGTGACGGCAATCCCATATATATTAATACCGCAATAAAGTAGCCTCTGTCACCGTAATTAATTACTGCAATATAATATGAATATTAAATTCAGTATGCCCCAGTAATCAATATTTTAAAAGTGTGTTTGAATAACTATAAAAGTAAGGAAATTTGTAGTATGATTTTAACATATCTTTGATTCCAACTCAAAAGTACATGTTTAACTTATTGTAACATGTGTGAAATATTCGCAATGCTCATCGACTGAAAATCCTAAGGGCGAGGTCAATGTGAGAATTATGGTTCTCGAAATCTTGTTCGGGTAACTTTTATGGCAGAAGACATGATTATAAGTATGCAGTAGCCATAACAAGGTATCTATAAAAGAAAAACCTGTCACTCGGTATTCAGATTGAATATAGTTTATAAAATCAACCTTCTCCCAACATCCACTTACCTCTTAATATTGGCAAATTGAAATTTTCTTCCTGAGGGAAATCATGTAAAGCTTTCTTTTGCTTATTTCCCGATAAGGTCTGAGGCGAAACTTTTTCTTATTTACGCAATAAAAGAAACAGACTTTTTACAAGTTTCGCTCTAATATTAAAAAAAATATATGCGCATAGTGAAGTTACTTGTAATGTTCTTGATTTTTATTGGTGTATTGGCTAATCCGACAAACTTCGTTCGGCCTCATATTAAATAAATAAAAAATCCGAATGATAATTGCAGAATGTTCCATCTTTATTAAAAAATGTAGTCAAAACTTAACCGGAACAAAGATAATTCGTAATCCACAAAAAAGCTTGATATGAATTTGGTTTTTGTATTCATTTAAATACACATTGTTGTCCACTGCATTTTCAAATTTATTTGATTTCTGAAAAACTTTCAAATTGATGTGATTTATAAATGACGGGATGAACATTAAATGTTTGGCATTCAAAACCAAAAGAATGGTTTCTATGGTAAAGCGATATCGTTGTTTTTACTATATTCCAAGCATTTTTTTCACATTTACTCACCTTTTAAACCTACCCTGGACTTCCACAAATAATTCAAAACCACAATAGCCAGACTAACGAACAGCAATTAATTTTAAAAGATGTAGAATATTAGTATAATTATAAAATATACTAATATTCTTATCTCTTTGGGAGCAGATTAATCACGTCTGTATTTTACGTTTACGCGTGCCTTCGTCCGAGTTACAACGTAACCAATCTATGATGAGAAGAAAACCAAATCTTTAATAATATTTTATTAAAAAAATTATTTAGAAATTTTATAACTTATAAGGTTTTTGACCGGATTTCTTCGTTTTCATGAAATATATAAATTTCTTAATAGTTATTAAAATACTCATCAAATAACAAAACAGACATGATGTTTTTAAAATAAATATAAATTATAAAAACAAGTTATCATTAGAAAATTTTAGATAAATTTAACAAATGATTTGTCTTTGTGTAAAAGGCTTTTTATTTTATGTGAAGTTCACTTTTAATTGAACGTAAAGAGAGTGCTTGATTTTCAAAAGCCCTTTAAAATGCGTGAAGGCATGAAAGTAAAGAGGAGTTTAATTGCATTACCTTTAAAATATTTGAATTTATTAGAATTTTGAAATGTTTAAAAATAAGGAAAGTAAATCATAGACAATCAAATGTTTTTTATTTATTTCTTCTTACAGTAATTATTAAATAAGAGACAAACAACCTTGTACTTTTACTACCTAACAAACTACAATAGTACAGAAGCTTTAACTAATTGTAACGTGATCCTCTTTATTTAAATCTTCATTTAATATGTCACACAGGTGCTACAAAAACGTTAATGTTTACATAGAGTGTATAATACACAGATTAATAGAAGCCTAAAACCTTTTCAAACTGCAGTAAAATAATAAGATAAGAAATGACTAACATCAACATTCGAAATGGCAGTAAAATGTCCACCTGGATCATCCGGAACAGAGAAAACGATAAAGTACGTAATTCCGTCAAATTGAAAAGTAGTTTGGCCTGGACTCGTTCCGACTTTTCTGGAAAAATATGTAATTTGAGCACAAATCATAATTTAAATGTATTAAGATTTTTTTATTTCATACTTAAGTTTTCGCATAAGATTGTCGTGTTTTTATAAGAAAAATTTAGAGTTTATTGGTCCAAGGAAATTAATTATTCAATAAGAATAGTTATAGGTAAAAATAAATTCAAATTTATTTACCTAATTTGGATAAATTTGTTATTATGTGCTCTCTTATGTTACACACTTCGTTCTTGATTTTGCTTGCAAAATAACATGGTGAAAATAATGATATAAATAACACAAAACAGAGAATAATCATCTCTGAAAAATATTTTACTCGCGATTCCTAAAAACAAGCATACAAAACACGTTATTTATTACTTTGTTACATTGCTTCAATGAGATTTATTTTGGGAAGAATATTAAATGGCAGAATTTCTAAAAATTAATGTTACTACGTACGAGTATCATTTAAAGGTCTCGCAGGATATAGATAATAAAATAATTGATATATTGATGAATATAGTTTGTCTGTGGACGAATGACAATATATTTATATGGCTCTTGCTTAGGACTGTTATAAATGAAGTATACCATCGGCTGAATGTTCCGCTTATTCGCCGTTAAAGTTAATAAAACACAGCCCAAATTAAAGCTTCATGAAAAATGGTAACTACCGAATAAATACATCAAAGTTCACTTAACAAGTCAAGCAACATCTTTTTGATTTAATTTAATCACACAAACAAAAGCGAACTCTTGCAGCTAAGTAGATTTGAAATTGACTGAAAAACTTTATAAAATATATAGACAGAACTTACCATTTCATAAAGTAAGTTGTACACGGAAATATTCCAAAATAACAAAGATGAAATAAATGTATTAAGAAGTACAAATAGAAACTGAAATACATGAAAGATGTTAGTTAATTACATAAAAAATTGTATAAGCAAAGTCACCAATATTAAAAACAGAAAAAATGTCACTGTAATTAAAATTTTATATTACAATAGCCACTATACCTGAAATTTTATTGTTGCATTCAGAGTATCAAAAGATTTTATTATATCATAGTAAAGTAATAGTAATTCTCTCATTTCTATATTTGTATGATAAGTACGATCTTGTTGAAGTCGTTTGTGAATATCTTCTTCATATATATCAAAGATGTCTTTATAGAGTCGGAGTTTCAAAATTTTTTGAATGATTAAAAGGCGGCTCAAAAGTAAAGATAGCAAGTGACCGTAAAAGAACATTTCGGTAATGGAAAGTATGTGCGTTAAATTCACAAAAAGTGCTTTTATTGTTACATAATCTAATGTGTATGAAATAGTAAAAACCACACATATTGATACTGAACAGATAACACCAAGTATTGCATTGACAATTGTGGCAGGGTCAATTCTTTTCTTGATAACTATTTTTCTGTCGATAGTGTCTAAGTTTTCAAAAAAAACACGCAGTTTTCTGCACAATAGAAAACTTAAAACAGTATTGCTATAGTATCCAATTACATTAATAACGACCAAACAAATCATTATTAAATTTGAACCGTTCTTGAAAATTAAAAGGAAATATGCAATATTAATACAAAGACAATAGATAAAAGCAAACGTAGAGTACATTAAATTAACATTGTTGAAAATACGTAAACGGTTCAACCCAAAGATCATTTCAAAGAAAATAAACGTTTTGGTGAGGACACCAATAACAGATTTTTGTTTAGTTTCTATAAAATTATTTAAGGTTGGTAGTTGGGATGACATGATAACACTCTGTCACTCTGCTCTTCCTGAACTGAAAGTGATACGAAAAGCACAAAACACTGAAATAACTCGTTTCATTATTTATATGTAGAATGTAATAAACTTAATGCGCTACTTGATATTTGTGTGCTTTTGTACTTACCGTGATTAAAAGTTGGTAATACAAATTACAGAGAAAATCGTAAGAAATAAGGCAGTTTGCAATGGTTGACAAATTAGAATTAAAATATTTTGTTCATTTCAGAATCGAAAATGATTTTGACGTGACAACGTCTATTAAATTGGTATAAGATAGGACGCGCGTGCTGAGAAATGTCCCGCACATAAGTGGGCGTGGCTTACGCCGACCGCTAAGTCGGTATGCGTTTGCCCGAATTGGTTGAAAGTAAAAGATGTATTCTATTGCTCAATAATAATTAGAAATAAAATCCCTAACAAATATAATTGAGAGTTAGTATAACTTGATTTGTAACCCGATAAACATGTCAAACAAGAATAATAAAATTTATTATCAAAATTTTTTGTGATATAATTAATAGACGTTGTCACGTTAAAATACATAAGTGCCCTGCACATATAACCCAGAATTTTTTGTGTATTATATAATGATGGAATTGTTAAAAAATATGAATATCTACGAAAGCCATAATATAAATATTACGAACAAAATCTCTGTCGGAAATTAAACTATTAGAATTAGTTGCAAAACCAAGATGTTCCCCTAACTGAACTATGGTTATTCTAAGTAAGGACAGTATCTTATATGTACGTAGTTTATGATTATAACATTTCTAAAAACAAAAATTTGTTGTTGCAATTGTAATTGTAAAGTTGTCAAAATGTAGACAAGGATTTTGTTGTACAAAAGTAGTGATTTGGCACAGACTATAAAATAGAAAAGTGTAAAAAATTCATTTACAAGTATATGAATGTAGCGGTAGAGCCTAGCTCTTCAAAGTAATGTGCCAGTAAAAAGTATAGTTCAACATAAGTGCATTTTCAAATGTACTTTGATATTGTTTTATATTTAAAGTTTGTTTTTTTTTAATTTTAATGAACTGTATAACGATATGCTTTGTGATACGAGTTAATGTTTGTTATTTTTACATATGGCTATAAATTTTTTACTCGATATATGGTATTGGTGAAATGGATTTTTTCAAACTTAAAAACATTTTTAAGATTATGTTGATGTACTTAAAAAAAAGTTGAATATCGTATTTTCTGACTTTTTGCCCTGCGACTGCATTTTGAAATTAAACGATACGAGGAAAAAAAATACATTTTCATGTTTAATAATTAAAGTCAAATCATAAATACATACAGCAGTGCCTTGTGTAATTAATACCAATACAAAGTATCTACTGCCATCGAAATGAATTACTGCAGCAATATTATTAATAAACGGAAGGTAACTGCATCTTCAGATTAAATCGAAAGTGACGCAGTAATCAACAATGATTAAACTTTGTTTCAATAGTTATTATAACAGAAATGTGAGCATAATTGTGGGATTTAGGCGTCGTGATCTAAACCAGCAATCCACGCAATCACCACCACGCTTTTTCTATATCCTCTCGTTCACGTTGTCCCTCTGACACTCTGTCCTTCCATTGTTTTTCCCATTTCTTTTTAATTCCCTTCCATCCTTCTTGGTTCACGCTATCTCCTTACAACCTGCTTACATTTCATACAGTTCCAATCCTACATAATTATACTTTATACTTAGGTGGTTAAGTTAGTTTTACAGTTTTTTTTTTAAATGGCGCTTTATTAAAATTTTAATTCTTGTCATTTATATACGAAATAAACAAAACTTTTTCAGGACAGCTTTAACGTAAAACAGGATTATCACTTCTTAAGATTGGACGCAAAGCGACGGCGATTTGTTTCGATTGTGGAAGAAGGGAACAGAATTCCTCAACGCACTCGCCTCTGACGAGAATGCGAACTGATCGATTGATTATTGAAAGTTGAAGATTATATTACAGTACTAATGTCGCTATTAAACATGGGGGTTGGGGAAGAAGGTTGAAAATTAAGAGTTTTATGTAATTTAATGCCAAATCATAAAAAACAAAAACCAAAAAATTAAAAAGAAAATATGGGATGAGCCTACTTCAGCAGTACGAACTTTCGGTAAGCTATTTATGTTAGGTTACTTTAAATACTGTATTTAATGATTTAAAATGCAAAAAATATTTTTAATCATTTCAAACTAAAACTAAAAGATACCTATGAACTACTTAATAATTTTAACAATTTATGCAATTATTAAATGAGTATTAAGCAATTTAATTGAAGTTGAATAAATTACTTTATCTTCAAAAGTTATTTAACAATATTGTAAACTCAATAAAAGTAGAAGGGAATATGAATGAGTAGGCGGTCGCTAATGTTTGTATTTATTTAAATCTCAATCTAACAGGACGATAGAATATAACACTAAAAATTTTAGAAAGTACCGTAATTTTAGATCACTTATTTAGTCGCGTTAATTTAAAAAATGGCTGGTCACAACTGTATTCAAATGATTCGCAAAATCAATAACAGCTCTAATTAATACTGATAGTGCTGTAATGTTTAAAGAATATTTTGCTATAGTATTATACATAAACGTTTTGCACAGCACATGCAATGCTCGTATACAGTAAGGTAAGTAAAATAAAAAAATTCTTACACTCTTGATGATTTAATTAACAAATAACAGCTAAATTTTTTGATAATCTAGTAATATTTCTTATATTAGAAGCAATAACCTATTACAAAATAATTACTAATAATTGCTTTAATTTACTACCAAAAAACATTGCAATCGACAATACTTTCGTGATTTAATTTCGTGATTAATATTTATAAAGAGTGAATAATACAGAGATTAGTAAAAACCAGCAACCTTTTCAAATTGTAGAATAATAATAAGATAAGTAATGACTATCATCAACATTCGAAATGGCAGTAAACTATCCACCTGGATCATACGGAACAAAGACAACGATAAAGTACGTAATTCCATCAAAGACATCAATTGTTTAGCTTGGGCGCGTTTGGTCTTTTCTGAAAATGACATTGTAATATTATTATATTTAATAATTACTAAAATAAGTGTTTTAAGCACAACTTTATATTTCTCTCAACTTTTTGTTGTCAGTAGTCATCAGCCCATTTATTTCTCAAAAGTCTAGGTTGTCCATGAGCAACAGAGCCACCATAAGAGAAACCACTTATCACGTGAGCTACTTGATCGTTTACTTAACTTCTATTCAAATTTAGTATGAAAAAAAGGAAAGGTTTAGATTATGATACGTTAAGGTAGTATTATGATATGTTAATATAGTAATACAATAAATAAAAATGTTTACCTAATTTGTGTAATTTAGATATTATCTGTTCTTTAATGTTACACACTTCATTCTTGATTTTGTTCGCGTGAAAACACGGTGAGAATAAAGGTAAAAATAACAAAAAACTTAGACTTATAGTCTGTATAGTGTTCTTGTGCTGATCTACCTAAAAAAGATAAACGTACTTTAATAATTTTATGACGAATTTTGATAAATCCCTTGTTTAATTTGTATAAAACATTCTCAGGACATGACTAACAAATGAAACGACAATTTATTATCACTGAATTTCGCTTTTTTAAAAGAAAAATTGCAAATTATATTTAAAGTGACTACATTTTTCAAAGATATTTAAATTTATATTTGATTGCAACTTACGTTATTCATTGCGAAATAGATGACGGTCAAATTCCAAAAGTATAATGACGAAATCAATGTTGTTACGATCATAAATAAAAACTGAAAAATTCAAGTGTATTAGAATTAATTTCACAACAGTAAATCTATGTATTAATTAATTCAATAATATCTAAATGAATTCCGCACCTGAAATCTTATTGCAGCATTCAATACATCATAGGCTTGGATTATATTATGATAAATATAAATGAACTCTCTCATATCTATATGTTGGCTATGACTCCGGTTTTGTAGAAGGTTTTTGTATATATTTTCATCATACCTACTAGCGTTGTTATAATAATCAAGGTGTAGTTTCAAAGCACTTTTGATAATTTTAAGCCGATGCAAGAGCAATGACAGCAAGTGGCCATAATTAAACATTTCAAATATATAAAGAATATGCGCAAAAATCATGTACACTGAAACAGTATTCACATAATTTAATGCGAACAAAGTAGCAAATATAATACATAAAAATACCACCAGTGTAACGGCCAACATCATGTTGTAAATAGAAATTCGTCCGATCCTTTCTTTGATACCCACTTTTTCATCAAACGTATTTAAGTTTTCATAGAACATGCGTAGTTTGCCGGATTGTAAAAAACCGAAAATGGTGTTTATATAATATGTTGTTATGTTAATAATCACTAAACGAATGTATCCAGAATTAATATGGTACTTGAAAACCAAATACAATAACATAAGATTAAAACAAGCACAATAGATAAACGCAATTGTGGAATACGAGAATTGAACTTTGTCGAAAACACGTAATCTGTTTAACCCAAAGAATAGTTCAACAAAAACAATTATTTTAAAAATAATATCGAAAGTCGGAACATTTTTAGTTTGTATGAAATTATTTATTTTTATATCTGGTGATGCCATGATGTCACTATACAGTCCTCGGTTAGAACTAAAAGTGACACGATGGACCCGTGGCATTGCAATTACTTGTTTCATTAGTTGAATGAAAAATGTAGTAAAGTTTATTACATTTTTCATCATCATGTTTCTGTAAGATAATTGTACCTCTTTTGTAATTAAACAAACGCGATTGCATACTAAATTCAATGAAAAACAATTAAGTTCTACAAAAATATTATAACAATTCTATACACTATTTTATAAATTAAGTTTTCCAGATTAGAGAATAACGATATATTTTTAAAACAAAACATAACAAAATTTCATTTAATAAATTCTTAGTAAATATTTACTAGACAATTCTAAAATATATTAAACACTGCTGTACAATTTTATGTAAAATTTTACCACTCTCTCTCATATTATATATCGTCGGTTAAAAAGAAAAGTAACATAACTAAAAAAAATTAAAATTTTTCAGTCTCTCTTCTTAAGGTTTTTAGAATTTATCATTTTAGATATTAAACTTAATTTCAAAATATTTTTGGATTATGTCACTTTTCTACTTATTTAACTGACGATATATTAACTTGGACCGGAGAATAGAGATTAAACTTAAACTTTACATTAAATAGTATTCAAAATGTAACATTGTAGCTGTTGTCGGCGCGGCGGTGCCAACGTAAGAGACCCCGCATAACCTCCGGCGGCCATTTTTTAAAGTAACTATCAGTTCTATATATAGTATCGATCAGGTATCGTTAGTTTAGTATCTCATATAAATAAATAGTACTAAACGCGCATCACGATGTTCCGCCAAAGTTTATAAACTAAATAGAATTTATAAATATTTATAATATTAATGGCAGATGTTTTGTAATTTTTATAAGCCGTTATAGTCTCCATTCCTCTTACAGTCATAGACTACATCCCCATACACTTACAATAAGTTTCGTCTTTTTTATTTAACATCAAAAATATTTACTAGAAATAATTTGCATGGTAAAACAACGTTTGCCAAGTCAGCTAGTTCATATAAAAGATATTAATTTTTTGAGACAAATGAAAATTATAAAAACAACATACCATATGGAATATTTTAGAACAATTGAACAGATAATTTCTGTCTTTGTGTAAGCGTTAAAATGGATTTTTATTTTACACGAAATTCAGTTTTAATTGAACGTAGAGAGAGTGCTTGATTTTCGAAAGCCCTTTAAAAGGCGTGAAGGCGTGAAAGTAAAGAGGAGTTTAATTACATTACCTTTAAATTATTGGCATTTATTAGAATTTTATGAAATTCAATATTAAGGACAATAAATCATAGACAATCAAATATTTTTTATTTATTTCTTCTTACAGTAATTATTAAATAAGAGACAAACAACCTTGTACTTTTACTACCTACCAAACTACAATAGTACAGAAGCTTTAACTAATTGTAACGTGGTCCTCTTTATTTAAATCTTCATTTAATATATCACACAGGTGCTACAAAAACGTTAATGTTTACATAGTTGTATAATACAGAGATTAATAGAAGCCTAAAACCTTTTCAAACTGCAGTAAAATAATAAGATAAGAAATGACTAACATCAACATTCGAAATGGCAGTAAAATGTCCACCTGGATCATCCGGAACAGAGAAAACGACAAAGTACGTAATTCCGTCACATTGAAAAGTAGTTTGGCCTGGACTCGTTCGGACTTTTCTGGAAAAATATGTAAATTCAGCACAAATCATAATTTAAAAGTATTAAGATTTTTTTATTTTATACTTAAGTTTTCGCAAAAGATTCTCGTGTTTTTGTAAGAAAAATTTAGAGTTTATTGATCCAAGGAAATTAATTATTCAATGAGAATAGTTATAAGTAAAAATAAATTCAAATTTATGTACCTAATTTGGATAAATTTGTTATTATGTGCTCTCTTATGTTGCACACTTCGTTCTTGATTTTGCTTGCAAAATAACATGGTGAAAATAATGATGTAAATAACATAAAACAGAGAATTACCATCTGTGTAAGATTCTTTACCAGATTTTCCTAAAAACAAGCATACAAAAGATGTAAATTATTATTTTGTTATTTTACTTCAATAAGATTTATTTTATTAAGAAAATTAAATAGTAGAATTTCTCCTTTTTAGGTTGGGTGAAATATTACTGCATAAAAATGGTGGTCACTTCGTATCACTTAAAGGTCTCGTAGTATGTAGATGGAAAAATAATTGGGATATTGATAAAAATTGTTTGTCTGTGGATGAAAAACAACATTTATGTAGCTCTTGCTTAGTACTGTTATAAATAAACTTTACTATCGGCTGAATTTTCTGCTTATTTGTCGTTAACGTTATAAAAATCGCAGCCCAAATTAAAGCTTAATGAAAAATGGTAACTACCGAATAAATACATCAAAGTTCACTTAAAGAATGATGCAACATCTTTTTGATTTAATTTAATCACACAAACAAAAGCTATCTCTTGCAGTTAAGTAGATTTTAAATTGACTGATAAACTTTATAAAATATATAGACAGAACTTACCTTGTCATAAAATAACTTGTATACGCAAGTGTTCCAAAAGTATAAAGATGAAATAAACGAATTAAGAAGTATAAACAAAAACTGAAATACATGGAAGATGTTAGTTAATACATAAAATTATATAAGGATAGTTACTTACTTTAAAAATAGAACAAATTTGAATACAATTAAAATTAATATTTTCATACCTGAAACCTTATTGCTGCGTTCAGACTGTCAAAAGATTTTATTACATCATAGTAAAGTAATAGTATTTCTCTCATTTCTATATTTGTAAAGAAACAGCGGTCTTGTTGAAGTCGTTCGAGAATATTGTCTTCATACATATCATAGGTGCCTTTATAGAGTCGGAGTTTCAAAATTTTTTGGATGATTAAAAGGCGGCTCAAAAGTAAAGATAGCAAGTGACCGTAATAGAACATTTCGATTACGGAAAGTATGTGCGTTAAACTTATGAAAAATGATATTGATTTTATATAATCTAATGTGTATAAAATAGCAAATGCTACACATATTGATACCGCACTGATACCTCCTACTATTGCATTGACAATTGTCGCAGGGTCGAATTTTTTCTTGATAACTATTTTCATGTCGATAGTGTTTAAATTTTCAAAGAAGATACGCTGTTTTCTGCACAATAAAAAACTTGATACGGTGTTGCTATAGTATCCAATTATATTAATAATGACCAAATACCTCAACATTAAAACTGGAGTCTTTTCAAAAACTAAAAGGAAATATGCGATATTAAAACAAAGACTATAGATAAAAGCAAACGTAGAGTAAATTAAATTAACATTGTTGAAAATACGTAAACGGTTCAACCCAAAGATCATTTCGAAGAAAATAAACGTTTTGGTGAGGACATCAAAAACAGATTTTTGTTTAGTTTCTACAAAATTATTTAAAGTTGGTAGTTGCGATGGCATGATAAAACTATGTCGCTCTGCCCTTCCTGAACCGAAAGTGATACGAAAAGCACAAAACATTGAAATAACTCGTTTCTCTATATATATATGTGGAATGTAATAAACTTAATGCGTTTGCTTGATGTTTTTGTAATAAAACTTCCGTGATTAAAAGTGAATAATGAGACATAGTTGCGATACTTGCAATTAAATAAATAAAAAAAACGTTGTTAGAAATAAGGCAGCATGCTGTGGTTGACAAAATAGTATTAAAATATTTTGTCTTTGTCAGCTTCTATAAAGATTCTTGTGTTATATGTAACGATGGAATTGTTAAACTATATGAATATCTACGAAAGCCATAGTACAAAAATTACTATTATTACAATAACGTTTAAAACCAAGATGTTCCTCTAACTGAACTGTGGTTATTCTAAGGACAATAGCTTATCTGTACGTAGTTTATGATTATAAGATTGGTAAAAACAATATTTTGTTGTTGCAATTGTAATTGAAAAGAGGTCAATATTTTTTCAAGGACTTTGTTGTACGAAAGTAGTAATTCGGCACAGACTATAAAATAGAAAAGTGTAAAAAATACATTTGCAACTATATGAATGTGGCGAAAGAGCTCTTTAGGTGCTCAGTATAAGTAAAGTGTCAGCAAAGACTCTCTACAGTTCAACATAGGTGTATTTTCTATAGTATTTTGAGATTGCTTATATTCAAAATTAGTAGTTTTTTTTATATTAATAAACTATACACAAGATTCTCTTTATGGTGGAAGTCAATGTTTGTTCTTTTTACATAGGACCATAGATTTATTGGTATAAATCATTGGTGAAATGGCTCTGCTTACACTTGAAAACATCTGAAGATTATCTATGCCGATGTCCTTAAAATAAAATGAATATTGTAGTTTATTTTCTGACATTAAAAGATACGGGGATATAAAATGTATTTTCACATTCGATTAATTAAAGTCAAATTATAAATACAAATAGCAGTACCATGTGTAATATTTACACCGATACAAAGTATCCAATGATATCGAAATGAATTACTGCAGCAATATTATTAATAATGGTAAGGTAACTGCATTTTCAGATTAAATTGAAAATGACGCAGTAATCAACTTTGTTTCAATAATGATTATAACGGAAATGTTAGTTACAACCTAAAAACTCAATCTACATTGTTGTATAATTATACTTTATACATAGTGGGTTAAGTTTTTCTTATATTTTTTTAAAAAAATTGACACTGTATTAAAATTTTATTTCTTGTCATTTATATACAAAACACAAAACTTTTTCAGGACAACTTTAACGTAAAACAGGATCATCACTGCTTAAGATTGGACGCAAAGCGACAGCGAATTGTTTCCATTGTAGAGGAAGTATATAACTGTTTTGTTATAGCACATACATTGGCTAACACACAGTAAGGTAAGTAAAATAAAAAAATTTTACACTCTTGATGATTTGATTAACAAATAACATATCTAAATTTTTTTAATTTTTGACTCTACACTTTTGTAATTAAACAAACGCAAGTGTATATCAAATTCGATAAAAAAAAATACAGATTGTAAATATTGCACTTAAAAATAATGAAGTAACCCTGCAAAAATAAATTTTCTAAATCCAAATATTATTACAAAAATTATACTTTTCATATTGTACAATGACGAAAAGTTTTTATGTAATATAAAAAAGCAGTTTATAAAATATACATACAAAACGCGATTCAAAATAATGTTGATTTCAACAGATTTAAATAAAATATATTATATTGTAGAAGTAAATGAATGGTAGTTTAACTATTGTTAAAGATTTTCTGTGTTTATAAAAAGAACACGCAGAAAATCCATTTTAATAAAAACGACATGTGAATGTTTTGTGATACTTACGTCCGTCTGGTCTGGAGCGTCATAAAGAATTACAAAATTTATAAAATTACAATATAAAAATAGAAAAGTGTAAAAAATTCATTTGCAACTACATATATGAATGTGGCGAAAGAGCTCTTTAGGTGCTCAGTATAAGTAAAGTGTCAGCAAAGACTACAGTTCAACATAGGTGTATTTTCTATAGTATTTTGAGATTGCTTATATTCAAAATTAGTAGTTTTTTTTATATTAATAAACTATACACAAGATTCTCTTTATGGTGGAAGTCAATGTTTGTTCTTTTTACATAGGACCATAGATTTATTGGTATAAATCATTGGTGAAATGGCTCTGCTTACACTTGAAAACATCTGAAGATTATCTATGCCGATGTCCTTAAAATAAAATGAATATTGTAGTTTATTTTCTGACATTAAAAGATACGGGGATATAAAATGTATTTTCACATTCGATTAATTAAAGTCAAATTATAAATACAAATAGCAGTACCATGTGTAATATTTACACCGATACAAAGTATCCAATGATATCGAAATGAATTACTGCAGCAATATTATTAATAATGGTAAGGTAACTGCATTTTCAGATTAAATTGAAAATGACGCAGTAATCAACTTTGTTTCAATAATGATTATAACGGAAATGTTAGTTACAACCTAAAAACTCAATCTACATTGTTGTATAATTATACTTTATACATAGTGGGTTAAGTTTTTCTTATATTTTTTTAAAAAAATTGACACTGTATTAAAATTTTATTTCTTGTCATTTATATACAAAACACAAAACTTTTTCAGGACAACTTTAACGTAAAACAGGATCATCACTGCTTAAGATTGGACGCAAAGCGACAGCGAATTGTTTCCATTGTAGAGGAAGTATATAACTGTTTTGTTATAGCACATACATTGGCTAACACACAGTAAGGTAAGTAAAATAAAAAAATTTTACACTCTTGATGATTTGATTAACAAATAACATATCTAAATTTTTTTAATTTTTGACTCTACACTTTTGTAATTAAACAAACGCAAGTGTATATCAAATTCGATAAAAAAAAATACAGATTGTAAATATTGCACTTAAAAATAATGAAGTAACCCTGCAAAAATAAATTTTCTAAATCCAAATATTATTACAAAAATTATACTTTTCATATTGTACAATGACGAAAAGTTTTTATGTAATATAAAAAAGCAGTTTATAAAATATACATACAAAACGCGATTCAAAATAATGTTGATTTCAACAGATTTAAATAAAATATATTATATTGTAGAAGTAAATGAATGGTAGTTTAACTATTTGTTAAAGATTTTCTGTGTTATATAAAAAAGAACACGCAGAAAATCCATTTTAATAAAAACGACATGTGAATGTTTTGTGATACTTACGTCCGTCTGGTCTGGAGCGTCATAAAGAATTACAAAATTTATAAAATTACAATATAAAAATAGAAAAAGTAGAATTCAAGTGGTTTTAAAAGTCAGAGATTTGTCGGGGATCTATTTAAGGCGATTGTGTGCTACTATATACATTTCTATGTTCATATTTACAGCCCGCTGTAGTTAGTAAAATTATAGTCTCAAAGCGACGAGAGAATCTGATGCCATTATAATAGCACAACATTTTTAGTATCAGGTAAACGAAAGTCTGGCTTGTTTCGTCGCTTTGTTGTATAATAATAAAAAGCTAATTCGGTATCACACTGTTACAAAGATATAAATACAAACAATGTTGTTATAACTTTAATTGTGTTTAAGAAATAAAAAGACCTAAAACTTTTATGTGTAATGATTATATTTGTTATTTTCTTGTCCAACTCTGAAAATGTTTGCCACCAAAATCCATTCAGTCTTTATAGTCCAAGTTTAAACATGTTAAAGCGACATTCGCTGCTCGTGGTATGTTAACAAAACGCTACAATTTCACTTTAGTGTCTTTTAAAACATTATTTAAAAATGTACATTTAAAATTAACTAAAACTCATATTTGTTTAATCCCCTAATAAATAGATGATATGAACATATAAATTATTTCAATAATGTTTCTATTATTATAGTTTAAAATTAGTAGAACGGTCTACGAGTTGTAGGTCACAAGTTACAACAAAGAGAGTAACACAAAAATATTCTCTATAAAAAAGTACAAGTACCTATTTTCAATCTTTTATAGTCGTAAGCGATGTTTACATTTTACGTAAAACTTTTATTCGTAAATTTTTAACGTGACAGGGGTTCAATCCATCGCTACACATCGGGCACAGATGTTTGTTGCTTTTAATCAAAAATTTAGAGATACTCGTAAAAGGCATCTGGAAATGGGGATATATCACACCTCAACTTATACCATGACTGTTTTGCCGGAATCCCTTATGGAATTTTTAATTAATCTCGATTGTTATTACTATATAAAATTCAATATATTAAAGTGATTAATCATGTACATACATAATCAGTTTGAAATGGACAAAGTATTGAACTTTGAATTTATAGTTTACAGAGTTTAATAAGTCCGCAATTTTTTCCATGTTTTTAGTCGAATATTCAGACAGACTCGAAAAGAAAATGGTTGTTATTTGCTTCATGCAATTATAAGTTATACCTTTTCATATTTACGTACAGTTCAAATCATAGTTTCTTGTTTCAATGGCTTAACAGTTAAAGCAATACTACTATTCAAACTAATTAAACGACATATTCATTGAGTCTCCACAATATCCACTAAGCTTGTCGTTAGTCATAGTTATTACTACATGAGAGCCCATTAGACAGTGACAGTAAAATATAAGCAGTCTCTAGCAAGGTAATGAAGGTAATTTGGAGACAAATTATATTGTGCACCAACAGAATTTCTTCTGTCTTTTCTTTTCTTAATAAAGTGCTTTGTGTAGAGAATTTGAATTACTATCTCTCAATTACATAAAAAAATTTAGGGGTTATATTTTATTTTTAAGAATCTAAACAAATTGAGTACGACAATTTAAAAATGTAATGTAAATTCTGTGGCGCTTCGAATACCGAAGTGAAAGTGAAGTGAAATATCGTTAAGGTACTATTTTACGATATTATAATTCGGGGTTAGTTCGTCATTAGGCCAGGAGCTACTCGCTCTAGTAATTATTAAATTAATTTGAAATGTAATAGTTATTACAATACAGTTTAAAATTACAAATTCAGTAAATAAATGCCAGCATAGCTAACGCTATACTTTATCTGATATCATGATGATTATTTGTAGTCCAAAAAATTGTCTACTTGCTGATATTTCTAGTAATGTAGAACTTTTACCATTACGTACATTAGTTTCAGAAAAGTTCACGTAAAATAAGTGAAAAATACATCGCCAACGGGCTACGATTCGCTACACAATGCTAATTGAACTCTGAAAACTTTCCGTTGCAAATCTATTCGGAAATTATCAGGGGCGGTTGACAACATCCAATAGTACGTTCAACGTTTTAAACTATAAACTTTTCCAAACCTACTTCGAAAATTGTGGATATTACGAACAGTGTAGTTAGTATCCGATTGAACTATGAAACTTGGAACCAATAAAATAAGTAGTACTCCTGTTTTCTTGAGACGAAAGGCAATACGTAAAAGATATTTATCGAGTAGTAATTCATCATAAACTTAGTGAAATGTGTTATATATATATATATATATATATATATATATATAAAATTAATATCTTATTCTTATTAATCTTTATTATGATTGCCACAACTAATACGCTACTTAAGAAGCCTTCGTACAAACTTATTACGTATGATGAAAGTACTATACATATAATACTAACTATATTTTTCTTTGCATTGGGATTAAGAGGCTAACTTCTTGCATTATTGTGAAAATAATTATAATTATGACAATTCTGAAATACGGTAGTATGAGGTTTGTACATTAGCGGATACAGTAGCCAAAAAACAGGCCATGGAAATAAATATACGTTACACCCAATTAAAGCAAATACGAAAAATTATAGAAAATTTTACAATTTTATTTCTGATAGATGTTACTAGAATAAAAGAATAATGTAACATACAGAACTAAACAACATTGGATAACATATAACAACGTTTCTAGATTTTCAGGTTCCATGATTTACTTACGATTTTAAAAAGTCAAAAAAAGTAATAGCACTTTGTCGTAGATGTACAACGATAAATGCGATAAAACTCAAGCTGCCTTTTAAACAACATTTATTGCTAGAGCCTAAACAGAACTAAGCTTGTAAGAGTCCACAATATAATAATATTTTTTGTATCACTAGTGTTAAGCATGTTAATTTTTGTATATGTAAAGTACTTCGGCATGCAAGTCAAACATCTGCTAAAATTATTTGTTTTTGATTTGCTTAAATCTTGTTATATCTTTGATAATTTACCACAGCGAGTTTAAATACCAATTAGTACTTTGAAAGTTTAAGAAGATCTTTTGAATTTATAATCACTAAGAAGTTTATAAAGGTTGAATTGAATGGAGAAACTTCTCTTTGAGCTGTATGCGGGACGACGAGTTTTCTAGGAAATACATTATGAAAGAATTTAAAAATTTCAAATTTGTGAACGTACAAATCCACATGTTTGCTTTGCCATATTTTCATATTTTATTACTTTCTCCTTGTATTCATGGAATCGTTGCAGTTGAAGCTATTTAGTTTTTCTCTCTGACAAGTTTACCACAATTCATATTTTTTTAAAATAGTATATATAATAGATATACTATTCTTTATTTGTTTAGCGCTGCAAAATGTTATGGTGATCTAGTATATCTAGATTTAAGAGATTTTGTTTTTAATTAAGTAAATCTCTCAAAGGCTACCTATGCTCACGCGGCTTCCGGTTTGAGATGGTAATCACATAATACTCTTAGCCGTTTGGCAATCTATTAAAAATACGCTAATTTTTATGATATCTTATAACTAAATAGGTGGCGAAATTAATAAAGTCTATTCATAACAAAGGTCACCTTCTCCTGCATCAATACATTTTTTTTTTTGTAACTAAATGGTTTTATACGTTATATAATATTTCACTTTCTATAGTTGTGCCACTTTAATAAACTTACAAGTTTATGTTATTCTCTCCTGGGCCTTTTTAATCTCTTGTCTTTAAACATATTTTTTTAATCTTCCGATTTAAAGCTTTTAGTATAGTCCATATTTTGGCAGTAGATTTTTAATCTGTGGCAAAGTGACAGCTGTCTCCCCATATCGCAGTTAAAACGGTTACAATTAAAATATATCGAACGAGTTCGGAAGTTATTATACACTATACAAAACACATACAAAGTGCAGTGCGAAGCGAATTTTGGTACCCCGAAGCAGTCGACGGCAGTAACCAAAAGTACTATTTATTATTTTCGAATATTTATATTGTCATATCCAGCTCTGCGTATCGCGGACGTCTCATAAAGTCTTCTTTAGTTTGTTCTGCAATTAATTCCATTTGACAAATTCGCAATATTGAAGTTGCATTAAAATTCTTCGACACAGGACCATACTCTTACTTTAATTATAGATCTAGTTATCATGAAATGAACATATATCTGAGGGCATTAACATTTTAAATATATAACAAATAAAAAACTTGTTTTCGTTTTAAACTAAAAATTATCAGTAACGTTTTAAAATATGTAGCTATGCGATTTGTAACGTAATTTACTTTGCTAACAATAAGACCTTGCTGACACGGAGTAGCTCGCAAATGGATTTTTAACGAGCTTCATTTTAAACCACTTCTTATTATGACATTTCTTAATTTGGATATTGCTTAAATATATCTGTAAGGTATGTTTGTATTATAAATATCAGTTGAGATGGTATTACAATTTATAATAATTGAAAGCTTTTTTAAGGTGAATGGGTTAGGGTCTAAATATGAGGCGAAACTATTGTTTTCCTTTTTAATTTTTTTTCTTTTGCAATTAGGAAAATGTGATATAGATTGATAACTATCTGTATTTGTGTAAAAACTTGCATACTCTATATATATGGGGAAGATAGTGAACACGGTTGAAAAAATAATGAACACTCTTGATAATTTTGTATTGTGTATTTGATACTCTAACAATGTTGTATTTTTAAAATCAACTTTCATACATTATGTAAGGTACACAATATACACGATATACACTGCACCATATTTCGCTCATCTCCCTGAGACTTAAGATTTTAAGTCTCCCTACCCAAGTAATTTTACAAGCTACAGCGGCGATTTGCTCAGGGAATTATGTCTCGTAACAAAATTTATGTAGCGTTTACTTCAAAGACTTTCTCCACTTCATTTTATAAACATATTTTTGTGATAGTTTAATGAGCAGTTTGTTGTAATATTTAAATACTTTTAAGGTTCACACAATCAACCAAATTTTACTGTACGTTTTTATCCATTCACTGTTTTTATAATTCACTATGCAGTTTTCTAAAACTTGCTCCGTTGTGAAAGGAAAAGATTTTTCTAAATACGAAATACGTTATTAGTACAGTCAGTTTATTAGCAAAGGATTCAATTTAAAGTATTTTTAAGCTGTGAAAGCTAATAAGAATACATAGTTTTATTAAGATAAAATATAAGCTGCTATGGTTGAGCATGTCATGTCGTTTATCTCAATTGATGTCCCATTGTTGTTGGTAGAAAAATCTTATTACAATCTTAACAACAGGTGAACGTCTTGCGTGTCTCTACTTTTTGTTATAAAAAATCGCCTTAATAAACGACAAATTGATGTCATGATACAGTAAAGGGAACGGTATAATAAATGATTAGTAATAATAAATAAATAGGGCCTCCGGTTCTAGAGGATTTCTTTACTTTGTATCTTGATCAACTTTAACAGTATTAATGTGTAATAGGGTTATCGTTTCAATTGAGTATATTCACTGTTTTATTGTATATGCTCTAACAAATTCCCTCTTACAACCTGAGCTATCACGGTTCTCAACGTATTCCGTAATTACAAACAATTATTTCAATATTTTCACTACTTACAACACGTTTATGCTAAAATTATATATAAGGTTATTGGCGGTAGAGATGTAGATTGTGTCAACAAGATAGACGTCCCAGTAAATTAATAATAAAGTCTTATATGTAAAAGTGGAGTAAAACGCAGGAAACGTTTAATACCAAACTTTGAAGCTTTAAATTCGCCTTAAATGGAAGTCAAGTACAGCCAGAGAGCTTTTGTTAACGCTACGAAACGACTCGGCCTTCGCAAGTACCACCGACTTCCAACAATTTCAATATTTGTTATGGAATTAAACATTTTTTATTTAATGTTTGTAACAACATAAAATAGATGATAATATATGGTGTTAATAGCTTATTAAAAAAACTGTAACATGAACTAAAGACATGACTTAGCAATTATGTATTAGACTTATATATACTATTAAAAAATGTTATATGAATATAAGAAAGAAAGAATCACATATCGTCATATTTTTATAATTAATACAGAATTGGATTTCAGTTAGTAGAAATAAGGTTACTTTTTAAAGGTGAAAAGCTATGAGAGCTTGGTTACAGTTTGTTCAAACCGATTCCTTTTCGCTAATATAATACTTCATCAAAAAACTTTAGCCATAGCATTTGTAATATACCTTGATCTTCATTTTCCGTGATGTTAAATGGTAACGAAGCAGTAGATGCTGAATGGAAAAATATTGAAAAAAAGCATAGCTCTTTTAATACATTTGATGATGAAATATACACTACATTATTAAGAGAAAATAATTTCTTTCCGAGTGTTAACTAGTAAAAGCAATTAACATTTCTTGTTTTTTTAATTTTGTATCAGTAATTGTAATTTCTTATATCAGTACAAAAGAAAATCCGACATCATTACAACGAAGCTCCCCGCCCGTCAAACTGACAACGGAGCCTTGTTTCAAATGACATATTTTTATCGTTAAATTCAGCCAAGATTGTGAATTTTACGAAATTAATTCAATAAGTTATCCCGTTTTCTCAGAAAGGGATAATAAACATCTATTGTGTACGGCAGGGTTCCGTATACTATGCAAATTACTTCTTTTATATATTAGAAAATGTCCTTATTTATATCCACGTTTCTGAGATGTTTTTTGGTATTGTTTTTTTATTGTATACAGAAGAGCGATGTATATAACACCTTGTATATGCGATATTGCAACATAACATTGACAAAGTGTAGCTATAATATAATGATAAAGAATAATGTAGCCATTGACACAGGCAAGTTTTAATTATTTGATTCAATCGCGTGTTCTCCCGTAATTTTTTTTTTTCAAAATTTTGCTCAATATGTAAAACCCTAAGAAAAGCGAAAGTGAATGAATGTTTTCACATAATAACCTTGAAATGTGTATTTAAACTCTTTCAGGATTTATTATATTATTTTGGGTACACCAGCGTTATGAAAATAACAGTAATAATTTTTCGGTGATTAAAGTGGAAAGCTAGGCTTTACCGTAGTAACGCACAATTTTGAATTTCGTTAAAAGTAAAGAAAATCTTAACTTTTTATGCTTGATTATTAAGGCAAGTTGTTATTAATTCACAAATAAGACAGATTTACGAAAGTTTTTTAATACATGGTGGGTAAACACTATAATATCTGATGACATACAACAGATATATATAGTGTTCATAAGGTAAAGAAAATATACATGATACAAATGAAAAAATTACAATGTAAGTTTTATTATATATGTATATAGAGATGTAAAAGAGATTTTTATACGTAGGATAAAAGCCTACCTTGATTTTAATACTGCTTAATGTTGTATCCTCAATCCGTTTGTTTAATCTGTTGTATTTATATCAAATCTACACATTTGGGTTACACAATCGACAAGGGAGTTAAGGCAAGTAACTAAGCTTTCAAAATCCCTGCCTTTATTTGCATAATCAATCTTATCAAGCACTTTTCAGCATAAAAATGTGTTACCGTGAAACTTTTTCATGTGTTGTTTATCGGAATATAAAATGATATTTGCAATAATTTAACAGTTGTTATAATTTCCATTATGTCCTAATTGTACTCAAGTGCAATAATTATAAATTGATCTAAATATCTTTAATAGCTTATTGAATCTTGATCATATTGAATTTTCAAAACAGTTCTAAACGAATAAATGTCTGCTGAAAATATATTAAATTAGCTCGCAGGTGTGCCTTCAAATTGAACTTCCAATTACAGCTGCAATTTAGAATTGCAACTTGAAATGAGTACACTGAATATTACAGGTGTACCGTACCTGTTTATTTATTTTAGCCAAAATCATAAAATTTTAGTATATGTGTACCGTCGAATTAAAAAAAAACGTTTTCAGATGTAATAAAACTACAACCAAAACTTCAAGTGAAAAAAGGCGATTACTTATTTTAACGAAAAGGCGTCAAGCAGGATGTGGTGCTATATAAACATCCTCACTTACACCACATTGATATGAGCAGTGTATCTTTCCGGTTTTTTATCTAATCTTGCTACTCTCGTCGCTGAATATAATAGGCTATATGGGCTTATCAGTAATACTCCTGGAGTTATGGAGCTGTATAATATTGTTCAGCAGGCAACTCGTAAATGTAACCTAAAGTTATGCTGATCACAGTTTCACATCTCCTGCAACACTGAATATGTAAATTGCATTGCGGAAGACCTCTTATAAACACATTTGATCAACTTGACGTATTTTGAGTACGGAGAAATTGGCTTTAAAACAATAAAATGTACTAATATGTTTAGTTTGTGAAAAATCTAGCTTAGAAATTGCCTGTTAATTTCGGATAAAAATTTTATGTAACATTAGTTTCTATAGGAGGTTAGATTTTTAATGTAGTCGTAGAATAAATCCTTTTTTTTTCTTACCAACCTAGATAAACTTATTCCAAACAAAAAAGTGTAATTAAAGTCTGATCATATTATAAATTTTTCTATATTTATGTTAAAAAGGTATTAAGAATATATTTTGTTATTAACTTGGATACATAGTTTGTACTAAAATAAACTGAATAGTTAAGTTGTTTTATAAATAAAAAATGTAGTAATTTAGAATTCACTCATATAATATATTAACTGTACTTTTCTTTTTAATTCATTTTATAATATCTTTATTTGAAAAGAAAAAAATATGCGACACGGAACTTAAGTGCCGTTAGGCCTGAGGCTGCGGGCGTAGCGACTCTATCTACTTGGCCTTTACAAGAGCCACTAACGTGATTCATAGTTTAAACACGCTTGCGTTTCATACCTCGTCATCTTGTTCTGGTTTTTTTTTCAACTTATATTTAAAGGAGAGTATTATTTATATAAATAAACAGCTCTGCTAATGTTCCAACTACTGGGACTCGACACCTTTTTTCACAAGGAGAAAGTCAAAGCCACAACGCTAACCAAATACAATTTCGTAAATGTCACATGCACAACAAAGCTGTTGTTTTTGGTACATGTCGATTTCCTCACGATGTTTTCCTACACCGGAAGCTCAAGCTCGGTCAAACACTTAGCCTTACAAACTGGACTATCACAGCTTCGACAATACGTATATATAAATCTACGAGTGCGAACACTAACAGATATAACATTAACCAACCGCTAAAATTGTTTAGTTCAGTATTAATACATTTTAATTAAAATTTTTAAATGCTATAAAAACCTGGATTTATTGTCTCGTAAAATCTTTCTTTTTGTAAAGGCTACTGTATTTAAATGTAAGGTTTTATAGATATTTTAAATTTATAATTTACAGCTAGTGAGTTTATAACGATGTTTATTTCTTTGCATAGTTGCAATGTATTAAAAAAAATCCATGTAATTTTCCTTGTATTTAAGTAACACATTTATATTCAAATCGTGAAGCAAGCTTTTTGTTTACTTATTTTTCCTGTGTCTATAATATTTATATATGTAGGATATAGGTAAGTAATACGTCTGGCCATAGGAATGAGGCGCTAGTTAGGTTGATAAACATTCAGAAACATTGTCATCGACGCCTTAAGACACAAGATGTATGTCTTGTTATTTTAGTTACTATATAAGATACAACGCCTTTATACAGAGTAATAATTGCACACTATTGTTAACGCAGTGAAAACAAGGATGGAGGTTGAACTATTGTTGTAAATTAAACATCAAAGTACCATCATTTATAATTACATTTCTATACACATTACCTTTTCTATTATTAACTTACGTAACATAAACAACTTTAGATTACAAGATCTGCATCCCTACCCTCAAGTTGCTTAATAGTTGCAAAGATTGTGGATGAGGCAAATAAAATTGTTTACTGATTATTAAAGTGAATACGGCTGCTAGTATCTCTTTCAAATTATAGTAGTTGTCTATCTATGTTAAGAGTAATAATATATATAGAACTCACTTTTAGGGTTCAAATAAGTCACGCCGGGAATCTATCGCCGAGAAGTCTGATGAGCCTGCCGCGTGTTGGTCTATAACACTCAACTTATACACTGTCTCTGCCATTACCTGAGGTCTTCGTGTCTCAGCTCATCTCTGTGTGGCACTCTTTGCATTATCTTGCTTAGCAACCGAAAACAATTCAAATTGTCTTCGATAATGACGGTGAAATTACATATAGTTTCTAAGTTTTAAGATCTAGTGAACACTCCATAAATAATTTACCAATCCGTTGTCTGCGCAGCCGAAACACATTCACTTCACACAATTTTATCTCGTATAACAAAATCTATTGAACGCGAAATATAAACACAGGACATTGTTTACTTAATAAATCCAATCGTTCCAATTTTCTGGTGGTCAATATTACTAACAGACTAAATCACAAATGCACTAAAACATAAATTAGTTCAATTTGTATTCAGCGAAAGTAACGTTTAAATACATCCTGACAAATACCATTATTGTTTGAGGTAAATATTTAACTAAGAATGCGAACCATCCACAAAATTGACTACACTTTATATTTACACATCTCGGCAGTTTGTTTTAATAAGTGTTTATATAATTCCAAAAATTTTACATTATTATTGTTTGGGAAATATTCGGTACGTTTCCATCATATTAATATTTTGAATTTCTTTCAATGATAACATACAATAAAATGAAAAGACTAATTATTTTAAGTCATAATGTGGTATTTTTTTAAAAGAACGTTGCTTCGTAGAAACATGTACGTACGTTCAAGTATGGGATGCACTCCTGAAACTACAGCAGAGTAAAAACTTACTTGTTCCGAATGAGCCCACGTACTCTAGCTAAAGTCTTTCTTTATAGTAAATGTGTGCACAGTCCGCCATGCGGTTTCAGTGTGACCTAGCCTCGGAACTTTTCAAAGTATTTTCTTTTATATACTTAAATTAACACTTCTGTAACTACGTTTATGTTTTATTGCAGGAGAGTACAAAGAAACAGCTAAGTAATTATTTCACTTCATTACAGTGCACACAGGGGTGTAAAGTAAACGCGAACATGCGTCTGAAAATCAATGGGAAATTGTCTGTTACACATTCCATGATTTTATATGTCTTAACAAATTATAATTATCATAATTTACGTATATTCAAAATAATAAAATAATGCTTAAGTTAATCTAGTATGTAACACTTTATTTGATTATGTACTACACTGGTTGAAATAAGTAGAAGATGTTATGTCAATGTTCAAAATATTACAAGCGATAGTTTTTTATAGAGTTGCTGCATTATAAACTCTTTTTCTTGAAAAAATATACCAAAACATATGTTTACACGTATACATTAAAAGTTTTAGAGCACTTGATCAGCGTAGTGTATAAACGGCCTTGATTCACACTAAACTCTAAGTCGGCTGTTTATTTATTTAAAACAATTCTTTAACTATCAGAATTATAGCAATTTTGCATTTTTACTAAAAGTTTTTCGGTGACTTTAATAATAAAACTATTTCTTTTAATGAGGTCGTATATTTCTATATTAGTTGGACTCACATATTTTGCATAATCACAAACATCTCTCGAAATTTTTAATAATGTATCATTATGGATTTAAGTTTAATATTTAAACTAAAAAGCATAAGGTTTGTGATTAAAAAAAATACACCCTCATGAGGTAATGTAAGGCACACGTGCAAACAGGCCATCAGGACTCTAAGTGTACTATTAGAGACTCTAAACAGCCACCGCCATAAACCCAGGACGACGGCAACTAAAAGGACAAATTTACTTTAAGAATCTAATTACTACTCTAACATTGCTTTGGTATTCATGAAATATTCACAACATATTATTTATTTATGTAGCAACATAAGAATTGAGTATATAAATAAATAAATATTATAATAATTACTAAAAACGATTAACTTATTTTATTTAACTTTGTATGATGCAAAGTTTACGTGCATAATAATAGAAAAGTAATCAATCTCATTATAATATATCTTCATGGTAGAAATACATGGATAAATAAAGTTGTATACATACGCAGATTTGAAAAGATTATATAATTTATTGCCACGGTCGTATACTTCAATACAGAATAGTAGGTTTTATGTTTATTGTTGATGGATTGTATCAAAGAATAGAATAAGTCAGTTAGCAGAAAATCATTATAATAATTCTAAAATTTCATCTCGTAGCATTGAAACTCGGATTATGTTTGGATATACCTAATCCGACAAGATCAATTTATCTTGTAATGATATAAAGTTAAAGTAACCCATAAAAGTTATAATGAGCTGCAAGTCTAAAATCTTTCTTAACGTTTTTAAAATAAAAATGACCTAGTCATTTGCCCATTTCTGCGAAAGTATGTAAAGGCTATGTGAATAACTTATACATCATTTTTCTTGCACCCGGATTCCATTTGACGATTAAAAGTGTTGTTAAAGATAGATTAAATTGACAATCTTTTATTTAACTACCAACACCGAGTAACGTAAACATTTCACTGGCATACGATATATGTACTCTTCATGTACATATATTGATAATTAATTTCAGCGTTAGCCTTTCCTTGGTTTAATTAATTAGGTCGCTTTATACTCGTAGTATTTGGGGCAAGTCTTTCATCCTCTATAAGAAGAGTAGCTGTGAATAGAAACGAGTTACTTCTAAGCTAACTTGCATACCTGAAATTGGCGATTAATGAAATGGTTTCCCCACTGTCGTTCATTTCAATAATTTCAGTAAAAACAGTGAACTATGAAACATTATTTATAAATTACTGATATATATTGTTATAAAAAATTAGAAAATTCACATATTTATTAGTGAACATTGAAAAAGTCATAATTCTTACAAGAAATGATCCTTATACTGAAATTAACTTTGTGAGTTAAAACTAGTAAGGAAAATGGATACAACAAATGTTTCTTATTAAGCACACACGGAATCCGTAGAGACACTAAATATTAAAATTTATAAGACGATTCACAGAAAAATATTTTGATGTTATTTCCGTATCATATTTGTTATTTATTGCTAACAACATACTTTAAACAAGGAAAGATTTATAGAAAAAAAAAGTTTTCTACGGAATATATAACTCACCCAAAATTTTAGCCCATTTTCCAATTAAAAAATCCATTCACTCTACATAGTTAATGTACCAAAATTGCGAATATTTTAACTCCGAATGAATTTATTTTTTAAAATTACAGGTGCAACTTAATTTCGTCAGGATCATGGAATTGATTGCTGCGATAAATTAACAAGCGTCCAGATGTGGTACAGGACTTGAAACGCTTTAAATGATTCATTTCGCGAAAAGATTAAGTAAAATGTGTGTGCAATATATCTCGTAATTAAATATTTCTTTTTGATACATATTTAAATTATGACATGAAATCTTATGTAGACGTCATGAAATAGTATTTTATTAAATTATTGGCGAAGTTACTTGTAGACTATATTAAAAAAAATATCAAACTTAGTCTATTAGTCGAAGGAAAAGTTATTTTTTTTAATAAGACATGTCTCATTTTTCCTTTTGTTATGAAATATGTTTAATAAAAAAGGCTTAATGTGTTACAAAGTCCAAAGTTGCAAATAAACTCAACTTCATTATTTTAATACTTAATTTATGTTATTATAAAAAGTGATGGTTCGTGAAAGAAACCTAGAACAAAAAGCTGCCTACGCCCTGGCAACCCGCCAGAAGCCCGTTGAAAAGAGGTCAATCTACAAGTTATTTATGTCAACGATGATGATGAGTTATCGCTTACAAAGGAATACAGAGAAATGGCCCAATTTAAGACAATGGAATTTAAACTTGTAGTTGCACCGGAAAGATGCAGTGACGTGCAATCAATTCTCAGCAGCATTACACATAGCCAGAGTGCATAATTACTTAGTACTAATTAAAATTTTAAGAGTATGACTTTTAATGTATTATGGTGTTCACATTTCAGCACCCACGCAATTTTCTGTACCGCTTTTACAAGATATTGTCCGAACGACAAAACCAGATTTCATTATCCGTCGCATAAAACATGTGGTGTAACATGAATTCCAAAACAAAACTGAATAAAAGCCACCTGGTATTTGAATCTAGCTCGATTCTTTCTGCTCTAAAATTTACAAAATGAAACACGTGGTGTAGTTCTAACAAATGGCGCAAAACAATCACTAAGACTGTATTGATACAGTCAACTAATCTAACCGAAGTTGTGTGTAAATTTGCATTAATTACAAACGGAATAATATTTGCATTACATTATGTGTGCCCTCGTACGTGTAGCGATTTTACTTGCATGATGAAGTCCGTCGTGTTGATATTCTGTATCTACGTTGCTTAAATTTCAATTTATCATTTGATATACGACCTTTAAAGGAATAATATAATAAACTTTATTTTTGCTTTTGCATGTTTACCGCACGACCATGGGTAAGCTTGGCTAATCACCACTTCGGACTAAGTTCGACTTGTAGGATCTTTTTCGCTTCAACTATGGATTACCAGACCATGGCTATTCAGACACTTCGCTTCAATAAAGCAGCAAATAGTTCAGTGGAAAATTAATTCACACAGTTCAAGCAATTCTTAACCACGGCTGATGTTTAATAATTATTTAACTAAATTTTGAGTTTACTGCTCATTACTAGTCCGTGGCAGTTCATTGTTAAACAATACATCTTAACCAATTACATTTATTTTTTTAACCTTCAACTACAACAGATAAGATTCAAGTTTGTTTCATTATATGTAGAAGGTATTTTCTGTATTACTTATTTCAAGAAATTTAACCTACACCTGCTTTACTCGTATATCTTTAAATCAGGATCACTGACGCAGGCAGATAAACGTTACGACATCGTAAAACAATTGTCGGATTCAGCGGATTAAGTTGAATTCGGGAGTACAGTAGCGTTTAGTATTAAATTCTAATAAAGAGGCACCTTAATTGTTGACCGAATGGGCGTTTACTTAAAACTATAGCTTGGTAGCGTCATAACAGTTTTGCTTTAAGTGTTATTACATTCAACCAAATCCTGAAAGAAAATCAAAATGAAACTTAGTTTTGATCTCAATTTAAGCATGTTTTCTACGATTTTTTAGTTTTTAGCACGTTTACTAAACAGTAAAAGAAACAACACTATGCCTGCCTTGATATATGTATATTGTTCTTCAAACCGAAATACAATAACGTTGTGGATTACTGCAGTAACTTAAAGATCTCTGGACCTTTTTGCTTAAAATCCTTTTTAGTAAAAACTTTTGAGTTCAATTATACTTCGCCTGATTTGCTTGCGATATCTACACTGGTGTTTGTGTATATGCGTTACGATCTACACAAAAATATGTAACCCTATATCTAAATCTGTACTATTGTTAAATTTTGTATTAAAAAATGTAGTATACAAGAATTTAATACACACACAGAACAAATATTTAAATCAAGGGCTTAATATTCATATCTGGATATATAGTAAGATACGAAAAGCCGTGTTTAAAATTGTTTTACTTTTTTTAAAAATATGTAATGAACTAAATAAATTTTATAGTGAAGTAACCAGCACAACGTTTTGTTAATTTAGCCAAATATTGGTTCAAAGTTTCATCTCTCCGGACGTCATCCTCTACAAACGCCGGATGCAATTGTTAGTGTAAATATAAATGGCGCTAACTTCAACATAACACTTTAACAATGCAGCTCTCAACTATTTAGTTTGGCTAGCATCGAAGCGATAACATTTGGGAAGTTCAATATTGTTTTAGTTGTTTTAAAATAGAATTTTTTATGTACATATGTGAGTATAAAAACAAAAAAAAATTGTTATATGCAGAAAGTTGTTCACATGCCGCTTGTTACTAGGGAACATAAGTTGATCCTAAAAGAATCCTTTACAAAAAATTTGATTGGCAATACTAGGATCTTTTTCTCGCAAACATACTTATAAAGAGATTTTTGTCTATACGAATATCATACGCAAGGTCTAAGAATAGTAATGAATCAATATTCATTCTCAACTCGACATCGTTTTCAAAACAAACTTCTTGTTAATAGACAAGTTATTACAGAATTTCATCTATTGAATATAAATATAATACTTTGGTTTAAAATTCACAAGATGTCACATTTACATTGTACATAAAAATAAAGATCTGCAAAGGAAACGTATAAGAGTTATAAAATCCCATTGGAAATTTCATCTCTTCACATTTATTATGCATTGAGACTTATCGTACTGTCCTGGACTATTTTATGATGGCGCGACTCAAGTATCATGCTATTGTTTTATGTGCTTAGGCACCGATGTAAAAGTTTATTTTTTAAAGTTAACAATCATCCTTTCAAGTAGTGCAGTGATTGGAATATTTAGCACTGGTTTTTAATATAATTATAAAGTTTCAACTTGCTGCGTATTGGTGAGTGGTAAATATATTTATATTCATCGTTATTTTATTACTTATTTTTTTATAAATAGTAAGGAATTATAACGGTTACACACAAATACAGATATGATTATAACCTTCAGTTTAGAAATGAAAAAAAATCTTTCAACAAATTAAATTCAGCAGTTTTGTGGAAAAACCAGAGATACAACTTTTACATTTAAATTATAAGCATAGTCGAAAATCTTTCAGTTTGTAACTTATATTATCTATAAAGAATTATTTATAAATTTGATTGTATTTGGATTTTAGATAAAGCAAATCAAAGCAACTAATATTGAAATAATTTTTAGTCTATACGTTATCACACACAAATACGAAACTGTAAAATTAACATTATTACAATAATTACTAAATAAAAATCGACCAGCGAGCTACAGGGATTGAAACAGGAATGAGGAGATTCGTAAATGAACAAAAGTCCATAGCACAGCGGATTGTTAAGCTGAAGAAGGAATGGGTGTGCCACACAATGTGAAGATCGGTCGGCTGATAGGTCAATTCTTGAGCAGAATTAAGTATTGGCATGCGCAGCAGAGAACAATTGTTCTGAAGGTAGTAGGAAATCATTGGACGATGGGGGCATAGAACCGGTCACCCTGTATATCGATTAGAAAGGCCGATGTTCAGCAATTGATGACAAGTTGAAATCATGATGAAGATTTGTGAAACATAAAAAGCACATATTTATAACCTTCCCGGACACATCTATCGGCCCACCAAGTGTTTAAAAGTTTTAACGGTGCCTAGCTAAAAATAAATGTTAGGTGGAGCAATAAGTTTTAATGCAGTTTTAAAGCTGATTTTTTGGTCAACCTTTATGTATGTTTTTTTTTTTAATTTAATTCAGGATTATGAAAAAAAAAACGAAAATTCGAGTCTGTTCATTGTTTCCAACGACCCAGGAATGAAGAAAACTTTTTTATTTCGCACAAGTTGATTTTTTTTTGATGTGTCCGATTATTGGTTCCTCAAAAAGGCTAATCTAAACTTAGAGCCAGTTTTGACCAAAAAATAAGGATAATCTGCCTGAAATTGTCGCCCAAGTTGTAAAACTTCTGCCGGCCAAATCAATTCTAAATTATTAAAAAATTAAAAAAAAAAACATACATAGGGGTTGACCAATAAATCTGCTTCAAAACTGCATTAAAACTTATTGCTCCACCTAACATTTATTTTTAACTAGACACCGTCGAAACTTTAAACACTTTGTGGTGGGCCGATAGATGTGTCCGGGAGTATATATTCCATTACATTAAAAATAAAGATTTTTACGATATTGATTAGAAGCGTAGATATTTCGATATCAGTTGATATATAAAACAGGAGTAAAACAAGGGTTTATAGAGCATTTCATAAAAAGTACAGAACCAGAATAAGGCTATAAAGAAAAGACATCAAAGGAGCTGCAAATCCTGTCAGATAATTCACTTTTTACATTTATTTGCTTTGGGACTTATTGAGGCTCGTTTCTATATTCCTAGCCTCAAGGGTCTTCCTTTACAAAGCTGTTGTTGTTATTACTACATACTACATTATTTTGTTTATTTAATTTTAAGTAACTTGTCTCTTTACGTATCTTTACAGAGCTATAGAAAGTAATTTCATATTGGCTTAAACTTTTCATATATAGTTTATTTTCAGTTCAAATGAACAACGTTTCAGGATGTGGCAACTTTAACATTTTGGTTTATGGATACTACTATTTTAACTTTTTAAACTTTTTACTTAAATTTTTAGAAGTTTGTATTGGTGTTATAAATAATTATAAGTGTATCTATAACAACTCGTGATTTCAAAATGTATTTATTTCATATTAATCATTGTAATGTAGCAAGCACTTTAAGTTTTTCGTAATTAAATAGGGACTACAGTAAAAGTGAGTAAATGGTTTTTAAAGAATGTTTATGACGTCTAGGTCAATGACGTTTAAAAAGCAAAACTTAGCACGGCTCTCCTTCATTAAAACAAAACAAACTGGCAATTTCATTTAACAATCCGTTGGGGAGTTACCTGTTGTGCTTTTTTATTACAGTTTCACGTAATAGCTGCTCCAAATTGAGCTATGTTTCCGCGAGGTATCATCATAACTGAATATTTTATGCGACACGAAACTGTAACGATCCTGGAACGCAAAAGTTTTAATGTTACTGTACGTTTCTTGTAACGTATCAGACTTATGTATATATTTATTGCATGATTTAATTACAAAAAAACAATCTGCAGCAAAGCACATGAAAGTTTAAATTTTTTGTAATTTTAAAGTTTGCTCTTAATGTAAAAAACTTATTAATATTTATGAGCATTTTTATGGTTACGAACTAAAACTACCTCCGCGGAGCTAAAGTGTAACCGCATACCTTATAACATCAAGAAAATTCAGGACCCTCATAATTAGTGAACTTTTAAATAATAATACCAGGGTATTTTGACCACTCGATTAACTACCCTCATTAAGCCAGCTTGCTTCGTCATTTTCACTTAACATTACGTAAAATAGAAGTTCATTGTTAGCTAAATCGTTACTAAAAATAAAATTTAATAACCCTCTTTAGTAATGAACAATAATAATACCTAAAACCAGTATGTGTTTACTTTTCATGATAATTATTATAATGTTCTTTTCAAATACAAAACCCTTGTAACGTCTACATTTATTCTCTTTTATAGGTGACTTAATTAACTTTCTAAGAAAAAGGTTATTACACATATAAATTTATGAACGCATAACTGTAATGTCTAATATATAAGTTAATTATTTTGTTCTTTTCTATATTAGTAGGGTTTCATATAAAGCGACGGGGTGGGTAGATCGTTCATATGATAACAAGTCATACATCCATAGGCTTTTCACCTAAGAAGCAAAATGTTAAGTTTCGTTACAGTTTATAACACTTGCACAGTAATTAGTCTTCTGAACCCACCTTCATTGATGATACTATCAGTCAACATAGTTAAATATCCGACAACTGCCCAAGTTTTATGATCAGAGAAGGATTCCTGTACGTCTTTACGATTGAAAAAGGATGCGAGGGATAATTTTACTACGCGTATAAAAATAAATGTAATCCAATCTCAATGAAACTGTTGTACATAGTGTGATATATATATAACACTGGGTTTGATTTGTTAAATTAACTAGCACCGACTTCACAAACAGATCTCAACAGATCTATGAACTGCAGAAAAAACTACAATTATCTTGGGCACTCAAATCTTTGAAGAGTTGTCGCAGAAGACAACGGTAAACTACTGCGTCAATATTCTCATGAGATTTGCTAAAATGAATCCGTTATCGTGGCTACTACTACCACTTTGAAAAGATAACACGTTTAAGAAACATACACATCTTGTAATAGCAACACATCAGTTTGGTTTTAGAGGGTATTCTCACATTGGACACTCGTTCACTGTTAAAACATACTGTGTGTATGCATGTACTTTGGTAAACAATTATTTTTTAAGCCCCGGTCACGTAATGGATATTACTACAACGTTATTAAAAAATATTAAGATACCTTAAGCAAACATATAGTTTAATTTGAAATGGTAAAGTATTGAGGAAGACAGTTTCAAATAAGTATTTAAAGTTTTGGTTACAAACTAATAAAAAGATGCACTAAAACAAGTCAAATGTCTGATATTATGTTGGTACACAAAGTAACATAAGTAAAAAATATTTTTGCTCTGAAATGTGTAAAATAAGAAGAGAATGTTACAAAGGGAAACCTCAACAAAGGAAAAGAAAAGCGTAGATGCGGTATCTATCTCGGTCATCAAAATGAAAAATGTGTTAAACATTTGTTTTAGAAAGTTCCAAATAGATAACATGTTTTTGTTATGATGCTAAATTTATTGTGACCCGATGAATTATTATCGTATAATCCATCTCATCCATGGCCACTCACAAACTTATGTATTTATCTCTAAATTTATTTTATTACATTTAACACCAAACGACATCGGTGTTCAGAATTTGACTTCATTATGAAAACTTCTACTCTTCTGACAACCTTACACTGATCTTTTAGAGATTTAAATAAATATGTGATCATATAATATTCTCTGTAATAAAGGAAATTGCAATAATCACTTAACTTACCATATTTGTTCCCAAGACCATCAAATTATTTTTAATAGTCACTGGTGGTAGGTAGATACCGCCTATTTCTACAGCTGATTTCAAATATTATGGTTTTCCTATTTGACAGACGCTATAGCTAGGTTAATTACTGTGGTAACTCAACATCTTACATCTTAAAGCGACGAGAGCTATGTGGTTATATATCAATACGCTAATTAGAGAATCATACGATTCGGATCTGCCGTTGAGTCGTTATTACAAATATAAAGGGAATAGTTTTTGTTTTATTCTTATTGTGTGAACCACGCACTAAATAATTTACTACAGTATAAAATAGAAGCGTAGTAATATATATTTAAGAGCACCGAACGCCGATAAACGTAAACGTTTAATGTGAATTAATGTTTATGTCGGATGTTATATTCCAATATTTATTGCACAATAGTCTCCTGAGATTGTAGAGTACGGTACAAATTGCATTTTATACATTTACTGTGTTAATAAATCAAATAAAAATATAATCATTACTTGATTATAAATAATTCCAAATTACAGATTGCACACGCAATGTTATTTTTAGTTTATTAAATTCTGTTTGTTTTGGAAGTGAATTTATTTAGTAAACCAGTCTAACTTACGTTATACTATTTATTGAGGTGCGTTTTCCTCACAATTTTAAAATTGCGTTGATTTTATTGTACGTAAAACGTTGTAAATTTAAAAGAAATTATGGATTCTTAAATCGGGCAAAGATACAACAATGTTGCGATGATTTACGATAGACAAAAGTGATTAAGTGTAGCAAAGCTCCCATTCGTGCTGTGTAACTGTTTGTTAAGTTGAACCGCCTGGAGTGGTGCCAAATAATAATAATTAACTTTTTTTTAAGTATCTCGAGTGATATTGTTCTATAAAATATCATTCGAAAAGTTGTGATTATTTTATCTTAAATTAGTGAACATAACGAACTTCTTTAATAATTAAAGTACGTAAGTGTTTATGAATATACTACTGATGTATATAGATACGCTTTAAGAGTTTTTTTACAATTGATACATAACATTTTAACAAAAAATTTAAACGGCGATGAAATATACACCTGTTTTCAATTATTAATAATAGGCGCAAAACCGTTTTTTTTTTTTCTTATATACCTCTAATTTTTTTTAGTAAAGTTGTGAGACTCCGTACAAGATTTATTTTACTTACAAAGAAAGTTCATTGTCAAACTCGAAATGTTTTACATAATATTCAGTTTGCCCATTATTAATAACCAAAAAGATTTAATATAAATCTATAAATAATAAAAAAAAGGTCTGTTTTTTTCTAAAAAAAATATATCGATTTTTTCAATGAAATCATGGCAAAGGTGATTTTACATCGCACAATAATTTCTCATGTCAGATTTATAGAATAACCATCACCAAGCAGTATTATGTTGGTATCTTTTTGAATTCATTAATTTAATAATCTAAATATTAATAAAAGCAACATTCAACTCGGTAACGGGTTTCTGTAAGGACAGCTTGGTCAGTTACCCTTATAATTTAATTGAAGATTTGAATTAATACGGTATGCGTAATATAATAATATAACCGACAAAATGTTATGTTCAATAACAAACAGAATAACCACAAACCCTTTTCATGTGAAGCGTTCACAAATTGGGTAAGCTTAAATTCAATATTCCCGAAAACCAAACTGTATCCACGATACAAATATACCTTAGCTACATTATTTTGAAGGTATATAAATAGATTAAAATGCAGATTCAATAGTTATTTAATCAGTAAAATGTATAAAGTTTACATTATCCTAAAATAAAGAGGAGGGTGGCACAATCACCATGTGGAAAGTAATACTCTGTACATTACAAATTGAACCCTTTTAGCTTAATAGTTTAGAGTACTTTAGCTTCCGAATCGAAAGTATGCATAAATGAATTTTTGAACACCTGCCCTTTTTAATACAAATGAAAAGTTTACTTATAAAAACGTTTATAATACTATTTACATTATTAATAATCTTACATTGTTTACCAGTCAACTTATCGTGCAGCCAGATTTTGTGGCTAGCGACAAAATGAAAATATTGATACTAGTAAATAATAAATATGTGTAAGAAATAGTAATTAAATATTCATGTAAAATAAAAGAATATGTTTTTGTATGGAAACCAGTGGGATTCGAATTTTTTAAGGGAAGGGTTGTGTACTGCAATGAGCGTCTAACGGATGATGATGATGACATATTTTTTTTATTATTTTTAAATTATCATTACTTAAAACTATGTTGATTGCTTGTATTAAAATTCAATTTGTCACGATATATCATATAGTAACCTTCTGCTAATATAAATATATTCTATCAAACATAGTTAAAAATGTATAACATACGATGGCCAGTAAACGAGTACGCTACTAAATTTGTCAAATAATGTAGATTTATTTAAAAAAATTGCGTGTAAACCGGAGAACTTTATTTTCAAATATTATTAATGTGGTTGGGGGACCAGTGATTTATATTAACGGGGAACCGTTTTGAAACAGATTACTGGAACTGCGTTTGGAATGTTAAATTATTATATTTGTTAAAATGCAAATGTCTTCTTTGTTTAGGTCTTTAACATTTCACTCACGTACCTCTGTTTTCAATCCAATCACGTATTCAGACTTTAGCAATATCGGAAAGCTATTGCGCACTCCGTTACTAGACCCTTTACAGGTATCGGTAACACAAAATGACCATACCTTTTGACCGATTCAATGTTTTAACTATTAAATTTTTTTCATCCTGTAAGTATATGTACTTCAATAACACTAATCACTAATATGCTTCATTCGGGCACTACTTTTTTAGTTTACTAATATAACAACTTATTAGTATTATATTATTATATTTGTATTAAGTCGACCAAATCAATCCATTATTTACAATTTGAAACATTGATAGCATTTCGGCAATAGCGTCGAATTAGATTTTTATAGTGTGATATCTTTACGGTTTATAGGTTAAATGGCAAATACCTAACTTAATGTGAATTGTTATCACTTAATTCGTAAATTAAAAAGTTCATATATCCATTAGTAAGTAGTTTTTAATGACTAAATAAAAAAAAACATAACAAAATTACATTGAATTCTTATATATCAAATTGGACAATAGCAGACTTTTCTCTGTGAGCGATTATTTATAGTTTTCATATATTTCCTTTTCTACTTCTGAGAGTTATCAAGAGATGATAAGTCGTGTTGAAATATATACAATATCAAACCGAATACATTAACTATACGTCTTAACTACTCGTAACCTTTTCAGCGTATTGGTTCCTGGCTTTCTGCCAACATTGATATCACGGGTTATAAAGAACAGTTTTATCTTACTTACACCAAGGGCAAAAACCTAAAAACAAAATTATATTAATAGTACTAGTTTATTAAAAGTCTGTTAACAAATTCCAGTAACAAAATAAACATATCGCAAATGTTATTTTGATGAACAATAATTTCTGATTACGGATTAAATTTTTTTATTGGCTAAATGAGTAAACAAAATTATATTGCTTAAGAATTGAAAGAGATTTTATTAAAAAACATACAATTACTTAGGAAGGTTTTTCAGCCATAGTTTGTCTAAGCTGTAAGTGACCGAGAATCTTAATAAGACATATTGGTTAATTTTGAACATATTACATGATTAAAATAAATATTTATCTGAATAAGAATGTAACAGGCAAAAACATCTCGTACAAATTTAATCAAAAACGTGAAAGTTTTAGTGAATTAAACGTAAAGAAAGTTCTTTTCTATGTTTGCGAACGTTTTAAAAAATGTTTAAGACATACTACAATTTACTTAAAAAATATTCTAAGCACGGACAAATTTAACTTCCGCTTTCGTTTCAATGAAGTACTTAACTGTGTTAAAACTAAGCGAAACCAAAAATTTAACTAGTGAAAGTGTAACTCAGCATTAATAGCAAAATAAAAAAATGATAAAACGGTTTAATATTTATACAAGGTCGAGGTAAAGAGTTAATTTTCAAATACAGTTTTTCATTCGTCCCTACAGTAACCTCTATTTTAAGAACATGATATTCAATAGTACATCGGACACACTCTTTGAATGTCAAGTATTTTAAGACTAGAAAGGTCACTGTGCCACTGTGTTGTTAGTCATTGTATTCATTTACATTTATAAAGAAAAAATGTTAAAGGTTGTGTATGGTGTATTCGAACTAAAATATTTTTTTTTTAAAGTTTAAACAAATGTCGCATTTACCTCTAAATTTTACTTTGATTTATTTGTTTGTAATACCTTTAAAAGGAGAGCGAATAAGCTTCTTCTAAAGTAGTGCGCTTTGCCGACAAAGAGTACATCTCCTCTATCAGTAAGATCAAACTCAGCGATAAAAATTATTAATACATAACAGAATTTTTCATGTAATTACATTAATTATGATTGCAAGTAACTGGATAATTAATCGAACGAGTATTAATTTATAAGAATGATGTGATACAAAATGAAGGTTAAAGCTAATTGGAAAATTAGTAAATATCAGTTCTACAGTTAGACGTGAAGTACTGACAAAAAAAATTAAATAATGTTTTTTAATAAGGTATAATTGTACCATATATATTATTACTAGTTATTAGAAGGTTAATAATAACGGTCTCTAATAAAAATTTATATGTTTTACGAAGCGTCTTTTCATTTTGTTTTTATTTTCTTTAACTTTGTTCACGTTAGATTAATTTGGCAGAATTTATTAGTTTATTAAAGTTAGAAGGTATTTTTACGTTTTACTCATGATAGGTTTCACATAAAAGTTAAGAAGGTGGAATATACAGCAAAGCCTACAGGCAAGCAGGGAAAATGTTAATATTGCAACAGCATTTCGGAAAATGTTATTGTGATTGTTTGGTAGTCCTTCTGATAATTATAGTGAGAAAATTTATACAACCTAACAGCATATAACTTAGCAAGAATTCGTGCGAATGGAATTGTCAATCCGTTTAATATGATACATGAATACAAGTAAAGCGGATGCAGGTCGGATGAGGATGGATTGGTTACGGGATCAATAACATAAGTCCCGAAAATCCACATTGTCCAACGCTACGTTGCATACCTGAAACTGGTTAAAATGTTGAAACAAGCTTCAATGTAGATCAAACATTTCCGATATAAGTTTCACCCAAATAACCTTAGCACTTGACGACGAAGTTAGCCAATAATACGGTTTCAAACTAGGACATGGAAGTTGGTTTTGTTCTTAATCTGTATAAAAAATTTAAAGCGTGTGTTTAAGAAAACCTGTTTGTGATCTATGTCTAACCTGGATGGTATGTGAATAATGATCCTTGATATTATATTTACTCTTTATATATCCAATGCTCATATTTCATCCTTACTCTAATCATGGGGTATCGTAAAAAGCGATTGATAGGTAAAGGAGAACGCTATATCGCATGGCAACCGTAGCCAGAACCAGTAATTTCCCTATAATTAATAACGCCTACGTTCAGCAGTGTCATCAATAGGCTGAAACGATGAAAACGTAAATTCCACTAAAAACTATTAATGTCAATTTTGTCTAGACGTGCCAAATTTATAAGGATTATTGCTCGCATATAAACAGTATTGACGTCATAGCAGTTGTAGCGTAAGCATTTACGATAATCGATTTTTGTTTCAATATTTTCTCCGCTGTACAATTTCTGCCTGAATACATTTAAAACTGTAATTTGTTACTTTATAAATGATGTTCCAGTTATTGTAAATAGCGACGATGATAACATTATTTAGGTAAATAATAAAGTGCATAAATCTTGTTACTTACAAGTATCTGCCGATACTTACATATATTATTTACGAAGAATTAAAAAATATCAAACTATTGTTAGAATTATCGTTCTAATACAAACACGTTTTATACTAACAATATCTTAACAAGTATTGTCTTCTTATTGGATTTGTAAACACAAAAGCTCCAATTACGATCTGGTTGTCAGAAGATTACGTTTAGTAAATATTCTACGCTGAAATATTGAACGCTGAGTTGTAAACTTTTAGATATCGTAATGGATTTAGTTTATAGTTATGTTTGTTAACTATCAAATGTTATCTGGTCAGCTTATTAATATCTCTCGGTACTGTTTACAAATACTACGCTACTACCGCTGGACTCAAACCAGCTCTAGTGATTTTTTGTGTTGACGTGAAAGCAAGAATGGGTAGAAATAAAATTGCCAGTACAAACTTTGATCTACTATTTTATTTTTCTGAGAGAAAAGAATTATTATTTACATAATTTCACCGTTTGAATAATTATCTTTTTTAATACTGTTTGGCACAGATATTTTTAAGAGTTAACTCGTCAAATATATTTAAAACAATTTCACATTTATACAAAAACTGCTCTGTTATATAAGACTATTATTTTGAGGCATTTTTTTCAATATAGAGCTTTTTTTAATAACATTTATTCAGTTACGAGTAAGTCAGTACATCAAATGATTACAGTTGTAAAATTGACATTCGTTCAGCTGAAACGGCAATAATATTACGAAGGAATAGTTTCAAAACTTATAAATTTTGTGGTCTGCAATGGCAATTCTGATTCGTTAATTTATACAGAAAATAAAAAATACAGCATATTTTTAACATTCCATGAACATGTTGTAATTAATTACGTTGAATAAATGTCATCTATTTTTTACATTACAAGGTGGCTATAACACTATAAGGAAGAAATCTTAAAAGGAAAAGTTTCTACAGAAGAACAATTGACTTTAAATTTAAAAAAAAATAGGAGTTATGTATGATCACGATCAACTTAAGTCTTCGATGTCATGAAATTGCACGCAAACTCTAATTTACAATTACCGGCATCTGATAACTTTTATATATAATAACGCAAAATAAACTCTGTGGTTAGATGAAAATTTTGAAATTTTATTAAAAACGTTTAATCTACTTTTTAATAGGTCCCACTAAAGTTAATAAGAAGTCGAAAAAAAGTTCTATTATAGTTTAAGCGACAATCGCTTGTCTACTCTGTTTACTTTTTAATTTAATGTTAATTCTTTAGATTGTTCCAAAACACTCAATTATTATACAATTAAATTTTTTACATAATTATTACTGTTGACAAAAACATATGAAACAATAATAATATATTTGGTTTTAATAAAAATAATATTTGTTATCAATAAATAATGTAAGAACTACCGTAGATATACCCACATATATTACTATTAAACAGTAAATTCACAACTTCATAAAATTTATAAAAATTCGGCTAATAATAATTTTAAAGTTTCAAGTTATGTATTTAGCTAATTATGTTATTCCTAGATGATAGAAACCATAACCACATTTTAAAGCTCTGCTGCAGAAAATATTTACACAATCACTTCACATTTTACACCACATAATAATCACTGACCAAAATATTTAATAGTACTAGTCCATTTAAATATGTTTATGAATTGATATCATACGGACGTGGTTATCTGTTCAATCAGATGATGTTCACGCCGATTACAAGAAGCTCTGCAGGGGCCTTGGCGGTTCCATGTGCTCGGACATTTGGCAAGACCTTCTGGAACGCTGCGCGATGGCCTCAAAAGCGCTGATCGGCGGCAGCATTCAGGGTAAGTAGCTGCTGAACAGCATGTGCGGTTGAGAGGAGCAGCATATGAGAGGGATTTAGGAAGTCGTGTTGTGCAAGTAGTGGTTGGCCACGCGCAGTACGCTGTAGCCCCGCCGGCACTACACGCGCACCAAGCGGGCTCACATCGGGGTGGTGTCAAACAAACGCAGGCTTCAGTAATAGCGGGAGGTGGTGCCGGCGGCGGTGCTTCCGGCTCACGTTTTGAAAACCCTACGAAGAATAGCATCAATGCACCCGCCAATGTCGCAGCTGTCGAAAAGTAAAAGCCAGCTCGCGGCGCTTGTTGATTCATGTAGCCGGTCACCGGAACTCCGACGATGACGGGTAGCGCTTCAGCTCCTTGTACGAAACCTGTTCAAAAAAATATTTGTCGTTCAAAATTATTTTAATCTCTATTGAAATCTACGAATGTAATACGTACTCCAAACTTTAGTGAAATGTCGGCCGCGCACTCTTTCCATTGTTAGCATTTTTATTGAATAGAGAAATCCCCCTAGGCATAAACCATACATCCAAGCGAAGATAACATATCCGTGGTAACCTTCAACGCTGCTTAAGGCGAGCATCGAAATCCCTGAAATACGTAAATGAATGTATAAAACTAATATTAATTTACATATCGTATCACTTTAAAAATATTCGTGAGCATACCTATACCAAGCATAGCCGTTTGACAAAGGTATTGTTTTGAAACTAAACACTGGGCTGACGGACGAACCAACACTAGCCCAAATCCGGCACATCCAAGAACAGCTGCGAATCCTAAGAATGTTTGTAATAAAACTAAAGCACTTTCTTCCAAACCTTCTTGAAAGCCTTGTAATGCCTGTAAAATACGTACCCATTAATCATAGCATTACAAAAAAACGACATTTATACACACGCTCTTACCAAAAAAAATACTGGAGTGTAAAGGCCAAATGCTGCCAAACCGGTTGATAGCGACAAAACTTTTGCAGGTCGAGAGCGAAGGGAACTTAAATCAATAAACGACGACCGTTTCAATCCTTTCTTTTCTTTAACCTGTTAAAATATGAGGCATTTAGAAAAAAAACTTATCAAATCGTTTAACCTGGAATGCGGATAAGGACTAGTGAGTAGAGTGATCGGCCTGAGAGATTTGTATCACCAGGGCCAAAACATTCACACAGCCCAGGGCCTGAGTTTAGTGAGCATTACGATGGACTCAATCCGTATGTAAATTTGTATATAATGACCGTATTAATCATCATTGTCAATTAATCGGTTAAAGATATAAATAAGAAACTCATTTTATGTAATCAAAAACATTTAGCTAAATCATGAAGTAGTTTTTTGAGATATACATATTAAAAACACGTGATTATTATTTGTGATGGGTAAAATATCTTTACAGTATCTAAGGATATCGACACAGATGTTTTTTCTTTACCTTACGTCTCTGATTTTTCAAATGCAGTATTGCTCGCCGCTGAGGATGGTACAGAGAAGCGCTTCGATATACTGCACTCAGAAAAAATGCAAGAACCAACACAACAGTCACTGCCTGCAGTCCCAATCGCCATCCAAGTTTGCTGTTTGAATAATTTTAATTAATTATTGTTAAAAAAGATTATAAGTCTTATAGTTTTTTTAGAAGAATATTCTAAAAGTTACCAATAAATATTTATGTGCGTTATTATATAACAATGTAAATTATTATGATGTTACATTAGTTTAAAATAAAATTAACTAATGATACAAGAAATATAATATCCACCTGAATTGTTTCAAGAAGGATCATGGCAAGGCATTTTAGTAAGTGTAAGTCCGATATAACCAGTCCTTGTCCCAGTTTTGTCAAGTGAAGAAAAGGACATGTAACGATTTGATTTTTATGATACGAGAACTATATCATAAAAGTTAAATATATTTTTAACGTAGATTAATCTTTATTATTATACTCTTGTACATTCCCTACTTCAGTTTTTTCCTTCCGTTTCTTTAAACGATTTAGATTGAAATCATAACTGATCGAGTAATGGAAAGGAAACGTTGATCTCGCTATGCAAGGCGGAAATATTTTGAGAAAATCGTTTATGAATATGAATACCACAAAGCTTTGTGCTGAAAGTTTAGAAATACAATTTCCTTTTCCATCCAGAGATGTCATATAGTACAGCGTCTCTTAAGGGAAAAGAGCACATGGAACGCACAAAGGCTTTTGAATATCTTTTTTAAAAGAATTGTTGCTGCAAAATTATACAATTTTGTCCTTTCAACAAAACCTATATCAATCAGTGGTCCAAGGGATGATATTGATTACAAGAATGGAATTGTTATGGATGTGTTTAAGAATTGATATTAAGAGGAAATATTTGAGTATTCAATCTTACCCCACGGCTTCCTTATAGGCGACGCTGAACAGGGCGATTCCCACCCCACCACCGGCGTGCGCCACTAATTCCACAAATTGGCGACGCCGACGAAAGTATGCACCGAGGACTAAACCGGCTGCCTCACGTACCAGACCACAACCTACTCCAAGAACTATACCTATTAACAACAAACAAAGTTCTTTAATAAACACAACAGAACATTTATGACTAACTGAAGTGTGTTACAGTAGTACATTAGTTTATACTTTGGAATCATTTTATCAAATCAAACGAAACTGTTTAAAAACAAACATATGCTTAAAAAATATAAATCTTTAAAAACTTAAATGCTGCTTATTAAATCCATTCAGAAATTAACCATTTTTTTTTTCAAATAATGTAAACATTTTCACTTACCGTAACTAAGTAAAGTTTGATGCAATTGAGTAGCGAATGAAGTAAAGAGACACGCTAATGGTAATAAGAGACCACCTAACAGAGCTGCTAGCCTTGGTGATCGTTTCCGTCCTGCCACCAGCGCACCGGCCGCTCTGGAGACGCCCACGCATATTGCACCAGCCCAGACTGTTCATCAACGAAGATATTAAACGTATTTTTATTTAAACGATACATTTTACGGTGGCAGAAAGAGGCACAAAAGAGGTCGAAGTGATGCGGAAGAAATCTTGTCCCCTCGTTATATATGTTACCTCGCAATTTAAGTCACATGCAGGTATGTCTTTGGAGACTGTATGAGATATACGAAGCCGTGTCAACCCGCCTGTCTAGAAAACTGAAGTAAATTAGCATAATTAAAAGTATATCCTGTATTAATTCATGGAGGAAACGCCTTTGGTAAACACATATGTATATATTGAAAAATCTACAAAATAGTATGATATATATAATTAATTTAAATGATTTTTGAATACTAAAGAATCAGAGTAAGTCATCATTCATTATATGTTGCAAGAAGTCAATGTGAAACTTAAAAAAATCTATTTACTAAAAAATGTCGAACTTATTTTTATTCGTTGATGCAATGAAACGATACGTCACTACCCATAACAATATAGCACTAATTAGTGTGACATACACTACACCACATTCTGCCTTTCACTTTTAATTCCACAAGATGTTAAACAGTAATGTTTGCACATCACTGTTGATCTCCGGTAAGAGATTTAGCACCAATAAAAAAACTCTAATTATTATTCCAATTATAATAATTTTCCTTTTTAAATTCTACATACTTGAAGTTATACATTTACAACAAGACTACACTGAATATTTAAGAGCAATACAGAAGCAGAATTTTAATATCCTTAATGATAACCGCCAGCGTCCTCGATTCATGCACGTAATTTTAAATATACGTCGTTTATACAAACGATAATTTAAGGCCATCATATGGTTTTAATATTATATTTAACTGCTGTTATTAATAACATATTTGAGAATAAAGTTAAAATATGTTTAGCCACAAATTAAACCAAAAAATTCGATAACTATTTTCATTACAGTGAACCAAAAATAATGGATCCTTAAAAGTATTATTAAATTTAGTCTTCATCTGAGACTTTTTAAACCCTCGTAAACCTCGGTAATTTGCAAGCATACGGGTACTTTAAAAATTTAATAAAATAAAATTTTGTGTACCTTGCAGTCTCTATTGCAGGGGATCGTTTACAGACAGGGAACTGTAGGTAGTAATATTACCAAGGTACCAGAACGTAACATCTTGTTTGTCTAAAGATAATAAGCACAATATGATACAGAGTACAACATCTATGCCACCGTTATGAGAATGCTTATCTCTTACCAACAAGTTAACACTATTATTGTCTCAACACATAGTTTAATATGAAAAAGATCGCCACAAAATTCTTGAAATCCAGATCCAGTTCGAAAACAATATTAACTTCGCCTCAGGAAGAAACAAATAACTTGACCATGAATATAATTATGTTTACCGTTTTCAATTATTATCTTGAACATCAAATCTTCTTCTTCTTCTTCTTCCCTGCCTGTTCTTTAGTACTTTCTTCTTAAGAAGAACAAGAAAGTACTAAAGAACAGGCAGGGAAAGTTAAATTGTTACATTATTTTTTTATTAAATCGTTGTATGCAAATTAATTGCCATAACAAAGGAAATTATTATTTGTGAAGTGTACACAGATTCAATAATTTTCTTATACCCAAATTTAAGAAGTAGATGAAAAAATACTTCTAAATCGATGTTTATTATGATCAAAACACTATTACTATTTAAGTAAGTTTATAACAATAAAGTAGAATTTAATCATTTAGATAATAAAATAATTTTCTTGATAGTAAACGATATGCTTTGCTTCCAATAGTATAGACGTATTCATGTAGCCTAGAAACGCAAAATGATACCGCTAATACTATTACTAGCTACAGGGTTATCCAAACAATAACGCCGTTTTGTTTTCATATACATTGAAATTATTAAAGTAATTTATTTTTCTCATATATAAATCCGGTTTTGTCAAGTAGTTTATGATTTTTACCTGCATGATCAGCAGCTGGGCCTAGGTGCTTCAAAGCGTAAACGTGCAAAGCTCCATAAGCTAATTGTAAACCAGTTGACAAAAGATGGGCAAGAAATGCTGCTCCGCATACAATCCATCTGTAAAACGTAATAATATTATTTCTGAATTAATAAGTGTCTCAAAAATGTACAACAGAAAAGAATTATAGCGATTCTTGTATGACGGAGATGATAAGATGTTTTTAAAACAAAGTTTATTTAGATTTTCATGAAGAAAGGCTTACGTCCATAAAACAGGCGAGCTTTTAACGATCGCAAAAGCTTAACGTCTTTGCATGTTTTATAATAAACGTTTAAACTGTTAAAGTATTTGTCTTGGCATGTATGTGAAGATAATTAAGGAAGTTTACCCCCAACCGCCTTCAGGATAGAAGTGGTGCTTGATTGCTCTTGTATCAAGCTCACGTCTGCGTAAAGCCGGAACTGTGCGATGGAGCGAGCGCAATTCGCGTTCCCTCAGGGCACCACCGGTTGATTCGTCTTCACCTTCATGCCAGCCTTCTGAACGCGGTAAACGCTTACATCAATAAGAAATATTAAAGGAACACTAGAATTAATATGATAAATAGTTTTAGATGTTTCGTGATATGATAATTGTTACTTACCGTAGTGGGGTAGGCAATTGTAACTATTCGAGAGGGTGTGTCGGCATCTACATCGTGGCAGGGGGGCGCGGGGCGGCGGCGGCGGTGAGGCCGACGGCGACGGTGACCACCAGTCGGGTTCCATCAGCCGAGCATGGCTGCACCCACACCCGCACCCGCGCCCCCGCTACCTGCAAAAGGATTCTTCATTTAACGTTTTTTTTTAAGTCAGTCTAGAAACCTACCTAGGCAAGTACTACTACTATGACTTGTACTGGTGAAAAGTCCCTAGGGCCAGAACATAACTCTTTATGGGTAGGCGTAGACATTTACCATAAGAAGACAACTCACGAAAAAACTCGCGCTAAGATTACTTTTTTAAGATCTGTCATGAGTGTAACAATAAAAAAGAAAGACGTATCTAATGATATTATTAATGCAATAAGATTCTTACATTCCATGTCATTAAACTAAAAATTACAACATTATATGTATAATAGTTTTTAAAAAAATTTCGTCATCAATGCCAAGAACATCTGGAATTTTCTCACTGAAAGTATGTAAACAGCCAAAAGACATTAAACCTCATGTTATTCGTATCTTACTAATAAAATACAATATTTATTAGTATTAGTAATACAAAATCTATAAAGAAAAGACACAGTTATATTAAACTAAAAAGAGAAAACATTTTTTTTACGAAGTGCTAAGACGAGCGTGACGTTCACCTGATGGTAATTGATACCGTTGCCCATAACAACTTGTGCTAGTTAAGATGGTGTGCATAGCCCCACACTGCGCTCGTCGCCTTGAGACATTAGACGTCTCATTACCCCAGTAATTTCACTAGCTTGCAACGCCCTTAATACCGACACACAGTAATGTTTGCACACTACTGTTTGGCGGCAGAAATAGAAACTGCGGTAGTACCGATCTAAAAGGTTTCCGACACGATGACGAACTATCAGTAAAGTCATCCGACATGCATGTTTGAAATTTAGATAAATTATACGAAAGTTAAATATACGCAATCATAGATTCCATAAAATATTTCGTATGTTTGTATCGTGTATTTTGTAAGTAAATTTCGATGTGTTATAGTAACGAATAAATATATTTTTCTTTCAATATTATTGTCAATGCTTACCTAGTACAAGCGCACCTCTCCACGCCCTCACTTACGCTGTAAACGCTGCCGCGCCTCATTCGTATCTCTTCCTTACGAGTTGTCAAACGGCTCGCATCCACATCCTTCGTTTCATTTGATTTTTCATTTATAAACCATTCCCCCACGTCACACCATACTGTGCAAACCTTACAAACTTGTCAGTTCATTCGGTGACATCGACATGGTTCTCATTTTGGTGAAATCCTAAAAAATTAAAGACGTATTGATATTTTATTTTCGTTTAAGTACATTGAATTTATATCTATGTTTATAAGTGCTATATACAAACAAAGAATATCTTACAATCTGTCATAAATAGACACGTTATATGTATATTAGATGATAAATAAAAGTTTTCATATAATAAATAGGTTATAACTTCATTCAAAATTTGCGAGATAATGTGCTTTAACTTTTTTAACTCTGTTTTATTGACTCAGTTTGAGAGTTTAATTAAAAAAGGGATGAAGCTTGAGTACGTACTCGTAAAATTTTAGACAATATTACGAAACAGTTACAAGTGATTTATTTACTACTTAATACATTTTTGTATTTTGTACATACAAAATTATTAATTTTTATAAGTTAATAATATAAAACCGTTGCGATATCAAAAATATTACAGAGATTATCATAGATTATTATACTCGAAGGGGTTTTGTAGTCGAATTGATATTAGAACATATTGACACATTACATAAAAGTAATACGGTCTCTTTTAGACGAACCTTATTTTCTAATTGAGTTCGCTGATGACAGTTTTATTCACTCAAATATCAGCAGACGTACTTATAATATTCAGCGAAAAAAGAAGAATCAAACCTAAACCCGACAAGACCAAAACGAATACAAGTTTGTTTGATATGATTCAAATCTCATCATTCTCGTTAGAAAAGACATTTCATGAAAATCAATTCTTTTTAAAATGGGAATTAAAAAGAAATAGATTACAATGCTTTTTAAATTTGGTTGTCAACTGATAGATAAGAAACTGAGAGAGATGTTATACTTTCCAATAAAGGATATATTGCAAAAGAAATATTTATCGTGGGAAGTGCTTTCACCATTACAAATTACTTGGTTCGCATACGTCTATCAAAACGAAAATTAGTTCACATTTATTTCCTACTGAGAGTTTACAAAAGGTGTGTGAATGGTAGGTGTGGTTAGCCACGCCTCGGCGTGAACAATGGCGGGTCTCCACAATACAAACCCACGTACCTGTCCAGGCAAAGGCATTCATATATCAAAACGCATTTAAATAAAAATGAGATAAAAATATTTTTTACGAAAGCAAAGACACGCCGCTTCTTAAGCTAGGGGCGAAAGAATCCAATGAAAATGATGTCTTCAAATTTTGTTTGGTCTTTTTGAGCGATAAACATAAAAAAATGGGCGGAGGATAAAAATACTACGTGTCAGGACCCACACATCAAATAGTTCTGCAAAAATATATAGACATATTACAAATAGTTTTTTTATAAGGTAGTGGGCAAACGAGCGAACAGTATAAAACTAAGATCTTTTTTCGTGGTGAAATATAAACAAAGGCCGTGGATGAACGATTCAATTCACTTAGAATCTTAAAGAATAAAAGGTTTCGCGAAATTAAAACTCTCAATAACTTGAACAAAAACAACGCTTGAATAAACTTATATTACAATGGTGAACTTCCCGAGTGGATTCTCATTTATATTTTTGAAATATTATAACTAAAATTTTACGTTTGTATTTACTGAGGTGAGAATAAACACAATCTGCCGCCTGATAAAATCGCAATTTTGTAGTATCGCCAAATTTGTCGTAATTCCGAAATTCGTGTTAAAAATTTCACATTCAACAAATTGCTATATTTTGAATTGTGATAAATCTATTATTTACAATGCTAGTGGTTAATCTTTTTTTCGGAGGCATGATATAATCTAAACACATCACTACGTTCGCGTATCATTAGCGTTTATCGTCACAGAGTTCTACATCTTCATTTTCGATCTACACTACATCGTTCTGAATTAGGAATGTACCTACTATCAACGACGTCTTAAAACTGGGAATGTACATTTAGGAGAACAATTCGATGGACCATTAAGCTATATTTCCTCTAAATAAAATTCAAGTGTTCCGTATGGAACATTCATTACACAAGTGAACAGCTTTTTTCATGGTAAAAGAAAACCTTTTAACGGAAATTCTTTTTAGTACTACAACATTTCCTTAAATTAATCGAATATAAAACCATTATATAATAAAATGTTCTAACTATTTTTAAAATACACATTCCTTTCCACATTCAACCGGGATAAGGAATATTTCTACCCTCGAAAGAATATGAAGATTTTAACTAAAACGTAATTAAACCATTAAAGGTTCAAACTTCAAGTATCTCTAGTTTTATGATATTCTGACTGATTAAAATTTATTATCATATTTTCTGTTTCTTATATTACCTTTTACACAATAGTCGGGATTTAATAATCCTTTTTATTGGAAGGGGTATAATTAAATTTGGTAGAATATAAAAAAAATACTCTGTTTGGGAAAATAAGAAGTAAATATTTTTCACCTGTTAAATCTTTGTGGACACTATTTTCGTTCTGTTGCTTGCTATTTCTAACCAGGATATGGATATTTTGTTTAGATGATACTATGTATTACGATAACATATCTGTTATTAACATTTACGGAAGCTAACAAGTTTTATTCAAAATTTTGTGTTGAAGAAAATTATTAAAACTAAAACAATAATGCATGCGCACGTCGCGGTATGAGTAGCGCGGCACTTGACTGGAAAAAACCCGTCACTGTTGTACACGTCCGTGCCGTCTGTAGGTTGCCTCATGCGGAAGAAGTAGGTTGATTATAATGATATAAAAATAATCTGCGTGTGAACATTAAAACATCCAATAGACAGAAAAGAATCAGAGAAACGAGAATACACCATACAGTCCTCCGAGGTTGACTATTAACAATTATTTTCTAAGAATACATATCGGAACTAAATACAGATAACGCGTAAAAAACTTATTGTTTCCATTTCATTTACCGTATCTTCAATCTTTTACAACTTAATTCGGATACGTAGTAAGGGTATACCTTAATACAATTAAATTAAATCTTTCCGAAATCGTGAGACAAATAAAATATTAATAAAGTTTTACTTTAGCTGAATTTAATGTAAGTTAGTGATGTTAATGACGCCGTGTGTCTTATTTTTCACTGTTTGTCACCAGTGAAAAGTCTAAAGTGTATTTTAAATTTAAAAGTTTCACACTTCTTGATGCATACACTAAATAATTAATACACACTACTTTACAAGTACCTTTAATTAATACTGCAGCAATGTTTTTTTAATAAACTGTATATTATATAGACATGTATTATATGTGCATTAAATAAACATTTTAACATAGCCGTTATAGTTTATAGCACAATGCTTCGAACAGGAAATAGCTTGACCTATTTGCGTTGTATCTTGTATTAAATCGAACATGCGTGCAGTTCATTTATTCATTTGCAGCAGCGGCAGTATTTAGAAACGGTTTATAACAGAGCTGGTCGTAATAAATTATAACAAGATCCTATTAATCACTTTAATAGAATCATGCTCCCCTATTATTTCAACATAGCGATGTCTGCGACATATAAATTACTCTATAAATAGAACTAAACAACATTCATTCCTGTGAAATTTCATGCCAAGTGAAAATTGCTAATAAATTTGTTCAAGTAATTAAGGAAATTGGTGTTGGTAAACCCTACATAAAAGGAATAAGGATTCGCTTACTTTCTTTTACCGTTCATTAAAGACAAGGAGATCATTAAGATACGGTTTTTAGACCAATCTGCGAGTTATCCGAAACGGACACTAATAAAAGGTTTATACATTTGAAATTCACGGAACATAACTGAAAGTAACTTTTTGGAATATTCATAAAAAACTTGAAAAAGGATACAAATTTAATTACGAAAAATAATGATTCGATTAAAACTTATACCTCTTTTTGTTTTACAGAAATTATAAAGGTTTCATCATGTATTGAAGAAAAAGTTTGATGCTTTTGAAAAAGCTTTTAAGGGAAGTTTTTCACAAAAAAAAATAACAAGTGCAATTACGTAGTTTTCAGTTTCTATTGATAGGAACTAATTTTTAATATAAATCTGGACTTTCCAGACTTAGCGATTTCGATTCTATTTCATGTTTTTGGTCTACTTTGAGTTATTTAATTTTTATAAAAAGAAATTAAAGCTTGCGTCAACTTATATTCTTTACAGCCAATTGATGTTTACTGCTGATCAAATATATCAACAATTGTACTAGGTTGACGAGTTAAGGTCACAAGAAAAGCTGTTTCTAATTTTCCCGTATTTTTTTCCTGTTGCCACCAATTTCATTTAATTTTACTATAAGGTGCTGTGAAAATATTCTAACAGGGAAAAAAGTACTATGCCTATGACCTTGTAGTAAGGCCAGAGGACATGAATGTAGAAATTGATTTAACTTTAAAACGACGTTAATTAAACAAGCCACTGAGGCAGTTAAATCAGTAATTCAATTGCGACATATTAAATTACGTGGTTGACAAACGTTTTCGGTAAAGCAATTAGACACAATGACGCTTTGTGAAAATTCACTTACATGTTATTGAATTTATTCATTTACTAGCTGACCCGACAGACTCCGTTCTGTCCCAAAAATTGGAATGTTCTTTGTTCCTGCCTATTTTATAGCCGGGGCAAAAACCCTGGTTATGAGTGGTGTGTGGGGTTCAGCACTATATATATTCATCTAATAACTAATATTTAAATATTATAGGGGGTCCAGAAGAGTGGCCAAAGCCATAATTAAAGTACATAAGTTATATTTACTATAATATTTTTTTAGGAACAAATAACTATCACATTCCAAATCTTTTTGAGAGAATGTAGTCTGTCAGGTCCGCCAGATGGTAACGCGGTTTGGTCTCGACTGATGTATTGACGTGAAAACGAATGCATGTTACGTCGCGCGCCGAAACTAAAACAAAAGAAATAATATCGCGAAGCCGACCAAATTGAAAATCAGTATGGTGGATCTTTAGCTCTTACATTTTGTGACTATTTATGTTATTATTTCATACGTTTTAATTTCGGCACGCGGCGTTAGATCCTACAACGCGCATACGCACACTGTTTTGATAGAATAATTGAATTTGAACTTTGTGCGGCTGCAATAAAGTGCAAATTGACTCTTTAGCGTCACGAACGCGCCTACATTGCTTAGACAGCAGTGAAAGCTTGTAATTTAATATGAACTTTTGTTTGTTTGTTTATGGTTTCTGGTTTCTGGTTTCTGGTTCTGGTTTCTAGTTTCTTCTGGTTTTCTAGGTTCTGGTTTCTGGTTTCTAGTTTCTAGTTTCTGGTTTCTAGTTTCTGGTTTCTGTTTTCTGTTTTCTGGTTCTGGTTTCTGGTTACTGGTTTCTGTTTTCTGGTTACTGGTTTCTGGTTTCTGTTTTCTGGTTTCTATTTCTGGTTTCTGGTTTCCTGGTTTCTAGTTTCTTCTGGTTTCTAGTTTCTGGTTCTGGTTTCTGTTTTCTGGTTTCTGGTTTCTGTTTTCTGGTTTCTGGTTTCTAGTTTCTGGTTCTGGTTCTGGTTTCTGGTTTCTAGTTTCTGTTTCTAGTTTCTGGTTTCTGTTTTCTGGTTCTGGTTTCTGTTTTCTGGTTACTGTTTCTGGTTTCTGGTTTCGGTTTCTGGTTTCTGGTTCTGGTTTCTAGTTTCTGGTTTCTGGTTTCTGGTTTCTAGTTTCTGGTTTCTAGTTTCTGGTTTCTGTTTTCTGGTTACTGGTTTCTAGTTTCTGGTTTCTGGTTTCTGGTTATGGTTTCTAGTTTCTAGTTTCTGGTTCTGGTTTCTAGTTTCTGGTTTCTATTGTCTGGTTACTGGTTTCTGGTTTCTGGTTTCTGGTTTCTAGTTTCTGGGTTCTGGTTTCTGGTTTCTGTTTTCTGGTTTCTGTTTTCTGGTTACTGGTTACTGGTTTCTGGTTTCTAGTTTCTAGTTTCTGGTTTCTGGTTTCTAGTTTCTGGTTTCTATTGTCTGGTTACTGGTTTCTGGTTTCTGGTTTCTGTTTTCTGTTTCTAGTTTCTGGTTTCTATTGTCTGGTTACTGGTTACTGGTTTCTGGTTTCTGGTTCTGGTTTCTGGTTTCTTCTGGTTTCTGGTTCTGGTTTCTGGTTTCTGGTTTCTGGTTTCTATTTCTGGTTTCTAGTTTCTTCTGGTTTTCTGGTTCTGGTTTCAAGTTTCTGGTTTTCTGGTTCTGGTTTCTGGTTTCTTCTGGTTTCTAGTTTCTGGTTTCTAGTTTCTGGTTTCTAGTTTCTTCTGGTTTCTAGTTTCTGGTTTCTAGTTTCTAGTTTCTAGTTTCTGGTTCCTAGTTTCTGGTTTCTGGTTTCTAGTTTCTTCTGGTTTCTGGTTCTGTTTTCTGGTTTCTGGTTTCTGGTTTCTTCTGGTTTCTAGTTCTGGTTTCTAGTTTCTCTTTTCTGGTTATTGGTTTCTGGTTTTCTAGGTTCTGGTTTCTTCTGGTTTCTGGTTTCTGGTTCCTAGTTTCTGGTTTCTGGTTTCTATTTCTGGTTTCTGGTTTCTATTGTCTGGTTACTGGTTACTGGTTTCTGGTTTCTGGTTTCTGGTTTCTTCTGGTTTCTGGTTTTCTGGTTCTGGTTTCTGGTTTCTGGTTTCTGTTTCTAGTTTCTGGTTTCTGTTTCTAGTTTCTGTTTTCTGGTTTCTATTTTCCATTTTCCATTTACCAATTTCCAATTTCCAATTTCCAATCCCCAATTTCTAATTCTCAATTCCGAATTCCCAATAACCAATTTGCAATTCCCAATTCTCAATACTCAATTCTCAATTCTCAATTCTCAATTCTCAATTCTCAATTCCCAATTTCAATTCTCAATTTTCAATTTTCAATTTTCAATTTACGGTTTACAGTTTCCCGATTTCAGTTTTCAATTTTCAATTTCCAGTTTACAGTTTACAGTTTTTAGATTTCAGTTTTCAATTTTTAATTTCCAGTTTACAGTTTTCAGATTTCAGTTTTCAGTTTTCAATTTTCAATTTTCAATTTACGGTTTACAGTTTTCAGATTTCAGTTTTCAACTTTCAATTTCCAGTTTACAGTTTTCAGATTTCAGTTTTCAATTTCCGATTTCCAGTTTACAGTTTCCAGTTTTTAGATTTCAGTTAGTGTCACTATCACAAAAGATCAAAAAAGTAAAGTTAAGACGTAACTACTATTTTGAACCAATCTGAACTTAGGACAGTGGTGTTCCTGCTAGAATTCTACAATCGCTGCACACGAACACACTAATTTACTGCATTATACACTCACATTGAACATTCAACCGCATTATGCACAAAAAAATAAAAATGAACCTTGACAACGCGACCTTCACGCCCAGATTCCCGCTAAAGTTCGTAAAATATTTTTCTTCTTCCCAATTGATGGCATGAGCACGGTTTGTGCGTGGGCCAGTGTCACGTGTAGACGAATAAAATAAAAGAATAAAAATCTTTAAAAAATTGTCTGCGTGGTCAATTCGTCCGCCATGTTTCTCCCTTTTCTCGTAAAATATTATGTTGCAATCAGTAATTGTTGGTTGTCAATATCAAAAATATTCTTTTAAAATGTATTTGATATCTAAATGACGGGACGAACTTCAAATATTTGACGTTTTATGTATTTAAAGTAAGGAGACCAGACATCTCGCTTTTAGCGGGACAGTCCCGATTTTTTACAATTAGTTCCGCGTCACGCGACGTTTTTCAAAAGTCCCGACTTTTAGAATTAAGTAAAATTTTATATTTATGAAAATCATTGTTTTGCGTAACATGTTGCTTTTGCTACCCAGTTACAAGGTATTTGTCTCTCACTTCGTGTTCTGCTTCTTGCCATAGAAAATTAAGGTATATTTCATAAATACATACATTTTCTTTTAAACTAAGCTTAAAATACTTGTAGTCTTAAAATTTTATATTAATGACAAAAAGTATGTCACCGACCTTACCCCTTAAAGAAATTTAGATAGAAATATGTCATGGAATGAAATATTATACATTTTTATATTTATAAATTGTACTTATGTTAAAACTAAAAAAAAATTACGATATTATTATTCCTTCAGAGTTGTCCCGCTTTGCCTATCTAAAAATCTGGTCACCTCAGTGAAAAAGAGAAATTGTTGTTTTTACCATATTCCAGGAACTTTTTCCATATTTTCTCACCTTACTAACCTTCCCTGGACTTGCACGAATAATTCAAGACCACATTTAGCCAAATCGGTCCAGCCGTTCTCGAGTTTTAGCGAGACTAACGAACAGCAATTCATTTTTATTATATAGATTTCACATTTATCAGCTTATATTATTTATATACGTTATGAAGTCAAATTGTGAAAATTTAGTTGTAATGGTGACCACTGATTTTAGAACTCTTGTTAGCATTGCTAATATCCTTTTTAAAAATAAAACTCTATTTCATCTTAAATATCGGTGTATATATTTATCGACTAAGAGTGTGTACAATCTAAAACTAAAATAAAAATGAACCTACTGAAACTATATACACTGAATACTTAAGCCTAGAGCGCCTTATACGGGACGAAAGAAGTGAAATTTGAATAAAAAAAAAAATAATCAACGTAAATGAAATCAGAACATAAGTCTTACAACATTACGGATGTAATCTTCCAAAATTTATTGCTATGTTATAAATACTATCAATTTTGTATTAAACTATATTATCTCATTTCTACGGAGGAGCACCGGGATGCAATCTAAATATAGATTGCGTAGGTTGCTAATAAGTGTTGGAATCCATAAAGACCGCCTACATGTTTGCGACTTAGTCATATCTCCTGTTCAAATAAACTATGTAACGAATTGTTATTATCAATACCAAGTATAATTATAGAAAGTGTTTACATTTGGCGTCAGGAACAGTTTACAAAGCGAATTTAAAATAAATCCACAATGGTGAGGAATTCTAACAATCGAATAATAAACACAAATTGCAAAATACATACGAGATTAGAATATTTAAAGAGCCATCAGTATTTAATGAAAGTGAAAAAGAAGCGGTTTTTATGGTCGATGACGGTGAGAAATTTAAAATAAGTTTACATATCCTTATGTTAAGTTATTCACAGAGATAGGACCATGAATCGAGTGAACGCATAAACTATAAAATTTATGACTCCACGTATCTAAAACGATATTTCTCAAAGAAAGTACTTAAAATTACACAAATTGTTTTGCAAACTGTTTTAGTTAAGATGTTCATTGTAAGGATGAATGTTCTTCTTTATGAATGAACCTGCAAAGATATTCATTTCTAAAGCGCTCATTTAACAAGCATCTTCAAAAGGAAACTGACTTCGTCGTCTTTTTGTTTGTAATTCAAAAACATCAGTACCTCTTTTTGATATTACTTTGTCAATGTTATTGAGCAAATTATTATACTTCTGTATCGAAGTATTTAAATGGTGTTTTAAGCATTTTTACATAATACAAATTTAAAACAATATTAAATTTTATATTTTTTTTTGGTAATTTTAATTTATATGAAGTGTGTTTAAATAATTATATTTATGAAGGTTTAAATTAATTTAAGACGCTGTTCTCAGTATTTTTTCATGTCCAATATTTGTCATCGTCATAAACCGTTTATTATTTATTGCTCATCTCTTTTTTAAACTGTCTAAAAAGTTAATTTATTTCCCAACTGCGTCGTGTACATGAATGTTGAATAATGTTAGGTCATAACTTATAACGTTCAGAACATTATATGTAAAAGCAAATAAATAGAAAATTCTTAACGCCATGTTTAAAAATATTAACATGTAAACTTTCAAATCAACTAAGCATATCTAATAAAAATAATGAAAAATCTAGATAAAAAGGCGGCAGATTTTTATTTTGTATATCGGCTTACTAGAGTTTATAAAAATATTATAAGTATTTTAAAAACAGCAGCTCTTCCTCATTTCGCAAATTTATTAAATGTGAAACCTTTACGTATTGTTCATTTGTTAATTTGTGTAGCGTTGTTTGTTTTCAGAAGATCGTGATGAAAACCCAAGTCTCACCGTTAACATTTTTACATAAACCTTACTGTAGGTTGAATCAATTATAAACGTAAGCGATTTATTAATACCTAAAAGAAATATGTTAAAATATTACATATGGGTTAATACTTACTTGATGGAATTATTATAAAGTTCAAACAGAAACATTACAAATTATATAGCACTTGTTTCACCAAAACATTTATCGGGTACGGTATAACGCCGCGCGGCGGAACTTTACGGAGGCGTCTAATTGAAATGAGAAGCGGGAAAATGATCACGGATTTTCGCGTGGGTGGAAACGGAAAAGTTGATAAAAGGTCATGGCGTGTTGTTCAGGAAGCAGTCGGTGCGGCGTCCGGCGCGCTACTGCCGCGGCCCGGGCATGCGGCACAGCGTCACCCCGGGCTCCAAGCGCCGCGGCCGCCGTCGCCGCCAGCCTCCAACCCGCTAAGTGTGAAACCGCTCACATTCCTCTTATAACTTTTTCCCAACCCTGAATTATTTTATTACATACACACTTACTGTTATTATCACACACAATATCAATACTTAAGACGAACGTTCAAACACAAATTAACGTTATAACTACTACTGAAAATACAATTTTTTTTATTACGTTCCTCTATTTTTTAATTTCGTTAGGTTTGTTTTATAATTTACTGGTGGTAGGTCCCTGTTGCCGGAGACCGTCTGGATGGGTACCACCGCAGCTCCTATTTCAACCGACAAATAGTAGTGTGCAAACATTACTGTGTTCCGGTTTGAAGGGCGCTGTAGCTAGTGTAATTACTGGGGTAACGAGACTTAACACCTTATGTCTCAGGCGACGAGCGCAATGTGGTGCAGTGTGTACCATCTTAACTAGCACCACGTTGTCATGGGCAAGCGTATCACTTACCATCAGGCGAACGTCTTGCTCGTCTCGACGCATAGTAGTACAAAAAAAAACCGCTCTACTTATCAAGAAAAATTTTGTTTTGGATATTCTAGCATAAAACCCTCTCTACTGCTAGTACATCCGCGAAGCGTAGGACATTTGAAATTTAATTGGTAATATTACAGACCTTGTATACACAGCTAATAAAACAATAAAGTAGTATTTGTATGATCAGTAAACGTGAAATGAAGTTGTAAACGTCCATTCCCTTTATACAATACAAAAATAATTCATATTATATCCGTATCTTTTAAAAAACGTAATATAAATTACACAAAAATGTAGGGAACAATTTAACTGTCGTATATTTGTCTGAAAACGGACATACTAATATTTATATAGTTAATAACGTAAAAATAGACAACTTTAATATAAAATAGTATTTTGATCCTCTTTGCCAAATGTTCGATGAAAACTGATTTCAAGTTAACCTAACAAGAAGTTTCTGTATTTCTGTTTAATACCGACCTGTTTACTAGTAACGAATCGTTACGTCTAAGGGATATCACATTTCCAAGTTTCGGTATCGGAGACGTCAATAGCCGGTGGGGATAATTTCACATCTGTTACTGTGGAAACTTGGAGGACCTTCACGTCATGTAGAAGTCAAGTTGGAGGTTTTGTTTATTGTGTTTCACTAAAATTTACTGGAGTATACACTACATTCACTATGCATATGTTGTATAATAATACAAATTAATTTAGTAAAAACAAAATCCGTTTTATAGTCAAAGAGGGTGAACTTTTACTGCAAAAACCGAATCAACCAAAATCTAGATAACAACTTACCTGACCTGTCACTAATAGACTGATGTTCGTAGGGTAGTTTTAGAATTCAAGGTGAATTCTTTCTAGTCAGAAAAGTACGAACACTATTAAACTTGTTTAGATAAGACACGAGTAATGATACTTGAACGGTTTACATTGATGAATGACGAGAAAAAGCTGAAATATTTTAGTCTAGCGAATGTGAGGGAAACTGATGATTATGTAAAAACCGTGCTATCCTACAAAAATACGAGTATGTCTTTGTTAGTACACTATCAACCTATATTTGCCTGTGAAATTACTAGTGTAACAGACACTTAACATCTTAGGTTTTATTTCTTACACACATAGCACTCTTACGTATCATTGTTTTAGGGAAGGGTATCGCTTACAATCAGACTAGGACATATCTTTTGTATTGTAACTATCGGAGTAAAATCGTCAAAAGAAGGACTGACTTCTAAATGGAATTCCAAATTAGGTAGGATTTTTATTCGACCGTTATTGTCATCGCGATATAAAAGGATTTAAGGCGATGTCAACAACGACTCGAACGTTCGAGTTTTATATATAACATTGCGAATAAATTAATACATTATTGGTGACCTTTTCAAACAATTTCATTGAAGTGAGTCTGTAAAAGTGGATTATCAATGTAAGTACAATGGAATACAAATTACTTCGAAAAAATACATATTACGGACTACGTGTAACATAAATAGAGATATGTTCGTTTTTTTGCAATCCGTGCCTAACTCGCATGAAAGCATTTTTTGCACTATTTTAGTGAATAAATGTCAGTTAAAAGCTTGACATATTTGTACGCAAAACATTTTACGCATTATGTTTGTAGCTTTTAGTTTTCGTAATATGAAGTTTCTATTACTTTAAACTGTTGTGTTTTATGTAGTTTTTCTATGTATTAAGTGTCGCAGCCAAACTATTGTTATAAATACTTAAAGTCGAACTAAAAAACAGATATTACATCATTAATTTTTCAATGAAACCTGTCGGTAAGTGAAACTTCTGTCCATAACAAATAAAAGATTGATATGGATGTTTACAATATACCACATATTGCATTTCAATTCAATCACTCAGCCAATTTAGAATATAGCAGAAGGAACAGGTCCTCTAAGGGTACCTATCTTGATAACCTACAGAAATAAAGACCTGCGGCTAGTGGAAACTATTATTGTTTTAAAAAGTGTCTTAAATTCAAATTCATCATCAGTCTATAGACGCCCACTGCTGGACAAAGGCCTCCCCCAACGTTCTCCACTCCAAACGGCTCTGCGCTGTCCGCATCCAGCGGCTTCCCGCGACCTTCACCAGATCGTCAGTCCACCTTGTGGGAGGCCTTCCAGGCTTGCGTCTGCCGGTGCGTGGCCGCCACTCCAGGACCTTGCTGCCCCATCGGCCGTCAGTCCTTCGAGCAATGTGCCCTGCCCATTGCCACTTAAGACTGGCAATTCTAAGGGCTATGTCGGTGACCTTGGTTCTTCTGCGGATCTCCTCGTTTCTGATTCGATCGCGCAGAGAAATTCTGAGCATAGCCCTCTCCATTGCCCTTTGGGTGACTTTGAGCCTCTTTATAAGGCCCAGTGTAAGTGGCCACGTCTCGGTTCCGCATGTCATCACTGGCAACACGCACGAATTAAAGACTTTTGTCTTTAGACAAATTAAAGGAATGAAATTGAATTCAAATTAAAGGAATGAAACTTATATTATCACACTCTTTCTATCTTATAGTGTAAGCTATCTAATAAATTAACTTAAGCGGCAACTGCAACAGAATATAAATGACTTGGATTCTCTCAGATAAATTTACACCAACATTTCAACGGTGACACGTTTACCTATTGTCGCCTTCTAATTTCCGACCTAACCACCAAGCTATTAAATCGGAGATTGGTTCCAATGCAAGGGTAATGACAGACTAATAATAATGTACCATTAGAATCGTGAATGATTTGCATATATTTAATAAATTATAATACAATATTAAATAATTATTAGAACATCATACTAAAAAATCTAATTATATATCCTTGAATATAATACTGAGTATAGAAAATGTAACACATAACATGACTTGTGTCAGTTATATATTACATTGAACCTATTTCAGATCAATTTAAAATAGATATCAGACCGTCGAAACCTATTGATGGATAATGTTTTTGAAATACATATTTTCTCTGAAATTTCAAGCCCCAATGTAGTAAAACAATACCCGTGTGAGAATAACCAGAAGTTTATTGTGTATAGATTGTTGATACGAATGAAATATTTCTCGATGTTTTACGCCTATAACAAATGGATAATCTCAATCAAGTTTACTTATTAGTTTTGGTGAAATGTCGATAATTATTCCTTAAAGATTAAATTACGCTCATAACACTTTTACCTTTGTGATACAAATTTTTTAGCCTTTAATTTATAGTCTAGAAATCTTTTATGGAACGACTATAATAAAATATACCATTTACTTAGTTTATAAATAGTTGAACCCGACAGAACTATTATCAGTGTATATAGATTTAACCTTATTTATTTTGTTCTGTCTCATTTAAGTAAAATCTAAATAAAAGTTTATTCATAGTTTAAAGTATTAATTTTTTTGCGCGCAATCCTCTTTTTTTAACTAAAGTATCTTATGTCCTATCTATGAGTGAAAGTACCGTCAAAATCCAACCGTCGCATTAACAATCGTATGGTAACACTGTGATTAACATTTGAAGCAAACTAGCTAAATTGGTGATGATTATAAACTAAACTAAGCAGATAGAAAAGCGTAAAAAATGCTCGCTTATTCGTGGGAGAATTTTCAGTAAAATCTATTATTTACATAACACGACAGCTGTTTTTCGTTTAGAGAAAAGTTTAATACGAACATCTTGTCAAGGCGATGGATAATAAAATTACGTATACACAAAAAACAACGGATGCGTAAATAAAGAGTTGATGATAAAGCAAAGACACATTGAAATAAAGCAGGTGGCGGACGAGAATCGTGACAATTACTAAAGAGTCCTAAAATATTTAGGACACATTTTTTCTTTGTTTATTTCACAGTGGATACCGACATGAAAACATATCGTTTGCATATTGCACAATTTTTTCCGCCACTGCCATTAGCATTGTTTACAATAGTCGTTTCGTGAACTACCGTTTGTAGACAAGACGTAGTATTTTAAATTCACCTTTGTTCTTTTGCTACGAAATTGTAATGTAAGGACCCCCGAAAATTAATTGCGGGGGAATATCGAATTGAACTTTGCGGTCGGAATCTTTCAGAGAGATTGTCCTATTTCAATTTGTTTCTTGTGTTAGTCGTTTCTTTTTTATCACTGAATACAAAATATTAAGATATTTCTTCGAAGCGCCAGTACTACCAGAAAATGTTTTCGTGTAGTTACTATTCGCCCTTTAACAGTGAGGTGCTAATTAATTAAGTATCGTTACCTTGTGGTTAGGTTATGCTACCTTAAAACTTGACGACTGAGTTTTTAAGGAGTATGACGTAATTCTGAATACCGAAACTAAATTATAATAGTAAAAGACAAGTACAAGGAGATAGTAAACATCGGTAACGTTTGTTTCGTTAAATGGACGCCAGAGACAGAGAGTATTCTGAAAATCAATAAGTACAAATATAAATTTTATGTTGTTATTTATTTTTAATCACTATAAATTCTTATGTTTCTCACCTACAATATAAGTAAGTCGCTGCGATGACTTGATATTTCATGTCGAAATTTTTTATTATTACACGAATAGGCCATGATCGTCCTGTTCAGCTCCTGATGGTAAGTGATACGCCTGCCCAAAACAACGTCGTGCTAGTTACGATGAATACTGCATCATATTGTGCTTTGAGACACAAAATATTAAGTCTACATATTATAGTAATTTCGTTAGCTAAAACTCTCACCAAACCAGAACTTAATAATTTTTGGACGCTGCTGTTTGGGGGCAGAAATAACTGTTTCAGCGGTACCCATCAATAAGGTGACCGAGAAAAAAGACCTACCACTATAATGTATGGATATGATATATGATTAAAATTACTTTCCAGTGAAAACGACCATAACTGTACTTTGTCACTTATTAAGCTTTCGATATTGCATAATAATTAATTCTCGTGAAATGTTCGGTTGCCATTTCAAAATCATATGAAATTAATTAATTCGCGCATATTACTCGTAACGAGTCATAATTAAACAACTTCACTGGAGTTAATTAGGAGTCTAATGTGATCGGCAATTAATTATATCATAAATGGGAGCGCGCGGTTAATGAAATTCTTAACAGGCGATAATGGTAATATTCTCATTCGCGAGCGACATTTTTATATATTACTTACTTACTTATAACTCTTAAGAACTTTTAAAGGTGCTATTTTGATAATATATGCTTTGAAGTTGGCAGTAACTTTTTAAAGTAAATCTTACCCTGGATATTTAATTTACTATTTTCATTCCATCGTCATCATACTCTATCATCTGTTTAAGCTACATTGTTATTTATTTCATTATAAACTTATATTATAGTATACAAAACTTGTATCAAAATAATGACGAAATATTACTCCACTATTATTTACCAAATTAATGTGATACTTATTGCTCATCATAAAACTCATTATCTAAATGGAGTTACAGATATGTTTGAACACTGCCGCCAAAAAGTGGAGTGTAAACATTACAGTGTCACGGTTTAAAAGGAGGTGTAACTAGTGACATGAATGTTATAGCAACGAGAAGTTACTTTATATTTCAACTGTTGGTGACAATCTTGTCACTTAAAATCGTGAATATGATGTATGTCTTATTATTTATTGACATAAAATATCAGATATTGATATAGTAAAAGTACAAAGATAAAGTTGGAAATAAATTGTGGCCTTTGAGTTTAAATAATTGGACGAGTTGTCTTACAATCACAGTGTAGCGTCGCTTCTTACATCTACTATTCCTTCGAATTACTCTTGAAGTGACTAACGAATCACTCAAGTTCCAGACTAAGTACTTGAAGCTTTAATGAACACTGGAAAATACTTTAGAGATTTATTTTTACATTTTAAATTTCGTAAACTTGTTCATAACATTTTTTTAATAATTATTATGTTAAATACGAAGACGCATAAGAATTTTAGGCTAAAAAACTATTTTAAATATTGCTCGGGGGATTCCGCAACAACTGTACAAAATAAAAAAAAAAGCTGTTATAGGTATTTGGTAACTGGCATACAGTAAAGCAAGCACATTTTTTTTTTATTATATCGCCACCACCAGTAACTTCCTAAAGCATTAAATTTAGTAGAATTCAGTTAATTTCTAGTGATTATAAACGTTTTCACTATACTAACTCAATATTGTAAAACACATTCAAAATTATTTAATACTTTCGTTTTTGTTTCATTTAATCTTTCATTTTCTTTTCATGACAATTTGTTATTCACATTTCAGTTCATGATATATGAGTCAACACCAGTAAAATGAGAAGGTTATATCATTCGCCAACACCTTTCGAATGGAACAAAATCTTATTATTCGTGACACGGTTTCCGCCTTTAATATAATCTACGAAAATATTTCAATAATGATATTTCACGGTGATGGTATGTTTCAGACTTTCGCATTATATAATACTATAATAATTAATAGTAGATCTCGGCAGACTTTATAAAAATAAATTGAAAAAAAATACACGGTTTTTTTTTGTCTAGGTCTATATATATATTTGACTTCTGTTCGATTATTTGTGATAAAATATTATTATCTAAATTAACTCTATTTTAATGCCAACACCCAATAACAGGTCTTTTATAAGTATAAGGCGAAGACCGAGAGATCTATAAGATAAAAGTTATCAATTTTTTTTATACTTAAAACGATGAATGATATGCACTTTAACTAATATATGGGTTGATTAAGGCGCTTTGCTTATGTTGGGTCACGACTACATGGTCAGCAACACTACCCATTTACTGCTTAAAAATGTTTAGAGGTAGTATATAAGAAGTATGCAGAGAATTCGAAAAAAATACCCTTAACATTTGTTGTTTCTTTGCTTCTTGCACTTAAAGTTTGGAGTTTATTTTACTTCTTAAGGTGTATTCGTAAATTTAAAATTCGTTATTATGACGACGTTGTGACAAACACCAAAAAGAATTAAGCAAAACGTCTACGTATAGGTAATGAAAGCCGTACAAAAATGTACGACATCAAACGATAAGTAATTTTATTCACTGGGAATAAAAGGATGAAAGCCATCATGAGATATTACACTGACAGGGGTATTCGTTTATAAAGGTAATCAATCAACCAATCTTTCATACATTTATAACCACACAAAAGAAACCAACCAAAAAAATATAATTTTATGGTGTTACAAATACTATAATCATCATTGCCTTAACACATTGCATATACTATCCTGTTCTTATTGTTATATTATAAAACTGTATCCGTGTAGCAGGAGCTAAGTCATGTAACAGTTCATGGTTGGATTCCGGAACCATATATCGAGTTTGGTTAGTGCAGAATAACTACCGTCATATTGTAAATCTGCCCTTAAAGCCAGAGCATTCCGAGTGAAGCCACCCACGGCCTCTTGTCACTTAACACCATTTGCAATTCAGATCATATGTAATAATCTAAACAAACATACGGTAAGAAAGTTACCGACTAATAAAAACATGGAACAATTCCACGTTTATAATTTTTTGGTTGCTTATTTATGTATGAAGCTATGATAGTTTAGTTTGAAAGACGATCGTACGAAATATAACATACGTCAAGAAAAGACGCGGTTTTGATATCAACTAAGGTTGAGCTCCCGTTAAAGAAAAACGAAGCTTTCGTAGAGAAGTGACATCCACCAACCCACACTTAGCCAGCGTAGCGTAAAATGCTCAGAAACGGAAACATCAAATGATTTATTATTAATAATAATCATATATGGCCTCACAGATATCTAAACAATTCCGATTTTGGTGATACTTTTTTAGTTCATAAAAATCAGTCCCCAATTTTTCACTTTTGAGAATTAGTTCCAGTTTTATTTAATACTGGACTGGACTAATTAATTAATTGCACTAAATTCTATGTGCAATTAATTGTGCGATTGTAATTAAACGCTGATTAATTAATAATATGAAAATCTCTTTTACCGTTCGCCATCTTTAATTAATTATTCGGAAAGCAGTCGGCGGAAAAATTCTCAAAGATTATAAAACTTTGGGAATTTTAGGCGTCGAGTAGCCGAGGTGAAATAGGTCTCCGGAGTAAAAATGTTAACGAAAGTAGCTGATGAGTTGCTAATTTACTTTGCTCTCAGCATTATTCGACTTTCCTTATGAAAATGTTTTAGTTAACGAATAATAAAAAATATAGCCGAGCTCGTTGTATACGCACTATGGTTTCTATTACAATAATACCCAGCAATCTGAAGTATTCATTCGTTTTGACGAAATATTTATTATGAAAATATTAGACGTTCCACAACGATAACGTTTATTAACAGAATAATTTTTTATATAGACTGAAAAAAATCAAAACCATTTCATAATTGCTTTTCATGTACATCAATCATAAAATGGTATTTTTTTGTCTGAACCATGAAAAAACGGAGAAAATAAAAAAAATATGTGTTATGACCGTCTCTAAATATATTTTATAACAATATTTAAAAGTTAAATCTTTTTCATTGCACAAAAGTTTTACAGAAATTCATTGAAAATAATGCTGGATTTAAAGTGAAGGCATTGATGAATATATATAAAACCTCGGAACGGGAAGCTGCTGTAAAATTCAGTGAAGCGTTATTTTTTCTAACATGTTGACGGCTTTGTATGCGTTTGAATATAAATATTTATTACATTTTCACTAAATAAGTAATAAAACTATTATTCATTTAGAGAATATAAAATAAATGTTTTCTAAACGAATTGAAATTGTAAAAAAACACTTAAGAGCGCTATTTTATAACCTACAAATTTTTCGTTAAATGAATGAAACTGATATCTATAAAATTATTTGAACGCTTAATAACATGACATTTAATATTTGTAATTTCGGTGTTACCTAGAATATTCGGACTGTTATAAATTGACGAATGAATCATTACAATTCTGTTATGGCACACATTTATAACATGAGGGTGATAGATAGTCAACCTAGTTCATAAAAACCCGGGTAGTTAAACTCCTCCAGCACCAGTACAAACCTAAGAACCCTGTGGTCATCATCATCATTATTGCAGCCTATTATCGTCCACTGCAGAACATGGGCCTCTCTCCTCCTCACTAGTAGATTTCCTGCGCGATTGGTCCGATGCTATCTGCATCCAACGATTCCTCCGCAATCTTCAACAGGTTCTCAGACTGCGCTTGCCATTACGTGGTCTCCACTCCAGAATCTTTCTGTCCCATCAGACGTACGATTTTAGCGCTTTACCACTTTTTAATAACCCGCAGACTTGTATCAACGACCTTTGTAATTCTACGAATAGTTGGTAAACTATAAATAAGTCAATTTATGTAAGACTAAATTTTACGGATTTCGCCGCATGATGTTTACGTAAATATAAGAAATCTTTAAATAAATACATCTAATTTTGTAAAACATAAAATCTAAAAATATAATTTATCATGACTCAAAGAGTCACATCAAAAGGGTCCCCGTGGAACGTGACCCTGTACCAAAAGATTCGCGTGACAAAAAACACGCTCCGTATTACACAATGAAATATAACTGGAAAAGGAAAAAAAAGGAACATTTATTAATGGAAAATAATGTGAAAATGTAACGAAAATTATTTAAAACAACTTGTACGTAGAATAAGCGTAAAACATTATCAATTATGGTACACACTTTATTGTGAACTTTAAATATCTTTCAAAACCAATGTAACATCACATAACTTTTTTTTGGAAATTCAATTAAAATTTTAAACAAATAGATCAATTATTTTTTATGGTTATTAGATGATGTTGAAGCTATTAATCTTATTGATAACTTTTACGGCCTTATCACAGGGCTCACGGATCCGGAATCCACGATCTAAATGATCAATTGATAAAACGGATATTGATTAATGACTTAAGCAGTAATGTACAGTATTAAAGTTTCTTTTAACATTTGATTTTATAAAAAATATAATATGTATTATATCCGGTATTGCTGGAAGGACTGACGGCCGAGGGGGTAGTAAGGTCCTCGAGTGGTGGCCGCGTACCGGTAAACGCAGTGCTTTCAGGCTTTCTACAAGATGGACTGACGATCTGGTAAGGGTTGCGGGAAACCGCTGGATGGGAGGCCTATGCTCAGCAGTGGGCGATATCCGGCTAATAATGATGATGATACCCGGTACAAATCTTCTGCCCCCACTTCGATACAACTCCTAAAGAATAATGAGACACTTTTGTTTGATTTTACAACCAATGAACAATATAGACATATATGGCCATGGCTTTCTGTTTTATTGATTTTTTAAGGAAATGTGAAATAAGTAATGCACAGCTATTGTACAAAAGGCAATTGTTAAGTTAGACCGACTCGTTAACGTTGTTGGAAAATCCAATTTCAAAGTCTGTGGCTGGGGAGTTGTGGGCAACATTTAGAAGGATATCTAACAACCGAACACAAGCGTAATCAAATGTTATACTTACTACACATTACCATACGAAATATATTGCATTTGTAGTATTTGCAAGAGTATTTTAATACTCTCATTATCTTAATAATATTTATTTAAGAATATGCCTATAACAACAGAATCTGGACAAGTCTTTTTTTATTTTTATACCATAGTGGGTAAACACGGGCAATAAAGAGAATGAAAGATTTTTTTTTGTGAAATCTCACTTTCTCAATTTTGAAAACGGTCAGTAATTGTACATGTTTATCTGATTCAAGTAAAAAAATAAGTTCCTTATCCGTGCATACTACTGTTGCTTTCCGAGTAGCGAAATATAGAGTTTTCAAGCGTATGACAATTAATTCCGGAACAGTCTGATATTTCGGAGTGAAATAGGTCCGTGGTAGCGGGCGACGTACGTGCACGTTCGTAAATCGCGGTTTTTCGGAATAACACAATGAGAAAAACGTGAACTTTACAGAAGCTGTGCAACTGTATATACGCTGCAAAGCTACAATCCGAATAGATGTCCGAAAGAAATACGTTAATTAAAAACGGATTTTACACTGATCCTGATCTTAAAGTTGCTTTTTTTTGTAATTACTGTCGCAAATACACAAACGATTTATGTTATAATTATAAGCTGTAGTGGATTAATTCTATATTGATAATGTTTATTAAATATTTTTTTGTTAAACAATTCATGTCTAACTTACTAATATGCTATTTTATCTGCTGTATGTTTGTTAATCAGCGTTTAGTACATATCAACTCCGTATAGTAGTGAATTACAAAAAAGGGAATATAAAAACAAATTGTTCCGCTCATAGAACTACGAGTATATTCAGGAATATAAAGCGGAAGTGCGCTTTTTACGATGAGAACATCTGTACTGAATAGGATAACTTCCGACACGTAGTCTAATTTATTACAAAATTATACGGTCAATGTGCTATGACAACTTTTTGACCCATATTCATTCACAATAAACTTACTATTGATTTTTTTACATATAACACAGCCTCCTAGGTATTTTTTTAATCTTTTTATGTTTCACCTTCATCATGCAGTGCTTAAGCGCTTGACTTGTAACATAAAGGTCCCTGCTTCGATTCGAAGTGTACAGATTAGAGTTTTGTAGTTAGTTGGGTTTTTCCGAACTCGTCTGTCAATATGTTGAGAATATATGAAAGCCAGTATACCAGTCGATGTTTTTGTTGTCACCTTATATCATGTGAAATCATAGTCATTAACTAATATACATATTAATTACTTAATTTTAATAACAATACTACAGCAAGACTATTAGAAAAACTTTTCTTATCTTATACCACATAATTAGAGCGTAAAAATGTTTTTACACATTCAGCACAACAAAAGAAGCTGTTAATTGTGTTTGTATGTATACAGTAACGCCAAATAGGATTATTTACTTCGTTTAATATTACCTCATTAGCTAAATTAACAAATAATTATTTCAATTATAAACATTAATTAAAACCAAGGAACGAGAATAATGACGATCAAAAACAGGGACTTTCCTATTCATTCATTGTTAACTTTGTTCTGCTTTGACTTTGAGGTTTAATTGAATGACTCTAACGACGCAAGTTATTTGATTTACAGTATGCCTTCAAATTCAGGTTTTTCTTTTGTTTTAATTTAAGCCTCTCTCAAGTTGACTAACACCAAATTAACTGAGGACTACGGGACGGTTTTTTAATGGGTAGAGTTACTACATTACACAGACTATCCCATAAAGCAGGATATCTTACGGCTGAAATCTGTTATACATTACATGATCCCATAACTTATCTCTCCCATATATCTAAAGCACTATGAAAGTATGTAATCCTGAGTAACACCACAGTTTTATAGGCGAGATATATATGTATTGTACAGGTATACTCGTATTCGCCGCAACACTTACCCCTTTACTTTAAAATAAATAACTTCACAACAAAACGGAATTGTGTAGTAATTTTTGACTTGGACTAGGATTTTGCACGACGAAATAGCAGTTTCTAAATTGCCTGGTGTTGTGATGTGAGCTATTTCAAATGCAAATGAATCCTGCTATATTTGAAAATTACCCACTCGCAGTTTTACAGCGACCATATAATTTTTAAAATAAATTTGAATATAACGATATATACACACATAGTGTTTTGACTTTAAGTATGCAAAAATTTTAAGTATTAAGACGAGTTTTTAGTTATTTATAATTAAAACCTCTTCTATTATAACTTGACTTAGTTCTTGATTTGTAATAATTAAGTGTGAAATCTCAAAGCTAAATGAATAATTTGCTTTAAGACATTAGTCTGATAAGTCAACTGGAAACTGCAGATAACATTTAAACACCTCCATTAGTATGTTCTTGCAAATCTACTGCGTCTGGTCGACACAACTTGTATATTTATATTATATAGACATTTTATCTTCTCTCTGTATAAATTTTAATACATTTCTCAATGTTTTTTTTCTAGGTTTAAAACACTGTAGTAAGCAAATAATCCTTATCACATTACAAAAATTTGTTGAATATCTGTTCTAAAATCAATAATCAATTAAGTTTTCAGACTCTTCCTCTCACTGTCTTTATAAGAAATCTATGTAAAACATAGATTTCATACTTATTGTCTTCTATACAAAAAACTTCAACTTTAATTTCTTAAATGTTAAGTCCATTGCTCAGGTTTCATTTGTTTTCCGTAATATTTATGAATAACATTTCTACCCAAAGATGAGTTACAAAATACCCTTTGCTAATCTACGTTCATCATCACAATTATCTTAACAAAATCTGAACATTGATCGCTTGTAATAAATTTCTCAACTATGTCCATAAAAGACGACTAAGACGGGAATAATTTTATAGAAAAGACAACAGCTTTCGCTATCAATGTTACCATCATAAAACGCTCGCCAACTTTTATACCGAGCATAGTGACTGCGACAAGTATCTCCAACATTAGGGAAACTTATTATAACAAGTGATGATTATGAGAGGTTCCACATCAAATTACTATAAAAGTGACTGGCAAAAAAAAACCATGTAGTAAGTGCAATTTAATTATTTCCGTCGAGACATTCTTTAGACCCTACTGTATAAATATACATAATAAAAAAATAATACTTAATAAAAGCATACCAATGTGTAAAACGAAATCCACAGAACTAAAAAATTATAAATGTAATTTTATACGTACTATGTATAATATTAGGTTTGCCTTTTGCTGGTTTTACTTTATTAAAATTACGGTTTTCAACCAGTAATTTTATCAGTGTTTCATAATAATTATACTCAAAATAATTTAGCGTTGTTTAACTTAAATTTAGACATGTCACCGCCTTTCGAAGTAACCGCATCAAAGGACATCCGTGGCTACAGAACGAGCAAATTTTATTTACTCTAAATGTAAACTTAAATGTGTGCCTTTTATTACATAATATTTTAAGCAACATTTGTGCCAAAGTAGACTTAACAAAAGATTGTCAAATTATTATTAAATTAAAGCATGTAACGGTTAGGCATATCCTTTGTTTTATATTACTGTATACAGTGATGCCTATTTATTACCACGAAATGTAATCAAATTAAAGCGATCGTTACTTATATATGTTTATTTTAAAGTATAAAAAAGAAATAAGTAATTACAGCAATAACGACAAATGTATGGATTTATATTGTGCTATTAAATATTCGATATAACGAGATCGCTTTTTACGGCATTTATACGTATGAGAGCCTTTGTGTCCTGAGTACGCTTCAAAATCTACGGCTTCACAGTTTCATAACATTATTTTAAATGAATTAAAATGCTGCTCATTATAAACGTTTGCATATATTTTACATTTACTTTTCTTTTTCAAATTGAGGAGTAGAGCACGACGTTGATATAATGAAAATTGAAACGCCTGCCTAATAATAAAAGGAATATTTATAAAACACAACATTACGCTTTCTTAATTGTTATTGTAATTACTCTAGCTACAGCCCAGCCAAATAGAAACCCTGTAATGTGTAAACACTACTGAAAGGTTGCAGGCAATATTTTGAACTATTCTTCCGTCTACAAGTTTATTTGTGAGGAAAACAGATATTTAAAATGTTCATACTTCGGCTACTAGCACATTATTGTTATGTAAGGCGTATACCCAATACTATAAGCCGAACTCAAAGATCATCTCGTTACTGTTAATTAGTTAACTAATCCATTATAAATTTAAACTTAATTAAAAAAAATAATCATCTATTGTATTACATTAGCAAACTTAACTAAATCGTTAATTATTTTATAATAGTAATTAAAATTTTCGTAAGTCTTTTTTTTTATAAATTTGTAATCTATAATTAAGTAATCCGCCAGTATGTGCGTGTTTACTTTTCATATTTCATTAATTGGTGAGCATAGACTTCTTCTTCTCGTGGGAGAAGACTGTCAGTGTCAGTAACAGAAACAATCGCCAGCAAACTGCTTGCCACTTTGACAAAATATTTATTTTATGTATGTGTGTTTAATAAAATAATTAATAAATTAAAAAATATATATTAAGCTGTTTACGCTTTTGTTATGCTATTTCAAAAGTTTACAAGAAGTTCAACTAACAACGTAGTAAATCCATAATGGTGCAACAAAAATACATAAGCCAAGCAGAACAGCCATCTATGACAAAACGACTTCTAATACATTTAAATACTAAACTTAAATTTAAAACTAGACTTCTAATGACGATTAAAATTCACGACGATCGAAATTGATGACTTTTTTAAATTGCAGGAGGATAACAAGGTACGTCACTAACAACGCCAGAAAATTGAATGGAAGCGATGAGTTCACTTCGATCATGCGAAACAGTGAGAATGTTAAGCTTCGAACATTCGTTAACGCCAAAAGTGAATTCGCGAATCTGCGATTAGTTTTATCTGAAACAAAGCATTAGAATTAATTTTCAAAACAAACCTTTCTCTGAAATTTTTTTAATATATTTCTTCATGAAAATCTGTATGTATTATTTGACAATTTACATGAAGCTCTTTGCTACCAAAAAAATGCATCATATTCGGTTCAACCATAAAAATAGTTTAAGTAAAAAAATTACTTAGGCATTCATACAAAATATTTAAAAAACATACTAAATGTAATATAACAAAGAGTGGAATAATTATAAACAGCTCTTTATATTAATATATCGAAACGAATTTTATGTCGAAGTATAATATAATGACTAAATATATTTATTTTATTACCAAATACGTTGTTGTACGTTCTTGAGTACAGAGAAGTGCGAAGAAGTAACACTTCGTTACGCAATTTTTCTCCGCACACGCAAGGTTCGATCAAAGGCACAACACGCATAATAATCAGCCCGATGTCAGGTATTGCATCATACCAGGTAAACTGAAAATGAAGAAAATGTTCATAACAAAATTATTTTAATGGTTAAAATATTATGACAAATAATATTATACCTACATTATTTTCAATGAAACTCATAGCTGTGTGATAAGACATTCCCAGGATAGTAATAAATGACGAAGTCAGAATTAGTATTAACTAAAACAAAAAACCAGATGACCAAATGTTTTTTTTTATTTGAAATAACTCTCAACTGAATTTTTAGTATTACCTGCCACTTAATCGCCGTATTAAGATAGTCGTATATTTCTATTATCTTATTATACAAAAGCAACAAACTTCTTATTTCAACTTTTGTATTACGATCTGATAATATAAAAGTGTTCTTGTCGGCTGTATTAATTGAATCATTTTCAGAAAACATATTTTCATTCTTGAACGAAGATAACAGTATTATTCTGATAGACTTTAATCTAACTTCGAATAACATAAAAAGATGACTGTAGTAATATAGTTGTAATATGTAATTGTAATCTATAGCTAACATTGCCGAAGATAATTTCTTCATATTATCTATTCTATGTGTTAAAGTAAAGACAACGGTATGATACAATACCATTATAACAGCTTTTATAAAATTACTTTTAGGGACAAAGTTAATCAGACAATTAGATTCCATTTCATTGTCAAATGCCAATAATTTTTCATAAAATTTCTTTAAATTTCCACAAAATACTATCGTAGCTAATGAACATGCTAAGTACTGAACTACATTCAAAAGAATCACAATGTTAATGCTGTGTTCGGGGTTTTCTTTATAAACAAAATAAAACATTAAGCCATTTATGAACAACGAACATCCTACCGATAATATTTTACATAACCATTTTAAATTCAAAACGATTGGTAAACTGTTAACTCCAAAAATCATTGATACAAAAATGTATATCTTCGATATTGTATCGACAGATGATTCACATGTTTCTTTTACATAATTATTGACAAGACCCACTCGATGTGACATGACTAGTTAGTTGTCTACACGTAATAAAGAGTAATATACCAATAATTTCAAATAATGTTTCGGACAACCGTTACCTAGTTTACTTCAACTATACTACCAAAAAATATAATCATTTGATCAGCAATCCATAGTTATTAAGTCGTCTTATTCATTATGATAAAAGCGACTAGGTCTTGCATTAAAAATGACTTATTAGAAAATTAAAACACAATACTTAGAATTATAATGTATGGAATATAACGTTGATGGTAATGTAATTAGGTATTGAATAGAAACAGAAAGTAATATATTTTGATAATTTGAATTACACGAATTATACATAAAGATATACAATATCTAAGTACTGAGGTTAATAATTATTTGTTATATTTATCCAGAACGATAAATAGATGACAAACATCAGCAAGAATTGTTCCCTGTTTTGTAACAATAATAGCCCAGATCTTTTAAACAAAATGTTTATTTAATTTCACCCTTAGTAAGTTCTTTACAAAGATTTATTTTGTAAATAGACATTTATCAATAGCTATCTACGTTCTTGAATTCAGGAGTACAATATGTTTTAATAATAATTATTTATTACCTCTGATGGTAAAATTAACGAATTTTCTGTCGGCGTATTTACTGTGCGTCGTCTTCTAAGGCACATTTAGACAGGCGTCGGCAACATTTATATGTTTTTCTAAACATATTTACAAAACGTAATGTAACTGGAATATAATTAATAAAAACTTACCACGTGTTAGCAAAAAACGTTATTAAAGACAAAGGCAAAACGGAGATGAAAATCCTTTTAATTTGAATGTACAAATTACAATGACATTATTAACACACATAATTAGTTTTTTATTATTAATTATAGAAAATGAAACAATGTTTCTTTAATATTCATCATTCAATTTGTTGTGTTATTTCAGAAGTCGCGATGATCCAAATTGACAACTTTGTAAAACTGCAGCAAGATGACAAGATACGTTACTACCAACTCCAGAAGCTTGAATGGAAGTGATGAGTTTATTTCGATCATGCGAAACACAGAGAAAGTTAATCCTCGGGCTTCAGTCAACGCCAGAAGTGAATTTGCGAATCTGCGATTATTTTTATCTGTAATATAACATTTCAATTACTATTCATGCTTTACTTATGGTCTGTTCTACTGCTCATAATAATATGATAGAAGTTAAGATATTTATACTGCACATTGTGATTATCGACTTGAGACGAAAACTGTTATGTCTGATTTTTCCTGTAATTTCATAAGTTACAACGCCCATCAAACTGTAACACGATAATGTTGCACGCTACTTTTGATTACCTCCAAATTTCTTTAATAATGAAGAATTTTAAATCATTAAAAATATGTAATTTAATTTATTACCAAACATGTTTTTGTATAATCTTGTATAAAGAGAAGTACGGAGGAGCGAGACCTCGGCACTAAGTTTGTCACCACCTGCACAAGACTCGAATAAAGGCAATATACGTATAGCAATCAATCCGATCTCAGGTATTGCAATGTTCCAGGTATACTGAAAAGAATTAGTCATTAGTGTCCTGTTGAGAACTAAAAAAGAACTGCCTAACGTTATTACTCACATTATTTTCAATAAAGCTTAATGCTGAGTGATAGGTCATCCCCAAAAGAGTGATAAATGTTGTTGCAAGAATAATTAATAACTAGAATTAAACAAAAAAAAACCATGACTAACCTTTCATAAGTTTAAAAAAATATTACAATATTACAGTTTAATTTATGCTACCTGCCACTTAATTACTGCATTGAAAATGTCATACATTTTTATTATCTTATGGTACCAAAGCAGCAAACTATGAACATCAACTTTCAAATTACATTCTAGTGTCTTAAAACTTTTCTTTCCTCCGCTTTTAAAAGTTTTATCATCAAAAAAAGAATATGCCTCATTATCCAACGGGAAAGAAGAGAGTAATAAAAGTCTTATCGTTTTTATCCTCATTGAGAACAGATTAAAAAGATGTCCGTAATAATGGAGCTCGATCGTATTACTGAAGTATATCGGTATCATTGCAAAAGACAATTTCTTCATCCCTTCTATTTTGTGGGATACGATATAAAGAATTACAATTAAGGTTAATTTTATTACTACTTGAATTAAATTACTCTTAGAAACGTAGTTAACCATGTATTTATATTTAATTTCTTTGTCAAATTCAAACAAATCGTTATGTAATTTTTTTAAACTGCCACAAAATATAACAGCTGTGATAGTACAAAACAAATATTGTATTAAATTGAAAATTAGTACAATGTTGGTTATATTCTGACGGTTTTCAGTTAACACAAAATAAAAGGTAATACAATTAAACAATAACGAACAACTCAGAAATAATATTTGCCATAATGCCTTCACATTGAATACCACTGATAACCTGTTGATTCCAATAATAGATTCCGTTAATATATATATCTTAGATATACTGTCGACGGATGAATTGTACGTTTCTTTTACATAATTATTAAGACGCACGTTATGGAGCGACATTTCATAATACGTCGCCCACTCGAAACAAATTTATTAAAATGCCATAGAAGAATAAAAAAAACACCTATAATTTGAACTACATCAATGAATGAAGAAGTAAAATAATAATTTATACCTATGTCCATTTCATTACTGTAAAAGCATATTCTGTTTGAGAATTATAAATTATAATTTATATTATTTTATTTACGGTTAGTGTGTATTCTTTTTGGTGACCACTCACTTTAATAGCATTGATAGAACAAAAGAGAACAGAAACGATAATGTTTGAACACAGAAAGAAATACATTTGTACTTTATTTTTATAATAAAGCAGTGTACACCAATAAGCTGAAATTGTGATGATAATATTTATTTATACTCGTATGACAATAAGCTAACAACTTATAATGAAATTTATTTCGATACCTCAACGAAACTTGCATCTATAAAAAAGCTCAAATTTTTTTATGACGATAGTTCTCTGAAAGCATAGGTATTTTTTACAATACATTTTCAATCCTGAATCAAATACACTTAACATTAAACATGTGCGTTCGATGTAACAATTTATAAGAGGATATTGAACACGGAATAAAGAATAAAAACTAGAGATATTTGAATAAATCTTGTTGTGACGATGAGATCTTTGACACAATATAATAAAAAGTAATTAGTGTTCGTGAAACTAACAAGAGTTGAATATATAAATAAAATAGTACTGTACATAAAAATATAACATTAAGAATTCGATAATTATAAGATGAAATATGAAAGTGACGGTTTACAAATTCATGGCAGTCATGTCGTTTATCAAAATGTTTTTTGTTGATTATACAAAAGGAGGAAACGTGTCGAGGGTCTGGGGATAATGGGATTTTTCTTTTATTAGCAAAATTTAAGGTTGTAATAGAGAATGACAATAACACTCCGGTTTCGCTTGAAACGCACATTTTCACTCCCAGTTCCTCCTCAGTGCGTATTATGTTAAAATGGAGACATTAATAAATGAGATAAAAATGGGAACCAAAAATTTCATAACAAACGCGTAAACTTAACATATACTATGTGTTCTCATACTATTTCGGTTTCTTTTTTGGAAAAGAGTATCACGACATTGCCTTAAGACACAGAATGTTAAAATCAAGAAATTTCCTTAAAATTTGATACAGGTGAACTAGTAATAGTAAAAGCATCATCTCTTAACAATACACTGGTTTGATAAATCTAGTCTTTAGTATATAAAAACAAACAAAATCGTAGTGTCTTGTATTAAAAAAGCTTTTGACCTTTAACCTAATATCTGCAAATGTTCACACGGTTCTAATCCCAACAAATAGTAATTAATTCAGTTGTCTAAATGCCTGTCTACTTGTTCCAACTCGTCCCTCAAAATAAATATTATGTGTATTTCTAGACTGATTCCAAAGAAATCTAATAAGACATGTTATTAAAGGTTACTCTTGTAGGAAATGAATTCTTGCTTTTAAAAAACACAGTTTAAATTGATTGTATGTATACTTCAATATAAAAAGATTTTTTCATTACTTCTTTTTGTTGATATAGAAACCTTTTTATCCTTCATCCAATTTTCATAACAATAATACAGTAAGGTAAATACATACCTGAAAGACTACGTCAACAACGAAGCCTCTTTATGAAATATCTTTTAGCTAGACTTATTGAAGCTTATTTTTTTACACATTAAGAAATTTTTAATGCTCACAGATAATGTCTAAATAATCGCAATGTATGTAAATAAACATTGACTATCCAAAAGTTATAAAAAAATGCACGTTTTAATATACAGTACATCATTACAATGATATACTGTGTATTAATTTTTTTTTTTAATTTCTGTATAATATTACATTGAACATACATAATAATTAATTAAAACGAAATTTTATAAAAAATAAGAGATGAAATCAAGACGGGAAAACGACTTAAGCCATGTTTACGACGGAAAATGGGTCAGCGCTTAACTTCTTAAATTACCAATTATTTAAGCAACTTCGGGCCTTCCCCGATACCGGCATCAATATAATTGCAATTTTTATAACAGATTTACAATTTTCCTTATGGCCAAAGAAAACACCTGAGGCAAAGACATCAAAGATAATACTTAATGAAGCAATTTTATGCGTTAAGTATCTCTTAGAGCCCTCATATTTTTTTATAAATTTAGAAACGAATCTGCAAAACATCTTTCAAATCTCTTTTATCTTTTATTAAAAATAACAGAAAGTGCTTTTTCTAATAATTAATGTATTAAAACGGGATTCAAATATTATTGTTAAAACAGTCATTATCTTTAAGAACAACTATGTAGAGATTTAGCTTTGAAATATGTGATACATGATTTATATATGTATCGACCAAAAACATAAAAAAGTAAATCGCTGTTATGTATAAGATACACAAAAACAAAGTCCAAACGTTTTTTCATTCATATTTATATTATACATATTTTTTTTTACATTAATAGTTATATAACTTTGTAACCGTGATAACCGTGATATATTTTAATATGAGAAAGAGAAAAAGGAAGTAAAAGAAACAACAATCGGCATTCACTGACGTGATCTTTTTAAAATGCTTTTGAAGTGATTAATAGCCACTCTGTAGGCAAAAGACTTTGGAATATCGCATTAGCATTTTTATTGACTTGATTTGAGACATAACTGGATTTTCTTTCAATTCAGTTTTACCAATTTCATCACACTAAAACAGCACTCATACAATTAACGTAAAATAATATTAAATGTCTTATATTTATGTGAACATTAGACATTAAAAAAAACTCCTAATTACATTGAAAAAGATGGCTAAGTAATGACTCTTACAGCAGTGTGATGTAATTATTATAGAATTAAATAAAAAACCAGACACCACTTGAAAACTTCTACACATAACACAAACTTCTAAGACGGACGCATAACCGTGTTTTATGAAATACATTAGGTTTACATTAGATTGTGTGAAAACCGTGAAAAATGATCTAGTCGGACAGTGTTCGCATCAGGTGATTTGTAGTTGTATAACAGTCAATGCGTAGTGCACCAAGTGATTAAATTCATTCTTTAGCTAAATAAGCGACAAGAGGCAATGTCGTATAAAAGTTGTGAAAGTAAATAACATAATTCACTATGCGTGGTACTTTATTCTCTTCTCGTCAAATCTCTTGAAGAGAAAACATGATTCGCGTTAAGAAAAAATCCCTCAACAGGACATTTCAAATTAGATTTGTGACCAAAAATAGTATTCATTATTGCAAGAAAAATAAAGTTTATATAAAAACGTTCAGTAACAAGTACAAGTAGTTGCAATTAAAATAAATAAACGAAGTTCTTTATAATCGGAGGTTTACGGTATATTGTTGATAAACATCACAGTGCATTTAAGAGCTAATGAACTTGACGGCGCGTCTATAAAAGCTGTCAACCGTTGACAGTTGACGTAACACCGAGCGCTGGGGAGGCGGCCATTTGCTCGTAGGGGCAATCATCTTTGAGCGGTTGTGAAGTAAAGACGTTGCGCACGCGCCTCTCGTGTTCCGGTGGAACGTCATTTATAGTGATTGTTAATTGTCAAATTAATAAAGAAGTGTCCTTTCTATTCAAAACGTATTTCATCAATCTTATCTCCTCGCCCTTTTACCCATATAAAAGATGGAACAGTCCGGTGAAAATAACCACGTGCCTTTATCAGAAGTGGGATCGAGAGGGCTTAACGCTGAGGAGACAAGATATAACACCGCTGGCCCGTCGTCAAATACAGGCATCGAGGCGTCAGGCTTCTTTACCAACATGGAGGCGCTTTTTACTCGCCTACTAGCAGCAAATCAAAATTCACCGTCGAGTCATGCGACGCCTCATCTCATCGAGTTCGACCCGGAAGAAGCCGATTCAGATATCGAAGGTTGGTGTAATATCACTGAAATAATAGTAAACAGTCGAAAATTAGAGGGCCCCGAGTTGCTGCTCGCTCTCACGCATGCCCTAAAGGGGGCGAGCCGCCAAGTGTCTGACTAAGCTATGTAATACAAAGATAACATGGGCACACGTCAAAGAAGTCTTACTTGCGAAGTTTGGATGTCCTATGTTAATGCAGGACTATTTTGAGGACATAATAAGGTTTCAAATAGCCAATAAAGAAACTGCGAGTGAAGCCGCCGTGAGGCTCTGGAACCTCATTGAACGTGTCCCGAGGCTCGAAATGGATGAAGACATCACCACCGGCTTCGCCATTTCAGTGCTGTCTCAAAAGGACCCATTGATAAGAAGAGAGTTAAACTCGCACGTGGTGACTACAAGGTCTCAACTCTTCAGGGTTCTCAACGGAATCTCACTCAAGCGACGCCACGATGAACCTGAGACTTGCGAGACAGAAAACAAACGTGCGCGTCTGGTGGACTACAAATTCACTGGGAGTTGCCATTTCTGTGGCAATAGAGGCCACAAAATAGAAGACTGCCGCAAACGTCGTGACATCATGAAACCAAAGTCATCGGATAAAGAAAAGGAGAAAACTGTGACCTGTTTCACCTGCGGAAAAGCAGGGCATCTCAGCACCAGCTGCCCCGACAAGAAGCCAGCAGCGGCGCCAGCAACGCGCAAGGAGGTTCAGATCTGCACGAGGCGCACAATGAGAGGTACCCTGTCAACATCAGCTGGTGAGGTCATTTTGTTCCTTTTCGATAGCGGATCGGCGTGTTCCCTAGTTAAACTTTGCTATGCCACGAAACTTGCGGGTTCTGAACGCGATGACATTGTTTATTTAACTGGGATCGGTGGGAAAGACGTTAAATGCACTAAACAAATTCTTAGTTTAATAACTATTCAGGGTATTCCTCTTTCGGTACTATTCCATGTCGTACCCGACAATGCTATCTCTGAAGCGACTATAATTGGAAGGGACGTTCTTGAGCAGGGTATTCACGTCGAAATTAATTGTGACCATCTTGTTTTTACTTTGCGTAAAGAGATAAATGTATGTAAAAGCACAAGCGGATTTGACTTTAGTGCTATTGATACTGACTTAGTAGGCGCGGAAAAGCACGCTTTGCTAAATTTATTACAAAAATACAGCGAGTTCTTTATAGAGGGCGTACCCATTAGGCGTGTTTCGACAGGAAGTCTCAAAATTGATTTGCTTGATCCTCATAAAACGGTGCAACGCCGTCCATATCGACTATCTCCAGTCGAGAAAGAAATCGTAAAAGATATAGTTCAGTCTCTTCTTGAAGCAGGTGTTATACGTGAAAGCTCTTCACCATTCGCGAGCCCCATCCTGTTAGTCAAAAAAAAGGACGGTACAGACCGGATGTGCGTTGATTATAGGGAACTTAATGCAAACACACGTCCTGAACATTACCCGCTACCTAGAATAGACGAGCAAGTGGATAGGCTGACGGGAGCACACTTCTTTTCCTCACTTGATATGGCGTCCGGGTATCACCAGATTGCTGTAGAATCCAGTTCGGTGGAACGAACGGCCTTCGTGACACCGGATGGACAATATGAATACCTTGCCATGCCGTTTGGGTTAAGGAACGCAGCCTCCGTATACCAGCGCTGCATCAATAAGGCGCTAAAACCCCTTAAGGATACTGTGGCTCTCGCATATATGGACGATGTGCTGTGCTTTTCATCGCATGTAGCCAAAGGATTACGGCGTTTAGATGAAGTGCTTGGGGCTCTTTCTGAAGCTGGGTTCTCTTTTAATATACGCAAATGTAAATTCTTAAAGAAAGAGATAGACTATCTTGGGTACGCGATTCGGGCCGGTGAGGTTAGACCAAACCCGCGGAAAATTCAGGCCCTCATTGATGCCCCAGAACCAGCCACAGCTACTCAAGTTAGGCAATTCCTCGGTTTAGCCTCCTACTTTCGTAGATTTATCCCTAACTTTGCTACACTTGCCGGGCCATTATATCCACTCACGAAGCTAAAAGGGCCCATTACCTGGTCCGATAAACATCGCGAAGTTCATAGCAAGATAATTGCCATTTTGACCTCTGAACCGATTTTAACGATCTTCAATCCCGAAGTACCAATAGAACTTCACACAGACGCGAGTTCTGATGGATACGGGGCCATTTTAATACAACGAGACAATAATATGCCGCGTGTTGTAGCGTACTTTAGCCGACGCACCACTGACGCAGAGTCCAGGTACCACTCTTATGAGTTGGAGACATTGGCTGTGGTTCGTGCGGTTGAAAACTTTCGCCACTATCTCTATGGCCAACACTTCACCGTTTTCACAGATTGCAATTCCCTAAAGGCTTCAAAAGCTAAAGTAGATCTCTCACCGCGTGTCCATCGCTGGTGGGCATACCTCCAAGCTCACGATTTTGATATTGTCTATAAAGAGGGCCGTAGTATGGAACATGCTGACTATTTGTCAAGAAATCCGCTTCCTTCCTCGACTGTGACCTCGGTAGAACAGGTAGAAAACAAATTAGAGCTATCAACTACACACAAAGTGGTAAATTTTGTTGAACTACATGATAGCTGGCTTCAAGTCGAGCAAAAGAGAGACCCCGAAATCCTTGATCTCATCAATAAGCACACTAATAATGAACTTCCGGAAGGTACGTCACATACATACGACGTCCGTGACGGTGTTCTCTATAGGAAAGTTGAGCGCAACAAAACCAGCTTTTGGTTACCGATCGTACCGCGATCTCTAATTTGGACCCTGATTAATCATGTCCATAGCGAAATTAAACATTTAGGCTGCGAGAAGACACTCGATAAAATTTACGAGCAATACTGGTTCCCACAAATGTCACGGAACGTTCGAAAATTCGTCAACTCTTGTATAGTTTGTACGGCTTCAAAGGGCGCTTCGGGAGCCCAGCAACTACGGTTGCATCCTATTGCCAAGGTCTCGGTGCCTTGGCATACTATTCATATCGATTTGACAGGTAAGCTTAGTGGCAAAAGCGACCGAAAAGAATACGCATCGGTTATAGTAGACGGATTCACCAAATACGTATTATTAGAATACACTCAGTCGCTAGATGCTGCATGTGCGGTGAAAGCCTTGAGAAAGGCAGTCTCGCTATTTGGGGCACCTAGAAGAGTCATAGCTGATCAGGGAAGATGCTATATCAGTTCAAGTTTTAAAGATTTTTGTAAAGAACATAATATTGAACTACACCTGATCGCCACTGGCTCTTCTAGAGCGAACGGGCAAGTCGAGCGCGTCATGCGTACCCTAAAAAGCCTTCTCACCATCATAGAGAACGACTCGAATAAAGTTTGGCGCGAAGAACTTGACAATGTCCAATTAGCATTAAACAGTACGAGGTCTAGAGTTACTGGGTACACTCCAACCGAACTAATGTTCGGCATTCGCGCGCAATCGTTAGGTCTGTCCAAGATATCGCCGAACGTAAATTCTCCCCAACGTGCCGATTTAGACTACATTCGAAGCGAAGCATCAGGTAGCATTCAAAAGGCAGCTATATCCGAAGCCAAGCGTTTTGATAGCGGCAGGGCGAAAGTTAGACCTTTTTCACACGGGGACTACGTTTTTACAAAATCTAGTGAACGAAATCAAACCAAGTTGTCTAGAAAGTTCCGTGGACCTTTTGTTATAACCAAAGTTCTCCCTAACGACCGATACGAGTTAAAATCTCTCTCAGGTGGTAGCCGCGTCTATAAATACTCACACGAAAACTTGCGTTTAGTACCGAGAGGTTTCGAGGGCCTTACTGTAGTTGCAACAAGTATGCTTGATAGTCAGGAAACCGAGACGGCGATCGACGGGGAACAAATTAAACCTACATCATTAGTTGATAGCGATAGCGATACTGTCTCGATTTCAAGTGAGGGCACCTTGACTGCCGGATCCGAGACTCTTTCAGTCGTTTCTGAAATAGAAGGTCACGTAAACGAAAGTTAGTATTAGGAAGACATTTACCTTATTGATACCTGTGACATTATTTACTTACTGTACTTCGTAAAGCATTGTTACAGGAACATGACATGAACGTGGGTTCGCAAGGCTTATAGTGAACACTTAGAAGAACCTCTTGAGTTTGCTGATACGAGTCGATACTATAGTTAGCTGAGCTTATGTTACACTGGTCAATGAGACCTGGTGCGCCATGTGCGCTTGCTTTGACTGGATATGGCTGGTCGAAAAGGCCCAGTATGCCTGGTCCACGCCCCCTAGTTCTGTACGGCTGGTCGAAAAGGCCCAGTATGCCTGGTCCACGCCCCCTAGTTCTGTACGGCTGGTCGAAAAGGCCCAGTATGCCTGGTCCACGCCCCCTAGTTCTGTACGGCTGGTCGAAAAGGCCCAGTATGCCTGGTCCACGCCCCCTAGTTCTGTACGGCTGGTCGAAAAGGCCCAGTATGCCTGGTCCACGCCCCCTAGTTCTGTACGGCTGGTCGAAAAGGCCCAGTATGCCTGGTCCACGCCCCCTAGTTCTGTACGGCTGGTCGAAAAGGCCCAGTATGCCTGGTCCACGCCCCCTAGTTCTGTACGGCTGGTCGAAAAGGCCCAGTATGCCTGGTCCACGCCCCCTAGTTCTGTACGGCTGGTCGAAAAGGCCCAGTATGCCTGGTCCACGCCCCCTAGTTCTGTACGGCTGGTCGAAAAGGCCCAGTATGCCTGGTCCACGCCCCCTAGTTCTGTACGGCTGGTCGAAAAGGCCCAGTATGCCTGGTCCACGCCCCCTAGTTCTGTACGGCTGGTCGAAAAGGCCCAGTATGCCTGGTCCACGCCCCCTAGTTCTGTACGGCTGGTCGAAAAGGCCCAGTATGCCTGGTCCACGCCCCCTAGTTCTGTACGGCTGGTCGAAAAGGCCCAGTATGCCTGGTCCACGCCCCCTAGTTCTGTACGGCTGGTCGAAAAGGCCCAGTATGCCTGGTCCACGCCCCCTAGTTCTGTACGGCTGGTCGAAAAGGCCCAGTATGCCTGGTCCACGCCCCCTAGTTCTGTACGGCTGGTCGAAAAGGCCCAGTATGCCTGGTCCACGCCCCCTAGTTCTGTACGGCTGGTCGAAAAGGCCCAGTATGCCTGGTCCACGCCCCCTAGTTCTGTACGGCTGGTCGAAAAGGCCCAGTATGCCTGGTCCACGCCCCCTAGTTCTGTACGGCTGGTCGAAAAGGCCCAGTATGCCTGGTCCACGCCCCCTAGTTCTGTACGGCTGGTCGAAAAGGCCCAGTATGCCTGGTCCACGCCCCCTAGTTCTGTACGGCTGGTCGAAAAGGCCCAGTATGCCTGGTCCACGCCCCCTAGTTCTGTACGGCTGGTCGAAAAGGCCCAGTATGCCTGGTCCACGCCCCCTAGTTCTGTACGGCTGGTCGAAAAGGCCCAGTATGCCTGGTCCACGCCCCCTAGTTCTGTACGGCTGGTCGAAAAGGCCCAGTATGCCTGGTCCACGCCCCCTAGTTCTGTACGGCTGGTCGAAAAGGCCCAGTATGCCTGGTCCACGCCCCCTAGTTCTGTACGGCTGGTCGAAAAGGCCCAGTATGCCTGGTCCACGCCCCCTAGTTCTGTACGGCTGGTCGAAAAGGCCCAGTATGCCTGGTCCACGCCCCCTAGTTCTGTACGGCTGGTCGAAAAGGCCCAGTATGCCTGGTCCACGCCCCCTAGTTCTGTACGGCTGGTCGAAAAGGCCCAGTATGCCTGGTCCACGCCCCCTAGTTCTGTACGGCTGGTCGAAAAGGCCCAGTATGCCTGGTCCACGCCCTGTAGTTGTATACGGCTGGCCGAAAGGGCCTAGAATGCCCGGGCTACGCCCCCTAGTTCTGTACGGCTGGTCGAAAAGGCCCAGTATGCCTGGTCCACGCCCCCTAGTTCTGTACGGCTGGTCGAAAAGGCCCAGTATGCCTGGTCCACGCCCCCTAGTTCTGTACGGCTGGTCGAAAAGGCCCAGTATGCCTGGTCCACGCCCCCTAGTTCTGTACGGCTGGTCGAAAAGGCCCAGTATGCCTGGTCCACGCCCCCTAGTTCTGTACGGCTGGTCGAAAAGGCCCAGTATGCCTGGTCCACGCCCCCTAGTTCTGTACGGCTGGTCGAAAAGGCCCAGTATGCCTGGTCCACGCCCCCTAGTTCTGTACGGCTGGTCGAAAAGGCCCAGTATGCCTGGTCCACGCCCCCTAGTTCTGTACGGCTGGTCGAAAAGGCCCAGTATGCCTGGTCCACGCCCCCTAGTTCTGTACGGCTGGTCGAAAAGGCCCAGTATGCCTGGTCCACGCCCCCTAGTTCTGTACGGCTGGTCGAAAAGGCCCAGTATGCCTGGTCCACGCCCCCTAGTTCTGTACGGCTGGTCGAAAAGGCCCAGTATGCCTGGTCCACGCCCCCTAGTTCTGTACGGCTGGTCGAAAAGGCCCAGTATGCCTGGTCCACGCCCCCTAGTTCTGTACGGCTGGTCGAAAAGGCCCAGTATGCCTGGTCCACGCCCCCTAGTTCTGTACGGCTGGTCGAAAAGGCCCAGTATGCCTGGTCCACGCCCCCTAGTTCTGTACGGCTGGTCGAAAAGGCCCAGTATGCCTGGTCCACGCCCCCTAGTTCTGTACGGCTGGTCGAAAAGGCCCAGTATGCCTGGTCCACGCCCCCTAGTTCTGTACGGCTGGTCGAAAAGGCCCAGTATGCCTGGTCCACGCCCCCTAGTTCTGTACGGCTGGTCGAAAAGGCCCAGTATGCCTGGTCCACGCCCCCTAGTTCTGTACGGCTGGTCGAAAAGGCCCAGTATGCCTGGTCCACGCCCCCTAGTTCTGTACGGCTGGTCGAAAAGGCCCAGTATGCCTGGTCCACGCCCCCTAGTTCTGTACGGCTGGTCGAAAAGGCCCAGTATGCCTGGTCCACGCCCCCTAGTTCTGTACGGCTGGTCGAAAAGGCCCAGTATGCCTGGTCCACGCCCCCTAGTTCTGTACGGCTGGTCGAAAAGGCCCAGTATGCCTGGTCCACGCCCCCTAGTTCTGTACGGCTGGTCGAAAAGGCCCAGTATGCCTGGTCCACGCCCCCTAGTTCTGTACGGCTGGTCGAAAAGGCCCAGTATGCCTGGTCCACGCCCCCTAGTTCTGTACGGCTGGTCGAAAAGGCCCAGTATGCCTGGTCCACGCCCCCTAGTTCTGTACGGCTGGTCGAAAAGGCCCAGTATGCCTGGTCCACGCCCCCTAGTTCTGTACGGCTGGTCGAAAAGGCCCAGTATGCCTGGTCCACGCCCCCTAGTTCTGTACGGCTGGTCGAAAAGGCCCAGTATGCCTGGTCCACGCCCCCTAGTTCTGTACGGCTGGTCGAAAAGGCCCAGTATGCCTGGTCCACGCCCCCTAGTTCTGTACGGCTGGTCGAAAAGGCCCAGTATGCCTGGTCCACGCCCCCTAGTTCTGTACGGCTGGTCGAAAAGGCCCAGTATGCCTGGTCCACGCCCCCTAGTTCTGTACGGCTGGTCGAAAAGGCCCAGTATGCCTGGTCCACGCCCCCTAGTTCTGTACGGCTGGTCGAAAAGGCCCAGTATGCCTGGTCCACGCCCCCTAGTTCTGTACGGCTGGTCGAAAAGGCCCAGTATGCCTGGTCCACGCCCCCTAGTTCTGTACGGCTGGTCGAAAAGGCCCAGTATGCCTGGTCCACGCCCCCTAGTTCTGTACGGCTGGTCGAAAAGGCCCAGTATGCCTGGTCCACGCCCCCTAGTTCTGTACGGCTGGTCGAAAAGGCCCAGTATGCCTGGTCCACGCCCCCTAGTTCTGTACGGCTGGTCGAAAAGGCCCAGTATGCCTGGTCCACGCCCCCTAGTTCTGTACGGCTGGTCGAAAAGGCCCAGTATGCCTGGTCCACGCCCCCTAGTTCTGTACGGCTGGTCGAAAAGGCCCAGTATGCCTGGTCCACGCCCCCTAGTTCTGTACGGCTGGTCGAAAAGGCCCAGTATGCCTGGTCCACGCCCCCTAGTTCTGTACGGCTGGTCGAAAAGGCCCAGTATGCCTGGTCCACGCCCCCTAGTTCTGTACGGCTGGTCGAAAAGGCCCAGTATGCCTGGTCCACGCCCCCTAGTTCTGTACGGCTGGTCGAAAAGGCCCAGTATGCCTGGTCCACGCCCCCTAGTTCTGTACGGCTGGTCGAAAAGGCCCAGTATGCCTGGTCCACGCCCCCTAGTTCTGTACGGCTGGTCGAAAAGGCCCAGTATGCCTGGTCCACGCCCCCTAGTTCTGTACGGCTGGTCGAAAAGGCCCAGTATGCCTGGTCCACGCCCCCTAGTTCTGTACGGCTGGTCGAAAAGGCCCAGTATGCCTGGTCCACGCCCCCTAGTTCTGTACGGCTGGTCGAAAAGGCCCAGTATGCCTGGTCCACGCCCCCTAGTTCTGTACGGCTGGTCGAAAAGGCCCAGTATGCCTGGTCCACGCCCCCTAGTTCTGTACGGCTGGTCGAAAAGGCCCAGTATGCCTGGTCCACGCCCCCTAGTTCTGTACCTTTAAACTTATAAATTAAAAGTTTTTACATTATATTTTAACAAAGCTCACATACAGGAAATGAAAATGAGTATCGGGAAAGCATTGCATTAGTCGGAGTGCATTTCGTTTCCTATCAAAAGGCTTTCATAGCAACTTCGTTTAGTTTGATCTTGATAGCTTATCAACGAAATTGAAAACGTTGTTACGAATGCTTTGCCCAGAGACTCGCTAAAAGAATGGAGCAAAATTATACTAAGATTTATTTTGTTTTTTGTAATGTAGTAGTTAAATTTGAACTATTAGTAAAGAAAAGTTTCACACCACACTTATGAAAAAAGTTTATAAAAATATGAACATACGATAAATGGTAACTGTAGAACAACTACTTCAGAAAATCATCGGAAGAAATGATATTTATCTTACTTCAACGTTGTTAAAGTGGATAATATAAACACCTTTATTAGTGTTAGTCTTTTAAAAATAGCATTTATTTGTTGCTAATGTAACTTCCGGTATGCAAAAAATCATTAACCCATAAAAAACTAAAATATAAAAATGTTTTTATTGCGTATATATTTGTACGATATACATTGTTTATTCAAAGAAATTAGCCTGTTATGCTGATAGTCGTTCAAAGTAATGTGATTCCTAGGGGCTCGATTAATTCCAATACGTTTTCCGTAGCCGGAATGGCATACAAAAAACACTTCATATACATATACACGTAGGTGTAATCTTTAATTGCGTATGCAATTAGCTGTTCTTATATGCTGTTCAATAGGTTATTCAAAATCCAGAATTAATAAAAAGGCATTATATAATAAAAAGGCATTTATATAACATGAAACGAACAGACGAGTAAATATACGTACATTGACTTACGTAGAAGGTATACAACACACTTAAGATTCTGTTTTATGCCACTACAGATTAAAGTCCAGCCCAGTGATTATACAAAATATAGCTGCTTTCAAAACATAACACAGTAATTATTGCATTTAACTGTTTAGCAATTTAAATAAAATAACTTTGGGCGTACGGTGTAGCTGCAAATTTCATCGCATTGTAATTTTGTACATATTTATATTGTTGCCCCGGATGATGATAATCTCTATCAATAATAATCTATGTATAACAATAAGTTTGTAATCTCTTTATTAGCGAACATTTTATGTTCAGTAATTTTTTCAATTTCATTCAAACGCAACGTTTGATCAGTAATAAAACTGAACGTAAAAACCTCAACTTCACTCAAGTTAGTCTTGAAATTTATCGATTTTTAAAGCAGATGTTATAACATAAAAAAATTTGTTAATAACAAATTATTCTTTAATGTTTTCTTTTATAACACCTGTTCATAATAATACATTATATGATAAAGCAGTTAAAGATATTTTACTGTTTTAAATTTATAGTTAAAGAACTTTATGGTTACCATAGTTGTAAACCTTGCATATATTAGCTGTGGATCACAAAATATTTATTGTTTTCCGTATTAAGTGTTTACAACTCATAGAAATCTTTTGTCAAAAAAAATTAAAAACACTACAAATTGGTACCTGCGGATTCCAAAACACCAATTATCTGTAAGTAATTTGTCAACGTTTCTATATAATATTTTATTTCCACTAACAATAATTAGAAAAATTTTTGTAATATTTATTGTCAACACAAAGCAATATTCTCTGCGTAAAATTAATTAGATCTGACATTATTTATTGTACGTAATATACAATGGCTGTACTTATAACTGTAATTGAAGTTTGAGGTAAATACTTGTTTTTGATATTTCTCCTTTCAACCTTAGGTAGTAACTTGAATGTATGTTAAGTATAATGTTCAGACTTTATTCTAATCTAATATTAATCTTTCGTTTATATTTTAGTTCCGAAAACTATTTAGAACTCAAACTTCGTGTTCGCTTATATCAGTCATTTTAATACCGATGTTTCGAAGTAATTAAGACATATAGAACATTCTCTTTTATATACATTTAGAAATTCAGATCTAACTTATGATTTTACTGTTAATTATTTGTTAGCTGCTATTTTAAATGTAATAAATTAATATTTTTTTTACTAGAAATTGACAAGACAGTTGGTTATAAACAAAATCTGAATAAATATGCCCATTTTGGAATTAGGATAAACTGACTCCAATTCCGATTATTTACATATATTATAGCACAGATTATAAAGCATTTTTTTTATATATCAAGGTATATGATAAAAAACATTTAACTGTCTTCAGGGTTTACGAAATGTAACACAGAAAAGATTTCTTTCGAGATATTGCGTGTTTTTGTCTATGGTCCGCATTTTTCGCAATTATCACGCAACCATATAATTTATCTTTGTTCTTATAACAAGACCGAGACAACACTTTACACAAGAAAAAAAGAATTACAATTAGCAAGCGCCAGTCAGGACGAGGTTCACAACTCGATGAATTTTTCTTTGGTCTTGATGATTAAGATTTTTCTTAGGTTTCCAGAGACACTCAAGGGGTTCCGCCGAAAAGTCCATTTTTATAACCAGAACAGAGTAATCTATCAATACGTATTTGATTGAATTGTGCTGAAGCTACTGAAATTAGTGGATTAACAAAACATCATTCTATCCTTTAAGGCTACGAATATATGTGGATGTGGTGCAGTGTTTATATATTTTTATAGACAAGCGTAAAAAAAAATATTATAAAACAATCTGTCGTTATAGGTGTTAACTACTTATTAGCAGTACAACTTATTTCGTGTGAATTTTAAATTTTCGCGGCTTGTTTTTTAAACACAAACGAATCTTAAATAAAACTGAATTTTATTTAAGACAAAAGGATAAAACATTTTCGATGCGATCGTAACGTTAGCTAGTAGCGTAAAATTCTTTTATTTCCTCTTCCATCTGTCTCTGACATTGTTTGGTGAAGTCATGGAGTCTGCGAGAGCATTTTGCGTTCATTACTAAAACCGCTGCAGCGAACTATTGTCGTTAAAAATTTTCCAGTGGAGTATTTAAAAACGTTTCGTCTTATTGTTTTCCTAATGGCTATTTATACAAACTTTTTCGATTTGCGATTAACAGAAAACTTCACTTATGCCTTTAATACCCTCTTTTTTAGCTTACCTCAGACGAATAAAAGAACTTTTTGATACTCCGTTTGTTATCATCGAAGACACTTTATTTACTGTATGACGAAAAGCTTTAACTTTGTAAGATTTTTTTTATTGAAAGTAAGAAACTGAGGGTAAGTCTACTTCGTAAGGATTTCACTTAACATTTCAAACCATGGGTATGCTACTAAGTTATTAAAGTAGATTGCTCCGAGATCGTTTGCCCCAACTGTTATAAATCACGTTGGAAAGATTAGTTACACATACTAGTATATTTATAGCCCTATATCCTTTACCGTACTCAAGTAAATGTGTACACAAATCGTTATTAATTTCTGTAAATTATTAGGGAGTCAATTGATAATGCTAGCACGTTCGATTGCCAAATATTTTTAATAAATATTTTTTTTACTAGAAATTGACAAGACAGTTGGTTATAAACAAAATCTGAATAAATATGCCCATTTTGGAATTAGGATAAACTGACTCCAATTCCGATTATTTACATATATTATAGCACAGATTATAAAGCATTTTTTTTATATATCAAGGTATATGATAAAAAACATTTAACTGTCTTCAGGGTTTACGAAATGTAACACAGAAAAGATTTCTTTCGAGATATTGCGTGTTTTTGTCTATGGTCCGCATTTTTCGCAATTATCACGCAACCATATAATTTATCTTTGTTCTTATAACAAGACCGAGACAACACTTTACACAAGAAAAAAAGAATTACAATTAGCAAGCGCCAGTCAGGACGAGGTTCACAACTCGATGAATTTTTCTTTGGTCTTGATGATTAAGATTTTTCTTAGGTTTCCAGAGACACTCAAGGGGTTCCGCCGAAAAGTCCATTTTTATAACCAGAACAGAGTAATCTATCAATACGTATTTGATTGAATTGTGCTGAAGCTACTGAAATTAGTGGATTAACAAAACATCATTCTATCCTTTAAGGCTACGAATATATGTGGATGTGGTGCAGTGTTTATATATTTTTATAGACAAGCGTAAAAAAAAATATTATAAAACAATCTGTCGTTATAGGTGTTAACTACTTATTAGCAGTACAACTTATTTCGTGTGAATTTTAAATTTTCGCGGCTTGTTTTTTAAACACAAACGAATCTTAAATAAAACTGAATTTTATTTAAGACAAAAGGATAAAACATTTTCGATGCGATCGTAACGTTAGCTAGTAGCGTAAAATTCTTTTATTTCCTCTTCCATCTGTCTCTGACATTGTTTGGTGAAGTCATGGAGTCTGCGAGAGCATTTTGAGTTCATTACTAAAACCGCTGCAGCGAACTATTGTCGTTAAAAATATTCCAGTGGAGTATTTAAAAACGTTTCGTCTTATTGTTTTCCTAATGGCTATTTATACAAACTTTTTCGATTTGCGATTAACAGAAAACTTCACTTATGCCTTTAATACCCTCTTTTTTAGCTTACCTCAGACGAATAAAAGAACTTTTTGATACTCCGTTTGTTATCATCGAAGACACTTTATTTACTGTATGACGAAAAGCTTTAACTTTGTAAGATTTTTTTTATTGAAAGTAAAAAACTGAGGGTAAGTCTACTTCGTAAGGATTTCACTTAACATTTCAAACCATGGGTATGCTACTAAGTTATTAAAGTAGATTGCTCCGAGATCGTTTGCCCCAACTGTTATAAATCACGTTGGAAAGATTAGTTACACATACTAGTATATTTATAGCCCTATATCCTTTACCGTACTCAAGTAAATGTGTACACAAATCGTTATTAATTTCTGTAAATTATTAGGGAGTCAATTGATAATGCTAGCACGTTCGATTGCCAAATATTTTTAATAAATATTTTATTTTCGCAATTATTAAAAGTACATATATGAATAAACATGTTTATTCTCTCTTCTCTCCGTACTCTAAAAATAGTTTATATTTAGAGAACACAACATAGCCTATAAATTTATACGACCTGAATCCAATTCTTTTGTGTTTAAACTAGTCTATGGTGGATCAGGGAAACGAATTCTAAAAACTATTTGAATCTTTAGTAACATCTTTATTTAGAATACTTACCTGTTTTTGCGAAAGTATTTAAATAAGAGTTTTTAAAACATCGATTAACCTTAAAAGCTGTCAATTTTGTTATAAAAATATAACAGTCTATTCAATTGTCTACAGGAAGTTGGCAGGACATTTAAGTTTGAATGGCGTTGTAGATAATTAAAATACTGGAGTAACGAAATTTTTCATCTTATGTCTTAAAGCGATATATTGAGAAAAATAATTGTGATTACCAACATTTTGTTAGTAAAAGAGTAGATGTATCGATGAGAGATGAAAAAGGGGAGGCATCCTTTCAGTATAAAAGAAAGATGACTGTAAGTCTCGAAACATTTGTGTTTGGGCAGTGTGCTAGGTGCGAGCTCTGTGACTGGTGACGTGTGAATGTGAGAGGAATGGCAGATTTAATTTATATTTGAATAGAGATGTTTCTAATATATATAATTTTAACTAGCGGCATTATTATTAAAGCTTGCGTTACTTACCATCAGCTTAACGTCGTCCTCATCTCATCGCTTTGCGGGTTAAAAAATTAAGTAGGTTCTCAAACTATTACACGCTTCGTGAAACTGACGGAGAGTTGTCACGGACAAGATGTCACGTAACGATCGAGCACGGGACAGTCAGAGAGCGGTGCTGTAGTGGGTCAGACAAGTCACTTAATATGGGACAAGCACGTCCGCATGCCGAAATTCACTGCGCCTGAAACACGACACAGCAAAAAACTTTGAACCAGAGAAAAAATATGAAAATAAATTAAAAACTTATATCAGAAGCAATGAACCATATGAAAAATCAGTCGTATTAAAAACAAATGTCATGCTATATTTTACTTTAAAAATGGGAAGTGATTTCTTTGCTGCTTTTACGTTATAAGTGAAATAACGTAGAGGTACAATTTTACGCTTTCACAATTCGGGGGTGGGTCCGCCGTTACACAGACAAAGGGTACCCGCTAGTTAACATAAAAATATGGTTGATTTTTTTCCGAAAAAATAAATGTTTCTGTAAATCTTCACAATTAAATTTCTTTATCTTACAAAACATAGCAGCTAACCACTATAATATAATTGAAGTACATTCCTAAGTGATTTTTACTTACAATTTTATTAATATATTGAAATAGTCGTAAACCCGACTTTCATTTGTACACTTTGATCCGGACTGTACGGCTGTAGCTAGTAATCAATCGGTCGCCTCTAGTCTAATCTAAGTAAATAGTCCGCCGAAATACTAACGTAATTACCATAGCAAGACACACATTTCCCAACCCAAAACTTATGACTATTAAATTTGGCTCATTGTGTTAGATATTGAGGAAAAATAATTGTGATTACAATCATTTTGTTAGTGAAATAGTATGTATAACGACTTTTTAAAAGACTAAAATGAAAAAGGGAGGGTATGACATAACATTGTTTCGCTATAAAAGTGAATGTTTCTAATAAATGTACGAACTTCCTTATAGATTTTAACTTAAGTATTGCTTAAAAGTTTTAAAGAGTGCTCTTGACCTGTACTACAATATTTTTTAACTCTTAAACAAATTTTAAGAAAATGTTTGTTAACAAATAATTATAAATTTTTTAGTCGTCATTAACACTTGTCAAATCTTTTATCGAAATCATGTTAAAACTTATAATTATGGAATATATTTAAACCGATTAAGTTTTTTTTTAAACTATTCCACATTAGCGATAGTCAATCCTTACATAAGTGCCTGCAGGTAAAGTGCACATGAGATTATTGTCCGATACTGAATATGGATTGAATCCACCACAATATGAATATCGAGACCCGATACCCGCGATGGCTTCCAAACCACCACTCACAGCCATCCCTGACCTCACAGCTCTGTACTGTTACTAAATACTTACTGGTCAAATATTTGAATAACGCTTTACAGGTATTTATTTATTTATTTATTGGAGACCAACAGAAACAAAAGTGAAAAAAATACAAGCAAAAATACAAAAATAGTTACATTTGCTTCCTTAAAAGCCTCACTGCCACACTTTTAGCATCGGAAGTAGAATTTTAAACACTGCATACTTCGATGAATAAAGAACATTAGGAATATCAAAATGACTTACGTGACCTTAATTACGACCAGCACTGAATATCACAAGACGTCCGTACACTACGAGCTCTGACGACAAATTGCTTCTTAATACTTTCGCGCGCCTGCAATTTCTAAGTACCCGCCGATCGCCGGTGTTGCCGACGACGATGTATGTAGGCTCCTTACGCATGATATTGTAATGCACACAATAGGTTTTTTTAAATAAATAATTATACGCTTACCAGGATAGTCGGGAAAACTCGCAAGTCTGCCCGTCTCAACATGTCCTGACAGCTAGCTTGCGCGATTTGCCAGCGCGCTTGGCAGTGACATTTTAAAGAACTGTTGCCTGCCTAATGAATTAATATTTACTAATTTTGGTTTCTTGCGACTATTCATGACAGCAGTCTTAATTTTTCTGTCATACTCGGGTTTTTGTTAGCAGTGCATAAATTATTGAGAAAACACAAAGTAAACAAGAAAATTATTAAATTCCTTTAAAAGTAAGTTGTGGAATTAGAATTTCAATTAATCAAAGAAAAGAGACATAATTCTATGCGCCCATTGAGACCAGTTGGGAGTTAAAATTCAAATTACCTGTTAACTTTATGGCAGGTGTAACTTACTTTCCGTTAAGTCCGTTCTTAATTTCCTCCGAAGTAAAATCTGTCAATGTTTAAATTATATGACGTTTCATTAAAGTATTACAAAATTAAAACATTTTATGAACATGCCATTGAAATATATAAATTAGATAGTCAAAACTGTATACTTGACTGGGGAATTAAATTCGGGCTAAGCAACTATTCTTCGTAGGGGCATATATCCAGCAGTGGACCACTACAGACTGATATTGAGGATAATGTATTATCTCTAACACTCATAATTAATACATACTTTTTAAATATCATAACTTTATTTTACTACGAAACTACGAGAAGACACTGCTCCCTGAGATATACAATAGTTTTAAATCCCGGTACAGGAATCAGGGTAATATATTGTAAAATTTAAATAATAAAAATAATTGTAAAATTGCCTCAAATCATCTTAAAAAATGAACATTATCTTTTGAAATAATTCTTACAAAGAACAAGCAAAGTAGCGACGAAAATAAGTTTTAGTTATATACTTATTAATGAAACTTCTTGAAACTAAAAAAAAAATATTGGAGCACTTGCAGTTCTTTTAAAGTTTCTAAGAAATTCTTATTTCTTTGGCAAAAGATTATCAAGCACAATTTAACTTTTCATCTAACTAGCACTAACTTACCCCGCAATTATTGTTCAGTAACTGAAGCCTTTTAAACAAATAGTTATACGTATTTCTAAACATCTTATAAGCATAATACTAAATTAATTATGTATATCAGACGTGACCAGCATAACAATTACGTCCATTTGGCTACCCTTTTATGCCTATGTTCAGCGAAATTAAAACGTAGATATTATAATGTAAGTTAGATAAAAAATTTAAGATACCTGCAACAACAAACTACTAACAGATTTTGTAATTTTTACTGCAAACAGTTACCACTAAAATAAAAACAAATAAAAGAAACTTGGTCATAAAAATTAATTTGCTTCGTAACTCGAATACACTTTTTAATCCTGCAACATCCCTCTTTTTAGGCGGAATAATTGACAGTAAATTAAAGCTTTTTTATATTGCAGTTTACGACATAATTATTTTATTAAAGTAATAGACTTGTTCTGCCTATAGACGTACAAGTTTACCAATGCATTACTAAAACAAACACCAAGTTCCGAAGCTTTGAGCAAACTTGAATTGCTTCGAGCAACATTAGGGAATAAGACGCTTCGGAGACGTTTAACCTCTTTGAAGATATCGCTGTGCAAGGCGGAAGTTGTCTATAATATTAATTAGTTTTTTTCTTTTAATAAATCTTTACGACCGTTTGGACTTGAAAAAAGCCTCAAACTACAACTACAATATTAGTTGTTGGTCTATTGTTATATCGATTAATATTATATAATGTTATACCAAATTTAATACGATAATATTATTCAAATTAACCATTTCAAAGAATTAACAAAAAACGTACGAAAAAAACTTTAAATAAAATGTACTTTTTTTTTGTTACGTTTTCAAAATATATTAATAGAAGTGGATATTTACATTTTTAACTTTACTCAATAACAACAATTACAAAGTTCTTGGTTTTCTACAGGGTCTTCTTAAAACTCCTTAATGAAATTTTTTTACACATGATAAGATGGCCGAGTTTAGACCGTCCCTTTTCTTATAACTATCTACAGCGAATTGTTACAGGAAGGAGCGAATTGAGGCAATTGGATGTCCAAGTGCATTTTCTCTTAAAGAACGGAATAAGTTAAAGATTACCTCTTTACATCACGCAAAAGATTTTTTGACCTGCCAGAAAATAAAGCAGAAAAATACAAGGCCGTTTGTGAAATTTCTGGGGTAATGAGAATTAGCATCTCAAATCGCGTTACCCCAGAAAGTCGACAAACGGCTGTAGTTATCCGTCGCATTGACTTTATTGAATATCGTTTTAGTATTTATCAAATACTAGCTGCCCCGGCAAACTTCGTATCGCCTCAAAATCAATAAATAAAAAAGCTAAACTATGCAAATGGGCAAAACTTAACCAGAACAAAAATAATTCGTAACCAAAATGAATGCCCGTTATGAATTTGGTTTTTCTATTATATTTAAATGCACATGTTGATTGGCTTCGACGACTCAAGTCAGGACGTCTTCTCCTTGGTATTATAAATTGAAGGTAATCAAAGTAAGAAAAGTTCTCGCGCACTCAGCGGTAAATAGTGTCACTATCACGAAAGATCAACAAAGTAAAGTTAAGACTTAACTACTATTTTGAACCAATCTGAACTTAGGACAGCGGTGTTCCCGCTTGGATTCTATAATCGCCGCACACGAATACACTTATTTACTGCATGATACACTCACATCGTACATTCAACCGCATTATGCACAAAAAAATAAAAAAGAACTGAGACAATTCCACCTTTACGCCCAGATTCCCGCTAAAGTTCGTAAAATATTCTTCTTCTTCCCAATTGATGGCATGAGCACGGTTTGTGCGTGGGCCAGTGTCATGTGTAGACGAATAAAATAAAAGAATAAAATTCCTTAAAAAATTGTCTGCGTGGTCAACTTGGCCGCCATTTTCCTCCCTTTTCTCGTAAAATATTATAATTGCAATCAGTAATTAATTGTTGGTTGTCAATATCAAATGTCAAAATCAAAAATATTCTTTTAAATTGTATTTGGTTTCTAAATGACGGGACGAACTTCAAATATTTGACGTTTTATGTATCTAAAGTAAGGAGACCAGACGCTCGCTTTTAGCGGGACAGTCCCGATTTTTACAATTAGTCCCGCGTCACGCGACGTTTTTCAAAAGTCCCGACTTTTAGAATTAGGTTAAATAAGAAAAATCATTGTTTTGCGTAACATGTTGCTTTTGCTACCCAGTTACAATGTATTTGTTTCTCAGATGATACACTTCGTGTTCTGCTTCTTGCCATAGAAAATTAAGGTATATTTCATAAATACATAAATTACCTTAAACTAAGCTTAAAATACTTGTAGTCTTAATATTTTATATTAATGTCAAAAAGTATGTCACCGACCTTAACCCTGAAAGAAATTTAGCCAGAAATATGTCAAGGAATAAAATATTATACATTTTTATATTTATAAATTGTACTTATGTTGGAACTAAAAAAAATGTTACGTTATTATTACTCCTTCAAAGTTGTCCCGCTTTGCCTATCTAAAAATCTGGTCACCTCAAAGGAAAAGAGAAATTGTTGTTTTTACCATATTCCGGGCACTTTTTCCATATTTTCTCACCTTTTAAACCTTCCCTGGACTTCCACGAATAATTCAAGACCACATTTAGCCAAATCGGTCCAGCCGTTCTCGAGTTTTAGCGAGACTAACGAACAGCAATTCATTTTTATTATATAGATTAAATAAATATAAATGGTACTTGAAACGGAGAAAACCTAACATAGATAAAAATTGGAAAATCCAACGACAAATTTCGAAAAATGACGACTGCTCGAATAGAAGATGTGAATTTTTTGGATTAAAAGGAATTTCTTGTGAAAAGTTTTAGCAGAATGACTAACTGAAAATTAACCAAAAGCTTGAAGGTTTTTTCCAATCTTTTCTTCTTAATTAAAACTGCTGCAGAATTCAATTGCTGTTTATAATAACGAGTATGTTTCTCAGAAACAAAACAAACATAATAATCACATTAAACATAATCAGTTATTATCGAAATGTAGTGGATAAATAATAGATTCAACTTCTGTTATTATAATAAACAGCCCTCTATTGTTCCCACTACTGAGATCGGGGCCTTCTTTCACTAAATAACAGTTCAGTGTATTTATCGACAACGGTGACCAAATGATAGTTAGTGGAAATATTACGTATGTATACACGAAAGTTGATATTCACGGAACATGTTGATTTTCTCACGACATTTTCCTTCAACATTGTTATTTCTGAGCCTTTTCACACAACGGAAGTACCTATTATTCGAAAATAATGTCCATATTTAATTTTAATGTTATGGATCGAAAGCCATAACAAAATCTGGATTCTTATTAAAGCTTAAACCTTGGTTAGTTACTAAGGTCTATATAAGTTGTTACCAACCAACAGTTCTGACGTGAGCAAACAGCACAAACGAGAATAATAAACAAAGAAATAATGCAAAAAGTGGAAATAAGAATTTTTCTACAGCTTAATAATCTCTTTTTGTTTAGAAGCAATATCTAACATGAAACGTTAAAAACCTTTAATGGAGCTCTTTACAAAGGTTAAGTAGTATTGCGGCGTTAACTACGCGACGCTAAAACATTTTTATAACAATTTCTCTGCAAATAATCACGCGACGTTTTAAATTTGTGCGTATAAACAATGTTATAAAATAACGGAATGTTTGTGAATTACAAACACGCAAAGGTAAGTTTATTTTTTAATTTGGAAACAAACGTACGATCCCTCCTCGTGAAAAGGATGAACCACCCTCTATGGAAATCCGAAAAGTTAGTAAATATGTTACAGACCTTTGAATAACGAATTGCGCATGAGGATTCTGCTGAAAACCATAAAAGATTTTTCAACATACGCAAAAAATCTCCTTAACTCATAACCTTAACTATGCAAATACAAAAATTGTTTATTAAAACTAAAGCAAAATTTTAAAATAATAACATAAGCTTTACTTTACAAATTAAACAAATTATTATTACTAATACGTTACTGCGATAATTATAAAAGCTTACTAGCTTACTTTTGATTTATTAAAACAATAAAATTCCAGAAAAAGGATTAACATTATTAATGAAAATGTATCACTTGATGGAATAACAACTCGAATTCTAGTTAAACGCAGATTATTAATGTTTGTTTGCTTTTATATGTTAACACACAAAAATGTTTTAATATTTTTACAGTAAACCGGTAACAAATGTTTTACTCGTAAATACGTGACTAAAATATTACATAGATCGCAATAATTATTTTGTTCACTCTTCCTCTTTCTATTTTTTAAACAAGGCATGAGAGACGTTAGAAGTCTGGTTATTTCTGTAAGTTTATTAGCTACAGCGTCATTCAAACCGGAATACAAGTATATTTCTTCACTAAAGTATTGTGTGTATTTTATTTCTTTACGACAACAATATAACGCTTATCCGTTAAGGCTTTATAGCACAAAGACAAAAAATTACAATTGCAAACATACCCTTCCAATCTTTTTCATTACACAAACCCATATCAAAAGTCTCCGGACATTTTCGGATGTCCGCTACATTGGATTAAGGAGGACGTGACACGCTTACAACACGCTACCAGCAGAATTAACCAGTTTCTGTATGTCGTTATTAGGGCTTGGAAATTAAACAGATCGAATCAATAATATCGTTTAATGAAAGCTTTTATTCATCATTATTTTAGCCTTTTGACGTCAATTGCTTAATACATAGGTATTTCTAATTCTAATGATAATTGCCGTATTCGCTTCAGTTTTCATACGAATTGGAAAACGCTTTTACTCCTAACTTTTCCTAGTAACATACAATCTTAGTCGCTTTATACAACAACTGATACATACGTTGTACAAAATTTGGTTTATGTAATTACTTTCCCTGCGTAATATTGTAGAAGGAATAGCTTTCATCGGGACTTTTTTCAGATTAAATTCAATTCAAGTAATCTATTACATGTAGTGTGAGTAGTTTTATTGTCTATTACCTGATTGCATCAGCGTACAAGTGACTAATGCGCTGACTTAAATACTTCGAAACACTTGTACCTTTTAAATCAGGAGAGCTACATGGATACTCGTTTAAGAAAAAATTAAGTACAGGATAATGAGACGATACCCAAAATAAAGCTCTTCCGGTTAAGCATATATGAAAAGTCTAAATTATCACTGTGAAAAGGAGGAAGGGCAAAGAAACATAGTAAAAGTACACTTATAATCAGCCCGGCAAATTTACTTGGTAAGCTTTTAATAAATAAAAGTGCGAATGTTATACTTCATTTTGCAATAAAGAAGCCTTTTAAAATCATCAATGAGTAATTAAAGCTAATGTAATCCTGTTAATAAATAATCCCTCCACGTTTGGAAAGGCTTTCACTGTTAACGATAACAAATCGTCTAGTCCTTGAGTTGTTCAGGTGCGACACGATGTCATTTATCACAACTTGGAGTTAACTCTCCCTAAATTTCACTATATATCAAAAATATCTTCAAAAAATCATCAATAATTATTACATTATGTATATTTTCACATAAAGAAATATCTAAATGCCATTAAAAAGAAATGTAGTGGATATTATTTTTTTGGGGCTAAGTTTATTGAAATTATGTTATTTATTTTTTTACATTATTATGATATTTTCTTTTTATAACAAAAAATATAACGTCAAAGAAAACTACAGCTTTCTGAAATGAGGCTAATTAAAAGTACACGGACAGAGAAGTTTCAACACTATTCAAAGTGAAAAATTATACAAATATTAAGGAACTTTAGTATTTCTTTGTTCAGTTTGCAAGGATTCATTTAAAGCATAAATGTACGTCATAAAAAATACTTTAATTTCTTTATCGTTTGTTTACATATCACGGGAAACGAGATCTGACATCATATGTCGTCTTGAGATAAACACAAAGTGCCGTGTTTATCATAACTAAAGTTAATTTATTATAAACAGATACAAAATCTTAGTTAGAAAAAACTCAAAGTTACATTAAATTGAATTTGAATCCACGAACACCTCTTACCACGCAGAATTAGTTTTTCCTACTTAAATATGCGGCACAGGCGGTAACCTCTAAATTACAAAATGAATACATATTTAGATAGCACAAAATTAATTAAAACTAACACAGATATTTTTGTTCAGATACTTGTGCTCACGAATAATTAAAGCACGTTGCTGTTTAATTTTATATTTATTAAACAGTGACAGAATATAAGCTACAAAAAAAACATGACAATTACAAACGGTATGTATCATTTGCGAAATAATTCTCTTTACAACTACAAAGAGAAATAAGTCATGTGATAAGAAAAGTAATAAGTGCTGTAAAATTATAATTACACATTCATCTTTATCTTTAAATTTCAATAACTACCTTATGGAACTTCTTACATTTATTTTCTTACTAAAATCAATTTGTAGAACGAACTTTTTAAAGAGATATTAGTACACGATATTTTTAATACAAATTATAGCAACATTAAAATAGCTTTATATAATATATACAACTATCAACTTTTGCAACTGTTTAACAATGTACTAAACGTTTTGGAATAAATATTCATACATAATAAACGTATGTTTTTTAATCATTAGTAAGTAGTAAGTAGTATTATATCATTGTAACATTACATAAATTATATGTAAAGGGTTGAAAGAAACATTAATTATTAAAAGAAAATTAAATTTTCTCTGAATATCAAAATTAATATTATTAATAGTATTTGAATATTTATTGAATTAAATTTCGACAAGTAATATGCAAGTTAAAAATGTGAAACAAGATATTATTTTCAGTAAATAAATAGTATTAAAATCCAGAAAACTGGATAACCGATGTTTTTTATTAAACAAAAAAGTATATTATGAAAATGTCTCGTTTTGAACTAACTGCTCCCTCCACTCATGGTTCATAAATTCCAAAATCACGATGTTTTCATAATAAATGGCAATATGAAAAAGGCTATTGAAGTTCCAGTATGTAATATTTCACCCCCTATTCATATTACCAGCGTTACAAGGGTAAACAGAATTAAGAAAATCTTTCCCTTACGGCGTTTGATGGTCTCATCGAGGCGAGTCAAAGGATGTTATTTCATCCATCTTAAATGTGTTCACAAAAATATTAGTTCAACACTTTCTAATGCAGTTGTAAAAAATATCAGGTTTTTTATATTTATACAATTTGGGAACGCC